>CM024544.1:38256591-40944941 GCA_014182365.1 Eucalyptus tenuipes | reverse complement strand
CACCAACAAACAGACATTAGTCAGATCTTTTAGGACTCTCAAGTTCAGTCAAGATCCTCTTACTTATCTCCTTTAACTTATGCTAGAAGATCAAATCTTAGAGAATCATCATATCTGCAAAGTTCCTATTGGTCCGGTACTCCTCAGATGGATATTGCTTGTAACTACTTTCAGTGGATAAAATTGAGAAAAACACGGATTGATCCCCACGAAATAAAGCAACCTAAAGAACAATTAACAGCATATTAGAATATACCCGACGCCAAAAAAAAAAAAAAAAATGAAGCCGAACGTTATAATTTGCGATTGGTATAATCTATAAGATGGACGTGAGATGCTCCGTAGAGAGACGTACTTCGACTCCATAAGTTTTTTCTTAACGGCAGTCGAACAAAGAAGATTCGGATCCAAGGCTGGATTATTTGGATAATCCCATGCATGATTGTGACGTTTTCATGTGGGATCTCTCTCTCTCTCTCTCTCTCTCTCGCTCAATGGTGTTGTGCTTTTTCTTCTTTAGATTTTGAGAATCTGGCGTTGGCATTTCTCTGCATCTCTATAAATAGAAGCGGAGTTGCGCGA
This sequence comes from Eucalyptus tenuipes, assembly GCA_014182365.1. NCBI lineage: Eukaryota > Viridiplantae > Streptophyta > Magnoliopsida > Myrtales > Myrtaceae > Eucalyptus > Eucalyptus tenuipes. The sequence goes on along the minus strand of CM024544.1, from coordinate 40,944,359 downwards.
ACTGCCCTCACTCGTCTCTGCTACCGGTTTCCCTTCCTTTCATCATCATCATCATACCAACCCTCTCTCGATCCCATTTCGCAGTTCCATTCAACCGAAGCATGGTCATGGCGTCACCACCAAACCCTCCGTCAGAATCTAGCGACCGGGTTCTCCTTCTCCTCCTGCTTCTCCTTCTCCTTCTTCTTCTTTGGATGCTTATGACGTCAAAGATCATCAAAAAGCCAAAAAGATGTAACGCGTAATAGTGTTGATGATGTCAACGCGCGATCTGGGTCTCTTCTTGGGTCGACAGATTGTTGAACCGTGTAGACAAGTTTGGATCTTTTTTCGCAGTGCATGAAAAGATCGCCGACTCTTTTCGGATGTTCATGGTCGACTGTTGTCTTTTTGCAGGCTAAGGGAATCGCTGAGACCCTCAAGAACTTGCCTCTGCTCGGGCTACGGCTCAATAAGACTGACTCTTTCCGGTACCAAGCAAGAAAGGGAAGGTCCCAGAAATCAAAGACCGTTCGTCCTCCCGCGATAGACGAGGACCCCCAAGAAGTCCAACTCAAAGCGAAGCGAAAAGCCGCACACGTTCCTGCTACATTAATCAGAATTGGTTCGTGGCAGGTAACTACGATTCGGTGTTACTTCTGTAATCAGAAGTTAAAAGTCGCACACATCTCAACAGTTCTTAACTGTTAAGCAACGACGCAGTTTAATATTTAAATATTCTAACGTTCAAAAAATTTAACGTTAAATTTTGTGGGATCTCTACCGATTGTTTAAAATACTTGAACCGCTTGATTTAATTTTTTATTATTCTGGCAACTTCTTGATGAGTTACAATTGATGAGGAAGAGCAGAAATTTTCTTTCCTTTCTTTCTTTTGGTTAATTAACCAACGGTACATATGCGTGCAGTTTGCTTCTGTACATGAAGCGGATTTGGTGGTAAAGTTCTACTTCGCATCAAGGAAATTAGTCTGGGAAGTGCTCGCGAACGGTCTGAAGAACAAGATGGAGATACAGTGGTCGGACATTTCCGCTATACGAGCCAGTATCGAAGAAAACAAGCCAGGGATCCTCGAAATAGAGGTTCTGAATTATCTCTTTCGACCCAGGAATTTTTCGACTTAAAAGTCCGGCTTTTTCGACCATAATACTAATGATCCAATCACTGTCACCATCGTGCAGTTACACCAGCCGCCCACCTTCTACAAGGAGTCTGATCCCCAGCCCCGGCATCACTCGAATTGGATCTCGGCAGATGATTTCACTGGCGGCCAAGCTCTTATGTGCCGGTACTTTATTATTTTGTCAGATACATTAGCCACATATTCCAGTATTTCCTGTCGCTCTAGGACGGTGAACTATAGTGTGCATAAATGATTTCACAGGTTTAGTCATATAGTACAACCTGGTAAGTGGATCCATCTGATATGAAGTAATGCTTACGCTTGGTCTCTTCTCAGGAGGCACTATCTTGAATTTCCTTCAGCAGTCCTCGACAAGGGCTACGTCAAGCTGCTGAATACTGACCGCCGGTTGCTTGAGTTGAGCCAGAGCGGCTTTCCAAGCAGTGTAGAAAACACATTCTACGCGTTGCAACACTTTAATTTCGATGAATATCCTCCAAGATTAGCAATCGCAATGCCACATGCACCTCAGGTCCACCGTCGAAATGCATATCCGCCGGCATTGACCCCCCAGCGGAGACGATCATGTGAAGCAGCGATAGAGCAAGCTCGTCAATGGAACAATTCTACTCCGCCGATGTCAGGTATGCAGCATCATTGTTGCGAGAAATTTTTAGTCACCTTGAGAGTTTACATCTTTTTTACTTCTATAGAGATACAGGTGGAATATCATTACTTTATCTGTCGCCTTTACATGGTCATATATTCTTCCCTTTTCACCAAAGATGTATCTATCAAAGCTTGAAAATTGTCTCAAAACAATCACAGGCTCACTTTCTTCACTCTCAATTTGTTGGTGTAACACAGTATTGGATTCTCAACTTCTCGGAAACCACAGAGTGGAGAATTCACAAATGAATCCATGGGATCAGGTATCTAACAACTCTCAACTCGAAGACCTTCCACCTCCACACCCTGCAGCCGCAGCCGCAGCTGCAGCCGGGGCCAGTCCAGCCCTCTATCTTGGAGAAGATTTGTACTCGCCCTATGCTGGAGAAGCAGGGGTCCACACCCTGCAAACTCCTGCAATCATGAGCAATCCACAACGGCAGTTATTCTTCGATCCAATCAGTTCGCATGACCGGAGGCTTCCCCCTGCAGTTCACGGCACGTTCCCAGCGCGCATAGGTTTGCCGAGTGCAATAGGTTCTGCAGGCAATGCCAATGCAATTGGTGTCAGACAGGAACATGATGGATATGTGAACAGCGGTGGTCAATTCATCATCTGTCCCTTGGAGGAGAACAACACTTTCACATCACCACCGAGTATGCCGAGTACAGTAGGTTCTGCAAACTATGGCGTTGCAATGGGTGTCAGACAGGAACATGATGGATATGCAAACAGCAGCGGGCAATTCATCATGTGTCCCTCGGAGCAGAGTGGCTTTTTCCCATCACTGATAGGTTCGCCGAGTGCAGTAGGTTCTGCAAACACTGGCAATGCAATGGATGGATGTGCTAACACTAACAGGCAACTCATCTTCGGTCCCTTGGAGCAGAACCTCACTTTCCCATCACCAATAGCTTCGTATGCAGTAGGTTCTGCAAGCCATGGCGATGCAATGGGTGTCAGACAGGAACATAACGCATATGCTAGCTCTAACGAGCAATTCAACTTTGGTCCCTCTGTGTCTGAACAACAAATTTATGAGCATCTCACTCCTTTGATGCACCATCAAGCTTATGAGCGAAAACCGCACAACGGCTCACCTTGGAATTGATGTTCTGTGTTCAAACTCTGATTCAAGATTTTCAAGGAATGAAAACTTGGGTTGAGCTGAGGAATTCATCAATAGGCCGTCCCAGTTTTGCAAAGTTGAGATTAGGATGAGTTGAAGATGTCGGTGGCTTCTGTTCTCTTTTCCGTTCTTTATTTTAGGCAAAGTAGGGTGGTTCTTCGTTTCTTTTCCAGGATTTGTTGCTAAATGCAAAATTGGGTTGAGTACATTCTTATCTCCACCTTGCAGTCTGCAATATTGTCCACAGACTTGATTTGTCAGCAATAAATTCTCCAACTTAGGATTCCTGCCTCTGTAAACATTAAAGGAAGGTTGTTTGGTCAATACTTGAAATTGGCACTTCAATTTATAAAATAAAATAAAAAAAAAGCAAGAAATCTCAGACATTCACCATAAAAAATAAAAAAAATAAAAAGATGGATCACCTCAACCTTTACATAAGCCAATGCTTTTCTTTAACCCCACAAGAAGCTGGGATAAAAAAGTTGATTCCGATTTGTTGGTCATTATATGTCAAGCCGCCTTTTATGAATTCAGTGAAGCAAGTTTTTTTTTTTCCAGGTTGATTCCGTTCTAATTTTTTTCTTTACTAAGTTATTTCCATCGAGGGAATCAATTTCAAAAAAAGATTTACCAAGTCAAATTCATTTTGTAGGACTCTAGTCCAGTCAACTCCCGGGGATTCTCTGTTTTTTTTTTCCCCTTTTCATATTTTTTGGCTGTAGAACATCAAATAGTAGAGAATTATTGATATGTGCAAAGTAATTGTTTAGGAGGATTACTCTTTTGCACGGCTCAAAGAGATAATAAACACTTTTAACTGATCGAATTAATCATACCTAAAAAAAATAGAGTGATCGACGCAAAATAAAGCAACTAAAAGAACATAAAAAAAAGTATATCGAAATATACTAATGGAAAAAGAAAGTGGACACTTGATTTTAATCTATCGAACTAGATATGGGGTGCGCTTTGCGAGAGAGATATATATCGTCTCGACATATCCTCTCGACAATAGTTGAATAAAAAGACTCAATTCCAACTTTTTGTCATGGAATCGAGTCTATGCCAGAGTGAAGTCTAATGCATATAAGTATATTTGGATTTTTTTAAAAAAAATTTTGGCATTAGTACTGGAAAAATATAAGGTGTGTATATCTATTTTAGAATGGCTCGTGCATAATTTTGAGGTAGTATTTTGGACTCACTTCTTTCCACCGTTGCTATAGTTTTTCTTCTTCAGATGTGATGAATTTCTGGTGTTGGGGCTCGTTTGCATCTATAAATAGAAGCAGAGTCGAGTGCAGTGCAGTCACTCTTCTCTCTGCTTTTGGGGAGTTTCCGTTTCATCATCATAACAACCCTCTCTCTTCTCATCATCATCGTTTGGCTCCCAATTCCATCAAACAGTTTCAGCCAACTGAAGCATTGCCATGGCGTCACCACCCCAACCTCCACCAGAATCTGGCGACCAGGTTCTTCTTCTTCTTCTTCTTCTTCATCTCCTTCTTATGATGATGATGATGATGATGATGATGATGATATCAAGAACCATCATAGGCAGAAAAGATGGAATGTATCATGATGGTAATGCTGATGCCAGTATGCCATCTGGGGTCTCTTCTTGGGTTGACGGATTCTTGAACTGCGTGGACAAGAAACTCTTTTGCCATGCGCGATGCCTGGCACTTTTTGAATGTGATCTACCGTTATCTCTTTTGCAGGGTAAAGAACACGCGGAGGCTCCGCCTCCGCTCATGTTAAGGCTCGATAAGAACGTCTCTTTCATGGACCGAGTCTGGACTGCTCTGTTCTATAAACCAGAGCGCCTTCGTCTTCCGATACTACCCAATGACCTGCCAAGCAATCCTCGCGACATGGAACAGTTGAAAGCCGCGCATGTTCCTGCTACGTTAATCAGAATCGGTTCTTGGCAGGTAATTGAGATTCAATGTCAGTTCTATGCAATTTACAATTGATGAAGAAGAGCAGAATTTTTCCTTCTTCCTTTCTTTCCTCTCGTTAAGTAATCAATGGTATGCGTTTGTGCAGTTTGCTTCAGAACATGAAGGGGATTTGGTAGTAAAGTTCTACTTTGCAACGACGAAATTAGCCTGGGAAGTTCTAATGAACGGTATGAAGTATAAGATGGAGATACGATGGCCGGACATTTCCTCTATTAGAGCCACTATCGAAGAAAACAAGCCGGGAATCCTCGAAATAGAGGTTGCAGATGATGTCTTTTGACCCTGGAATTTAATTTGACTGGAAATCAACCATTTTTCACCATAATGCTAATGCGATCCAATCTGTCACCATCGTGCAGTTATACTTGCCGCCTACCTTCTACAGGGAGACTAATCCGCAACCGCGGCATCACTTTAATTGGATCTCGGCAAATGATTTCACTGGTGGCCAAGCTCTCACGTTCCGGTACCTTATAATCTTGTTCAACGCATAGGTCACATACTCATAATACTTCCTCTCACTATATGATGATGAACTATAGTATAGATAAATGATTTTCACAGGTCATATAGTAGAAACAGATAATTTGATCCATTAATAATAGCAAGTAATGCTTATTCTTACTCTCTTCTCAGGAGGCACTATCTTGAATTTCCTCCAGCAGCCCTTGGCAGGGTCTATGTCAGGCTTCTGAGCAGTGACCGCCGATTGCTTGAGTTGAGCCTGAGCGGATTTCCAAGCAATCCTTGGAATTAATGTTGTGTGTCAAACACTGATTCAAGAAGATTGGAGGAATGAAAACTGGGTGGGTTGACCTGAGGAATATATCAGTAGGGGCAAGATGTTATTGGCTTCTCTTTTCTTTTCTGTGCTTTCCTTTCAATTGTCACACATTTTTGTTCCCGGACGATGATTGCAGCCAGAAAGTAGAGTGTTAATCGTTTCCTTTCCAAGTTTGATAAATCAGCAACAAAACAAGGGAATTCAGAGTTGGGATGAGTGCATTTTTGCCTTCACCTTGCAGTCTGTAATATGGTCCACAAAACTTAATTTGTCAGCCATTCAATCCTCGAACTTAGGATGCCGCCTATTGTGGATGCACTGCAAGCTTAACATCGAAAAGCATTTAGGAAATTTTTTTTTATCAGTAGAGTCGGTACTTTCATGTAGAGAAAATGCTGGAAGCCTCTGACATGCACCATATAAGGAACACTTTGATGCGCCATCAAGCTTATGAGCAAAAACCGCACAACAGCTCACCTTGGCAATGATGTTCTGTGTGAAACTCTGATTCAAGATTTTCAAGGAATGAAAACTTGGGTTGAGCTGAGGAATTCATCAGTAGGGCAATCCCAGGTTTGCAAAGTTGAGATTAGGATGAGCTGAAGATGCTGGTGGCTTCTCTTTTCTTTTCTGCTCTTTACTGTAGGCAAAGTAGGGTGTTCTTCGTTTCTTTTCCGAGTTTTGTTGCTGAAAACAGGATTGGGATGAGTACATTCCTATCTCCGCCGTGCAGTCTGTAATATTGTCCACAGACTTAATTTGTCAGCAATAAATCCTCCAACTTAGGATGCCAAGCACTGTAAACTTAGGATCGAAAAGCATTTAAGGAAATTTTTTTGGTCAGTACCTGAAATTGGCACTTTAAATTATAAAAGAAGCCAGAAATCTTTGACATTCACCATAGGGGGGAAAACATGGATCACCTCAACCTTTACATAAGCCAATGCTTTTCTTTAACCATGCAAGAAGCTGGGCAAAAAACGCTTTTCTTTAGTTGTAGAACATCAAATAGTAGAGAATTATTGACATGTGCAAAGTAATTGTTTGGGAGGATTTACTCTTTTGCACGGCTTGGAGATTATAACCACTTTTAACCAAAGAATTAATCAAACCTATATATAAAGAAATTGAAAGAACATAAAAAAGTATATCGAAATATACCAAAAAAAAAAAAAAAAAAAGAGCAGATACTCCTGATTTTAATCTATCGAACTGGGTATGGGATGTATATCAACTTGATATATCTTCTCAACAATAGTCGGGAAAAAATGACTCAAATCCGACTCTTTGTCATGGAATTCAGTCTATGTTTGGATTTTTAATATTTGGCATTAGTACTGAAAAATTGGGAATGTATATCTATTTTACAATTAGCTAATGCATAATTTTGACATATTCATTTGGGCTCTCTTTTCCCTTTCTTTTCCTCCAATGTTGCTATACTATCTTCTTCAGGTGTTGTGAATTTCTGGTGTTGGCGCTCGTTTGCATCCATAAATATAGAAGCAGAGTAGGGTGCAGTGCAGTCACTATTCTCTCTGCTTCAGGGGAGTTTCCGTTTCATCATCATAGCAACCCTCTCTTCCCCCATCATCGTTTGGTTCCCAATTCCATCAAACAGTTCCAGCCAACACTGAAGCATTGCCATGGCGTCGCCATCCCAACCTCCACCAGAATCTGGCGACCAGTTTCTTCTTCTCCTCCTCCTCCTCCTTCTTCTTCGGATTCTTATGATGATATCAACAACCATCCATCTTTAGGCAAAAATGATGGAATGCATCATGATGGTAATGCTAATGCCGATGTGCCATCTGGGGTCTCTTCTTGGGTTGACGGATCCTTGAACTGCGTGGACAAGAAACTTTTCCGCCATGCACGTTGCCTGGCGCTTGTTGAATATGATCTACTGTTATCTCTTTTGCAGGCTAAAGAACATGCGGAGACTCTGCCTCCGCTCATGCCAAGGCTCGAGAAGGACGACTCTTTTATGAGCCAAGTGAGGACTGCTCTGTCCCAGATATCAGAGCCCTCTAGTCCTCCTGTAAGTTGATAACCAGCAAGCGAATCTTCATGACGGAGAGATGTTAAAAGCCACGCAACCCTCTCTCTTCCCGTCATTGTCTTCTTCTTCTTCTTCTTCTTCGGATTCTTCGGATTATATCAAGAATAAGAATCATCAAAAAGCTAAAAAGATGAAATGTATAATGATGGTAACAATAATGCCAACGTGCCATCTTGGCCTCTTCTTGGACTGACAGATTCTTGAACTGCCTAGACTAGTCTGAAACTTTTTTGCCATGCACGAAAAGATATCTGACACATTTTGGATGTTCATGATCTACTGTTATCTCTTTGCAGGCTAAGGAACTCGCTGAGACACTCAAGAACTTGGCTCTGCTTGGGCTAAGGTTGGATAAGGACGACTCTTTGAAGAACCAAGTGCAGACTGCTCCGGAACAAGTAAATAACCCTCAAGTGGATCTTCGTAACAGAGAGATAAAAGCTGCACAAGTTCCTGCTACATTAGTCAAAATCGGTTTGTGGCAGGTAATTAAGATTCAATATTAGTTCTACATAATTTACAATTTACGAAGAAGAGCAGAACTTTTGTTTTCCCTTCTTTTCCTTCGTTTAGCAATCAAAAGTATACGTATGTGCAGTTTGCTTCTGCACATGAAGCAGATTTGGTTGGGAAGTTCCACTTTGCAACAAGGAAATTAGTCTGGGAAGTGCACGCAAATGGTCTGAAGAAGAAGTTTGAGATACAATGGTCGGACATTTTTGCTATAAGAGCCACTATCGAAAAACAAGCCGGGAATCCTGAAAATAGAAGTTCCGATTGATTTCCTTTGACCCTAGAAATTTCTGACTTCAAATCCGACATTTTTTACCATAATACTAATGCAATCCATTCACTGTAACCATCGTGCAGTTAGACCAGCCTCCCACCTTCTACAAGGAGACTGATCCACCACCCCGGCATCACTCGCTTTGGTTGTTGGCAGATGATTTCGCTGGCGGCCAAGCTCTTAGGTGCCGGTACTCTATTATCTTGTTCGATACATTGGCCACACACTCCAGTATTTCCTGTCATTGTACGATGATGAACTTTAGTGTAGATAAATGCCTCCACAGGTTTAGTCATAAGGTAAACTGATAATTCGATCCATTAATAGGTGGTAATGCTTATTCTTAGTCTCTTCTTAGGAGGCACCATCTTGAATTTCCTTCAGCAGCCCTCGACAGAAACTACATCAAGCTTCTGAGCAGCGACCGCTGATTGCTTTAGTTGAGCCAGAACAGCTTTCCGAGCAGCGCAGAAACAACAGTCTGCATGCTGCAACACTCTGGATTCGAGAATTCACAATTGACTCGAGAATGCAACAACCTTTGTCAGTTTGAAGCCCTTCCGCCTCCACCCCCTGCAGCTGCAGCCGATTCAGGCCTCTGTCTTAGAGAACATTTAAACTCACCCTATGTTGGAGAAGCAGCGGTCCCCACCTAGCAAACTCCTGCAATCATGAGGAATACTCAGCAGCAGTTAGTCTTGGATCCCAATCCAATCAGTTGGTGTCACCTTAGGCTTCTGCCTGCAATTGACAGCACTTTCACATCACCGATTGGTTCATCGAGTGCAGTAGGTTCTGCTTGCAATGATTATGCAATGGGTGTCCGACAGGAGTATGATGGATATGTCAACAGTAGTGGGAAATTCATTGGTCCCTCAGAGCAGAATGAGACTTTTACATCATTGATAGGTTCATCGAGTGCAGGAGGTTCTGCAAGCAATGGTGATGCAATGGGTGAGACAGGAAAATGATGGATGCTAACAGTAACGAGCAATTTAAGTTGGTCCCCGTGTCCCAGGGATCACTTCTTTGATGCGCCATCAAAGCTTATGAGCGAAAACCACACAATTGATCACCTTGAGACTGATGTTCTGTGTCAGACCTCGATTCAAGAGTCAATGAATGAAAACTTGGGTTGAGGTGAGGAATATATCAGTGGGGCAGTCCCAGTTTTGCATATTAGGATTAGGATGAGTTGAAGATGTTGGTGGCATCTCTTTCCTTTATGTTCTTTCCTTTTCATCGCTACACATTTTTGTTTCTGGACGATGACTGCAGCCAAAAAGTAATGTGTTCATCTTTCTTTTCCAAGTTTTGAATGTCTCAGCAACAAAACAGGGAAAAATAAAATTCTCCACCTGGCTGTCTGTAATATGGTCCACAAACTTAATTTGTCATCAATTCAATCCTCGAACTTAGGATGCCTACACTAATGGGATGCACTGTAAGCTTAACATTGAAAAGCATTTAAGAAAATGCTGGAAACCTCTGACATTCACCATAAAAAGAAAATGGATCACTTCAACCTTTACAGAAGCCAATGCAAACAAAAATTTGTTCAAAACTACAAGTCAATAGCCTTATACCAAGTATCTAGCAAAACAACTACTGGTACTAAGGCTGGAGATAAAAACTAAAAATGAAATGCAGACTCTTCATCACTATGTCATAACCCCTGATATGAAATACATTGAACCAACTAGAGCATAGAAACTACAGTTATGTTCAAAACAGCAAGTCCTGTCACAAAACTGACAGTGACATCTTCCCAAAGATGCTGCTTGACAATTTAGATGCTGCTTCAAATCCTGAAAGGACTGATTGAAAAGTTCTGCTTAAAGGTTTCGTAGAGGACTCTCTCACACATTTCATATTAGTTCAGCTGAGTGGATCATGTCCTGAAAGCACTTAAGAATGTAGGCTGCAACAATTGCCTGATTCCTTTACACATCCATCCACTCTCAGTTCATATCGCCAAAACTTCTCTTCTTTGAAGCAGAGTGAATTTCCTCTGTTCCATTGTCAGCATTAGCATGCTTCTCTTTGCCTCTGGACTCATCTTTTGCTCTATCTGGTTCTGCTTCAACAAATAGCGGGGCTTCTCTTCCACTTAATCGACAGAAAACTCTCTCTACTGTCTCACTTATTTCTTTCCCTAGCCCATCACCATCAAGAATTAACTCCCAAATTGATTTGGAGGCCTTCTCAAGCACTGGGGCCCTGCGCAAAAATGAACACAAGCAAATAAATAAACATCCAATGACCAGCAACAACGCATGCCAACAATTAGCTTCATCCAGAAGTGATAGTTCTGCCAGTCAGTCTAACAGGTGTGCCAACAATTGTGTGAATCAACATGGATCTCTAGCAAAATGCCATACCTTTGGAAATCAAAAAGTGGTGAACATAAACTCAAAATGTTTCTGTATAGCTGCAAAGAGTGCATAAATAGGGATGAACATGGTAATCTATGGATCTGGATTATCTGACATAAAACTACTAGCAGTCCATATAATCGGCATGACTTTACACAGGATCTTTCCCTCAGAAAAGACTTCCTAGATGAAATGAAATTTAGCTGCAAACAGCTTGTCACACGTTTGTTAAAAAATCAAACTAACTCACATGTATGAATCAGATTCAGCGAGAGTTGTGTTTCAATCATTATTGTACTCACACTTCAGTCACGATTTGCCAAGGCAGAGCAGCTAGTAGAGGAGACTAATTCAATCTATCGATATCTTTGTTAGATCAAATAATGAACTCATCTCTTTCAAATAATTTCTTAGTCCCTCAACCCCCACTAACATCTTCTCAGGGAAACATGGCCATTATTCTCCTCCATCTTATCTCAGCTGGGGTTCAAGAAAATTAAAGATAACACTAACTTACAACAATAACCACGAAAGATGCGAGGAAGACAAGTCTTCCTATTCACCAACCCCCACGGCCAGTCAACCCACACTTCCCACAGAGAGAGAGAGAGAGAGAGAGATGCTTGAGGAATTACAGAATTGCTTTTTGTCTGTCTTATGGCTGTGACCTCCACTTATGATAAAACGAAATTAAATATTTAACTCTAACTGCAGTCGACATTTATTACCCACGTACTTAGAATTGTGACATTGATACTGATAATAAAGTGTGCTGTGCTTCCCTGTTGAGGTCTTTCCAATTTGTTTCCAAGGCTCACAAGTCACAATTCCCATCGATAAATTTCATGCTCAGAAAATGGGGAGTTAAAATTCAAGATTCGAATTTTATTTTAACAAGTATGTTATTTGCTACTAAGATGCAACCCAGCATGTTTTCACTGAACCGCCACCTTCTGAATCCTATAGCACCATTTATTATTTGTCAACCTTATATTTAAAATTTTACTCGCAATCAACTATGAGGTCAGACTTTCATAATCTTGCCTACTATAAACTTCCATATTGACCCAAAAAAGCCAAAGTCAACTAAATTCTAGTACGCGGCAACTGCACTATGAAGATAACTACGGTTTGGAATTTAAGATCCTGAGGCGTTGATTTCTCAATGCCAACCAAGCTACACAGCCATCTAAAAGGCTGTCTTGGAGAGCACTCTGCCCTTCGGTTTTGATAATCTACTTCATAGCAGCAGAATCTACAGCATTTTGGCATGAGGTAGCAAGAGTAGAAACTGCACCAACATTATCTAGGGAGTAATTTTCATTTCTTTTATCTCCTTCCCCACCATCTTAAATAGGCATGTTGGGGGAAGGTAGGGATCAAAATCTAGACTTCTCGACTCTTGGTAAGGGAGGACAACAACTGGCCATTCCCTTGCTCCCGCATTTTAAAGGGAGAAGACTCGCTCGTGGCACCCGGGGTACTTTTACAATTTAGCACCATAATTATTACTGCAACATCTCTCCTTTGACGGTCAACTCTTTCAGTGGGAGGAATACATGGATGACATCAAGATGGCCGAAAGCCAGACGGTAAGCACTAGATTGCATCCCAAAACTGTTTTTTTTTTTTTTTTTTTGGAACTGGAGGAACCGTCTCACACCGAGCACTCGGCGTAAACCCAGGGAGCACTGTCGCGCTATATGCGCACGCGGTGACTCGAACCTCCCCCTTCCGCAATTAGAGGGGGAAAGGCCCAAACCAACGCACCCACAACGGGTGGTTGCATCCCAAAACTGTTGTCCATCGAGCTCATCAAAAAAGTGCACCGACCACTCTAGCTACGGGGAGGTGGTTGACAACTTCAGAGCATGAACGAACTGCTAACGTACGCTACCAGCTCCGTTACGATATAAACTCGAACTAAAGAATGGTATGTTCTTGTTCTTACTCTAGCTCCTGGCGCAGGGCGTCGAAGAGCTCTCTCTTGGTCTGCTTTTCAGCTCCGGGGGTATTAAGAACTTTGCTCTGCTCCGCCATTTTAATTGTGGTGCTCTTCAGCTCCTCCTGCGAACCATACCATCCGGATAAGAGAGAAAAGGAAGAGACTTTAAGCAGCATAACAAACAAAATGCAAAGGGAAGCCAAAGCACAATGTCAACAATCGCGCCACATCAAGTATGAGAACAAAGAACCCTCCTTAACTTATGCCAAGAACCGACGATTACGTAAAGATCATCCACCCCCCAGAATTCACACCAGAGGCCACTAAAACGGACCAATTCGACCCAAAGAAAAAAACACAACCCACGACGCAACAGCTGCATCCCAATGGACAGAGCCACGAAATAGGCAAGAAGCGTCCAGGATCGGCGAGCCCCGCGCCGACCCACGACCCCCCAACTCGAACCATCAAAAGGGCAGCAGGAATTCGGGCGCTCACGTTGGCCTTGAGCTGGTTGATGATCTTGAGGCGGAGGGAGTCGATGGTGCCGTCGTTCATGAGCGACTCCAGGACGTCTTCCGGGGAGATCACCGACGCCGGAGAGGTGGAAGAAGAAGACGCCATGGACGCGGCGGGCACGGGCACCCCGTTTTGCCTCCCTCTTCCTCGCGGATCTTCTGCTCGCGCCCCAGAGCTTTTGCTCGCTCTCTCGCTGTCTGCGAAAGTCGCCGCTTTTGTCGTCGGTCCGAGGCGTCCGATGTTGCGAAGCACGGGAGGCTCGTTCCGTTTGGTCCAAATCGTCCTCGAAATCTCATGGCTTTTGTCTCGCTCCATTTCTTCGCATAGATCCGGAGTAGACCTTAAAATCTCATTAAATCATTCAATAAATGATATAAATAGAACTTGATTAAAATTTGAAACTGACCCTAGAATTTATGACAGAATAAATTACAAATTTCAGAAAATGAAAAATCTATTCTAATAGTAGATTTTAGGTGAAATTATACAGAAACTAAAACCGCTTGCCTCTGTTATTTCTATTTAAAAGGATGATGCACATGCCCAAAAAGGGGAAAAAGTAAGAAGAGCAAAATTGATAAGATTTACCAATTAATGGACAAAAAAACTAACGAAGAAGTTTTTTTAAATTAATGTTGATTATCATAAAGGTACAGAATATCCAAATTGATATACAAGATGATGTGAAATTTAATTTGAAAATTTGGGGATAGGGAGAGGGGGTGGGGGAGTGTAATTGTGTTAGAGATAAGGAAGATCTCCAAATCCATATTAGTTAGATAGGTGAGAGAAAGAGGAAATGTGGTACAAAAAACTACCTCCTCCTCCCCATGAAGATTTTTGTTGGATTTGAAGTAATTTCTTAATCACAACAACCCTTCTCAAATATGAAGAGGGAGGTAAGGGGTTCAAATCCCCACCTTTTTAGGGAATTAGAGTAGAGATGATTTAGTTTTAAATGTGGATCTCGAGATAGTCAAAAAAAATCGAGAATGAAAGTTAAAATATGAATAGAGTGGGATCGACAAAATATATATATATATATATATAATTTTTAAAAAAGAAAAGAGTAGTGGGATTTGAGTAGATTTTACAAATTGTGCAAATTTTTTAAATAATGATATGATCATTTACCGACAATGTTTCGACATGAATAGTAAATACAAGAATAAAGTGCAATTCGTGAAAGTTAAGGAGATATCTTGCTCAACATAAGATTCTAGACCTTTTCTTTTTGCCCCCTCTCTTTCACACAGGTAGAATAAAGCATATACCTTTTTCACAATGTAAACTAACATAAACGAATGCTGACCCAAAAGAAAAACTAACATGAATGAGTATGCAGTGTATAAACAATATTTTGATTTTATCTATAATTATCTATATATGGACAAACTGTAAAAGAAACACTTAATTAACTTAGAAAAAAAATTGAAAATTTGAAGTTCTTCTTCTTAAAATTAGGGATACCGTTCTCGCAATGCAATGACGTAGATGCATTGCTACCGTTATATATGCTGGTACTAAATTGCAATTACTTCGATGCAATCCATATACAGAAGAATTTTTTTCTTAACTAGGGAAATCTTATTTTTGAAATTAAATTAAGTTGATGAAAAAAAAGGTATGAGTGCAATTTTTATAATTTAAAGATGCAAATTGTGCACAAGAAGGATGAGGAAATTTTGATGTTTTGAGAGCATATCTATAGCAAACTCTTAACTTTATAAGATGTAGAAAACCCAAAAAAAAATAAAAAACAGAAGACTTGATAAGTTTGTACATTCATAACAAGCAAATTTTATTAATGAATTCTAAATTACAGTCATTCACGGATATCCACCTACTTAAAAAGAGAGATCCTGTAACGCAAAAATGGAAAAGAGGAGGAAGAAGAAGAAGGAAAGAATCCTCCTGCTCTAAGAAAAGGCGCCCAATGTATCTTCATCACTTCATCAACCCAGCTGTGTGGTGAGATCATACGTAGAGTCCGATTCTGATACTTTTCTTCACCCATTTGCTGGCATTACTAGGGAAAAATAAATGCTAATCTGCTCTTCCGAGTCGAGAACTGCTTCGACTATTTTGACTATTGACGAATAATTTAGTTGTCCGAAGATTAGTGTATAAGAAGCTAGACTCTTTCAGTATGTACCACGACTTAACGATGCAGCTGAGGCCCATTTTTGCACTCCCTTGTGCCAATCATAAATTTGTCCTTGCTAGGGATGCAGGAGGTAGTCATTTCTGCTTTAGGACCGAAGTTCGTGCAGAACAAATTGGATAGATCTATGGGCGGGCTTCATCTTTGTCCATCAAATCTGACAAGTAGCTCAAGATGAACCCATCCAGATCTCCCTCTAGGACGGAATCAGGGTCAGAAACCTCGTAGTTAGTCCGGAGATCCTTGACCATCCGGTAAGGCTGCACGGGAGAAAATGACATAGTCAGGAAGAGCATTCTACACAGACGAAATAAAATGGTTTTTAAGAGAAGATGAGCAGATGCTACGGCATACATGAAGGACATAGGAACGAATTTGGTTGCCCCAACTTATCTCTGTAAGAGATTGTGTATGTTGTGCATTCATCTGAGCCTGTCGAGCCATCTCAAGCTGGTCTAACCGAGACTGGAGCACCGCCATGGCTGAAGCCTTGTTTTGATGTTGTGATCTGTAATAGCAGAGAGAAAAGGTGACAACAGAACTCTGCACCTCAAAAAAGGAATGAATGGGCACCCTTTATGTAAATCCAAATTTCCAAATTTCACTATGGTGCAGCAATAAGTCGACAACAGTGCAAAAACTTAAAATAGGTTGATTCCATCTACCTCTCATTTTGGCAAGTTGCAGTTACTCCAGTGGGAATGTGAACGATTCTCACAGCACTCTCAGTTGTGTTAACATGCTGCCCACCAGCTCCTCCAGCTCGAAATCTCTCAATTCGGAGATCGGATTCATTTATTTGCACATGGGAAAAATCCTCACCAAAGATCGGAATTACAGCAACAGCAGCAAATGAAGTATGTCGCCGTTTGTTACTGTCAAATGGCGAGATTCGTACCAACCTGTGCACACCTACTTCAGCTTTGGCATATCCAAATGCATATTCACCATCCACTTTAATTGTTGCTCGCTGAAAATCACAAAAAGTCTAGGTCAGGACTAATAGCAAACTCAGCTAATTCAGAAATAGAGTAGTTTAGGAAAAAGTCAAAAGAAGCAAGAGCTACACTGCATATAGCTAAATACACTTGCAATTCAGAACATTATTCTTTATTTATTTTTATTTTTTTGGGTCAAAATTGGAACGTTATAATTGAGTAGGCTTCTTCTAGGGGAAAAACACGACAAGGAATTTAGTAAAGTGAGAAAAAGATGGTAAGGAGGTGAACCTTGATTCCAGCAATCTCACCATGCATTTCATCCACCACTGTTACTCCATATCCTCGGCGTTGCGCCCACATTTTGTACATATTCATGACCATCGCAGCCCAATCCATGCTCTCAGTGCCCCCGGCTCCAGCTTGCACCTATGTACATAGATGAGCAAAACACTGAATTGTTTAGACTGTCTACGCACAAGGAATAATAATGCTAGGTGTGGGGAAGCTCAAAGTCACTTATGCATCCTATAAGATGCAAACCCAAAATGTAAAAAAGCACTGTGTACATGAGTGCTCATAACTTGACAACTAGGAGTTAAGACTGAATGATACAGACCTCTACGAAACAGGAGCAAGAATCATGCTCTCCAGCTAACAAAGCTTCAAGCTCTTTCTCTTTTGAAAATCTTCTCATCCTTAGCAAAGCTTGCAATGATTCCTGCACAAACAGAAAGAAGGCATGATTCCAATAAACTTGTAAATGCAGCGAGGAAGCAATAGCACTAACAATTTGCAATTCAATAATTCAGCAGTGGAAATGATAGTTTGACTTCAAAGGAAAAAAAGAAAATGAATGAGAACTCATACAGGTAAAATGGAGGAAATTAAGGAGCGACAAGACATGATATGGACATAATGAGATAGAGGAACCTAAAAAGCAGTGTCCAATCTAAACTATGGAGCACAACAGTTACACTTATGTAAAGTGTATCATACCAGCACAAGAAGACATCGTGGATACAGCAATTGTAAAAACCTGGTCTGATGGATAAATAATCCTAGTTATAACCGATGCACCAGCGGTTGGGTGAAATTGTTTCTCAGTTTCTCCCAAAACTGTTCACGCCACAATCTCTTAATCCCAGAGTTCAAAATAAACACACTCATAGTCCCGAAATGCAAAGTATTAACTCGTCCAACTAAATATAGACTGGAAGAGTAGCACAGCACCCGAGACAACATGAAACAGGGACAAATACATGCCTAGTGAGGAAAACCAGGGGCCCACCGATTCCAAGTCAGCATCACTCTCTTCCCGAGCAAGCTTTATCATGTCAATATGCTCAAGCAACTCCTGTTCAAATTCCATCACCTCCCTCATCTTAGCCATGAGTCTACCATGCTCACGGCTTATTTTTCCAGCATGTTGAGGATCATCCCAAAGGTCCGGCTTATTCAATTGTGTAGACAACAGCTCCAACCTCACTAACAAGTTCTTCCACTGTCAAAAGTACACAGAATCATCATCAGAAGTTGAAATCAAAGTACAGATTTCTTATGTGGTAGATATTCCGTAGCTCAACTTAAAGAACTCATGAGGAAACTACAATTTAGACCAAAAACAAGTCGATGCAGGAGCAGAATTCTAGTTCAAGTATTTTCAGTGTTTTCTTTGTCATCAGTTTTTCTGGATTCAATAAATGTAGTTAGTTTCTATAAACCCTAGAATAGATTTTCTATATTCCAGCTTCAATTCAACTAATTTTAACCCCGTTTGTTGTTCTTTTTGCTAGATTTTGCTCCTCCACATCAAATTCGCATCAAGAGTCCCTTGTAAGAGCTTTGCCTACAACAGAAGTAGCATTACCGCTCGCTCATATTACTCATGACGCACCGGAATTACCAACATTTCTATAACTAAAAGCATAAAAAACGCACTTTGACAAGTGACCTCCGTTCTCAAAGCGCGGCTTCGGCACCTTGGATATTCAAAATGTAAACTTTAGGCACTAAATTATAGGAACTGCGATTTCCCAAACTTCGCGGACTGCGACACGAATGTAAATGCAACTTTCCCTGGCTAAAATGAACGTCTCTGAGCAATCTACCCCGATCCCTAATTTGCATTTCGAGGATAAGTTAAAATCACAAAGAAATTGTTCCACCTGCAGGCGCCGCTTGATCAAGCTTATGGACTGCGCGATCGCGGCAGCATGGCTCTTCCAATCGCTCTCGCTCTCGTCGAGGATCGTCCACTGGCTGGAAAGGATCCCCTCCACCGTCAGGCCGTCGGAGGTCGCGGGCTCGGCGGCGGCGGCTCGAGCAACGAACGACCGCAAGCCCCCGAAACGCGCCGCACAGCCGCTTCTCCCCAGCGCCTCCTCCAAACGGCGCACCCAGCTCGCCCCGACCCGCGGGCCGGAACCGCCGACGGAGCCGCCGGAGCCATCGGAGCCGCGAAGGCGAGAGGGTTTCGGAGCTTCGAATCGGGATTCCGACGGCGCGGCGGGACTGAACAGGGAGCGGAGGGAGAAGGCTCGCGATGCGGGATTCGGAGGATGCGAAGAAGATCCGATGCGCGATCTTCTCAGGAAGATTGCAGGCATGTTTTTGCATCAAAAGGAGAAGATGGAATTCAGCTGAACTGGGTTCGTGTTTTGGGGGCTTCTGAGATGGTAGGGTTTATGGATAGGGACCGAACTGGAAATAGCTCCGGATTGGGGGGGCAATATCGGAAGAATTGGATCTTGAAGAATTCACTTATTACATTAATAATTTGATATTAATCCAGTCATAAACGTTCCAATTGAACTAATTGAGTTTTAAACCTTTTTATATTGATAAGACCACTTTTTTGAATTTCTCAATATTCGAATGAGTTTGCCGAAAACTGCTGACATGGGCACTCCGACATTACACTATCTTCGTTGATGTGAACAAATTTAATCACTTTTTAATATCTTTTTCAAATTATTTTATTATATTTTCTTTTTCTTCTCTTCTTTTTTTTTTTTTCTCTTTGCCCATTGGATGGTGACCTCACCGACCAAAGACTTGTTTGAGCGAGAGTCCTCGCAGCCTCACCAACCACAAACGCGAGCATTGGCCCCCGTCGGCCATTAGCGAGGGCCTTCAAGGCCATTGTGGCATAGACCTGGGTGAGGATCGACACCCTCGCTTAAACCAACCTTTGGCCAGCGATGGTCAATCAACGACCTCATTAGCCAAGGACTAAAAAGAAAAGAGAAAAAACAAATGTAAAAAATATATATAAAATATTAAAAAATTATAAATTTTGCCCATATCAACGTCGATAGTATCATGTAAGAACGTCGGCGCTCACGTAAGCTATTTCCTGCCCAAGTAGACTGAGATTGTACCAATATAAAAAGATTTATGATTCAATTGGTACAATTGAAAGATTTAGGGTTAAAATTTGTACCAAGCAATAGGTTGGGGACTTTTTTTGGAACAGATTAACTAAACCAGAAATCGTCTAGACTAGACTGAACAAACCACTTGGGTCCGATTTCCAATTCTTAAAAGTAAAATCGGTGTTCAGCAATCCAATTTCTAATTTTTAGAGAGAATCAAATTAGATTTCACTAACTATATATATTTTAATTCTTTTAATTTTTTTCAAAAAATTAAGTAAAGTGAACATCAGTCCTCCCTCGAAACTTTCCAAAAGTTACATCGTCTACAGCGACGAGACAAACTCATTCATCTATGAGCTATTCTTCATAGGAGCAATCACTACAAAATTACAAAACTTTCACACTGATTTTAAAGAGGGAAAGGTACATATCCAGCCGCTGTTAGTAGGAAGAAACTTGATGTGACAAGCTCCAACAAATATATTAAGATATGAATAATAAGACTCGTTCCATTAGATAGAAATCGAACCAGATCGGAGGTCTCTAATCTTGGGGTGGTTCAATCCGGTCCCTAGTTCCTTAGTAGAATCGGACAGGACTGGAAATCAATGACTTCTACATGCAAAAAAGATTTTCAATATGACCCCACGTTTTATTGATTTTGTGCGAAATTACACACTACTATGTTTTCTTATTGTTCATCCAATGAATATCCGAAAAAGCACGCATGTCAACAAAATTTTGAAAAATGTTAGGTTGTGCGAAGAAAAGTGAGACATCTCATGTTTCGAATTTTCTCCTAATAAATTTGTGTAATCATGAGATTAGGGAGATTCAAATTCTAATTTGAAATACAACATATTTGTGAGATTGCTTAACGCTATCTTATTAATTATAAAAAACGACCTAGCTTGTTCGATTTGCATAAGTAAAAAATTACATGAGTTATTAACAGTACAGAAATTACTCACTATAAGTGCATGAAAAACAACATTCGATTGTAATAGAAAACTAATCATGTGTAAATTTGACAGATGATAAATATATTCCTAATTGCGTATACGGCAGAACTTACTATCCTAAGTGGGAGTCGCAATCAAAGTGGAGAAACTCTAATCACTTACTTAGTAAAAAATTAATTTATTTATTTGAAAGTGACTAATCATATTAATAATTATTAGTTATTAATAGAAACATATAATTTTATATCCTCGGTAGAGTAACCACAACGAAAAAAAGCTTGATAAAATGATGGATTGATACTGAGTTTCTATGTAGAGAAGTTATTAATTATGCAAAAGCTGAAGTTACTTTTTCTCATGATTACTTACTAAGCAAATGAAATAAAAGAACTATTATTACTTTTTACGTAATTAACTTTTCCTCACATGAAAAGTTACAAACAATAATTGAAAAAACGATCATTGCAATGACTTAGTTTCTAATAGAAAAGTCACCCAAGGCATAACCTGCTAAGACATTAGAAATCTCCAACTCTTCTAAGTTTATAGGAACTTTGTCAATAGCCACCGGGCACTCGTTAAATAATCTCATTACGGAAACTTCTCTAGGGACATAAAAAAAATAATCAATACTTTAAAGTTTAGTATTTTTTAAATAAATATGCCTAATAAAAATCTCAAGGGTTTCACCAACCATTTTGACCATTCCCATCAATGAAATGCATGGACAAGGCATCTTTCTCTTTGGCCAAAATTTGCTCCCCAAAGCCCTGTTCCTCCAATAACAAGATCTCTCCTTTCCAGGACGGCTCCATTCCAAGGGAGATTCAGTGCATGGCATGGCTACTTTCAGAATGCTGACTCAATGCACTTCACGAGAAAGGACATCTCCTCGATCCTAAGTGGGACTCTGACAGTGATTCCTCTCCATTCCATCGTCTGATGCCGACTTGGAGAAGCATGGCAGATCGACACGGATGCGAAACCATGACGCTCTCTCCTCATCATTGCGGCCGCAAATTTCCAGCTTCTTAACCATTGCGCAAAGCAAGGTTATCTTCTCACCTAATCTGATCCTGGCACGATGGTTTCTTTGTCTTTAGCAGATAAAAAAGGAGATAAATCAAGGGCTAAAATCCTGAAGTGAAGGGCTGATCTGGGAAAGGTGGTAGCTGATTGACTGTCTTGTAATATGGACAGGTGAAAATCTCTTGACCCATGAAAGAATTCATTTTGCAAAGATTTAATGTTCTCGTCTCTCTCTACCCAATCAGCATGCCATGCTGACTTGGCCGACTTTATCCAAATCCTGACACGTTGAATGCTGGTGCCCTAGAAAATCTCGGATATGGATCGAAGATCCTGAAAGCTGCCGTTCAAACCTACTGGTATAGCACGGTCCCCGAAGTTTAATGCAGCAAGAAGCCCCCAGGAGATAGAAGGCCCGGAAGGACGAGAAAATTCTCGAACTTCGCAAATGCGTAGGACCCTTTATTTCGTGCTATCCGTCGATCAAAACTACCGGCTCTCCAAGATCTTTTTGGCACCATCTCGCATGACCACTCGAGATATATCTTCCTACGGATAATGTAACTTCGCGCTTCTCTGGAGGCTCAGAATCCGTAGTACCACTAAAGACCAGTGACTCTGTCTTTTTGGGGGCTGAAGTGCGAAGGTTCCCAGGTTTCTCGAGAATGGGCGTGTGGGGTGATACCGTGACCCTGGTTCTGATACCTGGGTCTGCTTTGGTGGGCATTGGATTTGCTCTGCTCCAGTGGTTCCTGGTGTCCAGGGTCAAGGTCACTGAGGACGTCAATGGCTACCATGAAAACCTGATGGAGAATGAAGATCAGGAGGAGGGTGTGGATCAGCTTGGTGTTGTCATCAAGTGCTCTGAGATTCAGAATGCCATCGCCGTCGGTAAGGTCCCCGTTTCGATCTTTCAAGAAAACTTCTCAGGGCTCTGTTTTGTCTGTGAATTGTCTGTGAGACTTTGGAGAGAGTGAATTCCGTTTGCTGATGTAAATATAGGTAGCCGATCGTGGGGTATTTTTTTCTTTTCTGTATCAAGGAATTGTCTTATTCTTTGTGTTGTTTTATTTAAGAGGTTCTCACAAAGTTGACATTCCATGAGATCATTACGGTGATTGACTGCGTCAGAAGTTCTCGTATATATTGTGTTTGCCTTTAGAGATCTTGCTGCTGTGATGATTTTTTTAGTCGCTCTCTCGTTATGTCATCTTTTGCTGCTAAAAGTCATATGCATCAGACCAAACTCACTCTGGGCAGGCACCATATAAATTTACCCAGCATCATCATCATCACCATATTCTCCATAGGTATACAAACAGGGGAAAATAGAATAGGGCCAAACGGATGTGCGGAACAAATCAAAAGCCAATCTTTAGCCAAGGAACTGCTCAACTGGGCAGGAAACATCGTCACTAGTCGGACAGCCTGGTGCTGTCCAAATTTACATAGAAAATATGATTTGTGTAATTCATATCTAAATTCAACTGCTTACTGTTGGGCGGAGTTTAATAATTGGGGTGACTTTCTGGAAACAACTGGTGGTAATCTAGATTTGCAAACGGCTTAGGATCGTCTGATCGAACAACCAGAAAATAACTGCTTATGCTTTGTTTAGGATTATCCTAGCTCCATCTGTCACCGAAGAACCTTTTTCTCCAGAATTTTACTGTATGTTATAATTCTTAGTACTTTACCTAAAGTGTGAAACTTGGCAGAAGAGAAACAAAATGGATATCCCATTAGATTCTTTTTCTGCAGCATTGCTTGAACCTGGGAAATTGATCTCTAACTGCATAGATGCTTGACCATTTTTGTTCCAGGTGCAACATCTTTCCTATTTACCGAGTACAAGTACCTCGGCATCTTCATGGGTGCATTCGGCGCCATCATTTTCCTCTTCCTCGGTTCAGTTAAGGGCTTTAGCACCGAAAGCGAACCTTGCAGTTACAACCCAGAAAATCTCTGCAAACCAGCTCTGGCCAATGCCATCTTCAGCACAGTGGCCTTCTTGCTCGGTGCTCTTACTTCTGTGCTCTCAGGCTTTCTAGGGATGAAGATTGCAACATATGCCAATGCGAGGACAACTCTAGAGGCCAGGAAGGGTGTCGGGAAGGCGTTTATTGTGGCCTTTCGATCCGGCGCTGTGATGGGCTTCCTTCTTGCTGCCAATGGCCTTCTTGTTCTATATGTGTCCATCAATCTGTTCAAGATTTACTACGGAGATGACTGGGAGGGACTGTATGAATCTATTACCGGTTATGGACTCGGTGGTTCTTCGATGGCGCTCTTTGGAAGAGTCGGCGGAGGTATATATACCAAAGCAGCTGATGTCGGTGCAGACCTTGTCGGGAAAGTCGAGAAAAATATCCCTGAAGATGATCCACGGAACCCAGCTGTAACTTTTCTTCCCTTCCTATGACATCGGTCTAGAAACAAAATTGCGAAATTGAAATTTTGGTTGTGTGATCTGTGAAAAAACATGCTCAATGCACTGCTTGTTTTGCAGGTCATTGCAGACAACGTCGGCGACAATGTCGGGGACATTGCAGGAATGGGCTCTGACCTCTTCGGGTCTTATGCCGAATCATCGTGCGCTGCACTCTTTGTCGCGTCGATCTCATCCTTCGGCATAAGCCACGACTTCTCGGCCATGTCTTATCCACTCATCATTAGCTCAGTGGGAATTGTCGTCTGCTTGATAACAACACTATTCGCGACAGATCTTTCTGAGATCAAGCACGTGAGTGAAATCGAACCCTCATTGAAGCGCCAGCTTCTTATCTCAACAGTCCTGATGACTGCCGGCATCGCCACGGTCAGCTTCTTTGCTCTGCCATCGGAATTCACTATGTACAATTTCGGGAGCAACAAAGTCGTAAAGAACTGGTATGCTTCCCGCTCTGCTGCCATCATTTCAGATTCATCTTCGTTTCTGTCTCCTAGATCATTTTCATCGACGTGATTAATATGCTCACAGGCACCTGTTCTTCTGCGTTGTGACCGGCTTGTGGGCTGGACTCGTTATCGGCTATACCACGGAGTACTACACGAGCAATGCTTACAGGTGAGTTTTTGCTTCATGATTTGTGACTCTTTATCATGTAGAACATATCCGATCATGTCGCGTTTGGTGGCACCAAGGACACATGTAAAGTACAGGACATTGCTTTGCTGATTTGCTGACTAGCGATCGTATCAGTCCGGTGCAGGATGTGGCGGATTCGTGCAGGACTGGTGCCGCAACCAACGTGATTTTCGGATTGGCTCTGGGCTACAAATCCGTCATCGTCCCCATATTTGCCATAGCAATTGCTATTTACGTGAGCTTCAGCTTGGCTGCCATGTATGGAATCGCTATGGCTGCATTGGGGATGCTGAGTACTATAGCGACAGGTCTCGCTATCGATGCGTATGGACCTATCAGCGACAATGCTGGCGGGATCGCCGAGATGGCCGGAATGAGCCACAAAATACGCGAGAGGACCGATGCTTTGGATGCTGCCGGAAACACCACTGCTGCCATTGGCAAGGTAATGACTATCTAAATTTTGCATGATCAGCTGTGACATGAAGAACCTCATTACACTGTCTGCCTTTTCTCTTTAGGGTTTTGCTATTGGATCGGCAGCGCTCGTCTCTCTCGCCTTGTTCGGCGCCTTCGTGAGCAGGGCGGGCATCACGGCCGTCGACGTGTTGACCCCAAAGGTGTTCATAGGCTTGATCGTCGGTGCCATGCTCCCTTACTGGTTTTCTGCCATGACAATGAAGAGCGTCGGGAGCGCCGCGCTGAAGATGGTCGAAGAGGTCAGGCGGCAGTTCAACACCATCCCGGGCCTCATGGAGGGGACGGCCAAGCCCGACTATGCGAACTGCGTCAAGATCTCGACCGACGCCTCGCTGAGGGAGATGATACCGCCCGGTGCCTTGGTCATGCTCACCCCGCTAGTGGCCGGCACCTTATTCGGAGTGGAAACTCTCGCTGGAGTTCTCGCCGGCTCGCTCGTCTCCGGCGTGCAGGTAGCTACCTATCACCTTACCTTCCCCAAATCCATCATGTCAATTATAATCAAGTCCTGACATTTTCGCTGAATTGATGAATCTGGTTTTGGTTTCTGGTTCAGGTTGCCATTTCAGCCTCTAACACAGGTGGGGCATGGGACAATGCCAAGAAGTACATAGAGGTAAGTCCGCTCGTTTGCCGTTTGATTTCTTCACGTCATGTTGAGTCGGGTCGAGTCTGAATTGATCCGGGCTCGCGCAGGCTGGCGCTTCCGAGCACGCCAGGACGCTGGGGCCCAAAGGGTCGGATGCCCACAAGGCTGCCGTCATCGGCGACACCATCGGGGACCCCCTCAAGGACACGTCCGGCCCTTCTCTCAACATCCTCATCAAGCTCATGGCGGTCGAGTCGTTGGTGTTCGCCCCGTTCTTCGCCACCCACGGGGGCTTGCTGTTTAAGCTGTTCTGAACTCCGCCGGCCGGTCGGACCGGGCCAGGCCAACAGCTTCGTTCGCCGGCCCCTTTTTAACAGAGCATCTGCTGTAATTATTAGGACTCCTCTGTTGTATCCATGGCAGTTCCCCCTTTCGGTTGCACTGTTGCGGCACCCTTTCTATATATACAAGTAAAGTCCTAGCTTAGCCACCCGGTTTCATGCAATCCTTAGCTTGATTTTTCCAAGTTAAATCACACATAAGTTTTGTGCTAAGCCTGCAATCCTTATAAAAGCTCAAGCAACTTACACGTGTAATTTAGAACCGTCAAACGGGTGAGTCAGGTCGAAAATTGCCCGACCCAAATAGTCTCATTTAATCACATTTCGAACCATATCCAGTAACGTCATAATTGATTCAAACTCGATCCGACATATATTGCTAAAATACTTATATAATTTAGGAATACTCATACTCAAGTTGGGGAAAGAATGAGCAGTGAGTAAACGCAAGATCGAGTAAAGGTGAGGGAACGAAGAAAGAGTCGTATAAATAGATTGAATCTAAATAAGTTGCGAAGCTATTTATGATCCATTTGACATTAACACCCTATCTTACGTTTAAATTCATTTACAACTCATTCACCGAATATAACTAATTCATATAATCACTCGACCCATCATAAATGGGTTAAGAATTATATGTGTGATCCGTTTTTATATCTAAGTGATAAGCTGCTCCTAAAACTTTGTGAAGAATTGACCTTAGTAAGACTATATTTGAGAAATCAGGCATGTGTGTGTATTTTCAGCTCCTTCAAATGCATCGGTGCGATAAGAATCAATCTTGGTCCATGATCAATTGAGGAATTAAAGGTTTTTACTTTGGCAATTATCCCGTCTTTCCAAATCGGTAAAGATATCGTATGCAGAAGCGAATAATGTGTATTGCGTAGAATTAGTAAATTTTCTAATGACGTTCGATTTTCCTACCTAAATTTTCCAAAGAAAATGTTTATTAAGATTAACTTCCTCGTTTTTCAAAACGACCAAAGAGGTTGCCTGCTTTGCGCGGGCGCATCCTAATCCGACGGCTCGTATCCATTCATTGGGGAAAAAAATCGACGGACGGAAAGATGGGGCTCCGATTTTGAACGTGTCCCGCACGTGCCAACCATTGTAAGCGTGCGGGAATCCGCTCCCCCCAGCTCCGGAGGGGGGCCCCACGCAGTTCTCGTGACACTGAGAAATCCGTACACCTCGCGTGAGCCAATCTCTCTCCGCCACGTCACGCCCGTGACGAGGAGCCGCGACGTGTCGCGCCGCCACCGGCCCATGTAATCGCGCCTCGTCCACGGTGGAGGTCAACGCGCCACGCGAGCACCGAGGGCGACGACCGCTATATAAAGGCCGCCCCGGACCTCCCTTTCCTCCCAGCTTCGTCCGCTCGTTGCGACGCTCTCTCTCTCTAGAAGTCTCTCTCTCACTCTCTCTCACTTTCTCTCTCTAGACAGCGATGGCGATCGGGCGGCCGGAGAACTCCGGCGGCCTCCTGCTGCTGCTGCTCGCGCTCCTCTCCGTCGCGGCGGTCGCGACCGCCGAGGTGTTCTTCGAGGAGCGATTCGACGGTACATTTTCCGGAGCTCGATCGCGCATTTCCGTTCCGTCCGTTCATTCGTTCTCCTTCGTCGCTTCCGGTTTTCGTTCGGCTGTTTTTTTCCGTTAGAGTTGTCGCGAGCGCGCGGTTGATGCCGATCGTAGTTTCGCTGAGTCGTTTCCGAGATTGATCTGCTCGCGCGTGGATCTGTTGGCTCAACGCCGCTTTTTGGTTTAGATCGGTGTCTGGCGGGTATTTGCGGTCGGCAATTTGATCGCGCTTTTTTTTTAACTCCGAAATCAGGTGCCGCCTCCTTGGCTGGCCTTGTTTTAGCCGCGACAGGGGAGGCGTGAGATTGCTGAGTGGGCAGTCATTTTTCGTTTACGTGTTCGTGTGGCGGATGCTTCGGGTGCTATAGACTGTCGAGACTTGTGCGTCGAGTTTGTTAATGCAACAGTGTTTGGTCCGAGTGGAACTTAGTGGTGGAGCACTAGCTCTGCCGCCTGACCGACGCGAGCATTGTTGAGAGTAGGGCTGTACGAGCATATTGCCTTCGCTGTGTGGCGAGATGTTAAGTTTGATATCATGATCGGTCGCTTGCTGGAAATTACTAATTAATAAGATTGTGTCCTAGACTAGAAAAAAGTCATTAGGGGCATTGAGTTATGTTTGCGAAAAATTTGTGGTCAGTTTGCATAAATTGTGTTGTGCTTTGTTGTTGCCTAGCGGTTTCTCATTTTGGAACTCTATGCTGCCATGTCTCTAACTTACTTATTACTTAAGTGAAAAACTTAGATGGATGGGAGTGCCCCGTGGTTCCTCGAGTGAAGTGCCTACTACTACACCACACTACACTTGGCTCTACACATTTACAGAGCTAACCCCTGTCCAGCCTTTCCTTCGTCAATTTCTGATTGGATGGAAAACCGGTGGGTCAAGTCTGATTGGAAAAAAGATGAAAACTTGGCTGGCGAGTGGAACTACACATCTGGAAAATGGAATGGAGACCCCAATGACAAAGGTAGGCTTTTCTCACGACCGAATATATGTGTTGTGAAATAGTTTGGTTTGAATTTTATTCTTTTAGCATTCAAGAATCTAGATGATCTGATGTTCGTGCTGGCTAGCTTCAGAGTTATCATCGATCTCCTTTGGCAGGTATCCAGACGAGTGAAGACTACAGGTTCTATGCTACATCAGCGCAGTTCCCTGAGTTCAGCAACAAAGACAAGACCCTTGTCTTCCAATTCTCTGTCAAGCATGAGCAGAAGCTTGACTGTGGTGGTGGCTACATGAAGCTACTCAGCGGTGAAATTGATCAGAAAAAATTCGGTGGTGACACCCCATACAGGTTACTATAGTTCCTCCGACTACAAGATATTACCTTTCTGCTCAGTTGTTCTATTTGTAAACACTTGCTCATTTGACGAATGTTGGGATTGCTGCAGTATTATGTTTGGACCTGATATCTGTGGCTACAGCACCAAGAAAGTTCATGCTATACTCAACTACAATAATACCAACCATTTGATCAAGAAGGAAGTTCCCTGTGAGACTGATCAGCTTACTCATGTTTATACTTTCATCCTCCGCCCCGATGCCACCTACAGTATTCTCATTGATAATGCTGAGAAGCGAAGCGGTAGCTTGTACACTGACTGGGATCTTCTCCCACCTAAGCAGATCAAGGATCCTGAGGCCAAAAAAGTAAGTTACTGAGGTATTCATCGAGCTTCTCCTCTGTATTTGATGGTATATCATGCTGATTCCCTTGCTTGGGTGGCAGCCAGAAGACTGGGATGAAAATGAATATATCCCCGATCCAGAAGATAAGAAGCCAGAGGTAAAGGCATCATTATGTCTCTGGAGTTCGTTTATTTATGAAGTAGATGTCTGATGAGTATTAGATGAACTGACAGCCGACATGTGCCTGCAGGGATATGATGATATACCAAAAGAGATACCAGATCCCGATGCCAAGAAGGTGAATATGATCATTTTCGAGTTGTATATGCAACTATTCTCCATTTTATGATTCAATTTATAGCTCTGCTCCGTTGGAGGTTCAGCTGCTTAATATAGTTTGAACAATGATGGTTTGCAGCCTGAGGATTGGGATGAAGATGAGGATGGTGAATGGACAGCCCCAACTATCCCTAACCCTGAGTACAAGGGACTGTGGAAGCCAAAGGTATTAGAATGTTCTTGATCATGTTTAATGAGATCGTTGGATCACGCAATTCTTAAGAATCTCTCTATTCCTGTAGCAAATTAAAAATCCCAACTACAAGGGGAAGTGGAAGGCACCGAAGATTGACAACCCAGGTTTGTTTGTTCAGTAATGTTTTTTTATTGGTTTTGTTCTTGTGATCTTTGTTATAACTCCTTATATTCATATATATTCAAACAGATTTTAAAGATGACCCAGACCTATATGTCTACCCCAACTTGAAGTATGTTGGTGTAGAACTGTGGCAGGTAACGTGTTTTTCTTCTTTAATAGTCCGGTTTCCGCAGGGCATGAACATTTAAGAGCAGTGTTGGTGTGCTTCAGGTCAAATCTGGAACCTTGTTTGACAACGTCTTGGTTACTGATGATGTCGAATATGCAAAGAAGCTTGCTGAAGAAACATGGGGCAAGAACAAGGATGTATGGAGTATATGCTTCTTCTTTTTTCTACTCAAGTAAGTGATTATACCGCCAGTATTCGTGTCTGAGATTGTCCAATTTCTACGACTTTTCAGGCTGAAAACGCAGCATTTGATGAGGCAGAGAAGAAGAGAGAGGAAGAGGTAATCTCTCGTTTTCACAAGTCTTTATCATTGTCTGGGACAGACTTCCTATCAATGTTAAAGCGCATCTGGCTCACTATAGTTGGTTAGAACTTCGATAACCTCGATGTCCACTTGTTGTTTTATCAAGTTATTAATTTCGACCATATATATTAAGTTTATACTGTTTAGTTTTAGTAAGTGGATGCCCACATTGGCCTGCTGAAGGCTCGATGCACCACCGCATTTCTTCAGCATCTTTTTCCAATTAAATAACACTGACTCGTGGTTCAATGCTTTATCAGGAATCTAAGGCCGACCCTGTTGATTCCGATGTAAGTCCATTAGCCTGTAAAAATATAGTAGATCTCATTTCGTGTGTCCGTGTGTTTTCTCATGGGTATAAAAAATCTGTTTGTTTTAGGTTGAGGATGAAGATGATGATGCCGATGATGCCGAAGCAGATGATTCCGATGCAGAAATCGAAACCAAAACAGATGATGGCGCCGACTCCAAGGACGAGATCAAGAGTGAAGATGTAAAGGTAGGAATCCTCGAAACCAAGATGACAGTGCTGACTGCAAGGTGTTACTGTTGGTTTGTTTTTTTCCTCTTCATCTACTGATAAATTTTCTCTCTCCCGTCTTTTCTCGTTTGCAGGATGAGCTGTAGGCGACTCCGAAAGTGGAGTAACGAGGTGCTCCAAAATTCTTGATTTTTTGCTTGTTTTTACCGTTTCTTTTTTAGTAGGAATTATCCTTTGGGAGAGAGAGAGAGAGAGAGAACATCTCGTGCGAAGTGCGTGGCTGATTGCATCAATGTCAAATCTGTTTCCGATGATTGGGAAAGAGAATGAAACATGTAATGTCAAATCTGATTCCGAGGATTGGGAAAGAGAATGAAACATGTGCCCCTCCCTTTGCTATTTCCCCTCACCATCAAAGCTCTCTGCTTGACATGTCCACTTCACGACGTCCCTTAATCATGCGATTGTAACAGTTTGAATAGTCAGCACGGCTTTTAAGGTCTTGAGCGCTAAGTTGATGAAACATAATTAGATCGGAGAATCTTGTCCGTAAGCATTAGGCATGGATATGTTGGGTATGCATCACGAGTCACGACGCGACCATGTTCCTTGAAAGCAGTTTGAGACCTTGTCTGATGATTCGGTAACCGGCACTCCTCCTTTCGACACCTCCGGAACAAACTCAATTTGTGTTGTGTTCATGTAAACGGTCGAGGTCTGAACTCCCTTGTCGAGGCGTCTATCCATTCTCGTTTGCACCCCCGTATGGAAAAAGGTGGTAGAAACGGCTAGATTACGACATATAGCCATAACATGAAGCTAAAACGTTTTTGTACTTAGTGATGACTCTGCATCCAGCTAGGTAAACCCATCAAATGGGTCATAGCGCTATTTCTTAACTCATATGATTTTATTTTCAATAAATAGGCCATAGTTAAGTTTAAACACAATATAAGTGTTAAATGAATTTACCACCCATCTCAACAACTCTCACTTCAATTTCTCTCGCCCACACTCGCTCACACCACACATTCACCTTAATTTAATTTAGGTATGAGTTTTCACACATTGAGTTAAACATGTAAACTCTCACTTCAATTTCTCTCGCCCACACTCGCTCACACCACACATTCACCTTAATTTAATTTAGGTATGAGTTTTCACACATTGAGTTAAATATGTAAGTATTTTATAAAAAAGGATCATATCAAGTATGAATTGAATACTTCAATTTCTCTCGCCCACACTCGCTCACACCACACATTCACCTTAATTTAGGTATGAGTTTTCACACATTGAGTTAAATATGTAAGTATTTTACAAATAAGGATCATATCAGGTATGAATTGAATATGAGTCGGGTCAGGCATAATTCACTAAATATACGTTTTATGGAAATGAGTCAAAACATATTAAATTGGTCTATTTGGAGTAAGACTATTTTTATCCTTTGCGTCAGTTATAAGTTAGAACCATTATCTTGTAATAGAAAAACCTTCATTTTCATCCTCCATAATCTAATTTCAATGTTTCACGATATCACAACACCGATATGCCAAAACTTATGTGCTTTTATATAATTATCAACGAGAGGGTACATTCACGGTTCGCACTAATGTTTGGTTTCTTTTTCACTATTAAACGAATTATGTTTCACATGGGCACGGGAATAGGAGAGTAACATATATTATCATAAAAATTGAAAGTAATACCGTCTCAATTCAATATCCTTATATAAGTCCTTGTCGATAAAATTAAATTACTATCCGCATTGTCATGCTCATTTTATCCACCAATTGTCACTTGTATCATCCTATCTAAAAATAGGAAAAAGGCAAAAGCTCACCATAGACAAGGCATCATAGTCAATCGCCAATTGAGCTACCCACAATGAAAGGAGTTGAAATAAATTTAGGTGAATTACGCAATTGCAACACTCAAATAAATAACACATGAATGACCCGATTTGCATAATTTTTTACGTTATATATGTTGCCTTGTCACACTGTACTGTCGAAACAACAATTTTTTGTAACGAATGTATCATCCGTAAAAAGGCAAGAACCTTTAACTAGTATCAACAGCCAGATGCAGTTCTTTATTTAGGTCTTCCAATCTAGAAACCCTAGTTCACAAAGTAACGAGAAAAGTATCAAAAAAATTCCTAAACTATTGTATTGGTATTAAATAAGTCTTAAATCTTCGCTAAGCTCAACCGAAATGGATCATGCACGAGTTTCAACCTAGAACCAGGAACATGATGAAGACATCGTGTTTATTGCCTCGCTAGGGAAAATTTCTCGTTGGGATTTGGATGGTCTAGTGAACCTAAGTCAATACAAGACTAGCCCCATTTTTCCTGCTTGAAGAAACAGGGAACTCTTTTGCCCCGGGGCCGGGTGCGAACTGAACATAAGTGGGGCCCTTGCGAAACTCGCAAGAACAATATCACAAATATAAGTTGGGCCATTCCATTCAATATCCCATTAAAGATGCATATGTGTCAATACACATGGCAAACGATTAAAGGATGGTGGAGAATGATATATCCAGTATAAAAAATTCACGGGTGTCAATATGTGTATTTTGACACGTGTCAACATGTATGCATTTTAACAAAGGACGGAGTTAGGTTAGAAGTATCAGTTTGAGAAATTTTGTAAAACATGAATTAAGTTGAAGTAAACATATCAGCTATCAATTTGAGATTTTTTGTTAGACAATATGAATTTTGGATAAATTTCATACAAAGATTTTTAATGGTATTAACCATTTATGTTACCTAAATAGATTTCAAATTATGTAAATATCTGAATCCGTGCAACGGGCGGATCTTTTTTTTAAATCCAACAACCATTGCATAGCCTAGTGCTGTAACGGATCAAATCGAAGTAATCATTCATCACCTCAATTTCCATTGTCCCTTCCACTTTTTGGAGCGTGCGTCTTGCATCCGTTCACTCTACCCGGCTACGAACGATCAATGAGTTTCTCTGCTAGTTTAGTGTGTAAACATGGTTAGCATAAATGAAGAGTATGCACTCCAGAATTCTCAAGTTTCAAATGTTTTGCAAGAAACGTGGCTGATATATCAATTCTAGGAATTCTAGGTGGCGCTAGGGTCGATCGCGCATTTTGAACCGCTCCTTACTCGCTTTGTAGACAGCCCTAACAATTTCTTTTAGAAAATGTAGTTTGAAGGTTTTCTTGTCCATGGCGACATTAACGTCCCGTCGATCCTTCGACCGTTTCCTCGCTTCAGTGGTCGTGTCATTTCATCGATATGCTTAACAGGTAGACAGGCGCAGAGTTTAGAAGAATCTGACGGACCAGCAAGAAGACATGCAAGTTTGCCTCAATAGTCTATCTGAAATCAGTCACCAGCAAGTACATGGTAGTGAAAAAGAATAGAAACAAAAGGGAAAAACATCAGATATCAATCTGTTTGCCTTTCCATTGCACAAGGCAGCCAACCGAAAAACGCGGAAAGGCAAACGAACCTGAGAACTATATAATTATTGTAGATATCAGAGATATGCCGCAGCCTCCCTCTTTAATTACTCAAAGTAACCTAAGCTTAAGGCTTTGCTAATGATCATATACAGTCAACAGAATACAGGTTTACGCAGTCAGTCATCTCAGCACAGCAAGACAACCTAAATTTAAGGTTCATCAAAAACCCCAGCTGCTCTGAGGAGACAGATCTAACAGGTAGTCTCACATACAGGTCGAACTTTTTAGAAGATCTGAAGTCCAGCACCACTGGGTCTCAAAGTTGCAAAGCAGAAGGCACTGAAAAAATTTGCCACCAAAATTGTCCTACTGATGCTGCTCATATATCTGCATGTATGCCTCCGAGAGTGCAACCATCTGAGGAAGCGTTTCTGAAACATGCAGATCCTGCATCTCATACCTAAAGCATAAAGTAGGACTTGTCAATCTACACGACAACTGCACTCTTATTTGCCCAAAAATCAAAGAGAGACAGAGAGAGATTTACCAAAGTTCTTCAGACTTCCGCTGAACAAAAACCCTGTAAGAACCTTCACCAGGTTTGCCATCATGAACAATGTTGGCAATCAAATCATACTTTGATCGCAACCTCTCCTTATCTCCTGGTGTGGGTAATGGAATGTAGTCCTTCAATTCCAAGTTCTTGACAGGAAAATTAACTGCAAAAGCAATCATAAGCAATCAGATACTTAAAAGTACTAATTTGATCAACATTTCAAATTCGCCACTTCATATTTTCTTCTAAATCAAATCGCAGCATTATGAAATGGCTGATCTGATCATCATCAAAGTTCCCCAATTTTTTTCCAACTAAAATCATCAGGTTCAAAAAGCTTACCTAGAGTTGGGTTCTTCTCCACAAAAAAATTGTTTTTCGTAAATCTCCGCATATGAAGAATGAGATACCGAGGCAATCTCTTAACACGGTATCTCATCCTTGCAAGGCGGGGACGGACTACCTCTGTTACTGTTTCTCCATCAAATTTCTTCAATATGTTGAAAAGGGGTACCTGAAAGAAAATAAAATATTAAGTTAGATCAACAAGCACTTGGGACTACAATGGTGCAGAAGTGCCACAGAAATCTTTGAGGACCTCTCTTATCTGATATTCAACTTGAAGATTCCCCATCACATGATACAAGCCCATGATGAAAATTCATGATACGATCACAATCCCGAACTATCTTAAAGTGTACTATTTGACTTGATTCTTTCAAAAAATGGTACCAAACTGTTGCAAAGGACTGACCGAGCGGGAGGCATCTGATGTGCTTAGGCATGCAATGCCATAGATCAATCTACGCCTCTTCTGAAAAGAGTATTTTGTTTAATATGTCCACACAGATACTTTTTATCAGTAAAAGCAAATTTCTTGTCCACATCAATACCGTCGATACAGAAGACTCCCCAAATTATACATATACCGTCAGAAAAGGAGAAAAAACTTATTGTCCAAGGATCTATCATGTTTATAGCACATAAACTATGTTGCATAAGTTCCCTCGATATCAAGTTGATGAAAAACCACTTACTTGTCCACAACTCAATTGATAAAGATTCAGGGCCTGTTTGCCTGCACTTTCCCTCCAAAATATGAAAATAAAAATCCTATGATCCACTTGCCCCGAAATGACCTAGCCCAACTTCAATACCAAGGAAATTACAAAGGGGTATCTTTGAATATTTGAATTTTAAATCCTACGCTCTGCTTCCAACAGAGAGAGCTGAATGAGGGGAGACCCTCACCTCCTGTTCGGAGAGCGGAGATATTCCAACCCTACTATCATTATGCCTTTGCAATTTTACTTGGTTCAACTCGATTTGTGACCTTTTCTCATATGTGGGACTCCTAGATAGATAATCAATCGTCTTTCGATTGGATAGTAGTACTTTTTATAATAATAAATCGAGTAAAGAACAATAATTTATTTGAAAGGTTTCAGGTGTTTCAGGCAAATGAAAGTCAAAGTGTAGGTTTCACAAAATTTACAAGAAGTGAAAGTTAAGAGTAAAAATTACTCCAGACGGATACTCAATCCTGTCAACATATATCCAATCCCAACCACAAAGTAAAAGGGGGCATCTTTTTTTATCATGCTAGCCTTTCTCTTAAAGAATAAGAATTGTTACCACCTCAGCTGACAAATTCTCATAGATTCAATAAGAAAGATATCTTTTTATGTGCTTATTGATGATGTTGCCACTAATGGGAGCAAATACTCATAGTTTCAATATGAACAAAAATATTTACATGTCTTTATCCCTCAGTGAAATCTTACAGTAGACATTTAACAAGATTCAACACTTTATAAAAAAATAAAGGAGAATAACAACAGCTATTGCCAAATATTCATCAAGCTAACATAAAGAACAACGAACCTGGGGTATAATGTTTTTCTCCATTACGTCTTGGAAAAGTGGCGGCGGTGGCAAATCAAGTCCAAGCATTAAGAAGGGCATTCTAGATGTCTCAGACATTACATTATTAAGTTGAGTCCCACTATCCGTGAGATTTGCATTGCCATCCTGGTCATCACCACTTTCTTTCCTATCAGCCATAATTTTGCCAGGAATCTCTTTTACAACCTCCAACTCCCCCTTCAAAGTAAATAAAATATTAGACGAGTACTTTGTGCATGAAAAGCAGCTGCAGCAACATATGAAACGGAAGAGCTAGAAACCGTTAGTATACCTGAAAGCACTCGTGAATAATGCTGCTCTTCCTCTTTGAAGTTTTGAGATCCGCATGCAAAGTATTAAGAAGCCATGACATGAACTCAACTGGGTCAGACTGCGCACCTATCCGGAAACGTTTTTTGCTGGCTTTCATAACTGCCTGCAGAAACTCATGTGGACTTACCTATAAATGTAGAAAGTCGATGGTGAGAATATCTTTTTGTGCACAGGGGAATTAGAAAGAAGTAGATTTCTCCAAGTGACAAACCTGTCCTTTAAAGTTTCGTGCATGCCAAATTTTCCTGGTGAGTTCTCCAAACCTATGAACAAGTGGAGATTTGCTATGCTGATAATTTTCAGGAATAAGGAAAAAATTCCTCAAAGGAGTAACTCTCATTAACGATTGAATAGTGACATTGACAAAATCAGTCTCCTTGATGTTATTCAGTCCCACCTGAACAATAATCGAGAAT
Organism: Eucalyptus tenuipes; assembly: GCA_014182365.1. Lineage (NCBI taxonomy): Eukaryota > Viridiplantae > Streptophyta > Magnoliopsida > Myrtales > Myrtaceae > Eucalyptus > Eucalyptus tenuipes. The sequence continues at coordinate 40,906,532 of CM024544.1, read as the reverse complement.
TTATAGCCAACACAGAAGAAAAAGAAAACCCTAACTTTGAATATAAAGTAGCAGTGGAATATTGTTGCATGATCAAAATATTGCACTTACCATCCCAGGAAGGTAATCAGAACCATCAAGAGCCCTTGACCATTGTTTGTTCTTGTCAATCTGTTCAACTTGCTCCCTTGTAAACCTAACATTAGATATAAACTAAATCAAGAGCAAGCACCTCATGGAATGAATGAATGGCCAAGTAAAACCTGAAAAAGAAGTTGCAAGGATTGCTACAAGTTGACATTACAGCCTAGCCGCTATCACATGAAGGACAGATCACATTGTACAGACAAAGATAGTCAATTAAACCAGGATGCACAGAGAAAGGCAGTACATAAAAAAATCAAGCATAAAAGAAAGCTCGATTATGGATATTAACAGCATAAAGATGTTGAAATATAAGAAGCAACCTTGGGTTCAGCACATGCCGAATGTCATCCAAGGAGGGATCATTGATCTCATATCCATCGGGCAGGCAGTAAACCTTTTCACTTTGAAGATTGATGAAGACGTGATGCCCTGCTTCAACGCTGTGTGTATAAGCATGAGACTTCCTTCCTCTTCCTTGATAATATTTGCCGCAGACTAAGCAAGCGTATACATTCAAATTTGATAGAGATACAGAGCAGAACTTCTCAAAATCAAACTCCAAAACCTGGAATGGATAAAGCAGCATGTAAAAAAGTATGATAGGGTAAAAACACTAATTACTTGTAACAACAGTTAACATGTGTATCATTGACAAAATGACATATTCTCAATAATACATAACTAATACATTAATACTAATATCGGTTGCTTCGTTTAACCTTAACTCATCTTTATGACCCTTGTTTATAGGACTATGATATATAAACACAACATCCTTTTATAATTAACCTTACAAAAAAAAACAGCATTATGAACCACATCATAACAACCCTCATATGCACGAAATTTAGCAAACAACAACTTTGATCTATTTTCTTTAGTATTATCCAGCTTTTCTCGCATGCTCTGTTGCAAAAACCAAGAAAATACACTTATACAAAATGATCCTTAAGACTGAAATGGCAATAGACTGATTCTTGAGAATGGAAACCAATCTGCTGGTGGTTCACTAAAACCTATATTAAGAAACAATTGCACTGCCACTCTCCACATAGATTTAAGCATCAAGAAACTCCACTTCCGGACCCAAGAATGTGCAACAGCAATAGAGAGTAGAAACATGTAGTGTGCTAAAACACAAAATAGACAAACACTAGACTACATAACCACCAGCAACATGAAGTAGAATGATTTACCGCCACAAATAAGCTCCATGCGCCTAGCAATTCTAGTTGCTCTATTGCGACTTGAATATTCCCATCACCATGCACGTTTACTACAAACTATACACGCTAGCATAGGCACAGAAAAATACAAGCCAACCCCACACATATCATCATAGATTGAGTTTGTAAAAGGTCAGCTTAAAGTACCTGACGATTAACCGCATCAAGATAAGGGCAGTCCCTCCGGATCTCAACAAGGCGGCCTCTCCTCCCTTTATTATGCCCCTCGTCTTCTTCGTCATCACTCTCGCTATCATCCTCTTCTCTCCCTCTTTCATCAACCGCACGTCCATTTTGTTCCCCTGCCGCACGTCCATCCACTCCCTCTCGGTCACCATTTCTCATTCCTCTCCTCACAACGTCTTCCTCATCATCAACATCATCGTAAGCCGTCAATTGATGAAGTGGGTTCTCGACTAATGAGGACGAAGAAGGAGATGATTGCTCAAGCACCCTCTGCTTCTTCTCGTCGGGAACGAACTCTTCGTCGTCCACAGCTTCCCCGTTTCTTTTCATAATAGTTAACTCTTCCTTTCCCTGCTCGTATCACGAAAAAATTAAACAAGACCAACCAAATTCTCGCCTAGGTCAATAATCAAATAAAACGGCAGGCTAACAACCCGCAGCTCTACGCATACGCCTCACTATGAATCACCGATTCGAAAGCATGAACTTCGAAAAATCGACAGGGCACAGCAACAATCGAATACCGAATTCGATTGCTCAGCTCGCGGTCGGTCAGCACAGCGAAACTTCAAGGCATCAACAGAGACCATACACAATGGCGTGTCGGACCAGAAACTACGAGAACCGCGAAACCGGATTCCTAGTCGAACTATCCGCGGCACCGAAGGTGAACCGGCTAAAGCGAGAGCATAATCGAGGTCCGAACGATCTCTCGACAGCGAAATGGGAAACGGCCCGAATGCACAGCGAAGAGAAGTTTCTGGAGGGATGGCAACTGCAGCCGACGGCGAAAAGCGAGCAGAGTACGCGAGAGAGAGAGAGAGAGAGAGAGAGAGAGAGAGGTGTTCACCGGAGGTGGCGGCGCTGCAGCGGCGTGCTTGCTCCGGCGGTGGCGCGCGGTTGTCGGAGAGAGAGAGCGGGGGAGACGCGATTTGGGGGAAAATGCCGGAGTGATCCGCTGCTGGGTTTTATGCTTTTGATCCTTGGATTTTGATTTATGAAGTCATAAACATAATAATATAAAGGGAAAATTCCAAATAAGGACCCGAAGTTGGCCAATTTTTTGAAATAAGGATCCAAATGAACTTAGTATCGAATAAAGGCCAAAAGTGAATCCATTTATGCCGAATAAGGACCAAGTTGATCAATTTTCTCAAATAAACCGAAGTTGACCAATTTTCTCAAATAAGGACCCGAAATAAATTTTGTGTCGCCGATAAAGGCCTAAAAATGGACTCATTATGCCAAATAAGGACCTCAATTCCAAATAAGAACCCGAGCTTAGTGGTTAGCCAAATATTCGCCGGCTATCAAACATGTGACATTTCTGACGATCGGAGTTTGGGCAATTTTGTCCAAAAAAAATGTAGGGAAAATTAACAAATCCTAAAATAGAAACAAAAAAAAAAAACCCTAGGTTTTCTACGGTCTCCCCGTTCCTTGTACCCATCCTCCGCAAAGTAGAAGACCCAAATTCCCTGCCGGTTGAGGCACGAATTCAAAAACAAGAAGAAACCAGACGTTTCTTTCTTTTTTTCTTTTTTTGCGGAGACCCAAATTCTCTGTCGGTCGAGCAAAGTGAGGAGCAACGAGGGAGAAAAGAAAGAAAAAAACATAAAATAAATATAAATAAAATATAGAATTTCCCCCTTTTTTTTTCAATCACAAATTTCTAATAAATTTGCCCCTATTTTAATTGTCGGAAAATGTTTACCGGCGAGCTAAGGTGCTCAATAGAGATTAACTTGATCACTTCTCTTTATTTGACTCAAAATTCACTTTGAGTTCTTATTTGAAACAATGGATCCACTTCGGGTCCTTATATGACACAAAGTTCACTTTAGGTCCTTATTTGAGAAAATAGATTCACTTCGGATCCTTTTTTGGAATTTTCCCTAATATAAATTCTGAATGCCTCTTTTTATTTTTATTTTCAACCCGAAATTTCGGGACAGAATTTCTCCGCAAAATAAAACCCGAAAATACATATCGCAATGCGAAAGATACGTAAAGAAAATGGATTATTTCAAATAAGAGTGGAAATACCCTCATTTTCTTAAATAAGAATATGAAATAGATTTTATTTTAAATAAAAATATGAAATGATCATATTAGTCTCAAAAAAGAATATGAAGTGGATATAACTATTTCAAATAATGACCTAGTCTCACCAGTTGACAAAAAATTACAGCCAATCAAGAAAATTTTCGCCAAAACAAAAATCAATATTAAAATTAAATTAAATCATTTCAAATTTAAAAATTTTAAAAAATATATATAGCAGGAGGGCTGGCTACCACCCCATCGCTAGTGGGGAGGTAGGGTCACTGGCGACCCTCGCCGCCTAAAGACATAGGCCAGCAAGCCCTTCCTAGAAACGAGAGAGGGCGATCTCCCAAATATAAGCAGGGGTTGCCAGCCCCTTGCCTAGCACCCCAGACTAGGCGATGAGGTTTGAGGGTCCTAGGCAAAGCCCGCTAAGTCTGAGCAAGGACAAGCGACCCTCACCCAAATTTGGGAGAGGGTCGCTATCCTCTTCTGTTTTTAGCGAGGGCCCCTAGTCATCGCTGCCACCCCAGCAATGGGGTGGCAACCAAACGCATGCCTTCCTCTCGAGGGTGTTCTTTTTTAAAAAATATATATAAATTTATTGAGTTTGTCTTTTTATGGAAAAAATAGAAAAAAGAAAGAAAAATTAAAAGACAAAATTATCCTTCATCAAACAATAAGTTTAAACTCTTATTTAGAATTTTTTCTAAAGAAAAAAATGATACAAGCTGAGGTGATTTTAAGTGTTGTTGCATCTTTTTGAGAAATGTTGGAATATTTAATATATCGAATAAAAATCCAATGTTAAACCCACATATTTAGAGCAAACTTATTATAAAAAAAAAAAAGGTACAAAACACCCGATTAAATATTCGGCCTTGGCCTCTTTAGTATGTCAACTTAAGCTGTAACTTCACTTATGAAGAGAGCCAGCATCCAGAGCCCTTTTGAACTTGCAAAATCAATTTATGGATTTTCTTTATTAAAAAAAAAAAAAATTTGGAGAAACTGCTGTCGTGAACGTAAGCAAATCGTCGTCCATGGACTAACATAAGGGCAGTTTTTCCGAGAATGAGGTTTGTGACCGGCTACAGCATGCATCGATCCACCCTGTCGTGAGTTCAACTTGGGAATGGAAGAAACAGAATGAGGGGCGAAAAGGAGTCACGATACGTGCAGTGTCATCGTGTTCACGTCAAGTCGCATCCTCGTATCGCTAGGAATCGCTACTCGCGAGGGGACGATTCCATCGGATTTAGGTGATTGTGTATCATCCCGGTTCCATGAACATGAGAGGCAGAGCGAGTGAGAAAGCACATGAGCTCTGCTTCTAAGGTGCATACATTTTTCTTTTTGCCACTTCTAAGATCCATTCTTGGGAAAAACAGAGTCTGGCTCTTCTGGCTTCAAATTCATCCGAAGCAAGTAGTGCTTCTTACTTTTGAGAAACCAAAAGAGCATTGTCAAAACAAATGTATGATACATCCATTGCATAAGTATGATACAAGGCAATAGCCTTCACGTCTTAGATTGCAGTAATTGAAACGCAGTTCTCATTTTTGAAGACGAGTATTAGACGAGTCTTCATAAGCATTTCAGCGGGCTCTGGATATCTAGCATACCAAGAATCTCAAGTAACATTCAGTGTGTCGCCACCAACCTTATCTTTATTAGAGACAAAATTAAGAGCGAGATGCAGGACAACAGGACAAACATTCCCGCATATTAAGTTTCGCGCCATACACCAGCACATTCCACGGCTTCAAGATCTGATGGGCGCACGGATTGAATTGCCATTGATCATCTCCTCAGTTCAAGACTAAGTTGCCATCCATGTGATTCTTACTACTGTTCCACTTGACGACTCTCCACGATGATTAACTTGTTTAAGTAGATGGTAGTCAAATCATTTCTTCTTGAGGCGCATTGGAAGGAAGAATTAGTTTCTTCTCAAGCTAAATACCTGGGGAGCAAAATGACAGCACCCTAAAAAATGACTTCGTCTTGGCTATCATTGCTCCTTTAAGGGGCCAATGAGATTGTCAATGTTTTTCTGGGCAAATTTTAGGATCAAAAACTATATCCAAATGACCATGTTGCGATTGATTATAGTACATCATGTTAAATGCAACCCGCGATGCATGTGAGCATATAGAAAGGGGAAATACTGAGATGTACCCTCGGCTCAATCTCCCAGGAAACGTGAATGAGAAAACAGCATTTACAGGACACTTGACCAAATGAGGTAACAGCAGTAGGTCACACAACTCAAGAGAGAGAGAGAAAGTTCTACAAAGAAAAAAAGCCTAAACAGAGCAAAGAGCCACTTGGGTTTAGTTAGTGGCTGTTGGAAGTGGACTTGGGCTTCTTCACTATCATCACAGGACACTTCGCATTCTGTGCACAGTGATTGCTCACACTCCCCAGAAAAGTCCTGCCATTCCCACCCCAAAACAAAGTCAATTCAATCTCCAACCAAGATTTAGGAAAAGAAAATGAAAATCGTTTAACTTGCCATGCATAAACATGATAATTATAGAACACTGATCAATCATGATTACCTCTTAATCAGGCCATAGCCATGGCTTCCCATCACCAACAAATCAGCCCCCAATTTGTCTGCCATCTGGCAGATCACATCCCTTGCATCACCATTCTCTATTCTTGTCTCCACCTTAACCTGTCCGAATCCCCATGCCCAAAATTATCATCATGTTTCAAAACTCAACAGCAAAACTGTCATCATCTGTTCACTCAGCAGCTCATCTATTGATTTCACTTTAATCACTACACTTGTAAAAAATCCATTTTTAGAGTCATCTCAATGAATGATCGTAAGTGCATTCCTAGATTCCTTTTTAATTTTTCATCTGGTCTCATTTGCTGCGCTAAGTTTTCAAATGCAAGAGGTGTCCGAGTATTTTCTTCAAAGGATACAAACTTTAAGCACTGAGAGCAAGAATATGAACTCACATCAGCAAGCTCACTGCACAATTTCTTGGCTTTCTCCATCACACAATCGGCCACTTCATTGCCGTACCTCTCGATGGCAAGCATCACTTCGGATGAAAACAAGTAGGCTGAAACAGAAACAAAGAACACGACCCGAGAAAAAGAAAATAAAAAATCAATCTTTCACTTCCAGGATTCTTGAAACCAAAGGTCATAAGATTATGAACTAAAAATGGAACGGAAAAAGCTACCTTCTGTATAACATCTTGTACCTGTGCCATCGAGAGCTGTGGACATAGCCCGGGGAGGTTTGACATAGAGGAGCAAAAGGGTGTCTCTGAATTTGTCGGAGACGATATTCTTGAGGCACCAAGACAAAGGCATGCATGCTCTCCTCGCTCTCGTCGACGGCCACCAGTACTCTTCGCTCTGCAGCTTCCGCTTCTGCCATCACTATCACTCCGAAGAACAAAACTTCAAGAAACTTGGGTAGATCGAACGCTCGAGTGAAATCAGCTTCTTTGTGAACTGGGCTGGTTTGCAAAGTGGAGGCTGCAGTGAATTTTATAGTGTCAGTGGACTTCCTCCTTTGCTTTTCGCGTTGGTGAGCAGGAATCTGCGGGAGAGAGAATCTGTTGGCAGTTCAGTGGTTTGTGGGGGCGATGGGGCCATTCACAGTGCAGTGGTTTTGAAGACGGTGGGCAGTTTTGGATAGCGTTGTCTCTTACCAGTTTTCGGATCTGGAAACGCTGTCATGTCAATCTCGGTCACACATTGGATATGTTAAAAGTTGCAGCTGACATTAATACATATGTAGGCCAGTTATTATCAATGCCTTTCCACTCTCATCTCGAGCATTTTCATGATACTTGAACTCTTCTTTAGAACATGAATCTGGGACTTTAAGTGGCGTTCATCATTCCATTCAAACAGAAAACCAGGGGGAACGTATCATTCAGCTCGGTACAATTTGGTTTCCTTTCCTGGAGCGAAAATTCCTTTGGTGGCTTGCCAACAAAATCAGAAATTATAACTCTAATTTTTGCTTCTGGCTTTGGAAATCAAATTGAGTCAAAAACCGACTCTCTCCGTAAGATCAGAACATAACTCGATAGAAAAATGTCGCCATTACCCGGTTCTATTGAATTGAGCAACCGGCTCAACAGAGCAAAGTCAATTTGACATCACTTCAGAAGATAAAGCCCGAGCCGGAGCTTTCGGATCAATTTGATCTTTACCTCCACACCATGTCCGAATCATATTGACCCTATTTTTTGCTTTCGTGTTTTAGGTTGAAACATAAGTTAATTGGCATAAAACGCCCAACAAATTTCTCATTTGCAGATGATCGTACAAAATTATTTTAGCTAGAACCAACTAGATCATCATATAGAAAGGCAAAAATTCCCCGTCTTGTCAAGCAAGAACATATCCAAATTCTCATTTTTATTGTAATGATCAATCTAATTGGAAGTCATAAGGCTTTCCCCTTCAAGTTCCAGTTGGAGTTTAAGTCAGAAAGTTGCTTTGCAACATTCAAATTCCTACAGATACAACTTGATGATAGAATAGCAAGCTAAATTAAGTTAGCTTCCACGTCACCTAAATAAAGATGAAAAGACACCACATAAATCAGCTGCAAATTTGAGATGACCTTGAAAATCATCCTGTGCTACTCACTGATACATACCAAATACACAAATAATAACACCTTCGTGAAGGATCACTGTGGATCAAGATGATGTTACACCTTGAAAATCAGATAAACATGGGGATATCACCAATCATAGGAAGGTATGGTGATAACTGCTCACTTTTTGGATGAGCCAAAACCCCCAAATCCCATCATAGCTGCAACCTCAGGATCCATTTCGGGTTCCTCTTCTAGCGCCTTCTCCTTCTGATTTAAAGAACATATGAGTGAATGACAGACAAAACCATAGCAAGCATCGTGGGACCAGCACCACAGAACAGCTGCATGTTCCTACTCATATTGTGATACACACCAAAAACCAGTAAAAATACAAACCTTCTTCTCTTTCTTCTTTTCTCTTTTTTGGCGCTTTCGTTCCTCCTCTTCCTCCTGTTGTTTTAATATTCGCTCGTCAAGATCTGTAAAGTAGAGAGGACAGACATTCCATTAGCCATCTGATTAAATGAAGCATCATGAACTCTACTCCTTAAGCGTTTGCATCCTTGGAAGGGTTACCTTGCTCTGTAAAGGTACCAGGAGGCTTCCTCTTCTTAAGTTGTTCAAAACGCCCTTGGACCTGCAGGCCACAAAAATATCTTCAGAGATCAGCCTTCCATTCCTAATCTCAACCATGACTTTCGGCAAAGCATAAATCATTCCATGAGAAAACAAGTCATCTGCCCCAGAGTAAGCAGTATAGAGTTTAATTACACTGCAAAATGAAAGAGAAAGAATCACCTGTTCAAGAGATGCTCGTTCTACCCGCATAGACATACCCAAGGCCCTTTGATCTGAATGACAAAATGAAACAAGCCATCAGGAGAAGAAGAAAACTAAGTTGAGAAACTTGTAGAAAATTGACCGGATGAAAGCTATTGGTGAACACGTACGTTTCTTTCCATTTATATGATCTAAGTAATTTGCTGAGTCCTTCACCACGCACTCACATACTGAACAGTAGTACCCAGCCTGTAAAACAAAGAAAATGTGATAGCAGAATACTTATGTTAAAGCATTAAATCATATATATGAACATATTCAGCAACTAAAATGATCTTTCAGCAAAAACTATCTACATGACCTAAACAACATTCCGCAAGGAATTTCAATTTCTCCTAAACCCTGAGCAAGAGTACTTGAGAAAAGAGCACGCTCACATGGCAACACAAAAGGTCAATTCAATCTACTCAGATGTCGAAGCACTGTGCTAAAAGAATGAAGTGGCGATTTACTAAGCAAAAGCAAAGCATATTAGGAGAGGGGGCAAATATCAGTCCCATTGGTGGTGATAGAACTTGATAGCCAATAGAGCACGCAAAAGATCTGGACCCACAAATGACTAGATCTGGACCCACAAATGACTAACTCTATAGAAATTCCAGCAAGAAAAACTTCTATTCTGATCTGGCACTGGATATGAAAGGTGAAAAAACATATGTATCAAGTCAATATTTAACAGACACAACCCTTAACAACCAATGCTGAGACAATGAGAGATTACCTGCTGGCTTAGAGGTGCTATTGGAGTGACCACCTGCAAAGCACAAATGAGTAAAGGGAATGTCAAATAAGTACTGACAAGAGATGTGATAATTACCACATACACAAACTCCAAGATTTACAATCTCGCAATATGTATATAAATAAACTTCCTTGCACATTTATACTTGACCCAGAAAAATCACCCACCACCCACCAATTTTTTTTTTTTTTAAGGGTCAGGAATCACCAACCAAAGTTCATTGCTGTCAATTTTGGCAACTGCACATGCTTGAAATGATAACACAGTAATTGACTCCATAAACAAAGAAACTAGAAATAAAAGAACTCACAGAGACAATAATCTTGCTTGTACATTGTAGGCCCTTCCATGCTAATTGCTAGCATCATTGATTACACGAGAGTATTCAAGTCACTCCTCTAAATAATACCAATGAGTTAGTGCTCAAGCATTTTCCTCTCTCTTATTATGATGGCAGTTGTTTGGAAGAGAAGAATAGATGAACGGGCTTATAGTTTTAGAAGGAACGCCCTAGCAGGGGACACAATCCATTTCATACCAGCAAACAAACAAGTTCTTATTAGCAGAACAGGCATGCTTCTCAATATTCATCCCACTCAAATACATGGGAAACAGCCAATTGGGTGCACCACGACCTACCAGCTAGTTCATGGGATAGATCAACCTGGCAGGAATCAGGTCACTCTCACAAAAGCGATGGCTAAAGTTGATTGCAAGTTCAATCTACGTAATATAAACAACAATACCATAAAGCTTGGAAGTCGTTACATGCCGCCACTCACAGAATCATGATCCAGGCCCAGGCAAATAAAAGAAAACATAATGCCAACAGTTAACTCGCCTGAGTCTTTCCTAGGCGAGATTCGAGGTCCACTTCATAATCCCGATGCTTCAATGGCTTCCTTTGCACGGGCGGAGCTTTCGCTGCACATAAATATCCACATCACTCCTCCAACATCTACAGCCCTTTCACAAACAGAAGCACCAGCCACCACTGTACTGTATTTAACTTTTAGTTGGAAATCAAACAACACCCACAAATTAACTAATCAAACAAAAGATACGATAAATCTCACATTTTGATTTATGCCGCGAGTCCGTCTCCTGAAAAAACCAATGCCACAAAGCTCGAACAGCTCAGAATCAAAACAAAAATCCCTAAACGGACGAAAACAAGGATGCGTCGCAATAAAGTAACCTCCTTTTCGCGTTCCCGAGCTCGTTCCAAGTACTCCTCGCGATCGAACTTCCGCCGGAAAGTGTTGTCGACCCCGACAGCCTGCGGGAACATCCAAACGATCCCGGAATCAAAAACCCACATCTCAAAACGGCCCGAATTTCAACAGACACAGTCCCTTGATCATCTGCCTGGACAGAGCAAAAGATTTCAATCGATCGCGAACTTACGTTGTTGCTGGTATTGACCATGGCTGCCAACGGCTCGGCTCGGCCTGGAATTCAAGAAGAATCGTCGCGAATCGGGCGTCCGATTCCCCGGGAGCGCCGAGGAAGCTGCCGGAGGATGCGGATTTTGGCTACGGAAGCCTGGAAAGGGCGGGACGATGACGAAACCCTAATTTACAGCCGAGAGAGCAAAGCCAATTAAGAAGTTTGGGGGTTTTTCTTCTTTTCTTGTCTACAAATTTTTTTTCAGGCGGTCGGGAGATTAACAGAGATTTTATGCCCAAGGAAATCCACTCAATTTACTTGAAAACAAGTAAAAGTAACAAATCGAAATAGATAAAGTAGAGAATCAGAGTAATTAATTACTCATCATGCATAAAATCTAGAACTTCAACTTTTTTTCTGAAAAATATACATAAAAAGAAATTTTGAAATTAGAGCCATTTTCTCAAAACAGTCTTTTATGTGAGTTCATCTTGATCTTTCATTATGCTTTGCAAACGGATATCGATCGATAAGAGGCTAGACCAATTGGGGTATAACAACCGATTGAGGTACTGGCGGAGCTTCGGGAGGAGTAACCGGTTCTTCCGGCAATGGCACTGGATTAGGTGGTGGCGAGAAAGCGTTACTTTTTCGCAACCAACACCTGTTGGGAAAATTGGTTGGGTATGAAGTTTGTGCATAATTCTCTTTAGTTACACAAGTCTTTCCATTCTAATCTCGTAATAAGTACTTTAAAATTGGAAAAGAAAATAGAGCATTAAAACTTAAATCATGAACCGAAGAAGAGGAAGACAGGGCCAAGGGGGGAGGGAGGGCATCGGCGTATCTGGCGAGGGTCATGCGACCAAGCCGTTGTTGCCTCAACTGCAAATCATGCCTAGAGAGAGCGACTCATATAAAGCTGAATAAGATTGTTTGCATCTTAGGGTGCTCTACAACCACCATCCTTGATCTTACAACGACTTGCCAATCTCCTTTAATCTTTGCATGGTTAACGTAAAATACTTGTGTAGCTTTAGGGTTCAAGTGTGGTCTAAAGATTATATAAGAGACATCATGACAAATATGAATTTATCGTGTATATTGACCAAAAATCTACCATTTAATTAATACTTCATTGATTCTCGAGTCCTAATTAGGCTTTGTTTGTTTTGCAAAATATTTTCCTAAAAAAGAATATTTGTTTTATTTACAAAAATGAATGTACCAAAAAATAATTGTCATCATCTACAAAAATGATTATATATGATAATAAAATTACTTTTATTAACTCATTATTCAACTAATGCAAATGATTATTTTTGTGAAGATATTTTTTAGATCAATCATTTTTTTTTTCACGAAACATACCAATTCTTACATTTTACATTTCGACACTTAAGTCGATCCTATGGACAGGGGCATATTACAGAGAAAGAAGGCTCTTCGCCGGGGCCCCTCTCGCAAATCTGTACACTATACCTCAAAGCCCACTGTGTAAAAAGTTTTCATTTTGGCCCATTCAAACTTCATTGATAAATATATTTACCAAGCGAAAAACTCGATATTTTTCTTCAAATTGTGAGCTAATTAATGCTAAATAGACAGCTACCAACTTAAGATCCATATTTATTATACCATCATTTTCACTTCTTGTCATATGACTGTTGATCAACAACGCAAGACGACCATATAGAAGCTAAAGAAACAAAAAGATAGAGGGAAGAAAGGGAGTGAAGAAGAAGAACAAGAAGAAACGCCAGAAATTAAGAATTTATTTGAACAATATTTAAAAGTACATCAAACTCTCCGAAGAAGATCAGAATTTAAGAATTTGTTTGAACCATATGAAAAGTACATCAAACTCTCCACCCGCCGATCCTGGTCTCCCTTTTTTTCCCATGGAAGAAAGTGATCAATCATATAAGGGAGAGGTACAGAGAGGGCCAAGAAAATATTTGAAAAAAAGAGAGACAGAAAAAAAATCAGTTCTAATTATAAATTACACTGTATCAACGTGATGATCAATTTTTTTTTGTCTATCTTAAAATTTCGACATATAATTTTTTTTTTGGGGGGGTTCGAGCGGCATCACGAACCAACTTCCTTGTCACTTCAATATGAACTTCTTCCGTCCATGCATCTCACCTCGCAATCTCGTTACAATGTCAATTTACCGAAGACCCACGAACCGAGAACACCTTCTCTTGAGCCAATGGAGGCCGAATTTGAGAGAAGCCTTGAGCTTGCCCTCTACCCTGTAGTGATTGTAACGGGCCACCCTCTTCTTCCTCTTCGCTTCCGCCTCCTTCAACCATAAGCGCCTCTCGCGCCCGCCCGAGGCGGCATGTGGCTTGGCGGCTTCCCGAGGGCTCGGCCGGAGCCGCCCTCGGCTTCCATGATCTCTACTTTCCGGCCGGCGCAAGGATCCTCCATCTCGCTGCGCTCCCCCTCTCCGTGCGAGACGATGGCCACGGAGTGGGGGTGAGAGATGGGGGAAAGCGAAAGAAGAAAGGGAAGTTCTAGTTTGTTTAACTCGTTGGGTATGTGTAAGAAGACGTGACAAATATAGAGTTTGGTATTCGGTTAGGGTTTACATTGAACTTTTCCGTTTTAGGATGACAGAAGGTTCTTACTTTGCTGAAATTAGGCATCGATCGACCCTTGCTAATGCATTCGCGTAGTCGTAAGCATGCCTTAGTGAATTGGATTTTCAATAGTCTTAGCATTTTTTCACGGGAAAGGCGAAGATTTTCTTGATCCATGTCATGCATTACGGTCTCGGCTAGAAAAGATGGAAATTCCTCGACCCATGTACTATTTCCAACGGCAACTAAAGTGGGTTAACTCGTACGCAGCCATCTTTTGCGCTCCGACTAACGTGGTCGAGACTCAGCATAGCAAATCTGCCGACGTTGGTCATAATCGCTTGTGGCACTGGCACCGAGGCCATCAGGTTTGGTCGGTCCGGCTCGAAGGCATTTTGATATTCTGACTCTGTTTATTTCGCGAGAAATAAATAATTTGAAAATTATTTTTTTAAAGTGATCATTTTCGGTTGAAATGATTAGTCAACGAGGAATGTTTTTATTATCGACAATAATTTATGTCTTGTATTTTCTTGGATGACGAAAATATTATTCGTTTGTTCAATTTTTGTAATTGATACAAATGATAGTTTTTTGAAAAATATTTTTTAAAATTATTTAGTTTTTACAAAATAAATGGAGCCTACATATCTTTATCTCTTTCCTATGTGTATTGGATTTCTTGGGCAAAACTTGTCTTTGACGTGGAATCTTTGCTCATGAAGATTTTTCAAGAATTGGGAAAGGCACGCATAAAGTATATACAACAACATACATTGGGAAAAATTACTAAATCCTAAACTTATTATACCATACCAATTCAATTCCAAACATTTTGATATTTGGTTAATTTAGTTATATACCTTTTGACAAATTGTCAATTTAGTCATAAACCATTCAATTGCGTCAATTCAATTTTAAACATTTCGATTGTACAAATCTAGTTCTAAACTTCTCGACAATTTAAGGCATGTTTGGTAACCGACTAAATAGTATCTAATTTTACTCTTTTGTTCCCCAAAACAAAAAAATAATAGAAATCTGTTTGATAACATTTTTTTTTAGGAATAGATTTGAAACAAAATTAAGAAATAGAAAAAAATTGCTTTTTTGTTATCGGGAACAACTCCAGAATCAAGTCCATTTTCTTTTCTCCTTTTCTTTTTTCCTTTTCTTCTTCTCTTTTCTTCTTTGGCCGATGACCTTGCCGAAGCATCGCCCTAGTGAGGCCAAGCCTCCCCAACAATTGGGCAAGGCTTGACCTCACCTTGGCTAGGCGAGCTTGGCCTTGCCCAAATATGGTGAAGTTGAGCTCGCTTAGCCATCGGCAAGGATCAACCTTGCCGAGCCACCGTGAGGTTGACCTCGCCAAGGCCGAGCAACGCCACTCGTGTGGTGGCTTAGGGGGGTTGAGCCTCACTGGTGACTAGACAAGGCTTGGCCTCACCTTGGGTGGGTGAGCCTCGCCCAGATCTAGTAAGATCAAGCCTCACTCAACTACCGGGGAGGCTCGACCTCACCAGGGACTAGCGATCAGCTAAAGGAAAAAGGTGAAGAAGAAAAGGAAAAAAGAAAAAGGGAGAAATATAATAAAATTATTTAAAAATTAAAGCAAATCTTTAGATACAAAAGAATTAAATGTCTTACTAAACACATTTTTATTTCGGGAATATAAATTTTGAACATATATCAAACGCTTTCAGATGTTTAGAAACTCATTCAGTGAATAAAATATATATATAAAGTAGAAATTATTTATGGGAGCAAAATAGTTACCAAACATGCCATCAGTCTTTCTGACCAATTTTGATTGGACATGGCTGATGTAATGGTCTAACCAGCGATAGCAATCCTAAGTGGCACATCTTCCACTAACATGGACAAAACTTTTAATCTTTAGTTTTTTTTCTTCTTTTCCCTTTCTACTTTTCCTCATAACTCAAGACTAACAAGGTCACCTGGTCTTCACAAGGGCATCATCGCTGGAAGCCCTCACCTGTTGGCCAATGAGGGTCTCGATACCCTCACCCTTACTGGCCCAAGGTTGGAAAAAAAAAAAAGAATAAAGAATTTTAAACAAATTAAAAAAATTATCCATATCAACATCAGTCAAGCCATGTAGGATTGCCAATGCTAACTAAATCGCCACATTAGCAATTTCTGGGAAAAAATTGATTGAAGAACTAAATTTACAAATTGTTGAAAGGTTAAAGATTAAGAATGCGTTTGATTAATATTATGTTCCTGTGAAAAAATTTATGTTCAAAAATAGTTGTTTCTGATTTTGTTCCTTAGATGAGTTTCTGAATATTTGAAAGCGTTTGCTAACTGTCTAAAATTTATATTTTCAGAATAGAAATTCGTTTCCTAAAATTATTTTGTGATAAGCTAAAGGAGGAAGAAGAAAATAAGAAAAAGCAAAGAGAAAAAGAAAAAGAAAAAGAAAAATGAAAGGCTTAATTCTAGAGTTGTTTCCTTGAACAAAGAAGTATTTTTTTTTATTTATTTTTATTTTTAATTTCGTTCCAAGTCTATTTTTGAGAACAAAAATTATCAAATGGATTTCCGGAGAACAAAAGAATAAAATCATGCACTATTTGACACGTTATCAAACAAGCCTTAAATTAACACAATTGAAAGGTGTAGAATTATATTATGCCTTTAAAAATCTACATCTACTTTGTTTGGAACATTAGGCGCACGACTTATGTTTAATAAGTATATCTAAAACACCCAGTTCCAATTGATAAACCCCTACATAACATTGAGATATAACGTCCCAAAACCTTATCGGGATCAGCCTTTCCTCATTCTTATAGCTATCTCATGTACCGATCGGTCCCGTGGCGCGAATCGAACGAACCGAGATCCATGGATGCGAGTGGTTGGGAAATTTGCTATTTACGACGACCTGCATTTCGTTCATAGAAAGAACAACGGCTTTGTCTTTTCTCGAATTTCCAGCGGACTAGTACGATGTGGTCGAGCTTTTATCGATTCGAACAGCCAAGGAAATTTTGTCATCGACAGCGAAAGATATTACGCCGCGGTTAATCCACGAAGCAAGAATTTCCAGGAAACGAGGGAAATGCACAGGCTTCGCGAAGCTCGTCGACGACGGCGTGTTGGTGCACCGAAACCAATTGCTTCCTCTCCCCAATCATTTTGTTCCCCACTTTTTGTGCTTTTATTTCACAAAAAAAGAAAAAAAATCACAAAAAAATTCCAATTTTACTAATTGTAAAACATTTATTATAGACATTTTTCCATTATGCCAAGAATCCCAAACTTATATTTATATGGCGCATTCATCTTAAACTTTTTGCTTGTGACACAGAAAAATCCAAAATATTTTCTCGACACTAAATTTTTTGACAAATTTAGGATTTTTAGTGTCATAAAAAAAGTTTACACGATACAAATTTGACGTAAATGTAGTTTGAGGTTTTTAATGTTTTAGGATTTTTATAGCTTTTACCTTTTTTAAGTGATTGTTTATATTGTGTAAAAAATTTATTTGATAAAAAGAATTCTTTATCGATAATAATTTACGTCTTAATATTTTGGGTGACGATTTACGGGATAAAAAGAATTATTTTTGTAAAAACATTTTTTAAATCGTGAATGTTTGGGGAAAGCAGGCGGACACTTTTCGTTTGGCTGGGGTCTTCAACTCTTGCGGACCAAGTTTTGTGACTTTGTGACCAAAACAAAAAAAAGTTTTGTGTCTTTGTCCGTGGTTTATACTCAGACACGTCGATTCAAGATTTGACCAAATCAAACACGGTCGGTTGAACAATCGTAGCACGTCCACCGACCAAAAAAGCGCAATTTGTCACATTTCTAGTCGACAACGACTAGAGAAAAGCCCATGATGGATCATTGCGACCGCGTACGATCATTCGCAAATCATTTTCGACAAATGAATTCAAGCGATGCACGCGATACATGTTTATTTCACTTGAAAAGTGAAAATCTTTTGTGGAAAAAAAGAGGTGATTTTGGTTTTTTTTTTATGAACAAAAGGGGTTCCACGTAGATCTTGGACGGAAGGTTTCTGGCCAAAGACCAGAAAAACGAAATGGAGAACGAACGCTGGAATTTATAAGTACTCGGAAGTAGATTTGCAAGAAAATAGAGATAATTAAATGTCATTTGATTGATGTCCCGAAAAAGCATGCATGTCTCTTTACAACATTCAATGTTCTTTGAATCAATCCCTTATTCACAATCACTTTTGAATATTCCAACCAAGCTTATCTCCTATTAATAATCAAAGCTAGTCACCTTTCAATACAAATCACTACCTAGACACTTCCCATCACTTGTCAAAAAGATAGAAAAATCAAAATGCTTGAATTCATATAAATTGGAACATATATTTCAAACCCATGATCTTTTCAAGATTCGGATCTTTTCTTACAATTCAATATCGAATATTTCAAAAAATATTAATAAACAAACAAATCAGTAAAAACCTTAGATTGAAAAAGTCAGGTAGGCTATCATGGTCATATCTTAGCAATGGGAATAAAATAATGACAAAAGTGCAGTCGAAGTCAAGAACTTCGTCTCCTCTGTGTCGTGTGTATGTATACTTCTTCCCTTCTCAAGATCGCTCGAGATGATAAATCTTATGTGCTCGAACTCACCCACCAACCAATCATTATTTTCCTCTAATCTCTTTATCAAACGATAGAGAATATTTTTAAATCGAATACCAAAAAATAATGTCATTTTCTTGAAATATTTCTTTTAAACTAAAGGAGCCTAAATATTTTTCCAAGAAAACGTCTATTTTTTTACAACATAACTCTTTTTCGTTAAACTAAAGGAGCCTAAATGTCATTCGACTAGTTCCAAGAAAACGAGTCTATCTCTTTACAACATAACGGGGGTATTCATAGCCCACTAATAGTAACTATCCTATTTAACTATCCACAAACAGCTATTACTATTTACTACTGTTGTTGCCACATGTCCTCCAAGATAATAGACATGCTTTTAATACATGGATGATTATAATTTACAAGAAGTCGCAGCTTCCAAAGTCATTGAAACAATCAACCACTATTCGACGATACCGATTGCCAATACTTTCTCAATTACCATCGACCCTTTTACTTGCGAGTCGTTAATTAACGTTCTTTGAATTAATCCCCTATTCACAAGCGATCTCGATAGTTCGACCAAGCTCATCTCCTTTCGATAACCAAAGCTAGTCACGTTTAAGATAGAAACGTTTCGGCTTAAATCACTACTAAGACACTGCTCATCATCTGCCATGAATATAGAAACCTTTCAGCATAAATCACTACCCAAGACACTTCCTATCACTTGTCAAAAACATAGAAGAATCAAAACGCTCGAATGCAAATTTATCTAAACAAGTATTTCAAACCCGACATATCTTTTCGAGGATTCGAATCTTTACCTTACCAGCCAATATCAAACGTTTCGAAAAATATTTAAAAAAATGAATGGTTGATCGAAAAAGTCGAGCTGTCGGGCCGTCATTGGTCGTATCTTAGCGGTGGGAATAAAACAATGACAAAAGCGCTATTCAAAGTCAAGGTCTTCCTCTCCTCTGTGTCGTGCGTATGTATACTTCCTCCCTTCTGGAGATCGCTCGCATGACAAATTCTTATGTGCTCAAACTTGCACAACAACCGGTCGTCGTTTTCTCGAGTATTAATGGCATCTTGAATATCATCTTTCGTACTCTTGATTTTTCCCGACCAGCAGCAAGAAACAGAGCATCGAGAAAAACCACACATTCAAGAATAGTTTTTTGAAACGCCGAGGGGCGACGACTTCGCGAGGAATTCGTCCCGAATGCACCACGAAATGCAGATCACCTCCAAATTGTCTCTCGACCCTTCACGCAAAATCCCCGCGAGGGAACGCCGTTCCATTGGAAACTACTCGCTTGCTGCAGCTTCCATCGACCTTCCCGCGTTTAGCAACTCGCGCACGCGTCCGTCGCAGTGCCAACGTGTCATCTGTCCCTGTCCCTGTCCCTGTCCCTGTCGCTTTCTCTTTTAAATTGCAGAGAGTAGTTTCCAAAATCCATTTCTCCAGTCGTTACGCGGTTGGGATCGTTACCATTCATGCATTTGTCTGAGATCTTAAAAAAAAAATACCAAGTTCAACATTTCGCTTATTTTTCTAACGATTCATTCGTCGGTGTTTTGAGTTAACTGAAAGTCCTAGGAATTGAACTTGGAAGTATCGCTTGTTCTGGCATTTCTTTAATATTGCAAGTGGCTTTTGGTTCGGCTCTGTTTTGGAGCACCCGCAAAGTCTCGTGCTTGACTTCATGATTAGCGCGTAGTTTTCATGTGGGCGCTCTGTTCAATTTTTCAACGGAAACTTCTCTGTACCTTCCATGCGCGTGTTGACGTGGAACTGGTATGGACGATAAGATCAAGAATCGTTTAAAAAGGCGCCCTTGACAGTTGATTTGCTGCTTTGCTCCGAGACTCGTCATACCTCTCTCAGTTCTGTCCTGGCAAGAAGTTGATCGCGTAACTGTAATGGTGTTCAAAAGGCCTTTTTCGGAGGAGGGTGAAGAGGGTTTTGGAGCTTCAAAGAGAAGGTTGATACCCCAGTTTTTTTATTCCATTTCTTTTTCTTTTTTTTCTTTTTTTTCAAATGGGGTTGTGACCGATGCCCTGAAACTGAAAGGCCTCTAACTTGGACTTGATTGAATTTTACCGCAGGATTCTGGGAGATATAATAGGACGGTTCTCGGAGAATGATATCCCGCATGCCATCGAGCCTTTCGTGCGCAGAGTGGTAGGTTGATGACGATGAACTGCAATCTTTAGTTTCTGCTTGTAATTTGCATAAACTGGTATTTCACCGTTTGATTAGTTTGTGTATTAGACAAATAAGTATGGCAACTCTTGCTTAACATCCCTGTTTGACCGTCTAGGTTGTTCCACTGGAAAGCATTCTGCAGTATTGGTGGTCGGTTTTTCGGATCCGGAGTGTGAACTGCGCTTAGTTATAGTCTCATGATCCATTCCTTGCTTATAATGTCTAGTTTTGCAGCAAGAAATTTTGCCTTAAACGATAAAAGAAAAATGATAGCTTTCACAATATATACTTGCTGAAGTATGCGACTGTTAAAAATGTCCGGTTTCAAGTTTCATCTCTCTGAAAATCAGTGTATTTGGATAGGTGTATGAGGATACAGTTTTGAGTACCCTTCATGTCAGGTACCTTCACAGGGTGATGTAATAATCAGTCAAATCAAGTCGTTAGCATTCTCTAAATGTGAACTAATTTCGTCTAATCTAGATTAGTGCCTTTCTCATGTGAGCGCAATTTCCCCTTTTCTGTCAATCAGGTTAGAGAGGAGGTGGAACGTGTATTCTCGCGCCTGCAAGACCCATTTCAGAGGTTGGTTCCTGACCTATGCAACTCTTGTTTGTCTCCACAAACTTATGTTTCTCATGTCGCCATGGATTTTCTTGTTCATGGCTGCTTTTGATCTGCTTGTTGCATGAGCCGGTGCTGTTGATCGTTTCTGATCTTGCTGTATGAATGCATGCCTGCTTGTACCGTCCGTTTTCAGTTCGTTTATCTGATCCCTATTGTTCGGATTCCTCACAAGCCATCAAGTAACATGTTTCCTGTGTTCTGTTTCAGGCCCTCATTTGACCCAGCCAGAAGTTCTGTAGGAGAAGGAGGTTTGCAGCTGCGTTTTGTCAGTCAGTTAAAGGCTGAAGTTTTTACGAGCTGTAAGATCCAAGGTGAAGACGGTTCCCCTATCAAAATCGAACTATTTGACACCAGAACCAACTCTATTGTTCGAAATGGTCCCTTGTCTTCGGCTAGAATTGAGGTTCTGGTCCTCGATGGTGACTTTGGCTCCGACGACCGAGAAGATTGGAGCCAGACTGAGTTCAAGGCCAAAATTGTGCGTGAAAGAGAAGGTCGAAGACCGCTGGTGGTTGGAGAACGGAGCATAACTTTGCAAGGAGGAGTCGGTTATCTTACTAACATAATGTTCACGGACAATTCGAGCTGGATAAGAAGCCGGAACTTCCGGTTGGGAGCTCAAATTGAGCAGAAATTTTTGGCTGGTGTACGAATAAGGGAAGGCAGAAGTGGAAAGTTCGTAGTGAAAGATCACCGTGGAGAACGTAAGTTTAAACAGCTTGAAAAGTTTATTCATCACTGTTCTATCTTCTAGTGTTATTGCCGTGGTTATCTCTAGCCACTGATCTCATGGGATTTACGCATGACCTTTTTGCAGTGTACAAGAAACATTACCCTCCAAACCTGAAAGATAAAGTATGGCGCCTTGAGAAAATATCAAAAGACGGCACCTTCCAATCTCGGCTGGCTTCCGTCGGAATTCACACCATCAAGGATTTCTTGCGTAAACTTGAAATGGACCAAGATTCCCTAAGAAAGGTGAGGAGTTTAACTTTCTTGCAGGCTATCATTCTTTTTGTGGAACAGCTTTAGTTTAATGACACCTAAATTATCTGTTGCTGAAACTGCAGACACTAGGTAACCTGTCGAACAAGACATGGGAAGCAATTTATCGGCATGCGATGACTTGCATCATAGATGATAACGAGGCGTACATCTATTTTGATGCCTCACAGAGTGCCGGGCTTTTGTTCAATTCAACCTACAAAGTCATCAGTGCAACCTTTGATGGCCAAAATTACCATCCACTGGAAAACTTGACCTTTCATCAGAAGGTGCGTTTTGACAATCCGAAAAACATAGATGAGCCTCTCGATTCATTTCAGCAACTGTCAAATTCGTATGGTCAAAAGCTACAACCTTCAGTGCCGTGCTGCATATGGCATTCTGTCAAGTTTAGCAATGGCACAGCATATATGTTACTTTTAGTGATCTTCACCGATGAACTCTTGTCGCTATTGGAGTGATCACATCTCTTACAGGATCCCCTCATCTATCTTGCAGCATTTTGTGCGTAATTTAAAGCAGCAGGCTTACTTGAATTTGAACGGATGGGCACGAATCAATTTACCTTCGATTGCTGCTCCACCAAGGCCCTTGAGTAGCTTGCCAACATCAGATTCAATCATTGATTCAAGTTCAATTGAGCCACACATTGATTTCCTGTCTTTGTGCCAAGGCATTGAAGACTTCAAAGGTGCAAGATAGTTTACTTGTTACGATTTTGTGATGCTGAAAGCCTGAAAGGGTTATCTTTTGAAGTGACTTCTTTCAGGCCTTTACAAAAGAAAATTTCTAAAAGCCCTTGTTATCTATGCAGATCCAGCAGGACAACTGTCTGGATTCGACCTTCGTCTGCTTCAACATCTTACAACAGCGATGCTGGTCAGAGCCAGCAATTTGAAGTCTCCATCTCACAGGATTATTATCCAGGGCAAGCTTTTAACCCAATTCCTGCAAGTAGTTTCACGACAGGAACTGCTTGGGCGGGACTCTACAGTGGAGAGAACAATTCTCAGTATAATTCACAAAGGACACTCGAGTTTAACAGCAATTTAGCCACTGATATGAATGTTTCACCAGTCGAATCATCATACTGTTTCCCATCGTCTTCTTCTTCAGTTTGGACGCCGGGAAATGGCTTATTCATCAATTCACTGGGTGAGGCTGAAGTTGGGGTCTTTTCTTCTTTCCCGGACATTGGTGTCCATATCCGCAAAAGTGCGAAGCCTAAGGCAGGATGGTGCAAGATTCGAGCTGCAGTCAAGTGGGGATCAGTCAGGCGCGGTGTGGCCGCCAGAAGAATGGCGCGCCTTCTGTGTATGTAGATTCGGAGGATCTTTTAGTGCATCCGCTGCGATCCCTGTCCCTGCAAGCATCTCGGGGGCAGAAACACATCATTCAGCCGTGCTTTATCTGTTCGTTCGTTTATTTCTTCCTGCATTAGGTTGTAAATTCATAGTATCTTACAGAGCAGGGTTGCCGAAAGAATGTGGCATTGTTGTCTGTATGTAGGTCAATTAGCTTTCGGCCGTTTTCCTTGCAGTAGTTTCTTCTGTATCAAGCTGTAGATTCATAGGAAGTTCAAAGGCCACTCACAAGAGTCGTGCAATAGATCAGTCAGATCATGTGAAATATATGTCTAATGTCTTCAAAATCAGTGTCTCAAAAGCTTCATGATTTAACATGCTTCAGATTTCCATAGATTTTTTAGGAGTGATTGGTTTTAGATTTTGCTGCTGATCCACCTCCTATTGTTGGTGTCTATGCTTGTGCTGTCTTGATTGGAATTGAAACTGTCTCATATTTGCAGGCCAGCGAAATGCTGCTGTTAAAAGGAATGCAGGAAATCTCTCTCCAAGAGAGTGCCTTGAGTCGCAAGCAACACCGCGTGCGCTGTAATTGTTCTGCATGTATTCTTTGTTGCACTGTAATTGTTCTGCATGTATTCTTTGTTGCAAAGAAATTAAAGAGAAGTCTCGAGATCGGCTCAAGTAAGTCGGTTTGGAAGAAGCTCTAAGTGGCTCCATTGCAATAGTTCGTGACAATGGATTTCGTGCCATTCGGATGAAAAACTCGTTCTTACTTGCAATACTACTGAGTTTATAGTCCACATAAGTGAAGGGAATCTTCCATGTGAAAACATAAAATTGAAGCATTTTTGCAAAAGAGGATCAAGTGTAGACCTCTTGTCCCGTCGCTACTTGTTCCGGCGACTGAAGCAGGAGTAATTTGGTCCAAGAATTTCTGAGTTGAACCAGGTAAAAACTGTCCAAATCCCTAAAAACCAAAAAGTCCTAAATTGTTGTTGGATCTCCCCAGGTAAAAAAAAAACCTTGTTGCTGTACATGTCTGAATCCATGGACACCTTCGGAAAAGAAACCCATCACCATAATCTGTTCACATCTTTTTAAGTTTCTTGGCACAGTGCATCTGTGCATTAGTTCCTGTCCTCTTTAAGGATTGCTTGTCACGGTAACAGCATACAGAGATCCAATTTGTATGATGGAGAGGCTGCATATTCTGTTCATTTATTGCTTCTAATTAGCTAAACATGAAAATTCCAGTGCAATGGCTAGCTAACCACAATTTGGGAGCTTTCTTATTCTTAGGGATTTGGTCTTTTTTATTTTTTTTTAATCTAGAATGTGGAATTGGGTCAAAGCAGAATTGACAATTTGCCCCTATTTACCCACCAGAACAAGCCGCGGGTGAAGATTTTGCCGGTAGGTGAGTTTGGACTCTTATTTGAAACTAAATTAGTTGTTTTAGGTACTTATTTTGAGAAGATAAAACCTATCACCAATCAATCTTTTGAGAAAATGACCTCAATTCTCATAGGGAAGTAAAAAGAGTTCCCCTCAAATTGTGTTTGACACGTAAAATTTATGTTGCCCAACGATAGATTTTCCTTTAATCCTTTTAAAATGATCTCACAAATCTATATAGTTAAGAGTTTTGTATACATTACCTTGTTAAGATGCAATTTCCTAATCCCTTATTACGTTATTACCAATTTAGCTGAAATGATTTTTCTTGCCTTATTTTGCAATTTCGAAATTTTCCCTAGAAATTAGTACTTGAATTCATTTCGAGAAGTCATTAATGAAGGACATAACATGGGGTTCGAATAAAAAACATTATTTGTTGGACCGAAAAATCAAAGGTAATATTATATTATGACCTTTTGAAAAATTGTTAAAAAAAAAAAGAAAAAGAAACCTTTTCCCCATAGTTTCAAATTCAAAACGGATGGCATTTCCGTAGTTCCGCCACGATCCGGGCCCGATCTCGTTTCCCTGGGGCGTCCTCTATAAAGCAGATCCTCCGCTCGAGCCTCTCCTCTTCATTCTCTTTCTCTCTCTAGCTCTTCCCCCGCTATCCGATCGATCCCAACCCTCTCTAAAACCCTCTCCCTCGCTCGCTTTCTCTCTTTAGGGTTTTGCCTTGCTCCACCGCCTCGGCTTCCGCACCCGATCGATCCCCCCCCCCCGACGATGTCGCTCCGGCCGAGCGCGAGGACCGAGGTCCGCCGGAACCGCTACAAGGTGGCGGTCGACGCGGATGAGGGGCGGCGGCGGAGGGAGGACAACATGGTGGAGATTCGCAAGAACCGGCGCGAGGAGAGCCTGCAGAAGAAGCGGCGAGAGGGCCTCCAGGCCCAGCAGCAGGCCGCGCCGTCGCTCCACTCTTCCGCCGTCGAGAAGAAGGTGAGAGAATCCCTCGTCGTCGTCCTTTGGACGTGATGGTTAGGGTTTCGTGTGGGCTAGCAATCGGTTTTGCTCTTTGCTTTATTTAGCGACTGGTTGATCGAGCGATTCTGTCCGA
The DNA here is from genome assembly GCA_014182365.1 of Eucalyptus tenuipes. Taxonomy (NCBI): domain Eukaryota; kingdom Viridiplantae; phylum Streptophyta; class Magnoliopsida; order Myrtales; family Myrtaceae; genus Eucalyptus; species Eucalyptus tenuipes. The sequence continues at coordinate 40,880,525 of CM024544.1, read as the reverse complement.
TTGATCGGGTGATGATTCTGACGGTGTCGGGATAGGGACTGGTTGTGTAGGGCTTCGTTCGTTGTTTGATGTGGAGGTTGGTTTTTGGCTCGTTCGGATGTAAATTGGAGACCTCTAATCGAGCTTGATTGTTCGTGATTAAGCCCTTCATCTGGAAGGAGTTTTTGTCTGGTTCCGATGGAAATTGGGTTTATCTTGATATGAGATTCGCAGAATTATAAAGACATTGATCACCTGATGCATGTTATTCATGTTTTCTAGTTGGGTCACGATTCTTGATAGATTGAAGCGTTAGCGAAGAACCATCATAGTTGTGTGTTGAGCTCATTGAAAATGTGACTAACTGCATAAGGGGCTTAAGCTATCGGACGTAAGGAACACAAACAGCTTGGAAAGTGAGCTACTTTATTGCGTCTTAAGTTTGGTTTATTGACATCCATCAGATGACCTTTTCCCTTGCCACGTTAGAGAGGGGTCCTGTAATCTTGTTGTAGTTATCTGCTTGGTCTTGTTTTTATCTCCCAATTTAGTTTGGAGTAGTTAGCTCATGAGACAGTTATGAGGATCGGTTGTTTATAGAGCTAAAGTGGAAAAGAATGTGTTGCATATGAGAAATTATACCTGTGATCTTTGCTAGCTTTTGGATTTTCTTTCTTTGGGATGGAACTAGATATGACTGGAAGAGCAGCTTCGCTTGGAATTCATTTATCAGTTTGACTATCAAAAGATATGTTTTGACTTTTATTTTATTTTATTTTTTTAATGCTAAAAGGAAGGTATGGTCTATGTAGTGTTTGGCTGTCTTCGAGGTTGCATCTCCAGGGAGAGCTCCCTTATTTTGATTCTTTTTAAGACTTCATTTTAGCATTGTTTATATTGGAACTTGGATTGCTTCTGTTAGAATGGGAACGTAGAAGGAATTGGATGTGGGTAACTGTTCACATAGTTACTTCTGTCTGTCTATCTAATTATGCCATTGCTGGCAACCAGGTCGACCTGTAGGAATTTTATTTTTTAAAAAGAAAAATTATACTTATCTAGGTAGTTTGAAGACTTGTTCTAGCACAGTGGATATTGCTAATTCCCATCAATTTATGTTTTTTAATGAATTAAGAGAAAATGCTATGGTGAAACTGTTTTCATGCTTTTTGCATGTTTTAATGGTAATCATACTCGTGTTCATGGAGTTGTTATCCTGACAGTTTTTTGTTGTTAATATATAACATCAGCTGGAACATTTGCCTTCCATGATTGGTGGTGTATATAGTGATGATAATAACTTGCAACTGGAGGCCACTACTCAATTTAGAAAATTACTCTCTATTGGTGAGTTTTTTTACATTTTAAGTGCATGTTCTGCAGTTGCTTTTATTGTGTGGTTGAGAGGCTTACACAATAAGAATTTACATTTTATGCAAAGTGTAGTTTGCTTTTTATATGCAAATTATAATATTTTACTCCACTTCATCAGAACGCAGTCCTCCAATAGAAGAAGTTATACAATCTGGAGTTGTTCCACGGTTTGTTGAGTTTCTAATGAGGGAGGATTTTCCTCAACTCCAGGTATTAAGAGATGCCATTGTTAATCAACTCTTGTGAGCACTCTTTCAACTTTGGTGCTAACTTTTCAATCGCTTGACCAATTCTAGTTCGAAGCAGCGTGGGCTCTTACTAACATTGCTTCTGGGACATCTGAGAACACTAAAGTTGTGGTTGATCATGGAGCCGTCCCTATATTTGTTAAACTTCTTGCTTCTCCTAGTGATGATGTTCGTGAACAGGTATAGTGTGGATGATTCCGTACTTTCTTTTACCTCTGTTCTTGCTTAGTTGAAACTTGGACTGTTTTGTTAAGTGTGTGATCAAATAATCAATTGACTCTACTCACCTTCTCTTTTGGAACAGGCTGTGTGGGCACTGGGAAATGTTGCCGGTGATTCTCCTAAATGCCGTGATCTGGTTCTTGCAAATGGAGCTTTGCTTCCTTTATTGGCACAGTTGAATGAGCATGCTAAACTGTCAATGCTGAGAAATGCTACCTGGACTCTCTCGAACTTTTGTAGGGGAAAGCCACAACCTTCTTTTGATCAGGTTGGTTGGTTTATGCCTGTTGCCTCTTGTTCAAAGACTTAATTAAATGACTTGATGATTTGATATGGATATGGTCAACCTCTCTGCTGATTAAAGTACATGTACAGTTTTTCACCTAAAACTATATGTTGGCAATGACACTTTTTGCTTTGACATCCAATATTTATCTGTTCACTGACAGGTTAGGCCCGCACTTCCAGCTCTTGAACGTCTTATCCATTCAAATGATGAAGAGGTCTTGACTGATGCATGTTGGGCACTGTCCTATCTTTCTGATGGAACAAATGACAAAATTCAAGCTGTAATTGAAGCTGGCGTTTGTCCCAGGCTTGTTGAACTGCTTCTGTGAGTTCTTTTTTTTCTACACTTATTTGTTGATTGGATTGTTGTCTCTTCATTGTTTGGGTTTGGATTCTTTTTCCCTTTTATACATGATGGTTAATGTGAGATCGATTTTGTCAGTCATCCATCTCCGTCAGTGCTGATTCCCGCCCTTCGCACTGTTGGGAATATCGTAACTGGGGATGATTTACAAACTCAGGTATTCGAAAGGGTTATGTTGTTGCAACATCCTTATAAGAAAGTATGTTTGGGAACGCACTCAGTTTGTCGTAATTTTTTTCCTTTGATATAGTGCATCATCAACCACCAAGCACTACCATGCCTTCTTAACCTGTTGACTGGAAATTACAAGAAAAGCATCAAGAAGGAAGCATGCTGGACCATCTCAAACATCACTGCTGGAAATAAGGAGCAGATTCAGGTAAAATATTTCTTAATGCTTCTTTTGTTTTCTTTTTTGTTGTTTTTCCTTGATTGAATGCAAGCTGAAGTTTTATATAGAGCGTAGTGGTTTGTCAACATCTTCATCATGCATGACCATTTGTTTGTATGATACTCTACAGGCTGTTGTAGAGGCTAATATAATAGCTCCGCTCGTTCATTTACTTCAAAATGCTGAATTCGACATCAAAAAGGAAGCTGCATGGGCAATCTCGAATGCTACATCCGGAGGTTCTCATGAACAGATAAAGTATGAGTTATCTTTGTATAAGTGTTTCTTTTTGTATTTTACTTTTTTGAGTCAGAAGTCTCTTTTTGTATTTGAGTGGTGCTATATCTTAGATTTTGATTTAACTTTGTTGCTGCAGGTTCCTTGTTAGCCAAGGGTGTATCAAGCCTCTGTGTGATCTTCTCATCTGTCCTGATCCAAGAATTGTGACCGTCTGTTTAGAAGGTCTTGAGAACATTTTGAAGGTTGGGGAAGCTGAGAAAAACCTAGGAGCTACAGGTGATGTGAATCTTTACGCTCAAATGATTGACGATGCCGAGGGCTTAGAGAAGATTGAGAACTTGCAGAGTCATGACAACAATGAGATATATGAGAAAGCGGTTAAGCTTCTTGAAACGTATTGGTTGGAAGAAGAAGATGAGGCAATGCCTCCTGAGGATTCTGCCCACCCTGGTGTACCGTTTGGAGGAAATGAGCTGCCTCCTGTTCCGTCTGGTGGTTTCAAGTTTGGCTAAGGTTGGGTTGTATGAGCAATGTTATGCTTTCGGTGCAGACCCATGGGGTTTTTGTTTTTTGGGTTCGTTTAGCTCGTCCTACTAAGTTTGATATTGTTTGTCCTTGTGATTTTACTCCTGCAGGGAAAGCTGTTGCTGAATGATATAAAGTTGTCAAACTGCGGAGGGATGGAATCTGCATTGAGGTCAGGTGTCGCTCATATTGTCGCCCTGTTGTGTCCAGTTTTTATGAGATTTTGGAGTCATGCTTGGAATGGCTTGGGTCTGGATTAAGCTTTGTGAAAAGAGCAATTCAGTGTGGTTATATGTGGATTGATAATGCTGCAGCTAAAGAGCGCTCTTGGTCGAAGTTTTTGTTGCAAGAGGTCGTCGCTGTCAGTTGGGTTCCTGTTAAGAATCTTGCAGGTTTAAAGTAATTACTGTCGAGCTATTGTAGTCTTGTTGTCTTCACAACGGTATATTGTTATATTGCTCCGCTGAAATCTTGAGCAGTATTTTATTTCTTTACAGTTGTTAAGGGCCACTATTATAGTTATTTTCCATTTTCTTCCTGTTCTTGCGGATTTTCCTGTCGTCGTGACAGAGTGTGGCAGCAATTGCCTTCTATTTGTTGAAATGTCAACTCTTATGTTATATGCAAAAGATGTGAATAAATGATTCCTTTGGCTTTTGCTTCTCTGGACAATTTTAATTGATGTGCTGGACACCAGACTACATGCGGTATGCGTAATTAGTTGAAAGGTTGGCATCATTTATTTGGACTGCAAATTTGAAGTCATTATACTGATGAAACCATATTTTAACTATTTTCAAGCTGAAACAGCATGTGGAAGCGTGAAATTACAGGAAATGTTTTCGTTATGAACGACAACCTTGTGTTTGACTCAAAACCTTAGATGGGGGGGTTTAACTTGCAGGGCATTAACTGCTTTTGAGGTTTGAGTGTTTTGATGCCTTACTTCAGCAAACAGCGAACGCATATACGCAGGGGACATTTTTTACCTTAAAAAGTAAGAAACAGCCACGTGGCTCCGCTTTTGTGCAGGCAATGCTAACCTGGAAATGAGTTGACAGTCCTCGGTCTCAAAGAACACGAGAGAGTGAGAGACTTGAGTTTGAGGCGGGTTTGTACCTAAAAACCGGATTTGTTGGTCTTACTTTGCGTTTTGAAAGGCTTACAGGTAGGTTGTCTCTGCACGTTAATACAGAAAGAGAACATCACGACGTCCTCCTCTAGTTTGAATTTCGACTTTTTGAGTTGGAAACTAGTTTTAAGTGATTGGGCAACTCTGGAGAGTTTCTTTCTCGTTTCAAGATTTAGAAGGCAGAAGGTGCGTGCAAGTTTCTTCCATTGGGAAAACGAAAAGAAGAAAAAGGAAGATAAGCTTAAGAAATTGTTGTCAAACTCTGTGATTTCTCGTGCTAACTTCTGCGCATCACGGAAAAAAGAGAGGAGAAAACTATTTTAGCAAGGTAACACTTATTCGATTCACATGGTGTGCATATAGCCTGGTTGAGTGTGCGTATAGCTTGGTTGGGCATTGTTTATGTGAAAAGACTCTCTAACTATCAACTTTTTTATGGACCGCAGTAATAGGCTCGCTGATCTTAAATTTTCGTAGATAGAGGTGCGAAGTAATTAGATGAAACTAGAATATTTATAATAAGTGAGACTCTTAGTTTGTTGCGCAAAGTCTCTTTTAAGCTCTTTTTACTAAGAATTTTTTTCTTTAAAGCACTATCTCATTTACTAATATATAGAATTATATGTGAATTAACGTATAAAAAATTATATATCGTGAAACTTTAATCGTAACAAGCTATGAAAACAAAGGGAAAACAACATAAATGATCCATGAATTTTGGTTCAATGTGTAATGTAATCCATAAACCTCAAATTTGTTCAATATGGTCCATAAATTTTAGCCCTATGTGAATGTCGTCCTTTAATTTTCAAATTATTCAATGTACTTGAACTTTGATACATGTTCAATGTAGTACATGTATCTCTAAACTTGAATTAATGGAAGAAAAATATTGAATATTTTCATATAATCGAATAACCAACTCGAACATGTATAAAAAGTTCAAGAATATTTCATTAAATAAGTTAAAAATTTATGTGCAACATTGTATAGTGTGCGAAAGTTGAAGCAAAGGCAAATTCATTTGACAATGTCACCCGGGTTTTGAGGGTGGACCCAAGAGGCATGGATCGGGTCAGCCAGGCGCTCTCGATCCGCAAGCAGCGGAGGTGCCTGCTGCCTCGTGCTTGCTTCCTTCCTTTCCCCCCATCGCTCCATTCTCCCACTCTCTCTCTCTCTCCTCCGAGATTATTTCTCGCTCCACATTTTCCATTTTCCCGTGCACGTTTCCCTCTCTTCCCGGGGAGGTTCCTTCACGACTAGTATAAGTACTCAATCCAATTCGCAACCTTTTCCTACTTCAAACGCGCGGTTCCGTTCCTGGCGTCGAATCATCACACAACCAGGCATCCCTCTCTCTCTCTCTCTCTCTCTCTCTCTCTCTCTCTTGTGTTCCTTTCTCTTTTCTGGGTTTGTTCTCTTCCTTTCGTGCCAGCCAACCGGCATCTGAGTCCGTTTGGTAGAGCTGGTAGAGAGCGAGAACTCTTTGAATCGGCAACCGGGTAATGGACAGCACGGGAGTTTGTTGAAGTGATGTGAGTTTGAACTTGCTGGCTATCCATTTCGCCTGAATCCAGCGTGACCCGACATTTGATCCGATAGGAATGTGTTGTCCTGTCGCTAAAGTTTCCGGCTTTGAGCTTTAGTGCACCCCGATTTGAGTGGGTTTCCTTCGTCTGCACGCTAGCACCAGTCTCTGAATTCCATTTGGTAGAGCTGATAGAGAGTGAGAACTCTTTGAATCGGCAACCGGGTTATGGGCAGCACGGGAGTTGGTTGGCGTGATGTGAGTTTGAAATTGCTGAGCATCCGTTTTGCCTGAATCCAGCGTGACCCAACATTTGATCCGATAGAAATGTGTTGTCCTATCGCTAAAGCTTCCGGCTTTGAGCTTTAGTCCGCCCCGATTTAAGTGGGTCTCCTTCGTTTGCACGTTAGCTGACGGAATCTAGGTGCTTTTTACTGATTCTTATCTTTGAATGTGGGGATACTCTGAATTATGAAATGTCCCTTGCTAAAGTGTTCTCAGCCGATCCAATTTATCTGGTTTTGTTCTAGTTTTGCTGCTTGAACTTTGCATCCATATGTTAAAGAATTCATTTTGCTTTGGATTCAAATTTTTGTTTGTGAAGGAGGCAGTGAAATACCATGAGGGAGTAGGAATATGCCACTGGAACTGAGCCTTTTCCACCCTCTCTAACTCGTTTTAGGCGTTGCTTATAATGAATTTGAATTTACAATTGTTTCCGTCCCTTGGGTTGTAGCAACTGGGAAAAAAAATAACATGGCTGGCTCAAAACGATTGAGAAAAACCTTGTCTTATTTGGTATGCTAATAGATAAATATGTGGGTCGCCTGCATTCTATTTGCTGTATCTTGTGTGCTTGCAGATGTCTCTTCATCACGCTGCTTTGCAGTGGGCTTGAATGTCACATGCTTGTCTTGCAAGTTCAATATTTCTGAGATTCTTTGAATTTTAGGTAATAGCTGGAGCAATGGAGTGACATCGTATTCTCCTCCTGTTTGGCTCCAAATCCTTTGTCCTTCAATCTCAGATGCGAACTCTCAACATGTGCTTCTCAATCTTACAATTTTCAAGAGCTGGAATACCGAGATTGGCTGGTTTCTGGCGTCAAAGCTTCCACACTCTTGGTAGACCTGACAAGAACGGTTCTCACTTTACATTGTTCAGTTCAAAGACTTCTGGGCTTGAAGGAGGATACAGCAGGAAATGGATAAGGAGACCAGTTTCTACAAGAACAGGGGGAAGGAACAAGACCCAAGGCAATAGACACAGTGATGTTAGGGATGGAGTTTCGGATGCTATAATCTCTGCGAGCACAACACTGAACATAGAAAAAACAGGAATAACCGAGTTCCGCAAAATTGAGTATTCTGATATTCAACAAAACATTGCTGAGAACAAAGAGTTAGCCAGCCTCGTGACCCTAATTGTCTTTGATCTGGAGACTACAGGATTTAGTAGAGAGAGTGAAAGAATCATTGAGATTGCATTGCAAGATCTTTCAGGGGGCAAGAATAGCACTTTCCAGACGCTTGTAAATCCAGGACGTTCTGTTCCGAATGCTTATATTCATGGCATTACAACCCATATGGTGAACAGGCCTGAGGTTCCCAGGTATATCTATTCACTTGGAAATATAAATTTGTATTGTCAACTTTAGTATATGAATTAAAGCAACAAGAAAATGATCACGTGAAAAAAGCTTCCTCAACATTAAAGATAGTCCAATATGTCTCAAGTGGTATATTCAGAGTACAGTATCTTTTATTTCTCAAAGTTCATGGTTCTGATCAAGTTTATTGATGTTTTTATATAAGCATTAGTGTCCTTTTCAAGTCGTCTATTATGTTTAACATGTTTTGACTGAGTAATCATCCTTTGGGCAAAAAGTTAGCAGCACTGCTCCTTGAACTTTTCTTCTGAGTACATTACCCGATACAGATACCTCAGGCAACCTTCATTTGATGTACATGCTGCTCTCGTGCCTATGCATTTTTCCCCCTTTTGGTACTGAATTAGGAAAAGGAAAAAACAAATGATGAGAATGTAGTAACTGCGAAAACTGTGTTTCACTTTCATGAGCTCCAAAGAGAACAGGTACTTCTGTGGGGGGTTAAGATGAACCATTGGACCATGCTTGAGATTTAGCTAAAATTTGACCCTGTTAGTTATAAGCAGACTTGTCATTAAAAGGATGATGCTTGTTCACCTTAGGTGACAGTAGTGATTCTTGCGCACCCCTAAAAAAGTAGAAGCTTTTGTGCTGGAAAGGAATTTTCATGCTTGGGGACTTATGGCTGCAACAAGAAGATGGAATGCTAAGTTCTTCTTTTGAAAAAAACTTTTTATTGTTGTTGAGTCTTCTATTAGCAGTTTGTCTTGCTTTTTTGTTTTAAATGCCTCTTCAACTGATAGTTTGGATGTCCAGTCTGTATTACCCAGTACTTGCGAGATTATAGCTAGTTGAGCAGAAACGGAATCGTTTTATAGTTTGGCTTTTCTTTGGAAAATAATGAAGTGACATGAGATGGTTTCCCATTACCTGTGTTATGTGCTTTGTTGGCTGGATTGTCTTCTTAATGAAACACTAAGCTGATGGTTGTCCTGTTGCTCTTCAGCTTTCCTCAATTTTAGAAGTCTGGGTTTTTAGCTCTTTGGCTGAAATTATTTTCTCAGATCAGAAGTGGAATTTGGTTATGTAGGATGGAGGACTTGATACCGATATTACTTCAGTTTGTGAGGAGCCGCGAAAAATCTGGGGGATTAGTCTTCTTTGTCGCTCATAATGCTCGACGTTTTGACGTGCCTTTTTTGTCAAAGGAATTTAATCGCTGCTCCTATGAGATTCCTGCAAACTGGCTATTCATCGACACACTTCCTCTGGCACGTGAGTTGATGAAATCTAAAGGTCTCTCCCTCTCTCTCTCTCTCTCTCTCTCTCTCTCTCTCTCTTTCTTTCTCTCTCTCTGTGCGCATGCGGCAAATGACTTATGCATGTGCACATAAATGGTTTGCTTCACTGACGAATTCAATTAACTGTACGTACAGTAAGAGTTGAATGTATTTGCCTTCTTTTGACAGGAATGAAACCTTCTTCAAGCATATCGTTGCAATCGCTTCGTGAGCATTACGGAATTCCGTTGGTCGGTTCAGCTCATAGGGCTATGTCGGACGTGAACTTATTGTCAGCAATTCTTCAGAGATTGACACACGACCTCAAGATTCTCCCCTCTGACCTCGTACAGAGATCTTTCAAAGTCACAGATCTCAACAGTGTCAAGAAGAAGAAAAGTTCAAGCTGATTCTTTTATCCATGCTTCATCACCTCTTCAAGCAGATGCTTAGGAGCGATGCTAGAGCAACAAGGAGCGGCTGCTGCTCATGACAAATACTGGGGTATGGAAATTTAGTCAGATTAGCAATCTTGAAGCAACCATTGTTGTAATTTGTGTCCTATCATTATTTAAAGAAATGAAATTTCAAATGCCTTTGGGGCTACAACCTCTCTCTCTCTCTCTCTCTCTCACACACACACACACACACACACACACACACTCACACTCACTCACATTTTTGTGCATGGAGTGTCCTGCTTAAAGGAAACAATCATGTTATTGTTACCATCCTACAATTTTCACATACGCGTGGTGATAGATATTTTACAATAGTAAAGGTGGCACAAGTGCTCATACAATCTTTAGAGAGAGAAAGGCCAATTTGACATTTAAAAAATTTCTTAATATTATGAACTTATGCCAAATCGAAGTATTGGTGAATTAGCCCATCCGAGCATTAGCATGCTAATTTTATATAATATCTCTAAACATTCATTTTGTTACGACCTTTACCCTTTCCATTATTTTTTGCTTTAATGTGTATATTGCACATGACTTTTAAAAAGCAAAAGTGTACTTTCATCTTCTTCTTTTTTCTTTATGAAATGTCTCTATTACTCTTAATTGCTTTAAGACGGAAGAAAATATTAAATGACCGAAATTATTTATTTGCGCATCTTTTCCATAAAACATTTTATCTAACTATGTTAATACATTCATAATATATTAAGAGAGACTTTCATTAAAAAGAAAAGAAAGATGCACCGAGGAAAAAAATCACGTGCATTGTACGTACCAAGGAAAAAAATGAACGGACAATTAACACCGAATCTGAGAATAAATGCTTACAATCTCTAAAATTAAGGGCGATTTTGACCGCAAAAATTGACTCGCTATAGACATCCCTCAAACTCTCACTAAATCAAGCAAGAGGGAAAAGGGAAAAAAATAAAAAAAAAAACCATGTTAGCTGTAAGAGCAGATAATGCATAAAACCAATAACGAGCTTCAATACAAAAGGACCCAAAAAGGAAGAGAAGGAAAAATCCCACACGAAAATATAAAGACCCACAACAGTGATTCCTCTCCGAATAGCACCAAACCAAACCAAACCAAACCAAAAACAAAAACAAAAAAATTCCCGCTTTCCCATTTGATCCGGTCAAAAGTATCCCGAAAGGTGAAAAAAAAAAAGTGTGGGGGGGACTGCCCAGCAAATTCCCAATTTTTCTTTTTCATCTCTTATCTTTTCACTATTATCTTGGAAGGGGAGAGGGGAAGAAAATAAGGAAGGGAAGGGAGGGGAGGAGAAAAGGGACAATAAAAAGTCTCGAGCACGCCACGAACGACACTGCTGCACACCTACACCGTCGTTTCTTCCATCGCTCTCACTCTCTCTCTCTTTCCTGCTCCAACCCCCCCCAAATTCCTCCTCCGATTTCTAGGGCTTCCCGATCGATCGCTCCCTCGCTCGCTCGTCCACCTGAACCTTCGCCGGCCGGACGCTCCTTCCTTCGCCGACGACGACGACGAGGAGCGGCGGGGGCCTGTTTGGGGTTGTCTACGGAGCGAATTGCGTCGGCCCCCCTTTTTGACTTTTCGGGAAGCTCGCGGGGAGAGGAGGAGGAGGAGCAGCTGCTATGGACGGCGATTCGTGGAGCGCACGGCTGTCCTCGGCCTCGAAGCGGTACCAGTCCGCTCTCCAGTCGAGATCCGGTGAGCCTCTCCCCCTCTCTCCCCTCTTGTTTCCCCGTGCGTGGCGGCCGCTGGTGGAATCGGTCGATCGTCTTGTTTTTTTTTTTTTTTTGAAGAATTCGTGGGCGATGCTTTTGATATGTTTCTTCGCCTGGAGATAGACGGGAAGGAAGGAATGGATTTTTTATTTTTTATTTTTTTCTGTTTTCGGTTTTCGTTTGTTGCTCTTTGGTCGATCGCGTTTTTCACGTCTTTTTTAGAGTCGGCCGCGGTGTGGATAGATGCAGGAGGAGAAGGTTTTTTCCCCAGTTGCGTCGGCCGTGACTGTTCTTCGAAATGTTCGATCTTTGCCTCTAGCGGCGTCGTCTTCCTTGAGTAAAGTCTTTAAGAGCGGTCTGTCTTATTTATAGAGCCGAATCTCTCGTGGCGGTCGAGTTGAGAGAGCGAGTGGACCTGGTAAAGTTTGGGCGTTTTCCTCGTTCTCTAGGCAAGGGTGATGGTTGTTTATGTGTTCCGGAGTTTGTGATTGCGGTGCGCTTCTCTGCTTATCTGATGTAATGGGATTTTGTGGATGCAGATATGTTTATGGGGTTCGAAGAATTCGATGGAGATTATGATATAAGAGAGGAGTTCCCTTGCCCCTTCTGTTCCGAGTTCTTTGACATCCTGGGCTTGTGCTGCCACATAGATGATGAGCATCAGCTGGAGGCAAGGAATGGGGTATTCCTCGAATTCATATGTTGATGATAACAACATCACATAAGTTACTTATAACATGTTAGGTTGGTTGATGGTTACCGTATACATGTCTTCCCTCGTGAAGGTCTTGCAATTTCTTGATATGTCACAAATAAGTGAACCAACTTCTTCGTTAATCTTGGCGATGAGTCAGTTCTTAACTGTGGAAAGTTTGTTATTATTTTTTTTTTTCCCATTGGATTTCCTTGAGAGGCCCTAATATCTCTCATTGTGTCAGTCTCTAGTGTACTTAACTGAACTCTTTGTCTGATCTAAAAGAACTTGGTGCAAGCAATAGCCGTGGCCATTCAATAAATCATTTGCACTAAAAATAATTGCAGTAAAAAGATAAAGGAGAGAGGCTCACATTTGGAAGATGGTGAAGAGTAGAAACTGCAACCATAGAATGATGAATTGGATAAACATAGTTAACATTCAGTTGAAAGGCTTGTTAGCATTCATGAGTGATCATCCTCTGACAAGTGAGCTTCAATTCGACAATAGTGAGAAGGATGTTGAATACAATCTCCCATTCTAGTGGCATCGCAACTCTTATCTTGCCTCAAATAAATTAATTGTTCCACAAAAATGCCATCTTGGAAAAAACGTTTTGGAAGTGGGGATTTGAAACATCTACCTTCTCCACGAAGAAAGACTGTATGACTGCCAGCTCGACTGGGTTGTTATGGTTAAGCGATGGATCGATTTCTAAGTTTAAGATATCATTTTTCTAACTTCGTTAACCAACTCTGACTGGCTCTTAGGTTGGCCCGTCTATATAAAAAAACATCGGTCTTCTGGAGAACCACTTATTTGGTTGGTATTAAGGGGGCTTTCAGCAATAACAGGATTATATCTGTAAATGGCTACATGGCGTGCTTTGCATGGCTCTGTGCAAGTTATGTTTGCACTTGCTTGTTCATTGCAGATATGTATTTGTGTGCTAAAACCACAACTATTAGGATACGTGAAAGAAAGCATGTCAAAAAGCTAAATCCTAACTGATTGAGCTCTGTATTGCAGGTTTGTCCAGTTTGTGCAATGAGAGTGGGGTTTGATATGGTTGCACACATAACCTTACAGCATGGAAATATTTTGAAGATATCCTTTTTCAATCTTTACTTGCACTCTTTCCTTACATGCTATCGCATACGATCTATTTGCTATATCTTCTTTGCTTCACTTGCAATTTGCTATTTATTTGATTTAGTTGCTTTTCATGAAGGTGCTGAATCGTGAGGCACCTTGCTTTCTTTTCTGACTTCCAGTTCGTGTGGATGATGCTTGGTTCAAAAAATTCACTTTAGTGTCCACCAAGTTTCGTCTAGTGTTTTGCAGTTTCTTTTTCTAGTTGCCACACAATACTTTAAAACTGGGACTCTGGATTACCTAGCTTATGACTTATGAGGATGATATGACTGTCTTGATGTGTGCTCCCAAGTCAAACTGATCATTGCTGATTCACCATATTTAGTGTGTTCTGTTGATTGTCACGCCATGCATTTCTTCAATCCGTCTCCGTGTTTGGTGAAAATTGTTATGTCAAATATGCTCGACAACTATGTTCCCTTAACGGGGAGTTACATGCAGCGTAAGAGGAAATCACGTAAAGGTGGATCTCACTCCACACTTTCTTTGTTGAGGAGAGAACTACGAGAAGGGACTCTCCAATCCCTTCTGGGTGGCTCGTCTGGTATGCTTTCTTCAACAAATGCGGCTCCTGATCCGTTGTTATCATCCTTTATTTCGCCTGTTGCTGGGAATCTCTCCAGTTCTCAGCCATCCCTTCAAATAGAAACAAGCTCAGCCAAGAAAAGTTTGAATGAAAATGTGGCAGAAAGGTGTGTTATTGCTCCAGGGAATACCTTTTTTGTTAGCTGTGTTGTTGAATCGATTGTTGCACTGCATGATCTTCTACACAATTATTTGAAAGTTACTACATCATGTTGCATTAGTTTGAAGGAAGTGAGATGCTTTTGAGTTCGGCTGTGGTGGATAGCGAATTATGGTCTGGTACGAGTTCTTTTGGTTGATGGAATCTATAAAAATCATTCAACAGGCTTTACCAAAAAAAAAAAAATCATTCAACAGGCTCTTCTGCGGTCTGGCAATGAGTTAATTGTCAGTTATATTGCCCTGTCTTCCTGCTGGAGCTTGTCAGGGAAAGCACTGTTCTTTGTGTCCTAGTAATTTTATTTCTTAAAAGTGAGGAATTGGGGTGTGCTTCAGCCGTATCAGGGAAGTTGAGCACATACATAGATAATAAGCATGTGAACAGTCTCACATTTTGGTCGACCGTTTCGTTACTTTTGTCTTGTGACAGCGGTGTTCTTGTTTCTAACGTGTGTGCCTTTTGTTGGTGCCAGCCACAGTCAAGCATTGCCTTTGTCAGATAAGGATCGTGAAGAGAGGGCAAAGAGGTCTGAATTTGTCTCTGAGCTATTATGGTCCACCATCATCGACGACAATTTATGAGTAGGTGTGGAGGAGCGGTTGATATGGAGCTCTTATGTGACCGAGAATCTGGCCCTGCAATCTTTATGGTTGGCCAGGGGTGAACATGTTGTCTGCTGATGTATTAAAATAGGAAGCGAGGGAATAAGGTTTATAAGCTAAAGTGTAATTCATTGCTTGTCAACTTTGGTGTAGGTCCGAGGGAAAATGCTGTATCGTCGTTGTTTGTTGTTTATCATTGTTAAGTTTAAATGAGAATGACGTGCTTTGACGTGCATAGCTTCAGTATGATGCTTGGACCTCTCAAAGTAACGATATCGAAAGAATTTTCTTTACGTGTATGTATTATATTATTCACAAAACTCATGGAAGCGCTGTCAAAAAAGCAAAGAATATCGAGTGAGAGCCGCCAACTTTTACTGTAGTTTGGAATTTTGAAAGCGTTGGAAATGCAGTGGTGGCAGGATTTTCACGGCAACCAGCAATCAGGCGTTATCGAATTTAAACTTTCAGTCAATGTTACTCTCGCTTGATGACATCTAACCTCTGTTTCCATGACCAAAACTTGACCCAATCACAGTCACGGTGCGTACGAATGAGAACATTCCATGCGACATCTAAACTTCTGACTAGGTTCAGATTGTCGAATTTACTATCTGAAAAGTGAGTCAGCCACTCCTCTATCCGATTGAATTATATGGAAAAGAGAGGGGACAACGGTCTGGGCAGAAAGAGGAAGTACCATATAGATTGATTGACCCACCTCTTTCCAAAAATAGGACCCCTTCAGCCAAAAATAAATATCATCAATGTAATCACAGAAAAATGGATCCTCTAGGGACCATGAACAGTCAGTCTAGTATCAGTATGGACAAAAATCCCCCTACTTCTCATCTAAATCCCCCCCAAGGAAAAAAGGATGGACATGTAAAAAGTGGCAGCCCATGTTTCATCAATTCCTAAAGACCTAAACTAAGCCAACGTGGTGGCAGTTTTGTGTTCATTATGTTTTGGGTTACGTCTCTGACGAAAACATCGAAGCATGCCAAGCAAACTCCTCTCATCAGGCTTGTCTGTCCAGTGGCTATTTTGTCTACGTGGGAACAACCGGACGGCGGAGGGATCGTGTAGGCCTCGCTCCTCCTGTGCTCAAGGCCACAAGCAGCCAAGACGGTATGAGTAGAACACCTCGCTATTTCCTTGAACTCGCCCTGACCTGCATCAACGATGATATCGATGAGTTCACCACATGCAAGGCACCAGGAAATAACAAATGCGATAAACACTTGAAAGAAAGCATCATAAAGAGGACGACCGCAGGATTCTAGAGCGTAATATGTATAATACTAGGACCAAAAATCTGGTAGGACATATAACTCGCATACCTAAACTGATATCTCTCGCAAGGCTTTTCAAATGGCTTTTGACCATCGATTGCAATTCCTCTTTTGCTCTACGAAAATGGCTATCTTCTCTTCCTGCATAAGGAGATGTAGGCCCATCAGAACCGAGGCTGGATCGGCTGCTGGACTGATGATGCTGGTCAGGTACTATATTTGAGCTCATCCCCACACGTTCGTCCAGAAGTGCCCGGCCAGTAGTACTGGGAGTTGAAGGGGTAAAAGGAAGGTCAGGGTCATTGACTGCTTGCCTTCTCAAGTGACCTGCTCCCAAGTCAAAGCTATCCCTACTTCGAACCACCGGTGACTGATTTTCCAGTACGTTCTCCTCGATTAGATTAGCATAGGACTCTCTCGTTTCTTGAGCTGTATGATGAGATCCCATTTGCCTACCCTGATCAATGGAATAATTTAGTGGTCCAAACCGAACACTAGCAGAAGTCGTTCCGTCTGCTCTTACAGCCACAGGACTCGGTCTATTTCCAGAGCGCATCTGCTGAATCTGACGAAATAGCCATCTCCTTCCCGATAGTGTGGGAGCTCCTGCTCCAGACAGTGGCGGCGTTGCTTGACTGAATCCACCAGGAAACCTAGGAGACTGAATATTCCCATATCCTAAATTATACGATGGATGGGGTGAAGGGGCCACATTGAGGTCAAAGCTTTCCATAGCATTGGCAGGGGGCGACAGTCTGGTAGACAAACTCATGTTTGTCGTCCTTTGATTGGGCAAAGCATCTTGACCCGGAGAACTTGAAGATCCAAGGGCAACGGGTCTGCAACCATCGCAGTACCAGTTGCCTTCGGGTACTTCCCTCCCAAGACCGACGCAGTATGTATGCGCTGGAGAATCACAGACGTCACATAAAAGCATAAGACCATCATCCCCACCCAGGTGACACTCCGTACAAATTACATTCTCATACGGATCGAGATAACCCCTAATTTCTTCTTCGCTTGGCTGATAGACCTGTAGAGACAACGTGCCATTTAATATCCAGAAATACCAAAAACGATATGTATACCTAAAACATCAAGAGCATGCCTGTCACAGAAAAACCAACAGTGAAGGATCAAGCAAAACGATACCTGATCCCGCTCTGGTACTTGTATCACCACATCTCTCAGATCTACTCCTGCAGTTGATCTCGCAGGTTTACTAATGGCCCGGAATCTCTGTTTGCATAAAGGGCAACGAGTTTCCACCTTTGACCACTCCATGACACATTTATAACAGAAATAATGATTACAGCAGTCTAATCTCCCTCTAACCCTTCTTTTGTCCTCTGCTGACAGGCAAATTCCACAGGTTGGCTTTCCAATGTTTACTTCTTCTACCTTCTCTTTTCCCTTTATCCCGCTAGGCTTTGTCTGTTGATCTGGATCATGCTTCTCTCTTGTCCCATTACTGATAGATGAACTTCTCAAAGTAAAGCACCCACCCTTCTTCAATCTCTTGGAAGGTAATGAGTTGCTTGACAAGTTCGCGCAGTACTCATTAGCTTCTCTCACCTGTTCTCTCTCTTCCTCAGAAATAGTGTAGTCACAACCAGACGACCCAAAACTCACAAAATCTGAATCCGATGACGCTACATACCTCCTCTTTCTTCTTCCCCAACAGTTCTTCCTTTTTTCTCTCCAAACATTATGCCTCCCCACAAAATCAACATCATCCTCATCGTCGCTGTCGTTGTGTTCATTCGCAGATTTGGGTTTCTTTTGTACCACAGGACGCTTCCTTCCCATCTGCCTTGAAGGGTTTCTTGAAGTTGATGATTTCTTCCTCTTTTTAGGACCTCTAGAAACCTTTTTCCGCAAACCTCTTCTACCCGACTTCCTTCTTGTGGTATTCACTTTACTCCTGTAGCTCTTCTTTGCCACAGAATCTTCTTCATCATCCAAATAGTCATCTTCATCTGGTGCAAATTCATCATCATCTTCCTCATCGTCCTCTTCATTCACATCATATTCCTCATCATCTTCCTCAAAGCAATCACTGCCTTTTTTCAGTGATACGCTATTCCCAGCTTTCCTCTGTCTGGAGGACCGTGAATTTGGTTTCAATTTTGAATTGACAACCTTTCTCGTATCTTCATCCTCATCCTCATACTCCTCCTGCTCCTCCTCCTCCTCCTCCTGCTCCTCCTCATTCAAATCGTCGTCATCGTCGTCATCAGCACCATCCGCGCCATTGCCATCATAATCTTCATCATCCTCATCCTCGTCCTCCTCCTCATTTTCATCTTCCACGAGAGCATCAAAACTCTCCTCTAATGCAGACACCTCTAGTTCCCCCACAGCATCCTCAGATGCATCTGTTTCTTCATCAGAAACTACATAATCCTCATCCGAATCGTCAGAACCTTGGTCTCTAGACTTGGCCCCCTTCTTCGGGTTCCTCTTGCTACCAACCTTCCCTCCCCTCACCATCTGTTTCACCAAATGCGGGGGTCAAAAAAACAAAAGACTAGCTACCCAGTTTCAATAAATCGAAATCAGCGATCAAAATCAACAGAAGCAATTCACACCGTGTCCTTAGCCTCTGTAACATCAAATCGCATCGAAACGGATCTCCAGATTATACATCAAAAAATGTTTCCTTCACAGTATCTCGAGACACAATCAGTCAACCACTCAAATTTTCCCCCAAACTCCCCTCCCCCAACCCCTACCCACTATCTCTTTCGATCTGCTTCCAACATAGATTAAAGCTAACGCAAACCCAGAAACCGCAGACCGAATCCAGATCAATCAAATCAAGATTCGAAAACAACCCGCGCAGACGCAAATTCCCACGAACAAAGGGCCGAAAAAACACGAACCCAGAAGCCCAATTCCGCGAAAGAAAGAGGGGAATTGCCCGACTCCCCAAAGAAAAGGGCAGGACCCAACAGTCGGAAACACAACAACAAGCAAGAACCGACCCGGAAATGAGCAAAGCCCTCGAAATTCCCACAACCAACTAATGCGATTCCACGCCACCGCACCCACAAGCGAATTCCCCACGGAATCAAAGCCCCCTCGATGACAACAAGTCAAGGAAGAAAAGATGGGAAAAAAAAAAAAAAAACGCAATTGCTCACCTGCGAAACACAGAGAGAGAAAGAAAGAGAGAGAGAGAGAGAGGGCAAGAGGAGGAGGAAGAGGAGGAGGAGGCGAAAAAGGGGAGAACTTTTCGAGAGCTCAAGTGAAATTGAGCTCCTGTATTTGTACAAAATCGCTCCTTTTTCCCCCGAATTCTTTCCCCCGTCCGTCGAAATTTGGAGAACGAGTCGTGATGCGTTTTCTCGCTCCTTATTTATTTCATGTGTCCCGAGAAGAGGAGAAAGCAGAGAAAAAAGAGCCACTGTCCGATATGCGGACGCGACATCCAAGAGCAACCTCGTCGTCGTCTCGGAATTTACGGAATTGCCCCCCTTGCAGATCAGGGAGCAGTTTAACCTTAGATTTTTTAGATTCAATCATTGGGATTTGGGATTATATTAGCACGTATTTTGGGCCCCACCCCCATGCTTTTTTCCCCTTAATTTTGCTTTTATGCACGGGTTGTATTATTTTCTTCTCTTCTTCTTCTTTTTCTTAAGTCGATTTGCAAATGACTCCATGAAAGAGTTGCAATTAAGAATGATCTATGCTGGGTATATTAAGATACTTTATTAAAGATCTTTTGTTAATACAGTAGAGTAAAAAAAAAATCCGATCTTTCAAGGTCTATATCTTCCTTATTTTTTAAATACATGTCTGCAATTTCTCGAAATCGGATAACTTTTTTTCTTGACCGCATGAAAAGTAATTTTATGTTGAGAGATATTTGACTTTACAGTCTTGATGACAACGGGACTATAAAAGATAAAAAGGAATCTCTTAGTATAGCATCTCTCTTAATAGCCGAATCTTCATTAAACTTTATAAATTTTTTTTTTTTAAATGCGCATTTTGTCTTTGGTATTGATTGAAGCTATATGTAAATGTGCTGTTTAAGAAACAAAAAAAAAAAAAATTCATGCTTTTTATTACATTGTTGTTGACGATTTTATTTGATTTATTCCCTCGGCAGCAGTTGCCAGGTCAGCTGCATTTTCTCTCTTTCCTTCGACGTGAAAGAAGGAAAAAAACAATGCAAAAGTCCTTTTTTGTTTCCATTTATGGAAGGAAATCCAGGTCCAAACTTCAAAGAGCAACCCCAGGTTGAAGTCAAAGGCACGTCAATTTCATAGCATTCATATTCAATACTACGAAAATATATATAATCACTATATTAATTAATTACTCATAATAATATAACGTAAAAAGAGCAGCAGTGGACTAACTAAAACCAATTTACAAAATTAAGTTATATAATGATATGTTAAATCGTCGACAACCCTTTAGTAAATTTGCCATAATTTAACAATCACTAATAATCCGCCACATCACTTAGCAATAGTGATATTTTCCTAATTTAAAAATTACCCGATTGAATATTATGGCATTCGCCGTTATGATAAATTTAAAGACAAATAAGGCCATCAAAGCATTAAAAAAAAAAAAAAAAAAAGCTGGCGTGGGGTGAAGGTTTCTACTTCCTTTTTATCTTTTCCACTTTTTCTTTTTGGGTGAGAATTTGCCGCAGAGAATGATTCGAAATCGAAAAGAAGGGGAACACAAATGGCGACCAGGCTAGCAAGTGACGTGGACGAATGCCGTGTCAGCAACCAGCGAGCGGTGTGATGTGATTCGATGGACGGTGGGGGCTTGTCAGCGTCCCACGTGGACAGGCAATAAAGTCGCCACGTCAGATCTGCTCCTCGTCGGCCTAATGAAAGCGGTTTCGCCGCCGCACCCGGCCGCCGCTGCGACAGGACGATGGGATTTGACCAGGTTCTCCGCACCTTTTTCGCCGATTGTCATTTTCTTTCCACTTTCCATTAACGTCCTGGTAAAATCCTTACCTTTTCTTTTTTAGTCAGAAAAATCCTTACTTTAACAAAAGGAAACCGCCTGCCCAAAATTTAGAAAAAAGAACATGATGAAAATAACGTGTCGGAATATATAAAAGTTTCGAGGTGTTACAAATCATAAAAAATTCTGAAATTCGTCCGTGCATGATTTGAAACAGGGACGATGAAACAAATGGCTCTTGAACTTTGGTCTCGACGTACA
The DNA here is from genome assembly GCA_014182365.1 of Eucalyptus tenuipes. NCBI lineage: Eukaryota > Viridiplantae > Streptophyta > Magnoliopsida > Myrtales > Myrtaceae > Eucalyptus > Eucalyptus tenuipes. The sequence continues at coordinate 40,859,473 of CM024544.1, read as the reverse complement.
ATATTATCTCTGAACTTTTAATTCGTTCATTATAACTCCTTAATTTGGCCTAATGTGCAATGTCTTCCCTCAATTTTTAATTTATTAAATACATTCCCCACACTCTTGATAAATGCTCAGTTTAGCCCATGAACAATATGAATATATTTAATATTATCCCATCATTAATTCAAATTCGGGGACAATATTAAACAAAAAAATTAATTAACCACATTGAACAAATTAAAAGTTTAGAAGGACGATATTGCACGTTTTACTAGAGTTTAGGAAGCACATCGAATAAATTATAAGTTAAAGGGCGACATTGCACATTAGGCTAAAATTTAGATACCGATTATGTCATTTTTTCCATTTTCCATTCGAAATAAAAGAATGTATTTCGGACTCGGTGGGTTGTTGAGAAATGCGGACTTCGGCCCAAGGGTTTGCTGCTGTGTTCCAGGGGCTGAAAAGTTGACCCGACCAACTCCTCAATCAAGAGACGATTCTCATCGTCATCGGCGGGTCATCGTTTCCCACTCGTCCGAACCTTTGACACGCCATATCAACGTGCCCGGTTTCGCCGGTTTGAAATTTTGACCAGACCGCCGCGAAGGTGGTGCTGACTCCACGCGGTCATACGTACACACGGTCATTTTCGCCGAACCGTCGAATTCGATAGAGCGCGGTATGTAACATCGCACCCGCATCTTCTTTAAGCATAGAATCATCTCAATACGACCAGGTCTTTTTGTCGATCGAACTCGTCTCGAGTTGTTACTGGGAAGTCCCTCCTGGTGGCCGAATCTAATTTGGTCACTAATGGCGCACGTTTGGTAACGATTTTGTTAGAACGCATTCCGACCAGAAATGATTTTTTTTATTTTGTTCCTAAAATCGATTTTGAGTAAAAGAATGCGTTTGGTAATCGTCCAAATTTTTTTATTTTGGAATAGAATTGCATTTGATACCGTCTTCATTAATTCTCGTTCCAAATCAATTTCTTTTAATTTTTAAATAAAATTTTTACTTTTTTTCCTTTTTATTTTATTTTATTTTTTCCTTTTTTATTTTATTTTTTCCTTTTTCTCCTATTCTTCTTCTTCTTCTTCTTGTGGCCGGTCGGGTTCGGCCGGCGCGGTGGTGGCGGACGATGGCGGGTGGTGGACTCGGCAGTCACGGGATGACAAAGAGAAGAAGGAGACTTTCACTATTTTGATTCTTTTTTTGATCCTCGGACGGAGAATCACATTTTTTTTTTTTTTTTATTCTCAATTCTTGTCCAAAACTATTCCCTAACAAAAATTTTACCAAACGCTATTCTCGTCCAAAACGATTCGGAAACAAAAATCGGAATCGAGCACTGTTTGGATGGTTACCAAATAGTGCCTAAGCCTCAATCGATTATTCGATATCTCATGATAATAATAAGGGGAAAAGTGTAACAAAAATCATAAATTTATTACATTTATATCAATTTAGTCTTAAAATTTTTAGTATCGTTTTAATAATAAATCTTGCATAGGGTTGGCAAGGGCTTGCGGCAAGCCTCGACCTCACCAAATCCGACAAGGGCAAGCCTCACCTACCTAGTGTGAGGCCGCCCTCATTGGCCTTGGCGAACTAGCTAGAGGAAGAAGGAAGGGAAGGGGAAAATCAAAGGAAAGAGGGGGAAAGAAAAAGAGAGAGAAAGAAAAGAAATAACATAATTAAAAAAATAAAAATAAAAATAGGAAAAAAATTAAAATAATATTAAAAGTTGACCTAGCCATGCCATATAAATCGACCAGGCGTCATGTCGGCAAAAAAAATGATTAAAATTAGCTAGAAGAACTAAATTAACATTAAATCAAAATGTTTAGGATTAAATTGACACTTAAAAGTTTAGGATTAAATTGACACTGAAAAGTTTATGATTAAATTGATACTAATATAATAAATTTAAGACTTTTTTGATACTTTTTCCTATAATAAGTTGTATTTACCTTACCCTATTAGCTACGCGACCGAACAACCAAGTTTTTGTTGTTCCTACGTCGTGCACAAGGAACCAAGAGAATAGCGGCGAAGGACACGATGTCGTAGAAGATCCTCTGCCTCGTTGTCAAGCTCGTGATAGACGCCAATTAGCTGTCGGAACCTTGAAGACGAAGACAATTCAAGTTTGGCCAACCAAGCCGCCCGCCCACCCACCCACCTTCATGAAGGCACGCGACTAGTCTTTGGGCTCTTCCCCGCTACGAATCTCCCACCTTCCTCATGGCCCGCGAAATTTCAGAGAATTTCGGACGCCCATTTTCGAACCATCTGCCCGATCCGTTCACTCGTTTAGCAAGTGTCGCGAGGCCACTCGTCGTTGACCTACGTGGTGCTGGAGACGATTGACGGGTGCATCGGGTCGAACCCCCGGCTTTGTGCCCGGGAGGTCACCGCCCAAGCCCGCCAGAGCTGTACTCCAAGTGTTCGAGGGCCCTTGTTGGGCTGGGCCGCACTGCCCGTCCTGGGGGAGTGGTTTTGGAGTTTGGACCAACGGGAAGGGGGTTGGGCCCGGAGCCTGCCAATGCCAACCTCCAAATTTTTGTTGGGCCCTCATCTGGCTGGGCTGGGTTGGGTCAGGTTGGGCCGCACTGCCCCAACCCGGACATGGATCGGGCCACAGGCCCCTTATGGATTGAGACCTGGGCTTGAGGGGTTCCTTCTCTTTTTTGCCCATGACTGGATGACAATAATTCCGATATAGAGAGAAAGAGAGAGAGGGAGAAGAAAAGGGGCCACGCTCTGTTCCTCCATCCGCTTAAATTTTGCCTAAATTTTGGACTCAAAGCATAGAAAATAAATTAGAACATTAATAGAAAACATTAACATTAAATGTTTTCATTTAACTCTGTTTTATAATATGATATTAAGACCGTTTGCCATTAAATTTGCATAAAAAAAAGCCAATGACACCCACCCAACATAAGAACTGGAATCGAAAATGTAACGTGCATGTTGATTTTAGGCCAATGCCATTGTCCCAGAGGTTAGATCGGAACAGTTTTCTTAGGAATAGGTTAGGGGGCACTTTCAAAGGATGGAGGTTGGGGAGACTTGTGCAGCAAATCAAAGCCCCAACCGCAGAAAACATCACCGAAGCAACCTCAAGACTCCTTCACATATAATATAACTCCCAATTAATTTAGTCAGTAAAGTTGTGGCTCCAAAATTTCTGGATTTCTTTCTGCTCATTACAAGGTGCATGGCACATGCAGGACTTTGGACTGGACCAGGCATTAAGATTTATCTATAGGATTTGGGTTTCCTCAACTCCAAAAGTAAATCAGGATCATCGACTTACCACATCCAAGATCGAGACCCATCATTAAGAATTCGACTGATGGATCGAGATTGCCATGGCCATCTGACCTTTCTTTCCTCTTTCCTTTTGATCTAAAATGATCACAAGGAGTACTAGAAAGAAAATGAATTGGCTCTGCTCATCTTGAGGACCATTGTCCTATACGTGTACAACCTGTACAGTGCGTTTCTCTAAGGCTTTGGAGTTGAAGGAGTTGAAACCCTTCAACCATATATTCAATACCATAAGCTTTTCTTAAACAACTTCCTTTGCCCCTTCTTTTCTTGCTCTCTCCAATCCTACATTATCTTCATCTTCATCCAAAGCACCAATGTGGGTTCAATGTGCACGAGCCCATATGCATAATTGTCCTTGTTTTTTTTTCTTTTTTTTTTCCTGAGTCTTGGAGCACTTTTTTAGCTCTAGAATCAGCTCATCAATCTTCTTTTTTCTGCCTAAAAGGCCAGCAAGAGATCAGTTGAGCTGTCTAATTTTCAGTGACTTCAAGTGCTTATTGCAAGTCATGTGCCTATCCAACTTATTCCTTGCATGGAGAAGAACTGATTTAGCCCCCTTTGCCTTACCATGGGGCCATCCTCTGCTTATTTTAATTTTAGCATGAGTGCAATCAGCACTTTTGGCCTAAAGCGTGATCATGTTCTTGCTCCCTCTCTCGCTAAATTTGGTGATTTTCCTTTTTTCTCAACGTGGAGTTTGGTGTGCAAAGTTAAAGTAGATTGGACCTTAATTCCATGATTTGATTTGCAAATCAAAGCAAACAAAGGAAATCTCAGATATTTTCAATCTTGCTACCCTAAGATTGGGGGTGCTTTATTGGCTTTGAGTCATTTTATCAAGATTATTAGTTTAACCCCAAAAATTTTCCCCATCTTAACCGCCAATCTAGCTTTGTCATCGTCTTATGTGCCTAGCCTCATCGCATCCTTGATGTCACAAAGGCACAGGGGCTTTTGTACTTCGCAAGACATTGGGGATTGTGGATGTCAAAAAAGGAGGTGTCATCAAAAAACATTGTGGTCCAAAATGAAGCTTTTCCAATTGATCCAAGGACACATTGATGCATCCAAAATGAAGCTTTTCAATTAAACCAAAGTGCACATTGATCTCTCTTTTAAAAAAACCGATTTTGCCTCCTCTTAAGCCTCACTCATCTATGTGCTTAATCATAATCTTCTAAACATTGCGACGCTTGAAAGAAGCACCATACAAGGTCTAGCAAAAGGGTCTTTCTCTCCAGGAACACATCGAGGCCTTTGCATATCCATTGGGCGGAAGCTACACCAACATCCTATTGATAACAGCAATTAGATCTGGATTCTCTCTTTTCCCTCTTTCTCTCTATTTTTCAATTATAGATACATCCCCCAGGAAAAGAAAAAAAAGGGAGAGAGAGAGAGGAGCTGGGTTGAAAGCGGCAAGGCCAGCACATTGACTTTCTCTCCTCCACTCTCTTCTTTCTTTTTATTCCCTCAGCAGACCCAAATCCGGAACTTTAGGGTCTTTTCCATGCATTATGTAAATGAAAGATTTAGCATAGATAGGACTTTGGACCGATTCAGAAATCATACGATCATGTGACTTGGCTTGAGCTCTTCTTGCCATCAAGCCACTTGTTGAAAATACAAGCCTCAAGTCCCTTCCCTCCCTCCCTCCTTTATTCAAACAAGTCCTAATCCCCACCTAACAAGACTTTAACTTTAATATAAAGCCTCCCATCTTTATCCACATGTAGGGAAAAAAAATGGGTGGGGTGGGGGGAAATTATTGGAATTTAGACAAATATCACTCAATTAAGATAAAGTTGTTGCTCCTCGGTATTTAGACAATAGCACTCCAAATCCGAAAAGGGTGTCCTGCCCACTTTAGACAATTAACTTACTCAGTTTGGAAATGGCTCCCATCTTGCACCAAAGCAACCTAGAAAAATTGAGTTTTGGGTTGGTGCCACACATGCCTTGTCCCAAAACTCCTAGGCATGGCTCTCTAGAAAAGACTCATATGAAATACCCCTTTTTTTTCTCTTTTAACAAAATTGAGGAGAGAACTCTAATTGTGCTATTTCAAATTTAGATAAATTATAATATATATATATATATATATATATATATATATATATATGCACATATTTTTTGAATCAGGTGGATATTCGAGAAGGTCATGCATTTCATACTTCTTTGGCAGGGTCTTGAATAGAGAAGCCTAGCAGAGATGTTGCATTTCAAATTTGAAATAGATATTGTCACTATCAAGTATTAATAGAAAAAAAGATTGATTTTTGTCTACTATTGACCTGTCCACCTAAATCAATTTACAAAAAAAAAAAAAAAAAGGAGAATATCCAGGAATCAGTTCCTCTGAGAGTTCTCTTCAATAATAATATGAAAAAGAATTCCAAAATTTGTCGGCGAAAAAAATTCCATATTTTCTATCTTTTTTTTTTTTTTTTTTTGTGGGTTGGGGGGGGTGGGGCTCGCCTTTGCTCCTCTTCTTTTCTTCCTATTTTACATGTTATGGCGAGTCACGGGGTGGGCCCGTGGAGCCCACCCGCGTGAGGTTGGGCTTGGGCCGGCGGACTTCCAATCACGGGCGAGGCGGGAATGGTGGGCCCCGCCTCCTCCGGACGCTCCCCGTGTGGGCCCCGCTATTATTAATTGGTCCTTTTTTTTTTTTTTTTTTTTTGGCGCCACACGTGCACGTTGAAACTAAACCAAAATATATATATATATATATATATATATATATATATATATTACATTATAATTATAATGTATACACATACTCGTCGCCGAACCTGCCTTAGGTTCGTATCCGAACCGTGGATTTAAATATCTGTTGGAGGGAACGGCCGCTTGAATGAAAAACGGAGCTCCTCATTCTATATTTTGCTTACACGACGCGTAGGATTTACCGGACTTAGCACTTGAGTTAATTAGAGACAAGAGATGTGGAAAATTGCTGCTTGGCAATCAATCCAGAGAAATTCAAATACTTGTAAAAAAGAATTTTTTTTCTCAACGGAGCGCGGTGAGCAACGAAATACACGAGCTGTATTAAGCGACGCCGCCCATCTTACGTCTAACTCGTATAGTCATATCATTATGAATGTATGGATTAGTCGAGGGTGGAGAGATGTGTGATCGTGGGTGAGTAGCATATAAGGAAAATGAGGGCGTGGAGACAAGTGCTGAGGTGTTATAGTATCAATGTATGCGGTGTCGTAATATCTTGATTAATTTAGGAAAGAAATGAGATCGATGTGTGATTATATGCATAAAATTCCATGAGGCGCTAAGGTTTCATAGTATTGCCGGTGAGTCATATAAAATGGAAACGACAGTAAGGAGACCGTTGCTAAGGTTTCATAGTATCGTTGTGCGTGGTATCGCAATATCTTGAAAATTTTAGGAAAAAAATGAGTTTGAGGTGTGGCCATATGTATAAAATTCCACGAGGGCGTGCAAAAGTCGCTTTCGTGCGAACTCGTCTAATTATGTGGCTTGCAGTTATGCAATTGAGACTTGAGGTTCTATACATCTCATCATTATAAAGCTTAGTATGATACATGTTGCGATGTGGGGTTTCTGATATTGTTTTCAATACCCTTTTAAATTATAGTAAGGTGTCGTGCACTTAGATAAATAGAATCTTTATGGTTGACTAATGAACTGGTCCAATTTCATTGAAGTTGAACTCAACTTATACTTTTTCGAGTTAAATTATTTGACACCCAAGATCCCATGAGCACTTGCTTTCTCCTTAAACAAAGTTCTCTTGTAGTGGGCTACATCATGAAGGATGGTGCATAGATCATGTACTCATGAACTTCTCCATATATATCAGCCAAGATGAACCAAACTTGAAAACTACCTGGACAGTATTCTCATCAAAGCTTGCAATCCTATTCACTCCAATTACATCCTACCCAAAATGAAAGGGGGTGGTTAACATATAGTAGCCAAGTATTGGTGACAGAAAATGACAATCGTCCTACTAACAGAAGAACTACCTTGCCCAAGAAAAAGAAAAACGAAAAAGAACCCCAATTTGAGGTTGGTTTTTTTTAAGGTAAATTGTGGCTCACATAACATTGTCAGTGACCTATGTTGGAGAGTTTCTGAGCTCTTTCTCTATTCTTCTCGGGGTGAGTCTTGGATGGGGAGTTCTCACTAATCATTATCACATGCTAAACCCTTCTATTCTAAGCAAAGGGTTAGGCATAAGCATTGAGCAGGAAATAATTAAGCCCAATCCACCATCTAACTTAGCATTGGATTTAGATGTAACGTGCAGGCAATTATTATGAATATTGGGTTATTTAATATGAAAAAGTTTGGTCCGCCTCATAAATCTGTACGACTTAATCGATGATATAATGCAAACGGTACGAATAGTTTATGTTATTGAGTATGTACGATACAAGACGACAAGATTAAAATGTTTAGTCATTGCTAGATAATTATAGTCAATCTCAAGATTCGATACCATTATGAAAGTACGGCAATAAGGGATGCTAGGGAGGAGCGTGATATGAATCAAAACTTTCAAATCATTTAACTAATTGTAGTCAACATCCATCTCATTATAGATGGTTTCATAGAAGCAATGTACTGACTTGCTTCATACAAAAACAGCTTACTCTCATTTGATAGAGAGGCTCTACATTGATTAGATTCGATGGTGCTTGCGAGTCATGAATGCGAGATTCAAATCGTACAATAATTGGTACATATATTTGTAGACTCTCTAACATCTATTATATTTTCTTGTCGTTCCCAAACCTTTTTTTCCGTTACAAAATTCTATAATAAACTCTTACAAAAATCATTCCTTGCATCTTCACGCAAGACTAATTGTCGCTCTCATGGAAATCACAACGCAAGAACATCATCGATCTAGTACCAAGCAATCGGTAACTCGAACCATCACCATTAACATCCAGCTAGTGGATCGGGCCATGTAGCTTTCGAGGAATTCAAACCATTCCCCTTCTCATATTCGAAATTCAAACAAATATATATTCTCCGACAAAGCAACTTTTGATATTCGAAACTGTTTTTATAGTTACATTATTTCTGGGAAAAAAAAAAAAAAAAGAGAGAGGGGGTGAAATTACCCAAATGCTCTTATAAACCGTCAAAGCTCCCTGTCCCCGAGAGGCTCGGAACCAGGTTTGGTGCGGTGCATTCTTCCTCTTCGACAGCCAATATTTAGAAAGAGAGAGAGGAGAGAGAGGGAGAAAAGGAGAGAAAGCTGTTGAAAGAGAGGGAAAGCGAAGCGAGAAAAAGCAGAGAGAAACAGAGGGAAAGTGAGAGAGCGAAGTCCCGAGAAAATCAACGCGCATTTTCTCTCCTCCCCGCTCTTTCTCCTTCCCCATCACCCCCCCCACCTTTTCCGTCGCGCCCTCCTTTTCCAAGATCCCCGATCCTCCTCCTCCGCCTCCGAGGATCTTGGAAACTCTCCGATCGAAATCCCCTGTTCAATTACATACGCCTCGCCCCCTCCCCTGTTTCTTTTTTCTTTTCCTAAGTTTAGTTCGTCCGTGAAGCTCCTCCGGAGCTCGGTCTCGAATTCCCAAGATAGGAATTCATTCGTTCTGCATTGCCTCCTCGCTTTTTTTTTTTTTTTCCCGACGCGAAAGGGATGTCGACGGAGCAAGTGGCGGCGACGTTCTCCGTGGAGTCCGTGGTGGAGGACGTCCTTCAGCAGCACCGGACGCGGTTTTGCGACCGCAACCTGGCCTCGCGGAAAGCGGAGGAAGCCTGTATGGGATCTTTTCTTGGCCATTTGCGTTTTTCTTGCTTCGCATTGCTGGTTTGTGCGGTCTTTACGACTCGATCGTTTCCGGGTTTGCGTAGTTGGTTGCTCAGGCATTGAGAATTTCGATAATCTTAGCGGGCTTTTTTCTTGACCGGTCGATCTTGAACTCTTGTGGGCAAACCAAGAAAGAAAAAATCTTGATCTCTTTCTCATGTTTATGGAGATTCTGCGTGTGTTGTATGAACTTCTTGATATTCGTCCTGCTCAGGCTCTTTTCTTGTCATTGCCTGGGACGGGTTTCCCTTAGTCGTGCATTACGAATTTGTCTTTTTGAGTGCAAGCGGGACGATTTTTCAGTTGCATAGATTTTGGGTTCTTCTTGAAACTTGCAAAATGTCGAACTTTACAATCTGACATTGCTGCACAGCCTCGAGAAGGTATGACGCGGCTGGATGGTTGAGGAAGACTGTCGGCGTGGTTGGTGGCAAAGATCTGCCTGCTCACCCTTCTGAAGAAGAGTTCAGGCTCGGATTGCGCAGCGGCATAATTCTTTGCAACGTTCTGAACAAAGTGCAACCCGGGGCTATACCAAAAGTATGCTGCTGCATTTTTCTTTCTACCGTAGGCCCAGTCGTGTGCGCAACCATTTCGGGCTTCATGACCTTGTGTAACCCTTCTGGCTATTAGGTAGTCGAAGCCCCGTCCGACTCTGTTATCATTCCCGACGGAGCAGCACTTTCGGCTTATCAGTATTTCGAGAATGTGAGGAATTTTCTTGTGGTTGTGGAGGAAATGGGGCTTCCCACCTTCGAAGCCTCTGACTTAGAGCAGGTAGGTTTCACTGGAGAGTGATTCCCGTTCTTACCTATCTTTAAACTGAAGCCCCGGTGGCCTTTGTGGCGGCCAATTCGGTTTCTTTCATTCAATCGCAGATGCCTGATGAAATTAGCTTGATTCTGAATGATTCGATCTGAATCAAGACTTTTCCTTTCACGCTGCATAAAAATCATTCAGGGGGGAAAATCGGCTCGGATTGTGAACTGCGTCCTGGCGCTAAAATCTTATAGTGAATGGAAACAAGGAGGTGGAGTTGGATCGTGGAAACTTGCGGGAGCTAAACCCGTCACTTCTAGTAAACAATTCATGCGGAAGAATTCGGAGCTATTCATGAGTTCCTTCTCAAGGACCTCCTCCGCTAGCGACAAGTCTCTAGATGGTTTTTTCAGTGAGCATGGTGATATTTGTCAGGACCTCAATGTTTCAGTTAGTGAGCTTCCCTGTTCTCATCAATCTTGGTTACACTTGTTGTAAAGCTAAGAACAGGCCATTGATGTTTTTCCGTGCTCCATTTTGCAGGGATCGTCTCGTTCTCTGAGCATGTTAGTACGACAAGTTCTTTCAGACAAGAAACAAGAAGACATTCCAATGGTGAGAGCCCTTACGTGATATAACTGATGCAGACATGGTACTTTTAATAAATTTAGGTTGCAGCCATGACAGGACAGCTTAGTTTGCAAATCTTCTTTCCCTCCTTTTGATCTTTTCCATCAGGCTCCACTTCAGTGTTCCTATTATCATCCCCTATGCAAGAGCGCACATTAAGCCAAAATGTCAATTTTCCTTCTTTTAACAGGTTGTGGAATCTTTATTGAGTAAAGTCATGGAGGAGTTTGAACGTCGTTTAGCAAGTCAAAATGAACTGGTGAGTTGCTATTATTTCTCTGCATTGTGCTACATCTACAAGCACAGACAATTGATTCGGATAGAGCTCTTTTCCATTTTTTGAATGTGTTCTACCTGAACTGGCAGAGTTACACTGTGATAAATGCTCGTGCACCTGTAACAAATCTAAATCAAACACGGGCTCTTATTTCCCCCACTAAGCAATCCCGGTCTATTGTTCCCTTGTCTTTGAGGGACCAATGGTGCTGGTGGCGCTGTTTCTGTATTTATTAGTCAAATTTCTCTGTAAATCATATTTATTTTATTTCTCATCTAATCAGATGAAAACTGAATCAAGAGATGTGGAAGTAACCTGCTGCGGTAATTCTCTTTCTACAAGTGGAGCCGAGGACACAAAGGTATTCTGATCGATTTGACATTGTAATTTACAGGTTTGCAACTGTTGAAGTTGCATGATGAGCATGCATACATTGAAATGGTTCATTTTTATCTGACAATGTTTGAGATTGATATATCAATTAGATTGAAGAGCAAACCGCAACACACACTCAATCCAAGGAACAACACAGTCAAAAGTCGATTGATGATGAGGCATTGGCCTCATCAGAAGGTCGACTCTCGAAAAAACAGCAGCAAGTTGAACAGCAACAGAAAGATATTCAGGTATCTGCAGTGCAATCATCTAATTAAGAAAGTTTTCAAACGCTTACAAGAGGTTACTTTATGGTACTCTATTGCTATTTTGCAGGAGCTGAAGCTAACTGTATGTACAGCGAAAGAAGGAATGCAGTCTTTACAAATGAAGCATATAGAGGAGCTTGCCAATCTTGGTAAACTAACTGAGTTCACACTTGTTTCCAATGCTTTTACCAAATTTTCTGATCTTTCTTGCTGATAATTTCATGAATAGGTAAATACCTACATAGTCTAGCTCAAGCTGCTTCTGGATACCAAAAGGTTCTTGAGGAAAATCGAAGGTTGTATAATCAGGTGCAAGACTTGAAAGGTATTGTTCCCCAGGTTTCATCGTCAACTTGAAGTAAAAGTACCGGACGTCTCATGCGCTGACTTTCTATCTACAGTCTAATGGTTCCTTGTGTGTTTGAGTAGGAAACATTAGAGTATATTGTCGCGTGAGACCATTTTTACCTGGGCAAGCAAATCGTCTAAGCACTGTGGACCGCATAGAGGATGGAAACATTACATTGAATACCTTATCTAAATATGGAAAGGAGGCCAGGAAGTCATTTACATTCAACAAAGTATTTGGTCCTTCAGCAACCCAAGGTTAATTGGTGCACACACTTTTATCAAGGGTAATCTGGGTTTTCTCTGCAAATGTTCTCACTCAAGTTTGTTGGCTTCTTTGCAGAGGAAGTATTCTCAGACACTCAGCCCCTTATTCGGTCTGTTCTTGATGGTTACAATGTCTGCATATTTGCTTATGGCCAAACTGGATCTGGAAAAACATATACCATGGTAAGATATTCATCTTTTACTTTTTCATGTCAAAAAAACAGTTTCAGTTTAGGTTCAGTAAATACCCAATTTTGATTAACAGACCCCTAATCAATTTTTTTCTCTCTCCAGACTGGGCCAAAAGAGCTAACAGAGGAAAGCATGGGTGTAAACTTCAGAGCATTAAGTGATCTATTCTTCCTCTGTGAGCAGAGAAAGGATACCATTTTATATGAGGTATCTGTTCAGATGATCGAGATATATAATGAGCAAGTCAGGGATCTCCTTGTGGCTGATGGTCAGAACAAAAGAGTAGAAATACGTAACAGCAGTCAAAATGGAATAAATGTACCTGATGCAAACCTCGTGCCTGTGTCATCATCTTCGGATGTCCTGAACTTGATGAACCTCGGTAATTGTAATCGTGCAACTGGTGCAACTGCCCTCAATGACCGCAGCAGCCGTTCACATAGGTATATGATATTTTCATTGAACATCGCTATCACTTCCTCCAGGCGATTGTTAAGAAAGTATAAAGTCATTGGAAATATAGTCTACAATATTATGTTGCTCAACAATATTCAAGTGAAGACAAATCACATCCTCTGTCTTATGTACAGTTTGATAATTCCAGATTTTGATTGTGTTCTGAAATCATGGGGGTTAACTTTTTTTCTTATTATTTGACAGCTGCCTGACTGTTCACGTCCTAGGAAAAGTGCTAGCTTCTGGAACCATTCTCCGTGGTTGCATGCATCTGGTTGATCTGGCGGGAAGCGAAAGAGTGGACAAATCTGAGGTGACAGGGGATAGACTGAAGGAGGCGCAACACATTAACAAATCTCTTTCTGCATTAGGAGATGTGATTTCTGCCCTTGCTCAGAAGAACTCACATGTTCCTTACAGGAACAGTAAGCTGACACAATTGCTCCAAGATTCACTTGGTAAGAGTAACTCTGTTTCTTCGATGATGAAGATGTCCTTTGTCTTTTAACATTCTAATCAAGTTGTTGGACCTCATGTTTAACAGGCGGGCAAGCCAAGACACTCATGTTTGTGCACATAAGTCCAGAGCCTGATGCTATAGGAGAAAGTATCAGTACACTTAAATTTGCTGAAAGGGTGTCTACCGTTGAACTTGGTGCTGCTCGAGTCAATAAAGATGGTGCAGATGTGAAAGAGCTAAAAGAGCAGGTTCTTCTTCTTCTTCTTTTCCAAGCAGACTTCAAGTGTTACTTGATAGATTAAGTGAAGAAAGATCTTGTCTACTCCCTTAAAAATTAAGTATGCAACCGGATGTTGATATTTTCTTTGCCCTTTGCTTCAATAACTACCTTGCTTAATTTGGCAAAATGAATCTCAAAAGTTCTCTCTTGCTGAGAATAGTAGGCTTGATTATCAGAAAAATTGAATCTAATGTCCAATGTCTTTGGATTCAGATAGCTAGCCTTAAGGCTGCTCTTGCAAAGAAGGAGGGAGAAAGACAGCAGCTTCATCGTTCCCGGTCCTGCAGTCCAGAAAGATTTGAAGTACAATCGAGACTTTCTATGCAACTTAGTTGGGAGGGTCCAGGACATGTGGCAATTAGTCATAGACAACCAATGGAGGATGTAGGAAACATAGAGGTATGGACATTCGAATCAAGAATATCGACAAATACAAACAGTTTCCTAACTCTCTGTCAGCATGTAGATCCAACTTTACTTTCCCTTATTGACTACGGAACCAGTATTAATAAGTGTTATCTCTACATGCTCCGACCGTGGCATGCCAAGACATTAGGAAGTAATTTAGCTACGGATCAGAAACTGTAGATAGGCATGCATACAGCCCCATAACATACACGTCCTCATATAATTTCATGAATTTGTTGAAGTTTACTGAAAAGTGTTTTCCTGGCAATAGTTTTTAGGGGTTCCATTTGACTACATCCCTTGGAACTGGAACGAAAAGACTTGAATTTTCTCTTCTATATCAGGAAAGGCTGAATGACATGATATAGAAGAGAACTGGTAATAGAGTATCATACATAAATAGGGACAAATAGGGCGTGGAGTCACCTGGTGGGTTCTTCTCGTCAAAATAAACTTATTATCTTCTGTGATAATATGACTTTCATTCCTTGGAATCATCTTAGGATGATTTGATGTCTGCAGGTCCAGAACAAATCGATATCCAAGCAGAAAAGACGGAACTCAGATCTTCAGGACATGCTAGCAAACTCACCACCCTGGCCGCCGGTTACCAGTCCCGGACTAAACGGAAAGGATGATGAGAAAGAATTAGTTTCAGGGGAGTGGGTTGACAAGGTGATGGTGAAAAAGCACGACGCCCTAAGCAGGGAGGAACATTCGCTGGTTACTTGGGAGGCCGAAAACGGGGACTTGCCTCGCATGTTTTTTCAGAGACACCATTCGGATCCGTCATTGCTGTCTCAAAACAATCTTCCACAGAACAAAATCAAGAACAACCAAGATTGCGATGTGCGGAGGGATCGATGCAACGATAACGACTCCGACGACCTGGAGGCCGCGACGAGCGACTCCTCTGAACCAGATTTGCCTTGGCAATACAGCGCTTCTAAAGTTGCCAAGAATGGCTTGGCGTCAAGGGTCAAGAAACCTCAGCCCAAGTCAGCAAAGAGCCCGGAGACAAGGTAATGTTCTTGACGCTGTATCAGCATTCCTTCTTATAGATTGAGGAAAGTATTACCAGTCATATATATTTCGAGTCTTAAGATTCGGGGACATGTTCGCCGCGGAAGTAACTATGATCTTTCTCTTTCTCAAACAGGAGTTTGATTCCCACGTTAGCTCCTTCGCCGTCGAGGAAACTGCCCCGCGGAGTCAGTCTGCCGCCGCACAAAGCTCGGCAGTCCACGACGGTCGACGGAAGACGAAGAAATGGTTATGCAAAGTAAAATGTGCACGTACCTACCAGGAGGGGGGCGGTATAGGGAAGCGAAGTGCGCCTGAGTTTTTGGTTCTTTTCTTCTTCTTTGATTCTTTGTGTACTAAATGCATTACAGGGGGAGAGAGAGAATGAGAGAGAGGATGTGTTAATATAGAAAGCGTCGATGCTTCGGCGCTGGAGGGTGATTTGTTTATGTGGTCACCTCGTCGATTCCGATTTGTTCATACGTTTTTGTTCTCTTTCACCAGGTTTGCTGGCTTTCTTCTTTCGACAGAAATGAAAACAGAGGAGGAAAAAAAAACAAAAACAGAGTGGGAGAATCGATCAATGAATTTCTCTTTCGTGTCTTGTCCTAAGCATTCAAAAGGGAATCATTCTATTCACTCGAGCACCATAATTCTATAGAGCATATCATGGCCACAAGGAACTAGTTACTAATAAAAAAAAAGTTGACTGGACTTCGAGCGGCTTACAAGAACCTTACGATCTGATGCGCGAGGGCTGGTGACTGCAATTGCACCTCGGTTCTTTCTCGAATATCTACTTAGGCACCGCACCAGCTCGCCTCTCTTTTCACTCGCTCTTTCGCCCGCACTCGATCTCTTGAAGGCTTTCTTCACTTTATACTATCATTTCAATTTGGATATAAATTTTTCTTAAAATATAAATCAAGTTGGGTATGTGGTAGAATTTATTAACCTTATATTATATGAAAATTGGTTAATTTAGTTCAGATCATTTTCGACCGATCCATTTGGCCTCGCGTGGATTTCGAAACAGATGCGCATTGCGTTCCGATTTCTAGCCAAAAGGTCCGCGGCGGCGTCGACGGGGGAGACGCGTCATGCCACGTCATCTTTCACTCGGAGAAATCCCCGCGTGGGGCCCGGCGGGCACGTGGCCACGTCGGCTGACGGTCGGGCGGTTGTGCCATCGGGGATAAGACATATATCCGCAAAAGTGGCCTTTCTTTTTCCCTGGATTTTGCATAGAGAAAGGCAGAGGAAAATGTACATTGGAGTGTCCTTTTCATGGCGGGAGAGCGCCACGCTCTGGTCACGCGAAAATGACCGCACCACTTTTTCCGGGAATCATCATTGATCGGTCATTTTGCCCACCAAACTCGCTACATTTCACTGTATATAATGGCGACGTATCATACATACATACGTATATTTATATATTATGGACTAATTCCCAGAAGAAACAAAAAAAAAAAAAAAAACACGGACTTTACATTGAGCCATAATTTTGGCCCGAGTCTTTTTTTTTCTTTTTTTGGGTCTCGATAAGAATTACTAACTTTCACTTGAGTCTTGAATCTGGCCTCCGTTACTTGAAGTTTGAGATTTTGTAGATTATTACGAGGATTTTGGTGGGGCATGGCTTTAGGGTTTTCTTCATTGTACTTCCCAACAAAATTAATTTATTAATGTCCATCACTTGAGCCGAATGAACTAAATTAGATTGATTGATTAATGCCCATTCGATGCACGCTTCGAAGTTTCTAGGGGAGGGCTTGGGTTTGTTTCAAAACAAGAGTTCTCGTCTTGAGCTTAACGAATCTCGTCATTCAAGTTGAACATTTTTTTGATTTGCCTTCAGCAGACAATAAGCGGCGACAATCTTTTCAATATTTCATTTTCAAAAAAAGTTTCAATGGATTCTTCTTCCCGGATTACCAATTGGGTCAACATATAATTAAACTCGTTTCCATTTCGATACACATCACGGTACAGACGCGGCCATGATTTTGGCGTGGAAGTGTGAGGATCACGACGGGGAAAGGGGCACCATCGACCTCGAAGGCGGCACGACCTAAGAAAGGGTGGATTTCGGATTGTCCTTGATGTCGACTCAACCGACGACATTTGCTTTTGGGTTTTACTTGGGGCCCCCTCCATTATCATTTCTCCTCCGAATTCTCCGTCGCTAAAACGCTCGTTGGTTGGTGTCGTTTTTGTCGCCACCCGCTCGGCTTTTTCTGACTCTTTTTTGCTTAGTTTAAAATCCCCTCCTTTCGGCGACGAGAGAGGCATTATTAATTATTGTAAGCATGTTCAAGACAAAAGGAAAAAGGAAAGAAAAATACATTTTTTTTTTTGCTTTTTTGCTTTTTTTTCCTCAAGCTTATATTATAAGTATCGTTTTATTTTTTTTGGAATTTCCGGACAAGTTGGAATACCATTTGTAGTTAGCAACAGAATCAAAACCTAAATATCGATGGTTCTGGTGGCACCGGTTGACTTATTCCATGCCATTTGCCCCTTAAAGTAAGATAATATGATTCGACCAAAAAAATTAAAATAATTTGAAAAATATTTAGGTGGCCTTTTACTCAGTCTAGGTTTGACAACTGAGCATTCCTAATGCTAAACCCACCTAATCAATTTTTTTTTTTGTTTTCGGTTTAGTCTAAAACCCACCTAATCATTTTTTGCCAGCCTCCCATCTCGGCACTCTCTTGCTTCTTAATAATTTCGTGTCTAACATACGTGGAATTAACAAATAAAAAGAAAATCTCATTTTCCGGTGGTGACTTACAATTCAGGTTTATATAAAGTCAACTGCCATAAAATGACAATTCTAGACAGGGATACGGAAACTCCTCAGGGGCAATAATTCGACTGCTTTCTTGGATTTTATTTTTTATTTTGATGGTTCATTCTATTTTGCAGCATAATATAAAAATTTACTGATGTACAAGTGCTAATCGGCTTAATTTGTTCTTATTACTTGACTAACATACATTTTTCCTTTATAGATAAATACTCAATGATTTATTAATTATTATCTAAAATCTAAAACTTTCGTGATCTAACACATTTTCAAAAGAAAAATGGTATAAATAGTCCATGAATTTTGATACAGTATATAACGTAATTCATAAACTTTCAATTTATTTAATACTGATTCTTGAATTTGTGTAATATGAAAATTGAATTTTTAATTTATTTTATTTGATCTTTAAATTTTTTGTACATGCTCAAACTAATCCTCAAATTACATGAAAATATTTCATTAATTTAAGTTTAGTAAAAAATTAGAAACGACATTAGGTTAAAATTTAAGGGTCGTAATTAAATAAATTAAAGATGGAGGGACCACGTCACAAATCACATCATTATTTCCGCTCCCAAAAAGAGTTCGAGATTGTCGCCCCTCGTCCCTTTTTCGATCACAGCACTGCAGTGGCAAGCGGGTGCAAAAACCCCGACGACCGAGGGCGGCGGAGTAATTTCGCCCGCGCCCCCTTTGAGCTGGTTACAACTACGATCACGACGCGAACCGTCGCTATCAAAATCCCCGCACGAAATCGCCCCGTCTTGCCCCCTCTCTCTCTCACTAGATTTTTCTCTCCCCAATCACCTCCGCCGCGAAATCCTCCCTCGCTCTAGCCCTCGCCCTCGCCCTCGCCGTCGCCAGCATTCTCCTCCTCCTCCTCCTTCTCCTCCTCCGGCGGCGCTCGCCGGCGACTGCGACGGTTGCTCCCCTTGGTTCCGCCGCCGATGGGCCCCGCTGCTGCACGAGCGAATGCGCGGTGCGGGCGGAGAGTTCTCTGAGCGCCGACATTCCGGGCCTCCCCATGGCGGAATCTCGCGGCTCGGCCCACTGACGCACGCCGTCGGCTCCGCAATGTGAGTTCCCTCCCCCGTCCCCGCCCCCGCGCCCGGGAGAGAGGAGTACCGGAGTTTTCTTCTTCTTCTTCTTCTCGTCTCTCGACTCACTCGCTGAGAGTCTGCAGTTTTGTCGGTCGCCGGCGGCACTCGTCGCTCGGCCGGAGAGATTGGTGTCGAGTCGTTTGGGGGCGGTCTCGAGAGAGATCGGCGCGGGTTGGTGCGGTCGGATCGAACTTTTTTTCGTCTCGCATTGTCCGATTGACGTGTTAGGTTTTGATTTGACAGCGTTGCTTCGTTCAGTGAATTCCGTGTCGTTCGCCTCTCGATTGGAGCACATTTTTGGTATTCATTTCGACGGGCGATGTCTCTCGAGCATAATGTCTCGCATGGTGAAGATTGAAGAGCATTGGGAATCTTACCTGTGAATTCTTTTTTTTTTTTGCCTTGTGTCAGTTTCTGGTTCGAGTGTTCTTTTCCTGATGCGCTAGGGTTTTTCAAAGTGAGCTACTTTCTAGGCGGTTAGGTATGGTGTGTGCATTTATTTTGCCTTGATCCGTGTCGGTTTCGAATCACAAGTGCTCAAATGCCTGGCCGAGCTGAAGATATGAGTAGATGAATGTCGTATTCGTCGATATGGTGCATTGATTTAGTCCTTTACTGGTGTATGTTCGTGAAAGCGTGTTTAAACTGTCGGGACTCTTGAAAACCAAGCTAATCGCAGCTTAAAGTGGCAGACTTTTTGGCATTTTTTCACTTTAGGTATAATGGTGTTCCTCTGTTAGTTGTGTCCGTTTTTCTTCTGCAAATATGTCGATGTACTCTGATCTATTTACACTAGATTATGGTGTGGACTTTGGGAGATGGAATTTCATCTATTTAGTTGTTCCTTTAGCTTTTGCTCTTGCTTCAGCGCAAAACGGAAGCGACTTGATATATTTGTGGCAATAATCGTAATTAGTCGGCTTGTTGAGAGACTGATGTGCAGAGTTATCTTTATTGAAATAATTGTTCTGGATGTTAAGGTCTCACGATTGGTTCCTGAGAAATGCCAAACTGTAGAACATGAGTCAGGCTGAAGTGTCAAGGATGAAACCTCCTCTTGTCCCGCTTGCAACTCTGATTGGTCGTGAGCTTCGGGGTGGGAAAGTTGAGAAGCCTCTCGTGAAGTATGGACAGGCCGCTTTGGCGAAAAAAGGGGAGGACTACTTTCTGACAAAACCTGACTGTGAGAGGATTGCTGGGGACCCGTCAACCTCATTTTCTGTATTTGCGGTACTCTTCGTGATATCCTTCATTAAAGGAATTGTATCTGTATCAGTCAACCCTCTCATATTCCTTTAGTAGCTTCTATATGCTTATTTTAAGGGAAAACAGGAACTTGTCTATAGCACAGTGCAAGAAGCTCCTAAGTTGAGAATTTCAAATAGTTATGCAACTAAACTCTGGCTTGTTCATATGGCTTAGTGAAGTGTACATGTCACGTTAAACAGTTTCCAGGACTGAAATTATCCTTTTCTCTGTTCTTTGTTTATTGCTTAGCTTTGTGTAATATTCTCAAGGATAGCATATCTCCATTCTGCATTTTTCTGTTTCATGGCACCTGCAGCAATTTAGTATTATTTCACGGTGCAGATATTTGATGGACATAATGGCATATCGGCTGCCATCTTTGCAAAGGAGAACCTATTGGCTAATGTTTTAAGTGCTATCCCTCAAGGGGTAGGTCGAGATGACTGGCTTCAAGCACTTCCACGGGCCCTTGTTGCAGGTTTTGTCAAGACTGACATAGAATTTCAGCAGAGAGGCATGTTACTACCATCTTGTCCTTTTTATTGAAATGCTATCCATTTGTTCTTACCTTAATACTCTCATTGCGTGACAGGTGAAACTTCTGGGACAACTGTAACATTCGTAGTGATTGATGGGTGGACAATTACTGTTGCATCAGTGGGAGACTCTAGATGCATATTGGACACACAGGGAGGTGTTGTTTCTCTCTTGACTGTTGATCATCGTCTTGAAGAGAATGCAGAAGAGAGGGAACGAGTCACTGCAAGTGGAGGTGAAGTGGGAAGACTGAATGTGTTTGGTGGAAATGAGGTACAAGATTGCTTGCGCTTTCATCCATTAAACCCAAACAAAAGAGAATCCGTGTCCTTACCTGCTATATCATGGTTTGCAGGTTGGCCCCCTCCGTTGTTGGCCTGGTGGATTATGCCTTTCAAGGTCGATAGGTGACACAGATGTAGGGGAATTTATTGTGCCAATACCACATGTTAAGCAAGTAAAGGTGAGATGATCTGGTCGAATTGGCTTGTTCTTTTTGAAATTTTAAGCATGATGAAGTTGAAAAACCACGTTCCTGGTTACAGCTTTCAAATGCTGGGGGAAGACTCATAATTGCTTCCGATGGTATCTGGGATGCTTTATCTTCTGATGTTGCTGCCAAGTCTTGTCGAGGTTTACCAGCCGAACTAGCTGCGAAGTTAGTGGTTAAGGTAATTCTTTATTTGATCTTTAAAATATGTGGACTGTTTATGACTTTTCTTCACGTTTGTTATCATGTTTGTTCTACTGTTCAGGAGGCTCTTCGGTCAAGAGGCCTGAAAGATGATACAACCTGCCTGGTTGTTGATATTATCCCATCCGACATCCCTGTAATACCTCCAACACCAAAAAAGAAGCAAAGTTTTCTTAGTACATTTTTGTCAGGGAAGAAGTCCCAGAGTACGAATAAAGCTACCAGTAAGCTTTCTGCTGTCGGGGCTGTGGAGGAGTTGTTTGAAGAGGGTTCTGCAATGCTGGCCGAGAGGTAATCCTTTTAACATATATTTGATGTACTTATTTTTCCTTGCAAAGGTGAAGTTTCCCATTGGAGATAATATGCTGTTTTGAGGATGAATATGGGAAGTATGTCAACTCATGAAGCTACCCTTGCACCGAAACTAAATGAAATCTTTCAAACATGTTACGGGAAAGGTTACTTTATCAATGTCTTGTCATCGGGGTTAGTTTTTCATCTATTGAATCACTTATTGGCAAATTAATATGCAAAATCTGGAAGGAAACATCAATAGCTATTTCAAAACACTATATTGGACTGCTTTCTAATGATTTGTGCTAGTGGCCATGTCATGTAAAAATAATGTTGCTCATATTGGCAGTTTACACTACATGAGCATGAAGGAGAAGTGAAAGGATGTCGTTTTGACTACTTGCATTATTCTGTTAAAAGTCATAGATTGCCGATATGTTCATACTAAATAGAGGTTCCCTGTGTGCATAATAGGTCCTGAAATATAAAAGGTATGGTGAATTTAGATTGTTGCCTTTCTGGAGGAAGTTCAAGGATGGGTATTCTTAACTCTTCTGTGAATGTTCTGTAATTTTTATTGCAGGCTAGGTAAGGATTTTCCTTCAAACGAAAACCCCGGGACTTTTAAATGTGCAGTCTGTCAAGCGGATCAGCCTCCTGCTGACAACTTGACAGCAAATTCCGGACCCTTTTTCTCCCCCGCATCAAAGTCAGGTGAAGGGCCATTCCTCTGCACGACATGTCGGAAAAAGAAAGATGCCATGGAAGGAAAAAAGCCAAGCAGATCTTTGGTGGCCTCATAGCAAATTGTCTGGTATAGTAAATAGTCATATGATTTTTTTCCCTGGCAGTGTGAGCAGCGCCTGGTTTTCCTGTTTCGGTGGTGATTATTGTCAACGTGTGAGAGTTGAGATAGAGGAGCAGGTGTTTTCTGAGATTGCAAGTGTCCATGTTTGATTTCCAGTTTGTGCTCAGCTGTTGGACTGACTAACTAAGAAGACACAGCGAATTTGTTAAGTATGGTCGTGATAGTTTGCTTGCTAACATCTCGAGTTCGTGTGTAAAGAAGTGAAGCTTGAATAGTATGACCTTTGATTGGGTTTTCTGGCTATAATACAAAATCTCGCTTTCATTAGTTTGCTGTCTTTCTGCCCCTTTGTTTCTCTTTTATGGTTTCTAGCAATCTGGATTTTTTTGTTACTTCATATTTACTTAAGTGGCGCTAAGAATGTTTACCAATTTTTCACCTTTTCTTTGATATGGTTGTCGCTTGAAATGGCCGATTTGCCGTCAGGTATTTTTTTAGCATAGTGACTGACTGTTATTCATAATGTGGCACCCATTTGTTTCGGCTGCACCGAGATGTTCCTACACTTTGTTTTTTCTCTTTCTTGTTTTCACTTCCTTTCTGGAATTTATGTAAAGATGGTGAAAGTAAGTCTCTTTTGACTCAGTTTGACAGCCTTACTAAATGTTGAGACTTCAAAATAACAAAATCGATGCGATCTGCATCACTTATAGGTCTATTCGTTTTGATATGCTTTAACTTATATATACAGGCGTATAGTTGACTTTCCTCTAGGAAGGAAAGTCCGAAGAGAATGAAAGAAAGAGATGGTAAGAAGAAAGTTGCTTGAGCCACATTTCGCTTTCGAATACACAGAATCCAGCTAAAAGAGTATTTGGGCCTAAGATTCTTCTGTCACCTAAAATTTAACCTTAAACCATAATTGGTTGAACACAATACATAGTAGCTTGTCTCTTGTTACGTATTAAAATTGATCTAGTACGAAGTTTGAATGAGCTTGGATGATTCTGGCATCAAATCATGCTGTTAGTGTGAGGCTTAACAGGTGGGTTAATGGTTGTTTTTAAGGATAATATCGTAAAAAATTCTCAATCACAAAAAATCTCAAGCGGGTATTTATAATCCTCCCCTTTGTTTGCATTTCATCCAATGTCCCGTTAAAATATATATTTGTCCTTCTCCATGTCTAATCTGTCTTGTAGTCGTCAGCCATATGTATTTGCACATTCATATAGAACATAAGACAAAATGCTAAGAGATGGCAAATTTGGATAAGGGGCACTGGTTTATAATTTTTTTGTGAGATAAAAATTAATTTGAGAATAAATGCATCATGAGGGGCACTGGTTTGAGATTTTTTATAGTAGTAACTTTAATTTTTGAAACACCGTCTAGTGCAAATTGTAATACTGCTTGTAGGATAATGTTGGTTTTTAAAACGAGTTCCAAACTTTACAAGTGATTAGTAAAATTGGAACTTACTATGTCTTGTCATGTCAATTCTTTATGTTTCTCTATCTAAATCTCCTTCATCAAAATTATTGGAACATTCCAGTGGTGTTATTTATTTACATTGGGTAGGACCAAAGAAAACTGTCATTAGCAGAACACTATCTAAGGGACATTGTGACTGCATATTTCTGTGCCTTATTTGCCATCTGAAAGATCTCTTCTTTCGCACACACATATTGGCTTTGATTGTAGAGAGTCGTACTTCTACAGAGAGAGAGAGAGAGAGAGAGAGAGAGAGAGAGGGGGGGGGGGAGAGGCATAAGAAGATTCAAGTTTATTATCAACCATCTGAAGGATCTCTTCTTTCGCGCACACATATTGACTTTGATTGTAGAGAGTTGTACTTCTACAGAGAGAGAGAGAGAGAGAGAGAGAGAGAGAGGGGCATGAGAGAGAGAGAGAGAGAGAGAGAGGCATAAGAAGATTCAAGTTTATTATCGGCTTTGATCCGGGGGGGCATAAGAAGATTCAAGTTCATTGCCGAGAGAAGTGACTATGAAGCATGCATGGCAAACAGCAAACGAAGCCAAATTGAGATTTATGCTAGAAGACCAACAAGACATTATTACTCACTTATTCAATTATAAGGTCATGCTCAGCACCTAATCGAGCATGGACAGTTACAGAAGATACGGAACACAGACCAATAACAGGACATGACAGAACATGCAAACATCATTCGATTTACAATTTTCCATGCATAGGAGATACGACACCGAGTTATTAATGGCAAAGAAGCAACGGCTACACAGACTCTAAACCCCTCCCTTTAAATTACACAGTACTGCGTTTGGTCTGCACCTTGACAGAAACCTCAACTTGGACGGACCCATTGCAGCTCAATACCATAATTCCACGAACCGACTGGATCGTCAGGCTCAATATTCACCACGGATGTGTAAGCAGTGCACCCTCCAACCCTAATCCTAATTCTATGCGAGGTCATGGCCGAATCTTTCAAGTAATGACAGCAAAGAGTGTCTCTACACCCTCTTGCTTCCCCCACATTATCCTCATAAGCCCTACAAAAGCTGTTTGAAGAACAATTCAAAGGCGAAAGAAGGATGTTACACGAGCAATTCAGCAGAATCACAGTGTTGTGAGTGGATATGTTAAATGGCAAGTTCTCATCCAGACTCAAGCCTCCTACACTAAGGTCGGAAGAATAACATGTATTATTCTGTATCATGGGTGGACTTATGATAAGCTTGTCAGCACTAGGGTCAATGCTGAGGACCTCATAGTAAATTCCTTCAGCTGACAGAAACTCTAGCCCTCCATTCTTACAGTACACCTTGTACCTAGGGTCCCCACAACTGTCATCTGTGCTAAGTGGGTATGGAACCTCCATACTCCCACATTTAGGGCATGGACTAAGAGATGACACTTGGGCCACTGAAACGAGCAAGAGAAATATCACAAGCCCCATCCTCAATCAGAAGCTGAAGTGAGTGAAAAACAAGTGTTTAGAACATGGAAAGCTCAGAGCTAAGGCACTCTATATATAGCATCTCTTTTGTAAGAGAGTGCTAGGGATTGTGGAGCACGATCAAAACGGGCTATTGTTTAAAATTTCATTTGTAGTGCAGTTTTAGCTGGTCCAATCATCGCTAGAATTAGACACCTGTCAGTGTTTTGGCTGCTAATTTGGAATAATGCAGGGTAACCAGTCATTTAGTTTCAAATCCATGAATCTGTAATGTCATTAGTGCGTTGACAGTTTATCCGTACTAACAGTCAACCAATAGAAACGCCTGCTGAATACTAAATCCTTCCACTTGTCCTGTCATTATTGCCCCTATGTGGTCTGAGGACACCAATGGCATCAGTCAATTGGAAACTAATTCAGAAATAAAAATCTTACTGTAATTAACATTATTGGAAAGAGAAAGAAGTAGTAAACAGAGAGAGAGAGAGAGAGAGAGAGAGAGGACATAAAATGCAGATATTTATCTTAATGCAAGTAACTGTTCATATCCATATTATTTTTCTCTCCAGTTGAATGTTGCAGTCAACCCAATTTCAATTGGAACGTACTCACCATCCGGTAATCATCAACTTCCAGATTATTTGTTTTAGTGCATAAGGTATTCCTGATGGTCCAGATAATGTGTATGCATCGAAAAAACTGAGAACGTTACGGAAATTGGGTTCGGTTCATCAAAGGACAGGGGTTGTGATGTTTCTAACGATGACATTAACAAGTGCTCCAAGGAAGAAGACGAAGCAAGTTTTTTACAATGGTGCTCTTTACCAGGTTCACCAATATCCCAAAGATGACACATGTCAGGATACTAAATCATAAAATAGGTGGGCCACCAGTCCCACTTCCTTGTTTAGAAATTTTAATGGGGTCACTTGCCTTTTGAGGACCCCAATTTCCAAGAGCAGGGTCCAATCAATAAATAAACATGCTGTGATAATTTCAGGCAAAAACGAAGGTACAACAAAAATGGTGAGAAGCTTTAAATAAAGCTTTTTGGTGGCCATTAAGGCTAAGATGTTGCCACGATTCCTAGGTTGATCTTTTTGAGTGCACGTCTAAAGCATATAAAATAATGAAGCTAGATGCTATCTGTTGAATTATGAACCCTGACAAAAGCATACGCGGTGTGCTATGTCTAAGAGTCCTCATAAAATATGAAGCTTTAGGAAACATCGTAGAAGTGCTCTGAAAGATCAACTCTGAACAAAGCAGATAAAAAGCAGCTCGCCAACGTCAAAAAAGAAAAGATTACTAGCCATATATCAGACCATATCATTGTTCAACGAGCTCAATCTAACTTATGGAGAAAGAGAAACAAACTCATATGTACAGCTCACTGACAACAGGGCTTTGCATAGAAATCCAAAGTTATGGCTTTTTAAAATAACTATGCAACTTTCTATAGTTCTAAAACTAAAATTATCCAGGTTTTGAATCATGTGGGAAAGCTGATGATCTGCAAACATGATTAACAAGAGAAACAATGCGGCAAATGTTTCACAAACCAAAAAAAAGTGATGGAGCTTCTGATGTCACATATACTCAACAATTACATAGAAATAAAATGGTAATATGACCAGCGCACTTGAATGTAGTCCCACCTAATATTGAGAGAGAGAGAGAGAGAGAGAGAGAGAGAGAGATCTGTAATAGAACATTAAAGCAGTGAAGAATTTCTTCAGCCAGTTAACAGCAAGACATCCTTCTTGTAAGGGTTATAAAGATTCAGCCACTGTGTATCTTGCAGTACTTTTTGTGATATCTTTCGTTAGAGGATTTGTATCTGTATCAGTTCACCCTTTCATATTCCTTTAGTAGCTCCCTTATGCTTATTTTAAGGAAAAACCAGAATTTGTCTATAGCACAGTGCAAGCAGCTTCTAAGTTGAAAATGTCAAATAGTTATGCGACTAAACTCTGGTTTGCTAATATGGCTTAGTGAAGTGCACATGTCACGTTAAACAGTTTCCAGGACTGAAATTGTCCTTTTCTCTCTTCTTTGTTTATTCCTTATCTTTGTGTTATATTCTCAAGGATAGCATACCTCCATTTTGCATTTTCCTATTTAATGGCACCTGCAGCAATTTAGTATTCTCGGCACAGATATTTGAAGGACATAATGCATATTGGCTGCCATCTTTGCAAAGGAGAACCTATTGGCTAACGTTTTAAGTGCCACCCTCAAGGGGTTAGTCGAGATGACTGGCTTCAAGCACTTCCACGGACCCTTGTCGCAGGTTTTGTCAAGACAGACATAGAATTTCAACACAGAGGCATGTTACTACCATCTTGTCCTTTTTGAAAGGCTATCCATTTTTTCTTACCTTAATACTCTCATTGCGTGACAGGTGAAACTTCTGGGATGACAGTAACATTCGTGGTGATTGATAGGTGGACAATCACTGTTGCATCAGTGGGAGATTCCAGATGCAAATTTGACAGACAGGGAGGTGTGGTTTCTCTCTTGACTTTTGATCATCGGCTTGAAGAGAATGCAGAATAGAGGGAACGAGTCACTGCAAGTGGAGGTGAAGTGGGAAGACTGACTGTGTTTGGTGGAAATGAGGTACAAGATTGCTTGCGCTTTGATCCATCAAACCCAAACAAAAAGAGAATCACTGCCCTTACCTGCTATTTCATGGTTCGCAGGTTGGCCCCCTCCGTTGTTGGCCTGGTGGATTATGCCTTTCAAGGTCGATAGGTGACACAGATGTAGGCGAATTTATTGTGCCAATACCACATGTTAAGCAAGTAAAGGTGAGATGATCTGGTCGAATTGGCTCGTCCATTTTGAAATTTTAAGCGTGATGAAGTTGAAAAACCATGTTTCTGGTTACAGCTTTCAAATGCTTGGGGGAAGACTCATAATATCTACTGATGGTATCTGGGATGCTTTATCTTCTGATGTTGCTGCCAAGTCTTGTCGAGGTTTACCAGCAAAACTAGCTGCAAAGTTAGTGGTTAAGGTAATTCCCGATGTGATCTCTAAAATGTGGAATGTTTATGACTTTTCTGCATGTTTGTTATCATGCTTGTTCTACTGTTCAGGGAGGCACTTCAGTCAAGAGGCCTGAAAGATGATACAACCTGCCTGGTTGTTGATATTATCCCCTCCGACATCCCTGTAATACCACCAACACCAAAAAAGAAGCAGAGTTTTCTCAGTACATTTTTGTCTGGGAAGAAGTCCTGGAGTCCAAATAAAGCTACCAGTAAGCTTTCTGCTGTCGGGGAGGTGGAGGAGTTGTTTGAAGAGGGTTCTGCAATGCTGGCGGAGAGGTAATCCTTTTAACATATATTTGATGTACTTATTTTTCCTTGCAAAGGTGAAGTTTTCCATTGGAGATACTATGCTGTTTTTGAGGATGAACATTGGAAGTATGTCAACTCATGAATGTGATGTTACGGGAAAGGTTACTTTATCAATGTCTTGTCATCAGGTTAGTTTTTCATCTATCGAATCACTAGTTGGCAAATTTATAGGCAAAATCTCGAAGGAAACATCAATAGCTATTTCAAAACACTATATTGGACTGCTTTTAAATAATTTGTGCTAGTGGCGGTGTCATGTAAAGATAATGTTGTTCATATTGGCGGTTTACAGTACATAAGCATGAAGGAGAAGTGAAAGGATGTTGTTTTGACTACTTACATTATTCTGTTCAAAGTCATAGATTGCCGAGATGTTCATGCTAAATAGAGGTTTCCTGTGTGTATAATAGGCCCTGAAAAATAAAATGTTTGGTGAAGTTAGATTGATGGCTTGATGGGGGAAGTTCAAGGATGGGTAGTTTTAATTCTTCTGTAAATGTTCTGTAATTTTTACTGCAGGCTAGTTAAGGATTTTCTTCAAACCAAAACCCCGGGACTTTTAAATGTGCAGTCTGTCAAGCGGATCAGCCTCCTGCTGACAACTTGACAGCAAATTCTGGACCCTTTTTCTCCCCCGCATCAGAGTCAGGTGAAGGGCCATTCCTCTGCACAACTTGTCGGAAAAAGAAAGATGCCATGGAAGGAAAAAAGTCAAGCAGATCTTTGGTCCCATAGCAAATTGTCCGGTATAGTAATTAGTCATATGATATTTTTCCCTGGCAGTGTGAGCAGTGCCTGTTTTTCCTGTTTCGGTGGTGATTATTTTAGACGTGAGAGTTGAGATAGAGAGGAGCAGGTGTTTTCAGAGATTGCAAGTGTCTATGTTTGATTTCCAGTTTGTGCTCAGCTGTTGGACTGACTAACTAAGAAGACACAGCGAATTTGTTAAGTATGGTCGTGATAGTTAGCTTGCTAACATCTCGTGTTCATGTATAAAGAAAGAAGTGAAGCTTGAATAGTGAGACTTTTGATTGAGTTTTCTGGCTATAATACAAAATCTCGCTTTCATTAGTGTGCTGTCTTTCTGTCCCTTTCTTTCTCTTTTATGGTTTCTAGCAATCCCGATTTTTATGTAACTTTATATTTACTTAAGTGGCGCTAAGAGAGTTTACCAATTTTTCACCTTTTCTTTGATATGGTTGTCGCTTGAACTTGCCGATTTGCAGGTAGGTATTCTTTTAGCATAGTGACTGACTGTTGAATCATAATGCGGCACCCATTTGTTTCGGCTGTATCGAGTACTTACCGAGAGGTTCTTACAGTGTTTTTTCTCAATTGTTTTCACTTCCTTTCTGAAATTTATGTAAAGATGGCGAAAGTACGTCTCTTTTTACTCAGTTTGACAGCCTTACTAAATGTTGAGACTTAGAAATAACAAAATCGATGCGATCTGCATCATTTTATAGATCTATTCATTTCGATATGATTTAACTTATATATACAGGCGTATAGTTGTTGACTTTTCACTAGGAAGAAAAGTCCGAAGAGAATGAAAGAAAGAGATGGTAAGAAGGAAGTTGCTTGAGCCACATTTCGCTTTAATACACAGAATCCAACTAAAAGAGTATTTGGGCATAGATTCTTCTCTGTCACCTAAAATTGAACCTCAAACCATAATGATTGAACACAATACATGGCTTGTCTCTTGTTATTTGTTAAAATTGATCTAGTAGAAAGTTTGAAGGAGCTTAGATGATTCTAGTGTCAAATCACGCTGTTAGTGTGAATCGGGTTAACAGTTGTTTTTAAGGATGATAACATAAAAAATTCCCAAACGAATATTTCGTGACATATTTCTTAACAATTTCCATCTCACAAAAAATCTTAGACAGACACTTATAATCCAAATCTACCCTTTGTTTGCATTTTATCCAATATCCCATTAAAATGTATATCATTTTCCATATCTGATTTGTCATTCTCGATGTCTAATTTGTCTTGTAGTCGTCTACCACATGAATTTGCACATTCATATAGAACATTAGATAGGGGCACTAGTTTATGATTTTTTATGAGATGAAAATTAATTTGGGAATAAATGCATCATGAGGCCACTAGTTTGAGATTTTTTATGATAGTAACCTTAATTTTTCACACACCATCTAATGCAAATTGTAAAACCACTTGTAAGTTAGTGTTGGCTTTCAAAACGAGTTTCAAACTTTATAAGTGATTGAAAATTGAAACTTACTATGTTCTTGTCATGACAGTTCTTTATGTTTCTCTATATAAATCTCCTTCATCAAAATTATTGGAAAGTTCCAATGGTGTTATTTACTTGTATTGGGTAGGAGAACAAGATTACTGTCGTTAGCTGAACACTATCTAAGGGACACCGGGACTGCATACTTCCGTGCCCTATTTACCATCTAAAAGATTTCTTCTTTCGCACACGCATATTGACTTTGATCATAGTCATCCTTTTGCACACTCGAGTTACTGAGTAAGCCTTACCGAGAGAGATTGAGAGATGGATAAGAAGATTCAAGTTTTTTGCCGAGAGAAGTGATCTTTTGCACACGCATATCGGCTTTGATTGTAGATAGTCGTACTTTCGCACGCTCAAGTTACTGAGTAAGCCCTATCGAGAGAGAGAAGAGGGGGGAAAGACCAAAATGACATTTATGCTAGAAGACCAAGAATACATTATTATTCAATTATAAGGTCATGCTCAGGACCTGACCGAGCATGGACAGTTACAGAAGATACGGAACACAGACCAATAACAAGACATGATAGAACATGCAACCATTATCCAATTTACAACTTGCCATGCATCGGAGTTGATACGACACCGTGTTATTAATGGCAAAGAAGCAACAGCTTCACAGACTTTAAACCCCTCCCTTTAAACAATTACACAGTACTGCGTTTGGTCTGCACCTTGATAGAAAACCTCAACTTGGACGGACCCATTGCAGCTCAATACCGTAATTCCATGAACCGACTGGATCGTCAGGCTTAATATTCACCACGGAAGTGTAAGCAGTGCACCCTCCAACCCTAATCCTAATTCTATGCGAGGTCATGGCCGAATCTTTCAAGTAATGACAGCAAAGAGTGTTTCTACACCCTCTTGCTTCCACCACATTGTTCTCATAAGCCCTACAAAAGCTGTTTGAAGAACAATTCAATGGCGAAAGCTGGAGGATGTCCGAGCAATTCAGCAGAATCACAGTGTTGTGAGTGGATATGTTAAATGGCAACTTCTCATCCAGACTCAAGCCTCCTACACTAAGGTCAGACGAATTACATGTATTACTCCGTATCATGGGCGGACTTATGACAAGCTTGTCAGCACTTGGGTCAATGCTGAGGACTTCATAGTAAGTTCCTCCAGCCGACAGAAACTCCAGACCTCCATTCTTACAGTACACCTTGTACCTAGGGTCCCCACAGCTGGCATCTGTGCTAAGTGGGTATGGAACCTCCATGCTCCCACATTTAGGGCATGGACTAAGAGATGACACTTGGGCCACTGAAACGAGCAAGAGAAATATCACAAGCTCCATCCTCAATCAGAAGCTGAAGTGAGTGAAAAAACAAGTGTTTAGAACATGGAAAACTCAGGGCTAAGGCACTCTATATATAGCATCTCTTTGGTAAGAGAGCGCAAGGGATTGTGGAGCACGACCAAAACGGGCTATTATTTAAAATTTCATCTGTAGTGCAGTTTTAGCTGGTCCAAGACATCTGTCAGTGTTTTGGCTACTTCTTCGGAATAATGCAGGGTAACCATTCATAGTTTCAAATCCATGAATCTGTAATGTCATTAGTGGGTTGACAAATTATCCGTACTAACAGTCAACCAATAGAAACTCCTGCTGAATACTAAATCCTTCTACTTGTCCTGTCATTATTTCCATTATGTGGTCTGAGGACACCAATGACATCAGTCAGTTGGAACTAATTAAGAAATAAAAATCTAACTGTAATTAGCATGATTGAAAAGAAGAAGAAATAGAAAAACAGAGAGAGAGGGAGGATATAAAATGCAGATATTTGTCTTAATGCAAGTAACTGTTCATGCCTGTACTATTTTTTTCTCCAATTTAATCCAGATTATTCGCCTCGGGGCATAAGGTATTCCTGATGGTCCAGACAAGATGTACAGAAAAACTGAGAACATATGGAAATGTGGGTTTGGTTTATCATAGGACAGGGGTTGTGATGTCTCTAACGATGACTTGAACAAATGCTCCAAGGAAGAAGACAAAGCAAGTTCATTGCAATAATGCACGAGGGCCTCATGTTCACTAATTAGTGCTCTTTACCAGGTTCATCTGTATCCAAAGATGACACATGTCAGGACACTAAATCATAAAATGGGAGGGCCACCAGTCCCACTTTCCCTGTTTAGAAATTTTAAAGCGGTCACTTGCATTTCGAGGGCTCCCATTTCCTAGAGCAGTGTCCAATCAATAAACAAATTTCCTAGAGCAGTTCCCAATCAATAAACAAACACGCTACGACAATTTCTGGCAAGATGTTGCCACAATTCCCAGGTTGATCCTTTTGAGTGCACGTCTAAAGCATATAAAATAATGAAGCTAGATGCTATCTGCCAAATTATGGTGAACCCTGACAAAAGCATATGGGATGTGCTATGTCTAAGAGTCCTCATAAAATATGAAGCTTTAGGAAACATTGTAGAAGTGCTGTCAAAGATCAACTCTGAACAAAGCAGATTAAAAGCAGCTCGCCAACGTCAAAAAAGAAAAGATTACTAGCCATTTATCAGACCAAATCAATGTTCACCAAGCTCAATCTAACTTATGGAGAAAGAGAAGCAAACTCAAATATACAGCTCAGTGACAGCAGGACTTTGCATAGAAATCCAAAGTTATGGCCTTTCAAGATAATTATACAACTTTCTATAGTTCCAAAACTAAAATTATCCAGGTTTTGAATTGGGTGCTAAAGCTGATGATCTGGAAGCATGATTAACAAGAGAAATGGTGCGGCAAATAAATTGGTAATATCACCAGTGCACTTGAATGTAATCCCACCTAATATTGAGAGAGAGAGAGAGAGAGAGAGAATGAGAGAATGAGAGAGAGAGATCTGTATTCAAACATCAACACAGTGAAGAATTTCTTCGGCCAATTAACAGCAAAACATCCTTCTTACAAGGTTTATAAAGATTCAGCTGCTGGGTGTCTTAGAGAATGAGGTTTTGACAGCAGGGCAAATTGGGTCAAAATAAGTCCCCTGCCAGACAATTTAGCACATTATTATTTATTCTTTTGCAATAACATGAAGGAATATTAAGAATGAAACAAAAAGCAACATATAACTGCCGAATTGGAGAAAAAAGGTTCTTCTGTCCTTGCACCTAGATTCAAATTTAATAACAAAAGGAAATAG
This sequence comes from Eucalyptus tenuipes, assembly GCA_014182365.1. Taxonomy (NCBI): domain Eukaryota; kingdom Viridiplantae; phylum Streptophyta; class Magnoliopsida; order Myrtales; family Myrtaceae; genus Eucalyptus; species Eucalyptus tenuipes. The sequence goes on along the minus strand of CM024544.1, from coordinate 40,825,346 downwards.
AATACAATATCTAGAACAGTCGTCGAAACCAATATGAGAGAAGGACTCACTAAAATCGTCTAAAGAAATTTTGCTGGCACTTTCTCCTGCTTTTATCAGACGGACCTTACCTACAAAAGTTTGGAAAAAGACATAAGCAGCAAAATAGAAAGCCAAATGTCATCTGTGAAATTTCAACCACAGAACTCCCAACCTACAATCATGCAGAATGTAGCTTCGATACTGACTGCAATAGCAGACTATTGTCCACTTTTCATCATTCCAAACAATGCGTAAACAGATTCAAATACAACAACACTAAAACCTACGCATGAACATCTTTTTCAGGTTCCATATCCACTAACTTCATCCAGATTCTGCCAAAGTAAAGCCAAAATTTGATCTACACACAGAACAAAGAAACAGAACTTCTTTTCTAGATAAAATTGAGAAATGAGTTGTACAGGAGATATGAGATGAACTGAGATATAAGATCAGATCAGCCTCCACCTAAAACTGATGTCGAGTTGTTCAATCTTACATTTCAATTAAGAAATACCATGATTCCGATTTGTTGTTAATATATGATGATTTTGAAATCTTATTGTGTCCGCTTGTCTTGAAATTAAGAGACATGCCAAACAGATAACTTACTTATAAAAGTGAAAATCTCTCATGAACTATTAATTGCAACATACAGGTTTTACCATTCTGAGCTACTTCTTATAATTTCCCATTAAAAATTGCATCCTAGGCATGGTTTGATGCTATCTAAATAGATATGCAAAAGCTGCTATAATGAACTAGAAACAGGGACTTCCATAGTCCTCATCTAACCCAAAACATTCATTTCAGGCACATTTATGCGATGCTGGGTACATGCACCATGAAGATGACTTAAGATCTTCCAGAACTGCAACTATAGAGCGAATTACAGCAAATGGAACCAAAGCAGTCGTCCCTCATAAGCATCCACACGGTAGAAGATTAATGCAATCTCAAGGTGATCCTAACTCTGCGGTGCAATTAACAGCTGCTCATTCGAATCATCTTCTCATTATAATTCAACAATAAATAACCCAATGTACTCACTAAATATACCTACTAATCAATGGTGCAAAGCACCAGGTCCAACAAGATAGGAGATCGAAGGAGATGGCATACCATCAAATCGGACACATATCTCTGGAATACTCTTAACTGCACCATTGATACTGTCATTGTATACCCTAGTCTCGATGTCGCCCTCAACATAAACTGCCGAGCTACATGAAATGTACTTTAATATGAGAGAGAGAGAGAGAGAGAGAGAGAGAGAGAGAGAGAGAGAGAGGTAAGAGAGAGGTGGGTTTGTGTATTTCAGCAGATGCTGACATACTTTTTAGCAAGTTGTTGTACTGCATAGGCTCCAAGAGAACCATTATGCACAGCAATCCGATGCCACTGAACAGGTTTTGGTGAGTCTTTCTCTCCTATAGTCCTTTGGTCAAACATGCCCCCCGTTCCAACCGTAAATATAGTTACAGTATAGCCATTCCTCAAAATCTTCTGGACGGGGGCTTGCCCAACTTTTCCACATATAATTGCCTGCACATACACTCACTAACTTAAATTAACTCACATCCCATAAAACTCATCAAGCCTCCAGCTGTCATTGTAAACCAGATATCTTAATGGACATCTTTGGGGGAACATCAAAATACAGTCTTTGACCACATATTTTGGTTTGACATCATGAGGTGTAGAGTAGAATATAAACCACAAAGGTTCAATGATATAAATCTAACTGATACTGAGAAATTTAGCTCCTTGGAGAACCAACAATGACCGTTTAACAATATAAAACTCCAGTTCCAACACTTCAATAAGCTCCATATGCAAACGTAAACCAATGCAGAATTTATGGCTGCCTTGCTCAATCATATCACAAATGATGTTCTCTTCGAATATTTCCTCACAGAAGAGACCAACGCTCACCTTATGTACCCCACGAAAACCCCAACCTCTTCTTGGATCCACGCCATGCGGTTGTAACTCATTCTTGCCGCCTAGAATGTCATCATCCTCATTGGCCACATCGTCGTCCTTCTTCTCCTCATCCTTCTCACTACCCAAACCCTCAGTCGAGTACCGCCACCTCGACGCTCCGCGCACACCCAGCTCTGCAAACACGGAAAAGATCGACGCCCGTCAGGCTCACTACTCCACGCAAGCTATCACCATCGATAAATCGCAAGGAAAAACGAAACCACAACAACCGCAAGCTCTCCCGCACATAAGATGCTCGACGGAATGCCGCAGAGAAGAAACCCACCATTTTTCGACCGCTCACGGCTATCTAAATAACCAACCGCATCGACCGACTTCCCGTCACTAAAAGGAAAAACCCAAAAGCACGAAGTACTATGATCCAACAGTCGGGACGACAATAGTTCAGTTCAACGTCCCTCGAACTCGCATTCGGACGTATCAACACGTTGGACAAGACGAGGAAGAGGAACGGATGACGGAGGTCTCGTCGCTGAAATTTACACGAAAAGAAGGAGGAGAAAAACGCAACCTTGAGAGGCGGCGGAGGCTCTGAGGAGCCTGGCGAATCTCGCGGCGAGGGAGTTCATTTTCGCGCTTTTCCCGAGCACAGACTTTCTCTCGCCTGCGAAGCGGAGGACGGGGGGTACAAGAAGGGTTTAAGAAAATGGCCGGTTGAATCGGAGCGGCCCCGTCCAACGTGAGTTCTGACCCGGTAATCGGCGTGCGCGTCCGCCCAAAGGTCGAAATTATGTTGCTTCGAAGGGATAACTTAAGCCCGATATGTAATATCATCGCTCGATTTTTCTTTTGTCTAGTATTGTCTCTTAACTTTAATCCCAATGTGTAATATTGTCGATGAATTTTTATTTAATCAATCTGGCCCTTGAAATTTTTTGACAAATTGTTATGATTAATTCCCTAAACTGTACGCGTGCTGTTTTGATGTGAGCAAATCATGACCTAGCACTTTGAATTGATGCAAGTATGTAGCAACCACGCCAGCATCCCAACCCTTTTGGTATTTCGTTTATCTTGTTGCAATTGAAGCTCGAGAATATCACAATAATCTCCTTTGTTGGTTTCTTTGTTCAGATATTAGAACCTTAATGGTACATCACATGGCCCAGGCATTGTTTCAATGCACAACATTTTCCGGCTACTCTTTATAACATCACCTAAGGATGAATTTCTCATCCACTAAACGCCAGCCAGTGCCATGGTCTCATTACTTCCTAGCAAAATAAGATAGGAAAATTGACACAAATAGTCCATGAATTTTGACCCAATATGCACTTTAGTCCTAAATTTTTAATTTGTTCAATATGATCCATAAACTTTAGCTCAATATATAATGCGGTCTTTGAACTTTTAATTTGTTTAATGTAATTCTTTGACTTCTGATACATGTAACTATATACAAATGTTCAATGTTAAGGATTAGATTGAACATGTATCAAAAGTTGAGAGATTATATTGAACAAATAAAAATTTCAGGAACTGCATTGCACATTGAACTAAAGTTTAAGGATCACATTGAATAAACTAAAAGTTTAAGAATCAAATTACGCATTGGGAAAAAGTTCAGGGACTATTCCTATCATTATCCTTGAAAAGTCGAACCTAAGAAAGTCCTTAAAAAGGCTTCAAGAGGAAATAGGTGGGAGAATCGCCATGGGGTAGGAGATCCCGTGCTGTCTTCCGTATTTCATCTCTTTCGGGAAAACAAAGATAAATAGAGAATTAGGGGGCTCTACGATAGGGAAGGTAGACTTCACGTCATAGTGTGCATGCACACAAATGGCTACTGTCAAGTAGGCTGATATAGTAGTCACCCACACCTGAATAAGTAGGGATGAGTGAAATACCCACTGCAAAGTCAATGCACCTTATAGCACTGCACAAAACCGCAGGCTGATCTCTATACCCCCGATTTTGTGCAATGCTGTAATAAGATTTCGCAACATCAAGGTGAAATGCGAGATGCATAAGAGTCGATACAATTTTCTTTTTGGAGAAATATTAAGGCGTTCCTTATAAGAATCTAAGGATATGATGATTATTGTCATGAAAGGATCTCTAACACAAGATTTGTCATCTTTGCGCAAACTGGTTGAGAGCTAACATCAATATCTCTCAATTGACCAAAACTCATTGTGCTAAAGTGGTCTACTTATCTCACTTTAAGGGCAGGATATGCACAATCCAAAAGAGAATTAGGATGAAGCAGACGGAAAAGCGAGGGAACAGACTAGATCTTGCACATTGGGCCAAAAGGTCCTTTAACACAAACTCACACATCAATATTTACAAGGTAAATTCATTGGCTACCAATGCCCCAGTGGGTGACTGTACAAGCACCAGGCCGCGTTCTAAATATAAGACCAAATTATTTTTACTCATATAGTAAGCAGGAGAAACAATAACTTGACAATCATTCCCCAAAATTATGGCAAAACCATTTCCCAGCCAGCCACATGGGGGTTCAAAGCTGCGCTCCCAAAAAGATGGAACGGTCCGAGAGAACTTGATTGAACAGCAATTACCACTCTCAGCGTTCTCCACCACGCGATGGCCTGGATGATGACTGGGTGGACCTTGAACCGCCACCGCCGCTGCCAAAGGCGGAGGAGGGCCTATGCTCACCATTGCGCCATCTGTCACTAGGCTGGGAGTAGCGGTCGTCCTGTCTGCCTCTACTACTCCGATGGTCGGGTTTTGGTGGAGGTGCGGCTCCTGAGCCTTCATTCCTCTCTCTGAGGAACCTGGGCACATACCTAAAAGGGTTTGGAGCAGCGGCAGCGGCAGGTGCAAGGGCGGCGGCAGCAGAAGTGGTGGCAGCCGCCACTGCAGCAGGGTTAGAAGGAGGGGGAGGCTCCACCGGCCTGGAGGGGCCCAAGATAGTCTCTTTCCATTGCTTTTCTTTCTCTTCCAGTTCCCTCTCCCTTTCCCTCTGTTTCTCAACAATCTGATCCAATTTAGCTTTTCTTTCACATTCTTCTTTGCGGCCCTCTCGGCCTCTGCAAGTATTAAATGCTCAGTCACAACGACGTCCACAGTGCAGTCATAAGGAATCCATAAATCTAACATGTAAGAAGAGAAATGAAAATTCAAAGATCCATTGTAACCAAGGCCATGATAGTTGCCTGCCACAGCACTATAAAAGCACTATAATTCTCCACTATAGGAGATTTTGAAAGAAAGAGGGGGGAATGGGAATCAGAGACAATGGTTATTTAGATTAAAATGCCTTCACGCCTTCGAGCTTCCTCCTCTTCGAGTAACCTTTGACGCCGTTTCTCCTCCTCTGTATCCACACAAAAACAAACTTCGTCAGCAAAACTCCATGTTCTGAAAAAGGACTACTGCGACTAATATGATAACTAAATATTCTCTCAAATGAGCTTCAAAGGGAAAAAAAATAGAAGTAGACTAGGCATGAGACTGATTAAGTTCTTCCGACCAAACTAGAGTATATGTTTGGCAGAGAGGAAACTCAAGATTCACCTTCATCTCGTTTCAATGCATCCTCTGGTTTCACAAAAGTTGCCATGTTCCAGCTCTTCTTTCAGCCTGTTAAAAGAGTTGAGGTAACATAAAATGTCGATGCCACAAGCATAGCATATGAAGTTGCAGAATTGTTGGCACCTTAAGCTGGGTACTATACAATTGGTTCAATAAATTTATTTTCTGTTTGCAAGGAAACAAAAAAAGAAACCATAATAACCATGAAGAAAACATAGAAGATAGCGATAATATATTTAAGAAAGACCTGCCTTTTCATTAAATCAAACACCTTTTGACTCCATATCCCCTAGTAATCAATTTCATCAGCCCATCAACCAATACCCAGTACACCGCCACAACTAAATAAAGCACAAGCAATAGTTCAAGATTCACTCCCACATATACATCCAGCAAACAAAACTTCCCACCAACACTAGAACCTTCAATGCACGAATGACCCCAACAGAAAATCTGAAGCAGAACACAATCATTATATCATTCCATTCCTTCTAAAGCAACAACAAGCCCAGTGGAGTAAAACCAATCGGTAACCGGTAGTCGACATGCGCATGGAATTGCGAAAATTGGCTTGTTTCAAGAACTTATTTTGGTGCTATGACCTGGCGACACTCCATCAAGCATATAAAAAAAGTGCTGCTCCTCGGCGATTTTTTACGCAAACGAATGCATCTCCATCCATCATACGATGGATATTTACAAGCTCAATTGACGATGTGTATCACGAATCTGAAACTAGAGGATTCTCAACTCTCGCCCAAGATCCAACGATCACCACCCGAATCTACCACGACGAAGCCTCTCCTCAAACGCCTAGACCCCAAGTGAATCTGCATCAAAACTATTCATCGAAAAGAGAGGGAATAAAAAGAAACACTCCGGAAAAACGTGCGGCCAACTTATAGAGGATCGAGCTAGCGGACGCTTGTCTAACAGTCGGTCGAGGTCGTTGATTTACCACAGTCGCCGTCCGCCGCCAAAGCCGCCGTGCCGGGAAGGAGAGTCGTGGGCCGAGCAGCTGCGTGAGGGGGAGTAAAGTTTGGGTCGTTAACCAGGGGTAAAGCATGGATTCAGAGTAGAATCTAGGACCAAAGAATATGGCTAAGTTTCGAACTATATAAGGTAAGTTTCAGGCGTCAAAGATTAAAAAACTTCTTTCAATGGGGAGATTTCATATTCTAGGTGGGTGGAATTTAAAATTTGAAATAAGTTTGTGTTTTCTTTTATATATATTTTATGACGTAATTTAGAACCGCTTGTCTAAGTTTCCATTCTGTAATATGAGGCTTTTATTTTGTTAATATTTCATGTCATTCGCATGTCTAAATATAAGTTATGATTGCAATAGAAAGGTGCTGATCATTGAAGTGACAATTCATTATAATAGTTTAATTAATAATATAGGTGGAATCTATTTTAAATTCCAAAAAATAAGAAAGTTGCTCCAATAAGTAAGTTTGAAATTTCAAGTGAAATTTATATAGAATTTGAAACCGCTCACTCCTATTTAGAAAATGATAAAGATAAAAGAAGGAACGAAGTGACTCGTAGGAGAGTCGTTTTTGGATTTTTAGAAATTACGTTACTAATCTTTTGAGCTCAATAAAAAGTTCTTTTCTTACGATTTATGTCAATCTCGAGAGGACAGACCCAAGACAACTCAAGAGGGCTGCAATCTTCAGACGAAAAAAAAAAAAAAAAAAAAAAACAGCGCTCACCTCTCTTCTGGCTGAATACATTCAACCTATAAAAGAGTTAAAAGGTAATTTAATTCTTCTTTTCCATTGTGTAATAATTAAGGGAATATAGTGAAGGAGCGCTTATAAATTCAACATAGTAAATAGTTTTTTTTTTCTTTTTTCGGACTTAAACCCTTTCCCTCCCTTTCTTTCGTTTTTGGTAGAGAGCACACATTCACTTCAAGACTGTTAGGAAAAATTCCAAATAAAGAAGTGAAGTGTGCTTGTTTTATCAAATAAGGGTTTAATGTGATCATATCTGTCTCGAATAAGAGTTTAAAGTGACAATAACAATTTCAAAAAAGAATCTAACCTTGCCAGTTGCCGACCACTAAATATTTCGATTGATCAACTGTATTTTTGTCAAAAGATAATTTTAATTTTAAATTATTTTTCTTTTAATCTTCTTTTCAGATGAGTACTAACGAGGGCTCAGGCCCTTACGAACTACTAACGAGAGCCGCAATCCTCAGCTAGATTGAGGGTCACCTCACCAAGGTGAGGCAATCCCTCGCTAGCCACTAGGGAGGGGATCTAGCAAGGGTTGGCCTTGCCTATGGCCAGCAAAGGCAACCTCACCCAAGGCGAGCGCCGGGGTGGCCAGTGATGGCTAGTGGCCACCAATTGCCGACAAAGAAGAAAAAAGATAAAATCAGAAAAAAGGAAAAAATTCAAAGAACGGTCAAGGATGGAAATGCTATTCACCAATCGATAAGTCGTATCGTTCCTTAGAACTAATCGAGCAAACTATGACCAACACGTGCCAAGCGGGGGAGCGCGCGCAATTTGTAAGTAAATTTGGGCATTTTTTTAATGTTTTGGGTAGTGGGCAGTTGACTATTTTCGACGGTTCCACGACCCTTAGACTTCGAAAAAAATTAATGAAAAATACATATTAAAATAGAGGAAGAAAAGGAGACAATTATTCAAAGACTTCATTTTCTTTTTTTTTTTCTTTTTTTGGAAAAATCTCAGCCGGTACACATGGAAATGTAAAACATAAAAGAGAACCCGGATAAGTAAAGCAGGCGCACAAGTGAGGGAACAAAGTAGATCTTGAACATTCGGCCGAAAGGTCTTTTAACACAACTCACACATCAATATCCACAGGATAAATTCATTGGGTACCAATGCCCTAGCAGGTGAATGTACGAGCAATGGGCCGCGTTCTAAATAGAAGACAATTATTTTTACTCATATAGTAAACAGGAGAAACAATAACTTAACAATCATTCCTCAAAATTATGGCAAAACCATTTCCTTGCTAGCCCCACGTGGGGGTTCAACGCTGCGCTCCTGAAAAGATGAACGGTCCGAGAGAACTTGATTGAACAGCGATTACCACTTTCAGCGTTCTCCACCGCGTGGCCTCGATGATGACCAGGTGGACCTTGAGCCGCCACCAAAGGCGGAGGGCCTACGGTCATCACTGCGCCATCTGTCACCAGGCTGGGAGTAGCGGTCGTCCGGTTTGCCTCTATTACCCCAGCGATCAGGCTCTGGTGGAGGTGCGCCTCCTGGGCCTTCAGTCCTCTCTCTAAGGAACTTGGGCACATACCTTCCAGGATTTGAAGCGGCGGCGGCGGCGGCGGCGGCGGCAGTGGCGGCGGCAGCGGGGGCAGCGGCAGGGGCAGCAGCAGGGGCAACGGCAGGCTCAACAGGAGTAGAAGCAGGGGGAGGCTCCACCGGCCTGGAGGGGCCCAAGATAGTCTCTTTCCATTGCTTTTCTTTCTCTTCCAGTTCCTTCTCTCTTTGCCTCTGTTTCTCAACAATCTCATCCAATTTAGCTTTTCTTTCAGCTTCTTCTTTACGGCGCCTCTCGGCCTCTGCAAGTTTTAAATGCCTCAGTCATGAGGATGTCCACAGCGCGATCATAACAAATCCATAAATCTAACATATAATAAGAGAAATGAAAATTCAAAGATCTATTGTAACCAGGGCCATGAATGTTGCCTGCCAAAGCACTACAAAAGCACTATAATTCTCCACCATAGGAGCTTTTGGAAGAGAGAAGAGGGCTAATGGGACTCGGAGACATTAATTATTTAGATTAAAGTACCTTCACGCCTTCGAGCTTCCTCCTCTTCAAGTAACCTTTGACGCCGTTTCTCTTCTTCTGTCAAAAAGAACAGTTTCTTCCTCTTTGCTTCTCTCTGCTGTTTCCTGGCCTGGAGTTCCAGCCTAACTTGCTCCTCGCTCTGAGCCTTTAGCCGGTCATATTCTGCCTGACGGCGGCTCATGACTCTTTCTTGGAATATCGCCTGAAAAAGGGTTGTGCATGTGTCAAGATCAATCCAATAACGTTGTAGATAATAATTTATATATATATATATATATATATATAAAACAAAAACAGGTATAGCCAAGACAAGAAAAGGTTTGCTAAATGTCAACTCTGGGTTCTGACCTTGTTTTCTAACATACGGGCGAGCCTATTCTTCTCTTTGAGGTCCCCATCATGCCGCTGCCTGCTTAGCTCAATTTCTTGCTGAAAATTACCATGAAAAACAATAATCAGACTACAGAAACCATTTAAGTTGGTTTCAGAATGGATAATACTATATTATGTCAAATTTTTATACTACATAACAGGCCAACCTACTTTATCAGAAGAAGCCTCGCGGTCGTGCATTTCTCTGTATAATATAATACCATCTTGTGTACATGTAAAGTTAGCTTTTGCAGAAAGTTCAAAAACACACCTGCTCCTCGTGTTCATGAAGCACCTTCTCTTCAACCAATCGCTGCTGGAATGCAGCTTCAATCAATGGAGCCGCCTCCTCTCTCTTTGCTCTTTCTAAGTAATCCATTGTCTTTGCTAGCTTTTGCAATTTCTTCTCCATTTCCTGCCTCTCCCTAAGTTGCTCACTCCTAGCAAGCTCCATCAACGATTCTTTCGTCACCTTCTCCTGAAAAAATTGCACAAAAAGCATCAGAAGATGTCTCCCCACTTATAAAAATAGGATATGAAAGACATCTTCAACATACTCCTTCTAGAATCGGCTTCTTTCCCTTCTTTTTACTGCGTTTTTCAGCTTCCTGAAGCAAGGCCTGCGCTTCTTCAAGTTCCCTTTCTTCTATTTCCTTGAGGATCCTTTGATTCTTCCTTTGCTCAAACTCAGATGCAAGCCTCTTCTGCTCTGCCTCCTCAGTTATCTTCTGCAGCTTTAGCCTCCTTGACTCCTCCTCACGTTCCTTTGAGAAAAAAGGAAAATTAAATGAGGATGACTCACGGCAATGGAGTAGATATGTGAGCATTCAAGCATTGAAGCAACAGAATCAAGTCAAGAGTAAGCAGGTTACCATTTCAAGCAACTGTCGCTCATGTTCTTCTTTACGTTTCTCAATAATTGATTTCCGAGCAAGAAGTCTCTTGTGTTCCTTGTCTATAGTCTCTGCTAAACCTGGCAACATTTCACCTAACTTTGACCCTTTCTTGACAGGAGCGTATATCATGGCCATTGCTTTATTCAAATTCTCAGTGAGCAGTGCCAGGTGATTTTGCAAGGCATCAGATTCAAGACCCTAAAAGAAATGATGCAAGAATAATAAGGTAGCAACCCCACAATAAACAAGACAGATGTCTCAAACAGAGATGTAGGCTAAGACATTCCATCAACATAATCACAAGCAAAATAAAACTATACACCACTTACAGTTCAAATGATCCAAAAGCTCGAGTAAACTTAAAGACAAAGAATGACGCACAGAACTGAAGTACAAATTTAACAACAGTGCTATCAAGAGGAAGGCAAAGATCACTATAGACTTATATTACAACAATCACAAAGGTGAACATGTCATGCACTATTAGGGCCCGTTTGGTTCAGCTTTGGGGAAATGCCCTTGGGAGAATGCAAATACCTTTGAGATAAAGGGGTTTTCCGAAATGCTAGACTGTTTGGTAAACTATAACTGAAAAGTGCTTTAGGGAAATGCAAGACTGTTTGGTAAACATATATTTGAAAAGCCCTTTAGTATAACCAAATTAAATTTTTAGTTTTAGTATTTTTAAAATTGCAAAAAAGAAACAATGACTATATAACCTTTGACATTTTCATGTTGAAAGTAATGTAAAAGATATATATTAGTAAATTTATTTAAAAACTATATTAAAAGAATTTGATTATAGATTAGATGCAAAGCTCAAAAAATTAAGTTTTTTTAGTATTTTTAAAATTGCAAAAAGAAACAATGACTATATAACCTTTTACATTTTCATGTTGAAAGTAATGTAAAAGATATATATTAGTAAATTTATTTAAAAATTATATTAAAAGAATTTGATTATAGATTAGATGCAAAGCTCAAAAAATTAAGTTTTTTAGTTCTATTATTTTTAAAATTGCAAAAAGAAACAATGACTATATAACTTTTTACATTTTCATGTTGAGAGTAATGTAAAAGATATATATTAGTAAATTTATTTAAAAATTATATTAAAAGAATTTGATTATAAATTAGATGCAAAGCTCAACTTTTGGTCTAGGGTTATTTTAGGTTTGTTTTCAACTTTGAATAATTTTTTTAATTATTGTAATATTAATCATCTTCGTTAATTAATGATCATTCTAGTGTATTGATAAAAAGTTGGGCTATTGATTGTCAAAAGATAAAAATGACAAAAAAAAAGGTGAACCCAACATTTGCAAAGGGTTTTTATTATTTTTTAAAAAATAAAAATAAAATTCTTTGAAACTCCGTCGCCAATCAACGGCGATTGGGGTGTGGGGAAGATGATCAGTTAAAAAAAAAAAAAGAAGTCAACGGATGAACAGTAGAGGTTGACTTGCATTTCCAAAATGCTGAAAGCCCAAAGCAGGTCCTCACCTGCTTTGGGCTTTCAGCATTTCAAATGCCAGCATTTGGCCAAGGACACCTCCAAATGCTGAACCAAACACCTAAATTTTTTCCCAAGGGGCTTTCAGCCCTGAAAGCCCCTTGGGAATGCTGAACCAAACGGGGCCTTAGTGACAAGAATTTTATGCATGCTTCCGCAAAATTCAATACACAACTACAGATAGCACATGCAAATTAATCTTGTTAATGTCCCATCAGAAGATCAGTGGCATAAGCTACTCTCGAAAAGTAGAAGGAAAAATAAACTTTCTAAAAGCTTGACAGTATTTCTCCATCTACACAGTCACCCATATGCCATGACACTAAGAAGGAAAGTGAAAAACTCACCACAAAAGTTTCAAGATTGACTAATATCACATGACAAGACAAGTCTCCAACCTTTACCAAATTGTTCCTTATGATCCACTTTCTTACGTCAAGATGGGCGGTAGACCCTTAAAAACACTCAACTTCAAGATAAGATGACACAGAAACTTTTTCTTTTTTCGGGTTAGTAACACAATAGTAAAAGTGAACTACCAAGCAACATGATTTGTTTTCCAAGAAAAGTACCTCTACCACATCAAACTCTTCTATAGCAAATGTATACTGACAGACATTATCTAAAAATCTAAGTCTACATCCTGGCATACCATGCGAACAATCACACCAAGAAAATAACTAACCTGATTGCCAAACAAAACAACACCTTTGGCATGATCAACTTTCAAAGAAATAAAGCTGTGCTTGACAGCGTCCACTGAAATCTTCTCGACAACCAAGAAATCAAAAAAGGGAATCATCTGTGATAGCTTCTCAATTTTCATAGTTTGATACACCTGGGACATCTGAAATAAGAAAGAAAGAACAAATTAAATTCATCAACATTTTCCACAAGAATGACATAGAAATATTTCTTTATAGTACCCATAACGAGAGTCAATAAACAATGTAGAGCACTTTAAAGTACCTGCTTAAGCAACCTCAGGGTGGCAATTCTTTCCAGAGCAGGAACATACTGGGCCAACTGCACTTCTGGCACAGAAGATGCCGAAGCAAGCTTACCCCCAAGTTTGGAAATTTTAACTAACAAGGGCTGCGCCTTCATTGCAAGATCCAGCGGAAGAAACTCATGCTCCAAAAGATGGTAAAGATCTTTCACTTCAGGAGTAGCAAAGTTAAGGACACCCTTCGCAACCTGCAGTTTTGTAAAATATAGGCACCAAAAAGCAATGAGAATAAATAGAATAATGCAAAAAATGTGATAAATAAACTTCTGCACCGCTTAGATTTATACAGATTAAAAATCATGCCTAGTACGAATGCAAAGTCGTGAATTCTGGCACGAAATAACAGCAAGAGTACATATCCACCTCAAACTATTAAGAAGTAACTATGAAAAGATACTTCCGATCTTACCAGTTCAGAGAGGAGAGATGACCGTGAAAGCTGTGAAAAAAAGAAGAATATTAATAGAGCCCAAACCAAATATTAATTACTATGAGGGGCACTGAAGTATAGTTACCATCTCTCTACTCTCAAGTTTGGAATCAACATTGAATCCTATAAGATCAGCCATCCTCAAATTGCGTTCCTTCTCGTTTTCAACCTCCATATGCGATGCATGACGAGTGCGCTCATATGGGGCAACAGAGAGTGCAGCCAAGACAACTGATGATGCAATCAGTTGCAAGTCCTTCTGACTTAAGTTTTTGTTAAAACTTTTCTGAAGATTAAAAAGCTTCAACCACGCATAAGCATGATAGAGATGGCTAGATGAAATCCAGAAGATTTCAGTTAATTTTGCATAGTAAACCACCATCAAGGATGCCTTGGGGGTTTTCTTAACCATGCACATCAATCCATGAATATCCTCAACTGAGCGGAAAGCTTCCTGCAGGAAAGAATAAAACTTTATGAGGACGACAATTACACAACTAAAAAGAACAGAAACCATACCAAAGTTGATAACTATACAGAGACCTGCCACAGTTCAAGTTCAGTGGCAATCTTTAATTGCTCAAATCTGGTATCTAAATAAAGTTGCAGACTCTCTGGAGCTGACAGATCAGGTCGGTCCCTTTGATCTCTGTACTTGTTGAGATTCGCAAGATGATTTCGGATTATCTCACACAATCTCCGAAACTCTGTTGTACGTTTATACTGCTTGCAAAATTGGAATGCTCGGTGGGCAGTCATCTGTCCATGACACAAGATACACGTTATAAAATGCAGACTTCTGCTAGAAAGCCGATTGTCATGATAATTGCAGATACACCATACTTGAATTCAGCAACAAATTCCCCTTTATGTTACAATAAATAGTTCTCTTTTATCGTCCTGATCCTATAAAAGCTCACACTACCAATCAAGAAAAAAAACCAAATTCGTCTATGAGGATCATCAAGAAGTTGCCTCGTGGTCTAAATTTTTTTGCATAATCTGACTAGAGAGAAATGAGCTGGCAATATCCATTTATCATCCACCTGGATGTCCTATAAAATGCAATGACGAGGACATTCGCATTAAAAATTTTAAAACAGGTAGAAGAGGCCCACAGTATAAGAACTTCAGTATAAATATAGAACATTATCACAACCATATATTGCTAGAGAGACTACATAGATCGACAACTTCAAACTGCCTTTCTACAAATACATATAATTAACAACATGCTTTCACAAATGTCTCAAAGAAATTACCGCATAAAGAGCCTCCAACTTTGAGTTGTTTCGCAATATTTCAAGCACCGTCCTATATGTTTCCCACAGAAACTTGAACCAAGGAGTAACTAGCTCCCTGTCAGACCTATCCTTTCCCTTCTCTCCACTGACATAACTCAACATTAAATCCTCTGGTCTCTTATCTGCCTCAAGATCATCAACATCCAAAGCTTCTTCCAAGGCTTGTGCCTGGCTTCGCGCCTGCTCTGCTTTCTCTGTTGAGAGATGCATGAAGTGCTTGATCACCTCCTCCAAAGAGGTCACATTCACTTGTTGACATACAATGCGATACTGAATCAGACCATCCTTGGCAAACCTCCCCCTGCGCATATCGACACATAGCTCAATGTACTTAAACATAATCCTCTCGAGGGTCTTTTGCCATGCTCGGGATCTCTTCGAGGTAATGAGATCATGAAGTGCTTGCAGAGCATCTTGCTTCTGCCCAACATTTATCAGCTCTGCATCCACACAATAAGAAAACTTTGTCAGCAAAACTCCATGTTGAGAAAAAGGACTGTAACAAATATGATAACTAACTATTCTCTCAAAAGAACTTCAAAGGGAGAAAAGAAAGTATACTAGGCAGGAGATTCATGAAGTTTTTCCAACCAAATATGTTTGGCAGAGAGGAAACTCAAGATTACCTTCAGCTCGTTTCAATGCATTCTCTGGTTTCACGAAAGTCGACATGTTCCAGCTCTTCTTTCAGCCTGTCAAAAGACGAGAAAACATAAAATGTTGATGCCAGAAGCATAACATATGAAGTTGCACAATTGGTGGCACCTTAAGCTGGGTACCGTCCCAAATTACATACAATTGGTTCGATAATTTTATTTTCTTTTTGCAAGGAAACAATGAAAAAACCATAATAAACAGGAAAACAGCATAGATGATAGCGATGAGAAATTTAGGAAAGACCTACTTTTTTTCATTAAATCAAACACCTAATACTCCATATCCCAGTAAGCTACTACGTCAGCCCATCGACCAATACCCAGCAAACCACCGCAACTCAGTAAAGCACAAGCAAAAGTTCAAGATTCGCACTCCCATATCCATTCGAACAAACAAAACTGCCCACCAACGCTAGAGCCTCCAATGCACGTACCATACATGCACGAGTGACCCCAACAGAAAATTCCGAAGCAGTACCAACAAGCGTAGTGGAGCAAAATCAATCGCAAAACGGTAGCCGACACGCGCACGGAATCGCGAAAATTGGCTCGTTCCAGGAACTTATTTCGGTGCTACAAGCCGGCGAAACTCCATAAAAGTATACAAGAAGTGCCGTTTCTAGGTGATATTTTACGCAAACGAACGCATCTCCATCAACCCTAGGATGGTAAATTACCAGCTATATCGACGATTGCCGAGTTTTCCAAAACCTGCGTATCACGAATCTAAAACCAAAGAAGGATTCTCAAACTCTCGCCCAAGATCCCAACGATCACCGCCCGAATCTAGCGCGGCGAAACCTCTCGTCGAACGCCTAGGCGAATCCGCATCTCTTCGTAGAAAAGAAAAGCGGAAAAAAAAAAATCCGGAAAAACGGGGCGGCGAAAGTGCAGGGGATCGAGCTAGCGGGGCGCGCTGGCCTTACCGTCGATCGAAGCCGCCGATTCGCCGCAGTCGCCGTCCGCCGCCGAGAGCCGCCGCGCCGGGGGAGGGAGGAGTCGCGGGCCGAGCGGCTGCGTGAGGGGTAGTGAGAGAGAGAGTCGAGCGAGAGGGAGAGATGAGATGAGACGGGATGGCGAGTTTAGGGTTTAGATGATGGGCCCATAATAAACGACACGGAGTAACCCTTGGGGGAGTCGTTTTGGCGTTGCTGGAAATTACGTTACTGACCTTTTTGAGTTCTGTGAAAAAGAGTTTAAAAAAGGAAAGTTAGTTCTTTATTTTCCCATTGTGGTAATAATTAAGGGAATTTAGTGAAGGAGCGGTTATAAATTCAACGTAGTAAATAGTGAATAGGTTTTTTTTTTCCCACTTGACCCCTTGCTTAGAGCCTCTTTTTCTTTCGTTTTTGGTAAAAAGTGGAAATTATTTTGTTAAAGCTACGGAATAATTATTCACTCCAGGACTTTTCCTGATGAATTTTTGGTATTTTCCTATCTTACTTATTTGACATTCAACCTTCAAATCATGCCAATTAGAACCAACGCATGCTATGCGTGTTTTGTAAGTAGATTTGAGCTTCTTTTTTTTTGCCGTTTTGGGCAGTATGCAATTGCTTATTTCAATGGTTTTACAATTCTTAGCCAGTGAAAAAAATTTAATGAAAAAAATTAAAATAGAGAAATAAAAGGTGACAATTTACCAATAACTTCATTTGCATTTAATGTTTTTTAACAAGGAAAAGGCATCTTCATCATGCAGGTCGAGAAATGCCAAAAGCGAGTGGTTTTTCGTTGTCTCTACTTTCAATTGTTGTCGCAAAGCTAACTATAGAAATTAAAAAAAAAAAAAAAAAAAAAAAACTCTTACTTCAACTTCAGTTACTTTGTGAAACGTGAATAATTTAATAAATAGTTCTAAAAAATAATCGTTTGTTTTGCTTGAAATAACTAGTTGGTGAAAAATATTTTCATTATTAAAAATAATTTATGTCTAAATATTTTCTTTGATAATATAAATATTCTTCACTCATTCATTTTTGTAAATAATACAAAACGATCATTTTTAAAAATATTTTCCAAATCATTTACTTCCCACGAGATTAAATATATAATAGTAAGTATCACCATACCATGAAATTTGGAATTTTGAAACTTTGAAGAACTTTTTTGAGATAAGACGATTAGGCTGTTTATTTAATTAAAAGTTGCACAAAAACTCAAAAATCTTTTGTTCTATATCCAAAAAAGAAAATTGCTAATACCATCTTTGATTTCGATCCTTATATCACCTCCTCATATTTCAAATGCATACGATTATCATTCTCGCCTTTTGCCTTAGATTTCAAGTTGCATTTCTCACGCGTGCATAATTTATCAAGCCATCACTCTCTTTCCCAAATTATGTTATCCTCAACATTAAATTTCACGTAAATTTTAGGCACGCGTGGGGCAGACTGGTGTTTTCAAATTGCAAAAATATAAAACATATGAGTTTTGAAATGTGAGACCATTTGATACGGGGAGCAAAGCAACTTTTTTTTATATTAAAAATAAGTAATTTCACGTATTTTTAACCTGAGCCTTCACGATATCATTTTTTTTTTTTTTTTTAATTTTCTTCATATATCAACCACAGGGGCACCAGACCGGAGTGGCTTTTGAAGTTACAATCGACTACCAAGGTAGTTCGTGAAAAAATAAGGATGTCCGACTCCAAGCAATTTGACCTATAGCAAAGACCCCTGAAAAAAAAAAAAAAAAAAACAA
This sequence comes from Eucalyptus tenuipes, assembly GCA_014182365.1. Taxonomy (NCBI): domain Eukaryota; kingdom Viridiplantae; phylum Streptophyta; class Magnoliopsida; order Myrtales; family Myrtaceae; genus Eucalyptus; species Eucalyptus tenuipes. The sequence continues at coordinate 40,807,127 of CM024544.1, read as the reverse complement.
AAACTCAATCTTGTTACGTTGGTTAAAATTAATTTAGAAAAATCCAACTGGCGAATGTAACAAACCGATTCAACGAGGGCAGGAAGTAGTCACCAAGGCTAGAGGACCAGGACCTAGACAAAAAGCCACTCTTGACAGGCTTTTAGGGTGGTGAAAAGATAGAAATGAACCAAATTGTGTACTGATTGAGGAGAGATCGATTTTGAAATATATATATAAGCTGAAATTAACTTAGAGATGTGTCTTTTGACATAATGGAAATACTTAGCTTTTGAAGCATGGCCAGGTGGTAGCACTTATAGGATGAGTGATTTCATGGGAAGGTGTCCACCTGTATGTTAAAGGACAAAACTGTGAGACTTGGTATGAGACAAGTTAAAGCACGTAATATTTTAGTAAGTTAATCTGAAGCATCAAAGTGCCCTCTCAATTTTAAAAATGCGTCCTTTTTTGGGGCTTTAAGTAGAGATTTAGTGCTTTAAATTTAAGCATTTATGCAATTTCATCCTAAAACTAAAATTTTGTGCAATCAAGTCCTCTAACATTTTGAATTTGTGCAATTTGATCCTTTAAGTTACCTTTTGTGCAACCAAATCTTCTAGCTCTCTTGATTTGTGCAATCAAGTGCTTTGTTTGCCCACCATAACTAATACTACAAATCGAGATTTCTTCGTGTTCTTATTTTTTTCCCATTTGTTTTTGGCTCATTCAGCGCGAGATTAACATCATGTGTCGTTTTCTACCATATCAACCAGTGCCACATTGTTAATTAATTTGATGTTTCAGTTTGAGTGGCCAATTGAAGAAATCAATTCAAATAAAATTTAGAAGGCCAAACGTCCATGAGAAAATTAGAGAACCTGACCGAGCTAAATAAAAGTTCAAAAACTAAAAAGTTCAAAAACTAAGTATCAAGAACACCGAAACTTAGAGGAATATATATATTTACTTAGGCTACATTTGTTTTGTAGAACATAAATGATTTAAAAAATATTTTCTTAAAAGTAATTGCTTATATTGTTTGAAATAATTAGTCAATAATAAATGTTGTTATTATTGATAATAATTTATGTTTAAATAACTATCATTAGCAGTGAAAATATTTATTATTCATTAATTTTTGTAAGCGACACAAATCATTATATTTAGAAAAATATCTTAGAAATCATCAATTTTTCGTCAAATAAACAGATCCTTATTGTTTTTTCCCAATTTTGCAATTGTATCATTCTAAAAATTGTGGAATTCGTGGGCAAGAGACGAGGATGAAAGCAGCATACACGATCCCACCGCGCTAGGCAGTGCCCTTTCTCAAGCCACGTTTGAACAGTTCCACGTTTCCATAACTGCCAGATCCATTTTTCCCTCAACTGTCATACAGTTGGAAACCTCCTGCTGGCTCAGTTGAGCGCAAGTGAGAAATCCTAGTGACAAAACAAACATCAAAAGACACCACCTTTGCACAAAGGAAGAGAAACCCGATATTCCCATAGCTTCCGCTGCTGCTCTCCAAGCTCCTGCTGTCTCGAAATACTAGTGAAGGCCATGCGTGGACTTGCTCGTCTCGGAGCGGAAAATGGCACAGATCGAGGCGAGAACGAGAAGAGCTGGCTGGGGAGAGCCCGTTCCGTGATATCCGGTGTGTTCAGCGGAGTGATGCTGCGACTGACGTGTTATTCTAGGGCCGGCAGAAGCCAAAGTGCGCGTGTCGATGCTCGTAGTTGCATCGAAGCTGTTGCAGAAGGTGAGAAGAATGATGATTTGGAAAGGACTGGACTGCACCTGGGAGAGTTGATCTACGGCTCTGCTAGAGGTGGCACCGGGTGCTTGGAAGATTCGATTCGGTCGTTTACCTACAGAACAGAGTCGGTGTTGCCGATGTCACTTTCCTTGAAAGATGTTGCGGATTCCGAATGCAGGGAGAATGGCGAGAGATGCGGAGAGAAGGCCAGGCCATATGGACAGATGGTGCTGAGTAAGCGGCAGCAGAGGGCGATCCTCCGTCTGTCTGCCGTCTTCAAGAAGAATCCCTGCATGAAACTCCTTGATGTCAAGGTCAGGAAGAGCAATGGTAACTGTGTTAACATTGGTGCTGAAAAAAGGAGTACCGGCGGTATTACTCAATCCGCCTTAAGGGCTAGAGCTGTCGGCTGGGTGCTGATGAAATTGCAGTGTGCACGACAGAATATGAAGGTGAAGACCGTGTGCTACAAAGTGAGCAAACTCATCAAAGACGAAGAACGAAATGAAGATGACAGCAACGCCGACGACATCGTCCTTACAAATGAAGAGGAGGAAGGTGGTGAAGTGGAGCTGTGCAAGAAGAGAATTCTGATGGGAAGGAGGTGCAAGCCACTCAACTGTTCAGGTACTCTCCAGTATGACAAGAACGGCATTTTGTTACCAGAGCTGCTTCCGTGACTGGAGAGATTTACCCTTTGTTCCCAACTTGCCATCTTCAGTTGCTTGTAAATTTATAGCCAGAAAACATGTCTACATTCGAATGCCCTTTAGAGCAGTGGAAAACCTCACTATATCCATATTCTGCTTATAGGGCAGTTGCTTTGTAAATTGTTATAACGCATTGATGGCATTAATCCCAGTGTTTCAAGTTTTCAACAAGGGACACGAACAGCACGGTCTTGTAAGATCCTAAACTCAAATGTTTGCGGACACAAGTACACCGGACTGATTACACCTGTTCTCAAATGATCTAAAGAGAAACTCAAGCCATGTGACTCGCATCTATAGCTCGCAATCATGCAACCAAAGAGAATAAGACGGTAATATATTCCATCATTCATCTCAAGACGCCCGCTGAAAGCATACAAAAATAACAAATGTTCTAAAGATTTAAGTATATGGTGCCAAAAAGTAAAAACAACAGGCACAAGGTCAAAAGTAAGCAAAGGTCAAAGACACAGCCACATTTGATTGCTCACCGCTCAATCTATACAGTAAAGACAGCATATTAGCAATATGGACATTCCATCAGACTAAGCACCGATGGCGGTAATCACTCAATCAATATGTCTTTGCAACTGTCACGCCTAGAGCTTCAACGGTTTCAATCCCAGAGAAGCTCGCAACCTGTTTGCTTCTGCAATCTCTGGGTCGGGATGGTCTGTCCCATCGTCCTTCTTTTCCTTCTTCTCTTTCTTCTTCTTTGGCTCTTCTCGGCCATCTTCATGCCCGCGCCTTTTGGGACTTGTGCTGCCACGTGCATGTCTCTTACGGTGTTCCCCACCATCACGGTCCTTGCGGTCCCAGCTCCTACTTCGACTTCTTGACTGGCTCCTTCTCCGCCCACGATCTCTGTCTCGCCTGTCTCGTTCTCTACCTTCTCGTTCATGATCCCTCTCACGACCATAGTCTCTTTCATCTCGTACACGATACCGGTCCCTGTCTCTGTCCCTATCTCTGTCTCTGTCCCTGTCTCTGTCCCTATCCCTATCCCTGTCCCTGTCCCTGTCCCTGTCTCTATCTCTCTCTCTTTCCCGTCCGCGTCCACGTTCTCTATCATAGTCTCTGTCATAATCTCGATCTCTGTGACAGATGGGAAATGATTATCAGTTCATCGATACTTTTAACCTCAGAAGAGAAGCAAAAACTGACTTTTAAGTATTCTACAAGTTTTAAGGACTCAATATATCGTAAACATCCCATCCACCTAAGATGATCTTAATAACAATAAGAAATGAGACTATCACAATGGCTGCTGAAAATATAGAACATTAAGGAGAAAGAAAGAATGCATAGATGCCCGGTAGAACATAATTACTTAAAATGAAATGTTTGATCCATCATACTTCTCGCTGCACACTGCCAGTGCAGAGAAACCTGGCAGGATCATGAATATTACTGTAGGAAGCTGTATTGATCGATGGACAGCACTTAGCGACACTGTCATGACTCACAATATCGGCATAATGCTTGGACTGAAGTGAATGTGTGTGCAAGTGTTTAATGCAAAACAGCTTCCATTATGCCTGTCACAATGACCTAAGCAAGGTAATGCATCACTAGTTGCACTCCTAAGAGATGGTAAGTCCAAGAAATTGATGAGTCAAATTGTAGAATAAGAATGCAAATCGACCTTACAGTCATATAAAATTTAGGTCTCTGCAGCCGAACAAACACTCAATTTCCAGCAATTAAAGATATCAATGAAATTCCCAATCTGCTCAAGTTTTACCACCACTGACACTATTCGCAATGAGAAGCCTGGTAACTTCAATTATTCTGAAGCCATGTTACTGTGTCAATATTCTATGGATTATAACCCCAATGTGCATAATCACAATTCTGAACTGATTTTTTTTTTTTTTCACTGCTAAAGTTTAATCATTGTCCAAAGGCATCTAAACTTTGCAACTTCTTCCACAGTCCCCTTATCATCATTACAATATAGGTGTATCCCAAGTTTTATATGGAATGCAAATAACATCTTCCGACTTGCACAAACATTTTTGGCACCTAAAAAATAAAAGAACAAACGCACAACCTATATTGAAAGCAGAAAACACAGAGAGAGTAAGCATTTAAGAACCAGAATTGCATTAGCAAGATATTCAGCACTGCGACTAATTTGAAACAGGCAACCAGCAGTACAGTTACCTGTGTCGGTGACTATCACGCCTTCTATCTCTATCTCTATCTCTATCTCTTTCCCTTGTTGGGCTTCGTCCACGATAATAGTCCTGTTAAAGTGACGATAACATTAACCTCTGAGGATATTACTCATGCAAACCAAATTAAATAAACAAAAAAGAGAGAAAGGAATGGAGAAAATTTGAAGCAAGGATGGAGCAAACCTTTTCAGGAGCACCATCTTCTAGCCCATCATCAAGTTGTTCATTCTCTTCCTTCTCTTCCTCTTCCTCAAAATCATCTTCCAAAGCACTTTTTCTGAGATCTAGAGCACCAGCTGATTCGAGAGTCCATCTAACAAAGGAGAGAGGAGGGGGGAAGGGACAATTAGCTACATACATTAATATGGCAGTCATTATATGGTAGGACCATGAGATGCACACTCTCACAAGGTCAACCGAACAATCCAAATACTCAAAAAATTACGCCACAGAGATAAAACAAAACAAATTATAACAAATCCAATTAACTACTGAGTTCAAATGCAGTAGAAAACTAAGAGGGTGAAAAGCAAAAGCTTTAATCATGCTTTTGCCCCAACAGACAATAGATAGCTATAGCCAAGCTACTGCTCAAGTAAAAAAGCTGTGGCTAGTAATAAATTTGTTACCATCACATCCAGTATCAAAAACTAGTAACTGCACATGCAACTGGCAGGGACAAAGAAGACTAAACGTTAAAATAATGTGAGCAAGAGTCGTTAAAGAATTCACCTTTTCTTGATGCGCGGCATTGCAATATCACAAGAATAGTCCTTCGTCAAGAGTTCATCAATGACCTCATCCACGTGTGTCAAGGCAAAGTCTGATTAAAAAGAGGGTAAAACACAAAAGCATGTCAATTAGCATTACAGAATACAACATTTTGATAAGAATAAACGGTCTACGAAAAGATACGCTAATTGTTCAGGCTGAATATCTGAATGAGTAAGTCAAGCATCTAAACTTTCAATAAGACAGGAAATTTCCTTACTTCCACCATTTAACTTTTGCCTCACTTTGCGATAGTCATTGTACAGAGGCTCCAAATATCGATAAATATCCATATCTATTCCTGTGAGACGCAAGTAAAAGGCACCAAGTACACGAACATACCTACAACACAGTAAGCATCAAGAGTAATCAGAATAATTGCAGAGAAAGAGTAGGAGAATCTACATTTTGTAAAGGTAAAACAGAGAATATATAAGTCAGCAAATAAAGCATATTATGAACCTTCAGTAACATTTTATAGCCATATTAAGTTTCGCCTCACAAAACACAGTACAGCATCCGTTTTCTATCAACAGAACATGCATAAGGAATCCTTGTAGAAACTCCACTTCGTCAAATCCAGAAATGAACTACATGCCCCTTTAATGGATTCACATCTCCAATATATTTCAATTTGGTTTTGCAAAGAACACCCATGGGACAGTCCCCCATCATTTAGTCTTCTACCAACTGTATCAGCAGACTAATCTACCCGCAAAACACATGAGATCAACACATGCCAAAACGAATTCATGGCGTCGGTCTTAGTCCACTACCACATTATTTCCTCATATCTGACCCCTAACAATGAGCATACCAACATTATCACCTCCGAAACTACAAAGTCACATCTAAGCCTTCAGTCCTAATCCAAGTTCCGATACACGGTCCCCTAACTTGGTCCCGGCTTAAATCTTCCCCCAAAATAAAACGCTCCAGCAAAACCCGAACTCGCAAAAATTCAATTGCTCAGATTCAGGTAACATTTATCAAGCGCGCACCCGCCGTGGCAGCAACTACCTCCACCGTGTTTAGCTAAAAAAAGTTAGCTAAAAGCAATACCACTTCGGCCGAATTCGGCGATTTCTTCTCAAGTTCATCGATTTCGTCATAAAAAAAACATCTTTTGATAAGACAACTTAAAAAAAAAAACGAGAAGGGACATGGGGGTCAATCAGGGAGGCGTTACTTGTAATCCTCGTTCTTGATGAACTCGACGACGATGTCCTTCTCGGGCTGGATCTGCAGCATCTTGAGGACGAGGCAGAGGAAGGGGGTGGGCTTGCGGTTGCCCCCGAAGGTGCCGCCGATGTGGTCGAGCTCCATGGCCTTGTCGACGAGGGTCTCCGCCGTGAGGCCGAAGCACTGCTCCTTCCAGTAGGTGTTCTGGTATATCTTGGACCGCACGATCTTCTCGATCAGGTTCTGGGGGTTCGTCCCCCGTATGCTCTTCGCCAGCGGGTCCGTACGGTTCGCCATTGTCGACCCAGATGGGAAGCTCGGGGAGATAGAGAGAGAGAGGGAGGGAGAGAAACCCTAATGGTGAATTGCAAAATGACGTGATATAAACCGATCCTCCCCGGTGGAAACCGACCCAATCCGGTTCGGCCGGACCGCTGCTTGCAGCTTTATCATAAAAAGTAAGGTGAGCTTAACTCGGATGGACCATTCTTACTTTAGAACTGAAAATAATCCGAGCGCCCGCGGGGACCGTTTCGGAAAATTAGAATCAAGACCCACTCATTATGTTCATGGATCCGATTCGGTTTTCGAATGAGTCCATGGAACGAATCTCCAATTCCTACAAAGCTTATTCAATCTTATATTCAAGTTAAATAGGTGCCCTTAATTTTGATTGAGGATTAAAAACTATAAGGCAAAACGAATATTCAATACTCATTAGCTAAAAACTTAATTTCTAAGAGAAGGTGCGATCCTTTTAAGGTTTCACAACACCAGAAATATATGAAGAGACTCCACATTAAAATTCCTAATTTCTACTAAAGTTAAAATATTAATCGCTTAATTCTTTTTTTTTTTTAACGTCAACCATGATAATGGTTAAAGAAAGATCTAATTATACTCTTAAAACACGTCATTGGATCTTACAAACATCTCCAATCGGTTCTTCCCTTCCTCTGTGTTTGTTTATTTTGTTTTGGTTGAGATAGCAAAAAATGGATTATTAGAATGAAAAATAAAAAGTAGAGGCTAATCCTATTACACACCCAATAGAGAAAATTAGTCAGTAATGTCCAAGAACTACAAATATACATATATACACATATATATTTTGTCAAAAAACTACAAAATAATTAAATACTTAAGATGTAATTTCTTTTTTGAATATATATATTGTCTAATCCGATTTGGGTGGGTGAGTGAGCAGTTCCAAGCATAAAACTAGGATCGAACCAGTACTCATTGGTTTCACTAAATTAGGATTGAGACCGGACCAACCCTGTGTCAACCGTCGGTTCCGATCCAATGTGGTCTAGTTCGGAGCCGTTCGAGCAGTTCTCGGTTCTTTTGCACACCCCTAATAAAATGTATTGAGGTTAATACCATGAAAATCGATAATTTACCAAAAAAATGATTTCTTTTATTATAAAAAATCTTGAATTGGTATATTCGTGATAAATTCGGTAGTTTCGTTAAATTGGATCGATATCATAAAAAACTATAAACCAGTACACATGTGACAAAAAACAATAAAACCCTAAATTGATACATTTGTCAATTGTCACGTACTGCCCACTCAACAACTTGACAGTAAGTTTAATGAAAACTAACGTAGGGTAAACTTATCACAAGTGTATAAATTTAAGATTTTTTGGAAACGTATATACTAATTTAAGATTTTTCTAGTATTAGTCATTATCATAAAAGATATTTCTCTTTTCTAGTCATTTCGTATTTAACTCTCTCTTTTCTCAATGAAGCATCTCAAATTTCCAAGGGAAAATGACACATATAATTTCTGAATTTTGATTCGATTTGCAATGTCGTCCCTAAGCTTTAAGATGTGTTAAAAAATTAAAATCCCGTGAACCACATTACACATTGAGCCAAAGTCTAAGAACCATATTGCATAAATTAAAAGTTTAGAGATAAGATTGCATTCAAAATCTAGGGATAATTTGTGCTGTTAACTCAATTTTCACATAGAATGGTGCTAGCGTAACGGTTGCCGTTACTTGGAATTTCTGATGGTGGGATCTTGATCAGAATTTTGACCACAAGTTTCAGTAAAAGATAGGCAATAAAAAGTGGTATCTTTTTTATTTATTTAAAGGAACAAATCAAAAGTGGTAAGAATCAACCAATAAATAATTTATAAGAGATTGAAGTGCAACGTTTTAATCTACAATGTATGTTGTTCGATCAAATGATAACAACCTCTAGTTTACTATAGGTTTTAATAATTTTAAAATTTTGAAGTCCATTAAACATACAAACGAGAAATATTTTTTTAGTTTACAAATCGAAATACAAGTGTGCTCTTAGTGTTGAAGCAAGAAAGATTCATCGACCAATTTATTGATTACATTGAGCCAAAGTGATATACTTGACATCAATTTTAGCCAATCACCATGAAAAAATATTATTTTTTTATTGATACAATACTCTATCCTTTTCATTCAAATCCTTTTGATAGATGATGTTCGTATAAGAGTTGAAGTGATTGATGACGATAATACCAAAGGTGTGAAGAATGAATCATAACATACAAGAAATGGTAAAGAAAAATATAGTTAAGTCAATGCGGATATTCAATAATTGTGAGAATTCCTCTTATAGAGTCTCAGGAGCCCAAAATAACAAGAGCCCCTTTCAAACCAACTTGAAGTCAAGCACAAAGATTGAGGTGTCATGTAAATTGTAAAGTACAACAATATTGCCATTAGTCTAGAAACAATATTTCTACTTTTTTTTTTTTTTTGTAATTTGTAACTTTAACAAATATTTCTAATAACAATAATAATCTCTCTTTTTATTGATATTCTTTTCATAATTCTTGTTATTTTATTTTAGTAGTTAATTTTTTCAGATTAGTTTGGCCTTCCCTAATTTCTTATATAAAGAACCGCACTTATGCAAATCATTGACAAAACCTTGATGGAGGGTAAATATGTCACACAGGTTCAAGTTTGGGATTTTTTATATGACAAAAAAAAAGTTTAAGATAAATGTGTCGCAGTAGGCATAGTTTAAGTTTTTCTATGGCTTTATCCTTATAATTAAACTATAAAAGTTAATCTTTTAAATTTTTATCTTAATTAATTCTATAATCATGTATAAATGAATATTGGTTACTAAAATTATGGCATGAAAAAAGACATGTTTTCGATTAGAAATAACAAAAAAAGAATTCTTTTTATTTTTATTTCCATATTATGTTATTAGTATATCAATTTAATTATTATTTACATAATTTCATTATAATAGTTCAATTAAGGTAGGGAAATGGCACTAATAATTCCTAAACTTTGACCTAGTGTACAATGTCATGCTTGCATTTTTAATTTATTCAATATGTCCCTTGAAATAATTCTAAATGTTGAATGTAGTTCATAAACTTTCAATTCGTTAGATATGATATCTCAACTTTCTATAACAAAGCCAAATCAAGTCATTTAGTAATATTAATAAGTTCACATACTACACTATTATCTGAATTTCAGAAAATTCGTGCATCTCAATTCATTTCTTGTATCAACAAAATTATGATTTCTCTTTAATTACCTTTTACCTTTTGGTCTTTTTAAATATTACGATAGTTTCATTTAAATATATTTTAGCTTACAATCTCTATAATGGTAAAAGTAGAACCTCGCTTATAATTGTATTGTGTTAATATTCTTGCTACTTTAATTTTCTAATTCACAGATCTAACTCAATTTAATTAAGAAAGCACAAAACACAAAAAAAAAAAAAGAATTATCTATCTGAAAATGTTAGTGTTGACACTAAATTTTTGTCCAAAGATTTTGTTTATGTATTTCTGAAAGATTAGAATTTGTTTTCCCACAAAAATATTTCATATTTATAGATTGCTTAAGCATTCAGTATAGTTTTTTTGTTAATGGGATTAGGGTTCTTAAAATCTACTTTCCCAAAAAAATAAAGAAAGAAAGGGAGGCGAAGGCCAAATGTTTGAGTGTGACTATCCATTGTATCCAAGCCTTGAGGGGTCGGATTGCAATTGAAACAGCAAGTTGGGGGCCAAAATGCAATTCCCAAAAGTTGGGGGACCAATTTGCAAATTTTACAAAAGTTGTTCTTGAGGAGTTTGGTGTGTAATAATTTACGGCAACTTCCGATCAGGTGTATGTTAAAGTAAAGAGTTCGGCTGAAAGCTTATTTTCAAGAAAGGAAATGGGTTTACTACTTTCAATTTGGATTATTTTTTTAATCTTAATTTTGGGAGGTCCGGTGTTGAGCCTTTTGAAATGCAAAAAGTGGCTCAATGATAAATAATGTTTCCTTCTAATTATCTAGTTAACTATTTCCTATTTTTTAACAAATTTGTTTAATGCGGAAGTTGATAATACCTAACAAGTACTTCACATATTACAAAAGTATCTCCTTTCGTTAATTGAGGTGTGTTAGGATTTTCATGACTTATTGGAGTATCTTGGGGAAAAAGAATCCATGTCTATGAAAAGGGTCAATGACTATTAGCAATAGATCTTACTTTTCGACAGATTTACAGTCACCAAATATGTCCCTAATTATGTTGTCTGTTCCAAAAGTTTTGTGTCACGACCAAGAGGTTTCTGTAGCTAAAGGGTCGTGCCTTTCCGCTGAGGACCTCCTGTGATCGCTAGGATTCCCAACAAGACTTCTTCCGAAACTTTTCAAGGGCGGGTGATACAGTAATTGAGCCAAACTCTAGAATTCTCTTGTCATTAATGTCGATAGTTGGTAGGTTTGGCAGTGTGATCTCGTCCAGCGGTTGAATTCTCTATCAATGGATATAATCTGAGGGCCTCTAGTATAAGAAGGGGTGCCCTCCCTTCATTTGTATCAATCCAAAACTATTTTAGTAATACAAAGGCTCATTTCTTTTCAGAGGTTCTCTCTAGAAACTTTCTCTCTACAATCCGGGTGAGAGAGTGAGTGTGCGATCGATCGAGCAAGGCTTTTGAGTCACTAGGAATATCAAGAATTAAATCCTGGATATATTAACAAAATAAAATAAAATAAAATAAAGAATAGAGAACACATCTTGGGGCTTTTATCTATGAGTTTCTCGTGATCAAACAAGATAAGGTGCAAGAAAAAGGAATTTCTTGTGATTTGCTTTGGGCTTTTGATGGTCTGCATTTGACAATAGTTAGCTTCACTTAAGCTTAGAATCCCTTTCTCAGTTATAAATATGTATATCATTGCTGAGGGCTTAGAATGATTTCATTTCCCTGAATCTCAATGAATCAGGCTCATCTCCCAAGAAATCTTCAACTCCCTACCCCTTTTTATATATAAAAACATTCTTAATCATCGACATGCATCTATACACGTCTATGCTTATATTGAACCAAGATTACTTTGTCTCACTTTTCCGTTGAGATCTTGATTCAACTTCATCTCCAAGCCACAGCGAACCGAAAACTGTCACTATTCATCACCATTACATTTTCTCCTCATGATGTAAAAGGTATTTGAAGTAATAACAGAACAACACAAGGTTCATCTCCAAGCCAGCGACACACATTAAAGCCAAGTTTGCAAAGAGCTAACCACAGCATCTAGAGAACCGTCATCATTCTCTAATTTGCGATAAATGTAAATGCTATAGGAGGACACAGGGAATGACAATTGAACAAGGCATGTCACCGAGTAGATCATACATTGGCAAACCGCACTTGACAACTCCAAGAGCAACAACGATGAGAGCGGAGGCAAATCGGAACCTTGGGTCTATATCTCGCCCTCCCACGATTAGCGTTGGCAAGAACATCCGCACACTGTACAAGTTGATTCAGGTTCTCCTCCAGGGAATCAAAACGTAGGATGTATGCAGTAATTAGATTCGCTAGCTCTGTTTCACGTCTTGGAAATAAAATCAGAAAACATTTGTTAGCGTAGTGTCTTCTGGAAAAGCTCAAGTTTTGAGCTCTTTCTGCATCACATAAGACGGCAGTCTTTCTAAAAGTTTTCAAGAACTACCAATTAAGTTCTGAAGGAAATTTGATGCAGTATGATGCCAAGGTTCTAGTGCAAATTATAGCTAATGAGTACGCATTGCAGGAGTTTAACCTCTGTATGTACTGCAGGTATTGATCCACGTCTAATTAAGCTAGTGAAAACTCTTTGACAAAATGGAACACCAAAGTACCAGGGGTACCTCCGTAACACCTATAAACCTTTCCTAATCTACTCGTATGACACGTTCACAAAACAAAACCACCCAGACACACAAAACTACCAGGTAAGCCCCAGCTTACTGGTTAGAAACAGAGTACAATTAACAGCAGGTCTTATAGGAAAAGCTAATAAGACTTTCAATTAATAAGTTGTTCTTAATATGAGTTTCTGTTGACAAAAGAAAGAAAAGAAACAAGAGTGTGTCTCTTCATCAATCTGACAGAATTTTCCCTCCCTGAAACAGTGTCTATACAACCAGGTAAGGCGCATGCTTACTGGGTAGAAGCTCAGTCTCAGGTATTTGGGTGGAAGACTCAAGTAGAAATTGAGTCTTAAGCTAACCAAGACTTGGAAACAAGCTCACTGGTCAGTCTTGTACTGAGCATGAACCTGAGTTTCAGTCTGAGAATGTAACCAAGTCTCGTTTTCTAGCTTCTACTTAAGACTGAGTGGCTTATGCTCTAGCCCTGGTTCCTAAGTGCTACACGTGGAATTCAGCTCTTAAGTGCTGAACATAGAAGATCATAATGTGTCAACAAGTTAAACTGATCTACGTAGGACGCAGGTTTTTTTCCCAACTGTCGGGAATAATTGTTTCCCTAAAACGGATTCGACACTAAATCGAATCCCTAAAACGAATGCGGAAGACGAGCCCAAGAACAAACATGTATCACCGATCAAAGACACACCACGGAATCGAGCGTACCTTATTGTCCACAGATTAAACACTAACGTTGATTTGAGGAAGAAAAACTAATCTCGTTCTATCCGATGATGTACTATCGCCTTGAAGGGGAGAAAAATCCGTCTCTTTTGGGATACTGTTCTCTTAGGCTTTTAGGAGGGAGAGAGAGGGAGGAAAAACTCACGTACGTTGAAAAGGTACGTTCCTCTCTTTTCTTTTCTCTCTTAAATACGTCTTCTCCAAGAGACGTAACTCTTCAACGTAATACGTTTCTCCAAAAGTCATAACCCCTCAACGTAACACCTCTTCACATCTCAACCCTTCATACATGGGCCCTTATTTTGCGGCCCGGGCTTTTAGGCCCAATATGGGCAGACGGGCCCTCTAAGGCCCATCAACATAAATAAATAAAACCATCATCTCCCACTCGCACATGGTGAGTTGAACATGATCCTCTTTACCTCTCTGCAACGTTCATACCAGTGAATAATCCGTGCGATCAGCATACTTTGAGAGCTCGTTGCTATACATCTGTTAGAAATATATAGCAGCTCATAATGGGCATCATACTCTGAGTAGATTTAGTATGCAGTACCCTAGATCGATCGATCACATTTATATCTCTCTTGATCTCTTTTTAACAATGATATATATTGTATTCACAATTATGATTATCCCAAAGACAATCATAATTGGTTGACTAGTGAATATAAAACTAGAATGTGATTCTCCAAATTCGATCTTCCTCTTTCCTTGAAACTCTCAATTTCAGTTCAACTTGCTTTTCTAGAAATGTCCCATTAGATCGAATCAATTCATGATCATTGGCAACATCTTAAGATAGCAAACACTGAATAGAAATCTTGAAAATAAGTAAGAGTCATGAGGGCACTAAATTGAGGAACTCTTTTCCTCAAGAGTCTCACACGGCACAAAAAAGTTGAGATCAAACTTTTGCCACTCTTATTGGTCGTCTCATGCATACGTGGTATGAAATACGTATTACTGTATTAACTCCTTTCCCATGGAGCGTATGTCTACATCTTCAATACTGTACAGATGATAGTTCAGACATACCTAATGTCTAACTTGAGTTCACATATCTACTCATATACAGAATTCATCAGAACTCACATCTCGCATCATAGATAGATAAAGTAAAATATGTAGGTTATTTTACTTTTGGACATAGTCAATATCATGTCCTCATCTTAACACTTAGTTAAGGTGACATATATATATTTTAAGCTTGAGCTCTCGATTATCACCTAGATAATAAGCTTAAAACCGTCCCATCTCTATGTATCACATAGTAAATAGAGGCGATTACCCGTGTGAGTGGGCTAATCTTTTATCTGTCTGACATACTTTCTCAAATTTATATAATGCACTGAGCATTAAGATGCATAAACGTCAAACAAAGATTCATAGGCATTAATGATGAAAAAACACAAATTCATTAAATGTGAACACTTCAGAAAAATTACAATATTTAGTACATCAACCTCTACGTAGCCCTAGAGATTTTACATGACCATAAAACACATCTCTAGGTATTGGCTTTGTCATAGGATTTGCCACCATTCTATGCGTAGATATGTACTGTAAGTTCACATCTTTTCGTGCAACCATATCCTTGACAAAATTATACTTGGTATCTATATGTTTGGTCTTGCCATGATATTTTGGATCTTTGGTGTACGCTATAGCTGCTTGACTATCACAGTTAACCAATAATGGATTTGCAGCATACCCAATAACACCTAAATGATTCAAAAATCTCTTAAGCCAAACACCTTCTTGTACTACTGCTGATAATGCCATGAACTCAGCTTCCATCGTGGACAAGGCCATACACGTTTGTTTCTTACTGCTCCAAGATATGGCGCCATTGTTCAGTAAGAAAGCAAAACTAGAGGTAGATTTCCTTTCATCTAAATCTCCTCCCCAATCAGCATCTGAATAGCCTTCAAGTCGCAGATCCTTTCCTTGGTAATTCAGCTTGTAATCGCGGTTCCCTTCGGATACCTCGGTATTCTTTTAACGGCTTTCCAATGTGCTTGACCTGGATTGGATTGGTATCTACTCACCATTCCAACTGCAAAACATATGTCGGGTCTTGTACACATCATAGCGTACATTAAGCTCCTAACAAGACTAGCATAAGGAACATGTTTCATTTGTTCCTTCTCTTGTGGAGTCCTTGGACACAGTCTATGGCTCAATCCTTCACCTTTTGCAATGTATGCAGCCTCACCTATATCTTTCATCTCAAAGTTGGAAGATAACCAACTCTTGACAGTATTAACAAACTCCATATTGCTTCTGGCAATTAGTATATCATCAACATATAATGATATAATCACAAATTGATCTTTAGATCTTTTGATATATACACAATGATCCTCATCAATCATTGTAAAATCATATGCCATTATGGCATTATGAAAACGTATATACCATTGTCTTGATGACTGCTTAAGGCCATATATTGATCTCAAAAGTCGACATACTTTTTCTTCTTGGCATTCCATAATGAAACCAGCAGGTTGTTCCATATATATTTCTTCCTCTAATTCTCCATTGAGGAAAGCAGTCTTTACATCCATTTGATATAACTAAAGATCCATACTTGCCACTATTACCAGAATAATGCGAATCGAGGTAAATCTCACTACAGGAGAAAATGTTTCTTCATAATCAATTCATTCCTGTTGATTATACCCATTCGCCACAAGGCGGGCTTTATGCCTTTTTACTGAGCCATCAGCTTTACGCTTTATTTTGATAACCCACTTGTCCCCAATAGCTTTGCGTCCTTCTAGAAGATCAACCAGTTTCCAAACATTGTTTGACTTCATTTACTCAATCTCCTCTTCCATTGCATGCATCTATTTTTCCTTATTAGGGCAATTTAGAGCCTCATTAACATTTCTTGGCTCATCCTCATCTTGTGGAGCAACCATAAAAGTTTCCCCTTCAATGTCAAAGTGTCGACGGGGAATACTTTTGGGACTTGTTCGCCGTATGGGAGATTGTACACTTTGTACATCATTCCCCATCATGCTCCCACTCGGATTAGATAATGACGATATCATCTTATCATGTGGTTGTAATTGAGAGTGAGTTGAATTAAATTCATCACTTCTCATGTTATTCCCACTTGGACGAACTCCACTAAATTCATTATCTGAATCCAAGGTTTCAAATCGGGAGTAATCCTCACCTATTTTGCCCTTCTTAAGAAATTCATTCTCTAAGAATGTGATATCCCGTGATTCGAATTCAGTTATACTTCCACTTTCCTGCTCACCTATGAACACATACCCTTTCGAGTGTTCAGAGTATCTTATGAAAATACTCTTCTTTCCTCTGGGACCCAATTTTCCAAACTTGTGAGAGGGTTCATGAGTATAGGCAGCACAACCCCATGGCTTAAGAAAACTTAAGTCCAGTTTTCTAACTGTCCTTAACTCATATGGAGTGGAAGTAACTGATTTGGAAGGCACCGAGTTAAGTATATAGGCAACAGTTAATAACGCACCACTCCAAAAAGTGATAGGTAAATTAGCATGCGCCATCATGGACCTAACCATTTCCAGTAGGGTTCTGTTTCTTCTTTTCGCAACACCATTTCGTTGAGGAGTATATGGAATAGATAACTGTCTTTCTATTCCTTTTTCATCACATAATTTTCTGAACTCGTCAGATAAATATTCTCGACCTCGATCGAATCTCAATACTTTTATTTTCTTGTCTAATTAATTTTCAAACAAGTTCATAAACCTCTTGAAATAACTCAATGCTTCAGATTTATGAGAAATCAAATAGACATATCCGAATCGAGTATAATCATTTATAAATGTGATGAAATAAATAGCCCCATGCCTTCCTCTCACATTCATCGGACCACAAACGTCAGAATGGATTAATTGCAAAGGAAATTAAGTTATTTTACCTTTTCCAAATGGTTTCCTTGTCGTTTTCCCTACTAGGCAATGCTCACATATAGGTAAATCGACTTTTTCAATGTTGCCCAACAAGCCCTCTTTGGCTAGTCTATTCATACGTTGTTGGCCAATATGACCAAGTCTAGCATGCCACACACTCACATCATTATCATATGAACTAGGAGACGTGAAAAGGGAATAACAAACATTGGCATTACTATAGTCAACATTTAATACAATAAAACCATCTAGAAAATAACCACAACCATAGTAATTTGTATCCAAATACAAATCCACACCACTATTATGGAAGTTCATATTAAAACCAAGCTTAACCAACACTAAAATAGACACTAAATTCCGACAAATCTCCGGAGCATACAACACATCATGTAGGAACAAAGTGCGTCCACCACGCATGTTCAATTGACATATGCCAAGTCCTTTTACTTCGGCTCTAGAGTTGTTTCCTACATAGATCCACTTAGTTCCAGTTGGTATTCGTCGAAATTCCACGAAGGATTCTCTATCCTTCGCTACATGGTCTGTCACTCCTGAATCCATAATCCAAAAGGATTAGACTCAGTTAAGAATACAGAACTCGACACATAAGCAAAGTTCTGAAAAGTACAAAGGGTGTATACCTTCTTTGGCTCACTACAATCGCGAGCATAGTGACCCTTCTTGTCACAATTGTAACACTTCACCCTTGTAAGCTTCTTCATTTGAGGATGCTTTCCTCTTTCATGTTAGTCAAGCTTAGGTTTCTTTCCTGAAAAACCTGCTCCCTTGCCTTTCCTTTTATCGAACTAGTTAGGACGTTTGCGCTTGAAGCTCAAAGCTCCATGTGAGCTGGAACCAGCATGGTAAATTTCAGTTTCCGGCTTAGCCGCCAAGAGGCGGTCCTCTTCCGGCTTAAGATGACGCACAAAGATCCTCAAAGGTTTTGATATTCTCATTATGGGTCGGGTACACCATCATATGCTCCCAACTCTGAGGCAAGGAACGGATCACTGCTTGCACTTACTGCTCATCAGTCAGGACATGGTCAGCATCTTTCAGCTCATTGATCATGTTTGACATCTTTCTAAGGTGATGTTTCATGGTCTGACCATGAGGTTTCTTGTAAGAGTCAAACCTAATAGTGAGCTGTCTCAGTCTGGTCACCGAAGTATGACCAAATCTTGCTGCTAACGCTTCCCACATTTCCTTGGCATTCTCAAAACGCCTGAACTCTCGCATGACGTCATTTTCCATGCTACTCGGCAACGTAATGCGAGCAAGGGAGTTCTTTCTTTTCCATGCAGCAAATGCATCCTTATCTCTCTTATACTGCGCAGTGTTTCCTTCTTCAGGTCTTACCATGGTCAGGTTAAGAGCTTCTAGTGCCTCTTGCTCTTCCAGCACATATTAGATTTTCATGTGCCATATTTCATAGTTATCGCCATTGAGCTTCTCACCTTTGTTTAGCTTAGCGACTATGCTCTTTGTGGCTGAAGCCATTGATCTGAACACATCAGACATATATGCACGAATTATTAATGCCTATCATTTTTTTTTTGTAAAAGTAAGAATATATAATGAGCTTTGGACAAATACAGAAAAAACGGCGCCAAAACTTACACTAACTACAACAGAAAGAGTGGAAGTGAGCCGAACTAAACACCACAAGGGCAACAACAGACGCGGAGCAAAAAAAGCCCATAACCTGGGCAAAAGAGTCAAACACCAGCAGCTACCAAGCCTCTACAAACACCAAGAAGCGGGGCGAGCTGGAGAGCCAGGACGGCTAGGGGAAAGTCACACAACCCAAGAAGCTTGAGAAGCAAGGCTACTTTGAATAAACACCGAGGGTCAAAGCCGCATCCTCTCGTGAAGTCTTTTATTCCTTGGAGAAGCAGGCACATTCTTGAAGGAAAGTGCTTTGTCCTTCACAACCTTAATGAGGTGGTTTTTTAGAGCCGATAAGACTAATGTTTCACCACAGAAGATGATGCAATTTCTCTTTTTCCAAATAAGATAACAAAGGGCTCCGAAAGAGAATCACGCCATACTATGGAAGAAGTCCTTACCCAATAAGAACTTCACCTCCCAAGTAAGGTTTTCGCTCCAAGATCTTTTCCTCCAAGGTAAGTTACACCTGGAAGCCCAAAAATATGCGAGAGTAGCCGAGGCGTGACATTGAAAGAATAAGTGATCAATTGAATCCGACTGGGCGGAGCAAAAAGCACAAATCGAATAATCAATCCTGCCATAGGAGAGGAGGAACACTTGGGTTGGTAGGCAATTCTTAGCAATAAGCCATAAGAGAGATTGGAACCGTGGAGCTAAAGCATTATCCCAAACGAGAGAAGCCCAAGGAATGCGGTCTTTTTTAGATCTAATGAAGTTCCAAGCTGATGCTACCGAGAACGAACCGGACGGGTCGCAACACCACAAGAACCGATCATGGGCATTGGACAAAACCGGGAGGGTGAAACCCCAACTCTCCAGGAGAGATTTGAGCATGGAACCAGTCAGATTGTAAAGATCTGCAACAACTGCATAGTTGGGTAGGCCAAAGTCATCCATAATAGAAGTAGGGACCATCGAGTCTAATGGACCGCATGGAAGCCAATTGTCATGTCAAAGAGAAACCAAAAGACCGTTACCAATTTCCCATCGGAAGGACTGGCGAAAAAAACTTCTTAGCTGCAAGATCTTCTTCCACACCCACGAACATACAGTAGGTTGGGAAGAAGTCCAGAAATTTCCTTTTTTAAAGAAATTAGAATGAATCCAACGGCACCAAAGTGATTCTTGATCAGTAAAGAGGATCCAAATGTACTTAAGTATGGAGGCTCGATTGCAATCCTTCAGGCTTCTAATAGCCAAGCCACCCTCATTTTTAGGTAAGTAAATGTCTTCCCAAGAGACTTTGGCCCCGCCCCTACCAAGAGCAGTACCTTTCCAAAGGAATTGTCTCAACATGCGCTCAATATTAATTAAAACAGCGGACGGCGGAGAGCGAACACACTGCCCAAAAGCCTCGTATAGAATGGAGAACTGACGTTATGAGTTGAAGTCTTCCTGCGAAAGATAAAAACCGATGCCCAAGATTGGACTCTTGCAGTAATACGATCAATCAATTCAATGCAGTATGTCTTCCCCAACCTAGAAGAAATAATAGGAACCCCTAGATAGCGAATAGGGAGTTTACCTTCTTGAAAACCAAAAGCCAAGAGAATATTATTCCGAAGTGAAGATGGACCACCAGAGAGAAAAATATCGCTCTTGTTCTTGTTCGGTATAAGACCAGTCCAGGAGGAGAAGATATCCAAGCTCCTTTTAAGCACAACCACAGAATTCTAATCCGCCCGACAAAACAAGAAAACATCGTCGGCGAAGAAAAGGTGAGACAGTCTCACAGCTTTGCATCTCCAAAAAGGCTTGAATTCTTTGACCGAAGTCCTCAAGTTCAATATGCCCGAAAAAAATTTCATCACAAGAGTGAAAAGGTAAGGAGACAAAGGGTCCCCCTGGCGGATGCCACGGCCACTAGAGAAGAAACCATGCAACTCCCCATTAATAGACACAGAGAACTTGGGAGTGCAAACGCAAACCATAATTAAACGGATTAACCACTCTGGAAAACGGAAAGCGAAGAGAGTAAGCTCCAAGAAGTCCCAGTCAACCGTATCGTAAGCCTTACGAAAATCAACTTTAATAGCACATTTCGGAAGGTATGGGTCCAGGTGAAAACTAGCAAATAACTCCTGTGCCAATAATATGTTATCCCTAATCCTCCTTCCTTTAACAAAAGCATTCTGGGAATGATTTATCAGATCGTTCAAAACAGTAGCAATGCGGTTGGCCAATATTTTTGTAATAACCTTATAAATGGTATTACAACATGCAATGGGTCTGAAGTCAGTGACTTCGCAGGCATTAGGGACTTTAGGAATAAGGGCCAAGATTGTAGCATTTACTTCCTTTAGGAGGAGACCTGAAGAGAAAAAATCTTGGACTGCCTCCAGCACCAAAGGGCCTATAATTTTCCAGTTGTTCTTGAAAAATTCAGCTGTAAAACCATCAGGACCCGGGGCTTTGCCTCTTGGAAGCGAGAAAAGAGTGTTTTTAATCTCAGAGTCCGAGACCGGCAAAGCTAAGGAGCGTATCTGGGCATCCGATAGGGGGGTCCAAATAAGCAGCATCAAGTCTTGCAAAGAAGGTTTCGACAGGGCCGCATGAGGGGAGAAGAGATCCGAGAAGAAAGAAACAAAAACATGTGGTACCCGAGCAGGGTCAGTAATGAGAGAACCCGTTGAATCTTTGACCGAGAGGATCCGATTAGTAAGGTGTCTTTTTTTTACACAGAATTGTGGAAGAATTTTGTATTGCGATCCCCTTCCTTGAGCCATCTCACTCTTGATTTCTGTCTATAAAAGGATTCCTCTTGACCGCGCAGGTCAATAAAGGTGCGACGATGGCATTTTTCTAGCTCTGCAAGATAAACATTGTTAGGATCAGATTGAAGGCCAACCTGAGTGTGGCGAAGAGCCTCCCTAGCTTCTGAAGTTCTCACAGAGATATCCGAGAAGGCTTCCTAGTTGAGTGATTTGAGCCGAGCTTTTAAGATCTTCAATTTAGAAACAAGCCTGAACATGGGAACACCTATCACTGGGCTGTTCCACGCTTGTTGGACAATAGCAAGAAAGTTCGGATGATCAGCCCAAAAGTCAAAAAATTTAAAAGGCTTCCTCTTAGGAACCGGATTGAGAACCCTGACAAACATCGGAGTGTGATCAGAAATCCCAGGGTTCAGAAAAGCGGCTTCCGAGAAGGAGAAGTCCATGTTCCACTTGGTGTTGACTAACACCCTATCAATTTTTCTCAATTTTCTAGCAGAGCCAGCGGACGTGGACCAGGTATAGTGGAGTCCGACGTATTCGAGATCCATTAATTCGCCTTTGAGCTAGACAATGCCCAAATTCATCAAAATAAGGAATCCAACTGTTAGAGCTTCCAACGCGATCAGAGGGATCTTTAATTGCGTTGAAATCTCCCGCAACAAGCCAGGCAAAATCTTGAAATACCTCATTGAAGTGGATGAGGTCCTCCCACAGGGGCCTACGCCACACGAAGGTGTGCTCCCCATACACCGCCGAAATACAGCAAGTCACGGTAGAAGCATTAAGTTTAAAGCAGCCATGAATAGCTTGAGCACTAGCAGAAAGCAAATCAAAACTAGCAATATCCGGGTTCCACCCAACCTGTATTCTTCCACGCGAGGCAAACTCATAGTTTGCAGTCCAATTCCATCCTCTAAGAAGAGTAGAAGAGATGGATTCAAACAAAGATTCAGGAACCTTCGTGTCAATATGGCCCACCAGGCACAACTTATTAGAATTAACGAACTTTCTGATCTCAGCACGTCTGATAGGATTGAGCATGCCTATAATGTTCCAGAAGCCAAAAACATAATTACACAAAAGATGGGAGATTACCTGCTCTTGGAGGTTTTGCGACTAGTGTACGTCGCTTTGGGTACAGCCATGGGTGGCGAAGTAGGAGGGTCTGGACAGAGCAGCAGCAGCTAATCCTAAATACTTACAGCGCCAAAAGGAGGGGCAGGGTCTTTTAAAGATGAGGGCCCATCTAAAGGCAACTCTTCAACGCTCGAAGCAACCATGCTACTAGAGCTACATATTTCATCTTCAGAGCTATGGTGAGTTAGAGCGGGAGAAAGGAGACCCACCTTCTTAACAGTTAGGGAGCGCCTTGGATTGACTTTGGGAGGAACCTGTGAAGATCCTTTGGGGGGGCTTGGTAGGCAACATAGCAAGAGAGTCCGAAGGGGCAGAGGCCTTCAGCTTCAAAAGTTGCCCCCCTTCAATGGGCGGGGCTAAGCCAAACGAATCTACGTCTTTAGGAGGCTGCTTCTTTTTCTTGTTCTTAACTTTCTTCCAATCTGATTCAGCTGGAGTGGCGTCGCATGAATTTGAGAAGAGGGAGTAGCCGAGGCCAATTCCCCGCGCCTTCACTGCACCCGAGGTTCCAATAGCAAGAGTGCTGGTAGGCTTAGAGGCTTTGGCTATAGGCATTTCCGAGGATTCCTGTGCCTGATTCTGAGGCAATAGAGAGGAACCTGGAGCAATAACAGGAGCAGGCAAAACAGGGTCTACTGTCAATTGTTGAGCAGGAGAAGCACCCATGGGAGGGGCTTGTACAGTAACCATAGCATCAGCAGATCGAGCTACAGTAGAAGAAGCAGAAGGTTGAGTAGTTGAAGCACGAGCAACATTAGCTCGTGCAGTAGGAGGAGAGCAATTATGCCTGAAGATTCCACACCCATTGCAAGCAACTGGTTTCCACTTATACTCCACCTCAACTTCAATAGTCTTACCATTGAGAGCTAATTCAATCGATTCACAAGAGGGCTGATTAGCTGTAATCTCCACGCAGACGCAAGCAAAAGACATGATATTCATTTGTTCAGTGCGTTGATCCACATATAAAGGCTTGCCCAAAGCACTTGCGACTTTGCCAATTGATTGAGCAGACCAAAAAGAGTAAGGTAGATTCCTCAGTTTCACCCATAACGGGACGGTCAAGAGGGTGTCTTTTCTAAGTTCCAGACCAGGAGTCCATTGCTGAAGGACGAGAGGGATTCTCGAGACAGTGATAGGATCACCTTCAAGAAGCTTTCGTCGAAAATCTCTATCTGGGATATGTAGTAGGAAGGTTCCTTGTCCATTGGACATAACTTCAAATAGATTCAGTCCCCATGCTTTTTTAAGCGCTTCCTCAGTGACTTTAAAAGGAAGACGCCGGCCAAGGAAATACCCCAACAGACACTCATGCAGCTTGGGGTCTGCAGCTTGTAAGTCCTGATCTGCCATCTCTATTACCGGCTTATTGTTAACAAAAGTGGGTGGAGTAAATTCCAGGTCATATCCTTTAGTTACAGTTTTTACTACTGCAACCCAAGTGCGATTACTTGTATTTTTAGCATCTCCTCTGTTTTGGGGTTGTTTAGAACGCGACCTGCCCCTGCTTTGGGCTCGAACACCAGAAGGAGCACGAGGCGGGAGCATATCAGCGTTCCCCATCGAGCCAAAAGGAGCGGAAGTTCCGTGTCCCTGTTCACCCATCGATGAACCAACCAGAGACGATTTTCCATGGAAAGGAGGGGAGAGGCTACGAGTGCTAGTCTCTCCGTCCTCGACATGGGCCCGATACAACTCAGATTCCATCACAACCAGCAGAGCACGATACAGCAAAGCAGACTGAAGGAAACCCTAACCGAAATCTGCCATTATAGGCTCGAGAGAGGAACGTACCAAGCACCGCTATAGGGGTTTTAAAGAGGGGGAAGAGGCGCCTCTACCCACCAAAAAACAGCTTCAACGGACAGTCAACGGCTCCGGAATCAGCCACGCAAGATCTCGCAGGAACAGTGACTTTGTCGCCTGGTAGAGAGCACCGCACTTTCTGTTCTCCTTTTTATTAATGCCTATCATTTATGCATCCATTTTGCACAAAACCATCATTTTAATGAATAATTTCAAGTAAGGTTTTAGAATCAAAAGGTCACTATGTTTCCAATGATCATCCAAAAACCTAACTTGGAATTATTATTAATATAATATTCTATGCAAAATAAATTCTTTGAAATTACAAAAAAAAAAAAAATTCTAAGAACTACCCACAACAGTTAATAATAACAAAAGTAAATAATATTTGATATCAAACAATGATATAATAATAATGCTTTCATATAATACAACTAACATATCAGTTGCTACACCAACAACAACTAGGTAGAAAACATTTACATAATATGTCCATCAAGCATACTAAATAAATACCAGTCAAAACATCTAACACCAAGTCAATATATGAACTGGGAAAGATCCTTTTTTCTTCAATTTCTTGATCTTTTCTTTTGTAACAATCCAGCAATATTCATCTATAAAAGCCATCACAAGTCTCTTATACGAAGTATCTCTGTTGACTTCCCATAAGCGATTCAACACTCCTTGCCATTTTGGTGGAAGAGTGTTCATGAAAAATCGCACCATCTTAAATTGTGGCATGGGACGACCATTCCATATGACCTTTTGTATTTTCCCATTGACTTCAAGAACATGATCAATTAAGTCGCCACTCTCCCATCAATAATCAATCAACTCAGCTATCAACCTAGAAAGCCTTTCCTTTTGTTCATCGGTAATTACGCGAATAGGTGTGCGCAACTAAAGGGGAGGCATTGTTCTTGCAACAAATGCAGAACAAATTAGGGATTACATATAATCCACATTGACTTAATTGAGAAAAAAGAAACAAATTCTTTTTTTTTTTTTAACGGTTAACAGTCAAGTCAACTGTCAACAGTCAAGTCAACCGGGTCAAACCGGTCGGTCGGTCGGGCCAGTCAAGCCGGTCGAACAAACCGACTGGCACGTGCCACGCGCGTGCGCGCGTCGGTGTCCGCGCGCGTTTCGCGCACGTGCGCGCGTCGGCAACCGCGCGCGTGCGTCGCACACGCCTGAGGGACCGAATCGGCGCATGCGACGGCGGCGCGTCCGGCGGCCCCCGGCGGCGATCCGCCACTCGTTTTTCTCGTATCGACGAGAGTTTCGATCCTACGCTATCAAAAACAAATTTCGACTTGCAGAAAATCACAAAACAGGGCGAATAGTACGCGGGTGTCGGGTTTTTCCATCCCCGATCGACCGGCAGTGGCTTTTCTTGAATTTCGACCACAAAAAATAATTCAATAACATAAAAAAGGGGATCGGGAAACATGAACTACGGCTCTAATACCAATGTCGGGAATAACTGTTTCCCTAAAACGGATTCGACACTAAATCGAATCCCTAAAACGAATGCGGAAGACAAGCCCAAGAATAAACATGTATCACCGATCAAAGACACACCACGGAATCGAGCGTACCTTATTGTCCACAGATTAAACACTAACGTTGATTTGAAAAAGAAAAACTGATCCCGTTCTATCCGATGATGTACTATCGCCTTGAAGGGGAGAAAAATCCGTCTCTTTTGGGATACTGTTCTCTTAGGCTTTTAGGAGGGAGAGAGAGGGAGGAAAAACTCACGTACGTTGAAAAGGTACGTTCCTCTCTTTTCCTTTCTCTCTTAAATACGTCTCCTCCAAGAGACGTAACTCTTCAACGTAATACGTTCCCCCAAAAGTCATAACCCCTCAACGTAACATCTCTTCACATCTCAGCCCTTCATACATGGGCCCTTATCTTGCGGCCCAGGCTTTTAGGCCCAACATGGGCGGACGGGCCCTCTAAGGCCCATCAACATAAATAAATAAAACCATCACCAACAAATCAGCATTCAATGGACATGATCAGATATAGTAACAGGGAAAGAAATCAAGATCTTGGCGATGTTATGCCATGTTTGAGGTTGCTGAAGCTTACCTCCAACTGCCGAGATCAGCTGGATGGTTGTTCTTCATTAATTGCCTTGAGAGACGGAGAAGAAGAAGAAATGTGGAAAATATTGATTCACCTGGGATGAATGGCAGAGGAGAGGAGTTTCGGTGCTTTTGTTGACCCCTGCGTGATGATCAAAACACCCTTTTGTCGTTGTACTCGACCCTGATAACATGTTTGTCGTTATTGGCAATAACGACGACCAAAACAACGAAACTCATCCCAGATGAATTAATATTTTCCACATTTCTTCTTCTTCTCCGTCTCCCCAGTAGGCAACTTAGAAGTTTAATGGAGAACAACAATCCAGCTGATCTCGGTGGTTGGAGGTAAGCTTCAGTAACCTCAAACATGGCATAACATCCTTCAATAAGTTGGAGAATTGCGACTTAAATCATGCCAAGATCTTGATTTCCTTTCCTGTTCCTATATCTGATCATGTCCACTGAATGCTGATTTGTTGGAAAAAAAACCTGCATCCTACGCTGATCAGTTTAACTTGTCGACGCATTATGATCTTGTATGTTCAGCACTTAAGAGCTCAATTCCAAGTGTAGTACTTAAAACAGGCTAGAGCACAAGCCACTCGAGTCAAGTAGAAGCTAGAAAACGAGACTTCTAGGACCGAAACTCAGGTTCATGCTCGGTACAAGACTGACCACCGAGCTTGATCCAAGTCTCAGTTGGCTTGAGACTCAGTTTCTACTTGAGTCTTCTAACCCAATACCCGAGACCGAGCTTCTACCCAGTAAGCATGGGCCTTACCTGGTTGTATATTCACTCTGTTTCTGGGAGGGAAAATTCTTTCCCATTGATTAAGAGACGCAGGTGTAAATTAAGAACAACGTATTAATTGAAAGTCTTTTTAGCTTTTCCTCCTAGTTGAAAGCTTTAGTGACCTCAAACATGTCATAACTATCTGAGGTGTAGGACTGAGAAAGCAAGACTTGGGAGCAAGCTACTCAAGTGGCGAGTAGAAGCTAGAAAATGAGACTTGAGTATATTCTCGGACCGAAACTCGCGTTCATGGTCGGTACAAAACAGACCACTGCGCCTGTACCTGATCTCGGGTAGCTTGAGGCTCCGTTTCTATTTGAGTCTTCTATCCGAATACCGAAGACTCGTTTCTAGGTTCTAGCCAAGACTTAGCTTCTTCCCAGGGCCTTGTTTGGTTGTATATACGCCCTGTTTCTGGGAGGGAAAGTTCTGTCACACTGATGGAGAGACACAACTGTTCATACACTCTGCTTCTTTCTTTTGTCAACAGAAGCTCATATTAAGAACAAATTAGCAATCAAAAGTCTTATTAGCTTTCCTCTTAACAAAAGATATGACCTGCAATTAGCTTTACTTTGTTTCTACCTGAGCTTAACTAACAGTTTTGTGCGTGCTGGCGATCTTGTTTTATGAATAACCGCTGTAAGAGAAGGATAGGGAAGTTTTGTAGGCGTTAAAGAGGTAATTCCTGGTACTCCGGCGTTCCAATTTGTCGAAAATAAGAGTTTTTACTAGCTTTATTAGCCATGGATCACTAGATGGGTTAAATACATGTAGTACATGCAGAGGTTAGACTCCTGCAATTCTTACTTACAACTGGTTTGCTAATTTTATTTCCAAGGCGTGGAGTAGAGCTTGCAGATTGAATCGCTCCACTTACCCGACGTCTTCGTTCCTTGGTGGGGTTCCTGGATCAAGTCATCGAGTTGATGGGTGTTCCAGCCAACAATACCTGTGCAAAAATCATGCGTATCTATGGACTACTCAAACTGTTCAAGATGGGAGGGCGAGATATGATGGATCCAAGGTTCCGACTTGTGTCTGCTCTCATTGATGCTGGGCTTGAAAGTTTCCAATGCAGCCTGTTAATGTACATCTTGCTCAGTAACAAGCCTTGGCCGATTGCTGTTCTTTGAATCCTGATGGCAATCGCATTCATCGTGAATTAGAGAATGGTGACAGTTTTTAATTTCCAAGATGTTATGGTTTGCTCTTTGCGAAGTTGGTTTTGATATTCGGACATGACCCCGTGTTGTACTAATATTAGTTTGAATACCTTCTACATCATGAAAGATAAAATCATGTATCTATGCTAAAGAGGCTATTTCCTTTTTCCATATTTTATTTATTCATTCTCTCCTACGCGACCTTCTAAAAAGGGTATTTATGCTCGTAGTGTCCTGTATGTAAAGGTTGTAATGCCAAAGGACCATTACCACAGGGCATACTCTTCCCTCGTCTCATTAGAAGCCTTCAATAACTAGTTCAAGTGAGTGTAGATGATACATCGTAGTACTAAGTCATGATGATATGGTTCCTTGTGCCAAAGACCTTACCATTTCTGAAAGAACTGGAGCTGCAAGGGTCGTGCAAAGATATAGGCGCCTTCCATGAATGATCCTACTCTCTTTCTCTATAAATAAAACCACTGTCTCTTGCTTCATTCCATCATTCGTTCGATCAAGATTCTTGGTTTCAAGCTTCTGGGTTTCTTTATACCTTCTGAACGTGGATTTTCTTCCCATTTTGGAAAGAGAGAAATGCTGACTTCACTTTTGGACATGGATTCTTTATTTCATAAGAAGCTTTCACGAAACACAAGTGCCTCAACACATCTCAACCGTTAATTCATGCCTCATGTACGGTTCGCCATTGTCGAGCCAGATGGAAGCTAGGGGAGAGAGAGGGATAAGGAGAGGGAGAGAAAGGGAGGGAGAGAAACCCTAACGTGAATAGCAAAATGATGCGATATGAACCAATCTTCCCCTGGGAACCGACCCATTCCGGTCGATCGAACCGCTGCTTGCAGCTTTATCGTTAAAAGTAGGGTGAGCATGACTCGGATGGGCATTTCCTACTTTGGAACTAGAAACAGTCCAAGCTTCCACAAGACCGATTTCAAAAAATTAGAATCAAGACCCACCCATTAGTTCCACGAATTCACCCGAAAATTGGACTGTGATCCCATTCGATTCCCGAGTGAGTCCATGGAACCAATCCCCAATTCCTACAAAGCTTATTCAGCCTTATATTTGGGTTAAATAGGGGCCATTAATTTTGATTAAGGATTAAAAATTATAAGGCAAAACGAATATACAATACTCATTAGCTAAAAACTTAATTTTCAAGAAAATTACGGTGTGATCCTCATAAGGTTTCTCGACACCAGAAATATATGGAGAGACTCCACATTAAAATTCCTAACCTCCACACAAGTTAAAATATTAATCGCTTAATTCATCTTTTTTTTTAACGTCAACCTAATTTAATCATGAGAATGGTTAAAGAAAGACCTAATTATACTCTTAAAACATATCGTTGGATCTTACGAATATCTCCAATCGGTTCTCCTCTTCCTTTGCATTTGTTTATCTTGTTTTGGTTAAGATAGCAAGTAAATGGATTATTAGAATAGAAAAAAAAAAGAGTTAGGCTAATCCTATTACACACTCATAGAGAGAAAAATAGTCAATAATGTCCAATAACTATAAATATACATATATACACATATATATTTGGTCAAAAAACTATAAAATAATTACATAATTAAGATGAAATTTCTTTTTAAAAATATATATAGTCCGATCCGGTTCGGACGGGTGGGCGGACAGTTCCACGCATAAAACTGGGAATCGAACCAATACTCACCGATTATATTAAATTAGGATTGGGAACCGGACCAACCCCATGGGAACAATCGGTTTTGGTCCAATGTGGTCCAATGTGGAGTGGTTTGAGCAGTTCCGATTCTTTTGTACATCCCCAGTAAAAGGTATTAGGGTTAATACCATGAAAAATTGATAATTTACCAAAAACTAATTTTTTTACTATCAAAAATCTCGAACTAGTATATCTGTGATAAATTTGCCCTCCGTTAGTTTCCATTAAATTTGATCAATATCATAAAAAAACTATAAACTAGTACACCTGTTAAAAAAAAAATAAGACCCTAAATTGATACATTTGTCAATTGTCACGTATCATTCAATTCAACAACTTAACAGTAAATTTAATGAAAACTAATGGAGGATAAATTTATCACAAGTATACCAATTTAATATTTTTTGGATAAATTTATCACGTATATACTAGTTTAAAATTTTTATGGTATTCGTCATTATCATAAAAGGTATTTCGCTTTTCTAGTCATTTCGTATTTAACTCTCTTTTTTCTCGACGAAGCCTCTCAAATTTTCAAGGGAAAACAACACATATAGTTTCTAAATTTTGATTCGATTTGCAATGCCATCCCTAAGCTTGAAGACATGTTTAAAAATTAAAATCCCATGAACCACATTACACATTGAGCCAAAGTCTAAGAATCATGTTGCATAAATTAAAGGTTTAGAGATAAAATTTCATTCAAAATTTAGGGATAATTTTGCTGTTAACTCAATTTTCACATAGGATGGTGCTAGCGTAACGGTTGCCGTTACCTGGAATTTCTGATGGTGGGATTTTGATCAGAATTTTGACCACAAGTTTCAGTAAAAGATGGACAATAAAAAGGGGTATCTTTCTAATTTATTTAAAGGAACAATCAAAAGTGATCAGAATCAACCAATAAATAATTTATAAGAAATTGAAGTGCAACGTTTTAATCTACAATGTATGCTGTTCAATCCAATAATAACAACCTCTAGTATACTATAGGTTTAATAATTTTAAGATTTTGAAGTCCATTAAACATACAAATGAGAAATATTTTTTTTTTAGTTTACAAATCGAAGTATAAGTGTGCTCCTAGTGTTGAAGCAAGAAAGATTCACCTGCCAATTTCTTGATTTGATTGAGCCAAAGTGATATGCTTGACATCAATTTTAACTACTCATCCTGAAAATATTATTCTTTTATTAATACAATACTCTGTCCTTTTCATTCAAATCCTTTTGATGATGACGTTTGTACAACAGCTGAAGTGATTGATGACGATAATACCAAAGGTGAAAATGAGACCGACGATACACTAGTGAAGAAGAAATCATAACACAAAAGAAATGATGAAAAATAGGATACTTAATTTAATGCGGTTATTCAATAATTGTGAGAATTCCTCTAATAGAGTCTCAAGAGCCCAAAATAACAAGAACCCCTTTCAAACCAACTTGAAGTCAAGCACAGAGATTGAGGTGTCATGCAAATTGTAAAGTACAATAATATTGCCATCAGTCTATAAACAAGATTTCTACTTTTTTTTGTAATTTGTAAATTTAATATGTACTTCTAATAACAATTATAATCACTTTTTTTATTGATATTCTTTTCACGATTCTTGTTATTTTATTTTAGTAGTTAATTTTTTCAGATTAATTTGGCCTTCCCCAATTTCTTTTTCTTATATAAAGAACCGCACTTACGCAACTCCCAATTAAGATTTTTTATTGATGATTTTCTAAAGAAATTGGGTGAAAAATTGGAGGTGGAGAAGGCACCACCTGCCATCATCGCCGTCGCCTGTGTCCGCCGTTTCCTTCGCCATCCACCGTGATTGTGCTCGACTCGACCTCTCTCTATGTCTCGGGTCGGCCTTCCGGGTGGAGGTCACAAATGCGGCTTGAGGTCGCGCAACCTTTGCTAACTCCACACGATACATTTAGAGGTCGCGACCTCAATTCCGGACCAAATCTGAGGTTACCACCTCCGAATCAGTCAGAAGAAATATTATCGTTCCATCATCCTTTCCTCACGATCTAATTCTCGTTCAAGCGTCAAAAATCAGTGAAATGAATCGAAGATCTTCCGCTGTTAAGTCAAATAAAAAATCGTCTACCGTTCCCGAGAATAAAAGAGCAAATAATATTTTTATTATTCACAACAAATATTTAGTTATAAATTATTATCAATAACGGAATCGGTTTTCATAAACTAATTATTTCAAGCATAGTTAGCAAATTGCATCGATAAAAATGAAGAGGAAAAAAGAAGAAATTATAGCCGTCCGAGAAAACAGGAATATAGTGTAAAAGCATAAAGGATTCATTCCCTCCTGCTTTCCTATTTCTTCAATGCCTTACAAAGACAATCTGAGCTTTTGTACAATGAGAGTCTTTCGCAGAAGGCAGAATCAAAATCCAAAATTTGTTCCCCAGAACATATCATCTCCAATACTAAGAAAGAAAGAAAAGCATGTGTCGCGTCTATACAGACAACAATGTGTCGGGTCAATGCGTAAACATTCCCCCCGCAAATGCCGGGGGCAACACCCTAATAATCTACACACACACAAACACAGGACAGTCTCCGGAAGCGGGGATGCATCGGAACCACGAGGGGTTCCTGTCATCTTTGCATCTGCTCCGGCGTGTGGTTGCTCGTGGTGGACGATGACGCCGTTCTACCGCTCAACAGTCCGTTATCTAGCGGCGGGGTCGCTCCCCACTTCCCATCCGATTCGGTCGGCTCCAGGACTTTGACAGATCCGTCCGTTAAGCCAATGGCTAATTGGTTTGGCTCATGGGGATGAGTTGCAATGACAAGAGGATAGACAGCTTGGCTTCTGTAAAAAAAATCGAATCATGAAGACAAAAATCCGATTGATTATAGAGCTTTATCGAATGTTTTATGGACTCTTAAGATTCCCTTGAGAAAATTATGGACGCTTCGAATCAGTTTAAGAGGGAAAAGTTAATGAGCCAAAGCACTTGTTAAGCTATTTTTGACGTGCTTCGACTTATATACAAACGAAAAACCTCGCACGTTGGTATTTCATTGTAATACTAATGTGTATATAATTAGTGTACTTTACTCAATTCCAATGTCTCAAGAAGACCCAGGTCTAATGCTTAGCAAGTGCTCGAAAGCCCATTGACGAAACCCTTGCTAATATAAGTAATTGAAGAAAGTTTCTAGAAGCGTGGAGTACGACATGTGACTAAAGCACACAGGCAAACTCGTTCTGCGCCAACTCTATGATTTATTCAAGAAATATATGTTACTAAAGTCTGAGGTTTGGGTCATACTTACCCGTTCAAGATTGCCTGGGGCAAGTATGTTGATGGAGCAATGCGGCACCTTAATCTAAGGGTATCAGCATCGAACACACCGACATTTCCATCGCAAAAGCTAGCATAAATCAGCTGGCTGTTGCATGAGTATCCTGCATATGATATAGGTGCAGAAAGTGCATCTTGCGGGATCCACTGATGTACAAACAATGCATAAGAATGTCAGGTTTCATTCCAGTTTAACTTCCTTAACAGCTGTTGGTAATTAGAAAGTGGACGGGGGAATTCAGAAATACCCACCTGCCGAATCCGGTTCATTTTTGATGCATCATATATCGCCAACTGGGTCTCATGAACTACCAGCAAGCGGAGTTGATCAGCGTGGAACTGCACTCTTGTGTCGCCAGTAGGTGCCTTTCCACTAGGTATTGGAATTGGAATAGACATCCTCTTCTCCCAGGAATCAATACTCCACAGGAACAGCTGTTAATATTTAAAGAGAGAAATCATTTCTAATTTCATACGTGCAAAGAAGATGAAACAATCAAAGATCAGAAAATGGGGAAAAGTGGACAGAGGAAGGATTGAAGAGGCAATTTAGCATCAAATCTGCCCAGCTTTAAAATGAAAAGTGAATTTCATAAAAAAAGGACAGGTTATATCATCTCGGAAGTACAGCAGAAAGAACAGATTGAGAGACATGAGAGTTCCACTACTTTTAACTTTCAGCATGATCACAGGTTTTATGCCTGTCGTCTCGACTACAAGCAAATATTTCTCATAGTAATAATAAGGAAATAAAGCAGTTTCTCCACTCAATAAGGAGACTTGGATAAAGCAGAAGATGAAACAAAATTCAGAAAGTATCCATGCAACCACAGACAAGTTCTCAAGCTGGATAACAAAACCTTCTTTGATTCACTTACTTGAGCATCAGCACCTGATGATACCAAGATGTTAAGATTCGTGGAAAAGGCTAAACCAGTTATTCTCTTCTGGTGACCCTTCAACTTTGACTTCACCTATGAAAGCCAGATAAATCATGTCACTTGTGGTAAAAACATGGTATCGGCAGAAAAGAAAAGCCAATTCATACAGCAGCTACCTCATCTACTCTAACATTATAAATATGGATAGTAGAATCCTCCATTCCAATAGCAATGATGTTGTTATCCTGCGGATGGAACGCGAGAAAAGTTGATGCAGGCGGGGGTGACATGAATGTGGTCATCACCTGCAGAAAAAAGAATGTATGAGAGACTCAAAATGCAAACGGTGAGGAAGTCATAAAGCCAAGAACAACAAAAATTACCTTGAAAGTCATCATGTTAAACAATGAGATCTTGCCACCACAAGCTGACATTACATAGGAGTCGTTTTTCGACAGAGCTATGCAAGGTACCGCTTCTTCAATATTGACACCTGAGACATCATTAGTCATAAGAAGACCACTGCTTGGTTGCCAGTGCTGGGGAACAACACTGGCGGTGGCCTTTTGTGCTTGTTCACTTCAGTAAATCCTCATTAAAAAAAAAAAAATTCAAAAGTTTTTATCCTAAAGTAATCAAGCATTACCTTCCCACCCGGATTTTGCTCATTCCGGGCCCACTTCCATAATTTCTGGACACCATTTGCCCCCAAAGCTAAAAGTCCAACGCCAGAATTTGTATATAGAAGTCGCACAACCTAGACATTATATAATGCAAACATGAAGTCGATACACATTGCAAGAGAACTATTTTCACTCGATGAAGCATACCTTGCTGGAAGTATCTGTGCTGTCAGGCATCGTCACTAAACTGCAGTGGGCAGGATCCAAAATCTCCACTAGCTGCCAAGGTTTAGCCTTATCAACCACCTCCTCAACCGTCCTTGGTTTCTCTATGCTTCTAACCATAGGATCAACTCCATTCTTGAACAAAGAAATAGAATAAAATAAGTTAATTTCTCAAAACAGCTCTAATATGCAAAATCACCTCATCCTTTCTTATTCCACCCATTGAACAGATTATACCACAATGGAAGTAAAGATTTATAGGGGTATAGAATCTTGAACAGTTTTGAGTTGTCTCTATTGACATAAAACTAGCCAATTTCATATGATCTGAAAGACAGTTTGCCACCACTCTTCTAATGCTCTACTAAGTGCAGCTCATCAGAAAAAAGAAAATTATCTCACAGCTGTACGGCTGCAGATTCTGTGTCATGCCATATTTTTGAAACAGAAAAGAAATATATCAGGCTAAATCAAAACAGCATACAAGAATTGGAGGTCTGACAGGAGAGCTCCTTTCCACTTTACAATTTACTGCACTGGCATTTGTAATGGCAGAAGAGCCAGAGACCTGCATGACATAAATAGAAAGGATCAAGTGAAAATTATTAGAAGCGATCTCTAAACCAAGTATGTCAAATATCAAAATCACAAAGTAAAACGATCAGAACCTTGACGGTTGCAGACTCAACTGGAGTTCTTAGTGCTTCAAAGGATGGGGCTTCATTAACTTTCAAATATCTAAGACCAACTGTGTTTGCAAGTATCTTGAATCCATTATCTGCTGTATTTACAGCGAGAAGAGTTCCTTCTTTGTTGAACTTCAACCGAGGAAGACCCTGCTCCATCAAGGAAAACATGTGAGTGTTGGTATCAAAAGCAAAATTTGATATGAAAAACCAACCATAGAGCATGTAACGCTCACCGGGAGTCCACCTTCTGCATCTGTACTTGTAAGAATGTTATCATTATCCATATCCCAAAACTTTATTTGGCTGTCTTCTCCCACAGCCAAAAAATGGTTTCGAGTGGTATCAAATTGTGCGACGCCCAGCGATTTCTTTTTTAATCCTGCATAGTTTCTCTTTATAGCACCCTCACTTTCATTCCATTCCACAAGGAAGGTCTCCCCTTCTTTACTTGTTCCACAGGAAAATAATCTGATTGCAAAATGGGGAACAAGTGATGAGCAGATTGGTAGCAAATAGTAATCAGTCACCATGCCATTTCTTAAGAGAACATTTGCAGCAAACATTGTGATGATGACCACTGACAAAGAAGAAGGGAGCAAAAAGAAAATAGTAACCAACGTTTGAAATTCCATCCTCCTTACCTAGTCCCATCAGCACTGTAAAGCATTGTAGTGCACCAATGGCCAGGAGCATCATAATCAACTCTAGAACCCACATTGTCATAGAGCCAGGCCTTTATTTTGCCATCGATTGCAGTTGAGAAGATGAACTGAAAATTGATATATGGTGCAAGAACCAACTGTTAGATTTACCATATTCTTCAATAAGGTAGCACTAATAACAAAAGCAGCAGCAGCAGCAGCAGCAGCAGCAGCAACTGATACCAAGCCTTATTCCACTGACGGGGCTGGGAAAGTTAAGACTAACAAATTATAAAAGTACTTATTTTGTCAAAAAATTTCATTCTGTGTTCAATACGCTACTCTATCTATTATATAGATTATTAATCCTTCCACATCGAGATGCTTCATCTTCTTCTCTTCTTTTTTCAGAAAGAGTTGTTAACTGAACCGACTTCTATCACGTAACAACTAAATCTAATGTCTCAACCACATCTTCTGCAACTTCCCCCCCAAAAAAAAAAAAAAAAAAAAAACTAAAAATTAATGCCAGCGCAACAATAAGTCTTTCTCAACTTGGAGGAGGAGGAGACAGATAGCATGCTGGCCATTACACTTGACCTTGTTCAAACCGAAAAGAAATGACAACTTTAGTTTCCTTCTTAGGCAAGTGTTGATATGGAGCACTTCAAGTGAGATGTAATTAATTAAAAAAAAAATTGCAACAATTATTATTGCTGTTTAACCGTAACTATCCAAGTACTGAATAGACTGCAAATATTCTAGCCTCATTCTCACAAAAACTGAATAAACCTCGAAGTAAAACCATGAATAGGTTAATAGAGTTTTAACTGTTTACAGGTTGCCACATTCTCTTGCAACAATTTAGCTCTTGAGGGAAAACTATGCCAAAAAGAAGTAACAACGTACAAAATTATTCTCTCTCATCAGACTCACAAGTAACTTTTAACATTTCCAGGGGAAAAAGATTAACTCTAGAATAATGAGTAGGACATATTTATTGTTTATCCACTACACGTCACCTAGATAATGTCGGATTTCTTCCCTGAAAACACTAAGTACCTGAATGTTTTCCTTGTGATGAGGACAAACAGAGTAAACAGGTGCCTCATGGCCCTCGAAGTGGAATAGCTTTCTTCCAGTCAAATCCCATACCTGCTCATTTTAAGAAAATTAATGATGTGCAAAGTGTCAAATCTAATCAAAGCAAACGATGAGAAAATTACCGAACTACCTTTATAAGCTTATCGTCTCCACAGGTCACTACGCATAATTGTTTGTTTGGATAAGCAAAGGCCAGATCATTAACAGCACCAGTATGGGCTTCAATCTGCAATTAGTAAGAGATGAGCCCCTCATATGCAGGACCCGCCTATTCAAGCCACAGAAAAAATCAGCATACCTCTACTTGCTCGTGCAAATCATTTGCTCCATGAGAAGCATACAAATGAATCAACTGTTGCCTAAATGCAGCGCCTGAATTTCAAAGAATTAGTTATTTGACCAAATCCCTGTAAATTCTGATGCCACTTTTGGCGCTCAACCCAAACAAACCTACCTACAAAGTTTCCATCCGGACTCCATGCAACCTTGCTAACAGATACTCCTGAATCCTTGCTAGCAGCAGCCTGAAATAAGTCTCCAATATTAGAATTCAACTCAACAACTACTATTTGCTTCATACTTTGGAACATCAGAAAAAAGGTCTTGAGCAGACACATCACCAACTTGGCAAAAAATTAATATAACTGAAATTTCACTTCTATATATTACAATTACTTTAGAGATTAATATTTTCACCATATAAATGCTGAAGATATAAAGAACTATCCAGATATATACACAACCTGAAAAGGCAAAGAACGTGATGGTCCCCCCTCCCATACTTTGAAGGGCTTTGAGACCAGTTTTTCCTTTGATACGAGTTCCCACAGTGCAATTTCACCATTAGTAGAACCCACTGCAAAACAACAGTGAGTCAGAATTTCTAACATTATATAGCAGATTTCCAATATGTGTCTGGGGTTGGGGTTTGTTGAATCAGTTTCATTAGGTTCTCTGAGGTAAACAGAAGAAAACAGCGGGTAAATGTACGGAGCGTTCGTACCAAGAAGCACCGTAAGATGAGTTGGGTGAAAGTCCATGCTAGTGACTGCGGATCCTTGATGCATGGTGAAAGCTACTGTTTTTGGCAAGTCATCCAGAGACCAAGAAGCCTGTGGTCGAGATAGTGGATATGTAACCTAAATTATGCAAGATCAACATCAGAAAAGGCTTATGAGTCAAGAAGTTCCAAATTTAGACTTCACTATCACAATTCAGGAAGCACTGCAATGAGCAAGTTGCATATTAAAAACCAAGATTCTGGTGTTTACCTCCTCAACTGACTGAGCAGGTCTAAGCCTTTTCATTAGTTGCTCATGTTCTGGACTCTGATAATCAACCATACCTGAGGCAGTAGGAGGTGTTCTGGGTCGTTTCATGATAGAAATGGCTGAGATGATTATGAAGGAGTCAACATATGTAGATACTATAAAGATAAACATCTATAAAAGGTTCTTTAGTATGTTCTCCACACACAAACAATTAAAAGAAAGGGGGAAGTAAAAGCTTAGATTATGCATTTCAACCCAAGGTTCAGATGAATCTTTCTCAGCGAAAGGAGAAAAAATGGTATCAGTACGAGCTTGACATTAACAAACCCACCAACCTAAAATTTCAATTAAGAATTGAACTTTTCTGGTCTTGAAAAGCACAAGTCATATGCCAGGTCTCTACACCTCAACAGCAAAATCATATCATTCATGCCAACCTTCGATATAATTCTAACCTTGAGTCTGCGGAATAGGTATGGAAGAAGCAGTAACAACAGCTGCTTGAACAGATGAAGAAGCAGAGGCATTGGCCATCCAACCTGCTAGGGCACTCCCCGGTAGAGCATTGGCATTAGCAGCAGCAGCTGTGGGCGGAAAAGGCTATAACACAATTCAAAAGAAAAACATTTGTAAGTTATAGATATAGAATTCTAACACTCTTGACATAGTCTTCAGGGGGAGGAAAAATTATGGATGTTCAAGACATCGCTATAATACCCCATGAGGTCCAAGAGCAGGGTATGCAGTGGGCTTTCCAACAGCGGGAACTGGAAGATTTACAGCAGCAGGTGCTAGAGGACCATTTGGAGGTGAACATGTGTGGTCAATAAACAAAGTCTTGATGTCTGGGTTAGGCCTCGGATTCTTGCAAAGCTGGTGCTGCCAGTTCAAACTGTAGATAGGACCCTATGTATCAGATGACAGAAAGGAGAACACTGGCACCAGCTATGACATTCTCGAACTAGGAATCATAACACAAATCCATGCAATTGTGGCGGGACCTTATATCGTCCGATTATAGTCAAAGGGAGGAAAATCTTTACATTCTGTTAATGATGGTAAAATTGATAAAAGATACGGCATGTAGACAAAGCAATAGCTGTGTGTGCAGTATCTCATCGCACAGGGCATCCATCGGTGGAAGCATCAAGTCCTAAGAGCTTTGCAAAACCAAAGTAGTCTATCAAAGGTAGATTTCCAAAAGAAAAACCCATGAACCTTCTCAGAAGAAAGGCTACTTTGAGATGGGCAATTTGAGTACTAGACTTTCTCCCATAGAGCAAAAGTAAAATGATGACAAGACAATGTAAACATAAGAACATGATGCAACAACCCGCAGAGCATTCACTAAAATACCTTTGGTTAATAAGAGTCCGCAGTCTTGAAGACTTCAAAGTAGGAAATGCAAGCTTATCACGAAACAAAGGATTTGCTTCTATAAGCTTCTTGAGCTCTATCAGCATTATGTTCCGAGCTTGTTTCGTATCACCGTATTTAGACAACTGCTCATTTTCCCTGTTATTGCAATATAAAGAACTGAACAATTAGGGAACAGGGAACAACGTCCTAGAAGTTCAGATTGCAATTTCATGACATTGGTAATGGAATTCAATCAGCACAAACTACAGAGCAATCGCCATAAGAAGATTCACTGCACTGATATTGAATATGACATGTAATTCAAGTGAGAAAAGGTCCGGTAAACTATAAAGCAATGATAATAGAAGTTGAGGTTCCAGCCTGCTAATTTAAGTTTTGAAAATTCCCCTATAATGAAACCGAAAATAAATTTCAACTGCCCTATTTCCTAAAAGCATTTTCAAGAAGTATAAATTAACACTTCAGCTTCATTCAAATTCCTTCAAACTCAAAATTGGTATCAAACAGGATATACTGTGAAATTAAAATGAACAATTACCTGAAATTGCTAAGTGTTAGAAGCTGGGTGATCTCTTTGTAGAGTTCCTCGTTGAATGTAGAAAATACTTTCAGATCATTTACTAATATCTCTACCGCCTTAGCCTTGTCCTGCCTGCGATACCAGATGAGCAGCAGGCAAATACACAAGGTGAGATCATTTCTGCAACAGGAGCAGAGTAAGACCAACCAATTTTTGCAACAACCTACCCATCAAGAGCTTCGAGATACTTCTGCTTCCTAATCTCAAAAAAGATCTTCATCGAGTATCTGTTGTCATCGACTTTAGTAAATCCAGACAAGTACTTCTCAACTTCTTCCCACTCTCCAGCTTGAACTTTCTCCTCAAAGTACTTCATATTGAAATAGAACCCTGATTCTTTCTCAAGCCTGCATCAAACAAGTTCATTTATTAAGAAAAAAGGGTTGGCACAATGAGGCAGAGGATATAAGAAAGGAAACACGATACTTTTGTATCGCCTCGATCTTTCCAACATAAACTCCACTTGGAATTCAAGATTCGAAAAAAGTTTTACAACCGCTAGACCTAAAGAATTTTATTACTCAAATTCCCCCTCAGCCCTGAATCTAAAGGCAGCAACCAGGACAAATTCAAATTCCTTTCCAAATCTCATGTCCCGCTTTCGTCCAAAAAACCAAATGAAGATTAAACCGCACTTTACATCGGAAAAGAACAAAAAAATTACAAAAACACCAACCTAAATGACTAATATAAGTTCAAGACAATAGGTCTGAAAGGCAAAAGCTACTACTCAATCAAAGTCAACTCTCTTGACTCGCACAGAAAACTACCTCCGACCCGGGAACAAGATTTGACGACAAAACATTTCCCTCATCCTCGTAAATCCAAAGACCATCCGTTTCGTCCTCGACATCTTTCGCAACCGCAAGAAAACAAACAGAAACCGACGATTAACCGACGCGTAACGCCCCCATCCCACCCTGCTCCGGCCGCTAACACACCCCACGAACGACCTCGAATCTGCATAACCTCTCCAACCCACGACGCACCACGCACGCATCTGACGTAATCTTAAAAAAAAAAACAAGAAAGAGCCCAAGAACCGAGGCGACCGAACTTACTTGTGCACGGACTCCTTGAACTTTTCCTCCTCCAGGAATTGAAGTATGAGGAACACCAATTCCCGGCTCAGCGACGACATTTCTCCCAACCTCCTCCAAGCCAAAAAAAACCAAGAAAACGCCAAGGAAACGCCAAGAAACGAAAAGCAAGAGAAAAGGAGAGAGACCCTCCTCCTCCTTCCTCCTCAAC
This sequence comes from Eucalyptus tenuipes, assembly GCA_014182365.1. NCBI lineage: Eukaryota > Viridiplantae > Streptophyta > Magnoliopsida > Myrtales > Myrtaceae > Eucalyptus > Eucalyptus tenuipes. The sequence goes on along the minus strand of CM024544.1, from coordinate 40,764,633 downwards.
AACAAATCCGACGGACGCACGGATCCTCAGGCGTCGTCGTCCTCCCCGAATCGAAGCAGCTCGGAATGGCCCCCGGAGCGCCTCAGGAACCTCATGAATCTCCGCGTCCCGGACCCCGCAAGCATCAATACCGCCCGGAATTCGAGGACATCTAGGGTTTGAAAGGCTGCGAGGAAGAGAGAGAGAGAGAGAGAAGATAAAGGAGGTAAGAGATAGAGAGAGAGAAGAGAGAGAGAGACGGAGAGAGGGACCTGGTCTCGTTCGCTATCTTCGATGCGCTGTACAGTGCCGGGGCGGGGGGACTTTCTTTTTTCCTTTTTTTTTGGCCCCCTCACTGACCTATCAGTGATAAGCACAAGGGCGTATCGATCTTGGTCTGATACGTTCCCTCGCTTATCGGATAGGCGCCGGTGATACGCACGTGCGGCTATCGTTTCGTGCGGTGATTGGAAAGTGGGGAAGGGGGAGGGGGTGGAAACGATGCGAAGCTGGGAATTCAAATCTAGTGAATATCCAGGGGCACAAGTCCAGTCCTTTCCATTCATTTCGTACTGTCGCTTTCCTAAAGGAGAAAATCTAAAACGGAAAAAAAAAAAAAACTCATTTTTCTCGCCGATTTATCGCGATCCGAGATGGATGGATGGAGAGACGTGGAGGGCTTTTTTCATTTTTATTTTTTTATCGTGTCATTTCGGTCGTCGGTCCAATTCGGACCACGCGCGTATTTTTCCAGACCCGTAGGTTCTGACGGTCGAGTGGGGCCCTCCCTCTGCGTTTTTGTCTCTCTCTCTCTCTCTCTCTCTCTCTCCATCTCGATCGCTAGATGTCACGTTCGACTGCGGAAGATGCTGGAAAGAACGGACGTTGTCAAAATGAGTTTTGCGAACATAAGACGTTCCTTTTGGAGGAAGTTTCGTCGCGAGCCTTCGACCAGCGTTTTCCGGATTATTCTTTTTATTAGACACGTACCCGAAATATCAATCACGCATATTACGCCAAAAGCCGGTATATATATTGACGATCGCGATGTACCCTTGGTTAATAGCTCGGTGCTTGAGCACTTTTGCAGCTTTTGAGGTGTTATATTACCGTGTTAAGTATAATCGGTGTTTTGAAAACCGAATTATTCTGTGTTGAGTATGCTTGTTAAGACGTTTCTAGGATCTTTGTTAACAGAGATCGACTCTTGTGAGGTTTGCTCGACAAGTTTCTAATTCAAGACTCGTTAAGAAACTTAATGAACGGCTCTTAACATACTGTCTATTTTTGCGTTATATTAATCACTACTTTTAAAACTAAACTATCGCGTCTTGAATGTGCTTCATACGTGTGCCTCAACCACTTGTGAGCAAAGACTATTTGTTGAAAAAAATTTTGTCCGCAAGTTTCGAAACTTAATAGAGTGCGTTTGATAATCGTTTTGTTTTAGGAAAAAATTTCTACTCAAAAATTATTCTTTTTTATTCTATTCCTAGACGAGTTTATGAGTATTCAAATAAATTTGATAATTATGTAAAATTTTTATTCCCGAAGTAGAGATTTATTTAGTACGACCCTCAAATTTTTTTGTGACTTAAAATGCGGAGTCTCCTCCGAGGCAGCGACTAGCTAGAGGAAAAAGAATAACAAAAGGAAAAAAAGAAAAGAGAAAAAAAATGTTTGATTCTTGAGTTGTTTCCGAAAATAAAGAAACGGCTTTTTTTTTTAATTGTGAATTTTTTTCCGAATCTAATCCCAATAACAAAAAAGTTACTAAATAGATTTTTATTTTAAGAATCGAGCACCATTTTGCATGTTACCAAATAAGCCCTTAACTAACTTAACAACGGAAGCTTTAAATGTCTCGGATAGTGTTTATTAATTATATGAAATCGTATTGATCTCGATTTGAAAATACAGTATTGTGACCTTTACTAGAAATGTTGCGTTGCTCGTCATAGTTACTAATGCTTTATGCTTTGATTTACATGAGCTGCCTGCGGTGGCCAGGATGGAGAATAATGCTAAAAAGAGAATCGAATGATTTACATGAGCTTATTTATAAATTTTATTAGATAATTATTCAAGGTAATACACATTAATCAATGTTTTACACCATTAAAGTGAGATATAGTGCACAATATCGAAAGATGTAGAGAATTAAGGGAAATATTCTAATTATTCCTGACACTTCGCATGACCAAAGACACTAACTACAGATTCTAAATATAAAGTCAATGCACTAAAAGTTTCGCATAACATGTACCTTTTTTTCCCCCTTTTTTTGGTGAACAATATACTTTCTTCTATTCGACAACGATGTGTGTGGGTAACCTCCCAACACCGAAGCATCATATCTTGCTTTTGACGGATTTTTGACGTCACAAATGGACTAGAAATCAAAGGGCCACTCCCTATATTAGTGGCAGAAAAAGAACTAGCAGCGCGTACCCACGCAAAGAATAATATCCCAGACTGATTGATTTAACTAAATTATTTATATATCATACATTATACCAGGACTCAAAAAGTCGGTTCTCGATTATATAGATATTTATTTAATTTCGCATACGCATGCGTTTGTTTTCCTCTGAAAAATTTTCTTGAAAAATCTTGTTTTTTTTTTTTTGGTCTAAATTTTTATGATCTTGTTCGGCGGACCCTCCAGAGAGGAAGTAGTACCAATCAATATTTCATTTATACTTATTTTTCAGCCAATTATTGCTTCTTCTTCTTTTTTTTAGCCTTTTCGAGAGCTTTCTGTATATTTAATTGCATTGCACCATGCGCATACCATACAAACTAATAACCTCCTGCAAGGGATATTCATTAATTGATCGTTGTTTATTAAAAGAATATTGAAGGTTGATCATTTTCACCTATTCTTTTTAAGATAAATACCACAAAAAACATCAGAATACGTTGCAACACAAATCCTTTATTTCATATCAAAAAATCCTAAACTTGTGTATTGTGACATAAATACTCCTAACTTTTTAGTGTGACGCATATACCACTTATTCAGTTTTATCTAAGATATATTCATCAAACTAGTATAAGTTTAGGGCATTTGATCATAATGAATAAGTTTAGGGTTTTTATCAACATAAAAAAATTCGAGATATTGATGTCATAGTGGGTATAGTTAGGATTATTGTGGCATTAACCATTTTTTTAGAGGGACTTGCATTTTGAAAAGATGATAAAAATATAATTAAGAAAGTGGGAATGTGATATATGGCCCATACTAGGAAAAATAGATTTGAATTTCTGTCCCGCGAAGAATATTCAATTTAATAGATTTGAATTACTGTCCGGCGAAGAAAATTCAATTTGAATTTGGAATCTGCCACGGACAATTACGGGACGATTTGATAGCTACATCTACCTTTTAATTTATCATTTTTCGTGAAATATTCTTTAGCGATATATATACTGCTTGTTCTTTCCTCTCTTTTTTTTTTCCCGTTATAGCGAGGAATTCTATCGATGCACGTCTCCTTCTTTTGACCGCAGATGGGAATCATGTCATGCGCAAATTCCATTTTTCTCTGTTCAACATTTTTCGTTTTTATTTTTCGTTTATATAATTGGTCAACCAGGCGGCGATGCTGATTGATGACTGCAGCGTTATACGGTCGATCCTCATGCACTGGGTATTATGTCGTCAATTGGCATGAGTGCACACCATAAATTTTTTTAAAACAAGATAAACTAAAAAAATAAAGTCTTTTGGCTGTATTTCGTCCATGCAATCTGATTCCGAGGCTATTTGCGTTAAAAAGACAGACCATAGAGAACGGTCCCAAGGGCTCAACTTCTGGTCCACATTTACAGTTGACAAAACTGTACGTTGATTAGTTAATAATTACTCATTAATTAAAGAAATAAAAGAAAAGAGATAGTTCTGGCATATATACATATAAATAATGCATTATGCAATTAATCTTTAATGGGCTTTATCTTTCTTCTTTTAAAATCCCTTTTCTTTTGTCAAAAAAAAAAATGTTTGATGCATTCTGCAATCAATCTTTTAGGTTTTTTTTTAAGCTACGTTTATTTAGCAAAAAATTAACAAATTGAAAAATATTTTCTTGAAAATAATCGTCTATAGTCCTTCAAAAATAATTGGTCATTAAATAATATTTCACCATTGACAACAACTCATGTCTAAATATTTTTGTGTACAATGAAATTTTTTTTTTGTTTGTTCAATTTTGTAAGAGGTATAAACGATTTAGGAAAGTGTTTTCCAAATTGTTCTTTTTCATTGAAACAAATGCACCCTATGTAGGACAAAATTCGTGTTTGTTTGTCAATTAGTATAACATATATACATGAACTAATAGGTGAGGGGGGACTATAAATATAAAGAGTATATAGAGCTTGTTATCTAGCGAAGATGCAATCAAGCAGATTTCCCTTATTCCATATTCAAAAATATGAAATCTTTTTTCACACTAATAAATTTCAATTAGTTGCCAAGCGCGGGCCATAACCATGCCCACTCCACGTTACTTTTGTTTCGTATATTTATCTCGCTTAATTCTTGCTTAATGTTATAATTATGGTTAATGGATCAATGAAAGCCAACAAATTAAGATACGTCTTTTATGTTCACTTATCTATTGAATTAATGAATTTCCTAAATTCATGTATCTTTTAGTTCATGTATTTATTGAGTTCACGAATCTCTTGAATTCACGTGTCTCGGGATTCATGAATCTCTTGGATTCACGTATCTATTTATTCATGAATTTTGTGGATACATGTGTCTATTTAATTCATGTATCCTATTTAATTCATTCATGTATTCTATTTAATTCATGTATCTCTTTTGTATATGAACTAAAAAGCTTTATAAATAGATAGGAGCATAGAGCTTCTTGACAATTTTTTTTTTTCCGACTCGATTCCAAAAGAGATTTGATATATTATTCTACTCTTCTGATTTTTCTGGTATTTATGCTGGCTTAATTGAACGATTCAACTGAGTCCTATTTACATAGTGCTAATCCAAACAGGTTCGAGGTGTTGTATCTTGTGAGGCATAGTTCATGAATTTGCGAAACACCATTGACATGAACTAATCGCCTTAAGGAGATTCAGATATCCGTACCTCACCTCTATTACATTGATATTTTGATTACAACAAATAGTTTGTTTTCTCTGGATTATATTCCAACACTTAATAGCTCCTTAAGAATACATAGATAATATGCACACACCATTAGGCACGAAACCAAACAAAAATCGTTATGGGGTGGCGAGGATAGAAGGTGCCGTTGGAGAGACTAAAATAACATATATCCAAGTCAAGCAATGATTTTCTTCGGTCCAAAATGACAATGGTCATTTCCAAAATAGACATGCATATCCATAACTTAGATGGCAATGCACACAACATTTAGAGGGTGGAGGTCATAATAATTGTTTGATTTTATATTTAGACTTTACTGGTCTTGAGGGCTATTGTAGGAAAAACAAATTGTTATTAGTTGCAAATTCTTAAAAAAATGAATCCAAAGACAATTTATAATTATTTATTATTTGATTTTTTGTGATTCGAATAGATCGTTATTCTCATTATAGGTTAAAGATTGTTGCTAGTCATCTCTTTTTACATTTATGTTCTAACTTTCCTCTTAAAACTTCTAGTAAACGATGTTATTCATAAAAAGTCAAACAAAACCCACTTTTCCGTTAATTATATGGATAAGTGTTGGCAAATTTAAAGAAACTGTCAATTAGAAAAATGATTAGGAAAATTCCAAATAAGAGTTTGATGTGCCCCATTTTCTCAAATAAGTGTCTATAATTGTTTCAAATACGGGTTTAAAGTGACTATAATTATTTCAAATAAGGGCTCGACCTCACTGGTCACCAATCGCCTAAATATTTGACCGATCAAATGGCATTTTCATCCAATTAAAATTTTAATGTTAATTTTTTTTTTATAATTTTTTTTCTCTTTTTTTCCTTTTCGGTGAGGGTTCGACAACTCTCGTTGACCACTAGTGAGGGTCGGTAAGGGCTCGAGCACCCTCTCCTAGGGTCGACGAGGCTTGGCAACCCTTGACCACTGACAAGGGTGACTTTACCTAGGGCAAGCCTATCCCTTGCCAGTCGTTGGCAAGGTGACCCTCACCTTGATCCAGCAAGGGCTTGCCTCGCCAATGGCCGTGAGGCCGACCTCCCCTAGGACAAGGGTGGCCCTCATTAGATCAGGCAAGGGCGACCCTCACCCAGCCCTCTCCTCCATTAGCGATGAAGAAAGAAATACTGTAAAAAGGAAAAAAAGAAAAAGAAAAAAAGGTAATTGATTAAAATGCTCTTAACCAACTAGAAAGTTATGCTCTTATTTGAGAAAATAATGACATTTTAGGTAATTGTTTAAAATAAGATTTACTTTAAACCTTTATCTGAGAAAATGAAAGCATTTTATGCCTTAATTGGAATTTTCCCAAAATGACCAATGACTTGACAAAATCTTATCACTTAACTTGTTTGTAACTCAACGACAACTTTACGGAATTACTTTCTTTTTTATTTATTTAAAGAATCACAATTTATCAATATTCTCACTATTCATCGATTTTTTTTTTTTTTTTGTGAAAGGTAATAAATATATTGACTTTAAACCAAAAGAGCTATATATAGCTAAACAACAAGGACTCGGTCCCAGAGACTTGTACTCACAAAGACAACAAGTTAGAGTGAGTGGAAGGGGGCCAAGGTAAAAGGAAACCAAGCCAAGGGCAAGGGAAAGAAAAAAGGCCAAACAACGGCACAAAACCAACAAGTCTAAACCAACACAAACAGCAATGAGGAAGCACTACGAACAAAAGAAACCAAGCACGGCTCTAAGATTGGTAATAAGGGCGTCTCTGAAGCCAGGAGGAGGGCGAAATCCATAAGAACCTCCGAGCAGATGAGAGATAGGAAAAACCCCCTACTAAAAAACCAGTCGACTAATAAGGTGATCAGCTCGCCAAAATGGAGGGGTTGAGCGACCAACTTTGCAACAATCTCCTATTAGCCACAGTGGGAGGGACTTGATGGAAAGACAAGGCTTTGTCCTTTATAACCTGTTCAAGGCGCCTTTTCATGGCCAAAAAGGAAGGAGGTCTATCTCGGAACAGTATATTGTTATGCTCCTTCCAAGTGATGTTGCATAAAGCAGCAAATGCAAAGCGAGCAAGAGAAGAGCGGAAGGAAGATCCTGAGAGAGATTTGATTTCCCAAAGCAAGTTTTCCTTCCAAGATTTAATTCCGCCAAGCATACTTAAATCTTGCGGCCCAAAAAGTGGCTAAGGCAACAGGAATGGGGCATCCAAAAAACAAGTGATCAACCGAATCTAGTCGATAGGAGCAGAAGCCACAATTCACATCCACTATTCTACCATAGGTAAGGAGTAGTACCTGAGTCGGTAGTCTATTTTTTGTAATCGACCACAACAGGAATTGGTAGCGGGGAACCAATGAATTGTTCCAAGTGAAGGGCGCCCACTGTACTGGATGGCTAGTTGACCGAAAAGTGTCCCAAGCAAACGCAACAAAAAAGGTGCCACCCAAGCTGCCCAGCCAAAGACATCTTCATCATTGAGTTCAGGTAGGGGATCATCCCAAGAGACAACCACATCCAGAACACCCGAAGATGGGTCAGGATAGGAGAAAAGTCAGTGACTGTAGCTTCTTTGGGTAATCGAGAACAGTAAATGTCTGCATTGGAAAATAATAAGTTCAGTGGCCCTTTAGGGTGCCAGTTGTCGTACCAGAAGAAAGTCGAGTAGCCATTTCCAACTCGCCAGCCAAAGCACTTGTGAAACTCCACACGAAGGTCCAAGATTTTTTTCCGAGACCAAGAGCAAGAGGTAGGTTTAGATGCTAGCCAAAAATTAACATTTTTCAAAAAGACAGAGTGTATCCATCTGTAACCAAAGGGATTCACTATTCATCGACTTTTATTTGCATAATTCACCAACTCTTCGCCTAAAATTACGAGCCTAAATTAGAGCGGCCTGCCGATTAAATTGTTGACATTGGGGCATCAGTTTTGGTCCGAGTAATTTATTGACATTCGATTCCTTTGAATCTATCAACTTATCCTAATGTCAATCAGCAATTGAGACTCTGAATTCGGTCATGCACGCATACGATTGGCAATTTTTTTTTTTTTTATAATTTTCGTTGAATACGTCATCACCCAACTGATTATTAAGCAAACCCCTCTTCTTCAACGAGTAAATATTTTTTTTCTCAACAGAAAAGGTCAATTAAAAGCATAAGTAAGTAATCCACGGATGTCGTCATGCGCGCACGTGATCGTCCGTCCGTTCGTCTTAGGAAGCGTTCCCACCTTTTGACTTTTTGGGGTGGGGCGAAGCGTAACGTAAGCCACCGTCGGATACCCAGCGGTGGTCACATGACCGACGTGGCCGAGGATCGAGATCTGCTAAATTTCATTTTTTTATTTTTTTTTTTTTTTAAAAAATTCAGAAAAATAATAAATTCTGTCAACTGTAACATATTTACTATAAATATCAAAAGCCTCAAATTTGTATTTATATAATATATTTACTCTTCATCAAGATTCCATTATGAGCATCATTAAAAATCTATCTACATGGACATGACGTATACACAACTTCAATAAAATAAAAAATGATGTTATTTTGATTGAAAAATCATTTGGTGAAACATTAACAGAAGGTAAATATATCTTTATATCTTAAGAGAAAAAGATAAATATATTATAATGAACATAATTTAGGAGTTCCGGCCAAATGTATTATAGTGAGTATAGATTTAGACGGTTTTTTTCTTTTATTTTATTTTTTTATTTATTGGGTTCCTTCTTTGTTTTCTCCTCTTTATTTTATTTTGAAAAAGAATTCTGACAGAGACAGAGGGACAGATTAATCAGCGCCTCATCTTTTGGGCAGTGACTAATATAAATATTTTTCTATCATTGAGTGAGTTTTTTCCCAACTTCCAAAGCAGCGAGGTGAGAATGATACGACACAATGATGTGTTCCCCCTCATACCTGGGCCCCACCACCGCCAGTAGCAAGAGAGAAAAGAGGGAAAAGGACCCTCATCTTTTCTCAGTAATGATGCCCCACTTTCAGATGACACCTGGCCGGTTCTAACCTCGCATGTTAGTACTTTGCTTCCGGGAGTTTGATTGGACTGATCCATCAGGACATGCTCCCCAACATTTATTATATTATATCATATTCCTCTATAATAATTATCCATTTTTTTGTCAGCAATGATCATGCGTAACGCGGATAAAAAAGTCACGACTTCACGAACGGTAAAGTCTCTTTATTTAAATGTCAAGTAAAGGTCGCAGACAATCATTAATATAATTCTCAAGTCATCATCAACTTACCAAAAATCCCAAATTATACCTACCATAATATATTTATTCTAAATTCTTTTCCATAACACTATTAAAATTTATACTTATATCATATATTTACTCCGTCAAGGTTTTACTTATGTAGATAGCAGAAAGTAAAGGATTTTGACATAAGTCACATGACGTAACTGAAATAAAAATAGCGTTTTGATTGAAAAAAATCATCCGATTAAACTTTGATTGATGGTAAGTGTACTATATCAATATAAGTTTGAGATTCCTCGTAGCATAAGAAAAAGTTAGAGCTAAAGATATCACGACAAATATAAATTTATAATATTTTATGTTATGAAAGGAGTTCAGAATAAAGGCGTCGATACTTTTCACAACGGGTCGATGTTAACGCACCCACCCAAGTGGCGTCTTTATAAGGAAGAGAAATCGCTATAAAAAAAATACAAATCGGTGAATATTTTGAGCTACACGGATCGAGACTCCCCAAGCAATTTTCAAATCGGTCCATCACGACGACGGTACACGACTCTCTCTCTCTCTCTCTCCCGTCAAAATCAAAATAAAAAGAATCCACCACCACGCGCCGACGCGCCTCCGAAGCCGCGCGTGGGGAAGGGGCTCCCGGGGGACAAAAGTAGCGTGCGGTGCGCGCACGTTGCGCGTCACGTCGACAGCGAGATGATGATGGCGGAAGAGAGGGGGATGTTCCGCGCGATAAAGAGCGAAGAGAAGATCGCGCCCCGAGAGGAGGAGGGGCGAGATACGATTTTCTCGCGAGATATCGCGTGCGGCTCTCGCCATCCGCAACCGAATTTTCTCCTTTTTTTCGATTTTTATTATTTGAAGGAAAAAACTTTCAACAACTTTTTTCGGGGGGGTGAAGTGAAGTCGTGTCGTCCAACTTCTTCTCAGCAGCTCGCTGCTTGCCGGGTCAAAGCGAACTTCGATTGGCGGTTCCGAGTTAGACAGCCGCGCGGGGGCGAATTGCCCGTTCTGCCCTTACTCTTGCGTACGGACAGGACTGGCTCCTTTTTTATATATTTTCTTTTCCCTAACCTTTGACGACGTTTTCGCATTGCCCGCCCTTCTCCAGAAATTTATTGCGAGGCCTGCTAAAACAAGTGGTGTAGGGGTTCCTTGTTTTCTATTTTTCTAATTTTTCGATTCTCGAGAATAAGTTTAGAATAAAAATTATTTGACAAAGTGATTTTAATTTTCTATTTTTAGAATAAATTTTTACTCTAAAAATGAATTTTGAATAAATTAGAAAGTAAAAGTTTTCTACCTTTTTTTATTTTTCAAACAAAAGTAAGAAATAAAAACTCTTGCTACTAGTTGATTGCCCACCCGTCAGTATTGGCCGCCGATCGTCGATCGCTAGCCATTCTCCTGCCCACCTCCTACCGCTGTTCGAGAGGGGATACCGCAAAATTTGCCTATGACATGAGTTAGGGAGAACGAAAACAAGAATTTGTGACAAGTATGTCATTCTACACACACGACCTTCCCTTGACCTCAGAATAGGGACTGCTTGTTAGCCATAAAATTCCTTTTCATTCTTTCACTCATATCATAGAAAATTTAGAGCAGCAGAATTCTAATGCACGGATTCTACATTTGTGGTAAGTGCAGAGTATACTACCATAATTGATTAGAACATTTCTAGTTTTGAAGAATCATACCAGGCAAAAAGGAAGAGGAAATAGTTTTTTAGGGATTCATAACAAACCACACAATATCATTTATAGAGAGGTTGCGCTTTGCCTCTTAAGGTTTGCATACACCATCTCATATAGGCATGAAACAACTCACTAGAATTTCATATTAATCGTTTGGCTGACAAATGCCAATTATTTACATCTGTCAAGTTTCTTATCGATAGATTGACTTTTTCGCTTATTATCATGCTTTTTCCGCTTCTACTACAGTGCTACAGTATTATGAACAGTTTGTACATGAATGGTACACTACAGTATTTTAGTACTTTGAGTCAAACTTTTCGGCTTCTTCATGTGAATCCTTTGTCTCTTTTATTTTGTCTTGAACAAGTTCTTGGCAGAATCTTCAATTTCTTCACTTATTATACCTATGAATAGGCTCCTCAGTACTATCATTTGAATTCGAGTCTTTTCCATCTTTTTGCCTTTAATATTCCTTGATGATTCTTTCGATTTTGAGGGCTTCAAGATGTTTAGTAACTATATCATTTAGAGGCTGGTATGAGTTGGATGGAATATCAAGAGGATTGAAAGTGCTTTTTTTTTTTTTTTTTATACTGTTGCCTGAGTGCTTCGACGAGCTTCTCTAGTTCTTCAATTGCTAAAAAAACTTTCGTATTTAATTTATACAACATTTGTCTTTTGAACGACTGATGAGAGCTTGTCGAAATATCGGTGGAACTTGTCAGGATGCTAGGTTGGGTTAGATACTCAGGCTAAAGGGATGGACTTTCTTTGGTAAGACCTAGTCTAAGTGTAACCTACAATTTACCATGATCAAAAGGATCCTGTGACGGTGGTCCTCCTCATGGTTCTTGTGATGATGAAATTGGATCCATGTGAATTTGTTGGTGATTGAGAAGTGTTCGGCATATCCATTCTGTAATATCTTCTTAGGCAAGAATTGATTGTCGGACAAGCTGTGCAGTAGTCATCATAATGATCCTAAGAAGCAAGAAGTAGGATCATCTTATGTTGGCCATGTTTCTAGTGGGATGACTTGATTGCGCTGGCACAATACTCTTTACAATTCTCGATATTGTCAAGGATAAAATGAGATTCTACAATGAAATGTTGTAAAAATCTCATTTGGCACACGTTGAGATTTATATGTGGATGCTCCAACGTCTGCTGGAGTTTTACACATATTTTCATTGTGCCCAGACATATATCTAGGGCCTAAAGAATAAAAAATTTGTATAAATTTCTAGGCCAGGCCTGCATGCTCTGAGTTAAGCTTGGAAAATACATTTTCATGCACTTAATGATTTGAACCAGCAAAGCATTTCCTCAAAATATTTATGCTTGGTTTCTTCTTGGATAATTCTGCTGATGATAAGAGGCATCTTAGCTGTCGAAAACTCAATGGTTATAGTATAAAGATTAAACAAATACGAATAAAACCACTTTAACTTTTCTGAAAATTCCTCTTATGGGAAGAAGGTGAAATGATGAATAAGTGGATATTTTTAGATGCAGCCCATTTGGTTTGAGGAGAAGACCACCATATTCACTAAAAATTTGGAAATGATAATGCCACCTAAGTCTTCCAAGATTCTTAACAAGAACATTGGCTTGGATCAACTTAGGGATTTCTAGTGGGTATGAATAGGAAGGCCATTTGGGTTTTATTTCTTGGGCTTTGAAACCGCCTTTGGGATTTCTTACCACATACATGTTTATAGATGTGGTGGTTGCAATTTTTTTTTTTTTGTCTGGACAGAAAATTAGCAAGTATATTCTCTTTTCCAGCAATATATTTAATTTCAAAGGAATATTTTGAAAGCCATTCTATCCGTTTAAGAAGTTGTGAATGTGGAATTTGCTTCTACTTGAATTTCAACATTTGAGAGAATGAGGACATGTCCATCTCCACAAGGAAATAATGTCCTATAAGATACAATTCAAATTTTTTGATACCATATTTTACTGCGAAAATTTCTTTGAACATAGAATGGTAATGCATTTTTGCTTGTAAATCTTCCATTCTCGTGTCCACAAACTTGTCGTTTTCCATCAATTTCTTCAAAAAGAACGGTAGCCCAATATTCATCATTTGTGTATGTTTGCAAGACCCTTTTCCCTGTGGAAGGGATTTGTAAATGAGGGAGATGTTGCAAAATTTCCTTAAACTTGCGTACAAACTTAGTTTGTTGTAGTCCCCATGGAGGAGTATTTTTCTTAAGCATCTATTGTAGTAAACTTACAAACTCTATGATTATTGGGACAAAATTCCTGAGATAATTTACCATCCAAAAGAATTGTTGAACCTGCTTGTGAGAAAGATTTTCATCAGGAAATTTTTGTAATTCTTCAGCAATATGAGGACCAGAATAATAAGTTCCATTTTTAAGATGCATTCCAAGAAATTCAATTTCTTTCTGAGCAATGATTATCTTCTTTTGGGATAACATGATGCCATGCTTTCGGATTAGGTCTGCAAATTGGGCTAAAAAGTTACAATAATTATCCTCATCTAGACTGCATAAAAGGATATCGTCAATGTAAATTTGAGCAGTGGCTAGGATACACTGGAAAATTCTGTACATGGCCTTATGAAATAGCGAATAAACTGTTTTGAGACCAAAATGGAGCATTGTTCATTGGAAATATGATTTTAATACAAAATCCAATTTTGTACCTATCTCTAGGGTGAATTCTCAACTACCAAAGTCTAGCTTTAATGTCAAACTTGGAATACACTTTGGCTTGGGTGAGGTTAGAGGATAAAGAATTCCGATGTGGCAGAGAAAATTTATTATCTCGTAAAAATTGATTGAAAGGTTAATAATTGATAATCAATCTCATATTTCCTCTGTTTTGCTTCACTTGCTTGTTAACATAAAATGCTTTATAAGCCCATTGAGAATTTTAGGGCTCAATTAACCCTTGATGAAGCAAATTCGAGCATTCCTTTTATACTAAGAGCAAATGTTTCGGATTCATTTTGGAGCGACTTGCTTTGGTGGGATTGACATCCTCATTTTTTTTAAAGGAAGATTGATAAAGAAATCAAGATTTTTCCACATAGGGCTGAAGCATTTTTGGACAAAGTTCGAGTGAGTAAAATTGAATCCGAAATGCTCATTTGAATAGTGAAGAATCTTTGGATGTCCACAAATTCTTGAAACCGCCCTTTAAACCATAGTCCATTGGGCATAATTCTGAGTTTAGGAACTTGTGTAAGGATATCCCTACCAATAATGATATATTTATTTGGTAAGCTAGAGCCAAGGATCTTGAGGAAAGAATTGTAAGGTGATGGGTTTACTTCGAACTCTTGTAGCAAAAGTATCTCCAAAAACACAGTTAAAATACCGATGTATAACATCCGATATTTTTTTAGAAGTATCTTTATGTCAAGTAGGGGTGAGTGCGGTTCCTGATTTCAAGGAGAGAGGTTCTAATTCCCGGTTCCTTTTTTTCGAAACCGGGTTCCTGGTTCCTAATCCTAAAAAGTGAAATTTTAATTTCATTCTAATTTGTTTCTCCACTCTCTCTCTCTACTTTACCCCTAACCCTGACTCTTGATTCTCCTTTGATCTTCTTCGCTCGGTGACACTGCTTGCCCCCTGACGCCGCTCGGCGACGCCCTCCACTTGACGCGGCTCGCCCCCCTTTGCTTGGTGACGCCCACAACGATGACTCGACGACGTCGCTTGCCTCCCTCTGTTCGGCGATGCCCTCGATGATGACTTGACGCCGCTTGCCCCCTCCGCTCAGCGACGCCACTCACCCCCCTCCGCTCGGCGACGCCCTCGACAATGATGCTCACCCCCTCCATTCGGTGACGCCCTCGACGACGACTCGACGCTGCTCGCCCCCCTTCACTCAGTGGCTCCCTTGATGACGACTCGAGCCAAGTGGGGTTCCTCCATCTGAACGCCCCCTGATGCCCTTTTTCAGGCTTGCCAAACCAGACCGTCTTCGTCTGGTTCATGCAATTTTTCGGCCTTATTTAGGTGCGGGCTGTTGTTGCAAGGTCTTAGGTGTCAATTTCTATGAACTCATGCTCGGGCTCGGTCGTCTCCGTTTCTTACTCAATTTGCCTATATTAACTATATGATAAAATGTCCAAGTTAGGCGCACGCTTGTTCTTTTTATTTATGGTGGAGACTTGCTGTGTGTACTTCATACTTCTTAGGTGTGTGAAGTTGAGTCTCGCTTGGTCAATGTTTGCTACTGGTTTGTAACCTCCTCTCAACCAACGCCTACCACGTGTTTGACAAAACGTGTGAATGAGATATGGTTTTTACGTCCTTATTCTTGACTGGAAGTCGATACTCGTTGTTTTGGTGGGCCTGGTGGCTAGCGGTGGCTGCGTTGGTCCGCTGATCGACGGAGTCTAGTGAAGGAGCGTGTTTTACCCGTCTATGGTGTTTGTGTTTTACCCGTCTATGGTGTTTTGCCTATGCTACTGGAATTTGAGGGGTTTTTGATTCGGGTGTTCTGGGCGTGCTTGAAGAGGAGACAATATGAACAAAGTATGGGCTAGTTTTAAAAAAAGGAATAAAAAATGAAAGAAGACAAAAAGGGTGGGCTATGCGGTCAATGAAATCTTTAAAATATGTGACTTTCTAATCTCACAAAAGGAAAGAAAAGTCAAAAATAAAAATAAAAGAAGAGTGACAAAAGGGTGGATTTGTCTAAGTGATATCATAAGAAGTACCACTTGATGTTTCTATCCCCTTAATAGAGAGAAGATGATGGTGGTCCATTTCTAGTGTTTTCTTCATGCATTCGATCTCGCTCCCATGCAAAATTCTCCGAAGTTACCCCGCAACTTTTCCAAACCTAGAGAAGTTTAGGTATGGCTTTCGATCCTCCACTTGCCTGGGAGTGCTGCTTATTCTCCAACGTTTTGGGCATGGGACCTGAATTTTTCAAATTTGTCGTAAGGAATGACAAGATGGGTTTGTTTGTCATCATTCTGAATTGAAATACACGAGTAGTAGTTTGTTTTGCTATTATATAAATGTTTGATCTTTATTTTTAAATTTCTAACTATATTATATTATTATTGTGTATGTGTGAAGTTAATGTATCAAAATAACACGTCAAATGGAGGTGGAGGGACGTGAGGAGATGACTTTAATCACGAAATTGGAATTGTTTGGCGATGAAAATGAAAAAGAGCCATCCCTTACCATGAGTGCTACAAACAAGGTACTTGGTTTTCGTTTTCCTCCTCATGATAAGAAATATATATTCGAATGCTGGAATCATTATGCGATAATCAATGATAAGGATGGAAGAACATATCAAGTGAAGTGCATTCATTATGGGTCTATATTTAAGTATCGTGTTACTAACGGTACTTCTGTAATGAGGAAGCACTTGACCATGTGCAAGAAGTTTCCTTGCAATGTAGATAAGAGGTAGAAATTTTTTGCATCACGTAATGTAGACATAGCTAACAAGGTAGGGGAGATTTTAGTACTGGTAATGTCTTATCGACATGGTTATTTAATTAAGAACGTTGTTGGCAAATGCTTGCTCGATTCATCATAATTGATGAACAACCTTTTTCCTTGATCGAGCGTGTGAGATTTCGTGAATTTGTCAGTGAGTTACAACCTCTGTTCAAATATTTATCACGTTTTACAGTGACAAAAGATTGCATGAAGTTGTATTTTTGTGAAAGAACTTATTTGAAAACTTATTTTGGAAAGATTAATTTTAGGATTGCACTCACGACTGATACATGGGGTTCCATTCAAAACCTGAATTATTTGTGTCTCACTGCACATTTTATTGATGAAAATTGGAAATTGCATAAAAGAATCATTAATTTTGTGATGATGCATGGTCATAGGAGTAAGGAGATTGGAAAAATGATGGAGAAATGCATCCGGGAGTGGGGAATAAAAAGAAGTGTCCACAATCTTCGTGGATAATGCTAGTTCGAATGATGTTGCAATTGGTTATTTGAGGGAAAAGCTTTCAAAAGAAAAGTTGTTGATATTGGATGGTAGTGTTTTGCACATGAGATGCATGGCTCATATATTAAATTTGATTATAAGAGATGACTTGACTACAGTGCGTGACTCTATTGCACATATCTGAAATGTGGTTAGGTATGTGAGGAGTTCTCCCACGAGAGCCAAAGTATTTCAATCTTGCATTGAGATTGAACGGATCACTTACAAGGATTCGGTTATTGAACTCCACTTATCTCATGTTAAACACTGCCATAAAGTTCATAAAAGTTTTTGAAAGAATAGAAGAAGATGATTTATCTTTTGCAAGTGATCTTAACCATGAAATTCCTAAAGGTGATGATTGAGAAAATGTTATTACTCTTTTGGAAATTTCTAAAAGTATTTTATGATACCACCAATCGGATGTCGAGGAGTTCATATGTTACTTCAAATGATTATTTTGAAGGGATAACTCTTTTGTATAGATATTTGAAAGATGCAGCGGATGCTTTGTATCCTAAGCTTCAAGCTGTGGGTACGAATATGAAAGAAAAAATTACAAATGTTATGAAAGCTTGGATAAAGTGAATATGATGATGTTGATTGTGGTTATATTAGATCCCAGAGTCAAGTTGAATTTTGTGAGTTTCTCGTATGGACAAATTTATGATGATGAATAAAAAATTAAAGAGATTGCATTACAAGGTGAAGGACGCATTGGAGCGTTTGTATGAATTTTATGAGCAATCTTCTCTTGTTTCAAGTGATCGAAATTTTGGTAGCCACAATTTGAGTGTAAATAGTAATGGTTCTAATATCGATGTGGGTGGTAATGAATGTATAAAGAAGTATGGCATCCAAACTTGGAAGAAAATGTTTTTGCACTTGAATGAACAAGAGTGCGATGACAACAAATCCGAGCTTGATGAGTATCTTCAAGAAAAAAAAATGAAAAAGTTCTTGATCTTGACTTTTTGATGTGGTGGAAGACTGTTGGCTCAAAATATAAGATCATTTCTTTGATGGCTCGGGATATTTTATCTATTCCTGTGAACATTGTTGCTTCAGAGTCAACTTCCAATACATCGGGTCATGTGCTTTATGGATTTCGAAATTCTTTAACTCCCAAAGTAGATGAAACTTTGATTTGCACTCAAGATTAGTTGAGAGTCGTTTGTATACTGATTGATGTTGAAAAATGTATTAGGAATGCAAAAAAATTTGAGTTGGGTAAGTGATATTTATATCTTTATAAATTGTAATTTCTTTTATATATCTAATAAGTGAATATTTTATTTAATCTCTTTTTTTTTTTTTTTTTTTTAAATATTGATTGTCTTAATGGGGAGATTATCATCGGTAAATAGAGTTTACTCGTCAAAGTGGAATGAATATATGTGGTAAGGCATCTAATACTTATTTTAGTTTACTAGCATCTCTCACTACATTTCCATCTGATGGCTTTAGTTCTCATATATGGGTTGATTATATAGTGAAGTTGAGCATCATGCTATGTATGTTCCAAAAGATGTTAGTTCTCGTCATGTCCAAGGAGCACTTACTCAAATTGCAATGCCAGGCTACCCTGCATATAGTGACCATTCAGTTCAAAGAAAATGTTGTAGTTGCAATTGCAAATAATCGATCCACGACATTTAATTTTTGAATTTAAAGCTATTAACAATGATTGTTATTTCCTTTGATTTCAGGTGATCAAACTTTGGAACAAATTTTTATGGATGTTTGAGGACCAAAAACCCATCTTTCTTTTAATGTCATATCTACAATTTTAATGCTCTTGTTTTTATGGTCTAGTGAATTTTGTTCCATTTCAATGCAGACTTTTATTCAATTTCCTCTCTTTTATCTATTTTAATTCCTTGCCAAGAATTCCTTTTCCTCTGGTAATAGTTTTGTTCGTTTTGTATTCTCTTTGATGAATGGCAAGTTTGTTTATTATTGTTGCATTCATTTTCATTTTTTAACTAAAAATGAAAAAAAAATAAAAAGAACCTATTGGACCTTGGAACCTATGACAGGATAGGTTCCAGGTTCTTGGTTCCAACGGTAGGTTCTAGTTTTCAAAAAATGAGAAACCTATACCCAAGGGTAATTTCATGGTTCTAGGTGGAACTTGTAAGGAATTTGAAACCGCTTACCCCTAGTGTCGAGAATAGAAACACTGGCTCTAGTGTTGATGAGGGCAATAAGAGAAATAGGCTTATCATACTTGGATAGGTATATTTTTATTGGGAAATTTGGAAGGATAGAAGGAGTATATTTACAAAGATCTTAGATTGTGGGAGGTTCAGAGAAGAAGAATACCTCTTCTTTGGGTTCTTCGGACGAGCTTTCAATGTAACTAATCTATGACCATGTCTGGATAGCAAACACAATGTGTTTGGTTGGTTCATCTTCTAGGGAAAAGATCGATTCAACTTTATGATTCTGGAGTGATACTCCAGTTTGCTTCTCTATCTTTTGGATTAAATGGAAATTTCTTCCTTTGTCCTTTGGATAATTTTTGATGAAATAGCCTTTCTTGTTGCAAATGTAACACCTCTAAGATTTTTTACGCTTTCTAGAAACTCCGTCTAGAACGCATTTTTCGCAAAAATCATCATTTGCACCTTTTCTTCATATGTTTTAAAGAGAATCTTTTGAAGTGGATTTGTTTTTTGCATTGATCCTTACAAGAAGGATTATCATAGGAGTCTTTCTTTGAACACTTGATTCTTAACTCAGGCTTTTGATAAACCCGGTCAAGTTCTTTGTTGCTTTTAAGGTAAGTCTCGAAAACCTTCCTTTGGATGCAAAGATCATCAAGAGCAAGATGTATCTCTTGCGGGAGTTTCCCAAGAGGAATATTAACAACCATCTTCTACTTATTTTGTATGGATTTCTCCAAAGTTTGGCCAATCTCTTGTGGAATGGAAGCCAAAAATACCTGCTTTAGGTTAGTATCAGCTCCAAGAGTATAGAATAGTTTAAGCATTTCCAAGAAATGCTTATTGAGATGCTTTTTTTCGTAAAGAGCATTATTTTCTTTCATAAAATTCTTTTCTTCTAAGTTCAAGAAGATCCTCTGGTTTACCGATAAAGAAGTGGTGGATCACACGGATCGTTTGATGGAAGTTTGTTAGAGTAAAAATGTCATTTGATTCTGGTCAAGAACAGTTCTCCACCAATCTTTTAGACTTCCAGTAAATCTACTTACAAACTCAGTCCGTATTTCATACCGACTTTCAACAAAAAATGCTTTGGTGTTAAGTCAAGCATAAAACTCTCGTAATCTGTCTGGCTATTTGAAATATGAGATATCATTGAGCGTGAAATAGTATTTTGAGGTTGAAGACTTTTGTTTAGGGTTTGGGTCAAGAAGGTGTACTACTTCTGACTCGGATGAATTTGATTCCATCTCTACTTTGGGGGGATCAGTCATATAGATAGGAGGCACACAGGATATTGGTGTTTGTGGCTTAGAGGTTGAAACATTTTCGGAGGAAAGAAAGTCCGATTTTGAGGCTGATTCAAAGGTATTTTTCTTGGCGGAGTCAAATGCAGCAACAGTTGGTATCATTTGTCTACTTTGATCTCGCAAGAATGTCTCAAGTGGATTTGAGACCATATGAGTAGAGGGAGGCTCCGGAAAAGGTTAAGGAGCTGGCCTCTTTTCTTCATTAATTTTTCTGTCTTTCTATTTCTCTAATATAGTTTCGGACTGTAACAATATTTCTTTGATTTTACTTTGGAGCTTCGTCAATAATTGAGATAATTGATGTAGCCCCAAAGGGGCCTACCTCTATTGGAATTGTTTGCCAAAACTGGAAAAATGGATTTAGAGGATGAACAAATTTTCCATCCCGCACGAGCTTGATTTGTCTCCTCAATTTTTTTCATTTTAGCCGTCTGGTCTTCCAAATGATGATGATAAACATATCTTCTAGATTTCATTTGTTGAAATTTCTTCTAGAATGTCTTAAGCAATTTATTTGTGACCAAAGCCTTTTGATTAACTTTTTGGTCAATATGATTAAGACGAGCTTAGATAGTAGAAAGCTTGGTGTCAATTGTCTTGAGAACATTATTTTGGGCCATGGCATTTCTGAATGCCAATTCAAGACAGCCTCAGTAGCCGTGACTTTCTTTTGTCTTCCATTATCGTCAATATACATAGGATTTGACCTTAGGAATATGACGAAATTGATTGTGATCATTTTTAAACTCTTCTAATGTCGAGAATGGGGCACTATAGTTAGATCTTTCCAAAGGTGGAAAGTCTGAGAGTTAGAGCATACAAACAGATGGAAGGACAAGTGGTTCTTTTGGTTTTAGGAAACATGAGGGCAAAGGTACTTGGGCTACTTCTAGAGGAAAATAGTTCTTTTTAACCCGTTTGTGGATGGGTTTATAAAAGGGTGAGACAACTGACTTTTGGGGTGAAGGTTTCTTTCTGGGTGGTGGTTGAGAAGGTGGAAGAGGTTCACATGGTTTAGGGATTTTTGGAGGAGGGTATGATCGAGGTGGTCCATATGAGATCATGAATTTGTATCTTCCTCCATTTTCACCAAGAGGTTCGACAGTCGGGTCTCCATCAAGGTATCTCTGGTAAAATTTATCTTTTGACAGTTTCTTTCTTCTGGATAGCCTATCATCTTCTTCTTCATCTAGAGGATTTGTACAAAGGAAACATTGACAATCATGATACCAAAAACAGTGTCTTGTACAGAGATCTTTATAGTAATGAATAGGAGTTCTTCCTGGTCAAAACATTCAATCGTGGATTTTGGATCCGGGTGGCCATTGTCGGTTGGAACATGAGCTGCACAGTGTTGCATCATAAGAATAGTAGGAAAAACAAAAGATGTGGCTTCTTTCTTTACCTTGCTAAATTTGATGACAACTGTGCCATATTTCTTCTTAGTAAACTAGGACTTTGTGAATTGGATGGACCTAGAATTCTGGTGAATTTTGTCATAGTTAGTTACCCACGTACTTGGGAGTAACTTAACTAGCTGATCTTGAGGAATTTGTTTAGGCACATGGATACAAGAAATTTGATCATTATCCATCAAAATGAACAAAGCATCTTCAGAACCAAGGAAGTTGAGGTCAACGACATAATTCAGAAACTGATAAACATTTGGTAATGCGAGTTAGTAGCAATAGAATCTGGAGCCTGAGGTGCTCTAGCAATATGTAGCTAAACCTTGAAGGTTAAGAGAAGTCATGCATCCGAGAAAGCCATATTGAAGTTAGGAAACGACATAATAAACAGTGTTCCCACATTGAGGGTAGTTTGGATAGTATCAACGCAAGCATGTTGGTAGTCTAGAAAATGGATGTCTAGAAGGACCATCTGTGAATTATGGGTAACTCTTTCCTTCCATTGAAGGATAAAGTAAGTCTAATGGCACCAAAGTGGAGGTGCACATATTACTGTTATATCCATTGTCTTGGAAAGTCATATGGGTGACAAAGTGTTCTTGCTGAGTAACTGGGATAGGATGTTAGTCAAATTTCGAGGATTTGACATATATTTTATCTTCTTTAGGAGTATGCTTAATAAGCTACTTAATAGAACGGATACGTGAAAAAGAGAATGGTTTAGCAAAAGCAGAATACCAATTTATAAGAAGAATGTGAGTTTATGAAATTTTACTATCTTCATTGAGATAGAACACCTCATAAAGATAGTCAATCTTAGAGACATTGGAAGCAAGAAATTCTAAAGGAGGGCTAAGAGAAACTGGGGCATTCATAGTAGTTGGTGTGGAAATTTCGGAGGATTTTGTTATTGTCTAAAGAGTCTCCCTTTTTGTAGTGAATAATCAACATCAAACTAAAAACATGCTAAAAAATGCCATGGCTCTTATACCAGAAAATTTGCTTATGATACGAGCCAAAGAGAATGAAAATAAAATTTGTGGCAAATATGCTATCCCACACACATGACCCTTCCTTAGCCTCAAAATAAGAACTTCCTATTAGTTACCAAATTCCTTTTCATCCTTTGACTTATATCATAGAAAATTATTATATAATTATCAAATGCGTATTTTTTGCTTAGAAACTCATCCATAAATTAGAAATAGAAAAATTTATAATAGAATGGTTATAATTCATGCCTTAAATGGCCTATATCCCAATTCATATACTTTTTTTCAACCGAATATCATAATAACCTATACCCATGTCATGTTTAACTTCAAAATTATTTTTGTGTTATGAAAAGTCCTAAATACATATGCCTGCCCTACATTTGCTCCAAACTAATTCCGCGTCACAAAAAATCTCAAATTAGTACGGTTGTGCCATATTTATCCCAAGCTAATTTTCATGTTATTAAAAGTTAGACATTTTTACATATTTTCAAAACTTAAGTCAAAATCAACAAATTTTTAGATATCAAAATCTAAGATTTTGGATTTTTTTGTAATATATAATTAGTTTGGAATATATGTGGCACGAGTATATTAGTTTGGTATTTCTTGTAACACAAAAATTGATTTGGATAAATGTGATATGGGTGTATCGATTTGGGTTTTTTTATGATGCAAAAATTAGTTTGGAATAAATGTGATTTGAGTGTATCAATTCATAACTTTTTGCGACAAGAAAATTAGTTTAAAATAATTGTGACATGGGTGTACAAGCATAAGATTTTTCGTGTTATAAAAAATCACGGGGTCTCACTTGAAGCTCACTGTCATGTAGCGGGGATGTGCGTGTGAAAGCATCTTGAGTTTATTTATAAACAGAACATCATGGGAAAAATTACCAGATTGATCTTTAACATCTTTTACTGATGTTAATTTAGTCATAAAATTTCTATTTTATCAATTTTATTTTAAACCTTTGCTAGAAATTTTAATGTAATTTTTTGGCCAATTTCCATTGGAAAATCGCTGACATAACGACATGCCATGTAAGATAACGGTGATGATTGGACTGCCACGTCGGCGATCTCAAGTGAAAATTCACCAAAATGATTAAATTAAAATTTCGTGCAAACGTTCAAGACCAAATCAGTGGAATTGAAATGTTTAGAATGAATTAATATATGCATAGTATGTTTAGGGCTGATGGGTAATTTTCCCAGGCGTGCCAGAGAACTTGGTCGGGGATGGCAGAGATTAAATTTTACGTCATCTACTCCATCATGATAGGACTACGCGTTTTGGTCTGGCTTGGTAGGTGGTACATGACCTAAAATTGAGGACAGGTCAAGAAGTCACTCATGTTGTGCGGTGTCCTTGTTGAAGCATGCTTAGTTTCGGAAGTCCTAATGAGACCCACAACGACAGAAGCTGCGCTTTGCTGTTTTTCATCGATGTTGACAAACATGGCCCGGAATAAGATGGGGAAGATTTTTTTAGGGATGTCGTCAGATATTTCTGCTACAGATTTCCCCATCTCACGCTTGCAAGGCACGTTAGATCGGATGTGAATTCTTGACTCGTGCTCTGCATCACGTTAGAAAGTCTTAACTCGAAAGTTCAAAACATTAATTAGAGGGTCACGACGTTACATGGAAAGCACAACCGAATTCAGCAGTCGCGCGACGCAGGGTTATTCTTTTGACGGGAATGATGATTTCTGATGCCACTCTTATGTATCATGTGACAGCTTTTATCTTGCGAGGTTCTGCCGTCTCCATGGTTCTCCCGTTAGCGTTTCCTAAGTGCACCAGAATCATGGGAAATCTTCTAAACCCCGGTGGCCACTAATGGGCTCCATCCGGTGCATGTAAATATGCTTCCCTGGCCCATCTCCATTCAGACATCGCTGAATCATCAACTGCAGATTCTTCTCAACGAATCACCAAACGCAACATCAAAAGTCAAGACATTCGATTTCGTCTCGCAGCCAGAAGAGAAGTTTTCGACATTGTTAGCCTACGATTGCTGACCCTCTTATCGTTTTTGGATCGATGAATCGGTTCTTTTGGAAGACAAATAGCCAGTCCTGCCCGAATTTGAGTTCCTTCCCCTGACCATGCCAATGAAGATGCAACGTTCCACCCCCGCCTCGTAAAGGAGTACAGTTAACTTCATCGGTAGCGGGGGAAAGAAATGGATTTAACTACAAAACTGCTACTGTTTCCTTAAAGAAGCCGAAGGGATTGCCTGAGCGCTAATCTATGCAGAGGAAATTGTCGGCACAAGTGCCGATATTATAGCACTTGGCTTATATTTACAGCTGGGCTTGCGTGGTTGCATCGGGGGCGCGTGAAAGCAGCACGATCTGGACTTTTTCGATTCCCGTTAGATGAACCGTTCCGCACATGGTTACTTCGGAGACTTGATGGGGTGAACTTGCTGAGATAGAGGGGAAGAGTGGAAGTAGAGACAAATGGCTGATATGTCGTCCATTGCAATTCCACGCCTCTTGCGTTTCCATGCATGGACAGCACACTCGACTAAGCGTTTGGCAGACTTGCTCCTGTCTGGCGTTGAGGATACAATGTCCACTGCTTCTTGATTGGATATAACATCCCACACCTGACAGGGAAAAAAAGAGCAACATAAGAAGCGATCGCTATTCAATAGTACTTCATACTGCGAAATAGTATCTAACTGCTCGTGCAAACAAAAGGGTTGATGAAGGTCGCATGATATTAGATAATCAACGAGGACGCTCTTCAGGAGAGGTGACATTTTCTCCCCCACTCTTGCAGGACGATTATTCTTACTCCTGCTTGTCATGATAATATGCCAGATGAAAAAGTTCGGTCACATGGCTTTTGAAATTGGGTCGCTATGTGGAGTACTTGAAACTTGGGTGACTAACAGTTCAAATTTGACATTTGTGTAAATCTAAATATTTTTCAGGAGTAATGTTACCGTCTAGAAACTAGAAAACCTCTATTGCCGGAGCATATATTCTATTATACATAGCACCACTACATGCCTGTTACTGTTTTGACAGTTCTGATTTGAAAACTCGCCATGGGTAAGTCTAGGGCAAACTGGAATGCACATTTTCTGAGGAAGCTAAGCAATCGACTTTCTTCTTTTTCGTCCCACCTTTAAAAGCTCAAACGACTAACGGCAGAAAACATACCCCATCAGTCGCCAGCACAACAAACTGGTCTCTGCTGCTTATGTTTCTCTGTGTCACCTCAGGCACAGATGTAAGTCCAAAATCTTTCACACAGTGATCTCCAAAGGCTCTAGACATTGCAAGTCCAGGTGATTCACCATCTGGCAGCCATAAACGGTGCACTCCTGGCTCATCCTCTAAACAGAATACCCTCCCATTGCATTGTATTATGCGCTCAGCTTCCTCTGCAGCAAGATCAACAGAAGTGTGAAGATCAGAAGAGAAGCTAAACCATGAGAGGAGTTATAGGCACGGGGACTAACGAGGTATATTGGGTTTAAAATCAACAGTGAGCTGAACGGGAAGTAAGCTCCCATCCTCAGAAGTAGTTGCTAATACAGCTCGTGAGTCACCTACATTGGCTATGATGATGTATTCCCCCTGCCAAAATATCAATTTCATTAGCTTCCACCGAAGGAACGGTTCCTGAAGAAGTAGAAATGCTAAATCAACAACTCCTCTGGTGGGCCAATCACTAATCTTAGTAACAGCAAAATGGTTGTTCATTTTATCAACTGTTTCTTTTGTATGGAGTGTGCATATAGAAATCTATTGATGGAACTGACCTTCCATGTCATGAATATATTGAAATGTCTTGTCTGGTCCAGATTTGAAGTTACACTTGCTGAGAACAAAGTCCACTATACATCTGAATTGCCTAGAAAGCTACCATCTTAATATTGCCTCTCGAAAGTCTATCGTTAGGAAGATGCACTCCTCATTATCAGTTCTTATTTTGCAACCTAACAAACCAGATCCACTAAACTTATATCACGTTGCAACCGCAGCCAAAAAGAACTATCACATTACCATGACAGCACTCCATACAGAGCCTACGTAAAGCAATGAAAATTTGAGGTGTTTGTGCTAATACCTGTCTGACAATAGTCAAAGCAGTGGTCCCACTGTAGCACGAATCAATCTTTCGATGCTGCCCGAGCTCGTTATCAATGGTGGCACAAGTCTTCAAGTAGGAACTTTTCCATATATCAAAATGATGACACTTCTTATCTGATTCCAAGTCAAGATCTGGATCTAGGGAAGCTTGAGCAAGAGTCTCCTGCCAATTACACAACAAAGAGGGTGGCATCGTCTGTCTGACCCTTTTTGCCACATAATGTCCCCATGGGCCATGCCCATCAAATATCCCACAAAAGATCATGTCATTTTGGCACCCAAAT
Organism: Eucalyptus tenuipes; assembly: GCA_014182365.1. Lineage (NCBI taxonomy): Eukaryota > Viridiplantae > Streptophyta > Magnoliopsida > Myrtales > Myrtaceae > Eucalyptus > Eucalyptus tenuipes. The sequence goes on along the minus strand of CM024544.1, from coordinate 40,737,347 downwards.
TCCTATCACCAAAAGCTACATCGTCAATATATATTAACTTCAATGAGAAAAACTAGAATATACCAGCCATGAGTAACAATCCATGTTATACAGGTGATCTTAAGAATATAAGTTCTGCTCAAAATGAAGCAAAAAGAAGGAAACTCCAACACAAATTGGCACGGATTTATCAGTCTTCGCAGCATGCGATGTACAAACGACTTGAGACAAGAAACAAGCTGAGCAAGTGGATATTTGACAGACTCTGAACTTCTATACACCAAATGACAGGTTGTTCAAACAGAATCTTCAAAATGAAAAGCGACCAGATGTTCCAAGCAATTGTAAAATTAGAACAATTCCTCTCCTGCAAATGACAACGGCTAGCTAGTTGAATTTCATAAAATAAACAATGAATGTGGGAACAATGAATGTGAACCCAATAGAATCTCATGCATTCAGGTTTCAAGACATACCTCCCAAACGATGCAGCAATCCTGGTTCACTCCTTTTTCCCCTCTCTTCGAGAAAACCGAAGCAAAGTTTTCCGAGCCATCGACATTAACAATGCCAGATGAGCACAGTATCAAGTCATTCTTTTTCGCCTCTTTTGCCATGGTTTCTGCGGCCTCTCTAACATCACAATCCCCAGTGCTCCTTCCCTTCTTAAACGAAAATGATCTTGCCAGGCCATTGAATATGGTGGAGAAATGCCCCATGACCTGTACAATGAAGATGACTTAAGCCCTTCCAGAGATTCAACAACCGAACGTCTTTTTATCTCGATTGCATACTACATGTGGTTATTAACGGAAAAATAGAAATGAAACAAGACTAATTTTTAACTACAAAAGAAACTTCTTTTCCTGGGAAACCTAGTCCTCGATGAAAAAAATGTCCTTTTTCATTTCCCCTTTTCGTACTCGTCCCGTCCACTAGTCTCAAGAACCACACAGAGGACGAAAGCACATGGTTTTGCAGCGACCCAGTGACCAGATGAACAACACGATCTGACTCAGATAGCTGAGCTCGAGTACGTAAAAGCACAAAGTTCCAAAAGACCTGGGAATCTAAAGGACGCTGCAGGGCATAATCATGCTTACATGGAATTCCATAACCACGCGCAAGTTGGGAGAAAAGTTCATCGAACCCAGACAAGAAATAACACCAAATCCGGTTTAGTCTCCTTCCTTTTTCAAATGAATAAACAAAGCCAAAGCAGCAAAAAGGAAAAACGGGCAGGCATTCATTTCCGGGACTGTTTCCCTTTTCTAGGAAATCAATGGAAAGGTCGCCACGGTTTTTTCTCTGCTTTCAGGCTCAAAATTCAGTGTGAAAAGAAGGAGATAGGTCTGCGGTGGCCAGCGACTTCTCGGGGACTGAATCCCACGAGAGCGTTGCTTCTCCTAGTCATGGCGAAGACAAAGATCGCGCGAGCATTTTCCAAAGCAGCGCTTACTGCTCTGCTCCTTCTTCAGACGAAGACGGGAAAGTCAGCAGAAACGCGAAAGTCAAGATCGAAATTCACTCCCCTCGAAGCAGAAAAAGGCTCGACCGAATTTTCCAGAACGCGAAGAAGCTCCATGAAACCAGCAGCTCGGTACAATCCCATGATTCTTTCGAGAGAAAAAAAAAAAACACGAAATCATCCACAAAATTGCCAAAGAAAAAAAAATTCTCCCAGGAAAAAAACGAAATTTCTCCATCCAACGGAACTTCCAACAATGCCGAGCCAGAATAAAGGGCAAAAAAAAAAAAAAAACCGGTATGACTCGACGCGACTATCTCGTCGTTTCGCTTCGCTGTGCCCTCGCATGGAGCAGATTGCCACATGATAATCACGAAAACACACGGACACGTAGAGAGAGAAAGAGAGAGAGAGAGAGTAGGGAGATACCCCGAGCGGCGGCGGCGGCGACGGCGACGGGGGCGCAACGCCGCGACTGCGACGGAGGCGGGAATCAGGCGAGGCTCAGAGAGGGAGAGCGAGCGAGGGCGAGGGCGAGGGAGCGGCCGGAGGAGGGAGGAGCACCGCCGGAGAGGGGAGGGAAGCGGAGGGATCGAGAATGGCGGGGAGGCAGGAGGAGGTCGCAGTCCATAAGCGAGGCAAATCCGACCGTCTCTTTCTCGTCCGCTCTGCGTATCGATCGAAAGGTGCTGAGGACAGCGGCGGTCGGTGCAGCTGCTCGATCTTTTTTATGGTGGGAGGAGGAGAAGCAGAGTACGAAGTCGACGCATGCAACGACCGCAGCGTCTGCTGCTTACTGTTCCTGTAAATTCGTGTGGTTCTCGAATGAGAGAGAGAGAGAGAGAGATATTTTTTATTTTTATTTTTATTACAATGATGGTGTTTTTTGACGTTTGTAAAATTGTGGAAATTTAATGAAAAGTGAATTTTGTCTCCCTCTACAATTATGGGAGTCGATGCTGCGGTTGTACAGTGCTTTTGTAATGATTTTGGCATCCATCATCATCAACCGCCCCATGATAGGGAAAAAAAATATACATGTACATATATGGGAATTTGATGCGACTTCGTATAAATTTGGTAAATGTCCAAATGAGTGGGCTTGGACTAATCATGGTCTTGTATATTCTCATATCCTAACATGAGTGATTAAGGGAATTTTAGGTACTCCCAAAATATCGTATTGCATGATTAGATATCTACCTAATTCTTGAAATCTTCTTGACAGCATTTGAAGCTTAATGATCTGGGGAATGAATAGTTACAAAGCGCTTTGTTATCACGTGAAAATTTTCTTTTTCTTTTTTGGACTTATTTCTTTGGGCTTACGAAAGTTTTTATGTCTAATTCAGCGTACTGGAGTGAATAGATATGTGATTGGATAAGACTTGTTAATTTGCATGATCACATGGATTCTTAAGGCAAATTCTTAGTTTAAAGCAGGCGTGCTTTGCTCGACATGTTCCAACGCAAAAAAAAAGCAAGCAAGGATGGCCTGTTCAAAGTTAGGTGCATGTTGCCTGTTTTCCTTATGTGCACAGAGATCTCGATACCCATAAATTTTATCTTCTCTTCACGCATCCCATAATTCGTGACACGTGTCTCCTTCCCATTGAAAGTCAACGGTTGAATGTTGGTATGGTTTGGACCCAATTTGATGAACCCGAGAGAGACACAGACGTAAAAAACTTTACTTTAATGGTCCTCTTTTTAACAATAATGAAATGGGTTCGTTTCTAGCAATTATTTGTTTCTCGTTAGTTATATGTATCAAAAGCTGACTTTTTCCCTTTTAAATTGCTTTTAATTCCATAAACAATCTGTTTTTTTTTGTACATAAATAATCTGTTTGAAGAGGAAGAATTAAATATCTTAACGACCACGACCGCAAATCATTCATTGGAATATATTAATATTTAGCGAAAAAAATAAAATAAGACAGAAGATTACCTTGCGAATATTTTGGAATGCCAATGCGTCACCCACCAATATTTATTAGATACATAATGACAACAGCACACAATTAATCAAGGGAACCAAGTTGGTATGCTTGGAATTTTTATGGATTAATCGATTGCATTTGCAAAATGCCTGCGGCATGTGGTTTTTTTTTTTTTTTTGAATTAATATTGTAAACAATCAAAAGTCAGCACCTCATGACATATCTATTTTAGACTAATTTTCATCTCGTGAAAAATCCTAAACTTATACAACTCTAACATATTTAATTAATTGTCTCAAAAAAAAAAAAAAAAAACACTCAAGTTGTTACCCCTGATCCAAATTCACTCTCCTTTAGCATCTTATACAATATCATGTTAGAATGCAAATGCATTTTAAGAGAGGGCAAATTTGACCGATTTGGAATTTTTTGTGAGATGAAATGTAATTTTATGGTAAATGTTTCATGAGGGCACATATTTGAGATTTTTTTTTTTTGTATGATGAAAATATACGTGTCACAAGGTATCGGTTCAAATTTTTTTTCGAAATGAATGGGACATATATGCCACGGAGGTACCGTCTGGAAATTTTCAACGGCATTAAACCCCCCCCCTCCTTTTTTTGTTTCAATTTGTGTCATCTTCCTCATTAAGTTAGGTCGATTCCGGTGAGTTTATAAACATACACGTGTACACGCCTACATTACAAAATACATCCTCCTTTGGTCAGAAATAATTGACAATAGAAACAAACTACATGGATAATACGTCTAGAAACGAACCATATATTATATCGCCTAAAGGCCTGTTCTTCAATTATATAAAAATTTAATAGAACCCTAATTTCAAGCTTGCGTGGCCTCTCGTGATTGGCTCTCGATGTGCCTATCGGGCAAATCAACGAGTATATAATTCGTATGTATCGTTATGTCAAACTACGCGAACGACAACCATACGATTATAGTATAATACACGAAATATTAAATAAAACTTTGGGCTTTGGGTGGGGGAGGGGGATAATTATGGAGTTATGATTGCGATGCGAGATTTAAATATATAAATTAATTTTTTTTCCACAAAAGGAGGCGCGTGTATTTTTTCTTTCGTTGTTGATAATTATGATCAGCACATAATATTTTATATGCTTCTCGATTTTCCTATTAGGGAAGAGGTCGTGCTGGACATTCCGCCAATCCCGTCTGCATTTCTAAATTGGACATCGACCGGCAAAAGCTGTTCATCCATACCTTATTATAATATAGATTTCTATATACATTCTTTGAAGCGCATAATATCTGCTGACCATGCAAGGTAGGTAGGTGTGTGTGTGTGTGTGAGAATCTTTATCGTCTCATCACCTCGAGGTTTGAGACAAGATATTGCAAAAAAAGACATAGCAATTTAAAAAAAAAGAAAAGAAAGAGGACGAAAGAAGAGAATTGATGAAAAAAAGAAAGAAAAATGATACAAATAATATATGAACTTTGAGCCATAATCTAATTTGATTCTTGAACTTTTAATTTATTCGGTGTAATTTCTGAAGTTTTGGTACCTATTCAATAACTCATGGATTATAGGAAAATGTTCAATTTAATCAATAAACCCTAGTCTTTAATTAATGAAAGAACTACATTAAATATTTTCATGCAGTTTAGAAATTGTATTGAAAATATACCAAAAGTTTGAGAATTACACGAGAACAAATGAAAAGTTCAAATATTATATTGTATATTGAGTTAAAGTTTAGGAATCATGTTGAATAAATTAATAATTTAATGATCAAATTACATATTGAGCCAAAATTTAGGAACTGTTTGTGTGATTATAAAAAAAAATTGCATCTACCCACAAAGTAAAAGGGCTGAACTAGTGACCTGCTCATCATAAAAGGAAGGAAGAAAGGTGTTCCCATTTACCCTGTTATATAATTGCAATTTGTGGAATCATGGACCAAATAGTGATGCGGGAAATTGACTGATTCAAGAATTCTACTTTTCCTTTGTAGGAGTGGGTAGTGAGATCCGAAGTTATGCCGCTTTGCGAAGGCCTATAGTACACAGACATTGAATCAGAATTTCCTAGGGAGAAAGTTATTAATGATCGGAACGGCGGAAGAATCGAACATGGTCCCCTAAAAAAAAAAAACGGGTGACTCATATTCTCTTATTTTTATCATAAAGATCTTGCACCTACTGCAATATGAGTGAATAATCGAAAAGTCTCTCCATATGATGCATGTCATGACCAAGCAAACACAGCGCGAGTTGTCCCAAGGGTCTGCACATGATCCGAATCGAACCGTGATTTTGTGGAAGACAGGCCAGTTCCTGCAGCACCAGGCCAACGGCGATCGCACGGATGTCATGGTGCGGCTTCCGACACGCGCATCGGGCTGTCCACGAAGATGCCGCCCCAATATTTTTGGGGCCCAGAAATGATTTTTCTTCTCTGCTTTTCTTTCTCCGAGGCTTGTCAATAGCTGTCGAGACAACAGTAATCTTGACCTTTGTAAACTTACGAAAAAGGGACGGTGATCTGTAGTTTTCTTTGTTTAACGTTACCCTCTACCTAACGGAAACTAATGGAATGTTCGAAGACACTCTTGCGCATGTCATCTGCCCAAGAAAGAAACCTTTTTTTTTTTTTTTTTAAAGGGCAGGATTCGAGGCATGCCCCTTTGAGGAAGGGAACGGGCATTGCAAAGCAAAGAATGACGAGGATTTTCATTTAAAGCCCGCCCTATCACTATATCTTTATAACGAGCTAATATCCTAAACGGTGGGCGTGGAGAAGAGCATGCCTATTTCCTACTTTGAGGAGAAAGCTCTAGATGGATTGAGTCGAGATTAATCTAACTCGAATAGCTAATCTAAACTAAAGTGAGAACGTAGAATGAGTGAGTATGAGATTGAGTAAAAAAGTAAAAGAAAGTGCAAAGAAAATCATATAAGTGAGCATTGTGAACTCATTTAATATTTATTTTATTTTTAATTTTAAAATTTCAAATTCATTTATGATTCATTCATTGATTAGAATTAATTCATATGATAAGAGGATCCAAGTCACGAAAAGGTAGCCGACCCGCCCGCGGAAGGCGTGGTCAGCATCCGCCAGCTTAGCGGTCAACCTTTTTCAACGCGACAGCACCGCATGCAACGAGACTCACAATCGAGACGACGCTGCACGCCGCTCCGTGTTCGGATCGTGTGTGCGTGTCCCGTCGCACGTGATTCACGATGTAAATCTAGCACTTTCCAACAACAAAAGATACAAGCTAAAATAACCGTGAGAGAGAGAGAAATAGAGGGGAAAAGGGTCGAGGTTAGGACCAACCGCGACCGCACGATGGTCACGGGTCGGACGAAAGTAGGTGCGAAAAGGTAGCGTCGCCGCTTGGGAGGGGGGCCCAGGATGGTCGCGGCTGAATCAAGTCAAAGCGAGAGGCCAGCGGACGCGCGACACGTGGTGCTGGCCAACAATCGCATGTGGGGCGGTGCACGGGAACGGGACAGCTGAGCCATCTGCTTTTTGGGCCTTTAATTTTTTTCCACGGTTAGGCGTCAGAGCGGTACGCTTTCGATCTCATAATAGCAGTGCCTGCCGGCCGACGCGCCCATGCTGTAGTAGATCACGACGACGGTGAAAAGTTGGTTTGATTGGGGCTGGGTTTGGCCGATTGTGGACGGAACTATTGGCACGAGGGAAAATGTCGATCGACTTTTGGACATCGATGATCGAATGTTGCTATCGATATAGATATCATGTGATTGTGATTAGCTGTCGATTGACTTCAATGTTGATGAGTAAAAGTTATATTGATCGCCAAGTGTTATATTGCAAAGACAATCATGAATATTGACAACTAGGTAATACTGTCGATATATTGATCGATTATGATTTTATCATATGATTAATATTTAAGATTTGTATTAAAGATGGTTGGAATTTGCTTCCGATAAGGATTACGTGGAGTTATGAAGTTTAAGATTGTGGCAAGGAAGTTATGCTTGAAAATTCAAGTAATAACCCTTCATAGGGGAGCTATGAAACCTGAGATTGTGGCAAGTCTAAAGATTTAAATAATAACCACGCATAAGTGGTTATCGATTATGTTAGGCTATAAATACCTAAGTATATTCATGTAGATGACCCCCTTCAATCAACCAAAGAATTCAATTTTCTAGCAAATATATTTTTATCTTTACTCTTCCACAATTTAAATCTCTTTCAATTTCCGTATTGGAGTCATAATTAAGGAATCTTCATCATCGATTTAAATTCAATATTATGTCTCTTTATCATCTTACTTTGTCATCAATTGAATTTTGAGAAAGTGTTTTGTATTTTGTTGTCATGAGTTGTATCTGTTCCTTGGGGTTCATTGGGATCCATGATTGAAATCGCCACATAACTTATCTTCTCTTAACAAATAATTATGAACCAATTTCAGTGAAAAATATTTCGTTAGCAATCCAATTTCAGCCAAATAGAGGCGAAACCAATTGAAATGTGATTGAATTTTCATGTAATCACGGAGAAAGTTACTAAGGATAGCGGTCTGCCGACAACGATCCCTTCAAACGCCTTCGCCGTAGTCAAACCTGATTAGAAGGATGACGAAATCGTGGGGCCGATCCCCGCCTTCATAGGATTGGCTTGTGTAAAAATCAGATTTAAATAAAGTGAGTTAGTAGGTACATAATCACATTATATAGAGTGAACATTTGGTCAATCTTTGCGTGAGAGAGGATGGAATTTCAATTCTGTAAGACTCATCTTCCGTTAGAATAGAAAAAATATCCATTGTGTCTCGAAATATGGACAGAAACCGAATGAAATCTCCCAACAGAGAGCCCTGATTCACAAGGGAAAGAAGGGGAAGAAACCACTTGAAAAGTATGTTCAAGCTGATCTCCCCGTCTTCTTATTCTCATTAATCTGCCACCATGGTATAGCAATTTCCACCGGTTCTGCCTCATTTGTCAGTACCACATACTATATTTATGTGAACTTTTTTATCATCTAACGATAGATTAATAATATTTTGTATTTAAAAGTTCATAAGAAAGTAAGCTTTAAAAGGTTTATGAAAAGCTTTAAATGGTTTGGAAAAAGCAAGTCCAGGCACTAGCATCTTACGACATATTACGACAAACCAAAATTTAAGGACGCATATGATAATTATTCTATTTTGGAAATCAATTTTTGGCTAGAAACAAATTTTTCTATTTTTAATTCCTTGGAAATGTTTGTGAATAAAAATATGTGTTTGATAGCCACACTAAATTATTATTCTTGAAATATAAATTCGTTTGATGACACATTCTTTCCCCTCACGAATGGCTATAAGGAGGCGGTGATGAACAGACGGCAAGTGACTAGCGTCGAGCAATGATGAGTGGGCCAGAATAGTAGCAGAACGAATGATGAAAAGATTTTTTATTTCTTATTTTTGTTTCAAAAATAGAAAAGTATAAATTTTTTTTTACTTCTCATTTCTATTCTAAATCTATTTATGGAGTAAAAATTTATTTCATCAAGTAAAATAAAATTTTGTTACCAAGCGAATTTATGTTTCAAGCCTATTCCCAAGAACAAAAAAAAAAAAAGAAAATTAGAGGAATAGAATATTTATTATGCGCGCCTAAAAATTCATTCACAATCTCCATATGGAAAAGAATTACTCCATGGGAAAGCAATTCAACTCTATATTAATAAGGATGCGTTTAATAACAACATTTTTATTTCAAGAAACATTTTTTTTTCAAAAATAGTCTATTTCTATTTATAATCTCTAAAACAATTCATGAATAAAAAATGCGTTTGATAGTTATACAAAATTTATATTCTCGTGATAGAAAAAAATAAAATGCATTTGATAAGGCAATAAATTTTTTTGTAGTGTATAATTTTTTTTAATAATTTTTAGATTTTTCTTTTTCCCTCTCTTCTTTTTCTTGCTCCTCCTCTCGGCGGTTGCAATCAATGATCGACAGCAAGTGGCAGCATGAGGTGATGGATAGTAGGGAGCAGTGGGCAACAAGGAAGAAAAAAAAAAAAAAGAAAAAAAAAGAAAATGACTTATTTATAAAAATTGTTTTCAGAAACAATAAATTACATTTTTCTACTTTCTTATTTTTATTCCAAATCTATTTATCAACCACTTTTTCATTATTGAAAATAGAAAAATTAAATGACATTACCAAATGGATTTATGTTTTATTTATTTATTTATTTATTTATTTCAGGGAACAAAAGAATGGCAAGTTAGAGAAAATATTCAGTGGTTGCCAACTGCCACGTTAATTACTGACGTGGCGTGTGTTTTTTTACTTATGTCCAATAATAAAAACAAGTGTTAGCTAAGGTGGAATAAAAAAATAAAAAAATTGTTTTTCTTTACTTCCTCCTTTCTCAGCCGATCTAGTTGTCCTCCATGGCCGCTGGCGCTTCCTCCTCCATCACAGAGCACCGCCCCATTCGGCTAGCATCCTCATTGCTTCCGGCGTCACATGCAATTGACCCAAGCTATCCCTCTGTCATGCTTGCGGTTGGCTTAGTCCTTGCCCGTTCAGATCTAGACTAGAGTCCTCCGAGAAAATATTCAGTGGTTTGGTACCGCCACGTCAACATCCCACGTGGCATATATTTTTTCACTTGCATCCAATGATATCTTGACATGTGTTCATGTATCCATGTCAGCAATTGACATGGACTTCTCTCTCCTTCACCTCTGCTCTCTTCCACCTCTATCCATAGCCGCCAACCTCAGCTCCTCGGCCGTTGCCACCAGAGTAGTCACTGGCGTTGTGAACAGGCCAACCACCACTGCATTCGAGCTGAACCTGTTTTCTCCGTCTTGTCATTCTCTAGATCTCGAATCTAGCCAGTCCATGGCCGAAATCGTCGGCGCTGGTCCATCTCTAGTAGAACGCATTCAGGCTCCATGGCTGTTGGGATATGTGAGCTTCGTCCATCGCCTGACTGCCATGGATGCTTACTTCCTCTGCTTTTCTTCTTGATATGTGAGCTCCGTCCATGGCCGTTGGGATCTCGACCTTGTCGATGACGACCATGGATGAGCAGTCATGGCCAAATCCGAAGGCGGCTTCAGATCTGGGAGCCATGCCTTTAGTGCCATCACATCCACTGTTGAAGAAAGCACGACTTCAATTCAGATCTGAAGCAGAGGAAGCAGAAGCCATGCTTTCTTCTCGAGGATGAACCAATCAGTCCATATCTGAAGCCCCGCTGACGACCGACCGCAGGTCATGGTAGGGGTGTGCAAAATACCCAGGAACCGTGTGGGTCGAATGAGAATTTCGATCGAGCAAACTTCCAGATGTTTCGAACCAAGCCAGCAAGTCTCCTTTTCCTCTTAGTGTGAGCAAGCCAGGTAGAGAAGAAGCCACTTAACTTCCCGGGAAGATAAGCACGAAGAGCGCTCGTAAACTCGCCCTCACAGAAGAGATGCCTCGGCCCGGGAAGGGGAGAGTGGCCGAGTGGTTGCTTGAAAGTGCGATCGATCCCTCTGCATCGTAATCAACAAAATAGGCATACGAATCTGCGTAATGCATCAGATGATGAGCCCATGCGAAAACTTCCGGTTCCCGGTTCCGCGGGCGGATCCGACCGCCCGCCCACCGGACCGGACCGATTAATTTTTAATATTAAAATATTACTAAAACAAAACAAACCCTAACCGAGCGTGACTTCTCTCCTCTGTCTTCGACTTCTTCGGTTCTTTACTGTGACTTTTTAGGCGATTGGAACTTGGAATTTTAGAGCTCAAAATTTGGGATTCACGAGCTTTATAAGTCGTGAAGTTTTAGACGAATCTTGTTGCGATTGTTTTTTTTTTAAAGAATCTTGTTGCGATTGTTGCGTCGTTGTAAAGTGTAAACTTGTCTAATTTACTCTACTTGATAAATTTGTTCCACGTACTTAAATTTGGTTTTTCTTTTCTTGGGAACTTGCTTTGATATCACGTAGTCGTTCTATGTCGAAAACCAAATATGTTTCGCGTCAGATCGGTTCCATGGATCCACCCGGGAGCCGGACCGGGCCGGGTGGATCCATGCAACAAACGGGTGGATCCCGGTTCCAATTTTTCGAACCGGTCCTTAGCGGGCGTTCCCCGGTTCTAGGTCGGGAACCGCCCGCCCGAACTCTGCACACCCTAGGTCATGGCCGTCTGGACCTCCAGCTTGCCATCGAGGCTCACGGCCATGGACAAGCCTCGTGAGCCATGGACGAGCTAAGCTTGCAGATTTGGAGGCATGGAGAAAATATTCAGTGGTTGCCAACCGCTACATCAATTGCTGACGTTCGTGCGTTTTTTACTTATGTCCAATAATAAATCAACAAGTGTCAACTGAGGTGGAATAAAAAAATAAAAAATTGTTTTTTCTTTACTTCCTCCTTTCTCTGCCGATCTAGTTGTCCTCCATGACCACTGGCGCTTCCTCCTCCATCACAGAGCACCGCCCCGTTCTGCTAGCATCCCCACTGCTTCCAGTGTCACATGCAGTCGACCCAAGCTATCCCTTCGTCATACTTGCGGTTGGCTCAGTCCTTGCCTGTTCAGATCTGGACTGGAGTCATGCCTCCAGATCTGCAAGCCTAGCTTGTCCATGGCTCACAAGGCTTGTCCATGGCCGTGAGCCTTGACGGCAAGCTGGAGGTCCAAACGGCCATGAATTGTGGTCGGTCGTCAGTAGGGCTTCAAATTTGGACTAATTGGTTCATCCTCGCGAAGAAAGCATGGCTTCCACTCCCTCTGCTTCATATCTGAATTGAAGTCATGCTTTCTTCAATGGTGGATGTGATGGCACTAAAGGCATGGCTCCAAGATCCGAAGCCGCCTTCAGATTTGGCCATGATTGCTCGTCCATTGCCGTCATCGACAAGGTCGAGATCCCAATAGCCATGGACGGAGCTCGCATATCAAGAAGAAAAGCAGAGGAAGTAAGCGTCCATGGTGGTTGGGCAATGGACGAAGCTCACATATCCCAATAGCCATGGACGCCTGAACGCGTTCGACCAGGGATGGACCAACGCTAACGATTTCGGCCATGGACATGCCAGATTCGAGATCGAATGCAGTGGTGGTTGGTCTATTCACGGCGCCTAGGACATCGTTGGTGGCAACGGCCGAGGAGGAGCTGAGGTCGACGGCTATGGATGGAGGTGGAAGAGAGCAGAGGTGAAGGAGAGAAGTCCATGTCAATCGCTGACATGGATACATGAACACATGTCAAGATATCATTGGATGCGAGTGAAAAAATATATGCCACGTGGGATGTTGACATGGCAGTACCAAACCATTGAATAGTTTCTCCGCAAGTTACCATGCAGAGCCCAAAAGTGCAACTGATGCAGGTTTCGTGTTTGGATACTTTGGTCTGTGCTATTTCGCTTTCGAGTCATCTCTACACGACAAGAGAGGCGGACAATTTCAATGAGTCTCGCGACCCTGCTCGACCTCCTGAATTTCTAAGAGCCCAAAGTCCGTGATCTTGCCCGTGTTGTTTCTTGACACGCTACTCCAAGAAAAGATCGGACGGGGATAAACAGGGAAACTCTAGCCCATTCACACAATTCCAATGCTGCCACAATAAGAACAAGCAGTGTTCAACTGTTCATCATCGTCTGTTGTTTCAACAACTGAGCGTCACTTCCAGCTCCCTTCACTTACAAAAAAAATTAATCCGTCCAGGCAGACATAATCCCAACCACCGTCACTGCTGTTGATGCCGAGGGGTTGAAAAGAAAACGGTTTCATCGGTTTGTTTACCCTCATGTCTTTCCTAAAAGAACTTCTGAAGATCCTCTCTCAGTAGAAAGGTATGTTAAGTTGATTGATACCTTGCGCGTTCGGCCTGAAACTGCCTAACAAGCTGCAAAGACTGATAGTAGAGGTTCAGGTCGAGGCCATCAACATTTCTACCCACTCGAGCCCGCAACACCGCCTGAGAAGCATGAGCACTTATTAACCCAAATGGTCAATACGACGATGCACAATGCACACGTCGCGCGCGCAATCTCTAACCCATTTGCTGGCAAAACTCAAATCTTAATCTATGAAAGTTCTCACCACATTATCAGGTGGAATCTGGAGTTCGCCGATGAACTGGTACATTGATCCGACACGAAAACTAAGATCCCTCAGATGCTGTGTGTCTATCTTCAGACTAGCATCTCCATCGACAATCATCGCTATGGTAGTCTCCACGGAATACTCTTGTAACCTCAAGTGAAAAGCAGATATCAGTCCCGGAAAACCGCAACATTCTGAAAGAAGAAACAGATCAACAATAGAAAACAAAAAACGCGCAGATGACCGATGGCAAACAATCCAGTCGACAATGTCTAGACGATTCTCCGGTAGAACTTGCTGATAAAGGAAGGAAAAGAAAGAGGACAACTTTTTAAACGCCTTTGCCCCGGCCTCACATCAAGGTCGGGGCGATTGCTTTATCCCAGATCAAAATAGGATCATTTGCCAAACCCAAAATCGGCCACATTCTCAAGTAATCTAGACAGCATCACTACATAGGAAAGTGTCTGATCCAAGTTCATTACAGGCCTTACCACCCTCAAAAACAAGAAAAAAACCGAAACTTGTGCAGTGCGGCATCAATCAATCATGAAACCCAACACTGTTCAAGTTCTTTTATTTTTTCAGCCGTCACACGAGCATTGGAAGTTCATTACCAGCAGAACCATGCCCAATCCAACAGGATCGAAACCGAGTTTTAAACGGCGGAATGTCGATGACAAGGTCGTAAGTCCAGTCTAGTCCTACAAGCGTAGGAGAGCTGCGACTCCGGAGCTCGGCTTCGCGGCCACATTACACGCATCCGCAATCTCATCGACCCTAGAGTAATCAAAAGCTAACTACTATCCAAAACCCTAGCTCGTACAAGCTCCGTTTCACGCGCCGATATCCCCTCGGAAAAGGCGAAACCAGGTAGGGACGGAAAATGAAATGGCGAGCGGATCGATGAGAATCGTTGGGGGGGGGAGAAGGCGCAGGAGCACTGATTCAACAGATCAATTCAACGGCATTGCGCAGAAGGAGGAGGAGGAGGAGGAAGGACATGAGAGCCTACTTGCCGAGGACGCGAAGAGAAGCCCCGTCGGCGAAGAGAGGAGACGGCGGCCGGAGCTCCTTCAGCGTGACCGGAGCTCCGGATCCGACGGCGGCGCCGGAGGACGCCATCTTCGCGCAGCCGAAATCGCCCTCGCCTCTCTCTCTCTCTCTCCCCCTCTGGTCTTTACTTTACTCTCGCGGGCCCAGCTGCTACTGGGCCGGCTCTCGGCCCAACACCAGTCCTCCTCCCTAGCCCATTACGACTGGGCCGGGCCTCTTTTCTTGCTTCTCGTCACCGTGATGAAGATCAAAGAACAGAATTTGACAGGAGAGCAAGAAAGTAGCTTTCCAATTTCATTACTGCTGATCCATTCAATGCTTACGCAAGCAATGGCAATCTCATGTTCAGTACCCTGTACATATTATTTACAAATAAAATGCATAATTTAATTTGCTATTTGTACACGACTTTGACTTGCAGCTAATGTGGCATTCGGTTAGCATTGTCCGACTCCCGTGTTAGCGCGGCGGCAAACTCCCATCTTATTTTTCGACAGATTTACAGTCACCAAATATGTTTCCAATTACATTGTTTGTTCCAAGAGTTTGAGTCACTGAGAACATCGAGAATTAAATCCTGGATATTTTAACAAAATAATAAAAAGAATAGAGAACATATCTTGGGGTACAACTTGGTGTTCCAATGCTTTCATTTATGAGTTTCTTGTGATCAAACGATATGAGGTGCAAGAAACAGAATTTCTAGTGATTTGCTTTGGGTTTTTGATGGTCTGCATTTGACACTTGACCTCAAGTACGCATAAAATCGAACGAAGAAAATGGAAATAGTTGGCTTCGCTTGAGCTTACAACCCCTTTCTCAGCTATTTAAAAAAAAAAAAAAAACTATCATTGTTGAGGGCTTAGGGTGACTTCATTCCCAGAAAATCTCTGACTCTCCGGCCCTTTTTACATATCAAAACATTTTTAGTCAACGACATGCATCTATACACGTCTATGCTTACATAGAACCAAGATTACTCATTCTCACTTTTCTGTTAAGATACTGAATCAACAACAAGGTTCATCTCCCATAAAAGTGTCAATATTTATCATCATTACATGTTCTCCTTATGAGTAAAAGGTATTTGAAGTAATAATAGAACAACACAAGGTTCATCTCCAAACCAGCATTAGGACACATTAAAGCCGAGTTTGCAAACCACAACATAAAGAGAACGGGAAACTGTCACCATTCTCTAATTCATGATAAATGAAAATGCTATCAGGACGACGTAGAGAAAGAAAACTGACCATGGTAGGTCACCAAGCAGGACATACGTCAGCAAACCACACTTGACAGCTCCAAGAGCAACAGCAATGAGAGCGAAGGCAAATCGGAACCTTGAGTTTATATATTGCCCTCCCATCTTGACGATTTTCAGCAGTTTGTAGAAACGCTTGACTTTTGCACGGGTAGAGTTGGGTGGAACATCAGTGCACTCGATAAGTGGAATCAGGTTCTTCTCCAGGGATTCAAAAAATTCGATCAATGCAGCAATTTGATCTGCCTGCTCTGCTTCACCTCTTGGAAATAAAATCAGCAAATTACTTGTTAGTGTACAGTCTCTAGGAAAAGCTCAAGTTTTGAGCTCTTTCTCCTTCACATAAGATGGCAGTCTTTCCAAAAGCTCAAGTTTTAATGCGGTATCATGCCAAGCTTCTAGTGCCAATCATAGCTAATGAGTATACATTTCAGGAGCCTAAACTCTGTGTACTGCAGGGTATGTAGCCCCTCTTTTGATCCACGGCTAATTAAGCTAGTGAAAATTCTTCTTTTCGACAAAGCAGGGGATGCCTCCTTAACACGTATAAAACTTTCCTAACCTACCCTTACAACACATTTACATAATAAAGCCAACCGGACGAACAAAACTACCAGGTGAGCCCCGTGCTTACCGCCTAGAAACAGAGCAAAGCTAACAGAGGATTTTTCTAAGGAGAAAAAGCTCATGACAAAAGAAAGAAGCAGAGTCGATATACAGCCGTGTCGCTTCTTCAATGTGACAGAATTTTACCGAACGGATATCATGAAAATTTACCAATCTGTCACTACAAGGCACTTCGCAAGAAACAAGCCATTTTCTTCAGACAAAGTGACCGGGGGTCTTGAGTGAACAGTACAACCACGAAAACAGCATTCACGAGTAACAGGAAAGAAGCTCAAGATACTGACATGAGTTCCCTCAGAATCCTTAGAATTGCAGAACTTGCTGGAAGAGCTGGGCTTCAGTGCTTTTTTATATAGTTAAGGTCATGGAGGCTTACCTCTGGCCACCACCGTGATCAGCTAAATCGTTGATCCTCATTGACCTTCCCACTTCGCCTGAGATCTCCTTTCTTCCTGGTTTCGAGTGTCTGCAGATTGCTGTCTTCTGAACGAACGAACTGCTTCGGGGGAATATGAGCTGAGAGCCGGAGGGGTTTGTACCGGGGTTGTGGGTCGATGTCTGGATAGCGCATTTGCGTACCGCTTGGTATATAGCTGCATGAGCCCACTACAAGCCGTCTCGTAAAACTCTCCACCATCCCGATCTGTACATTACAAAATTGCCCCCACGAGAGGTTTGCGTTTCTAGAGTCGATGCGGATTGGGGACCCAAGGAAGAGAACTGTCTTTCAAAGCCTGCTTTATAGACCCAAGACTACCATGTCTATTTTGGCTCTTTTTGTTAATATATCCAGATTTCTATACGTGGTTTCAAATAGCAGACAGCAACATGCACTAGGCATATTCAGTCACTGTAGATCCATCAAAAAGTAAGATTTATCGCTAATAGTCATTAATCCTTTCTTTTTTGGATGTGGATTATTTGTCTTAGCATATCTCAACTGTTGATAAATGCCGTAAGTGCATCCACAGTTGAGAATTGGTTGAAATGCCAATGAAAGCACTTTCGAAGTAGAGTATTATCATCCTCTTCTGTTATTTATGTCAGAAAAGTTTCAAGATATTAATTTGGTAAATAAGTTTAGGTAAAACTCATGGTCAGAGTAATCCCTCTCCATAAGTTTTAGTACCTTGACAATACTTATTTATATTATAAAAAGAATTACAATTGGACTTCATTATTTCACGAAAAATGAATAATTAATTTAAAAAAAAAAACAATTGTCTGTATTGTTTACAAAAAGAAATGAATGAAAAATATTTACATTATTCACGAAAATGTTTAAACAAAATTGTTGTTAATAATAAAAATATTTTCCATTGAATAATTATTTCAAGCAACACAAACAATCATCTTTAGAAAAAACTCAAATCATTTATTTTTTTTAAAACAGACAGAACTTTAGTATCGAGTTTTTTCCTAAAAGTCTCAAAGTTTGAAAAAATGCCAAGAAGCCTCGGTTAGATGCATGAAGAGATCTCATTCTCACTAGCCACTATCACATGTAAGAAGAGACTGCACACCAACTTTGTTGTTTTCTTTTGTTAAAAGAAACTCAAGTCCTTAAAAGGACTTGTCTAGGTTAAATTCGAATTTCAGGATCACCTAGATGTAAAAACACTTAAAAAGAATTGCCAAGCATAGGGTGAGATAAAAATACTGTACCAATTAAGTGCACATTAACTTTGTTGCTGAGAAACTCTTTTCTCTTCTTTTTGGCTAAGTTTTTAATTTCTTCTTTTTGTTGAGTGAAACTCATATTACTTGCAATAAACTTCATATGCACGTCGTGCGTAGTCAAGGGACAGATATCCACTCGCAGTGGATGTAGGTGTTACCTTCTTTGCATGGATAGTCAGTGGGGCCACTTTGTCCCCCACCCCCACCCCCGTCCCTGACTTTTCTTTTGATTTAATTATTTAAAAAAATTCTAAATAAAAATTTAAAGTGAATTTATTTTCTTATAAAAAGATTTAAGAACCTAAAATGGCCAATCAGGCTTAAACTCGCCAGTCGGCCAAATTTTTGCTTGTAATCATTTTCTTGAGACTTGGGATAGTGGTAATTTTGTACAAAATTTGCAATTGAGTCAAAAAAAAAAAAAAAAAATCGCCAACTTGAATTAGAATTAGGTTCTTACTTCAATTTTTCGCATTTTCTTCTTCCTCTCCACCCTATCCTCGACCGGTTGGCACTCGATCCTCGCCACTCCTTGCCTAATCCCCCTCGCTCATTGCAAGCTTCAATCCATCGTCTGCCGTCGTTTGTTCTTTCCTAAGTTCCATCGTCCGCAAGCTTCAAGTCCATCGTCCCAAGCTTCAAGTCCGTTGTCCACGAGTTCAAGTCCTTCTTTAGTGCCGCTTTTGCTCTTGTGCGCATTTTCTTCTTCAATGCCACTCAGCTGAAGGAATTAGGTGGCACATGAGGCTCCCGTGGTTGCTTTCATTAACTCCGTCAGTGGCGGGAGGCATAATTCACACCAGCACAATCAAACAACAATTCCAGAGGAACACTTTTGACCAGCACGGTAGGAGAGACAACCTACTGAGTATTTAGCCTATTCTCGTAATGCTTCCCCAGTTCAAATGGACCAAAATACTCGAGAGTTGCTGTCGAGTGCTGATTATCTAGAGTATTGCTGCCGATAGACACGATGGGTCATTGGTCAAGGTTTCCCCGGGAGCAAGCCATGTGTCAATTTTTCATGGGCTCTTTGTCGTCTTATGACTAAATTAAAGAATGACCAAGAATATCAATATCAAATCGTGGGGCCAGCGGTCGGAAATGCTGTGGTGGGAGCCAAGCTCGAATCTCCGGGCTCTTTCATAATTCTTTTAATTATCTTTTAACGTTTCTAATATTATATTTTGTTTATATTTTTTCCAATTACATGAATAATGATGATATATATACCTATATATAATAAGAATATTGCACTTTGCACATGTAATTAGTATTTGCCAATATATCTATTATGAAAAAAAATTTGTTCTGCTATGATACCATAAATTTGAATACTTCGCCGAGCCTTTGATGTATAGTAAAATAGTGGTAAAAAAATATTAAATTCCCCGTTTGCCCTTATTGCTTTTCCTCCTTCTTCTCTCTCTCTCTCTTCTCCTTAGTTCTTTTCATTTATCAATAATAAGAAAAACATGTACCTTTTCGTCTATGTTTGTTGATTAATCCTTTGAAGAGGAGGAAAATTCAAAAGATAAAGAAAGATCTGAAGGTTTGTTCTTTCACTTTTAGAGTTTTTATTATTTTTTTAATGAAATTCTAGGGATCCTAAAAACTTAAAATGTATATTCTTTCATAAGAAACAGGAAAAAACTTATGAAGTCACTAAAAAATAATAGAATTCAAGCAGAATTGATTGAAACAATTGGATAATTAATTATTTGAATAGACCTACATAGTTTATAAAAGGTATATACAGCACAAGAACATTTTACTATCACTTCAGACAAATAAATAGTAAAATAAATGGCAATTAAAGAATTATAATAATCGCAAATTTTATCTATTATAGATCATTTCTGTAAACGTCAAACCATGCTTAAAAAAAGCTGTTATTATTTTTTTGATGTGTCCAACTACATAACAAGTTATTTTTCCGCAACAACACACGGATGCCCATTGTTTTTGCACTATTATCACATGTTAATGCCACATGAAAATCTTTAGCCCTTACTTCGCACCTTTTGTTTGCATCTAGACGAAAAAATCGACAGTGATCCCAAAATCAAGATTGAAGATAGTTCACAGACCAAATACGTGACAAATATAAAGTATTGGAATCAAAATTGAATGGGTATACTCGTATAAGAATTAATTTTGTGATTTCCCTTTGAGTTATAAGTTATGATTTATGGGTCAATGCTATCTAATGATAAATCTAAAAAACCTAAAATACTTTCTTGGGTAAACATCAATAATATAATTGTATCTTTGGGGGCAAAAAATGATAATTAATGTGTTACATCATTAATTCCCCGATCCAAAGAGCAACTTGAGTATGGGACGATTGAAGACTATAATCGATAATACTCATCGTGGATTGACTCAGAGTTCTAGAAGATGCAGTACTGGAGTTTGGCGTCGTGGATTGACCCAAAGTTCTAAAAGATGTGGCACTGGAATTCAATTATTTTTGCTTCTCTCTCTACACCTTCGCCTAATCTTCTTCTCTTCGAAATGGGAAAAACAATCCACGTTCGGAATGGGTGAAGAAACCCCGGAAGCCTGAATCCTTGGACCGTCGCCGTCGATTGCTCAAATGGATGAAGCAAAGGGAGAAAGAGGTGGTTTTGTACATTGAGGATGGGGCGTGCCACATGCGTTTAATGTTGACATCCGGGACAGGACACCGGAAGATTAGTGTTGAAGGTTGTACCGCGTGTCCCAGGTTGAGTGGCCTGCCAGCCCAGCAGTGGGAACGGGAAGCTTGGAGGGCGGAAAACGTTACCCTCAAATCACGCGCGAGCTAAGTGACTGTGTGTCTGGTGGCTTTTTTGTCTGCTCTTCCAATGTGAACTTCGGTGACGTTGCGTGCCACTTGCTCGTAAAACGCCGTAGATTCCTTCGCGATGAAGAAAGAGAATTATAGTAGAACGTAATGCTTTTTTCATGAACATCGACCAAATATCATAATGATTTATATTTGTTGCTTTGTCATTGCCCCACATTTGTAATTGGGTAGTTTCATGGGCTATAATTTACGGCTGACTTCGGCCAAGTATAAGTTATAGTTAAAATAGCTTATGCCGAAAATTTATTTTCAATAAAAGAAATGAATTTACTCATTTCGATCTAAATTTTAAAAGGTCCAGTGCCCACCCTATTGAAACGCGTAAAGTGACCCAAACAAGAAGTCATGTCTCCTATTTATCTACCAAACTATTTCTTAATTTTTAATATTTTGTTTATAAAACTAACATATTCACTTGGGGGAACATCAGTAGTATAATTGCATCTTCGGAGGCAAAAAATGATAACTGACAGGTTATGACATTGATTCGCTGAGCCTGAGACCAAGCGCCTTATTCTTCTCCCAATCCCGCCAATTTTTCAGCGACCGCCACAAAAAAATCCGTAGCGTCACTACAGAGAGGGAAGCGAAGAGCTCGAAAAATGGAGTTTACCCTGAGCGGCAACGCCTTGAAGACCTTGGCTGGCTCCATCACTTGCCTCTCCCGCGTCGGCAACGACCTCGCCATCCAAGCTTCTCCTTCCCAGGTCATTTCATCAATTTCTTCCCCTCATTTCTTCTTCTTCTCCTCCGTCGTATCTCTCTCGCCCACAGCTCCGGCGTGTCGCCACTGAAACCCATGTCGATCGTCGTTCCTCAGCTTCATCCATCGAGGGAAATAGCTACAGCAGTTGCTTCTTCCTGTGCCCTGCCGAGCGATGCTTAGTTTAGATGCTATGATGTTTCATCAACTCAGCTTTACTTCCAGCTTCCTTCACTTATAAAAAAATCAATCCGTCCAGACAGACATAATCCCAACCGCTGTTGCTGTTGTTGATGCCGAGGGGTTGGAAAGGAAACAGTTTCATCGGTTTGTTTACCCTCGTGTCCTTCCTAAAAGAACTTCTGAGGATCCTTTCTCGGTAGAAAGGTATGTTAACTTGATTGACACCTCGTGCGTTCAGCCTGAAACTGCATATAACAAGCTGCAAAGACTGATAGTAGAGGTTGAGGTCAAGGCCATCGACATTTCTACCCACTCGAGCCCGCAACACCGCCTGAAAAGCAAGAACACTCTTTTAACCCAAATGGTCAATACCACCAAGCACAACACACACATCGTGCGCAATTCAATTTGCCGGCAGAACTCAAATCTTAAACAATGAAAGTTGTTCTCACCTCATTATCAGGTTGAATCTGGAGTTCGCCAATAAACTGGTAGATTGAGCCAATACGAAAACTAAGGTCCCTCAGATGCTGCGTGTCGATCTTCAGACTAGCATCTCCATCGACAATCATTGCTATGGTTGTCTCCACGGAATACTCTTGTAACCTCAAGTGAAAAGCAGATATCGGTCCCTGGAAAACCATGACATTCTGCAAGGAGAAACTGATCAACGACAGAAACCAAAAGGTACACAGATGACCGAGAAAGGGAGGAAAAGAAAGAGGACAACTTATCCAAATGTCTTTGCCCCAACCTCACATCAAGGTCGGGGCAATTGCTTTATCCCAGCTCAAAATAGGATCATTTGCCTAACCCAATATCGGCCGCATTCTCAAGTAATCTAGAGCGGCATCAATCAATCATGAAGCCCAACACAGTTCAAGTTCTTTTATTTTTTCGGCCGTCACACGAGCATTGGAAGTTCATTACCGGCTGAACCATGCCCAATCCAACAGGATCGAAACCGAGTTTTAAACCGCGGAATGTCGATGACAAGGTCGTAAGTCCAGTCTAGTCCTACAAGCGTAGGAGAGCTGCAACTCCGGAGCTCGGCTTCGCAGCCACATTACACGCATCTGCAATCTCATCGACCCTAGAGTAATCAAAAGCTAACTACTATCCAAAACCCTAGCTCGTACAAGCTCCGTTTCACGCGCCGATATCCCCTCGGAAAAGGCGAAACCAGGTAGGGACGGAAAATGAAATGGCGAGCGGATCGACGAGAATCAGGGGGGGAGGGAGAAGGCGCAGGAGCACTGATTCAACAGATCAATTCAACGGCATTGCGCAGAAGGAGGAGGAGGAGGAAGGACATGAGAGCCTACTTGCCGAGGACGCGAAGAGAAGCCCCGTCGGAGAAGAGAGGAGACGGCGGCCGGAGCTCCTTCAGCGTGACCGGAGCTCCGGATCCGACGGCGGAGCCCGAGGACGCCATCTTCGCGCGGCCGAAATCACGCTCACCGCCCTCTCTCTCTCTCTTCTCTGGTCTTTGCTTTACTCTCGCGGGCCCAGCTGCGACTGGGCCGGCTCTCGGCCCAAAACCAGTCCTCCTCCCGTAGCCCATTACTACTGGGCCGGGCCTCTTCTCTCGCGTCTCGTCACCGGGATGAAGATCAAAGAACAGAATTTGACAGGAGAGCAAGAAAGTAGCTTTGCAATTTCATTACTGCTGATCCATTGAATGCTTACGCAAGCAATGGCAATCTCATGTTCAGTAGCGGTGTACATAATTACAGACATACAAACACAACCCTGTACATATTATTTATAAAAAAAGACGCATAATTTAATTTGCTATTTGTACATGACTTTGACTTGCAGCCAACGTGGCATTCGGTTAGCATTGTCCGACTCCCATGTTAGCGCGGCAGCAAATTCCCATCTCATTTTTCGACAGATTTACAGTCACCATGTATGTCCCCAATTACATTATCTATTCCAAGAGTTTGAGTCACTAAGAACATCGAGAATTACATCCCGGATATTTTAACAAAATAATATAAAGAATAGAGAACACATCTTGGGGTACAACTTGGTGTTCCAACGCTTTCATCAATGAGTTTCTCATATCAAACGATATGAGGTGCAAGAAAACAGAATTTCTAGTGAGTTGCTTTGGGTTTTTGATGGTCAACATTTGACACTTGACAAGTACATATTTTCTCACGGAGAAAATGGAAATAATAGGCTTCCGTTAAGGTTACAACCCTGTTTCAGCTTAAAAAAACTATCATTGTTGAGGGCTTAGAGCGACTTCATTCCCAGAAAGTCTCAAACTCTCCAGCCCTTTTTACATGTAAAAACATTTTTAGTCCTCGACATGCATCTATACACGTTTGAGGTCTTAGAGCGACTTCATTCCCAGAATGTCTCAAACTCTCCAGCCCTTTTTACATGTAAAAGCATTTTTAGTTCTCGACATGCATCTATACACGTCTATGCTTACATTGAACCAAGATTTCTATACACGTCTATGCTTACATTGAACCAAGATTACTCATTCTCACTTTTCTGTTAAGATACTGAATCAACAACAAGGTCCATCTTCGGAAGATGTCACTATTTATCATCATTGCATATTCGCCTTATGATGTAAAAGTTATTTGAAGTAAATAGAACAACACAAGGTTCATCTCCAAGCCAGCATTAGGACACGCATTAAAGCCGAGTTTGCAAACCACGGCATCAAGAGAACGGGAAATTGTCACCATTCACTAATTCGCGGTAAATGTAAATGCTATGAGGACGACATAGAGAAAGAAAATTGACCAAGGCATGTCACCAAGCAGAACATACATTAGCAAACCACACTTGATAGCTCCAAGAGCAACAGCAATGATAGCGAAGGCAAATCGGAACTTTGGGTCTATATCTTGCTCTCCCATCTTAACGATTTTCAGCAGTTTGTAGAAACGCTTGACTTTTGCACGGGTAGAGTTGGGTGGAACATCAGTGCACTCGACGAGTGGTATCAAGTTCTTCTCCAGGGATTTAAAATATTCGATCCATGCAGCAATTTGATCTGCCTGCTCTGCTTCACCTCTTGGAAATAAAATCAGCAAATTACTTGTTAGTGTACAGTCTCTTGGAAAAGCTCAAGTTTTGAGCTCTTTCTGCTTCACATAAGATGACAGTCTTTCCAAAAGCTTTCAAGAACTACCACTTTAAGTTCTAAAGGAAATTTGATGCGGTATATGATGCCAAGCTTCTAGTGCCAATCATACCTAATGAGTATACATTGCAGGAGTCTAAACATTGTGTACTGGTATGTAACCCGTCTTTTGATCCACGGCTAATTAAGCTAGCAAAAATTCTTCTTTTCGACAAACCAGGGGATGCCTCCTTAACACGTATAAAACTTTCCTAACCTACCCTTACAACACATTCACATAATAAGGCCAACCAGACGCACAAAACTACCAGGTAAGCCCCCTGCATACCGCCTATAAACAGAGCAAAGCTAACAGAGGTTTTTCTTAAGAGGAAAAGCTCATGACAAAAGGAAGAAGCAGAGTCGATATACAGCCGTGTCGCTTCTTCAATGTGACAGAATTTTACCAAACGAATATCATGAAATTTACCGATTTGTCACTACGAGAAGGCATTTTGCAAGAAACAAGCCATTTTCTTCAGGCAAAGTGAGAGATTTCCCCGAGGGTCTTGAGTGAACAGTACATTCAATGGCTAAAATGCAGTTTTTTAACCACAGAAAAAGCATTCACGAATGGTATTTTCAGTGTGACATGATCAGAAAGAATCTCAAGATACTGACATGAGTTCCCTCCTATGATCAGAGATAGAAACTCTTTCAAGATATTGACAATATCAGAGATAGAAACTTTGTCAAGATACCGACAATGAGTTCCTCCTATCAGAGATAGAAACTCTTTCAAGATACTGACATGACTTCCCTTTTATGATCAGAGATAGAAACAGGAAAGAATCTCAAGATACTGAGTTCCCTCCTATGATCAGAGATAGAAACTCTTTCAAGATATTGACAATATCAGAGATAGAAACTCTTTCAAGATACCGACAATGAGTTCCTCCTATCAGAGATAGAAACTCTTTCAAGATACAGACATGAGTTCCCTTTTATGATCAGAGATAGAAACAGAAAAGAATCTCAAGATACTGAGTTCTCTCCTATGATCAGAGATAGAAACTCTTTCAAGATATTGACAATATCAGAGATAGAAACTCTTTCAAGATACCGACAATGAGTTCCTCCTATGATCAGAGATAGAAACTCTTTCAAGATACTGACATGAGTTCCCTCCTATGATCAGAGATAGAAACAGGAAAGAATCTCAAGATGCTGACATGACATGAGTTCCCTCATAATCCTCAAACTTGCAGAAAGAGCTGTGCTTCCAGAGAGAGCTGGGCTCCAGTGCTTTTTAATATATTTAAGGTCGTTGAGGCTTACCTCTGGCCGCCGCCGTGATCAGCTAAATCGTTGTTCCTCATTGACCTTCCCGCTTCGCCTGAGATCTCCTTTCTTCCTGGTTTCGAGTGTCTGCAGATTGCTGTCTTCTGAACGAACGAACTGCTTCGGGGGAATATGAGCTGAGAGCCGGCGGGTTTTGTACCGGAGGGGGCGTGGGTGGATCTCATAGGTTCCTGTCCGAATTTTTGCTGATGTAGCATCTGCATGCCACTGCGGGGAGCTTTGTCATATTTGCTAGTTGACGAGCCCGCACTCCCCAAACGCAGCACCCCCACCATCTCGATATTGTATATTAGAAAAAATGCCCTTACATCACTTCTGCTTCTATAAAGATTCCCTTTTTATGTGGAAAGGGCCCGAGAGGTTTACGTTTCCAGATGGGGACCCACGGAAGCGACTCACTTAAAGTTCGAAGTTCTTTTGGTCTGCTGACCCAAGATTACCGTGTCTATTTTTCTTTTGCTCTTTTTTTTTAATATATCCAGGTTTTGGCTTCACCCTGTTTTGGCTTCACCCTCAGGGCAGACGACAAGCACTATCAAAGAGATATATTGCTAACAGTCATTAATCCTTTCTTTTTTGGATCAAAAAGTAGAGATTTATTGCGCACAATCATTAATCCTTTCTTTTTTGGATCAAAAAGTAAAGATTTATTGCGAACAGTCATTAATCATTTCTTTTTTGGATGCCGATTGCTAACGTCATTAATCCTTTCTTTTTGGATCCAGATTACAATCATTAATCCTTTCTTTTTTGGATGCAGATTTTTTATCTCAGCAAATCTCAACCGTCGATAAATGCCTTATTTACGTGCATCCACAATTGAGAATTGGTTGAAATGCCAATGAAAGCACTTTCGAAGTAGAGGATTTTCATCCTCTTCTATTATTTATGTCAAAAAAGTTTCAAGATATTAATTTGGTAAATTAGTTTAGGTAAAATTCATGGTCATAGTAATCCCTCTCCATGAGTTTTAGTACCTTGACAATACTTATTTATATTAGAAAAAGAATTACAGTTAGACTTCATTATTTCATGAAAAATGAATGATTTGAAAAATATTTTATTAAAAACAATTGTCTGTATTGTTTACAAAAAGAAATCAATAAAAATATTTTCATTGTTCACGAAAATATTTAAACAAAATTGTTATTAATAATAAAAATGATTTCCATTGAATAATTATTTCAAGCAACACAAACAATCATTTTTAGAAGAAAAATTCAAGTCATTCATTTTTCCTAAAATAGACAGAGCCTTAGTATTGAGTTTTTTCCGAAAAATCTCAAACTTTGAAAAAATGCCAAGAACCTTGGTCAAATGCATGAAGAGGCCTCATGTTCACTAGCAAGAGATTGCACATCGAATTTGTTGCTTTCTTTTGTTAAGAGAAACTTAAGTCCTTAAAAGGACTCGCCTAGGTTAAATTCGAATTTCAAAATCACTGGATATAAAAATACTTAAAGAGTATTGCCAAGCACGGGATGAGATAAAAATACTTGTACCGATTGAGTGCACATTAACTTTGTTGCTTTCTTTTGTTAAGAGAAACTCTTTTTTCTTCTTTTCGGCTAAGTTTTTAATTTCTTCTTTTTGTTAAGTGAAACTCTCATTACTTGCACCACCCGCCGCGGTGGCTCCGCTGGATAAGGCCTTGCTGATCCTTTCCTCAAAGGTGAAGGGTTCAAAACCCAGTGGAAGCGCTTGGCGTCTTAACCGTTGTCATGGGGTGGTGGTTCCCTCGTGCGGCCCCAGGGTTTGTCCCGCCGTGCTGCCGGTGTACAGGGTTTCCCTGAGTCACCAAAAAAAAAAAAAAC
Organism: Eucalyptus tenuipes; assembly: GCA_014182365.1. Lineage (NCBI taxonomy): Eukaryota > Viridiplantae > Streptophyta > Magnoliopsida > Myrtales > Myrtaceae > Eucalyptus > Eucalyptus tenuipes. Next base: position 40,709,227 of record CM024544.1, on the reverse strand, counting down.
TCTCATTACTTGCAATAAACTTCATATGCATGTCGCACATAGGCAAGAGACAAATATCCACTAGCAGTGGATGTAGGTGTTACCTCATCCCTGACTTTTCTTTTGATTTAATTATTTTAAAAATTTTCCATTAAAGATTTAGAGTGAATTTATTGTCTTATAAAAAATTATTATCTTATAAAAAAGATTTAAGGACCTAAAATGGCCAATCAGCCTCGAATGAGGCTTAAACTTGCCAATAGGCCAAATTTTTGCTTATAATCATTTTCTCGAGACTTGGGATAGTGGTAATTTTGTACAAAATTTGCAATTGAGTAAAAAAAAAAAGAAAATCCCCAACTTGAATTAGAATTAGGTTTTTACTTCAATTTTTCACATTTTCTTCCTCTTCTCCACCCTATCCTCGATCGCTCGGCATTCGGTCCTCGCCACTCCTTGCCTAATCCCCATCGCTCATTGCAAGCTTCAGTCCATCGTTCGCCGTCGTTGTTCTTTCCTAAGTTCCATCTTCCGCAAGCTTCAAGTCCGTTGTCCCGAGCTTCAAGTCCGTTGTCCAGGAGTTCAAGTCCTTCTTTAGTGCCGCTTTTGCTCTCGTGCACATTTTCTTCTTCAAAGCCACTCGGCCGAAGGAATTAGGTGCCACATGAGGCTCCGATGGTGCTTTCATTAACTCCGTCAGTGGCGGGAGGCATAATTCACACCAGCACAATCAAACAACAATTCCAGAGGAACACTTTTGGCCAGCACGGTAGGAGAGACAACCTACTGAGTATTTAGCCTACTCTTGTAATGCTTCCCCCAGTTCAAATGGACCAAAATACTCGAGAGTTGCTGTCGAGTGCTGATCATCTAGAGTATTGCTGCCGATAGACACGATGGGTCATTGGTCAAGGTTTCCCCGGGAGCAAGCCATATGTCAATTTTTCATGGGCTCTTTGTCGTCTTATGACTAAATTAAAGAATGACCAAGAATATCAATATCAAATCGTGGGGCCAGCGGTCGGAAATGCTGTGGTGGGAGCCAAGCTCGAATCTCCGGGTTCTTTCACAATTCTTTTAATTATCTTTTAACGTTTTTAATACTATATTTTGTTCATATTTTTTCCAATCACATGAATAATGATGATATATATACCTATATATAATAAGAATATTGCACTTTTCACATGTAATTAGTATTTGCCAATATATCTATTATGAAAAAAATTTGTTCTGCTATGATACCATAAATTTGAATACTTCGCTGAGCCTTTGATGTATAGTAAAATAGTGGTAAAAAAATATCAAATTCCCCGTTTGCCCTTATTGCTTTTCCTCCTTCTTCTTCTCTCTCTCTCTTCTCCTTAGTTCTTTTCATTTATCAATAATAAGAAAAACATGTACCTTTTCGTCTATGTTTGTTGATTAATCCTTTGAAGAGGAGGAAAATCCAAAAAGATAAAGAAGGATCTGAAGGTTTGTTCTTTCACCTTTAGAGTTCCTATTATTTTTTTAATGAAATTCTAGGGATCCTAAAATTTCAAAATGTATGTTCTTTCATAAGAAACAGGGAAAAACTTATGAAGTCACTAAAAAATAATAGAATTCAAGCAGAATTGATTGAAACAATTGGATATTTAATTATTTGAATAGACTTACATAGTTTATAAAAGGTATATACAGCACAAGAACATTTTACTATCACTTCAGACAAATAAATAGTAAATTAAGTGGCAATTAAAGAATTATAATAATCGCAAATGTTACCTATTATAGATAATTTCTGTAAACGTCAAACCATGCTTAATAAAAAGCTGTTTATTATTTTTTGATGTGTCGAACTACATAACAAGTTATTTTTCCGCAACAACACGTGAGTGCCCATTGTTTTTGCACTATTATTACATGTTGATGCCACATGAAAATCTTTAGCTGTTACTCGCACCTTTTGTTTGCATCTAGATGAAAAATTGACATTGATCCCAAAATCAAGATTGAAGATTAGTTCACTGACCAAATACGTGACAAATATAAAGTATCGGAATAAAAACTGAATGGGTATACTCGTATAAGAACCATTTTTGTGATTTCCCTTCGAGTTAAAAGTCATGATTTACGGGTCAATGCTATCTAATGATAAATCTAAAAAACCTAAAATACTTTCTTGGGTAAACATCAATGATATAATCATATCTTTGGAGACATCAAATGATAATTAATGTGTTACATCATTAATTTCCCGATCCAAATAGCGACTTGAGTATCGGACAATTGAAGACTATAATCGGTACTAGTCATCGTGGATTGACTCAGAGTTCTAGAAGATGTAATCGGAATTTGGTGTCGTGGATTGAGTCAAAGTTCTAAAAGATGTAGCATTGGAATTCAAATTATTTTTGCTTCTCTCCCTACACCTTCGCCTAATCTTCTTCTTTTTCGAAATGGGAAAAACAATCGTTTGGTATTGACATCAGGGACAGGACACCGGAACCGCAAGAGAAGTGTTGAAGGTTGTACCACGTGTCCGAGGTTGAGTGGCCTGCCAGCCCAGCAGTGGGAACGGGGAGCTTGGAGGGTGGAAAATGTAACCCTTACATCACGCGCGCCCTAGGCGGCTGGGTATCTGGTGCCTTTTCGTTTGCTCTTCATATGTGAACTTCGGTGATGCTTCGTGCCACTCGCTCGTATAACGCCGTATATTCCTTCGCGATGAAGAAAGAAAATTCTAGTAGAACGTAATGTTTTTTTCATCAACATCGACCAAATATCAGAATGATTTATATTTGTCGCTTTGTCGATTGGGCCACATTTGTATTTGGGGACTTTGATGGGTTATAATTTACGGCCGACTTTGGCCAAGTATAAATTATAGTTAAAATAGCTTATGCCGAAAATTTATTTTCAATAAAAGAAATGGATTTACTCATTTCAATCTAAATTTTAAAAGGTCACGAAAAGTGACCCAAATGAGAAGTCATGTCTCCTATTTATCTACCACAGTATTTCTTAATTTTAGTATTTTGTTTATAAAACTAACATATTCACTTGGGGGAACATCAGTAATATAATTGCATCTTCGGGGGAAAAAAGTGATAATTGACGGGTTATGACATTGATTCACTGAGCCCGAGACCAAGCGCCTTATTCTTCTCCCAATCCCGCCAATTTTTCCAGCGACCACCACATAAAAAGCGTAGCGTCACTACAGAGAGGGAAGCGAAGATCTCGAAAAATGGAGTTCACCCTGAGCGGCAACGCTCATCATTCCTCTGGCGTGTTGCCACTGAACTCCACGTCGATCATCATTCCTCAGCTTCATCCATCAAGTGAAATAGCTACAGCAGTTGCTTCTTCCTGTACCCTGCCGAGCAATGCTTAGTTTAGATGCTATGACGTTTCATCAACTCCACGTTACTTCCAGCTTCCTTCACTCACAAAAAATTCAATCCGTCCAGACAGACATAATCCCAACCGCTGTTTCTGCTGTTGATGCCGAGGGGTTGGAAAGGAAACAGTTTCATCGGTTTGTTTACCCTTGTGTCCTTCCTAAAAGAACTTCTGAGGATCATCTCTCGGTAGAAAGGTATGTTAAGTTGATTGACTCCTCGTGTGTTCAGCCTGAAACTGCATAACAAGCTTCAAAGACTGATAGTAGAGGTTGAGGTCGAGGCCATTGACATTGCTACCCACTCGAGCCCGCAACACCGCCTGAAAAGCAAGAACACTCTTTTAACCCATATGGTCAATACCACCATGAACAATGCACACGTTGCACGCTGAACTCACACCCATTTGCCGGCAGAACTTAAATCTTAAACAATGAAAGTTCTCACCTCATTATCAGGTTGAATCTGGAGTTCACTGATGAACTGGTACATCGAGCCAACACGAAAACTAAGGTCCCTCAGATGCTGCGTGTCAATCTTCAGGCTAGCATCTCCATCAACAATCATCGCTACAGTTGTCCCATGGAATACTCTAGTAACCTCAAGTGAATAGCAGATATCAGTCCCCGAAAACCACGATATTCTGAAGGAAACCGATTAACAGTAGAAAACGAAAGACGTGCAGATGACTGGTGGCGAACAATCCAGTCTGACAATGTTTAGACGATTCTCCGGTAGTTCTTACTGAGAAAGGGAGGAAAAGAAAGAGGACAACTTATCCAAACGCCTTTGCCCCGAACTCACATCGAGGTCGGGGCAATTGCTTTATCCGAGCTCAAAATAGGATCATTTGCCTAACCCAAAATCGGCCACATTCTCAAGTAATCTAGACAACATCATTACCTACGGAAATGTCTGATCCAAGTCCATTACAGGCCTTGCTCTCCTCAAAAACAAGCAAAAAAAAAGGAAACTTGTGCAGTGCAGCATCAATCTATCATGAAACCCAACACAATTCAAGATTTTTTATTTTCCCGGCCGTGGCACGAGCATTGGAAGTTCATTACCAGCCGAAGCCTGCCCAATCTAACAAGAACGACACCAAGTTCCAAACGGCGGAATGTCGATGACAAGGTCGTATGTCCAGTCTAGTCCTACAAGTGTAGGAGAGCTGCAACTTTACTCTCGCGGGCCCAGCTGCGACCGGGCCGGCTCTCGGCCCACCACCAGTCCTCGTCCAGTAGCCCAATGTGACTGGGCGGGGCCTCTCCTCTCTCGTCACGTCGCTGAGACGAAGATCAGAACAGAATTTGACAGGAGAGTAAGAAAGTAGCTTTCCAATTTCATTATTGCTGATCCATTGTATGCTTACGCAAGCAATGGCAATCTCATGTTCAAAGCTTTGTACATAATTACAGACATACAAACACAACCCCTGTACATATGGTTTAAAAAAATGCATAAATTAATTTGCTATTTGTACATGACTTTGACTTGCAGCCAATGTGGCATTCGGTTAGCATCGTCCGATTCCCGTGTTAGCGAAGTAGTAAGCTTCCATTATTTCTTCTCCCCTCCCTCCAACAATTGCTTCTGTAAATTTCTATACAATTGCGTGGACCTCCCTTCCTAAAAATAATCTAACTCTTGAATATGTATAAATATGAATGTTTTCTCTCTCCTACGGCCCCTACTGTATTTTGGTTGCTTAATGAAATACTTGCGGTGATGCATAGAACTCGCCCTCTATCAACATCGGCCTCAGATCTTCCTGGCTCATGAACTCCAGCGGGAAGGTCACAAGATATCCCCGGACCGACTTCAGTCTCTCCATCGGGTCCATCTCTTTGGCATCTCCGTTGTCGGTGCTGTTCTCCAGCTTCTCGGGGGCAATTCCTAGATCGATGGTGGTGTGCCCGATCTTTTCTTTCCAGGAGGCCATGCTGTGTCTCAATGAAGCTCTGTAGCACAGTTGATGTTAGATAAATGAGAGCTTGACTTAACGAGCAAGGAATGAGGAGAAGGCTCGGCTGCACCATACCTTGACCGGATGTTATCGTTAGGGATGCAAGCAAACACGTCTTGGTAAATTTTGGAGTTCGCCTGCGGAAGGATGATACAATCAATTCGTTGCAAAGTCAAACAAAGACCCTCGACCAGATGTTTTGCTCAAACTTGCCGTACCTTTGCAGTTGCCAACCACAAGTCCCTGTATGTTGCATCGGCAATGGGATCCTTTATTTGGTGGATCTGCAAGATTTGTATATGCCAGAAGTCACTATTAGATATATGGTCTTGGCATACAAGGATTCAGACAAAATAATGTTGACTGAGGAAAAACATCGCAATATGTTGTATGAGGAATCGCGATAGTCTTAATTGTGAGATTGGATCACAAACCTCTCCAGGATGAAGTCCTAAGTGTTCCAACCACAGCGAACACCTTAGACTATGAGAGAACTTTCCCGCCTTCCATGGCTCTCCATTGACAGATGACTCCACAAACTCCTTATCTTCAATTATTATCCCAATCTGAGAAAAGCAGCATCATTAGTCTCGGTGCAGAATAAGATGAAAGAAGCGCCGAAGAATCTAAGAGTGACGACGTGAAGAGTGAAATAGAGCTAGCTCATTACCTCGGAGTCTCTTGATCCTAGTAAACTCCTATCATTGATATTTGAGGATCCAATAAAGGACAACCGATCATCTATAATCATGACTTTACTGTGCACATACACCTGCAACAAATGATACCACAAGAACATTCTCAAAATTCCACTTCATCCTGTCAGACAAAATGACATTCTACGAAGTTCTGGCTAATGGTGTAGAACGTATACTTAACGATATCTTCAAGATGATAATGATACTCAAAACTCATTCTCAAGGAACACACTGCTATATCAAGTAACACCACCTTCTATAGGACGGCAACACTCTCTCTGAACTAGCTATCATCTACCTAGCATGCCACTGCTTGTTTGTACAAGGACAATAAATTAATGGCCATTAGGTACTGCCAACAGAATAATTATTAATGGATATAAGCAAGAAGCTCCAAATAGATACCTGACTTGTTGCCACAGGGCCACGATCAGAAAGTTTACCATAAGCTCGTAGACCATAGAAGGAAATATAGTCTTGCATCTTATCACCAAGTGCTTCTTTGAGATTGTGCAATATTGAGTTCTTTCCTCTGCTAATGGTTCGATATTGCCAATGCATAATTGCTCTAACTGTAGCTGCTCCACCATCATCAATGCCTCCCTGTTATTGAGTGTCATGAAGGGAAGAAAAGTCAAGTAACTCTCATGTTCATCTTAATAAGAGAACTAATCCAAAAATAAGTACCTGAAAGCCAGGTAAAAGAGGTAGGACAATGATAACACGGAAACTTCTTTTCTCTTTATGTGCTTGCAAAATGCGCTTGTATAATGCATCGAGAACACGATTCTGTATAGTCTCATCCCTTGCAAGACCTGATATGAAAAATTGATTCTGAAAGCAAGCAAGAAGTCATCACCAAGAGTTGCCATTTTACCATTAAAAGAGCAAAATTAAGTCGCGCATATCTGTTGAAAGAAAGAATCTTGATGTTCAAGTAATAAAATGACATTATCGTTGAGACCACCTCTTCACAGGTTAAACAATTCATTTTGTAGCAGTCTGAAGGTTTGTTTCAGCCACTTTTGGTAGAAATGTTCTAATTATCTGTTTGTTTCATCTCCCGAGGTAACTAAAGTTCCGTTTCGCTTGGGCTCCTTACTGTCAGTTAAAGCCATAAACCAGCAGCTTTTATTTTTTATTTTATGGTTGGTTGTCTCCTTCAAAATCTTTGAAAGATGAAACTTGGTTTGTAAAAGAGGATGTCCCACTCCAGGCCAGGTGCAGCTTCAGAGCACACAACATAAAATACACTATTCAACCAATGGTTAATGGACTTGGAGTTGTCATCACATGTTTCAATAAACCCACAAATTTATCTGTTGAAAGACCAAGAAAAGCACTTTCCCTCCATGCCTGTCTTAGCAGCATAATCAGGTTCTTTACATGGCAAAAGAATTCAATATAGTGGTGGTAGCTGCAAGTGATTCCAATATCATTTTGAAGAAGAATATGCAGTTCAAATGGTGTATCTTTCAAAAGATGAACGAAGAAATTAAGCCCAAACAACAGGAGATTACAAGTATATCCACTGAACATCCAGTAGATGTCGTCAAATCATAGAAGAGAATCAGTTACTTTGTGGTCGTTACCTCTATGTAAACAAAGTGCTCTGCTCTTTCGATAAGAGAACAATAAGCATTATGAATACTCTCTTCTGTTTGGCTTGTTCCCGCTGACCACTGGCTTGCACTCCTGACAACCTACAGATGGCAGAGTTTCCTTAGCATCATGCCTAAAACTTGGACAACAACCAAAATTCTGAAATTTCAAAAGTTCAATGATAAATATCTACCTGACATTGACAAGTGACCCGTGGACCAACTTGTCCATCTTCAGTTGCCACATCATCGTCACCCTCATCTGAAGTCTCCAGCTGCTCATCCGCTAGTCTCCTGCTAGATTGTGTAACCTCGGGCAGATTTTCTCTTTCACAATCGAGGCAATCAACTTCATCAACAAAACTTTTCATCTGAGTATCCTTAACAGACTCGTCAGCTTTGGACTTCAGGAAAGTAAGTAAAAGACTTTCGCAAACAGCAGATGGCTTAACATCATGATTGTGGTGTGCATGGGGGCCATTTGGCTTATGGCCAAGATCAAAATTGCTTTGCTGATCAGCTTCTTGAGGTAGAAGTAACGGGATATCATCCACTAGTGACTGTGAGGAAAAGGAGTAATGCCTGCTATGGCCTTGGCGGTTTTCTTCGGCGTTTGTACCTTTGATGTCGATCTCACTGCTTCTTCCCATATAATGAGGGAGGACCATAAAATGGCGAGGCATGAGTAACGGGATTGTTTGCTCATTTGGAGCTTTGCTTCTCTGGAAAATGAATAGATGATTTAATTACATGATAACTTCATGAAGTGAGTGCCATAAAGTTGAGTCAAATATCAAGGGACCTTGGCGTGGTTCCAGCGCTGGACAAAATGCCTTGCAACATCTCGGCAAGGTGGTCCCCAAATAGCACAATGGACATCATGCCATGGCATGCGGGGATATTTTTCTCGATCCAGCTCATCCGTCATTGTGTCTTCCCAGGAATTTGGTTCAGATTCTCTAGCCAGACATCAAAAGAGTGCTGCCATTAGATAAGCACATGGGAAGACACAAGGATAAAATTGTTTATGTGGGTTCCTTTTCATGAATTTCTGATTGATTCATCTATTGCAATTTGAACATATGTCATACAGAAATTTATTTCACCTAATAAAAATGGAAAAAGAAAACTGAGTACCTTGGATTGTAATAATCCTTTCCAGGCCATAGAGAAGGAGGGGAATCGCCCACTTTATGATCAACAGTGTCATAACGGCCAAAGCATAGATCTAGTCCTCCAAGAAAGCAGATTTGGTGGTCGACAATGACAAGTTTTTCATGGTGTGACCTGACCGGACAAGATTATTCATTATCTGTTTGAACTGCATCTACATCAGGATGTGCTTATCCACAATTGCTTACCATAGATAAATTCCAGTAGACAAGTGATCAGGATATCGCAGCACCTTCACATTCTCATGGATGTCAAGGAGCTTCTTTTTACTATACATACTGTTGATTTTCAGAGCAATGGAAACCTCCTTGTAAAGAAGGATGTAAATCTGCGGGATCAAGAGATACAGAATTACTAGGTGATGTATTGAAAGTAGTAATGGGTAATCTAAGAGAAGGACAACGAGCAAGGAGAAGAATCTGATTGCATCATATAGAGGTAAGAGGCAAAGGCCTTAGATCTGGCCTCTGCTATTTGATACAGAGGGCCTACTTATTAAATCAAATGAAAGTACATGTGAAATTATTTGAGCTTATGGAACCAACATTAGCTGTAAACATGGCTTAAAAACCTAATATTCACATGAAAGAAGAGAAAATAGAATATACAGTTAAGACCTCGCTAGAAATATTGAAACTTTCTAGTCTAGCTCTTTCCCTCTATCAGTGGTGAATCTGATCCTATGGACTCCCAAACACAAAATGTGGACAAAGTGGGAAAACCAAAAATTTATCTGAAAAGATGATATCACAATTATTACAATTTTGAGATACTCTTTTGAGGATAGAGTTGAATCCATTGGAGAAGAAATGCTTTATATGGAGAAATATAGTAACGTTAAAAAATCTCACTAAAAGGCGAAGAAAAACTGAAACCACAAGAGAATGAGTTATGACAGGGGACAGGTTTTTCTGCATCTTCACCTGAACTCCTTTCTTAGCCTTTGCTTCGAGCAATGCATCAAGCCTGGAGGAAGAATGAGTATCAAAAGGACGTCTCAGATACAATTCAGGGCAAAGCCACCACCCAGTAATGAATATCTGCAAATAGGTACCTCATCATTTGAGCATAGGATGACCAAAGTTCTAATATGTTACGAGTGTAGATGAATGAACAACCTCAAATTTAGCATCTTCTATTGCAGAGGCAACTGCTTCAAAAGCTGCCTTCCCATCTATAAACCACTGAACCTGACTCCCATCTTCATGCAGACCCCTAGGAGGAGCGAAGGAACCATAGCGATGGGGATGACACCAACCCTCTGGAGGCTTTAGAGCAGCATCACTGATGGCGGAAATCCAACCTCTGACTTTGCCGGGACTCATTGTCCGTAAGTTTATGGACCGATTTCCACATGAAACCTTTTGATGTTCCAAACCACTTGTAAATATAATATATAATTGCCAGAAAACAATTAAAAAAAGATAACAAATGTCTACAGGAACTGCTTTATGTAAATGTGAAGCCCAATAATCATTTGTAACATTATTAGGATATGTAGAAAACTGACAATGACGATACAATGACAACCCTCTGAATGCAATCGACCTGCCCATAATATGTCTCAATGCGACAGAAGAATCTCCAATACTAAAAAAGTAAAATTATCCATCTGGTAGATACATGTTCTTAGTTTCATCAATCCCGCTATTTGAGGTTTTGCAGAATGACAATTTGATAATATCTAACATCTTTCTGCATTCATTTATCAACTGCTTCCATATAGAAGTTACAGAATCTTGGATTGGTAAAGGTATTGTATATATGGTCTCGTTTGAATACTAAATATGGAGCTTTGAAACTGGAAAAATGGACAGTAAACTTCTGCCAGATTGCCATAGCCTACACAAAATTACTGGTTTGCGCTCTCAACTTATTTCATAGTGCCATATACATGTACACGTATCCAAGCACACAATCTCTCTCCCCCTCTCTCAATCACTCACACACATGCGAGCACGCATGTCCACAACTGTGTGAAACAAAGAAGTCTGGAATAATAATTTCTTGGCCTGGTAATGTACTTCCCAGGCCAGATTTCCACAAACAAAAGAAAGCTGCAAATTCTCACTTTACCTTGAAACCGTAATATAGAGGATTTCGTTCCTTTGTCTGATCAGCCAAGGATAACCGAGGACTTCCTTTGGTATCAGAACTTTCCTTTCCTCGAGAGACTGGTAGTACATCAAAGACCAGTATATCCAAGGGTTCCGTGTCAAGTGGATCTTCCAGAAATGCCAAAAAACCAGGTTTTAGAACAGCCCACACCTATGACAATCGAACGACAAAATGATTTCACGTAAGTATGCAAAAAGAGAGTAAAATAATCTATGCTTGGACAACAGCAAGAAGAGGCATAAAATGTAGACCTAAAAATCACAAGAGCCTCAAATTACGCAAGTCCATTAGCAAGATACATCGAGAACCAAATAAATTAGATTAATGACGCATCTGAATGTTGAACTGTGCAACAGATTTTCGTTGGTAATCTTCTGCTTTCTTATTGCATGGGAATCTTGCAGATGTGATGGTAAATCAGGAATTAATGACACTACTACAAGGCGAATGTATTTCAAATTCAACTTAAATTTATCGGGAAAAGAATGTATACAAATAGATATCACAAAAAAGAAGGCAACACCAAATCAGAACATAAGGCAACTCCAGAGTTGTTTCTATTCTGTAAGCTAAGATGCTTAACCATAACATCAAAAACTTATAGTTTAGTTGTAATCAAGCAAAGGTCACAGACATTTTGAAGGTCTGGTAAGTGTTGAATAGTTCAAGAAATATTCAATCACACTTCACAAATCAATAAAAAGATCAATCTGAGCGATCATCTCAGACAAAATTGAACCACCTAAATTTCAAATTTAGGGAATTAAATACCTTTTGCCAGCTGTTGCTGCAACAGCCAAACCACTGACAAGGCAAACAACTTATTTCTCTATTGTCCTTTGATAGTTGCGGTAAATGCTTCACCATTACATAACCTTCTTTCAACTTTGGACCATACTCCAACGAAAATGACAACTTAGAGACCTCCAAAAATTTGCAAACCTGCAAAATATCGTAAAAGCATGAAGCAATATGTGGTAGAAAGAGTCAATACAATGCAGGAGGGCAGACTTTTCAGCTTTTATTTTGGTTACGTGGTATTATCTGTAAAAAACATAAATGTTGAATAAACTCATATTTTGCTAAAAATGATTCATGTAAGAAAATATTTTGGGAAACAAAAAATGAAGAGCTTCCTGATGCAACATGTGAAAATTAGAGAGTTGTAGCCATCCACACTTAACAATGCCAAATCCTCTCAACCATGCCAACTCAAGTCATGAATGCATTGCAGAAGGAAAGGAAATAGAAAGAACAATTACATATTGCTATTCAGTAATACAACCGTGGACGTGGTAATGTGCTCACCTCTCGAGAATTCACGATATCCAAGTTTCCCAGAAAGTGGTTCAAATAATTCTGCATGGCCACCTTTGCGCTGTCTGAAACTGTCTGCTGCCTCCCAAGCGCTGGGCGTATGATAGGCAAAACAGCTTTTGATGGAACATACCTATGTAACAAACTTTGTTGTAAGGGCTAAGATTTCCAATGTAAGGGAATGGTGATAAGATGCAAGGAGCAGAATGGCTCACCTTGCTTTAGACCTCTCTTCAGTATGTAGAGGTACAGCTCCATCATCGGGTTCATCATCATCTGGCACCACAGCCATGTGCTCTACGATGCCTAAGCTTTGGAGCCATTCTTTAACCTTGCAAAAGAATCTTTCAATTAGAACTTAGACAGATTAAAAGTGCGATAATAAGCCTTGGACATAATCTAACAAAACAGAACGAGAGATCAGGGAAATTGAAAATGAATAATGATGTAACCGGGCACCTGTTCCTGCTTCTCATAAAATTCCTCGATGAGGGCGCGCTTCTTCAGAGCGAAATGCAGGTAGAGAACTTGTGAAGCTTTCTTCCATAAAAGCCACTTGAACTGCAAGGACAATTTTGAATCAAAATGAGCATAGTTCTCTCAAGCGTCATCGATGTCTAACGTGTTATCAGTTAAGCAACACAATCTGACTTTTTGGTTCGGTTAATAAAATTAGCTTGGAATTGAAATAAGTACATCATCAGTCCTCCTATAACTCAGGTTTTCTCCTTCAACAGCCTGCATTCGACTGTTATAATAAAGAAGATGGTGGTCTTTACAAATCCAATTTTGGCAACTATGCGCACAACTTTCAATCACTCTAATGCTGCATTCCTCAAGCTCTCAATCCTCATTCCCAAAATCTACAAGTTAGCAAAGTTGCATGGAGCAAATGCACGAATCACTTCAAGCTGTTACGTTCGCTGAAACTCATGCATTCAAACAAATTGAATGTGAAGATTGCAAAATACCGCTTCGATGAATAAAGTACGTCAAAACTAAAATTCGCATCTTCATCAATGTTTACATGTTTAGACCTAACTTAATCTCGAAGGATAACATCATCATGGACGCAAACAGCTGAAGCACATCACGCATCAAATTTCATCATCCTTTCATACTTTCCCCAATAAAAATACATCGTCTTCGGATAAGTTAAACCCGACAAATCGCAACACGACCTCCTCCTCCTCCTCCTCCTCCTCCTCCTCCTCCGGATTCTTCAAAACCGAAAAATCGCAAACAAGAAGTGACTCCACACGAAAGCTCATTCGGTTACGAAACCAAGCTGGCATCGGATATCCACTCTCCACAACATCAACAAGGAATCGACGAAAGAGGGATTACCTGTTTGTACCGCAACTCGATCGTGTAGGAAAGGAGCATGGGGCTGAACTCCCCGGTCTCAGGCCGCGAGACCGAGACGATGGTGGCCGCCGGCAGCTCATCGAAAATCCAGTCCGATTCGGGGCATTGCCGCTGCGACGCAGCCCGAGGGACAGCCCCGGCACCCGCGCCCGCCGCCTCCGGCGCGCCCTCGGCGATGAGCCTCTCCGCCAACATGATCGAGACAGATTCCGATGGTGGCTCCGCCGCCGGGCTCAGCTCCGCATGCCCCCTCAGAGGGAGAGATAGAGAGAGAGAGAGATAGAGAGAGGTTTTCTGGAGTGCAAGGGAGAGAGGAAGGGAAGGGAAGGGAAGGGAGGGAGGGGGAAGAGAGCGGTTGGTAGTTTTTATAGTTTGCAAGAGATGGCGCTATTTTTGACATGGGCGACGCCTTTCGTGATGTGATGTCACCGGCGCCGCGTCGGAGAGAGATACACAGACACCGAGGTTGTTGTGTTTGATAGTGTCACCTGCGGTGACCTCGGATTTTGGTGAACCTCGGACGCGGCCGACCAGAATACCCTGTACAACACCATCTCAATACTGTCGTTGATAATAATTTACATTGTCAAGCTTGAGGGTTTAGAAATTATGTCTTGAATAAGGTAAAAGACAAGACCAAGCGTGTGAATTTATAGCGTCGACTTGCTTCCGGCTGTTTCCTGAGAATTTTCAAAGAGATGGGCGGGGGACCGTACGTAGGATGAGGTGGGATGCGGACACGTGTCGAGAGGGCGACGCGGTTGCACGCTCGCGCGGTGACTCCTGAGGCGAAGAGACAAGGCGAGACGTAACCGGAAGGGGGGGCCGAGGGTTTTGATCCCGTATATTTTATTCGCATATCGTGGAATCTCCACGCTGTCCCAACTGACGGCCCTGGCGAAAGTACGCTTCTACCCCTCGCTTTTCCCTCTAATGCCCCCCCGAAGCCACTTGCGTTTTTTTCGGAGATGTCCCAAAATATTTGGGGGATTACTTGCAAGCAATGTACGACGTTGCCTTGAGAAGACAGGCAAAGAAGGCAAAGCCAAAGTTGATGATCATTGTCTGTTGCATGTCAAGAACTATATACTGCGTGTCTAAGTTTCAATGTAAGGGTCCAAATCAAGCAGGCCCGTCAGAGTCAATTCGGCGAAGGAGGGGGGGCTATATGGGTCATTTCAACCCACCCACCCACCGCCCCCTCCCAGATTGGGAGTCCAAAGCAGCATCTGCTGGCTCTGGATCAACGGAAGAATATACCGGCCCTTGGTGCTTGGAAGCTGAAGAGAATATGCTGCAAAAGCCAAAATCATTGCCACCCTCCTTAATTAAAACAGTAATTAGCACAGCATGGCTGCTATTATATTAACCAATCATTGCAGGGTCAGTGATCAGGACAAGTAATAAAAAAGAATCTACCAAAGACCCTGGTTGGAGGATGCTTTTGTACCCTCCCCCAAAATCCTAAAGAAGGGTATCATAACAGGGTCAAGGTTATTTTTGCAGAGCTCCCGATCTGTCCAGCACTGCAAATTTGTCGTGCACGGCTGCTCCGACTCGCTCGTGCGAATGAAACTGTTAAAAAAAAACTTACTAAAAACATGTGCGCAATAATTCCGGTTTCCTTTAACGAGACTTTTGTCGAACGTCTTGAATTGGAATTGAAACTCCTTTAGAGGATGCTGCAAGGTAAAACAAGTACGATCGATGTTATGGAATGATGGGAAGTTTGACACGACGGGGAATATTGACGCAAACTCGATCCGAATGGAGGGGAAGTTCGGTATTTGTCCATCACATTACTTATTTCCATAAAAGTTTAGATGTATGTAAGTCGTCTAACTTTGATAATTTGACTTTTTCTAACTAGATGTTTGAAAGAAGATCGATTGGTACTCCAAAGCTAAATTAGATAAGCTTTATCGACTATGAAGATTCCCACTTATCCTATCAGCAGCAAAGAAAATCAGCCAATTTAGGTTTTCATGGGCAGGGTGCCGACGAGGTGTATACGTGACATGGACGGCTCTTTCATAGACGTCATCATAATATGCTAAGAATATTCGGGCAATATGAGGCATCATTCTCATGGTTATCGTCAGAATGCCTAGGTCAATTTGGAAAGGAGGCTTTGGACATGCACGTGATCATTTCTCCAGTGATAACTGTGTCTGCTAAATAAGCTTTTCATACTCTCCAAAGATCCAAGCTCGCGGTAGCCATGACAAATAAGCAATGTCCCAATCAAATAAAAATGAGGAGAAGAATCGTCAGAGATATGATGAATCATTAAAGAAGTTGATCTTGGTAGTACAAAATACTCACATGCGCCAGTAAAGCTGAGCGCCTTAAAGATCAGATATGCAAGCTTCTAAATCGTTCTAAACTGACCCTCAGCAATGCGATATTCAGGTCGAACTCCAATCTCTGCAAAGACAGTGAACCTTGGCCAGCGAAGCCATATAATCATCCGACCTGAAACAAATCACATATGAGCTTGATATTCTGATTGGAGCTGTCATATATCAAAACGCATGTGCTATCTTCCGATCTTACCTTGCACCATAGGGGGACTCACATGCAGCAATGATACAACGTTTAGCCCCTTCAGGCTTGTTCTGTAATGTCAAAGCATTGTCATGATTACAGTTGCGCAGGAGAAGATCAACAGCTAGAGCGCTCGGTTAGCAATTCAGTGGTCATCGGAGAAACCTCTTAAAGCAAAAGCATGTTTCACGCAAGAGTTTCCTCTATAGGTTGAGGACCAACTAACTGTATAAATTTTGAGAACAAACCTCTGCTTCGTAGTAAAGACCAGCATACAAAGAAGCATAGAAGTATTCACTGTCCCGTCCGTCCAGAAATCCAGCAACAAGCTACAATGGAATCAGATAACTACGATGAATTTCGCGAAGAAATATTACTGCCTGAAGGCATCAGGTTTGACTGCAAAAAGCATTACGGATCACATAACTTTTCTCGCCTGGCTTTAATTATACTCCCTGGCCCCTATTCCATCTATGAACACTCCCACTTTGCTATGAACTTATCAGCAGCAAGTGGTCGTGAAGAAGTTAATTTTTCAAATTGCAACAGGTGGAGTAATATGATTTTCATGTAACATGAGAATATAACAAGCACATGAGAGCATGCGTGTGTTGAAAAGATTGGAGAATGTTATTCTATTAGGAAACAGTAAAAGATTATGATGTCCACTCATTCTCCTATAAAGCTTTATAAGTTGTCTCACTGTCTTAATATTGATAGACTAGTACTGTATCCCTGCACAAACCATGAGTTAACTACTCACTTGGCGATTGAACTGAGAAATGGAAGAGTTAGTTTCCGCATTTTTTTCCCTTTATTTTTTTTAATTATGTGGTTCGGCCCACCAAGCAGGTACATTTTAGTAGTTTTAAGAATCAACTTCAACTCTATTTCCGTGGCTTCAACTGAGACTGCATTTATTTTCAGACAGAGGCACCAGTAAGTTCCAACTTTTTGTTCAGGACATTTGGTATCAGAAGATCAAAGTAGAGAAAACTACAAAGAAGATCTGGAATGAACATGTGCATACACCATCCCAATAAGCGGATGAGCTCAGAAGCACGCACTAGAATAACCGGAGTGCTCACTAATCGATAATCTTTAACCCTCCCAAATTTAAACAATATTAGGTCCTAAAAGAAGGTAGAATCTTGATTATCTCATAACATCAGTTCAGGCCCCTGAGAAATGAGAAAGGGAATTAAGATATACAGGAACTAGGCTACCAACCAGACTTAGAGAATCTCCAGACCAATTACCCTGATAAACAGAAACCAAATCTTTAGAAATTATAGAAGCCAAGATTGAGTTAAACAAAATGTGTAGGGGAAAGGCCAAAAAGTGTCCACGCAGCAGGTCAATTGAAAGGCAAATTCCTAAATTTAACAAAGAAGCTAAAGAAAAAGAAGGAGAGCAACTGTTTCCGCGCTTTCCAAAGAAGTAAAGAGATGCAATCAACACATCCTAAAATCTTACGCGAGGTAATTTCAGTTCCATAAAAAGATATTCGAGTCGAGCACCTTTTCTGGGTCTCCCCCGTCTTTAAACAGGTTATATGCCTCCCGCATTACAGGTCGTGGATCCCTCCCCACCTACAATCATATACAGAGCTTTTATTGTAAATGAGTTGTGTCGAAATTTCTTTTCCAGAAAAGTAAATGCAAGTAGAAAGCCATTACAAAATTGCAAGAGGTGCCATAAGCATGCTTTGTGTACACCCAATTTGAAAGCATGAGGTCAAACATCCAAAATTCAAGGGAATAGCTAAACCCCAACAATGAGTAATATTCTTGGTCTGGCCCGCTGGAAGAGCTAATTTAGCTTATGCAGTATCTTTTCAACATCGCGATTTTACTGCACTTGCTGGACCAAGAAAAGCACTTACCTCGAGAAATCTTTTCCTTGCTTCATCCACTCCATAAAGTTGAGCCTCACAAAGGTAGCACCAAATTGACTCCTCAGTGTCATTTGGATTTTGTGCAACATCGATTCTGAACTGTTCCGCACCTTCTTCGAACCTTTATAAAAATAGACCGAACTAAAGATCAGACTGTTCCTGCATCCTAAATTCAACAAGCATCATAGAACACAAATTTATAGAGATTACATGAACACTGAAAGGCTCTGGAATTCAAAGCGCATTAGCATAACACAACTTCAACAAGCATTCACAGGCAGAGGTAATAGGTGGACTGGGGTCGGCAGTACCCAAACAAAATGCGCAAGCAGATAAAGCACCATTCAATTACCTATCGAGATAGTAAAGCGACAGCCCTCTTTGCCAAAGATCTAGACACACCGAAAGAAGTCCTCCAGTTATGCACAAAAACATCACGACATTAGCAAGAAGAATTCGCAGATCAATTCTCACGAAAATTCGAGCGACTCACATGCCTTTTGACGAGGGTCCAGCTCTATCGCCTTATCAAACTCCACCAAAGAACCAACAACATCCCCCTACAGGAGACTGAAGAAAGATTAACCACTATGTTGACGTCCCACTTAACCTAAAAAATCCATGCCCACCAAGCTGATCACCGTCGAACAGAACAAGCAAATGCTGAAACAGAGACATTATAGGCAAACCCAAGAACCCAACATAACAAAAGCCAAAAAAGAAACGAAAACAAAATGATAAAAAAAAGCGGCAACGACCTGTCTGAAGAGCAGCATCCCACGTCGAATAGCGAGAGCTGCCTCGCGGGCATTGCCGCCTCCACTGCCTCCGGTGAGCGCCTCCCAGATGCCCGAAACCGAAGGGAGGAGCAACCTCCGGGACACGGTCGCGACGGGGTTGTGCCGGTGGTGGCGGATTCCTGTCGGACTCGGAGGAGGGACAGAGCTGAAAGAGTGCGAGAACTCGTGGGTTCTGAGCGTGGCGATCGGGAGCGACGACGGAGACGACGGCTGCCGGCTGGAGAAGTAGGAGGACTGGAGGACGGCGGGCTTGAGCTTGTCGATTGACGGCGCCGCCATGGAGTCGGACGGAGCGAAGATCGCTCCGGCGGTTCCTCCGGTTCGGAAAGTTTGCTCGTTGGTTTCTGGTTTTGGGAGACGAGATAAGGCGCCAAAAACCAGGACTATATTGCAGATTTTCCGCATCGATTTATTTGTTTATTTATCTTGAGACAATTGCTAAAAATGATCCGCAGGCGGCTCGGTTTTCAGATTTGTCCCCCGAACATCGATTTTGTGCAATTTGATCCGTGGACTCTTTGGATCGAACTCCAATTCATTCGTTAATTTTGGTCTTGTTATTGTCTCACATGGCATCCGAGCTCAAAAATAAGACCGATTTACATGATTTCTGGAGAAAATATTGGATGTGCAAAATTTTAAGATTTAAGATAAACCATTCAAATAGCAGTGCGAGTAAATATGGATCTTTTAGAAATTTTGAAATTCTCTCTCCCCTCTCTCTATTGTTTGCTCTCTGTTGTCCAATAAACCACGCCTACATCGTTGCTTCCCAGAGGAGCATTGGTGGCTCCGATCCTGACCATGGCTTCTCGACCATGCCGCCGCCGCCGCCACCTCCCGAAGCCCCATTAGCGGTCCTGATTCATCCTTAGCGTCTGATGAGCTTGGGTTAGGGTTTTTTTCTCTTTCGTGCATGCTTGCTCCTAATTTGTAGGATGCGAAATTTATTGATCATGCACTCTTACTGATTACTGCTGATGTCGATGAAAAATTTGCAAACAAATGTTATTTACTACAGAGATATCTGGCATGCTTTACGAATAATAAGCAGAGAAGAGGGCTCAATAGGACTTCACAAGGGACATGGAGCGACTCTTTTGGTATGTGCTTAGTTTTTATTCAGCTTAGCTTAGGTTGTGTAACCAGAATATCGAATGCTCATGGATTGTATATAACAGCTACTTCTTGAAGTTTGTATTTCACTTCCTTCCGATTTTTCCCGAATGTCATCCTCACAGAATAATTCGGATAATACTAAATCACGTACGATTCCGAGTTCAAGAAATTGTCAAGTTTCGTTTGATTACGGGTTAAATGACTCCTTCTAGTGATACCCCTACAGCAAATTTAGTGACTATTCATAGATCTTATATCCTTCACAGTTTATAGGTCTTTGGATCACATGGTTTTAACATAAAAACTAAGTAGTTAATTCGTGTAGCTTATATCGTACTTGCTATGTATTTAAACTTTCCAAAGCCAGTTTTGAACAACTAGAACGTATTGCAGGAGACTAATCAATTACCAATGCGACATGCATTCAAAAAAATATTTGAAAATGTCAAGTCAGCTTTTACGTTAGCTAAAGTAGATGAAGCTAAGGGAAGACTTAATTACACCAATTCGATAAATTTTGCAATTCAAAATTTGACTTTTGCGACTAACTTTTATATGTCAATTGCACTATTTTGATAAATTTTAAAATTAAATTGCACTTTTTTTGATAATTTTAGTATTCCGTTGTGCTTTGGCCACTAATTTATATATTTCAATCGCACTCATCTTTTGACCAAAACAGAAATGCACTTATCTTTAATATAGACCAAAGAGTCAACTTTTGAATTTGGCGTCCGCCCTAAAACATTCATCCTTTTGCAGTATTTTTAATTCTCATGCAATACATGCACCTGCCAAGCACATTGTCCACTTCATACCTTCGTCCCTATTTTCTAGGGGTGATAAGTTTTTGGTCCGATCTAATTTCCGATCCGGTCAAATGGAACCAATAACTTTTTTTCTCACTACTTGATGTCTTCTATTATGAAGAAATATTAAAAAAATGATTAATTTTATTTTTTCCAAAGAAATTTTAAAATAAATATAAATAGTCGGTTCGGTTCCTTCCTATAACCAAAAACCGAAATACCAGGACATTGGTTCCATTTTTAGAAACCAGGAACTAAATCGATACTCTCAAGCTCGAGAATCAGACCGAATCAGCTGGTTCGGTCTAGTGGAGGCTGTTTGTTTTGCATGCCTCTACTATTTTCTCCTCAAGATCCGCCCTACATCCATTCCCAACATTAGATTTCAAACAGGTATCCTCATTGACCAAAAAACTCGTTCTGCTTTTATCAAAATCTCGAATTTAAAGAGGAAGGGTTTAGTCAATATTTCGAATTTATTAATAGTTTCACATTCGCGAGAGTAATTTCTTTTTTTTTTTTTTTTTTATAAAAACAAAAGACATCAATAAATTAACGTCGCTAAACAGTAGCATAAAACCCTTTTATTTTTCTTTATTTATAACCCGGTGCACGCATTCCACTAAAAAAATAAGAAGACAAAAATGGAGATTTTGAATTTGACTAAACTAATGTCTTTTTTTCTAGCCCTCCAAATATTTTCTCTATGGAACCGACATTACTACATAATTACCCCGAGATTTCCCACCATATTATTTTTATTTCGAATGTCAAGTGGGCATTCTAATTTTCGTTCGAGGAATCTCTCAATCTCCTCAACACGCGTGCTTAATTAATTTAATCTTATAATACAAAGAGGGCTTCCTATTTTTCCGAAATCTAAGATATCCTCGACAGTTTATTTTACAATTATAGTGCCCATGGGCACATGCATGAAATTCGTAACTCTATTTTATTTCTCCTTCGAGTCGGTATTTAAAATTTGAATATTCTCTATCCCACAATAACCTTTTCTAGATATATTTCAAATCTAAAATTATCTTTCTCCGTCTACGTATTTTTTTTATATAATTAGTGTCAATGGGCTGTTCAAATTTGGGGCGTAGTGTAAACGTCAGCATCAACAAGTTGACGGGTCAATATCTAAGTCAACTCATAATTTTAGTATAGTCTTGGGAAAGATTCGACGATAGCTGACTGCCAATATATTTGTATAATTTATGACCTAGCTTCTCTTCTCTAGGGAATTTTGACAAAATAATCCGAGTACAATTGTACTTCGATCTAGCTTCTTTCCTCTTTAATGTCCTAATTCTTGTGCCTTTAGCTTTCATCAATCGCATAATTAAAAATTTTGCAAACAAGGATTCAAGAGTCTTCTCTGCATCCCTGAACGTACTTGAAGTCTTGAAGGGCCTCTCTTCAACTGATTCCTTCCCCTCTTCCCTATGCATCATCATCAATCCGACATTAATTAAATCGACGTTGACTTCATCCCAAGTCAACGGAACATGTAACTAATGACTTCCAAGCTTACATTTTATTCCATAAAAATACTTTCAAGATATCATAACTATCATACAGATATCTATATCAGTTTTCTAAACCTTTGCAAGAAATTCTCATGTAGTTATTACGATTAATTTTTGCCGCAACGACTATAATTGAATGGTTACATAATAATAATAATAATAATAATAATAATAATAATAATAAAATAATAATAATAAACCTTTCTCAAGAATTCTACCTTGGCTTTAATGGAGCCTCTCCCCCACTTTGAAATTATCGTGCATTTATACAGCTTTATGTGATCTTCATGGCTTGCGCGTATTATCCACTTTTAGCCAGTCAAAAGCCCCTCTCTACAAGCACGGGTCTACACTTTTCTCTTACACGGTTTCCATTAATATGTACACCGCTTTCGTTTTTTAACGTGAACAATTAAAAAAAAAATACTACTCTTACCTTCGAATATTATTCCGATCGAGAGGTTATTCAGTCTAGTTTTTCACCTCCGAAAACTAAGTTTCATTGCCGTTTTATAAAGTTTCATTGCCGTTTTATAAAGTGTTTAGCAAGTACCACGCAGCTATCTCTCAAGAAGCTATCTCCACCTGGTTTTCACAATAGCATATAATCACATGATAGCATAGCTATTATTCAGCCATAAGTATAATAAACGGGATCTAAGTAGTTAAGCGCTTGATATGATTGTGACGTATTATACATTCCAACTGTGATCATGATGTTGTGTTGTGTTGTGCTGTGAAAGTGATTTATTCAAATCATAGTCTCTCAAAGTAAACTTGAGATCACATACATCTTTCCGAGAGTGGAGTCTTGCTCAATACACAGCGCATGTGGACAAAGGTGATTTGTATGTATCCATCGAAATTAGTCAAGACAAACTTTTGGGCCACTTGGGAAAAAAAAAGGAAGATAACATTTAACGTCTTAAAATTATGATCGAATCTTGCCTGATTTCATGGTGTAGATATCTCCATATTAAATAATTAATGAGCATCACGTAAATGAATTTATATTTTTAAATGATGAGTTCACATGAACTCAAAAGATGGGATATATCTATTGAAAATATCAAAGATTCTTTTCAAACAAACCAGCCTATCCCCTATATAGGGCTTTTACGGGGTGGTTGGAACAAAGACACATTTGGTTGTGAATTCCAATGTGGCAGATAAAGGCATATATCTATACGCACGTCCCAATCAATAGTTCAAGTCACACACACCCATAATCCATTTTCTCATCGGAAAGGTAATAAAGAAAAATTGATTTTCTGGTGCTTTAATTGTACTTTATGATTTGTAGTCTAATCTATTTATATATGTGAAAATCTCGAGTGATATAGTAATGAATCTAACAATACCTCATTTGTCCGCATTTTTCAGTTCTTTGGTCAATTGAATTAGATTAAAAAATTTATCGAAATTTACGATCTTATCTACGCATACTTCGACATATTCTTTTACAATAAAGAGATCTTATTTTCCAATTTTTTTTTTTAATCTATTAACTTGTATTTCAACTTCCGATTATTTTATTTCATGCTAAATATGTTTCATAATTGATTTTAATTATGCCTTGTTTGTCAAACTATCTTTCTCATTCATTATTCGGAAAGTCTTTTTGGCCTTTATTCGTTTAAACTTGTCTTATTTGGACGTATTATTCTTTATTCAGATGTCTGATGACCTCTTTGTGATTTGGCATGCGTGTTTCCAGGCAGCTTTGCCAAGTTTGAAAATGAGAAGATAAGTTCCAGTCTTCCCCAAAAAAAAAAAAAAAAAAAATTATTTAGATTTTAGGCCACTTTTTTGACCTTCCAAAAAAGAGCAAACCCGACATCCCTGTTTGGCTTTTCTTGTACCTCCCGGAACAAACCCTACTTTGTGACGTGCTCTTCTTTTATTGTTAATTAGGGATGAACGTACCGAAAAGTCCTAAACTTTATTATAAAAATGTATTTAAGTCCTAAAATTTAAAAAAAATACAAATCAGTCCTAAAATTTGTTAAATTGATTATATCAAGTTCTTCTATTAACTACACATTTTGAAAGTTTTAGAGTTTAATTATATTTTCGTGATAAATTTTAGAATTTGATCACACTTTTTGAAAGTTTTAAAATTTTTAGTGTGCTTATCTTAATAATAATAATAATAAAATCTATGGGGTATCTTTTTCCTCTTGGAAAAGGTAGGTTAGATGAACGGGGAAGGTTCGCATCTAATGCAGCAGTTGACCTCGAATGGCTGGTAGGCTTCGAGGTAGGCTTTCTTTACGCGATCGACATGAACTTTCGTGTATATAACACCAAACCTGACCTGAAAAGAGCAGCGTTTAAGCACACTCGGACGATCTAGCTAAGTGTTGTGTTCACCCTCTTTCCGGTTCCGGCTGAATCCTTCCCATGGAGCTGATTGCGCTGACCGACATGAACGCACTGCCGGAAAGCTGCGTTTCGGCGATCCTCTCCTTCGTGTCTCCGGCTGAAGTGTGCCAGCTCTCCCTGGTGTCCTCCACGTTCCTGTCGGCGGCCGACTCCGACGTCGTCTGGGCACGGTTCCTGCCGTCTGATCACGTTGATATCGTCTCCCCGGCAGCCTCTACAGTCGAGTTCTCTTCGAAGAAAGAGCTCTTTCTTTGGCTCTGCCAACGCCCTCTCCTCGTAGATGGCGGCAGAAAGGTGAGATTCCCACATGACGAGTCGTCTCTTTTCTCTCTTTTCTCTCTTTTCAATAACGAAGTTCTAGCTTCCTACACGTTTCATATATATATATATATATCATTCCTCGATCAAGACCTGGGCATGTAAGTCAGGGTACGTGCATGTATCCTGATCGTAGTAACGCCGGTTGTGAATAAAAAAAAAACATTTATTTCCGACGACATTATATTTCTCAGAATAACTTGAAAAGTAAATTCGATCTTTGTTCTGGTGCTCATGCATTGGGATGAGTGACGTGATAGTCGACGTATTTTCTCAGAGCTTCAAGCTGGAGAGATCGTCCGGAATAGTATCTTACGTATTATCAGCAAGAGAGCTTTCGATAAACCGGAGCGACGATCCCGCGCATTGGATCTGGAAAGCCCTTCCCGAGTCGAGGCAAGATTTTGACTTTTTTTTTTCTTTCCACTTTTATATTCTCGTCATATAAATTTTCGTACAAGTTAGTGGATAAAGGGGTCAGAGCCGCATTCTGATGTCAATGGCAGTGGCTTTTGACCTTGATCAAGAGGAGTTCCCACGTTGGAAAACTCATCTGCCATGGTTGACCACAGGAAAAAAAAAAAAATCTAATGCGTGCTTTCTTCCCTATCTTCTTCTCTAGCAGGTTCAAAGAGGTGGCCGAGCTGAGAACGATCTATCGGCTACAAATTGAAGGGAGCATCAAGACCAAAGCCCTGTCCCCAAACACTCTCTACGGGGCGCACCTCATCTTCAAGGTCTCTGACCGTTCTTTCGGGCTCGACCTGATGCCGCTCGAGACGTCGATCGAGATGGGGAGCTGGGTCCGACAAGGCACGGCCCGTCTGCAACACCCTGATCAGAAGAAGCGCCACCTCGAGGGCCTGATGTACGCGAACCGCTTGGATATGGTTAGGAAGCATTGGGAGGCGGAGGGAGATCATCGAGGCGGCGGCGGAGTGCCAAGCGAGAGAGGGGATGGGTGGATGGAGGTGGAGGTTGGAGAGTTCCTGGTGGGAAGTGGAGGTGGAGGAGACGGGGAGGTAAGGATGAGCTTGAGAGAAGTGAAGGGCTATCAACTGAAAGGTGGGCTTGTGGTTGAAGGCATTGAGGTGAGGCCCAAGAGCCTGGTCCAGTAAATAGAGATGGGCCTTGTTTTGGTTACTTGTGTGGCCCATGACAATCATAATAGGAAAGAGAAGGAGGCAGTTATAATGGCATGATTGATGGTGAAATTATTTGAGTTGATTCTTTGATTTTGTGCTTGTTTCTTTGGTAAGAATGTAATGCTAGCCATATAGAGATTCATTTATTGGTTTTCAATAAAGAGTTCCTGTGCTTGTCACTTTGTAATATACCAATGTTGATATGTCGATTTATATAGAATTTTTAAATTTGGATAGGAAAGAAAGCCAAAATAATAACTTTCTACTTAGACATATGACAAATTTACCCTTAATTTTTTTCTGTTAAATTTTACTGTCAAATTGCTAAGTTGGATAATATGTGACAGTTGATAGATGTACCGATTTAGAATTTTACATTCTATTTGTTACACATATATCAATTTCTGATTTTGCGTATTATTAATTTTTTTCTATTTCTTGATTGCGTTCCAAATATATTCCGAGAAAACAAAAACTCTACCAATCAGATTTTTATTTTTTATTTAATTTCGAGAAACCAAATAATAGAAATAATTACAATTTGGTTGGTTACCAAATACTCCTTAATTTATTTGTTAATTTTGGTCTCATTGTTATCTCACGTGGCATCCTAGCTCAGACATGAATGAGATCGATTCACATGATTTCTGGAGAAAATATTGGGCACATCACATTTGCCAAGCAAAATTTAAGATTGACCATCTAGAGGGAGACACTTGTAAAAACGAACCCACCTTTAATTTTTTTTTAAATTCTGCCTATCCTCTCTCTCCATTGCTTCTCCCCATTAGGTTACTAAGAAAATCTCTCTCTCTCTCTCTCTCTCTCTCTCTCTCTCTCCATGACTCTCTCTCTCCATGACTTCACTTTGCTCTCTCCCTCCCTTTTGACAACTCCACCCTCGGTACTACTCTTTGTTGTTTGACGAACTACGCCTCCACCATCACCTCCCGGAGGGGCATCGATTGCTCCAATTTGCCGTCTAGGTTTAACAAGCTAGAGATGAGAACCTTTCAAGTGGTTCATTTCCATTACTACAAAGGTGTCTTTTTCTTCCTTCCTAACCATGGCCTCCCAACCATGTCGCCTTTGCCTCCGCCACCTAGAGCCCCATTGGAGGCTCCAATTTGTCCTCTGCATCCGACGAGCTCAGGTTAGGGTTTTTTCCCCACTTTTGTGATTACATTCCAACAACCTCAAAATAGTTATAGATACCACTATGGATTGTATGTTTGTCCCCAGTTTGTAGAATGCAAAATTTATTAATGATGCTCCCTTACTGATTACTTGTTTCAATGAAAAATTTGCAAACACATTATTTATTAACAGATTTTTGGCCTGCTTTACGAATAATAAGCAGAGAGGAGGGCTGATTAGGACTTTACAAGGGACTTGTTGCGACTTCTTTGGTATGTGCTTAATTTTTATTTTGCTAAGTGCTTAGGCCGTATAATTCGATAGTACCAAAAAAAAAAAAAGTTGTATAACTTGATTCTTGACTCTTTGTTTATCAATGTATAACTCGATCCTTCCATCATTTATCCTTTTTCTTCTAATTCATTCATCTCATTTGTTTATAACTTATCAAGCTTTTTTATGATGTTGCACCTAGTTGGTGCAGCATTAATGCCACATGCATTCGAAAAATATTAAAAAATTGTCAAGTCGGCATTTTCGTTAGCCAAATTCGACTGAGTCAATGGATGAGTTGATTTCATTTTTGAAAATCTAACTTTTGCAACTATGAGATTTTGTGTGGGACCACTACTAATTATTCTAAAAGTTTAAACTATTATATTGAAATATATAATTGGAGAGGCATATAAGGGCTTAGAAATATTTAAACTCATGACCTCCTACTCTGATATCATATGAGATTTTGTAGGATCACTGTCGACTGTTCTAAAAACTTAAGCTATTAGATGACAATGTGATTTATTATTTGATATTTAATTACTCCGACAATGACTAACTTTTATATTTCAGTCACATAAATTTGACAAATTTTGCGATTTAATTGCACTTTTTAGATAATTTTAGAATTCAATTGTACTTTGTGACTAATTTTTATATTTCAATTGCACTTATCTTTTGATCCTAAAAGAAAAATGCACTTATCTTGAATATATACCAAAGAGTCAACTTTTGAATTTTGCGTCCGCCCTAAAACATTCACCCTTTTGCCAAGCACATTGTCCACTTCAAATCTTTATCCCTTTTTTCTCCCCCAATATCCACTTTACATCCATTTCCAATATTAAATTTCAAACGGCTATCCTCGTTGACCCAAGCTCCGCTTTCATCAAAATCTCGAATTTAAAAAGTAAGGATTTGGTCAAAATTTCAGATTTAGTAATAATTTCGTATTTGCGAGAGTACTTTTTCTTTTATTTATAAAAACAAAAGGCATCAATAAATTAACGTCTCTGAACAGCAGCATGAAATTCTTTTATTTTTGTTTATTTATAACCTCGTGCACGCGTTCATGTAAATTAAAATAAGAAGACAAAAGTGAAGCTTTTGAATTTTACTAACCTAATGTTTTTGTTTTAGCCCTCGATATGTTTTCTCTATGGAACCAACATTACTACATAATTACTCCTGCATTCCCCACCATATTATTTTTATTTCGAATGTCAAGTGGGCATTCTAATTTTTGTTCGAGGAATCTCTCTGTCTCCTCAACATGCATGCTTTAATTAATTTAATATATACTGTTATATAATACAGATAGGACTTCCTACTTTCATGAAATATAATTTCTTTTTTTTTTCCTTGATATCCTCGACAGTTTATTTTGCAATTATCGTATCCATAGGCACATGCATAAAATCGATAACTCTATTTTATTTCTCGCTCGAGCCAGTATTTACAATTTGAGTATTCTCTATCCTACAACGGCCTTATTTAAATATATTTCAAATCTTAAATTATCTTTTTTCGTTCACGTATTTTCATATAATTAGTGCTAATGGGCTGTTCCAATTCGGATCGTAGTGTAAATGTCAGCATCAACCCGTTGACAGTCAATATTCCAAGTCAACTCATAATTTTAGGATAGTCTCGGGAAAAATTCAATGCTGGCCGGCTGCCGATATGTTTGTATCATTTATGACCTAGGAAATCTTGACAGGATAAATTCCGTGTCGTGCTTTGATTTAGCTTCTTCCTCTTTAATGACGTAATTCTCGTTCCTTCGGCTTTCGTCGATCATGTTTTTAAGAATTTTGCCAACGACGGATTCAAGAGTCGTCTGCATCCCCGAACGTACTTGAAGTCTTGATGGGCCTCTCATCAACCGATTCCTTCCTCTCTTCCCTATGCATCATCACCTTAACATTAATTAAATCCACGTCGACTTCATCCCAAGTCAACGGAATATGTAACAAAAGACTCCCAGGCTTACATTTTATTCCATAGAAATATTTCCAAGAATACCGTCCAATCAATTCTAGACCTATCATACAGATATCCAAATTAGTCTTCTAAATTTTTGTGATAAATTCGGCAAAAGAACGTTTTAAGTGCCAAAAGTTGGCAAAAAGAGACATTTAAATGCCAAAACTTATGAAAGTGCCACTTTTTATGAAAAATGGGACACTTGAGTGTCACATCCGGCGAACCTCGCCAGAAATCTTACTTGACAATTTTTTATTAATTTTCTCGTTTACATGACTTGCCAGCAAGCTAACTCAGCGAAATATACACAAAAACGACGTCATTTTGATACAATTTGAATTTAAATTTAAAAATTAATTAAATTAAATTTATAATAATAATAATAATAATAATAATAATAATAATAATAATAATAATAATAATAATAATAAAAGGTGGTGGAGGAGGAAGGTAGCCGGCGGTTGAGGGCTCGGCCCTCGCCGCCGCCGCCGCCGGAAGGTGGGGGAGGGTCGGCTGGGGCCATCGAGCTGGCCGGGGTCGATGACCCCAGGCCGACCGACGACGAGGGCCTGCGTGCCCTCACCCAGATCTAGACAAGGGCTCATGGCCCTCACCTAGATCCGATGAAGGTCGGCGGCCTCGCCTAGCTAGGCCAAGGGTTGTCGCTGCTTGGGGTTGCCTCGGCAAGCGGCGGCCCTTGGCCCTGCCGGCAATGGTCATGAGCCCTCGTCCCAAATGCCGGGCGAGGGATCCGCCGGGTGGCGGCCCTCGCCGGATCTGGGGGGCTCATGGGCCCATGCCGGCGGTCGGCCGGGGTCGCCGGGCCCCGGTTAGGGACGGCGACCCCGGCCAACCCTCCCCTTCATCATTGGCCTTTCCCGGCGACGGCGAGGGCTCGGCTCTCGGCCGCCTCCCTCCATTTTTTTTTAAATATTTTAAATAAATTTAGTTTTAAATTAAATTTAATTTAATTTTATATTAATTTTTTATCACTTCAACACTAAAACGACGTCGTTTTTATATTGTATAACCACGTCGGCATGCAAATGGCACCGTTTTGCACTTACTACGTAGGAAAATCGTCACGTCAGCATTTTGGCCGGATTAACACTTAAGTGATCCATTTTGCTCCGATTTTGGCACTTAAGTATCATTTTCGTAACTTTTGACTTAAGTGTCAATTTGTGTCAATTTTTGGTACTCCGGAGGTCCGGGTGTCAATCAATTCTCATATAGTTAGTCCGATTAATTTTCGTTGCAATAACTACATTGGAATGATGATGATGATGATGATTCTTTCTCAAGAATTCTACCTTGGCTTTGATCGAGCCCCTCCCCCACTTTAAAATCATCGTGCATTCATACAACTTTACGTGATCTTCACGGCTTGCACGTATTATCCACTTTTAGCCAGTCAAGAGCCCCGCTCCACAAGCACGGGTCTACGCCTTTCTTTCACACGGTTTCCATAACTACACCAATTTTGATTTTCACGTGAACTCCATAAAAATAAAAAAAGAAAAAAGAAAACTCTTACTATCGAATATAATTCCAATCAAGAAGTTATTCATTATAGTTTTTTCGCCTCCGCAAACTAGCTGTATTGCCATTTTGTAAAGCGTTTAGCAAGTACCTAGCAGTTGCGATAACTAGTAGCTTTCGAGAAGCTATCTCCACCTGGTTTTCACAATACCATACAATCACATGACAGCATAGCTAGAATTCAACCATAAGTATAATAAAAGGAATCTACGTAGTTAAGTGCTCGATATGGTGGTGACGTATTATACATCTATTTTGTGTAATTGTGATAATGATGTTGTGTTGTGTTGTGCTATGAATGTGATTTATTCAAATCAAGTCTCTCAAATTAGAGTAAACTTGAGATCACAAACATTTTCCCAAGGTGGAGTATTGTTCAATATACAGTGCACATGGACAAAGGTGATTTGTATGCATCCATTGAATTTAGTCAAGACAAACAATTGGGCCGCTTGTATTGAAAAAAAGAAAAAGATAACATTTAACGCCTTTAATTATGATCGATCTTGCCTGATTTCATGCGTAAATAAATGTTCTCCATATTAAAAAATTAATAAGCATCATGTAAACATACGCCATAGATAAACAAAGAGCGAAAATGAATTTATATTTTTAAATGATGACTTCACATGAACTCAAAATACGGGATCTAACTATAAAAAATATCGAATTAACTGTGCTTTATGATTTGTAGTCTAATATATATATATATATATATGAAAATCTCGCATGATACAGTAATGAATCTAATAGTATCTCATTTGTCTGTATCTTCCAATTCTTTGGGGAATTAAATTAGATTAAAAAATTTATCGAAATTTACGGTCTTATCTACACATACTTCGACATATTCTTTAATAATCAAGAGATCATACTTAAACTCGTCTTATTTGGATGTAATTATTCTTTATTCCGATGTCCTTTTTGTGATTTGACATGCGTGTTTCTGGGCAGCTTTGCCAAGTTTGAAAATGAGAAGATAAGTTCTAGTCTTCCCAAAAATATGTATTATTAAGATTTTATGCAACCTTTTTGACCTTCCTAAAGAGAGCAATCTTGACATTCCTGACCTTCATAATTCATTAATTTATTACGAAATTGGCTTTTCTTGTACCTCCCGGAACAAATCCTAATGCTCTTATTTGTCCTTTATTTTATTTTATTTTATTATTAGGGATAAATTTATCAAAAGCCCTAAAACTTATTATAAAAGTGCAATTGAGTTCCAAACTTTTTTAGAAACACAAATAAGTCTTGAGACTCATTAAATTGGTCAAATCAAATTGTTCAATCTACTGCATTTTTTTGAAAGTTTTAAAGCTCAATTGCGTTCTCATAATAAATTTTAGAATTTTTTTTTTATTTTAGAATTTAATTACATATTTTGAAAGTATTAGGAACGGATAGCACTTCTTCATGATAAGTTTTAAGAATTTCAATGTGCTAATAATACTGTTAAAAAAAATGTGCTAATAATAATAATAATAATATATCCTGTGGTATGCCTCTTTACTCTCGGAAAAAGTGGGTTAGATGAACAGGGAAGGTTCCCATCTGGTGCAGCAGCTAACCTTGAATGGCTGGTCAGCTTTCTTTACCCGATCGACATGAACTCTCGTGTATATAACAGCAAACCAGACCATAAAATAGCAGCTTTTAAGCACGCTCGGACGATCTAGCTAAGTTTTCTGTTCACCCTCTTTCCAGTTCCGGCTGAATCCTTCCCATGGAGCTGCTCGCGCCGACGGACATGAATGCACTGCCGGAAAGCTGCGTTGCCGCAATCCTCTCCTTTGTGTCTCCGGCCAAAGTGTGCCGGCTCTCCCTTGTGTCCTCCATGTTCCTGTCGGCAGCCGACTCCGACATTGTCTGGGCACGGTTCCTGCCATCCGATCATGCCGATATCGTCTCCCGTTCGGCCGCTCCTGTTGAGTTCTCTTCGAAGAAAGAGCTCTTTCTTTGGCTCTGCCAACGCCCTCTCCTCATAGATGGTGGCAGAAAGGTAAAATTCCCACAAGACAAGTTCACTACACGTTTTATGGCACCGCCTTCTTTTCTTTCTATCTAATAACGAAGTTCTAGCTCACTACACGTTTCATGCCTATGTATATATATTTCAACGCCGGTTGCGTATAAAAATAAAACCATTTTCCTCCGACGACATTATATTTC
The DNA here is from genome assembly GCA_014182365.1 of Eucalyptus tenuipes. Lineage (NCBI taxonomy): Eukaryota > Viridiplantae > Streptophyta > Magnoliopsida > Myrtales > Myrtaceae > Eucalyptus > Eucalyptus tenuipes. The sequence goes on along the minus strand of CM024544.1, from coordinate 40,675,956 downwards.
TCAGAATACCTTGAAAAGTACATTCGATCTTCGTTCTTGTGCTCATGCATTCGGATGAGTTGATGTGATATTCGATGTATTTTCTCAGAGCTTCAAGCTGGAGAGATCGTCCGGAGCAGTATCTTACGTATTATCAGCAAGAGAGCTTTCCATAAACTGGAGCGACGATCCTGCGTATTGGATCTGGAAAACCCTGCCCGAGTCGAGGCAAGATTTTGACCTTTTTTTTTTTTTTTCCATTTTTATATTCTCTTTCATATAAAATTTCCTACAAGTTAGTGCATAATGAGGTCAGAGCCACATTCTGATGTTGATGGCAATGACTTTTGACCTTGATCAAGAGGAGTTTCCAAGTTGGAAAACTCATCAAACATGGTTTGACCAGAAAAAGAAAAGGGAAAAAAAAAGAGTAATGCTTGCTCTTTTCCCAATCTTCTTCTTTAGCAGGTTCAAAGAGGTGGCTGAGCTGAGAACGATCGATCGGCTACAAATCGAAGGGAGCATCAAGACCAAAGCCCTGTCCCCAAACACTCTCTACGGGGCGCACCTCATCTTCAAGGTCTCTGACCGTGCTTTCGGGCTCGACCTGATGCCCCACGAGACGTCGATCGAGATGGGGAGCTGGGTCCGACAAGGCACGGCCCGTCTGCAACACCCCGATCAGAAAAAGAGCCTCCTCGAGGGCCTGATGTACGCGAACCGGTCGGAAATGGTTATGAAGCATTGGGAGGCGGAGGGAGATCGTCAAGGCGGCGGCGGAGTGCCAAGCAAGAGAGGGGATGGGTGGATGGAGGTGGAGGTTGGAGAGTTCCTGGTGGGGAGTGGTGGCGAAGGAGATGGGGAGGTGAGGATGAGCTTGAGAGAAGTGAAGGGCTATCAACTGAAAGGTGGGCTTGTGGTTGAAGGCATCGAGGTGAGGCCCAAGAGCCTGGTGAAGTAAATAGAGATGGGCCTTATTTTGGTTACTTGTGTGGCCCATGACAATGATAATAGGAAAGAGAAGGAGGCGGTTGTAATGGCATGATTGATGGTGAAATGATTTGAGTTCATTCTTTCATTTTGTGCTTGTTTCTTTGGTAAGAATGTAATGCTAGCCATGTAGAGATTCATTTATTGGTTTTCAATAAAGAGTTCCTGTGCTTGTCACTTTGTAATGTACCAATGTTGATACGTCGATTTATATAGCATTTTTAAATTTGGATAAGAAAGAAAGCCAAAATAATAACTTTCTACTCAAACATATGACAAATTTACCCTCAATTTTTCCGTTAAAGTCAAATTGCTAAGTTGGATAATATGTGACAGTTCATAGATGCACCAACTTAGAGTTTTACCCTCTATTTATTACACATATATCAAAATTTATGAATTTGCGTGTTATAATTCAATTTAACAAAAAATTATGAAGGGTAAATTTGTTATATAAGTACTAGTTTGGAATTTTCAGTTGTCAAAAAATTAAATTTTAATGGATTCGTGACAAATGTATCAATTTAAATTTTTTCGTTGCATTAATCCAAATTATTATTGTTTTCCTCATTAAGGGCCTCGAGCAATCAGCTTTTTGCAACAAGCAATCAAACTATGCTAGCCCAAAATCTATTCAGGCCCGATAAGCATTGGGCCCATAGCCCATAAAAGAGCAAAACCCTAATTCGAGCTTCCCATCGCCCTTTCTTTATAAAATCCCCCCAGCCTCATCGCTGCGATGCAGAAGCCGTCAAGCTAAGAAGCGCCGCGACTCTTCTTCGTTTTCGCCAATCTTCTGGGCGAAATCCTCTCTCTCTCTTTTCCTGCTAATTCCTTTATTCTTCGCTGTTTGCTTTTTCGTTTGATGGGTAATCATCGTCGTCGTCGCCGTCGTCTTGTTTTGGGCCGATTTCAGCAGTGATGATAAATGTTCACAATCCCAGCTCATTACGAGACCCGTCACGGGTCAGGGAGTTGAATTCTTGTTTCCAACATTTATCTGAGCTCTTTCTCGTCGAAAACCGATCGCAGCGATGGATGGTTTCCCTTCGTCGATCCGGAAAAGTTTCTGGGTCTTGATCTGATTTTGGGTTTCGTCGTTTCGTGTCTGTGTTGATGGGTTTTCTTAGGGAGACTGCATGGGTCTACTCCCGATGATGATTTCGACTGAACCATGCTAATGTAGCTGACCTTACGTGAGTGAGAAAAGCTGTTTCTAGATTGCTCTGAAGGGATTGGATCGGATTGATTTCTGTCTGTTCGAATGCCTCTTCTCGATTCATCCATTTGAGGCTCGGTGAAGAGAGAAAAAAAAAGGGTTCTGCTTTTTAGATTTCTTGATTTCCGCTTGCTTTTTGCGTCGACCCAATTCGATTGGGGAAGCGTGTTTTGGGATTCTTGCAAGGAAGTGAGTTCCCTGTGATGACTTTTATGATACCATGCTAATGCTGATCATCCCATGATTTGAATGATCTCTTCATATTTGATTTCTGAGGGAACCATTTCTGTCTCTTTCTTTGTTTGCTCATTGATCTTGAGCTGGTGCTCTTCATATTTGATTTACCTCCTTTTCTGGTTTTCTCTTTGCTCTTTCTTCTTGGAACTGTATATCTCTTCAGCTTTGTCGGGCGCTTTAGCAACACTTGTAAATTGCATTACTCTTAATTTTGCTTCGGAAAAAATCATAAATTTTAGGTTTAATCCCAAATTTGTCCTGAAAATTGTTTTGTAAAATAAAAATAAATACAACTTTTAATCTATTCTAAAATACATTGCCATGGTCCACTCCTAACTGGATGTAGCAATTTCATGTCAATAACAATTCATATCAACGGGGCCCCATGGAAATTTATTCCCAAATTGAAACCGTTCTTGACCCCAAATTGAAGCAGTTCTTGAATTAGAAAAACTAGGAATGATTAACGGCGATTGTTGGACGGTGGAAGGCTAATGGGGGCACATTTGGGGGCACATTTGACGTTAGAGAAGAAGTTGATTTTTCTCACGGACAAAGAAAGTTCACTTGGATTTGAATCTTGACTTAAAGCTGGTTTTTTTGGGGATAAATTTGGATTGAGTCTAGTGTTTGAGCCTTTTTTTTATTTATTTAAAGAAAAAGGAGTTGGGGCAGAATTAAAACTAGAGCTAAAGTTGAGGATGTTTTTAGGAAATTAGGTCAACAGTTCTATTGATACATGAACATCAGCCTCAACTTAATTAAACTTTGGCGCATTGCCAAAACTTCAGTTTTTCGTCACCTTCCGGAGGCCGAAAGAGAGGAGACATAGAGAGAGAAGGGAAAAAGGAACCGAGCGAAGACTTTGTTTCTTTGTGATGGCCCATTGAGGCATTGAACACTGAAAACAGGGCCCATGTCTTTGTTGATTCCTGGGTTTTTCCCTTCGTCTTTGATGCTGATGCCCACTTGTCAACAAAGACAAAGGGAAGGAAACTTGTGCATATCTCTGCATGTGGCGATCGACTCATTGATCGAGTATGTGATTGCTCACTTCACATGAACATCGTGCAAATGAGATTTGAGGACGTTGGACCCACTTGAATTGAGATTGACTAAAATATTTCTTGACATAAAGATGAGCTACACAATCACAGGATGTGCAAGGATCATTGGATGTATTGAAAGTCTAAAAAATCATTGAATATACACCGTTGGATGGAGAACACGAGTAAATGAGCATATATTACACGAAGAATATTACTTTTGTACTTTTATTTTTGTCTAAATAAGCCTTCCATTGTTCATTACATATTTATGTATATAAATCTTTCTATTTTTTTAAATATTCTAATCAAATCTCTTCAACTTTATCTCAGGCATCGTGGGTAAGTTTAGCCAATATGGATGGATGACTATATGCATGTCGTGGAAAGATTTGGCCACCATATACGGATAAGATTTAACTATTGTGGACATTAACATTGGAAAAAAAAAAGTTATCCATGTCAATACTCCGGAGGTTATAATGGCGAGATTGGGTTGAATTTTGATGTTAGAGATATTAAGTTAGAAAATAAATGAAACTGGAAGGACTTAATTAGACAAATAAAAGGTAACTATGCGAAAGTATATAGATAAAAGGTAGAATTTATCCCAATTACTACGTTAGGATTATTGGGGCGTGTCGGTCAGCTTAATAGCGACCACTTGAAATCGACCGATCAGCTATGTTTAAGCACTCTCGGACATATATCCAATAGCGCTATTGCGCATATTCTTTTGACTAAGCAAAGACTCTTTTTCATTGTGGTGACCTATTGAGGCATTGAACTCTGAAAACTGGGCCCGTGTCTTCGTTGAATTCTGGGTTGGTCCCTTTGTCTTTGATGCCTACTTGTCAACAAAGACAAAGGGAAGGAAGCCTGTGCATGTGATAATCGACTCATTGATCAAGCTTTGATTGCTCGATTCACATGAACCGTCAAATCATGCAAATCAGACTAGGACGTCAGAGTTCGCTTGAATTGAGATTGACTAGAAAATTTCTTGACATAGAGATGAGCTACACAGTTACAGGATGTGCGGGGATCATTGGATTGATCGGGAGTCCGAAAAATTGTTGAATATGCATGATTGGACGAGGGATAACACAGACAATTGGATTTAAATCACACTAAAAATTTTCCTTTTGTACTTTCAATTTTTCTAAATAAGACATTCTATTGTTCATCGGTATATATTTATACATAAGCCATTCTCTTTTCATAAATATTCTATTCAAGTCTTCTCAACATCAAATTAGATCAAATTGAGTTGTGGATAAAATTTAGCTGATATGGATCCCTAGATGGATGTTGTGGAAAAAAAATCAGTCACTATGAAATGTTTAAAGCATAATGCGGATAAGATTTAGGTATTCTGGACATTAATGTCGGGAAAAAAAAAAAAGTTAACCATGTCATACTTTGAAGGTCATAACGGCGAGGTTTGGTCGAATTTGATGTTAGAGATATTAAACTAGAGAATTCAAGAAAGTAGTTGGACTTGATTACACAAATTAAAAGTACATGGATTTGATTAGAAAATACACAAAAGTATAGAGACGGAAGGTAGAATTTATCCCAAATGAAATGTCGGAATCATTGAGGCGTGTAGGTCGGCTTAAAAGCAACCACTTAAAGATTGGTAGATCAATTATATATAAGCATGCTCGGCGTATATATCCACTAGCACTATGACACAATTCTTTCGACTCAGTCCATTGGTTGTGATGATCGATCAATCCATCAACCGAAGATATTGAAAATGTGACGGTGGGGTGGGGGTTGGATTCGGATGGCGATGGCTTTGCGGGTTTGTGGATTGGAACATTCTTCTTTTCCCGTGGGGACCTTGCTTAAGGCCAAAAAAACTGCGTACCAAATCGAAGCAATGACTCACCAAATCTCTTTGTAGGTTGATGGCGCCGTGGGCGCGCAATGAAAGCGGAATTACAAGGTGGATGTCCACATCGATGCCGTCACATTTCTTTCGTGCATCCGGACTCGTTCACCGGTCACCTGTTTCTTGTTTTTCCCCCATCGACAGTAACCCCCACAACCCTTTGGCCCTTCTTGAATATGTAAAAGCAAGCACCTTGGCTTAACAACATTAGGTTATAAACAAGGATTACATTGGCAAGAATCCCGAAACAAAGTTCTTTTCAATTTAGCGATAACAAGGCTTTGTTTGGTAAAATTTGTTTCTATTCCCCGAAACAACTATTTCCGTCCTTTTGTTTCGGGGAACGAAAATAGAATAGAAACTTGTTTGGTAAAATTTTGTTTCCTAATAGATTTAAGCGCGAAATAAAAAGTAAAAAAAAAATAACTTCTTGTTTCCGGGAATAACTTTTAGAATCTATTTTTTTTTCTCTCTTCTTCTCTTTCTTTTCTTCTTCTTCTTCTTGTTCCTTTTGGCCGATCGCCAGCCTTAGCCATGGCCGGCGCTGGCGACCGCCCAGACAAGGGTCGGCGACCTCGTCGACCCGAGCCTCGCCATGGCCGAGTGAGGTTGGCCTCCCTAGCCAGCGCGAGGCTGGGCCTCGTTAGGCTAGGGCGAGGTCGACCTCGCATCGCTTGGGTGAGGTTGAGACTCACCGGGCCTCGCCCTGCCGGTCCGTGGTCGGCAACTGGCCAAAGAGAAAAAGAAAAAGGAAAAAATAATAAAAAATAATAAAAGAAATAAAAAAATTAAAAGAAATAAAAAAAAATCTAAGAATCCTACCAAACATATTTTTATCCTAGAAATAGTAATTTCGGGAAGTTACCAAATACGTTCTTTTGCTCAAAAATTATTCCTAAGAACAAAATCAGAAAAAAATCATTTCTTATCAAAAATCATTCTCTGGAACAGAATCGTTATCAAAAGTGCCCTAAATGTTTCAGGCGAAATGGTGAACGGAATTCTTTATAAGTGAGCATTTGAATTAGTGATCCCATTCCACACATGACAAGGTGATGCGAAATCGAACTACTTTTTGGGAATTGGAGTTCTTTTTTAGGGAGTTGTTGAATGTGAAATCCGTGGAGATCTCCATGGCATGATTGCGCGTGCGGTCTCATACATGTACCCCCTTCATTTGACAGAGAAATCATCTGGATAATTTATAAAACCTGTAATATTGCTTCATCACCTGTCAAAGATCTCTTCCTTCTGCATCTGGGAAGTGCTCATTTGGCCATGAGAACTTGCTCCCTACTTCTTTAATGAGCGCCTCGCTGTCTTGGCTATGTCATAATGGATAACCCACCTTATTTTAATCCCTTAAACAACCACTAACCAAAAAAGATGGTTTCTTGATCATTGAAAGGAATCCACGTGAAGAGAGAGAGCGAGGGAAATCCGGCACTCATGCAATTTCTATTCTTTCCAAAGCAAAGAAGAAAGCATATAATCGAAAAGATGATTGACCCTCCTGAATTAGCTAAGCAATAAGTATTCACGCCTTTGGTTTCGTGTAGAAATGTCTAGAGTTTAGCCTTAACTGTCAATGGAGGCTGTCTTCATTATAATCACATGCGATGTTGAATTAAAGTTACTTTAGCCGCAATGGTCGATGTTATTGTAAGAGATTCAATCGATTGGGGAGTTGAAATCCGAGGATGAAAAAGCAACGGACGGTCTGAGCTCTTCTTGTAAAGTACTCGCCAACACCTGAAAGCCGAAATCCACCTGCCACGTGGCGAAGACCCTTCTCTTCTCTTTGAGCTTTCCCCATCTCTTGTCCCCCCCGTTCGTTTACGACATTCCATTTTGCGCTTTCTCTTCCCAGCAGAACGACCTCAAACGGCACCACCCATCACCTGTTCACTGGAACTGCTCCATGTCTTGACAATCGTTGACCAGGATCAGATTAGATCTCGGCACTGTCTGTTGAATCATGTCGGTGTCGAGAAGCCTCAGCGAAGTGTCCGAGGGAGACACTGCGGGAGTGAGCTTGGATCTTGTTTCGGCGGTCCGGCGGAACATTGGGTTCTTGAGGACGGTGAACGAGTCGCTTTGGCTTCACGACAGACCCGCCATTGTTGAGGCTATCCGGAGGTGGAGAAAGTTCCCATCTTGAGCACTTTTCGGGTAACCTGTGATCAAAGTTCCCATCTTGAAGCCATGGGTTCTCTTCTTTTTGCAGGTATGATGAGCTGTGGATGCCATTGGTTGCTGAAATCTCAATGGGGTCGGCGCCTCCCGTGGTTCTTCCTCCTCTAGATATTGAATGGGTTTGGTTTTGTCATACACTGAACCCGGTAAGTTTCAGCTGATTTTGCGATATGCTTTAGATGACTCTGTTCTGTAATGAGTATGAAGGATTGAAGTGAATGGAGTTCGTGACCGTTTGTAAGTAGGTAACTTTTTGTGAAAAGTAAGCTGATTTCGACTGGTTGTGCTGGTGTTTGTGGACGTCGCTCATGTGAAAACGAGGAGACTATCCAGTTAGAGTTTCCGCTCATTCGTTCGAAACTTTGGATGTTCATTTAGATAATGTTAAGGCCTATCGAGATGCTGTCTAGTTTCGAAGTTTGATTATTAAAAGGCACTGCTTCCAGGTGAACTACGGGCAATACTGTGAATCAAGATTCTCGACGCTCATCGGTAAGCCGACCATCTTTAATGAAGAAAATGAAGAATATGCATTAAATAGATGCAGAGAAATCTGGATGCGCAGATACCCATCTGAGCCTTTTGAGAATGAAGCCAATTCAGATTCCCCCATCCCGCTTGTAAGAAATGAAGATCTTTTGAGTGAAGTGTTGAAGCAAAGGACCTTGTATTCGAAGTTCTCAAAGCCCTACATGACTGAGATTATGTACCTGATAGCAGCGAGACAAAGATATAAGGGATTTTTGTATATCTTGTCGAGAGTTTCAGATAAGTGCAGCTGCTTCGTGCCTACTTGCGATATTCTCATCATGTGGCTAACTCATCAGGTGAGATTAATGGGTTCTGTTTATTTCTTTAAGTTCTTGTTGGGTCACTGATGTTTAGATAAAGTGTTTTCTTGCATTTTTGTTTGGTAGAGAGATTCGGTTTAAGAAACTACTTATTTGTCTGCGACTGTGTTTGCATCTTCTAATATAATATTTCTTTAGGATTATTTTCTCTTTCATATATAAATGACTAATTAAATACATCATGAAAATCGTTGTAAGATCTTGCAAGCAAACAGAAACAGATGCTGAATTACCATTTTCTTTCTTGTGGAAATGAATATACAAATAGCCTCATTATCTTACTAGAATTTCTGCTGTGGCAAATAATGATTCAGAGCTATCCAACAGTATATGCAGAAGACATGAAAGAAGCGGAGTGTGATGTCAGCAAGGTGGCAAGAGTGTGGGAAACTGTTGAGGAAGAAGAAGTGGAAGAAACCAAGAAGCTGTGGGAAGGAATGTTTGATCAACCTTATGAGAAAGCAGGAGGCCAGATCGCTTTGGACCAGGGAAGAGTACCCTCGTCTAAGCCACCAGTATACTGGGAAGTGTTCGACACTGATGTCAACACCAGATACAAATCCTTGATGCCTAGATTCCTGCTTGAGGTGAGACTATTGTTCGATGCATCCCTTCCTCCATTGTTGTAGTGGTCATGGTCCATTGAGGTAGATTTACTCAAGTATCGAAGTCTAGGAGATGAAAATTTTTTGACACGAGAGGGTTAGTTTGCAAAATAATAGAGTTCTCTGCCTCTGCCTAGGCCAAAGTATGATTTGGAAAATTATGCAAGCATAGCTCGGCAAGAGCTTTGGTAACTCGGAATGATTCAGTTTGAGGGGGTTCATTTGTATTTGAATGCGGCAGTTAAAAGAATTAATTTCATATAGAGGCTTGTGGGATTGACTTGAGGGGCCAGGGAGCACCAGTTTTGATACGTCTATGGGCTTTACCATCGGATCCTTTCTCTTTATGAATCCACAGCAAGAGAGCACCGATGTTATGGGTGGTTTAGAACGGTGTATAACGTCTTATATCCAACTTAACTCTGTTCAATTGAAGTGCGGTTCTAATGGCCATTGACAATCAGGATAGTGACAAGGTCTATAAGTAGTTTCTTAAGTGGACTGTATATTAGGACAATTTGCTGAATCATGTGACTCAGGTTGTTTTGGCAGATGTTTGCTTTTATGCATCAAATGCTACCTGAGAAAGTGGTTAACAAGTAAGGCTTAACACCTGACTAAAAGCTGAAATTGCACCGATGGCACATATTACAGGTCTGTGTGTTTGCGAGGCTCAGTCCAAAGATGAAGCTGATACAGGAGAAGATAACACGTAATTTTGTGCGTCTCCGTGCTGTACGATGCCACAAAGAGCTTAAGAGTGATAAGCCCCTATCCAGCATTTTGTATGATTCCTGGCAAATGGTTTGGCACCTCTACTGTGAGTTTGGAACCAGGGGCGTTAATCTCGAATTTCGTCATCGTGGTGGTCGCTGTTTCAAAGGAAGTAAGTTAAAGAATGCTGAGGCATTTCTTTGGAATGATTTACTTAGGGCACCGACTCTTACTTTAGGCAGAGAAGTTGAGCAAGGGGTTGGTATTTTTTCTTCTATAACTCCACCAGCTCAAGCTCCCTATCTGTTAAAATGTGTGCCGGATAGAGTCACTGATGATTCAGGAGCCATGATCTCCGATGAAATACTGAGGATGAACCATTATCGGCCTCAAGAAGGTCGATGGTTGTCAAGGACTGTTCTTGATCATGCAGGAAGAGAATGTTTTGTCGTGCGAATAAGGTAAAGTTCTGCTTCTTTTCTGTGTATTGGGAGTATCAATCAGCTGCAAAATTAGTTATTCCTTGCTCATAATTTCATGCAATGTCATAGTAACAGTACTTTGGGTAGATTATGAAACCTGAGATTGCACGATTTCTTCTAGCTCCCAATGACATAAGTTTTGACATTGTTGAATAAAAGGGTGGGAGGCGGCTTCTGGAGAAGAGGTGGCGAAAATCCATCAAATGTTAAGTGGGAAGACCGGATTACCGAGATACGTGAAGGTCCTTGGTCATATGTTGCTGGTTCCATCGGCAGAGCTCCTGGTATGTTCTTAAAACTTTTCCATTTTCTGTGTGTCATGAGTCCTGGTGTCATCTTTTAGCAGTCAATACCATAATGCTGAGGAAACGGTCTTAGCCATACACTTGTACTTTTCAACCTTGCTGATTTATGTCATTTCATAGTTCACTCTGATCTCTTGTCAACTTAAGGCCCATTTGACAGAGTTTTGCTTTGGCTAAAGTTAAAATTAGGATTACTCAAAGATAGGATTAATATTACAGTGAAGGAGCTACGACTTAGATCTTCGCAAGCAAGTGACATGACATGCAAGTAACACTACTTATGCCTCCATGTTACCTTGTATTTCTGAGATACAATGTCAATGCTAAATTTTCAACCTCATAAGTTGACAGTGAAAAATCCTTTATGGGTATAAATTTGAGAACTGGGTAGCAGGGAGCTTGTGCCGATATTCTCTTCTATGTCCTAATGGGGACTCGAGCGATTTTTCTTACTGGTGTATTCCTCGTTGTTGAAGGACCCTGAAACAAATTGCTATTATCTAGTGCAGCAAAAGTAGTGGGTACAGTTTTGCCAAAAGAGCCTCCAGAGCAGTGGGATGCTGCGTGGCAGTTTTCCTCTGGAGATGAACTGATGCTGCGATCGGAGTCATCAACATCGAAATCGGGCCTCTCATTTTCTTTGAGAAATCAAACATCTTCTGATTCATCAGTAAGGCCAGAAACATTTTTGAGATTTACAATCTTCAGGCACATATTGGTCTGAATTTTCAGGCAAATATGCACCGATTTCAGGTGAAGTTGTTGATAGGCCGGAGAATGCAATACAAAGTCAAGAAAGTCAACCCCAAGGGTGATGATGCCGAAGAAACAGAGCTGGACGATAAAGGAGATGAAGGCCTGGACTTGGACGAAGAAGAACTGGACTTTGTAACGGTGGTTCGTCTCACAGAGGAACACCCAACAGGAAGAGCAACTGCTCTTATAAACTGGAAGCTATTGGCGGTGGAGTTCATACCCGAGGAGGACGCGGTTTTTGTGCTTCTTCTTTGCATTTCGATTGTGCGGAGCTTGTCCGAGATGAGAAAGGAAGACTTGGGGAAATTGCTGATTAGGAGGAGAGTGAAGGAAGCGAAGCCCGGAGCCCGGAACTGGGGATCGGTAATACTTCACCCCTCTTCTGCTTGTTCTACTCCTCTTTCGCCGTTCCTTCAGCCTTGGCATTGGAACGCCAAAGTGGTATTGGCATCTGATGGGGCTGATAGCTTAACGAGGCAACCGAGCTTTATTAATTCGGGGGCGGAAGGCAGTGATGCATTGTACAAGAGAGGGATCATGCCATGAGCAAGCATTCAAGAGCGAGCGTGAGTGGAGACTGGAGAGAAATATGCAGAACTTGCACGGTTAGTGTTCGGTGATGCTTCACTTTGATTCTGTACGGTATGATGTCTCATACCATATATGCATCACTTTGGTAATAATGAAGGTGTATTATGGACAGAAGAAAGAAGAGATTAGTTAGGTACTCGTGATGGTCTTGCTTGGATTAAATTATCTTTTGCTCATTTTTTGATGTTAAGTATCATTTGGTGATGTGTTCAGCTGGTGTGATCGTGTAAATTTGAGTTAAAAGGGTTCATTGTATATTGTTTTTCATGACATAGTCGAGTAACTTGGAGTTGATTGTAAGAGGCCGACAGATCAACGATCAAATAAGGCAATCTCGTGCTATAGTTTTGTAAAATTCAGATGCAAAATTGATTGGGATTCATGTCAAGCAGACAGTAGATCTGGCTTATTGTACCGAATGGATGGATCACTTACGTGATTTGTCTCTCCGTAGGGTCTGGTTATCACTTGTTATAAGGGGGAAAAAGATGTACTGCAATTCGCATTATACACGCTTTTAAAAGTCTAAAACCTACATGGCCTTGTTATCATAACTTAAGAGCAAACATTAACTAAGGAGTCATGCCTCAGAACAACTATTTCAACAAGTTACAATATTAACAAATAGAAATCTCTTAAGTCTCATCAGCATCCTTTTCTGCTAATCAAAGATTTCGAAAAAAAGAAAGAAAGATGAAAGCTTGCCGCTTATGTTCTTATACATATCACATCACATATGATTTAGAACGAATGCAAAAGTCGCTCACTTCACTCTTGTACGAGGCTAGCGAAATTTTCATATAATACGATCATATAGAGAGGAGCTAAGGCAGTAAAACCTCTTTTCTTAACCTGGGTTGAAAGTAGATTTCAGAGACCCACTAAAACCCATCTTGTTTGGGCTTTTCTCTTTGAAATCCATTATGACCCATATTTTAAACTCAATGCTGACCCTATATAATCTACTTTTATAAATATGGAAAAAAAAAAAAGGGCTTATTACCCATTTTGACATTGCTAATGAGGGAGCTCGAGTTGGGTCATGAGCTAGGACTTTACATGGTGTATGAGCAATGTAGAGACGTGGGTGGGCGCCCCACTAAAGAATAAGAACACATGGGTGGACGAATTATGGATGGCAGCGTGAAGGTAGCAGTGAGGCAAAGGATGGTTGTTGATCTTGCCCTGGCGAAGGGAAGCATCTGCAAGATGTCCGTCCAATTGAAGAATGCGCAAACGTTAAGTCGGAGTTATTATACACTGATGTTTCCATGCTCCTTCGAGTTTCAGTCATATCTCGTTGAGATTATGTGCATTTTGTCATAATCTTCATACCAAGCCTCGTATAGTATAACGTTTATTTTGTGATCAATCGCTGACTAAGCAACCCATAAATGTTTTGAGACCTTTTATTTTGTTGGTGTTGCTTATCCAACCGCTGATCAATCCATGTTGCATCAGGAGCTTTTAGTGATTCTACTATTGAGGTCATTCCACCATAAGCCTCCAAAAGAAAGGGCCAGTTGAGAAAACAACAGCTGATGTTATGAACTTTAAGTACCTTTCTACCTTCAGCTCCTTGATCTGCACTTATATCAGCAACACCAACTTCTTCAAGAGCGACCTCCTACGTATCAGGCTATCAGCTAATCATTTTCTTAGTCGGTCCTTTTTTCCAAAATTTTATGGTGAATGACCTTAGAAGTAGATTTACTAGATGATGACAAAATTTGATTGCCGATAAACATACTAGTAGTGGTTTATAGTTTTTGGAAATTTTAATGCGTGATGATATTGTCCTTAAGGTATAATTTGCCCCATTATTATTGCTACAGGATTTAAAAGAAATATACTTTCAGGATATACATCAAAATAACAAAGAAACGAGTTCAATAATTATTCAATTTTCCTTTTGGAATTTCAATTTGAATGTGCTTGTCATATTTGTGTGAGCAAAGAGAAGAGAAGAGAAGAGAATGCTATGAAAAAAGAGAAAGTTGTTATGATAGTTAATGTGTAATTTTAGCATAATGAGAGATAATCAAATAGCACATCTTTTGAGAATATGTTTCCTATCAAATCATGGTCACTTTTCAAGATCAACTGTCACTCCTCTTCATGTCAACAGCAATAAACTATTTCCATACTAAAACTCTCTATATAAGGACGGCTGCTCCTGCAATCTCTATAGAAACCATTCCTGAATTGCTTGGTCAGCATTTGATCACAAAATAAAAGATCACATCTATTAATTGATTGTTATACAGTATGAGATTTTATATCAAGATTACAACAAAATACAAATTTAATTTCAACGAGATATGACTAAAACTCGAAGGAGCATAGAAGCATCCATATAAACAATAACTTACACTTTTGAGCCCCGGAATGTTGATGATGAAACATTGGTACAGGTATATTTAGTATACAACAACTCAAACTCTTCATGTTTGTGCTTTCTTCAATTGAATGGACATTTTGAAGAACGCTTCCTTTCGCCAGGCCAAGATCAACAACCATCCGTTGCCTCATCGACACCTTCATGCCCCCAACCATAACCCGACCCCCAAAACCATCCACACAAGTGTTCTTGTTTCTTAGAGTCAGCGTGGCACTTACCCACGTCTCCACATTACTCATGTGCCATCCAAAGTGCTAGCCCATGACTTGAGTTCCCTCATGAACTTGTCGAGTGATTCATGGAGTCGCTCATTCTAATAACAATTATGGAGAAAATTGCTAAGAATTGGAGTTCAGATTGAGTCAAGTATGAATCGCTAAAATTTTATCACATAAAAATGAGTCAATATAAGTTAAATGAGTTAATTTTGGTCAGATCATTTTCAATCCGATCCAATCTCAACCGGAACCCTATTTGACAGGTCTAAGTGATTAACACAAACTCCAATTCTTAGCAATTTTCTCATGCATATTTGATCGAGACACTTTATTGCATAAGCTCGGTCTATCATGGCCCAAGTGATATGAGCCTCTAGATAATTTAGCCAAGGATTTGATCACCAAAGTAAGACAACCATGACATAAAAATCACACAAATACCGGAAATGCTGTCCGAACTTAAGAAATAGTAAATAAATAAGGTTTGATATGCGGTCACAAACATGTTAATCTCAATATTGGCGTAGGGGAATATAAAATTGTCAAGATATTCAACTCACCAAAGTCAAATTTACATGTGTGGACAGCAAATATAAAGAAGGAAAAAAAATCCAACCCCAGCTCTCCATTTTTTTCTTTTGTCATTACCCATTCTATACAGTTTGATTGTTCAAGACAAGTAATTTAAGTGAAATTTTAGCAAATTTTAGGAGATATAAATACGCATATGATGAATTATTCTGTTTATTAATATGATAATCCTCCCCTGAACTAATTGTGTGTTCTTCAGTTTCAGAACATACCGATTCAAAGTCTGAATTTATAAGCCATCCGGCGTCATTGCATTCGGACAATAAGAATTTCTTTAGTTAATTAAGTACGATTTGGGTAAAGTATGAGATCAGAAGACGAAGTGTACGAAACCTTCCCATCGATAAGATACAATTCTCATTAATCATGTGATCTTCCGGTCATTTATTAATTTGGCTCAGTAGACGTCCCTGGAAACAAACTCCAAGTTCAAACCTCACCAGGATGCAATTAGCAAATGATCAATGATTCATTGGAGACACTTGAATATCCATATATCGAGTCAAATAAAGCTATGAACATTCATCGAGCGCACATGACATATCCACAAAGCTTATTCAATAAGCTGTAACCCTGTTCTCTAACATCTCAAGCAAGAAAACATATGAAAAAAAATTAAAGAACCAAAACGAATGAGCAAAGACATTTACTAAGAAAAGAAGAAATAATCGTATCATCAAAGCTTGAGAGTCAAGTCAATTCCGGATGGATCAGAACTGTCACTTTGAAGCACTTCTTCTTCTGGATGATCACCTTCTTTCTTCATTGGTCTGTTATTATCCTGACGTACATCGACTTGAGCTTGGTGCACTACAAAGCTAGCGCTTCCATCAAAAGAAGCAGCAGCAGGAGGAGGAGGAGGCTCGCCAAGCCCAGAGGCACCACCATATGCTTGAAGACTCTCGACCCTCATCCGGTCGAAAGGCGGTTTCGAATTCGGGTTCACGCCGCACACTTGCCTTAGACCCCCGAACCGGTACCCTGGAAGCACGGATGACGACGGGTAAGAAGGCTTGTGAATCATCGACTCGTGGCGGATCCCGAGCGCCCTTCCTATACTCCCATAAAGAGGCATTTGGGGAACACCCGAGTAATAATACGACAAGTGCGGGTGAACCCCGAGCAGATCAGCTTCCATCCCCTTGCGCTGTTTGGCGAGCGCCCGCTCTTGCTTGTGCGCGTTCTGATGCCCGCCCAAAGCCTGCGAGGTAGAGAACTCTCGCTTGCAAAAGTTGCATGCGAAAACCCTGGCTTTAACCTTGCAATTCTCATCTGTCGATGATTCGCCGCTCTTCCTAGCATTGGATGGCACGCCTTGGTTGAAGAGCTTGAGGTCTAGGTCGGTTGACCCAACGCCTCCGTCATCGTCGTCATCGATGTGTATCTCCTGATTCGCCACATGATGGTGAGGGGCAGGTTTGGGTTCGGCTTTGGCTTCGGCTTCGGCTTCGGCTTTGGCGGTCTTTTCATTCATGTTCAATCTGTTCTTGGCCTTGTGACGATGATAATCACAGTCTAGGGTTTCTGCAGAAGCAGCTGAGATGCTGGGGCCTTCTGAAGGGCATGGCACAATCGCCATTGAATGAAAAGATCTTTTGACCTTGCAAGCTTATGAAAGCAAGGGTTCAGTCTATTTAGGAAAAAAAAAGTTCAGACAATCAATCCTTTTCATTTATGGCAAAGAATCTCCTCTCATAGTTACTGACTCAAACCCAGTTCACACATATATTGAGCAAGATATCGAAGATGTAGACTGGTCATGTTATTTTGCCAAATATATCTTGAACTTCCCTTCGACTTGCTCAAAATAATTTCAAACAATTGATTATAAAAACGGTAAAAATATGGTTCCATGATTGTGAAATACCCACCAATTCATGCGTTTAATATATGTTTGATTAGGGCATATCTACACAATAAATATATGTGGCCGATCACTTGTATCTTCTACATATAGCAATGAAATTATAAGGGAACACTTAAAAAGTATGTTCACTTTAGGCATGCAATGTATGAAAAAGGCATATAGAAAGGCATTTAAAGTACAAAGATATTGTTTGATTCAAAATTGTCTAGTTCTAATAATTTGGTAGGTACATTCCACAAATCGTTGCCTTAATTATGCTTTTCCAAATTATGGAACCAAGATTCAACTCATGTGGTCACTTCGATATATGGTATATACAAATTAATTTATTGATCGAGTTGAGTAAAACTATAATCAAGAGCAATTTGACTCTAGTTGAAAAGAGTTCATCACTAACACTAAAGTTTAGATCGTGCAAAATAAAAAACCTTTGTACATACATAGAAAATCATTCATGTATTTCCTTTAAATTGGATTGTGTAACCATGCCATGCTTATTTATTATGAACTTTATAGCAATCCACATCTCTTCATTAACTCTTTTAAAATTAGGAAAAAAAGTAAATAGAATCAGATTACTTCATATTTATGGCACGGCCCCTTCCATTAATATATTTGTTAATCCTATCCTCACAAAATATTACATATCCCTACCTTAGTTCCTTCTTTAATAGGGCTTTCCCGATCTTGTTCATTAAGAAATGTACCAAATTGGCAAATAAGATAAATCAAGTCCTTGAATCATATGCGAGATATTTTCACGACAAGGACCTCTCCAGCCTAAGATTTTTCCCAAGTATAAATCATGGTCCAAATTTTCCAAATAAATCTCTGATTATCCGATCAATCACATCTTTTAGTCATATAAAAAAAAAAGTAAAAAAGAGTCCTCTTGTGCAATATTAGCTCGTGATGACTTCAAGGTCGACCAAATTGGCAAATATTGCCGGAAAAGAAACCACCTTTTGAACATGGGCCAAGCCCTCCTATATATAGTAAGAGTTGAGTGTTTAGACGGCGAATATTATTGCAAGAGTCACTAAGATTCATGTTGGAATGAAACCTTAATTCAATTTTTAGGTTTGTTGCATTCTCCTTTCATCATTTTGAACCCAAACCAATTTCACAAATATTGAATATGATAACTGGCGTGCAACGCATGTGCTTATTATGGCAGCAATACGGCAATATCAAAGGGAATTTTGTTCAAAATTTTCTGCTTTGACTCAATTTGAATAAGCCTCAATTAATGTCATCGTGGCGTGCAAATTTTTTTACATTAATTGATAATATTTGGTATATCAAGATAGTCATCAATTCACTTGGATTTTTTTGATGAAAATGTTTAAAATTTCAATTAGGTTACAAATTGTGTGACGTACAAAAAGATTGAAAGATACCATCCTTGGTCATGATTTTTCGAAACGTGATTCCTTACTAGGAGTCGTAATTTAAGGAAATAAATTAAAAATATGTGTTTACTAAGTTTTATATGCTTAAATTAATAAATATTGAAATACTAGTTGATTATATTGAACAATGGTTAAAAAGCTATTGTACTTAATTTTTGCCAGCGGAATACGCATAGGATATTTTCAAAGTTGAGATTTATTGAGTTAAGATTTTCCTAATGTCTGAGAGCTTTTACTAATGATTTTAGTGGGGTTTTTTTGACTTAGCGGATGTTAGAACATATACCAATTTTCTTGTTTATATATTGCAATGTAAGATATCATCCGAAATTGTCTAATATGTTCATATTTTTTATCCAAATCACTTGTAATAGCAATCCACATGATCTAAATTTGTGCCATTGAACTTAACCCCTAAAATGGCATCACGCATGACATATTTTCTTGACCATCGAGTGAAAATAAAAAAAGAAAAGAATAAAACCATTCCATTCCTCCTCTTGAACGAACCAAAACTCCTGCATCTCGACTTCTTTAAGTTTAGTTGCTCTTACCTGCCAATCTTCAATAAAAAAAAAAGACAGGCTTTAACTCAACTTTCAATTAAGTCCAAATATGTCCAATTTGTGTTGCCTTAAGTTTTTACATTCACCCATCAAGTGTCTTACAAGGTAAATTCATGGACTTATTTTTTTCTATTGAACTAATTTTGATTTTAAAGAGTGAGGATCGTTTAATTTTTCATATCGTTTTTTTTTTCTTTCAAGGTAATTAGAGCTTTGATTTGTTCCAATCAGGGTAAGTTAAGAACCTAATGGACTAAGTTAGATTGATTTACTTGATACTCTTGATCTTGTTTGGTTGTTGCTTGCTCATTTAATTTAAATTTCAATGTGAAGTTTAGTTGGGCTTCAAGATTGGCATGTTGAGGTATGGTGATTTCTTGCCTGAATTGAAATATTATAAGGTTTATTTCATCTTGGATGGGAAAAAGTGATAAAATGGTAAAACTAGACCCAAAATAGGCATTTTCGTAATTTTTTGTATGTCTAGGTCCAGAAGATTTCTAAAATTGACAATAATCATTTTATAGTGATATTTTATAATTCAAAATTTCAATTAGTGTGATATTAAGTTAGATTAATAAAAGGAAATCAAATCAGTTCAAAATAACAAGTTTTGAAGTTTTAGAAGCAACTTTGTAATTACATCAAGTTAGGGGACTAATCTACAAAACTGAAAATGTTGGGGGCACTTCACAACATTAGAAACCTCACGATAATAGATAGTTAAGTTAATTTTAAAATAATTGCTTAATCTAGACAATATATTTAACTAGTCAAATTTGGACTAAATTGCACAATTAATAGTAGGCCGTTTTGATAATTTTAGGAGTGCAGACATTGTAAGTACCAAAACTCGGCATATGGGGGCACTTAGGGCACGCATGACAATATTTCGAACAGTCAATTTCTAGCCAAAAATTGATTTCTCAATTTCTATTCTCTGGGCGAGTTTCTAAGTAAAGAAACGCGTTTGATAATGATTTAAAATTTCTATTTCTAGAACAAAAATTCGTTTAATAACAAAATAAAATTTCTATTTCTAGGGGGATAACGATAGGCATATGGTGGCGGGCGTCCGGCGGCGAGTGGACAATGGGCAAAGGATGAGAGTAAATAATGATGAGAGTTTTCATTTCTCATTTTTATTTCAGAAATAAAGAAGCTAAAAATTTTAGCTTATTATTTTTCCTCAAATCTATTTCGAAATACAAATTTGTTCCGAAATAGAAAAATGAAATTGCGTTATTAAATGGATTGCCCAAACCCGTTTTCAAGAACAAAAACAAAGAAATACATAAACAAAAATTTTATCATGCGAATCCTTAAGTGTCGAAAGTTTCAAAGTGTATACTTAAGTACTAAAATTGGAGAAAAATGGAACACTTAAGGGTTAATAGTGAGAAATTTTGGTCAAACTACTAACATAGCATTTTCCTGCGACTTTTTTTTTATTTATTGACATGGCAATTTTTTTTTAAAATAATACATGTGGCAATTTTTTTTGAAAAAAAAAAAAACCCATGTGCTGCTATAAAGCCCTAAAATGAATTTTTGATATATATTAATTAAAAATACATCAAAAAATAAATTATTTAAAAAATGGGAAACAATAGGTTTGGCAAGGGTCTCTACAGCCCTCACTATCACCACCCCGTCATCGCCAGAAAGGTTGCCGGACCTAGCAATGGCCGACAACCTTGGCCTACCGTTAGGGACGGGTCGCTGACCCTCGCCTAGATCGTCGGCTGCTGGCTGGGGTGGGGTTATCTGGAAGTTTTGGCACTTAAATATCCACCCATGCCAAGTTTTAGCACTCGCGATGTACTTTTTTGATAATTTTATAATATTTATGACATTTTTATAGTGTAAATGAAATATTCCTATGTTTTAGATAACAAATGAATGAATTAGTTTTATTATTATGACTTGATTAAGTGAAGATGGGAAGTTAGGGGTAAAAATTGTAACACGAGGAATTTCATTGGGGGCAATCATGTAAATATTGAAATATAGAATTATAGGAAATCGGTTTTAAAATGATTAAGGTGGAATTTAATCAAATGTGGTTTTAATAATGAAAAATGTATGAATTATTTAAATTATAGAAATGTTGATTCTCTTAGGAAAAATTCATCTAAATGATTTATGAATTTGCATTAGTTCTCTACTAAATGATGATAACATGGTGTTTAGAGGATTAAAATTTATATGTTGAAGTGCACATAATTATTTGATTATTATTTATACGAAAAAATGCAAAAGAGATTAGTGTGTTATTATTTGTAATTTTTATTATTGCAAAATGTGTCATTTGTTATGTGTTAATGATTTGCACATCAAATGATGATTGTTTATTAGTGGTTTTGTAAATGATAATAAATGAATATTTGGTTCTATTAATTATACAGGGAATATCAAAAAAGTATAATGATATTATTTGAACTATTTCTATATGATTGAACATGGTAATTGTGATGTAATAATAATTTGCCCACGGCCCATTGATGAGAGGGTGAATTTCCTTGTATGAATTTGTGTATAAGATTATAGGAAAAGATAGATGTTCTACAGTTAATACGAATATTTATAAGGTTGAGGGGATAAGAAGTCCTAAGAATTATACATGATAAGATATGGTTTGTGTGGCTTGTGACGTGAATTTATGAAATAGCTATCATCATGTGATTGCACAATGGTGTATTTTTCCTCTTTGATTTAGAGGGCACTAGTGATAATGCGTTTATTATTCTGTCTCCAAGGAGTTGGTAGTGGCTATATCTTATTGGTTGAGTGAATCTTGACTATTGATGAGTATGGAATAGATATTCATTTGTGTATATTGATAAGTTATTTTGTAGTATCTGCGCATCTTGTATGCTCATTTGCATGCATTTGAATGATAAATTGAATATTATGTACACCTTGTATCTTTATTAATTGCATATATGATTATAATCATTTGTTGATAATGTATGACTTACATCTTAAATGAACTTTAATAATATGTTTGGAAACAATATATAAATACTCATTGTTTTTAGGATTAACACTATAAAAAATTAAAATTATACCCTTTATGACATAAAGATCCCACTCGTTTTTTTATTATCTTTAAAAACTCTAAATTTGCATATTGTGACACAAATACCCTAATTCTTTTGTGTCACAAAAAATTCCAAACTCATATCATTGTGACAAATATTCCTTGAATGGAATTTCAATAGAATGTATATATGTCATATATGTGTAAGTTTAGTTTTTCTCGTGAAGTTTGGTTTTTCTCATGACACAAAAAAAATTGAGTATTTGTGTCACGGTAGACAAGTTTGGGTTTTATGAAGACAAAAAAGAAGTTTAGAGTTAAAAAGAAATTTACGGTAATTTGTATTACAATAGGCATAATTTGAGGATTTTGGTGGCATATACCATTGTTTTTAGTATGTTGATATCTTTATTCCGGTAGTGGACAATTGTTGATGCAAATTTGCTATGGTTGTTTAGTGTTTGTAACGTTTTATGTGAATATGTAGATTTTTATATGTTCATAAAAGATGAATTGGTTAACATGTTCAATTGGGATTAAATTATTAGCTTGAATTATGTAGAATACATGTTGTATTTCTTTTGTGATTAAATTTTCTACTATGAATATGGAAAATAGTTAAAGAATAAGTTGAATACATAATATAATCCTTCAAAGGAGTGATTGGCATTTCTTTGAAATGTTATGTGATATTATTTGTTTATGTTACTAAGCTATTATGCTCATCGGTCGAGTAGTAAGATGATCCCTTACCTTGGATTTCAAGTTTTTATTTATTGAGTTCAGGCTTATCCAAAATATTTTCTAATTTGATCGAGTTGGAATGTAAAAGCATTTAGATTAGTGCTTCTGAAGATTTCTTTGAAGAATGGGTTAGAGTGTGCAGTAAAAGTAGGTGCATATCTTTTGTGATGGGTGCATATCTTTTGTAATGGTAGTTTCAATTATGCATAAACAAAATTATGTACATTGTTGGAGGCTGAATTATTTATTTATTCAATGTTTAAATTTTGGGTGAAATTTTAGATCATGATAATTATGGTTCTTTTGAGGGCAATTTTCCTTCTAATATTATTGACGCATCATCTCTATTTCCATCGTGCATGTTGTTTTTTCGCTTCCTAATGTTGCTGCTAGAATAAGAACGCAAAACATGTACAAGTCGTGCCGGTTAGCAAATTTGCAACTAAGTTGGCTACTTCAGCCCACCAAACTTATATAACTCTATCACACGTGCTTAGAGAAAAAGAATGTAACCACTATTCTTCATTTTTTCTTTTGCCATTGCCCATTTAAATTATTTGATTTAGGGATGATCGATTCCAAGGTAAATAAGCTCCAAACTAAGAGTTGAAAACCTACCTATTTAGAGTCAATACTTAGTTTTTGGGATTGAAAACCAAACCAATCAACTTGGTTTTATGCCAATTCTAGAGTCAATTTGGGAACTATCTTTTTTTTTTTAATTTTTAATCAAGCATATTTATCTTGGGCATAATTGTCCAACCAATCCTAATTTTTTTGGTAATTTACCAATAAATTCATTCTAACCAATTTTGGCCAGAAATCATTACATGGATGATTTTTGCAATTCTTTTTTTCTTTTTGGCCGGCAATCATATAAGTGATTTTATGCTAAAATTGATCTAAAGTACTCTATTGAAATATCATTAAAAGATTTAGAACTAATTGACTAAATTCAAAAGTTTACGATTGAATTAGTTACCATTCAATAGGTTTAAATTTTTTTGGACAATTTTTTCTTTATCTTATACTTGTATAAAAAATTTCCCTAAAAAGATAAACATAAGACCAAACAAAATACTTCATCATAAGAAAGTATAAAGTGTTTTAAATATTATAGGTCTTGAGTTGGTTTTGAACTTGTTCAATCGGTACCATAAGCTAGTTCTCAAGTAGAATCGACAATTCTTGGTGTGCAACTGGGAACTAAATAGGTCAAGGCTGACCTGAACTTTTTAACCGGAAACTGAACAAATACCTAGGTGGACTAGCTTGGAACCGATCGGAACTGATCATGTAAGGCCATTCTATTCCTTAGTTGAATCGGCCTTATTAGTTACCCTTTTGATTGGTCAAAGATGCAATTTGCATGAAATTTCAGCAAATTTTAGGAGACTTAAACATGCTTATGGTGTATTATTCTATTTATTAATGTGATAATCCTCATCTAAACATGTGATCTTCAGTTTCGAAACTATTGATTAAAAGTCCTATTCATGAGCCATCCGTATGTAACATTGCATTCCGAGGATAAAATTCAAAGTAATTAAGTACGTGTTGGCTATGTATGAAACTAGCAAACAAGGAAGTGTATTACTCCTTCCGATTGATAAGATGACCCTCCTCATTAATCATGGGATCTTCCAGTCATTAAATAATTTGGTTTACACCATTGTTTGCGTCACAAACGACTCCAAGTTCAAATTTCATGAGGATGCAATTAAGATATAATGAGTGACAAAGAAGAAGAGATAATATTGGAGACACATGAATAGGCATAGATTGAGTCAAATAGGCTATGAAAATTAATCGAGCATATGTGAACATGCGACATGCACACTACATCGTCCTAGCTCATTCGAAAACCTAATAGTCCTATAATCTTACATCCCAACAAACAAAACATATGAGAAAATACTAAAAAAGAAACCAAATAAATGAGAAAAAAGTAAGAACATAAGTCGTATCATGAAAGCTTGAGAGTCAAATCAATTCCGGATAGATCAGAACCATTTGTCTGAAGTACTTCATCCGGATGATCACCTTCCTTTTTCATTGACTTCTTATTACCACGACCCACATCAACTTGAGCTTGGCGCACTAGAAAACCAGTGCTTCCATCAAAAGCAAGAGGAGGGGGAGACTCACCAAGACCAACGGCGCCGCTGCCATATGCTTGAAGACTCTTGACCCGCATTGGATCGAAAGGCGGTCTTGAGTTCGGGTTCACGCCGCAGGCTTGCCTTAGACCCCCGAACCCAGGAAGCACGGAAGATGGGTAAAATGGCTTCTGAATCATTGACTCATGGCGGACCTCCAGCGCCCTACTTATACTCCCATAAATAGGCATTTGAGGAACACTCGAGCAATGATACGACAAGTGAGGATGAAACCCAAGCAAGTCAGCTTCCATACCCTTGCGTTGTTTGGCGAGGGCCCGCTCTTGCTTGTGCGCGTTCTGGTGCCCTCCCAAAGCCTGCGAGGTAGAGAACTCTCGCTTGCAAAAGTTGCACGCGAAAACCCTAGATTTCGTGACCTTCTTATCCGTTGATTCGTCGCTCTTCTTAGCATCGGATGGCTCGCCTTGGTTGAAGAGCTTGAGGTCTAGGTTGGTTGAGCCAATGACGCTGTTCTCATCGTCCTGTACGGGTATCTTTTGATTCGCCAGATGACGGTAAGTGGCGGGGTCAGCGATCTTTTCGTTCATGTTCAATCTGGTCTTGGCCTTGATGATCAGAATTTAGGGTTTCTCCAGAAGGAGCTGAGATGCTGGGGCCTTCAAGGGCATGGCATAATCGCCATTGAATGAAAAGATTTTCTTTTTTGACCTTGCAAGCTTATGATAGCAAGGTTTGATCTGTTTGTTAGATAAAATAGTTTGATAACCAATAATAGTTTAATAACCAATCTTTATATTTATGGCAAAGAATCTTCTTTCATAGTTACCAACTCGAACCCACTTCACAACTATCGAACAAGATATCAAAAATGTGATGACCAAGCCTTATAGGAAATGTATACGTTATTATATAGACAAGTCATGTTATATTTTCAAAGATATCTCGAACTTCTTTGATCGACTCAAATAGTTTGAAACAAGTGATGATAAAAATGGTAAAGATATGGTTCCATAGTTGTAAATTACATGCCAACTCATGCATTCAATATATATTTGATTAGGGCATATATATAATAAATATATGTGCCGACCACTTACATCTTCTGCAAATAGCAATGCAAATAGCAATGAAGATATGTGGAAGCACTTAAAAGTATGTTCACTTTAGGTAGGCATTGTGAGGAAAAGGAAAAGGCATATAGAAAGGCATTTAAAGTCCAAGGATATTATTCGATTCAGAATTGTCAAGTTGTAATAATTTGGTAAGTACTTTCTACAAATCGTTGCCTTAATTATGTTTTGCAAAATTATGTATACAAGATCCAATTCATGTAGTCACTTTGATCGAGAAAATAACCCAAAAAGTCCTAAGTCTGTTATACCTATCCCAATTTAGTCACAAACCTTTTAATTTGATCAATTTAGTTTTAAAATTTTTGATAATTTATCAATGTAATTCTTCTAAATAATTTAGATTAGAAACCATTGGCGTGAATGTTAGTTGTCCTACGTAACAAGGTTAGTGCTAATGTAAATATTTTCTTTTGCAATTTTTAAATAAATTTTTTGAATTTCTAAAATGTTATTTTATTTTTTCCATTGTGGCTAGCAAGGGTAGTTGGGGCCTCACTGGTGGCAGGTCAGGGCAAAATAAAGGGAATAAATAAAATAAAAAGAAATTTATTAAAACAATATAAAAATTATCCACATGGATGCCAGTCGTGCCATGTAAAACGGCTATTATTCACGTTAGTGGATTTTTGCTAAAATTAGTCATAAGTACACTTGCGACTCAAGCTCATTTTGATCAACTTGAATCATCGGGATGAAAGTTTCTAGAGAGAGAAGCTTTCGAGAGAAAGGAGTCTTTGATTACTGAAATAGTTGATAGTTACAAATGAAGGGGAGGGCACTCCTTCTTATACTAGAGTCCTTCCTATTACAACCATTGATTGAGAATTCATCCGGCGGACGAGATCGAACCGCCCAATCTACTAACTACCGATACTAATGGCAGGAGAGTTCTAGACTTCGGCTCAATTACCATATCACCTACCCTTGGAACGTTCCGGAATCTCTCTTGTTGGGAATCTAGCAATCGCAAGAGGTCCTCCTTGAAAAGTGATGGCCCTTTAGCTACATAAACCTCTTGGCCATGACAGTAGCATATTGTAATAATGTTCATGATTAAATTGTCTAAATTAAAAGATTTTAGACTGAATCGGCATTCTTATAATAGGTTTATGATTTTTTCGGCTATTACCCCCACTTTGATATATGGTATATGTGAATTAGTTTGCTAATTGAGTCGAGTAAAACCATAAGTAAGAACAAATTAACTTTAGTTGAAAAGAATTCCCCACTTTCACTTCAAAGTTTACATCATGCAAAATCGAAAGCTTTCGTATATACATAGTAGATTAACCATGAACGTGTTTCTGTATTAGATGTT
The DNA here is from genome assembly GCA_014182365.1 of Eucalyptus tenuipes. Classification (NCBI taxonomy): domain Eukaryota; kingdom Viridiplantae; phylum Streptophyta; class Magnoliopsida; order Myrtales; family Myrtaceae; genus Eucalyptus; species Eucalyptus tenuipes. The sequence goes on along the minus strand of CM024544.1, from coordinate 40,648,672 downwards.
GTAACCATGCCATGCATATTTAAAATGAACTTCACAGTAATCCACGATGGGAAAAAAAAAAAGGATCAGATTACTCTGTATTTACGGTGCGATCCCTTTCCATTAATACATTTGTTTATCCTAACCTCACAAAAGATTCCATATCCCTCCCTAAGTTCTTCTAGAATAGGGCCTTCCCTTGCCTGTTCATTAAGAAATGCACCAAATTGGCAAACAAATACAAACCCGAGTCCTTGAATCATATGGGGAGATATTTTCACGATAAGGACCTCTCCAGCCTAAAGATTTTTTAAATTTTAAATCCTAGTCCGGCAGTTACGAATAAATCTCCGTTGATTGTCAAATCAACTTTACCTTTAAGCCATACAAGATTTTTTAAAAGATATGTAAAAAATGATTATCGTGTGCAATTTTAGCTCGTGATGAGATTAGGGCTGACCGAATTGGCAAATATTGCCAGAAAAGACGCCACCTTTTGAACGTTGGCCAAGCTCTCCTGTATCTATATATTTATAGTAAGAGTTCGGTATTTGGACAGCCAACGTTATTGCAAGAGTCCGCCAAATTCTTGTTGGAATGGATTGATACATTCTTCTTATCTTTCTTCAGCCTTGTCCCCCAAAACATCAACTTCGCCAGCTACTTCTCACAGAAATCTGTCTGTCTTCTTTTCTCTCTTATAAGAATGCATCTTCATCTCCCTAAAAAAGGCAAACCGTCTCCTGCTATTCATTTGGGTTCTTCCAAGAACTTCTTCAAGAAAACTTTAAACAATGTATGATGGGAGTGACCCGAAGAGGAGGAGGAGGATCGCGATCATCGTGGTCTCTTCATTCATCCTGGTCGTGATCGGCGCTGCTGTGACCTTTGGCGTGTACATGGCGAGCGTGTCCAGCCAGGCGTCGAAAGCCAGCGAGAAGACCAGTGAGGTCTCGGCCTCGATCAAAGCCATCAAGGGGATATGCCAACCGACCGATTACAAAGAAGCGTGCGTGCGGAGCCTCAAAGAGGCTGGTGTGAACACCGCCGATCCCAAGGAGCTCATAAAAGCCAGCTTCAAAGCCGCGATGAAGCACATTGCTGAGGCCGCGAAGAAATCAACGGTGCTGAAAGAGCTGGAGAAGACCCCGAGAGCGCAGCAGGCCCTAAATAATTGCAAGAAGTTGATGGGGTTTGCAACCAACGACCTCGAGAGATCGTTCGACAAATTGGGCCAGCTCGAGTTTAGCAAGCTGGACGATGCGTTGGCCGACTTGAAAGTCTGGCTCAGCGCCGTGGTCACCTACCAAGATACCTGCTTGGACGGATTCCAGAACACCACAGGCAACGCGGGCCACAAGATGAGGGAGGCGTTGAAGAGCTCCGAAGAATTGACCAGCAATGTACTCGCCATGGTCGACGAGATCTCCTTGGCCCTTGCTAAGATGAACCTCACAAACTTTAACCGCAAGCTCCTATCGGACGACAACGTGATTGGACATGGCGACGACTTCTCAATGTGGGCAACTAACCTGCAGAAACGCAAGCTCCTCACAGAGGAGGAAGGCCTCGGCGGTGATGATCCCTTCGTGCTCGACCCACCGATCCTGTTGAGGAAGCGAAAGCTTCTCAGCAAGACAGTGGCCAAACTGAAGCCGAATCTTGTAGTTGCCAAGGATGGGAGTGGAAAATTCAGGACCATAAATGAAGCCCTAAAGCACATTCCATTGAATAGCAAGAAGACCTTTGTGCTCCACATCAAGGCTGGGGTTTATAAGGAGCAGGTGGTGTTCGATGAGAAGATGACCAATGTCATGTTGGTCGGCGACGGCCCGACCAAGACCCGGATCAGCTTCAACAAGAACTATGCTGATGGCACGACCACATTCAAAACTGCCACAGTCTGTAAGTTTCGTCACGTCTTATTTCTTTCTGGGTATAAAAAGTTCTAGATCGATCTCTTTAATCAAGAAAGAAGGGCTCGAGTCTAGTTGATTTACAGACGAAGCGCGTATCGATATTTGACCGATGACATCCTGAGCCACTTACCTATTGAATCGAGTTCTTGCATACTCGAAATCGATTAGCGGTGTACCCAGAAACATATGTTGATCAATTCCTTTGATGTTGCAGCTGTCTTCGGAGACAACTTCATAGCGAGGGACATCGGCTTTGAGAACAGTGCTGGAGCGATAAAGCACCAGGCCGTGGCGCTCATGGTTCGATCCGACATGGCCATTTTCCACAACTGCCACATGGATGGCTATCAGGACACGCTCTATGCGCACAGCAAGCGCCAGTTCTACCGAGACTGCACCATCACCGGCACGATCGACTTCGTCTTCGGGGACGCGGCCGCTGTCTTCCAGAATTGCAAGATGCTCATCCGGAAGCCGCTGGACGACCAACAGTGCATTGTGACCGCTCAGGGGAGGTCGAAGCGGCGAGAGGCGTCGGCGCTCATCCTCCAGAATTGCACCATCACTGCAGACCCCTCGTACACACCCTTCAAGGGGCAGATACTCTCGTACCTCGGAAGGCCGTGGAGGGCTTACTCGAGGACGATAATCATGGAGTCGTACATCGACGACGTAATCCAGCCCGAGGGGTGGATGCCTTGGCTCGGCGATTTTGGTCTCAATACTTGCTTCTACGCTGAGTATAAGAACCGAGGACCAGGCGCGGGCACTGCCGGGCGCGTGAAGTGGAAAGGCATCAAGACGATCACGCCGCAGCATGCCGTGGACTTCACGGCGGGGCGATTCATGAAGGGTGACAGGTGGATTCACACCGCCGGAGTACCGTACGTCGCCGGAATGTCGAATGCTTGAGGGTTGACATAAGCTTGTTTTTGTTTTCTTGGACAGTGTAGTGTTCTTGCCTTAAAATGTTGGTCTTTGATGTTGGAATTTGGAGGGATTAACGTATCTTTTTCATCATGTACATAATTCAAATGGCACTCCAACTGAAATCTCTTATATAAATGTCTTACTAGGAAAAAAAAAATGTATATACGATAATGGAGCAAAATGATACACAAAAACATCATCGGCTCATTGATTCTTTACATTAATTTTCGGGAGATTCAAGTTATTAGAAAATTCGAAAAGAAAAAAAAGAAAGAAATTGAGTTATTAATTGTCAAGATGGTAATTGTGCATGTTCAAGCAGCCTGCTCTAACCGTGCAGATTGCGCCCCCCGTGAGTTAATTCTGATTTTTCAACTTATATTATCTTCTCCTTCAATTAAATTTGTAACATGGCTGGAATATCTTAAATGAAAGATAAGGAGATAGCCTTTTTGGCTCACATTCTATTCCTCAACTTCGAATTAGTGCCCATTTTCATGTAGAATTAATGTGTAAGGATATCAATAATTGTTACCTCCGGATAATTTGGACTTGTTTGCTAAAATTGAAGATTAAGTGTTGAAAATAGAATTACAATGTTATTTAATGAAGATAAAAAATTGATAGCTGAATATAATCAATTTCTTACCCCAATGAATAAAAGATTATTATTGGTACGTCTTATCAAAATATTGGCGAGATTCTAATTATCAACCATTTCCCTATCAAACGAATTAAGCAATTAAGATTCTAATCAAAATATTGGCAAGATTACTTACTGAATTAAGTTGATTTTTGACTCAATTGAATCATTTAAGTCAATTTTATTTAAGGTGTTATCAACCAATGTTAATCTTATTGAGTTTTTTAGTCAAACTCAAGTGTGTGAAATACGAAGTTGTAGGAAAATTCATTTCACATTTCTATCGCAGTTAAAACAATTAAGATAGAAGTATACAACCTTAAACTTTCATGAGATTTGTTGTTAGTGTAAAATAACATTAATTACCAGACACCGGATCAAGGTAATTTTAGAAGTAGTTGAGATAATTACAATATCGTTGCTGCCATCTCTCACTCTTTTTATAAAATTAATTTTATATCTTTTCAGTTTTGGAACAAATCAAATTTATTTTTCCTGAAACGGATAAAATGTTCGGGATATTATTTGCTTCTTTACTTATTGATCTTCATTTGTTGTTCTTCACTTACAATTCCTGCGTTTTTTGCTAGTTGAAAGAAGAAAATTCAAGGTGAACGACTTGTAAGTTTCTAAATGTTCAAAAATAATGAGAATGATTAGTTTTTCACTTGAAGTTTTTCCCAAAACTTAGAGGTATATATATATATAGTATATCACCCTAGAAATTGTAAAATTGAGTCCGTCCATACCCTAATTTCTCACCTTGCCAGCTTGGTCCCAAGACGTCGTTTGTCAATACCAAGTCCTGGTCAACATTAGTCTAATTTAAGTCACTTCAGATCGATCCCAAATTAGCAGTAGTTCATCCTGGATAGTGATAATCAATCTTTTAGTATTTGTCGATCAATCTTGCATTGTCGTGCATCACTCTTCCTCTAAGTTATTAAAAGGTGTATTTGGTTTAGCTTTGTTTAAGGATTTTAAGCCTATAAATTCATTTATACAAATGATTTCTAAATTTTGATCCAATGCGTAACGTGATCTATGAATTTTCAATTTGTCTTATGTGATCCGTTGACTTTTGATACTCAATTTAGTCCTTAAACTGTATGAAAATGTTAAATACGGTCCCCGTGTAATATTGAACATTTTTATATAATTTGTGAATTAAGTTGTTTTTATATAGTTAATGGACCATATTAAACAAATTACAACTTGAGAGACGGCATTGCATATTAAATTAAAATTTAGGGATCATTGATGTAATTATTTCTTTAATAAAAAAATTTGAATTGTTTTGGGAAAATGCCAGCTTTTGCCAAACTAAAAGCCCAAAGCAAGCGAAGCCAGGGAGAGAAGGTACCGTGGGCTCTAAGCATTTTCGTAATGATATTTTGGGATTTAAGGACTTTTATTTTTCTTCCAATCTTCCCCTCAATAATAACTGCGTATTCCACTTTTGCCCTCTACAAACATTGTTCATCTTCTTTCTCATACACTCTCTATGCTTATTGGTGGCACCAGTCGTTAAGGTCAAGGTTGAAGGTCGCCATCGTTGAGGCTCGCCATGGTTCATGCTACTTGAGGTGATCCAGATACGGCCATTTGACGGCGATTTAAATGAACTCTACCTAGATTGATGAAAAATGGAGGTTGAACTTAAGTTTTCCAACTCATAGTTCACTTTAGTTACAAATTATGGCGCTGATTTGGCCCTTCTTAATAGTGGATTGTTGAGGAGAAATTAAATTAAAAAATTGTTAAATTTGATGGATTTGATGTGAAAATTATTAAATATGATAATCCGTATATGTTCTAGTTTATACAGCATACTAATTTAGTAATTTTGCCAAATATAAAGACTGCGTTTTATTATTATCTGGCAAATAACTGTACAAATTCAATTTCTTGGTAAGAGAATGGAGAAGCTAGCCTTGATTGGTTCGGTGTTTGAATTTAGACCTCATGTAAAACCGGCTTTTAGCCCTCTTTTTTCAAGAAAGAGATAGATACATTTATAGCTTCGTATTTTTAAAAATCAAAAGAATTTGTCAATATTTCAATCATTATGTCACTAATTAGATTCGGTTCTCTAATCAACTCTACAATTAGCCGGTCCAACCATAAACATAAGGGGATCAGTTCGATTCCCGACTTCAATAATTATGAATCGGTTAGGTTTCGATTTATTGTCTCTAATTTACCCGACATGGAAACATTTTCATTCTCTCCCTTTATTCACTTGGGCTACAACTTTTTTTATTCACCGCCTTTTTTTTTATGTTTTTCTTTATATTTTTCCGTCGTTCTTCGGTCTGCATCATTCCTCGCCCCGGCTGTCAGAAATCTCTCTGCCCTCTCCAATCGACAAGGAAAACCCTAATGGCGGCATCTTCCGCCTCTTCCTCCGACTCCTCCTCCTCTACCTCCTCCTCCGATTCGGCTACCTCGCCGTCGCGCCGCCGTCGCCGCCACCGCGCTAGCGGCGGCACGAGCAGCAGCAGCCGCCGCCGCGAGAGGGAGAGGGACGCCCTCAAAGTCCGCAAGAAGAGCCGGTCTCACGGCAAGCGGCGTCGCCGGCATCGCCATGGCTCGTCCTCGGATTCCTACTCTTCCTCGGATTACTCCAGGTGCTTCAATTAAGGAAAAGCTCATTCTAGCTCTTTTGGTGACCTCCCTGATGGTTAATTAGCGAATATGAAATCGGTCCTCTTTCTATCATTCGTGAATTTCTGAGTTATGGTCGTTTGTAGATTCGATGGTTGTTGTTTCTGGAGCTATGTTTAGTTGTCCTTCCATCGGAGCGTCCCACAGTTATGTTTCCTTGACATAGGAAAAGGAGCTTTGGTGTTTTGAGCTCTCTTAGATCAGCTATGCATTTGCGCCGTGTGATGAGGGGTTGTATGATGTGTTCTTTGGCTCCCTGCAATTGGGGAACAGCTCGAACTTGTCGAGTGGATTTTATACGCTGGTGCTTCACCATAGTTGCCTACGTATATCTGCACTTGTTATGATTCAAATGTGGCATGTCTTGCGTAAATAATACATTGCTGCCAACTGCTTCTTCGCTGATGGCGAAATTTTTTATGATGTTGTGAAGTGATAGTTCTGAAAGCGGGCACGACACGTCTCATCGCTCGAAGAAGCCAAGAAAAAGTGACAAGCCCAAGAAGGTTTGTGTTTGGTTGTGCATTTTTTAGCTATGTTTATATCTATTTTTTCATTTGTTTTTCCTTATCACTCTCCACCTGTTTCTTTTCTTGACAAGCAGCGCAAGGAAAAGGATAGGAGCAAGAATCGTCATCATAAACGTGATAAGCATAAAGTGAAGGAGGTAAGCAGAGATTTTGCATTTCTGCTATGGTAACCTCACGGAAGGCAGTTCTTTTCCAACTATTTGTGCGGCTGATATATATTGCATCTTTTAAAAGAAAAATAAGTCGCATGTATATTAGTAGGATATTATTTTATCAATAAGATTGGTGCTCTAGCATTTACATGTTTCTTTCTCTTCATTGGCATTGGCTTTTCTAAATTTGCTAAGTTGCTGGTTGAGAGAGATTGGATTTAGATGTGAGATTAATTGACAAACAAAAAAGTGAAGCAGCTGGCACTGTAAATAGAGTTTCTGCATATCTCTCTGTTGAATTCATGTTAACATCCTCATAGAAAAGAAGTATTTACAGCTCATGTATTGGATTACTCAATTTACAATGGAGATCAGATGATTGGGGGGATGAATTATATGACATGGTCTCGATGTTGAGACTCATTTTTATTGGCGAACTTTTGAATGGTTAACTAGTTTTGGCTGTTTTAATATCTTAGATTTGTAAAAGGCTTTGTTTCTTGTAATTTACTCATGTATATTCTAGCACTGGTTTGGCATTTTATAGACAAGGTTACGTTTAGGAATGCATCAAGCAGTACAAGTTATTTTGCGATCTCTTAACCTTCAAAATTTTAAGGTCCGTAAGATGCTTATTGCTTTTTTTAATTGCTCTTCGAAATTGGAGCTGGGATCTCTGGCATGGTTATTGGCGGCTTGACTGGCTTGCCTGGATTTTTCACTATGGCGTGTCTGGCAATATGAGCCATAAATAGAGTGAGCAGGATGAAAGAAGTAGCGGTCCAGTGCAGCTTTCTAAGGTGTGTATCGTGATTTGACATCTCTAGTTTCCCCTTATGTTCTTGCTCTTGTTGTGCCTTATGTATCCTGATTTTTGTACACTTATAGTTTTTGGGGCGGGACCAAGCTGATGGTGTTCGTCGCAGTGCTGTCTCTGGCAAAAAGGTACGGATATTCTTTGCTATGAATTGGTTATACTACTATTACTCATCAGATGGTTAAGGGTATTTTCTTGGTTAACGAGTTTGAGTCTATTCATCTTTAATGCTATAGATTCTTTTGAAACTTGACAAAACAAAGGAGGACAAGATGGCTGAAAGCAAAAGAAGTGAACTGCTAAAGTTCTTGAATGCTAGTTTTGATTGATCATTGAGGATGTTGGCCAACTGTGGAGGTGAATGTACAACATGATGTTTCTTCTTCCAACCCCATTTGATGCTCCTGGGTTCCTCCTTGGCAACTGTCTAATACATTTTATGTTTCTCGAAGTCTTGGAAGTGGGGTCTTTATCCATGAGAAGCTGCTGTGAGCTTCTTGGTGACTCTGATTTGGACGACATGTTTAAGAAATGGCGTTTTGACTATTTGCTTGTTCTCTTGGCAATGATTGAAGCAGATCTATTTTCATGGATACTTTCAACTTTCACCCGTAAAAGGCAGAATTTTGATACACCGTTTTGAGTGCTCGAAAAGAAACAAAAGCGGCCTGACACGGTGATTTCTGGTTGCTTCATGAGCTTCCTTTGATCCTGAAGTCATAGATAAACAACCTGCATGACAGGGAACCTTCTGAGGTTAAAGCTTTGCTTTGTGCCATTGTTTTTTAGGATGCTTCATGCGCCTCTGTCTCTTTCCTTGACCCGTGTTATTGCAGTAGTAGAGAGTTTTCTGTGAGGGATCGCACATAGTTCTTCTTGGAAACCTCCTGAAGAGATATGGTTTCTGAGATTTTATGTGTGCGTAAAGCGAAATCAAAATCAATCCCTTCTGCTTGAGCCTTCTCCTTCTCCTCGTGAGAAGATTGAATGTGGATGTGCTCCAATGATGTGGGATGACAATCTGTTCAGTTGGTAAACATAGTCGATCAACTAATTTTGTGGAGGTCTCAAGTTGGAAAATACCTCTACTATATATAAAATACTACGTTCACGAATTGGTCACTCATCGATGCCTTTCATTTTCTTCGTAGATGGAGTTCTTTCGGAGTATAACATGGATAATAACACTCCAAGATATGAATTAAAATGACAACGATAAAGGATATGGTTTTCATAGAGTTATTGTATATATCGTCTGCTGTGTCAGCTCGTGCCATGAGAAGAATTTGTTCTTTCGTTTAGAATTATTTAGATTGTTTTTTATAACTCGCTAGCACAAATAAGCACTGGTTTTTGCTTGCGCCATCTTTTTCTCTTTAATGCGTAATGTTGATGCATAAAGAAAGAAGGAAAATTTTTAAAAATACTTAAGAATATTGAATTTGAAGCAAAGAATAGTCAATGTCATCATCTAAACAATAGATATGGCAATATAATTTGATTTATGTATAAATAATATCTTTTATATGTAGTAACATACTTATAGGTTTGAGATAAAAAGCAAAAAGACCCTAAATCAGTACACTTGTAATAAATTTGCCATTTGATAATTTTTGTCAAATATTACTGTTACATTACTGAGTTGGATAATAGATAATAGTTAATGAATGTATTAGTTTAGAGTTTTATCCTTTGTTTGTCAAGTGTAGTACTTGTAGCTTTTTTTTTTTTAGTATTAATCCAATTTAACGAAAATTAATAGAGAGTAAATTTATCGCAAATGTATCAATTTCAGGTAATTTGAGGAAAATTTATTAAATATGTATAAGTTTGGAGTTTTTCTTGATATTAAACCAAAGCAAAAGAAAATTCAGATAGAGGTCGAAGTGGTTAACATGAATTTATTTCAAGTAAGAGCATGAATTGTGATACTTAATTTTAAATGAGGACTTGAAGTGACTTATTTAGTTTCAAATAACAGCCTAATCCATTGGCTAGCCAAATCATCGTTGACCAGCGAGCACTTGCATCTTTAAGTGCTAATTCCAACCGTGATAATGGGCATTTTTGTCCAAAAGCATTTCTTTCACTTTTCATTTTACTTGCTCATCTATGTCCTCGGAATTAGCACGTGAGATGCATTTACTTGCTGCTTGGCAAAGATTTTACCGGTTGACAAGTTAGGCCTTTATTTAAAACAAGGTCGATTTTGGACTCTCTTTTGAAAAGATGAAGGCGCTTAGAACTCTTATTTAGAATTTTTCCAAAGCAAAATGATAGAAGATGGAGATAATCTATAGATAGGTAGCTGTTTAATATAAGAATAAAGTCCATGAAAGAGAAATAATAGATTGAATTGTAGAATCAGGAAAATTGGGTGAACTAAGTTCATGAGTTGGAGATATATAGATTTGAATAGTTGACATCTGTCATAAGGAAAATCATTCTCCCCGGCCTGATTTTGACATAGAGGCTAACAATGGACAATAACTCTCCATGGAACACAACAGTAATTGCATTTGAGGCGATTAAGAAAGAGGGAAATCCCCCACCAATAGTTTAGATAGGATATTGCATGTATTTACTTAGAGAATCATGAACTTATTCCCTGGTGTTTGAGTTTTCTGTCGAAATGATCACTTGAAAAATTTCAATGCTATTTGATGAACATTAACATATGGCTCAATTTTATCCACAACTTTTTGGTAAGAGGCATTTGATTGCCCTAAATTCAAGATCATAACATGTTGACTTGTCAAACGGATGGATTAAGGCCCTATTTGGTTCAACATTTGGAATGGCCTTTGGGGCTCTAAAGGTGTTTGGTCAAATGGAGATGGTGTTTGGTTCAATTTTTTTAGTACTTTGGGAAGATGCAATTGCATTTTCAAGAGGCTTCAAAGGCTTTTGGGGGAATGGAGGGGTAGAGGTCCATTGGGAACTTGCATTTTCGGAATGCAAGTTCCGGTACTGTTCATCATTGTTCATCTTCATCTTCTTCGGTGGAGAAGTCGATCAGAGGCCGGCAGGGGTTGCGTGCGCCGGTGACCGCCACCCGAGGGTCCCTCGACCCTGGCGACCGTTGCCGGCCTCAGGTGATACTTGGGTCGCGCAACCCAAGCGACTGATGGCCTGAATCGCACGACCCAGGCGGTCGCCTAAGGTTGTGCGACCCCAGGCGGCCGTCACCTGGGAGCCAAATCCGGCCATCCGATCGCTAGATCCAACGGTCCGGTGGTCGGACTTAAAAAAAATATATAAATAGTTATTTTGTTTTTTAATTTAATAAAAGTCTTTTACAAATGCAAATTCTACCAAACGGTATTTTGGCCAAAGTTGTTTCTCAATGTAAATTTTACCAAACGATATTTGCATTTCGGAAAACCCCATTCACCCAAAGGTATTTGCATTTTTGTAAATGCATTCCCCAAAAGCCGAACCAAACAGGCCCTAAGTCGAGTTTAGATTTGATCATAAATGATCTAACACAAATCAACCAATTTAACCTGTTTATGATCTATTAATTAGTATGTAAAATTACCGACCCATTTTCAGTCTATACCCGATCTATTTTACCGACCCATTTTCAGTCTATACCCGATCTATTTAATTACACTTAAGATTGGTGAGGCTCGAGCCTTGCTAATAGTTGGTGACCTCGAGCTTGGCGAGCTCATGTCCTATTTGGCTGGTTGCCGTGCCAGCCTTTGGCGGAGGAAGATGGAAGAAGAAAGGGGAAAAAAATAATTTTGATTTTTATAAGCCTAAATAGGGAAAGAGAGTGCGTGAGCTTTGGGTTGAAAATGAGTTTTCATTTATTTTAGGTTTTCAATTTTTAAATTCATTTAAGTGGGTTATTTAAAATTTGGATGATTTATTTATTAGTATTGATTGGTTCCAAACCTAAATCCCAATCCTTCCTAGTTATAGTCAATTATCTTTTTTTGGATCTTGTACCCTATCTTGTTTGCATTGGAACTTATCTTATTTTTCGAGTCCGATTCCAAGGTCTATCCTATTTACATTGAAACTTGTTTTGCAACCGTCTAATATCGTATATAGTTTTGAATTTTACATAAATATGTGAGGAAACAATAACGTAATCTTTCTAATTTGTATTGAAACAAAAATACGGGAGAAACAATAACATAATTCTTCTAATTTATATTGAAACATTAAGCACATGTAATTAATAAGTACATGAACTTTTTAACTGAAAAAAAGGCTAAAGATCTACAGAGCTAATCATCATAAACAAACATCACAAAACAAAACAAAAATACAAACATTGCATAAACATTAATAGCAAACATGGATATAATATTAATCTTATTTCCACAACTATTATAGAAAGTTGTTAATATATCTAAAATGATTAACAAATCTTTCTTTTTTTTTAACTTAGTAAAACCCAGTTCAAAAATCCAGTTTAATCGATTTAGTTCACTAGTGGGCCTTTCCTGAGAATTGGGATCCGAATCGGTTTCAACCGGTTCCCACAAAACGGAACCGGTTACCAACCCATTCAAACAAGACCTGTTTTCGGACATGTTTTTGAGTGGTTCGGTCCAATTCCCGATAAATTCGGTACGGTTTTTCACTCATATTTATGAGCTATTTATGTTTTTAACGGGTCATATATAGATTTAAGATCCTATAGTCCAAAAAAGAGAGAGAATAACACAATTTTTTGGCAGCCCTAGCACACAAATCCAAACACACGCCGTCGGTAAGTTGTAAGAAAAAGAGACGAGGAGTTTGACGAGTCTCGTTCGCCGTTTGCCTTCGCGCTTGGTCCGAGCGACAGTCCTCGTCCAGTAGCTCTCCTCCAGGTTTGCTCCGACTCGATTACTTCACGATCGCTCCGGATTTTCGAGGGTTTTGAATCAAGGCGAGCCATTTTGCTTTCCTCGCCGATTTGGGTGACTGTAGATTCTGGTTTGGCTTCCGTGGAACTGTTTGTGGAGTGTGATCATCGGTGATTACCGGCTAGAAATGGTGGGTATTGGGTGAAATTTGAGAGCTTTCCGTTTCCATTCCGAGAGGGAGATGAACTACGGTGACCTCGGCAAGTGGGCAAAGGGAGAGATAATAGGAATGTGAGAGAATGAACCGGGTTGTTCTTGCTATCATGTGGGTAGGATGTGCGGAATGCGGGTTTAGTCGGTAGCTGTTCGATAAAAGGACGCGATGTAGCAGTACAAGTAGATGGTTCAGTTGAGCTCACAGATTGGTTGGTGTTTGGGTCGTTGCATGTAGAAACACGAACTGGAGGACTGAGTTCTGCTAATTTAGTCTGTACTGACTACTGAGGATGGAAATGAAGGAAACTAGAAAGTCACGTGCTGATTCAACAGCTAGCGTCTTGCTTGGAAGGAAATGCTGCGAGTCTGCTCTAGGGTCTGCTAATTCTGTTTTCTAGATGACCCATTTGGTTTACTCGAATTGCTTCGGTCATAGAGGCCATATTAATAGAGGGAATGCAATGGTTTTGCGAAATGAGTGGTATAATGCTGTAAAGCATTGGCAGGTGGCTTCTTAAATCCACAATTGAATCCCAGGGCTATCGAAGAAGTGGCCTATTGTTGCTTGATTTGGGTTTGCATGTCTTTAACTGGTTCGATCATGCTGTCAATTTATTTTGTTTTCCGTCTTATTTGCCTTCAGTCTGTGTCTATTTACTGAGTACAGTGTAGGGAGGGGAAATACATTACTGAAGTAACTTGTAAGATGAATTAGTTGCCAAGTTCTCTCTCTTGATTAGTATGCATGGCTATGCTCTGACTTATATTTTTCGAGTTTTATCAAATCTGATTATTTCTTTTCTTTCTGAGAAATGTGAGTTCTGAACTCGATTTTCAACTGTCTAATTTTCTGTTATCTTCACTGTGTAAGACATACATGCGGTTTGATGCATCAGTTAAGTTCAATTGCAGATAAGTTTGGAGCATGTCTCACTATAATTATCTGCACCTAAAAATTTATTTTTCTCCTGTCTCAAGTTTCAATTCTGCATCTTATCTCTCCCAAGGTATGAGGGCCTAGAACTCCAGTGATGTAAAATGGTTGGATTTTGCTGACAAAAGCTCCAATACCTCAAATACTGTCCATGGATTATATTGATTGCATTTTGTTCAAATGTCTAGAATTAACATATTGGAAGTTGAGGAGCATCTAAGGGTATTTTTTTTTTTTTGGAATGTGGTAGCGTCATATTACCAGTTGTTTAATGATTAGATTGTTGGACTTTGCACTGTCATTTCGTGATCCTGAGCTTAGTGCAATCGAATGGTTGTTCCCAAAGAGTTGTGGATAAAACTGATACTTCTGTTTATGTTCATAGATAGCATTCGGAAATGTTTCTGAAGGTGCAGTTGCCATGGAATGTGATCATTTCAGCAGAAGACCTGGATGCGAAGGGATTAATGCTGCAAAGGTCCATCATAATACGCCTCTTGGACGACTTTGCGTGTAAGAAGGCAACAAAGGACCTGGGTTATTTCTGTGCTGTGACGACACTGGATAGCATTGGCGAAGGGAAAGTAAGACAACATTCTGGAGACGTCCTTTTCCCTGTGGTCTTCAGCGGCATCACCTTCAAGCTTTTCCGGGGAGAAATCCTGGACGGAGTGGTGCACAAGGTCCTCAAACATGGGGTCTTCTTAAGATGCGGGCCTGTCGAGAATGTCTACCTTTCCAACCTGAAGATGGCGGACTACAAGTATGTGCCTGGGGAGAATCCTATATTCCTGAACGACAAGCTTTCCAAGATAGGTAAAGATGTGACAGTCCGATTCATGGTGATTGGAACAAAGTGGCTCGAGGTGGAGAGGGAGTTTCAGGCGTTGGTCAGCTTGGAGGGTGATTTTTTAGGACCTGTTTCATAGTAAGTTTGTCACATAACCGGCATGTCTCTATGACGCTGCTTCCTCTGTAAATGAATCACTTTTAGAGGGGTTCTTCTATTTCGTAGTAGTCCTGCTGGTTGTGACACAAGGAGGGAGTTGCGTACTGCGACCTGTTCAATTAGCTTTAGCTAGTTGATCTTTTAAGCATTGCGGTTTGATGCCACCAGATCTGTCAATTAACTCGGTTTATAAACTGGCTTTAGCAAGTTGAATAGTGATGTTTGTATGATATGTGATGGTTAAGATTCCCCTTCTTGATGTTCTGTATGCTCTAACTAGTGATCCACCAATGGTTTCCATGAGTTTTTCTTTCTGAGGTCCTTTGATGATAATGCATCTGCTGCGGACTAAGGGGTGGATCTTTTTGTAGGAGTTTGGTGTAGAGAGCTGACCTGTTTTTTGGCCATTGTTACCTGTTCTAGCAAACCGCCGGTCCCTAGAGATTAGTGCATCAATTGACTCTCACCTGTTGAACCAGATTTGCACCTCAAGTGGGAATACATGCATGAATATCAAGAATTTATACTTACGGCTATTCATTCGATTCTCCAAGTCCATTTCCTAACTTTTTCTCCTCGTTATCTCAACTTTCTCAATCCAGTTTCTTTTGAAGTAGAATTTACCATACTTACTTCTGCCGGGTCTGAGCTTGTGGAGCAGAGATATGGAGGCAGCGGCGGCTGGTGGTGGTGGTAGTGGTGGAGTGGCGACAGTGATGAGCTCTCCCCATCAATACTTCAAATTTGGATGCCCAGATAGTGTGCGGTCCTTGTTCAACGGCGTCACTGCTAAGTGTGAGAGGCCCAACTCGTTCCTAAGGAATACAATGATGCGAGCATGTTCCCAGTAATGGGCATTGTGCGGATACGTTGGAGCTTTATACCCTTCTGTGCAGAGGTGGCGTTTTGCCTAATAACGACACCTTGCCTTTGGTTCTCAAAGCGTGCGCTTTCGATTCAAAGCCGCTTGCGCGCGGTCGGGAAGTTGCTCATTGGAGACCATAAAAACTGGGTTTGAGTCTGATATGTATGTTGAGGCGGCTTAGGTTGATGCGTTTGCAAAACGCAGGCGGCTTAGGTTGATGCATATGCAAAATGCGGGCAAATCAGTTATGGGCGGAAGGTGTTTGATGGAACGACGCAGAGGGACCTGGTTTGCCATGAGCAGGCTGAGCATGCTCGGGAGTCCCTGATGCTATTTTGCTGGATGCAGCCAGAGGAGGGTCTTTCGCTTAGCGTTGCCCGTGCTGTTGGGCAGGTGAGGAATATTAAGTGTTAAACACCATAAAAAAAAGAAAGAAAAAAAAAAACACGGCCTCTTCACGTTATTATGAAGGGTCGAGAGCCGCTTATGTCTCGAAAGAATCGAATTCTTAAAGAATCTTCTTCGGAGGAGGTAGAGATCAAACAATGCATTTCCCCAAAAGGTTACTTGATGTGCCAGCATTTACTAAGTTGAAGACAAATTTGACTTTGCCAAAAGTTGTAGAGAGGACCGTTCAGTTGGGAAAGCTATTATGAATTTTGGCATTGTAGGACAATTAAGGTGGAAAGTACACCCGAAGCGCCAAAACTTAGCACGGAGGGACACTTAAGTATCAAAAGTTTGGAAAATGACACTTAAGTGCCAAAATCGGAGCAAAATGGATCACTTAAGTGCCACTTCGGTCAAAATCCGACTAAAATGCCAACGTCACAATTTTCCGGGAAGGAAGTGACAAAATCCGACTAACGTGGCTAGACAATACAAAAATGACGCCGTTGAAGTTCTAACGTAGTAAAAAAATTAATACAATTAAATTTTAAATTAAATTTATTTAAAAATTTTAAAAATATATATTAATTTTTTTTTAAAAAAAAAAAAGGGCCAGGGGGCGGGCCGAGGTTTGAGCGCTCACCACGGCCGCCTCCCCCCGCCGCCGCCGAAAGAGCCGGTGGCGGAGGGGGAGGGTCGGCGGGGGGTCGCCGAGCCTTGGCCGGGGTCGGCAACCCCGGCCGATCGACGACAAGGGCCCCCGAGCCCTCGCCGAATCCGGCCAAGGGGGTCGGTCGGGTCACCGGCCCCGGCTAGGGCTCGGCGACCCGCCCGACCCTACCCCCTCCGCCACCGGCCCTTCCGGCGGCGGCGGGGAGGCGGCGATGGCGAGGGCTCAGCCCTCAGTCGCTTGGCCCCCCTTTTTTTTAATTTAATATTTTTTAAAATTTTTTTAAATAAATTTAATTTAATTATTTTTTTATCACGTCAGCTTGCAAAACGGTATCGTTTTGCACTTCCTTCGCCGGAAAATCGGCACGTCGGTATTTTGGCTGGAGTGACACTTAAGCGATCAATTTTATTCTGATTTTAGCACTTAAGTGTCACTTTCCAAACTTTTGGCACTTAAGTGTCTCTCCGTGCCAAGTTTTGGCACTTGGGGTGTACTTTGTCCGACAATTAAGTATTATCCTAAAAGTGCAAGAACTCTTGCTGTACAAGTTTAAAAGTAATGCAAGTTAAGGGTGGGCTATTTTAGGTTGACATCGGTTCTTAGTTTTTGAAAATCTGCAACCTACCTTGTAAAATGGACCAAAATCGGCCGAGTAGAGTCAGTTCAGTGTAGTGTTCATGCCTAACATGGATTGACTTGAAAAGTCAACCCAAATGAGCTTCTCATGTCGTTTTGGGAAGTTAGATCTAAAGAGAACAAACTAAAATTGAGAAATCTATTAATTTTGCCATAAGTATTTGCACATGAGTTGCATATACTTGGCAAAGATTTGCCATTATTTAAAACAAGATCGACTTTGGACCCTCTTTTGAGAAGATAAAGGCACTTCAAACTTTTATTTATAATTTCTCAAAACAAAATGATAGAGGATGGAAAATAATTTATAGATAGGGGTTGACATCTAAATTTTACAAAAAAAAATTATGGATTAATTTTCAAACCCTAGCCAAAAAAAAATTTACTAAATTGCATCGTGTTTTAGCATTAGGAGTATTTACATCACTAATGATAATTTTTATTTTTCCAAAAATTTTGCTAATTAAAAAAAAAAGGAGAAGATAGAAGTTGACACCTTAGGGTTCTAATTATCCTTGGATACAATTGTCCTTGATTGCACGCTTACGACGCGATGATTATGGTTCCCCCTTTGTCTAATTAGGAGTGTCATTTATTTATCTCTTAATGCTAGGTGTTTATTTCTCTTGCAATTCATTTAATGTTTACTTTAGTTGCTGATTGTTATTTTGATGATTGTGCACGCGCATGATCATTTTACATGTTAGTGGATAGGTATAAAATCAATCCAAACTGCTTGACAAAAATCCTTTATTTTAAAATTAATAAGATTAATACTGAAAGTGCACTAATTGATCAATTAGTGTAATCAAGTCCCCGACCCTAGATTCTCTGGTTGCGTAGGAAGTATGGCATGCTTCCGTGCCTTACTTGATTTCTAGCCGACCTCAATAGGCTAGTGGCGACTCCTTTTCTGCAAAATTTCTTAAAAATATCCCAATGTCACGCGGGGTATGGGCTTAGGAGACCCGCGCCTAATCATGCGCCGTGAACCCGTCTTTAGGCAATACCCCTAAACCCGTTTCCTCTCCCCGAGGGGTAGGTCGCGACAATAGGTAACTATACAATTTAAGAACAACGTCCATGGATGAGAAATAATAGATTGATAGATTGAACTGCAGAATCGGAAAATTTGGGTGTTATTTTATAACTTTGTATCGGCTAAGTTCATGATTTAGAGATATACAGACTTGAATAGTCAACATCCGCCATATGATAAACCACTGTCTCTCCAATCTAATTTTGACATGAGGCTAAGAATAGACAATCCATGAAATATAGCAGAACGACGTAATTGCGTTTGGGATAATTAAGAAAGAGGGAAAACCCCCGCCAATAATTTAGATAGGAAATGACATGTATTTGCTTCGACATTCATGAAGTTAGTCCCTTAGTGTTTGGATTTTCTGCCAAAATGATCACCAAAAAATTTCCGGATGTTATCTGATGAAACATCAATAGACAGATAAGTTTTATCTACAACTTTTTGGTAAGAGGCGTTCAATTGCACTAAGTTCAACATCATAACATGTCGACCTGTCAAACGGATGGATCAAATTGAGTTTAGATTAGGTCATAAATGGTTTGATCACATCGACCTATTTAACTTGTTTATGACCTATTTATTGTAATGCAAAATTTCCGTAAATTTTTATAAAAAAATGGAAGAAGAAAGGAAAAAAGGAGAGGAAAAAAAAAAGAAAAAGGAAATATACAGTAAATTTTTATAAAAAAATATTTTTATGAGGCCGAAGAGGGAAAGAGAGCATGTGAGCCTTAGTTTGGAAATGAATCCTAAGCACAACCCCATTTATACTCATTTATTTTAGGTTTTTAATTTTTAAACTCATTTAAGGAAGCTTATCAAAATTTAAGTGATCTATTTATGATTTATCTATATCTTAACTGAGTCATGTATGAATTTAAGATCCATTTCAACGGGAGTATTATAACAGTGGAAAGTGCAACAAAAAGATAGAGAAGAACACAATTTTTTGGGAGCCCTAGCTCCCAAAATCGAAACGCGCCATTAGCAAGTCGTAAGAAAAAGAGACGAGTTCGACGACTCTCGTTCGCTTTTTGCCTCGCACTCCAGGTTTGCTCCAACTCAATTTCTTCAAGATCGCTCCAGATTTTCGAGGGTTTTGAATCGAGGCGAGCCGTTCTGCTTTGCTCGCCGATTTGCGTGACTGTAGATTCTAGATTTAGCTTTTGAGGGGTAAGCACGATACAACTGTCAATACTTTTATACCGCGCTTATTTAAGTGCTAAAACTTTTTTTTTTTTCGTTTACTTAACTGTCAAGTCAGAGTAAAATCGTTCACTTCAATATCATTTTCGGCCAAACGTCCTACATAGATATTATGAATTTTTTTTTTATTGTTTCATTTTTCTTTTGCTTTTTTTCTTTAGGGTCGGTGAGGATCACCATTGCCGGCCATGAAACCCTTGCTCTTGGCCGCGAAGGCTTTGGGCGAGGCCGTTGGGGCCTCGTTGGCAGCTGGTGAGGCTGCGAGAGTCCTCGCCGGCTTTGGGCAGCCACGGGCAACGGTCCTCGCGGCCACGCCCGCTGCCGGTGAGGCCCCGATGCTATTGCCCAAGACCCTGGCAGAGAGAGCAAGGCAAGGAGGGCCCTTGCCAACCGCCAGCGAGGCCCTGACGGCCTCTCCCAAGACCTTCACAGCCGAAGGCAAGGGTTTCATGGTCGGCAAGGGTCGCTAGCTATCGGGCCCTCATCGACTGTGGGTGAGGTCTGCTTTGCCCAAGGCTTTCGTAGCCGGCGGGGTTGCCGATGACCCTCGTTGGCCCTAAAAAAGCAAAAAATAATAATAAATATTAAAATATTAAAGTAATATTTTCTGATGGCCACCTCAGCTTTTTTAGCCCGGTAAATTGGAAGTAACAATCAGATCACTAATTTTTCAAATTTATAATACTCAAGTGAAAAAATTTTAACACTTAATTCAGCCTTGTATGCAAATATTGGCACTTGTACTATACTTACCCGTTTCCGTGGAACTGTTTGTGGAATGTGATCCTTTTACTCCTGATCATCGGTGATTACCGGCTAGAAATGGTGGGTATCGGGTGAAAATTTGAGAGCTTTCCGTTTCATTCGAAGAGGGAGATGGACTACAGTGACCTAGGGCAACTGGGCAAAGGGAAGATATTAGGAATGTGAGAGAATGAACCGGGTTATTCTTGCTATCATGTGGGTAGAATCTGCGTAATGCGGGTTTAGTCGGTAGCTCTTCGATGAAAGGACGCAATGTGGTAGTTCAAGCAGATGGTTTGGTTGAGCTCACATCGATTCGTGTTTGGGTCGGTGCATGTAAAAACACAAACTGAAGGGCTAAGGTCTGCTAATATAGTCTGTACTCACTACTGAGGATGGGAAAGGACGGAAACTAGAAAGTCACTCGCTGATTCGACAGCTAGCTTTTTGCTTGAAAGGAAATACTGCAAGTCTGCTCTAGATTGTGCTATTTCTATTTTCTGGATGACCCGTTTGGTTTACTTGAATTGTTTCAGTCATAGTAGCCGTGGTATTTGAGAGAATGCAAGGGTTATCCGAAATGAGTGGGTATAATGCCGTAAAGCATCGGCAGGTGACTTTTTAAATCCGCCTTTGAATCCCTGGAAGTGGCCTATTGTCGCTTGATTTGGGTTTGCATGTCTTTAACTGGCTTGAGATCGTGCTATCAATTTATTTTGTTTTCAGTCTTATTTGCCTTCTGCCCGTCTCTATTTACAGAGTACAGTTTAGGGAGGGAAAATACATAACTGAAGTAACTTGTAAGATGGATTAGTTGCCAAGTTCTCTCTTTTGATTAGTGTGCATAGCTATGCTCTATGTCATATTTTTTGAGTTTTATCATTTCTGATTTGTACTTTTCTTTTTGAGAAATGTGAGTTCTGAACTCGATATTGAATGCAGATTTTCGATTGTCTAATTTTCCATTGTCTGCACTCTGTAAGATATACATGCAGTTTGACATGTCAGTTAAGTTCAATTGTGGATAAGTTTGGAGCATGCCTCACTATAATTATCTGCACTTAAAAATTGACTCTTCTCCTGTCTCAAGTTTCAATTCTACACCTTAGCTATCCCAAGGTATGGTTCGTGAGGGTCTAGCACTCTATTGATGTAACATGGTTCTTTGCTGACAAAAGTCCAATACCTCAAAGACTCTGCATGGATTATATTGATTACATTTTGCTCAAAGATCTAGAATTAACATATTGGAAGTTGAAGAGCATCCAAGTGTATCTTTTTGAACGTGGTAGTGTCATATTACCAGTTCATTTATGATTAGATTGTCGGACTTTGTACTGTCATGTCACGAGCTTGAACTTAGTGCAATCGAATGGCTCTTCCCAAAGAGTTGTGGATAAAACTGATCCGTCTGTTAATGTTCATCAGATAGCCTTTGGAAATGTTTCTGAAGGTGCAGTTGCCATGGAATGTGATCATTTCAGCAGAAGACCTGGATGCAAAGGGACTAATGCTGCAAAGGTCCATCACAACACGCCTATTGGAAGACTTTGCGTGTAAGAAGGCAACAAAGGACCTGGGTTATTTCTGTGCTGTGATGACACTGGATAGCATCGGCGAAGGGAAAGTGAGACAACATTCTGGAGATGTCCTCTTCCCTGTGGTCTTCAGTGGCATCACCTTCAAGCTTCTCCGGGGAGAAATCCTGGACGGAGTGGTGCACAAGGTCTTCAAGCATGGGGTCTTCTTGAGATGCGGGCCGGTTGAGAACGTCTACCTCTCCAACCAAAAGATGGCGGACTACAAGTATGTGCCTGGGGAGAATCCTATATTCCTAAACGACAAGCTTTCCAAGATTGGTAAAGATGTGATGGTCCGATTCATGGTGATTGGAACAAAGTGGGTCGAGGTGGAGAGGGAGTTTCAGGCATTAGTTAGCTTGGAGGGTGATTCCTTAGGGCCTGTTTCGTAGTAAGTTTGCCGCATGACTGGCATGTCTCTGTGACAGTGCTGCCTCTGTAAACGAATATCCTTAGATGGGTTCTTCTATTTCGTAATAGTTCTGCTGGCTGTGACCTAAGGAGGGAGTGACATACTGCAACCTGTTCAATTAGCTGCTAGTTGACATATATTTGTTTCGGTAGAAAAATACTCCAAAGACTGCAGAATTAGTTTAACTAACCTTTATACCAGAAGGACTTTCCATGAAACTAAGTTTGTATCTGTTAGTGCGGAAACTGTGAAATGAACAGCCCTGGCCTGGTAACTGTGGCATCCCAAGATTTCCTTTGTCTGCACTGCAAGACGAAAAAGCAGAGTGTGCAAGTTAATTGCTGAACATCCAGTTCTCCTGTATCTTCTCCTGCGTGCTTGGCACTTGGCTATGAGCTCGCAGTAGAAAAAATTCCTCCTACTCATGAGCTACTTGAGCTCGGCTAAGCGACTTACTCGAATATTAAGTCTAGTTGAGTTTCGAGATTTGCAGTGCTTAACTTGTGCAACCGCTGAGTTATTGAGTAGTCATGTTTTATGTGTTTGTAATACGTTTGCACGTACGAGGGAGCCTGTAAAATTTGTACAGGCAGGTTCGACTTCTGTTAGATTTTTCTCTTCCTTTGAAATCAAACTCGACTTGAAAATTTTTTAAAGCCCTTTCAATCAAAGTTTCGCTGAACATTCGTGAGGATCAGCAGCAATTCAGCGAAAGCACAAGTAAATTACCAAATTAAAAAGCCCGATTGCCATCAAATGGTGCCTGAATTGATCTGGGAAGGGAGGATCAACATGTGATTTTTTTGGACCCACCGTAGATCTCAATACTTATTGGTAAAAAAAAAAAAAAATTGCCATAGTTTATTAAAATTCTATACTTTTACAATGTTTACAGAGCCGAAACTAAGAGTGAATGGTTTCACTGAAATCTATCTATCAGGACCCGTTCCTAATTTTTGGAGTCTAAAACCGATTTTGTAAATCTTGGAATTGACTCTAGAACCAACCCTATTGATCTAGTCTGATTTCAGGGTCTACTTGGGAATTGACCTATTTCATATTTTATTTCATTTTTTTTTTATTCCTTGATAGGATAAATTTTAGTAAAGTCTTCCCTTAATTGCAATTGAGACAGATAACAGTAATAACAAAATAGTAGAGTAACAACGTAACGAGAAGTATGATACAAAATAAATAGAAATATAAAGCAATTGGAAGCTGTCCAACTCATTCCATAATAGTAAAATGAAATTTAAAGTAATAACCAAAATTCCAATATGCCAAAAGCAACAATCTATTAAAAAGATAAAAATAAAATAAAAATTACAACATCTTCAAGTATATTTTTATGAAGTGTTGAGAGCCATTGACAACTTGAAAGAAGGGGACGGAGATTAGATAATCCATGTTCATAAAAAGTTTTCCCAATGTGCCTGTGTTAACCAAGTTGGAGACAGATGGATGCGACCAGAAGTTGCAAACAAACCATTCAGACAAGGAAGCAATTGCAACTTTCAATATTGTAGGACAAAATAAGCATCATCTTAAAAGTGTCGGGGCCTCTGCTAGACGAGTCTGAAAGGTATGCAAATTAGGGGTAAGCAATTCCAAGGTGAGTAGGTTCAAGGTCCAAGGAGTGTAGGAACCTACCCTGTCGGAATTGGTTTCCAAATTTTAGAATCTAGAACCTATCCTATAGACTCTTAAACCAAACCAAAACTTACCATTGAGGGTTGGTTCAATTTGGTTCTAAGGACTCTCCTAGGTTGATGCCTATCCCTAGTTGGAACACTCTAAAGTTTGTCAAGGGCCTGTCCGGTAACATCTTGTTGCCGAGAATAATTTCTACGTGAGAAATAATTTTTTTTGATTTTGTTTTTTAGGCAAGTTTCTGAGCATTCAAATACTTTTAAAAACTACATAAAATTTCTATATCCAAAGTAAAAAAAGAATAAGAATGCTTTTGATACAACCCTCAATTTTTTTTGTGACATGGAATTTTTTGAATTTTTTAATAATTTTCCGAGAATTTTCTTTTCTTTTTTCCTTCTCTTCTTCTTCTTTATCTAGCTGGTCGCCAGGCCTCGACAATGGCTGGCAACCGATCAAGTGAGAGCTAATGACCTCGTCAGCCTCAAGGGAGCCTCACTAGCCCCAAGCAAGGCTCGACCTTACTAGATTTGGCCGAGCTCGAGCCTTGCCCAGCCAAGGCAAGGCCAATCTCACTTAGCCAAGGCAAGACTCTGGCGACTGACTAAAGGAGGAAGAAGAAGAAAGAAAAGAGAGAAGAAAAAAAACGAAAATGGCTTGATTCTAGAATTGTTTCTAAAAACAAAGAAGTAACTTTTTTCTACTTTTTATTCTATTTCAAATTTATTCTTGAGAGTTGAGAAATTAGTTAACGTTACTAAAATAATTTATATTCTTTTTTTGGTTCTGGAGAACAAAAGAACAGAAATAGCCAAGAATTGGCCATTTCCCAAACAAGTCCTAAGAACATTGTGAAACTCAATTATTGCTTAATAACATATAGTTGGTTAAAGTATGACCCAAATCCACATAGATCTTGATACTCAAAAAACGGCTTTACTAGTATATTAGTTTTTGAACTAACGTGAGAATAGCAATTTATTGTGAACCACAAATTCGTGAATGGGTGAATCCCACAATAATTTATAATTATTTGTTATTTGATTTTTTTATGATCAAGAATATATTATAATTCTCATAATACATTAAAGAGTATCACCCAACCATTTCTCTCCAAAAAACTACTTCAGTTGGCTTGTGAGATTATATATAATTGGGCTCTAAATCCTCTCACATTAGCATATAATTAGACAATGAGCAGTTAAACTTAACATGTGACACGTCATATATCAAACAACAGAAACGTCTCCTTCTTCCCTCCATAGACGATACTTGAAACCTTTGAACGCCCCCATCTGACACCAGGTCATTGCCAGCTTCTTGGTTGCGTTGCCTTCGCCGACAATACGTCTCAGGCATGGGAGTGCCTTTCGCCTGCGGGACGGATACATGGGAATGCCTTATCTGCTATACATATATATGTATTTTGGGTAGTGCTCCGAGGAAGGCAAACAAGTACTTTCCATTCGCCTGCGGGACACTATTTGACTGCTTCCATTTGACCCAAAAAAAAAAAAAACAAAAAAACTAGTTTATATTATTCTATTATATATCCGGAATACTGTCCATTTCGCGTATTCACGGTCCATTTCCTACGACACCTCTTCCTCTGTTTCCCCAAGCACTTAAGCGAAACAATCATTCCTACATTTCATCTCCTTCTCCAATCTCTCCAGGAAGGCATCGTCAGAAGGTTAATGGAGATGCCAGCAGATTTCGATGGTCAGAGGTAAGCTTTAGCGAACTTAGTTTCATAACTTACTTGAAGCCGGGCATCAAGCATATATGATCTGGGTTTTCTGACGACAGACATTGAATGTATGTTCAGCATTTTTGACAACAGACATCAGGCTATCATAACCTCTCCAGAGATCCCGTTTTGTTAAGAAAAAACCGACCTTTATTTAGGTGAACTTGTCCCATGTCCCATGCATTTTTATCTCGTATGTTCAGCTCTTAAAGGCCCAATTCTAGGTGTAGAACTTAGAAAGCAAGACTCGGGTAGAAGCTACTCAAGTCTCGAGTAGAAGCTAGAACAGAGACTTGGGCACATTCTCGAAAAAAAACTCGGTTTCACAACTTGAGGCCGGACATGAAGATATCATAACCCCTGCAGCGACATCAAAATAATGACAAATCCTGATTTTCTTTCCTGAACCTATGTCTGATCATGTTCATTATCATAACTTACCTGTATGCCCAAGACTCCGTTTCTAGATTCTAGACAAGACTTGGCTTCTACCTAGTATGTATGGGCCTTGTCTGGTTATATATACACTGTTTCTGGGGAGGAAAATTCTGTCACGTTGTTGGAGAGACACTATTGTATATACACACTGTTTCTTTCTTTTGTCAACAGAAACTCATTGAGGACAACGTATTAATTGAAAATCTTATTAGTTTTTCCTCATATGAAAAGATAAAATCCGCAATTAGCTTTACTCTGTTTCTACCCGATAAACAAGGAGGCTTACCTGGCAGTTTTGTGCGGCTGGGTGATCTTGTTTTGTGAACAAGTGTTGTAAGATGAGGTTAGGAAAGGTTTATAGCGGTTAAGAAGTATTTCTTGGTACTCTGGCGTTCCATTTTGTCGAATAGAAGAGTTTCAGTAGCTTAATTATCCGTGGATCCCTAGATGGGTTAAATACCTGCAGTATACACCGAGGTTAGACTCTCTGCAGTATGGGTTAACAACTGGTTTGTTAATTTCATTTCCAAGGCATGGAGTTGACCTTGCAGATCGAATCGCTCCATTTACACGACGCCTTCATTCCCTGGTGGCATTCCTGGATCAAGTCATTGAGTTGAAGGGTGTTCCAGCCAACAATACCTGTGCAAAATCATGCGTTTCTACGGACTGCTCAAAGCCATGAGGATGGGAACGCTTGATGAAGACCCAAGGTTCCAATTGTGTCCACCGCCGTTGAGGCTGGGCTTGAAAGTCTCAAGTGTGCTCTGTTAATGTACGTCCTGCTCAGCGACATGCCATGTTCAATTGCCGTTCTCTGTATTCTGATGGCTGTCGTATTCATTGCAAATTAGAGAATGGTGACAGTTCCCGGTTTGCTCATGCAAACAGAAACTTTTGTGCTGGTTTTTATGAGGGTCCTAATGCTGGCTCAAACATGAACTTTTCTGTTGTACTAGTATAACTTTGAATACCTTCTACATATATACAATGTTTATGAATAACATGATGGTATTTGGCTACGATCCTCATGCAATATTGTGAGATTGGAAAAGCAGGAAATTTTTTTTCCTTTGGCCCCAAAGAATCAGGGGAATTGATTCAAATAATTTGGAAAAGAATTGTATTATCCTCGTCCATTAATCTTCTCATTCATGAAATGTGATTTTGACTTGGTTCGTAACCCAATCCTCATATCCCAACCTCAGTAATAGTGTACATCCTACCTTGACATGTACTTCAAGTCACAAATGAAAATTACTGAGCCCGACATGCTCCTTTACATAAAAGAAGCATGTTGTACGTGAGAGAGGAAAGCAATCCGCTACAACTCTAACAAAAGATAAACCTTTTGAGAAGAAAGCAAAATCACATTAGGAAGGTAAGATGCATGACCTTTTATATGTTGAGTAGGCAAGTCAAATGGATGTATTCGGTTGGGCCATATATGGGCTGTCCAAATTGACCCATTTATTTCCAAAGCAAATTGACACATACCCGACTCGTCTCGAAATTCATTTTTAGTATTTTTTTTTCTCCTCATATTGTTGCATTTGAAAAATGGATAGTTCCATGAACCAACTCGTCAAGTTAGTGAGTGAGCTTGGGAGTCGGGTTATGACCAAGGGATGAAGATGGTGAAAGTCTGACCCTCGCCATCCAAAAATCATATAACTTATTCGGGCTCTGATTTTAGGTTAAATATAAGGAAAATAGCCATAGAAAGCCTCAAATTATATCTACCGTAATACATTTATTTTGAACTTTTTTTGTGATATCAAAAATCCCAAATCATGCCCACTATGACACATTTACTCTAAATTTTTACGACATAAAAAATCATTAATTTGTACTTGTGTGACATATTTATCCTCCGTCAAAGTTTTATTAAATGATTTTTATCCAAAATAATGTTGTTTGTATTTCACTTAAGTCACATAGACACGATGTCAATATTGTTGGCTTTCCGGTATCTACGTAAGCAGATTTTTAACGGTTCTTGTTAATAAAATTTTAACGGAGGGTAAATGTGTCACAAAAATATAAATTTGAAATTTTCGGTGTTACAGAAAAAGTTTATAATAAATATATTACAATAGATATAATTTAGGATTTTTAGTGACTTTTGCTCTTCTAAAAAAGTTATTTACAATGTATTGTGGCTGCTTCTACTTTTAAAAAGTTGCCAAGCGAAAGGAGGTGAAAGCTAAAGCAGGCAGACAGGAGTGCTTTGTCCTTGTTTATTAATTGGTTCCGAAATTTAAATGCCAAATTCATTGATCAAAGCAACACTAAATAGTGATGTTTATATGATATGTGATGGTTAAGATTCCCCTCCATGATGTTCTGTATGTCCTAACTAGTGATTCACCTGTGGTTTTCGTTAGTTTTTCTTTCTGAGGTCCTCTGATGATGATGCATCTGCCACGGACCAAGGGGTCGCTCCTCTTATAGGAGTTTGGTGTAGATAGCTGACTTGTTTTTTGGCCATAGCTCCCTGTTTTGGTAAACTGCCGGTTCCTAAAGACTAGCGCGTCGACCGCCTCTCAACTATCGAACCAGTTTTACCCCTCGAGTGGGGAACATGCACGAATATCAGGGATTTAAGCTTACGGCTATTCATTCGCCTCTGCAAGTCCATTTCCTTACTTTTTCTTCTCGTTGCGGCGACTTTCTCATTCCAATTTCTTTTAAAGTATAATTTACCATGTATACTTCTGCCAGGTTCGAGCTTGTGGAGCGGAGATATGGAGGCGGCAGCAGCTGGTGGTGGTGGTGACAGAGGAGTGGCGACAATGACGACTCTTAACTAATGCATTGGAATTGTGGGTGATTTGAACGTATCTGGGTTATATCAGGAGTTGCTAAAACGTGTAGAAAAATAGATCAATTCGATTCAACAGATATGTGAGTCGGCACATGATCCAATCCTTTCATTTGCCTAATGGAAAAAAGAAAATAAAAGAAAAGAAAAAACAATCCATATCCATTTCCTCAAAATTCTGGAAAATATTACACAAGATCAAATTGATTTGCTGTGAAAAGTGTTTTCTGGCTACTCGGCTCGCGGTCTCATCACACGAGGCCTCCACTTGAGCGCTTGAATGATCATCAAATACTCCAAATTTGGACGCCCAGATAGTGCGCGGTCCATGTTGAACGGGGTCACTGCTAAGTGCGAGAGACCCAATTTGTTCCTATGGAAAACGATGATGCGAGCGGATGCCAATAATGCGCATTGTGCGGATACGATGGAGCTTTACGCCCTCATGCGCAGAGGTGGCGACTTGCCTACTAACTACACTTCCCCTTTCGTTCTCAAAGCGTGCGCTTCCGATCCGAAGCTGCTTGCGTGCGGTTGGGAAGTCGTTCATGGGGAGACACACAAAAACTGGATTTGAGTCCGTTACGTATGTTGATGCGTATGCAAAACGCGGGCAAATCAGTTATGCGCGCAAGATGTTTGATGGAACGACGCATAGGGACCCGGTTTGCTGTGAGTAAGCTGAGCATGCTCAGGAAACGCCGATGCTATTTTGCTGGATGCAGCCAGAAGAGGGTCTTTCGCCTTATCCGGTTGCTGTGGTTAGTGTTGCTTGTGTGGCAAGGCAGATGGGGAATATTAAGCGTTAAACACCATAAACAATAAAAAAGAAAAAAAGAAAAGAAAAAAACTACGACCTCTTCACATTATTATAGAGGGTTGAGAGCCGCCCGTGTCTCGAAAGAAGAGGAGATAGAGATCAAACGATGCATATCTCGAAAAAGTTTACTTGATGTGCTAGCATTTACTAAGTGTGCATTCGTTTCGCGGAAAATGGGCCATTTCCTAGGAAAATATTTTTTCTCGAGAAGTCATTTTCCGGGAAAATGACAATATTTTCTGTTGTTTGAAAACTCCGAAAATGTTTTGGAAAATATTTTCCGGTGTTCGGTAAGGAAAATATTATCCGCTCACTAGATTGGCGAGCGCAAGCATCAATCGAGGCTCGCCCATTGACGAATGCGAGTTTAAAATCGACAAGCTTGAGGTTCACCTGTTCGACGACTAGCCAAGAAAAGAAGAAAAATGGGAAACAAAGAAAAGAAAAAAAAAAAAAAAAAAAAAGAGGAAAAAGGAAAATAAAAATAATTCGAATTAAAAAAGAAAAATAAAATTAAAAAATAATTCGAATAAAAAAGAAAATAAGAAGAAAAAATGGGAGGAGGAGGAAGTAAAGATTTGTAGAGGTGTGAGATAAAAAAGATCAAGTAAGGAAAATGTTTTCCACTTTTCAAAAGTGAAAAACATTTTCCCCTACTTTAGAAGACTTTTTTCCTTTGAGGGAAAACATTTTCTACAAAGAATTCATTTTCCGTGAAATGAACGCCGGAAAATCCGGAAAACGTTTTCCCGGAAATTATTTTCCGCAAAACGAACGGAGCCTAAGTTGATGCAAATTGGATGCTGTCAAAAGTTGTAGAGCAAACCATTCTATTGGGAAAGCTATTACAACTTTCGGTATTGTATGACCAATAAGTATTGTCCTAAAAGTGCAACAACTCTTGCTGGACAAATACAAAAGTTATTCGAGTTCAGGATGATTGATTGTAGCTTGACGTCAATTACTAATTTTTGGAAATGTGTAATTTATCCTGTAGACCCTAAAACTGGATCAGAATCGACCGAGTAGAGTCACTTCGGTTCAGTACTCACGCCTAACGTGGTGTGACTTGAATACTCAACATAAATGAGCTTTTTCGTATCGTTTTGGAAAGTTGATCTAAAGAGAATGAACTAACGTTGAGAAATCTATTAATTTTGCCGTGAGATTTCCCTTGAAAACATGCTAATATCCATAGTTCTTTCTTAAATTAATAAATCTCTCTCTAATACATTAGTTTAAAGTTTTTGGTGATACGAAAATTTTATTCGTCGTTACTTTTATGTGTAAATGGAAAAAAGAGTGCTTGACAGCGACGCGGCGCTACTGTGCGCTGTCGGGCTGCGTGCACTCTCCCTTTTTCCCCCTCCAGAAACTGTAAAAGAGGAAAGGGGGGTTTTGGTTCTCCATCGATCTAAACCTCTTCCTAGCCGTCGTCTTCTTCGCTCGCATTGAGGTGATCGGGCGCCCTCGTATTCGTCGTCTACCTCTGCAATTATGTTCAAGAAGTAAGCTCCGCACCCAATTCCTCTTCCCCCTTTCGCTCGCTATCCGGCTCTTCGGCTCGCTCGTGTATCCGCTCCCGTTCGCTCCGCGGTGCCATCTTGGTGTTTTTGGTATGATTCGTGGTGGGCAAAGACTCGTTTTTTCGGTCGCAATGATGTTCAAAAAGTGAACTTTAGGCGAGTTTCTGTGGATCGATGTTTCGGGGAAGTGAAATCTGTTGGGGACAAATCTTGGGTTACTTGGGTTTCGTGGTCTCTGGCAGTAGCAAATCTTGGGTGTCGTCGGTTGTGCGTCCGAATGAGGTTGGGTAGCGATTGTTGTGTGCTCCAGAGTGTGAGCTACGCTGACTGGGGGCCGTTCAATGGGCAGTGAAGCTGGATGATGCTGAAATTTTTCTTTTTGGTTTTTTCCCCCTCTCTGGATTTGCCTTCGGACAGGCCTAATCCTGTCGTTTTGCTTAGTAATATACTATGTCGAGGATCATTACCATCTTGACGAGTCGTCGTGGATGGAAGGATTGTTGATGTAGATTTCTGAGTTTGTCGGGTGGGAACATTTATCCCGCCCTATGCCAAAATATTTTTCATTTGGATTTCTCAGTAATATTAATCTTATGGTGTAATACATGGGTCAACTGCAGAGATAATTGTTGGGTTGTTTTTCTGGGTAATGGCCTGGTACCTGGTCTGTAAGGTTTTCAGGTTGCACTTGATTCGAGTGACTAAATACTTGGGTCGGGGAAGTGGTCATCTTGTATGCTTGTCTTGCCGTACAGTAACTGTTGGATTAAGGATTGGAATGCTGCCTTCAAAATGGTCCTATTCTGTAGTACTGTTGCTGTAAGGCTGTAATCATGAAGGACTTATCCTGTTGAAGCTTGGGCAAATTTGTCAGGGATGACTTGCTCTGTGGTAGAACTCTTTAAGATGACTGAGTGCTTGCAACATTTTAATCTTCATCAAGACTGGCAAACCGGATGATGCTTTCAAGTAGATTATTTGCGAACTCTTTTGGGGACCGGGATTCTATATATTGTATTTTTAATTAACTGTTCTTGTTGGCTTTGTTACCTGCTTGATGCTGAATTTCCTGCCTACGATCGGGAGAGAGTACTCTCTCTCTCTCTCTCTCTCTCTCTCTCTCTCTAGATCAACTGGTCACAAGTTCACTTTTCAGGTTCTCTTCAGAAGAGGTATCTGCACAAAATCAAGTGAAGGCATCTGTACAACGTAAAATACGGCAAAGTATTGCAGAAGAGGTCTGATAATTGTTGGTTATTAAATATTTTCTTTTCCTGTCCATCACTTGATATGATTTGATTCACTTGTGCTGTCGATTCAGTATCCAGGATTAGAGCTGGTGCTGGATGATTTGCTTCCCAAGAAGTCTCCACTCATTGTTGCCAAATGGTTTGTTCTCATCCAATTGCTATTTATTTTGTCGAGCTTCTTTGTAAGATTTCAGTTGATAGACACTTTCTTCTTGTGGCTTCCTTTAAAATTATATAATGCTGTCAAGACTTGCCTCTGAGAGGGCTTTCTTTGCTTCCCTCCAGTCAAAACCATTTGAATTTGGTTCTGGTGAACAATGTGCCTCTCTTTTTCAATGTCCGTGACGGTCCTTACATGCCAACCCTACGACTTCTGCATCAATGTAAAGTATCTCTCACCAACTTCTCAAGTTTTCGTAGATCTCCTTGATTTGTAGATGATGGTAGTCTCTACGATTACTTATCTGCTAGTTTCCGCAGTACCATGTCGATGCTACTCTTAGATAGCCTTAGTAATTTTAAAGTGTGTCCTAATAGGTTTTTACTTTTTGCCTAATCCAAATTTTGCTATGGACACACTTTTGAGTTTTTCTTAAACCGGAACACTTCAAACTTTCACGATATACAAATTTTGACATGTTGCTTTTGCTGAAGCATGAACAATCACGTGCTTATGTGTTTGAGTGCTTGCAGAGTATATATTTGAAAATGCATCTTATTAGTAGTTATTCATCCATCTTTAAATTGGAGTTGCATACAAATCACAGAAAGTCGGATAACTTCAGTGTAGGCTGACATGAGTAAATGCTGATTACATCTGATTCTTTAGGCTGGATCCTCAGCTTTAAATTGTAACCATGTCATAATTTTGTCAACCGAG
This sequence comes from Eucalyptus tenuipes, assembly GCA_014182365.1. Lineage (NCBI taxonomy): Eukaryota > Viridiplantae > Streptophyta > Magnoliopsida > Myrtales > Myrtaceae > Eucalyptus > Eucalyptus tenuipes. Next base: position 40,615,439 of record CM024544.1, on the reverse strand, counting down.
TCATATGTTGTTAATCCAGGTGTGCTGATTGGGTTTGCACTTAACCTGTGATCTTGTAAAAGTATTTTAGATTAGCTTCTAGGTCGGAATAGATAAACTTAATGCTCAGAGATTGCCTCTTTGTCACTTGGAGCAGACCTCATCGGGGGCTTCATTGGGTAGACATGCTAAACTTGAATTAGGATCATCATCAGAAAATTTGCCTGTTATGACAATGTTGCTCGTTAGAAATTCTTGAGTTGTTGCATCTAATGTTGCCGAGTGTGGTGCAGATCCAAACATAATGAAGAAATTACAAGTAGACAGGGGTGCAATAAAATTTGTTCTTGCTGGTGCAAACATTATGTGTCCTGGCCTTACGTCTCCTGGAGGTGCTTTGGATGATGAAGTTGGTGCAGAGACTCCTGTGGTAAGAGTCACACCTATTAATTTCCATGGCTGCACGCTTACCAACATTGAGTCTGTCCAACGATGTTTGGTGCTTGGCTTAACTGGTAGCAGTCCTCTTTTAGGACAGTGTTCAATTTAGACTTGTTTTTTGCTCTCAGCTGTGGCATTATAGTGTGGAAAGGTATATTTTTTCATTTTATTTATTTATTATTATTACTTTTTTTCAGGCAATTATGGCTGAAGGCAAGCAACATGCTCTTGCGATAGGCTTTACAAAAATGTCAGCTAAAGACATGTGAGTTTCCTTCCATATCCACATTCAAGAATCAGAATCTCTTTCATAGAATCATATTTGGAACCTCCTCAATAGAATTCTCGGTGAACAACATGAATAATGGTTACTTGTTTCTTGTTTTGCATACCTTTCATAACTCTTTTTAAGACTGAGTCAATTGCTTGATATGCAGACGGGCTGTTAACAAAGGCATTGGGGTGGATAACATGCATTATCTTAATGATGGTCTTTGGAAGGTAATGTGTTATCTGACTTTCCATACTACTAACCAACCCGAACGAGGGAACAAGCAATTGTTCATTGATGATTGTGTTTACCTATCATGTGATTTTTGTATGGGCTGCCTCCTGCTGGCCGTATTTACCTTTGTTTTATCGGCAAACTGACTTGTTATCAACTGGTGTCATTAACCCTGCAGATGGAGCGTTTAGATTGATGATGAAGCTTCAGAGTCTTCATCCCAGAGGATAGTATTAATCCATATCTTACGACTTTGTGAAGGCCCTTATTTATACTTTCTTTCCCCGTTTGCTGTTCAATTACAAGTCAAGAGGTCATGTGTTTCTCCATCAGGCTGGCTCTTTTCTTCATTGCGGTGAAGTTTATGGTCGGGTCTGCTGTACAGATGCATCCCTCGTTGACCGTTATGGATTTGGCGTTGAATTCTGATACAAGTTGATGGGTAGCATTAGACTATCGAAGCACGATGGTGGAATCCAACTTTTACAGCTTCTAGGACAGATTCCGGTGTGGTTCTCTTTGAAATGGATAGGGAGTCTGTAGGATGGAGTTCTCCTCTTCTATCCAGGATCCATTTCAAACTGGTTCAAATCTCTTTTCCCGCGCAATTAACAATCTTTTTTGCTGAGTTTTCACAAGAGGAGAATCAATGTTAGTTGATGTAAATGCTGAAGGGAATCATTCATATATTTCTAAGGTGCATTCCTCCTATATATATGTATGATGCTGGTATAGTATAACAAAATGGACAGAATTATAGATTTGAAAATACTTGAGATCTAATATTCTAAATATCATACTTACTAATATTGTATATAAATCCTAAGATCGTTTAAATGTTTTTCTCATATTATTTTTATTTTTATAATTAACACCCTCTACACATTTAAAGTTTGTTTCCACACCCATGCGTGTACTCTTTTTACAGCAGTTGAAAAAAAGAAAAAGCAGCTTTTTGTGTGGATTTAAGAACCAAAATCTCAATTGGCCCAATAAGTCTGTTATTGTTGGGTCATGCACACGTGGCCGTTGCCGTTCGGCCATGTACTAAGCATGAGTTACCTTATGATTTTAATAATTAATGCATGAATGATATTAACAAGTAATTTTGGTAAACCGGTCTTAAAAGCACAACATTAGTGATCAAGCTGGAGTTTTGTCAATGAATCAAGCTTGTACTTGTCCAGCTTGCTTTACTTTTGGAGTACGGTCGAATAAGTTACTTAGAATTTGCGAGTTGTCTAATTAGATACTTTAAATTGGATTTGGCCGTATAAAGAACCAGACCCAACTAACACACGGAGGACTAGCCTCGCCATCGGAAGGTTATAGAAGCAAACTAAAATTCTTAGAAAATACACATCACCATGAGGACCAGACCCAAACAAACACTAGACCGTCAACCGTATTGAATGTCGAAAACTATCGCCATTCGCTAATTAATCCTTTGATTCAGGATGAACTCAAATGAGATCGCCAAAATCAAGATGAATGCAACAGGCCAAGGCATGTTAGCAAGCAAAATGCACATTTGGAGACTGCACGAGATGCATCCAAGGGCAATAGAGATGAGAGCATATGAAAGTTGGAATAGATCCCATATCTTGTCTTCCCATCTTGAAGACTAATTTTTGCCTTACTATCTTGATTGTTGTATAGATTAGCATGGTGCTGCATTCATCGGTAATGTTGGCTCAACTTGTAGATCTAGCCTTGATGAGTTGACGTAAGGTCTCATCCAGTGTATCAAGATATTCGTTACAGTTTATAACGATTTAAATTATGCGCTCTGCTCTATTTCTAAGATTAAAATCAATATATTATTCGTTAGACATTCGTTTTTCACACAATAAATATCAAGAATAAACTCATAGATCGCTTAACCAAGCCAAACCAGACCCAAAAAAAATAAATTTGTTCCATTTGTACTTGTACTATGGGTTAACAATACAACATGGAAAAGGACGGGTTCATCATCCAGATTGTTTCTGAATAAAACAGTATTCACGTAATGGAACACACACGGTGGATAACCTCTTCCTTCCTCGTCTAAAACAAAGCTTGATGCGGGCCTACGATTTGGCAAACACATTTTGTAGACGATCACAAGGCAAATGATGCGGCGCAGGAAGCGCGACAGCTCCTCTTTTGCAAAAGACCCCTGCATTTGAGTTTGTCTCAAATCACCCCCACACACTCGAGAAATATATATATTAGCCCCCAATGCTTTACCCGACGAGAAAAGCGACCGGCCAGAGATGCACGCGCATATCACGTGCGCTTACCGTTTCGACCTTTATTCTACTGGTACCTCGACCTTCTTGAATTTGGAATTTTGTTTTTCAGGTGCGTTGCTCTTCGTTGGCAAGAAAAAAATTGCGTTATTCTTCAATTACGCATGGGAATGGTAGTTTTATCTGGCGTGCCACTGTGATTTGATGGTTCCTCTTAAGCTCGCGGTTAAGCACAATTCTATCCCCACCGCTCGCAGCGGTAACAGAGTAAAACAGAGCCAGTAAGAGAGCAGAAATCACCACAAACCCAGAAGAAGAAGATGAAGAAGCAGAAGAAACCCACGGCCGAATTCTTCTACCTTTCTCACGCCGATGACTCGGCGGTGGAAGACCTCATTTCCCTGACCCAAGGACCTCTACGTCCTCGAGAAAATCGCCGCGATCAACAGCTCCTCCTTCACCGCCGACGACTCCTTCTTGCCCCCCAACCTCGAGTTCCAGTTTTCCACAAGCTCAAATCCTTCCCTCTCTCCAAACCCAAAACATCGCTCCTGAATTCGAGCTATCGCAAGACGAAGACGCCATAGCCGTCGCCCCCACGAAAGGCGGCTGCTTCTGGTGCTCGCCAAAGAAGCCGACACCGAGGCTAGGGCTATTAAGAAGGGGCTGAGCATGAGCTTCAAATGGATGAAGGAAGACAAGGTTATTGTGGGATTTGGGTGTTTTACACGATCAAGAGCAGAAGAAGTTGCTGAAGGAGGCAAAATGAAGGAGGATGATGAGCGCTTCAGGAAAGGCGGTGGCGACCCGGGCAACCGTGGGTTCTTTTGCCATTTTAAGGTTTTGAGGGCGTGGGCAAGCAAGTGGAGGCCTGGAAAGAGCGGCTCCCGTTGATATTTTTCTTAGAGTCGTGGTTTTTCACATTCATGTCGAGACAGTTTTCATATGAATAGAGACATAAGATGAAAAACAGAGCAGCAGGAAAAGAAAACGATTTGCACATGTAAACTCCTTAGATAAGCGGTGTGGTAATAATACAACAACGACGTTCATATCAGTACCAGCGGGGGGAAAGGTTACAGACAAATGAATTTCACATCAAACGCACATCACCACATCGAAAGCCAGAAACTAGCGCCCAGTCGCTAATAATCCTTTTAACTCAGAATGAACATTAACGGGACCACTAGCATTAGGACGCAGGCAACAGAAATCAGCCAAGGCAGGCCACCGAGCAGAACGCATATCAGGAGACCACATTCAACGCATCCAAGGGCAACAGCTATACCGCCAAAGGCAAGTTGGAAACCTGGATCAACATCATACCTTCCCATTCCAATGATAAATCTTCGCCGGATAGTTCTAATCGCTGCGCAGATAAGCAAGATGCGTGGTGCTCTGGAATTGTTGGCCAAACCTATAGAGCTGTCCCTCTCCCCAATGAGTTGACGCAAGTCTTGTGCAAGCGTATCAAGACCTTCGTTGATTTGAGCTACGTGCTCTAACGCATTCCTTGGAATAAAAATCAGCAAATTACTTGTTAGACAACTGTATTTCACAGCAGCGCAAATAATAAGGATCAAGAATAAGCATATGGATGGATTAAGAGACAAAAGGATACGGGCGATTTTAACTGGTTTCATGGTTCCAGTATGCAAGATTGAAAAAGGAAGAGTTCACCTGATCAAAGTGGAGTGCCGATGGTTTCCGAAAAAAACAGCACGAATTTACTCAAGAGTCCTCCAACTTACTGAAGGAGGTTGGACAAAAGAGATGCTGTGGTGCTTACCTCCGAACACCGTGATCGGTCGAGTAGTGGTTTCCCATTGATCTCCGAGCAATACTTGGTTACTTCTCTACTTCTACACTGTCTTATAGTCGAGTAGTGGTTTCCCATTGATCTCCTTTCTATTTGGTAAATGGAAAGGAGGGAGGTCCTCAAGTCACAATGGGAGATATGTGAACCCCGAGGCAATTTTATAGAATATTCGCGTTCTTTAGTTGCATTGCTTTACAGATATGATAAAATAATCGCATTGCTTTAGTGGCATTGGTTTAGAGTTTGGCATGATCTCCGAGCAATACTTGGTTACTTCTCTACTTCTACACTCTATCTTATAGACGATGCGAAGATCATGTTTGGTAAATGGAAAGGAGGGAGGTCCTCAAGTCACAATGGGAGATATGTGAACCCCAATGCAATTTTATAGAATATTCGCGTTCTTTAGTTGCATTGCTTTAGAGTTTGATAAAATAATCGCATTGCTTTAGTGGCAATGGTTTAGAGTTTGGCATGATCTCTGAGCAATACGTGGTTACTTCTCTACTTCTGCACTCTGTCAAAATGGGAGGTATGTGAACCAAGGCAATTTTAGAGAATATTCGAGTTCTTGAGCTGCATTGCGTTAGAGTTTTAAGGAATAATCGCATTACTTTAGTGGCAATGGTTTAGAGTTTGGCATTATCTCCGAGCAATATGTGATTACTTCTCTACTTCTGCACTCTGTCAAAGAGGGAGGTATGTGAACCAAGGCAATTTTATAGAATATTCGCGTTCTTTAGCTGCATTGCTTTAGAGTTTTAAGGAATAATCGCATTGCTTTAATGGCGTTTAGAGTTTTGCATGATCTCCGAGCAATACGTGGTTACTTCTCTACTTCTGCACTCTGTCAAAGTGGGAGGTATGTGAACCAAGGCAATTTTAGAGAATATTCGCGTTCTTTAGCTGCATTGCTTTAGAGTTTTAAGGAATAATTGCATTGCTTTAGTTGCAATGGTTTTAAGTTTGGCATTATCTCTGAGCAATACGTGGTTATTTCTCTACTTCTACACTCTGTCTCATAGGCGATGGAAGATTTGTTTGGTAAATGGAAAGGAGGCAGGTCCTCAAGCCAAAATGGGAGGTATGTGAACCGAGGCAACTTTAGAGAATAATCGCATCGCATTAGTTGCATTGCTTTAGAGTTTTGCATAAACATCGCATTGCTTTAGTTGCATTGCCTTAGAGTTTTGCAATTCTCTACAGTTGCCTCGGTTCACATGCCTCCCATTGTGACTTGCTTCGCCTTCGCATCATTCTCTAATAGACATTTTTGCACGGTAAACGACAAATTTCATAAAGACAGGAAAAATTTCGATTGGCCCTCCGATGGGAAGAATACATATCCATAAGCCCCCAACACTTTAACTCCAATGAAAAAATTCCATTCACCAATGTAATTTAATGTTCCTCTTCAATTTGAGAAGGATGGTAATTCAAAAGTTGTGGTTTTTATTATTCATTGATTTTTGAGAGTCGAGATTTGAATTATGGTGTGCAACTGTGTATTGGGTCCGATTTAACCTAGAATTTGAACCGAATCGGCTTGGACTGACCAGTTTAAGGTTAATTATGGGGAGAATCGGTTCAAATTCATGTTCCACGAACCTTGAAGTAGCCTAGGACCGGATTGGTTCCTAGTTCCAAGCCTAGAACTGCTGGTTCCATTCGAGAACCGGTTCCCTAATCGAATCGATTTTCAAGTCTTCTTTTAAAAAAAAAAAAAAAAAAAAAAGAAAAATCCTTGAGTATCATAAAGAATCAAATTGTATTTTAAATATGAAAAAACGTTTTTTAGACCAAAAAAAAAAAAAGGCGGGCCCATTAGATGCATCCCTTATTAATCATTTTGTATTTGGCGTTGAATTCTTTGTTAGGAATTGATATGTAGCATTTGACTATTGAAGCAGGATGGTGGATTCTCTCTTTTCATTCACTTTTAGTTCTTTTACTTTGAAATGGATGAGGGACTTTGTAGGATGTTCTCATGTTCGATCCGCGATCCATCTCAAAATGGTTCACCACCTTTTCCCGTGGTTTTTACCGAACTTTTTTGTTGAGTTTTCACAAGAAAAGTGAATTAATGTTAGGGAATATAGTTACCAAAGAAAATCTTTCATATATTGCTTAAAAGGGCCAAGGTGGGACCCTCGCCAAACCACTAATGGTAGGGATAATGTTCATGGGAAAAATTATCAATTTTTTTTTTAAATATGTTACACTTTTGTCAAAATTTAGTCATAAACCTATTACACTTGTGATGATTTAGTCATAAACATTTTAATTGTACTAATTCCATCCTAAACCTTTTGAAACTTACCAATTTAATTCCAAACCTTTCACTTATATCAATTTAGTTCTAAACCTTTTGATAAGTTGCCAATTTAGTTCTAAACATTTTAATGATTTGTCAACTTAGTCATTCCGGAAAATTTTGATAGAAAATCGCTAACGTGACGGTCTAGTCAACGTGTATAATTGATGCCGACGTAATAATTTTGAAATTTTGTCAATTATTTAATGATTATGTCTATTTTTCATATATATGGAAATAGCTGACATGGCAATCTAATCAATGCCAATCATCCTATGTGGCATGGTCGACGTCCACATGGACAATTTTGAAATTTTGTCAATTATGTAATGATTATGTCTATTTTTCATATATATGATGGTGGCATAGTATAACAAAATGGACAGAATTATAAATTTGAAAATACTTAAGATATAATCCTCTAAATACCATACCTAATAATATTGAAGATAAATCTTAAAATCGTTTAAATGTTTTTCTTATATTATTTGTTTTATTTTAATATTTAATACTCTCTACAATTAATCTTTTTTCCACACCCATGCCTGTACTCTCTTTACAGTAGAGAAAAAAAGCAACTTTCCGCGTGGATTAGGGAACCAAAATCTCAATTGCCCTAATTGGTCTGTTCGGCCATGCATTAGGCATGAGAACCTTGTGTTATTAATTAATTCATGAATGAAATTAACAAATAATTAAGGTAAACCAGTCTCAAAAGCACAGTGATAGTGATTGAAGCGGAGCTTTGTTAATGAATTGAGCTTGCACTTGTCCAGCTTGCTTTACTTGTGTAGTTCGGTTGAACAAGTTAGAATTTGTAAGCTGTCCAATTAGCTACTTTACTTTGAATTTTGTTGTACATAGATTGCTGAATTCGTAATATGAGGAGCGAGGTGCAAACTATATCAAACTCACAATGCGTGTATCCTAAATGAAATCATAAAAGAAAAAATTGCAAATGTGAATTAAGTGATTCTTTCTGATGATTGCATGCCTCCTGATTTTGAGCTCCCCGCACTATTTCGCACCTAGAAAATTAGAATCAAATGCTAATTGTACTAGGCGGAAGCATCTCGATGTAAATTACAAGTTGAAGGTTCAGAGTGCAACACTCAAAAAGCTTAAATTGCCAATAATGGGAATAAATCTAGAAGAGAAGAAAGATATGATTTTGCAGCGCATGTTGCGTCAAGTGTGATATCAAGGTGGGCTTTTACACGTGGAAGGTGGGAAGGTGGTCTGGATCTTCTCGCTTCCACTCACCCTCAAACATATTTACATATTGTTTTGGCTTTTTTTCCAAATGAAAAAAAAAAATTACGATAGACTTTTGTGTTTTTTGTGTACTATTCAATAGCTTATTATCGCATTCCATGGTGTTGGTTTTCCGAAAGCGAAATCTTTTGCACGGATGAATTATTCAAATTATTAGGAAATTCTGCTGTAAGATGGTTTGCATGTTTAATCAGGTACATGTGCTTTTCATTATTTATTAATTTTTTTGCAATTATCATTAAGTGGGTGAAAACTATATATATAAAGAATATATAAACTCTATAAATAAGCAACGTGTGATATTTTAACATTTATTGTCCTCATAAAAAGTGTTCCAGGTAAAAAAGATACAAGAACCAAACCTAGCAAACACCAGGAGGACAGACCTCACAACCGGAAGGTTACACAAGTAAGCCAAAATTCATAGAATATAAACATCATCAGGAGGACCCAGACCCTTGCAAGCACCAGGAGGACTAGACCACCAAAGTCCAAAGAAAATACACATCATCAGGAAGACCAGACCCCTTCGTTGTTCGCTCATTAATCCTCTAATACACGATGAGCCCGAATGAAAATTACCAAAATCAGGACGCATGTAATAAAAATGGGCCAAGGCATGTTGCCAAGTAGATTCCACTTTTGGAGAGCGCAAGAGACACGTCCAAAAGCAACGGAGATGAGAGCATGCAAAAGTTGGAACTTCGGGCCCATATCTTGCATTCATATCTCAAAGGCAAATTTTTGCTTGACTATCTTGACCACTGCAGAGATAAGTGTAGAGCTACGCCTTTTGTAACGACCAGGCCCACTGTGTGATATTATCCGCTTTGAACACTGAGTACTCACGGCTTTAAAACGCGTCATACAGATTAAAGGGTCCAAGCCATTATAAACTGGCTCAGGACTCCCTCCCTAAGCGATGTGGGACAAGTGAGAGAGGGACCCCTTCCTTGCGCACGTCTGGGGACCGAGCCGCAGACGCACCGCCATCCCTCCTTCCCGCGCACTGCCGCTCGGGCCATCACACCTTTCCCTATGAGCTGAAGCATGGCCTCACCTAGAGTATCAAGATATTCATTATATTTTGCAGCAATTGGAGTTACACGCTCTACTCCACTTTTTTTGGATTTAAAATCAGCAAACTACTTGTTAGACCTCTGTTTTTCACATAAGGTCAAACAATAAGCATCAAGAATAAACTCATGGGTTGTTTAACCAAACCAAATGAACACCAAATGTGGGCGATTTGTACTTGTTTTGTGGGTTCCCAATGCAACATGAGAAAAGATGGGTCATCGTATAGATTGTTTACGAATAAAACAGAATTCGCCCGACGGAACTTGCGGTGGACAAGATTTGATATAGGGAGTTCTTTTTCAGGAAAGGAATTGAAAACAGCATGAATTTGCTTGCAGTCCTCCTAACTTATTGAAGGAGGCTGGATTACAAAAGTGAAGTGATGTTGTAGTTCGCAGTCCATGCTTACCTCCGATCGCCATTGTCGGCTGAATAGTTGTTTCCCATTAAACTCCGAGCTTCGTGTGATTAACGTCTTTCTTCCTCGTCTGGAACAAAACTTGGTGTGAGCCTGTGATTTTGCGAACGCATTTTCTTGACGATCATAAGGCAAAACTTTTAGGATGCAGAAAACGCCATACTCCAAATGTCGTCGGCCTGCCTGCCCGCCCGCCGCTGCACGCCTAAGTTTTCGATGACAAAATGCCCCCGCTCACGAGTTTTATTACACTAGACAAACACATGCAGAAAACGCGACAAGCTCCTCTTTTGCCAAAGACCCCTTGCACTTGACCTTTATCACACGTGACAAACATATATGCAGAAAACGCAACTACAAATGATGCAGTGTGGGAACTGGGAAGCACGACAGCTCCTCTTTTGCAAAAGACCCCCTGCATTTGAGTTTGTCTCGAATGACCCCCTACACTTTAACAAATATACATATATACATATATTTATATGTATATATATCAATTACTCTCAACGCTTCTATATGAAGTGGGCAAGGATTTATTTACCAATAGATTGAGAAAGACGATCAACGTCCATTTGTTTCGCAAAAAAATTATAATTTGTAAAATATTTTCCAAGGACTTATCGTTTATATATCTTGTATGTATGTATAAATGAAAAATATTTTTATTGTTCATGAAAAATTTTAGAACATAAATCATTGTCAATAATGAATATATATTTTTTTACCGGTTAATTATTACAAGCGTTAAAACCAATCATTTTACATAATATTTTTCAAATCGTTTTTTTTGTAAAACACATGGACCTTTGCACTAATGAATAAGAAGAAACTAAGACTTGTTGTTTATTTCCTCATTGGTTTTTTTTTTTTTTTTTTGGGCCAAGTGCCTTTAATGGTTGCACACATTTTTGAAAAATGGTAAGAAATGATTTGTTTTTCTCATATATGGTCTTATTACAACACCAAGCGATTAATTATATTATTGTCATACCGTCAGATCAAGCGAAAGTCTCCTCCACGTGTACGGTTAAGATCAAATCCCCACGCTATACAAGTCAGCCTGACCCGTAGACAAGTCTCGCAGCCCCTCGAAAAAACCCTAGCCTCCTTTCCTCCTTCGCTCCATTTAGCCTCCCCTCTTTTTACAGAAGACCCCCTGCGTTTGGGTGTCTCAAATGACCCCCTACACTTGACAAATATTTATCAATTAGCCCCCAGATGAGAAAAGTGGCTGCCAGAGATGTCTCACATACACTTACATTCTCCGTCTCCAGCTCCACCTCCATTCCGCCGATATCTCACCTTTTTGAATTTGGATTTTTGTTTTTCAGGTGTGTTGCTCTTCGTTGGCATTTGGCAAGCAAAAGAGTACGTTGTTCAATTACGCACGAGCATGGTTGTTTAATCTGGTGCGCTGCTGTAATTTTATGGTTCCTCTTCATTTCAAGGAGCGCAAGGATTTAATAGTTATGGTTTTTATTATTTCTTGATTTCTGAAAGTTGAGATTTGAGTAGAGGTGTGAATTGGTCTGGTTCAACACGGGAATTAGACCGATCGGTCTGAGGTCAGTTCTAGGAATAACTGGTTTGGTTCCCGATTCTGCAAACCTTAAAGCGGCCTAGGACTGGATTGGCTCATATCTCCAAGGCCGAATCTGGCAGTTCTACCTAGGAATTGTTTCAACCCGGGAATTGGGTTAAATTCCTTTGCAACCAAGGAAAATCGAATCGTGTCTTTGACATGAAGAAACAACTTAACCACTTGAAGCATACATGTTTCTTGCACGTTTTATATAATTATAGTAATTTGATTTTTTTGCAAAATAACATAAAAAAGTGAGCCGGCTTTCGGGTAGATGCACACCTCGTTAATCATTATGTGTTTGGCCTTGAATTCTTTGATACAAGTTGATGTGTAGCATTCTGACCATTGAAGTTGGTTTTAGGTCCTTAGTTGAGAAAATAAAGACACTTCAGATCTTTATTTAAATCTTTTCCTTTTTATTTACTAATAGATGTTACCATAATGTTAGAGACGAAGTGGGCAAAGAGATTAATTCATGTTGGGCCCTAGAATGAACGTTGAATTGTTCATAGTTTTCAGTTTTTTAGATGATTTTTTTTAGATAATTTAAATGAAAAAAATGATTATTATTTAGAATTTATTTGTTTTGCAGAAATCCCATATTTTGTAAAATATTTTTGAAAAAATGGTTGTTTGTTTCTCTTGTAATAAGGTATGATTGAAAAATATTTTCATGGTTCACAAAAAAGTTTAGACATAAATTTTTTGCTTGATATGCAGACGGGCTGTTAACAGGGGCATTGGGTTGGATAACATGCATTATCTTAATGATGGTCTTTGGAAGGTAATGAATCATCTAACTTTCCATACTACTAACCAACCCGAACGAGAGAACAAGCAATTGTTCATTGATGTTCTGTTTACCTGTCATGTGATAAGCTTCAGAGTATTCATTCCAGAGGATAGTGTCAATCCATATCTTACAACTTTGTGAAGGCCCTTATTTATACTTTCTTTCCCCTTTTGCTGTTCAATTACAAGTCAAGAGGTCATGTGTTTCTCCATCAGGCTGGCTCTTTTCTTCATTGCGTGAAGTTTATGGTCGGGTCTACTGTACAGATGCATCCCTCGTTAACCGTTATGGATTTGGCGTTGAATTTTGATGCAAGTTGATGGGTAGCATTCGACTATCTAAGCACGATGGTGGAATCCAACTTTTACAGCTTCTAGGACAGATTCGGGTGTGGTTCTCTTTGAAATGGATAGGGAGTCTGAGTTCTCCTCTTCTATCCAGGATCCATTTCAAACTGGTTCAAATCTCTTTTCCTGTGCAATTAACAATCTTTTTTGCTGAGTTTTCACAAGAGGAGAATCAATGTTAGGTGATGTAAATACTGAAGGGAATCATTCATGTATTTCTAAGGCGCATTCCTCCTATATATGTAGGATGCTGGTATAGTATAACAAAATGGACAGAATTATAAATTTGAAAATACTTGAGATATAATCGTCTAAATATCCTACTTACTAATATTGAATATAAATCTTAAGATCGTTTAAATGTTTTTCTCATATTTTTATTTTTATTTTTATTTTTATTTTTATTTTTATTTTTATAATTAACACCCTCTACACATTTAAAGTTTATTTCCACACCCATGCGTGTACTCTTTTTACAGTTAACAGAAGAAGAAGAAGCAGCTTTTTGTGTGGATTTAAGAACTAAAATCTCAATTGGCCCAATAAGTATGTTATTATCGGGTTATGTAGAGATAAAAATAACATGCACACACCACCGCACTGAGTGGCGTTGCTGGCTTCGGGCTTTCTCCCTCTCACGAAGGGGAGAAGTTGCCCCAGCGCGTCGCAGGTGGACCGCCATGCACCAAAAAAAAAAAATAACATGCACACGTGGCCGTTGCCGTTCGGCCATGCACTAGGCATGAGTACCTCGGGATTTTAATAATTAATGCATGAATGATATTAACAAGTAATTTTGGTAAACCGGTCTTAAAAGCACAACATTAGTGATCAAACTGGAGTTTTGTCAATGAATCAAGCTTGTACTTATCCAGCTTGCTTTACTTTTGGAGTACGGTCGAATAAGTTACTTAGAATTTGCGAGCTATCTAATTAGATACTTTAAATTGAGTTTGGTCGTATAGAGACTCAGACCCACCAAACACATTGAGGACCAACCGCGCCACCGGAAGGTTATACAAGCAAACCAAAATTCTTAGAAAGTACACATCACCATGAGGACCGGACCTCAGGAAACACCAAACCATCAACTATATCGAATGCCGAAAACTATCGCCGTTCACTAATTAATCCTTTGATTCAGGATGAACTCAAATGGGATCACCAAAATCAAGATGAATGCAACGGGCCAAGGCATGTTAGCACGCATAACGCACATTTGGACACTGCACGAGATGCATCCAAGGGCAACAACAATGAGAGCAAATGAAAGTTGGAACCAAGCCCATATCTTGTCTTCCCATCTTGACGACTAATTTTTGCCTGACTATCTTGATCACTACATAGATGAACTTAGTGCCGCGTTCACCGGTAATGATGGCTCAACTTGTAGACCTATCCTTGATGAGTTGACGTAAGGTCTCATCCAGTGTATCAAGATATTCGTTATAGTCTGTAGCGATTTGAGTTACACGCTCTACTCTACTTCTATAATTTAAATCAGCAAACTACTTGTTAGACATCCACTTTTCACACAATAAAGATTAAGAATAAACTCATGTATCGTTTAGCCAAACCAAACCAAATAAAAATAAAAATAAAAATGTTTCATATGTACTTGTAATATGGGTTAACAATGCAACATGGGAAAGGACAAGTTCATCATATAGATTGTTTCCGAATAAAACAGAATTCACGTAATGGAACACACACGGTGGATTAACCTCTTCCTTCCTCGTCTGAAACAAAACTTGATGCAGGCTTACGATTTGGCAAACACGTTTTGTAGTATATCACAAGGCAAATGATGCAGCGCAGGTGGGGCAATGGCTCCTCTTTTGCAAAAGACCATATGCATTTGAGTTTGTCTCAAATGACCCCCTATACTTGACAGGTATATTAATTAGCCCCCAGCGCTGAACCCGACGAGAAAAGTGACCGGCCAGAGATGCACACGCATCTCACGTGCGCTTACATTCTCCGTTTCCACCTTTAATCTACTGGTACCCCGCCCTTTTGAACTTGGAATTTTGTTTTTCAGGTGCGTTGCTCTTCGTTTGCAAGAAAAAAATTGCGTTATTCTTCAATTACGCATGGAAATGGTAGTTTTATCTGGCGTGCCACTGTAATTTGATGGTTCCTCTTAAGCTTGCGGTTAAGCACAATTCTATCCCCACCGCTCGCAGCGGTAACAGAGTAAAACAGAGCCGGTGAGAAAGCAGAAATCACCACAAACCCAGAAGAAGAAGATGATGAAGAAGCAGAAGAAACCCACGGCCGAATTCTTCTACCTTTCTGACACCGATGACTCGGCGGTGGAAGACCTCATTTCCCTGACCCAAGGACCTCTACGTCCTCGAGAAAATCGCCGCGATCAACAGCTCCTCCTTCACCGCCGATGACTCCTTTTTGCCCCCAACCTCGAGTTCCCGTTTTCCACAAGCTCAAATCCTTCCCACTCTCCAAACCCCAAACCACGCTCCTGAATTCGAGCTATCGCAAGACCAAGACGCCATAGCCGTCGCCCACGAAAGGCGGCTGCTTCTGGTGCTCGCTGAAGAAGCCGACACCGAGGCTATTGCTATTAAGTAGGGGGTGAGCATGAGCTTCAAATGGATGGAGGAAGACGAGGGTATTGCGGGATTTGGGTGTTTTAAACCATCAAGAGCAGAAGAAGTTGCTGAAGGAGGCAAAATGAAGGAGGATGATGAGCGCTTCAAGAAAGGCGGTGGCGACCCGGGGAACCGTGGGTTCTTATGCCATTTTAAGATTTTGAGGGCGTGGGCAAGCAAGTGGAGGTCTGGAAATAGCGGCTCCCGTTGATATTTGCTAAGTCGTAGTTTTTCACATTCATGTCGAAACAGTTTTCATATGAACAGAGACATAAGATGAAAAACAGAGCAGCAGGAAAAGAAAACGATTTTGCAGTGGAAGGGCACAGAACATGTAAAGCGGTGTGGTAATAATACAACAATGACGTTAAGATCAGTACCAGCGGGGGAAGGTTACAAACAGACGAAATTCACACAAAACGCACATCACCACATCGAAAGCCTGGCGTCCAGTCGCTAGTAATCCTTTTAAATCAGGATGAACACGAACGGGACTACCAGCATTAGGACGCAGGCAACAGAAATCGGCCAAGGCAAGCCACTGAGCAGAACGCACATCAGGAGACCACATTCGACGCATCCAAGAGCAACAGCGATCCCGGCAATGGCAAGTCGGAAACTTGGATCAACATCTTGCCTTCCCATTCCGAAGACTAATCTTTGCCGGATGATTTTAATGGCTGCACAGATAAGCAAGATGCGTGATACTATGGAATTGTCGGCTGGAACTATAGAGTTGTCCCTCTCCCTGATGAGTTGACGCAAGGCTTGCACAAGCGAATCAAGACCTTCATTGATTTGAGCTACATGCTGTGCTACATACCTTAACATCACCAAGCAATTTGTTAGACAACCGTCTTCCACAGAAGGATCGAGAATACGCATATTGATAGATTAGCAGGCAAAAAAATATAGGCAATTTGAACTGGTTTCATGTTTTTAGTATTAATAGACAAAAAACCTTAGGCGATTTGAACATGTTTTAGTATGCAACATTGAAAAGGACGAGTTCACCTTATCTAAGTGGAGTGCATATGGTATTCGAACAAAACAGCATGAGTTTACTCAAGAGTCCTTCAACTTGTTGAAGGAGGTTGGATTGTGGAGATGTTGCAGTGCTTACCTTGGAACATTGTGATGAGTTGAGTAGTGGTTTCCCATTGATCTCTGAGCAATGTGTGGATACTTACTTCTTTATTTCTGCAACATGTCATATAGACGATGCGTAGATCTTGATGTATAGTTGGGATTTGATGGAGTTGGAAGGATGAGCATGAGGGATGGATTGGAGTTTGGATTGGAGTTTGTCATTGTCTCATATATAGGCGCATGACAAGGGGAGAGAGAATGTGGGGGTCAAAAGTTCGGAAAAAACTACTACTACACTGTAGTGTTTCGGGAAAAAAAGCAACTCATATGTGATTTGCTTTTTTTCCCACAAAGGTACTACCCAAAAAAGCAACTCATATGTGATTTGCTTTTTTTCCCACGAAGGCTACTACCCAAAAGCCCTAGGTATAGTAGATTTTTCCCAAAATCCTGAGAACCAAAATTTCTCCCTCACCCCTGAGAACTTTTGGAAATGGATCCACACACAATTGCTCACTGACATGATCGCCATATGACAATGACAAGAGTCCATCTGTCGTGCGCCTCTCATAGCGTCTCCAATTTAATCCCTCATGCTCCTCCTTATCATTGTCACACACATATATAATCAATTAGACCCAATGCCTCTTTCTTTAATTTGTCTTCGCATCATCCTCTGGTAGACATTTTTGCATTGTAAACAACAAATTTCATAAAGATAGGGAAAGTTTCAATTTACCCCTCGATGGAAAATATATATCTATTAGCCCCCAATGCTTAACTCCAATAAAAAAAATTTCATTCACTGATGTAATTTAATGTTCCTCTTTAGTTCAAAGATGATGATGATTCAAAAGTTACGGTTTTTATTATTTGTTGATTTTTGAGAATTGAGATTTGATTTGTGGTGTGCATTGGGTGTGGTTTAATCTAGGAGTCGAATCGAATCGAATCGGCTTGCACCGACCGATTCAAGGTTAGTTCTAGCGTAGAACCAGTTTAATTTTGCCTAGTTCTATGAACCTTGAAGCAGCCTAGGATTGGATCGGTCCCTGATTCCAAGGCCAAAACGCTGGTTATATTCAAGAACTGATTACCGAATTGAATCGGCTTGGACCGGCTGATTTAAGATTAGTTCTAGCGTAAAACCGGTTCAATTTCCTATTCCGGGAATCTTGAAGTAGCCTAGGACCGTATCCGATCCGATTCCAAGGCCGAAACACCGGTTCCATTCAATAACTGATTATCAAATCAAATCAGTTTTCAAGTCTTCTTTTGAAAAAGGAAAAAAAATCCTTTGAAATCATAAAGATGAACTGTATTTTTAATGTGAAGAAACAAAGCTTTTTACACAAAAAAATAAAAAGTGGGCTTACTAGATGCATCATGCATCCCTCATTAATCATTATGTACTTGGCGGCCCTCAAAAATTCCTTCTTCAGGAAAGGAACTTGAAACTGCATGAATTTGCTCGCGGTCCTCCACAGTTATTGAAAGAGGCTGGACTACAGAAGTGAAGTGATGTTGCAGTTCATGGTCGTTCCTTGCCTCCGATCACCTCGTTGTTTCCCATTAAACTTCGAGCTTCGTGTGATTAACCTCTTTCCTTCCTCGTTCGAAACAAAATTTGATGCGAGCCTACATTTTGTCGATGGGAGGAAGGCTGAACTTTTATACCCCGCCCCAGTGGAGTTTTATCGCACTGACGCACTCCAGTTTCATCGAGTTTTACGGCACGGGGTTTTATTGCACTGACAAATATACCTTGCACTGGAGTTTTATTACACTCGACATATTCATATGCAGAAAATGCGACTACAAATGATGCAGCGTAGGAAGCGCGATGGCTCCTCTTTTGCATAAAGACCCCCTGCATTTGAGTTTTTGTTCAAATGACCCCCTACACTTGACAGATACACATCAATTAGCCCCCAACGCTTAACCCCGATGAGAAAAGTGACCGGCCAGAGGCGCACGCGCATCTCACGTGCACTTACATTCTCCGTTTCCTCCTTCATTTTACTGATATCTCACCTTCTTCGAATTTGGAATTTCGTTTTTCAGCTGCGTTGCTCTTCGTTGGCAAGAAAAAACTGCGTTTTTTCTTCAATTACGCATGGGAATGAAAGTTTTATCTGATGTGCTGCTGCAATTCGATGGTTCCTCTTAAGCTCGCGGTTGAGCATCTATCCTCACCGCTCGCGGTAACAGAGTAAAACAGAGCCAGCGGGACATCAGATATCACCACAAACCCAGAAGAACAAGAAGATGAAGAAGAAGAAGAAGAAGAAGAAAGCCACGGCCGTATTCTCCAACCTTTCTGACACCGATGACTTGGCAGTGGAAGACCTCATTTCCCGGACCAAGGACCTCTACGTCCTCGAGCAAATCGCCATGATCAACGGCTCCTCCTTCACCGCCGACGACTCCCACTTGCCCTTCGACCTTGAGTTCCATTTCCGCAAACTCAAATCCTTCACTCTCTCCAAACCCCAAACCACGCTCCTGAATTCAAGCAAACGCAAGATGAAGTCGCCATAGCCATCGCCCCCATGAAAGGTGGCTGCTTCTGGTGCTCGCCGAAGAAGCCGACACCGAGGCTAGGGCTATTAAGAAGGGGATAAGCATGAACTTCAAATGGATGGAGGAAGACGAGGGTATCGTGGGCAGAAGAAGTTGCTGAAGAAGGCAAAATGAAGGAGGATGATGAGCGCTTCAAGAAAGGCTGCGGCGCGTGGCTGTTTTGCCATTTTCAGGTTTTGAGGGCGTGGGTAAGCACGTGGAGGCGTGGAAATAGCGCGACTCTCTTTGATATTTGCTTAGAGTCGCTATGTCAAAATAGTTTTCATAGGACCAGAGACATGAGATGAACAGAAAAAGCAGCAGGGAGAGAAAACGATTTTGCAGTGAAAGGTTAGAGAACATGTAAACCCTACATAAGCGGCGTGGTGATAATACAAGTGACGTTCTTATCAGTACCAGTGGGGGAAGGTTACAGAAATGAAATTCACATAAACGCACATCACCACAACGAAAGCCAGAAACTAGCGCCCACTCGCTTTAACTCGCGATGAACATGAACAAGACTACCAATATTAGGACGCAAGCAACAGAAATCGGCCAAGGCAGGCTGCCAAGCAGAACGCATATCAGGAGACCCCATTCAACGCATCCAAGAGCAACAGCGATCACAGCAGAGGCAAGTCGGAAACTTGGATCAACATCTTGCCTTCCCATTCCGAAGATTAATCTTTGTCGGATGATTTTAATCGCTGTGCAGATAAACATAATGCGTGGTGGACCAGGAATCTTGGCCAGACTTAAGCTGTGCCTCTCCCTGATGAGCTGACGCAAGGCCTGCTCAAGCGAATCAAGACCTTCGTTGATTTGAGTTACGTGCTCTAACACATTCCTTGGAATAAAAATCAGCAAATTGCTTGTTAGACGACCATCTTTCACAGAAGCGCAAATAAGGATCAAGAAGAAACATATTGGTATATCAACAGAGAAAAAAATTTGAGGCGATTTGTATTGGTTTCTTGGTTTCAGTATGCGACATTGAAGAGGACGAGTTCACCTGATCTAAGCAGAGTGCAAATGGTTTTCAAACAAAACAGCATGAATTTACTCAGAGTCCTCCAGCTTGTTGAAGGAGATTGGACTACAGAGATGTTGTGTTGCTTACCTTTGAACACCGTGATTGGCTGAGCTGTTGTTTCCCATTGATCTTCGAGTAATGCGTGGCTACTTTCTTCTTTGCTTCTATGTCTTATACACGATGCGAAGAATGCTCCTTGGAGACGAGCTTGCTTGCTCCGGAGTATTGCAGTACCTTATTTGTCCTATCCGTATGCTCACTAGAGAGGCAACAAAAATAGGGAACAGTATCTTATTTGTCCGGCCGTGTGCTTCCTAGAGAGGCAAAAACAAATAAGGAACAACTCTGCTCACCAGAGAGGCAAAACAAATAAGTAACCGGGCCTTGCTCGTCTTATTCGTCTAGTGAGCAATGCTCCGGACCATTTGTTTTTAGTGAGAAGGCAAGCTCGTCTCTAAGGAGCATGCCTCTAGGGAGCATTCCTCCCATTCGACCTTAGGACCTCCTTCCTTCTTTACTTCGCCTTCGCATCATTGTCTAGTAGACATTTTTGCATGGTAAACAAAAAAATTTCAATAAGCCTTAACGCTTAATCCCGATGAAAAATTTTGTTCGCTGATATAATTTAATGTTTCTCTTCGGTTCGAGGAGGATGGTAATTCAAAAGTTATGATTCTTATTATCTGTTGCTTTATGAGATTCGAGATTTGAATTGGGACGTGCATTAGGTCTGGTTCAACTTGGAAATCGAATAGAATAGGCTTGGACTGACCGGTTCAAGGTTAGTAGGGAGAACTGGTTTGATTTCTTATTCCGTGAAACCTTGAAGCGACCTAAGACCGGATCAATTCCTAGTTTCAAGGCTCGAATCGCCAATTCAACCAGTTTAGTTCCTAAATTGTTTAAGAATTTGATTTTTACACAAAATTGAAAATTCAGTCAATTTCCCACTAGTTGCATCCTCATTAATTATTAAGGAAAAGTACATTGGAAATCCTAAAACTTGTCACAAAAGAACAATCGAATCCTAAAACTTTTAAAAAATGCAATCAAGTCTTAAAACTTGTCGTGAAAGTGCAAATGAGTCCTAAACTTTCAAAGAGTACAATCAAGCATGAAAACTTGCCATGAAAGTACAAATGGGTCATAAAACTTTCAAAAAGCATAATTAACTAAAAGACTTAATTAGATCAATTTGACAACTTTTGTATGTTCATCAAATAATCATAATCTTAAGGTCAACACCCGAGATTGTTTATCCATTAATTTCTTCTTAATTTTTGCATCAATGTATCTCTTATTTTCATAATAATAGGGCTACTTAATATTTGATCTTATCGATCCACAATTTAGCCAATCTTTCCACGATTTTTCCATTAATTTTGGTTTTTTTTTTTTCAATATTCTCCCACTTGACCCAAGTAAAGCTTAATGCATAAATTATCATGCATGTGCAATGATAATAAACGACTTCTTATAATATCCATCATAATAACAAATCATGTATCGAGTGTAAACTATGTATGAAACCCGACCTATAGAAATATTTTGATTTGCTCAAAAACTGATATGCACTTTATTTTAACCAGATTTGTTTTCTGAAGATAATATCCGAGTCAAAGTTTTACCGAGATTTATCGATCGGCGATGGTCTCTTAAGAAGGGCCACCCACTATCCTATAGTCAGTCCACATATACATATATACACACACGTGTGTGTGTGTATTAGGTGGGCTTTCTCTTTTTCTTTCGGCGGGTTAGTCCAGTCAGTGGACAGAAAATTGAGACGGGCATCGCGAGTTCTTGTTTCTTTGGCCGTGTGGACGTGTTTGGACGCGTAATTTGTATCGTGAGCTTTTCATTCAAATTGAATTATTTATTAGTGAATATTGTGGATTAAGGCTTAATTTTAATGCGAAAAACACTCGAGAGTATAAGTAATTGTAACTCTAGCTCTCCGATGATAGTGAATTATTTATTGTTGGCTCTTTCTGTGGAGTAAGTACTAATAGTTGGATTGAATCATATTAATCTCTCGTATTCATTGCTTTGCGTTTATTTTTCTAATAATTTCGCGTTGATTTATGTTGCTAATATCATTAATATCGCAACAGCGTATCATTTCTTCCACATGCTACAAGACAGCACCCCATCTAAGGCTTGATGAAAGGCATATGACCATGTCTCATTATATTCCACAATCATGTCCCATAAAGACTTTCCTGGACACGAACCGAGGTGCATCTTTTCCTTGGAAAGAAAAGAAAGGAGAGGATAAAGAAATGTCGGGGAGAAGAAGGCGTGATTTTAAGAGTTCTGCCCAATGAGTAAAGTTGGTCCATCGGTGAGGCGTTTTCTCTCTTCTTTCTCCTCTTGACTTACTTGCCTCTTAGCCCTCTCTCTCTGCCCACTTTCGTCGACGTTCCGCTTGCTCATGCTTGATCTGCATGAAGAAAGAGCAATGTCCATGATATAAAGAAAAGATTGATATGCCAAGTATGTCAACTTCAACACTATGAATTTCACCAACGCCTTAAAGATATTAAACGCCTCAGTTTTTGCAAGGGGCTGCAAGATTTGTCTACAAGTAACATCTAATTCAAATCTCGACTATCACAAATCAACATATAATAAGACTATAACTTTTGAATTACCATCCTCGTCGAACTGATGAGGAATAATAAATCACATCAACAAACAATTTTTTTTTATCGGGATTAAGTGTTGGGGGCTCATCATCATATATTTCCCACTGGAGGCCAAATAGAAATTTTCCCTTCACGAAATTGGTAGTTTACCATGCAAAAAAGTCTACCAAACAAGGATGCGAAGGTGAAGTAAAGAAAAAGACATT
Source organism: Eucalyptus tenuipes (assembly GCA_014182365.1). Lineage (NCBI taxonomy): Eukaryota > Viridiplantae > Streptophyta > Magnoliopsida > Myrtales > Myrtaceae > Eucalyptus > Eucalyptus tenuipes. The sequence continues at coordinate 40,592,496 of CM024544.1, read as the reverse complement.
GAGGATAATTAATGAATTGGTTAATATCACAAAAAAACTCTAAACCGTTATACTTATGACAAGTTCTCCCTAAATTAATTTGTTGATCACTAAAAACCTTAACCCATAAATGTGTGACAAATTTCCATTGAACTAATTTTTTGACCACTGAAAATCCTAAATTGATATACTTATAACAAATTTATTTTCCATTAGTTTCCGTTAAATTATACAATCAAATTACTGAGTTTTAGGACATGTGACGGTTGATGAATGTACTTATTTAGAGTTTGTCTTTTGTTTGTCACATATTTATCGATTTGTGATTTTTTGTAATGGAAATTAACGAAAAATAAATTTATCACAAATGTACAAATTTAAGATTTTTCATAAAATTTTTTAATGATTTAGAATTTTTGGTTATATTAATTACGAAACAAAAAAGTAAGATAAAATAACATCTAACACATGTAAAATGCATAAGATCCCCTCCACTAGATTTTGTCTCGAATGCTGCAGGCCAGTGGGAAAAGTGACGGCTGAGGTGCACCCCCATCTTTTTTTTTTTTTTGAGCAAACAAGTAGGAATACATTAATAAGAAGAGTTACTATTACACACATTTGAAGCATCAGCACACAGTAAGTCCAAAAGTGCATACGGGGGATTTTTAACCCAATCCGTCGGAAGGCATCCCAATCGTTGGGCTTTGGCTAACCAGTCAGCCACCTTGTTTGTTTCGCGATTACAATGGGCTAAAACAATACCGGAAGAGTCTTCCAGTTTGCGCTTGGCCCGGTCTACCAAAGGCTATATCTCCCAGTTTAGGGTTTCCGAAGAGAGAACCGCGTCCACCAACGTGCTGCAGTCTGAGTGAATGAGTATCTGTTGTTCTGGTCTATACGGGGCAATTTTTGACGAGATAAAGTTCAGAGTTTCTACCAGCGCTTGTGCCTCTGCTAGTTCAGCAGATTTCGCCTCTATAGATTTCGTGAATCCTTCAATGATCCTTCCCAGGGCATCCCTACGTATACAAGCCACAGCTGCAGATGAGGGGAGGGGTCGCCGTTGGGGTTCTAAATCACACCCATTTTCAACAATGTCCGATCTAAGGTTGTGAGTCACTCACATGCTGGTGCAGATCTCGATCTGCGCGTTGCATCCATCCATCTTCCGTTGTTGGCATTAAAATTGCAGCATTCTCCACCCATTTCAGATCTCTCGCCTGACCCACAAGTATTTCGGGTATCACCATCCGTGATAGCTTTGCCCAGATTTGTTCTACGTCTATTTTCGTCGGGAACATCGTTGAACATAGACGCCATGGCTGCCTCTTGTCTGCTGAAGATGGGTCTGTCAGATCTATCATCGTTACTGTAGTTGTAACGTGCAGCTTCATTGTAGAGGGGATTATGTTGCTGTTTATCACACAGTCCAATGTCCCCATCCCCCATCAGATCTGGTCTGGTGTGAAGATTGGTACTGGTGACACTCTGTTTTTTCTTCAGAATTTTCTTTCTCTTGTGATATTCATCTAAGTTGCTTTGCGAACAGGGGAGTTGCTCAAATTCAAGGGTGTTGCTGTTTGGTTCAGAGTAAGCTGCACTTACCTCTCGATTAAGAGCCATTTCACGAGTCATGACGTGGCTTATAGGTAATTGAAGTGTATCAATAGTCGAATCGCTCACCAGTTCCGTTGATCCCCTATACTCAATGATCGATCTGCATGTTGGTTCAGGAATATTTATGCCCTGTCTGATATGGGTAATTTAGGGTGTTCTGCTGGTTGGTTGCAAGGGGTGCCATTTACCCGTTCGCGCTTGTCTTGGTTTATGAATTGGTTCCGGTCGGACCATTTCCTCACAGGCGTTCGAATTTTGGGAATTGTTGTTCTCATTTGAGGCGTGACTAACCTTTTCTATACTTCTTTGTGGACCTTGCATTGCTTCTGAACTATTTTGATTTGCTACCCAGGTTGTATCAAATGTTGGGGGAATGGTTGTTGAGGGATGCTAGGCCCGACCGGTTCTCGGGGTGACTCGGAATAATTTTTTGTACTTGCGAGGAAGTTCTTGGCTTGAGTCGATTCTGTGTAGGCTGTAGAGGCATGTCCAAACGATGCATCTATGTTGATTTTGAGAACACCAGGTCTCGGGGGCTGCCATTGCTCTGTAAGTTGTTGGCTTTCTTCTGCCTTCTTGGTTTAGGGTTCCATGTTGCGTAGCTTTCTTGTAATTCTTTTGCTCTAAATAGGATATGATGAGGATTAAGGGGACTCTTCCTGAAAATAAAATAATTTCTAGCCTTCCATATACACCATAGTGCAGACGCAATCAGGTCAAAGCATTGAGATTCTCTTGAACTTGTGCTAGCTTTACATAACCAGTTATCAATACGGGTTAAGCCCACACGTTTCACTTCAACTTGCAGGGATGGGTCATTCCATATCTGAGTTGTGTACGGGCAGAGAAGGAGTGTATGCTTGATAGTCTCCGGTTCAAGATTGCATATTGTACATATAGGTGTAGGTACAACTTTTCTTTTGTATAAGTTGTCCAATGTGAGTAAAGCATTCTGGCAAGCACTCCATAGGAAGAATTTTATTTTTGGTTGTATAGCTGCATTCCAGATGTGTTTCCATAGATCTGGGTTGAACTGGTGGGATGATGTTGGCATGTGATCTCTTGAAGGCATTGTACGTTTTCTGCTTAGCAAGTATCCACTCTTCACCGTGTAAATGCCGGATTTGTTGTTTACCCAGACTAGTTTATCCTTTGCAGTAGGGAGGCCAATAGGGATAGTGAGAATTTCCATTACCGCCTGATGATCAAACATTGACCGCAAGAGGTCTTCCTTCCACTTCGCAGCTTCAAAATCTATCAACTCCGACACTTTGCTAGGTTCATTTCTTCTTGCTGGACCTCCGATTGGTCCCCTAGTCAGCCATTTATCTTCTCTAATGGATATTCTCTAACCATTCCCCACTATCCACCTAACCTGAGGGGCTATCACTTCTCTTCCTGTTAGTAAACTCTGCCAACCCCATGATGGGCGTGAGCCTCTCCTTGCTCACCAGAAGTCACAATTAGGAAAGTATAACCCTTTCATGATTTTGCTCCATAGAGTATCCGGGTATTGAGAGAGACGCCAGGCCTGTTTTCCTAGCATAGCGATGTTAAAAGTGAGTAGATCCTTAAAGCCAAGCCCACCCTCCTCTTTTCGAAGCTTAAGAGTTTCCCATTTTCTCCAATGAAGCCCAGCCATTTTGTTGTTATTTTTCCACCAAAAGTTAGCTATTTTCTTTTCAATAGCTTTGAGAATAGATACAGGAATTTTAAAAATTGACATCGCATATTGGGGTATTGCCTGCACTACTGCTTTAAGAAGTATTTCCTTACCAGCTTTGGAGAGCAGATTTTCCTTCCAACTCTCTAGCTTCATATTTACTCTAGCGAGAATCCAGGCAAACACTTCTTTTTTTTTAGGCACCCCAGTCCGAAGGGATTCCTAGATATTTTCCTGTTTTCACCATTTCGGGAACTTGCAGCTCTGACGCCATATTTCGTTGTAGTTGTTATGGACCCCCTTTGCTGAAAAAGATCCCTGATTTATTCAAGTTTATAGCTTGACCTGATGCGTAACAATACTGGTGGAGGATATTCGCTAGATTTTGACATTCCAAGATAGTTCCGTTTAGGAAGAAAATAGAGTCGTCAGCAAATAGTAGGTGGGAAAGGGTGGGGCAATGCCTATTCAGTCAGATTCCACGAAGTGTACCTGCTTCAAGAGCTTGCTTCATCAAAAGAGAGAGGACATTAGCTACTATTATGAAAAGATAAGGCGATAAAGGGTCTCCCTGGCGAATACCCCTGGTCGGCTTGAAATAGGGCAAGGATATACCATTGAACTTGATGCTGTAAGAGACTGTTGTGACACACTGCTTGGTCCAATTTATCCATTATTCACAGAACCCCATCTTTCTTAAACATTCTTGGAGGAAGTCCCATTCTAATCGATCATAGGCCTTTTGCATATCGAGCTTTAGAACAGCTTGGAAGTTGCGGTGTCGGTCACGAGTTCTTAATCGGTGTAGTACTTCCTGTACAATTAGGATATTATCCTGAATCTGCCGACTTCCTACAAAGGCGCTCTGTTATGCTTCAATTAAGTCTGGTAAAAGAGGTTTCAATCTGTTTGTGAGGATTTTGGAGATGATTTTGTAGGAAAAATTGCACAAGCTAATAGGCCGATATTGCCCTAACTTTTCTGGGTTTTGGGTTTTGGGGATGAGAGTGATTTGTGTTTTATTCAGAGCTGGGTTTAGAATACCTATTTCGAAGAAAAGCTAAACCTCTTGACATATATCGCCTCCAATATTGTTCCAATGATGTTGAAAGAATAAGCCATGGAATCCATCCGGTCCGGGCGCTTTAGTAGGTCCTAATTGGTGGGTAGCTTCTTTGATTTCTTCCACGGTGACAGGAGCCTTTAGTAATTGATTCATAGAAGCATCCACTAAGGTTGGGATGTGGTCAAGTATGGGCTGAAAATTTCTAGGACCTTTTGTAGTATAAATATTTTTGAAGAAGTTTATCGTCATGTCCTTAAGAGCCTCTTCATTCCTAACCCATTCGCCCTGATCATTCAAAAGCATGGATATTCTGTTTTTGCTCCTCTGTTGAATAGTGGTTGCATGGAAGAACTTTGTATTTTTATCCCCCCATTTCAACCATTTGATTCTTGATCGCATACCCCAGAACATTTCCTCTTGTCGCTAGAGTGAATCTATTTCTTGGTTAATGTGCTGAATTTTGTGATGGTCATATTGTATGGCTTGACTGTTCATCAAGGTTTGAAGCTCACATTTCAGCCCATCTATCCTTTTCTGTGCATTGGGAAATCGTTTTTTACTCCATGAAGTCAGCTGAACAGCCACTAATTGTAATTTGTCGACCATATTTTTACTTTGAGACTCTTCCCAAGCTTGCTTTACAATTCGCCTACATTCCTCATCATCTATCCAGTAAGCTTCATACCTGAAATCCCGACGTTTACGACCTGTTGTAGGAAAAATTGACAGGATAATAGGACAATGATCCAATCCGATGGCAGGCAAGGCGACGACTTCTGCAGTTGGATATGCTATTCTCCATTCCATGGTACATAAAGCTCTATCCAACCTTTTTTTAACATTTTCTTCTCCGTCCCTTCTGTTTGTCCATGTAAATACACACCCTTTGCTTTCTAGGTCCATTAAAGAACACGCATGTAAAAAGTCCAGAAATGCAGCAAGGCGAAAATTTTTTGCCATCCTCTTTTCCACCTTTTCCCAATGGTACAACACTTCATTAAAATCCCCTATACATAGCCAAGGTAGATGATTTAAGATACTTATTCTTTGTAATTTCTCCCATAAGAGAACTCTGTCATTAAAATCTATTGGGGCATGAAGGAAAGTGAGTCGCATAAGTTGTCTATTATCAAGGAGTCTGCACTGCGTATTTATAAATTGCGTGGAATACAAATCCACTGTTATGGTAACCATGTCATCCTAGAAAATGGCCAAACCCCCTGAATTTCCTTCGGGATTTACCAAAAAGCTATTTTGATACTTCAATCTTCTTCTCAAGCGCTGCACCATCTGCTCTTGGTTTTTGGTCTCCATTAGAAAAATAATATTGGGCTTTTCCTGCGTCGCTAGGACCCTTAGAGCGCGAATTGTCAGGGGTGAGCCCAAGCCCTGACAATTCCAGCTAAGTAGTTTCATGGCTTACCCGGTGGCTTATTAGGGCTAGCCACCAAAGCCCAGTGTATAGAATGCTCCTCCTCAATAATAGGAATGTCTACTAGTTGTAGCTTGTCAGAAGCCGGAGTCTTTGAGGATTGTGCTCCATAGGGACAAAACCGCTTCCCTTTTTGGTTGTATGCAATTTGGTGTGTCCGATTTTACCCCTATTTTGGGGTCGGCCGCCTGCTTTCGATGATGTTGCTCGTGATCTTGATCTTTTGACTGTTTCTTATAGATAAACATCATTGATTCCTCATCAAGGCAGCTGCTATCTCTCTTCTGTGTACCTTTACCTTCCTTAATAGTTATGGCTAGAGAAGTGTGGATGGATTCAGCCTTTTGCTTTGTAGTCTCCTTTTGACATTGCTGACTTTGTAAGGTTAGCATAGGTTGTTCATTTGCGTTTCCTACATGCTGATCAGCACTCGTTTCTGCAGCAAGAGGACTATATCTGGATCTTCAATGAGTGCAACTTGTTTCCCATAAAAGACTTTTCCATAAGGGCTGAGTTCTCGGACTTCAGCACGTAGCTAGTTCCCAAAGTTTCCTGGTAAGTCCTCCTCTAGCCTTGTAGTTTCATACAGTATCTCCTTGCATGCTTTGTGGCATAATGCCCAATTCTTCCACAAGAGTAGCAAGTGTGGGAGTCGCTCATATTTGAATTCTATCCACAACTTTTTACTTCCCAAGTTAATGACTACTCCTGTTTTTAGGGGGTATCTAGGTTGAGATTAACCCCGGCTTTGCCAACTTTATAAGTGGTGTTTCCTTTAGCTTCCAACTTCACATCTATGACTTCACCAACCTTGGCTGCTATTTCTTTGACGACTTCTTTTGTCACTCTACCAAAAGGAAGACCATACGGATGTACCCAAAAGGGGCAATGAGTGAAATCATAACAAATTTCAGGAACATCTGGATCACACTGTTGCAGCACGAGTAGATTACTTGAGAAAGACCACGGGCCGTTGTCTAATACTCTCTGCTTGTCAGCTTTTGACCTGAAGGAAAATGAAAAGAACCCTGTTTCTAGTATGGTGCAGGATACATTCTTTGTCTTCCAAGCCCGTTTCATAGTATTAAGAAAGCCTGAAAATTCACATTTGGGCGAGAGTAAGTTTTCCGAATAAAGTTAAACGGCATTCTGTCAGTTTTTCTTCAGAAATTCCTTCCGTAACATCTATAACGTCATCCTCGGACCAAAATTTACCCAAGCTTCTACACAGCGCCTCTAACCTGTTGTCCTCAGATAGCTGATCAGTCATATTTCCCTTTTTAGTATAGGTTCAAAGAGCGAAGAGGACTACCTCGGCAAAGAAGCCTCGCCCAAGAATGAGGATCGGGCTCGGCGCCCTTAGCTTCCTTCGGCCTTGTGCGAAGATATGCTCCATGACGATATTAGATCAAAAGGACCACCGGGCCTATTCCAAAAGAGAGCAAGGAGAAGCCCAACAAGGAAGGGACAATACAGATGCACGAAAGGTACTTAAAAGCGAAGGAGAATGGGAAATATTAAAAGGGTAGGGGCGAAAAGAGAGAAGCGGCTAGAAGGTATGTCGGGGAGAGGAAACCCCGTAATTAGGGTTTTTGGGGAGGACTCGAGAAGGGTATATAACCGTAGTCGCAGAGGGACCGGTAAGGGTGCGTTTGTTTGTGTTTACTTTTTTTTTGTTCCAGAACAAAAATAGAAAAAACTATTTCGTTCCTGAACAGTTTTGAACAAAAGAACGCGTTTGGTAAACTTATTCCTGAAATAAAAAAAGAACAGAAACATGTTTGGTAAATTTGTGTTCTTTTTTTGTTTCTTTTTATTTTTTAATATTTTTATTTTATTTTTCATTTTTTTCTTTATTTTTTCTTTTTTTCTTCTTTTGGCCGGTCGCCGGCCACGGCCATGGCCGGTGGCCGGCCGACGAGGGCCGGCGGCCTCGCCCGGCCACGGCGAGCTCGGCCTCGCCGGATCTGGCGAGCCCGAGCTCGCCCGCCTCGCCCCACGCATCGAGGCTTGGCGAGCTCGGCTCACCTGGATCCGGCGAGGCCGAGCTCGCCTAGCCAAGGCGAGGCCGAGCCTCACCAGGGGCCGGTGGCGCTCGGCCTCGCCGGGGACCGGCGACGCTCCGCGAGGTCGCCGCCCGACGACCGGTCGGGCCGCCATGGCCGAGGCCGGCGACGGCCAAAGAAAAAGAAGAAGAAGAAGAAGAAGAAGAAGAAGAAGAAGAGAAGAGTGGAGAGAGAAAATTTGTTCCAAAAAGTTGTTAAACAACAACTTTTTTTTTTCTTTGTTCTCGTTTTTTTTTGTTCCCTAACAAAAAAAATGATTTGGAACAAAACGCAAACAAACGCGACTTCTGTTTTTTTTTTGTTCGAACAAAAACAGAAAATCTGTTCATAAATAGAAATGAGAAACACAAACAAACAGGCCCTAAACTTTTCTTACCAAAATTAGGGTTTCGAAATGCTAGTAGAAAAAGGAGAAACGACAAGAGGAAGATGTGGGATTAAAGGCTTGGGCGATTCAACCGAAGAAGCGGAGACAGGGGTCGAGAAAGGTGCACCCCCATCTCACATGCTCGAATTTAGGGGCAGTTCCCCAAGAATCACAGATTGCCATATAGAATATTAAAAAAAAAAAATTGAAATTAAAGTCTAAGCCTAAAGTTAGAGATAGAAAGAGAAGGGGAGACGGAAAATAGGAAGTGGCGTCAGCGCCCAGCCGTCGGACCTACATGATTATTAATGGTTTCGACGATCATGGGCTCGAGATTTGCGCCCAAAAAGATTGGGACCGTTAGCCCTTTACCACACGATCAACCCCCACCGATCGTGCCGTGAAGTGCTAAAATGCGATGGACCGTCTTGCTCTAGGGCACTTCCTATCACTCAGGAAATTCTACCATCTTTTATATTTTGTAGTCTCGTTCTTGACAAACAAACGGCCATTCTCTCCACTCAGTAAATGTCGCGAGCAAAACCTTTTTCAGACATAGGTATGAACATTTCCCCGTTCACTCCTAAAAATCCAAAGGAGTATTTTCTTTGACAAGACTCGGAAAATGTTTAGACATACTTTTTGTTGGTTATTTACTTGTAAAACAAACAAAATTTGCTTTTTTATTGTCCCATATAGAAAAGTTGCGAGGAGATGAGTTACTTTATAAGTGTGAACCTTTTATAATATGTTCAAAGAAATGGTTGATGTATGGGCTAGACCCTAAATACTCGTGTGTGGGTACTCAATTATTAGGCACACTTAATACTTTGTAAAATTTGTCCATTTTTAGTGCCGGTCTTGCCATATAAAACAACCATTATCGATGTCGGCAATTTTTTACGAAATTTAATTAGGACTTAATTGGTAAATCGAAAGATTTATAACCAAATGATTTATAATCAAATTGGCACAAATATAATAAATTTGATTAGATGGACTATATTAATAAATTATCAAAAGATTTAGGATTTGATTGGTAAATCGAAAAGTTTATAACCAAATTAGCATAAATATAATAACATTTAATATCTTGTCTTTGGTATAATAACTAGAGGAGGAGAAAGAACAGGGCTTTTGTGGTCATGCCTCTTCGTGCGTGTCAACATTGAGATGCTGTTTGAAATTTCTTTCAAATATATTTTATTTGAGAATGTACTCTTTTTCCAGAGAAGTAAGCAGTTACGTCAATCTTGGCAAAGATACCGTGAGGGAGAATATTGGGTGGGATGGGCTAATTGTCCATCCATTTATTCCGTTAATATTTCTTTTTTTCTCATTTGACTTTTCCCTCACTCTCTCCCAAACTCCCACTTTGTCCGGAGCTCGCTCTCTCTCCCTCTCTCCCCCTACAACAACCGGATCCGCATCGTTGGCGGCGGCGACCGGTCCTCCGGCTAGTCGAGCGTCCTCGAGTACCTCGCCGGAATCGACCCGTCGCGGGGGCAGGGAATTTGCACGCGAATCCCTCTCACAGTGTGACTTCAAGACAACCCTTATGCGCCGTATGCGGATCGCCCAGAGCTCTTTCTCGAGATCAACGGCAAAGAAGTCCCCACCGACGAGGACCACATCTCCGAGGCCATTAATGCCGCCACCAATTAGATCGAGGTCCGGCAAGAACCAGACCGGGCATGGACTTTCCGATCCGGCTACATGCGCTGCTCTCCCACAGCGGCTGGCAATGCAGCGAGGGGATCTCGGCGGTCGCGGATCCGACGGCGGGGAGTCGCCGAATCGCGTGACGGTGAGGTGAGCGAGGTGTTGGAAGAACTCCCTCAACCTGGGAGACGGACCCATTGGTGGAGACCGGCCAGGCGTTGACCCACGAGATGGAGCGAGCCGGGCCGAAGCACTCGGGCGACCGCGGCGGGGCCCGAAGGAGGTGACGGAGTCTGGGACGAAGAGGAAGGTGTCGTCCGACGTGGCGGAGGAGGAGCATCAAGAACTGGGGGGGGGATGGAACCACCATCACCGCCACTCATGGTCGGGGGCGAGGGTGCGGCGGATGGAGTAGCAGTCGCGTGATTGAAGGGCCTTGTACAGGGTGCGGACCGCCGTCCGATTCGTGGGCTCAAGCTCCTCCGGATTTTTAGAGAAATTAGCCTTCTTCTCTTTTTTCTTTTTTCTTTTTTGAAGATTGTACTTCTTTTTTCAGAGATGTAAGGAGTTATGTTCGACTTAGCGAAGATACTGCGAGGGGGTTGAAGTTGCTAACTAACATCTAATGAAGGCAACAAACCAAGCGATGGGCAACCGAAAGAAATCCCGGATATTGACATTTGCTTTAGAGGCGCAGTTCTTCACTTTCACGTCGAGACAGTTTTCATGTGAGCAGATTCATGAGAAGAAAAACAGAGGAGAAGGACAAGAAAGAGATTTTGCAGTGGAAGGTTAGAGAACATGCAGATAAGCGATGCGGGAATTTTTTTAGATACGAAATTTATTCAAGGTTACAAAACATACAACATGACGTCCATAGCAGGACCTGCAATGGAAGGCTACAGACAAATGAAATTCGTACAAAACACACTGTCACCACATCGAAAGCTGGAAACTAGCACCCATGCGCTAACGATCCTTTAATTCGCAATGGACACGAATGGAATTACCAATATTAGGGTGCATGTGATGAAAATCCACAAGTCACCAAGTAAAACATACATAAGAAGACCACATTCAATGCATCCAAGAACAATAGCTAACATAACAAACACAAATTGAAGCCTCGAGTCAATATCTCGTCCTCTCGTCTTGATGATGAATCTTTGCCTGATTATCTTAATTGCCACACAGATAAGGAGGATGCTTGATGCATTGGGAATGTTGGCCAGACCTATAGAATTGTGCTTCTCCCTAATGGGCTGGCGCAAGGCCAGCTCAAGTGCATCAAGACCTTCGTTGGTTTGAGCTACATGTTGTGCTACATGCCTTAACATCACCAAGCAGCTTGTTAGATAACCGTCTTTCATAGAAGTGCAAACAATAAGGATCAAGAAGAAGCATGTCGATAGATAAGCAGACAAATATGGGCGATTGGAACTGATTTCATGGATTCAATATGAAACTAGCATATTCATAAATTAACATACAAAAAAATTTAGGCAATTTGAATAGGTTTTAGTATGCAACATTGAAAAGGACGAATTCACTTGATCTAAGTGGAGTGCAGATGGTGTCCAAACAAAACAACATGAATTTACTTAAGTCCTCCAACTTGTTGAAGGGGGTTAGACTATAGAGATGTTGTGGTACTTACCTTGGAACATTGTGATTGGTTGAGCAATGATTTTCCATTGATCTCCGACCTATGCAGGGTTACTTGTCTTCTTTACTTCTCTAGCATGTCTTATGGATAATATATACATATATATATATATATATATATATACATGTATCTATATGGATGTATATACATGTATATATATTGTTGGGGAGAACTCGGGTACAACAATTCACCACGGCCAAACGCAATCCAAGATCAATTTCTCCCCTGAAGCTAAATCAACTAAAAATCTCTTAACCCCCAGCAACAACCAGTAATGTATAGCCTCAGAAAATGCAAATATAATGCTGAAATGATAAGTAGACAAAGCAAATAACGACACCAAGGATTTAACGTGGAAAACCCGATGCGGGAAAAACCACGGACTGCCCAAAAACATCCACTAATCACCAAGAATAGCAGGATACACAAAGTATTCTTCTCTAGTCACACACTAGAGGATCAACATCAACATTACAATCATCTTTTTCTCACCACATAGGTAGATAAACAAGTTTGGAGCAAGAAAACCTTAACCGCAACTGGAGAATTCGGAGACAGTTCTCGACGAACAAAAACCCTCAACTCGTAGCCCTCGGTCTCACGAACAACATACTGAAATTTGAGCCGATTCCGACAATATTTGGCCTTCGAATCAAAGCCGCAAAGTTGCAGCCTTCTTCTTTTCTTCTATTCTCCTTCGGCAACGGTTTTTCTTTTCTCTCTCTCACTTCTTTTTTTTTTTTCGGACGCGCACCTCTCCACGCACGACAATCGCTTCTTTTTGTTTTTGGTTTGTTTTCTTTTTTTTCTTTTTTATTTAATGTTGGCTGGGCCCCACATGAAGGTGGACCTAGCCAACAAATCTCCCCCTCCACCTCATGTGGGAAGGTTCGTCATGCCCGCTTTTCTTCTACAAGCGTCAAGCTTCACCACGGGCAAGGCTTTGGTCATCATGTCGGACTACCCACGGCCGATGCATAAGGAATTTTCATCATCTCAACCTTCTCTTTATCACTTGAAGGACACTCATTACTACTCAACTTAAAATGGCTTGCAAGTGGAGTACTCACCGGTTTACATGTGCTCATGTTGAATCTTTCAAGCACCTTTTCAATATACTTCTCTTGAGATAACCACGCTTTCTTATTCTTCCCGTCACTAGTAATTCTCATGCCTAAGATTTGCTTAGCCGGGCCTAGGTCTTTCATTGCAAAAGCTTTACTCAACTCATTTTTCAAGCTCTTGATTTTCTTGGCATCATGCCCAACAATCAACATATCATCCACATAAAGTAGGAGAATAAGAAAATCATTATCTGAGAATCTTTTCATAAAAACACAAGAATCGAGTTTGTCTTACCGTATCCTTGTTCTTCCATGAATGACTCAAACTTCATATACCATTGCCTAGGCGCTTGCTTGAGACCATATAAGCTTTTCCTCAATCTACATACAAGGTGCTCCTTGCCTTCAACTTCAAAACCCTCCGGTTGCTCCATATATATCTCTTCTTCTAGGTCTCCATGAAGAAAAGCCGTCTTTACATCAAGTTGTTCAATTTCTAAATTCAAACTGACGGCCAACCCAAGAACAACTCGAATAGAAGACATCTTTACAACCGGTGAAAAAATCTCTTCAAAGTCTATGCCCTTCTTTTGACGAAAGCCCTTCACAACGAGTCTAGCCTTGTATCGTGGTTTTAAACTATTTTCTTCTGTCTTCAACTTGTACACCCACTTATTTGTGAGTGTTCTCTTACCCTTAGGCAACTTCACCAATTCAAATGTGTGGTTTTCATGCAAGGATTTAAGCTCCTCTTGCATAGCTTCATGCCACTCATTCTTTCGTTCACATGATATAGCCTCTTCATAAGTTTCTGGCTCTCCGGCATCAGTGAGTAAGACATACTCATGTGACAAATATTTTTGAGAAGGCCTACGCTCTCTTTCAGATCTTCTAACTTGAGGTAGGATAGATTGCTCTTGCTCGGCTATTTCACTGTCTCGGCTGAAGAATCAACATTATGTGAGGACTCACCATCTTCATGATTTCCATGCACTTCTCCCCCATGATTTCTATCAACATTAGAAGGATTTGGGCTGAAACTAACTGAACATTGAGTTGTATTCTTTGGTCTCTCTGCCTTGTCAATGTCTTCAAGAGTTTGATACTCACAAAACACCACATCTCGGCTTCTAATGACTTTCTTTGCAACTGGATCCCATAACCTGTAGCCAAACTCTTCATGTCCATAACCTAAGAAGATACACTGTTTAGACTTGTCATCAAGCTTGGATCTTTCATCTCTTCGTACATGCACAAAAACACGACAACCGAACACTTTTAGATGGTTGTAGGAAACATCCTTGCCACTCCAAACTCTTTGCGGAACATCCCCCTTAAGAGGAATTGATGGAGATAGATTTATCAAGTCCACTGCTGTTCTCATCGCTTCACCCCAAAATGACTTAGGCAACTTCGCATGAGAAAGCATACACCGAATCCGATCATTAATTGTCCGGTTCATTCTCTCTGCTACTCCATTATGCTGTGGTGTTTTTGGAACAGTCTTCTCAAGCTTGATACCATAATCCCTGCAATAGTGTTCAAATGGGCCTCTATATTCACCACCGTTGTCAGCCCAAACACATTTAAGCTTCTTCCCGGTTTCTCTCTCCACATTGACATGAAATTGCTCGAAAACCGCAAGTACCTGATCTTTAGATTTCAAAGCAATAGCCCACACTTTTCTAGAACAATCATCAATAAATGTCACAAAGTATAATGCACCTCCAAAAGTTCTAGCATCCATGCAACAAACATCAGTGTGAACTAAATCAAGTACATTTGATTTCGTGTGTGGAGAGGAACTATGAAATGAGAATCTATGTTGCTTACCCGTAAGATAATGAGTGCATTCCTTTAGATTCTTCTCCTTCAAAGATAAAGGTTCTTTCTAGCAAGAGTCTCAAGTCCTTTCTTGCTAAGATGACCCAGCCGTATATGCCATAAATCAACCGAGGAATCCTCCACTGCATTTACCTCTTCTTTAATCAAGTCAGCTTGCATGATGTAAAGAGAGCCTGTCTTCTTACCCTTTGCCACTACCATGGAACCTTTAGTCAACTTCCATTTACCATCAAAGAAGGAATTACAATAACCATCATCATCTAAGGCACCCGTAGAGATCAAGTGAAGTCGAATATCCGAAACATGTCTCACATTTTTCAAAAACAAATTACATCCGACATCGGTTTCCAAATAAACATCTCCCATGCCAATAACCTTGGAAACATCACTATTTCCCATCCTAATATAACCAAAGTCACCGCTGTGATAAGAAGCAAAGTAATCACGCCGTGAGGTGACATGAAAAGAAGTCGCAAAATCAACAACCCACGTAGATTCTTGGCATGTAAGATTCATATATCCGTCGTCACATACGAACACAATATCGCCATCGGATGCAACCGCCGTTGTAGCTTGTTTCTCTTCTTTCTTTCGATCTCCAATTCTATCATGGGATCTATCCCTCTTTGGCAACCAACACTCTTTTGCATAATGTCCCATTTTGCCGCAATTATAACACTTGACACTCCTCCTCGGTCTTGATTTTGACCTTCCTCTTGACTTGCCTCGGGTATCATTTCTTTGAAACCTTCTTGATTGACTTCTCGCCTCGTTTTCTATAACCAGAGCATCCGATGTAGAAGCATAATTTAAGCCTCTTCTTCTTGTTTCTTCATTGAACAGGCTTTCTTTAACCATGCTCATAGAAAGCACACCAAAAGGAGCCGAGTTGTTTAATGCCACAACCAAGGTGTCCCAACTATCAGGAATAGTACCAAGTAATAAGCATGCTTGCAATTCATCACCAAGATCAATCTCAAGATTTGTCAATTGATTTACAACATCTTGAAATTCACTCAAGTGTTCCGCCATATTACTCCCCTCCTTGTATCTCAAATTCACAAGTCGCTTGACTAGAAGAGCTTTATTTTGTGGAGTTTTCTCTCATAGAGATCTTGTAATTTCTTCCACAAAGTGTCCGCCTTCGTTTCTTGAGCAACATGATGAAACACACTATCATCAATCCATTGTCGGATAAACCCAACTGTTTTCCGATTCATTCTCTCCCATTCTTTGTCTTCCTTATCTCCTTTGGCTTCATCACCCTCAATAGGATCAAATAAGTCTTTGCAATATAACACATCTTCCATCCGAGGCTTCCAAATAGAATAATTCGAGGCATTTAACTTAAACATGGTGCTGCTGGTTTCTTCCATTTAACACAAGAATTTCAACCTCGCTATGATACCACTTGTTGAGGAGAACTCGGGTACAACAATTCACCATGGCCAAACGCAATCCAGGATCAATTTCTCCCCCGAAGCTAAATCAACTAAAAATCTCTTAACCCCCAGCAACAACCAGCAATGTAAAGCCTTAGAAAATGCAACTATAATGCTGAAATGATAAGTAGACAAAACAAATAACGACACCAAGGATTTAACGTGGAAAACCCGATGCGGGAAAAACCACGGACCGCCCAAAAACATCCACTAATCACCAAGAACAACAGGATACACAAAGTATTCTTTCTAGTCACACACTAGAGGATCAACATCAACATTACAATCATCTTTTTCTCACCACATAGGTAGATAAACAAGTTTGGAGCAAGAAAACCTTAACCGCAACTGGAGAATTCGGAGACAATTCTCGACGAACAAAAACCATCAAGTCGTAGCCCTCGGTCTCACGAACAACATATTGAAATTTGAGCCGATTCCGACAATATTTAGCCTTCAAATCAAAGCCGCAAAGTTGCAGTCTTATTCTTTTCTTCTATTCTCCCTTCGGCAGTTTTTCTTTTCTCTCTCTCACTTTTTTTTTTTCGGACGCGCACCTCTCCACGCACGACAACCGCTTCTTTTTGTTTTTGGTTTGTTTTCTTTTTTTTCTTTTTTATTTAATGCTGGCTGGGCCCCACATGAAGGTGGACCCAGCCAACATATATATATATATATATATGTATGTATACACATGTATATACATGTATATGTATATATACATGTATATATATAGGAAAGGAAGAGCATGAGGGATTAGATTGGAGTTTTCCCGTAACCTGACTTAAGTCAAACTTAAAACCTTGCTGACAAAACTTGTCATTGTCAAGGTTTAAGCATACGAGCTTTCCTGTGACCTGCCAGCAAGGTTTAAGTCAAGCTTAAAACCTTGATGAACCTTGCTTACAAAAATAAACTTAAAACCTTGCTAACAAAAACATTTGTTAGCAAGGTTTTAAGTTGACTTAAACCTTGCTGACAGGTTATAGGAAAACTCCATTTCGATCCCTATATAGAGATTGGATGAGGAGCATCAATGATTAAATTGGAGTTGCTCCCCTCCTGATTCCAGACTCCACTTTAATCCCTCATGTTTTGCTGACAAATGTTTTTGTCAACAAGGTTTTAAGTTTGTTTTCTTTAGCAAGGTTCAGCAGGGTTTTAAGTTTGACTTAATCCTTCCCATGACCTTCCGCCAAGGTTTAAAGTCAAACTTAAAACCTTGCTGAACCTTGCTGACGAAAACAAACTTAAAACCTAGTTGATAGGTTATAGGAAAACTCCAATCCGATCCCTATATAGGGATTGGATGAGGAGCTTAAATGATTGAATTGGAGTCGCTCCCCTCTTGATTCCAGGCTCCACTTTAATCCCTCATGTTTTGCTAACAAATGTTTTTGTCAACAAGGTTTTAAGTTTATTTTCATCAGCAAGGTTCAGCAAGGTTTTAAGTTTGACTTAAACCTTGGCCGGCAAGTCATAGGAAAACAAACTAAAACCTTGCTGGCAGGTCACATGAAGGTTTAAGTCAAACTTAAAACCTTGCTACCTTGCTGAACCTTGCTGACGAAAATAAACTTAAAACCTTGCTGACAGGTTACAGAAAAACTCCAATCCGATCCCTATATAGGGATTGGATGAGAAGCATGAATGATTGAATTGAGGTTGCTTCCCTCTTGATTACAGGCACCACTTTAATCCCTCATGCTCCTTATACATACATACATACATACATACATACATACATAGACTTATCATTAATCTCTCATACTCTTCCTTTCCTATGTACTTATTGTCACTGGGACAATGAGGAGGAGAATTGGAATCGGGAGGGTAGTGACTCCAATCCAATCATTCATGCTCCTCATCTTGACTCCACTTTAATCCCTCATGCTCGTCATTGTCATTGTCACTTAGGGGTGAGCATGGTCCGGGTTGGGCCGGCCCACCCCCTAACCCTAGGACCAACTCACACAGTGCTGGTCCTCAATTCTTGGGACCGAGGACTGACCCTATTGAGCTTAGGACTGAGGACCGGACTGACCCAATGGGTTCAGTCCGATTTCAGGGTCAACCCGGGACCAACCGATAATTTATTTATTTCATTTTTTGTACTATCTAAAAAGGCAATCGAGGACTGGACAGACTTAATGGGTTTGGTCTGATTATAGGGTTAACACAGGACCAACCAATAATTTTTTATTTTATTTTTTGTACTCCCTGAAAAGGCGAGCGAGGACTAGAATGACCCTATAGGTTTAGTGATGAGCGAGGTCAGTTAAGAGAGGCGAGCGACAAATGTCGAGTGGGGTGAGCGTCAAGCATTGAGCAGGGAGCAACAAGCCAGGTGAGCATTGAGCGACGAGCGGCACGAGTGACCCAAAATAAGTGAGGCAAGTGTCAAGTGGCGAGTGGAGAAGTTATTTCTTTCGGTTTTGGCAAATTAAAGACTAAGAGGACAAATAAGACAGAAGAGAATGAGTATTAGAGGAGCATGCTGTGAGGAGCTATTTATGCTCTTTTGAACTCCGTGAGGACTTCTTACAAAACATATTTTTCCTTTGTAAATTATGGCTTTTGACGCCGTAAAAGACATTAAAAGATCTAAGTTATTAAAAAATAGTGTAAAATTACTTGAACTCCTTACTAAGGAGCTATTTAATGTTGTTGACGCCGTTTATTTTAAGGTTTTTTATATAAAAAATTATAAATAATATACTAGATATAATATATATATATATATATATATATATATATATATATATATATAATCGAGTTGGTTGGACCGACCCTAAACTCCCAAGACGAGGACCAACCCACACAAGTGCTGATCCAGGAATCTCGGGACCAAGGACCGACCCGACCTCCTTGGGAATTGGGCTAGGACTAGTGGGGTTGGGCCGGTCCAGGGTTGACCTTAGACCGATGCTCACCCCTAATACATATGACAATGAAGAGGAGGAGGAGAATTGGAATCAAGAGGGAAGTGACTCCAATTCAATCATTCATGCTCCTCATCCTGACTCCACTTTAATCCTCCATGCTCCTCATTGTCATTGGCACATACATACATACATATGATAATGAGGAGGAGAATAACATGATGAGAGCATGAATGATTGAATTGGAGTCGCTCCCCTCCTCATTCCAATTCTCCTCCTCATTATCATATGTATGTATGTTATAGATAAGCATAGTGCTAGATTCATCTCAAAGGCCCATATCTTGCATTTCCATCATAAAAGGCTAATTTTTGCCGGACTATCTTGATCGTTGTATAGATAAGCGTAGTGATAAATTCATTGGTAACGTTGGCTCAACCTATAGAGCCACGCCTGTCCCTGATGAGCCGACGCATGGCCTCATTTACATTCTATAGCAATTTGAGCTACACGCTCTACTCCACTTCTTTTGGACTTAAAATCAGCAAACAACTTGTTGGACATCCGTTTTTCACTGAAAGTCAAACAATAAGGTTCAAGAATAAACCCCTGGATCGTTTCACCAAACCAAAACAAAATTTGGGCGATTTGTACTTGTTCTATGAGTCTCCAATGCAACATGAGGAAGGAAAAATTCATCGTATAGATTGTTTCCGAATAAAATAGCATTTGCACAATGGAACACACTCGATGGACATGATCAGATACAGAGATTTTTTTTTACCTTTTTTTCCAAAGGAAGAAACTCAAAAGGGCACGAATTTGCTTGTAGTCTTTCTAAGTTATTGAAGGAGGCTGGACTGCAGAAGTGAAGTGATGTTGTAGTTCGCAGTTTATGCTTACCTCCGATCACCATTGTCAGTTGAATCGTTGTTCTCCATTAAACTCCAAGCTTCGTGTGATTAACATCTTTCTTCCTTGTCTGGAACAAAACTTGATGTGAGCCTGCAATTTGGCAAACGCATTTTCTTGACGATCATAAGGCAAAACTTTTAGGATGCAGAAAACGCCATACTCCAAAAGTCGCCGGCCCACCCGCCCGCCGGCCGCACTCCTAAGTTTTCGGTGACAATACACCCCCCGCTCGCGGGTTTTAATACCCTAGACAAACTCATTTGCAGAAAACTCGACTAGCTCCTCTTTTGCAAAAGACCCCCTGCACTCGACCTTTATTACACTTGACAAACATATAGGCAGAAAACGCCACTACAAATGATGATGCACTGTGGGAAGCACGACAGCTCCTCTTTTGCAAAAGACCCCTGCATTTGAGTTTGTCTCGAATGAACCCCTACACTTAACAATATATCTATCTATCTATCTATCTATCAATGAGCCCCCAACTCTTGTATATGAAGTGGGCAAAGATTTATTTACCAATAGATTGAAAAAAAGTGATTGAAGTTTATTTGTTTCGCGAAAAATTTATAAATTTTAAAATATTTTTCATAGACTTATCATTTATATATTTGGTAAAAATGTATATATAAATGAAAAATATTTTTATTGTTCGTGAAAAAGTTTAAACATAAATCATTATCAATAATGAATATATTTTTTACCAGTTAATTATTACAAGCGATAAAACTAATCATTTTTACTTTTTCAAATTGTTTTTTTTTCTATAAAGCACACGGACTTTTGCACTAATGAATAAGAAGAAACTAAGACTTATTTTTATTTCCTCAATGATTTTTTTGGCCAAGTACCTTTAATGGTTACACACATTTTTGAAAAATGGTAAGAAATGATTTTTATTTTCATATATGGTCTTATTACAACACCAAGCGCTTAATTATATTCTTGTCATACCATCAGATCACGAGAAGGTGTCCTCCACGTGTACGGTTAAGATCGAATTCCCACGCTATACAAGTGGACCTGACCTGTAGACAAGTGTCGCAACCCTTCACAAAAACCCTAGCCTCCTTTCCCCGGGATAAGTACACTATCAGTGCCAAAAGTTGTGTACGGCGCTCACTTTGGTGCCAAAAGTTTCTGTTGGATCACTTTTGTGCCAAATTGGAGAAAAAACGATCACTTTGGTGCCACCGGCAAAAATTCCGGCCAAATTAATTACGTGGCTTTTATATTTAAAAAAAAAAAGTTTCTCAGCTTTTAAACGACGACGTTTTCCATCCTCTTCAAGAAACGACGTCGTTTTGCCCTTATATGTGGACATCCTCGCAAAAACGACGCCGTATAGCTCAATGTGGATTGAAATTAGGGTTAGGGTTTCTTCCTCGCCGCTCAGCCACCGTTGTTCGCCCGCCAACGCTTGGCCACCGTCGCTCGGCCACCATTGTAGATGCTCGACCGGGTGAGCAAGGAGAGAATGAGATTGTTGCTCAAGCAAGAAGTGGCAGGAAGAATAGGAGGCGAGGGCGGAGGAGGAGGAGGAAGAAGAGGGGTCAAAGGTGCCGCTACTGGTGCGTCGCCGCTGTTGCCACTCGTGCCGTTGTTGGTGCTACTACTAGTGCGCTGTTGGTGTTGCTGCTGGTGCCGTTCGCTGCTGGTGTCGTTCTTTAGGGAAGAAGACGACATGCCTCCTCTCTCTCCCCGCTCTCTCTCTCTCTCTCTCTCTCTCTCTCTCTTTCAATTTGGGGATTTAAGGTTTCGATTTGGGGGAAAGAAGCCAAACGACGTCGTTTTTGTGGTTTAGATGCTGATTGTGCTCTCCGGCGAGCCACATCAGCCTAAAAAATTAATAAAAAAGTGCCACGTCAGATTTCCGGTCAATCTGATCGGAGTTGGCACTAAAATGATCATTTTTTAAATTTTTTGACACTTAAGTGATCCAACGGAAACTTTTGACACCAAAATGAGCACCGTACACAACTTTTGGCATTGTTAGTGTACTTATCGCCCTTTCCCCCGTTGCTCCATTTGGTGTCCCCTATTTTTGTTGGTAATTTGTTTATAAAACAAATGAAGAGGTGCCTTGTCCCACATCAAAAAAATGTGAGTGCGCAAGTGGACGAGATTTGGCACTAACCGATGATCATTAATTTTATTTATTGAAAATTCAGATTTATTTCTATAAAAATTAACTATAAAGTCATGTTGAAATAGTGCGACTGTTCACGAAAAGTTACGATTATTTATTATTTATTATTATTTAATTACGAATTTTTTATGTTTTTTCGACGTAACCTTTAAGACGTACTTGTTCATTTTGTAACCTTTCTCGAAGGTTGCCTTTATTCTTTTGCAACCGTTTGAAGAGTTGCCTCTATTCGAAAGACAAAAATAAGTACGTTTGTTTTGAGATCAAACACACTTATTCTTCCATTTTTTTTTCGTTTTCTTTGAAAAGAAACCACGGTCATTGTTTCTAATTGTTTTTCATGAGAGACCCTGGAGAAATACTAGAATTGCTATTTAGTATTCTCATTTGAGAGTTTGTTGTATTCTGGAGGAAATTTACCGGTGACCATTAGCAACTTTGTGGGACAAATAAATCCTTAAAGAAAGTGATATCATGCCTCAAAGTCTGACTCGAGTACTCTATAGATCCGTCTTCATTGTTCTACCCAATTCGAAGCCATATTTTCCAACACTTTTTGCAAAAGACCCCCTGCATTTGAGTTTGTCTCAAATGACCCCCCACACTTGACAAATATTTATCAATTACCCGCCAGATGAGAAAAGTGGCTGGCCAGAGATTCACACGCACCTCACACACTTACGATCTCCGTCTCCAGCTCCAGCTCCACTCCGCCGATATCTCACCTTTTTGAATTTGGATTTTTGCTTTTCAAGTGTGTTGCTCTTCGTTGGCATTTGGCAAGCAAAAGAGTGCGTGGTTCAATTACGCATGGGAATGGTTGTTTAGTCTAGTTCCTCTTCATTTCGAGGAGGGCAGGGATTTAATAGTTATGGTTTTTATTTCTTGATTTCTGAAAGTCGATATTTGAGTAGAGATGTGAATTGGTCTGGTTCAACACGGGAATTAGACTGACCTGTTTGAGGTCAGTTCTAGGGAGAACCGGTTTAGCTCCCAATTCTATGAACCTCAAAGCGGCCTAGGAATGGATTGGTTCCTAGCTTCAAAGCCGGCTCTGCTGGTTCTACTTGAGGATCGTTTCAACCTGGGAATCGGGTTAAACCGGTTTTCAAGTCTTTTTTCTTTTTTTTTTTTTTTTAATTCCTTTGCAACCAAGGAAAATTGAATCGTGTTTTGACATGAAGAAACAACAGCTTAACCACTTGAAAAATACATGGTTCTTGCAAGTTTTATATTATTATAAGAATTTGATTTTTCGCAAAATAACATAAGAAAAAAGTGAGCCAGTTTTCGGGTAGATGCACCCCTTGTTAATCATTATGTGTTTGGCCTTGAATTCTTTGATACGACTTGATGTGTAGTATTTTGACCATTGAATCCATTTTTAAGCCTTTATTTGAGAAAATAAAAAGTACTTCAAATCTTTATTTGAAAGTTTCCCTTTTGTTTACTAATAAATGTTGCCATAATGTTCTATATAAAGTGGGCAAAGAGATTAATTCAAGTTGGGCCCTAGAATGAATGTTGAATTGTTCATAGTTTTCAATTTTTTAGATGATTTTTTAGATAATTTAAATGAAAAAAAGATCATTATTTAGGATTTATTTGTTTCATGGAAATTCCATATTTTGTAAAATATTTTTGAAGAAATGATAGTTTGTATCTCTTGTAAAAATGTATGACTAAAAATATTTTCATGGTTCACAAAAAAGTTTTAGACATAAAATTTTTGCTTGGTATGCGGATGGGCTGTTAACAGGGGCATTGGGTGTATAACATGCATTATCTTAATGATGGTCTTTGGAAGGTAATGTATCATCTAACTTTCCATACAACTAACCAACCCGAACGAGAGAACAAGCAATTTTTCATTGATGTTATGTTTACCTGTCATGTGATTTTTTATATGGGCTGCCTCCTGCCGGTCGTATCTGCCTTTGTTTTACCGACAAACTGACTCATTATCAACCTATGTTATTAGCCCTGCAGATGAAGCGTTTAGATTGATGATGAAGCTTCAGAGTAGTCATTCCAGAGGATAATGTTAATCCATATCTTTCGACTTTGTGAAGGCCCTTATTTATACTTTCTTTCCCCTTTTGCTGTGCAATTACAAGTCAAGAGGTCATGTGTTTCTCCATCAGGCTGGCTCTTTTCTTCATTGCATGAAGTTTATGGTCGGTCTGCTGTATAGATGCATCCATCCCTCATTAATCATTATAGATTTGGCGTTGAATTCTGATACAAGTTGATGGGTGGCATTCGACTATGGAAGCACGATGGTGGGACCCAACTTTTACAGCTTCCAAGACAGATTCGGTTGTGGTTCTCTTTGAAATGGACAGGGAGTCTGTAGGATGGAGTTTTCTTAGGTAATGTAAATGCCGAAGGGAATCATTCGTATATTTCTTCGAGCAAGGCGGCTAGTGAGATCATCGCCGGACCACCAGCGAGGGCAGATATATTAAGTATAAATGCTCATATATATATTTCATAATAGAATTAATGTTAGGTAATGTATTCGCTACAGGGCATCATGCTATTTTCTTATTTTGTGAATTGAGAATAATTTATAACACTGACCTCTTGATTTGTTACTTTTAAAACATTAAACCTAAAGTATTTTATGAATGAACCTTCTTACATGTCCATGCACAGCCCTGTAAACTAGCATATTCATTTAGTACTAAATGCTCGTTTTCTTTTTTGAATCTTGCTTTTAATTGACGATTTTCGAAGATTGGTGATGTCGCGACCAAATTTCCAGGTGAACCACCTAGGATTTGGCTAATGGATTACCAAGCTTAGACTTAGTTCGGGCTCTCCGAAACGCATACCAATTCGCGACTTATGTTCAAATTTTTAACTTTTTAATCAGGAGTCACCACTAATCTATTTTTCGGTGGGTCGATTAAAAACCGAAGTAAAGTAACGAAAGATTTACTTTACTCCTATGAACCAGAGATTGTGAGTTCGGGGACTTGATTACGTTAAATTTCTTTAACGCCCTTTCGGTACCTTTCTCTTTTATTTTGAAAAAATGTTTGGGCAGGCAGCTTCAATTGATTTTAAATCTATCTCTCTAACATGTGAGGTGATCATACGGGTGTGCAAACCACCAATTTAACATTGTGATTTCTAATTAATATCACATCGATAGGCAACTTTATGCAATGCATGCTGCTAATGAAATGATATGACATGACAATATGACCTAAACTATATAACCTAAATAAGCATGCAGTTTATCCTAAAGAATGGAATTGATTTATTCTAAGACAATTTTTTTGTATTTTTCATGAAATTTGAAATTAAAATCATCCAATGGTTAAATGTGTAATCTAAATTAACCAAATGACCTAATTCGATGACGAGCAATTTCTAATTAAATGAACCTAGCGATGATCACTAGATAATGTGTATTTCATGAACCTAATTCTATATGACATGTACATGATTTTTTTTTGTATTTTTTTTATAAAAATTGGTAATTAAAATTACTAAAAATAAAAATCTAATTAAAGTGAGATATTATCTATTTTAAGTTAGGAAATAGACTAATCTAAATCCTATCTTAACTTAGAAATTTATCTCGACATGCAATTTAATTAAAATATATTATCTAACCTAGATATCATCTAAACATGCATTTTAAAAAAAATAACTATCCTATCATGCAATTTTATCTAGGAAAATCAATTCTAATCTAGATAGAATGCAAGTACAATTTTTTTTGTATTTTTGGGATAAACAAAACAATTAAAAGATAAGCACCAAATCATTCATGGTCATCAAAGATATTATCCATCATTCAAATTTGGAAATGATATCTAATCAACTTGATTATTTCGCTAATAAAATCGATAAATTGATCTTAAACCTTAAAAATCAAAATATCAATTTTATTCCTGCGTGATTAATTATTCCATCTAAAGCCTTATAGATGGAATAAAAAAATTGGCATGCGGTACATCGGCAATTTCAATCAATCACGCATCCAGGAATATTTCAAGTAAGGTAACGGAATTTTCGAAAATCAAAATAAATAAGATGTTCACCTAATTTGAATATTGGCTTCCAAATCCGATCCTTGAACGGCAATGTGGTGGTGTTCGGTTGCTTGATAGTCACCCGATGGGTTCCACGAGTCCTGCGAAACAAAAATTTCCAAGCTCAACAGGGATCAGGACTCGTCGATGATTGGGCACAGGCACAACGAATCTTTCTTTTTTTTTTCCTTTTTAATTGGTTTGTCCTTCACTGTTGGCTCCGTGGGATCCTTTAATCTTCCGATGTTCCCATTAAATTTTCAAACTTTGACCACATAAATTCTCCACCTGCAAAGAAAAACCATTATGCGTCGTTGCTGGGGATTCCGCGGACGACCTAATGGGCCACACGGATGCGGTTTGCATCGGGGATGGCAGCTCGAACTCGGAAAAACGTTGCCGCAGCAACAGGATCGTTGGGGTCGGCTTGCTGCGTCACAGGTGCAGATTAGAACAGCGCGTCCTTTGGAAATTGCAGCTCGTCACCAGATGGAAATCAAAAACCAAGGAGTGCATGACAAGAGACGTGGCAAGTGCTAGTCTTCTTTTCAATGCATGTCCTCTGTATCTATTGCATCCGTGAAGAAGGAGATGGGAAGTGAAGGTCAGCCCCCTTTTTCTCTTTCTCTCTCCACGTGTGGTCGTGTATCAATCTATGGCCTCTCAGAAGTAATTCTTGCTCGACCACGTGTTTATCTGTCGAAGTGGGCTATTGCTTTGTTGGGTGATGGTCAGCAAACTTCATCGATGAAGGCGTGAGGGGATGAATCCGTCTGTCGTTCCGTCGGGCACAATTGCGAGGCACCGAAAGGACATGATGAGCGCGAGAATTGCTGACCGCGAGCAAGAACGTTGGTCTCCGCGTCAACGAGGACGCGATAGCAAGAACTGGTCGTAGCGCTGGATCTTCACTGGTGCAGGTCGGCTTTGAGGCAAGAGGAAGCGGCTGGGGTGCTCGATGAGGGACGGTAGATGTGATGGAAGAACTAGGTTTTGAAACTTCTCGGGATGTTCTCCCTTCTTCTCAATGGGAATACCTCTCGCTATGGTGTTTCACTTTTGGCCGGGTATTCAATGTGTGGCCTCCCAAAACTCTACACGAACATCCCTTTTATAGGCTAAGGATTAGGATTTTATTTTTTCTTCAAATCAATATCCACGAAGATTTTTTCCGAACGCAATATTTCTATTTTTATTTTTCACATCTCTTTTAGATTTCCTTTGCAAAAAATGAATATTCTCCACTGATTTTTCAAAATTGCAATAGGATTTTTTCAAATTTGAAATCTCGCAAAGATGAGTCTGTAATATCTCCTTGAGGATACAGGCTTGGGCTAATTTGCTCCCTTCGTGGGCTCGCTTTAACTTGTTAAATTAAAGTTTAGAACCACTAAATCAAACCCATCCGTCACCATCCCAATGCAAATAAAATAAAAAAATGCTCCTCAAACTATATGCTATGCAACTTAATTTATTTTTTTAGGGGTTAAAAATTAATCCATAAATTTTTTATGTAATAAATAAATGACTGGTTCGTCAAAATTTAGGTGTCAACAGGTGATAAAATAATAAAAGTAAAACTTAGAAAAATGGATGTCCATAAACCGTGATGTTACATACAAAATGGGCGAAAGATTAATTCAAGTTGGCCCTTAATCTAGAATAAAGCAAGCAAATTAAAGACGTTCAATCAATCATGGTTTTCGTTTTTCCAAGTAAGTAAAAATTTTAAAAATTTTAGGTTAAAATTTAGAAGATGTGACCTTAACTTACTTTAAGGAAGCAAAAGAATCTAGGCTTATTTTCAAATTCATCAATAATTTTGTTTTGGCCAAGTACCTTAATTATCGTGCGAAATCTTAATAAATGTTAAGAAATGATTATTTTTAATATAAGGTCTTACACAATATCATGCCATTAATTCTAATTTGTCATACCGTAAGATCAAGAGACATTTTCCTCCTCATGTTACGGTTCCCGATTGATCTTCTCTCATATAGCTTCTACATTTAAACTTGAAACAATATTTAGGACAGTATGAGCTATGCTATATCATTCGATTTGGATGTTTTCAAGATGCTCCTAATAACTAAGGAATTATATACTCCTAATAACTAAGGAATTATATGTGCTTTTTCTTATGTGGATCCTATTCTAAAAAAACTTCATGAATTGATCCACCTTTCTTTGAAATAGGGGATCTTCTAGTAAGTGATTTCATTTTTTTCATTCGACTCTGATGGACCTTTGACCATAACTCACCTGCTGATTTTTCAACTTCATTATATTTGGAGCTAGATCAACTATTTCATTAAATAATATTGAGAATATTTCTCGTCTTAGCGTGGACTGACTCCAGCCATGTAGTAGAGGCCAGCCCGGAGTCAAGAAGCAAAAGAAGATGGTACTCTCTCTTTCTCGGTCTATTATGGCTTTAAGCGAGGACTCAACATTCACAAGGCTTCAATTTTACGCGATGGCATTATAACTAAAAGGGGAGAAGGGACGGCGTTGCTGTGGTTGTGCCTCTTTGTACAGGTCAATTTTAGATGATTTTTATATTTTTTTTTCAAATCTGCCTTTACTTAAGGGTTAAGTGTCCAGCCATTTATTCCTTTTTTCTCATTTGGCTATCTCTTGCCTCTCTCTCTCTCTCCCCCTACAGCAACCGGATCCGCCCCTGCTCGACAGGCTTGGACATGGTCGTGGAGGAGAGATTCCAGCTCCCCAGCATCGTCGTCATCGGCGACCGGTCCTCCAGCAACTCGATTATCCTCGAGTCCCTCGCCAGCATCAACCTGTCGCCGAATTGCGTGACGGCGAGGGAGGTGCTGAAGTACTCCCTCAACCTGGGCGACCCACCCATTGGCGTAGAACATCCAGGCGATAACCCACGAAATGGAGCGAGTCGGGTCGAAGCACTCGGGGACCGCAGCGGGGGCCCTAGGAGGTGACGGAGTCAGGGAGGAAGAGGAAGGTGTCGTCCGACGTGGCGGAGGAGGCCCATCAAGAACTAGGGAGGGATGGAACCATCAGCGCCGCCACCACTCAAGGTCGGGGGCGAGGGTGCGGTGGATGGAGTCGTAGTTGCAGAATTGAAGGGCCTTGTACAGGGTGCGGACCTCCGTCCGATTCGTGGGCTCAAAGCTCCTCCAGATGCTGAAGAATGAAACTTTTCTGCTAACCCTTACTTTTCTGCTATGATCTAATAAACGCAACAAACCAAGCGAATGGCAACTGAAAGAAATCTCGGATTTTGGTATTTGCTTTAGATCGCAGTTTTTAACTTTCACGTCGAGACAGTTTTCAGAAGACCATAGAGACGTGAGATGAACAACAGACAAGCAGGAAAAGAAAACAATGTTGCAGTGGAAAGGTTACTGAACATATCAACCCCTAAATAAGGGGTGCGGGATCTTTTGAGATATCAAATTTATTCAAGGTTACAGAACATACAACATGACGTCCATATCAGGACCTGCCATGGAAGGTTACAGGAAAATGAAGTTCATATAAAAAAAAAAAACACCATACCAAAAGCCGGAAACTTGCGCCCTTTGCTAATAATTCCTTAACTTGCGATGAACATGAACAGTACTACCAACATTAGGATGCAGGCAACAAAAATTGGCCTAGGAAAGTCGCTGAGTAGAATGCACATTAGGAGACTACATTCGACACATCCAAGAACAATGGCGATCACAGCATAGGCAAGTTGGAAATTTGGATCAACATCTTGCCTTTCCATCTCGAAGATTAATTTTTGCCGGATGATTTTAATCACTGCGCAGATAAACATAATGCTTGGTGCATTGGGAATGTTGGCTGGACCTATGGAATTGTGCCTCTCCCTAATGAGCTGACGCAAGGCCTGCTCGAGCGAATCAAGACCTTCATTGATTTGAGCTACGTGATGTGCTGCATACCTTAACATCACCAAGAGACTTGTTAGACAACTATTTTCCACAGAAGCACAAAAAAAAAAAAAAAAAAAAGGATCGAGAATAAGCATATTGATAGATTAGCTGACAAAAAAATATAGGCGATTTGAACTGGTTTCGTGGTTTTTATATGAAACCAACATATTCATAAATTAATAGACAAAAAAACTTAGGCAATTTGAAATGGTTTGAGTATGCAACAATGAAAAGGATGAGTTCACCTTATTTAAGTGAAGTGCGGATGGTATTTGAACAAAACCGCATGAATTTATTCAAGAGTCCTCCAACTTGTTGAAGGAGGTTGGACTGCGGAGATGTTGCAGTGCTTACCTTGGAATAGTGTGATGGGCTGAGTAGTGGTTTCCCATTGATCTCCTAGCAATTCGTGGATACTTCTTTACTTCGACAACATGTCATACAGATGATGCGTAGATCTTGATGTATAGTTGGGATTCGATGGGAGTTGGAAGGAAGAGCATGAGGGATCGGATTGGAGTTTGGACTGGGGTTTGTCATTGTCCAATATATATAGGCGTGTGACGGTTTGACTCCAATTATCCTTATCATTGAACTAAAGTAGAAATTACCTTAGTTCAGACACTGTTTTGGATGTCTAAAGTAATAATTACTTTGGACACAGCTGCGAAAAAGTGGATGTCCAATTACTTTAGACATCCAAAACAATAATTACTTGAGACATCCAAGGCAATGTCTGAACTAAGGTCGAGCTGCTAAAAAGTGGATGTCTGAAGTAATAATTACTTTGGACACCCAAAATAATAATTTCTTTGGACATCCAAAACAATGTCCGAACTAAGGTTGAGCTGCGAAAAAGTGGATGTCTGAAGTAATAATTACTTTAGACATCCAAAACAATGACCAGGACAATTGGAGTCAAACCGTCATGCACCTCATCCGGACTCTCGGAGCTGCTAAAAAAGTGGATGTCTGAAGTAATAATTACTTTAGACATCCAAAACAATGTCTGAACTAAGGCAATTTATACTTTAGTTCAATGATAAGGATAATTTCGGAGCTGCTAAAAAGTGGATGTCTGAAGTAATAATTACTTTAGACATCCAAAACAATGACCAGGAGAATTGGAGACGAACCGTCATGCACCTCATTCGGACTCCAATTTAATCCCTCATGCTCCTCCTTATCATTATCGCACGTATATATAATCAATTAGACCCAATGCCTCTTTCTTTAATTTGCGTTCACATCATCCTTTGGAAGATATTTTTCCATTGTATACGACAAATTTCATAAAGATAGGGAAAATTTCAATTTACCCTTCAACGGAAAATGTATATCAATTAGCCCCCAACGCTTAACCCCAATTAGAAAAAAAAAAAATCATTTACCGATGTAATTTTCTGTTCCTCTTTAGTTCAAGGAGGATGATAATTCAAAAGTTATGGTTTTTATTATCCATTGATTTATGAGAGTTGAGATTTGATTTGTGGCATGCATCGGATGTGGTTTAACTTAGGAATCGAATCGAATCAAATAAAATCGGCTTGAACCAACCAATTCAAGGTCAGTTTTAGGGTAGAACCGGTTCAATTTCCCGTTCCACGAACGTTGAAGCAGCCTAGGATCAAATCGGTCCCCAATTCCAAGGCTGGAACACAGGTTCTATTCAAGACTTGATTCTGAATTGAATCGGTTTTCAAGTCCTCTTTTTAAAAAAAAATAAAAATAAAAAAAGAATCATTTAAAATCATAAAAAATCAAACTATATTTCAACACGAAGAAACAACGTTTTTTACGCAAATTTTTTTAAAAAATGGGCCGATTAGATGCATCCCTCATTAATCATTGTGTAATTGGTTACAAATTGATGTGTAGCATTCGACCATTGAAGCAGGATGTTGGATTATATCTTTTCTAGCCTCTTAACATGTTCATTTTTGTTTCTCTTACTTGAAATGGATTAGGGACGCCATAGAATGTTCTCATATTCAATCCACGGTCCATCTCAAAATGGTTCACCACCTTTTCCCGTGGCACTTACCAAACTTTTTTTGCTGAGTTTTCACAAGAAAAGTGAATTAATGTTAGGGCTTAAATGACATGGAGCCCTTAATTCTATTTTTTTTCCAAAACCGTTAGATCAAGAGACGTTTTCTTGTGCATTTATGACCCTTCCCAGCGACGGCGAGGGCTAATCTCTCGGCTATCTCGAACTATTCATCTTCTTCCTCCCTTTTTTTAAATTTCATTTTTAATTTAATTGAATTAATTTTATATTATTTATTTATCCACGTTTGCAGCAAAATGACATCGTTTTGCACTTGCCTCGATGGAAAATCACTATGTCAACATTTTGATCGGATTTTCTTGCTGTTGGCATTTAATTGATCCATTTTGCTCTAATTTTGGCACTTAAGTATTACTATCCTAACTATTGACAGTTAAGTATCCCCTATGCTAAGTTTTGGCACTCTAGATATTCGACACTAAAAAGAAAAGGTGCGTTCTTCAATTACACATGAGAATGGTTGTTTTATCTGGTGTGCTAATGTAATTTAGGGCTCCTCTATAGTTCGCGGAGGGCGGTGACTCCCATGTTACGGTTCCCAATTGATCATCTTCTCTTTCTTTATGGCTTTAAGCAAGGACTACTTCCTTGAAATGTAAATTTGTGATTTCTTGGTTGAGCGGGTTAACGTTTCAAAAGCTAAGATTTCATATGATGGCATTAAGCTTAAAATCCTCAACTTTAAGTAATTCTGTCACAAACTTCTTTTTGTCAAAATTAAAAAAAAAAAAAAAAAAACGATTTTCAATAGATTTCCAAATTTGCCTTAAAGGTTAAGGGCTTGTTTGGCAAAAACTATTTCTATTCCTCGGAATAACTATTTCCATTCTTTTATTCCAGGGAACGAAAAAAAATAGAAACGTGTTTAGTAAAATTTTTGTTCCCGAGAATGGATTTGGAACAGAAACAAGAAGTAGGAAAAAGTAGTTTCTTGGTCTAGGAACAATTTTTTCCTTTCTCTTCTCTTTTCTTCTCTTTCCTTTCCTTCTTCTTCCTTTTGGCCAGTCACGGCCTTGGTCATGGTAGGCGACCTCGCTAGGCGTCGCCAACCCGAGCCTCACCCGAGCCACCGCTAGGTTGGCGTCACCCGGTGGTGACTCCGGCAAGCTCGGCATCGCCAAATGCGGGCGAGCTCAACCAAGGTGAGGCCAACCTCGTGCATCTTGGGCAAGGTTAAGCCTCGCGGTGGCCAAGTGAGCCTCCGACGAGCTTCTTTGGACCTCGCCTAGCCGATCACCGGCAACCGGCTACAAAGAAGGAAGAAGGAGAGAAAATTTAAAAAAAAAAAAAAGGAAAAAATATTAAAAAATTAAAAGAAACAACAAAATTATACAATTCTATCAAATGCATTTCTTTCCCGAGAATAGAAATTTTGTGCAATTACCCAGTGTGTTCTTATACTCATAAATTGTTCTCGGGAGCAAAAACAGAAAAAACAATTTTTGATTAAAAATTATTTCTTGAAATAGAATCATTACCAAACGCGCATTAAGTGTCTATCCATTTATTAATTTTTTTTTCTCATTTGACTTTCTCTCTCCCCTCCCTCACCCCATCAATCCCTTCTGTCATCACACCTCTCTCTCTCTCTCTCTCAACAACTTGGACATTGTCCCCAGCGTCGTCGTTGTCGACGACCTGTCCTCGAGCAATCCTCGAGTCCCTCGCTGGCATCAACCTATCACCAAATCACGTGACGGCGAGCGAGGTGCTAAAGTACTCCCTCAACCTGGGCGACCAACCCATTGGCGGAGAACATCCAAGCGTTGATCCACGAGATCGAGCAGGTCGGGTCGAAGAACTGGGGCGACCGCGGCGGGGGCTGAAGGAGGTGACGGAGTCAGGGACGAAGGGGAAGGTGTCGTCCGACGTGGGCTCAAGCTCCTCTAGATTTTCAGCGAAATTAGCCTCTTTCTTTTTCGTTTTAGAAGATTGTACTTTTTTCAGAGATGTAAGGAGTTATGTCAGACTTTGCAAAGACACTGTCGGGGATGAAGTTGCTAACTAGGATCTAATGAATGCAACAAGCCAAGCGATGGGCAACCGAAAGAAATCCCGGATTCTGACATTTGTTTAGAGGCGCAGTTTTTCACTTCCACGTCGAGACAGTTTTCATATGACCAGATTCATAAGATGAAAAGCAGAGAAGCAGGAAAAGAAAACGATTTTGCAGCGGAAGGGGACAAAACATATAAACCCCTGGATAAGCGGCGTGGGAATTTTAAGATATAAAATGTATTTTACAGAACATACAACATGACGGCCATATCTGGACCTGCAATGGAAGGTTACAGAAAAATCAAATACATGAGGACCAGACCCCTGTCAAACAGCAGACCACCAAAATTCAAAGAAAATACATGTCACCCCCAGCAAACACCAGACCCCTGCAAACAGCAGACCACCAAAATTCAAAGAAAATACACGTCAACCCGAGCAAACACCAGACCCTCGGCCACATCAAAAGCCAGAAACTATCATCATTTGCTAATTAATCCTTTAACTCTCGATGAACATGAACAGGACTACCAACATCAGGATGGATCAACATAAATCGGCCAAGGCAAGTCACAACATAGAATGTACATAAGAAGACCACATTCGACACATTCAAGAGCAATAGCGATCACGGCAAAGGCAAGTTGGAAACTTGGGCCAATATCTTGCATTCCCATTACTAAGATTAATTTTGGCCGGATGATTTTAATTACTGCGCAGATAAACATAATGCTTGGTGCATTGGGAATGGTGGCCAGACCTATAGTGATGTGCCTCTCCTTGATGAGCTGACGCAAAGCCTGCTCGAGCAAATCAAGACCTCTATTGATTTGAGCTACGTGCTGTGCTGCATGCCTTAACATCACCAAGCGGCTTGTGAGACAACCGTCTTTCATAGAAGCACAAACAAAAGAATCGAGAATAAGCATATTGATAGATTAGCAGACAAAAATATAGGCGATTTGAACTAGTCTCACGGTTTCAGTGTGAAACCATCATATTCATAGATTAACAGACATAAATCCTTGGGCGATCTGAATAGGTTTTAGTATGCAACATCGAAAAGGATGAGTTCACTTATCAGAGTGGAGTGCAGATGGTATCCAAACAAAACAGCATGAATTTACTCAAGAGTCCTCCAACTTGTTGAAGGAGGTTGGACCGCAGAGATGTTGCGGTGATTACCTCAGAACATTGCGATAGGTCGAGTAATGGTTTCCCGTTAATCTCTGAGCAATGCATGGATACTTTCTTCTTCTACAACAACATGTCCTATAGACGATAATAGTTGGGATTCAATGAGAGTTGGAAGGAAGAGCATGAGGGATTGGATTGGAGTTTGGACTGGAGCTTGTCCGTCACATATATAGGCACAAGACGAGGAGAATTTTTTGACGTAAAGCTTTTATGTCACCGTCAAGTTTTATATATGTGACTATCACATATATAAAACTTGATAGTCACATATATAAAACTTGACGGTGACATAAAAGCTTTACGTCAAACTGTGACATTAACAGTGAGAACTTACCAGGAGAATTCTTGGACATGGAATTCTCATCATATGACAATGACAAAAATCCATCCGTCACTTGGCTCATACCGACTCCAATTTAATCTTTCATGCTCCTCCTTATCATTGTCAAACACATATATAATCAATTAAACCCAATGCCTCTTTCTTTAATTTGCCTTCACATCATCCTCCGGTAGACATTTTTGCATTGTAAATGACAAATTTCATAAAAATAGGGAACATTTTAATTTACCTCTCAATGGAAAATATATATTAATTAGCCCCCCCAATGCTTAACCCAATTTTTTTAAAAAAAAAAATTCATTCACTGATGTAATTTAATGTTCCTCTTTAGTTCAAGGAGGACGATAATTTAAAAATTATGATTTTTATTATTTGTTGATTTTTGAGAGTTCAGATTTGATCTATGGTGTGCATCAGGTGTGGTTTTAACTTAGGAATCGAATCAAATCGAATTGACTTGAATCAACCAATTCAAGGTTAGTTCTAGAGTGGAACCAATTCAATTTCCTATTTTGCGAACCTTGAAGCAGCCCAGGACCGAATCAGTCCCTAATTTGAAGGCTGGAAAGCAGGTTCTATTCAAGAATTGATTCTTGAATCAAATTGGTTTTCAAGTCCTATTTTTTTATTAAAAAAAAAAGAATCCTTTGAAATCATATAGAATTGTATTGCATTTTCAACATGAAGATACAACATTTTTTACACAAACTTTAAAAAAAAAATGACCCGATTAGATGCATACCTCATAAATCATTATGTATTTGGCGTTGAATTCTTTGTTATGAATTGATGTGTAGCATTCAACCATTGAAGCAAGATGGTGGATTCTGTCTTTTCCAGCCTCTAACACGTTAATTTTTGGTACTCTTACTTTGAAATGGATGAGGGACACCGTAGGATGTTCTCATATTCGATCCACGATCCATCTCAAAATAGTTCACCACCTTTTCCGTGGCACTTACCAAACTCTTTTGCTGAGTTTACTCAAGAAAAGTGAATTGATTTTAGGGCTTAAATGACATGGAGCCCCTAATTCTTTTGTTTTTTTTCCAAGACCGTTAGATCAAGATACGTTTTCTTGCGCATGTACTGTTCCGATTGAATCTCCACACTATTTTAATGGATCTCATCCGTGGACAAACCTCACAGCCTCTTGCAAAAACCGAGGTGTTTAATATCCCTGAGTTGTCATCGAAATGCATAGTGTTGAAGTCGACATACTTTGCATGCCAAACTTTTTCTTTATATCATGGACATTGCTCTTTCTCCACGCAGATCGAGCTTGAGTAAGCGGAACGTTGGCGAAAGTGGAAGGGAGAGAGAGAGAGAGAGCTAAAAGGGAAGTAAGTCGAGAGGAGAAGGAGAGAGAAAACGTGTCGCCGTCCCCCGACATTTCTTTGCGCTCTCCTTTCTTCTCTTTCTAGGAAAAGATGCATCTCGGTTCGTGTCCAGGAAAGTCTTTATTAGACATGATTGTGGACTATAAAGAAAAATGGTCATATGCCTTTCATCAGCCCGAGATGTGGTTTTGTCTTGTAACATGTGGAAGGAAAGGTTCACCATAAATAGTAGATGTTGCAATATTAATGACTTAAACATTTAAATCAACGTGAAATTACTAGAAAAATAAATAAATAAATAGCAATAAATGACGCAAAAAATTTACATGGTTTGGTTCGGTACTTACTCCATAGAAAGAGTCAACAGCAAATAAATCCACTATTATCAAAGAATCTGAGTTGCAATTATTTACGCATTCGAATCTAAATTAAGCCCAAATCTATGGTATTTATGAAAGCTTATAGCATGAGTCACGGGTCCAAACACGTCCGCGTGGCCAAATAAACAAGAACGTAGATGTCCCGAAAGAGAAAAGAGAAAAAAAGAGACTAGACTAACCCACCTAACACTTTGACGTGTGTGTATATATATATAGGATAATGGATCTACGGTCCCTCCGCTGAAGGGTTCTATTCTTTTATATTTACGAAAGGACCATCGCCGATCAATAAATCTTGATAAAACTTTGAGTTGAAGATTACCTTCAGAAAACAAATCTGAGTCAAATAAAGTGCTTACCATAGTTTGAGCAAATTAAAGTACCCCGATGTGTTGGGTTCTATACACTATTTAAACTCGAGATAAAATTTGATACTATGATGGACATCATAAAAAGTCATTTATTATCAACGTGCACGCACGCATGATAATTAATGCGTTGGGCTTTACTCAGGCCAAGTGGGAGAATATTGAAAAAAGTAGCAAAATTAATAGGAAAATCCTGGAAAGATTGGCTAAATCGTGCATTGATAAGATTAGACATTAAGTGGCCTAATTATTATGGAAAATTGTAGATACATTAATGAGGAAAATTAAGAAGAAATTAACGGATAAACAATCTCGGGCGTTGATCTTAAGATTATGATTATATCATGAACATACGAAAAATAACCGATGAACATATATATAGCCAGTCCTCATTCATCCTATCAACATGTGAGTGCTCCATCTAAGCGATGAGATTAAAAATTGGCATTAGAGAGAGAAATCGGTTTCTTCCTAATTCAACATTGACGTCATCCTCCACTAATTCATATATCTTTATTTTCCTATGATGCTTTTCGTGACAATATTCAGTTTTTGAGATTCGAAACTTTATGTAGATTGACGATATGTTGACAAGATAATTTTAACATGATAAAATATCCAATAATAATTGTTACGAAAATGAGTATATAAATTATATATTCATATAAATTTTGTTTTTTTGTCAACGATGAATATACTGTTACTACTAGCTAGGTGCCAACAAAAAATTGGACCCATTAGCCTCAGGGTCTGCTCTTGGACCTGCAATGAGCCTTGGAACATAGTCATACACTTGCAGATTTTTTTTTTTTTGATACCAGGGCACCCCAGTACAGCCGGCAAATGGCGGGTAAACCCCGAGGCGACGCTAATGGAGACCCACCACCCCGACGTCGCGCTTAAGATCCCGCGCGTCCCGCGGATTTGAACTCCTCTCGTCCGGGTAGACTTCATGGGGGCTTTTATCAGCCAGCCACCGCGGGCGGTGGTCACTTGCAGATATTTTTAATTGCTCGGTTTTCTAATTTCAATTCAATTGCATAGCATATAGATTTTAGAAGCATTTGCATTAATAATAATAGAATTTATATAAATTATAATAAAAAATCAATTAAAAGAATTAAAAGATTAGTCGTTAAAAAGAATTTTAAAAAAAAAAAAAGATGGAAGAAAGAAGAGGTGGAGTCGGGCCGGGTAGACCCGGCCCCCTTATTTCTTTCTTTTCTTTTCTGGGATGGACTCGGCCCACTTCCTTTTTCTCCTCCTTTTCGCCTGTGTGGGCCGGCCCATCTCCTTTATTCTCCAGCCCGGCCCGCGCTCTGGTCTTCTTCTTCCCCTTCAGGGGCGCTCACGCTTCTGCAAAAGCATAAAAAAGCAAGCCAGTAAATCGCGCGGCAGAGGATCGCGAGGGGGCAGGCGGCGGCGCGATCCGCGGCAAGCTGGCAATGGCAGAGACCATGCGCGCTTTATGGTCGTTTCAATGGAGTTTTTTTTTTTTTTTGAGAGAAACTTGAGATAGGGAGAGTGAGGAATTTGTCTCCCTTCGCCGGTGGTTCGTCTGAATCATCTCGACCTTCTGCGGAAGCCAACTCGCCCGTCACCGTTCGTTGCAGCAAGCTCGCGAACTAGGTAATCCCCGGAAACGCTCCGTTTCTCCCTCTCATATTAAGTTCAAGAGCGCGAGACCAAACCGACGAGATTTTTAGCAAACCATACAAAACCCATACTGATTTGTTGCCAATAATGTTGATTTCGCACATCAACCGTTTGATAAAATGTCTGAAT
Source organism: Eucalyptus tenuipes (assembly GCA_014182365.1). Taxonomy (NCBI): domain Eukaryota; kingdom Viridiplantae; phylum Streptophyta; class Magnoliopsida; order Myrtales; family Myrtaceae; genus Eucalyptus; species Eucalyptus tenuipes. The sequence continues at coordinate 40,553,227 of CM024544.1, read as the reverse complement.
GAAGCCCCGAATTTGAGTTCATAAAAACGATGTTTAAAATCTTTGTTTTGCGCTTGATTTGTCCTAATATGGTTGCATTATCACTGACTCTGCGTCTCTTTGATTTTGTGGCGTATCGATTGATGCCCGACTCGGCCGTGGATGAACGTCTTCTCGTCGGGAAATCCACACCCTTCGCCGGAGGAGCCCGCGGTTAGAGGCTGCCACAGTCAGTCTTTTCTTCTTGTCTCCGCATGCATATATGTGGTTGATCTGTTAGAATGGTCGATGTCTCGAAATATACATGTTTGGTGTCATCGCCGTCGCCGGCGTCATTTGGCGACGGCCAGAGTGATAACCGGCGGTGACGACCGGGTGAGGGTCGGTGAGGTTGGTTGTTGACGTCGGACCGGTTGAGATTTTGGCGTGAGTTCGTGTAGTAAAGTCTCATTGAGTCCGTCCGTGAGGAAGCTTCGGTGACGGCGTGGACTCGGTGGAAGAAGACGTTGCGCAAAGAAGAGAACGTAGGAAAGGGGAGTTTCAATGAGGAAGAAGGGCACGTGCAGACAAGAGGAAATGTAAAAGAGGAAAAGGTAAAAAATAGAAAATATAAAATATAAAAGAAAACAAAAGAAACAGAAAAGGAAAAATGAAAAGAAAAGAAGAACGGAATAATAAATGAGTAGAATGTCAAACGTGGGTTGGAAGTTTTGTGAACCTGGACTAAGCGTGCGGGCTGGTTTGTGAACGTAGACTAAGCGTGTGGGCTGATTTTGTTTTGGGCTTAGATAATTTAATGGGAAATCAAAAATTTGGGTTTGCTTTTTAAAATAGCCCGAGCCCATCATTTTAGGGCCGCACTAGGACCGGGCCCGACCCAACCCGGACCTCTATGGTCCGGGTTAAGCCCATATTCGGGCCGGATCCTTTGACCCGACTCAAGGCTTTTTTTTTCAGAATTAAAAAAATTCCTAAAAATAGAAATCTTTAAAAAATCTAAAAAATTTAGAAAAAACTTTAGAAGATAGATTTTGACTAGTTTCATTAGATTTTTCAAGTTAATTCTAATTTAGAACTAGTTTAACTATTAAGAAAATCTAAAAATCCTTTCATTAAAAGTTGTACCCGAATTTAAACAAACCTTTAAGGCTTTATAATAAGGATTGTTTTGTGTTGTTTCCTTTTGAGAGACTATGCTAGATTGTTGCTTACGCATTGCGCATTTCAATTCGATTATACTTGATTGTGCAATTCTAATATATTGATTGTTATTTTCATTTTTATAATGGTTAGGATGAATTTTAGAAATTTCGATAAGCTGCCCTAATGCTTTAATCGGCAAATGGTTGAGTTTAGGTTCCAAAAGAGCTCTAGTTGAATAGCTAGGGTAATCAAGTTCCCATGTGCATGCATCAAGGCGACACTCCCATGTCTTGATTAGGGTTTCTAGCTGACCCTCAACAATGGCTAGCAACGACTTCTTTTGAACACATAGATTAGGAAAATCAATGTCACGCGAAGTATGGACTCGGGAGAGCCCATACTTTATAAGCAAGTACCTCTAATCCTATCTCCTTCCCTCACAAGGGGTAGGTCGTGACAACACTTTGTTTTAAGATTTCAAGTCACCCGACCTCTCAATTTATTACTTTAAAAATTAAACATAAATTTATTACTTAAATGAACTTTATTAAATGTCTATTCACGACCTTTTATTTAGTAATAGATGTTAAGGGTCCGTTTGGTAACGTGTTAAATAATGTCTATTTTTTTTCGAAATAAAAAAAGAATGGAAATCTATTTGATAATGTTTTTATTCTTGGGAACTTTATTCTCAGGAATTAATTTGGAATAAATTAAAAAAGAAAAAAGAAAAAGAGAGTTGTTTCTTTATTGCTGGAGCAGTTTTAGAACCAAGCCTTTTTTTTCTTTTCTTCTTCTTCTTCTTCCTCTAGCTGGTTGCCAGCCTCAACGATGGCTCTCATTGAGGGCTAGCAAGGCTCCTCCAAGGCCGGTCACCGGCTAGAGAAAGAAGAGGTTTAAATGGAATAAAGAAAAAAAAAGTAATAAAATTATTAAAAAATTAGAAATTCTAAGTCACAAAAAAATTTGAAGATCATGTCAAACGCATTTCTATTCTAGAAATAAAAATTTTGAACAATTATAAAATGCTTTCGAATGCTTAGAAACTCACTCAGGAAATAAAATCAGAAAAATCATTTCTGAATAGAAATTGTTTCAGGGAATAGGATAATACTAAACGCACCTTAGTAAGTAGCTGCACAAAATTGGTGACAAAAGAGTAAAAGTAAAACGTTTGTGTCGTTCTTGTACAAGTCTTACGAAAATGTATATCGGCAAACCACATTGACACCTACGAAGTGGGCGAAAAGATTAATTCAAGATGGGCCCTAGAGTAAGTATAATGCAAGCAAATTAAAGACGTTCAGTCAATCATAGTTTTCAATTTTTCAAAATAATTTCAAATTTTGAAAAAGTAATTGTTATTTACTCTGACAAAGGCCTACTTTCACATTGTATTACTCAACAATTTTTCCGGCCAAGTACCTTACTGATTAGTACTTAATTCTATTTCTGTCTTATCATCACATCAATTGAATTGGGTTCCAATCATAGACGTTTGTGACAGCAGCTAACGTGGTGCTATGAAGTAGATATTTTCTCAAAATAGAAGGTGGTAAAGGTAATAATGCAGAGGTTCATATCCGAAGCTGCAGGGAAAAGTTACAAATTAAAACAGCCATGGCTGATATATTCGCAATGAACGCGAATGGGATCACCAACATTATGATGCGGGCAACAAAAATCAGCTATGGCATATTATCAAGCAGAATGGACATCAAGAGACTGCAAGCAACACATCCTAGTACAACCGCAATGAGGGCAAGGGCGATTCGGAATCATGGGTTCATGTCGTCTTCTCTGGTGTTATTAACCCTGCAGATGGCTGTATTTTTGTATGGGCTGCCTCCTGCTGGCCATATTTGCCTTCGTTTTACCGACAAACTGACTTTTTATCAACTGGTGTGATTAACCCTGCAGATGGAGTGTTTAGATTAATGATGAACCTTTGGAGTATTCATTCTAGAGGATACTGTTTATCCATATCTTACAACTTTGCGAAGGCCCTTATTTATACTTTCTTTCCCCTTTTGCTGTTCAATTACGAGTCAAGAGGTCAAGTGTTTCTCCATCAAGCTGGCTCTTTTCTTCATTGCGTGAAGTTTATGGTCAGGTCTGCTGTACAGATGCATCCCTAGATAACTGGTATGGATTTGGCGTTGAATTTTGATACTAGTTGATGGGTAGCATTCGACTATCGAAGCACGATGGTGGAATCCAACTTTTACAGCTTCTAGGACAGATTCGGTTGTGGTTCTCTTTGAAATGGATAGGGAGTCTGTAGGATGGAGTTCTCACGTTCTATCCAGTATCCATTTCAAATTGGTTCAAATCTCTTTCATGCACGAATTAATGATATCTTTTGCTGAGTTTTCACAAGAAGAGAGAATCAATGTCAGCTAATGTAAATGCTGAAGGATATATTAAGTAGAAATGCTCATATATATTTCAGAATAGAATTAATTTTAGGTAATGTATTTGCTAAAGGGAATCATGCTATTTTCTTATTTTGTGAATTGAGAATAAGTTCTAACACTGACCTCTTGATTTGTTACTTTTATAACATTAAACATAAAGTACCATATGAATGAACCTAACATGTCCATTCACAGCCTTGTAAATGAGCATATTCATTTAGTAGCAAATGCGCGTTTTCTTTTTTTTTTTTTTTTTTTTTTTGGAATCTCGCTTTTAATTGACAATCGCGGAAGATTGGTGATAAAAGAGTAAAAGTAAAACTTAGAAAAATGGATGTCGATAAACCGTCATGTTACATACGAAGTGGGCAAAAAGATTAATTCGACTTGGCCCTATATCATGATTAATGCAAGCAAATTAAAGACTTTCAATCGATCATTGTTTTCGATTTTCCAAATAAGTTAAAATTAAATAAAAAGTTCAAAAATTAGAAAATGTAACCTTAACTTACTCTAAGGAAGCAAAATAATCTAAGGCTCATTTTCAAATTCATCAATGATCTTGTTTTGGCCAAGTACCTTAATTATTGCATGTAATTTTAATAAATGTTAAGAAATGATGATGATGATGATGATGATGATGATTATTATTATTATTATTATTATTATTATTATTATTATTATTATTATTATTATTATTATTATTATTATATCCGAGGATCGACTTAGCACACCTTATGAGTGCTCACGGCCACCGCAGGCCCGATAGGCCCAACGGAGACCACCGACTATACTTGGAGGAGAGCTAAGACGAGACCCCACCACTATGACCCCCACTTAAGACGTGTTAGCAACGTGGAGATTCGAACTTATTCCCTCGACGCTAAGGTAATAGAGCCCAACCCGGTCAGTTGCCCACCGGTGGGTAGAAATGATTATTTTTAATATAAGGTCTTATACAACATCGTGCGCTTAATTCTAGTTTGTCATACCGTAAGATCAAGAGTTGTTCCCTTCCCCATGTTACGGTTCTCGATTGATTTTCTCTCATATAGCCTTACATTTAACCTTGAAACAATCTGTGGGACCGCATGAGCTATGCTTTATCATTCGACTTAGATATTTTCGGGATACTCCTAATAACTAAGAAATGATATGTGCTTTTTCTTGTGTGGATCCTAATTCAATTAGAATTTCATGAGTTGATCCACCTCTCCTTGAAACATGGGATCTTTAGGTAAGTGATCTCATTTTTTTCGTTGGGACCGGATAAAGACCAAAGGTGACTTATAACTAATAGTGCATTATTTAATGGACCTTTGACCATAACTCATCCATTGATTTTTCAACTTCATTATATTCCGAGCTAGATCAACTATTTAACTAGATGATATTGAGCATATTTCTCATCTAATCTTGGGACACAAATTACCGACATTCGTTATAAGGTAAACTATTGTCTCTCCAACCCTCGAGTTGATTTTACGGTAGAGGCCGATAGGCAATAACACTCCCGCAAACATAGTTTACAACTTTCATATTACAATTGTAGTAGAGGCCAGCCCGGAGTCAGAAGCAAAAGAAGATGGTGCTCTCCCTTTCTCTCTCTCAATGGCTCTAAGCAAGGACTCGGCATTTCAAAAGCTTAAATTTCATGTGATGGCATTATAACTAAAAGAGAAAAGAACAGCGGTCGTGCCTCTTCGTACAGGTCAACCTTAGATGGTGTTTTATATTTTTTTCCAAATCTGCCTTAACTTAAGGGTTAAGTGTCTATCCATTTATTCTGTTAAGATTTCTTTTTTTCTCAATTGACTTTTCCTCTCCCCTCACTTTCTCCCAAATTCCCACTTGGTCGGAACACTCTCTCTCTCTCTCTCTCTCTCTCTCCCCCCTACAATAAGCGGATCCGTCCCCAGCTCGACAGGCTTGGACATGGTCATGGAGGACGGAATCCAGCTACCCAGCGTCGTTGTCGGCGGCAACCGGTCCTCCAGCAAGTCGAGCATCCTCGAGTCCCTTGCCAGCATCAACCTGTTTGCTGAATCGCGGGATGGCGAGCGAGGTGTCGCAAGCACTCCCTCAACTTGGGCGACTAACCCATCGGCGGAGACCGGCCAGGCGTTGACCCACAAGATGGAGCGGGTCTGGCCAAAGCACTCGGGCGACCGCGGCGGCCGCTGAAGGAGGTGACAGAGTCGGGGACGAAGAGGAAGGTGTTGTCCAACGTGGCGGAGGAGGCCCATCAAGAACTAGGGAGGGATGAACCATCACGACCGCCACCGCTCAAGGCCGGGGGCGAGGGTGCGGCGGATGGAGTGGCGGTCACGGAATTGAAGGGCCTCGTACAGGGTGCGGACCACCGTCCGATTCGTGGGCTGAAGCTCCTCCAGATTTTCAGAGAAATTAGCCTTCTTTTTATTTTTTTGGAAGATTGTACTTCCAGAGATGTAAGGAGTTATGTTCGACTTAGGGAAGTTACTGCAAGGGGTAAAGTTGCTAACTACCATCTAATGAATGCAACAAACCAAGCGATGGGCAACTGAAAGAAATCCCGGATTTTGACATTTGCTTCGAGGCGCAGTTTCTCACTTTCACATCGAGACAGTTTTCATATGATAAGATTCACGAGATGAAAAACAGAGGAGAAGGAAAAGAAAGAGATTTTGCAGTGGAAGGTTACAGAACATGTAAATAAGCGATGCGGGAAATTTTGAGATGCAAAATTTATTAGGTTACAGAACATACAACATGACGTTCATAGAAGGACCTGCAATGGAAGGTTACAGACAAATGAAATTCGTACAAAACACACGTCACCACATCGAAAGCCGGAAACTAGTGCCTGTTCGCTAATGATCCTTTAATTCGCGATGTACACAAATGGAATTACCAATATTAGGGTGCACACGATGAAAATCGGCCAACACAAGTCGCCAAGTAGAATGTACATAAGAAGACCACATTCAACGCATCCAAGAGCAACAGTGAACATAACAGACACAAATCGAAGCCTTGGGTCAATATCTTGCCCTCTCATCTCGAAGATGATCTTTTGCCTGATTATTTTAATCGCCGCGCAAATAAGTAGGATGATTGGTGCACTAGAAATGTTGGCCGGACCTATAATCCCGTGCCTCTCCCTGATGAGCTGATGCAAGCTTGCTCAAGCGAATCAAGACCATCGTTGGTTTGAGCTACGTGTTGTGCCACATGCCTTAACATCACCAAGCAACTCGTTAGACAACCGTCTTTCACGGAAGTGCAAATAATAAGGATCAAGAAGAAGCATATTGATAGATAAGTAGACTAAAAAATATAGGCAATTTGAAATGGTTTCATGGTTTCACCGTGAAACCAACATATTCATAGATTAACAAACAAAGAAAACTTAGGCGATTTGAAAAGGCTTTAGTATGCAACACTAAAAAGAACGAGTTCACTTGATCTAAGTGGAGTGCAGATGGTTTACGAACAAAACAACATGAATTTACTCGAGTCCTCCAACTTGTTGAAGGAGGTTGGACTGCAGAGATGTTGCGACTTACCTTGGAACATTGTGATCGGCTGAGTAATGGTTTCCCATTGATCTCCGACCAATGCAAGGTTACTGTCTTCTTTACTTCTCCAACATGTCTCACAGACGATGTGAAGATCTATATACACACACAGAGGAAAGGAAGAGCATGAGGGATTGGATTGGAGTTCTCTTCCATAGGTCATTGTCAGTGACAATGTGCCAAGGGGCATATCACGTGCACTTACATTCTCCGTTTCGACCTTTAACCTATTGGTACCTCGCCCTCTTTGAATTTGGAATTTTGCTTTTCAGGTGCGTTGCTCTTCGTTGGCAAGAAAAATTGCGTTATTCTCCAATTACGCACGGGAAATTGTAGTTTTATCTGGCGTGCCACTGTAATTTGATGTTTCCTCTGAAGCTCGAGGCTGAGCACAATTCTATCCCCACCGCCCGTAGCGGTAACAGAGTAAAACAGAGCCAGTAAGAGAGCAGAAATCACCACAAACTCAGAAGAAGAAGAAGATGAAGAAGCAGAAGAAACCCACGGCCGAATTCTTCTACCTTTCTCACGCCGATGACTCGGCGGTGGAAGACCTCATTTCCCTTACCTAAGGACCTCTACGTTCTCGAGAAAATCGCCGCAATCAACAGCTCCTCCTTCACCGCCGACGACTCCTTCTTGCCCCTCAACCTCGAGTTCCCGTTTTCCACAAGCTCAAATCCTTCCCTCTCTCCAAACCCCAAACCACGCTCCTAAATTCGAGCTATCGCAAGACGAAGACGCCATAGCTATCGCCCCCACAAAAGGCGGCTGCTTCTGGTGCTCGCCGAAGAAGCTAACACCGAGGGTAGGGCTATTAAGTAGGGGGTAAGCATGAGCTTCAAATGGATGGAGGAAGACAAGGGTATTGTGGGATTTGGGTGTTTTACACGATCAAGAGCAGAAGAAGTTGCTGAAGGAGGCAAAATGAAGGAGGATGATGAGCGCTTCAAGAAAGGCGGTGGCGACCCGGGCAACTGTGGGTTGTTTTGCCATTTTAAGGTTTTGAGGGCATGGGCAAGCAAGTGGAGGCCTGGAAATAGCGGCTCCGTTGATATTTGCTAAGTCGCAGTTTTCACATTCATGTCGAAAGAGTTTTCATATGAATAGAGACATAAAATGAAAAACAGAGCAGCAGGAAAAGAAAACGATTTTGCAGTAGAAGGGCACAGAACATGTAAACCGCTTAGATAGGCGGTGTGGTAATAATACAACAATGACGTTCAGATCAGTACCAGCGGGGGGAAGGTTACACACTGAAGGGAATATCGGATTCCCAAAAACCGGATTCGACACTAAATCGAACCCCTAAAACAAGTGCGGAAGACGAGCTCGAGAAAATCACATGTATCACCGATCCTAAGGCACATCACAGAATCGAAAGTACCTTGTTAGCCACAGATTAAACACCAACGCTGATATGAGGAAGAAAAAACTGATCCCGTTCGATTCGATGACGTCAATTCGCCTTGAAGGGAAGAGAGTATCGTCTCTTTTGTTACTGTTTTTCTTTTGGAGGGAGAGAGGGAGGAGGAACGTACGTACTGTCAAAAGGTGCGTTCCTCATTCTCTTTTCCCTTTAGATACGTCCTCTCCAAAGGACGTGTCCCTTCGGTAAAAGACGTTCCCCCAAAAGTTACAACCCTTCAACATATCCCTCCATCCATGGGCCCTAATCTTGTGGGCCAGGCTTTTAAGCCCAACATGGGCGGACGGGCCAACTTAGGCCCATCACATTAATTAATAAATAAAACCATCATCTCCTACTCGTACATGGTGGGCCGAACAGGATCCTCTTTACCTCTCTTCAACATTCATACTAGTGAATGATCCGTGCGACCAGCATACTTTGAGAGCTCGTTGCCATACATCTGTTAGGAATATATAACAGCTCATAGTGGGCATCACACTCGAGTAGATTTAGTATGCAGTACCTAGATCAATCGATCACATTTATATCTCTCTTGATCTCTTTCAAACAATGATATATATATATATATATATATATATATATATATATATATATTGTATTCACAATTATGATTATCCCAAAGACAGTCATAATTGGTCGACCGGTGAATACAAAACTACAATGTGATTCTCCAAATTCGATCTTCCTTTTTCCTTCAAACTCTCAATTTCAGTTCAGCTTGCTTTTCTAGGAATGTCCCATTAGATCGAATCAACTCATGACCATTGGTAACATCCTAAGATAGCAAACACTAAATAGAAATCTTGAGAATAAGTAAAAGTCATGAGGGCACTAAAATTGAGGAACTCTTTTCCTCAAGAGTTTCACACGGCATAAAAGTTGAGATCAAACTTTTGCCACTTTTATTGGTCGTCTCATGCATACGTAATATAAAATACGTATTATGGTATTAACTCCTTTCCCATGGAGCGTGTGTCTACACCTTTAATACCGTACAGATAATAGTTCAGACATAACCAATGTCTAACTTGAGTTCACCTATGTACTCATTCATAAAATTCATCAGAACTCACATCTGGCATCTTAGACAGATAAAGTAAAATATGTGGGGTATTTTTCTTTCGGACATAGTACATATCATGTCCTCATCTTAACACTTAGTTAAGGTGACATATATATTTTAAACTTGAGCTCTCGATTATCACCTAGATAATAAGCTTAAAAACCGTCTCATCTCTATTTATCACATAGTAAATAGAGTCGAAAACCCGTGTGAGTGGGCCAATCTTATATCTGTCCGACATACTTTCTCAACTTAATGTAATGCACTAAGCATTAAGATGCATAAAGATCAAACAAAGATTCATAGGCATTAATAATGAAAATCACAAGTTCATAAATGTGAACAACTCAGGGAAATTACAATATCCAGTACATCAGACTCTACGCAATCCTAGAGATTTTACATGACCACAAAACACATCTCTAGGTATTGGCTTTGTCATAGGATCTGCTACCATTCTATGCGTAGATATGTACTGTAAGTTCACATCCTTTCGTGCAACCATATCTTTGACAAAGTTATACTTGGTATCTATATGTTTGGTCTTGCCATGATAATTTGGATCTTTGGTGTACGCTATAGCTGCTTGGCTATCACAATTAACCAATAATGGATTTGCAGCATACCCAATAACACCTAAATGATCCAAAAATCTCTTAAGCCAAACACCTTCTTGTACTGCTGCTGATAATGCCACGAACTCAGCTTCCATCGTGGACAAGGCTATACACGTTTGCTTCTTATTGCTCCAAGATATGGCGCCATTATTCAGTAAGAAAGCAAATCCAGAGGTAGATTTCCTTTCATCTAAATCTCCTCCTCAATCAGCATCTGAATAGCCTTCAAGTCGCAGATCCTTTCCTTGGTAATTTAGCTTGTAATCATCAGTTCCCTTCAGATACCTCAATATTCTTTTAACGGCTTTCCAATGTGCTTGACCTGGATTAGATTGGTATCTACTCACCATCCCAACTGCAAAACATATGTCAGGTCTTATACACATCATAGCATACATCAAGCTCCCAACAGCACTAGCATAAGAAATATGTTTCATTTGTTCCTTCTCTTGTGGAGTCCTTAGACACAGTCTATGGCTCAATCCTTCATCTTTTGCAATAGGAGTGTCTATGGGTTTACAATCTTGCATACGAAATCATTCAAGAACCTTATTTATATGTGTTTCTTGCGAAAGAGATAACGACCTCTTCGAATGATCTCTTGAAATCTTAACTCCAAGAATGTAAGCAGCCTTACCCATATCTTTCATCTCAAAGTTGGAAGATAACCAACTTTTGATGGTATTAACAAACTCCATATTGCTTCTAACAATTAGTATATTATCAACATATAATGATATGATCACAAATTGATCTTTGGATCTTTTGATATATACACAATGATCCTCATCAATCATTGTAAAATCATATGCCATTATGGCATTATGAAAATGTATGTACCACTGTCTTGACGACTGCTTAAGATCATATATCGATTTCAAAAGTCGACATACCTTTTCTTATTGGCCTTTTGTAATGAAACCAACAAATTGTACCATATATATTTCCTCATCCAATTCTCCATTGAGAAAAGCAGTCTTTACATCCATTTGATGTAATTCAAGATCCATACTTGCCACTATTGCCAGAATAATGCGAATCGAGGTAAATCTCACAACAGGAGAACATGTTTCCTCATAATCAATTCCTTCCTATTGATTATACCCCTTCGCCACAAGGCGAGCTTTATATCTCTATATCGAGCCATCAGCTTTACGCTTTATTTTGAGAATCCACTTGTTTCCAATAGCTTTGCGTCCTTTTGGAAGATCAACCAGTTCCCAAACGTGGTTTGACTTCATCGACTCCATTTCCTCTCCCATTGCATGCATCCATTTTTCCTTACTAGGGCAACTTAGAGCCTCATAAATATTTCTTGGCTCATCCTCATCTTATGGGGCAATCATAAAAGTTTCCCCTTCAACGTCAAAACGTCGACGGGGAATACTTTTGCGACTTGTTCGCAAAGATGGGAGATTGTACACTTTGCACATCATTCCCCATTATGCTCCCACTAGGATTAGATAATGATGATGTCGTCTCATCATGTGGTTGTAATTGAGAATGAGTTGAATTCAATTCATCACTTCTCATATTACTCCCACTTGACGAACTCCACTAATATCATTATCTTGATCCAAGGTTTCAAATAGGGAGTAATCTTCACCTATTTCGCCCTTCTTAGGAAATTCATTCTCTAAGAATGTGACATCCCGTGATTCAAATTCAGTTATACTCCCACTTTCCTGCTCACCTATGAACACATACCCTTTCGAGTGTTCAGAGTATCTTATGAAAATACTCTTCTTTCCTCTAGGACCCAATTTCCCAAACTTGTGAGAGGACTCATGAGTATAGGCAGCACAACCCCATGGCTTAAGAAAACTTAAGTCCGATTTTCTACCTGTCCATAACTCATATGGAGTGGAAGTAACTGATTTGAAAGGCACCCGGTTAAGTATATAGGCAGCAGTTAACAACGCATCACTCCAAAAAGTCATAGGTAAGTTAGCATGCGGTATCATGGACCTAACCATTTCCAGTAGGGTTCTGTTTCTTCTCTCCGCAACACCATTTTGTTGAGGAGTATATGGAATAGACAACTGTCTTTCTATTCCTTTTTCATCAAATAATTTTCTGAACTCATCATATAAATATTCTCGACCTCGATTGGATCTCAATGCTTTTATTTTCTTGTCTAATTGATTTTCTACCAAGTTCATAAACCTTTTAAAATAACTTAATGCTTCAGATTTATGAGAAATCAAATAGACATATTCGAATCGAGTATAATCATCTATAAAAGTGATGAAATAAACAGCCCCATGCCTTCCTCTCACATTCATTGGACCACAGATGTCAGAATGGATTAAATGCAGAGGAAATTCAGCTCTTTTACATTTTCTAAATGGTTTCCTTGTCATTTTCCCTACTACGCAATGCTCACATATGGGCAAATTGACTTTTTCGATGTTGCCCAACAAGCCCTCTTTGGCTAGTCTATTCATACGTTGGTGGCCAATATGACCAAGTCTAGCATGCCACACATTCACATCATTATCATATGAATTAGGAGACGTGAGAATGGAATAACAAACATTTACATTAACATAGTCAATATCTAATACAATGAAACCATCCAGAAAATAACCACAACCATAGAAATTTGTATCCAAAAACAAATCCACACCTCTATTATGGAAGTTCATATTAAAACCTAGCTTGACCAACACTAAAACAGACACTAAATTCTGACGAATCTCCGGAGCATACAATACATCATGCAGGAACAAAGTGCGTTCACCACGCATGTTCAGTTGGCAAGTGTCAATTCCTTTTACTTCAGCTTTGGAGTTGTTTCCCACATAGATCCACTTAGTTCCAGTTGGTACTCGTCGGAATTCCATGAAGGATTCTCTATCCTTCGCTACATGGTTTGTTGCTCCCGAATCTACAGTCCACAAAGGATTAGATTCAGTTAAAAATACAGAACTTGACACATAAGCAAAGTTCTTAAGAGTACAATGGGTGACTACCTTCTTTGTCTCACGATAGTCGCGAGCATAGTGACCCTTCTGGTCACAGTTGTAACACTTCACCCTTGAAATACTCTTCACTCGAGGACATTTTCCTCTCTTATGTTTGTTAGCTCTTGGTTTCTTGCAAGAAGGACTTGATCCCTTGCATTTCCACATATTGAACGAATCAATACGCTTGCGCTTAGAGCTCGAAGCCCCTTCTGAGCTGAAAGCAACACAGCAAATTTCTGTATCTCGCTCAAACGTCTTGAGGCGGTCCTTTCCTAGCTCAAGGTGGCGCATAGCATGCTCAAGTTCTTCCATAACATGGTTAAGAGATTTTAGTGCTTCATGCTTTTCAAGCGCATATTGAATTTTCATATTCAATATTTCACAATTCTCGCCGTTCAATTTGTCTTCTTTATTCAAATCAGCAATCATGTTCTTAGTTGTTGAAGCCATTGATCTGAACACATCAGATATATATGCACGAATAATTAATGCCTATCATTTATGCATCCATTTTGCACAGACCCATCATATTAATGAACAATTTCAAATAAGGTTTCAGAATCAAAATGTCACTATGCTTCCAATCATCCTCCAAAAAATCTTAACTTAAAACTATCATTAATATAATTGTCTTATGCAAAATAAATTCTATGAAGTTACTGAAAAACTTCTATGAACTACCCACAAATGATCAACAATAACGAAAGCAAATAATATTTGACATCCAATAGAATAATAATGCTTTCACATAATACAACTTATATATCGGTTGCTACATCAACAACAACCAGGTAGTAAAACGTTTACATAAGGTATCTATAAAGTATACTAAAAGAAAGATAGCTCGAAATATCTAAACCCAAGTCAATAGATGAACTAGGAAAGCTCCTTTTTTGTTCAATTTCATGATCTTTTCTTTTGTAACAATCAGGTAATAATCATCTATAAAAACCATCACAATACTCCTATATGAAGCGGCTTTGTTGACATCCCATATGCGATTCAACACTCCTTGCCATTTTGGTAGAAGAGTGTTCATAAAAAAATCGCACCATCTCAGACTGTGGCATGGGACGACCATTCCATATGACCTTTTGAATTTTCCCGTTGACTTCAAAAACATGATCTATTATGTCTCCGCTTTCCCATCGATAATTATTCAAATCGGCTATTAATCTTGAAAGCCTTTCCTTTTGTTCGTCGCAATTGCGCGAATAGGTGTGCGCAACTTAAGGGGAGGCATTGTTCCCAACAAATGCAGAACAAAAAGGGATTACATATAATCCACATAGACGTAATTGAAAAAGAAACACATTCTTTTCCCCTCTTTTTTTTTTTTTAAGTCAACGGTCAAAATCAATGGTCAAAATCAACGGTCAACGGTCGGTACGGTCGTCAACGATCAACGGTCAGCCGGGTCGAGGTCAACCGGGTCGGGCCTCCGGGTCGGGCCGGGCCGGTCGAGCCGGGTTGAACGGACCGACCCGGCACGTGCGGCACGCGTGCGGCCCGACATCACGATGACGTCGGGCTGGCGTGTGCCTCGCACGCGCCATCGACGGCCCCCGCGCATGTGACGGCCCCGCGCACGTGCGTTGCACGTGCGCGCGACGACCCCGCGCGCGCATGCAACGCACGCGCCTGCGTCTTCGCAACACACGCGCCGATGACGCCATTTTGCTCCGGCTACGCGTGGGGGCGCGTCCGGCAGCCTTTGGCGGCATTTCGCCACTCGTCTTGCTCGTCTCGACAAGACCTTCGACCCTACGCCATCAGAAACTGATTTCGACTTACAGAAAATCGAAAAAACGGATGAACAGTGCTCGGGTGTTGGGATTTTTCCGCCCCCGATTGGTGTCGGCCAATTTTTCACGAAAATTCAATCAAAAATCATTCATAAACATGAAAGGGGTCAGGAAAACATGAAAAAGGATCGGGAAACATGAACTATTGCTCGATACCAATGAAGGGAATATCGGATTCCCAAAACCGGATTCGACACTAAATCGAACCCTAAAACAAGTGCGGAAGACGAGCCCGGGAAAATCACATGTATCACCAATCCTAAGGCACATCACGTAATCGAACGTACCTTGTTAGCCACGATTAAACACCGACGCCGATATGAGGAAGAAAAACCGATCCCGTTCGATCCGATGACGTCAATTCGCCTTGAAGGGAAGAGAGTGTCGTCTCTTTTTGTTACTTTTTGTCTTTTGGAGGGAGAGAGGGAGGAGGAACGTACGTCTGTCAAAAGGTGCGTTCCTCATTCTCTTTTCCCTTTAAATAGTCCTCTCCAAAGGACATGTCCCTTCGGTAAAAGACGTTCCCCCAAAAGTTACAACCCTTCAACATATCCCTCCATCCATGGGCCCTAATCTTGTGGGCCAGGCTTTTAGGCCCAACATGGGCAGACGGGCCAACTTAGGCCCATCACATTAATTAATAAATAAAACCATCACACACAAACGAAATTCACACAAAACGCACATCAGTACATCGAAAGCCAGAAACTGGCACCTAGTCGCTAGTAATCCTTTTAAATCAGGATGAACACGAACGGGACTACCAGCATTAGGACGTAGGCAACAGAAATTGACCAAGGCAAGCCCTTGAGCAGAACGCACATCAGGAGACCACATTCGACGCATCCAAGAGCAACAGCAATCCCGACAAAGGCAAGTCGGAAACACGTATCAACATCTGGCCTTCCCATTCCGAAGACTAATCTTTGCCGGATGATTTTAATGGCTGCATAGATAAGCAAGATGCGTGGTACTATGGAATTGTCGGCCAGAACTATAAAGCCGTCCCTCTCCCTGATGAGTTGACGCAAGGCTTGCGCAAGCGAATCAAGACCTTCGATAATTTAAGCTACATGTTGTGCTGCATACCTTAATATCACCAAGCAACTTGTTAGACAACCGTCTTCCACATATGCACAAACAAAAGGACTGAGAATAGGCATATTGATAGATTAGTAGACAGAAAAGTATAGGCAATTTGAACTGGTTGTATGATTTAAGTATGAAACCATCATATTCATAAATTAACAGACATAAAACCTTGAGTGATTTGAATAGGTTTTAGTATGCAACATTGAAAAGGATGAGTTCACTTTATTTAAGTGGAGTGCAGATGGTATTCAAACAGAACGGCATGAATTTACTCAAGAGTCCTCCAACTTGTTGAAGCAGGTGATGGCAAAGATGTTGCGGTGCTTACCTTGGAACATTGTGATCGGCTGAGTAGTAATTTCCCATTGATCTCCTAGCAGTGCGTGGATACTTTCTTCTTTACTTCTACAACATGTCATATAGACAATATAGAGGTCTTGATATATAGATGGGATTCCATGAGAGTTGGAAGGAAGAGCATGAGGGATTGGATTGGATTTTGGACTGGATTTTGTCAACCACATATATTGGCGCAAGACAAGGAGAGTTTTATGACAAAACTTCTCTGTTACTGGCAAGTTTTTGGCACAAAATTTTTAAGGTTTTATGGCTGCGACAAAACTGGCAAGTTTTTGGCACAAAACTTTTGAGGTTTTATGGGTGCGACAAAACTGTTGTTTTTTCGGACCCAAATAACCTCAAAAGTGGCACTTACCAGGATCAAAAACTTGACACTGACAGTTTCAAAAGTGACAAAAACTTGACAGTGACAGTTTCGTGGCCAATTTCATAAAAAAAACACCAATTTTAGGTATTATTTCAAATCTCACCCAAACTTTATTTTATCTTGAAAAAAAGCTTAAATTTTAACTCGTATTCCAAATCTGGCCGGTTAACTCTCCTTCCACAGTCACCGTTAGTCATCTGAGGCATTTTCACGTCACCCAGAAAATTTTTTCCCATTATTTTCCATTTTCTCGAAGATTTCCGTTCCTTTTTGTTCAGAATCGAGCCGAGAAATCACCGGATTCTTGTCCCGGCGAGCCTGAGGTCGTGATTGCAGCAATGAATTCCGACGAGGAAGAGGAGATCGAGTTCGAAGAGGACGAGAAAGTTAGGGTTGTGGAGGAGGACGGCGTCCCCGCCGCCGTCGACGAGGAAGAAGAGAAGGAAGACGGCATGCAAAGCCAGGAGGAAGCGAACGGCGAAGGAGATGGGCGCGGCGGCGTGGACGACGAGGAGGACGGCGAGGAAGAGGAGGACGACGAGGACGATGGTGGGTTATCAACCCACCCAAGTCTTTTTTGTTTTCCTCTTCCTCCTACTTCGACCTCGCTTGTCGCGGCCATGGATGGGGCTTTGTTTCAGATCTGGAGTTGGCCGTTGAGAAGATGAAGACGGAGACGAATAGGGAATCGCGAGCAGATTGTGAATTTCTGAATCAACTTTAGCATTCAAGTATGGTTTCTCTTCTTCTTTTTTTCCTATTTTGGCGATGACCTGCAATGAATGAAAGGAAACCTTTAGCATTCAAGTTTCTGGGTTTCCCTTTTTTTATTCCCCAAGATTCCACAGATTTCCCATAACCCAGCTTTTACGGATTCCGCATAGCTCGAGTTGTTTGCGGCCATGTCTTCTATGTCTGGCCAAAAGGACAAGCCAAGAGACCTACTAATTTTTTGACCCACCTTGCTCTGTAAACTCCTCTAAATGTAAGATCTTTTGGCAAAAAAGACAAGCCAAGACACCCATTGCCCCTTCCTTGTCTCAAAGATTTTTCCCCAGATTTTTTTTTTCTGGAGACTTCTATTTTTTCCAGATTTTTGGCCATTTCTCAGGCCAAAAATGGGTAAAGATGACCGCAAAGACAATGGAGACGGAGGACTCGTTCCGGCGAAGACGAAGCTAACAACAAGGACGACGAAGGGGTGGTCTGGTTTGGACGTGCAGTGTTGGCTTGGACGGGCATCGGCGGTGGACGCACGGATGTCAAGCTTGGCAGTGACTCTAGCCGGAGGATGTCAAAGAGAGAGAGAGACTTGATGAGCAGATTTTCTCGTGCTTTAGAGACGAAGAAGAGAAAGCCACTAACGGTGACTATGGAAGGATGGTTAACGGCTGCCAGATTTGGGATGCGGCTAAAAGTTTGGGCTTTTTTTTTTAGATAAAATATAATTCAGGCTAAATTTGAGACAATACTTATAATTCATGCTTTTTTTTTATAGAATTGGCCCCAGTTTCACTGTAAAACTTTAAAAGTTTTGTGCCAAAATATCGACAGTGACATAAAAGTTTTGTCATAAAACTCTCCTCGTCATGCGCTAGCCATAGAGCTTACCGGGAGAACTCTTGGACACAAAATTTTCCTCATCATAACGGCCCCAGTCTACCTGTTATGCAGCTCATACCGGCCCCAGTCTAATCCCTCATGCTCCTCGTTATCATCGTCACACACATATATAATTAATTAGACCCAATGCCTCTTTCTTCCATTTGCCTTCGCATCGTCCTTTGATAGACATTTTTGCATTGTAAATGACAAATTTCATAAAAATAGGGAACGTTTTAATTTACCCCTCAATGGAAAATATATATCAATTAGGCCCCAACGCTTAACCTGATTTAAAAAAAAAAATCATTGCGATGTAATTTAATGTTCCTCTTTAATTCAAGGAGGATGATAATTCAAAAGTTATGATTTTTATTATTTGTTGATTTTTAAGAGTCAAGATTTGATTTGTGGTGTGCATCGGGTGTGGTTTAACCTTAGGAACTGAATCAAATCTAATCGGCTTGAACCAACCAATTCAAGGTTAGTTCTACGACAAAACCAGTTCAATTGAAGTAGCCTAGGATTGGATCAGTCCCTAATTCCAAGGTTGGAAAGCTGGTTCTATTTAAGAATCAATTCTTGAATTGAATCAGTTTTCAAGTCCTCTTTTTAATTTATTTTATTTTTTAAAAATGAATCCTTTGAAATTATAAAGAGTTGAACTGCATTTAACACAATTAAAAAAAAAAAAAAAAGAGCCGATTAGATGCAACCCTGTTTAATCATTGTGTATTGGTCGTTGAATTCTTTGTTACAAATTGATGTGCAGCATTCAACTATTGAAGCAAGATGTTGGATTGTATCTTTTCCAACCTCTAACATGTTAATTTTTGGTTCACTTACTTTGAAATGGATTAGGGATGCATAGGATGTTCTCATATTCGATCCACAATCCATCTCAAAATGGGTTCACCACCTTTTTCCGTGGCAGTTACCAATTTTTTTTGCTGAGTTTTCACAACAAAAGTGAATTAATGTTAGGGCTCAAATGACATGGAGCCCTTAATTCTATTTTTTTTCCAAGACCGTTAGATCAAGATACGTTTCCTTGCGCATGTACGGTTCCGATTGAATCTCCACGCTATACTAATGGATCTCATCCATAGACGAACCTTGCAGCCTCTTGCAAAAACCGAGGTGCTTAATATCCCTAAGGTGTTATCGAAATTCAGTGTTGAAGTTGACTTACTTTGCATACCAAACTTTTTCTTTATATCATGGACATGGCAAGTAAGTCGAGAGGAGAAGGAGAGGAGAACGGGTCGCGACTGGTGGACCAACTTCTCCCCCGGCATTTCTTTACTCTCTCCTTTCTTCTCTTTCCAGGAAACGATGCATCTCAGTTTGTGTCCAGAAAGTCTTTACGAGACATGATTGAGGACTCTAAAGAGAGATGGTCATATGCCCTTCGTCAGCCCCAGATGGGGTTTTGTCTCGTAGCATGTGGAAGGAAAGTTTCACCATAAATAGTACAATGTTGCAATATTAATGATTTAGTATTTTAGATTTACATGAAATTACTAGAGAAATAAAGGATGCAAGAGACTTACATGATTTCGTTCGAATGTTGATAAATAATTCTACTATCATCAAAGAGTTAGAGTTACAATTACTTACACGCTCGAATATAAATTAAGTTCAAATCTATGGTATTTATGAATACATAATTCAATTTGAATGAAAAGCTTAAAGCACAAGTCACGTGTCCAAACACGTCCGCACGGCCAAATAAACAAGAAGTCCTGAAAGAGAAAAAGAGAAAAAAAAGAGACCTGACTAACCCACCTAACACATTGATGTTTGTGTCTATATATATATATAGGATAGTGGGCCTACGGTCCCTCCACTGAAAGGTTCTATTCTTGTATTTTTACGAAGAGACCATCGCCCACCAATAAATCTTGATAAAACTTTGACTTGAGGATTACCTTCAGAAAATAAATCTGATTCAAATAAAGTGCCTACCATATTTTGTGCAAATTAAAATACTTCGATGCGTTGAGTTCCATACAAAGTTCAAATTTGAGATAAAATTTGATACTATAATAATCATAAGAAGTCGTTTATTATCAACGTGCACATATGATAATTAATGCATTGGGCTTTACTCAGGCCAAGTGGGAGAATATTGGAAAAAGTACCAAAATTAATAGGAAAATCCTAGAAAGATTGGCTAAATCGGGCATTGATAAGATTACACATTAAGTGGTCCGATTATTATTAAAATTACAAATACATTAATGCGGAAAATTAAGAATAAATTAATGGATAAACAATCTCGGGCGTTGATCTTAAGATTATGATTATTTCATGAACGTACAAGAAAATAACCGATGAACATATATATAGCCGCTCGTCATTCTTGCCATCAACACATGAGTACTCTATCTAAGCCATGAGATTAAAAATTGGGATTAGAGAGTTTCTTCCTAATTCAACAATGACGTCATCCTCCACTAATTCATGTATGTCTTTATTTTCCTATGAAGCTTTTCGTGACAATATTCAGTTTTTGTGATCTGAAACTTTACGTAGATTGATGATATGTTGACGAGATAATTTTAACATGATAAGATATCCAAGTATAATTGTTGTGAAAATGAGTATATAAATTATATATTCATCTAATTTTTGTTTTTTGTCTGTGATGAATATACTATTACTACTAGCAAGGTGCCAACAAAAAAATTGGACCCATTAGCCTTAGGGTCTGTTCTTAGCCATGGAACATGGTCATATACTTGTAGATATTTTTGATTGCTTGGTTTCAATTTTAAATTGAAGCTTATCAATGAAATGAAATCACATAGTGTCATTCTCAATTAAGGCGCATTATCTTTTTAAACTTCACACATTTCTTTATGGCTATTCAGACAAAAGGGCAGGCATGCTTAACCGCTTAATGAGGGAAGCATCAAGGGATAAGCCAGATACAAAACACTTGTTGGCATCTAAATTTTGGCGACCCCTTTAATTATTTATTAATTGCATGAAAAATTAAGGATTAGTTTTTAACCCCTAAACAAAAAATCAATTAAATTGCGTAGCATATAGATTTCAGAGGCATTTGCATTAATAATAATAGAATTTATATAAATGATATAAAATAATAAATTAAAAGAATTAAAAGAATAGTCTTTAAAAAGTATTTAAAAAAAAAAAAAAGGAAGAAAGAAGAGGTGGAGTCGGGCCGGGTGACCCGGCCCTCCTATTTCTTTCTTTTCTTTTCTCGGATGGACTTCGCCTTTTTTCTCTTCCTTTTCCCCCTTGTGGGCCGGCCTATCTCCTTTATTCTCCAGCCCGGCCCGCGCTCTGGTCTTCTTCTTCCCCTTCACGCGCGCTCACGCTTCCGCAAAAGGGCCAAAAAAAAAGAAAAAAACAGGGTACCAGGGTTTACTAGGCAGATGCATGGGGATGTAAATTCCAAGTCGAAGTTTAGCGTCCAACCCCCCAAAAGCTTAAATGTCATATGAAGGATTGTACCTAGAGGTGGAGAAAGAAGACGGTGCTTCTATGGTCGTGCCTCTTCGTCCATGTGAAGCCTTTTTTCACAGAAGCAAGCAGTTGTGCGAGTATTTGCAAAGATACCGCACGGGGTGAATTTCCTACTACATCTAACGGATGCAAGGAGCCAAGCCACGGGCAACTGAAAGCACCCCCGGATCTTGTTATTTGCTCTGGATCACGGTTTGTCAAGTTCACATCGAGACAGTTCTAACATAACCAGAGAAATAAATTATCGAGAAGGGAAGAGAAAACGATTTTGCATGGCATATCACTATAGCAATCAACATCATCATCATAGTCCCATTTTGTGGTTTGTCATGAAAAAGGTGTTTTGACACAATAATACAACAAAAAATTCACATTGAAGGCCATCAAGCAAACCAAAACTTACGTAAAGTACACTACCCTCGCCTGAGAAATTAACTTAAAGTTACCCAAAAAAAGACAGTCTCTTGCAATCGTCTAGTCGGGCGGTCGCCCAAAACTCGAGGGACTGAGAAATTAATAGAGTACAAAGCTTATCTTCAAAGGGCCTACACCCTCCCCTATTGGCCAACGAGGCCCACGATTCCCTCGCCGGCCTGCCAAGCCGTGATCGCTTTGCATCAAGAATTCTTTAGAGGAAGTCGACGGTAAGCTCGCGGTTGAGCACAATTCTATCCCCACCGCTCGCTGTAACAGAGTAAATCAGAGCTCAGAGGGAAATCAGAAATCACCACGAAACATCGCAAACCCAGAAGGAGGAGAAAAAGAAAGCCACGGCTGAACTCTCTTTCCTTTCTGACACCGATGACTCGTCAGGTGGAAGACCTCATTTTCCAGACCAAGGACCTCTACGTCCTGGAGCAAATCGCCGCGATCAATGGCTCCTCCTTCGCCGCCGACAACTCCCTCTTGGCCCCAACCTCGAGTTCCAGTGTCCGCAGGCTCAAATCCTTCCTTCTTCCAAACCCCAAACCACGCTGCTGAATTCAGCAGTTGCAAGACGAAGTCGCCATAGCCGTCGCCCCCATGAAAGGCGGCTGCTTCTGGTGCTCGCTGAAGAAGCCGACACCGAGGCTAGGGCTATTAGCCTATTAAGAAGGGGAATGAGCATGAGCTTCAAATGGCTGGAGGAAGACGGGGTATTGTGGGATTTGGGGGTTTTCCCCGATCAAGAGCAGAAGAAGTTGCTGAAGAAGGCAAAATGAAGGAGGATGATGAGCGCTTCAAGAAAGGCGGTGGCAGGGAACCGTGGGTTGTTTTGCCATTTTAAGGTTTTGAGGGCGTGGATAAGCAAGTGGAGGCGTGGAAATAGCGTGATCCTGTTGATATTTGCTTAGAGTCGCAGTTTTTCACATTCATGTCGGGACAGTTTCCATATGAACAGAGACTTAAGACGAAAAACAGAGCAGCAGGAAAAGAAAACGATTTTGCAGTGGAAGGGTACAGAACATGTAAACCCCCTAGATAAGCGGTGTGGTAATAATACAACAATGACGTTCATATCGGTACCAGCGGGGGAAGGTAATAGACAAATGAAATTCACATAAAACGCACATCACCACATTGAAAGCCAGAAAGTAGCGCCCAGTCACTAATAATCCTTTTAACCCGCGATGAGCACGAACGAGACTATCAGCGTTAGGACGCAGGCAACAAAAATCGGCCAAGGCAAGCCACCGAGTAGAATGCACATCAGGAGACCACATTCAATGCATCCAAGAGCAATAGTGATCACGGCTAAGACAAGTCGGAGACTTGGATCAATATCTCACCTTCCCATTAAGATTAATCTTTGCCGGATGATTTTAATTGCCGCGCAGATAAGCAAGATGTGTGGTGCTCTGGAAATATTGGCTGGACCTATAGAGCTGTGCCTCTCCCTAATGAGCTGATGCAAGGCTTGCTCAAGCGCATCAATACCTTCGTTGATTTGAGCTACATGCTCCAATGCACTCCTTGACATTAAAATCAACAAATTGCTTGTTAGATAATCATCTTTTGCAGAAGCACAAATAATAAGGATCAAGAAGAAGCAATTTGATAGATTAACAGACAAAAGAATATAGGCAATTTGTACTAGTTTCATGATTTCAATATGCAACATTGAAGAGGACGAGTTCACTTGATCTAAATGAAGTGCGGATGGTTTCTGAACAAAACACCATGAATTTACTCAGAGTCCTTCAACTTGTTGAAGGAGGTTGGATAATAGAGATGCTGTGGAGCTTACCTCCAAACACTGTGATTAGCTGAGCTGTTGTTTTCCATTGATCTTCGAGCAATGCATGGCTACTGTCTTCTTTACTTCTACAACATGTCTTATAAACGATTCGGAGATCTTGAGATACATATATACATGACAATGACAATGACAATGACCGGAACTACTTGTGTACCAAAGTTCTCTGACCTAAGATATATGACAATGTCACCTTGTTTGTTATTTTTCTAGTTCTCTAGTTATTTGTCTAGTTCTCTGACCTGCTCTCCAATTATAGCCCCTCCGGGTGTAAAATATATTATTCTATTTTGGATAATGAAGAACTTGCTATTCTATTGACTCTTGGATTCAAGAATTCCTATATAACTTAATCAGGTCACCAACTTCCTTGGCATGTGGGAAGGGCTCGTGCAGCTTCAGTAAGATTTGAACCCTGTATTTCTTCTAATGAATCTCCTAATTTTTCCAGTATCTCCTGCTTGTTTGTCATTTCTCTAGTTCTCTTCTCTGACCTGCTTTGTCATTTCTATAGTTCTCTGACCTGCGAGTAAGCGAAGTTCTCCGACGGCGGTCAAAGAACTTTGCTACGGTCAGAGAACTTTGCGACAGATGCTCCTCCTTGTCATTGTCATACTTATAATCAAGTAGGCCAACGGCTGTTTCTTTACTTCGCCTGCGCACCGTCCTTCGGTGGACATTTTTGCATGGTAAACGACAAATTTCATAAAGATATGGAAAAATTCAATTTACCTTCGATGGGAAATATATATCAATTAGCCCCCAATACTACCTGGTAAAAAAAAATTTGTTCACTAATGTACTTTAATGTTACTCTTTAGTTCAAAAAGGATGATGATTCAAAAGTGATGGTTTTTATTATTTATTGATTTCTAAGAGTCAAGATTCAAATGGGGTGTGCATTGGATCCGGTTTAACCTAAGAATATAATCGAATTGGCTTGAACCAATTGATTCAAGATTAGTTCTAGGGAGAACCGGTTCAATTTCTTGTGTTTGTGAACCTTGAAGGGGCTTAGGATCGGATTGGTCCAAGTTTCCAAGGCCAGAACCGACTTATTACATAATTTTTTTTTTTTTTAAAAAAAAAAAAGCCGAGCCAATTCCCAACTAGATGCATCCTTAATCATTATGTATTTGGCATTGAATTCTTTGATACAAATTGATGTGTAGCATTTGACTATTGAAGCAGGATGGTGGATTCTATATTTTCTAGCCTCTAGGATGCATTCATTTTTGTTCTCTTACTTTGAATGGATGAGGGACTCTTTGTAGGAGGGAGTTATCATTTTTGAACAGGATCCATCTCAAAATGGTTCACAACTTTTTCCTGAGGTGCTTACCGGTCTTTTTTGCTGAGTTTTCTCAAGAAAAGTGAATTAAAATTAGGTGATGTAATTACAAATGGAAATCATACATACATTTCATAAAGGGGTGGCTTGGCGAGGGTTGCCACCCTCACCGGACCACTAGAGAGGGCAGGTATTTGAGTTTAGAATTAATATTGGGTAACGTAATTACTAAAGGGAATCATGGTAGTTTCTTATTTTTCCATCATGTATTTTGTTGGGTGTAGTTCATACTCCTCCACTAGGAGCCACTCCGACAGGGGTTGTAGTGGTAGTGTCTCTAGTTGTTAGAGTTTTTTATAGTTGTATTTTATTAGTAGCTTGAGTTTGGATCCATGAATAACTACTGAGTGACTTAGGGCTTTTTCAATTCCTAGGATTTTCTTGTGCCGCCTATAGATGATCTCTTTTTCTTATAATTGAGAGTTGTAATAGAGAGGTGAGATGAGCTACTTATGGTATAATCCTTTTTTGGGATATAATCCTAATTTAAAGGTAAACCAGAATAAATCTTGTGTCTCGATTTTTTTTCTTACATTTATTTTCTATTTCATTGTATTTGTACAATCCTAATATAGTTTATCCTTGCATAAAAATACTTGTAACATTGCTTAAAGATTTTAACAATTAATCTTTGCGTTTTGGGATAAGGTACCACAATGACCTCTCAATTCATCACTATAAAAAATTAAACCTAAAGTATCATGTGAATGAACTTTTTTGCATGTTCATTTACAGCCCTATAGACGAGCATATTTATTTAGTAATGGATGTTAACGTAGTGATACATCCAAAGTGGGCCAAAAGATTAATTCGAGTTTGGCTCTAAAAATAATGCAAGCAAATTAAAGACGTTCAATTAACTGTAGTTTTCGATTTTACTAAATAAGGTGTGATCATTATTTACTCAGACGATGTATAAGAATCCATATTTAAATTCCTCAGTGATTTTTTAACCTTTTTTTTGGGGGGGGGGGAGTAACTTTTAATGTTTTTAGGAGATGTTAAGAAATGATTTTTTTTTCCATAAGGTCTTACACAACATCGAGCCCTTATTTCTATTTTTTTAAGACCGTCAGATCAAGAGAGGTTCTTCTGCACGTGTACGGTTCCGATTGAATCTCCCCGCTATACTAATGGATCTTATGACAAACCTGGCAGCCTATTGCAAAAACCGCAGCTTCGTTTCTTTTTCGCTCCATTAAGTAGAAATATAATCAATCGTGTGGAATACAAATTCAAAGAGGATTTCACCCTCGAACTTTTATATGTAATGATTATGTCTATTTTTCATATACATGATGGTGGGCTGGTATAACAAAATGGACAAAGTTATAAATTTGAAAATACAACATACATACTAATATTGAATATAAATCTTAAATTCGTTTAATTGTTTTTCTCATTTTATTTTTCATTTTTATATTTAACACCCTCTACACGTTTAATCTTTCTTCCATACTCATGCGTATACTCTTTCTACCGTAGAAAAAAAGAAGAAGAAGCAGCTTTCTGTGTGTATTTGAGAACCAAAATCACAATTGACCTAATTCGTTTGTTTTTAGTTATTATCAAGTTATGTAGAGAAATAAATAAAATGCACACGTGGCCGTTGCTGTTCGGGCATGCACTTGGTGGGAGTACCTTGTGATATTAATAATTAATGCATGAATGAAATTAACAAGTAATTATGGTAAGTCGGTCACGAAAGCACAAAGATAGTGATCAAACCGGAGTTTTGTTAATGAATCGAGTTACTTGCCCAGCTTGCTTTACTTGTGTAGTACGGTCGGACAAGTTACTTAGAATTTCGGAACTGTCCAATTAGATACCATAAATTGGATTTTGTTGTACAGAGAACCAGACCTAGCAAACGCACGGAGGACCAAACCTCACCACTAAAAGGTTACACAAGCAAACCAAAATTCATAGAAAATACACATCACCATGAGGACCAGACCCCAGCAAACGCCAAACCATCAACCACATCGAAAGCCGAAAACCATTTGCCATTCCCTAATTAATCTTTTTATTCGGGATGAACTCAAGAATCACCAAAATCAGGAGGAATGCAACAAAAATGGGCCAAGGCATGTTGATAAGCAGAATGCATATTTGGAGACTGCATGAGACACATCCAAGAGCTTCCTGTATCAAAGATTAATTTTTGCCTGACTATCTTGATCACTGCGCAAACAAGCATAGTGCCTGCATCCACCAGTAATGTTGGCTCGACTTGTAGAGCTATCTCTAATGAATTGACACAAGATCTCATCTGATATATCAAGATATTTGTTAAAGTCTGCAATAGTTTGAATTACATGCTTTGCTCCACTTCTAGGATTAAAATCCATTTTTTACGCAACAAGGATCAAGAATAAACTCATGGATCGTCTAACCAAACCAAAAGTTAAAAAATAAAAATAAAAATCTGGACGATTTGTACTTGTACTCTGGGTTCCCAATACAACATGAGAAAGGACGAGTTCATCGTACAGATTGTTTCCGAATAAAAGCAGCATTCAGGTAACGGAATCAAGCACTCAGTGGACATGATCAAAGATAGGGAGTTCTTCAGGAAAAGAACTTGAAGCAGCATGAATTTGCTCGCGGTCCTCCAAGTCATTGAAAGAGGCTGGACTACAGAAGGGAAGTGAGATTGCAGTTCATGGTCAATTCTTACCTCTGATCACTGCGATCGGCTGAATTGTTGTTTCCCATTAAACTCTGAGCTTTCGTGTAATTAACCTCTTTCCTTCCTCGTCTGGAGCAAAACTTGATGCGAGTCTGCGATTTGGCAAACGCATTTTGCAGACGATCACCGAAAACGCCAACCCCCGCAATGCCCCCCGCACCACTTGTGAGTTCTATTGCACTTGACCTGCACTTGACCGTGACAAATATGCCCCCCGCACGATTGTGAGTTTTTTCTTTTAGGACATGTATTTTATCATCACATGAGATTAATTGAAATAGGTATTCCAGTCTAGGGGACTGCTTAATGATAGAAGTCACAAGGGATAGCTAAACTGAACAAAAGAAAACATTGTTTTATGATTTCAAAAAACCAACTTTCAAAATTAAACCAAAGTATTATATGAATAAACATTACATGTATTACAAATATATTTATTTACCAATAGTTGTTACTGTAATGGTATATACGAAGTGTCTCAAAGAGAGTAATTCAAGTTGGGCCCTAGAATAAACGTTCAATAGATCATAGTTTTCAATTTTTTAGATAGTTTAAAAATGGGAAAAGTGATCATCATTTAGGGTCTGTGCGTTTAGTAAAAAAACCATATTTTGTAAAATATTTCCAAAAAAAATAATAATTGTTTGTATCTCTTGCAAAAATACATGAATGAAAAATATTTTTAATGTCCGCGGAAAAATTTAAATATAAATTGTTGGCGGTAATAAAAATATCTTTAAATAGTTAATCATTATAAGCGATAATAAATCATTTTCAATTGAATATTTTCCAAATCATTAATATTTTTGACGAAACACACGGGCCTTGCACCAATGAAAAAGAAGAATCTAAGACTTATTTTAAAATTTCTCAATGATTTTTCTTTTTGTAAGTGCCTTTAATTATTGCACATTTCTTTGAAAAATGTTAAGAAGTGATTTGTTTTGACTCGTGCTATGTCCACCCCTTTTCGGCTCTTGACACCCCTTTTCCACGTTGAATTGTTTATATTACCCCTTGTAGATCCCACTCTTGACTTAAGATTATTTCTTGCATTTTTTTCTTCTTTTTCTTTTGTTTCAATTTTCCTAAAAGACAAAATTACCTACGTTCATTTCAAATAACTTTTTTTCACTCTAGTCACTTCTTCTACACCCATTACATTCAACAGTTCCTTTATTTTTTGTCTTCTTCTAAACTTACTCTCCATTGTTGTAATATGAGCAAGCATTAATCAATTCCCTTTGCAAATAATTTACTTTATTTCCCTAGATTATCCTCACGATCGTGAATTTTTCGACTTTGAGAGTAAAATAATTTACTCATTTTTCATTATATTATTTTTTTTGTAGTGTAGTCACTATGGAAGACAATATTATTTTTTACTTAAATGTATTTGTTGATGATGAAACTATGAACGGAGAACAACAATTAACATGTCAAAAATTTCATTTGAAAATTTACCAAGTAATTTTCTTACATGAGAGTATCTTTTGAGCAATGTGTAGACGCCTCTGCTTACTCAAAGTTATGTTGTCTCTATAAAAAGATCAAAGATAGACAAATATGTTCTTCTTGATTGTGATATGGGAGGTAATTATTGTCATCAACATAATATTTCTATTGAATGTCAGAGAAGAAAAATTAGATCTTGTTTGATTGACTGTCATTTTGAAGTTTGTTGCTATAAACAGAAGAACGGATCAAGATCACTTAAAATATTAATGCATCATTAAAAATTTAAAATTTGACTTGACTATTAGATTCACTAAATAAAAAGAAAATTGAATAGTTAAAATACATAGATTACAACGACACATACTAAAGTTATAATTAAATGAAATACGTACTAAATCCTAGTAAGTAAAGAAATATACAACTCATTAACACAATAATTAGCTTGTTTTGGTCAAATAATTAGCTAGCTATCTACCAATTTTTTTTTTTTTTTTTGCAAAGAGGTACACACATTTTGTTTCAAATGGAGAAAGAAAAGGAAAAAGAACCTAAAAAGAACAAAAGAAAGAAAACAGTAATCTTAAATCAAGAGTAGGTCCCATATTTAACCTAAATAAATATTGTTTGAGGGGAGTTTTGGTAGTTTCATTTCTTGTAAAATTGAAATAAAAGAAAAAGAAGGAAAAATAGGCAAGAAATAATCTTAAGTCTAGAGTGAGACCTACGAGAGATAATATAGTCGGGAAAAGTGTTAGAAAGGTCCTAAACCTTTTGCATTTGTGCCAATTTAGTCATAAACCTTTCAATTAAGTTCTAAATATTTTTACGTTGTGATAATTCAGTCTTTTTCGGCCAATTTTAATCGGATTTTGCTGACTGGACGCCGGCCGGCTGACGTGGCTTGATTGGCGTTGACATGGATAACTTTTAATACTATTTTAATATTTTTTGAATTTTTATTTTTTTCTTTTCCTCATTCTTCCTCCAGCTGGTCGCCGGACCTTCGTGACTGGCCAAAGGCGATGGTCGGCGAGGTCGAGCCTTGTCGGCCATGGGTGAGGCTCGACCCTTGCCGCCCAGGCCTCAAGGGCGGTCTCGCCATCCATGGGCGAGGCTTGACCCTCGCCGCCCTCGCAGCCACTGGCGAGGTGGCCGACGAGGTCGACCTCAACCTCGCCCACCGTCGCCTCTGGCCGATCGTCGAGGTCCAGTGACCGGCTGGAGGAAGAAGGAGGAGAAGGAAAAAATAAAAATAAAAAAAATAAAAAAAAAATTATTAAAAGTTGTCTACGTCGGCGCTGATTAGGCCACATAATCCGGCCAGTGTCTAGTCAGCAAAATTCGGCCAAAATTGGCCAGAAATGACTGAATTAGCATAGCGTAAAAATGGTTAGGACTTAATTGGCACCAAAAAAAGGTTTATGACTAAATTGGCATAAATGTAAAAGGTTTAGGACTTTTTTAACCCTTTTCCTTAATATAGTCCATTCAATGTGCAATGTGAGTATTAGGAGCCAATAAGGGGGTGAAAATAGCGAGCCTCTCATTTTTTATACAGTGTTAATGTCGTGTCATCCCCATCGACGAGGACCATATCCTCGCGGCCATTAATGCTGCCACCAACATGATCGTAGTCCAAAAAGAACCAAATCGTCTAAATGTTTTTCTCATATCATTTTTATTTTTATAATTAACACCTACCACACATTTTCCACACCTGTGCGTGCACTCTTTTTACAGAAAAAAAAAAAAAAAAAAAGCAGCTTTTTGTGTGGATTTAAGAACCAAAATCTCTATTGGCCCAATAAGTATGTTATTATCGGGTTATGTAGAGATAAAAATAACATGCACACGTGGCCATTGCCGTTCGGCGATGCACTAGGCATGAGTGCCTCCGGATTTTAATAATTAATGCATGAATGATATTAACAAGTAATTTTGGTAAACCGGTCTTAAAAGCACAACATTAGTGATCAAACTGGAGTTTTGTCAATGAATCAGGCTTGTACTTGTCCAGCTTGCTTTACTTTTGGAGTACAGTCGAATAAGTTACTTAGAATTTGCGAGCTATCTAATTAGATACTTTAAATTGGGTTTGGTCGTATAGAGACTCGGACTAGGAAACACATGGAGGACCAACCGCACCACCGGAAGGTTATATTAGCAAACCAAAATTCTTAGAAAGTACACATCACCATGAGGACCAGACCCCAGGAAACACCAGACCATCAACCATATTGAATGCCGAAAACTATCGCCATTCACTAATTAATCCTTTGATTCAGGATGAACTCAAATGGGATCACCAAAATCAAGATGAATGCAACGGGCCAAGGCATGTTAGCACGCAGAACGCACATTTGGAGATGGCACGAGATGCATCCAAGGGCAACAAAGATGAGAGCATATGAAAGTTGGAACCAAGCCCATATCTCGTCTTCCCATCTTGAAAATTAATTTTTGCTTGACTATCTTGATCACTGCATAGATGAACATAGTGCCGCGTTCACTGGTAGTGATGGCTCAACTTGTAGACCTATCCTTGATGAGTTGACGCAAGTTCTCATCCAATATTTCAAGATATTCGTTATAGTTTATAGGCGATTTGAGTTACACGCTCTGCTCTACTTCTATAATTTAAATCAGCAAACTACTTGATAGACATCTGCTTTTCATATAATAAAGATTAAGAATTAACTCATGTATCGTTTAACCAAATCCAACCAAATAAAAATAAAAATAAAAATGTTCCATTTGTACGTGTACTATGGGTTAACAATGCAACATGGGAAATGACGAGTTGATCATATAAATTGTTTCTGAATAAAACAGCATTCACGTAAAGGAACACACACGGTGGATTAACCTCTTCCTTCCTCGTCTGAAACAAAACTTGATGCAGGCCTACGATTTGGCAAACACGTTTTGTAGTAGATCACAAGGCAAATGACGCAGCGCAGGGAGCGCGACGGCTCCTCTTTTGCAAAAGACCACTTGCATTTGAGTTTGTCTCAAATGACCCCCCTATACTTGACAGATATTTATTAATTAGCCCTCAGCACCTAACCCGACGAAAAAAGTGACCGGCCAGAGATGCACACGCATCGCACGTGCACTTACATTCTCCGTTTCTACCCGTACCTCGCCCTTTTTGAATTTGGAATTTTGTTTTTCAGGTGTGTTGCTCTTCGTGGCAAGGAAAAAATTGCGTTATTCTTCAATTACGCATGGGAATGGTAGTTTTATCTGGCGTACCACTGTAATTTGATGGTTCCTCTTGAGCTCGCGGTTGAGCACAATTCTATCCCCACCGCTCGCAGCGGTAACAGAGTAAAACAGAGCCAGTAAGAAATCAGAAATCACCACAAACCCAGAAGAAGAAGATGAAGAAGCAAAAGAAAGCCACGGCCGAATTCTCCAACCTTTCCGACACCGATGACTCGGCGGTGGAAGACCTAATTTCCCAGACCAAGGACCTCTACTTCCTCGAGTAAATCGCCGCGATCAACGGCTCCTCCTTCACTGCCGACGGCTCCCTTTTGCCCCCCGACCTCAAGTTCCTGTTTCCGCAAGCTCAAATCCTTCCCTCTCTCCAAACCCAAACCACGCTCCTGAGTTCGAGCTATCGCAAGACGAAGACGCCATAGCCGTCGGCCCCAAGAAAGGCGGCTGCATCTGGTGCTCGCCGAAGAAGCCGACACCGAGGCTAAGGCTATTAAGAAGGGGATGAGCATGAGCTTCAAATGGATGGAGGAAGACGATGGTATTGTGGGATTTGGGGGTTTTCTCCGATCAAGAGCAGAAGTTGCTGAAGAAGGCAAAATGAAGGAGGATGATGAGCGCTTCAAAAAAGCCTGTGGCGACCCGAGGGAACCGTGGGTTGTTTTGCCATTTTAAGGTTATGAGGGCGTGGGTAAGCAATGGAGGCATGGAAGTAGCGGCTTCCGTTGATATTTGCTTAGAGTCGCAGTACATTCATGTCGAGACAGTTTTCATATGAACAGAGACATAAGATGAAAAACAGAGCATGTAAACCCCCTAATGACGTTCATTAGGGGGTTACGGACAAAGAAAATGGTTTTGCAGATAAGCGTTGTGGTAGTAATACAACAATTACGTTCATATCAGTACCAGTGGGGGAAAGGTTACAGACAAATGAAATTCACATAAAACGTACTTCACCACACCGTAAGCCACAAACTAGCGCCCAGTCACTAATAATGCTTTAGCTCGCGATGAACACAAACGGGATTACCAGCATTAGGATGCAGGCAATAGAAATCGGCCAAGGCAAGCCACTAAGAAGAACGCACATCAGGAGACCACATTCAACACATCCAAGAGCAATAGCTATCCCGACAAAGGCAAGTCGGAAATTTAGATTATCATGTTGCCTTCCCATTCCGAACATAAATCTTCGCCGGATGGTTTTAATAGCTGTGCAGATAAGCAAGATGCGTGGTGCTCTAGAATTATTGGCCAAACCTATGGAGCTTTCCCTCTCGTCGATAAGTCGACGCAAGTCCTGTGCAAGCGAATCAAGACCTTCGTTGATTTGAGCTACGTGCTCTAAGGCATTCCTTGGAATAAAAATAAGCAAATTGCTTCTTAGACAAACGAATTTCATAGTAGCACAAACAATAAGGATCAAGAATAAGCATATGAATGGATTAACAGACAAAAGGATACAGGTGGTTTTTATTGGTTTCATGATTTCAGAATGCAACATTGAAAAGGAAGAGTCAAAGCGGAGTGTGGATGGTTTCCGAACAAAACTTGAGGTTGGACAAAAAAGATGTTGTGGTGCTTACCTCCAAGCACCGTGATCGTCTGAGTAGTGGTTTGCCATTGATCTCCAAGCAATGCGTAGTTAGTTTACTTCTACAACATGTCTTATGGACGATGCAAAGATCTTGTTCTGGTAATGATAAGGAGGGAGGTCTCAAAGCCAAAAAACAGACTGATCGTGCAACTTGTCGCTAGTGAACTAGGCATTGACGATTTTTTATTTTTATTTTTTGGTCGTAAACGAGTTTTGACCCCAGACCTGGTGCGTCGTTACGAAGCAAAGCCCAAAGGGGCCTGAGGGAGGGAGAAAATATTTGGTGGTTGCTAACCACTAGGTCATCGTCCTACGTGGCGCGCACGAGCTGAAGTGGCTCCATTGAAGTGTCGACACGTGGCCTTGGACTTGGACCGGCTGTAAGATGAAAAAGTCTTAAAATTGGGCTTTTTTTATTTATTATTTTTTCTCTTTTCTCTGCCGGCTGGCAGAGAAACGACACGGCAACAAATGCCCAACTCCCGCTTAAAAATTTCTCTCCTCTTTTCAATTTTAAGGGCTTTTTAGTTCTCTCTTAGTGAAGAACGAAGCCAGACGCTTCTTTCTTTCTCCAGCGCGTCCAGGCCTTCGCCTCCGCCTCCGCCTCCGCCTCTGCCTCCGCCTCCGCCTCCCACCGCAAAAGCCTTTCCGGTCACAGCCGCTACTCAAATACGCCTCTAGCACGTCGCCTCTCTCAAGAGCCCTGCCGGTCGCAGCTGGGTCCTGTCGCCGCCTCCGCCTCTGCCTCCGATGTTCCCTCTCGGAGCCCCATCGGTGGGCTCCAACGAGCTTGAGTTGAACTTTGCGCGCGCTTCGCTCCTCTCTCTCACCTGGATTTTGGGAAATCAAGCGACGAAGAGGAAGCTTCATTTTTTTTTTTCCCTTGGCGACACTTGTTCTTGTTTTCGCCCAATCCATATCCCTATTTCGACACTGCCATGTGAAAAGCTCCTCTGCCGTTGATAAGCTCAAAATGATCTTGTTCTTTTATTACCATATTCTCTGTTGAAGTTCGTTTCTTTTGAAACTATACAAACACTCTTTTTTTCTTTTCCCTCTTCTTCGTCCGGTTTTGATTTCGAGCTCAAAAACCCCTTATTTTCAAACCTACGTAAGCTCAAGATGCTTTACTTTGTGAGCTCCGTGGAATGCAATCATGTTATCTGCAATCACAGATATAGGAATGCAAAAAGAAAGAGTAAGTCCATGTAAATCAGAGAGGAGATGGTAGATAAGGGCTTTGCACAGATATAGATGGGCACATGTATAGTGTTTCAGGCTGACCAATCACAATAGTTTGAGGAGTCAGCCATTTTTGTTTCAGATTGCCTGTGTTTGGTGGGATATCACAAGCTACTTTGCCAAAGAAGCAGTTAGGGAAAAATTCACAGAACTGTTGTCCTGGCGTGGCTAATGCACTGGAGGTCCCAAGTCATCCCTTCCAAGAAGCTAAGATGGTTGTTTTTGCATTTACTTCACGATGTCGAATTTGCGCTTGGACATTTGGCTGGTAAGCTGAGACTTGGAGGTATGTCTGTCCCACATTCATGCATTTTTTATTGTTGTGATTGATATGGTTAATGGGTTGCAATACTTGCTTATTCACTCAATTTGAAATAGAGAAAAGGTCATTCGAGAGATCCCTTTCTGAATACTTTGTGGCTAGCTTAGAATATGCTTCTTTTGAAGAGTTCCATATGCCTTAGATATCGCCAATGCATATGAATCAACTGCTCATAAGTTCTATCCAGTAACATGAAGGAAGATAACATGGAGATGGATGAGAGGAATACTGTTAATTTTGACGAGGTATGTATTCTATCATCAGTTCCTTTTCACTTGCTGCAGCACAGTTTCATGAGAGAATTGAGCCTAAACAAGGATAAAATTCCAGCTCAGTTTATCAGGCCAGTTCAGAGGGTTTTGATGTGACCCGGAAATATGTGGATTGTTTGACTGCATCTGCCATGGGGAAAGTCCTGGTCCGTGAGTTCGTCTATGGTTTCAACTTTTAAGATAGATTGGAAATGATTTTTGATAATTTTCTTTTTTTATTTGACTGTAGATTCTGGTGAACCCATTGTTTGTGACCTATAATCTGCAAAGGCATGAATTGTTGCTGTGATTGGGGTATGTTGAAGTTAAATGCTCTGTGCAGGAACGGTGAAAAAGAAAGTTACATTTCAAATTCCTTTTCTCTAGCTAGACAATAGACAATAATTAGTTTCACGGTTGTTTGGATGAAGTATAGGTTCCTTTTGACTTTAAGTTTTCCTTGGGGTCAAAGGACCTTGCTTCAGCAAGATGGTATATAATCAATCTCTAACTGATCTCATAGGCATGGTGACCAGTAAAGTCAATTAGAATCGGCAATCTTTTGGCATGTGTTTCATTTTGTTCTATATCAGGTTCTGTTAATGCATTCTCTAGCTCTTTAGGAATTTTGTTACAGAGCATGTTTAGTTTCTAGTTAGTGTTTAAGTTGTCTGTGCTGTGACATATATGATAATATGTTCTTTAATCATCCTTTTGGTTTCCAATTAATATTCTCTTTTTTAGATTGAGTTCTCTGAAATAGCTAGTATAAACACCTAGATGAGGGTGAATAGGTGTAAAGACGATTATTCACAAAATGCAGCAAAGATTTTTTTTTAAATAGAGTCTGTTAAACTAGAGACTTTGAATAAAGATTCAGACTTAAAGCAAATAGAGTGAAAAATAGAAATGTATCACAGCAAATAAATTAAAGGAGTTCAGGGAAGAGAAAACGAATACAAGATTTATAGTGGTTCGGCTTAAATTAAGCCTATATCCACTCTCCCACGCTGACAGTCTTCTGGCTAGTTTTCACTAAGAATCGAAAGAGATTTATAGCAATACTGACTCCTTAGTAGAGAATTTCTTTTTCTCACTAAGTCACTCTTTAGTGTTTCTCTCTTTCGAATACAAGTTCGAGCACTATATGAGGAAGAACAAGTGATTTGAGAAGTTTCAGACTTTAGAATTCTAACTTTTCACTCTCTCTTAATGACTAAAAAAAAAACTCCTTAAATACTCCTATGTGCCTTTGTGATCGTTAGCACTTTTCAGAGGAATTCTTCCAATCAACCTGTTAGACAAAATCAATCAAGGAGATCTTGAGCCGATTGAAGATTGATATGAAAGTCCAATGATCCCGGTCGCTCATACAATCAGGATCTAGGTTTTCATAATTAGATTTTTTCCAAATAAACTTGTCTTTTGAAAAGATTATGCAAATTCGTGAGTGATCCCATCAAAAATATAAAAAAGGTAAGTGAGATTTCCAACTAGAGAGCCAAATGTATCTTGATCGTACTGAATTTTTGAAAGAAGAAAAATAATCTTGAGTCTGATTATATCTTTGATCTCTTTTATCCTTACTTTTCTTAATTAGTTCATCTATAATTATAGGCACTAGGACTACAAGGTACTTGAATGTGAGTATGCAAAAGAGTCTTGAACATATTTGGCCCCTCTACTGATGCAGACAAAGCGTGAGGATAAACAAATTGCTTTTGCCGAGAAGAGCTTTACCAAATTTAAGAATCACAATGACCTTGGCAACGAAGGTTTGAGATGAGTAGCTCAGGTTGTTTTAAAAGTATGCAAATCTCTAATAAGTTCCATTCTATTTGCTCGGAATATCTGAACTATAGTCCTTCTGGCTTATCAAGTGAAAAAAAACAAACAATAGACTATACAGCAGCTTGGACGAGCGACACATATGAACTTGCATTCAATTTGGGAGGGGGCCTTGATATGCATCTGGTCGCACGACTATCGTCAGACATTCAATCTGGCCTTCCTCGAAGATCAAAGGATTACTCCTATCTGGTCTTCCTTGAAGATCAAAGGAATAGTCCATCACGTTACTTAGAACAATGTTTAGAAAGACTTCTTGGCAGTCGTGTATAAGATATTGTGACAAATATTATTGTGCTTTAACTAATTATTCTTAAGCTCGTCTATCGTTCTGTCAAGATTCAATTTTTGCTATTCATTGGGTTTAGTTTATTGAGCTAGAGCACCATTGGACATGGATTATGTTCCATATATGCTTTGACAAGCACTGTTTAAAGCTCTTAGTTGACTTTACCCTATATGATATTTGTTCAAAAGAAGGCAATTTGCAGCCATATATCGGGAATGAGGGACAAGTGATTCTTGATCACACCGGCATATGAAACACAACGAGAGCGACTATTTTTTTCCCTGGCAAAACATCAACTCTCTCAACTGATTCAATAATCTACACCACAGTAAAACTTGGCAGATTAACACTGCTTGAACGGTCTAAATTAAACCGATTGTTTCCTGCACTAGAAGGCAGTAAACGAAATACAATTTCCGTCAGAATTGAACTACAAAGAAGCTGTCCATGGAAATAAAAGTTTAGTCATATCATTTCTAACGGGAGAGCTCTTCGGGAGTTGCCAACTACAACAATTTTTGCAGAACCGCTCTTAAGCTTTCATGAGTGCAGCTCTACGTCTTAGTAGTCCAACCCTGTATTTGTGGGCAGAGTTCGATATCAGCTTCCTCTGGAAAACCAAATAAGAACTTAGGAGCTTTTCACAAAGAAAGTGGAATGTCCTTATAAGTGGTCCAACTAATGTCATTTGAGATCAACCCAATGATAGAACTTAGTGGATGGGCCAACTATTCTCCTTATTAATCTTAATCAAAAAGTTTCCAATAAAGTTACAACTGCATGCACACTTGACAATGAGCTCAGACAATTTCCAATCAACTTCGAAGGCAAAAAGACCAGTTTTAGATGCAAAATTTTCGATGGTGTTGAAAAATTCAATTTCATCTATCAATATATGTTCGAAGCATGCCTCACAAATACAATAGATATTTGGCTCCCTACCATTATGCAAATAACACAAACATATTTAGCCTATTCGATAGACCATAGTCACTATAGAAAACAAACATATTTAGCCTATTCGATAGACCATAGTCATTGTAGAAAGTTTTTTTTTTCCTTGGGTATCCCTGGAAGACTAGCCATCGAAGTAAAATCTACAAACAAATTAGTTCCAGTCTTCCAGATGAAAAAACTATATATGGGGAGACTCTAGAGCAAGACTATGAACCTAGTTGATACTTCACATATATAATGAGTTGTTTCCAGATCATAAATGCATACATGCCAGAAGATCATCTTCTACCAGTAAAATGCCTCAAAGTCATATGAAGGGCGAAAATGTCCACACTTTTGCATATGCAAGAGAAACAGCAGTGTTAGAAAGATGAATAAGCAATGATCTAGGCAAAGACAGTTTACATATTTGCAAGGGATGCAGAGTTTCTTGAGCTTAAGTGTGCGGGAAACAAGTAAACTGTTGAAGTCGCCAATCTCAGAGTCGAGCTTGGTAACATGGGCTTCGACCCTCCGCCAATACCCTGCAAAAACTCCAGTATCCCAACCTTCACTGCACAAAACAATGCAAGAAAAGACATCATTAGGCCTGCAACTTGCGGTTGAATCGGCATGATTATGAACTTTTGCTTTGACCAAATGAAGATTTCTAGAGCACCGGTTGCCATTGACTCCAAACCTATAGAACCACTCGTCTTGAAGACTAAAACTAATTGCATCAGAATCAACTCGTTGTACTACTCGCAGCTGCTTTAGCTAGCATACACTATAAACGGCATGGCAACAATACATGGCACAACCACCCCTGTCCATCGCCCAAAACACATTTCTCTTGTCACTGTGATTAAGCTCATTTACCCATTATCACAAACAGACCCATCATTAGTTACTTAGCTCCAAACACGATATAATTCAAAAACCCATCTCAAAGCACATATTTCTCTACCTCATTCCGCTAATTGGCACAGAGCAAAAACAGACCTTTTGCTCTCCAAATGCTTCTCTCGGTAGCTCTATGCAGTACTAGAATTAGCAGCCAGTAAAAACCAAAATTTAACCTACCCGCATACTGAGCGGATTTGGGGAGAAGAATCTGGAAAATGCAGGAGCGAACGAATCCGATTGAGCTCACAAAGGTAAAGCATCTTGAGCTTACGTAGGTTTGAAAATAAGGGGTTTTTGAACTCGAAATCAAAACCGGGCGAAGGAGAGCGAAAAGAAAACAAGAGTGTTTGTATAGTTTCAAAAGAAACGAATTCAATAGAGAATGTGGTAATAAAAGAACAAGAGCATTTTGAGCTCACCAACGGCAGAGGAGCTTTTCAAGTGGCAGTGTTGAAACAGGGATATAGATTAAACAAGAAGAAATGTTGCCAAGAAAAAGCAAAAATAAAAACAAAAATGGAGAAGCTTCGTCTTCATCACTTGATTTCCCAAAACCCAAGTGAGAGAGAATAGCGAAGCGCGTGCAAGGTTTAACTTGAGCTCGTTGGGGCTCCGAGTGGAGGCGGAGGTGGCAGCGGGACCCAACTGCGACCGGCGGGGTTCTTGAGGGGGGCAGAGCGGGAGGCCGAGGCAAAGGCGGAGGTGGAGGCGGTGGCTGGACACACTGGAGATATAAAGAAGCATCTGGCTTGTTCTTCTCCAAGAGAAACCAAAAAAGCCCTAAAAATTGAAAAGAGGAGGGAGTGTTGTAAAATATTGCGTTGCGAATATATAATAGAGAAGAGATTGAAAAGAGAAAGCAAGTGGAACACCGGAGATAGTATAGAATGCCAGAGGAGAGAGTTTTATTTCCAGTGTATCACTGTATTTCATTGTGTGTTGTGATTGTTGTTGTGTTCTCTATTATTGTACATCAAAACTAAACTATAATTTATAGGAGAACAAAAATGTACTTATCATTAATATTAATATATCAATGATACATGTACTGGATAGGAAGATGAACGTTCATTGTATAGGGAGATGTACTTAGAATGTATGATACAAATGTACCATAATAAGTACATTAGATAAGATGAATATAATGAATATTCATTCATGTATTTCATTCATTCATGTATTTCATAACACTCTCCCTTGAATATTCATTGTATTCATTATGAATGTGCCTCGAATGATACTACCTTATTAAAAACCTTAAGCCGGAAAAACCTAGTGGGACAAAAATTGGACAAAAGGGAAAAAGATTGCAGAGCACAAATGTTATAATCTCTCCGTTTTATGAATGCATTAATTGCCTCATTAAAAACTTTAAACCGGAAAAATCCTGTGGGAAAAAACCGGACAAAAAGAAAAAAGAGTGCAATGCATATATAGCCACTGCTGGGGCTAATCATTCTTGCATCTTGTGAACTCGCCGCATATCAATGCTGCAATGCATAATTCATAATATCTCTCCCTCAATTGAGCCATATAGACACTTCTGGGGCTAATAAATCTTGCATCTTGTGAACTCACCGCATACCAATGCCATATACTAATTTCTCAAAACTTGATATTGGCAATGATTTGGTAAAAAGATCTGCAAGAGTATTTATGGATTGAATCTGTTTAACATCAATTTGTTGACTTTCTTGGAGTTCATGAGTATAGAAAAATTTCGGCGAGATATGCTTGGTCCTATCACCTTTGATATATCCTCCCCTGACTTGTGCAACACAAGCATCATTATCTTAATAAATTATAGTGGGAGAATTTGTAACCGGTATTAAGCAACAAGAATTATGAATATGTGTTATAACAGATCTTAACCAAACACACTCTCTTCCAGTTTCATATAAAGCAATAATCTCAGAGTGATTAAAAGATGTAGCTATTAGCGATTGCTTCGTAGAACGCCAAGAAATAGCGGTGCCGTTATGACAAAATAAATACCCGATTTTAGAGCGAGTCTTATGTGGATTGGATCTATATCCAGCATCAGCATATCCAACAAAACCAGAGTTAGTGGAATCCTTGGAAAAATATAATCCCAAATCTATGGTTCCTCGAAGATAACGGAAAATATGTTTAACTCCATTCCAATGTCTCCGAGTTGGCTCAGAACTAAAACGTGCCAATAAATTTACCGCAAAAGTGATATCTGGTCTCGTACATTGTGCCAAGTACATCAAAGCCCCAATTGCATTGAGATATGGTACTTCAAGACCAAGTATCTCTTCATCAGATTCTC
Source organism: Eucalyptus tenuipes (assembly GCA_014182365.1). Lineage (NCBI taxonomy): Eukaryota > Viridiplantae > Streptophyta > Magnoliopsida > Myrtales > Myrtaceae > Eucalyptus > Eucalyptus tenuipes. The sequence continues at coordinate 40,510,677 of CM024544.1, read as the reverse complement.
TAGAACGAAATGGGTCCTTTTAGGGATCTAGAGACCTTATAATCATAGAGGTGCTCAATGGGTGAGCTTTGTCCATGTTGAAATGTTTAAGCAATCTTTCAACGTATGCTGATTGATGGACGATTATTCCATTTGCTTTATGTTCAAGCTCTAGATCAAGACAAAGTTTGGTTTTACCCAAATCTTTAACTTCAAACTCCATTTTCAAATACTCAGCAGTTTTAGCTAACTCTTCGGAGTTCCAATTAAATTTATATCGTCGACATAAACTGCTACAATAACAAATCCGGTTTCTGATTTCTTAAGAAACACGCATGGGCAGATAGGATCATTTTTGTACCTTTCCTTAATTAGGTACTTACTTAGGCATTGATACCACATGCGACCAGATTGTTTTAACCCGTGCAAAGATTTTTGCAATTTTATTGAGAATAAATTGCGGGGAGTACATGCTACAGGCATTTTGAATCTCTCAGGAATTTTCATATAAATATCAAAGTCTAATGAGCCATATAAATATGCCGTCACAACGTCCATAAGACGCATTTACAATCTTTCAGAGATTACTAGGTTAATGAGAAAATGAAATGTAATCATATCCATCACAGGTGAATATGTCTCATTATAATCAATCACAGGTCTCTGGGAGAATCCTTGGGCAACGAGTCGGGCTTTATATCTGACGACCTCGTTTTTCTCATTTCGTTTCCGAACAAATACCCATTTCTATTATTTTACCAAAAAAAAAAAAAAAATACCCATTTCTATCCAATGGGCTTTACATTATCGAGGATACGAGTTTTGGATCCAAAAACTTCTCATTTAGCTAGGAAGCTAATTCAGCCTTAATTGCTTCCTCCCACTTAGACGAATTTTGCCTTTGACGACATTCAATAATAGATTGCAGCTCACAATCATTATCCATAATTTTATGAGCAACTGAGAATGCAAAAGTATCATCAATGATAATTTCATTTCGATCTCAAATTTCATTACAATATGTAATGGAATTCTCAGTATTCTCGGGATTGGTGTTCCTTTCATGGGTTTGTGTCTCTTTAGGGGCAATAAGCTCTTTAGGAGCAAGCACAACGCCAGGCTCTTCTGGAGCGGATTCCTGATTCTTTCTCCCTCGTTTTCGAGGAGCAGTATCTTTTGATTCTATTGGTCTACCACACTTCAAGTGTGGGGGATTTTGATCCATTTTAGCCTGTTCTTTGGGAACAGCTATCCTAGCTGGAGTATTTGTAGCTAGAATATGATAATAGTGCAAATAAACATGCAAATGTGTCAATGCATGTAGATAATAGGCAAACATGGGACCATCTACAGGATGCGTCCATTAATACCATAAAATATCGAAATGGTCCACTTAATGGTTGTATTGGTCCACAAATATCACCCTGAATTTTTTGCAAGAATAAAGGGGATTAAATATTAACCTTTGTTATAGAAGGTTTGATAATGAGCTTTTCTTGTGAGCAAACCTCACAATTATAATCTTTGAACAACAATACCTTTATATCCTTTAAAGGGTGCCATTTTGTATTTTGAATTATCCTACGCATCATTGAAGTGCCAGGGTGACCAAGGCGATCATGCCATAGTCCAAACTAATAAGGGTTTACCAATCTCCAGGATGTGGTGGCGTAGATTTCAACAGTCTTAATCATGACATAATACAAACCCATAAAAGAAGCTTCTAACTTCTCATGGATGGTCTTCAGGCCCATCTTATAAGAGGAAATGCCAATATATTCTTTATCTTGCTCATAAATAGTTTCAATATGGTACCCATTACGGCGTACATCTTTGAAACTGAGTAAATTCATTTTTGATCTAATGCTTAGAAATGCATTCTCAATATGCAGGATGGTGCCATTTGGCAAAATAATTGTGGCATTCCCAAAACCATCAATAATCGGAACAAGACTTTATATTGTATGGATTTGTGCCTTCCGCAATGTTATACTCAAGAAAAAGTGTTTACTACGAAATATAGTATGTGTTGTTGCACTATCTAGCAAACAAACATCTTCATTTTTCTCGATATTTTCCATTTGCATTTATATTGACAACTTCAGGTGTTAAGTATCATAAAAGTTGCATATTAGTTATAGAGTCGAATAAAATTTCAAAATAAATATTATATAAGGTTCATAAACATTTCATAACCATATTAAAGAGCAATAAAAAGTAATACATTTAAAGCGAAACAACTAAAAAAAAAGAAATTATTAAATCATAGAATTCGAAGTTCAAATTATTATCCTTCAATATGATGCCTCATCAAAGTAATCAGAGGTCCTCAAAGAAATTAGAGACATCTAAGGATGCATTTGCTACTTCAGGAGTAAGAAGAGTCCCACCAATGGAGATATTGTTGGCCTCAACAGTGGTTATGGCAGTAGGATTGATTTCAAAGGCATGAGATTCATCACGCTTGCCTATATTTTTTAAAGATGCCTAGTATAGGTTAACAAAGTGCTTTGGCGTACGACACGTACGTGACCAGTGCCTTGTCATGCCACAGCGATGACAAATACTTTCATTAATCACCTTTTTTAGCTTCTTTTCTTTGCCATGATTTGGGCCAAAGTTAGATTTCCTCAGGCGGTTAAATTTTCTACCATCCCTTCTAGGATTATGTTCTTGCTTGCGTTTATAGCCCTTCAAATGGCCAGTATTTTTCTCAAAGTTAGCATGTGCTTTAGGCAATGCTTTTAAGCCAGCAGGTCTAAGATCATGGTTTTTTAGCAGTAATTTATTGGTTTGCTCGGCAATAAGAAGCACAGAAATTAATTCAGAGTATGTGGCAACCGACGCTACCGGTATTGCTTGTTGCAATACAATATTCGAAGTATGGAAGGTGGAGAAAGTTTTCTCTAACAATTCCGCATTAACAAGTCTGATACCGCATAACTCAAGCCGAGAAACAATATCAAATAAAGCGGAATTATAATTAGACACTAATTTAAAATCTTGTAGTCTGAGATTTTGCCAATCATATTGTACTTGAGGGAGGATAATAGTCTTGGTATGATCATACCTATCATTCAACCTCCTCCACAGGATCTAAGGGTCTCGAACGGATAAATATTGAGTCTGCAAGCTATCATGGAAATGGCGGCGAATAAAAATCAGCGCATTTGCTTTATCCTTTTCATTTGAGGTTCCATCCTCTGTAATTGCATTAGCGAGACCTTGCCCTTGGAGATGCATTTCCATGTTAAGATACCAGGATAGATAATTCTTTCCACTCACTTCTAGGATGTGGAGTTTGGGTTTTTCAATATTTGCCATAATCCTTACAAAAGTAAATCCTTAAATTAATTAGAAGGATTTCTAAATATCCACCGCTACTTCAGGAGCATAATGATAATTTTAGATTTGAAATTTCGCTTCGAGCCAAGAAAAATAAAAATGAAGAATTGATAGAAGAAGATGAAGTATAAGTTGATTAATAAAAAGAATACCCATCTTGTAAAAATTACTTACTCAGTCGGTAGATCTTCGTGTTGATAACGTGTTGTAAATTATTGCGTCGCGAATATATTATAGAGAAGAGATTGAGAAAAGAAAGCAAGTGAACACCAGAGATAGTAGAGAAAGCCAGAGGAGAAAGTTTTATTTCCAGTGTATCACTGTATTTCACTGTGTGTTGTGATTGTTGTTGTGTTATATATTATTGTACATCAAAACTAAACTCCTATTTATAGGAAAACAAGAATGTACTTATCATTAATATTAATGCATCGAATGATATATGTACTGGATAGGAAGATGAACGTTCATTGTATAGAGAGATGTACTTAAAATGTATGATACAAATGTACCATAATAAGTACATTAGATAAGATGAATATAATGAATATTCATTCATGTATTTCATAACAGGGAGAAATTTTTAAGCGAGAGTTTGGGCATTTATTGTCGTGTCCTTTCTCTCCCAGCCAGCAGAGAAAAGAGAAAAAAAAAAACCCCACTTTTTAGACTTTTTTAATTTTTCTGCTAGTCCAAGTCCAAGGTCACGTGTCGACCTTTCAATGGAGCCACTTCAGCTCACGCGCACCACATAGGAAGCTGACCTGATGATTAGCAATCACCGAATATTTTCTCGTAATTAAAACAATTTGATTTTCACAAAATAACTTAACCAAAGGTAATGGTAGGTCATTGAATCGCCAAAGAAAGACACGCTAGTTTTTTTATTTTATTTTTAGGAAATGTATAGATTAGATTAATTCTAGGGATAATGACGTAAATGATTTCTGAATTTTGATCATTGTATAATATAGTCCATAATTTTTAATTTGTTCAATGTGACCCATGAATTTATATCTCTGCCTTTCCTTCCGCTCGCTCTTTAGTTTGCTTATATATATATCCCCTTCCATTCGCTCTGCAGTGCCATCTTTGTTTTTTTTTTGTATGATTACTGGTGGGCAAAGAATCGTGTTTCCGTTGCAATTATGTTCAAAAAGTTAAAATTTACGCGAATTTCAGTGGGATCGATGTTTCGAGGAAGTGAAATCTGTCAGGTACAAAGAATCGTTGCGACTTTTTAAGTCTTGGGTACTTGGGTTTCGTGGTCTCTGCCGGTAGCAAATCTTGGGTGTCCTTGATTGTGCGTCCGAATGAGGTGGGGCAGCGATTGTTACGTGCTCCAGACCGTGAGCTACGCTGACTGGGGCCTGTTCAACGGGCAGTGAAGCCGGATGACGCTGAAATTTTTCCTTTTAGTTTTTTTCCCCTCTCCGGATTTGCATTCAGACAGGTAATCCTGTCGTTTTGCTTAGTATTACTATGTCGACGATCAAGACCATCTTGGCAAGTTGTCGGGAATGGAAGGATTGTTGATATAGTTGGGCGGGAACATTTACCGCCCCGTGCCAAAATCTTTTACATTTGGATTTCTCAGTAAGTGTCATCTCATGGTGTGATACATGGGTCAACTGCAGAGACAATTCTTGGGTCTGTCTTTTCTGGGTAATGGCCTGGTACCTGGTCTATAAGGTTTTCGGGTTGTGGTTGATTCAAGTGAGAAAATGCTTGGGTCAGGGAAGCGGTCGTCTTGTATGCTTTTCTTGCTGTACAGTAACTGTTGGATTAAGGGATTAGAATGGTGCCTTCAAAATGGTCCTTTTCTGTAGTACTAATGCTGTAAGGTTGTAATCATGAACGACTTATCCTACTGAAGCTTGGCCAAATTTGTCAGGGATGACTTGCTCTGTGGTAGAACTCTTTAAGATGACTGAGCACTTGCAACATTTTAATCTTCATCAAGACTGGCAAATAAGATGATGCTTTCAAGTAGATTTATCTGTGAATTCTTATGGGGACTAGGTTTCTATATATTGTATTTTTAATTAACTGTTCTTGTTTGCTTTGTTTACCTGCTTGATGCTGATATTCCTGCCCACAATCGGGAGAGAGTACTCTCTCTCTCTCTCTCTCTCTCTCAATCAACTGGTCACAAGTTCACTTTTCAAGTTCTCCTCAGAAGAGGTATCTGCACAAAATCAAGTGAAGGCATCTGTACAACGTATAATACGGCAAAGTTTTGCAGAAGAGGTCTGATAATTGTTGGTTATTTAATATTTTCTTTTCCCGTCCATCACTTGATATGGGTTGATTCACTTGTGCAGTTGATTCAGTCTCCAGGATTAGAGTCGGTGCTGGATGATTTGCTTCCCAAGAAGTCTCCAATCATTGTTGCCAAATGGTTTGTTCTCATCTAATTGCTATTTATTTTGTCGAGCTCCTTTGTAAGATTTCAGTTGATAGACACTCTCTTCTTGTGGCGTCCTTTACAACTATATAATGCTGTCAAGACTCGCCTCTGAGAGGGCTTTCTTTGCTTCCCTCCAGTCAAAACCATCTGAATTTGGTTCTGGTGAACATTGTGCCTCTCTTTTTCAACATCCGTGACGGTCCATACGTGCTAACCCTACGACTTCTGCATCAATGTAAAGCATCTCTCACCATCTTCTCAAGTTTTCATAGCTCTCCTTGATTTGTAGATGGCAGTCTTGTCTACCATTACTTATCTGCTAGTTTTCGCAGTACCATGTCAATGCTACTCTTAGATGGGCCTTAGTAAATTTAGGGCGTGTCCTAATAGGTTTTTACTTTTTGCCTAATCCAACTATTGCGACGGACACACTTGAGTTTTCTTAATCCAGAACACCTCAAATTTTCACGATATACAAATTTTGACACATTTTTTTTTGCTGAAGCATAAACAATCACATACTTATATGTTTGAGTGCTTGCAGAGTGTGTATTTGAAATGCGTCTTATTAGTATTTATCCATCAATTTTTAAACTGGAGTTGCATACAAATTACAGAAAGCCGGTTAACTTCAGTGTGGGCTGACATGAGTAAATGCTGATTATGTCTGATTCTTTAGGCTGGATTCTCGGCTTTAAATTGTAATCATGTCATATTTTTGTTAACCGAGTCATATGTTGTTAATCCAGGTGTGCTGATTGGGTTTGCACTTAACCTGTGATCTTGTTAAATATATTTTAGATTAACATCTAGGTCGGAATAGATAAACTTAATGCTCAGACAATACCTCTTTGTCACTTGGAGCAAACCTCATTGGGGGCTTCGATTTGGTAGACGTGCTAAACTTGAATTAGGATAATCATCGGAAAATTTGCCTGTTATGACAGTGTTGCTCTTTAGAAATTCTTGAGTTGTTGCATCTAATGCTGCCGAGTGTGGTGCATATCCAAACATAATGAAGAAATTACAAGTAGATGGGAGCAATAAAATTTGCTCTTGCTGGTGCAAACATTATGTGTCCTGGCCTTTCCTCTCCTGGAGGTGGGTTGGATGATGAAGTTGGTGCAGAGACTTGTGTGGTAAGAGTCACACCTTTCAATTTCCACAGCTACACACCTACCAACGTTGAGTCTATCCAATGATGTTTAGTACTTGGCTTAATTGGTAGCAGTTCTCTTTTAGGACTGTTCAATTTAGACTTGAGTTTTTTGCTTTTGGCTGTGGAAAGGTATATTTTTCCATTTCTATTTTTTTTCAGGCAATTATGGCTGAAGGCAAGCAACATGCTCCTGAGATAGGCTTTACAAAAATGCCAGCTAAAGACATGTGAGTTTCCACCCATCTCCACATTCGAAAATCAGAATCTCTTTCATAGAATCCTATTTGGAACCTACTCAACAGAATTCTCGGTGAACAACATGAATAATAGTTACTTGTTTCTTGTTTTGCATATCTTTGATGTCTCTTTTTAAGACTAAGTCAATTGCTTGATATGCAGACGGGCTGTTAACAAGGGCATTGGGGGCAGATAACATGCATTATCTTAATGATGGTCTTTGGAAGGTAATGCATCATTTGACTTTCCATACTCCTAACCAACCCGAACGAGAGAACAAGCAATTGTTCTTTGATGATTTTGCTTACCTGTCATGCGAATTTTGTATGGGCTGCCTCCTGCTGGCCGCATTTGCCTTTGTTTTACCGCAAACTGACTTATTATCAACCGGTGTTATTAACCTTGCAGATGGAGCATTTAGATTGATGATGAAGCATCAGAGTATTCATTCGAGAGGATAGTGTTAATCCATATCTTACGACTATGTGAAGGCCCTTATTTATACTTTCTTTCCCCTTTTTCTGTTCAATTACAAGTCAAGAGGTCATGTGTTTCTCCATCAGGCTGGCTCTTTTCTTCATTGCGTGAAGTTTATGGTCGGTCTGCTGTACAGGTGCATCCCTCATTAACCATTATGGATTTGGTGTTGAATTCTGATACAAGTTGATGGGTAGCATTCGACTATGGAAGCACGATGGTGGAACCCAACTTTTACAGGTTCTAGGATAGAATCGGTTGTGGTTCTCTTTGAAATGGATAGGGAGTCCGTAGGATGGAGTTCTTATGTTCTATCCAGGATCCATTTCTAACTGGTTTAAATCTCTTTCCTGGGCGAATTAATGATATCTTTTGCTGATTTTTCACAGGAAGAGAATCAATGTTGATGCCGAAGGGAATCATTCGTATATTTCTTCAAGCAGGGCAGCCCGTGAGACCATCGCTAGAGCACCGGCGAAGGTAGGTATGTCAAGTAGAAATGCTCATATATATTTCAGAATCGAATTAATGTTAGGTAATGTATTTGCTAAAGGGAATCATTCTATTTTCTTATTTTGTGAATTGAGAATGAGTTATAACACTGTCCTTTTAATTTGTTACTTTAAAAACATTGTACCTAAAGTATTATCTGAATGAACCTTATTACATGTCCATTTACATCCTTGTAGATGAGCATATTCATTTAGTTTTAATTGACGATTGCGGAAGATTGGTGATAAAAGAGTAAAACTTAGAAAAATGGATTTTAGTAAACGGTGATGTAAATATGAAGTGGGCAAAAAGATTAATTTGAGTTGGCCCTAGATTAAGAATAATGCAAGCAAATTAAAGGCGTTCAATTGATCATGATTTTCGATTTTCCAAATAAGTTAAAATTAAATAAAAAGCTTAAAATTTAGAAAATGTGACCTTAACTTACTCTGACAAATAAAAGAATCTGATGCTTATTTTCAAATTCATCAATGATTTTGTTTTGGCCAAGTACCTTAATCATTGCACATAATTTCAATAAATTTTAAGAAATGATTATTTTTAATATAAGGTCTTATACAACATCACGCACTTAATTCTAGTTTGTCATATCATAAGGTTAAGATACGTTCTCCTCCCCATGTTTCGGTTCCCGATCGTTTTTCTCTCATATAGTCTACACATTTAATCTTGAAACAATATTTGGGATAGTGCGAGAAATGTTATATCATTTGATTAATATGTTTTTGAGATATCCCTAATAACTAAAAAATGATATGTGCTTCTTTATTTTTTTGTGTGGATCCTAAATCAATTAGAACTTCATGAGTTGATTCACCTCTCTTTGAAATATGGAGTTTTCTAGTTAGTGAGCTCATTTTTTTCACTCGACTCTAAGGGACATTTGACCATAACTCATCCGCCGATTTTTCAACTTCATTATATTCGGAGTAGGATCAACTATTTAGTCAATGTCAGAGCATATTCTCATCTAAGACAGCGTTTCTGGGGTCGTGCCTCTTCGTACCGGTCAACCTTAGATGATGTTATATATATATATGCCTTTGCTTAAGGGTTAAGTGTCCATACATTCATTCCGTAAAAAATTCTTTTTCTCATTTGCCTTTCTCTCCGCCCCACCCACCGCACTTTTCCCAAACTCCCACTTTTTTCAGAACTCCTACAGGCTACAGCTACCGGATCCGCCCACTGCTCGACAGGCTTGGACATGGTCATGGAGGAGGGAACCCAGCTCCCCAGCATCGTCGTCGTCGGCCACCGGTCCTCCAGCAAGTGGAGCGTCCTCGAGTCCCTCGCCGGCATCAACCTGTCGCCGAATCGCGGGACGGTGAGCGAGGTGTTGGGAGCACTCCCTTGACCTGGGAGACCAACCCATTGGCGGAGACCGACCAGGCGTTGACCCACGAGATGGAGCGGGTCGGGCCGAGGCACTTGGGCGAGCGCGGCGGGGTCGAAGGAGGTGACGGAGTCGGGGACGAAGAGGAAGGTGTCGTCCAACGTGGCGGAGGAGGCCCATCAAGAACTAGGGGTGGACGGAACCACCAAGGCCACCACTCAAGGTCGAGGGCGAGGGTGCGGCGGATGGAGTCGTGGTCGTGGAGTTGAGGGGCCTCGTACATGGTGCGGACCACCGTCCGATTCATGTGCTCAAGCTCCTCCAGATTTTTGGAGAAATTAGCCTTCTTCTTCTTCTTATTCTTTTTTTTTTTTTAAGATTGTACTTCTTTTTTCCGAGATGTAAGGAGTTATGTCAGACTTTGCAAAGATTGTGTCAGGGGTGAAGTTGCCAACTAACATCTAATGATTGCAACAAACCAAGCGATGGGCAACTGAAAGAAATCCCGGATTTTGACATTTGCTTAGAGGCGCAGTTTTTCACTTTCACATCGAGATAGTTTTCATATGACCAGATTCATGAGATGAAAAACAGAGGAAAAGGAAAAGAAAGAGATTTTGCAGTGCAGGGTCACGGAACATGCAGACGAGCGATTTATTCAAGTTTACAGAACATACGACTTGACGTCCATAGCAGGACCTACAATAGAAGGTTACAGACAAATGAAATTCGTACAAAACACACGTCACCACATCGAAAGCCGGAAACTAGCGCCTGTTTGCTAACGATCCTTTAATTCGCGATGGACACGAATGGAATTACCAATATTAGGGCGCACGGGATGAAAATCGGCCAACACAAGTCACCAAGTAGAACGTACATAAGAAGACCACATTCAATGCATCCAAGAGCGATAGCGAACATAGCAAGCACAAATCGAAGTCTTGGGTTAATATCTTCCCTTCTCATATCAAAGATGAATCTTTGCTGGATGATTTTAATTGCCGCGCAGATAAGCAGGATGCCCGGTGCAATGGAAATGTTGGCCAGACCTATAGAGGTATGCCTCTCCCTGATCACCTGGCGCAAGGCTTGCTCCAGAGAATCAAGATCTTCATTGGTTTGAGCTACGTGTTGTGCTACATGCCTTAACATCACCAAGTGACTTGTTAGACGACCTTCTTTCATGGGAGTGTAAACAATGTCGATCAAGAAAAAGCATATTCATAGATCAACGGTTAAAAAAAAATATAGGCTATTTGAACTTGTTTCATGGTTTCAGTACGAAACCAGCATATTCATAGATTAAGAGAAAAAAAGAATAAGAAAAAACTTAGGCGATTAGTACAGGTTTTAGGATGCAACATTAAAAAGGACAAGTTCACCTGATCTAAGTAGAGTGCATATGGTATTAAAAAAAAATAGCATGAATTTGCTCGGAGTCCTCCAACTTTTTGAAGGAAGTTGGACTGCAGAGATGTTGTAGTGCTTACCTCGGAGCATTGTGACTGGTTGAGCTGTTATTTCCCATTGAGATCTGAGCAATGCGTGGCTACTATCTTCGTCTCATCGTTAATATATACATAACCTTGACAATGACTAAATGACCTCATCATCAGGTCTTTTAGTCATTGTCACACAATGACTAAAAGACCTCATTGTCAGGTCTTTTAGGGGTGTCAGAAATCGAATCGAAAATCGAATCGAACCGAACCGAAAAATTCGATTTTTTCAGTTTGGTTCGGTTTTCGATTTGGTTCTCATTAAAAACCAATATTGTTTTTATTGGTTCGGTTTTTATCGGTTAACCGAACCGAACCGAACCACAAACTGATAAAATCAAACCATTAAAAATTCGGTTTTATTCTCTCCGGTCTCCTCTGGCTCGATTTCGCGCGCCTCCCTCCATGGTGGCCTAGTTTGAGAGCCCCCAGCCCCCGCCCCAGCAGCAGCAGCAGCAGCCGTCGCAGCAGCGGCAGCGCAAGCGGGACGGTGATGGTTTGCCGCTCGCTTTTTGAGAATCTTAACCCTCTGATCAATTACGTACTAATCCATGTATGTAGACTTCATTGTGGTTCTCCTTTCTCGTGGTGGTGATTATTGCAAAAAGATCACGTAAAGTGCAGCACTAGTAAATGTTATGTCATGTGATTGCAAGAGCAATATATTTATTTATTCTAATTTAGAAGATCTCTCTCTCTCTCTCTCTCTCTCACTCTCAGTCGCTTTTCTGTGTCTCTGTTGTGTGCGTGCTTATGTTAATGTTGTTCTTTTTACACTTTACCACTTATATCATTGACGAAGACCCGAACGAAAAAGCTCTCGCGCGACTTTGACGATTGCAAAATCTCCTCAAACAAAAACTGGCCACTGCTTGCTTTGAACCGTCGCTAGAGGAGAAGAAAATTCTTTTGTAGTTTTGAATAGGGCATGTAATATGACAACGACTGCTCTTGGTTGACCTCGTCTCATGGTTTAATTTTGGGTGCTCATATAGTAAGTAGAAAGGATTAGCTAATAATAAGTACCACTCTACCATGGATTTAGGTTGTGAGAAAGATACATCAGGTTCAAGCACACGTTGAAATGATCTTGCACATTGCTCTCAGCTTGCCCTACTATCAAATGCTATATCTAACTTTAGTTAGAGAAGATTCCTCAATGATAAATCATGGAACTTGACACATTTGAATATATAGAATGTTCGGTGATGACAGGATTGCCATGTCATATCAACCCTAATAAAACTTTGTAAAGAAGACTTGATTGCACTTTCCATCAATGGTTAAGAACTATATTGATTTAATTAAAAGTTTAGGATTGAGGTTAGTTTAGGACTAATTGTGCAGTTTTCCCTACTAGCTTATAATATGCGTGGCCAATTGTTTTGACATGTGCTTTAAATTACTTATTAAATTATTATAATAAGTAGGACATATCTGGAGATGAAGGGATTTAGCTTATAGATGAACGCATGATGAGCAAAACTGGTCTCCCTCACCACAATCCACAGGCACCAAACTTTCAGGGATTCTCTGTACTCTCCACTTAAGAGGGGAATAGCATAAAATGTTGACGGCTAGTAGATCATCTTAACACCTTTTGCAAAAGACCCCCTGCATTAGAGGGGATCCTCAACACCTTTTATGCGCAACTAGAGGAGATCCTCTTAACGCCTGTTGCGGCAGACCCCCTGCGTTGGAGGGGATCCTCTTAACACCTTTTGCAAAAGAGCACCTGCACTAGAGGAGATGCTCTTAACACCTGCATTTGAGTTTTATTACACTTGACAAATATATATGCAGAAAACGCGACTATTTGAGTTTGTATCAAATGAACCCCTAAACTTGATAAATATATATCAATTAGCCCCCAACGCCAAACTCCGATGAGAAAAGTGGCCGGCCAGAGGTGCACACGCATCTCACGTATACTTCATTCTATGTTTCCAGCTCCACCTTTGTTCCACTGATATCTCACCCTTCTTAAATTTGGAATTTTGTTTATCATGTGTGTTGCTCTTAGTTGTCAAGAAAAAAAGTGCCTTCTTCTTCAATTACGCATGGGAATGGTTGTTTTATCTGGCGTGCTACTGTAATTTGAAGTTCCTCTTCATTTCGAGGATGATGGTGGTTCAAAAGTTATTGCTATTATTATTATTATTATTATTATTATTATTATTATTATTATTATTATTATTATTATTATTATTATTATTATTTTTTTCTTTTTTCCTAAAATTTGTGGTTTGATTAAGAGTGTGCATTGGGTCTAGTTCACCATGGGAATGAGACCGAGCTGGCTTGGACCGGCTAGTCCAAGGTCAATTTTGAGGAGAATCGGTTTGGTTCCCAATCTTTGAACCTTAAAGTGGCCTACAACCGAATTGGTTCCAAGTTTCAAGGCCGGAAGTGCCGGTTCCTACCTAAGAATTGTTTCAATCTGGGAATTGGAGTGGAACCGATTTTCAAGTCCTTTATTTTTTATTTTTTATTTTTTTCTTCCTTTGCAACACAGGAGAATCGAATCGTGTCTTCAACTTATAGAAACAGCAACTTAACTACTTGATAAACATATGTTTTTATATTAAAATGTTGCCACTTTATAATTAAAACAATTTGATTTTCACAAAATAACATAACCAAAGGCAATGGTAGGTCATTGAATCGCCAAAAAAAGACACGCTAGTTTTTTTTTTTAGGAAATGTACAAATTAGATTAATTCTAGGGATAATGACATAAATGATTTCTGAATTTTTGGACCATTGTATAATATAGTCCATAATTTTTAATTTGTTTAAAGTGACCCATGAATTTATATGTCTGCCTTTTCTTCCGCTCGCTCTTTGGTTTGCTTATAATATCCCCTTCCATTCGCACTGCAGTGCCATCTTTGTTTTTTTGTATGATTCCTGGTGGGCAAAGAATCGTGTTTCCGTCGCAATTATGTTCAAAAAGTTAAAATTTACGCGAATTTCAGTGGGATCGATGTTTCGAGGAAGTGAAATCTGTCGGGGACAAAGAATCGTTGCGACTTTTTGAAGTCTTGGGTACTTGGGTTTCGTGGTCTCTGCCGGAAGCAAATCTTGGGTGTCCTTGATTGTGCGTCCGAATGAGGTCGGGCAGCGATTGTTACGTGCTCCAGAGCGTGAGCTACGCTGACTGGGACCCGTTCAACGGGCAGTGAAGCCGGATGATGCTGAAATTTTTCCTTTTAAGAGTTCTGCCAAATGAGTAAAGTCGGTCCATCGGTGACGCGTTTTATCTCTTCCTTCTCCTCTTGACTTACTTGCCTCTTAGCCCCCTCTCTGTCCACTTTCGTCAACGTTCCTTTTGCTCATGCTTCATCTGCATGAAGATATGGCAATGTCCATGATATAAAGAAAAGATTGACATGCCAAGTATGTCAACTTCAACACTACGAGTTTCACCAACACCTTAGAGATATTAAACGCCTCGGTTTTTGCAAGGGGCTGCGAGATTTGTCTACAAGTAACATCTAATTCAAATCTCGACTCTCACAAATCAATAGATAATAAGAACTATAACTTTTGAATTACCATCCTCGTTGAATTGAGGAGGAACAATAAATTACATCAATGAACAAAATTTTTTCATCAGGATTAAGTGTTTGGGGCTCATCATCATATATTTCCCACTGGAGGGCAAATAAAAATTTTCCCTTTCTTTATGAAATTTGTAGTTTACCATGCAAAAAAGTCTACCAAACAAGGATGCGAAGGCAAAGTAAAGAAAAAGGCGTTGGGGATAATTAATGAATTGGTTAATATCACAAAAAACTCTAAACTATTATATTTGTGATTATTTTTTCCTAAACTAATTTTTGATCACTAAAAACCTTAACCCGTACATGTGTAACAAATTTCCCTTAAACTAATTTTTTTACCATCCAAAATCCTATATTGGTATACTTATGACAAATTTATTCTCCGTTAAATTGTACCATCAAATTGCTGAGTGGAAGGACATGTGACACTTGATGAATATACTTGTTTAGAGTTTATCTTCCGTTTGTTATAAATGTATCGGTTTGTGGTTTTTTGTAACGAAAATTAACGAAAGATAAATTTATTATAAATATACAAGTTTAAGATTTTTCATAAAATTTTTGAATGAATTAGAGTTTTTCGTGATATTAATTACGAAAAAAAAAAAGTCAGATAAAATAACGTCTAACCCATGTGAAATGCAGAAGATCCCCTCCACTTGATTTTGTCTCGAATGCTGCAGGCCAGTGGGAAAAGTGGCGGCTGAGGTGCACCCCCATCTCACATGTTCGAAGTTAGGGACGGTTCCCCCAGAATCACAGATTGCCATATAGAATATTAAAAAAAAAATTGAAATTAAAATCTAAGCCTAAAGTTAGAGACAGAAAGAGAAGGGGAGACGGAAAATAGGAAGAGGTGTCAGCGCCCAGCCGTCGGACCTACATGGTTATTAATGGTTTCGACGATCATGGGCTCGAGATTGGGCCCAAAAAAGATTGGGACCGTTAGCCCTTTACCACACGATCAACCCCCACCGGGCACCGATCGTGCCATGAAGTGCTAAAATGCGATGGACCGTCTTGCCCAAGGGCACTTCCTACCACTCAGGAAATTCTACCGTCTTTTATATTTTGTAGTCTTGCTCTTGACAAACAAACGGCCATTCTCTCCACTCAGTAAATGTCGCGAGCAAAACCTTCCTCAGACATTGGTATGAACATTTCCCCGTTCACTCCTAAAAATCCAAAGGAGTATTTTCTTTGACAAGACTCGGAAAATGTTTAGACATACTTTCTGTTGTTTATTTGTTTGTAAAACAAACAAAATATACTTTTTCTTTGTCCCATATAGAAAAGTTGGGAGGAGATGGGCTACTTTAGAAGTGTGAGCCTTTTATAGTATGTTCAAAGAAAGGGTTGATGTGTGGGCTAGACCCTATAATACTCGTGTGCAGGCGTTTAATTATTAAGCGCACTTAATACTTTGTAAAATTTGTCCATTTTTAGTGCCGGTCTTGCCTTTTAAAACAACCATTATCTATGTTAGCGATTTTTTGTCAAATTTGATTAGGATTTAATAAATAAATCGAAAGATTTATAACCAAATTAGCACAAATAATAAATTTGAAATTTGATTTATAATTATAACTAGAGGAGGAGAAAGAACAAGGTTTCTGTGGTCGTGCCTTGTGTCGACATTGAGATGCTATTTGAAATTTCTTTCAAATATCTTATATTTGAGAATGTACTTTTTCCTAGAGAAGTAAGCAGTTAGGTTAGTCTTGGTAAAGATACCGTGAAATTAATATTAACCCTGCAGATGGAGGGTTTAGATTGATGATGAAGCTTCAGAGTATTCATCCCAGAGGATAGTGTTAATCCGTATACTTTCTTTATATACTTTCCCCTTTGCTGTTCAGTTACAAGTCAAGAGGTCATGTGTTTCTCCGTCAGGCTGGCTCTTTTCTTCATTGCGTGAAGTTTATGGTCAGGTTTGCTGTACAGATGCATCCCTTGTTAACCGTTACGGATTTGGCGTTGAATTCTGATACAAGTTGATGGGTAGCATTCAACTATAGAAGCACGATGGTGGAATCCAACTTTTACAGTTTCTAGGACGGGTTCGGTTGTGGTACTCTTTGAAATGGATAGGGAGTCTGTAGGATGGAGTTCTCACGTTCTATCTAGGATCCATTTCAAATTGGTTCAAATCTCTTTCCTGCGGGAATTAAAGGTCTCTTTTGCTGAGTTTTCACTAGAAGAGAGAATCAATGTCAGGTAATGTTAATGCCGAAGGGAATCAATCGTATATTTCTTAAAGCAGGGTGGCTGGCGAGACCATCGTCACACCACTGGCAAGGGCAGGTATATTAAGTAGAAATGCTCATATATATTTCAGAATAAAATTAATGTTAGGTAATGTTTTTGTTAAAGCCAAAAGGGAACCATGCTATTTTCTTATTTTGTGAATTGAGAATAAGTTATAACATTGACCTCTTAATTTGTTACTTCAAAAACATTATACCTAAAGAATTATTTGAATGAACCTTATTACATGGCCGTTCACGTCCCAGTAGATGAGCATATTCATTTAGTACTAAATGCTTGTTTTCTTTTTCTGAATCTCACTTTTAATTGACGATTGTGGAAGATTGGTGATAGAAGATTAAAAGTAAAACTTAGAAAAATGGATTTTGATAAACCGTGATGTTACATACGAAGTGAGCAAAAAGATTAATTTGAGTTGGCCCCATATTAAGAATAATCTAAGCAAATTAAAGACTTTCAATTGGTAATGGTTTTTGATTTTCCAAGTAAGTTAAAATTAAATAAAAAGTTTGACTACCTTAATTATTGCACGTAGTTTTAATAAATGTTAACAAATGATTATTTTTAATATAAGGTCTTATACAACATTGTGCGTTTAATTCTAGTTTGTCATACCGTAAGATCAAGAGTCATTTCCCTCCCCATGATCCGGTTCCCGATCAATTTTCTCTCATATGGCTGTACATTTAACCTTTTGGAAGAGCGCCAGCTATGCTATATTATACGAGTAAGATATTTTTGGAATCCTCCTAATAACTAAGGAATGATACGTATTTTTTCTTGTGTGAATCCTAATTCAATGAAAACTTTATGAGTTGATCCACTTTTCCTTGAAACATGGGATATTCTAGTAAGTGACCTCATTTTTTTCGTTGGGACTGGGTAAAGACCAAAATGTGACTTATAACCAATAGTGCATTATTTAATAAACCTTTGGCCGTAACTCATCTGCTTTTTCAACTTCATTATATTCAAACCTAAATCAGCTATTTAATCAAATGATATTGAGCATATTTTTGGTCTAATCTTGGGACACGAAATGCTGACATTCGTTATGGGGTAAACTATTGTCATTCCAACCCTTGAGCTGATTTTACTGTAGAGGCCGATAGACAATGACACTCCCCAAAACATAGCTTACAACTTTCATATTACAATTGTAGTAGAGGCCAGCCCGGAGACAGGAGCAAAAGAAGACAGTACTCTCTCTCTCTCTCTCTCTCTCTCTCTCTCTCGATGGCTTAAGCAAGGACTCAACATGCCAAAGGCTTAACATGCGGATGGCATTATGACTAAAAGAGGAGAAAGAACCGCGGTCGTGCCTCTTCGTACAGGTCAACCTTAGATGATTTTTTTAATTTTTCTTTTCAAATCTGCCTTAACTTAAGGGTTAAATGTCCGTCCATTGATTCCGTCAGAATTTCTTTTTTCTCGACTTTTCCTCTCCCCTCGCTTTCTCCCATATTCCCTCTTGGTCGGAGCTCACTCCTTCTCTTTCCTACAACAAACCGGATCCGTCCCCTGCTCGACAGGCTCGGACATGGTCACGGAGGAGGGAATCCAGCTCCCCAGCGTTGTTGTTGGCGGCGACTGGTCCTCCAGCAAGTCGAGCGTTCTCGAGTCCCTCACCGGCATCAACCTGTCGCCGAATCGCAGGACAGCGAGCGAGGTGTTGGAAGCACTCCCTCAACTTGGGCGACGAACCCATTGGCGGAGACCGCCAGCAAGATGGAGCGGGTTGGGCCGAAGCACTTGGGCGCGGCGGGGGCCAAAGGAGGTGACAGAGTCGGGGACGAAGAGGAAGGTGTCGTCTGATGTGGCGGAAGAGGCGCATCAAGAACTAGGGGTGGACGGAACCACCTCCACCGCCACTCAAGGTCGGGGGCGAGGGTGCGGCAGATGGAGTCACGGTCGCAGGATTGAAGGGCCTCATACAGGGTGCGCATCCGTGGGCTCAGACTCCTCAAATTTTTGGAGAAATTAGCCTTCCTCTTCTTCATTTTTTTTTTTTTGATATTCTGAAGATTGTACTTCTTTCTTCAGAGATGCAAGGAGTTATGTCAGACTTTGCAAAGATACTGTCATGGGTGAAGCTGCTAACTAACATCCATTGAATGCAACAAACCAAGAGATGGGCAACTCAAATAAATATCGGATTTTGACATATGTTTTGAGGCGCTGTTTTTCACTCTCACGTCGAGGCAGGTTTCATATAACCAGATTCATGAGATGAAAAACAGAGGAGCAGGAAAAGGAAACGATTTTGCAGCGGAAGATACGAAATGCAATCGAGGTTATAGAACATACAACATGACGGCCATATCAAGACCTGCAATGGAAGGTTACAGACAAATCAAATACACGAGGACCAGACCCCTGCAAACAGCAGACCACCAAAATTCAAAGAAAATACATGTCACCCCGAGCAAACACCCGACCCCTGCAAACGGCAGACCACCAAAAAAAAAAAAAAAAAAAATACATGTCACCCCCAGCAAACACCAGACCCTCAGCCACATCGAAAGCCAGAAACTATCATCATTCTCTAATTAATCCTTTGATTCGGGATGAACTCGACCGGGATCACCAACATCAGGATGAATGCAATGAAAATGTGTTATCGCCTTGTTGAGTAGGCCACTCCCAATTGAAAAGGCCAACGCAATTATGTATATCTGTAGTAGAATATGTATGACAGTGAGTGTGTAAAGTAAAAGGAAAAACAAAAGGAGAAAAAAAATCAAAAGAGATCGGGATATAAATCAACATGATCTTTCACATCTAGAAAATCAAGGGAGATTGAAAAAGAAATCAAAGTGATCTTCTCAGATTTACAAAATCACGAGAGATTAAGAGATAAATCTACGTGATTTTCTTATCGTACAATTCCAATTGGGATTACATTTGCTCCTATAAATAGGAGTCCTCCTCAATAGAGAAGTATATACAAAAGCAAGAATGTCATAGTAGTGTAGTGGAAGAAATAGTTTTCTTCTTCCAAGAAAGAGAGTTATCTTGAGTGAGTTATTCAGTTTGTGAGAGGTTCATATCCACAAATTGAAGAAGACGGTGATAGATTCATTATCCAGTTTATGAGAGTTTCAGATCCACAAATTGAAGAAGACAATGAGAGATCCACCTTTGGGTGAAGTTGTACGGCCCCGTGGTTTTCCCTTCACCTTGGAGGGTTTTCACGTTAAAATTCTGGTATTATTTACTATTCATCTTTACTACTTTCATTCAATATTTTATCCTATTTAATTTTCACAGAAATAGCAGTGGGAAAAATTATCTGGGCCTTCTCCACAAATATCGTTCTTTTTCAACAAGAACATGCGAAGTTCACCTGATCTCAGTGGAGTGCATATGGTATTCAAAGAAAATAGCAAGAATTTACTCAGAGTCCTCCAACTTGTTGAAGGAGGTTGGACTGTAGAGATGTTGTAGTGCTTACCCCGGAACATTGTGACTGGCTGAGCTATTATTTCCCATTGATATTTGCTAACGATCCTTTAATTCGCGATGGACATGAATGGGATTACCAATATTAGGGCGCATGCGATGAAAATCGGCCAACACAAGTCACCACGTAGAATGTACATAAGAAGACCACGTTCGATGCATCCAAGAGCGACAACAAACATAGTAAATATCAATGGAATGCATTGCTTGTTAATAGCCCATCTCATTGAACATAAACTAGCGCCCAGTCACTAATAATCCTATTAACTCGCGATGAACATGAATGGGACTACCAGTATAAGGACGTAGGCAACAGAAATCGGCCAAGGCAAGCCATTGAGCAGAATGAACATTAGGAGACCACATTCGACGCATCCAAGAGCAACAGCGATCCCGGCAAAGGCAAGTTGGAAACTTGGATCAACATCTTGCCTTCCCATTCGGAAGAATCTTCGCCGGATGGTTTTAATTGTTGTGCAGCTAAGCAAGATGCGTGGTGCTTTGGAATTATTGGCCGAACCTATAGACCTGTCCCTCTCCTCGATGAGTTGATGCAAGTCTGTGCTAGTGAATCAAGATCTTCATTGATTTGAGCTACGAGCTCTAATGCATTCCTTGGAATAAAAATCAGCAAATTGCTTGTTTGCTTTTTGTGAAATTTAGTTGTCTAACAAGCAATTTGCTGATTTTTATTCCAAGGAATGCATTAGAGCTCGTAGCTCAAATCAACGAAGATCTTGATTCACTAGCACAGGACTTGCATCAACTCATCGAGGAGAGGGACAGCTCTATAGGTTCGGCCAACAATTCTAGAGCACCACGCATCTTGCTTATCTGCACAACAATTAAAACCATCCGGCGAAGATTCTTCCGAATGGGAAGGCAAGATGTTGATCCAAGTTTCCAACTTGCCTTTGCCGGGATCGCTGTTGCTCTTGGATGCGTCAAATGTGGTCTCCTGATGTTCGTTCTGCTCAGTGGCTTGCCTTGGCCGATTTCTGTTGCCTACGTCCTTATGCTGGTAGTCCCGTTCATGTTCATCGGGAGTTAATAGGATTATTAGTGACTAGGCGCTAGTTTCTGGCTTTCGATGTGGTGATATGAGTTTTATGTGAATTTCATTTGCCTGTAACCTTCCCCCAGCTGGTCCCGATATGTACATCATTGTTGTATAATTACCACCCCGCTTATCTATGGAGTTGACATGTTCTGTGCCCTTCCACTGCAAAATCGTTATCTTCTCTTGCTGCTCTGTTTTTCATCTTATGTCTTTGTTCATATGAACACTATCTCGACATGAATGTGAAAAGCTGCGACTCCAAGCAAATATCAATGGAAGCCGCTATTTCCATGCCTCCACTTCCTTGCCCACGGCCCCAAAACCTTAAAATGGAAAAACAACTCAAAGTCCTCCAACTTGTTGAAGGAGGTTGGACTGCAGAGATGTTGTAGTGCTTACCCCGGAACATTGTGACCAGTTGAGCTATTATTTCCCATTGATATTTGCTAACGATCCTTTAATTTGCGATGGACACGAATGTGATTACCAATATTAGCGCGCATGCGATGAAAATTGGCCAACACAAGTCACCAAGCAGAATGTACATAAGAAGACCACATTCGATGCATCCAAGAGCGACAACGAACATAGTAAGCAAAGATTCATCTTCAAGATGAGAAGGCAAGATATTAACCCAGGTTTCGATTTGTGCTTATTATGTTCGTTGTCGCTCTTGGATGCATCGAATGTGGTCTCTTATGTACGTTCTACATGGTGACTTGTGTTGGCCGATCTTCATCACATGCGCCCTAATATTGGTAATCCCATTTGTGTCCATCGCGAATTAAAGGATCGTTAGCAAACAGGCGCTAGTTTCCGGCTTTCGATGTGGTGACGTGTGTTTTATGCAAATTTCATTTGTTTGTAACCTTCCATTGTAGGTCCTGCTATGGACGTCAAGTCGTATGTTCTGTAAACTTGAATAGATTTTGTATCTCAAAAATTCCTGTTCTGTGACCCCGCATTGCAAAATCTCTTTCTTTTCCTTTTCCTCTGTTTTTCATCTCAAGAATTTGGTCATATGAAAACTATCTCGATGTGAAAGTGAGAAACTGCGCCTCTAAGCAAATGTCAAAATCCAGGATTTCTTTCAGTTGCCCATCGCTTGGTTTGTTGCATTCATTAGATGTTAGTTGGCAACTTCACCCCTGACAGTATCTTTGCAAAGTCTGACATAACTCCTTACATCTCGGAAAAAAGAAGTACAATCTTTAAAAAAAAAAATGAATAAGAAGAAGAAGAAGGCTAATTTCTCCAAAAATCTGGAGGAGCTTGAGCCCATGAATCGGACGGTTGTCCGCCCATGTACGAGGCCCTCAACTCCGCGACCACGACTCCATCCGCCGCACCCTCACCCTCGACCTTGAGTGGTGGCCTTGGTGGTTCCGTCCACCCCTAGTTCTTGATGCGCCTCCTCCGCCACGTCGGACGACACCTTCCTCTTCGTCCCCGACTCCGTCAATTCCTTCGGCCCCGCCGCGCTCGCCCGAGTGCCTTGGCCCGACCCGCTCCATCTCGTGGGTCAACGCCTGGTCGGTCTCCGCCAATGGGTTGGTCTCCCAGGTCGAGGGAGTGCTTCCAACACCTCGCTCACCGACCCGCGATTCGGCGACAGGTTAATACCGACGAGGGACTCGAGGACGCTCGACCTGCTGGAGGACCGGTCGCCGACGACGACGATGCTGGGGAGCTGGGTTCCCTCCTCCATGACCATGTCCAAGCCTGTCGAGCAGTGGGCGGATCCGGTAGCTATAGCCTGTAGGAGTTCTGAAAAAAGTGGGAGTTTGGGAAAAGTGCGGTGGGTGGGGCGGAGAGAAAGGCAAATGAGAAAAAGAATTTTTAACGGAATAAATGTATGGACACTTAACCCTCTAGCAAAGGCAGATTTGAAAAAATATATATATAACATCATCTAAGGTTGACCGGTACGAAGAGGCACGGCCCCAGCAACGCTGTCTTAGATGAGAAATATGCTCTGACATTGATTAAATAGTTGATCCTGCTCCGAATATAATGAAGTTGAAAAATCAGCGGATGAGTTATGATCAAATGTCCCTTAGAGTCACAGTCGAGCGAAGAAAATGAGATCACTTACTAGAAAACTCCATGTTTCAAAGAAAGTTGGATCAACTCATGAAGTTTTAATTGATTTAGGATCCACACAAAAAAATAAAGAAGCACATATCATTTTTTAGTTATTAGGGATATCCAAAAACATCTTAATCAAATGATATAACATAGCTCGCACTATCCCAAATATTGTTTCAAGATTAAATGTGTAGACTATATGAGAGAAAAACGATCGGGAACGGTAACATGGGGAGGAGAACATATCTTGACCTTATGATATGACAAACTAGAATTAAGCGTGTGATGTTGTATAAGACCTTATATTAAAAATAATCATTTATTAAAATTACGTGCAATGATTAAGGTACTTGGCCAAAACAAAATCATTGAAGAATTTGAAAATAAGCGTCAGATTCTTTTATTCGTCAGAGTAAGTTAAGGTCACATTTTCTAAATTTTAAACTTTTTATTTAATTTTAACTTATTTGGAAAATGGAAAACCATGATCAATTGAACGCCTTTAATTTGCTTGCATTATTCTTAATCCAGGGCCAACTCGAATTAATCTTTTTGCCCACTTCGTATTCACACCACTGTTTACTGAGATCCATTTTTCAAAGTTTTACTCTTTTATCACCAATCTTCCGCAATCGTCAATTAAAAGCAAGATTCAAAAAAAGAAAGCAAGCGTTTAGTACTAAATGAATATGCTCATCTACAGGGATGTGAATGGACATGTAATAAGGTTCATTCAGATAATACTTTAGGTACAATGTTTTTAAAGTAACAAATTAAAAGGACAGTGTTATAACTCATTCTCAATTCACAAAATAAGAAAATAGAATGATTCCCTTTAACAAATACATTACCTAACATTAATTCGATTATGAAATATATATGAGCATTTCTACTTAACATACCTACCTCCGCCGATGCTCTAGCGATGGTCTCACGAGCCGCCCTGCTTGAAGAAATATACGAATGATTCCCTTTGGCATTAACATTGATTCTCTCTTCCTGTGAAAGCTCGGCAAAAGATATCATTAATTTGCGCAGGAAAGAGATTTCAACCAGTTAGAAATGGATCCTGGATAGAACATAAGAACTCCATCCTACGGACTCCCTATCCATTTCAAAGAGAACCACAACCGATTCTATCCTAGAACCTGTAAAAGTTGGGTTCCACCATCGTGCTTCCATAGTCGAATGCTACCCATCAACTTGTATCAGAATTCAACGCCAAATCCATAATGGTTAATGAGGGATGCACCTGTACAGCAGACCGACCATAAACTTCACGCAATGAAGAAAAGAGCCAGCCTGATGGAGAAACACATGATCTCTTGACTTGTAATTGAACAGAAAAAGGGACAAGAAAGTATAAATAAGGGCCTTCACAAAGTCGTAAGATATGGATTAACACTATCCTCTTGAATGAATACTCTGATGCTTCATCATCAGTCTAAATGCTCCATCTGCAGGGTTAATAACGCCAGTTGATAATAAGTCAGTTTGCCGGTAAAACAAAGGCAAATACGGCCAGCAAGATGCAGCCCATACAAAATTCGCATGACAGGTAAACAAAATCATCAATGAACAATTGCTTGTTCCCTCGTTCGGGTTGGTTAGGAGTATGGAAAGTCAAATGATGCATTACCTTCCAAAGACAATCGTTAAGATAATACATGTTATCCACCCCCAATGCCCTTGTTAACAGCCCGTCTGCATATCAAGCAATTGACTTAGTCTTAAAAAGAGGCATCAAAGATATGCAAAACAAGAAACAAGTAACTACTATTCATGTTGTTCACCGAGAATTCTGTTGAGGAGGTTCCAAATAGGATTCTATGAAAGAGATTCTGATTTTTGAATGTGGAGATGGGAGGAAACTCACATGTCTTTAGCTGGCATTTTTGTAAGCATGTTGCTTGCCTTCAGCCATAATTGCCTGAAAAAAAATAGAAATGGAAAAATATACCTTTCCACACTATAATGCCACAGCCAAAAGCAAAAATCTCAAGTCTAAATTGAACACTGTCCTGAAAGAGAACTGCTACCAATTAAGCCAAGCACTAAACATCGTTGGATAGAATCAACGTTGGTAGGTGTGCAGCTGTGGAAATTGATAAGTGTGACTCTCACCACAGGAGTCTCTGCACCAACTTCATCATCCAAAGCACCTCCAGGAGAGGCAAGGCCAGGACACATAATGTTTGCACCAGCAAGAACAAATTTTATTGCACCCCTGTCTACTTGTAATTTCTTCATTATGTTTGGATCTGCACCACATTCGACAACATTAGATGCAACAACTCAAGAATTTCTAACGAGCAACATTGTCATAACAGGCAAATTTTCTGATGATGATCCTAATTCAAGTTTAGCATGTCTACCCAATGAAGCCCCCGATGAGGTCTGCTCCAAGTGACAAAGAGGCAATCTCTGAGCATTAAGTTTATCTATTCCGACCTAGAAGCTAATCTAAAATACATTTATAAGATCACAGGTTAAGTGCAAACCCAATCAGCACACCTGGATTAACAACATATGATTCGGTTGACAAAAATATGACATGGTTGCAATTTAAAGCTGAGAATCCAGCCTAAAGAATCAGACATAATCAGCATTTACTCATGTCAGCCTACACTGAAGTTATCCGGCTTTCTGTAATTTGTATGCAACTCCAGTTTAAAGATTGATGGATAACTACTAATAAGACGCATTTTCAAATATACACTCTGCAAGCACTCAAACATATAAGTGTGTGATTGTTTATGCCTCAGCAAAAAAAAATGTGTCAAAATTTGTAAATCGTGAAAGTTTGAGGTGTTCCGGATTAAGAAAACTCATGTGTGTCCGTCGCAATATTTGGATTAGGGAAAAAGTAAAAACCTATTAGGACACGCCCTAAATTTACCGAGGCCCATCTAAGAGTAGCATTGCATGGTACTGCGAAAACTAGCAGATAAGTAATGGTAGAGAAGATTATCATCTACAAATCAAGGAGAGCTATGAAAACTTGAGAAGATGGTGAGAGATGCTTTACATTGATGCAGAAGTAGTAGGGTTGGCATGTATGGACCGTCACGGATGTTGAAAAAGAGAGGCACGTTGTTCACCAGAACCAAATTCAGATGGTTTTGACTGGAGGGAAGCGAAGTAAGCCCTCTCAAAGGCGAGTCTTGACAGCATTATATAGTTGTAAAGGACGCCACAAGAAAAGTGTCTATCAACTGAAATCTTACAAAGGAGCTCGACAAAATAAATAGCAATTAGATGAGAACAAACCATTTGGCAACAATGATTGGAGACTTCTTGGGAAGCAAATCATCCAGCAGCGGCTCTAATCCTGGATACTGAATCAACAGCACAAGGGAATCAACCCATATCAAGTGATGGACGGGAAAAAAAAAAATTAAATAACAAACAATTATCAGATGCCTTAACTTGATTTTGTGCGGATACCTCTTCTGAGGAGAACTTGAAAAGTGAACTTGTGACCAGTTGATCGAGAGAGAGAGAGAGAGTACTCTCTCCTGATTGTGGGCAGGAATATCAGCATCAAGCAGGTAAACAAAGCAAACAAGAACAGTTAATTAAAAATACAATATATAGAAGCCCATTCCTCATAAGAATTCACAGATAAATCTACTTGAAAGCATCATCTTATTTGCCAGTCTTGATGAAGATTAAAATGTTGCAAGTGCTCAGTCATCTTAAAGAGTTCTACCACAGAGCAAGTCATCCCTGACAAATTTGGCCAAGCTTCAGTAGGATAGGTCGTTCATGATTACAACCTTACAGCATTAGTACTACAGAATGGGACCATTTTGAAGGCACCATTCTAATCCCTTAATCCAACAGTTACTGTACAGCCAGACAAGCATACAAGACGACCACTTCCCCGACCCAAGCATTTTGTCACTCGAATCAAGCACAACCCAAAAACCTTATAGACCAGGTACCAGGCCATTACCCAGAAAAGACGACCCAAGAATTGTCTCTGCAGTTGACCCATCTATCACACCATGAGATGATACTTACTGAGAAATCCAAATGCAAAAGATTTTGGCACGGGGCGGTAAATGTTCCCGCCCAATCTATATCAACATTCCTTCCATTCCCGACAACTTGTCAAGATGGTCTTGATCGTCGACATAGTAATACTAAGCAAAACGATGCACCTCGGTTCGTGTCCAGGAAAGTCTTTTTGGGACATGATTGTGGACTATAATGAGACATGGTCATATGCCTTTCATCAGCCCCAGATGGGGTGCCGTCTTGTAGCATGTGGAAGGAATGGTACGCTGTTGCAATATTAATGATATAGCAACGTAAATCAATGCGAAATTACTAGAAAAATAAACGAAACGCGATAGATTTATATGATTCGATTCGAATATCAGTACTTATTTTACAGAAAGAGCAAGCAATAAATAATTTCTTTGATCGAAGAGCCAGAGTTACAATTACTTATACCCTTGAGTGTTTTTCGCATTAAAATTAAGCCTAAATCCACAATATTCACGAATAAATAATTTAATTTGAATGAAAAGCTCCTGATACAAATCACGTGTCCAAACATGTCCACACGGCCAAAGAAACAAGAACTCGCGATGTCCGTCTCAATTTTCTGTCCACTGACCGGACTAACCCGCCGAAAGAAAAAGAAAAGCTCACCTAACACACACACACACACGTGTGTGTGTGTCTATACATATATATACATATACATATATATATATATATATATATATATATATTCTTCCTGTTGCTTTTACAGAACTTCCCTCTTGTATCATCAAACCGTCACCCATTAATACAACACCAACATTATTTGATTCCAAATTCAGAGCAATCCCTATTGTACCCTCTTCAAATTCTACTAATTCACCCGCCATTACTTCATCAAGACCATAAATACGAGCAATGCCATCGCCTACTTGCAGTACGGTACCGGTATTTACAATTTTTACTTCTCTATTATATTGCTCAATACGTTCACGGATAATATTACTAATTTCGTCGGCTCTAATGGTTACCATGAGTATTTCTTAATTCTTTTTTGTACAAAAAAAAAATAATGCCTACAATAGAAGGACTAATCCATATATATATATATGTATGTATGTATATGTATGTATATATATGTATGTGTATGATATATATATATATATGTGTGTGTGTGTGTGTATACGTATATGTGGCCTGATAGGATAGTGGGTGGCCCCTCTTAAGAGACCATCACCGATTGACAAATCTTGGTAAAACTTTGACTCAGATATTATCTTCAGAAAACAAATCTGGTTAAAATAAAGTGCATACCAGATTTTGAGCAAATCAAAATATTTCTATAGGTTGGGTTTCATACATAATTTAAACTCGATACATGATTTGGTATTATGATGAATATGATAAGAAGTCATTTATTATCATTGTACATGTATGATAATTAATACTTTAAGCTTTACTTAGGTCAAGTGGGAGAATATTGGAAAAAATACCAAAATTAATGGGAAAATAGTGGAAAGATTGGCTAAATCGTGGATCGATAAGATCAAATATTAAGTGGCCCAATTATTATGAAAATAGGAGATACATTAATGCAAAAAATTAAGAAGAAATTAATGGATAAACAATATTGGGTGTTGACCTTGAGATTATGATTATTTGATGAACATACAAAACTTGTCAAATTGATCCAATTAAGTTAATTGCGCTTTTTGAAAATTTTATGACCCATTTGTACCTTCATGACAAGTTTTTGTACTTGATTGTACTTTTTGAAAGTTTAGGACTCGTTTGCACTTTCGCGATAAATTTTAGGACTTGATTGCATTTTTTAAAAGTTTTAGGATTCAATTGTTTTTTTGTGACAAATTTTAGGATTTCCAATGTGCTTTTTCCTTAATAATTAATGAGGATGCATCTAGTGGAAAATTGACTGAATTTTTTAATTTTGTGTAAAAATCAAATTCTTAAAAATAACATATTGTTTCTTCGGTGCTCCTTGATTGCAGAGGATTTTTTTTTTTTAAAGAAGACTTGAAAATCGATTCAATTTAGGAACTGAACTGGTTGAACTGGCAATTCGAGCCTTGAAACTGGGAATCGATATGGTCTTAGGTCGCTTCAAGGTTTCGCGGAATAAGAAATCAAACCGGTTCTCCCTACTAACCTTGAACTGGTTGGTCCAAGCCTATTCGGATTTGATTTCTAGGTTGAACTGGACTCGATGCACGTCTCAATTCAAATCTCGTATCTCAGAAAGTAACATATAATAAGAACCATAACTTTTGAATCACCATCTTCGTTGAACCAAAGAGAAACATTAAATTACGTCAGCGAATGAAATTTTTTCATCAAGATTAAGCGTTGAGGCTTATTGAAATTTTTTTGTCTACCATGCAAAAATGTCTACCAGACGATGATGTGAAGGCGAAGTAAAGAAAGAGGGAGGTCCTAAGGTCGAATGGGAGGAATGCTCCTTAGAGACATGCACCTTAGAGACGAGCTTGCTTTCTCACTCGGGACAAATGCTCCGGACCATTGCTCACTAGAGACGAATAAGACGAGCAAGGCCCGGTTACTTCTTTGTTTTGCCTCTCTGGTGAGCAGAGTTGTTCCGTATTTGTTTTTGCCTCTCTAGTGAGCACACGGTAGGACAAATAAGATACTGTTCCTTATTTGTTTTTGCCTCTCTAGTGAGCATACGGATAGGACAAATAAGATACTGCAATGCTCCGGAGCAAGCAAGCTCGTCTCCAAGGAGCATTCTTCGCATCGTCCATAAGACAGAAGCAAAGAAGAAAGTAGCCACGCATTACTCGAAGATCAATGGGAAACAACAGCTCAGCCAATCACAGTGTTCGAAGGTAAGCAACACAACATCTCTGTAGTCCAATCTCCTTCAACAAGCTGGAGGAGTCTGAGTAAATTCATGCTGTTTTGTTTGAAAACCATCTGCACTCTACTTAGATCGGGTGAACTCGTCCTCTTCAATGTTGCATACTGAAACCAAGTAACCATACAAATCGCCTCTATTTTTTTCTCTATTGATCTACCAATATGTTTCTTCTTGATCCTTATTTGCGTTTCTGTGAAAGATGGTTGTCTTTAACAAGCAATTTGCTGATTTTTATTCCAAGGAATGTACTAGAGTACGTAGCTCAAATCAACGAAGGTCTTGATTCGCTTGAGCAGGCTTTGCATCAGCTCATCAGGGAGAGGCACAGCTTAGGTCTGGCCAACATTCCCGGTCCACCAGGCATTATGTTTATCTACACAAAGATTAAAATCATCCGACAAAGATTGATCTTCGGAATGGGAAGGCAAGATGTTGATCCAAGTTTTCGACTTGCCTCTGCAGTGATTGTTGTTGCTCTTGGATGCGTTGAATGGGGTCTTCTGATGTGCGTTCTGCTCGGCAGCTTGCCTTGGCCTGATTTCTGTTGCTTGAGTCCTAATATTGGTAGTCTCGTTCATGTTCATCGTGACTTAAAGCGACTGGGCGCTAGTTTCTGGCTTTCGTTGTGGACCTGTGGTGATGTGCGTTTATGTGAATTTCATTTTTCTGTAACCTTCCCCCACTTGTACTGATATGAACGTCATTGTTGTATATCACCACGCCGCTTATCTAGGGTTTATATGTTCTGTAACCTTCCACTGCAGAATCGTTTTCTCTTCCTGCTGCTTTTTTTGTTCATCTCATATGTCTCTGGTCTTATGAAAACTATCTTGACATAGGGACTCTAAGCAAATATCAAAGAGAGTTGCGCTATTTCCGCGCCTCCACGTGCTAACACACGCCCTCAAAACCTGAAAATGGCAAAACAGCCACGGTCCCCCGATCGCCGTAGCCCATCATACTCCTTCATTTTGCCTTCTTCAGCAACTTCTTCTGCCCACGATACCCTCGTCTTCCTCCATCTATTTGAAGCTCATGCTCATCCCCTTCTTAATAGCCCTAGCTGATGGGAGAACAGTAACAATTCGAACAATATCGAATTAACGCAGAGGAATAAAATAATCTCCCCTCTTGTGTAAACCTAATAGGAATCAATATAGTTGAGTAAAATAAATACCAAGCACGCGAACACAAGATGATTTTTTTACGTGGAAAACCTCCTTGATGTGAGGAGATCAAAAATCACGGGACCGGAGTCCATCCGAAAATCTTCACTATTAGCAAAATTGGGTGAACAATGTTCTTCTCTAGAAAATACTAGAGGTACATAGCAGCAAAGACCTCAAGAACATATTTCTTGGCAATACACATGAATTTTACAAGACATCAAGGATAAATCTGACCAAAAACTCAGGTTTTGATCAATCCACGAAAAACCTGATGTGGGAGCTTCAAACAAAAATCAAACCGTTCACATTCGAGAAGATTGCGCCATGAACATGCTGACAAAATTTTAGCTCAATCAGACCACGAATCGACCTTCGATGCTAGCTTGATGTAAATCAGATATTGCCTCAACCCCTAGATTTTCTACTTTCTTTTTTTCTCTTGTTACTACGTCTTTTTACGGCTACCACTTTTTAAAGATAGTGAGAAACCCTAATTCTCCATATAACTTATTATATGGGCTCAAGCCCTTTTTGGGCTTGCAACTCATTGGGATTCCTCCATATAGGAGTGAACCTAGCTAACAAATCTACCCCTCATGACAATGTGGAGGGATTCACCATCCCTGCTATCAATTGGCAATGTTCAAGCTTCTCTCTTGGTAGAGTCTTCGTCATCATATCAGAGCCATTATGATCCGTATGAATTTTCTCAAGTTCGAACAACTTTTCATTTAGAACATCCCTTATCCAATGATATCTAACATCAATATGTTTCGATCTAGAATGAAAAGATGAATTCTTACCAAGATGAATTGCCCTTTGATTATCACAAAATAGCACATTCCTCTTTTGTTTGAACTCAAGTTCTTCTAAGAACTTCTTCATCCATAGCATCTCTTTACTAGCTTCAGTCGTTGCAATAAATTCAGCTTCGATTGTAGAAAGTGCAACACACTTCTGCAATCTTGACTTACATGACACAGCTCCACCCGCAAAAGAAATCAAATAACCAAAAGTAGATTTACGAGTATCAATATCTCCTACCAAGTCAGAATCTGTGTATCCAACTAACTCAAGTTTCCCGGTCCCAAAACTGAGTTTCAAATTTGAAGTTCCCCGAAGATACCTCATAATCCACTTCACTGCATTCCAGTGTTCTCTGCTTGGATTTGACAAATAGTGACTAACAACCCCAACTGCGTGCGCCAAGTCTGGACGTGTACATACCATCACATACATTAAGCTTCCTATAGCTGAGACATATGGAACACTTTCCATATATTTCTTCTCTTTATTAGTCGTAGGATTTTGCTTCATATTTAACTTAAAGTGGGCAGCAAGAGGAGTACTAACCACTTTAGCCTTGTCCATGTAAAATTTCTGAAGGATCTTCTCGATATATTTCTCTTGCGATAAAAACAACTTCTTAGCATCTCTGTCTCGGGTAATTCTAATGCCAAGAATCTACTTTGCCGAGCCCAAGTCTTTCATGGCAAAAGACTTGCTCAACTGTTTCTTCAATAACTCGATTCTTGAAAACAATCAGCATATCATTAACATAAAGCAAGAGAATAATAAAGTCATCATTAGAAAATTTTTAGATAAACACATAGTTATCCGAGGAAGTTTTCTTATAGCCTTGTTCTGTCATAACTGACGCAAATTTTTTGTACCACTACCTCGGTGCTTGTTTTAGGCCATAGAGACTTTTCTTCAATTTGCACACATAATCCTCTTTCCCTTTCACTTTAAAACTTTCAGGTTGTTTCATGTATATCTCTTCTTCCAAGTCACCATGTAGGAAGGCTGTTTTAACATCCATTTGCTCAATTTCTAAATCTAAGGTAGCTGTCAAGCCTAGTACCACACGAATAGAAGACATTTTCACTACCGGAGAAAATATATCTTCAAAATCAATACCCTTTCTCTGACTGAACCCCTCAACAACCAATCTAGCTTTGTACCGTGGTTGTGAAGTATGTTCATCTTGCTTCAACCTATATGCCTACTTGTTCTTCAAAACTCTTTTACCTTTAGGTAACTTCACCAACTCAAAAGTAT
This sequence comes from Eucalyptus tenuipes, assembly GCA_014182365.1. Classification (NCBI taxonomy): domain Eukaryota; kingdom Viridiplantae; phylum Streptophyta; class Magnoliopsida; order Myrtales; family Myrtaceae; genus Eucalyptus; species Eucalyptus tenuipes. Next base: position 40,477,156 of record CM024544.1, on the reverse strand, counting down.
GATTATCATAAAGTGACTGCATCTCATCTCGCATAGCATCAAACCAAGTACTTTTGTACTCATCTTCTATTGCTTCTGCATAGCACTCTGGTTCACCTGCATCAGTCAATAATACATACTCATCTTCAGAATACCTGGTGGAAGGTCGTCGATCTCTAATGGATCTCTGGACTGGAACATCCAGTGGAACATCTAATTGAACATCTGGAACAGGAATAGTATTATCTGTTTCAACATGTTCAAGAACATGTGCGTTATTTGAAACATTGACTTCCTGCTGCTCTTCATCAACCTGTGTAGGAATATTTGTACGAGGAACTGGATCCAAATCAACCAAATTATCACTAACCTGTGGTGCTGAAATCATCTCTGCTTTCTCAATATCCTCTATTGTTTGATCTTCCATAAACACAACATCTCTGCTTCTTACAATTTTCTTTTCAACTAGATAATAAAATTTGTAGCCAAGTATATCCTGTCCATAACCAATAAATATGCACCGTCATGTTTTCACATCAAGTTTAGACCTCTCATCTTTGGGAATATGCACAAATGCTTTGCACCCAAAGACACGCAAATAATCATAAGAAACATCTTTGCATGTCCAAACTCTATTAGGAACATCAAACTCTAAAGGAATGCATGGAGTAAGATTTAATATGTGCACAACTGTACTTAAAGCCTAACCCCAAAAGGATTCATGTAGCTTTGACTGTGAAAGTAAGCATCTTACCCTTTCAACTAGTGTTCTGTTCATTCTCTCAGCTAAGCCATTTAACGGAGGCGTCTTGGGAGGTGTCTTTTGATGTCGAATACCTTGTTGTCTGCAATATTCATCAAAAGGTCCAATATACTTCCCCCCGTTATCAGTTATGATGCATTTCAATTTCTTTCCAGTTTGTCTCTCAACTGAAGCCTGAAATTGCTTAAAAGCATCTAATACTTGATCTTTAGTTTTCAAGGTATGAATCCAAATTTTCCTTGAAAAATCATCTATGAAGGTAACAAAATAAAGAGAGCCACCAAGTGATTTTGTTTTCATAGGACCACAAACATCGAATGCACTAAATCCAAAAGATACGACTTTCTTGAAGGAGGGGAGCTTTTAAATGCAACTCTGTTCTGTTTTCCTGCTAAACAGTGAGCACACTTCTTTAGAGCCGAACTTTTCAATCCCAAAAGGAGCTTCTTCTTGGCCAATATTGACAAACCCTTCTCACTGATGTGACTAAGTCTCTTATGCCATAACTCAGTTGCATCTTCGCTGTCTACTGCATTAATTTTGTCTGTGGACAACTTTGCCTACATAATGTACAACGAAGAATATTTTTCACCTCTAACCACAACAAAAGAACCTTTGCTGAGCTTCCATTGACCATTACTGAAGGTGCTGCAATACCCCTCATCATCCAACTTGCCTGTAGAAATCAAATTCAAGCGGATATCATGTATATGTTTAACATTATTCAATACTAACCTTGTGCCATTACTGATTTCTAGGCACACATCATCGATGCCTACAGCTTAAGCTAGCCCATTGTTTCCCATCTTCACAAATTCACCACATCACCATAAAAAATAATGAGAAAGTCTTCTTTAAGTGCAGCAACACGATTGTCATCACTGTCATTATCAGTTTTCTTCTCTTTACCTTTCTCCTTTTGTTTCTCCCTTTTCAACTGGCGACAAAACCTCTGAATATGTCCCTTCTAATGACTATAATGGCACTCAACATTAGCAAATTTATTATACTTACATCTGCTTTTATCTCGAATTTTATATCTATTTCTCGGATCTCGAGACTCACTTATTCTCCTTTTCTCAACAACCAAAGCATCAGAATGTGAAGAGGACGATCCTCGTGTCTTCCTTCTCATCTCTTCATTCAAAATACTACTCTTGGCCAAATCCATGGTAATCGTACCATCCGGGGCAAAATTAGACAAAGATGTTCGGAACGTCTCTCGTGAGTCCGACAAAGTACCAAGCAACCATAGTGCTTGTATCTCATCATCAAACTTGATTCCCATCGCAGCCAACTGATTTATAATTCATTGAAAAGAATTTAAATGATCAGTCAAACGAGTATCATCTTGATATCTCAGAGCCATCATCTGTTTTATAAAAAATAACTTATTATCCCAGTCTTTTGAGCATATAACTGTTCGAGTTTATTCCATAAACTGCGTGCATGTGTTTCCTCAATAATATGGTTCAAAACATTATCATCTACACACTGTCTGATATAACCACACACTTGACAGTGAAATATAGACCATTCAACATCAGTTTTATTCTCCGATTTCTACTCGGCAAATACGGGCAAATAAAAATCTTTCACATATAAAAGGTCTTCCATCTTCCCTTTCCAAATATGATAATTCGAAAAATTCAGTGTAACCATTCTACTCGTGTTTGTTTCCATTGTTTAACACAAGGCAGAAAAATCAAGCAATAACCAGAAGCTCTGATATCACTCTGATTGGAGAACAGTAACAATTCGAACAATATCAAATTAACGCAGTGAAATAAAATAATCTCTCCTCTTGTGTAAACCTACTAGGAATCGATATAGTTGAGTAAAATAAATACCAAGCACGCGAACACAATACGATTTTTTTACGTGTAAAACCTCCTCGATGTGAGGAGATCAAAAATCACGGGACCGGAGTCCACTCGAAAATCTTCACTATCAGCAAAATTGGGTAAAAAATGTTCTTTTCTAACAAATACCAGAGGTACATAGCAACAAAAATCTCAAGAACATAATTCTTGGCAATACACATGAATTTCACAAGAGATCAAGGATAAATCTGACCAAAAACGCAGGTTTTGATCAATCCACGAAAAACCTGATGTGGGGAGTTTCAAACGAAAATCAAACCGTTCACATTCGAGAAGATTGTGCCACGAACATGCCGACAAAATTTTAGCTCAATTAGACCATGAATTGACCTCCGATGCTAGCTTGATGTAAATCAGATATTGCCCCAATTCCCAAATTCTCTGCTTTCTCTTTTTCTCTTATTACTACGTCTTTTTGTGGCTACCACTTTTTAAAGATAGTAAGAAACCCTATTTCTCCATATAACTTATAATATGGGCTCAAGCCTTTTTGCCAGAACTCATTTCACTTGAACTCCACATGTGGAGTGAACCCAGCTTAACACTAGCCTCGGTGTCGGCTTCTTGGCAAGCACCAGAAGCAGCCACCTTTCATGGGGGCGACGGCTATGGCTACTTCGTCTTGCGATTGCATGAATTCAAGAGCGTGGTTTGGGGTTTGGAGAGAGTGAAGGATTTGAGTTGCGGAAATGGGAACTCAAGGTCGAAGGGCGAGTGGGAGTCGTCGGCAGTGAAGGAGGAGCCGTTGATCATGGCGATTTGCTCGAGGACATAGAGGTCCTTGGTCCGAGAAGTGAGGTCTTCCACTGCCAAGTCATCGGTGTCAGAAAGGTTGGAGAATTCGGCCATGGCTTTCTTCTTCTTCATCTTCTTGTTCTTCTGGGTTTGTGGTGATATCTAATTTCCTGCTGGCTCTATTTTACTCTGTTATCGCGAGCAGTGAGGATAGATGCTCAATCACGAGCTTAAGAGGAACTATCGAACTGTAGTAGCACATCTGATAAAACTTTCATTCCCATGCATAATTGAAGAAAAATGCAGTTTTTTCTTACCAACGAAGAGCAACGCAGCTGAAAAACAAAATTCCAAATTCAAACAAGGTGAGATATCATATATTAGTAACATGAAGGACGAAACGGAGAATGTAAGGGCACGTGAGATGCGCGTGCTTCTCTTGCCGGTCACTTTTCTCATCAGGGTTAAGCGTTGGGGGCTAATTGATATGTATCTGTCAAGTGTAGGGGGTCATTTGAACAAAAACTCAAATGCAGGGGGTCTTTTGCAAAAGAGGAGCCATCGTGCTTCCTACGCTGCATCATTTGTAGTCGCATTTTCTGCATATGAATATGTCAAGTGTAATAAAACTCCAGTGCAAGGTATATGTGTCGGTGCAATAAAACCCCGTGCCATAAAACTCAATGAAACTGGAGTGCGTTAGTGCGTCAGTGCAAAGTATTCATGTTACAAACTATTCGACAATTAATTTATCCTATACTTTGAAGTGTGTAACATCAATGCTTTTCCCAAAATCGGTTTGGGGGAAAAAGCATTCATGTTAGGGAAAAGCATTGATGTTACAAAACAAACAGTTTTGTCGTACCCATAAAACCTCAAAAGTGGCACTTGCCAGGAATAAAAACTTGACAGTGACAGTTTCGGCATAAGATTTCAAAAGTGACAAAAAATTGACAGTGACGGTTTCGCCATAAAAGTTCAAAAGTTTTGTGCCAAAATCTCGATAGTGACATAAAAGTTTTATGTCATAAAACTCTCCTCGTCATGCGCTAGCCAGAACTTACAGGGAGAACTCTTGGACACAAAATTCTCCTCAGCATATGACAATAACAAGAGTCCATCTGTCATGCAGCTCATACCGGCCCCAGTTTAATCCCTCATGCTCTTCCTTATCATTGTCACACACATATATAATCGATTAGACCCAATGCATCTTTCTTTAATTTGTCTTCACATCATCCTTTGATAGACATTTTTGCATTGTAAATGGCAAATTTCATAAAAATAGGGAACATTTTAATTTACCCCTCAATGGAAAATATATATCAATTAGGCCCCAACGCTTAACCCAATTTAAAAAAAAAAATCATTACTGATGTAATTTAATGTTCCTCTTTAATTCAAGGAGGATAATAATTCAAAAGTTATTATTTTTATTATTTGTTGATTTTTAAGAGCCAAGATTTGATTTGTGGTGTGCATCGAGTGGGGTTTTACCTTAGGAACTGAATCAAATCTAATCGGCTTGAACCAACCAATTCAAGGTTAGTTCTACGGCAAAACCAGTTCAATTGAAGTAGCCTAGGACTAGATCGGTCCCTGATTCCAAGGCTGGAAAGCTGGTTCTATTTAAGAATCGATTCTTGAATCGAATCGGTTTTCAAGTCCTCTTTTTATTTTATTTTATTTTTAAAAGAATTCTTTGAAATCATAAAGAGTCGAACTGCATTTAACACTATTTTTTTTTAAAAAAAAAAGAGCCAATTAGATTCAACCCTCATTAATCATTGTGTATTTGTGGTTGAATTCCTTGTTACGAATTGATGTGTAGCATTCAACCATTGAAGCAAGATGTTGGATTCTATCTTTTCCGGCCTCTAACATGTTGATTTTTGGTTCTCTTACTTTGAAATGGATTAGGGATGCATAGGATGTTCTCATATTCGATCCACGATCCATCTCAAAATGGTTCACCACCTTTTTCCGTGGCAGTTACCAAATTTTTTTGCTGAGTTTTCACAACAAAAATAAATTAATGGTAGGGCTCAAATGACATGGAGCCCTTAATTCCATTTTTTTTCCAAGACCGTTAGATCAAGATACGTTTCCTTGCGCATGTACGGTTCCGATTGAATCTCCACGCTATACTAATGGATCTCATCCGTAGACAAACCTTGCAGCCTCTTGCAAAAACCGAGGTGCTTAATATCCCTAAGGCACCGACCAAAAAAAAAAAAATATCCCTAAGGCGTTATCGAAATTCATAGTGTTGAAGTTGACATACTTTGCATACCAAACTTTTTCTATCATGGACATTGCTCTTTCTCCATGCAGATCAAGCATGAGCAAAGGGAACGTTGAGGAAAGTGGAGTTTCTTTTTTTTTTTTTTTTTTTTTTTTGGGGGGGGAGGGGAGAGAGAGAGAGAGAGCTAAGAGGCAAGTAAGTCAAGCGAAGAAGGAGAAAGAAAACGCGTCGCCGCCGTTGGACCAACTTCTCCCCGACATTTCTTTACTCTCTCGTTCCTTTCTCTTTCCAGGAAAGATGCATCACGGTTCGTCTCCAGGAAAGTCTCTATGAGACATGATTGTGGACTATAAAGAGATATGGTCATATGCCTTTCATCAGCCCCAGATGGGGTTTTGTCTCGTAGCATGTGTAAGGAAAGTTTCACCATAAATAGTACAATGTTGCAATATTAATGATTTAGTATTTTAAATTTACATGAAATTACTAGAGAAATAAATGAAGAGTAATAAAAGACACAAGAGACTTACATGGTTTCGTTCGAATGTTAGTACCTGTTCTATAAAAAGAGCTAATAGTAAATAATTCCGCTATCATCAAAGAGTCAGAGTTACAATTATTTATGCGCTTGAATCTAAAGTAAGCTCAAATCTATAGTATTTATGAATAAATAATTCAATTTGAATGAAAAGATTAAAGCACAAGTCACGTGTCTAAACACGTCCGCATGGCCAAATAAACAAGAAGTCCTGAAAGAGAGAGAGAGAAAAAAAAGAGACCTGACTAACCCACCGAACACATTGATGTTTGTGTGTATATATATATATATGGGATAGTGGGCCTACGGTACCTCCATTGAAAGGTTCTATTCTTGTATATTTACGAAGAGACCATCGCCGACCAATAAATCTTGATAAAACTTTGACTTGAAGATTACCTTCAGAAAACAAATCTGATTCAAATAAAGTGCTTACCATATTTTGTGCAAATTAAAATACTTCAACGCGTCGAGGTCCATACAAAGTTCAAACTTGAGATAAAATTTGATACTATAATGTCGCAACCAAAATTAGGATTTGGCTAATGGATTACTAAGCCTAAATTTAGCTCGGGCTCTCACAAACCCATACCAATTCGCGACTTAGGTTCAAGTTCTTAACATGTAATTGATTTTTAACTAGGAGTCGCCACTAATCAGTTTTATGGTAGGTCGATTAGACACCTAAATAAAATAATGGGAGAATTATTTTACTCCTACGAACCAAAGACTTTGGGTACGGGGACTTGGTTACACTACTAGACTTCTCTAATGCCCTTTCGGTACCATTTCTTTTATTTTCAAAAATGTTTTTGCAAGCAATTTGGACTAATTTTAAATTTATTTCTATAACATGTGAGGTGATCATGCGGGTGCGCAAATCACCAATTTAATACCCAAGAAAACAATGAATAAATTACGGGGCTTACCTTGTAGCAATGAGAGCATCTGCAAGGTTAATTCATAATTCACATCAAAAGCCTTTTTTATTAACACACAGTCACTCAATTTTTTAAGAATTTTCTCTTGTTTAATAAAGTCTAATCTATATGCAATATAATATAAATGACCTAATTCTAACGAGGGGCAATTTTTAACTAAATGGACCTAGTGATAATCACTAAATGACATGTATTTCATGAACCTAATTCTATATGACATGCACATATATAAGTATGCAATCTATCCTAGAGGATGGAATTAATTTATTCTAAAATGATTTTTTTGGTATTTTTCATGAAATTCGAAATTAGAAAATTGCAAGAAAAATGTCTATCAAGATTATGATATCATCCAATTTATACTAGGAATTAGGTTAGGTCAAACCCTAATTTAAACAAGAATGTTATCATAATTTAGAAATCCCTAATGCAATCTACCTAAAAAATATCTAAACTTATAATAAATTAAAACTATTCTCTAGAATTAAATTACATGCAATTTTATCCTAACATGCAATGACTTGCAAAAAATGCCCTAATTCTAGTTTTTTCTCTTTTTTTTTTTTTTTTTGGTTTTTTTATCAAATTCGAAATTAAAATTGTCAAATAATTAAACATGCAATTTAAATTAATGAAATGACAATCTAACATCCTAAATTTGTGTTTTTGGTATTTTTTTATTTCAAAAATTCAGAATAAATAAAATGCTTAGTCTAAATATGCAAATTAGACTAAAGCATGCGATAAACCTAATCTAATTCAAACAAAGTTTGGGGTAAACAGAGTAATCAAGGCACGACGAGCATCAAGCCAGATACCATACATCGTTCAGATCAAGAAATAATATCTAAATCAAACTTGATTATCTCGCTAATAAAATCGATAAATTGATCTTAAGCCTTAAAAATCAAGATATCAATTTCCCGCTTGATTAATTATTCCATCTAAAGCCTTATAAATGGAATAAAAAATCGGTATGCGGTAGTGAATTAGGTAAGTAATCCTAATCGGGAGATAGGTCCATCACTTCTAAACGTGCACGTTATATACCAATAGACGTATATTAGGTAGCGAATAAATTATGCGCGAGTATTTTACCTGAATTTGAAGATAATTTCCAAATCCGGGCCTAAGGTGATGGGGGTCGCAACCAGCTCCTCGATAGTGAACGGCAATAGTGGCAAGTGATGAGTGGCGGCGGCACGACAATTCACGAACTAGGACGTCGATGGCGGCGAACTCAGCACGTCGTAGGAGCAGCTTACGTCTTGAGCCGATCCGAAATTTTTCAAAGGAAGAAAGCCGGTTGGAGACACATTGGCTTGTTTGGAAGCAAGACCAACAGCATCTGGTCAAAAAGGTCCTCCGAGTTGACCAATAAAATTCACGAGCAACAAGCATGCAGAAGGTGAACTCCAGGAATAAAACGTCAATGATAGACCGGGCACTAGATGTGATTTACGGCAACACAGCAATGGCACGGGGAAAGCAGCAACTCAGCATCGCGACTCCGTGGTCCAGTGCGTCAGGACTTCTCGGCTCAAAAGGGCAACAGCAGGCGTGACAACGGCACTGTGCGAAGAGCAGCTTGTTGCAATGGATCAGCAGCAACGTCGTTAGGAGGGTGACCCACATCAAGACTCGAGTGGTGTTCGGCAAGGTCTCCGTCAAGGGTCGGTTGAGACCTTCCCTCTCTATTTCTCTAATCCTCTCTTGTGTGTATTATGTGTGGAAGACCCAAGTTGCCGACCAAAAGAATCCTCCTCTTTTGTCTGCGAAAGGTCCTTTTTATAGGGAGAGGGTTCGAACTCATAATAAAAAAAACAGCATATTTCGTTTCTCTTCTGGACACTTGAAATCATCCTTGACAGCACGCAATTTCTTGTCTTAAAACAGGAAAATATTCACTAAATATATGACCCACGCCGACCAATCTCTCTTGATGATATTGCAGACATTCCTTCCTCATGAACAATAAATATTGTCAAAAGGATATATTACCAGAATAATGAGATCAAATATATGCCCCCACACAAGACATTATCCTTTCATCAAAATCCCTTCCTGCCCCCTTTTCCTATAGCGGAGATATTCGGTCAAATCTCTGGATGACTTGACCGAATTTTCAATGGCTAAACATATATTCTCTGGGGACGAGCCATTCAAGTGTAGTGATGTTGCTCTTGCTTATTTTCTTTAGGTAAGATATTTCTTTCATCCTCTCATATCGATAAAATCGATATCAACGTGATTCCCATTCATCGACTTATCCGAACTCGCGGTCTCAATAAAACTCAAGGCCAATAAGTTAAGTCCATCTGTTATCGGTCCAATGAAAATGCAGTAAAAATAAATAATATAAACTAAATAATGAATGCTTCTAAAACTACATGTTATTTTTGTTTAGGGGTTAAAAATTAATCCTTAATTTTCAATGCGATAAACAATTAATTGGATTGCCAAAATTTAGGTGTCAATATTTAATGAACATCATAAGAAGTTGTTTATTATCAATGTGCACGCATGATAATTAAAGCGTTGGGCTTTACTCAGGCCAAGTGGGAGAATATTGGACAAAAAGTACCAAAATTAATAGGAAAATCCTGGAAAGATTGGCTAAATCGGGCATTGATAAGATTATACATTAAGTGGTCCGATTATTATGAAAATTACAAATTCATTAATGCGGAAAATTAAGAATAAATTAATGGATAAACAATCTTGGGTGTTGATCTTAAGATAATGATTATTTCATGAACGTAAAAGAAAATAACCGATGAACATATATAGAGCCGCTCCTCATTCTTCCTATCAACACATGAATGCTCTATCTAAGCCATGAGATTAAAAATTGGGATTAGAGAGAGAAATTGGTTTTCTTCCTAATTCAACAATGACGTCATCCTCCACTAATTCATGTATGTCTTTATTTTCCTATGAAGCTTTTCGTGACAATATTCAGTTTTTGAGATCTGAAACTTTACGTAGATTGATGATATGTTGACAAGATAATTTTAACATGATAAGATATCCAATTACAATTGTTGCGAAAATGAGTATATAAGTTATATATTCACATTATTTTTGTTTTTTGTCTGCAATGAATATACTGTTACTACTAGCAAGGTGCCAACAAAATATTAGACCCATTAGCCTCAAGGTCTACTCTTGGACCTGCAATGAGCCATGGAACATGGTCATATACTTGCAGATATTTTTGATTGCTTGGTTTTCAATTCCAAGTTGAAGCTTATCAATGAAATGAAATCACATAGTGTCATTCTCAATTAAGGTGCATTATCTTTTTAAACTTCACACGTTTATTCTTGGCTATTCAAACAAAATGGTGGGCATGCTTAACTGCTTAATGAGAGAAGAATCAAGGGATAAGCCAGATAAAAACACTTGTTGTCACCTAAATTTTGGTGACCCTTTTAATCATTTATTAATTGCATGAAAAATTAGGGATTAATCTTTAACCCCTAAACAAAAAAAAATCAATTAAATTGCATAGCATATAGATTTCAAAAGCATTTGCATTAATAATAAAAGAATTTATATAAATTATAATAAAAAATTAAAATTAAAAGAATTAAAAGGCTAGTCGTTAAAAAGATTTTAAAAAAAAAAAAAAAAAAAAAGAAGAAGGAAAAATAAGAGGAGGAGTCGGGTCGGGTAGACCCGGCCCTCCTATTTCTTTCTTTTCTTTTCTCGGGTGGACTCCGCCTTTTTTATCTTCCTTTTCCCCCATGTGGACCGGCCTATCTCCTTCATTCTCCAGCCCAGCCCGCGCTCTGATCTTCTTCTTCCCCTTCACCCGCACTCACGCTTCTGCAAAAGGAAAAAAAGAAAAGCAAGGTACAAGCCAGAGGATTGCACGGCAGATGATCACGAGGGCGCAGGCGGCAGCGTGATCCGCGGGTTGGGATCAGGCTGGCCGGCAAGCTGGCAACGGCAGAGGCCATGCGCGGTTGCCGGTTGTCCTAAAGAGGGAGAGAGGGGGCTCGTTTCAACGGATGTTTTTTTTTTTTTTGGAGAGAAACTTGAGATAGAGAGAGGGAGCAGAGAAACCGAGAGTGAGGAATTTGTCTCCCTTCTGAATCGTCTCGGCCTTCTGCGAAAGCGAACTCGCCCGTCACCGTGGCAAGCTCCCGAACCAGGTAATCCCCGAAAACGCTCTATTTCTCCATCGCTTATTAAGTTCGAGAACGCAAGACCAAACCGACGAGATTTTGAGCAAACCATACAAAACTCAAACTGATTTGTTGCCAATAACGTTGATTTCGCCCATCAACCGTTTGATAAAATTTCTGAATGAAGCACCGAATGTGAGTTCATAAAAACGATGCTTACAATCTTTGTTTTGCACTTGTTTTGTCCTAATATGGTTGCATTATCACTGAATCTGTGCTTCTCTTTGATTTTGTGGGATATCGTTTGATGCCCGAGTCGGCCATGGATGAACGTCTTCTCGTCGGGAAATCCACACCCTTCGTCGGGGGAGCCCGCGGGTAGAGGCCGCCACAGTCAGTCTTTTCTTTTTGTCTCGGCGTGCTGTTGGGGAGAACTCGGGTACAACAATTCACCACGGCCAAACGCAATTCAGGATCAATTTCTCCCCCGATACTAAATCAACTTAAAATCTCTTAACCCCCAACAACAACCAGTAATGTATAGCCTCACAAAATGCAAATATAATGCCGAAATGATAAGTAGACAAGCGAAATAACGACACCAAGATTTAACGTGGAAAACCCGATGCGGGAAAAATCATGGACCGCCCAAAATTATCCACAATCACCAAGAATAACAGGATACACAAAGTGTTAACTTCTGCACACACACTGAGCCAACATCATCTTCTTCTCACCACATAGGTGGATAAACAAGTTTGAAGCAAGAAAACCTTAACCGCAACTGGAGAATTCGGAGACGGTTCTCGATGAACAAAAACCATCTTGTAGCCCTCGGACTCACGAAGAACATACTGAAATTTGAGCCGATTCCGACAATATTTGGCCTTCGAATCAAAGCCGCAAAGTTGCAGCCCTCTTCCTTTCTTTTCTTCTCCCTCTTTGCAGTTTTTTTTGTTTTCTCTCTCCTCTCTTCACTTTTTTGACGGACACCCCCTTCACGCACGACACTCCACTTCTTTTTGGTTTTGTTTTGTTTTTTTCTTTTTTATTTAATGCTGGCTGGGCCTCACATGAAGGTGGACCCAGCCAACAAATTTCCCCCTCCACCTCATGTGGGAAGGTTTGTCATGCCCACTTTTCTTCTACAAGTGTCAAGCTTCATCACGGGTAAGGCTTTGGTCATCATGTCGGACTTATTGTTGTCGGTATGAACTTTCTCAAGTAGGAAGAGCTTCTCTTCTAGCTTTTCTCGAATCCAATGATACTTCACATCAACATGCTTCGACCTTGAATGAAACACCGGATTCTTGCTAAGATGGATGGCACTCATGCTATCGTAATATAGAACAAACTTCTCTTGCTTCAAGCCCAACTCTTGTAGGAATTTTTGCATCCACAAAAGTTCTTTACCTCCTTCGGTAATAGCAATGTACTCTGCTTTAGTTGTAGACAAAGCAGTACATTTTTGCAATCTTGATTGCCATGAAACAGCTCCCCCTGCAAAGATTATTATATAACGCGATGTGGATTTTCGAGAATCAACATCATCGGCATAGTCCGCATCCGAGTAGCCAGTCAACTCAGGCTTCACATTTCCATAACACAAGTAAAGTGTAGAAGTGCCTCTAAGATATCTCAGAATCCATTTAACAGCGATCCAATGCTCCTTACTTGGATTAGAGAGAAATCTACTCACAACACCAACTGCATGAGCAATATCGAGTCTTGTACAAACCATGGCATACATCAAACTACCCACGGCCGATGCATAAGGAAATTTCATCATCTCAACCTTCTCTTTCTCACTTGAAGGACACTCATTACTACTCAACTTGAAATGGCTTGCAAGTGGAGTACTCACCGGTTTACATGTGCTCATGTTGAATCTTTCAAGCACCTTTTCAATATACTTCTCTTGAGATAACCACAGTTTCTTATTCTTCCTGTCACAAGTAATTCTCATGCCTAAGATTTGCTTAGCCGGGCAAAGATCTTTCATTGCAAAAGCTTTACTCAACTCATTTTTCAAGCTCTTGATTTTCTTGGCATCATGCCCAACAATCAACATATCATCCACATAAAGTCGGAGAATAAGAAAATCATTATTTGAGAATCTTTTCATAAAGACACAAGAATCAGAGCTTGTCTTACCGTATCCTTGTTCTTCCATGAATGACTCAAACTTCATATACCATTGCCTTGGCGCTTGCTTGAGACCATATAAGCTTTTCCTCAATCTACATACAAGGTGCTCATTGCCTTCAACTTCAAAACCCTCCGGTTGCTCCATATATATCTCTTCTTCTAGGTCTCCATGAAGAAAAGCCGTCTTTATATCAAGTTGTTCAATTTCTAAATTCAAACTAGCGGCCAACCCAAGAACAACTTGAATAGAAGACATCTTTACAACCGGTGAAAAAATCTCTTCAAAGTCTATGCCCTTCTTTTGACGAAAACCCTTCACAACAAGTCTAGCCTTGTATCGTGGTTGTAAGCTATTTTCTTCTGTCTTCAACTTGTACACCCACTTATTTGTGAGTGTTCTCTTACCCTTAGGCAATTTCACCAATTCAAATGTGTGGTTCTCATGCAAGGATTTAAGCTCCTCTTGCATAGCTTCATGCCACTCATTCTTTCGTTCACATGATATAGCCTCTTCATAAGTTTCTGGCTCTCCGGCTCAGTGAGTAACACATACTCATGTGGCAAATATTTTTGAGAAGGCCTACGCTCTCTTTCGATCTTCTAACTTGAGGTAGGATAGATTGCTCTTGCTCAGCTATTTCATCTGTCTCGGTGAAGAATCAACATTATGTGAGGACTCACCATCTTCATGATTTCCATGCACTTCTCCCCCATGATTTCTATCAACAGTAGAAGGATTTGAGCTGAAACTAACTGAACGTTGAGCTATATTCTTTGGTCTCTCCGCCTTGTCAATGTCTTCAATAGTTTGATACTCACAAAACACCACATCTCGGCTTCTAATGACTTTCTTTGCAATTGGATCTAGGGATGTGCAAAAGAACCGAGATCCACCCGGACCGCCCAGAACCGGACCAGAACGGCCCGGAACCGGTGGTTCTTGAGGGAACCGGTCCGATTCCCGGTTCCAATTTATGGGAACTGGTGGGTACCGGTCCGGTTCCCGGTTTCATGGGCAGATCCGTCCACCCGCCCACCCAAACCAGACCGATTAATTTTTAATATTAAAAAAAAATTGAAATTACTAATTAACAAACCCTGTCGAATTTGCTCTCTCTCTCTCTCCATCACCACCATTTTCTAGCTTCAACTTCATGCTCGTTAGTTGACCCACCGCCGAAAACCTTACGAAGTCCCGAGAGCCTACGGCTCTCGACGCTCCTTTCCTTCCCCAAAAACTCGAAAGATCTCAACTTTGAGGTTCCCTAGCTCGCCATCCTCCATCGACGCTGCGGAGCTCCGTCGCTTCCCGGTGAAACGGCACAGAAGGGAGAACTCGGGTACAACAATTCACCACGGCCAAACGCAATCCAGGATCAATTTCTCCGCCGATACTAAATCAACTTAAAATCTCTTAACCCCCAGCAACAACCAGCAATGTATAGCCTCACAAAATGCAAATATAATGCCGAAATGATAAGTAGACAAGACAAATAACGACACCAAGGATTTAACGTGGAAAACCCAATGCGGGAAAAACCACGGACCGTCCAAAATCATCCACTAATTACCAAGAATAGCAGGATACATAAAGTATTCTTCTCTAGTCACACACTAGAGGCTCAACATCAACATTACAATCATCTTCTTCTCACCACATAGGTGGATAAACAAGTTTGAAGTAAGAAAATCTTAACCGCAACTGGAGAATTCGGAAAAGGTTCTCGACGAACAAAAACCATCAACTTGTAGCCCTCGGTCTAACGAAGAACATACTGAAATTTGAGCCGATTCCGACAATATTTGGCCTTCGAATCAAAGCCGCAAAGTTGCAGCCCTCTTCCTTTCTTTTCTTCTCCCTCTTTGCAGTTTTTTTTGTTTTCTCTCCTCTCTTCACTTTTTCGACGGACACCCCTTCACGCACGACACTCCACTTCTTTTTGGTTTTGTTTTGTTTTTTTTCTTTTTTATTTAATGCTGGCTGGGCCCCACATGAAGGTGGACCCAGCCAACACGTGCGTATATGTGGTTGACCTATTAGAATGGTCGATGTCTCGAAATATATATGTTTGGTGTCATCGACGTCGCGGGCGTCGTTTGGCGACAGCCAGAGTGATAACCGGCGGTGATGACCGGGGGAGGGTCGGTGAGGTGAGGTTGGTTGTTGACATCGGAACAGTTGAGATTCTGGCGTGAGTTCGTGTGGTAAAGTCTCATTGAGTCCGTCCGTGAGGAAGCTTCGGTGACGGCGTGGACTCGGTGGAAGAAGACGTCGCGCAAAGAAGAGAACGTAGGAAAGGGGACGGAGAAGACCACGTGCAGAGAAGAGGAAATGTAAAAGAGGAAAGATAAAAAAAAATAGAAAATAGAAAAGAAAACAAAAGAAATAGAAAAGGAAAAATGAAAGGAAAAGAAGAATGGAATAATAAAAGAATAGAGACGTGGGTTGGAAGTTTTGTGAACCTGGACTAAGTGTGTGGGCTGATTTTGGTTTTGGGCTTAGATCATTTAAAGGGAAATAAAAAAATTTGGGCTTGCTTTGTTGAAATGGCCCGAACCCATCAGTTTAGGGCTGCACTGGGACCGGGCCCGACCCAACCCGGACCATAGAGGTCCGGGTTAAGCCCATAGTCGGGCCGGATCCTTTGACCCGACTCGAGGCTTTGTTTTATCAGAATAAAAAAAAGTTCCAAAAAATAGAAATCTTTAAAAAAAAACTAAAAAATTTAGATTTTTCATGTTAATTCTAATTTAGAACCAGTTTAACTATTAAAAATCTAAATATCCTTTCATAAAAATTGTACCCTAATTTAAACAAGCCTTTAAGGCTTTACAATAGAGGTTGTGTATGTTGTTTTCTTTTTAGAGACTATGCTAGATAGTTGCTTGTGCATTTCAATTCGATTATCCTTAATTAAGTGATTTTAATATATTGATTATTATTTTCATTTTTAGAATGGTTAGGATGAATTTTAGAATTTTCGATAGGCTGCCCTGATACTTTGATCAAAAAATGGTCAAGTTTAGGTACCGAAAGAGTTCTAGTTAAATAGCTAGGTTAATCAAGTTCTCGATTCCAAAATCTCTAGTTGCGCATGCATCAAGACGATAATCTCATGTCTTGATTGGGGTTTCTAGCTAACCTCTCAACAATGGCTAATCGCGACTCCTTTTGAATACAAAAATTAGGAAAATCAGTGTCACGCTAAGTATAAACTCAGGAGAGCTCACGCTTTATAAGCAAGTAACTCTAATCCTATCTCCCTATCTTGTGAGGGGTAGGTTGCAAGAACACAGTTTTAAGATTTCAAGTTACCAAAATGACCTCTCAATTTATTACTTTTAAAAATTAAACATAAATTTATTATTTGAACTTCATTAAATGTCCATTCACAACCTTTTATATAGTAACAGATGTTAAGGGCTTATTTGGTAATTTGCCAAATGATGCTTATTTATATTCTTTTGTTCTCCAGAATAAAAAAAAAAAAAAAAAAAAAAGAAGAAGAACGGAAATCCGTTTGGTAACTCTTTTGTTCTCAAGAACAAATTTATTCCCGATAATAAAATTGGAGCAAAATCAAGAAGCAAAAAAAAAAAAGTCATTTCTTTGTTGCCAAGAGCAGTTCTAGAACTATGCCTTTTTTCTCTTTTCCTTTCTTTTTTCCCTTTTCTTCTTCTTCTTCTTCCTCTAGTTAGTCACCGGCCTCGACGATGGCTGGCGACCTTGCCGGAGTCTCATTGAGGGCTAGGCTAGCAAGGCTCCCCTAAGGCTAGCGATCGACTAGAGAAAGAAGAAGTTTAAATGGAAAAAAGGAAAGAAAAAAAAGTAATAAAATTGTTAAAATATTAAAAGAAATTCTAAGTTACAAAAAAAAAATTGAGGGTCATTCCCAAAACATTTTTATTTCAGGAATATAAATTTTGTGCAATTACTAAACACTTTAGAATGCTCAGAAACTCATATAGGGAATAAAATAATATAAAAAAATTTCTAAGTAGATATTGTTTCGAGGAACATAATAGTGCTAAACGCACCCTAGTAAGTAGCTGCACAAAATTGGTGATAAAAGAATAAAAGTAAAATGTTTGTGTCGCTCTTGTACAAGTCTTACAAAAATGTATATCGGCAAACCACATTGATACCTATGAAGTGGGAAAAAAATAATTCAAGTTGGGCCCTAGAGTAAGTATAATGCAAGCAAATTAAAGACGTTCGATCAATCATAGTTTTCGATTTTTCCAAATAATTTCAAATTTCGAAAAAGTAATCGTTATTTACTCTGACAAAAGAAATGAATTTAAGGCCAACTTTCACATTGTATTACTCAACAATTTTTCTGGCGAAGTACCTTAATGATTAGTAATAAATGATCATCTTTCCAAAACAGGTCTTACAAATACATAGTACTTATTTCTATATTTGTCTTATCATTACATCAATTGAATTGGATTCCAATCATAAACGTTTGTGATATCAGCTAACGTGGTGCTATGAAGTAGATATTTTCTCAAAATAAGAGGTGGTAAAGGTAATAATGCATATGTTCAAATCCGAAGCTGCAGGGAAAAGTTACAAATTAAAACAGCCATGGCTGATATATTCACAATGAACGAAAATGGGATCACCAGCATTGTGATGCAGGCAACACAAATCAGCCATGGCATATTATCAAGCAGAACGGACGTCAAGAGACTGCAAGCAACACATCCTAGTACAACTGCGACGTGGGTAAGGGTGATTCGAAATCGTGGGTTCATGTCTTGTCTTCTTTGGTGTTATTAACCCTGCAGATAGCCGTATTTTTGTATGGGCTGCCTCCTGCTGGCCATATTTGCCTTTGTTTTACCAGCAAACTGACTTATTATCAACCGGTGTTATTAACCCTGCCGATGGAGCGTTTAGATTGATGATGAAGCTTCAGAGTATTCATTCCAGAGGATAGTGTTAATCCATAACTTACGACTTTGTGAAGGCCCTTATTTATACTTTCTTTCCCCTTCTGCTGTTCAATTACAAGTCAAGAGGTCATGTGTTTCTCCATCAGGCTGGCTCTTTTCTTCATTGCGTGAAGTTTATGGTCGGGTCTGCTGTACAAATGCATCCCTCGTTAACCATTATGGATTTGGTGTTGATTTCTGATACAAGTTGATGGGTAGGCTTTCTACTATCGAGGCATGATGGTGGAATCCAACTTTTACAGCTTCTGGGACAGATTCGGTTGTGGTTCTCTTTGAAATGGATATAGAGTCTGTAGGATGGAGTTCTCATTTTCTCTCCGGGATCCATTTCAAACTGGTTCAAATCACTTTCCTGCGTGAATTAAGGATCTCTTTTGTTGAGTTTTCACCAGAAGAAAGAATCAATGTTAGGTAATGTAAATGCTGAAAGGAATCAATCGTTTATTTCTTAAAGCAGGGCGGCCGGCAAGACCATCGCCCGACCGCCGGCAAGACCATCGCCGGACCGCCGGCGAGGGCAAGTATATTAAGAAGGAATGCTCATATATATTTCAGAATAGAATTAATGTCAGGTAACGTATTTGCTAAAGGGAATCATGCTATTTTCTTATTTTGTGAATTGAGAACAAGTTATAACACTGACCTCTTAATTTGTTACTTTAAAACCATTATACCTAAATTATTATCTGAATGAACCTTATTAAATGTCCATTCACATCCCCGTAGATGAGCATATTCATTTAGTACTAAATGCTTGTTTTCTTTTTTTGAATTTTGCTTTTAATTGATGATTGTAGAAGATTGGTGATAAAAGATTAAAAGCAAAACTTAGGAAAATGGATTTCGATAAATTGTGATGTTACATACGAAGTGGGTAAAAAGATTAATTCGAGTTGGCCCTAGATTAAGAATAATGCAAGCAAATCAAAGGCGTTCAATTGATCATGGTTTTCGATTTTCCAAATAAGTTAAAATTAAATAAGAAGTTGAAAATTTAGAAATTGCAACCTTAACTTACTCTGAGGAAGCAAAATAATTTAAGGCTCGTTTTCAAATTCATCGATGATTTTGTTTTGGCCAAGTACCTTAACTATTGCACACAATTTTAATAAATGTTAAGAAATGATTATTTCTAATATAAGGTATTATACAACATCGCCCGTTTAATTCTAATTTGTTATACTATAAGATCAAGAGTTGTTCTCCTCCCCATGTTACAGTTCTCAATCGATTTTCTCTCATATAGCCGTCCATTTAACCTTGAAATAATATTTGAGATAGTGCGAGCTATATTATATTATTCGACTCAGATGTTTTCAGTGTACTCCTAATAACTAAGGAATGATATGTGCTTTTTCTTGTGTGAATCTTAATTCAATGAAAACTTCATGAGTTGATCCAACTCTCTTTAAAACATGGGATCTTGTGCTAAGTGATCTCATTTTTTTCATTGGGACCAGGTAAAGACCAAGAGGTCACTTATAAACAATAGTGTATTATCTAATGGACATTTCACCGTAACTCATCCGTTGATTTTTCAATTTTATTATATTCGGAGCTAGATCAACTATACTGAGCATATTTCTCATCTAATCCTGGGACACGAATTGCCGACATTCGTTATAGGGTAAACTATTGTCTCTTCAACCTTTGAGTTGATTTTACCATAGATGCCGGATCGCGTGACGGCGAGCGAGGTGCTGAAGTAGTCCCTCAACCTGGGCGACCGACCCATTGGCGGAGAACATCCAGGCGTTGACCCATGAGATGGAGCGGGTCGGGTCGGGTCGGGTCGAAGCACTCGGGCGACCGCAGCGGGGGCCGAAGGAGGTGACGGAGTCAGGGACGAAGAGGAAGGTGTCGTCCAATGTGGACGGAACCTCCACCGCCACCAATCAAGGTCGGGGGCGAGGGTGCGTTGGATGGAGTCGCAGTCGTGGAATTGAAGGGCCTTGTACAGGGTGCGGACCGCCGTCCGATTCATGGGCTCAAGCTCTTCCAAATTTTTAGAGAAATTAGCCTCTTTTTTTTTTTTTTTCTGGAAGATTGTACTTCTTTTTTCCAGAGATGTAAGGAGTTATGTCAGACTATGCAAAGATACTGTCGGAGGTGAAGGTGCTAACTAACATCTAATGAATGCAACAAACCAAGCGATGGGCAGCGATGGGCAACTGAAAGAAATCCCGGAATTTGACATTCGTTTAGAGGCGCAGTTTTTCACTTTCACGGCGGGACAGTTTTCATATGACCAGATTCATAAGAGGAAAAGCAGAGAAGCAGACAAATCAAATACATGAGGACCAGACCCCTTCAAACAGCAGACCACCAAAACTCAAGGAAAATACAAGTCACCCCCAGCTAACACCAGACACTCAGCCACATCGGAAGCCAGAAACTATAATCATCCGCTAATTAATCCTTTGATTCAGGATGAACTTGAACGGGATCATCAAAATCAGGATGAATGCAACGAAAATGTACTCCCCACTGCTCAAACTCGAACGGAAGAAGAAGAAGAAGAACCGTTGATATTTGCTTTGCAGTGGAAGGGTACAGAATATGTAAACCATATCAGGACCAGGGGGGCAGGTTACAGGCAAATGAAATTCATAGAAAAAGCATATCACCACAATGAAAGCCAGAAACTAGCGCCCAGTCGCTAATAATCCTTTCAACCCAGGATGAACATGAACGGGACAACCAGCATTAGGACGCAGGCAACAGAAATCGGTCAAGGCAAGCCACTGAGCAGAACGCACAACAGGAGACCACATTCAACGCATCCAAGAGCAACAGCTATCCCGGCAAAGGCAAGTTGGAAACTTGGGTCAACATCTTGCCTTCCCATTCCGAAGATTAATCTTTGCCGGATGATTTTAATTGCTGTGCAGATAAGCAAGATGCGTGGTGCTCTAGAAATGTTGGCTGGACCAATAGAGCTATCGCTCTCCTTGATGAGTTGACGCAAGGCTTGCGTAAGCGAATCAAGACCTTCATTGATTTGAGCTACATGCTATGCTGCATACCTTAACATCACCAAGCAACTTGTTAGACAACCATATTCCATAGAAGCACAAACGAAAGGATTGAGAATAAGCATATTGATAGATTAGCAGGCCAAAAAATGTAGGCGATTTGAACTGGTTTCTTGATTTCAGTATGAAACCATCATATTCATAGATTAACAGACAAAAAACCTTAGGCGATTTGAACAGATTTTACTATGCAACATTGAAAAGGACGAGTTCACCTTATCTAAGTGGAGTGTAGATGGTATTCGAACAAAACAGCATGAGTTTACTCAAGAGTCCTCCAACTTGTTGGAGGAGGTTGGATTGTGGAGATGTTGCGGTGCTTACCTTGGAACATTGTGATGCGTTGAGTAGTGGTTTCCCATTGATCTCTGAGCAACGCGTGGATACTTACTTCTTTACTTCTGCAACAGCATGTCATATAGACGATGCGGAGATCTTGATGTATAGTTGGGATTCGATGGGAGTTGGAAGGAAGAGCATGAGGGATTGGATTGTAGTTTGGACTCTAGTTCGTCATTGTCTCAAATATAGGCGCGTGACAAGAGGAGAATTTTTCTACCAAAAAAATAAAAAGAGGAGAATTATATGTTCCCAACACAAAAGTCCTCAGGGGTGAGTATTTTGTGTGTGGATGGCTGGTTTTTTTTAATGCGTACTTTAGTAAACAGTTTACTTGGTTCACTTTCCCGGTTCTTTGTAATGAGTACTCATTACAAAGAACCGGGAAAGTGAACTTTACTACCAAGTAAAGTAAACTAAGTACTCATTACAAAGAACCTGGAAAGTGAACCAAGTAAACTGTTTACTAAAGTACGCATTAAAAAAAACCAGCCATCCACACACAAAATACTCACTGACATAATCGTCATATGACAATGACAAGAGTCCATCCGTCGTGCGCCTCATACTGACTCCAATTTAATCCCTCATGCTCCTCTCTATCATTGTCACACACATATATAAACAATTAGACCCAATGCATCTTTCTTTAATTTGCCTTCGCATCATCCTCCGGAAGTCATTTTTGCATTGCAAACGACAAATTTCATAAGGATAGGGAAAATTTCAATTCACCCCTCATTGGAAAATATACATCAATTAGTCCCCAACGCTTAACTGAGATAAAAAAAAAAATTCATTTGCTGATATAATTTGATGTTCCTCTTTAATTTAAGGATGATGATTCAAAATTTATGGTTTTGAATCAACTACCGAATCGAATCGGCTTGAACCGGTTGATTCAAGATTAGTTCTAACTTAAAACCGATTCAATTTCTTGTTTTGCGAACCTTAAAGTAGCTAGGACCGGATCGGTCCCCAATTCCAAGGCCGGAACACCAGTTCTATTCAATAACCGATTACCGAATCGAATCGGTTTTCGAGTATTCTTTTGAAAAAAGAAAAAAAGAATCCTTTAAAATCATAAAGAATCAAACCATATTTTCAACATGAAGAGGCAACGTTTTTTACACAAAACTAAAAAAAAAAAAAAATCTGGGCTGATTAGATGCATCCCTCATTAATCATTATGTATTTGGCGGCCCTCCAAAGTTCCTTTTTCAGGAAAGAAACTTGAAACAGCATGAATTTGCTCGCGGTCCTCCAAAGTTATTGAAAGAGGCTGGACTACAGAAGTGAAGTGATGTTGCAGTTCACGGTCGTTCCTTACCTCCGATCACCTTGTTGTTTCCCATCAGACTTCGAGCTTCGTGTGATTAACCTCTTTCCTTCCTCGTCTGAAACAAAACATGATGCGAGCCTACATTTAGTCGATGGTAGGAAGACAGAATTTTTAT
This sequence comes from Eucalyptus tenuipes, assembly GCA_014182365.1. Classification (NCBI taxonomy): domain Eukaryota; kingdom Viridiplantae; phylum Streptophyta; class Magnoliopsida; order Myrtales; family Myrtaceae; genus Eucalyptus; species Eucalyptus tenuipes. The sequence continues at coordinate 40,453,998 of CM024544.1, read as the reverse complement.
ACCCCGCCCGCAGTGGAGTTTTATCGAACTGACGCACTCCAGTTTCATCGAGTTTTATGCCAGTGGAGTTTTATTACACTCGACATATTCATATGCAGAAAACGCGACTACAAATGATGCAAAGCAGGTAGCGCGACGGCTTTTCTTTTTGCAAAAGACCCCCCTGCATTTGAGTTTTTGTCTCAAATGAACCCCTCACACTTTGACATATATATTAATTAGGCCCCAACGCTTAATTCCGATGAGAAAAGTGACCGCCCAGAGGCGCACGCGCATCTCACGTGCACTTACATTCTCCGTTTCCACCTTCATTCTACTGATATCTCACCCTTTTTGAGTTTGGAATTTTGTTATTCAGGTGCGTTGCTCTTCGTTGGCAAGAAAAAACTTCGTTGTTCTTCAACTACGCATGGGAAAGGAAGTTTAATCTGGTGTGCTACTGTAATTCGATGGTTCCTCTTAAGCTCGCGGTTGAGCAAAATTCTATCCCCACCGCTCGCGGTAACAGAGTAAAACAGAGCCAGCGGGAAATCAGAAATCACCACAAACCGAGAAGAAGAAGAAGATGATGAAGAAGAAGAAAGCCATGGCCGAATTCTCCAACCTTTCTGACACCGATGACTCGGCGGTGGAAGACCTCATTTCCCAGACCAAGGACCTCTACGTCCTCGAGCAACGCCACGATCAACGGCTCCTCCTTCACCGCCGACGACTCCCTCTTGCCCTTCGACCTCAAGTTCCCATTTCCGCAAGCTCAAATCCTTCGCTCTCTCAAAGCCCCAACCGACGCTCTTGAATTCAAGCAAAGACGAAGTCGCCATAGCCATCGCCCCCATGAAAGGCGGCTGCATCTGGTGCTCACCGAAGAAGCTGACACCAGGGCCAGGGCTATTAAGAAGGGGGTGAGCATGAGCTTCAAATGGAGGGAGGAAGACGAGGTTATCGTGGGATTTGGGGGGTTTTCTCCGATCAAGAGCAGAGGAAGTAGATGAAGAAAGCAAAATAAAGGAGGATGATGAGCGCTTCAAGAAAAGGCCGTGGCGACCGGGGGACACCATGGGTTGGTTTGCCAATTTAAAGTTTGAGAGCGTGGATAAGCAAGAGGAGGCGTGGAAATAGCGGCGGCTCCCTTTGCTAATTGCTTAGAGTCGCAGTTTTTCATAAGGCCAGAGACACGAGATGAAAAACAGAGAAGCAGAAAAAGAAAACAATTTTGCAGTGGAAGGTTACTGAACAAAGTTAAACCCCTCGATAAGCGGCGTGGTTATAATACCAAATGAGGTCCATATCAGGACCACCGTGGGGAAAGGTTACAGGCAAATGGAATTCACATAAAACACAAATCACCACCACACCGAAAGCCGGAAACTTGTGTCCTTCGCCGATAATTTTTTAACTCACGATGAACACAAACGGGACTACAAGCATTAGGATGCTGGCAACAAAAATCGGCCAAGGCAAGTCGCCAAGCAGAGTGCACATCAAGAGACCACATTCGACACATCCAAGATCAGCAGTGATCACAGCAAAGGCAAGTCGGAAACTCTGGTATGCATCTTGCTTTCCCATCTCGAAGAAACAGTTTTTCATATTCAAGTTGGAGTTCACTTGATCTAAGCAAAGTGCGAATGGTTTCCAGACAAAACAGCAGGAATCTACTCTAAGAGTCCTCCAACTTGTTGCAGGAGGTTGGACTACAGAGATGTTGTGATGCTTAACTCCGAACATCGTGATCAGCTGAGCTGTTGTTTCCTATTGATTTCTGGGCAACGCATGGCTACTTCCTTCTTTACTTCTATGTCTTACAGACGATGCAAAGATCTTCCATTGGCAAATGAAAACGAGGGAGTTCCTCATAGGAGCATTTGTATCTAGCATTCTTGCAAGCTTGTCTCTAAGGAGCGTTTCTCCCATTTGACCTTTAGGACCTCCCTCTTTCTTTACCTTGCCTTCACATCATATTTGGTAGACATTTTTGCATGGCAAATGAAAATTTTCATAAAGACAGAAAAAATTTCAATTTGCCCTCTAATGGGAAATGTATATCAATAAGCCCTCAACGCTTAATCCCAATGAAAAAATTTTGTTCACTGATGTAATTTAATGTTCCTCTTCGGTTCAAGGAGGATGGTGATTCAAAAGTCATGATTCTTATTATATGTTGCTTTCTGAGATTCGAGATTTGAATTGGGGTGTGCATTGGGTCTGGGTTAACCTAGGAATTGAATCAAATTGGCTTGGACTGATTGGTTCAAGGTTAGTAGGGAGAACCGGTTCAATTTCTTATTTTGCGAGACCTTGAAGCAACCTGAGACCAGATCGATTTCAGTTCCAAGGGCCGAACTGCCGAGTCAACCAATTCGGTTCCTAAATTGAATTGGTTTCCAAGTCATCCTTTTAAAAAAAAAAAATTCCTTTGCAATCCTAGAGCACCGAAGAAAAAATATGTTACTTTTATGAATTTGATTTTTTAAAGCAAAATTGAAAATTTTGGCCGATTTCCCACTAGGTGCATCCTTATGAATTATTAAGGAAAAGTGTATTAGAAATTCTAAAACTGATCACGAAAGTACAATTGAATTATAAAACTTTAGAAAAATACAATCAAGTCTTAAAACTTATCACGAAAGTTTAAATGAGTCTTAAACTTTCAAAAAGTATAATCAAATTCTAAAACTTGCTACGAAAGTACAAATGGGCCCTAAAACTTTCAAAAAACACAATTAATTGAAAGACCTGATTAGACTAATTTGACAAGTTTTGTACGTTCATCAAATAATCATAATCTTAAGATCAACATCGATATTGTTTATCCGTTAATTTCCTCTTAATTTTTCACATTAATGTATATGCTATTTTCATAATAATCAGGCCACTTAATGTCTTATCTTATTGATCCATGATTCAGCCAATCTTTCCAGGATTTTCCCATTGATTTTGGTATTTTTTCCGATATTCTCCCACTTGACCCAAGTAAAGCTTAACGCATTAATTATCATGCATACACAATGATAATAAATGACTTCTTGTAATGTCCATCATAATACCAAGTTATGTGTCGAGTTTAAATTGTGTATGAAACCCAACCCTCAGGAATATTTTGATTTGCTCAAAATCTGGTATGCACTTTATTTGAACCAGATTTGTTTTCTGAAGATAATATCCAAGTCAAAGTTTTACCGAGATTTATCAATCAATGGTCCCTTCCTAAGTATACAAGAATGGAACTTCACGGTGGAAGGACTCTATACAATTAGGTGGGTTTTCTATTCTTTTTTTTCCGGCGGGTTAGTCCGGCCAGTGGACAAAAATTGAGACAGACATCTTGAGTTAGTGTTTCTTTGACTGTGTGGACGTGTTTGGACACGTGATTTGTGCCGTGAGCTTTTCATTCAATTTGAATTATCTATTCATGGATATTATGGATTTAGACTTAATTTAGATGCAAAAAATATTCGAATGTATAAATAATTATAACTCCAATTCTTTGATAATAGTGAATTTTTTTGTTACTGACTCTTCTAATTCCAACACTTGAATAAATTTTTTGCATCATTTATTGCTCATCGTTTATTTATTTAGTAGTTTTTCGTTGATTTAAATTGCTAAATCGTTAATATTGCAACAGCATACTATTTAGGGTTAATATCCTGAAAAACCCCAAATTGATACACTTGTGAAAAATATACCCCAAACTAATTTTTTGACCACCAAAAATCCCAAACTGGTATACCTTTGACAAATTTACCCCCCAAACTGGTACACTTGTGACAAATTTACTCTCTGTAAGTTTTCGTTAAATTTTATTGTCAAATTATTAAGTTAAATGACATATGACAATTTACTAGTATACTAATTTGAGATTTTACGCTTTGTTTGTCACAGTTTACAATTTTTATAATTTTTTTATGGTATTAATCCAATTTAGCATATGGTAAATTTGTCACAAATTTACTAGTTTTGGATTTTTTGCAGTCGAATAAATTAGTTTGGGGTAAATTAGTCATAAATGTACCAGTTTAGGGTTTTCTATGGTTAGTCGGGGTAAATTTGTCACAAGTATATCAGTTTAGGATTTTTCATGGTAAAAAAATAATTTGAGATAAATTTATCACAAATGTACTAGTTTAGAGTTTTTTAGGGTTTTAACTCTACTATATATGCATAACCTTTCCTTCCACACGTTACAAGAGGGCTGATGAAAGACACGTGACCAATTCTCATTATAGTCCGCCAATCATGTCTCATAAAGACTTCCCTGGACACGGAGATGCATCTTATCAAGTCAAACTATTATTCTTTGTTCCTAAACCTCTTCCAACTAGTGTTTCTTTTCAATCTATTGTGGCGCCTCTGAGTACTTGTCGTCGGAGCTACGAAAACCAGTGGCACGTCAGTCACCTCGCCGCCCGTGGTTGACTGGTTGTAATCGTCCCCTAGTGGCTGTCAAAAAGAGACGAAAGAATAAAGACATGTCGGGGAGGAGAAGGCACGATTTCAAGAGTTCTGCCAAATGAGTGAGTTGGTCCATCCGCGAAGCTTTTTCTCTCTCCTTCTCCTCTTTGACTTACTTGCCTCTTAGCCCTCTCTCTTTTGCGCACTTTCCTCGACGTTCCGCTTGCTCATGCTTGATCTGCATGAAGAAAGAGCAATGTCCATGATATAAAGAAAAGATTGGTATGCAAAGTGTGTCGACTTCAACGCTATGAATTTCGATAACGCCTTAGAGATATCAAATGCCTCAGATCTTGTGAGAGGCTGCGACATTTGTTTACGAGTAACACCCAATTCAAATCTCGATTCTTACATATTTCTCCTCGAATCGAAGAGGAACATTAATTTACATCAGTGAACGCAATTTTTTTATCGGGATTGAGCGTTGGGGGCTCATCGATATATATTTCCCATTGGAGGGCAAATAGAAATTTTCCCTATCTTTATGAAATTGAAAAAAATATCCAAAAAGTCCTAAACTTATTACTTTTTTACTAGTTCAGTCATAAACCTTTAAATTTTGTCAATTGAGTCTTAAATCTTTTCAGTTCTTGTCAATTGAGTTCATCCGACTAGTTTTGATCAGAAATCGTTAACGTGGATGCCGGTGGTGTCACGTAGGACTATCGGCGCTAACATAGACAATTTTTAATACTACTTTAGTATTTTTTTGAATTTTATTAATATTTTTGCTTCTTTTTTCTTCTTCTTTTTTTTTTTTTTTGCTTCTTCTTCTTCTTTTTGTTAGTGGCTAGCCACCGGCCATGCCAGGTCGACTGGCCTCATCTGCTGCAGGCGAGGTGTGGCCGGGCGAGACCTGGCGAAGGTCCGCCTCACCTAGGCTAGATTTCGTGAGGCCATTTGGCAAGGCTGGCCCTCGCTCGATTTGGCTTGGGCGAGGTAGACCCTCGTTGGGCCTCGCATGGGCAAGCAAGTCTCGGGGAGGGCTCCCTCCCAAATCTGGTGAGGCCACCTTAGCCTGGGCGAGGGCCGGCCTCACATGGCCTAGGCGAGGTTGACCCTCGTCGGGCCTCGCTTGGGTGAGGGCTCCCCTTGTTGGGGCTCGCCCGGCGCACCTCGCCCGTGGGGGCAAGCGAGGCAAGGCTAGTCAGCCCGATGGCAATGGCCGGCCACCGGCAAAAGGAAGAAGAAGAAGAAGAAGCAAAAAAGAAAATATAGAAAAAAAACAGAAAAAGAGAATGAAAGAAAAAATCAAAAATCAAAAATAAAAAAAAAATGAAAATATTATTAAATTTTGTTCACGTCCGTCGATAATCCTACGTGACATTGTTGACTCCCACATTAGTGATTTCCAGCCAAAATTGGCTGGATGAACTCAATTGGTATAAAATGAAAATGTTTATGATTTCAATTAGCAAAATTGAAAGGTTTAACATTGAATGGACAAAAATGTAATAGATTTAGGATTTTTTGAACAATTTTTACCCTATGAAATTTGTAGTTTACCATGCAAAAAAGTCTACTAGACGAGGATCGAAGGCAAAGTAAAGAAAGAAGCATTGGGGCTAATTGATAGATAGTTAATACCCCGAAAAACTTTAAACGGTTATATTTGCGACAAATTTATCATAAATTAATTTTTTTTACCATAGAAAATTTCAAACTAGTATACGTGTAACAAATTTCTTCTAAACTAATTTTTTGGCTATCAAATATCCCAAATCGATATACTTGTAATAAATTTACCCATCATTAATTTCATTTACATCAAATTATTGAGTTCGATGATACATGATAATTAATAGATGTACCATAAGTATATTAGTTTGTGATTTTTCTTAAAAATTAATAAAATTAAATTTATTATAAATGTTTAGATTTATGATTTTTCTTGTAATATTAGAACAAAAAAAAAGTCGGATAAAATAACGTCAAGACATCTAAAGTAGGCTTTTTATATGCAGAAGATCCCCTCCACTTGATTTTGTCTCGAATGCTGCAGGCCGGTGGGAAAAGTGATGGCTGAGGTGCACCATCATCTCACATGCTCGAAATTAGGGGCAGTTCGCCCAGAACCACAGATTGCCATATAGAATATTAAAAAAATTGGAAATTACAATCACAAAACTAGAGTTAGAGAGAGACAGAGGATAGGAAATGGTGTGACTTGTGTCGGTGCCCAGCCGCCGGACCTACACGATTATTACCGGCATCGACGATCATGGGCTCCAAATTCGGCCCAAAAAGGATTGGGACCTTTAGCCCTTTCCCACACGATCAACCCCCATTGACTGTGCCACGAAGTGCTAAAATGCGATGGACCGTCTTGCTCAAGAGCACTTTCCAGCGCTCGGGAAACCCAACCATCTTTTATATTTTGTAGTCTTGTTCTTGACAAACAAAAGGTCATTCTCTCCACTCGGTAAATGTCACGAGCAAAACCTTCTTCAGACATAGGAATGAATGTTTCCCTGTTCACGCCTAAATATCCAAAGGAGTATTTTCTTTGACAAGATGTTGGTTGAACGTGTTTATTCTTGTCTTACATAGAAAAATTGAGAGGAGATAAGCCACTTTATAAGCATGAATCCGTGTTAAAAAAAAGGATTGGAGTTTGGGTTGAACCCACAATACCCACATACGGGTGTGCGAGTATTAGACGCACTTAACACTTTGTAAAATTTGTCCATTTTCAGTGCCGATCTTACCATATAAAACGACAATCATCTATATTAGCGATTTTTTGACCAAATTTAGTTAGATAGACTACCTTGTCCCTAGTATTATAACCAGAGGAATAGTGCCGGCCTTATCATGTAAAACGATCATAATCTATGACATCGATTGTTTACTAAATTTGATTAGATGGACTACCTTGTCCCTGGTATTGTAACTACAAGAGGAGAAAGAATAGGATTTCTGTGGTCGTGCCTCTTCGAGCGTGTCAACATTGAGATGCTGTTTGAAATTTCTTTCGAATATACCATATTTGAGAATGTACTGTTTTCCAAAGAAGTAAGCAGTTACGTTAGTCTTGGCAAAGATACTCAAGGGGGTAAAGTTGAGGACTAACATCTAATGAGTGCATGAAACCAAGCGATTGGCAACAGAAAGAAATTCCGGATACCCGATATGGAGGCCTTTATTTCCACGCCTCCATTTGCTTATCCATGCCCTCAAAACCTTAGAAATCTGCCGTAACTAAAGGGCTAAGTGTCCACCCATTTATTCCGTTACAATTTCATTTCTCATTTGACTTTTCCTCTCCCCTCAACAACCGGATCCGCATCATCGAGCATCGTCGGCGGAGGCGACCGGTCGTCCGGCAAGTCGAGCGTCCTCGAGTACATTACCGGAATCGACCCGTCGCGGGGGCAGGGAATTTGCACGCGAATCCCTCTCACAGTGTGACTTCAACACAACCCTTTATGCGGATCGCCCCGAGCTCTCTCTAGAGACCAATGGCAAAGATGTTCCCACCGACGAGGACCACATCTCCGAGGCCATTAATGCCGCCACCAACGAGATCGCGATCCGGCGAGAACAGACCGGGCATGGACTTTCCGATCCGGCTCTCACAGCGACTGGCAATGCAGCGAGGGGATCTCGGCCGTCGCTGATCCGACGGCAGGGAGTCGCCGAATCGCGTGACGGTGAGGTGAGCGAGGTGTTGGAAGCACTCTCTCAACCTGGGCGACCAACCCATTGGTGGAGACCGGCCAGGCGTTGACCCACGAGATGGAACGGCTCGGGTCGAAGCACTCGGGCGAGCGCTGCGGGGGCCGAAGGAGGTGACGGAGTGGGGGACGAAGAGGAAGGTGTCGTCCGACGTGGCGGAGGAGGCCCATCAAGTACTGGGTTTTTTGGGGTGGGGGAGAGATGGAGCCACCACCACTGCTCAAGGACGCGGGCGAGGATGCGGCGGGTGGCCTCGCGTTGGCCGAATTGAAGGCCTCGTACAGGGTGCCGAACACCGTCCGATTCGTGGGCTGAAGCTCCTCCAGATGCTGAAGGAGATGAATGAAATTTTTCAGCTAACCTTTGCTTTGGGCTGAACGGAGAGAGAGAGAGAGAGAGGGGGAGGAAAAAGATCAAAGGAAAAAGAAAAGAAGATAGAATGGCGGAATTGGATGGAACTGAACGGCGTATATTGGATGGTAACTTTACCATGGGCAGATTTGGGAATTCATCGGAAGTTGATTTTTTATGAGATAAAAAAATCGGAATAAAATTGGGTCTACAATTTTAGAAAAGTTAGCTTTCCTTTTCTTTTTTCCTTTTTGTTAGATTGTACTCCTTTCTTCGGGGAAGTAAGAAGTTATGAGGGGTGAAAGAAATCTCATTTTTTTTTAGGTGAATACAAGTTACAAACTAAGAAAATTAACCTCTCAGCAAATTTATCACCAAGTAAGACATAAGATAATTCTCTAGGAGGCTGCGGGTAAAACGTAATATCCAAATGCTTCACTATACCATTATTAGCAAGCACATCAATAAGTCAATTGCCTTCCCGAAAAATATCATGAATTTTGAACTCAACATGGGAGTTCAATACCCTCTTGATATCCTTAAGAAGTGCTGGATCAGTTTAAAATTTAAAGGCGTTCAATTTATTATGGTTTTCGATTTTCCAAATAAGTTAAAATTAAATAAAAAGTTTAAAATTTAGAAAATGTGACCTTAACTTACTCTAAGGAATTAAAAGAATCTGAGGCTTATTTTCAAATTCATCAATAATTTCGTTTTGGCCAAGTACCTTAATTATTGCATGTAATTTTAATAAATGTTAAGAAATGATTTTTTTTTTTTTAATATAAGGTCTTATACAACATAGCGCCCTTAATTCTAGTTTGTCATGCCGTAAGATCAAGAGATCTCCTCTTCATGTTATAGTTCCCAATCGATTTTCTCTCATATAGCCTACACATTTAGGCTTCGTTTGGTTCGGTTTTGGAGAAATGTCTTCGGGAAAATGCAAATACCTTTGGGTTAAGAGAGTTTTTCGAAATGCAAATAGCATTTGGTGAATTGTAACTTTAAAATGTATTGGGAAACAACTTTAGCTAAAATACCATTTGGTAAAAATTGCATTTGTAAACGACTTTTAAAAAATTAAAAAAAATTGTAATTTTTTTTGAAGTCCAGCCGCCGACTGGCCAAATCTGGCCGCCGGACGACCAGATTTGTCCCCTGGATGCCCTCGCCTGAGGTCGCCCACCCTAGGCGATCGCCTAGGTCATGCAATTCAGGCCATCAGGCGCCTGGGTCCCCTGACCCAGGCGTCGCCTGAGGTCCGGCGACCATCGCCGGGGTTAGGCGACCCTCAGGTGGCGGTCGCCAGAGCGCGCGACCCCTTGGCCAGCAGTCATCGGCCTCCAATCAACTTTTCCGTGCAACAGTCTTCGGAGAAGATGAACGATAACCGAGGCCAAGACTTACATTCCAAAACGTAACTTCCCAAAGTACCTTGGGACCTTCTTTGGACTAAAGATCCTTAGAGTTATTTGGAGATACAATTATATTTTCCCAAAATTGAGCAAAAACACAAACTAAACGCATTTGCAATTGGCCAAGGGATTTTAGAGTCCCAAAGCCCATTACAGATGCCAAACCAAACGGAACCTTAATCTTGAAACAATATTTGGAATAGTGTGAGCTATGTTGTATCATTTGACTCAAATGTTTTTGGGATACTCCTAATAACTAAGGAATGATATGTGCTTTTTCTTGTGTGGATCCTAATTCAATGAGAACTTCATGAGTTGACCCACCTTTCTTTGAAATAGGGGATCTTCTGATAAGCGATCTCATTTTTTTCATTCGATTCTAATGGACCTTTGACCATAACTCATCCGCTGATTTTTCAATTTCATTCTATTCGAAGCTGGATCAATTATTTAATCAAATGATATTAAGCATATCTAAGAGTGGATTGAGGACTCTAGTCATGTAGTGGAGGCCAGCCCAGAGTTAGAAGCAAAAGAATATGGTACTCTCTCTCTCTCTCTATGGCTTTAAGCGAGGACTCTAATTCCTAAGGCTTAAATTTCATGTGATGGCATTATAACTAAAAGAGGAGAAGGGACAGCGTTGCTGTGGTCGTGCCTCTTCGTGCCGGTCAACCTTAGATGATGTTTTATATTTTTATTTTATTTTTCAAATCTGCCTTTACTTAATGGTTAAGTGTCCATCCATTTAATCCGTCAAAATTTCTTTTTTCTCATTTGACTCTCTCTCTCTCTCTCTCTACACCAACCGGATCCGCCCTGTTAAATTAAATGTCTCGAGTTTGAATTCGGATAACGATTTGTTAAATCGAATTTACCGATAAAGTTTTTCTCAAACGGATTATAAATCAGATGAAGAAGGAAGAAACAATTTCCTTCTTGGATTCTCTATTTCGGACGTGCGAAACAAGACCTTGGGCACACTTTTGATATATATTAAAGGTAAGAAGGAGTCTACATGTGAGTTTAAAAGGAATCTTATCGTGGGGCCCAGAGTCAAAGTGTTGACTCTGGGCCCACGCACGTAGAAGATTGCCGAATTCCTTTTGGCGTGAAGACCCTGCACGTAGACAAAAGGAAAGGTGGGGCCCAAGCGTATAAAAGCAGAATATTTGCAGGCTTCTCTTTGGCTTCTGAAAATTGCGGCTGAAACCCTACGAAACGGAAAGAGGAGCCGCGCGTCCATGTTTCCGAAGAGCCGCAAGTCCTTGGAAGCCGTGCGAAGCTTGAACGCGCAAGATTAATTTGATGCCGTGAGTTTCTACCCAAATTGAGTTGTTATTTATAAATACTTTGGATTTGTGATTAAATTTAGGTGTGAAACACTCGAAATGATTGGCGATGATTGAAATTAAACTCGATTCTCCGATTTTAGTGAATTATTTCTGATGGCTCTCCGTGAATATAGTGCATGCGATACTCGGACCGAACCACGTAAATTTCTGATGTTCTTATTTTTTCTCATTTATTTCTCAAGCGATTTCTCATTGACGTAAATTATAAGATCATGATAATTCCGCGTATTATATCCCAACACACCCCCTGCTCGACAGACTTGGACATAGGGATTCCAGCTTTCCAAAGATCGTCGTCAACGGCCGGTCCTCCAGCAAGTCGAGCGTCCTCAAGTCCCTCGCTGGCATCAACCTGTCACCGAATCGCGTGACGGCGAGCGAGGTGCTGAAGTACTCCCTCAACCTGGGCGACCGACCCATTGGCGGAGAACATCCAGGCGTTGACCCACGAGATGGAGCGAGTCGGGCCGAAGCACTTGGGCGAGCGCGGTGGGGCCGAAGGAGGTGAAGGAGCGGTCAGGGACGAAGAGGAAGGTGTCGTCGGACGTGGCGGAGGAGGCCTATCAAGAACTAGGGAGGGATGGAACCACAACCGCCACCACTCAAGGTCGGGGGCGAGGGCGTGGCGGATGGAGTCGCAGTCGTGGAATTGAAGGGCCTTGTACGGGGTGCGGACCGCCGTCCGATTCGTGGACTCAAGCGCTTCCAGATTTTTAGAGAAATTAGCCTCTCTTTTTTTTTTTTTTTTTAATGTTGGGTTGAAGATTGTACTTCTGTTTTTCAGAGATGTGAGGATTTATGTTAGACTTTGCAAAGATCTGTGGGGGGTGAATCTTCTAACTAACATCTAATGAATGGAACAAACCAAGCGATGGGCAACCGAAAGAAATCTCGGATTTTGATATTTGTTTAGAGGTGAAGTTTTTCACTTTTACGTCGAGACAGTTTTCATATGACCAGATTCATGAGATGAAAAACAGAGGAAAATAGAGGAGCACATAAATTTTTGCCCAAAAATCATTTCCCTTAACTCTCGAAAAAATGGGAACTTATTTTTCCACAAAAATATTTCATGTCAAATTCTTGCATATAATTTATCTAGGTGTTTAGTATAGTTTTCTTTTTTAAAATGGAAGATGTTTTTCCTTAAAAAAAAATTAAAAAAATATATAAAAAATTTCATGAATAAAAAAGGAAAAAAAAAAATTAAAAAAATATATAAAAAAAGAATAAAAAAAAAAAAGGAAAAAAAATTTGGGGCCAATGATCTAAATGTGACTAGCCAAGCCCAGGAGGTAAGATTGGAATTAAAATGGCAAATTGGGGCCAAAACGCAATTTCCAAAAGTTGAGGGACCAATTTGCAAATTTTTGCAAAATTTCACCCGAGCCCTTAAATCATCATCTTAGCCCCCAATTGAGTTGAAATTAAACTTGGGTCAAGTCTAATTAATCGAATTGGGCAAAAAGGACCAAATTACATTGAATTGGGCATTTTCGGGCAAGAAAATGGCCAACTTTGAGGGACTCTCTTGCAAAATTGGGTGGACACAATTGTGAAAAATGATCAAGATCTTAAACTACTATATATTAGCTTGCTAATTGATCAAAAATCGCAGCCAAATTGATGGATTAAAGCACCCAAACCAGCTACCAAAACTCAGTCCACGAGTTGGTCTCAATTCGGAGTTGCTGAGTAAGCAACTTGGTGGCCCCACCATATCCCACTCAGCCCCCCATCCAGCCTGATCTTTGCACGTGATTGAAGACCATAATGAGTAGTTCCAGTGGACGGAAATTTGCCAGGGATAAGCTGCTGAAAGCACGGGAAAGTCGCAGCAAAATCCGCACACTCAACAGCTGCAGAAGTTGAAAAATTGGCTAAGTCAGAAAGTGGGTGAACTAGCTCAGTTGATAGGCTTGGTAGGGGGGCAAAAATCCGACCAAGAGATTGATGAATTCGGTGGATAAGATCTAGGAAGCAGGCTCTTTTGAGGGATAAGAGGGAGAAGACAAGAAACACGAGGAGGAGCTCACTTTCGTGCCCAAGAAACACCCTCAGAAGCAACTGCAGAAAAAGCAAAAACCCAGAAACTCCATCAACCCTTAGAGAGAGAAGTGAATTTTTCACAAACTTGGAGCCAAAATTAGCCAAAACTTTCAACTAGAGAGTGAAACTTCATTCAAATATCTTTCCAACCATAGGTTACACGTCCAAAATGAAGATCGGGAAGACCTCCTAAAGCCCCCGAAAAGATACCCTCCTGGCGGGCCAAGGGAGTCCCAAGATTTTTCTAAGTGTTGAGCCCGGTTGGTCACGAGCGAGGAAAAGCGAGTGTTTTTGGGAAAATGGAGAGACAAATGAGGAAATCCATGAGTTACAAGACAAACTAGAATATATATAGTTTTGGTTGGTTTTAACTTTTCCAACAAAAGAGGTTCTGAAGCCTAATTTTGGAGGTCAACGAAAACTTTCGTTGTCAGCTTTTTTCTTCTGCAGATCTCACTTTCAGTTTGAAGGAGCCATTTTCCACGTGCACCCCGGAGGATAATTTCTCATTTCCTCGACCAAGAGTCACTTGAAAACGAAACTAGGAAGCAAGGTAAGCATCCTAGATGTATTTTTGTTTGAGTTTGGACATGTTTTGATCACAAAAATCAAGAGCAAAACTAGTCTGGAGAACTGATTTTTGAGGTAGAAATTTTGCTAAGTGTTTAAAGCCTATTCAATACCTCTACATGCTTGACTTGTTACTCCACTTTGCATGCATTTTTTTGTCATTGTGACTTTGATGGATGTTATATGGGAGTACAAATAATGCATAGGACAATCTGGTTTAGTCTTTAAATCTCCTTATGAACTATGAAACCGTCTATAACATGAGCCAAAAACCAAGCCATTCCACATTGAGACATGGTTGGCCAGTGTAGATCATGCATGTATGCTTCTTGGAGGGTTCGTTTTGATGCGTCCGGTTGATCATTTTCGATGATGTTTGTTGCATTTGAAAGTATATGTTACCTATTTTCATTCGGATAGAGTAATATTTCGTATAGATGTTGCATGTGATGGTTGTCGGGGCTTCAATTTGGGCATATGACATGGCTGTTTGACTTGGGTTCAACACCAGATTTGCAAAACGGCTCCAACCCGCATATTGGAGGCCGTTTTTAGTTTGGTTCTTGTGTGTTCTAGGCTGTGATTTCTAGCTAAACCTGTTCTTTGCATGTAATAGTATATCCTTGATACTTTGCTTTCACATGAGATTGCTTATGGGTCGAGATTGAAGGCCACGAATATGGCCCGAGGAAGCTGTTTTGAGGAGATTTGATGCAAGCCAAATATTCGATAAAATATCGGAATCAAGTTTCAACCTTGAAACGATCGATTTAAGCTCTATTATTGTGATATTCATGTGTTGTGTTGTTCAATGTTAGCATATATCGGTTTAGGGAATTATTATTATTATCATTTTAAAAAAATAAAAAAAAAAAAAATCCAAAAATTCAAAAATTTCAAAAAAAATACATAAGTGATAAATGGTATCAAATTAAGGCAAAAATGACATCTATGAAATTTTATTAATTTTATAAGGTCATTTTTCCTAATTTAATGCTATTTTGATATTTTATAATCATTTTTGTAAATAATCTATTTTACGTAGATTAAAATTAATTAGAGTAATTTCATGCATATTTAAATTCCCATTTTGCTCACGGGGGTCCTGTCCCGGGGCGTGATAACAAGGCCATGTAATATTATTTGCCCGACTTGTATCGGGTTTTCCTTTTACGCATTTATTTTCAAGTCATTTCAATTTCTTGGATGTTTGCTTACGCACCGCTTTTTCATTAATTTGAGTGTAAATTTCTCTTCTAAATTATGTTAGGATTAGTCTAGACATTAAGGAAAACAAACCTACAAAAACATGTGCATGGACGCGTAGCGGTTTTATAAGGATTATAATTGGTAATCAAGATTGTGTGGCCACTTATATGAACAACCTTCCAAGTTAGTGGTACCGCAAGGGCGCTAATAGAAACATTGGCGTAAACAAGTCCCCGTTCCTAGAAATCTTTGGTTGCGTAGAAATCGAGACAACACTCCCGCGTCTTGATTGGTTTCTAGCCGACCCCAATAGGCTAGTGGCGACTCCTAGAATTACATAGGTTGTTAAGAACTGAAAATATAAAATCCAACGTCGCGCGAGGTATGGGCTTGGGAGAGCCCGTGCCTAATTTAGGGCCATTAGTCCGCCTCTTTAGGTAAATACCCCTAAACCTTCTTTCTTTTCCCCCGAACGGAAAAAGGGAGGTCGCGACAGCTTGGCGGCTCCGCTGGGGACTTGGTTACAAACCTTAGAGGACTTAGGCCGTAATAATTTGGTTGGTTGTTCACTAACATGGTCTTCATTTGATAGCGCGTGTCAAAGCCACGTGGATGACAAGGTTAGTCCACTAACAACGTGTTAATTGTTTTTGTAGGTTTGGAGTAATAAGGGGTGGAGTGTGTGTTAACCCATTTATTTTGTAGGGAGGCGTAGGAATGTATGTCTATATGGATGAAATTGAAGTGTTGTTTGGATATCAATTGTTGTGTGTGCCTTTATACTTACCTTAGCACTACACATTTACACACACAACCCGCGATCTAAAACCCCGATCGCATTAGGAAGCCCATAAGAGGTGCCAAAAGATGGAACCCGTGTGGGGAATGACCCATGGTTATCCACTTTTGGTCCCGCTCATTTTGATTAATGATAAAGAGAACTGTCCGACGTAAGTGCGGAGTGGGGAAAACTCTTTTGATCTAGTTAAAATGGGAGCCTTTAGCCTATAGAATCATACCTCTTAGTGAGCCTCACGAGTCGACATGCGATGTGTCTTTGTGGTTGCCGCATTTTTTTTTCTTCTCTCTCTATCAAAGGTACTGGTTTTTTATTCCTCGATGTAAATAATGCTTTTCGTACATATAATGTATTATCGTTGAGTTTAGCTTATTTTGTGACATTTGATGATTGATCAAAATGCCTATTTAGGTTTAGATACCATGGGTTTCCCTGAGCTTCGTATCATCCCAATCCCAAAGAAGGCGTTGTTAGACATGTGGGATGCACTTGATACAAGCAAGAAGACTTTTGTGGAGAAGAAACTTGGGTATCTTATTTTTCTCTTATATTGAGAGTCCCACGTGCCATTAGTGAAGGCCATGGCTCATTTTTGGAACCCCAAGACTTCAACGTTCGTGTTTGGTCATCATGAATTGACCCCAACTTTAGAGGAGTTAGAAATCATTGTTGGCAATGTCCCTGCATTTGGTCTTGTCGACCCTCCTTTAGGAGTAGATCCTATCCCACTATTGAGTCAATTCCTAGGAGTTCCTCCTCTTGAAATTAAAGAACTTCTTAATAGGAATTCAAAAGGCCTCCCTTTGTCTTTCATCGAACAAAGATTCCATAGTCTCCTCCCAAGCCCCAATCCCCAAAATGCTAAAATTTTCCTTCTAGCATTCTTCGGATTCGTTCTTTTCCGTTCACCCAAAAGACAATGGATCCTAGCCTTGCTCATGTTGTCTATAGAGTCCTTCACCTTAGGGGATTTACACACATGCTTCTTGCCGAAATGTTCCTCTCTCTCAACCGTTTCAAAAAGGACAAGGGTTCGATCCTTAGAGCACCTATAGGCATCCTTCAAGTTTGGATTCTCTCTCACTTAAAAGTATTTGGAGGGAATTTGGCTATTACCAACATCAATAAAGATACAAACCCTCTCACCAAACTTAAGAATATAGAAAAATTCCTCCATGCTTGGACATTCCGTGGTTGGGTAGAACTTTTGAAAATATCACCCCAAACCAAATTTTGTGGCAAGCCCCTTGGATTCGTTTCCCTAAAGCACGACTTATGAGCGGTCACGATGACCCGATTCCACTCTTAGGTTTGACAGGATCTACGTCTTATTACCCTTTAAGAGTAGTTCGTCAATATCGAGTACTTCAAGAAATCCCTCCTCCTCTAAAGTTAGGGTTGTTTCGTTTTGACTTTCGCGATAAGGTTGTCAAGGGGAACCAAATCGAAGACATGAAAAAAGAAGTGGAAAACATCGTCAACATCCTACATCATTGCCCACCAAGGGATATTGAGTGGGTTACTGAGTTGGAAGGAGAAATGAGGGAGCACCACGCATCAAGAGGATATATTGATCGCCGTATTGAACCTGATGTTGCCGTCGTCATTCCAAAGTTTCCTACGAAATCAACTCCGAAGGAAATCCAAATGGGGCGGATTATAAGGGAAAGGGATGAAGCCTTAGCTAAGGTGGAGCGTTTGACCGAAACAAACAAACGCATCCGCAAGTTGCTTTGAGGGGAAAACTAAAGGATTAGTCATATTCCATTAGAGTTGTGTTTTTTGGAAAAGTTGTATAAGGTTTTCCTTATATGAAATATTAGTAGCAATGTTTAGGAGTTCTTTTACTTTAGCGGATGTATAGGGATTTTCCTTCACAATTTTTTATGTAATTAGTGATGTTTTTCCTCCCTTATAATTACTTTGATTCTAATGGAATATGAGATGGGCATTTTGATCAATCATCATGTGTTACCCCCTTTAATTGTATAACTTCCTATGACAAAATATTGATAAGAAGCCACTTATGAGAGATTCGGCTTATGTAGGGGGTTTCTTATTTCTATTTTGTTATAAGAAAATATAAAATTGAAGGGTTTTAAGTTTTTTATTTCATTGTATTTCATTTTCTTTTTCATCTTTTGTATGCTGATTTGTTTGTTCTTTTGTACTAAACAAGGTACTGACAACACGGCTTTAAGACGATCGCCTATCAGGACCCGTTCTGTAGCTGCAAGGATGAATACAGAAGAGCAAAACGCCCGATTTAATGCCTTGGATAATAGAATCACCGACTTGGCAACCCAATTTGCCCAATTCGCGAACGAGATTCGAGCTAGTCTAGTGGTTGCAGCCCCCAATAGAGACACGCTCGTGCCTACTCCCGAGGCTAGCAATGCCAACGTTAGGGAGAACGTTGCTGAAGAGATTCCCCATCAAACACCCGTAGTGGCGGAACCGGACCCCATCTCGAAGCCATCTCGCTCGAATGGAGGAGGAGAACAACAAAAGATTTGCTAAGCTGGAGGAGAAGCTTAGAGCCATACAGGGATATGAAACTAACATGATCGAGGATCTGTCTCGATACGCCAAAATGGACTTTCCTGAGAAGTTTAAAGTTCCCGATTTCGCTAAGTATGATGGTACCGGCGATCCAAAAGTCCATCTCGAAGTACTATTTGAACAGGATGGGGCGCTATGCGCGAACACCCCATTATTGATTCAAACTTTTCAGGAGAGTCTATCCGGCCCGGCCTTGCAATGGTACATCCTGCTTTGGAACCGAGAAAAGATGGAAAAATGGGAGGAATTGGCGGAGGCATTTGTGCTGCAATATAAATATAATACCGAGATTGCCCCGACGCGCAAAGTGTTAACGCGCACGGAGAAAAGGAGAAATGAGTCCTTCAAGTCATTCGCGCAAAGGTGGCGCGCCTTGGCTGCTCAAGTTCGACCACCACCGGACGACGCTGAAATGGTGGAGTTGTTCCTTAATACCCTTCCTCCGACTTTTACAACAAAATGATTAGCTCTGATTGTGGAAACTTTACCCGTTTGGTTGCCATTGGAGAGAGAATTGAAGAAGCCATGCATGAAGGTCGGATAACCGAAGGCACAAACAAGAAATTTACTAGTAAGAAGGAGAAAGAAGTGGAAGTAGCTTATGTGCAAGCCCCAGTGAATCAAAACAATTTTCGAATCCTCAAAATCCTTCCATCACGAGGGAGGTACCAGAATTACGAGCCCGGGAAGTGGACGCCAAGGCAATTCACACCTTTGCCTAGGCCCTTGTCCAAACTATTACCCATGTTGCTACGAAAGGGTTGGTAGCTAAGGAGATTCCTCGTGACAACCCTCCTAAATTCACGGGGTTCGACCTTACAAAGTCTTGTGAGTACCATATGGGTGAAAAAGGCCATGATGTGGATAATTGCCGAACACTCGCAACAAGGTCCAGAGCCTATTGGACAAAGATATCTTGTCATTTAAGGAGACGCAGCCCAACGTCAAGCAAAACCCTTTACCCATTCATGTCGGGGATGTTAATATGATTGCTGAAGGAGAGGATAGGAACGTGCAAATAGTCAGGGTCGATGTCCACAAACTGTATGAAGATTTGATTTTAACTGGCTATTACAAAAGGAGTGATGAAGGTGTCTCAACTGAGAAGAAATTAGAGCGTGTCACCAAGATGATCAACATGGGCATAATTCAAAATGGAGGAGGAGGCCAAGCAAATGAGACAATGACAGCTATAATTGATTTCTCTCCCAAGAATTCTTGTTGTGAATTTGGGATGGTCGTGGAGATGCCAGTCGAGGAGGTAAGCGCTGTCGAAATACCGGATGATGTCAATGTAGCCAAGGAAACCGAATCGTTAATCATAAATGAAGAAGAATCCTTAGATGCCGAATCCGAGCTCAAAGCTAAAAAAGTTTGTGGAGATCGTGAATTTTTGAAGATGGTACTAGAAAAGGGCGAAGTGGTAGATACACTAGGCCAACCAAGTGGGAAGTATGACTATCTCGTCAAATACTCACCTCCTCCATGTTTTTCTTGGATCCTAAAGAAACCGTCACGATGGGTGGGGAGGCATGGACGACTTAGCCGAGCTCAAGGAAGAAACCGTCGCCATGATGACACCGGTAATCATTGATTTATCTCGTTGAAGAAGAGCAATGGGACTCTAATGAGTGCGAGTTTAAACACGTGGTTATTGATTTGACGGCCGAGGAGTTCGTGAACTTAGAGCTAGGAGAGGCTAAGCCCAAACGGATGGTAATTGAGTTGCCGCCATACGATCAAGACGAGATCTCAAAAAGCCCTGTCGCTAGTTTCGATCCTAAGGCAGTCCCATGGGATTATGGGACAAATGAAGTCGATGCTGTTACCCGATCAGGTCGTTGTTATGCACCCGCAGAAGCTATGGAAAAGAAAGCTGTCACTAATGAGGAAGCGAAGCAATTTTTGGCGATGATCAAATCTAGTGAGTTTGAAGTAGTAGAGCAGCTAAGGAAGATGCCCGCCCATTTCGCTCTTGGAGTTGTTCAAGACTTCCGAGAAACACAAAAATGCACTATTGAAGGTTCTAAATGAGATACATGTACCGGAGACCATTGGGGACAAGCAACTGGAGGAGTTCGTTGGGTCCATTCTCTTGAAGGACCAAATCTCTTTTTCAGACGAGGATCTTCCGGAGGAGGGACACGATCATAACAAGGCCTTACTCATATCGGCCAAGTGTTGTGATATGATAGTAGCTCGGGTCTTAATTGATAATGGGTCTGCTCTGAATATTTGTCCATTAGCCACCCTTCGTCATCTCGGGGTTGGTAAAGAGCAAATTAAACCATCCAAGTATACCGTCCGAGCTTTTGACGGTATAAAGAAAGAGACAATAGGAGAGGTTGAGCTCAACCTTTTGATCGGCCCTACCTCATTCCTGACAAATCCCCGGTGCTTTTAATTTCCTGTTGGGTCGACCCTGGATCCATGCCGCTGAAGCTATACCTTCCTCTCTACATCGATGGTTAAGTTCATTTCGGAGGGGAAAATTGTAACCGTTTGTGCAGAAACCGATTTTAAGATCTTTCAAGACACAGCCATCCCGTATGTGGAGCCTGAGGAGAAGGAGGAATCTAGCTACCATACCTTCGAGCTAGTCTCAATGATCCATGTACCCATTGGGACCGCTGTTAAGAGTCCTGAAATGTCTGGCCCGTCTATCATGTCAAGTAGAGTGCTACTGGAGTACGGTCATATTCCCGGACTAGGATTGGGAGTGCATGCACAAGGTATTACCAAGCCCATTAAAGCCCCTAGGAATCATAAAAGAGTAGGTTTAGGCTACCAAAAAGATCTTGAGAATCGGGTAAAATATGAAGAGCTTGCTTTGGTCAAGGTATATATGGCGAGAGGTAGAGGCCGAGGTCGCCATGGAGGCCGTATGGGTCGAGGCGATCGTGTAGGCCAAAGTATGCATGGGGGACACATGGGCCAAAATAACCGTTGGGGACGAAGTGAATATGGAAGTTGCACTAATGCAATACGAGAATCAGCAAGGCTTGCTCCTTCCATCACTAAAAGATCTTTATCCACCATTGGAGAAGACCTTTATCAAATCACCCGAGCTGCTACAAGAAGAGGAGGGAGCAATCCTAGACATAGCAGACCTGTTTGGTGCCAACTATGTGTGTGCCACCTTTGATGATGACAAAGCGGAGCCTTCTGCGGGCTTCTTCCAGCTTTCGGAGTAGGGATGCTACTTACCTATCCTCTTTAGTTTTATGTCATTTCCTTTGTGTATTCCCTTACATGGGAAGAGTTGTTTAGCTACTTTTGTTATTTTCGTTTGTAATCAAGATATTGGACTGTGAGCCATGGTCCAAGATCATGAACCTTGTAAAACGGCCTTATCATGTTAATACAAATGCATCCATGTTTTATTAAGGGCGTGAGGAGGTATTCCACCAATCCTATGATGATGCTTTGAGGCTTGGACTTCCTCATGACTCTTAGTTTTCAAAGTTTTGAGAGAAGATGTCCGAGGTTATGAGGGCAATCTCCTAATTCGTTTTTTTTTTTTTTTTCAAATAGTTATTCAAAAAGAATTTTTGAATGTGCATCATGCATGGCATTCGTTAAGTGATTTTACTTGACCCCCTCATTTGCATCTCGGGCATGTCATTCGGCATAATCATGATACATATGTATGTGACTCGGAATTGCCCGATGAAAGTCTCTTCGAATCGACGAGGATAATGATATCCGAAAAGACATCGAAAGAGATTGGATTCGCCATGAAGAATCTAAACCCTTGACAACCGAACAAACGATTCTTGTAAATCTTGGCGACACGAAAATGTTAAGGAAACCAAGATTGGGGCGGGCCTTTCGGAGATCGAGGCAAAAAGAATGGTTGAGTTCTTAAAGGAATATCAAGATATATTCGCATGGTCCTACGCGGATATGCCGGGACTAGACCCGAGAAATCGTGGAGCACACTTTGCCAACCGACCCAAATATGCCACCAAAAAAGCAAAAACTTCGAAGAACGAAACCCGAACTTTCTAAGAAGATCGAGGAAGAAGTTATGAAGCTATTAAAGGTGGAATTCATCGAAGTATCCCATTATGCTGATTGGATTGCTAATATCGTTCCGGTCATGAAGAAGGATGGACGAGTCAGAGTTTGCATAGACTATCGGGATTTAAATCGGGCAAGCCCAAAGGATGATTTCCCGCTACCGCATATTGATGTTTTGGTTGATAGCACCGCGGGATTTGAACTATTCTCCTTCATGGATGGGTTCTCTGGATATAACCAAATTAGGATGAAAGAGGAGGATAAGAGTAAAACATCCTTCATTACACCATGGGGGACCTTTTGTTACAGGGTGATGCCGTTTGGCCTAAAGAATGCGGGAGCCACATATCAAAGAGCAATGGTCACCTTATTCCATGACATGATGCATGAGGAAATAGAGGTATATGTCGATGATATGATTGCCAAATCAAAGCATGGAGAAGACCATATTAGGGTTCTAAAGAAGTTATTTGACCGGCTCAGGAAATTTAAGTTGAAACTTAATCCTGCCAAATGCATATTTGGGGCAAAGTCTGGGAAGCTATTAGGTTTTATGGTCAGTAGCCGAGGCATTGAAATCGATCCGTCGAAAGTTAAAGCCATTTGTGACCTCAAAGCTCCCTCTACTGTTAAGGAAGTTCGGAGTCTCTTAGGTAGATTGAACTATATCGCAAGATTCATTTCTCAATTGTCAAACACAGCCAAACCATTCTTCAAACTCCTGAGGAAGAATACTAAGATTGAATGGGACGCCGAATGCCAGAAAGCCTTTGAAGAAATAAAGCAATACCTTCTTCACCACCGGTGCTAGTGCCACCGTCCCAAGAATACCACTTTGGTCCTCTACTTAACCATCCACAAGGAGTCACTAGGGGCCATGCTTGCCCGAAGAGGCCAAGTGATCAAAAAGAATGTGCAATATATTATCTCGGCAAGAAATTCACTTGTCTCGAGATGAATTACTTAGAAGTGGAAAAAACATGTGTAGCATTGATTTGGGTATTGCACCGACTACGCCAATACACTCTCCACCATCAGATTTTGCTCGTGACGAGAATGACCCAATCAAGTATCTGCTAGAGAAGCCGCTTTAGTTGGAAAGATGGCCAAATGGCAAGTCCTCATTTCCGAATTTGATATACAAAGCATAGCGCGAAATCGATCAAAGGGAGAGCCATAGCCGATATGTTGGCTGAAAATCCTAGAGAAGCAGAATTTTTCGACACAACGGACTTCTTGGATGAACGTATTTTGGCAATAGCAAATGATAAATGGACCATGTACTTCGACGGGGCTGTAAATTTATCTGGCTCTGGGACTGGGGCAGTTTTGATCTCTCCAGCTGGCCAACATTATCCCATAGCTGCAAAATTGATGTTCCCTTGTACTAATAATATCTCAGAATACGAAGCGTGCATCATTGGCTTGCAATTAGCCATTGGCATGAATGTTAAGAATTTACGGTATATGGCGATTCTATACTTATTATTCGGCAAACGAGAGGGTCTCGGCAAACACGCGATCTTAAGCTGATCCCATATCATGAATTCCTTGAAAAATTAACAAAGGAATTTGAGGAAATATCTTTTGAATATTTGCCAAGGTCCCAAAATCAATTTGCTGACGCATTGGCCACATTGTCATCAATGTTGCATGTGATGGAGGGATTGGATATTGAGCCATTAAAGATCGAGATTCTCAAACACCCAGCTTACTCTATGTCAGTTGAAGGCGAGCTAGACGGAAGGCCATGGTACCATGACATCTTGAATTACCTCCAACTGGGAGAATTTCCTCAAGGATATGAGGTAGCTGACAAGAAATATCTCAAGAAGTTAGCGTTGAAATTCTTTGTTTCGGCGGTGTCTTTGTACAAAAGATCATTTGATTCGATCTGTTGAAATGTGTCGATGCTAGAGAAGCCAACCAGCTGATGAAAGAAATACACGAAGGAGAGTGTGGACCACACATGAATGGTCACCTTTTAGCAAAAAAGATCATGAGGCTAGGATATTTCTGGTTAAGCATGGAAACCGATTGTATCAAACATGTTCGCTACTGTCATCGATGTCAGATTTATGGAGACAATGTCAATGCCCCACCTAACGAACTGCACTCGATGTCTCGGCCGTGGCCATTTTCCATGTGGGGAATCGATATAATCGGGCCAATTAACCCCAAAGCTTCTAATGGGCATCGCTTCATTTTGGTAGCTATTGATTATTTCACAAAATGGATTGAAGCGGGTTCATATGTTAACGTCACTGCGAAAAACGTAGCCAAATTCATTCGTCGTGACATCATTGCCCGTTATGGTGTACCAGAAGCCATTGTTACTGATAACGGCTCGAATCTGAATAACAAGATTGTGGACGAGTTGCTTCATGAATTCCAAATTCGCCATTTGAACTCGTCACCTTATCGCCCGCAAATGAATGGAGCAAAGTGGAGGCAGCTAACAAAAACATAAAGAAGATCCTATCTAAGACGGCGAACAATTATCGCGATTGGCATGAACGATTGCCATATGCGTTGTTGGCATATCGAACCTCAATACGTACTTCGACGGGGCAACGCCTTACTCACTTGTATACGGTATGGAGGCGAGTCTTACCGGTAGAGGTGGAAATTCCCTCATTGAGGATTCTCTCGCAGATTAAACTCTCGGGCGAGTGGACGCAGCGAGAGATACGAACAGCTGAATATGATTGATGAGAAGAGACTTAGTGCACTATGCCATGGTCAATGCTACCAGAAGCGAGTCGCGAAGTCCTTTAATCGCAAAGTTCGACCGAGACATTTCCAAGTGGATGAACTTGTGTTAAGGAAGGTATTGCCTATCATACCGGACCCACGCGGAAAATTCACTCCAAATTATGAAGGCCCTTATGTCATTAAGAAGATACCACCCGGTGGGGCTTTAATTCTAGTGGAAATGGATGGCCGCGAGCTGCCAAAGCCTGTAAATGCTGATGCAGTCAAGAAATACTTTCCATGAATGAAATCAAGGCTGTATAGCCATTTCTTGTACAACCCGAGTCACTTGGCACTTGCATCATGCATTTCATGCATACATTCTATACATGCATATGTATTCGTGTTATGTGTATCTAGTTGCTTTGGTGGAAAGATCGTAAAACGAAGAAAACTAAAATGACAAAAAATGGCGATGGTCAACATTCGAGATATTCCCAGGAGTTGTCAAATACAAACTCAGGATAAGGGTAATCTGGTATCGTTTCCGATATACCCTCTCTAACCTCTTTTTTTGACGTAGTTTCCCTATTTGGCAGGAACGTCAATATCCGAAGAATAAAGCCAAGAAATTGATTTAAGCAGAATACATATCGACCAAGCAAGTATGTGGAGGTAACACATGTCCAATTCACCTAACTTGGTTTAAAAGATGTGTTATTCTAGAGACGGTTCAATTAAATAAAAAGGAGCGCCTCATGGATACTACCGGCGCTTCGGCCTGGTGGTATGGGGAATGAAGTGGTCCGAGAATGGCCGGGTTCAATCCACGGAAACGGCAATGAGTTTGCCATAAAATGTAAAAAAAAAAAATAATAATAATAAATAAAAAAAATTTTGCATCTTTTACTTTTGCAAAAGGAGGAAAGTGCTCAAACTAATGAGACCAAAGACTTGAGAATCTCTTCAAGCCTTAAAACAATAGGTTCATGCCGCTATTTGCTGCCAAATGGTGAAACTGATCAAAGGTAATGTTGTATCGTTTCTAGCTTTACGATCCCCGAGGATTCATGCACTAACACATTCCCTTTTGCTCTTCATAGGGTCACACGACTACTAAGGCACGGGTAAGTACTATTCTTCTCAAAATCAAATGGAAAGCAAATGGGTAATTTCCATCGCAAAAAAAAAAAAAAAATAATAATAAGAATAATAATAATAACATTTAATGTTTTTCTAGAAACAAGCACAAAAATGGAAATTGAAGAAACAAGTTTTCCACAAAGTTTGCAAAAATCTTCTTTACCTTTAAATTGTCCATCCACTCGGCGGATCACTCATTTTGAATCAAAATTCTCTATGGAGATTAATCCATCAAGATGATCTCAACAAAAATGAAAGGCGATGTTACTCATGCTAAACGAGAAACACTTAGGATGAGGAAAGGCAACCCATTTCCAAACATGTCCTTTAAGCACTCTAGGATTCGAGCGAAAAAGAAAACCCGTGTCGTTTAAGGTCAATGAATTCATTCGCAAGTGGTACATAGATCAAGATGATAAGAGGCATTTCTTTCCTTTATCATACACACTTCAGGTGACAATAGTTAGCCCATTTGAGCCTTTTAATGTGGAGAATTTTCTATCAAATACCCCTGTCAAGAACCACCCCACAATGGGGCAATTATGGAGGTTTGGGTTGACATTATTTGGAGAGGAAAGATGAGAAAGACTTCTTTGCTCTCACTTGCATAAATCTTTTTGTGGTAACTTCAGGTGAATTCTTATGGAAGCTCGAAGCATCCCAAGGTGAAGAAGAGCATTCTTTTCTCTACCCAAACACCAATACCCTTTGCTTAAACCAAGTTGAGGCTAATTGTTCATTTCCAAAACTCGAGTGGTGATTATCTCCCCACATTGGGGCAAGGCATATGATTTGCCAAGGCAAGTGATGTTTACGTGAAAATATAGAAAGCATCTCGAAAGTCCTAAGAGTTTAAAAAGTTCAAAAGAGCAAAAGTCAAATGAAAATTAAGGGATATGAAAAAGCAGTATGCCTGGTAAAAGCAAGGCTAATGCCCATAAAAAAAATAAAAATTAAAAATAATTGCATCAAGAAGAATGTCTCCATGAAAGCAAAAATGACAAAAAACAAAATGCTTGTATCAAAAGGAGATAACTGCAAATGCAAAAGTCATGAGAGGAAAGAGCAAAGCTCTTATTTTGCGATGATTAGTCAAGGGACTTTCGAGACAAATTCGAGTGCTTTAAAAAAAAAAATAAAAATTGAATGATATGGCAATGATGTCGTTGCAATCACCAACTCTCAAATCCCTCTTTGAAAAAGTGCTGAGCCTTTTGAGCCTTTCACCGAACCAGCATTACAACCTATTCCCGAAGTCTCTTCAGATTGGGATAATTCAAGTGGAAATAAGGACTTTTTAAAGAAGATGCCGCTCGAAGAAGTGAGAGCAAGGTTGTCTTATCTCATCTTAAGGTTCCTTGACTTGTAAACCCGGCGAAGATGTTGATCAATGGTTAATTCAATTCATAGCCAATGATGCTTATCCATTGCTAAAACCATGACTAAACCTGCACTACGGTCCTTCTAAAAGACCTCTTAGATTGGTCAATGTGTACTTATTGCGAATGATTCAAAGCCTTGCACACTAGAAGAGTGAGATTGAGTGATCGGTTTATTTCCCACATGAATAGATGGGATCAAATAGCCATTTTCTTGAGAATATGCGAGAAGCCCTTTCTGACTAGGTGTCCTTGCTTGGCATACTTAACAGACCTTTCTCATAAGTCAAGGTCATTTCAACAAGGATTTTTCTCCCAAGAGAATTTGACGATTAATGATATCATCCGAGCGTGATGATAGTTTTGCGAGTTTGTCAAGTGGTCGGAATTAATTTGATTTGTTTATGCACTCATTGCCTTCTCATTACTGATACACTTTTGATATTGTTTCTGATGACATGTACTGAAATCGATCTCATCTAGTATGCTTTCGCTACTAGAGTACTTGTTATAATGAATTCTATTTGATGTGCAGTACCCATTTCAGAATATTCTTGAATGACAGGTTTCTCCAGTGAAACCACACAATTTCAAAGGGTTCATGGGTTAGCCTTAAACCATGCATTTTCAAAAGGTCCTTGGTTATCCTTAAACCTTGCAATTTCAAAGGATTCATGGGTTAGCCTTAAACCATGCATTTTCAAATGGTTCATGGGTTAGCCTTAAACCATGCATTTTCAAAAGGTTCTTGGTTATCCTTAAACCTTGCAATTTCAAAGGGTTCATGCGTTAGCCTTAAAACCATGCATTTTCAAAAGGTCCTTGGTTATCCTTAAACCTTGCAATTTCAAAGGGTTCATGGGTTAGCCTTAAACCATGCATTTTCAAGAGGTTCTTGGTTATCCTTAAACCTTGCAACTCCAAAGGGTTCATGGGTTAGCCTTAAACGATGTATTTTTAAGAGGTTCTTGGTTATCCTTAAACCACGCAATTCCAAACGGTTAGTGGGTCTACCTTAAACCACAAGGTTAGTGGGTCTGCCTTAAACCACAAGGTTCGTGGGACTGCCTTAAACCACACGGTTAGTGGGTCTGCCTTAAACCACAAGGTTCGTGGGACTGCCTTAAACCACAGGGTTTGTGGGTATATCCTTAAACCACACTTTTCAAATTGTTCACAGGTACATCTTTAGATTACGCTCTTTACATTAAGCTTAGTTGCATTTTCATTTTGCTATTGTTAAAAAAAAAAAAAAAAACAAAAAACCAAAAATTAGGTGTCACCTTATCTTTTAAATAAATCTCTTTGAGTTTCCTTCTAAAGAGGGGCAGCTGTTGACACCTAAATTTTTGCCCAAAAATCATTTCCGAAAAAATGGGAACTTATTTTTCCACAAAAATATTTCATGTCAAATTCTTGCATATAATTTATCTAGGTGTTTAGTATAGTTTTCTTTTTTAAAATGGAAGATGTTTTTCCTTAAAAAAAATTAAAAAAATATATAAAAAAAAAGAATAAAAAAGGAAAAAAAGGAAAAAAAATTTGGGGCCAATGATCTAAATGTGACTAGCCAAGCCCAGGAGGTAAGATTGGAATTAAAATGGCAAATTGGGGCCAAAACGCAATTTCCAAAAGTTGAGGGACCAATTTGCAAATTTTTGCAAAATTTCACCCGAGCCCTTAAATCATCATCTTAGCCCCCAATTGAGTTGAAATTAAACTTGGGTCAAGTCTAATTAATCGAATTGGGCAAAAAGGACCAAATTACATTGAATTGGGCATTTTCGGGCAAGAAAATGGCCAACTTTGAGGGACTCTCTTGCAAAATTGGGTGGACACAATTGTGAAAAATGATCAAGATCTTAAACTACTATATATTAGCTTGCTAATTGATCAAAAATCGCAGCCAAATTGATGGATTAAAGCACCCAAACCAGCTACCAAAACTCAGTCCACGAGTTGGTCTCAATTCGGAGTTGCTGAGTAAGCAACTTGGTGGCCCCACCATATCCCACTCAGCCCCCATCCAGCCTGATCTTTGCACGTGATTGAAGACCATAATGAGTAGTTCCAGTGGACGGAAATTTGCCAGGGATAAGCTGCTGAAAGCACGGGAAAGTCGCAGCAAAATCCGCACACTCAACAGCTGCAGAAGTTGAAAAATTGGCTAAGTCAGAAAGTGGGTGAACTAGCTCAGTTGATAGGCTTGGTAGGGGGGCAAAAATCCGACCAAGAGATTGATGAATTCGGTGGATAAGATCTAGGAAGCAGGCTCTTTTGAGGGATAAGAGGGAGAAGACAAGAAACACGAGGAGGAGCTCACTTTCGTGCCCAAGAAACACCCTCAGAAGCAACTGCAGAAAAAGCAAAAACCCAGAAACTCCATCAACCCTTAGAGAGAGAAGTGAATTTTTCACAAACTTGGAGCCAAAATTAGCCAAAACTTTCAACTAGAGAGTGAAACTTCATTCAAATATCTTTCCAACCATAGGTTACACGTCCAAAATGAAGATCGGGAAGACCTCCTAAAGCCCCCCGAAAAGATACCCTCCTGGCGGGCCAAGGGAGTCCCAAGATTTTTCTAAGTGTTGAGCCCGGTTGGTCACGAGCGAGGAAAAGCGAGTGTTTTTGGGAAAATGGAGAGACAAATGAGGAAATCCATGAGTTACAAGACAAACTAGAATATATATAGTTTTGGTTGGTTTTAACTTTTCCAACAAAAGAGGTTCTGAAGCCTAATTTTGGAGGTCAACGAAAACCTTTGTTGTCAGCTTTTTTCTTCTGCAGATCTCACTTTCAGTTTGAAGGAGCCATTTTCCACGTGCACCCCGGAGGATAATTTCTCATTTCCTCGACCAAGAGTCACTTGAAAACGAAACTAGGAAGCAAGGTAAGCATCCTAGATGTATTTTTGTTTGAGTTTGGACATGTTTTGATCACAAAAATCAAGAGCAAAACTAGTCTGGAGAACTGATTTTTGAGGTAGAAATTTTGCTAAGTGTTTAAAGCCTATTCAATACCTCTACATGCTTGACTTGTTACTCCACTTTGCATGCATTTTTTTGTCATTGTGACTTTGATGGATGTTATATGGGAGTACAAATAATGCATAGGACAATCTGGTTTAGTCTTTAAATCTCCTTATGAACTATGAAACCGTCTATAACATGAGCCAAAAACCAAGCCATTCCACATTGAGACATGGTTGGCCAGTGTAGATCATGCATGTATGCTTCTTGGAGGGTTCGTTTTGATGCGTCCGGTTGATCATTTTCGATGATGTTTGTTGCATTTGAAAGTATATGTTACCTATTTTCATTCGGATAGAGTAATATTTCGTATAGATGTTGCATGTGATGGTTGTCGGGGCTTCAATTTGGGCATATGACATGGCTGTTTGACTTGGGTTCAACACCAGATTTGCAAAACGGCTCCAACCCGCATATTGGAGGCCGTTTTTAGTTTGGTTCTTGTGTGTTCTAGGCTGTGATTTCTAGCTAAACCTGTTCTTTGCATGTAATAGTATATCCTTGATACTTTGCTTTCACATGAGATTGCTTATGGGTCGAGATTGAAGGCCACGAATATGGCCCGAGGAAGCTGTTTTGAGGAGATTTGATGCAAGCCAAATATTCGATAAAATGTCGGAATCAAGTTTCAACCTTGAAACGATCGATTTAAGCTCTATTATTGTGATATTCATGTGTTGTGTTGTTCAATGTTAGCATATATCGGTTTAGGGAATTATTATTATTATCATTTTAAAAAAATAAAAAAAATCCAAAAATTCAAAAATTTCAAAAAAAATACATAAGTGATAAATGGTATCAAATTAAGGCAAAAATGACATCTATGAAATTTTATTAATTTTATAAGGTCATTTTTCCTAATTTAATGCTATTTTGATATTTTATAATCATTTTTGTAAATAATCTATTTTACGTAGATTAAAATTAATTAGAGTAATTTCATGCATATTTAAATTCCCATTTTGCTCACGGGGGTCCTGTCCCGGGGCGTGATAACAAGGCCATGTAATATTATTTGCCCGACTTGTATCGGGTTTTCCTTTTACGCATTTATTTTCAAGTCATTTCAATTTCTTGGATGTTTGCTTACGCACCGCTTTTTCATTAATTTGAGTGTAAATTTCTCTTCTAAATTATGTTAGGATTAGTCTAGACATTAAGGAAAACAAACCTACAAAAACATGTGCATGGACGCGTAGCGGTTTTATAAGGATTATAATTGGTAATCAAGATTGTGTGGCCACTTATATGAACAACCTTCCAAGTTAGTGGTACCGCAAGGGCGCTAATAGAAACATTGGTGTAAACAAGTCCCCGTTCCTAGAAATCTTTGGTTGCGTAGAAATCGAGACAACACTCCCGCGTCTTGATTGGTTTCTAGCCGACCCCAATAGGCTAGTGGCGACTCCTAGAATTACATAGGTTGTTAAGAACTGAAAATATAAAATCCAACGTCGCGCGAGGTATGGGCTTGGGAGAGCCCGTGCCTAATTTAGGGCCATTAGTCCGCCTCTTTAGGTAAATACCCCTAAACCTTCTTTCTTTTCCCCGAACGGAAAAAGGGAGGTCGCGACATTTGAACTAGTTTCATGGTTTCAGTACGAAACCAGCATATTCATAGATTAACAGACGAAAAAACTTAGGCGAGTAGAATAGGTTTTAGTATGCAGCAATGAAAAGGACGAGTTCCCCTGATCTAAGTGGAGTGCAGATGGTATTCAAACAAAACAACGTGAATTTACTCAGAGTCCTCCAACTTGTTGAAGGAGGTTGGACTGCAAAGATGTTGTGGTGCGTACCTTGGAACATTGTGACCGACTGAGCTGTTGTTTCCCATCGATCTTCGAGCAATGCGGGGCTGGTGTCTTCTTTGCTTCTCCACATGTCTCATAGATAATATATGCATATATATAGGAAAGAAGGAGCATGAGGGACCTGTTATTTGTGGGAAAACGGGGTTAGAATCCCTCTTGCAAAACCTGTCATCGGGCCTCGATCGCAAGAACGCCTTTGACAATGACAGGTTTTGGAAGATTGTCAAAGGCGTTCTTGCCATCGGGCCTCTTTTATATATATATATATAGGAAAGAAGGAGCATGAGGGACCTGTTATCTGTGGGAAAACAGGGTTAGAATCCCTCTTGCAAAACCTGTCATCGGGCCTCGATCGCAAGAACGCCTTTGACAATGACAGGTTTTGGAAGGTTTGGTCTTCCGTTTGCACCTATCATTGTCAAGGGTGAGAAAACAAGGGTTTTCCTTAGAATCCCTTTTCCGTAGAATCCCTAGTAGTGTTGCAAAAGAAAATGAAGAATCCCTAG
Source organism: Eucalyptus tenuipes (assembly GCA_014182365.1). NCBI lineage: Eukaryota > Viridiplantae > Streptophyta > Magnoliopsida > Myrtales > Myrtaceae > Eucalyptus > Eucalyptus tenuipes. The sequence goes on along the minus strand of CM024544.1, from coordinate 40,420,964 downwards.
TAGTGTTGCAAAAGAAAATGACAGGTTTGCACCTAGTAGTGTTGCAAAAGAAAATCAAGAATCCCTAGTAGTGTTGCAAAAGAAAATGACAGGTTTTACAAAAGGGATTCTAAGGAAAACCCTTGTTTTCTCACCCTTGGATTGAGAAAAGTGATCAAGATCCATTTCTGTCGCAAAAAATTTATAATTTCTAAAATATTTTCCAAAGATTTATCATTTATATATATTGTAAAAATTTATGCATGAATGAAAAATATTTTTATTGTTCGCGAAAAAGTTTAGACATAAATCATTATCAATAATGAATTTTTTTTTACAAGTTAATTATTCAAGCAATAAAACCAATCATTTTTATGGAATATTTTTCAAATCGTTTTTTTTTTTTCGTAAAACACACGGACCTTTGCACTAATGAATAAGAAGAAACTAAGATTTTTATTTATTTATTTCCCCAATGATTTTTTTTTTGGGGGCCAAGTAAAAGAGTGCGTTGTTCAATTACGCATGGGAATGGTTGTTTATTCTGTTGCGCTGCTGTAATTTTATGGTTCCTCTTCATTTCGAGGAGGGCAGGGATTTAATAGTTATGGTTTTTATTATTTCTTAATTTCTGGAAGTTGAGATTTGAGTAGAGATGTGATTTGGTCCGGTTCATCATGGGAATTAGATTGACCGGTTTGAGGTCGGTTCTAGGGAGAACCAGTTTGGTTCCCGATTCTACGAACCTTAAAGTAGCCTAGGATTGGATTGGTTCCTAATGCCAAGGTTGGATATGCTGGTTTTACCTGAGAATCGTTTCAACCCAAGAATTGGGTTAAACTAGTTTTCAAGTCTTTTTGTTTTTTTATTATAAATTCCTTTGCAACCAACGAAAATCGAATCGTGTCTTCGACATGAAGAAACAACAACTTAACCACTTGATAAATACATATTTCTTGCAAGTTTAATATTATTATAAAAACTTGATTTTCGCAAAATAACATTATTAAAAAAAAAAAAAAAAAAAAAGCGAGCCAGTTTCCGGGTAGATGCACCCCCTCATTAATCATTATGTGTGTCTGGCTTTGAATTCTTTGATACAAGTTGATGTGTAGCATTCTGACCATTGAAGCCAGTTTCAAGCCTTTATTTGAAAAAATAAAAACATTAAAGCATTTCAAGCTTATATTTGAAAATTTCTCTATTTATTTACCAATAGAGGTTACTATATGAGGTGGGCAAAGAGATTAATTCAAGTCGGGCCCTAGAATGAACGTTGGATCGTTCATAGTTTTCAACTTTTTAGATCATTTGTTTAAGACAATTTAAATGAAAAGAATGAACATTATTTAGGATCTATTTGTTTTGCGGAAATCCCATATTTTGTAAAATATTTTTGAAAAAATGATTGTTTGTATCCCTTGTAAAAAGGTATGACCGAAAAATATTTTAATGGTTTACAAAAAAGTTTAGACATAAAATTATTGTCGATAATTAAAATATTTTTATTGATTAATTATTACAAATAATATAACCATTCATTTTTATGGAAATGCTTTTCAAATAATTTATTTTTCCTGAAACATACAAAGGCTTATGCTAATGAAAAAGAAGAATCTAAGACTTGTTATTAAATTCCTCAATGATTTTTTGTTGGGCCAAATACCTTTAATGGCGCATATTTTTGAAAAATGTTAAGAAGTGATTTTTTTTTATATGTTTACTAGAAGTCATAAAAATTATTGTGATAGTGTAATTGAGTCCTAAAACTTATAAAAATTGTAATTAAGTTCTAAAACTTGTCAAATTAGTTCAATTAAGTCCTAAAATTAATACCGTCCATTTACATTGACGGAAAATGCCGACATTACTTTTTAAATATTTTCCCTCTCCTACATGGCATGACGTGGCTTAAGTTATAATTTATTTAAAGAAAATATTAATTAAATAAAATAAAAAGTATTTCAAAAAACACAAAAAAATGAAACTATGGGCAAGGGCGGCAAGCCCTTGCTATCGCCACCCCCATCGTCAAAAAGGGTCGGCGAGGGTTGACTAGAGTCGGCAAGGATTGTTGGGGCTTCAACCAGGGTAGCAACCCTCGCCAATGGTAGGCGAGGGCGAGGGTTGCGGCCCTCCACCTAGATTTAGGCGAGGGTCATCGACTCTAACCAAGGCCTTGGCAACCCTTGCTAGCCTTGGCTGACCCTTCCGGCCCTTTTTGGTGATGGGGGCGGCGGTGGAAGGGCGCCAAGATCCTTGCAACTTTTTTTTTCCATTTTTTAAAAATTATTTACCTTTTTTTTTTGCTATTATATAAATAAGATTTAAAGCAAAAATCATTAAAAATGCCATATAGGAAAATAAATTAATTTAGAAGTACCACATCAATATTTTCCGTTAGACAAAATAATAGTATTAATTTTAGGACTTAATTGAACCACTTTGAAATTTTATGACTTGATTGCATTTTTTATAAGTTTTATGATTCGATTATATTTTCGCGATAAGTTTTAGAACTTGTAATGCGTTTTTTTTTTTTTTTTTTTTTTTTTTTTTTTTTTTTTTTATGTCCTTATACAACACGAAGCGCTTAACTATATTTTTTGTATCGCCGTCGGATCAAGAGAAGGTCTCCTCCACGTGTACGGTTAAGATCGAATCCCCACCTTATTCGAGTGGACCTGACCCGCAGACAAGCCTCGCGGCCCCTCGCAAAAACCCTAGCCTCCTTTCCCCCTTCGCTCCCCATTTAGCCTCCGCTCTTCACCCCGAAGCCCCGCAGCAGTCGCGGCAGAGGCGAGCTCGGAGAGCCAGAAGCAGAGGAAGAAGATGGTACCCTCTCTCTCTCTCTCTTCCTTCACCCTCTTCTTCTCTTCTTCTTCCCGTCGTCGTCTTCATTCATCCGAAGCATAACAGTCTCTGCACATAATCGCAGGGGATCGATCTGAAGGCAGGAGGTAAGAGCAAGAAGACCAAGAGGACCGCTCCCAAGTCGGACGATATCTACTTGAAGCTCCTCGTCAAGGTAGGGTGTGAACTGTCGGATCTCGTTCGATTTACTATTTTGTTTGGATTTTAGGCGATTTCGGGGTCCTAGTTCTTGAAGCTCCTTATGCTGCGATGTTAAGGGTCGAGCTGAAATTTTGGCGTTTAGGGTTCGGGTTCTGTGGGAGTTGTTGTTTCTGGAGATTGGACAAGTTTCGTGCTTTTTTGGGAAATGTGTGCCTTTCTTAGGTGGCTTATTACGAGTTTCGTGCTGTGTGCTGAATCTAAGTCTCGTGCCAATTCTTGGTATGCTTGGCGGTGCTGTGGCTTGCATTCATGATCGTGAATCGTTCTTCGGTGTATGTTTGGTGGATGAAATGCTGTAAGCACGCATTGACGGCAAGATGGTCGGTAGGTGGTGTTGGGGGTATAGGATGTGGGATGGGTGTGTGATTTTATGAGAACTCGAGTTGTGGTTTGGGAACTTGACTTTGTTAGCTGTCTGTGTGGTGACTCTGAGTTTTAAAGAGGTGGCAACTTCTCCACTTTTTAATTTAGAATCTGCAGATGCAACCGCTTATTTATGCTCTCTAGCGATACTTGTGTGTACTTGGTATTTCGTGCAGACAGTGTGAGGCGCTATACGTTTACTCATGTTGTTCGTGTTTGCTCTGAAAAACCGTGTAACAGCTGTATCGTTTCCTTGTCCGGAGGACTGGAAGCAAGTTCAATGCGGTCGTCTTGAAGCGCTTGTTCATGAGCAAGGTGAACAAGCCTCCACTGTCTCTCTCCAGGCTCATCCGTTACACGCAGGGAAAGGTTTGTGATGCCCGATGCCTACTCTAGCTCAATTAAAATGTTGTATGGATGTTCTGTTCTCTGGCAGCTCTAATCATGCTGTCTTGGTCAAAGATGTAAAGCTGTTTTGAGTATTTATCTGCAGGAGGACAAAATTGCTGTGGTGGTGGGCACTATTACTGATGATATAAGGGTCCATGAGGTTCCAGCTTTGAAGGTTACTGCTTTGAGGTTTACCGAGACAGCGAGGGCAAGGATTGAGAAGGCGGGTGGTGAATGCTTGACATTTGACCAGCTTGCTCTTCGTGCTCCACTTGGACAGAACACGGTACAAATTCCAATGACTGATAGTCTGTGATCTGTTTTACATGGGATGGGAAATGCATTTTCGTAGTATTATTCTTCCACAACCCCTTGGCTGACAACTACAAGTTGCATTTGATGTGTGATGGAATTGAATAAACTGTTTTTATGGCGTGCCGTACTTCTACTGTTTCATCGTGTATTCAGACCAATTACTTTAAGCTGTGTAATGGTTTTGAGTGCCTCTTGTGGTTCCTGTGAAGCTCTGTGCTGTTACTGATATGAAGCTTTTTCTTTTGCAGGTTCTTCTGAGGGGTCCTAAGAATGCTAGAGAAGCAGTGAAACACTTCGGTCCTGCACCTGGTGTCCCACACAGCCACACCAAGCCATATGTTCGCTCCAAGGGAAGAAAGTTTGAGAGGGCTAGAGGCAGGAGGAACAGCAGGGGATTCAGGGTTTGAGCTTAGTTTCTTACTTGCTAAAGCCAATTTGGTTTTGATTTTCGCAATCTAAGTTTTGCTGAAGCTAGTCGAAAGACTTAATGTGAAGACAGCTCTATGTATCTCTGGTTTTGGGATCGATTTTCATATATTTTTAAGTCTCGCTACGTTACCTGTGCTATTTTTTCACACCCTTGAAAAGTGAATGCCTTGAGAGCAGTGAGTAAACCCAGGCGTTCGAATTTCGTACTTTCTTAAAATATCTCTTTACGCTCTTGGAATAGTGGAAATTGTCTCAAAACGATGAAATCTATTGTTGTTAACACCTGCTTTGAGTGAGGTGAATTCTCGTCAAGGTTTGAAATGCTGACCTTTATACAATTTTGATTAGTTTATCGGTCATGATTCGATGATTGTGTAAGATGTAAGATTTAAGTACCAAAGCGTAGAGCCCGGCCCTATTCGGTTCTCTTGAAGAACAGAGCTAACTGATTCGCGAGGATTAGTTGTTTACACAAACCTGTTTGTGGCGCAACGTAAAAGTTTCAGAAAAGACGTTTCATGTAGCTTGGCAAGGAAATTTTGAGGCATGGGTATAGGACCCCTTACATGTAAGACCTATTGCTCATGCAATTTGGGATCCTCATTTTGGTCAACCAGCTGTGGAAGCTTTTACTCAAGGGGGTGCTCTTGGCCCAATGAAGCTATCTTGGTGTTTATCAGTGGTGGTATACAATTGGTTTATATACTAATGAAGATCTTTATATGAGAACCCTTTTTCTATTATTTTTATCTGCCATATCCTTAATAGCAGGTGGGTTACACCTACAACCAAAATGGAAACCGAGCGTTTCGGGGTTCAAAAATGCCAAATCTCGTCTCAATCATCATTTGTCAGGACTATTTGGTGTAAGTTCTTTGGTTTGGACAGGGCATTTAGTACATATCGTTGTTCCTGGATCCATGGGGGAATACGTTCGATGGAATAATTTTTTAAATGTATTACCACATCCCAAAGGGTTATGACCACTTTTTATAGGTCAGTAGAATCTTTATGCTCAAAACCCCGATTCAAATAGTCATTTATTTGGTACCTCCCAAGGATCAGGAATTGCCATTCTAACCCTTCTAGGGGGATTCCATCCACAAACACAAAGTTTATGGTTGACTAATATTGCTCGTCATCATTTAGCAATTGCATTTATTTTTCTCGTTGCTAGTTATATGTATAGAACTAACTTCGGGATTGGGCACAATATAAAAGATCTTTTAGAAGCACATATTCCTTCGGGGGGTGATTGACTCTTGACTTGAGAGCTAAGTAGCATCAACACCGATACGTGATATGACATGATATGTCGATACGTCGTTTCTCAAAAAATAGAGAATTCCGTCATGTTTGGAATGGCATTGTATATTAAATGTATATTTTATATATATAATAAATTAATATTTTTATGATTATTTCAATCAAATTAATTTGATTCAAATTCACAAATAAATATTTAATAAAAAAATCCTAGAATGAAATTTACACTAAAAACATTAATCTACCATTTATTAATATCCTTCATTGTTTCAATTTGACAAATTCAATTCTATTTCAATAAATCTATAAAATTTAGAGAGAGAAAAACAAGTAATTCACATTTTGAATTTGCGTGTCAAACGTGTCGAAAAAAAAAAAGAAAAAAAATTCTTGGTAAATTGTGTATCACAAAAATTGAAAGTCAAAAGAGAAGACAAGAAAATATTATGTTTTTCTTCTTTCCTATTTTTTTTATTATTTTTTTTCACATATATATTTTGATCATTTATTTATTGAAAATTTTTAAAATTGACTTCTCATATCGGAATCATACGTCGGAAATTCGTATATTGAAATTCCAACTCGAGTGTTAGAGAATGTCAAGAAAGTTGAATAGGTATTGGATTTTTCGACACGTGTTAAATAAGTGTCGAAAAATATCCGAGAATATCAGACACGTGTTGAGATATCCGATATGACATGAAAGTTCTCGGAAAGTGTCGATGCTTTCTAATTTGAGAGGCCAGAAATAAGAGAGCGGATTAGCTTAGCACCTTAAGTTTCCGTCACGGATGAAATGATGGAAGGGGACTATGAACAGATATCCAAGACAGCCTTACCGACGTATTCCCGGGAAAACCTTACCGACACATTTCGAGTGCGAACTAACTGCTTATTAAACAATGACGGACGGTACTAGGAAAAGGACTTCCACTGTTTTCCAACTCAGCCATTTCGATTGAGCCCAACCGAGAAGGTAGGTCGGTCCTCGCCGCTTACCGACAACGAAGAATCGAACAGAAGCACGTAAAGACACGGAAAGATGGTCCTGGGTCCACTTGCAATCGTGAGTATCAGCATGTGTAAAAATCACGCGGATATTACATACGTGGTAATCATCTAGAGACGGGCCATTCCCGCATTTCTGTCCTTTTGTCCCCTCCTTTCCTTTTAGGTGCGAAGTTCGGCACTTCGCCGATTTATAAAGAGCCTTTAATGCCTTGTAGAAAGCTTAAATTATCCACCACACATGCATCTCTAAGCTCTCCAGCTCTGCATTTTCATTCCCATACTTCAAACAGAACTCTCTGTCTCTGTCTCTCTCTCTCTCATGGCTAGCCTGAGCTTCATAGTTGGCATTTTCGGTATGTTGATATTGCCTCTCTTCACTCTTTTGGTTTTTGGGTCTCTGTAAGTTCTTTCTTGTGATGTTACTTCTCGGAAGTGCTTCAAAATATATGTTGTGGTTGCAGGTAACATCATTTCGATTTTGGTTTTCGCTTCTCCCATGTAAGTGGAACCCTGTGCTTGTTCTCTTTATTTGTATTCAATCTTTCAATACACATCAGCGCTGAATGTATTGCAAACAGTCTGGAGGCTTAATTAAGTTGCCCTTGCAGAGGCACTCTGCATAAAGTAGCTTATAGTAAGCAACTACTGTCCTCAACTTGTGATATTTGCCTGAGTATACTAGCTTAATAGCTTGACCAATCTCCTGTCCTTTCTATTAGTAGAATGAAGAAGCCGAAACAGCAGGGAAACCTTTGGTTTGTGTTGGGTTACAAGTGATACGAATGTGTTTTCCCTCATTGTTTGAAATTCAGTCTCACGTAGACTGACTGTGCAATGAATTTATAGTTTGTCACTGCTCAGTTAATCGCCAGACTCTCTTAGATTTAAAAAAATCGAGTATGGTCCTAATATGCCTACGTTTAATTGTTTATGCACTAGGATTGACTCTGTCTCCCATATCACTAATATCAGTAGTAAAGACTTTGTCCACCTGAATTTTCTACCTGTCAATACAAATTCACATCGGTGTGAGTAGTGAAATTTCCATATTTAAAGATTCAGTATCTGTCTCAAAAAAATAGTTAGTTAAAGTCTGAGTCCGAAACCTTGGTCAACTACCCATGTAGCACCAAAAGAAGCCAATGTTACAGATCTTTTCATGGCAGACATGATATGAGTTGCAAGCATGACTAGGATCCATTTTGAGCTAGCCACACTCTTTAACTTGCTAACCAGAAGGGACATAGTTCCTTTTCATCATCCTGACAATGACTATAAGCTAAGATTGCGCATCCTCTTGTGGGGCCTAGATTTGTGTCTTTTTTTTCGGTATTTACTCTTAAAAAGTGATCAAAAACTGCAGTAAAACATTTTGGCAAGTGGTCAAGAAGAGATCCACAGAGGATTACAAAGGAGTTCCGTACATAACGACGCTGCTGAGCACAAGTCTCTGGAGCTTTTACGGGATTCTCAAACCGGGCGGATTGCTTGTGTTGACAGTGAATGCTGCCGGAGCCATCATGCAGCTCATCTATGTCACTATTTTTCTCATCTATGCTCCCAAGGACAAAAAGGTCAGTCAATCATCTATTCCTACTTTCGATGTTTGTGGGAATTCTACTTTCCATGGCCATCACCAATTGATGTTCAGAGCTTATAGATGATAAATGAATCTTAGAGCTGCAACTTGACTAATGTGCACATACAGAGAGTGCTGCCTGAGTAGCATTAAGACTGACGAAATATTTGATTCGCAGATTCAGTTGATGAAACTGGTAGCCCTTCTAGACGTGGGCTTTCCTGGGGCGGTAGTAGCAGTGACTCTTCTGGCAATCCATGGAGATATGCGGCTCACAGTCGTGGGAATTTTGTGTGCTGCATTGACCATCGGCATGTATGCTTCTCCTCTAGCCGCGATGGTATGATACCATTCTGACTCCTCGTGTGAGCTACATTCTTTTCATTCTAATGATTTTCCCATTTTCGTTCGTAACCTTGAGGCGAATTTTCATTAACTATTTAGTCATATAAAACGGCAATATTTTGGCCAAGGCCTTTCGTAGTGCTTCTGAGACTGCATTATCAAACCTCTCAAGCTTTGGTCATGCCTGCTGAATTCGATTTCAGACACCTAATTGACTTAGCTTCGATTTGGCGTGTATTAACAGAGAACAGTCATTAAGACGAAGAGCGTCAAGTACATGCCGTTTTTCCTTTCCTTCTTCTTGTTCCTCAATGCCACCGTTTGGTCTATTTATGCGGTGCTGGTCAGAGACTTCTACATCGGAGTAAGTCCCTGCCTCTTCTCCGTTTGTGTTCACGCGTGCGCGAGGAAATGCCAGGACTGCTGGGCCTGCAAATGCTATATTCATTAAAACATCATACCAAACTTGTTTAAGAAAGCATACTTAACCATGTAGGATACAAATTCAACCACTTGTTCTCGATTCTGTGCTTTATGAATTAGATTATGTTCGTCATGCTGTTTAAGCAGAAAGTTTCAGCAAAGTCCCAGCATGCTAGCACTTCTGTTAACATTGTTAGCGCCGGTTCTTGGTGCACGCATTGTTCTGAGTTTCACTTGGCATTTTTTCAAGGTTCCGAATGGGATTGGCTTCATACTTGGATCGGCGCAGCTGATACTGTATGCAATATACAAGAACCAGCCCGCGGCATCGAAATTAGAAGAGCCTACAGAGGAAGCAGAGGAAGACGGATCGGCCCATCTAGTCAAAGGGGATGTAGAGATAGGTTCGTACAATGTCGAGGACGAGAACCAGCTGAAAAACCGCACCATCACGAAGGGAAGAAGCCTTCCGAAGCCATCGGTAAGTCGACAACACAGTTTGCAGAAGATCTTGAAGTCGCTTTCCATGAGTCCATAAGAGCTCCGCTCTCACGAGGAGGATGAGGACGGCATTGGACGTTGAAACGACGACCGGTACAGTTAACAAAACAAAACAAAAAAAACCGGGATGCTGGTTATTACATGCATCATGTCCATGTAAAGCAAATGCATCCTTAGCACTTGGTAAAGGCGGACGTTAGCGGATCAAGTTGACTTCACTTTGAGATTGATTTGATTCCATGGTCTATGTGCATTAGATTTGATATGAGGCTTACTGCATACTAGAACTTCAGAATGGCTCTGTATACAGAGAAAAGCAAAATCCATAAATTCAAGGCGTGCTCTCTACTTTTGCGGAAGATCAATAATTCAAAAATGATATCTTTTTTTTTGATTTTTCCGACTCCAACCTCTTATATCGTTTAAGAAATGAATTAACCATTGTTCCGCGTATCAGATATTTATCAAGTAGGACAGAATAATCCAGTTTGACGTAGCATTTGAAATGATCACATTTTTCAGAAGAAAATCCTAAACTTCGTATCAATCCAATCCTTAGATATTCACTTTAGTTTATTTAGTTTTAAACTTTTTGATGATTTATTAATAGTCATTCCGATCAATTTTTACTGAAAATTTTCAATGAATATGGTTTTCTAGACAAATTTACAATTTTTCAATAACTTTTTCTAATACATTTTTTTTCTTTCTCTGTCATTTCCCTCGACCGGTCGCTTTCTCGGTCTTGGTCTCCGTCTCCGTCTCGGTCGGCCACTGTCCAGTGTCCACCAATCAGGCCCATCAAACTTTGGGCCCACTTCGCCGTGAAGCCCCCCTTCTCGATACGTCAAAACGTCGGACACCAAGTCCGATTCCGACATTTTCTTGCACCCTGTGGGGTCAATTATGGTTTGTCGTTTGTTTCGAGGATGACAGGTGAAATTAAACAGACCGCCTATTTTTAGGATGATTAGCTTCATCTTGATTGGTCAGCTGTAGTTAGGGCAAATGCGAAAATCGAATAAATTAGGCCCCTTACACATATCTTTTGTCGACCCCGACTATTTCGTCGAGATCAACCACGGAGAACTAAGGCTGCGTTTGGCGATCGGGATAAAATTCGGGATAGGATATGATTTATCCTATCCTACATGTTTAATCTTCCACTCGGGACGGGATAAAGTCGGATATAAGGGGATATAGACGGGATAAAATTATTTCATGGGGAGGTGGGATAAAGGTGGACGATTTAATGTTCATAATAGGAAAGTTATTTTTTCTCGAATAACAAACTTATTAAATTAACAAAATTGAAATTATATTTCAATATAAATAATATTTGAATTCTAATTTAAGAAATTAAAAATTAAAAATTAAAAATATTTTTAATTAATCTTATTTTAATTTATATATTCAACTTTAATTCTATCTTATAATAAGCATTCAATCTATAAATTAAATATTTATATTTATTATAAAAATAAAAATAAATTAAGGAATAGTGTTACAAGAGATTTTCACCATCTCCGTTTATGAACATTTAGGTTCATTTATATCTTTATAACGATATGTCATTTACATTAAAAAAAATTATATAATATGATTCACATAAACATAAGATGGGTATAATTTTAATTGAACGTCTTACGTGGGTGATTCAAGTGTAGTGTTTTCTGTTTTTATGTACCATTTAAACTGTTCGTAAAATTTTAAACGTAAGTGAACGTATCGAACTAGTAATATAATGATGGGAAATAGTATCGTCCCACGAAAATTGATGATAAATAATCTAATTAAATACTAAAAATAGACTAATCCTATAAATTGATCAAAATAGAATTGAAAATAAATTAAGACTAAAAATCTTAAAGGCAAAATTTGGAGACTAAATATAGTAAATCAATTAAATAAATATGTTAGAGTTCACCATAACTATTAAATATGAATTTCATATCGTTATGCGTACAAAAATAATATCAAACATATGATAGTGGGATTTTCTAATCTATTTATTATCATATCTCTAAATATAGCAAACCTACTCAATTTATTAATCCATTATATGTTTATGTAAATTTAAATAAATATAAGTGCATTAAATTCTATTAATATTCCATATTTACAATGAGTTCTTTGGATTACCTTATTATCGAAAGGTATACAAATAATGCGGTATATCTCTATCCACATTTAACTCATAGTTATATATTATAATGAGCAATTGCATATTATCACTTATCAGTCTCAAACATGCACATCATATCATTCAAGTGATGGCCAATCACTCAAAAGGATTAGGCACAATAATATATAACTCACATGAATAGGATCACTTGCACACACATTCACTAGGCTATATCATAGCCCTAACAAAAGAAAATTAAAACATAGCAGAAGAAGAAACAAAAATATAAATTAAACTCAACATCTTGAATCAAAGAATAAACATTTTGTTACCACTTTTGTCTTCTCTTCAAAATACTTGAAAAAACTCTAGAATAATGAAAAACGATCTAAAATAAAAACCTCGCCGTCCCCTAGGCTCTCAATGTCTTCTATTTATAGGATATATTCAAAACCTTTATCTTCAGGCAATTACTTATTTTTCACAAAAAATTGGGGAGTAAATCAGAAGATCTTTGATTTGATATCTATGTTACAATGCTTGCAGATAAAATTAGGGGACAAAATCAAGGATTCCTTGATTTAATATCCATCTTCTAATGCTTTCTTATTTGAATATTTTTGCCGTTCTTTTCCTTATATTCTCCATATCTTATTATGCTGCATATATAAGGAAAATTTGAATAATTATAAGGAAATCCAAATATTTTTTTTTATAGATATTACATTATTTGTTGCCTAAAATAGGTAAAATAACTATATTTTTCGCATAAAATTAAGGAGTAAATTAGAGGATCTTTGATTTGATGTTTATCTTTCAATGCTTGCAGATAAAATTAGGAAACAAAATCAAGGATTTTCTGATTTAATATCCATCTTCTAATGCTTTCTGATTTGAATTCTTGATTTTTGCCATTCTTTTCCTTATATTTTCTATATCTCATTATGCTGCATAAATAAGAAAATTTTGAATAAATTCAAATATATTATCATAAATATTGCATTATTTGTTGCCTAAAATAGGTAAAATAACTCTATTTTTGTAGAGTTATCATAAACGTACGGGATTGAAAGTCAAATCATCAAATTCTAGTAATTTGAATTAATAAAAGGATAGCATCGGACATTTTTATATAATTTAGGGATTATAAGGATTATATTGATCAGATTAAAATTTAAGGACGATATTATATATCGAGTTAAAGTTCAGAGATCATACCGAACACGATGTGACATTGGGGCAAAGTTAAGGCCAAAGTTCAGAGTCAACACTGTCCTCTTCTGCTGAACTCGTTAGCGGGTGTGCTGGATTCGCTGAATGTGCTAGCCTCACCCCTTTCTCTAGCTTTCTTTCTCTGTCTCCCACTATGTTTTTACTTTTTAAACTCTTTTATAGGGGCCCACGAATGCACATCTGCATCAGTGCATGGCCTGTTCCCGTTCTAAAATTTTGGAACCTAGAGTTATAGGGCCGGATATTAATCCATTCGGAAACCGATCACTCCTGTTGAGCATACTTCCTCTCCACTCGGAAGTGATTTGACGGGCATTTCTGGCTGGATGGATATTCCTGCTTGACAAACTCTCTCTCAATGACACAGCAGACCAGAAACGTTCAAGAACGTTGGTCGATCCAGTTCTAATCCGATCCATCTTTCTTTTCCGGCCACAAGAATTCAGTCCAGCTTATCAGCATGACCGTGAGCTTCTTCTTCGGATTGCTCGGCAACGTCACCACCGGCCTAATCTATCTCGCTCCTGTGTATGCCAGAGCCGATGAGCCATGACCTTCGATTTGCTTTTTGATTTTTCGTAGCGAGATATTCTCGTTTATATTGACACCAGTATGAATCTCTCTCCCTTTTTTGTCTCTTTCTTGTAGGAAAACGTTTTGGCACATCCTGAAGCGGAGATCAACTGAGGAGTTCGAGAGCATCCCGTACGTGTTCAAGTTGCTCAACGCCTACTTCTGGACTTACTACGGGATTGTGAAGCCTGACAGCGTCGTCGTCGCAACCGTCAATGGCTTCGGCGTTGTGCTCGAGATCATCTTTGTCGCCATCTTCCTCCTCTACGCTCCCCCCAGAATGAGAGTACGTTGTTTGACTGTGATTTCCAAAGATTATTATCCTGTAGGTTACGTTTTTTCTCGAAAAAGAAAATGGAATATCTCTAGATCCAATCAAACCATGTCGCCCCAAATACAATTTAGACTAATGTGAGAATAGAACGTAATTTTATTAATCTATTGATAGACGAATAAAAGCTCTTGAAACATTGATGCAATCTTATCTCGTGCATAGATCCACCATAATCCAAATTACTCTTAGTTAACGCGTACATTTCTTTCATGAAGAAAATAATTGCAGTATGTCAAAAATGCAGAAGAGAACTGCAATACTCGCGATCACCTGCGATGTGATGTTCCCAGCAGCCGCAATCTTGGTGACTCAATTGACCTTGGACCGTCAGATGCAGATCTCTGTTGCTGGCGTCTTGAGTGCAATCTTCAGCATGGTCGCCTATGGTTCACCTCTCTCTGCCATGGTAAATATATATATATATAGATGCACATCTGCGTGCGCAAGCTATGTCATGGCTGTTAAATAATTTGACTATGAAGGTGACTAATTGCTTGATATGTTGCATGAAGTTGACCATTAATCTCAATAATTATTGCAGAAAACAGTGGTGACTACAAAAAGCGTGGAGTACATGCCTTTCCTCCTCTCCTTCATCCTGTTCATCAACGGCGGCGTTTGGACTGTTTACGCCATCCTCACCCAGGACTACTTCATCGGAGTAAGCTTAGTCTCCAGCTTTTCTAGTACATTTGGTTTCTCCATTATCTTTTCGACCATAGGTAGAAACGATTATTGAAAAAATTGCCCTTTGCAAGCAGTATCACAACATGCATGCAAGTGAAGTAGCCACAAATTTTACCATGTTATCTGATAATCAGATGGGTGTTCTCAGTTGTGCGCGAGGAGGATTTATTGTCGCTAGTTGCATGCTGAGCACTATGTGCAGAGTCTATTTGGTGATGAGATAGACAGCTCACGCTTGCTTGCCAGCAAGACGTGCTCATCAGTCATCAACACATGCCCATTTAATAACACCATTCCTCTTGCAAGTGAGACTTGATGGATAGAGGGCAAAGCCTAGATGCGGGCAGAAGTCAAAGGAGTTCAATAGAAAAATAGGAAACTGATCTCGTATTTCGGTTCACATGGGAAACTCTGATGTTGCGACCTAACTTTATTAAATAAGGGTTGGCGTATTGTGTCGGCATCTAATGTAGGAACTATTGGCTGAAAAATCACCACCCAAAGTTTAATGTTGTGGCAGAGTTACCTTAGCTCTTCCACGGAATATTATCAGCTTTAACCTTACAGACGAAGAAATCGCCGAAAAAACTCTACTATTCACAACGAAGAGAGGGATGCTCAATCAAATGAGCACCTCAGGAAAAGAAAAGAAAGATGTTTGCTCATGGAATTGAATGGTGAATTCGATGCAGATACCAAATGGGACTGGGTTCGGACTCGGAATAGCTCAGCTGATTCTGTACGCAATGTACTACAAGCCCAGGACCAAGTCGTCGTCGTCGTCAACGGCAGAGGACAAAGCGGGGCAACCACACGAGCCTCTCATAGATCCAACTTCCATTCCTCAAGTAGTAGTAGCTCAGGAGAAAGATTGACAGATGCATCAATCAATTTTATTTTATTTTATTTTTATTTTGGGCCCACTTAGATCAATCATATCTGTTTAAATTTTTCCCAATAGATGTAGCTGGTATGATTGTGAATTTTTTTGGGAAGCA
Source organism: Eucalyptus tenuipes (assembly GCA_014182365.1). Classification (NCBI taxonomy): domain Eukaryota; kingdom Viridiplantae; phylum Streptophyta; class Magnoliopsida; order Myrtales; family Myrtaceae; genus Eucalyptus; species Eucalyptus tenuipes. The sequence continues at coordinate 40,405,338 of CM024544.1, read as the reverse complement.
AGTGTAATAATGTACTGCAGCTAAGGTAAGGCACGTCTTGCATCAGGGCCGACATTCGGTACACGCCCTCCAATAATTCTCCGCCGTTCACTGCAACTTATGCAGAGAGGGAGAGAAAGGACCCACCTCAACTCAAGCTATGTCAGTGTTTCTGTCTGAGTAGGTAATCTTTTCTTGATTGAAAAACAAGAGTGGCACAGTAACTCTGGTTAAACGTACTTAATATAGAAAGAGTTCTTCCAACTTTCTTGTCTCTTTTGCACACGCAGACGATTGCGTAAGATGTAAGATTGAAGTACCTACGTGTGGAGCTCCACTTGTTTGATTCACTGTTGGAACAGAGATGAGTTTTAATAGACGTTCGAGGCAATTCATTGTTTTCGCAATTGGCGATTAGGAGATTATGAGGCTGGGAGGGAGTTGGAGAGGATAAGAACAGCAAGCTGAATCATGTCTGGAAGCTTCACTGACTGCATTAGGAGTCTTCCTCGGTCGTCAGCACGTTATATCTGATCACTTCCTGTTTGTGCAATATAAGTTTCGGAAAAGAAACATAACTCTTGACTCGACAGGCCAGAAACGATTCTCAAATATCTTCCCACGCGATTGCTTCTGTACGTCCTTGAGATCATCGTTGTTGCTATTTTCCTTCTCCATGCTCCCACCAGAATGAGAGTACGCTGTTTGATTGTGATTTCCAGTAACTTGTACTTTATAAATTGTTTTCTTTCATGAATAAGAAGATTGAATATCTCTGGATCTGATGAATCATGTGGACCAACTCCAACTTAGACTGACATTAAGATCCAACCCAATCTGATTAATCTACTGATCAATGAATAAGAGCATATGAAACATGGATATGTTTGTTAACTCATAACTAAGATGGACGTACACCATAATCTAAATTGCATCACATAGAAGAACCACCAAATTAAATGTCTCCTTAATTACTCTTAAGGAATGCAATACTAGCGATCACATACAATGTGATATTCCCAGCAGTAGCAATCTTAGTGACTCAGTTAACGTTGGATTGTCAGATGCAAATCACTGTTGCTGGCCTCTTGAGTGCTCTCTCTAGTCTGGTCCCCTATGGTTCACCTCTCTCTGCCATGGTAAAAATATATGTGCGTATAAATACATACGTGCTTTCATATACAAGCTATGAATGTACGCTAAACTTTGTGTTGTTTCCTGATTTTTTTCCAAGCATGTTTATACCCGCCTTCTATTAAGAAACAAAAATAGAGTAATACTATGCATAATGTTCCTCAAGTATATGCTAAAATCTTGAATAGTGATTCATGATATTGTTAAAGAAGGTGAATAGATTGGGATGTCGCATGAAGTTGACAGTTAACCTCGATAATTTTTGCAGAAGAGTTTGGAGTACATGCCTTCCTTCCTCTCCTTCGCCTTGTTCATCAATGGCGGCGTTATGACTTCTTCAATGGAGTAAGCTTAATTTCCACCTTTTTCTACTGCACCGATTATTCTATTGTTCCTTCAACCAAGCGTGGAAACAACAAAAGAAATATCGCCATTCGAAAGCAGCATTAGAATATGCATGCACGTAAACTAGCCCTTCCCTATCCAAAGAAAGAAAAGGAAAGATCTCACACTTGTAGAGTATATTTACTGATAAAATAGACAATTCACCCTTGCTTGCGGGCTAAAAGGACAGATCAGTGATCTGTAGAAAATTTATTCACATAAACAATTTATTAATCGAGAAGAATCGGATCCATATATGACTATAAAACATCGAGATCAATAAATACAACGGAATTAAAGCGTACATATTTGAGCTATTGTTTTACTTGAAGAAAAATAGATCAATCTGATGATCAAAGATCTATTGGAATGCTAGATCTTCCTCTCTATGACCTATTTCGGTATAACAACTTTCAATGAGATTAAGTAATTGATAGGTATAACCTACCCTTATATAGGTTAGAGAGGGGACTTAACAAACCCTAATCCTTAGCGTGTCAACTGGGTCCTTCCCATTATGGGCTTCAGTTAAACACAATTACCTACATTTTGCTGCTCAACTAGGCCCGTTATTAATAGATGCCAAAATTCAATTCAATAATATCACTCTAGGGTTTAACAAATATTGAAATATCCATTAAGCCGATTATTTAAAATATAAAATTAATTAATTAATGTAAGCCCATATATAGAAAATTTCCAACATTCTCCCACTTGGGTTACATTCATTAACTTATTTATATTTTGAAAAATTTTATATTGAAAACGACACTTTCGGGTTAATAACTGAAAACTTTGTTTTATGTGGCCATAACTTTAAAAAATAATATTCCAATAACGACATTTTAAAACCAATCCAATCTTATATAACCTCAGTATAGGACTATGGGGATCAATGTTTTAAAAAAATACCACTACACATGACCTTCCATAATCACATATAATAAGCATTATATTTTCATGGATTATGGGCCTAGTAGTATAGTAAGAAATAGTGCTAACATATGATCAAAATATACACTATTTCTTATCGGACCTCAATGCAATTTCTCAACGACATGAAACTATATTAACGCAATTTCTCAATGACATGAAACTGCACGACTATATCACAATCCAACATGAGATCTCATAATGAGTAACATCCAGTCATCTTTAAACTAAAATTTGTTTAAAGATAATGTTTTATACTTCTATTTCTCAGTCAACAGGAGAAATGATAACAATAAAATCAATAATAACAATCATTGAAAATAAATGCTTTAATAGACATCATAAAAGCATTATCAGTGTGCATATAACTATAATATCCAGAAATATAGATTATATAACTCCCACTAACAAAAGAAATTAAAAGAATCTAAAACACCCATATTTTTTACATGTTCTTTAAACAAAATGGGCTGTAAGTCTTTTGTTAGAGGATCAACCAATATGGACTCAGTTCTAATATTCTCAATCACAATGTCCCCCTTTTTTACTAAGTCCTTAACAGTATAATATTTGATCAAGTTAACATTTCAATCATGACATTGTTGTTATTAACAATGAAGGTAATTGTTTGTCACACATAATGCAATAAGATCAATTATGGGCAATAAATAACTCATTACAAATAATTAGTACATTATAAACTCCCCTTTGGGCAGAGTGTCTAATGCACCATTATTTTTCACAGCATGAAATTTATAAAGCAACAATAATGAGAATTACATATAATTGTTAAGAATCCATCCCCTTTGGGCAGACAAATCCTTTAAATTATACATCTCCATAATATTAATATAGATGGGAATTACATATAATTTTTAAAACATTTATCCCTTTTGGACAAATAAATATTTTTCAATTATACAGCCCCATCTTTCAAATATGAAAATTAATCTTCATGCTATTTTCCAAATTAATATACAATAACTCACTTTGGACGAGTAATTGTATATACTAATTTTTATCAATAAGAAACTCCATAAATTTATGCCCAAAATTCATCAAACAATATGAAGCACTTTACAACATGTGCTTCCAAAGATCATATTGCATTTTTCAAACAACAATTTTTGCCACAATGGCACAAGATTCTAGGCGTGAGCCTACAATCAGAAATTAAAAGACCAGGCCCGGCTGGAGGTCGTCTTCAACCTCCAGCTGGGTCCCGAACTCTCCTGCAAACCGAGTCACACGATCCGGTTTCGACCCAAAGCTCCAAAAACACAAATTAACTTGATTTTTGATGAAATTTCTCCATGGGTCTTGCTTATAACATCAATATAATTGACTAGAATGAATTAAACGAAGAACAATCAAGGAAATCTTCATATTCAAGCTTCAAAATTTCATATCCAAGCCTCCCATGGCCGAAAATTTGGTTTTCTTAAATTTAAGCACTAAAAAACTTACTTTAATACAACAAAAGGATGCTAAAACATATATATATATATATATATATATATATATATATATATATATATATATATATAACAATACCCATTATACGATTTACAACGAACATCAATCAATTGAAAGTAATTTGAAAATTCTAGAACTTTTTCATGTATAAACCCTAGAATTTCAAATTTAAAATTCTCTCTCAATTTTCAACAAAATTATACAAATTATATATGGTTGGAAAGATCTCGACATGTAGAACAAAAGCCCTATGGTTTCAGGATCAATCGAGCAAAAATTCCACACGAAAAAGTAATACCCATATTCGGCTCAAAGAGAAAAGTTTCAAATTTGTCCATAAAAAAAATGGTTCTACAATCATATATGATTTGCTCTGATACTACATGTAGGAAATTATTCACATAAGCAATTAATAAATCAAGATCAATCAATCCATATAGGACTATAAAACACCGAAATCGATAAGCACAACGGAATAAAACGTACTTGTTTGAGCTATTGCTTAACTTGAAGAAAAATAGATAAATCTGATAATGAGAGATCTATCGGAATGCCAGATCTCTATCTCTATCACCTATTTCAATATAACAGTTTTCAATGGGATTAAGTAACTGATGGGTATAACCTACCCTTATATAGGCTAGAGAAGGGATCTGGCAAACCTTAATCAATAGTGTGTCAACTGGACCATTCCCATTACGGGCTTCAGTTAAACACATTTGCTTACACTTTGCTACTCAACTAGGCCCGTTATTAATAAATGTCAAAACCCAATTCAATAAGATCACTATAGGGTTTAACAAATATTGGAATATCCATTAACCCGATTATTTAAAATAAAAAATTAATTAATTAATGTAAGCCCATATTATAGAAATTTTCCAACATGATCAACATGAACATATATAATAACACAATTTCTCTTGTGATTACGATTTGACGCAAAGCTAGATGAAGACAAATATCGAATCAATTCGAGAAAACAATAGGAAAGAAATCTCGTATCTCGACTCATATGAGAAACTCTAATATCTTGACCTATTTCTGACAAATTAGGGTTTTGACAGGCATACTGTGGCAGCATCTAATGTAAAAACTATTTCTCGAAAAATCACCAACCCAAGCTTAATGTCGCGGGAGAGTTAAGTTAGCTCTTCAAAAGGAAAATATTATCTACTTTAACATAATAAATAAAGAAATTGCCAAGAAGTCAACAATCCATAACCAAAGAAAGCAATACTCGATGAACTGAACACCTCAGGAAAAGAAAAGAAAAATGTTTGCTCATGGATGTTCGCTCACGGACTTGAACGGTGAAATGGATGCAGATGCCAAACGGGACCGGCCTCAGACTCGGAACAGCTCAGCTGATTCTGTAGCAATGCATCACAAGCCCAAGACCACGTCGGCGGCGGCGGCAGAGGACGGAGGGTGGCAACCACATGAGCCTCCCGTAAAGCCAACTCCCATTCCTTAAGTAGTTGTCGTACTAGCTCAAGAGAAAGATCAACAGATGTATCAATCTTCTTGTTCTTTTTTTTTGGGCCCAGTTAGATCAATCGTGTTCATTTACTTACTTGAACAAACAGCTTTGATTGTGTACTTTTTGGGGGTCTGAGTGCAATAACATTTCGAGATCTATGATATGTACTACAGCTAAGGCAAGGCACATCCTGTGTCAAATGATGGAAATGAATCTGTCCGATCAATCAAAGTATCAAAAGAGTTACTTACACCAATGTTTAACTTATCGAGATGCTTAGGAGAGTTTGTTATGTTAAAATTACCTCTAAAGAGCTTGATGATAATTATCGGTTACCCCTTTGAAAATTGTGTACCTTTATATGACGTGCTAAAGGAAGAACATATTTTTGAAATTCAACATACTATAAAGTACATTGACATTTTTTTTTCTAAAATAAGTACATCGGCAATTGGTCATTCTACTTCAGGGTTTTTATTAAATGTGATTGGCACACTTATTCATGAGACTTAGATATATGTACTTATACATCTTAAAATAAAATGATTCTTTCACAAATCAAGGTAGGTCTCGCAAGAAAAAATGAAAATGTATATACATATATATATATATATATGTATATATATATATATATAGAGAGAGAGAGAGAGAGAGAGAGCATGTAGTATACATACGTGGTCGATCTCATATGAGGAGCTTTCACATCGGATGGGAGAGGACTCGAGCATGACAATGATTATATCTAGTAAGTTTCTGCAATAAAGATGCAAAATGGGGTCTGCCATGTTCTCTAGCTAACAAGGACCGGGGACCTCGCCGAAATTATTTCGAAAAATAATTTTTGAACATAAATATTTTTTTTTTTTGTTATAGGGAACAATTTACGAGTATAAATGTGACGTAGCTAATCGCAAAAATTTATACTTTCGTAAATAAAAATGTGTTTAGTAAACTTGTATAATTTTTTTGTTTCTTTTAATTTTTCAATATTTCTATTATATTTTTCCTTTTTTTCTTTTTTTTTTTTTTTTTTTTCTTCTTTCTTCCATTTGGCCGACACCGGCGACCGGTTGACGAGGGCGGGCGACCTCGCCGTGGCCGGGCGAGGCTCAAGCCTCGCCTGGCCACCGAGGGCACCAGCGAGGCTAAGCAACGTGAGGTTGACCTCGCCTTAGGCCGGGCGAGCTCGAGCTCGCTCGGATCCAAAGAAGGCCGAACTCGCCCGCCCACCTAAGAAGGTCGCCGGCCAAAAGAAAAAAAAGAAGAAGAAAAAGAAGTGTTTCTAATCGTTCCTAACAAGAAACAACTTTTTCTACTTCTGTTTTACTCCAAATTTGTTCTCGGGAACAAAAGTGTAAACAAACGCGTTTCTATTCTTTTTTTGTTATCCGGAACAAAAGAACATAAATTTTTGTTCTAGCAAATAGAAACACAAATAAACAAACAGGTCCTTAGTATACAGAAAAAATTTGAAAAAAGGAAAAGAAAACAAACTCGATGTCTTTACTTATTAGTCATGATCAAAGTTAATGTTTAAATCGGACAAGCTCGAGGAACTTGCGAAGTGGGCAATTGCGTGGAACCTTCGCTAGTTGTCCCACGTAATGCATGCGTGTCTTTCTTGACAAAACCCTAACTTTTGATTTTATCAGGCACAAATAAAGAGAGAAGGTCATCTCATCGAGTGATTAGAGAATTTAAGACGCAATTTAATGTCCCTGATTTGAAATGTTCATATATGTCGATGCCCCCATTAATTTTGCGAACCATATTATATTATATTATATTATATCATATTGTGTTATATATAAGCATGGATGTCGTGGTATGTTGGATAACATGCTTCGTCAAGCAATCTTTAGGGAGAACGAATTCTTGTACATCAAGCACAAGATTCCTGTAGACGTGCTGCATAACCACATTAAATGGACCAAAAAATGAAAACATGAGTGTTTGCAACTTAACTGCATGTTTGTTTAACGTCAAAGCACGAAAACTCAAGTCAAAATATTGGAATATTGTTCGAATTTCAATTATGAAAATTTATATATGAATTTACATGTCAACGTTATTATGTTGTGAAAAGTTTTTGATGTTTTGGGTTAAGAAAATTCGGAGTGCGCATAATTTAAATTAGGCAAGACCTAAAAGCTAAAAGTCTATCCATACACATTTTGAAAGAAAGGAATGGTGTCCATCCTAGAATAGTCTCGGTGATAAGGGCTTTCCATTGCTTTTGGCACAGGAACTAATGGTCAAATCATATTTAAATGGAGGATTACGATGGTGGGTTAATAGGCTACTTCCCCTCCGAGTAACAGCTTAATCAAGAGTCATGCTATTACGTAATCAACCAAAAAAAAAAAAAAAAAAAGCGGATGCAGAGTGAGATCTAAGTTAATATCCTTACACATGGCTGACTCGACGCAATAGTGAATTCCAATTTAGAGGTCTTGAATCCATGTAACCGTCTACATCGAGGTCGAGCCGGTAAGAAAATGCGCAATCGACCGGAGGTCGATTGTAGTCACGTTCATCCAATTACCTTGATAAGCTCCCGTGAAAATAATTTTACAATTTTTTGTTAATTTTTGGATTAATATTCTGAAAAAATCAAACCGGTACATTTGTGACAAATTTATCAAAATTAATTTTTTGACTACGAAAAACCTCAAACTGATACACTTACCCCCTAAATTAATTTGTTCGACTATCAAAAATTTCAAATTAGTATATTTGTGATAAATATACCTCCGTTAAATTAGATTAACACTACAAAAAACCACAAAAATAGTATAATTGTGACAGAGAGAAAAATCCTAAATTGATATATCAATTAATTATCTCGCATCATCCAACTCAGCAATTTGATGATAAAATTTAACAAAAAATAATTGATAGTAAATTTGTCATAAATGTATCAATTTGGAGTAAATTTGTCAAAAGTATACCAATTTGAAGTTTTTGGTGGTAGAAAAATTAATTTATGATAAATTTGTTGGCGTATCAATTTGGGGTTTTTCAATATATTAACCCTAATTTTTTTAGTTGAGGAGTTGAGTAGAGATTCGAAAGGTAAAATTAAATCCATGAATAATCAATTTAGTCGAAAGATTCGGAAACCGTGTCACGAAAAAAGCAAGAGTGCTCAGGCCCATCTAGTTCCTTCCAAGGCGGCAATCGGGACACCGGGCCCATTTGAGGCCCAGGCCCATTTCCTCCTCCGGCGTCTTCAACTACCATTCCAAATCGATCTCCGGAACGAAGGAGAGCTGGCACCGAACTTTCCCATCTGCGCGAGAATATCGGTTATCGTCGTTGACAGAGACGCCATCATCGCCATTCTCATCCAGCACAAGCAAGCATCCTCAATCCAACAACGACCGCCGGACAGACACACGGAGAAAGCGAGATGGGTCTTGTCTTGTTTCCCAGATGGGCACTTCTGTCGACGACGACGACGATCCTCTGCATCGCCGCCGCCGCCGCCCCCTCGTAAGTTCCGAACAGATGCATTCCGGCCAGCGGTCGGCGTACGACGTCCTCGGGGACTACAACTTCCCCGCCGGGATCCTCCCCATCGGGGTCAACGGCTACGACCTCGACGCGTCGACGGGGCAGTTCGCGGCCTACTTCAACAAGACGTGCAGCTTCTCGCTGGAGGGGTCGTACCAGCTGGAGTACAAGTCCACGATCCGCGGGCTCATCTCCGAGAACCGGCTCAAGAACCTGCAGGGGGTGAAGGTGAAGCTGCTGTTCGTGTGGGTGGACATCGTGGAGGTCAGCCGCCGGGGCGACGACCTGCAGTTCTCCGTCGGCATCGCGGGCGCGGACTTCCCCATCGATAATTTCGAGGAGTGCCCGCAGTGCGGGTGCGGGTTGAATTGCGGCGACCGCGGGGTGGGGGAGACGACGAGAGGAGGTAGGAGGCCGTTCGTTGATTCTTACTGATGGGGAATGGGATCGACAGGGGAAACGCCGTGGTGCTGGAATTCTATTCTCTTCTTTATTATTTGTGGCGTGATGGATATAGATTCAGCTCACAATGATTTGTCAAGCGTTTTTTTTTTCTCTTCTTCGTTGTGCGCTTGATGGTTTCTGCATTTGTTAAGATTATGCTGCTGTAATGGGAAGAATGCCCATGACAGATATATAAAAGTGAAGTAGAATTCGAGAACAGAAACAAACTTCACCAAAGGGTTTCAAAGAAGGGTTATCTTGAAGAATGTTTGCTCTGAATTGTGTAAAATGCATGAGAAATTATCTTGCTATAACTGCTGGTTCACCCTAAATTGGACTTGTACATGCGTTTAACGTGGATTGTGATGAGAAAGGGGATGGAATGAGTGAGGGATTGGATATGAGAGGAAAATTGAGTAGAAGTTGTTTGGCTGCAACGGAAATCCCATTTTTAGTGAAAAGGAAGTCTTATATTGTTTTGAACTTTCAAAGCTATCTTTAAATATGAGAAGGAGAAAAAGAAGAGCTATCTGCAGATATGTTTCTAAATTGGGAATGGCCCGTTCCCTCTCATTGCCCTAAAATTCCTCCAAGCATAGAGAAAGGCAATGGCTTTCCATTTCCTCAAACTAAACATTGGGTTCTCAAAGCCACTATTCAGCAGTCCAGGGCATCTGAAAATCTTCACCCTGGTGAAAGAGCTGTTAACTTCATTGGCCATATTACAGCAGTCAACCAAGAGACATTGCATTTCTGGTCAATTAATCTTCAGGATATCCTAAGAAAGTGACACTAGTCTCTTACAGAGATACAATGCTCTTATGCTCACACTTCTTCTGGATGAAAGTGCTTCTAAGTTGGGATTCTGAGACTCAAGTGAGCTAAAAGCTGTTTGACTGCTGAAATATATGACTAGATTACTATACATATGTTCTCTACTTCGTAATACTTATCTACGTGGACAGCTTCTTCCTTTGAACATGCTTGCTTAAATGCACTCAATGCTATCAACTAATCAGATGTTAGTTGTTTTGGATTGTCCACATGAGTCATGTGTCACATTTTCTTTATTGGCTTTCATTTGATCGAGAGTTCTTCAATGGTTTTAAATGCCATTGAACTTGAATCCATAACCAACTTTTGAATAGGTCTCTGGGTTGTGTTACTGAGATTGCTCAGAGTGCAATCTATCTTTATCTGCAAAAAAACTTGAACTAGTTATTATCTTTGTATATAGCCCCCTTTTCAATAATTTGCAAAGAAATTTGATCTTTCAGTTTTTTTTTTTTTTTTTACTGTTCAAAGCATAGACTGTGACTTCATGTTGGTTATGAATTTTAGCATTGCTGATCAATTTTGATATGGACAATAATCGCCAAGTTCATATTTGCTATGATGTTTGCTGCGGTAATATCCCTAAAGATTCTGCAATCTTTGCTGTCTCCATCGGTCAAGAAACTTTTGTGGCTGTTTCTTTGAATGTTGAATCTGGTTCTTTCCTTTGGAACCCAAATTTCATTATTAGTTTCAATTAGGGGAGCTGAACTCTGTATTTGCTGTTTCTTCTCCTCTTTATTTGGCTAAAAATGGTCATGCTTCAAACAATAGGATTTTCTGGAAGGCTGAAATGGTCGTCCAAATGAACTATAAATCTTTGTTTTAAGAGCTTAAACTCTGAAAATGATTCTTTGCTACTTCAAAATTTGTCATCTTAAGAATGATTATAGCATGTGACTTGGAGTGGAAAGAAGACATGCACCCCACCCGATTAGTATGAGACAGACAGAGTTATAACTTGATTCCTTTGGAAGAATGGTTATTATTTAAAAACAGAATGATTCTGCCATTCTGTTGTATTGATTGAACATGTGGGAATTGTAATGATCATATCTAATCTGAGGATAAGTAAATTCTCTTCGCGGAATGCTGTTGTATTGATTGAACATGTGGGAATTGTAATGATCATATCTAATCTGAGGATAAGTAAATTCTCTTTGCGGAATGCTGCTGCAGCTTTGTAAAACATCTTCCATGCACATCCAGATTGACACAACCATAATATTACACATTGTTTACCTGTGTTACTATATAAGGGCAGCAGTGGGTGCAATCCCCTCGGTGCCATATTGATCTCTCCATTTTCAGCCCCGGCACACCAGAAAACCCTCTGGGAATGGGTAATTGAGAAAATTTCTTGCTTATGTTCAGTTTCTAGAAGCTTAACCATGCAAGCCATGGGAAATTGTTATATGTTGCATGACTTGAGAGCTTAACTGGCATACTCTGTCTTTTGTTCCTTTGGACCAAACGTGAACACAACTCCATTGACATCACAAGGAAACTGAAGCAAGTGCTATCGAACCCCAAAAATATCTTAAAAGTAGATGCAGATGCTAACTTGCAGACCAGTTGACTCCTGTTTATATGTGGAGGCCAATAGTTCTTTAAAGGAGGGGACACTTTGTCTTCTTTTTAAGGACAGTTTACGGAGAGACATTTAACAGCCCTGAGATTTTTCTGTTGCTCTTCAACCACTGTAACTGACTTTTAGTTGTGTTAGATGAGTGGAAGAAGGTGAGTAGCTGTAGCTTTGCCTTACTTGTGCTCTCTGTGGAGAAGCTACTCTTCTTTTGAAGCTTGTGGTGAAGCTACCAAATTTCGCTAAGTATGACCTGGGAATCATTTCCTCGAATGTTACCATGTTCTGTTTCTTGAAACGCACATATGCATCCATGACATCGTATGTCGATCAATTTCAGCTGCATCGTGAATGATTTTTTCCTTTGTCCTTGCCTGATACCCCATGAAGCTGGTTAAGTTTGTCAAGCAGCAGGAATTCCATTCATGTCAAGCGTATGCGCACAAGAAGATACCTCAACGAAGGAACCTGTTGTCGATGAACTTTTGCGTGGTACAATGTTAAAGACAACTCCAAGGGCCCAAAGAACTGGATCACGGTGACGCTGTGAACTCATTTAACTTAAGACTGTTCTTCTTACGCGTATCTTAAAATGGTTTATTGATGGTTCGTGATTGTTGAAGGCCCTTCAGGTCTGTCTGTCGGAAGTTTCTCTCGGTATATTGGGGCAGAAGCTATGGAGTCAAATTGGTCAACAAATTAGAGCTCTCTCATCTCGTTGATCTCTTCTCACGTGCCAAGCAGCATGTTTTCTTGTTGCATAAGTCTTCCCAACTTGAGATTGTCCTTTTTATTCCACTGTTCCCACCAACCTAATCTGCTTTCGTGAACGGCGGTAAACCCAAATTGACTCGGTCTCAGCACTTACTGTCGAAAAAGAAAGTGGAGCTCTAGCTTTTAAAAAAATAACCCAATCCATTTTAAACACCAGGAGCTCCTGGGAAGCTCTTTTGACAATGAAATGTTGATGGAAACTCCCCGCTCGCGCGAATCTCTCTAGTCTTCTATGTGAAGAAGCGGACGAAACTTCCCCGACATAAAAATAACAGGAACTGCGGAGAATCTAATGAGTTCGGACAGGTTCATTGGAGTTCGGACAGGTTCATTGGAGTGCTGAACGCAAATCCATCGATTCATCCAATCTTAATCAAACGGAGATGTCCCCACCAAACCCTTTTAAACAAACTGTTCGGTGCTCCAATGTGGTGGCAATTAGTGAGCCAAACAAGTCGCATAGTGGCTCCATGCTCATCACCTCCACCACCACCACCACCACCACCACCATCAACTGAAACGAATTTTATTCAAGCAAAAACTCAATGATGCGCCCATCGAGTTCGTCAACCAAATAAACTGAATTTCGATTAGGTCCAAGGAAGGCAACAACTAAAAACAGGAGGATGAGGCCCCCCTTGCGTGGTCTTGCACGACAGATGAAGGAAAAACATTAAATTAGGGCGAGATTCGAGGGAGGAGGACTATTGTAATCGAGCCTGACTTGTATTCCATTGCGCGGTGCGGTGTCAGAAGTTCATGTTACACACATACACTTGGACTTTTCAAAGTACGCGGTTTCTTCAAGTTGCAAAGCTCAAAAGACGGAAAAAAAAAAAAAAGGGGAATAGGAGTCGGCCACGACCTTTGATTGCCCCTCATCTTTACAAATTAAACCCACCGAAGCTATAACTTTGTAGTGAACATTACTCCCAAATCTCTCTTCATCTGTACTCATCATCTGCTATGTTGCGCCTTGTGGGCTCTCTCATCGGACAACTTCTTTTTCACTGGCTCATATTTTCATCCTGAAAAGGTTGATCTTTCTCTGGAATCTCATGTCCAAATCCTATCCGGTCTACAAAGTTGAAAACTTTACTGGCGTTCCTTGAATATTTCAATTCCGGGTGCAATTATTGAAAAATGGTTTGACAGATTTGGGCCGACGTGGTGAAAGGGTCTTCATTTCTCTAAATGCCAAGGTCAAATTTGTTTCTTTACAAAGCTCGAGGCGAGCAAATTCAACGGTCTTGAATTTGGGCTAGAGGACACTTACATAGAATGGAAGTAGTTTATTTCGAAAATGAACGATTCGGATCCTTAAAGAAGTTCTTTTTCGCTTGTAGGAAAGATGCCAATCGTCGTTTAAATGGGGCTAATAGTGGAGGTAGTTGGTAATTAAAGTTTCCAGAAGTGAAACAAAAGCAGCAAGGGAAAAGGGAATGTGAAAGGAACGCTAACATGCGCCGGTTCTTGAAAGGCGCCAAGTAGCCCCCGCTTTTTGAGGTTTCCACATCAAACGCGATGAATAATCTACTTGCAGAGGGGGAGAGAGATTCATTCTCACACGAATATTGACAACCCCATGTTTGATCCTTCGCTCGTCACAATCTCCAAGCCGTGATTTTTCTTCTCTCTTTCTCTCTCTCTCACCCTCAATCTGTATTTAAAGTTTGGATTTTTCTCGTTCAATTTCATAGGGCGAGTGTGAGTTTTTTAACAGATTTACTTCTCTCTCTCTGTCTCTCTCACATACGAAAAGTTGATGGAAGGCTTCCAAATTCCATGTATATAAGCATAATCCTGTCCATTGACTTTCTCTCATATCTCTGAGCATACCCTCTTGGGTTCATTTTCATCCCACGGAAGATAAGGTGGAGCTTTCTTGATTTGTATCGCCCAATTTGGCAGACCTTTTGCTTCTCTCCTCTCAATCCCCTCAAGAATAAAGGGACTCGCGGGACCCAAAATTCAGATTTTTCGTCTGGACGGTTCCTTCATATTCTTGTTCTTCTGCACCCACTTTGAGCTGTTTGTTTCCACAGAAGTTAGCTGAGCCGGTTTAAAACCTGTTGATATTGGGAAGGGAGTTGATTATTTTTAGTGTATTTCTTGAGTGGAGGAAGAGAAGAAGAAGGAGAAGATGATGATGATGACAATGGAAGGGATGATGGAGAAGGGTGTGTTGGATGACATAATAAGGAGATTGTTGGAAGGCAAAGGAGGGAAGCAAGTCCAGCTTTCCGAGGCTGAGATCCGCCAACTCTGCATCAACGCTCGCCAAATCTTCCTCTCTCAGCCCATTCTCTTGGCGCTTCATGCTCCCATTAGAATCTGCGGTACGAGCTCTGTCTCTCTCTCTCTCTCTCATGTTGTCATGCTCTCATCCCAGGATTGATTCGAAGGTGGTTTTGGTTGTGCAGCAGGTGGGTTAGTCTGTGGCAAAGAGGGTTATTTGGCAAATTGCTAGGAACCAATAATCTTAAGGGCTAGCGTGTTATGGTTTTCTTTATCATAGCTCTCTTTCGTTTCTGCAGTCCACCTCATTAGCACGCGGTTGACATTTTCGTCTGTTTCTCGTTTCTGCTGCATAAACTACGGCGGTTTTTTTTGCTGTCTTTCTCTAACGTTGGAGGTAGTTGATTTGATGAAACAATAACTCGTGTTTGCTAGTGGAACTATTCGATTGTGTGTTCGTTCCTGCTTAGCAAATGAACAAAGAGCAGGCTGCCAAAGTAGGATCTTGAGATGTTAAAATTTTAATTCATGCGCATCGAAGCATCAGTGAATCTTTTAATGTTTGATGATGGAGTTGGGAGGATAGATACTCCAAGGATGGGGTTCTCAGTAGAACTTGAAGGGACTGCTAATTAGTTTCAGGCTCTTTGATTAACGGTAAAGTGGTACAAATTCATTTGAACTGAATGCAAGCTTCTGTCTTCTAGCTTGTCAGCGCATTCTTTACAATCAAGTTAGCATGCATCAAGTAATTCTAATGTTGCAGGTCTCTTACAGGTGATATACATGGACAGTACCACGATCTACTGAGGCTATTTGAGCATGGTGGGCACCCTCCCTCTGCGAGCTATCTGTTTTTAGGAGATTACGTGGATCGTGGGAAGCACAGTTTGGAGACGATATGTTTGCTTCTGGCCTACAAAATAAGATATCCCGACAAAGTATTTCTTTTGAGGGGAAACCATGAAGATGCAAAAATAAATCGCATCTACGGCTTTTATGATGAGTGCAAAAGGCGATTTAATGTTAGGCTTTGGAAAATGTTCACCGATTGCTTCAATTGCCTGCCAGTGGCTGCCCTTATCGATGATAAAATACTTTGCATGCATGGGGGCCTCTCCCCAGAGTTGAACAAGTTGGATCAAATAAAGGAAATTTCGAGGCCAACCGATATTCCTGAAGCCGGTCTTCTTTGTGATCTTCTGTGGTCTGACCCGGATCCTAGTATTGATGGTTGGGCGGACAGCGATCGTGGTGTCTCATGTAATTTTGGAGCTGATAAGGTTGCCGAGTTTTTGGATAAGAATAATCTTGATCTCATTTGCCGAGGCCATCAGGTAAGCCAATCTCTTTATTATCCAGCTTGATGCCTGTTATAGATGCAAAATGCTACAATCATCCTTAGGGCACTCTTAAAACTTGAGGCTCCTAATACCCCGTTTAATCTTCTCAGAATTCTTATAATGTGTTAAAGGGCCATTTTTTCAAATTTCCATGCTAATATGTCTAATTAACTTTTTGCTCACCAAACAATTGCTTTTAGCAACACAAACATCAACACGATAGCAACCCATTCAATTACCCGTCTCCTGTTTCATTTTCCCATCATATTCTGAATATTATACCTTGCATTAGTGTCGTAAAAGAAAAAAAAAAAGAAAA
Source organism: Eucalyptus tenuipes (assembly GCA_014182365.1). Taxonomy (NCBI): domain Eukaryota; kingdom Viridiplantae; phylum Streptophyta; class Magnoliopsida; order Myrtales; family Myrtaceae; genus Eucalyptus; species Eucalyptus tenuipes. The sequence continues at coordinate 40,388,896 of CM024544.1, read as the reverse complement.
ATTGATGTCGTGATAAGTACCTGTAAAATTTATGGCGTCAAGTCTCCCAACCAGTGGTTTTAGTACTTGCTGATTGGTAGTGCTTCATATTAATTGGACTTTCTGCAGAATCCGGATGAGCTAGTTATTTGTGATGTAGATAATAGAACAGTAATGCTTGGCTGGATCTGCACTCTGGAGGTGCCTACCCTTTAGTACACTTTTATTCTGTCATCTTGTTCTCGAAAAACATTTTCTACAACCACAAAAACCTTGCAATAGTCATGGCTGAACATTACATCATGATGTCTTTCTCTTCAATTTGCTTGAAACGATATCGAAAAGATCTTTTTTGGGGTTAATTGCAGGTGGTAGAGGATGGGTACGAATTTTTTGCCAAAAGGCGGTTAGTCACAATCTTTTCGGCTCCCAATTACGGAGGGGAGTTTGACAATGCAGGTGCATTGCTAAGTGTTGATGAGAATTTGGTGTGTTCGTTTGAGATACTGAAACCAGCTGAAAGCAAAGCTTCTGGCAGTTCTAGTACATCAAGAATGACACTTAAGAAGGTATTGAAAAATCCAGCTTTCTTCATCTTCCTGGGCTTCACCATTCTCCTGAATTCAACGGCGACAAAGATCATGCCTTCATTTTTATTTTTATTTTTATCATTAAAGTCAATTTTGATGTGGGGCTGTGAAATAACATTTTTCTTGACTTGGTACGAGCAGCCTCCACAGCTTGGAAGAGTCTGATCCGCGTGGTCTCAGGAAGATGTTCTTATTTTGACGAGAAAATGAAGAAGAAAGCTGGTTTCATGCATAAGCTAGAGACCTGTCATAGAAAAGATTGGATGAGGATATGCCCTCCGCTTCTGTCGAAAAAGTCGTATCTTTCAAGATTATCCAAGTGCAGCAACACTAGTAATATAAGAGTTGGTTCAAGACCTTCGATCGTGCGTGCAGTATTTTCAGCTGAGAAACGGAGACATTAGACCTTAGGACATCCAACAGAAATCGCTCCCCTAGGATAAACTGATGATTTGAACTTTTGTCATCTGTAATCTTTTCGTGTTGACTGCAAGTGTGCTCGAGGGTCGGCTTCGCAACAAGCTCATGTTAATATTTCAGTTTTCTTCCCTGTTGTGTGTGACCAACGTTGTCATCAGTTCGGTGTTTGTTGATAACAGCAGCAATCTATATCGAGCTTATTGCTATCGAGAGAAGGGTCGTTTGGGAATTCATGGATTCTTGAAAATAACCACTTTTATGAGCCATCGGACAAAACTCTTGAAATTGATTTTTCCAGAGTCATGGGGCTCGGTGAATAGATGGAGTGTCGTCTCAAGCAAGCAACAGACCGGAGGACTATTGAGTGGCTTAGAAGCACAGGACGGTGTGCTATGTACAAAAGGCTAATCCATCTTCTTCTGCCCTCAAATAATGCTCCTGATAATGATCTCCACTTCATGTGACATCTTTCCAGAGACATCAAGTCGATCGATAGAACGTTAGCCTTGGCCTTCGCTATTGTCAGATGCTATAAACCTGATGCTAACACAATCCGATAACCTTCTGAATTCACATTGATGCAAATTGAGTGTCATGCAGACACCAATTGGCTGTGTACGTAAATCCTTCTACTCCATCATTTCCCTCTCCCAAAAGCTAAACAAAACCATGTTTCTGCAACGCTAGAAAAATGTAATATGACAAGACAGGTTACAACCAAAAATCTCTCTTCTTGACAGAAGGCATGTTTTTCCTCATTTTCTTCCTGCCAAAAAGCTGAACATATGCCGAGTGATCCATCCCTGGTCTCGATTTCGGCCAGAACCAGCATATGCATTGCTGCTTCGGAATCACAAAAATAGCTCACTGAAGGATGGCAGTTTTCTTGCGGTAATTACAATTGCAGATAGGTTTACCTGCAAACAGAAGTATAACTGCACTTTTTGTAATCATGAAAACAGCATAAAGTTGTACTTCTACTGCTTAAGCGAAGAAGGTAACCAACAAACCACTGGGTTCATCACACAGTGGCCACCATTTTGTCTTTGGAATTAGGTGAGGAGTTTGGTCCTCACTTTGGGAATGGGGTGATTTACCAACCCCAGTTACAAGGGGTGGGACCCACAAGACTAATAGAAAAAAGAACATAGGGGTAAAAATTAGCCTTCAAAAGCTTAGCTTACTTTTGCCCTCTCAAAGGAGGATTCTTTAACAGGAAAATACAGTCTATCGCCTTCTCATTTCCAGAAAATTACCAAATTAGGCAGCCATAAGAGAGATTAAATTTATATTGGCCATTGATGAGGTTTATGGAACTCAGAAGCAAAAAGTCATAGATTTCCATAATGCTAGCATAAAGAAATCACATAAACATTAAGAGTCTGGTTAACTCAAATGAGGCATGCATCTGCAGCAATACCTAGTTTCTTGACATGCTTGAAAGGCCAGAGGAGAAGGCACAGGAGATCCTAACATCTCACTGCATGATTCTACAAACTGATAATTATTACGTAAAGTTTAAAGTAACTCAGTTCATCACTTCACCTGTAAAAGAAGCAGATAGTGGAGATTCATCCTCCCTTCCCCTTCTTACTACGTGAATTGAAAGATTTCTGGTTCGCCTGAGCTTCCAGTCTCCTTGCACTACGCTGAATAGCAGCAATTTTCTGGTAGTGACTGTTGCTCCTCCTCCTGCTGTAGGTAAGGATAAAGTACATTCAAAGATACAAAACAAAACTTGAATGCCAGTAAGACCCTAAATGACAGACCATAAATACAGAATCAGATGGATACTCTTTCCACTATAAAACGAACAACAGTGCATCAGAATTATGTGATTTATCTGAGAAACCCTGAACCAACATCCTTTTCTCTTTGACTGACTACTGCATACCAGAACCACGCCCTAGTTTTGAGCATCCAAAATCATGAGATGAAAGCAAAATAATAGCCTTGAGCAATTTATTCAATCAAATCCTGAAAAGAACAGTCTCGAGTTCTAAAATCAAATTCCTGGAGTCCCTTCAATGTATGATATGTGAGAGACAAGAAAAAGATTGCTCTTTGACAACGACTTATTTATTAAGTTATGACAAGCTTCCAGAGGGAAATCATGTTACATCATGAAATTTCTTTCCAAATTGCAGAAATGCTACACCAATGGGACAGCATCTTTTTCCCTGTGCAGAACCATACTCAAGGTGCATGGCAAACCAGAATTCAGCCAGTAAACAAGGCACTGCTCACAGTAACTGAAACAACCTACAAAGATCAAAAGCTACTAAAAACATAACTTATAAGATGCTTAAGCTAATTTTCAGAACCAACTATAAAAACACATTTCATATATCACTTACATTTGGGGTTTGATAAAATACATACTATCCAAGTTTCAAGTCTTTCCTTGGAAAAAAAAGTAATTGAGCAACCCCAAGCAAACATTGGAAATGGTCACGTGACACATGACCATTGGTTCAGGAGAGAGATCGCAGAGTTCAAGGAAATCCAGCTAAGAAATCAACAAATAGGTGATGAATGTTTTGTTCTATTTTTATGTAACACCTGAACTGTTCATACTTTAGGGTGCAAAGGAGAGGAAAGTCACCTTATAACCAGCAGTCCTCCAGTCAAGACCATCCCTCCCACTGCCCAAAATACTGTCTTACTAAATGGCATTCCCCCAGCCGCTGGTGATCATCAGATTCTTGAGGCATCTCAGAATCTGCAGTCTTCCATGAACTAGAAATTGAGTCTAAACTAGCTTGACCACCATAACAATGTGCTTCTTCAGAGCCAACGTATCTGTCATCATCCAATTTCACAGAAAAACCAGCAGCAAGGCACAGCTCAGTGCCATTGGAGACACATTCAGAAGCTCTAGCACATATCACCTCATTCACTCCACATGGAGCTAGAACCTATCAATTCAGAACTTAAAGTGGGTAATGTGGATCATCCAAGATAAAACAGTTATAGAGGTGGTGCGTCCATATGTCCTTACACACAAACACACAACCCACAATTCACATGACTAACACATATAGGTAGGTATGCATGCACAGTGACATACATACAGACATTGATCAAGAAGTAACGATCTCCCGACCAAAACCAATTTTTTGATCAACCCCTGAAATGTGGCAGCAATGGTGCTCATAACAGTGAGGCTATCACTTTTGTCAATATCAACAATATGTTCCATTTATACAGCTTTCTCAAGAAGGAAAAAGGAATATATGATGGAGCAGGCATCAACTAATCAAATTGGTCATCTAACAACGGAATAGTTAACAGATTCACCTGTGTCTTAGGATCCATCGAGAAGTAAGCATTAGAGCAAGCCTGAAAGATATTGTCACAAAGAGAGGCACATATAAGAGGAGGTCCTGGCTGAACACCGACATTTGGATCGCAGATAGAACATTCCAGCAACTCCCACAACTGCACGCACTCCTCGCTTGCCTCTCCCTTCAAAGTGAGCCTCCTTGTCGCTATCAAAGCAGGATGCGTCTGAGACACATCACAGCATGTCTTCTTCCGGAAAACCCGGCAAAGGGTCAGGCCCTTGGACCCTCTGCCCACCATTCCAGGTGGCTTCCCTTCCGATGCGAAGGGCGGGAAACGACCGCCTTTCGAGACGCAAACTCCATTGGGCGGCCTCGCCGCATCTAGGAGCACCAAACACCCAACAAAATCACTAAAACAACAATATAACAATAAATAAATAAATAAAGTCAGGACTGAATTCTCTCGCCAATACATGAACCAAACAAGAAACACATATCACAGTCAAGAACAACTCGGCTGTGGTTAACTGTTGGATGCAAAGGTGCGTTTGGTAACATTTCCGAGACAATTTCTGTTCAGATATTTCAAATATATTTCCTAATCACTTTCTATTCCAAGAAATAGAAAAATTAGCTGAAGTCATTTCTGTTTTTCCTGTTCCGGGGAATAAAAAAACATAACTTTAAAAAAAAAAAAAGGATTGCTACCAAACAGGCCCAAGATGCCCGCATGAATCAAAATCGGGCAATGACAATAACCAATTAGAGAGTTTCATCAACAGAGCGAGCAAGTCCCGCCCAATCAGCTACAGCTACAAGAAATCCCCCGCGCCCGTTCACCGATCTTCTACCCTGGCGCGCGACGGTTCACGCGCCAGAAGCATATCATCGAAGTATCGACATAACCGACCGAAAATATTAGAAAGAGAGAAGCCAAAAAACCGGTAGCTCCACGAGATGCGAAACCGAAACGACTCCGCAATCAGCTCCCCCATGTAATCATTTCCAGAAAGAGAAGAAGAAGGGCAGCAGCAAAACGCTCACCGGAAGAAGAGAGGAACAGCAGGCCGATCGAGAGCACGAGCTTCGCGACCGCGAGCGAATCCGATACTCTCATCGCTCCGGATTGAGAATCTGCGAAGGAGTCGAGAGGTAGGAGACGAACTGGACGGAGAAGTCTCCGCGAGCTTCCCGATTTCCACGGCTCGCGCAAATGCGCACGAGCTGTGCAAGTACAGAGCCTGCGGACGGATGGGTTGACGGGCCGGGCTTCTTGTTGCCGTGGTTTGCAGTTGAAGTCATGGGAGGGGCCCTGAAGTCTCTCCCCAAGCCCAGGACTCAAAATGGGCCCTGGTGGACTCCGGTCCGTGCCGTGCCGATCCGGACTTTGGGCCTGTTTGGTTTTTATGTTGGGGGGCTTTGGAATGGCAAGCCCGGTAGCCAGGATTTGATTGAAAGTGATTAGGATTGAAAATATATTTGAGACGTATGATTACATATTCGGGAATGGATTAATTGACCGAGCCGAAAAAGAATGTGAGTTAAGGTGTCGAATTTGAAAAAGTGGCCAAATAATAAGATAGGAATCTTGAGATATACAAACCAATGTTCTTTTACACAACAATCAAGGGTGTCTCAATTTGTAATCAATACATACGTATTTTTATTTTGGAATGTCTCTGACGAAGCGAGAAAGAAATTATGGGAAGACACATTGAATGGGGCTTCATCATTGAGGCAAGGGCAAGAGCAATGCCAAGGGGCTTCCCTTGGCCGGAGGTGGTAGGGCAATGTCCGAAGGGCGTGGTGGCGGGTGGAAGAAACTAAGCTTTGTTGGTTTTGGGGAAAGATGGGTTGCAAACGGGCTGGGCGCACCAGGCCCTGTAGCAGCCAGCCTAACCAAACCGAGCCTGACTTTGCTTTCTCAATCGGAGAAATAGAAAAAGGCCTTGACAAAAATTACATGATTCATTCTAAGGCTGCGCATGACAATGTTTTTTAGCTTGGGAAGAGTTTTTTTTTAAAATAGTTAACTTTTATATTTCTATTCTGGGAACAATTTCGAGTAAAAGAACGTGTTTGGTAATTACACAAAATTTCTACTCTTTGGAATAGAAAAATAATAGAAATGTGTTTGTTACGAAATAATTTTTTTTTTATATTTATTTATTCTTACTCACGGATCGCCAACCGCCGCCCCCACCGTCGGGTGGTGACGGGCGATGAGCGGCGGTCGGCGGTGGGGGCCGGGGGCCGATCGGTCGGTGGCACGGCGGCCAGGCGGTTGGCGGTGGCTTTGAGCGGTTGGAGGTGGTCACGGCAAGAGAGAGGAACAAAAGAAAAAAAAAAATTGGCTTATTTCTATAAATTGTTCCCGAACAAGAAGCAAATTTTTTTGTTTCTTGTTTTCTCTCAAATCTATTCTCGGACTAACTTTCTATTACGGGAACAAAAAAAAGCAACTTGGCGTTAGAAACAGTTTCTATTCTTTTTTATTCCGGGAACAAAAGAACAAAAATCGGAGGAATGAAACGTTCCCATGCGTTACCTAAGTGGGTGAAGTCTAAAATTTTTTATTTTAAAGTTTTTGTTTTTGAAAATATTATTCATTATCAAGTCACAAAATTCCGACATGCATTCTCTGAAATAACTAATACTTATTCCTTTAAAATTCATAAATTTCAAGGAAAGAAACGGAAAGTTGCATATCTCAATTTTAACATAACATAACTTTTTATGGCTCATTTCAAGTTTCATGGTTAACTTTCTAATTTTTATGACTTAAGGATGTTGATAAATATTAATCCTTAATTTTTCTTATTTTTTTTCTTCTAATTTTAATTATAACTAATATTTTTCAAAATCATTTTGGATCGGGCTGGGCCAATCCATGCTCGAGCATTTTAGGCTCGAAAACCCGAAGCAATCCTAATGATAATTTCAAAACACGCCTGAATACTAGCTTGGTCTTGCTTAGGCCAGCAAAATTCGACGGTCCGATCTGGGTTGCCTAGGCTAGCAAAATTCGACCGTGCGGTCCGAGTTTTCAAGCTTTCTAGATTTGCTTTAGACAATGATCCAATCAAAGGAACAACCGGGGGCCTTTTTTTCACCTCTAAACAATAAATGGGGGATTGGGCAAATTGGTGTTTTCGGTTGGAAGATTTTGTGGGAGGATGTAAAGTAATATTTTTGAGAATGATCCCATATATACATATACATACACATATATATACACATATACATATACATATACATATACATATACATATACATATATATATATATAGACACACACACACACCGCCCCTAAAATGCACTCATTTCATATAATACGAGATACAAAGTACATTGAAAATGACAATGTTTTCTCAATTGATGTTTAAAAAGTGACCTTAGGACACTTATTAATAAAGTGAAGAGGGTATTTGATACTTTTATTATATTCATGAATTGCTTCTGATTATACATTTGTATAATTACTTTTAGTTTCTTATATTTGGGCTTTCCCTAGGCCATATAGTCAATGCAAAAAAGACGAAAATAATCAGACAACAGTTCGAGCTTGGAGGTGCTCAAGAAGTTCATTGCTTTGGTGCTCAAAAGTGCCCTGTGGTTTGGCCAAGGAAGCATGACTCAACCCTTATGATTCTGCAGAAAGTACACGCGCTCGCATGGCGCAATGCAGAGATTCACTCCACCATTTCACCCGTCTGACCATGTATGGCAAAAGTTCATTTACATTAACCTTGCACGAAGATAATATCATCGGGTAGAAGTTTTCGATTCGCAAACTGGTCAGCATCATGGTCTAGGTTCCGTCCCAACATGTAGTGCACGACACAAGCGATGTGCAGTAATGGCATCATCATGTAAGGCCCGGGTGTTTCAACTTGCTGCTGCTTTGTTCCCTTATTGCAGACATGTAGAAACTAGAGAGAGAGAGAGAGAGAGAGAGAGAGAGAGTCGCCAGAGAATGTTTTAAGGAAACAAAGAACATAGGAACATGCTTCTTTTTCCTCCAACAAAACTTACAAGCAAAAGGCTCAGATTCGGATCCAGAACGAAAGCACTATGTACAGAGAACAGACTGCAACAAGGCAGCTCACGATCCATCTCGCGTACACCACTCATACACAAGACTCCTACATCTAGACGATGCATGCCTACGGAAATGGCGTTCATCGAACCGCAGTAGCAGGTTCTAACACGCGTGCATACCTACATACATGCATAGGTTATACAAAGCAAGAACAAAGGGGTCGAACGGACGCGCACACGGGTTATCTTGGGCTTGCTGAAGGGAGTCGGAAGCTTTGTCGTCATAGCTCACATGTCGTAAGGAGAAGGAGGGCTCCGGGGTCGAACCTCACTCGGCTTCTCGTAAGCATCGGACATTGATCTCCTTCGGAATAGAAGCTGCCCTCTTCCACCTCCACCTCCTGCGTACACATACGTTCATGTCAACATTAGAAGTGGCACCATACTCATTACTATCATCATCATATCGTCGCGTCACTCATCGGCCTATCCATACTCAAAACAAAGCAAACAACACATCGCGATCGCCCGTGTAATTCGATCTACCGGATCAAAGCATCTCCGGGCGCGCGAGCTAAGATAAGAACCCTCACGAGCATCATCGAAAACAAGAAATTAGTAGATCTTATGCATGCCAACCGAAGGCAAGATTAGGAATTCTGCCGCTACTTCGATTAGAGAAATTAGCACTATCGTCTCACTAAGAAATTGAACATACCCAATGTAAATTCTTGACGCTTGACCTATCTGTTCCAGAGAAAAAAATATAAGAGAGAGATAATGCATGAAAGGAGAGAAGTCAACACTCAAATGACAGGGACACGAATGTCATTTTCGAAAATACATACGAATTTCATAATATTAAAAGATGTTTTTTCCTCCACCTACAACGGCGTTATCATCATCCATTATAGACTGGCAGCGCAGCCGGCAAGGACAAAACCAATGGGCCCCACCTTGCAGTTGATTATTTCGGATATTTCTGGAGAATTTTGGCGACACTCGTCTGAAAATAATGCATATCAACGGAGCTTACCGGCGAAAGGGGATACCGGCGGTGTGGACCCGGCCGGAGAAACCGGCGGCGAGCCGGACTGGTGCCCCGGCGGCTTCACTATCGTTATGCTCCGCGTCACCCTTATCGCCGCCGCCTCCTCCGACGGCGTCGCGTCCGGATCGCCGTATGCCTTCATTCTCCCTCCTCCCTCCGATTCTGCTCCAAAGACACAACGCGTCGCGAATCAGAACGAAAGAAATCGCATTTTCAACGCAATCTCCAGTAAAAAGTTCCATCGAAATTCCCATGCAAATTCACAAATCCAACGATCCGTTCCGTTATTAAGCTCTCCCGGCCATTATTACACGACACGACTCGAACAGGCTCGAAAAACACACTATCCATCCGAATCGCCGGAGGAATCGTCGATCCTTTCACGAATTCATCGCCTTTTATTTCCCATAATACTCGATTTGTTCAGTACTACGGTGGTGTGTGTGCTAGTGCACCGGGATTCAATCAAAGCTCTCCCAGATCCGCTGCCCGTACCCTTGCCGGAGCTCGATCGGGAGCTGAAGGTGCTGAACTTCCGGAGCCTCCCGAGGCCGCTCTCGGGCCGCGGGCCGGCGACGGTGTCGTCCCAGAGCTGGTCCAGTAACCCCATGGGCGCGCAGGCTAACAGATCGGAGAGAACTTCGCGGGGATCAACGTTAGGTTAACCAACGAGATCATCGGAGCGGTATTTAAAGACAGAGTCTGGAGAGTCGAGATCCGTCGTGGGCCGTCGATTATCTTCTGGATCTGGAAGGAGATTGGCCGACGTGGCAGGTGGGGACCAACTTTCTTGGGGATAAGATCGACGCGACAGGTGGGGGACCACTGGACCTGACCGGATGGGGAAAAGCAGATATTAGAGAGCGAGGTATGACACGTGGAGACAAGACCGGTCAGGGAGGGACAAAGGGGACTCACGTGCGGGGGGATTCACTTTAACTTTAACTTTTGTCCTCATCGATCTTCGCCCGTCGAGGCCCAAGCCCAAGCGCATGCGGGTCAGCTTTTAAACCTGAGGCTGGGCTCGGTCCAGTCTGGCTCTTCTAGGCCTATTTACTCAATCATATCCTCGATAAAAAGTTGGGTGTTATTAACAAATGCTAGACCTATTGTCATAAACTCATTTCTTAACTCAAATTTGATAGGTTGAAATCATTATATAAGTTTCTTATAGTAAGTAAAGGAGTTAAAAATGGATTGAAATCTAACTCTACGGATGTTAAATGAATTCACAATCTACTTTGTATCAACCATTCCCTATAACTCGCTCTTTATTTTCTAATATCGCATTCGCTCACTCATTGCTTTTCCCATAGTTTGGGTATGAATTTTCTTAGATTTTGTTGAATATAGAAGTGTTTTAATGATGTAAGTTAGTTCAGTTCGAACATGAGATGGGTCGGGTATGAGTTATTATATTTGTATTGCATGAAAATTGATCCAAACAGATTAAATTAGTCAATTTGAGTTGGATCATTTTCAATCTGGTTCGTCCATTTGACAGGTCTCACTAGTGCTTTGTAGGACTCGTTAAATGTGTTCAGTGAGTGTAAATTCACCCAAAAAAAAAAAAAAGAAAAGGAATGTTTTACTATTATGTTAGTCGATGCAAATTCGAGCGTCCATCGATCGGGTCTAGCAGAGGCCGCAAGGAAAGCCCGAAGCTTTATCGGGTGTGTTGGGGTCCAATTGAATCGATGAGGCCTGTTTGCGAGTGGACCCACACGCCTTTGTTATGTTTCAGCCTCTTTGGGCTTTGTGTTCCTAGACGGAGGACGAAGGGCCCCGACTTTGCAAATCAGTGGAGGCCCACGTCATCTGATACATGTTCGCAACTCATACTGACGAGAAAAGGGATATATTTATTGGAAGTTTTAAAACTTATTATTAAAGTATAATTGAGTTTTAAAACTTGGAAAAAGTATATTTAAATCTTAAAATTTGTCAAATTGGTATAATCAAGTCCTTATGTTAATTTCTTCTAATTCGGGTAATGAGAAATGTTGATGTGGCTTTTTTCAATATTCTCTTCCTCCTATATAGCCATAATGTGGTTAAAACGACGTAATTTTAATCTAGATCTGATTTTTAATATAATTATTATTTAAATTAAATTTAAAAATAAACTAAAAAGAAAAGAGAAAAAGAGATAGAGAAAACTAGGTGGTGAGGATTTTGCAGCCCTCATTGCCGCCCCCCACCATCACTGGGAAGGGCCGTTGATAGTGGGAGAATGGTTGGCGGCATCAGGCCTTGGATAGGGGTTGGGCAAGGTTGCCATTGGCTCGGGTTGGTCGCCACTAGTGACCCTCGGCTAGAACTAGGCAAGGGCCAACAACCCTTGCCAACCATTCCCCCACTATTGCTGGCCCATCCCGATGATGGTGGGCACAAGTGGCGGTTCTTTTTCTTTTTCTATTTTATTTTATTTTTTTAATTTAGCTTATTTTTTTATCCAATTTAAATAAAAATAGTATTAAAATCAAATTTAGACAAAAATTACATTATTTTAGCCACTTGGAGTGAGAAAATATTAAAAAAACATGTAAATATTTTCCATTAACCAAATTGAACGGAGTTAACAAAAGAACTCGATTATACAAATTTGATCAATTTTAGGACTTAGTTGTACTTTTTGCAAATTTTAAGATTCAATTGCACTTTCTTGATAAATTTTAAGATTTTTTAATAAAATATCTCATAAAAAAAAACTTCATGCCCCGAGAAGTTAGTTAATCAGTAACATTCATTTGATTTTCACCACATGGTAACGAGGTGGACTGATTGTGCCTAGGGATATAAGTATATATCACCAATTTAGCTCCCAAAGATGCTTGAAGTACACAAGAAAGCCCTATATAAAGGAGAACATCCCGGATGTGATACGTCGAGAAGGATGACGCTAATGGATGGACTATACCTTTTGGATGCGAAATGTTAGCCAAAACCTGCCTCAAATGACAACTAGCGTTGATTGCCCAGAATACTGGTTGATCAAATGAGATCAAAGATCGGGCGAGTGTATTTGTGAGAATCCGAGTTCGTTTGAGAAGTAAATGCGCCATGTTATCGTCCAACTTCACGTGCCACATTTGTGAAGGTATATTTGGAAAGAGCGTTCTTGATGCAATAACTTTTGCTCACAAAACCCAAGCATTTTTGTAAAGATATATTTGAAAAAAGCGTTGTTGATGGAATGACTTTTGCTTACCAAACCAGAGGGGAAACTTCCTGTGAAGCCAGGGTGCCACGGAACGATGTCATTTTCTTAACTTTAGCAAGCTCTAGATTTTAGAAGGCTTTAGATATTTCCATAATGAGACTTTTGGGCTTCCTCTTCGATCGGCCATGCCCAGAGAACATCCCGGGCGTGATATGTCGAGAATGCTTGACTTTCCGGCCGATCAACGCCCTCTGTTGGGTCATGTTTCACCCGCTGCCTCTTCTCTCACCACTCCACATGCAATCTTTTGCCAACGCCTATGGACAATGGGGAAAGAATTTGACGAAGCTAAACTGTCCCTTCGTCCATCGACTTGGTCGCTCTTGTGTCTCGTTGTAAGCCTGCGTACTATCAATAGGAAGAAGCTGGAAATTATAAGTCTTGACTTCGCGGAGAGTCGTTTCCGTGAAAATCAGGCGGATTAAGAAAGAAGAAAGGAGCAAGCTTATCTTAATTTTCGAAATATTAATATTAGCGGAGGCATCATCGACTCAACATCGGTAATCTCACTTGCCGTTATTCGCTGATTTTTCAACCTCAGTTTGCTTGCTTCAAAGAAGGGACTTTCTTTGGAGTCAGCCCACCACGACACCATCACTCCCACCACCCGTTCGCTATTAACTCATTTTGCTGGATCAATTATTCATCCTCTGCCTTCACTTTCTCCTCCCCATCTGCATACCTTTTGACAATGATATGACCCATATGGGGAAAATAAAATATTTCCGTAAGTAGACGTCCTTTCCATGCACAAGTCGTTCGCTCCTATTCCGATTTCGTGATGCGTCCGTCTCGTTGTGAGGCTTTGTACTATCAACAGGAAGAAAGCTGGAAATGATAAGCCTTGACATTTTGGTGGGCGGTCTCGAGGATCAGGTCCTGCTCAACTACCAACGTAAGAATGCCTCGACCTGTTTGCCAATTTCGTTAGGCGTTCTACATGCCGACATACTCTTTTACTGATGATCTCAATCACATTTCCCCATTAATTCCTGATGCTCAAACGTATATTCATACAAGAATAATAAAAGTCCAGCTGGTTCGCTTCCCTCATACTCTATCGATTAACTATATTTGTCTAAGACGAGCCAGTCATTGTATATAGAAAGCTTGACAATGAATTTTTCTCTGGAGAAGACCCTGCTTGAGATATTTATCTGAAGTTGAAGTGATTATCTTGTAACTTTTAGCTTTCTATAATTTAAGTCTTGACACTTAATTTTTATCCTAAATTTTTACAATGTACATACATACATACATATACATATACATATACATATACATATACATACATAAATATACATATACATATATATGTGTGTGTGCGCGCGTGCGCGCGCCTGCCAACATTTCGTTGTGCGCATGCATGCACGTGTGCGTGTGTGTAAGCAATCCCATTCAGATAAAGAAAAGCTTCTAAAGAGTTTATTTAGTAGTTGAGTGTTCAAGTTAAGTATATTATTTTCAAATTTTGATAGCTAACATACATTTTAAGAAATTTGAAATGATAATCATTTCGTGAATTTTTATACGTACATGTATAAAGCAAGACCATTTATCGATCTTGACATTCAACATTTCGCAAGCTAAAGATAGGAACAAAAAAAAAAAAAAAAAAAAAAAAGCAATGGTGACATTGGTGTGGGATTGTGAACATAAGGAGAAACATGTATCCCCATAGGTTATGTTTCACAAATTAAGTTGTTTGATTTAATTGATTTTAAAGGTCGCCGTTATGTCATCTAAACTCCATATTGTATGGTCTCGTTCGAGGATGGTAAAAGCTAAGAGAAATTCTTGGTCATTAGACTTGAATCCGCACTCTTTGCCTCCGCAGGAGATGAAGCATAGAGAAACGCCCATCTCTATATAATGACATCCTAATGCAGGAGATAGATATATAGTCCGACCCTCGGTCGAAATCATTTAACATTATACGTCCCCAGTTCAGAAAGGAACATCCAGCTCTTTTTTGTCGCCGGACGGAAAAGTAGAAACGGCGGAGGAAAAAAAAAGCGAAACGGAGGGGTACGTCAGGAGGGGGAAGTACGTTGGGAGGCAAGAGAGATTTAGTGGGATTAGGGGAACAAAATGAGACTGGAAGAAGAGGCAAGTCTGATAGGAAGCAAGTCATTAGTCAAAGCCTTTTTACTATCGGCCTTCGTTTTTTCCCCGTCCCCATCAGCCAAAAATCAGCCAAGACTCCCCATCAGCTAGAAGCCAAAAATCAACCAAAATCAACCAAGGCTCCCCATCAGCTAGAAGCCAAAAAATCAACCAAAATCAACCAGGGGAACAAAATGAGACTGGAAGAAGAGGCGAAGTCTGATAGGAAGCAAGTCATTAGTCAAAGCCTTTTTATAATCGGCCTTCGTCTTTTCCCCGTCCCCATCAGCCAAAAATCAGCCAAGACTCCCCATCAGCTAGAAGCCTAAAATCAACTAAAATCAACCAAGGCTCCCCCATCAGCTAGAAGCCAAAAAATCAACCAAAATCAACCAGGGGAACAAAATGAGACTGGAAGAAGAGGCGAAGTCTGATAGGAAGCAAGTCATTAGTCAAAGCCTTTTTACTATCGGCCTTCGTTTTTTCCCCGTCCCCATCAGCCAAAAATCAGCCAAGACTCCCCATCAGCTAGAAGCCTAAAATCAACCAAAATCAACCAAGGCTCCCCCCCATCAGCTAGAAGCCAAAAAAATCAACCAAAATCAACCAAGGCTCCCCATCAGCTAGAAGCCTAAAAATCAATTAAAATCAACCAGGAACTAGAAGCCAAAAAATCAACCAAAATCAACCAGGAGCTAGAAGCCAAAAAATCAACCAAAATCAACCAAAATCAACCAAGGCTCCCCATCAGCCAGAAGCCAAAAATCAACAATCAACTAAGACTCCCCATCAGAAGCCAAAGCGCTCGTGTTTTCTTTTAGTCTTTCTCTTACAAGCCCGTGGCTATAAATGTCTCAGCTTCCTTGATCAGCTTTGTGCCTACACCTCACGTAACAAAAGCTCAAGATCAAACGACGTTCGAGCGAGGAGCTCCTGCCGGAGGGCACGTGCAAATAATTACTTCAAATGGCGTTCTGGATTACTCAACAGCTGGCTTTCACACTTCGTCTCCTAGGTATGCAGAAATAATCCTAAGATGCATCTTATCAATCTTCTTCAGTTTTTAATTGAGTCAGAGAACCTCTCCTAGGTATGCAGAAATAATCCTAAGATGAGTTTAATTCGAGATGAGCTACACTCTTGTCAATTTTCTTCAGTTTTTAATTGAAAAACATTGTCTGGACTTTGAGTTTCGGTCTCAATCTAGCAGAATCGTTGAACATCCCGTTTCTACTTGTATGCACGATTCTGACATTTCTCTCTTTTCCGTTGGATCTATCTAGGCAACGTCTTATCCTCTCTTGTGTTCTTGGCACCTATGTAAGACCTCCTACAACTCTTCATTTTGCACAGCTTCTATATCTATCTCTATCATTTGAACAATACAAGTCTTTTTATATGAATGTGGAATTTTTTTGGCAAAACATTATCGGTGAAGTACCTTTTTCTTCTTCCTTTGCTTGTTCCTTTTTGTTTTTGGTAGAAAAACATTTTACAAAATCTGTAAGGAGAAGTCGTCGGATGGGCATCAGTCAATACCATATGTGGTGACACTTTTGAGTGCATCGTTGCAATTGTACTATGGAGTCCTGAAGGCTAATGCCACTATGACCATCACCATCAGCGCTGGTGGAATCGTAATTGAACTGGCTTATCTTGTCCTCTTCTCGATCTATGCCTCCACCGAAAAGAAGGTCTCTCCCTCTCCCTATCTCACTTTTGTGCTTAAAAGTGTAGCAAACTATTGTCCCTTTGTTATCTTAACCATGTGTTGTTCATTAGTTTGCATTTTGAGTGCTTAAGCAAATCATGACAGGCTGTCAAACCTGGCCATAGGGGCAAAAACTATTGACTCAATTCGTTATCTATTTTGCATTTACGAGCAAGCAATGGTCGAGATTGTAATGGGTATTCCCATTGTTATTGTGCGAAGTTTGTGTTTTCACTTATTCGCCGGATAGCTAAAGCTTTCTAACAACCTTACATGTTAGCCCTTCATGAAAATTTAGGGAAATTTACTAAAAGAAAGCCTTATTCAGTCCTAAACCTCGCCGAACAAAATGAAAAAACAAAAGAGGGAAAAAAAAAAGAGATAAAAATAAAAAATAACAATAACAAATTCATAAAAAAATTATAAAAATTGTCCGTGTCATTGCCGTTGTGCCATATAAGACGATTGATGTCTATTTTAGCAATTTCTGATCAAAATTGACTAAATTAATTAAATTGGAAAATTATCAAATGGTTTATGACTAAATTGACTAAATTAAAAGGTTTATGACTGAATTAACACAATTATAATAAATTTTAGAATTTTTTTGCTAATTTTCTCCCAAAATTTAGGTAATTAATGCATTTAAGAAGACATGCAAAAAAGAAAAAGAAATCAATTCGTAGGAGATTTATGTGACGGCGAATAAAAATGAAAAACTTTTAGGAGATTACAATTTCTCTCATTTGACACTATAATCTAAGGAAATTTGTGTGAATCACCAATTTGCGCAGATATACACAGCAAAGTTGATGCTGCTGTTCGATATAGGAGGTTTCGGAGTGACGATGGCGCTGACCATCTTGCTTCTCAAGGGTCAGCATCGCGTCAATGTCGTTGGATGGATCTATGCGACCTTCAGTCTCATAGCATTCGCAGTGCCTTTGAGCATCATGGTATTCCTCGTCACTCAATAAGTGTAGAGATACAGTTCTTTGACTAGGTTATATAGCAACTAAACCAGTCCAAAACAAGAGTTTTTGCAATTTTTGAGTGTGTTATTTTGTGTTTTGTCCAGTGGAGGGTTATAAAGACAAGAAGCGTGGAGTTCATGCCGTTCACTATGTCCTTGCTCGTCACCCTCTCTGCCATAACCTGGTTCTTCTATGGCCTCGTTATCAAGGACTTGAAAATCGCTGTAAGTACCTAGCTTTCTCAATCATTCAGCAGCGATTTCACTTTCTTAGTCACCTGGATGCACCAGTAAACCTTGCACCGGGAATGTAATTGTTTTTTTTTTTGCAGAGTCATTACCAGATATTTCTCGTAAGCCTGTTAAGTCGAGTTCTCGTATTTCTTACTTCGACTGAACTGGGAAAAACGATGAGACTTGAATCCGTCCCCTGGTCAATTATAACATGAGACGCTATTGATCCGTCTGTCACTGGAGTGTTTGCATTACTTTTTCTTTTACCTTTTCACGCATACAACATGAGAAAATTTTGGGTATCCATAGGCTATACCTAAGTACCAACTCAACAAATTACTAGTTCACTCCTCACACATCATGTCTCTCCATACGACACGCCTCTCTCTCTCTCTCTCTCTCTCCGTCATATTGGGTTATTTGCTTACTTTGAAATTAAAATGAGGGGTCAATTGGATGTTTCAGCTTCCAAATGCAGTGGGACTTGTGCTTGGTCTTACTCAAATTATCATGTACGTTATATACAAAGATGGAAACGAGAAAATGGAAGAGACAAATGAGGGGCACAACCTGCAAGAAGTGTCTCTGGACATGAAGAAGCTGAACCCAACTTCACAGCACCAACCACAAGTCACAGAAATGGATATCTCTCTCAGTGGCAAACCAATCGAACCAAACGACGCTGTTTGATGAATCCATGTCTCTAGGGCAAGTAATAAGCAAGCAAATTATCGCCCAGAGAAACTGTGGAGGGGGACAGTTTTTATCACTTTGACTATTGTTCCAGTAAGGGTGTTAGGTTGTCCGCGTGATGGGAGTGAATGGAGTGATTGTATTGGTAATATTTTCCATTTAAGGAGACGCATATCTCCATAATTTGTGCTCGAAACTTCTATAATATAAAGCACCGGATTTGGCAAAATAAATCTTCTCATCGACACACTTTCCCTTCTAGGTCTCCCCTATCCCTTTGATCGGATGCTTCAAGTAGAAGCATGCCTTTCCAGACCATATGTTCAGACCACTGACAGTTGATATACTTCTAAGATATCACTTTATCTCTGATGATGAGGAGTTCTCAAGTCATCCAACTTCCAGGATGATCTGAAGAAACCCCTGTCGTAGAGAGATTGGACTGATCTCTTATGCATCCCGACTAGCTTATCTAAATTAAGATGTCCGAATACACTAACCTTTTTAAGTAAGAAAAATAAAAGAAAGGCTATGCATAAAGCCAAAGGAGAGTTTTGTTTGAATATTTAAGGATCAAAAGAATGGCAAACAGGAAGAACTGCAGCTACTACTTTGATGAATATGCAAATAGTGAATGGAGCTGTCACCTTCATCTATAGAGCAATAGAGATGCAAAACGAGGTCGAAGAAAACAATCCATACTCGGCGTTATTTCCACTGAGCCTAACAGAAGACATTCTATGGAGACTGCTCTATCTTCAACCAACAAAACGGATCATCTTTGCTAATGTTGATGTTCTACACACTTTGTGGGCAACTAGTAAGCTTATTTTTCTATCCTATCAACTCCACTTTCATTCTCGCTCTCTGGGCTAGACTCACCTTGACATATCATACTGATGAATGATTTTGTTGCCTGACCAAAAATACGGATGATTTTTTCTCACCCCTGCAACAACAGGTTGTAACAAGATAATTGGCAGGCTAGCTCTCTCTTAAATTGCTGTATTAAGCATTTGGTGGACATAAATCAGACATTGCGAAAACAAGAGATTACAAAGTTATTTTAGGAAGTCGGTTGAAGGGATCAATCTAAGAGGAGGGGTTAAGACATACAGATGGCCTGTCCTTGAGCACAAGAACCAATCTGTCGAATTCCAGCTTCTGCAGCCTGCAGAGCTTGAGCTGATTTATTTATTCCATCAGCTTTGTCCTGGCTATTAAGAGGACAAAGAAAAAGGAAAAATTACCTCGAGTTAACCTTTGTCATGTTAATAACAAAAACAGCTTATGAGAAGAGATGAATTA
Organism: Eucalyptus tenuipes; assembly: GCA_014182365.1. NCBI lineage: Eukaryota > Viridiplantae > Streptophyta > Magnoliopsida > Myrtales > Myrtaceae > Eucalyptus > Eucalyptus tenuipes. The sequence continues at coordinate 40,369,280 of CM024544.1, read as the reverse complement.
CATGTTACAAATGTTTATCCACATGAACCTATGCTCAATCTTAAAAGAACTCTCTGCAGTGATCATTCACCATGCAGGATACACATTCACTTGACTCTATCAAAGCATGTCTTACCTTCACATTCAGCATGAAACATCTTACCCATGGAACATTTTATCTTGGACGATTTGAGCTCTGTATTCATTCTTCAGTTCGAAGTGCTTCAAATGCCTTTTTATTTCTTTTTTTAATAAGGATGCCTCAACATGAACTTCACGACAAAAGTCCAGGCAGGGTTCGACAACTCAACAGCAATGCTAGATGTGCGTGTGACAGTATAATCGGAAGCTAATTGCATGGCATTCCCTCAATTGTTGATGAAATTAGTTTGGATGCATCACTCGGTGCATGGATTAGCAACTATGACAATATGACTTCAGCTCAAATAAAAGCACATAATCACCTTAGATGTTCAACTCCAGTGTAAGAACACTGATCTCCATGCCGGAGAGCCTAATAGCAGCAGTTGTGCTTGGCAGCTCGTCGCGTGCTGTGTCTGCCAGTTTGGAAAGAGACATTGCAGCTTTCTTCATGGCCCGTGAGGGTATCATAGCCAAGAACTCCTAAAATGATGCTGATCTACACATGGACCAGACACCTTGAATCATGATCCTTCATTGCATTAAAAGCAATTACTACACATCGTTTTAAACATCGTTTTATTCTTCATCCATTAAGCAACTTCATGAAATCATTGATCCAGAACATTCCCAAGAATACAATCTACACATGCTCTATGAATTCACCGGTCAAATAACAAAGCAGAACGATTCATACCACAAACTGAGCCTATCATAACCACGTATAAACAACGCATAATCTTAAACGCAATCGGTCTTACATATAATCCTCGGAAACAGCTACGACGACAAGGCTATGAATGCAACAGAAGTTTGCATGGATCGAATCCCAAGCTCAGTTCTGATGATATGATGGTGTCCCTTCACTCTCTCCCTCTTCTCCTTCTCTCTCGAGGACCGGCGACGACTTCTGCGTTGAATTTTCCCCTCCTATCCCGCTAGCTTATTCACTCTCTCGTCTTCGTTATACTGTTGTCAAGGCCCAAGCCCAAGCGTATGCGGGTCAAACACTTTTTCCACCCAAGGCTCGGCCCGGTCCAGTTCCTGCTCATCTAGGCCTATCTACCGTGCTCGATCGTATCCACAACCAAATGTTGGATCTGATTAACGAGCGCTTGTGAAGGGCTTAATAGATACTCAGTTTGTAAAATAGTAATCGCATGTATCATAAATACGGTTAGTGCATTGTCGTATTTGCAGGTATTTCCTTATTTGGTTGCTCATTTGTGCGCCCTGTCTATGAAAATGGAAGAAAGTTTTGCTATTATGTTAGTCATTAATAAACGGATCTGGCTTAGAGTTTGGGCACGACTCTGCGTGTAGAAATAAGTGTACATTATCCATTTAGCCCCTAAAAAATGTTTCGAGTACACAAGAAAGACATTCATACCGGAAGGGTCTAAACATCTCATAATTTGTGACTTAAGTTTCCTATTGAAAAAAATTGTCTAAAAAGTTCTAAATTTATTGGACGATGGCTAATTTAGTTTTAAACCTTTCAATTTTGTCAATTCAATCATAAGCGTTTTGACAACTTGCTAATACAGTCTTAGACCTTTTCTTATATTAATTTAATCCTCAACATTTTAATGATTTATCAAATTAGTCATAAATCTTTTAATAAGTTGCTAATTTAGTAATTCCAACTAATTTTGACCAGATATCGCCGACATACTGGCATAGTCAGTGTAGATCATTTACGTGGCTTGACTAGTGCTAACGTGAACTTTTTTTTTATTGATTTTTAAATTTCATATTTCATATTTCATATTTGATAGTATATATATTCTTTTTTCTTTTCTTTTCCTCTCTTTTTTCCTCCTTTTACAAAGGGCCAGCAGCCACCAAATGAGGCCCACGACCCTCACTCATTGCTGGTGGGCCCCCCAGGCCATCTATAAAAAGAGGAAAAAAAAAAAAGAAAAGAAAATATAATTGTAATAATAAAATCAATTTTACAAAAAAAAAAAATTAACGTCATCGCAAGCTATGTCCAGCCAAAATTAGCTTTTAATAACTAAATTAGCATTTTATTAAAAGGTTTAGGATTAGTTTGGCAAATTATTAAAAAATTTAATACTAAATGGACGTAATTTAAAAGTTTAGAACTAAAGTGAAAAGCTATCAAAGATTTTAAGATTAAATTGATAAAATTAAAAATTTTAAAACTGAGTTAGTCGCGTACAATATATTTATAATTTTTTGGACAATTTTCCAACTTCCTCTTTGACAAGCTATGCCCAAAGAGCGTCCCATCCCATATGTGATGTGTCAAGGATGATGATAATGGATGACCTTATCATGTTAATCGAAACGCATCTCTGACGACAGTAAACCGTTGATTGTCCAGAATAATAAGATCAAACATCAGGTAAGTACATTTATGAGAATCTAAATTCCCTAGTAGACATGCATAAGAAGTATTTGCCCCAATGTATATCTCCAACTTCATCTGCCACTTTTGTTAAGGACATTTGGCAAGTAGTATTATTCACACAATAACTCTTGCTATTCAAAACCAATCGATCAATTACTCATTCTCAATATCCGTATAGAATATGCCGATTGCCCAAGTGAATAAAAGTCATGATGTTCCCCTATTGACACAAATGAACAGAAGAGTCACGAACAGGGTCCCTCAATGTACTATGGAGAATTGCATTCTGCATTTTACAGTGCCTGTGCTCTTGTTCTTTTTTACATCACCTTAAAAGATTTCCCAAACCTTAATCTTTGGAGAGCATTTCACCCGGACCGTTGCCAGAGAACAGAATCACCTTGGGAGCAGATGCAGAGATGCAAGGAATGGGTGAAAGAGAACCCACCAAAATATAATACTTTTTTATATAACTTTTTTTTTGAAAAAATAAACCTTTTGGATCAATAATTTTTTGTGAAACAATAATATTTAGGGAAGGAGTGGGGGTAGGGAATCAAATCAACATCGGGACTCACATTGCTCGCCCCAGAACCAGCACAAAAACTCTTTTTCCTTCCACAATTTGAATCCCATCTCAGTTATGCTTGCTTGCTTCCCACCACACGCAACCCCCTTCTCTCTCTCCCCCACACCATTTTACTTGTATTCGCTCCTTCTTCTGATGATATGATGGTGTCTCTTCACCCTCTCTCTCTCTCTCTCTCTCTCTGAGGACTGAGGACGATCTGTGCGTTAAATTTTCGCCCTACTTTCACGCTAACTTATGCCCTCTCTCCCTCTCTCTCTCTCTCTCTCTGTGCGCGACTGAGGAGGCCAAAGTGGATACGTTTCGGCTGACCGGTGACCACCATCATTCACTATCACTTCCCTCTCTCCCACCGTCGCCATCAACGCTCCTCTTTTGGGTCAAACGCTCATCCTCTCTTCTTGCCTTATCTCTCTCTCTCTCTCTCTCTCTCTCTCTCCACCTCCGATCTTTTGACGACCTCTGCGTGCAGTGGGGGGAAAAAGCTTTTCACTTAGTTTGTGTCCTTCGTCCAACAACTAATCAACAACAGCAGCAGCACCAAGAAATCTTTTGCCTTGAAATTTGAGTATTCCCTTATATATCGGGTTCATAAAAAGTCAAACTTTCGATTATCTGAAATTGAAAGTGATTCTTTTTTTTCTTTCCTTTGAACTTTAAGAATTCTATAATTGAAGTCTTATGGATGTCCTAAATCTTTAGATGTTTTTATACATGTATACACCAACATACAAAGCAGTCAAATGGTTCCCTTGTAAACAATCGCAAAAGCATTGATCGTCATAGATTATCTTTCGCAAATTAAGTTGCTTCAGTTGATTGATATCCAAGGTCACCATCATATGATTTGAACTCAATATTGCAGGTTCTCAATTGAAGATGGTAGACGCTATGAAATATTTTGGTTGTTTCCCCTAAGGAAGAACGGGTTGATTGAGATTTTTCTCTTTACTGATTTGTAAAAAGAGTAGGGAGGGGAACCAACATTAGTAGCTCTCCCTAAACTTTATTATAAGAGTCTCACTCTTACTACAATATATTAACTATTGCACACCACTTGCCGAAAGTCCAAAGTTGGCAAGCCCGCCGTTACAAACCACCAAATACTAACATTTAGGAGCACAAGACATGTCGTGGTTAAATAAAGTAGCACAGGATCTTCGGATTTTTACTCGTAACATAAATCAAACTTCAACATCTTGTAAAATATATGTGACCTTTTTACTTTTGCATGAATTTTTTGAAGTGGTTGTATTCAGTAAAATATATTTCACTGACGCTTTGATATGTTTTTTACTTGATTTAGCAAAAAAAGAAAAAAGAGTTATTTCACTTGACGAGAAATGGGTAACTTGCGTTGGGTTAAGCAGTCCCCCCTGTTTCGGCGGCAGAGAGAATCCGACATTTGACTAGGGGCTGCATACGTAATAACATCGTTAATATCCGGTAAAATGCATGTAAGATTCACCCGTCCACGTCAAAAAAGAAGAAGAAAGAAAAAGCCTGACGATCTAGGTCATACCTACTAAGTGCGACATCATCTCCAAATCCTTCCCTCGCGACTCACGAGCTCTTTCTTTGAAGAAATCCAACGTTTCTGCATTAAAGACAAACGATGCATACGTGTCATGTTGGACAATCCAGTTAAAAAAAAAAGTATTTGGTTGAAATTTAATTTAAAAATTACAAAAAATTATCCACACCAACAATGTTTACATTTATGATTTCCTATCAAAATTAGCCAAAAGAATTATATCAAAAATCAACGTGTTGAAAAAGCCCGATACTTCCGTCCCCATGAAAATACCCGGTTGAACCCACTTCACTTAAAAACTTAAATTTATGAGTTATGACTCAGTTAAAATATATTAAGTGCTCTACATTATATTAATTATTCAATATGAGATTTTTTCAATATAACTCATACGTATATTCTAATAATTCTCCCATACGTGTGAGGTCTTCCTTAATTTAAGTATCCTTCCATATCAAAATGTGAAGTCTGCCACAAAGACTGTACTGTTACACCACAACGTCAACTTCAAGTGCCCAAGAATTACATCCACCTTCAACCATCAAACATTCGAATAGACTATTGGCTTTATTGCTGATTTTTTAGGAGTGTGTAATAGAAACCCAATACTTTTGACTTGAGGAAATCGTCAAGAGAGAATCTAACTCAAAACCTATTAACATATCTAGTTAGACTAGCGTTCACTCAAAAACTTAAGTGGATGAATTATGGGCCAACCAAAATATATTAACAAGCTTGAACTTAAAGCACCTTTTAAATTTTTTCCCCGGATGAAAGATATTGGACTTTTGCTTTGCGCTCCTAATAATTAAGATTAAATGGATAAAGCCAAAAAGTTTATAATTAAATTAATATCCGTATCTCCCTAAATCACTTATGACGAGTGGACCTATTTCAAAGCATTTGTGACATAAAAAATTTTGTGCACGCTTCCGCATAGCATAGGTTGCGCGAACGCTGCAACATGAATTTCACTAGTTGGTCTTTATGGTGAAAAATGTTGTAAACGAGAACGTGCCACGAAAAGTCATGCAGCTTGAATTTCTCAGATTAACCATGCTTGGCCTTTTGTAGTCATTATCACAAAGGGGGAGGGGGTTAAAGAGAAAAAGGGCTTGAGTCGTGTTGAATTGCTTTAAAGAATTGCCCACTTCTAGACTCAATCTCTCTGTCTCTCTGTCTCTCTGTCTCTCTCTTTCTCTCTCTCTCAAGTGGGACTGCGTCTATAAATGCACGAGCAGGCCCTTCACTTCGCTCTCATACTTAACACAACGCGAAAGCTCCAAGATCAAGTTCAGACAACGCTCGAGACCAGTGGAGGAGCTCCTGCTGGAGAAGCAGGGCACGTGCAGAGCCTCCCTCTCGCTCGGCGAGTCCTAGGGCCTCTCTGCACGTGCTCCCCTTCTCCAACATGTGTTCCCTCGCTCCTCACCATCTTCTTCTGCTCCCGGTGTGCAGCGCACGCGCGTCGATCGGTTCATGTTGCCTTCCTCTTTCGAACTTTTGCCTGTTCATTTTCGCCCTACTTGAAGTCGCATTCTCCACTCCGGTTCAGTACTTCACCTGTATCTCGTGTCCTTTTTTGGATATATAATCTAGGATATATGTTCCCCTTTTCTGCTAAGCGCACGAATGATATCATTAAACTTCTAGAACCTGAGCAGGAGGATATAGCTCGCTCTGTATGGATCAGTTTGGTCTGACAAACGCTGCTGTCATATGCATCTATGAGCAATGTTCTTATGTTTACATCCACACAACTCCAACAACCCCCCTTTTCTCTCTGCCCCCAAAACACCAAGGCGAAACACTTTTAACTTCGTGGCGGTGCAGGGACAGGAGAGCTTTTTGGTTTGATCGAGAGCGGCTATCGATCGATGCTCGGCGATGGACCATCATCCGACTGAGCCATGAAGCGGCTATAGAAACGAAGTATGGAGCTTTTCCGGGCCAAACCCGAAGTTTCTGTAACAAGAAGACTGTAATTTTATGCTTCGTGAGGATGCAAGGCATTTTCTATGTCGAAATGTATGCAGAGAACTCTGTTCCGATTCGAAAACCATGTATTAGGTCGAGCACGTTAACTACATTCTGTAATGCACAACTGCTACACTCATTCATCAATGGACATATTCATTATGGTAAATGAGCTTAGCTGGCAAGAGAAACGAGTTAAGAACAGGTCAATAATGAACGGGTTTGCGGCCACATCATTCACGACATTAATTGGCATGCGGCATGAAAACTGTACTCTTTTTGCCTTCGCAGGAGACGAAACTTAAGAGAAACGCCCACATATTACATAATGACATCCTAATGCAGTAGATGGACATGTAGCCTGACACTTGGCGGACATTATTTCTCGTCCTTACGACTGACGTAGGTGCGCAAACATTAGATGCGGGTCGAAAGGAACCAAGCAGAGTTAATTTTTCCACTTTAACCATCCGATGCATGACGACCCAGGATTCTTTAACGCCATACGTCCGCAGTTCAGAACATGAATATTCAGTTCTTGCTGTCATTGAAGAAGGAGGATGAATTGAAAGAGAAGAAAGCAGAGGAAAAGGGGAAGGCCGAAAAATGGAGGGAGCGGGGTAGGTCAGGAGGGGAGGCCGAGTCGAGTGCGTAGGGAGGCAAAAGAAGAGATTCAGTGGCAGTACGACCAGCAGTTTTTTTGGCAGGGATCGCAGTTCTTGATCATCTGATTGCCGAAGAAAGTGGGGGCTCGCCCCTGCAAAACCCCCCGGCACAGCAACTGACAAGACTTGTTTGGTTTTGGAAATTGAAATTTTGCAACTTGGCCCATGTACATCGACTCCGGACTCCCCACCACATTAAATTCTGGCAGTGAATTTTTGTTGCCTCGAGCAATTGGCTGCGTGAGGGGCTAAGGAGACCGAGAAGGTGAAGATTCAAGATTGGAATGTTACTCCAATACATAGGTCTCTTTTAAAATGGGATTGCCTTCAAAGAATTAAAAAGTTCATAGTGTAAGTTTAGCTTTGGATTCACCTGATCCATTTAGAAGTGAGAGTTGAAGAGGGTACTTGGTTCATTACCATTATATCGTTTTATCTTAGATGGTATCCAATCTTTCGAATAAGAATGTGACGAAAGAGTATTAGATTTTTTGAGGAAAGGTCATTGGCATCTGGTCGAACTCTCCCTTGCCCTTTAGTAACCAAAGACAAGGGTATTACAAGAATAACATGAGGTCTAGGTAGATAATCCAACGACTCTTTATATATATATATATATAAGGATAATTCTATTTTTTTAGGAGGAAAAAAAAATTATGAGATGCATTAAGTGCATGTCGTCAAGCTCGACTATTCGTGAGGCTCGTCTGATCTTCCAAGTAATGGGGAAAATAAAAAAAGGAACTCACTTGATCAAAGGATTGGGGCAGAGCTTGCACATATTTGGTGTATCTAATAATTATTTTGAAAGTATGTTCTATGTTAAAAGAGACAAATAAGAGAAAACAATGAAAATGGGCACAGTACTTACTAAAGTTGTTTGAAAAGTACAATCACATAATTATCATTGACACCTTGTGTATTGAGTGTGTGAAACGAGCTAAAGTTGTTTGAAAAGTACAATCACATAATTATCATTTACACCTTGTGTATTGAGTGTGTGAAACGAGCTTGACGGTATCTTGAGGTTCATCCACCCTAAGGATTTGAGTGTATCTTCTATGAACTTTTATACTCAATAAGTATTTCATAGAAAGACGGGGAGAGAGAGAGAGAGAGAGAGAGAGAGAGAGAGAGAGAGAGAGAGAGCATTGATTGTATGTAATGAGCTGGACGACATCTCGAGGTCCATTTGCCATAAAGATTTGAGTGTATCTCTTACGAACTTTGTATACTCAATAATTACTTCATGGAAAGGCGTTGAGAGAGAGAGAGTACTAACTGTATGATCACTTGATTTTCATTTATGCCTTGTGCATTGAGTGTGTGTAATGAGCTCGATGGCATCTCGAGGCTCATCCGCCCTAAGGATTTGAGTGTATCTCTTATGAACTTTGTATACTGAATAATTACTTCATAGAAAGGCATTGAGAGAGAGAGAGAGAGAGAGAGAGTATTAATTGTACGATCATGTGATTCTCATTTACGCCTAGTGTATTGAGTGTGTAATGAGCTCAAGTGTATCCCTCATGAATTTTGTATACTCAATAATTACTTCACAGAAAGGTGTTTTGAGAGACTCCATAATTACTTCATAGAAAGGTAAAAAGGTGTTTTGAGAGACTCAATAATTACTTCAAAGAAAGGTGTTTTGAGAGAGAGAGAGTATGAACTCATCACATTAAACCAAAAGTATTTTCACACGAAAGACCCGATACCATCAATATTATACCAAAATTATGTTCATGCCATAGACACAATACCCATGATTATCAATTCTGGGCATTTTTCTTTTGTTTGATTCACTTTTGACTTAATTGATTTAGATGTATACACACTTATAAATTGGCTGAGGCTTTCTCTCTATGGAGGTGATGCCAATCCTAAGATTGTGTGAATTTACTTACCATTTGAATAAAGATCGAATCTCTTGCATTGGGATTAGTGTTCGACCGCGACCGATCCTTTCGAGACTTACACATGAATACACACGTTATAATTCCCAGGTCATTTGGGACAGCTGAGCCTTCGTGCTCGATCAATTGAATTCGTGTCTACACCGTCGATTTAGGTACGTTCCATGATAGAATTTATGACGCTCGATCCGTGTGTAAAGAGAGGGAGGACACGCAAAAAATATTTCTGATTACATCCAAGATCGGGGAGAATAAACCCGACAAAAAAAAATTATTATTTCCCCCAATTATGATGACCCCGACCCATCAAGGGTAGTTGTGGGCCTGCGCTGGGCAAAATTATTGTGCCGTCAGCCACAGGCCAGTCGGACTCAGCCAGCCCATGCCAAAAACGACCTGGCGTACCGCTCCTCCTTCCGCCTCTCCTCCAAGGCGTTCTGCTGTTGGGGAAAGAAATTCGGATAACCATGCAAATAGTCTCTAAACTTTGATCCGATATATAATGTGATCTATGAACTTTTATTTTATTTAATATAGTCCCTAAACTTCATCCAACTTGCAATGTGGTCCATGAAATTTTTTATTTGTTCAATGTAATCCCTAAACTTTTTGTACGCATTCAACTTAATTATTGAACTGTATAGAAATGTTCAGTTATCCTTGAACATTTTCATATAATCCATGGACTAGATTGAACATGCATCAAAAAGCTCGGGGACCATATTTAACAAATTGAAAGTTCGGGAATGCTATTGCACATTACGCCAAAGTTCATGAATCAAATCGAACAAATTAAAAGTTTAGGGATCACATTGAAATTGAGTTAAAGTTTATGGATTATTTGTGTTATTTTTCCAAAAAAATAATTCATTTACTAATTAGTACCATTTTCATTAGTATATAAAAAGTACATAAACACACAAAAAAGAGTGAAATTTCAACTATATAGCAGCAATTGTTTGCCCTGGTTCTGGCGCTATTAAAAGACTAATTACAGTAGATAATCCATGCCAATTAACGTATGTCACATTGCTCAGTTGCCAATTAGCGAAGCGTTGCAATTAAGCTTGGGCCATAGGTCATGAATGAGCCAATTTGTCATGACAAAGTATGCTCTCTGAGTCATATGGATCCCATCCCAGCTCATGGCCTTCGTTGGGTGGGGACAAATCAGCCACGCCAGGAGCTCCGCACCGCCGGTTCGGATCGAAGTTGTAGTCGCCGCCCCCCATTCCGCAACACGCTTTTTGCGCCCGCACCATGTCGAAACCTAAGCGAGAAGAAAAGGAGAAAAGGTTGCTAGCGACGTCGTTATGTTATGGCCATGACCAACGATGTTTTGATTCGGGACTGACCCAAGTTTGGACCGCTGCGATACATGGATGCGAAGGCGTTGTAGTAGTCGCCGTAAAGGATGATAACGTCCCGGTTCTCTTGCCGGAGCTCTCCGATGACTCTCCGGAGGAGGTTGTTGTGATACGCCGCGAGGCCATTCAGGCCCTTGAGACAGCGAGATTCGTCGTAAGCGGATGGATGTTCAGTTTTGAAACGAGCGAGGTAGACCGGGAAGCAGCCGATCGGGAAGCTGCCGGGCACGACCACTCGAGAAGCACCGTACCCAATGACCATCTGCATCGCAGTAAAAACCACATCAACGTTACACCTGAAATTACAGCGAAAAAAACACCATTTACAAGATGAAAATTAGAAGCTGTGAAGTTCTTAGAATCACTTGCTTGAACTGCATCTTTGATGGCCATGACAACTTGAGGCACAAGGCTCTTCGCTTCCTCAATGCTCTTGCCTTGGAACAATGCATGGTAGTAGTCACTGCCTCCAATCTCCCCGACCATGAACAAGGCATCTTTGAGCTTCCACAGACAATCTATGGACCAGCGCAAGGATCACGACTTTGTCATTTAAAACACCCATTGACAAATTTTTCACCTTATAATAGAGAGGCAAATCGCATGTTCGAGGGATTAGGACGATTGTATTACCGGCTTTATCAAAGCAGACGCCATTGAAATAAGAGAACATCCAGTCGAGTTGAGTACTGAGAGACGAATTGGTGGTGGGGTTGGAGATGTTCATCTGAGCGAGAACATACGAGGGCAACGCGGTGGCTCCAGCGACGGCGAAATTCACTCCGTGGCCACGAGTGAACGCTGCGCTCTGGTTCAGGTAGTAATCTGGGAAGGAACCCCGGCCGCCGAGCTGCCAAACCCAAATGAAAAAATGTACTCAGCCCTAGCGAACTCTCGTACCGCCGAAAGTACGTTAATCAATGTGCTCAAATCAAGCAAAATCACGGCGTTTTTACCAATAAAAAGTGGAAAGGGAAAGATAAAAGTTTAGGCCACTATCAACAGTGACAATGAGCTTTTAAGCTTTGATAATGCTTGTCCTCATAATCATCACCGTCCCAAAAAAGATCCAAAAACAAGCATCCGAAGCAATAAAACCCTAAAACCCATCATCACTACCACTTGCAAAAGTCGATATTCTATAAGAAAAGTGAAAGAAGATCAATCATTTGGCACAGTGTAAGTAGGGAAGGTCTGAGATTAGAGCAAACAATGTTCTGAGCTAGTAGCTGCATCGAAGCTCCGCTTGAGCCGGAATCTGAAACTCATTCATCTAAATCTGCTAAATAGCTGCAGTTTGCAGCAATTTTTGCCGCGTACACTTTGACACCGGCATAGTTTGAGGTAAGGGCTTTTACTTATACGTTTTCTTTTTATGTAAACTACAGTGTCCAGAAAGGTTGGCATCGAGGTTGAATTTCGTGTGAAAGATGACGCTGCAAGTCGACATGCTTGGCAATAAAATCCCCGAAATGAGCACTACCTCACGCCGTCGCATGCTTACAGCCTCTAAGTTAGTAACCTATCTATAGTCTTATGCTCGATTTATTTCTGAAGCCAAGTTATCCGGCAGTAGAATTAGGTTTGCCAACTGAACTAAATTAGTTTTCTAGTGAAAACGACCTTAGAGATTGGCTGTTCAGTTTGAAACATTACTAATCATTTAAACTGCCAAGATATGTAAGCACATATCATATGGGTACTCTCTAAGTGTGTACTTTCAGTTTCAAAAAAGAAATTGCAGTACAAGCATTTCATGACCATGTTATTATCACTTTGCCATCTTCGCATAGTTTTCTGCGTGATCCAAACTATTGGAGCAAGATAGACATGGAGAATTTCAATGCCGGGAGTTGACTTACAGAGGTAATCGATCATGAGAAAGCCGTTGGAGCACCTCCCGGTGGCTTGTCCCCCTGGGAAGTCCTGGCCATAAGGAGGATGACCGCAAGGCGAGGCTGCTCCGATCAGGCTCTCATGAATCAAATTGCCCGTGTCCGACGTGGAGTCGCCGAGTTGATAGACTGAATCGAGCTTGCAGCTCCCAAGCTCTTGCGCCTCGCACGGGTGTCGTAGAATGAAGACCGAACAGATCACCCTCAAAAGTGCATAGAAAGGAGCTCTCATGCTGGCCATTCTGAAGGATTAATTGAGAAAATGCGATTGATGAATGTACAACTGGCTTTATGCATAGTTCTTATAAATAGGGAGTGACTGAGGAAGAGAACCCAAGATTGTTTGGGTCGCATAATTTTGTAACTTGATCGAATCTTTCGTCTATTCAACCTTCGGGCCTCATCAAATCCAATCTAATATAACCGACGGACCGAATAAGAGCAAAAAGAAACGATCCCTTCTTCAGAGTTCGCTTGCATAAAATTCCTTTTCTAACCACAGGAGAATGCAATGACCATCCTGAAAATGTCCAGTGGAATACAATGAAAAAGCACTAAGATCGATGTGACATCTCATACGTTAGACAATATAAAAGGAAACAAATAAACACCAAGCCCTTAGCCACAAGATGCGAAGAAATTAAGGACTGAAAAAATCAAAAATGGTAACATATTGAATTTACCATCAAAAGATTTTCAGCAATTATTTATTGTATAGAATGAGTCAATCATCTACTTTGGTATGAAGAAAAAATGGTTACATGACTCTTCCATTGATTAATAATTTTAATTTTTGGGAAGTATTGTGATCATTGATTGTCCAATAATAATGATTTTCATTTTTCAAATGAACCATATGGAGACCTAATGATTTTAATAGCTAATTGCAGAGTTAATTATTTAGACCTTTCAATTCATAAATGTGGATCTTGGACGAATGGGGGTATTCCCAAAAGTCACAAAGAAAAAGGGGATGAGTTAGACAAAAAGAGAAGAAACTTGGACAAAAAGATAATTAACTTGGACGAAACCAAACGAAATGACTTAGACAAAACCATCGTGGGAATTGAAATCTCACTCAAAGAGGAAGATATCAAAATATTTGGAATTTCTTTTCATATATTATATGAATGATTTGATTTGCAAGAGCAATGCTTGGAAATCTTTGAATTTGTGATAGCTATTCAAAATCTTAGTTAAAAACTAGATTTGTTCTCTTATGTTTGCCTTTCGTGAAAATATACCAATTGAAGTGGAGGATTTCTTCAAACAACAAGAATATGAGTCAATTATTCAATCAAATGATATTGAGCATATTTTCTATATCTTCTCAAAAACAAGTGGGCTATTTTTTTTGCTAAATAGCAGTCAATTTCATATATGACAATTCTGCCAAGATCTCTTGGCTAGTTGGGGGAAGAATCCACCTAAATTGGATTTTTGAGAAGCAAAATAAGAGAATTAGATTTGGTTAGACAAGATGTGGTTAGTCAACAAGGATTGGTTTTTAAGCAAGTTAGGGAATGTATAGTCAAATATTCAATAGAATTCTATAAGACCTAGTTTCATTTAAGTAAAGGGGTTCTCGACGATTGAAAAGATTCTAATCAATCCAAAGATCATTTCAATTTCGATTCCATTAGTGATGAGAATTTTCATCACAAGGCAGAGATATAGTCAAGTCATCTCGGAAGCATAAGGATTGTATGAGAAGATTAGCAATGGCTTCATTGATTATAGCCATGGGGAATGAAATAAGCTCTGGCAAAGTTTAAGCACAAAGCTGTGGAAATTCCAAAGATTAGGAAAGTGACCCTCATGAAAGAATAGAACAGCGAAAATTATCATGCGGAAATGTCCAACTTTATCGGCCAAAGGAAGAGCACAGCCATGGGAAAATGCAAGGGAGTAGATGAAAATGGAAGACATGACAAAGATTATTTTGGTGTAACACTCGACCAGTTCCACGTGCAATTCCTAGTCTTCAGACTATACACATTATCTGATAGTTGACCACGCACCCGTGCAACCTGGAGAGTCCTTTCATACTAAGCAAAGGCAAAAGATGTCTCACAAACATCTAAATATTAGTATAGAAATAGCTATTCAAGATTCGCCCCCCAGGCGACGAAGAAGATGCCGACTGCCCTAGGCACATGCAGAAGTTATCAAAATGACATAACAACATACCACACCTGAGGAAATCAAGCATGCAGTCCATACTCCAAGGGATAAGGAAGATTTTATAACGTGGAAAAACGGCATGAAAGAGTCGAATTCGAGTATCAGGAAATCTACATAATTATGACAGGACAACTACATTTTTTACAACTAACAAACAATTGTCCCTCCAATGAGATGCAAGCTTGAAAAAAAGTGGCCAAACTCTCCGCAAAGCTTGAGGGACTCAACAACTTAAGAGAAAAAGAGCAAACGTATAATTACAGGCCGCACAAGATTTCCACAACTTCCATTACCGCCCCTTCCTAATAACAGCTACATCACAAAATTTCTCCACTCAAGAAAATAAAAGAGCAGAATGCAAAATTCCAATACTTATCAACTTGGAAGGCACGGGAAAAGCAACAAGCATTCCTTTGATAAGCTGAAAGTTCAATCTTCTTCCTCCCCTTCATTCTCAGCAATATTGAAGTATCTGACTTCATAGACATTTCGGTCCTTGTTTGATGCAATCACCCGCAGCCAATCTCGAACATTGTGTTTCTTCAGGTACTTCTTTGTCAAATACTTCAGATAACTAATGAAAGCATAACAGAGACAAACGCGACATCAAATGAGATATGAAGCAGTTGTTGCAGGCTTAATATGGAAAGAAAGAAGACATCAGATATAGTAACATCAATATCCACAACTAAACGTGAACCCCATTAATAAATCTCCAGAGAAACTACCGTTTAGAGAAACTACTTTCCGAAGTCACGGTGATCTTAGTCTTGTCCCACGTGACGGTAACGACATCGCCAAGGGCACCAGCCTTTCCGTCAACCTTGATCTTCTCCTGCAAAAACTTTTCGAATGACGCAATGTCCATGATCTTGTCCTCCACCGGTTTTGCACAGTCGATCGTAAAGGTCACCCCTTTCTTCTTTCCCTTGGCTCCTGCCGCACTTGCCCGACTCATGTTTGCTCACTATATCCTGTACCCCAAGCAGAGTACCAAGCCTAACTATTTTTCTCATTTGATCCGTCCAGGCAACAACTAACAGTACACACCACTCGGTAAGTAGACAACATAAAATGAACCGACACGTGATGGTACACGAACACATACAGCCATCAACAACCAAAAACATGAAGACCCAGTACCATGAACACAGTCACTGTTTAGTGAAATTGCGGGGACACACCCCAAAATAAGAACTTTGAACGGACACCCCATCAACAACAGAGAATATCTAAAGTTCAAGGACTAACACAAGGTACGAACCAGAAATACGAACACGAACTTGACAAACACAGCGGCAGCAGAAAGAACATGCGACGACCGTATGAAAACATCAATTGCATGAAAGCTAATAAATCAGCGCGAAGGGTTCGATCTCGGGCAGGCCTCCAAGTAAAAAAAAAAATTCAGCTTTAGAAGGCAAAGCGGCATATAGAGGCGATCAGCCGTGCTGCAGATGCAGAAATTTTAGCCTCTGAAGATGAAGAATCAGCTGTTTGAGCTCCAATTTAAGGTTGTGAGAGAGAGAGAGACCAGTCACCTTCCAAAAGTTTTTGCCGAAGCTCGAAATGGAACGAAGCAGCGGGAGAGAGAACCAGAAGAGGAGAGCAGAGAGGAGGAGGCAGAGGTTGAGGCTCTTTTCAAGGTTTCTCCAATTGGGATTTGGGGTTAATTTCCTTTCCATTTTTTTTTTTTTTTCCCGGAAATTACTGTCTTTTTCAATTTAATGCTCTATTTTAAGAAAAAATAAATATTTTTAAAATATTTTTAAAAATACTTATTTATAATGCTTTTTTTTTTGTTGAAATTATTTATAATGCTCACAAGAACTAAATAATGAAAAATATTTTCATTATCCATTAAAATATTTAGCTATAAATTGTTATTGATAATTGATATATTTTTATTGATTAATTATTTCACGCAATATAAACCATTATTTTTAGAAAATATTTTACAAATTATTTACTTTATGAAAAATAAATAGAAATGAGGATTCGACAAAAAAAAAAAAAAGAAAGAAAGAAAGAAGGGAGTCACCAAAATAAAAAGAGTGGAATATTGGCTTAAGTTATTTTATTTAGTAACTGAGATATATCATGTGCATTTTCGATACTCATCCAATCAAGTAGCCCAAGAAAAATCGAAGACAATGACAATCGATGAATTAAACGACACCATCTAAGCATGCCACTTAAAACTATTAGGTCAACTTTGTCGCGAGTTAACAAAGCAATATTAATAATGGTGATAAACCCTACATACAAAAACTTATTAAAAAACAGTCTAACATATTTGGAACTCATAAAAATAGAAAATAAGTAGGTTTTGCTAGGAGATATTTAGGAGTTTGCCAAGGAATATGCATAGTAGGCAAAATTCAATGCTCCAAAATTGACATCATCAAAGACAAAAGCTTGATCGGTTGCTGTAACAAAATGTTATGCACATAAAGATGATTGAGATTTATTGATGCAAGAAAACTTTTATTATAAGACATTGAGTTACTTCAGAGAACATACTCAAGTGCCAACAAAAATGAGTTGCCGAATATTGATATCTTTTGAAAATAGTCCATGTTCGAATCCCAGGCCAATACTAACAATCACAACGAGTCTTAGGCCGAGAACAATTCTCATATGCATGATTTAATTAATGAGAAGTTAAAAACTTAGCATGACCTCTGTAGATGAGAATCTCCTATTGACTATCATAGTCCACTTTATAAAGACTCTAGCAATCCTCATTCCAGTCTTTTGCCTAGACGTGGTCAAGCACTAATCGGCCTTTGGGGGAGAATTGCATTGATCGCAGTCTTCGGTACGTGCCTCATCAGCATCGACCGTAGCGGCACGAGCGACACAAAGCCCAAATGGGCAATAGTGCTATGCATACCCTCATTGCTGTTTTATATAGTATTGTTCCCAATCAGCATATGTTCGATCACGTCGATCTATAGTTCGGAGGTGTTCCAATTGAGATTGCATGTCCAGGGGCGCGCAATTAGAGTCGCCACAAACCAAGTGCTAGATGTAATCTTGACGTTATTGCTCATTCCACTATACAAGGGGATTACTCTCAATGGGGTTGCTTATGTGTTCATGGCAAAGTCGTTCTTAGGAACCGATTTTGTCTACGTTGTTATGCCGAGCACAAGTGGGAGCCCCTGGAGGAGATGTGGCAATTCTTTGGGAAATTCTTCTTGTGGAGGTTCAGGGCAAAGGAAATAGAGACGAGAAAGAGTATTGCAATGATACAGGCATCGAGCAAAGCAGCACCTGAAAATAGAGACGAGAAAGAGTATTGAAATGATACAGGCATCGAGTAAAGCAGCACCTGTGGACTCTAAGTGCTGCTTTTTATATCTATTGAAAATAGTCCATATTTGAATCTTATACCAATACCAACAATCACAATGAGTCACACGCCAAGAATAAATTCTATATGCATGATTTAATTGATGAGAAGTTATTTAGTATGACCTTTGCTAATGATAATCTACTCTTGACCATCATAGTCCACTTTGCAAAGACCATGTCAATCCTCATCTCAATTTTCTCCCTAGACGTGGTCGGGCGCTACTAATCAGCCTTGGGGGATGATTGCATTGTTTGCCATCCTCAGTATGTGCCCATCAGCATCAACCGCAGCAACATAAGTAACGCGAAGCCTAAATGACAGTAGCTTAATGCATTCCCATGCTGCTGTTTTATATAATATCGTTTGCAATTGGTATAGGCTCAATCATGTTGGTCTATAGTTCGGAAGTATTTCCATTGAGATTGCGTGCTCAAGGGCATGCAATTGGAGTCGTCACAAACCAAGTGCTAAGTGTAATCTTAACACTATTTTTTATTTTGCCATACAAAATGACCACCCTCAATGGGGTTGCCTTCGTGTTCATGGCAATGTCGTGCTTAAGGAGTGTGTTTGTCTATTGGTGCTGCTAATTAGTGTCGGGGGATGATTGCATTGCTTGCCATCTTCGGTATATGTCTCATCGGCATCAACCGCAATGGCATGAGCGACACGAAGCCTAAATGAGTAGTAGCCTAATGCATCCCCTCGTTGTTTTATGTGGCATCGTTCTCAATCGATGTAGGCCTAATCACGTCGGTCTATCGAAGTGTTTTCAATTAAGGTCGCATGCCCCTAAAGTCTCCACGAATCAAGTGCTAAGTGTAATCTTGACGTTATTGTTCATTTCGCTATACAAGGCGATCACCCTCAGCGGGGTCATCTTCGTGTTCATGGCAACGTCGTGCTTAAGGAGCATGTGCGTTTGCGTTGTTATGCCGGAGACAAGGGGTAAGACCCTAGAGAAGATGTGGCAATTCTTCGAGAAATGCTTTGTGTGGAGGTTGAGGGTGAGGGAAACAGAGACAAGAAGAACATCGAAATGACATAGGCATTGAGAAAAGCGGCTGGAGGGCGTCGGATGTGGCCGGGCTTTCGGGGAACTCCTCCTTTCTTTTCCCTCTTCCGGCGCTCCCTCTCTGTTTTAGTCTCTTGGTCGTTTTGTCTCCCTCCCTCTCAGTTCTCACCCTGTCTCCTCTCGATCTCTCACTTTTCATCCCCTCCTCACCCGCGCTCCCTCTCTCGCTTTTAAGGGCCACCGGCGGAGGCGCGCATGGCCTCCACCACCGCCAGCCTGCCGTGGTCGGCCTGATAACGACCCGCGGATCACGCCACGGCCCTGCTCTACCTCTGCTGCCTTGCACGTCGCTGCAGAAGCGGGGGCGTGGGAGACGTGAGGAGAAGAAATGAGGGGGAAACCGCCGGGTTGGAAAGGGAAAATGAGAATAAGCTGGGAGACGTGAGGAGAAGAAGAAAGGGGGAAAACCGCCGGGCTGCAAAGGGAATTTGAAAAGAAATGGGCTGGGCCGAGCCAGCCCAGCCCCAGGCCCAGTCGCTTTCCTTAATTATAATATATATTTTCACAAAAATTTAATAAATTCTATTGGTGTTAATGCAAATGTTCCTAATACTTATATGCTTATGCAATTTAATGAATATCATTATTGTTTAATCCTTAATTTTCTATGGAATAAAATCTAAAATGAATAGTCAGAATTTAGGTATTAACACAATTTAACTTAACTAAAAAATTAAAATCATGATCGTCTTGTGACTAACAAAAACTGGATTTCTTTGAGTACAATTTTTTACCTCATGGTTTTTTTCTCTTCGTACAACTTGACCGTTTCACCATGACAGTTAGCTTTCGAATTTTTCACTTTCAGTTCAGTAAATTAGGTTAAAATACTTTGAAATATGCTCCCTATTAAGTTTCAATTACCAATTCCTTTTGAAAGGCCTTTTATAGAATAACAGCGCCGTTACCATAGGAACCTCCCTCGAATAGCTAAACCTTTTTAACAACCTCACATGCTAGTCCTCCATAATAGTTTAAGTAATTCCTACATTTAAGAAGACATGCAAAAAAGTAAAAAAAAAGGAAAATGATTCTTAAGAAATCTATGTGACAAGGAATAAAAAAAATAAAAAACCTCCATGAGATAACTGACTTTTTTAATTAACAATGAAATCAGAAGAAAATTTGTGTGAATCACAAATCTACACAGATATGCACAGCGAAGTTGATGCTACTGTTCAATGTAAGAGGTTCCCGGAGTGACGATGGAGCCAACAAGGATTAGCACCATGTCAACGCCGTCACATGGATCTGCGCAACCTTCAATCTCGTAGTGCTTCATCGTGCCTTTTAACATCATGGTATTCCTTCACGTCATTCAATAATTTTACAGATGCAATTCTTTGCTCAAGCTATAACGACAGAACCAGTCTAAAACAAGAGCTTTTCAATTTTGACCGTGTAATTTTGTGTTTTGTGCAGAGGCATGCTCAATGATGCAGCCCTCAATCAATTTAGGTCCAGTGATTTTCTTTTGTAGTGATTTCTTGTACTAGTCCGGTTTGTGTATACCCAACTTGGATTTGCAAAGATGCACTAGTAAACCTTGGACAGGTGAGAACGAATCTTTTATCTGCACAGTCATCGTTCCTGAGATTTCTCATGAACATGTTAAACAAGAGCTCAATGAATAATCTAAACCTAAACTCAGAAAAACAATAAAACACGAATCCTCCCATGTTTATTTATATCATGGAGAAGCTGACTCCAATCCAAAGTGCAAAGCTGTACCCAACTTCACAGCACTAAGAAAACGCCGTAGAAATGGATATCTTCTTCTTCTTAGATTATTGTTACAAATTTAAGTGTGTAAATAAAATCTACTCAATTTATCTCATTGACATCGAGCACAAGTTCAACTCCTCATGTTCTTCACTTCAATAATGATGTGCTAGATCTTGCACGATCAAGCTGAGACGATCTCAATTTTAAACCGTGCTACATTTTTACTGGTAATATAGTGGGGGACAATCATGAATTGGCATGGCTTCTTAATCGACCATGGACTTACTTGAAAATCCAAGACTAGATAGGGGCTCAATCTAAATTGACTTTCTGGGATGAGGGTTTTACTTCTAATGCTCAAGCTTTTACTAAAATTTACTCGATGCCCCCAAAGTCGACTCAACTTACCATCTAGACTATCAAAAATTTGTATTAATGCTAAATTTGAGAGGCATCAAAATTTGCATTCGGGCTAGACTATATGCCTCATGCTATCAAGACACTCAAATTAATTATGATCAAGCCTATCTCCCCAGGTATGTAGTCAAACTACTTTAACTGAGTAAGAATTAAGCTGAACCACATAGTTGTGCAGCTTGAGTTGTTCATGAGTAAATTAAATTGCATCCATCGTTTGGCCTAGTTGAAGCGAAACACTGAACATCATCAACGGGGCGATCTAAAATCAATTCACAGAACATTTTCTCCTACAGCACATTTTGTTGATGGCCTTTAGTCAATAAGGTGCTTAAGCCATCTGCCCTAGTGCTTTTCTGATGAAAGTGTAGGCTCCACGAATGGTCTCATCTAATGAGCAAAATGACATCAGCTGTGAACTGAGAAAAAACTCGAGATGCATATTGTGACAATACCAATCAAGATCCAGAAAGAGAGCAGCTGTATTCATAAGTATCTGTCCAGAAAGAATGGCATTCCAAAAAATTCCTGTCAGGCTCATCTCCAAGTATACAACAAATGAGTCTCTTAATCACAGAACAAAAACTTCTATATTGAGGTTAAATTATTCTGTTCACAGGGATTTTATTGCTGAAAAATTGCTGATTAAGTCTCATGCTGCAGGCAAAAGAGTTGATGCACGCCGTCCATTTTAATCCTTATGTGAGAAAGATTGCACAGGAAGATATTTTGTGGGGCGGTCGGTCTTCACTCCTGATCTGTGCTCGTAGTACTCGACCGCTGCAGCACCAGCTAAAGCAGCCAGTGTCAATGCTTGAGCATGCAACCTGAACGGTGACAATGTACATATCAGCGAGTGAGCAAAATTAACACTTTGAGTGGCACTTGAGTCCATAAGAACGGCAGATGCATGAAACATGAATCTGAAGGAGAAATGTATGGCTAAACTACACTAACAACACAGGTAACCTAAACTATAATACATGATGCTAAAAGACTTCTCTTTTATGCACTATCCATAACTAGTGCCATAGATGAGCATGTCAAAATCTTCCTCCATTATAACTTTCTACACAAGATGCAATGACTGTAAAGTTCAATATTGTCACAGAAATGCCTAAGGAGACTCCTTGCTAAACCTAGGAGATGAAACTCAATGAATTGTCTGAAACAGGGTCCAACAGGAGGACTTGCAAAGGAATTGAGTACCAATACAGATATACCAAAATAGTAGTTCCATAATCAAGGTCAGATAAAACTAAAATCAGGACTAGAACAATCAGAGCTTATAACACTGAGACTGCGGAGAAGCTCATTCAACATTTGTAAGGTCCGCAACTCTTGCTGAGGACCACAATTTGCTTCATGTAGTACTAGAGACCTGTCGAGAACACATCTCATCTAGATACTTTTTGCAATCACATCGCTCCTATATCATTGAGACAGACTTCCATCCCGTCATGGGCAAAGTAATTTGTGCAGCTTTTCAATGTCAAGTTGCTCACTCATCAACTAAACTATTCTCGGTTAAACTTTTACAAGATTCTGGGTTAATTATTCCTTTCCAAGAGCTTATTATGACCTCAATCAAAAGCAAAAGAATTTAGCCGAGCAACTGCAGACGGTCAAACTATAGCTCGGTCGACTAAAGACAAAGAGCCTAAAGCCAATATTAGATCATTCCATCTCTGCATTAGTCACCATCTAAAGAGTTGAGCCTTGGCCTAGATCTACCCAAATCAGGTTCCAACAACATTCCAAACCAAGAGATCCTCTGCCTAACCTGCACGATCCTGGCGTTGTCGGGACACAGAAACTAGAAAAAACTTTAATCCAACCATACGAGGTTCAAAAGAAAAAGGCATAATATGCGACGATTAACCAGGCTCTTGCTCTAACGTGATTTAACAAGAAGCAAAAATAAAATTATTCGTTACCTAGCATGAATTATCTTGACGCTGGTTTTCATGGCGGGCTGAGACCAGTTGTACGCGATCGAACCCGTGATACCGCTAAGCCAAAGGCACCCTTTTCACAACAACACCGATACAAGAACCGAAATGAGATATTCGCCAGGAAAAAAAAAAAACATAGGAACGAACCATACGAAAGAGAAACTTTCAATTGATTTGAAGAACAGATTAAAAAGAAGAAAAGCTCATTTGTTTGATCGGAAAACTCACCGACGGTCCTGAGCTTGTGCTCGACGACCCAATGCCTCACGGCTTCCATGGTGGTCTTGGACTCTGCCATGTCCGAAAAAGGCACGAGCTTTCGGTGGCGGGGAGAGAGAGAGAGAAAAAAAGAGAGGTCAAAACCAATGGTGGTGGCGTGGCGAAGAGGCGGAGGGGTTTATATACGAGTGCGAATCTATGAGCGACAGCGAAGACAAAGTAGGATTTGTCAACCTGGGAAAAAAACCATGGGAAAACCATGGGCGGTTGGGGGTGCGTGTTTGGGTGCTGACGTGGACCATAGCCCTGAATCTTTGCTCACTTGGCAAATTCTCTACAAAAAGAACCCTTATTTTAATAAATTTTATTTATACGATGCACCTCGTAGTATTTTTCACAAACATTAGATTTTGACATTGGGACCTCTTCTCTCTTTCTCTATCCATTTAATAGTGCCAAAAACCAAAGCCCGAACGATCTCTTTAAATCATTAGAAAAAGTAAACAGTGAATTTTTGTAAAACATGTGGATAGGTCATTGTTGGCGATCCTTAATTTCGCAATTCTAATTTTAACGATTTATTTAAAAGAATTTTCGACAAGTACAAGTTTGCTTGGGTAATTCAAAACATTTGATATCATACAAATAAATAAAAATGTGCAACTGTAAGAGGGACAATGCCCCTCTAAATGATTGAATGAAAATATAATTAAGGTGTAACGATTATATGGCACATAAACATGAAATAAAATTAGCGTAAAAATCGATTTTGCCTCTCTCACACCTAAACTCTGCAAGCCAGATAAGGGCATTTTGGCGGAAAGCTTGTTCCAAACCAAAATTTCATAAAAGGAAATGGGATATATGTATTGAAATTTTAAGCCCATCACAAAAGTACTTAAAGTCCGGTCCATACCAAGATTTTATACAAAAAAAAAGGATACGTATGTTGAAAATCCTAAAATTAAGAGTGCAATGAGGACCATTCAGGCCATCTAGTTCTGGGCAATTCTTGCAAATGCTGATCCAAATCCCCCACTCCATAAAATTGGAATCGGTGATGGATGGTCCGAATTCTAAAGTGAGAACTGAACTGATTTTTTGATAGAGAAATCAAAATAGACATCTCTTCTTTGTCTTCTTTTTATTGGTCTTCTTCATCTCCGTACACGTCCGGTGAGAAAAAGAGGGTATCTTTGAAGGAAAAGACTTTCATGGTCAGGGCTCTCGTTGAAAGAATGGGTCTTATCTGAAAGTCTTTGTGATGCGAGGCTGCGTAGTTGAATG
Source organism: Eucalyptus tenuipes (assembly GCA_014182365.1). Lineage (NCBI taxonomy): Eukaryota > Viridiplantae > Streptophyta > Magnoliopsida > Myrtales > Myrtaceae > Eucalyptus > Eucalyptus tenuipes. The sequence continues at coordinate 40,344,617 of CM024544.1, read as the reverse complement.
ATTAAACTCTCAGCTTCTCTATCTTTGCCTAAAGTTTTGTACGTTCGTTCTCTTTGAATGATGTTATGGCAGGTGGCGTGAGAATGGGGAGGATCAACGTGCAGCATCTCACATGGAGTGACGCCAAGAATTGAATCTTGATTTGTCCTTTCTGATTAAGTAAAGTTATTGCACAAATTGACAAACATCTTATATGCCATGCCACGGATGAACCGATAAAAGGAGACAAGGATTAAATCGTCTTTGATTCATACGATTTTCGATTGATTTAAAACTTTCTGTCTTCTGTAAATGGCCATTCACCGTGGTTTTAATCTCGATCATGTCCACCCTTCGCCTCCCCCCTCGCCCAATGGTTCGCCTCCCACCCCAACATTCCTATGGCCATCCTCTCCAATTTCTTCCTCAGTTGGACCCTCAACTTGGTCGACAAGCTTGGTGTTCCTGATTTTGTTGGATCAGTTCCAAGACCAAGTGGTCCGATTCCCAGTTCATGGGTGGGATTGGACCGAAAACTACTTTACATAAAATTTGCATAAAAGTATACTTAATTTCTAAAACTTGAAAAAATACAATCAAATCTTACATTTGTCAAGTTGATTTAATCGAATTCTTCCATTATTTTCGTTTAATTTGGCTAACAGAAAATGCCAATATGAATTTTTTAAATTATTTTATTTATGATAAGCGACAATGACATGGTGCACTCCAACCTTATGTTTTATCATTTAACCACATGATCGTCACATAAAAGGAAAACACATATTTTAAAAAGCCACGTTAACATTTTCTATCAGCCAAATTAGACGAATTTAACAGAATGACTCGATCGCATCAATTTAATAATTTTTTCAATTCGATTGCATTTTTTTGTAAATTTTAGACTTTAATTATATTTTTCAAAATAAAATTTAAGACTTTCGTTACACTTATGATGAAGGAAATTTTTTTTAAATGGACAAATTTCAGCAAAGGTTGATTATTCGGGCCTGATCAGAGCCCATCTCGACTCGCCCGATCCCTGATCGGACGGCGCACGTCGTGTCCCGAGCGCGAAGGGCGTCCGCGCTCGGGAAGCTTCCGAGCCTTTCCCCGACGCGTGTAGCGTTTTAATATCATCGCTTCTCCCTCTCTCTCTCTCTCTCTGTCACTCGCTCCCCACCAACCTTCCTTCCTTCCTTCGAGAAGGACACTCCCGAGGCGGGCGGACCCTCCCGAGGCAATCTCTCTCTCTCGACTCCGAGGTTTCTGCCCTTTGCTTTATCGATTTGTTCGACCTCGAATTCTTGTTCTTTCTCGCTGTCGGAGTCAGCTGCCGATGATCCGGTCCGCGCATTGATGCTCGCGGTCGGTTCTCGCGTTCGCTCTTTGTCGATTTCTCGGGTTCCCGTCTTCTCAACCCGTCTCGCGGTCGTCGGTGGTCGTCGGTAGTGGTTCCGCCGCTTGGGTTCTTGGGTCGATTCGTTAGCTGGGTCTAGTGTAGTGACGGGGATGGACGTTCGAGTGTGGTCGCGGCCGTCATCGGGTGTGTTCTCGTGGTTCAGCGCTTTCTCATTGCATTTGATCGGTTGGAGTGTAGATGTAATCAGCAATTGTATGGGGATTCATTTCCAGCTTCTCCTACTCCTTCAGATTCTGTATATGTGTGGAATTCACCAGTGAAGTTATTAGGGTTTTTTTTTTTTTTTTTAATTCTCTTTGTTGTGGTTTCAGGAGAGTGAAAATGAGCAACCGATTGAGCCGCACCATTTATGTTGGCAATCTCCCTGGGGACATTCGCAAAAGGGAAATTGAAGATTTGTTCTACAAGGTCCTTCTTTTATTGCATGTTTTTGTTCTTGTTCTTTCATTTATTCGAGTGCCTTCTGGTTTTACGTATGTCTGTTTGAATTTTCTTCATACCCAATGTCTCCTTAGATTTTCGTTATTCTTTACCATTTAAATCTTTTCATCTTTTTCAATTGAGTTCTCAAAGAATGGATTTTTATCGAGAGATATGGAGTGTTTAGTTCCCGGGCATTGCATTAGGCACCTCATTGGTGATGATTAAGACGCCATTTGTTTCGTGAAAAATGAAAAATGAATGATTTGGAAAATATTTTTCAAAAGATGATCGTTTGAAATAATTAGTCAATGAATAATTTTTTTATCATCGATAATAGTTTATGTCTAAACAATTTTGTGAACGATGAAATTACCGTTCGTTCATTGTTGTAAGTGATTCAAGCGATCTTTCTAGGAAAATATTTTCCAAATCATTTCTTCTTTACTATTAATTGTGGAGTAAAGATTCTCATATGAATTGGGGAGATTTTTCTTTCTGGATCTAGTTTAGGAAAATACCTCAGGCTCTTTTTGGCAAAACTTCATCTTCTTTTCATTCCTGAATAGCGAAAATGTGCACGTGTGGTGGGGACTATACTTTTTTTTCTTTGCCTTTTCTCTCTTGTAAGTTCTTGTGACGATTTTCATTATTGCACTTTTGCAGTATGGCCCTATTGTTGACATTGAGTTGAAGATCCCTGCAAGGCCACCGGGTTATGCATTTGTTGAGGTCGGTATAGCTTAACAAGTTATGTTATAGAATATTATTCAGTAATCAGTAACATTAGGGTCCCCCATGTGTTTCAGTGGTGGTTTTGGTTCTGATATTATTCTGTTAGTTTATTGGATTCTTGATGTTCTTATGGCTCGACATACTTCATTCTTGTTGCAGTTTGAAGATCGTCGTGATGCTGAAGATGCAATTTATGGTCGTGATGGATATGAATTTGATGGCTACCGGTTGCGAGTGAGTTCTTTAGAATCTCTCCTTATTTTATAGGGAAAAAAGACATCTAAACTTATTCTCTGATTTCACTGCTATCTTGTGTTTCCCCATCTCATCTTTATTGTTGTGGTCCTGTATACAAGGTTGAACTTGCTCATGGGGGACAGAGGTCGCCTGTGGACCGGTACCGGAGTTACAGTGGCAGCAGCAGCAGCAGCCGTTCAAGGCGTTCTGACTATCGTGGTATATATATCTCTTGTGTTATCTCTTATAATGTTGTCAGCTCTTAAGAGTCTTATGTTTCTGATTCCATTTTGCAGTATTAGTCACTGGATTACCTTCCTCAGCTTCATGGCAAGATCTGAAGGTGCGCTTGTCTGGAGTATTGCATGTCATGTAACACATAAACATTTCCTCTTTTCCTTCATTTTGAGAATATAATTCTGATGGGAACTCCTACACTTTTTTGTTAGGATCATATGCGTCGTGCCGGAGATGTCTGTTTTTCTGAGGTGTATCCTGATCGGCGTGGTAGGTTTAGGGATTCCTTATGCACAGTCTCCTGCATGGACTAGCAAGATACTGCTGCTGATGAGTTCTGAGCTTTTCATGTTGTCATTACAATGCCTCTACAGGTGTGATAGGAATTGTCGATTATAGTAATTATGATGACATGAAATATGCGGTAAGTCCTCTCTAATCTATGTTCTAGTTTCTTTGGTCTTCAATTGGTTTATTTTGTGTCCATGTTAATCTGTCAAGGTTACGTCTCTCAGAGTGATTTCATGTTCCTTGTGTAGATCAGAAAACTGGATGATTCTCTATTCAGGAATGCCTTCAGTCGAGCTTATATACGGGTATTGTGAGATCAGTTAGTTGTTATAGGATTAATTTGACTGCAGTCACCTCATTTCTGGTCCTTTCTTTAGGTCAAAGAATATGATTCACATCGAAGCCACTCTAGAAGTCCCAGTCGAAGTCCCAATTATTCGAGGAGCCGCAGCCCCAGCTACAGCAACCGGAGTAGAAGGTTTGTAATGTTCTGTTATATTCACTTAATAATTATGTATGTACACTGCATAAGAGTAAGTAAACTCAAATTCTTTTGCAGCAAGTCTCCAAGGCCCAAGCACTCACGACGGTCTCCATCTGTGTCTCCAGCAAGGTCTGTTTCTCCGCGGTCACCTTCAAGGTAAACCATGCATCTCTTTGAGAAGTTTTGCTGCCTTCTTGGCATGCATGATACTACCGTTCAGTTTTTTTGTTTTATTTTTTATTTCTTTCTCTTTAACGGATAATAAAGGATTTTATCATCAGAGGGAAAAAAAAAACTAGGATCAGAAATTTACAAAATGAAAAGAGATAAAAACAAACAATGGAAAAGCATCAGAAGACTATAGACACAATCAGAGCAAGATAACTGAAGCCCAACAAAAGAGGTCTCTTTTATTTTGGCTGCAAGTATATATGGATCTTCTTTCTTTTGGTTGCTATGTGGTGAAGCAGTTCTGAGGGTCTTCATTGGAGGATCAGGGCATCATTTTGATTGACGTTTGTTGTAGGTCCAGATCAAGATCAAGATCTCCAATATCACCTGTGAGTGAATTTTTGTTTGGACTCTATCCTGTTTGCCCTACACGACATGAATGGGTTACCTTACGAGAGTAGGAATATTTTGAGTGCATCACAAGGATGTGCTGATGCCATTGCTTGCTTTCTTACTTGCAGTCATACAGGAAAGAGGAACCCAGGGGACAGAGTCTGAGCAGAAGCCCCAGGAGTGTATCTCGGTCCGCCTCACCATCTGTATGTGCCCTCATTGGAAATTGATATGTTTTTAGAGCATGATGCACATTATTGTCCTTCGATCTCCAGTCGGGCATTGATTATTTCTGCAATTGCAGGGCAGGTCTGATTGAACCGGTCATTCCCATAACATCTTAACATGCTCTTAGAGGGGGAGGAAGACTTGATCTATCGTTCTGAGGAACTAAGACTAGTTAGAGTATTTGAATTGCCTTCCAAGTGCAATCATTTTGATCCGCCAGCAGTTTGGTATTTTTAACCCTGGTTGAATTGAGCTTTAGTTAGTTATACTGCGTCTTTCTCTTAAAACCATGTCTCTTGGATTTTGCCTGGAGCCGAAGTCAGCTGCGGTTGCTAATTTTCTGTGTAATTAATTAGCTATGACATATATTGATGGGAGCGTGGCTATTCCTATCGAACCTGCATGCTTGAAATCCTGGCTTTTGTTCGGTAGTGTGATGACCACAGGAGACGCGGGATCGATAACTGGTTGTATCTAGCAGGACCGACCAAAAGCCATTGGGTATGAGTGGCCATCACTAGCATGGTTTGAATGGGAACTTGGAAACGAATATTGTCGTTTTGCTCGTGGAGTCAAAAAAGGAATTCTAATTAGTTACGCTCTGGCGGTATACTTTGAGACTAGACACGCCTATGTGCATGCCATAAGTTGATATGGCTTGATCTAGTATAGACGTCGGCTGGTCAAAATTGTCTGCCTTGCGTTCTTATTCCTCATGACATGAGCCTTCTCGGACCAATTGACCTGGTGTTCATTTATGTAAAGGGATATTCGCATATGCCTTTTGCGCTCTAACCCTCGTCGTTCCTTTTATTGAATAAAAGGAGAATATGAATTGTTCTCTTGCCACTTTAATCAAATGGCTCCTGAGCAAAGTAAGAGTCCATGTCCTTTTTCCTTCCACCTGATCTTGTCAGATTTCCTTTTATTCGACACTGCTAACCTCATGATAAGTTGGTGAGATCTTTTTTTTGTCCTAGATCAAAGTAGCGACTTAGGTTCAGGTATACACCAAATATCTTTGGTCATACTTTTTCGTAGTAGCCGAAAAATTATCCTACGAATCCATTTAACCCTTTCCTTGATTGTTGTCCTGATCGAGAACCCATTACCTATTCAGGCTCCTCAAGTTTTTATTTAATTAGGATAGGGTTGGGTACAATTATTGACCTGCAAGGTCAGTTCCTGAGTGAACCGTTTTGCTAGTGTGGCAATACATGATGGTAAGGGAAGACATTGAGCATACCTTTTCTTAGGCCTATTTAATCAATTTCTATATCTGTAGTGCATTTTGAGACAAACATAGATGATCGGTCGTATAAATGTAAGCTTAACCTGACCTCTTTTATCTTGTTTGCAAGGCTCAATTTGGAAAACCCTGTGCACTGATCGTTCATCTCAAATGTACCTACGAATCTTTGTTGGAAATATTACTATCATATTTATGACGTCCTAAGGAAACATGACTATTTAGTAGAATTGTCCAGCCTAAATCTTAATTTTACCTACTATTATATCTCCGATGATAGCTAATGTTATGCAACTTATGTCAGATCTAGTATGGACAACACCATTTGGGATCTCACAAAAAGAAATTATGGGTTCATAATGTCTCATTAAAGAGCTATTCCTTTTCACTCTTTGTATGTGATATACGGATTCTAATTCCTGTCATTAATGACTACTTTTACATGTCGAACTTCTGAGTAGCCCGGCCGAGGTACAACTTCTTTGATGTGTGAATGCTTAGAAGAAGCCATAGATCTAACACCGTTCACGGGATGCATCCTGCTAGCTCCACCAGTAAAATACGACATGGAGCTAAACCCGGGTTTGATGGTCAAACATGAATCATCTATGCTTAGCGATGTGAGATGCCAAATCTACTTTTCATGCCTGATCTAAATACGCGAATCCATCTTTTAACGTGTCACCATTCATCCTTTTATCCATAAATCAAAACACTTTATCCAAGACTTCGTACTTTATTAAGTGCAAGAATGTTTTAAAGGTAGAAGTAATCATGGCATGCTTTGGAAACTTTCATTATTAAGTTTTACGTAATGTATAATAACTTTATTCATTCGACTTGCCAAATACTTTTAATATGATGTTCCTAAGTCATCTAATTAAAATATATATAATTTCATTTTTTTTCCTTTTTATCGATGCGGGATATCAATATTTTTTTAGTCTATTGATTAGAAATACGTAAATCGAACGGAGGCGTTACCTGCGAGAGAAATTTGTTATTTACCTACGAAGTCCTTCCCGTTCAAGTCAAGGAACTTGTCCATCTGTAATTATAACAAAAAGAAAAAGAAAAATAGTATCCTGAACGGCTACGGCACCTGCCGCGAGCGAGATCCGAGGAAAACAAGAGTCCAAGGCACAGTGGAATTCGAACATCCTAGGCCGTCAACTTCCGATGTTCCTGTCCCTCGTGTCGGTCTCTGCAGATCACCCGAAAGATATCAGAGGGGCATGATCGGGATTTCACAGCAAGATAACGCATCATAATATTTCTAGTTTAATCATGAAGAACATATCCTATCAGAATTCGGATTTACAGAATAGGAAATTATCTAATAATATCGTGCGTCCTCCGCTGCACACTGGCACTATAAAATCTCGCCTCCCCACGCCTTGCGCTATCTTCTCTCCGAGTCTCTCTCTCTCTCTCTCGCTCTCTCTTTCTGGGTCTCTGCTTTTTTTAGCTTTCCGTGCCCCCAGGGAAGAGAGGGAATTTTCGTTTCAGAAGGTGCAGAAACAGAGCTTCAGCAACCATGCTTGTTTATCAGGATCTGCTCACGGGTACTGCAACCCTTTTCTTCTTTTTGCTGATGTCAAAGCACCTCTTTGTTTTTTTGACTTGGGTTGTCCGGATTTTTCTTTTTGGATTTCGTCTGCCTTGGTTAAAAGAATCTTTTGGCGATCGTTGGAGTGCGATCGCAGAAAGAAAAGCAAAGTTCTTTCCTTTTTCTTTTCTGGGTAGTTTGGTTTTTTTTTTTTTTTTTTTTTAAGGGAACAGTTCTTTGATGTTTAATCCATGGGATGCTGCAGATTTCCCTTGTTGAATTTCTTTGATTTTCTTTCAGTAGCTGAGGTTCGTCCGAATCAAAAAATATGTTTCGGCGATTTCCTCTGTGAATCTGAATTGTGTACAAAGTGAGAAGTTTTGAAAAGTTTTGGTGACCGGAAGCCTTGTTTGTTATTTGGAGATTGGTGGTTGTAATAGGAGGCGTTAAAGATCGACATAGTACGCATGATCTTGATGTGCCCATGTCTTCAAAGCCAATAACATCTGTGTTTTTTGTGGCGATAAGTAATACTCTTTGCTCTGCTTGTTACTATTTTCAGGCGATGAACTTTTGTCTGACTCCTTCCCATACAAGGAAATTGAGAATGGCATGCTCTGGGAAGTGGAAGGGAAGGTCAGAATCTATCTCCTCTTTGTTTTTTTAACTTTATACCTTGACAGGCTTATCTTGATTCTGTTTCAGAAACCGCTTTTTTAGTTTTGCTCATTAGGGATGGATTAGCATGAATAATATGCAGTAGTGCGTTTCAGATTGAATGGGAATAGGGTAATTTAGTGATTTAAAAATTTACATCAAGTTGCGATCATGGACATGCAGTGGGTTGTCAAAGGAGCGGTCGATGTGGATATCGGGGCCAACCCTTCTGCAGAGGGCGGAGGGGAAGAGGAGGGTGTTGATGACCAGGCCGTGAAGGTCGTGGACATCGTCGACACCTTTAGGCTTCAGGTGAGTGGATTTTTATTCCAGAGCTCTGGATGTTGTCTTTTGGAGCTCTTGGCCTCTAATTCACGACACGTTTGGGATGATGTGTTCTGGTGATTGCAGGAGCAACCTGCTTTTGACAAGAAGCAGTTTGTGACTTTCATGAAGAGGTACATCAAGTTGCTGTCGCCCAAGTTGGAGGGAGAGAAACAAGAGCTGTTCAAGAAGCACATTGAGGGAGCGACCAAGTTCCTGCTTTCTAAGCTCAGCGACCTCCAATTGTAAGTTCAACCCTGCAATTGTATCAGCTTCTCAATTGATGCTCGGCTTAATTAGTGCTTAATCTGTTTTCCGCTTCTGATTGATCGACAACCCGGTTAATTTTGCAGTTTCGTTGGGGAGAGCATGCATGATGATGGCACCATGGTGTTTGCATTTTACAAGGAAGGTGCTACTGATCCTACTTTCCTCTACCTTGCCCATGGACTGAAGGAAGTCAAGTGCTAGACAGGCTTTCTTGTGGGGGGACTTACTAGATTGGGAATGGTTTCTGTTCTATATACAAAGAGAAAGGGTATAAACTACGCGACGGGATGCCTTATTATCCCGTCTTTTTGTTTAGGTTGTTTTTTTAACTAAATTTAGAACATGGTAACTTTGGTTAATTGAGAAATAAAGTTTCGATGTTGATATGCCCTGCTGTCTAATAGTTGCTATCTTGGTTTCTAAAGTTATGGTCCTCTGAACCCTTGCACCAAAACTATCGGTATTTCGTACTGTCCAAAAACTGTTCAGCTAGAAGTCCTCTTTGATTATTTGTCTTATGGCATTTGGTCAAGATCCGATTCTGATCTCGGCCTTGCTTTCCGTCATTGAAATTGGAAACATCATATAACCTGGCACTGGCAATAACTCAATCTAGACTTCGAGCAAGGGAGATGATTCTGATGTGACCCTGCTCAAATGAATGGATTCTTATGTTGCGTAAGATTTTATAGAACCACAGGGTCTTGTATTGGCGTGAACAATGCCATACAATAACAAGAATTTGACCATCTACCATTTTGCATATGAATCCAATATATCCACCTGCTTCTGTCCTTGGCTATAGCTTTTGGCCTTGGATTGTGGTTTAATGTTAGTTTGTGAAGCAGGAGATAAGGCATCTAATATAATGGTCGTCACCAAAAACGGAAAAGGAGGCCGAGCTCTCTAAGGGGGCCTCAACCGTATTTTTTGGTCCGGGCATTGCATTGGGGCAAATCGCAACATTAGATCACCAGAATAACTATGCATTTTGTGTGCTCTTCTGTGATCACAGCGGGAGAGTCTATCAATAGCATATTGATGGAGCTATAGTAGTACGCCTTGGACCGAATCTAGTTTTCTAAGGAATAGATGACTTGCATTACTGCACGCATGTGGACACTCCATAAGATAGCTTCTTATGGAGGAGCGCGGTCCAAATAATGGTGTGACGTTAGATACATTATCCAATTTGGTAATGTTCGGTATATTATCTTACAGAACGCCAACATAATTTTCATTGCTATATCATGGTTTTGTCATTTTAATATTTTTCATAGTTTAGAATAGAATGCCATCGAAGGTGAATCGATTTAACTCAGGGGAACAGGGAAAACTCAAAATCGTGTCACTCTTACATCCATCATCTAAAGATAAACTGGTCCACTAACGTTTTCCCACAATAGTAGGTAGGGAAATTAAAGCCAAAATGCAGCTACCATTAGACACTACATTTGAACCATTGCCAAAACAGGAGTGAAGGTTTTGATGTCTGCAAGAACTCTTGACCGACCGATCACATGAAAATTTTATTGTTGTCAGTGATTGGCTTTCCCAGCCAGCGTATAAACATCGAGTCTTCTGAATGACATGTAAGCGGTACAAACTACTTGTATTCCTGCTTGAACATCCGTGAGTTTCTTTAACTGATACAGGCAGAGCTTGAACATTTCCTCAGCCGCGTCCACTCAGGGAACCTGCATTCGCAGATCCCTCTATGCAAGGACTAGAATCTAAATTACTCCAAAAAGCATGATACATTTTTTCTCAATTCAGAAATGGACACCTCTTTCTAAACTATACAACAAAAGACAATAATTCACTTCTTATTCCCAGTATAGCCTCCTTCGAGTTCAGTGTCTTCTGAATCCAAATTGGAGATCAATAAGAAGTTTTGGCAATAGAGAAACAGCATAGTGGAGACTACCAGGGTTGAAGTCTTAATTTTCTTAAAGTGGTGTGAGGAAAGTCAGGTTGCCTGTTGCTCTTGCTGCATGTCTTTCTACAGTACTACTGCATGTATTTAGGCAAGGTGTTTCGGTTCAAAAGTTGATAAAAAGGAAACTGCTTCTGCATCACCACAAATTCCGGTTGATCTCCGAGTTAGAATTAGGAGATAGTGAACATAAAGAAGGCTGTACTGGAAATAGGAGGTGACCAGCTGTCATGTTGTTTTGTCTATTAGAATGCCTGAAGTTTCTCTTCTGGAACTTGAGAAAGCGTGTCTAGTACCCTTGGAAATAAATCCTTGCATAGAATGGATCGTGAAAGCTCTTGAGAACGCGGGTTCTCTTATGGTGGCAGTTGCAGCAACTAAAATCAATGCTTAGAATGAATGAGGACCCAGAACCTTCATATTACAATAGTATTTGCATTTGCAGTGACAGGCTAACTGGGTCGAGGGTTGGATCACATGGAAATCACAGCTTCCAATATATGCCTAGCCAATGCAAAATGCCAGCAACAATACCCCAGAAAAGAATCTCTGCAAAGATGACGTAAAGAAGAATTCCTACTCTTTTGGAGTGCCAAACTCCAATGAAGACATGCTTTTGGATCCAATGTACCTGCAATGAAATTTCAAACAGCCTTAACATCAGAAATAAAATTTCCTTTATGTGCGAGGTTCAACTTCTATAAGGATAACACTATCTTTGATTGGGTATCTGCAAATAGGGCATTTACTGCTTCATTAGATAAATGTTACAGGGGAAAGAAACAACAGCTCAACTGAATGAAAGAACAAAATATTTCAGTATATTCTGAACATGAAAAGAGGAGGGGTGGATCCAACAATGTTTCATTCTTTTGGCCAATAGTCCTAATTTATTTCAGAGCCCTTGTCATTGCAAGGGTTCATGGAGAGACTCGCAGAGAAAAGCAAGAACACCTGAAAGGTTGTAGTAACATACCAGGTTATTACGGGGGTCATCATAATACCACCCATTAATGAATGCTGCAAATATGCCTTCTGCTGCCATGACATACACCAGCATCGCATTCATGCCAATCCATTTCAAGGGAAGAAATGGGAGATGCAGACCCCATACATCAACCTAGCATAACAACATAAAACTCAGTCATCTATCACAAGTTACACTTATAAGGACACCCACCACCAGCCTCCCCAACAGTTTTCCCATAAAGATGGACTGCCACATTTTAAAGGAGAACATTACATAAGTAAATTGTTTTCTAATAAGTTAGAAGAAATTGTCCATCATGATCTTCAGGAGATGCCTGCAAATTCTTGTATTCGCCAAGTAGACTTCACTTGTAACTAACATAATGTGGTGTTAAAACAAATTATTACTAGGAAGCAAACTCCAGGAATGATCTGCTAAAAGTACTTGTACCATGCTGATATGCTTGCCACTCCCATTAATGTGCCTAAATTAGAAGAATGGACACACTCATCTCAATTCAATTCAGCCTTGATAATGAAATCAACTAGGTTAAAGCTTAGCCATGTAATATACATTTTACTTTACAGAATTCACGCCAACTGTGTTTCTATGTAGTCAGATCATTCAGTGCAGACAATTGACGACAGAACAAAAATTTACTGCAAAAAACATGAGACAACAAGATATATACCAGGAAATAGAAGGCTGAGAATACCAACGCTGCAGCACCAGCTGTTACGCAGACATAGCTGAGTGTATATAACTGCTTATTTAAAGGAATTGCTGCATCCAAGGAAAAGAAGTATCATGCAGACTAAGAGCTGCATAAAAGAACAAATCAAAGTTGTGCATATCATATTATAAAGATCTCACCATGGGTGAAATGCAAAATGATTCCCAAAATAAGCAAGGAAAGACCCATGAGAACCCAGTGCTTCAGTCTGGTTGAATGATTCTGAAACAGTTTTCATCAAATAAGTCAAGTAAGAAAAGACTAAGACAAATTCATTCTACCTAGACTAATGGACCTACCTCCAAGTGCAAGAGCACATGACCGCAGTGCACTCCAATTATTGCGGAGAGAATAGCAGATATTGAACTGCAAACAAAAAGATCCACTTTAACCACTTCGCAATTATCATGATGATTCTGCTACATAAAGATGGGGACAAATTTTGCAGAGCATTTGATAGATTTTACAAGGCAGTAGGTGTGTCAGGAGTGACCCACTGCACAAGGCTCCCATGCACTAACCCTGCCCAGTGGGGAAGGTGTGCCCATGACATGGAGCCATCAGAACAAAGTGGAGTAACCCCAACATCAAGCCTAGGATTTTTACATTGAAGTGGGCTAAACTCAAGAAAATGCTTCAACAAGTCGTCAAGAGAAGAATCCTTACCTATTTAGGGACAAGAACCACATCCCAAGACCTGTTTGCTCAGACTATAGAAGATACTACCATACTATTAACAGTACCTCAAAGGAAAAGTTTGGTATGACATAGAACACAATATGCAACACAGAGAAATATGTCTTGGACCCTGTTCAATACAAAGCTTCACAGAATAAGTTTAACTATAAAAGCTCCAGATTGGAAGTTGATTTTTTAAAAATTTAATGGGGACTATCAGATGGTATAAAAAAAACTTGAGCCACAAGCTAATAGCCATCTGAAAACAGCAAAATAAAAAGACTCAACATCTTAAGACAATAATGCTTGACAGACCTCAGAATTCCTTCAGGTTCAAAAGGTGCATAACACCATGCTGGAGCATCATTCCTCATCGGTCCCTCATATGGAGAATTCACAGTGCAATCCTGCAGCACTTCCGAGACAATAAACCATTATAACTACCATAGATTACTAGTTCGCTGACGTGAGAGTTAAAATCTTTTGATTTAGCAAGTGAAATCATCTTGCACCTTTGATCTCTTCCAAGCTGGATGGTGATACATATGATTAATTCCAAGAACTTCTCTATCAACGTATCCTACCGCATTACATGGAGGATCTAAATTTCCTCTCGTGCCACAAGTTACCTAGAATTGACATAGAATTATAAGAATATTTGACATGCTTTTTAGGGTATTGTGAGACTAGGATGCAGAAAGGACTTACTCTGAAAAACTTCCCATAGTTGGGATTATCTCTGTCCTGGACTGTAAATTGCCAATCAGGAACATATATCCCGTAAAGAATAGCCAAGTAAACAGTAACAACACATGCTCCAAACAACCTGATATTTGACATAGAAAATAGCTGCTTCAGCAGATGCATCACTGAAATGGCAGATCCAAGAGCTCCTGTTGCCAAGAAAGTTGGTAAATTTTGGATACCAACCAGTGCCAACAATACTTTTTGAAGATTGAGAACGAGCTGGATGATTCATAATTCTCTTGTGGATTTTTTGTAAAAATCTCAACCAATGACACCACCAAATATGCAAGAGCAATTCTCTGAAAGTAAACAATACACACATGCACTGTTCTGTCATTGGGCCAAAACAAAAAAGACACTACTATCAAAATCAAGATTTACAAAAAAGGACGTGAACTATAAGTACAAGTAATCGTATTACCTGGAGAATGCCACACCACCTTATCATTTTCATATCAACGCCATACGATAGTTTGTCAGGGGCATGTGAATAACCTCCTGCATCACACGATGAAACCAGGTAAACATCAAAACTTGCAGAAGAAGAAATACAAAACTTGTCTTCGGAACTGCATATCACTAATATAATTCTGCTTTGAAATCACAGAAGAAGAAATACATGTACTATTACAGATATCTAACCTTGCAGAAGTAGACCCCAGAAGAGAAGCTTGAGAGTCCGCAATATCACTTTCTTAATGGCTGCAAACCGATCAGGAATTCTCTACAGGAAAAGACCAAAAAGTTGAAAGAAGAAGCCCACAGGGACTGCAAAACCACAGTTCCGTTCTTTCAAATAGAAAATGCTAGGAATACAAACCTTAAGAGCAAGCGGAATGGCCATACCCACAATAAAAAGAAAGAAAGGCATCACAAAATCAGCAAGGTTGCAACCATTCCACGGCGCATGTCCAATCATAGGCCATTCTCCTCCGGCATCATCCACCAAAATCATCAGCTAAAACACAAAAGAAACTTAGATTCTAATATGAAAACCGTGCGAGAATCAAATTGCAACCAGTACTGAACATGCAAATCAAAACCATGCAAATCATCCATAAAAAAATACCATTTTTCCACCCCTCCCCGTCGGCCAAAACCATTCACCAATGCGCAGTAAGCAGCCATTCACACATGATAGACATGCTACGCTATCAGAGGAAAAGCAAACGGAGCTCTCGGAAGCATTGAAATTGCAACTCGAAAACTTACCGAGTATAGAATTCCACCAAATCAGAGGCTCTGTCACCCACCACAAAAGATCAGCTCAAGAACTAAAAACACATAACATTAACTAAGTGCTTCTCGCAAACACGTCGAACTCAGTATTCGAGTACAAGAACAGCAGAACAACAGACAACACGGACTCACAGAGCATCCATCAGTCAACTCGAAGAAAAGCTTAACCGCCCAAGCAATCATGAAAAGCCGAAAACAATCAGACAGGAAGCTCCCGCAACAAGCACAGAACTTCGCCATCACAACTGAACACACACCTTGAATTGTTGAGAGAGAAGAGAGGAGAGAGAGAGGTGGACTGTACCGCGACGGTGAGGCCTCTGAAGATGTCCAGAGAAGCGACGCGCTTCGGTTTCCGGAGCTTGTCGCCGGAGATGCTGGCGTCCGGCATGACGAGGGGGAGTTCGTGGTCGCGGGGAGCGGCCTGGGCTTTGATCTCCGCCATTTCCTGCGCTCCGGCGACGGCAAAGTAACGCAAGTTCAACGGTGAAGGAGGAGGAAGAAGAAGACGAAACGCTGTCAAACTAAGCGACGAGACTGGGGAAACTGTGCATGTGCTAGTCGCAGGATAAGTCGAGTTTCTGAAATTATAACTTTCAGCCCCCGAACTTTCAGTAAATTGTATACCGGTGATGGCGCAAGATGCACGTGTGCGATTTTGTCCTTTTAATATATATCATAGGGCCATAATTTGCGGCTCTGATGCCCTCTGGGCCTCTCGGAAATCGTTTATTGACCTCAATCATCCAATCGGGTCTCCTCGGTAGGATAAATAAGTCAAAGAAGCGGATGCGATGCTTGATTAAGATTCGTATGGCGTTCTTCTGCCTGTCTTCTTTGTTTAATCATTGCCAGTTTTCAATAATTCAAATCCTCAGTTATCAAAGACACATCTTTTGTGGGGACCATCTTGAGATTCTCGCATCTTAAAAAAGCGATTATGTATGATCTTTAGTAGAATATCTAAATGTTAATGAATAGAATATTTAAATATTAGTGATACAAAATCTTACACGATGCGTATCTCAAGCAAAAAAGCCATACCAAGCATTAGGGTTTATTTCAATGGTTTTGCTTAAGAAAAAGTTCGCAGTTTCGATAACCATCGTACGACAAGTGTCTTTTACCTTGGATCTTAACCAACTTTTATCAAACAAATGACTAAGATTTACACTCGAGATCTCAACTTAATTTTGTTACCAACGGGCTCCTTGTTCCCTACTCACTAGTGCAATTCGAACAGAAATCTTTTCAACAATCATCAACGATATCTAGTTAAGAGAAACTGAGTTTGCCAGTACTCGACTCATTGTGTCCTGAACTCATACCTCGTGCATTCAAAAATTTGGTGCCTTGAAGTCACTTCGATTTTATTTCTTCGTACTTGTCACCAACACAAACTTAACTGGCACTCAATCCCGTCCGCTACTGAAAGCATGATCAAAGACAATAGGATTGGTCTGAGCTGCTCACCTTCTGGGTTGCGAAAAGAGAGGGGTAGCAGTAAATATATACTTGCTCAATGATAATTTGTGCATTTTAGCATTAAACTATTTCACGACTAGTCAAAATTGAGTTAGAAACCCATATGGTGTTAAATATATTATAATTAAGATAATCATATGGAGTAAATGAATTATAAGTAGATTTAAATGAGTCAAAATTTTTATTTTTCCATTCAATCTCTCGCTTCACTCAATCTCGCGCCGCTTTCCACATCTTCACCTCAATTTGGCTGAGTTTTTGTAGTACGAAAGTATTTTAGCAAATATAGATCGGATCAAGTATGAATTGGGCAATTGGGCAATGAGTTGGGTCAATTATGGGTATAGGTTACTATATTTGTATTGCATGGAAACTTAATCAAAACTGGTTAAATGAATTTATATTGGGTCAAAAATGGATTTATTTGGGTCAAATCATTTATGACCCGATATACGTCCCACCCCCACCCGATCAATTGACAGGTCAGTCCATTTCTCGGGATGTATGAATCGGAATGTACCTGAGGTTGCAACAAAAAAGTTGAACTCCAGATCCCAAAAGCAAGAAGCTCGATAGATCAATTCTCTTTGGCAGTCGGCGAAACTTTACAAGCATCTGCCCTGCTTATAGTCCTTTATATATGCCCCTCCCATGAGTTTCCGCATCTTCGACTTTAATAAATAGCATATGATTTTTGAAGAGGAATGATAAAAGAGCTGACGCAAGCAACGGTAATTGAAATCCATCCAACAGTTTCTTCTAGTGTCATACGGTTGAAGAGTCCATTAATGGACAGCAGAGTCTAAATTAGCTTGAATATGACCACCTTCCTCTGCAATGCATGTTTCGGAAGATTCGCCATTTAAAGGAAAAAAACAATCAGGTGTCATTTGAAAAGCCATTCACAAAGAAAGAAAGCGACTAGTTGGTACTTGTGTTATTATTTCATATAATTCGGAAATCACTGTGATCAAAGAGATTAAAGGATCAACTGAAAAATTCCAATAAATGGAAGGCAAATCAGGCACATTGATAGGCAGAACTCTGGTCAGTAAGCAACCAATCTCGCTGTTATCATCAGAGATGCGCTTCAACAGAAGGCAAAGCTATGTCATTGCATTACTTACAACAACTCAGCCAAGCAAATATTGCAGGCTTAAAAAGACAATGCCTTCTGGAGCACATTCGAGTCTGATTTGGCTAAACTGCATCATCCCAGAGAGGAAAATAGCAAATGTAAACTGAACAAGGCATAAACAGTTCATCTAATTCGATTATCATTGGTTAAAAACCAAATAAGCTAATTTTATTTCTTCTATGGATGCTTTGATTCTTTTGAAGTCTCTTAAGTTAATTTATATTTTCTTCTGTGGATTCCTTAAGTTCAAAAGTAGAAAAGCTGATTTTGCCTTTCTTTACGGAGGACTCATAAGTACTGAGTTGACATTATATGCAGCTGCCAGAGCAGTCCATCTTGTCTGGCAAGATTTGCAACACAAATGTGATTTGCAACCTCAACTAACCATGCAAGTCTCCCAGCCAAAAAAAAAAAAAAAAATTGCTACAGTGGAGCAACAAGGAACAACATCAGCCTTTTAGCTTACCATTCTAACCTCTATCTGCTAGTCATGGCATCAAAGTCCCAGGTTAAACCCTTACCAACGAGCTGGTAGGACCTACTTCACTTTAATTTAAGAAATCATGTTAGCAAGTTTAGCAACCATGCTCATCAGGCACATGCGAGAGAGAGAGAGAGAGAGAGAGAGAGACTTTTCAGGGACATAGATAAAACCTTCCAACTAGAACAGCTATGATGGTACTGCGGCTCAAAGCCACAATATACAAAAACATATGTATTGATCTTCACTCAGGTTGATTCAATCAAATAACTTTGGCTTCACAACTTTTGTGGGGAAATAAATTCACTTAGTCACAACATTCTTCCTACTATTCTCGACTGACCTCATATGAGGATCAGAACTCGCATAACTCACTATACAGAGCTTAAAGAAATGGTCACACAAAAAAATTGCCAAAACTTAGGACTCCTAGACTCCTACTAGAGGTGTAATCTGCACAACAAGCGATTGATGAGGACACAGAAGGTTGGGGGCACCAAAAGATACACGAGCAAAGACCAAAAAGAAGAGTGCAGAGGAAATGGAACAGGCAAGGCATGGCAAAAAGTTCTTTGTGTAAACATACATACTCAATGCCTTCAATTCCAGCAGATAGATAAGCAATCTCTACCTTGAACCTCAAACAAAATGGATCTTGGCTCATCTTATTGTAATTTCACTTTTCAATTCCAAGTTCTTTGGAGATATCTCTTGTAAGACTGAACTGCAGCGTGTTATGCCAGGGGAAAAGGGTGCGAGTAACTGGAAGCTTTCTCCGTAGATCCTGCATTCATTGCATCACAACAATACTTAAGTGATCGAAAACTCGTAGGAAGTGTATTCAAATTCCATAAAACCTTATAGAATATGAAAACAAGAACAAGCACTATATCAGCCAGAAGAAAGGATGTGACAATGGGTAGCTGTTATCTTTACAATAATAAAGCAGTAAAAGGGTGACAACTAGCAAAGGATAACATGGCTGAGATAAGAAATCATTAGGCAGATGATGAAAGATACAGCGCAAGCATTCAGAGTTACTCAATAGCCACCACTTTTCTTCTGGGGAAAATCAAGCTTGTGCCTTTCAAGTAAGAGATACGTCAAAATGCCATGAAAATGACCCAGTAGATCCTTAATGAAGTACCTTGGAAAGTAAATGGTTACCTTAAAGGTGTTGTCCGGCAAATTGGTATATGATGCCTGCATTGATAGATTTTAGAAAATCAATATGCTGATTGAATTAACAATAAACACATAAACAAACCCACTCATACCTCAAGAGAACCCAAATACTCTGTCTCGTGATGGCGAATTATACTAGCTATTGAAATAGCACAATCTTCTGGGGACTGGAAGAAGTAAATGCAAATGCCAATGAATTCAGCACATCATGGTATCTTGTCATTAGATTGTTGGGCACTAAAAATGGTCAAGCAAGCAAAGAGATGATGGCCCCTAACCTGAAATATAGTTGAATCTTTGCATTCATGCTTTGTATCTAACTGCACATTTCCCTCTTCAAAATAATGAGCGCCCACCTAAATAAGAACAAGTGTTATGTTTCCCATAATTCAGATGGATGAGGCTATTAAGAAGGTGGGAATGGGGGAGGGAAACCAGCTCAGAATACCTGCATTTTGCCCCTTAATTCAAGAATTTGTATATCATCCTTAAACTCGATGTTCCAGACTGAGCGCCAACTTCCAGTGCTGCAAATATGTCAAAAGCAACAAGTAAGTTGCTAATAATCAATTTTAGAAGCTAATAACCAAACTCGCTGATTAAAAACTGAAGAGCAGAAGGCATTGTTCCACCATTTTCTGTTTAGATGGATTTGCAGCACCAAAGAAAGAGACATAGTTACTTGATAATTAATTATGAACTTCACTGACCAGAAATTTTGTGGGCTATTTCTAGCAGCTTGAATAACTACTGCAAGCTCAAAATCAGATCCTGGTCCCTCCACATCTTTACCCTTTGTACAGTAAACTGAACAGACGCCTTTTGGATAAGCCTCCCCAACATATTTCAGAACTTCTGCATCCAAAGCACATCTGAAAGAATCAAGGCGGAAAAGGAATCATGAGAGCAAATTATTTGACTGCCATAAACAGGAAGGACTCATAGGTTATTTCTAGTTTCACAATGTATCAAGCATCACACAAGGAAAGCCTCAAAGTCTATTTCTAGTTTCTGGGTACCCAGCATTTCTCCAAATAGCAGTGAATTCATAGAATAAAGTACTTGGCTAAAAAAAGTATCAAAGATGAAAATAGGGCATGCCGTAATGCATATTCACTTTTGCTTTTACAGCACGGTTCTATGAACCCCTCGAATGCGAGACATCAAGGTAGCAGAAAGAGACGTACAAAGGATGGAGGATGGAAAAATAGCTGTTATGGGCATGTACTATAAAGCACTCATGAACAAAAGACATATTCTGGCAAGGACGAGTCAAGGGACCTATCAGGAAACAAGAAATGCACCTGAATTCCTCAATATACGGAGATGGAAGCTCTTCATCAGTTGCAGGTCTCACGTCTGTACAAACCTGAACCAAATTAGCAGATAATCAGAGAAACGGATCGCATATTTCACACAAAAATCCTCAAAAACAAAGAGCGACAAGAAACAACGATGCCGCATAAGCTTGGGCAACAATGTGGGAAACCAAGACTAGGTAGCCAAAAGCCCCAAGATAAAAGAACAGAAAAAACACAAATGCACGGGACCAAATCGGAGTTCCATCAATATACTCATTGAAGGCAGATAGATAATCAAAAGACTGCAACACTTCGCAACACTCACTTGCTTGACGTGGTCGATAATCCCGACTTGTGCAGTACGCGGATCAAGGAACTGATTCTCCTCAAGCTCCCCAAACGATGTGATCAGAACCTACAGGCACACCGACGTCAATGCGCGAGCTTTCACACCTCTCATCCAGGCACAAAAAGACACGAAACAGCGCATTATCAACACCAATAGTACAACGCAACTAATCCAAAAAAGGCGAAACACTGAGTCAGCCAATCTCCGGCGGAGCGGATCTGGAAGACCCACTTCTCCCATTCCGCGGGGCATGTCGAGGCAAATCATCTGAGCCTTGTTGTAAGCCGGGAACGCCTCCGACGCCGCCTCGCCGTACGCCCCGTCGTCGTCCAGCACCGATCTCACATCTGCAAGACACGAAGACAACCGATCCGCGCCCCGCTCGATCACCAAAGCCCAAAACGAACGCATGAAACCGAAAAAAAAAAAAAAAAAAACGACAAAGGCAAGCACAGAGGATGGCCCCCGGGGGGGTTGGTGAACCTTTAGCGACGTATTGGATTTCGCCGCCGGGGGAGTTGAGGAGGAACCACTTGGCGATCTCCTTCTTCTGCTCGCCGCTGAGCTCCACCTCCGGAGCATCTTCCTCCGCCATCGCCCCCTCCCCTCCTCGCTGAGACGCCGGTTCCTCCGCTCCGCTCGAGGAGAGAGAATGCGGTTGCGGATTTCGGAGGAAGAGAGAGAAACTGAGAAGCGAGAATGGTGCGCGGGGGAGGAGGAGCCTCGTCGTCTGCGTGCGGCCACGTTCCGCGAGGCGAGAAATGATTTCGGTGTGTGGCCTCTCCGCCTGAGCGAGGGGCGGTCGCGAGTTCCCAAACGAGCTGGGCGGTACGGTTGAACTCGATTTCTCGATATTTTCGGTTTCGTGAGCGTCGGATCAGGGTTGTTGCGGTGGAGACGCGGGATCTCGTCCGTTCATCCGGGAGGCCCTGTTCCCGGGGATTTCGTCTCGCTTTTGCTGCGATTGGGGGCTACCGAAAATGATCTTCGACGAACCCTCCCTCTAAAACTACACGATTTTTTAATGAGTTGATGATATATTCTTTTTCAAGGTATTAAGTATTTGGTTTTATTAACTTTCATCATCTAGTTAACAATTGCACATGAATACGGCAGAATAATTATCCAAAAGATCATATGATTTACTAATTTAATTATAAATTTTTTGAAATCTTATCAATTTAGTTATAAGTTTTATTATTTGGAAATTTGGCTGAAAGGACTGCATTAAAATGAAATTGACAAGTCGTGAAAGATTTAAAATTAAATTAGTACAATTAAAAGGTGAATCAATATCCATATAATAAGATTGAAAAAAGATATGTCATGAGATAAGTGGGAATCCGTACGCGTTTCTCTCGCTCTATCGCATCACAGGCAGCATGGTTTCTTGCACAGGGCAAAAGCATTTGCCTGCTTTCTTCTTCATAGGGCCCTCAAGCTTATTTCCAACGGGAGAGATGCATGGACGTGATAACTTGAGGGCTTATCTCTTTCTAGACAATGATAGACCCCTCAGCGGCCAGGCTTCCAGTTTATGAACTTTAGAAATGGGGGAATAGACGGAAAGAAAAGAAGGGTAAGGTGAGACCTAGCTTGTGGGGGAGTTTGATCAAATAAGGTAGGCAAATGTTAGTTTTTGGCAACCATTCCCAATGAGTTTTAAAGTAAAAATTAGCATTGGGAAGGCTGAAAATTCAAGACAAGTGCTGATTATAAGTTTTATTTATTCGTGACTAATGTGCGTATGAAAAAAATTAGGGGCATCGTCGTCTGTCCTCCATGTTCTCTCACGTGGGCTTCCGTTTCTTGTTCTCTCACGTGGGCTTCTGTTTCTTAGATTTCATCTTGATGTGCGCTACTTCTTGTTTCAATATAAACAAGGGCATTTCTCATTACATTGTGAGGTGCGTAGTTTAGTTTTAAATTGCCTGGTGCTTTGTTCTGTTCATCCAAGTTTTTGCTCTGTCTTTATGATGGCCACTTCTGCAACAGCTTAAAGTGACAATGTGTGCGTTTAACTCTGTAAAACCAATCGAAGAGCGTTTATCCATCCACAAGAAATTTCTAAACCAGGACTTTCAGTTTCTGCTTTAGTTTGGAGGGATTGTTGTTTGCTCTGTGTTTCCCAAGGGTTTCATAGTTTATCATCCCTGTTTTTACGGGGTAGGAGTCCACTGCATTAGGAGTCACTTAGTTCGGTCCATCGTTCATCCGAGTCTAGGTTGAAAGGACGTTTTCTATAATTGAATACGGCTGTATTCTTAAATTGCCCTTCCGAAGCTTTGCATTTCCTGGTTACATTTCACAATCTAATAGGTCAAGGTCTATCTGAACCTCCTTGATGACAATGTTTATATATTATTGAAATTTCAGACGTTTAGAATTAAATGCGTCGGTCACGAAATTTATATCAAGCAAAAATAAAGCATCCATCCAGACAAGCATAGTCAAGCATGATCTAAACCAAATTATTGATTTTCTAGGCAGGATTTTCCATTTCAATCTTTGCCCAAATTATAAATGCAAGCATTACATTCTCTACAATAAAATAACTTCCAATTTTCTCATCTCTGAGATAGACACCCACAAGCAAGCACTTCTACGTAGCATGGACTAGTTATTCTCCACGCATGACGTAAAAGCAAATTGCTAATACAAACCAATATTGATGCCAAGATGACGTCCACAACACACGTTAATCCTGCTCAGAGACCTGGCTAAAGTCGATTCCGCACCATAAAGGGATAGGACTAATGAGCTATCTATTTATAGAGCCCCTTCCTGTTTACGAAATCCGATGGTTCATGAATTTCAGAGTGAATACGAAATGCTCAGCAACAAGCAAAAATCAGGACCATGATGCACGACAGGCTGAAGAAACGAAAAAGAATTCAATAAGTCAAATCATTGTTACAGGCTAACTATTAACCCATTTGAAGCTAAAATGAAACTAATTATACTTGCTATTTTCCAGAGTTTCCTCGATCTGTTGTTGGTGCACTGGTGAACTGTCCATATGATCATAGTGTCAGAAAATTTCCAGGAGAACTGCTAATTACAAGCGGCAGTTATTCTCCTGCAAGCGATCCGGGGCTCTGATGCTCCACAGTTGAGTTCACAGCTTTTATGTATGCATAGTTCCTTATTGCACAGTTTCCTGCACTGAAAAAGGGAATTAAAACAATGACGCAATACTCATCCTATACGATAGAAAATCACTGAGTGAGAAAGAAATTAAAATGGATCCAGATGCATCGACAGAAGTTCCACAATTATGAACTCAGGATCAGTCATTTCTTATATTACCAAAAGATACACACAGAACCACGCCTATAGTAGAACACAAAATGGCGCATAAACCAGAAGAAAGAAAAAGAAAATCCTACTGGACTCCTACAGATTTCCTAACACTATCTGCTTATATAAAGAAAACTACTTTTACCAAACATAAGGGTATCAATTCTGCCACCACCATAATTCTCTCCAACATGTCAGATATTGTGCATCAATAAACACGTTCTGCATGCAGGAGCATGCTCCTTGGAAAGAACATAATCCGATGAAGGAATGAAAGTACATAGTTAGGAAAACAGTTCTCCTGTATGAGTATGGAGGAATTCTAGGGAGTTATGGTTAGTTTTTCAACATGCAGCAAGGAATACATTATTTTAATCATCTAATCCTCCTGTTCTCTAGCCAACTTTTAAAAAGTTTATTTGCTTTGCCATGACAATTCATCAGGCTAGACATAAATGGCATGTGTAGTTTTGTGAAGTCAGCAACTTACATAAAATCATCCATCTGAAAGTTGGAAAAATTCTAAAATCCATCTACAACTTTGATGCCAGCATTCTTGTCCCACTCCTCAGGAGGGGCTGCATCTGCCATTATCTTCTCCTGACCACGCCAAAGAATCTGAAACAAGAATTAAAACCTCACATAAGTTCACACTGCATGCGCAGTCATTAAAAGACACCATTAATACAGCAAACATTGTCTCACCTTGTCAATGACACCAAATTCTTTGGCCTTTGTGGCATCCATGTAATAAGGTCTTCTCATGACATTGGCTACAGTCTCTATGGACTAGAGTCATTCAGAATTAGCATTAGTTATTCCCTTGCCCATTAAGATATGCAGATATGCAGAGAGAGGGAGAGAGAAAGAGAGCTCACATTCCCAGTGTGCTTAGCCAAAAGCTTTACAAGAGTATCCCTATTGGTTATCACCTACAAAAATAATCAGAAGCAACACGAACATCATGAATAAAGAGACTATGTGCCCAGTTCCAAGTCAACTTATTTTGCACACTTTTGCACAGAGTAGCAAAATGCCTATTATGGTTATGTATAGCTCAATAGAATATTGCTAGACACCTCTTTTGCACGGATAAGAACATCGCTGGCTGGCATCAACCCAGAGGATGGGACACGAGGTTGCTGGATCATCGCTGAAACGATATTGTGTTGACATCAGACAAGAAAAGGATGAGAGCAGAGCACAGCAGATGAGTAGACAATACCAACGCACCTTTGGCATGTGGCATCATAAACCTTTTACCCTTAGATCCCGAAGCAAGAAGCAGACAGGCATGTCCTATAGCTGCACCTACTGCAACTGTATGTATCTGCAAAATTTAAAAAAATAAATGAATAAAAGTGAAAATGTGAACGGTTCAGCACTCAAATATTTTTCCTAGATCCAAGCGTAAAATTCACTCAAAGTACTTCAATAAGCAGAGCAAAGCCAAAATCATCACTAAGCACCACCTCGTTTAATCAAGTACCTACTATAATAACCAGAAAGTCACTGGAAGTTTTAGCAAACATAGATGCAAATTGTAAGAAAATTCACCTCATTCTTCAGTTGCATCAATGCATCATAAATGGCAAAACCCTCTGTCTCCATGCCCACCTGCAAAGCAATGATTGTAATTTTTAAACAAATTTCTAAGGATATAAACTGTTGTCCCTTACCAATTAATTTGTGTCTTTGCTAAGGTCAGGTCTTGACCATTCATAAGCTTGAAATTCAGTGCAAAATCAGTCACAACAAAGATGGAAGCTCACCGTCTCACCATCATCACGAGTTGTTCCAGTAGAATTTATGTAAAGATATATTGGTTCCTTTGGATCCATCCATTGCAAGTACATCAATTCCGCAACTACAAGCTCTGTGACTGCAGGCACCAACTGAGAGACAGTAAATAGTTAGTTCTATCTAAAAGACCTACAAGAGGTGGAGCTGTGACTTGCCAAAGGCAAGAAAGTACAGAACAAAAGATAGATGTAGAGAATGCAGTTGCCACCATTGCCAATTAACAGGTCGAAAGTTCATAGTAAGTTCAGCAAATGAGTTTTAAAAAAAGATCATTTACTTCTGAACAAATGAGCAGCTCTAAGACAATAGTTTTTTTTTTTTTTTTTTTTTTTTGGGGGGGGGCGCTTCCCTGAATAAGATGATAGCAGTTATTATCTACCAGCTACAGGCAAAAAGCAGTTTCCTACTGACAGAAAAAAAGGAAGATACTATTTCTAGCAGGAGCTAACAAAACCTGTTAAGATCATCTATAGATTCCAATCAAGTGCACAAAAAAGAAAATAAAGAGTTCTCCTTCAACACATTCCTCAGAGTTATAGACACTCCTTCACATTCCCACTGTCTTCTCTGATCATTTCATGCTGATTACGATCCAATTTTCACATCAGGAATGAGTGCAGTATGTATTTCCAGACTGAAGGGCTTAAAAGATAACAAATGTCGACAATTCAATGTGAAACACTTACTGGCATGCCAATGTAAACGATTCTTCCATGGAGAAGCAGTGAAGGCAAATCCGGTGGAGGCCTCCTTGGTCGGTGCTCATTGTACGAAACTGACCTCTCCACCTGATAAAAATCATTGTCATGCAATGGAAACTGATCCTCTACAATCCACTGAGTCTCAAGAACTGATATTTCCACTTTGACTGAAGAGAGGAAATACTTAATAACAAAATTCACTTAACGAGACTGAGCTCTCCCCCTATTACGAACATCATTATATCACATAAAAGCCAGAAACTATGAGTTATGAACAATTTAAAGCGGCCGCTTACAGATGAACCAAAAAAAAAAAAAAAAAAAAATTAATCTCCAATTTATTTTGTGACCTGAAACTCATAAATCATCCCACCATATCCTTGAAATTCACAGTTTGATCTGAGAAAGTTTGTTTGAAAATATCAAATTTTCAAATTTAGCTTAAACAACTGTGCTTGCAACTTTTGCTCTATGAAACATTCAATCAACCAATAATATTTTGATAGCACACCAAAACCAACTCTCCTAAGATTGCTGTCAAAACTCCCACTTGTAAATACAAAAAATGATGAAAACACTCTCGATTTCATGCATGGTTAACCTTAGAGCACCGTGGCAGCACCATATCCAGTATACTTCGCCAGAATTACTATCCTATTCTTGGTAAATTGATAAAAATCAGTATTTACTGAGCAGAACAAAACCATAACAGTAACAAAACCACGACGATGGAACAAAACCGAGCAACTCTCAAACTCAACCACAAATTAACTCTACTACCTGACGCGAAGAACTGAGCTTCTCTGATTAGAACAAATCCACATGAAACCGTGCATTGCTGTCCACTATGCTTATCGAAAAAAATTGAAACAGAAAAGCACAAAATAAACTCGGTAACAACTCAGTCACGGCCACAAAACTCACTCAGCAACGCACTCAATCACCAAGCAATTACGGATGCCGTCTCAGGAAAATTAAGGAAACGAAGCAATTCTAGCTCCCTCGACCGATAAATTCAAATCGACCGAGCAATCCTCCAACTCCCACAAACAAACGAACCAAGAGAACCTCGCCAAGCCTCACTCGCTGGCTCGCTCACCTGAGCAGGCGTGGCCATGAGCTGCGGGGACTCGAACAGGTCCAGGTACGGGGGCGTGTCGGAACTCGCGGGGCGGTCGAGGAGCGACTCCGGCGAGGCCGCGGCGACGGAGGCCAGCTTCGACAGGAAGGGGTCCTTAGGGTTGATTGGCGGCAGGGGGAGCTTGGAGGAGCCCTTGGAGCCGATTGCGGAACAGCGGACGCCGCCGCCGCCGCCGCCGCCGCCACCGCCAGCGACGGTCCTTCCTCTTCCTCTCCTTCCGATGGGCGACGAGGTCGAAGGCGGGACGAGGAGGGCACGGCGACTTGCAGGCTCGCGGCCATTCTCGCTCGGGCGGTTATTCTTCGAGCTGCTTCTTCCTCTTCCTTCTTCTCTTCTTCTCTGGTTTTGCTAGAGAGAGAATCGAGCATCTACCGGTTCGTGGCCGGGCGTGGGCTTTGGCAGGCTTGCGGATGGAGAATTCCCGGGTCGGTTCGGGTCGGAGTCGGAGGCCCATAATTTTTGCGATTGGGCCTCCATTCCGGGTTTTGGGTCGGATCCACGCTCAATGCTCGAAGACCACTCAAAACGGAAAAGGAAAATGGTGTGATTTTAACAAAACTAGAAAGAACATTATGAAAATCGGCCTGGATTATCAAAGTTTGCATGCATGTAGACAAGGTTGTGGAGCGTTTGGCTTCTGACTCAAATTCAACTCTTTAAATTTTTCGAGTAAAATTGAAACTAATGGTAAAGCTTATCCAAAATATTATTTTTCTTAGGGAAACTCAAGTCGCCTTGAGTTTGAGCACTTTTAATTTGGGAAAGTTACCAAAAAATGTCTTAACTTATGGCACTTATATCAATTCAATCATAAACTTTTTAATTTAGTCAAATTTAGTTTTAAAATATTTTGACAATTTGTCAATCGATTCATTATGGCCAATTTTGACTAAAAATTCCTAACGTAAATGCTAGTATGACTAACATCAACATGGAGAAAAACCATCTCAAACTATATGTTTATTAATTAGAGAAGCAAGTCTTTTTAAAAGTCACAACTTTGATTTGCGCATGTTGTAAGTCCATAAAACAATAATCATCTCGAATTCTACACGACATATTGACTATTCACTTTTAGCCACTTTCATGTCATATTTTTAAGATAGACATCTATTTATGGAAGTAATCATTTTTTTTTTTTGGGTATTTGCATCACGTTCATGTGTTTTTTCACATTTCATCCCTTCATTTCCATTAGGGGTGAGCAAATGGTCTAGGGTCGACCCCGGACCGACCCTGGACCGCCCAACCTTGTCGGTCCCGGTTCGGTTCCCAAGGGGACCCAGGTCGATCCTTGGTCCTAAAATTCCAGGGACCGACACTATGCGGGTTGGTCCTCTGGCCCTAGAGAGTTTGGGTCGGTCCAACTCCTGACCAACCCCGTATATTATATTATTTATAATTCTTTTATATATTCAAACCTAAGTAAAATGTCTATTAAAAAAAAAACCTAAGTAAAATGATGTTAAAGTTGTTGACTTCTCGTGCTCACAAATCACAAATAGACGGCATCCAAAAATGTGTGAACCTGGACTCTACATGATCAAATGCTAGTCAAGTGGTGTGAAGCTCATTTTTTTGTTGAGTGGACTTTACATGATCAAATGAAGGAAAACGCTTTTGCATATGGTGTTATGAATATTAAAGATAGATGATTACAAGAACTTTCCATCTTGTCCCATATCTCGATGAGCGGTTAACGGTGTACAAAATTTATGTTATTGTGTCATCTTAAATTTGCTTTGAATATGTATTGGTATTTATAGTTTAGTTGCACAATCCGCATTGTCGATGAATGTGTAATTTGAATTTGTAGGTTTGCTTTTTTAGGGAGTATAAAAACAAAACGAAAAAATTATCGATCGGCCCAGGGGTTGGCCGAACCGGGACCGAACCCACGGGTCGGTCCCGGTCCTGGCCTTGGTCCCATGCTCAATAGGGTTGGTTCGATCCTAAAATCGGCGACCGACACCGCACGGCCGTTGCCCTACAGGGTTAGGGGTGGCTCGACCAATCCGACTACGCCACCCCTAATTTCCATGTCCATAAAAAACGGAAGAATCATGATCAAAGGATAGAGTGGTAATCAAGTGGTAAAGAGATTACACTATCTTTCATGTGATCACAAATTTAAATCATATCTCGAGCAATATCCAACCTTCTGCCTTGACCATTCGACCATATCGCGAGCAATGTCCTACCTCGTGCCTTGACCATTCGACAATTCATGCGGACAGATTTCCAAATTTCCGGATTCGTACATTTATGGGCCGACTGAATAGTCCTCGGCTCACGCCGAGAAAATTCCATAGTGGGCACGAGAGCTTACAGTAGCTGCGCCGCTGGCCTACACCATCGGTTTATATGACTTTAGTTTTGTATTTTTATTGACCCTTTTGTCCCACCCTTTCGCCGACACTGTCGATCATCTCGCCCGTGGGTGGCCACATGGGTTTCTCTCCTCCATTTCGTGGAAGCGCTTGCCAGGGTTTCCAAACGGACAATTTGGTAAAGTCAAAAGGAAAAGCAAAACGATACTCATCCATCTCAGATTTTTCCTAAAAGCGACACACAAATCTCTAAATCGCAAGGAATCGACCGTTCTCTTCGTAATGAGTACCTTTCTCGCACTCATTTTGCTTCCAACTTGCGTTTATAATTGCCTCGTTCAACACCACCAAATTCGTCCACCGACAGGCCACAGAATAAAAAAAGGGCCCGCGCGCGCGATGTTGCAAATCAGCAATTATTGAAAAATCCTAACACGAAACCCCTCCCACCGTCTATTTCTTTGGATGATTTTTATTATCTATTTTTTTCGGCGTTACTATAATATATAGCCGGTTATATATATATATGACAGAGATAATTAGGAACTCCGCGTGCCTCCAGTTCACGTGCCAGACTTGAACCCGAAAGGCTCCTCCAAATGACAGAATGACAGCCTTGCCATGGGACTTCATAGACTCAATTAATGAAAATCATGATCCAAAAAATGAAATTTTTTTCAAAAACTCGAATCGGAACTCCTGTTTTCCCTCTTTTCTTTATATATATATATATACTTTAATACCGATTATTGAAGCAGCAGAATGAATATTGAGGTAAAAGGTGCCAGACAATAGTTTTTCCCAATCAAGAATCAAAAGACAGCACATAAAAGTAAAACTACTGGGGCGGTTGGGGGTGGCTTCCGTTAGATGTCTTTTTAATAAAAGCCCTCAATTATTCTAATAACCCTTGCCAGCCTTTGAACAATTTTTCTTACCATGGAAAAGGTACAAAGACAGCAAAAATCACAAGAAAAAGCAGAAAAGATCATCAAATATTCACTCAAAAAAGTAAAACCAAATAAAAAACCAAAAAAAAAGAACCCGGAAAAAATTGAGAATTTTTTTCCTTGCTTAGTGGGTGGAGGAGAAAATTCACTGAGGATGAAGTCCATGATTGGGTTTCTTGCCTTTTGGGTGGAGGAAAATGGATGAGATCTCAGCATAAGATAGGGGAAAAGAAAGGCTGATTTCCATCAGATATTGCTAATAAGCGCAAATTGGGATCACTAGCAGCAGAAGACAGCTTCATCTGATGTACTCCTACTTTCTATTTTCTGCCTAATCCTCCATGTATTAGAGGTCCAAGAGCATTTATTTTTTTAATTTTCTTTATCTGGCACAGTTATTCAATAAATGAGCATGGAAATTCACAAAAATAAAAATAAAAATTAAAGCAATGATCTTTTACAGATGCGCCCCCGTTTATACCAACAATATTTCCATCAGACAAACAACACAAACTTGCCATCCCTCCCTCTTTCCCAATGTATGACAATTAATCAGACCCATCAAAACCCAACAAATAAGAAATAAATAAAAAAGAGAGAGAGAGAAAAAAACCCCAAAAAAATAAGGAAAAAAATTGAAAATTTATGGGAAAATAAACGATTCAGCCCCTGCACCTCGTGATGGCGCTGCAGCCGCGGGAGTAAGGGTTGGAGCTGGCGCCGGGCCGGCAGTTGTAGTACGACGCGCCGCGCCGGGAGCAGGGCACGGTGTTCCTCTTCAGCGCCCCGTAGCTGATGTAGCTGCTCGTCGCCAGGATGCGCCGGTTCGACTCTGAGTCCAGATCGAACTCCCCCTCACCGTCGCCGCCCGCCGCCAGGCACTCCGCTATCGACCCCTCGCAGCGCGATCCGCCGGCGCCAGCGCCCACCCCAGGCGGTGGCCGTGCTCGCTGACCCCGCCGCCGTGGACGGCGGAGGCGAGGAGGCTCGCCAGGACGAGGGCCGAGATCAGGAAGATGAAGGACCGCGGCGACGGAGAGAAGATGCTTGCCATCTCGACGGTGCTTTCTGGGTTTCTGGGTTCTTGCTTGGAAGAGTGAACGAGCGGTTTCTTGAGCTTCTCTGCTTCTGGGTCTTGCCTTGGCCGATGAAAGATGCTCTCTCTCTCTCTCTAGAATACTTGTTTGGTGGGTGGAATGGGAGGTGAGAGAATGGCTCTTCTCTACTTCTTCTGCTGTGGGGGGAAGCTGGAAGACACAGGACGAAGGCTAGAGGAGCCAACCCTTATAAGACTGAGGTGGAGTTGAATTTCCAGGCGTGGGTTCGGGGTTTATTTACGGGATTTGCCACTGCGGAGGTTTGAAATTCTGTCCACAACCGCCAATGTGGACCTCAAATTTTGTACTTCGTAGCCGCATACGAAAAGGAAAGGGGGGAGGTACTTTCTAAACTCTCCATTGGATGAATATGAAACCGTGCATTCCAATTGAATAGGCTCGCTCAATCTTAGACATTATAGAACGAGAAATATGCCAATGTAATTCGAATTCCACTTTCTAACTGGTGCATTGTTCTCCTTAGAAGGTGTGAGGCATTCTTAGAGCGATGATACAAGAGAAATCAATCCAAATTTGAAACTAACCAAACAATGTGGACAAATTAACTTGCGTTAGTCATTTCTTATGTCCAAATTTTCTTTTTTTTTTTTCCGCTTATTCATCATGGTAGTGCCCTGGCTCGACCTTTTGTAATCCCAGCTAAATTCAATGGCATGTTCTAGTTGCCCCTAAGCTACAAACACCAATGGCAAGTGTGTAATTAAGGGCGCCTAATAGGTTTGTTTTGCATTAAGGCAGCACCACACATGGTTGACTGGTTGTAATCCTCATCTCAAGTGGTTGAGAAAAAGAGATGAGAGAGAAAGGAGAGAGAATAAAGAAATGTTGGGGGCAGGAGAGGGGCACCTAGGGTTTGCACCTATTCCCCAAATAAGTTATAATTCAGTCCTATTGCCAGAATCCTGTTTTTAACCGAAACACGTTTTCTCTCTCTCTCTCCTCCTCCAGACTCACTTGCCCCTTTATCTATCTCTCTTGCCCACTTCCGTTAACGAACCGTCAGCCATTTATGTCGTTGCTCAAAGAGCAATGTTGAGGAATGTTCAAAGATATAAAGAAAAGGTTGATGTATAAAGTAAATTTAATTAGTCAACAAAAGAAGAAGTATATATATAATCATTTACCCGGTAAACTCCACATCAACATTTTAAATTCAAGACTGTGAAATATGATACACTATAAAAATTGAGATGATTGAACAATACAAATGAAACTGGTGGGATTAAACAAGCCCAAAAAGAAACCCACAAAATGAAAAATGTATCGACTGCAAGTTTATCATTTCTCACACATCATGACAACATAAATTATTTAGTTAAAGTGGCAACTTTGTACTTAGGCACACCAACTTAACAATTTGACTTAATAATAACTCACTGCGTTCATATCACTACGAATGCTCCGATCGATTGAATTCTGGAAAACACATCAAGTCTCAAGAAGTACCGTTATAATTTCAAATCCAAGTAATTTCCTAGAGATTGTATCCAAGTAAATTCGTGTTATGACAATTAAACCAAACCATCTATTTAACCTTTTTCAAAGCTCGGAGACTAGCGTTGCAGCATTCGGTCGACTGCAAGTGTGTTGCCAGTTAACTCTGTGTCGCCAGTTTAACCTTTTGGAGCCAAAAACGAAGGAACAAAGTTCAAATGACCAACGGCTGTCGTCAGGCGAGCAGACGGCGTTATCTGACGGAAGTAAAAGTCGCCGTTAAAGGGGCGGGCCCCGTCGCAAACGCAAAACACAGATCACTCCCTCGATGCGGTGTTTGCGCGTCTCCAGAATCCAACTAATGCCCTCCCAACGCCAGCTGTTTCTTAACCTGCTCTTCCCCTAAAATATCATTTTTTTAATGACTAAAGAAAAAAAAAAAGGAGCTGGCCCCGAAAAAAGACCGAAAAATAGATAAATAATCACTCCGGAAATAGCTCTTCAGACACACACTCTCTTTTCGGCGAATCTCCTAACGCCATTTCATTAAAACAATTTTCTCCAATCTGGGACCAGGACAGAAATGGACATGGAAATCTAAAAGTTAAAAGGAGAGAGAGACATTCGTTCCCCCCAAGTTGACGGATGTGCCCCCTTTGATTTAACAGCTCCAGTTCTTTAACCCACCCTCACATCCGATTCATCACTTCTCATGTTCCTCCCATTGTACCTACCGATGAATGGAGAAATGTGAATTAAGCAATTAATAACTCGGGTGATGATTTATGATGTCGTTGACATATCTGAAGGAATCGTGCTGACCAGTGAAGAAATAGTCGCCCCAGAAATGAATTCGTATGGAATGAAAGTTGAAACTGAATAGAGGGCTTAGAGACTATGGAATTGATTTGAGGAGAATCGGTCAATTCGTTCTTGGCGTCATCTTTTCACCAACCGCACATGATGAGAGTAAGCAGGAAATGCGCAGAGAGAGAGAGAGAAAGAACAATAATATCCATAAGGTACCTCGAACAAATGTATCGAAGGGCCCCTTGGAAGGCTATACGATGCAGTCTTCTGGGTTATGCCATCCGAAGGGCCGGACTTTTGGTTCATCTACAAGGACCATCTAAGTGTTCTTCTGTTCCTTGTTCACATCAAGGTGAGATAATATTATCTCTACAACCTCCCACATCAGGGCGAATCATCTCTAACCGAGTTTCAGCATCGTCCTTCTGGAATTGTTACACTGGCCAATCCAACTCATATCTTCTCTTTCTAATAGAAAGCAGCAAGATGGGCTGTCTTCGCTGAACATTAAAGCAAATAAAATCAGATGACTACAACATAAATTGCTAAAATGCTTTCAATGGCCACTTATCAAACAAGACAATGTTCCATTGAAAAAAAAACAATATAATCTCATAATTTCCACCTGAACAACCCATCTGTCTTTGCTGCTGGAGAAATCAAATCTCTTCAACACAACAACCCAAATAATTTCTAATCAGTCCCAGCCTCTACAAGTCATGGGCAGCATGAAAGAATGAATGTCAGATTTCATGAGCAGATATATGGGACAGAATAAGACTGAACAAACATAAAACATTTGCCCTGAAGGTTTTAAGTCCATGGATGAATGATTGTACGTAGAGGTGACAAATGCAACATAAAACCACATGATGCCAAGACAAAAATGGGTAAGAGGAAAAACTCAGACACAAGGACTTGTGTGTCCTGAAATTTACATGGAGGGATTTACTCCACAGAACAAACTCCTTATCTGAGCCCTAAGTAAATTTTATGATACCTTGACACCATCACAAATTACCTCAGCAGAAAATATTGCCACAAATCAGAACACTACAAATTCGCCATCCTTGAGTATAGAAAATGGAAGTAACTCGCAAGGAAAAGTTAAACTGAATTCATTGGAGTTTAAAAATGACGTAATCCTTCTAGTATGTGATTTTAACAAAGGAACATGAACCTCTTAAAAACCTTTTGACTGCTTCCTCTGTAATATACACAGATTGACTGAAAATGGTTTTCAACAGACAAAACAGAAAGCTCTCTATGGCAAGGGATCTATTTGGTCAAAAAACTTCAACAGTCTTCTACACGTTTTGAATGTGCTGGTGCAAATAGTAGAGAAAGAAAGCGGGAGAAAAACTGACAATTTTATTTTCATAGACAGACTACAAGAATAGCTCAGAGAAACTCAGTACAGAAGGCAGCAGAAACTTTAATCAAACAAGTCAGAGATCTCCACATGAATAGCTGTTTAAGAGATGGCATCAAGCAGCCCCCTCCCTCCCTCCCTCCCCCCCCTTCTTTTCCTCTCTCCTCCTCTTCCACCATATTTGAAGTTGCAAAGCTAGAAAGGAATTATTTGACAGATTTAACAAGGTCTAAACACAATTTCCAATAGTTCTAAATTGCTATGTCCTGTCCATAAAGCATGCGACTCTTGTAAGAACTATTGACACTTCTCTGCTTTTATTGGCAGGAAGCCAGGAACAAGTTGTGGTAGAATAAAAGTGCAGAACCATACCTATATCGATACCTCACTCAGCAAAGTGCATCAACTTAATACTGAAAAGCAAAAGAGAGGGAAAAAGAAGTGCATTAAAATGGCAGCTTTGTTGCATGATGGACTAGTTAAATTGGCACAAGCACCAATGTATAGTCAAGTAGGAGAAAAAAGGAGAAAAGAAAAAATGACACAGGACGCTTACAGCAAGCAAGACACTACTCCCAACCATTTGAAGAAAAAAAGGACAGGATATATCAAGCATTGGAAGGCACAAGCACTTACCAGTAAAACTAAGAGCCGGAGGTTATCATAGTCAAACAGGAAACATAATGTTATTGATCTTCATAGTATGGTGGTGTTGATCGAACACAGAGTTCATCACCATCCTCGTTATCATCATCCTCATCCTCATTGGTGTCAACCCAATTACTTGGATGACGTTGTGAAAAACCATTTCCATCTACACAAGAGAAGAATGAAGAGAATTGCTTTAGAAGGATTATCCAATTCAACTACTAACAAACTGCATGAACATACTAATGATGTGCTAATTAGTGCTATATAAGTGACAATCTTGTTCAGTACCTTTGCCTCTAAAGATATTTACAACCACTAACAAATGACATGATACAAGCAGACTAATTGAATTGATAATGAGAAGCCCAAGAAAGGCATGTGAGTTCAGTCTTCCAGAAATAGGTACTTGCACAGGTATGTACAATGTATCCTCGGGGTTCAGTTGAGCAAAAAGCGTAAAATAGTTTTGCTCCACCTTGTCTGTGATATCAGGTGGACATCAGGTGGACAGTCGCACAGAAATGCTTACAGGTTTGGTAGGACATACATGGATTTTTGCCAAAACTTTTTCCTTCTTGATGCATGAATAAAGAGTAAAATTTACTTTTTCTTTCTCGATGCATGAATAAAGAGTAAAATTTTGCAAAATTCCAAGATAAAGTCACGCAATCAATTGGCCTAAGCCAAATGCTTTCCAGCAAAGCAGCATTTACAGAAGGGAAACAGGCAATTGAGAAAGTAGCAACTTTATTAAAAAATATCTGTAGGAGATAGCAAAACAATTCGACCTACAGATAAAGATGGTGTTCATCATACACAAAAAATGAGAGAGATTGAGAGATGAAGAATCTGGACCAGTTTGGGTGTTTCCTTCAGCTGATGCAGCCTTTGATATTTGAATGGTGCTGATCCTTTCAATTCCTGACTGACCACCAGCTCTTAGGATCCTTTCTTCTGGAACTTGCCTTCCATCAGAACCACTGCCACTTCTTGCAGCACTTCCTGCCCAAAGTTAGTAAACCACTCAAATTTTAATTCCCAAGAGATACCTTCCTATCGACCTCCTAAAAAACATTATCTTACTGATGACAGACACAGCATCTCATTTTAGAGCAAAGCAAAGTCAATTTCCTTGCCATCATTGAGATAAAGTGCTACAAGCTACAAGGATCACTCACCCGAGAGTTCAGACCATATTCTGGTATGATTTGATGGAATCTCGGAAGCACTTGTTCTATTCCTCTCTGGCTGTTCTCCAGAAGCTTCCGCAGTATCAGCCTGGCCCGGCATTCCATTTGCTGAAGGTCCAGTAGTACCTTCATGTAATTGGGATGTAAGCATGGTGGCCAGTACAAGCGTAGCATCAAAATTGGAAGAGGCCCCTTCATCAATGCCAAATTTAGGGGCCATCAAAATAGGCCTGTTGCATAAAAACATTCAGTTGTATCAAGTTCTTTATTCTTATCTATTTTGCATTTAGTTGCACCTAAGCCCCCCTGTGACGGCAGAGATGTTGCACTTGAAACTACGAATTTAGTACCAAAAAAGAAAAGTCAAAAGATTTACATTAACCATCAAGTTATTGCACTGATATTCTTAGCTGGCATACTTTACTAGCACCTTGCATTAAACTCGATAAATAAACCATTTATAATTCAAACTAAAACTTCCTTAAACCATTATTATCCAAACTTGATTCGAAGGTGCATTATATTCTATCAACCAAATTTTCAATGATAGTCTCTTGTTTTATGACATTCAGCTCAGAAGTAAAATTGTCATCGGCCTTTACAATTGTGATAGTGAAGCTATGCATTAGCATGTATTAAAACTCTGAGCAGATAACTAGCAGTTATGCATCTATTAAAACCAGTTATGGACTGATTGCGTGAAAACTACCCGTTGCATCTGAACTACTTGCATATACAAAATTGAAGTGAAGCATGGAAAAAAATGGATAGAAGGTAAGAGTTGAAAGAGCATTCAGAATTTACTT
Source organism: Eucalyptus tenuipes (assembly GCA_014182365.1). Classification (NCBI taxonomy): domain Eukaryota; kingdom Viridiplantae; phylum Streptophyta; class Magnoliopsida; order Myrtales; family Myrtaceae; genus Eucalyptus; species Eucalyptus tenuipes. The sequence continues at coordinate 40,306,122 of CM024544.1, read as the reverse complement.
ACTCGCCAGCCTTCTCAAAGTACAAATGAATGTCCACTTCACATCCCTCACAGAATGCAAGAAATGCCTGGATTTCCATGAGATGGACAGACGTTAAATACTATCATATTCACAGGAAAAACAAGGAAAAACTTCGACATAAAAGATGGTCCTGAATGTGACCCCAATAGGATTTCAGCAACTAGGTGGACTCATTTTAAGGAAATGGAGCTAAGTTTGAAAGTGAAGTCATATGTTCAAGAACTTTTAGCTGCATTTACGACCCAAATGTCTTGATAGATAATATAATAAAAAACGGATCAGATGGAACACCTTCAACTCTTTGACAGCAAAAGTCACATCTACTGGGTTGCCATTATGAGTGTACTGCACAAACTCTTCCACAGGATCTATCCACAGCTGAGTGTGCAGCAAAGAGTCGTTCTCTGCAGCCAGAATCTGAACCATGATATTCTTTGCCTTATTCGATTGAAAAGGAAAAAGTTAATCTCTACCTTTGGTAGGATCAATGTAGCTTCGAAACTCGACAGCTTTCCCACCAAATTCACTGGGAGCATCAGAAGGATCGGAGTTGCGTTCCGTTGCGATGATAGTAATTTCCTGAAGGGATGACTGAAAATTTGCAAGCAATCTATTCAGATCACGAGGCCTCGCTACAAAATTGCTTGGGTATCTTCTCCTATCCAGAGATAATTGTTGTATGTCGGGGTCAACATTGCAAGTAATCCAGTACGTTTTCTTAATGCCTGCATGCATACGACAACCACATATGCATGAACAAAAGCTCACAGTTGGCACGGTGAGATAAACATGTATCTCTGCATGGTGCAGCTTCTTATCACATTTATGCAGGTTTGACAGGTGCTGGCCTCCGATTTATATGACATTTAGATAACATACTGAACAGTACGCAGTTTGCATGACTGAGTCACAAAGACTTAAAATGTTAAGTGGCCGACAAAAATTAAACAAAAGTGGTAGACATTGGAATCTAATTTTCAACGTAAACTTCCCCATCTCTTTATTCAGAATTTGTTGGCTATATAGGTCATATTGGGGCACTAAAAATCCCTTTAACAGAGTTCATGCTGCTTTTACATGATGAGAAATTATAAAAGCTTGTCTCCGTGGACACATATGACATGACAAATAAATGCTTCTCCCAGCATCTTGCAGTCATTTTCTCTCAATGAACATGTCAGTTTCAAGACTTCATTTCTGCTGTTTTTCCATAGAATTGAAGCAAGATTATTTTTAGGGGAAAGGGAATGCGCTAACTTTTCCATCTGTGCCTCGAGCTTGCAATCTTAACTGTCAAATACACCATTTCAAACATAATGAATACAGAGCGCCATGCACGCAACAGAAAGGTCTTTACCACTGAAGCACTGCAGAGCCCATTGAATTTTTGATGCATTGATGTCTGGTAATTGCACACTCAAATAATCAATGTTTGTAATAGGCGTTCTCAGGACAGAACAGACAGCCTGCACAGAGTACTTTGTCAGTGTTTGTAAGTTGCTTACAACTATAAACTGGCAAATACACTAGAAAGATGACCAACGACAACATACCTTTAAAAGAACGCTGCATTGAACCTGTGCACCAGATACTGTAAACACATCAAAGAGGTCTGGCTTGAAGGTTATCAATTGATAGGCAGATCTGGACGAATTGAGCGAATGAAAGGAAATCTGGAGGTCAAATATGAATATGAGAATGAAATGAGAATCTTGATCTGATATATACGAGTGAGAAGGTGATATCTGTACACAGATCAATACTATTGCAATTCTAATACATCAAATAGTGCCAAGTGCCAAACAATGAGCTTAGAACTTGGAACTTCTATTGTTATTTGGCAGTTAAATGTGGTGAGGCAAAAGGAAGTCACTGAAAGTACGGTCACATAAGAGATATGCTAGGGAGCATGATCGTGCTTTCACTTATTGAGTGTTGCAAAACTCCACATAATACCATCAAAGTAACTAGAAAAACCAGCAAAGCATTAGCAAGACAGAATAGCAGCACTGGCAGAAGGTTATCCATAGGGCTTTTCTCCTATGGTTTCACCATTCGACATTTTGCCCCAAGTACCGCCGATAGCTCTCCTGTCTATAGCAGTGAATTGCCTCAGTCTTACGATATAATGAGTTTGAATCACCCTATCAACAGTATGAGCTTCTTTTAGTCACTTCAGATTTATGCACGTCAAGTTCTGATCATCGTCAACAGGCACAATCACAACCTAGGTCGACAAATTTCTGCCTCAAATCCACCGCCGAAAGCTCCACACACTCGGCAATCGGTGCAAGGACTCTCAGAATTTCTCAATCGGACACCGTATCGAGCGAAACGAGCCAATACCTAACACAGCATCATAGCCATCTAAACTAAGCATCGCTCGGCAGGACAGACGAAGAAGGCAACTGCTGTAGCTATTTCACTCGACGGATGAAGCTGAGGAACGATGATCGACGTGGATTTCAGTGGCGACACGCCGGAGCTGTGGGCGAGAGAGACGACGGAGAAGACCAAGAAGAAGAAGAAGAAGAAATGTGTGGGAAGAAATCGATGGAATGACCTGGGAAGGAGAAGCTTGGATGGCGAGGTCGTTGCCGATGCGGGAGAGGCAAGTGATGGAGCGAGCCAAGGTCTTCAAGGCGTTGCCGCTCAGGGTGAACTCCATTTTTCCAGCTCTTCGCTTCCCTCTCTGCAGCACGCTACCGATTTTTATGAAGGGGTCGCTGAAAAATTGGCGGGATTGGAAGAAGACGAAGCTTGGTCCATGGCTCGAGGAATCAATGATATAACGCGTTTAATTATCATTTTTTGCCCCCCAAGGATACCAGTATATCACTGATGTTTACCCAGTGAAGTACTTCAGGTTTTTTAGATTCATCGTTACATAGCATTGACGCATAAACCACAGCTTATAACTTGAAGGGAAATCACAAAAATGTTCTTGCACGAGTATTTTCTTTCAATTTTGACTATAACACTTTATTTTTGTCAGATATTCGGTCATCGATCTTGATTTTAAAATATATGTCGATTTCTTAGTCTAGATGCAAACAAATATGAAGTAAGGACAAAAGATTGTTATGCGGCATTAACATGTCATGATAGCGTGGCCACCCATGTGTTGTTGCGAAAAAAATAACTTGTTATATAGTCTAACAATTGCACTCAAAATAGTACAAACACTTCTTCTTAGCCTGGTTCAACAACTGCATTCGCTATCGTTAAAAGAATACATTTACAGAAATGACCTGTGATAGATAATATTTGCAATTATTAGAATGCTTTAATTGTCACAGGCTTGGTAATAAGAAAACAAACAGCCAATAAAAAAAAATGAAACGTGGCTTGTTCATGAGAAATCTAGACCAATGACCTAATTTAATATTAATTAGTCTGAAGTGATAGAATAATGCTTGTTGTGTATATGCAGGTCCATGCGTCGATCGATGTTGGCGAATCTCTGGCTTCTTCAAATTGTGTTGAACTAGTATATTGATTTGACATTTACCAAAGTAATTTCCATTTGCATTTCCATGTCAATATATAATCAGTTATATAATTTTTTTTCTCTGATAACTGGAGAATAATTAATTGAACCGATCCGTTACAAGATAAAAGCATGACGATCAAAATTGAATAGTGGCAACAGTATGGAAATCATTTTTGTAAGCTCTCCATGATTCATTTTCCAATATTTCATGAATTCTTTTCTTCAAGATCATCATTCATTTTTCTTTTGATGTAGAGACATTGGTTATTAATTAGTGGTAAAATTCGCAAGCCATGCAATTAGTTTTCTATATCAATTATAAAAAAAAAATGCTAAGGAAAAAAAAAGGTAATACTTAGGAAAACTGAAATTACTTTGTAAAATTTGAATTACGGTGATATTATAAATTGTAAATGAATATCTAAAAATTTGTCTAAGTAGCATCGAAAAAGGCCGCCATCACCAAAAGAAAAAGTCGAAACCAAGGTCCAAATATTATCTTCCCATCTCATTTTCGCCTAGAGATTTGATCGCAGTGTACTGACAATGTTGGTCAGACCGCTATGGGTATACATATCTCTAATGGCTCAAATTAAGGATTCCTCCATGGAACCAAGATGTTGACTATCCATTTTAGCATGAGCGGCATGCTTTTCTCCACTGGGAATTAAAATCAACAAAAATACTTGTTACGTGACAATATTTTGCAAACCTCAAGTTATCAGGAAATGTTCAAGCTCGTTTTGTTAAGTACACTTCTCTAATACTTTGAAAAATGAAATATGCCTTATTACTTCACTAGTATGTAAAACCGGCCTTGCACATGAAATATGAGATGTTATCATTCGACAACAATTTTTCATAGTAGAAAGATTTTTTCAAGTATTTAAAATAAATATCAAGATTTCTTGTACTAAAAACTACAAATATTCAACTATTAGGGTTTTTCGACCAACAAAAAACTATTAAATTTGCCCACTGGCAACTTTCCACATTTAGAAATGCAAGTCTAAATTCAAAAATTTAAATTTTTCGATTTCCATGCGCTGTATTGTAAAAAAATCATATCCAATGAAAATAAGTACGGATCGTTTCGGGGTTTAACCTATATGGCACATTTAGAATGGCAAGTTTGAATTCAAAAATAGATTTATGGAAAATGCTTTATAGGAAAGTATTTTCTTTTATATAGAGTTTTAATCTTGGGACAGCAAATGGGTGGTATTGTAAATCATATCCAATGAGTGTACGGATCATTGTAGGAGTATAACCTATATGGCTGCATATGAATAAATTAATAAAAATCTGGATATAATAACGAAAAGTGCGTAATCAAAGTTTACATTGCGTCATCAGTTGAACATTGCGTCATCGGTAGGTGCAATGCCCATTCCCAAAATGCCCAATGTAGAATGCCACGGCATCAAAATGCCCAGTGCTCAAAAACGCCCATGTCGAAGTCGGCCTCTACTTATTCTTCCCCTGCAGCATTTCGTCCACGAGGCAGCAATCTGCAAACACTTGAAGAACCCACATTGTCAGGAAGAGAAGGAGAGATCAGGCAAAGTCGAAAGGCCAATGGAGAACAACAGGTCCAGCTAATCACGGTGGTGGCCAGAGGTAGCGTCAGAGACCTTTTTTTTTTTTTTTTTTTTTCAGAGCGTCAGAGACCTTAGATACATGAAAAAAAGCACTGCACACCCAGCTCCGTCTGTAAGTTTGAGGATTCTGAGGAAACACGTCAATATCTTGATGTTCTTTTGTTTCTATCTCTGATCATGTCATACTGCACATATCATTAACGTGAATACTGTTTATGGGGAAAAACCTGCGTTTTAGTCGTTGCAGGTGTTACTTTAGAGCCCAGGGGAATCTTTCACTTGCCTGTTTGGCCTGTTTGGCCTGTTTCTTGTGTTAGATTGTGAGAATCGGGTTGGAACGCCAACTGGTACCATCCAGATTTTTTCATCCGTTCGTTTTGCCTTTTACTGATTGAGATGTTCATTATGATTCGACTCTCAAAGAGCTGAAATGGGCTCACTCATAGCAGAGCATATAATTCAGCACCCTGTTTTCTGTGCGAATTGGTAAATTTTCACGATATCCATTTGGGTAATTGAACACAGTAGGACTCATACTAGGAATAATCCCTCTCTAGTATGCATACCATTAAAACAGCTGAGTTTGTTCGAGGAAAGTGAACGGCATATTAACGGTCAGTTCTTCTTGAAAATCATGAAATTGGAAAGATTGTCAACCATCTCCTAAAATTACTAGGCAAGAGAGGAAAAATTCTGTCACGTGGATGAAAAGACACGACTATTTATGCATGCTGCAGCTTTCTTTTGTCAAGAGAAACTCATACTGAGAAACCCAAATTAATTGAAAGTCTTCTTAGCTTTTTCTCCTAAAAAAAAAAGAATAAAAAAGAGAAGACAGCTAAGTAGCTTTACTCTGTTTCTATCCGGGAAGCACGGGGCTTCCTGGTAGTTTTGTGCATCTGGGTGGTCTTCTTTTTGTTAATGTGTTGTAAGAGAAGGTTGGGAAAGGTTTACTTGTGTTAAGGAGGTATCCCCTTGTTCTCTGATGTTCCAGTTTGTCGAAAAGAGGAGTTAAGGAGGTATCCCTTGATCCACTACCTGAATTAGCCTCAGATCAATAGATGGGCACTCTTGCAGTGCATATATTGGTTAAGAGCCCCACAATGCATAGACACGTTAGTTATGATTTGCGCCAGATGCTTAGTGCCGTACAGCATCAAATTTCCTTCAGAACTTAAATTGGTAGTTCTTGAAAGCTTTTGGAAAGATTACCCTATGTTGTGTTGCAAAAAGAGCCCAAAACTTGAGCTTTCCAAAAGACTGTACACTGACAAATGGTTTGTTGATTTTATTTCCAAGACATGGAGCAGAGTATGCAGTTATGATTGCTATAATTCATTTCCTGGAGAAGATCCTGCTAAAGATTATGATTGGTGCCATCGGAATCATGGGTGTTCCAGCCATCATTAACCTTGAAACCATCGTGTGTATCTATACGTGCTCATAATCGTTGGACAGTTACTAAAGATCAAGATAGGAAGACAAGATATGGACCCAAGATTCCAACTTACGTCCATTCGCATAGCTGTCGTTCTCGGATGTGTGAGGTGCTGTTTGTTGGCGCACATTCCGCTTCGTGTCATGCCTTGACCGATTTTCGTTCTCCGTGTCCTCTCATTGATGAACCCATGAGCATTTATTTTGTATTAGAGAACTTGGGACAGTTTTCAGTTTTCCTAATATTTTGGTTTGCTCTTTCGGAAGTCGGTATGATGTGTATTGTGCTTATGTTGGTCAGGACATGAATCTTGTGTTCTACTATTATTACCTTTGGGACATGAACCTTGTGTTGTACTATTATTACTTCAAACATCTTATATATGTAGAAAGTATAATATGTGTTGTGAACAATGAAGTTGGAGGAACATGTTTTTTCTTTTTCCCCTTTGGCTAGGGGAATTGATTCATAAAATTTGAGAAATAATCATATTATCCTTGTTCCCTAATCTTCCAATCCACAATTGCAGTTTAGACATAGTTCATAACCCGATCCTCATATCCACCCTTAGCAATATTCTAGATAGACACTATCTCGAATGAACTTCGACTCACAAATGAAAACTACTAAGTCTAGCATAAAGGAAGCATTTAATAAGTGAGAGAGGGAAGAAACCTGCCACAAATTCTTCAACGAAAGATTTACCCATTTGAAAATAAAACAAAATCACATTGGGAAAGTGCAATGCACAACCTTTTGCATGTTGATGCATGGAAGAAATTGAATGGTGAGACATAGTAATTTTACTTCAATATAAGTGTAGACATATATAAATAGATGTCGATGGTTAGGAATTTTTGTCTTTGATGTCATGGATTAAAAGGGCTGGGAGACAGAGACTTCTTGAGAGATGGGCCTGAACCGTCAAGATGAATAGTCAAATGAGGACACTCAAAAGCCCAAATCAAATCACAAGAAATTCCATTTACTTGCACTTTGTCTTGTTTAAACGCGAGCAACTCATGGAAGTGTTAAAACACCAAGCTGTACCTCCAAAATTTGTCCTCTATTCTTTTTTTATTTTGCCTAATATATCCAGATTTTTATTCTTGATGTTCCTAGTGACTCAAACTTTCAATGCAGACGATATAATTATTGACATATTCAATGACCCTAAATCTTTCGAAAGTAAAATTTATTATTGATAGTCATTGACCCTTTTTCTTGGATGTGGAATCTTTGTCCCCAAAACCATGAACGTGTAAACATATTTCACCCGTTGATGAAATAACATACTTTTGTAACAGTTTGCTAGATAGATAGAAAGAAACATAACTTGGCAATAGCCCTTGCAAAATTAAGATTCAAAAAATAATTCAGATCAAAATTAGTAAACCTATTTCCTTTCTTGAAAATAAACTTTCAGCCCAAGCTGTTTTTACTTTAACATATACTTGAACGAAGTTGCCGTATATTATAACCCATGAAGCTCCTCATCTACAAATGCGCCACGATCGGCATTTGCTAAATAGAAATTATTCTGATATTTGGTTTATTCATCATGGTGGAATCTACAACATAAAATATTTTATGAGCAGATACCACTAGAAGTGAGCAAAAGAACCGGATCAAACCGGCTAATTCACGGTTAGATTTTCGATTCCTAAAACTTGAAATAAGTGAAATCGGTCAAGTTCCCAATTTCAAGTGTGGATTCACCCACTTAGACCACTTGATCGAATTGACATACTTTTTTTTTTTTTAATTTTAATTTCGACTCTTCTTTATAAAATTAAAAGAATAACCTTCGTAACATAACTTGGAAACTCGAAACCCTAGCCTCCTCTTCTCTTGCACCATTGCATGATCCTCTTGCTCTAAATCTCTAGTCACTCACGGCCCTATCAATAGTAGTCTCGCCTCTAGTCCTTCCTCACAATTGTGGTCTTGCCTCTAGCACCAATTCCAGAATCAAGTGAACCGGTTTTTGGTTTCACAAATTGAAAACTAATCACTTCTAAGGAGCACATGACATCTAAAAGGCTACATAGGAAGAGCAGAGAAAAAGGGCACTGGACCATATCGTAGTCACTATGGGTGACCCGTTCTTGGTCCAATCCTAGGAACTAAGAACTAGACTTGAAGGACTAGTTTCCACGGGAATATGGAACTAGACTAGAAGGATCAATTGTTAGTTTCTAGAACTGCGAACGGTCCAATCCGGTTCTTGGGCAATTCAATAGAATTGGTTGATTTACATAACTCCTTGGGAATGTAACCATCACTTTTTAAAAAAAAAATCATTGATAGTGTTACATCTAGCTTCATCACAAAGATGACGACACTCGGCTTCACCATGCGCTGAGCAAACAGAAGTTAAAGCAAAGCAAAAGAAGAAAGGCATAGTCATTGAAAAAAATAAAAATAAAATAAAAAAATCATCAGTTTGGTTTTTCTTGGAATATGAAATCAGACCAAAATGACCAATTCCAATTTTATAGAATTGGGCCACCTACCTTGAGAACTGTCTAGAATCAGCCAATCCAGTCTAATCTAGGCGATTTTCGTTTTGGTGATCCATGTTTCTCACTCCTAACAGCCACTAAATGATCTCCAAGCGGCAAGCTGCCGACTTAGAGAAATGGCCAGTTTAGCAGAAGTAAGCGTTTAAATTACCCAACCTAACCTCCAAGCCCCACCTTCTCCCGCTGCTGGGCTGGCATGCCAATCAACCTGTGACACGTGGTACAACCTTCAACCCTATTCCTGTCACGCAATACTCGAACGTATTTAGCACGCCCAATTCTTTATGAATAGAATCACTCTCTCTTGCTTATTTACTTCATTCGTTCATTCGTTCATTCGTTCGATCAAAATTCGAGGCTTGCCTTCTGAACGTGGATTCTTTATCCCATTTGAAAAGAAAGAAATGCTGACATCACTTTTGGACTGGATTCTTTATTTCACAGGAGTATCTCAATCATTAATATACGCCTCATTTACATGAATCATTGTTAGGAAATGATTGCGATGCCAATGAAAACACTGTTCGAGATAAAGGATCTCCATCCTTTCTTTCTGTGCCTATTGGAAAAAGACTTTATTTCGACAAAAAAAAATTCAGATCATTTTTCAGCATCTGGATTATTTAGTAAAATGAGTTAATATGATATTTTTTTTTTCAAGTCAATGGAAAATTTATGCTTAAGTTTAAGAAAATGAATTTTTCTTTAAAAACTGAAAAATCATTTTATAAAATATGACTAGAAATCAAGCTCGAGACTTGGGCTCTCAACATCAACGCCTTTCGTTCTTGGATCTTTAGCAATGGGCCAATGTTGGATCTATTGGGGTTGAGCCTAGGTCCACCGAGGCTAGGCTTGGGTCCATTGAGGCTGAGTTGGGATCTTGATGCTAGGCCTAGTCCTTGACACTAGGGCATGAGTCCACAAAGGCTAGGCATCCACAAGGGTTGGGCTCGGATTCATAGAGGTGGAGTTCGAATCCATAGAGGCTAGGCTTGGGATCTTGATGCTTGTTCCTAGTGCCCTAGCCCAATACCTCTATGCTCATGCTTGGATCCTTGTTGCCTAACCTGAGTCTATCGATACAGAGCTTAGGTCCACAGAACTTAGGTCGAGCAACAAGCACGGTGTCTTAGGCCATCCTTGATGGATGTGGGCTTAAGCACTGAGGACATGGGCAAAGGCATTGAGTTCCCAAGCATAGCCTTTATGCCTTGTGCCTAGCCTCCATGAACTAGGACTTGAGTGTCAAGGAGCCAAGCAAGGGTGTCGAATCTTAGGCCCGACCATTGTGGACCCAAACTTGACCTTGATGGACCCAACTCGAGGTGCTAAGGAGCCGAGGCATGGGCATCAAGATCTCAGGCCCAACTTTATTGACCCATGCTTGATTCCCCGACTACTCTTGCCCAAGTTAATAGCATCCACATAGTGCATGTCTTTTTAAAAAATTAAAAGCAAGTTTTCCTTTTCAAATTATTTCTTGGAAAATATTTTTCAAAAATGTCAAATTTTCCGCAAAACAAATAGAGACCAATTTGTATCTTTAAGATTTGTCCTCTATTCCTCTTCTGTATTTGTTAATATATTCAAGTTTTTAATCTTCATGTTCTGAGTGACTCAAACTCTTGAAGCAAAAATGTAATTAAGGACATATCAAGTGATTTTAAATCTATCAAAAGTAAAATCTATTGTCGATAGTTATCAGCCCCTTTTTTTGGATGTGATTCTTCGTCTCGCAAGTGTCTCAACATATCTCAATTGTTAATACATGCATTGTTTACATGAATCAAAAGATAAGAATTAGTTGCTTTTTGTCGATGCTGGCTCGGACATTCACCTTGTGTTCTATTATTACATTAAAAGCAGGATATAGGATGATGACGGTAGTTTTACTTAAGATGGCAGTGCCATTTAAGATTGAGAAATGATGAAACCGCAGAAACTTTTTCTTGAGCTAGAGAGAAACGGGGGAACAACAATAGTATATTGGAAAGAATCACATGATTGCCAATCACTACTCTTTCGTTATGTACACGCATTGCGAGTTTTAGATAGTTTATAGTTCGTTCCTCAAAATACAAACTTAGCAATCTCTATACAACAAAATCTATAATAAACTATTTGACCCCAAAAACAAAAAAAAAAAAATGATTGGACACCAAACTACAGACATAGAGCAGGCTGGACAAGTACAGGCTTGATTCATCACCCGCCCGCCCCTCACACCAAAAGGCAACTAACCAGATTACCAAAGCTATGCTTTTTTTACTATTGTTTTTTTTTTTTTTTTTTTTTTTTTTTTTTTTTAAGATTGGTTTACCGAATTTACTAGGTAATTTCATTCATACATTACTTGCTAATGTAACAAGGTACTCACGCCTAGTTGATAGCCGAACAACGACAGCCATCTGTGCATGTATTTTACTTTGTCACATGGTATTAGTACACGAACCAAGCAGATTGAGATTTAGGTCATTAAATCCACACAAAAAAATAAAAAGAGTACACGCATGCATGTGGAAAAATCTCTTATGCCACTAGAGAAATCAAATGTCTTTTGATCAAGAATGCCATGCCCTAGATAAATGGTAATCGGTCCCAGGCTCTAAAGGTCATGAGCAACATGAAAGGATAGATGTCGGATCTCATGTGCAGGTATATGGGACAGAACAAAACTGAACAAACATAAAGACATTTGCCCTAAAGGTTGACGTCCGTGGATGGATGACTAGAGGTGGAGGTGACAATTGCAACATAAAACGACATGATGCCAAGACCCAAAATGTGTGAGAGGAAAAACTCACGCACAAGGACTTGCGTGTCCTGAAATTTACATGGAGGGTCTTAACAAACTCGTTAATCGAGCCTTATGTAAGTTTTATGATACTTTGACACTGTTACAAATTACCAGCAGAAAATATTGCCACAAATCAGAACATCAGAAATTTGACAGCCTTGAGTATAGATAATGGAAGCAACTGACTAAGGAAAAGTTAAACTGAACTGGACGGAGATTAAAATTGATGTAATCATTCTAGATTGCGATTCTAAGAGAGGAACAAAAACATCTCAAAAACCTTCTGCGCCTTCCTTTTTAATATACACAGATTAACTTAGGTTTCGAAAAGACAAAACAGAAAAGCTTTCTACGGCCAGGGATTTATTTGGGTTAGTACAAATGAAAAAAACTAGATGCACTTTCAAGACCATCTCCAATAGTTCTAAACTGCAGGTCCTGTCCATAAAGCATGCTACTCTGTAGGATCTATCGGCACCACTCTGTTTTTCTTGGCAGGAAGCCAGGAATGAGTTATGATAGAATACAAGTTAATAAAAATACATATACCAACACCTCCTTCAGCAAAGCACATCAACATAATACTGAAAAACAAAAGAGGGGCAAAAGAAGTGCATTAAAATGGCAGCTTTGTTGGATGCTGGAATAGCTAAATAGGCACAGGCACTAATGTATAGACCTAGTTCGAAGAAGGCAGGGAGTGATTGCCAGGGCTAGAGGGCTGGACAAGGAGCGGCTCCTAGCAGACTTCTAGGCTAGCGAAGGGGGTGGGATGAACCAAACTATACACTGAACAAGGGAAGAGTGATCCGGATGTGTGTGTGTGAACTGGAATTAATTCACGGAGGCACCTTTTGACATAATGACAAGCTTTGCTTTGGAACTCCAAAGTTAAGTGAGCTTAGGCTTGAACATTGCTAGAATTGGCGACCTCTTAGGAAAGTGCTTGGCTGTACATCAAAGGACAAAACCATGAAACTCGGTATGGGATGGACCAAGTGGACAGTATCTCAAGTGAGTTAAATCCAGGGCATTACAAAAAGCAAGCAAGGGACTACTCCAACCGTTCGAAGGAACATAGGATGGGAAACATCAAGCATTGGAAGGCACAACCACTTACCAGTAAAATCAAGATAGCAAGGTTATATAGTTAAAAAAGAACATAATGCTTATCGGTCTTCATAGTATGGTGGTTTTGATCAAATGCTGATTTCATCACCATCCTCATCCTCGTTGGCATCAACCCAATACTTCGATGAAGTTGTGAAAAACCGTGTCCATCTACACAACCAAACAACAAAGAAAATCATTTTAGAGGGATTTTCCAATTTAACCACTGACGCAACTGCACAACCATACTTATGATGGCGCTAATTAGTGCTATGTTTGTGAGAATCTTGTTCAATACCTTTGCATCTAAAAACATTTAAAACCACTGACAAACGAAATGATACAAGTAGACTAATTGAATGGATACTGAGAAGCCCGAGAAAGGCATACGAGTTCAGTCTTCCAGAGATAGATACTTGCACAGGGGTGTGCAATGCATCATCCAGGTTCATGGTTGAATGAAAAGCAGCAAATGTTGTGGCTCCACTTTGCCTATGGTATCATATGGACAGTTGCACTAAAAAGTGGAAATAAAGAAATGGCAACAGGTTTGATAGGCATGTATGGACTTTGCCAGAAACTCTTGCTTCTTGATGCAAAATTAAGAGTTAAATGTTGCAAAACTCCAAGATAAAGTCACATGATCAATTGGTCTAAGCCAAATGCTTTCTTGCAAAGCAGCATTTACAGAATAGAAACAGGCGATAGAGAAAGTAGCACCTTTATTAAGTAATATTTGTATGAGACAGCAAAATAATGCGACCTAGAGAGATAAAGATGATGTTCATCATACACAAACAAACTGAGAGAGACATTGAGAGATGAAGAATCTGGACCAGTTTTGATGTTTCCTTCAGCCGATACAGCTTTTGATATTTGAATGGTGCTGATCCTTTCAATTCCTGACTGACCGCCAGCTTTTAGGATGCTTTCTTCTGAAACTTGCCTTCCATCAGAACCTCAGCCACTTCTCGCAACACTTCCTGCCCAAAGTTAGTAAACCACTCAAATTTGATTCCCAAGAGATATCTTCCTATTGACTTCATAAATAAAAGTATCTTACAGACGACATACACAGCATTTCATTTTAGAGCAAAGCAAAGGCAGTTTCGTTGCCATCATTGAGATAATAGTGCCACAAGCTACAAGGATCACTCACCCGAAGTTTGGACTATATTCTGGTATGATTTGATGGAATCTTGAAGCAATCGTTCTCTGGCTGTTCTCCAGAAGTTTCCCCAGTATCAGCCTGGCCTGGCATTCATTTGCTGAAGGCCCAGTATTAGCTTCATGTAATTGTGATGTGAGCATGGTGGCCAGTACAAATGTAACATCAAAATTGGAAGAGTCCCCCTCATCAATGCCAAATTTAGGGGCCATCAAAATAGGCCTGTTTCATGAAAACATGCAGTTGAATTAAGTTCTTTATTTTTTTCCATTTTGCATTTAGCTGCACCAAAGCCCTCTGTGATGGCAGAGATGTTGCACTTGAAACACCAATTTAGTATCAAAACGAAAGTCAAAAGACACGCATTAACTATCAAGTTTTGCACTGATATTTTTAGCTGGCATATTTTACTAGCATCTTGCATTGAGCTTGATATTGAACTTGATAAATAAACCATTTATCATCTGAGCTTAAACCGCCATAAACCATTATTATCCAAACTTGATTCGAAGGTGCACTATAATTTATCGACCACATTTTCAATGATAGTCTTTCATTTTTGACATTCAGCCCAAAATTAAAATGTCATTGGCTTTATGATTGTGATTATGAAGCTATTCATTAGCATGTATTAAATCTCCAAGTAGATAACTAGCAATCATTCATCTATTAAAACCAGTAATGGACTGATGCATCAAAACTACTCATTGCATCCAAACTACTTGCATATACAAAATTGAAGTGAAGCGTGGAAAAAAATGGATAGAAGGTAATAATCGATGCCTTCTCAAAGTACAAATGAATGTCCACTTCACATTCCTCACAGAATGCAAGAAATGCCTGGATCTCCATGAGATGGACAGAGTTGAATATTATCATGTTCACTGGAAAACACAAGGAAAAACTTCAACATAAAAATAGTTCCAATGGCATTTTGGCAACTAGGTGGACTCATTTTAAGGAAATGGAGATAAGTTTGAAAGTGAAGTCATATGTTCAAGAACTTCTAGCTGCATTTATGATCAAATGTCTTGATAGTTAATATAATAAAAACGAATCAGATGGAACACCTTCAACTCTTTGAAAGCAAAGGTCACGTCTACTGGGTTGCCATTATGAGCACACTGCACAAACTCGTCCGCAGGATCTATCAACAGCTGAGTGTGCAGCAAAGAGTTGTTCTCTGCAGCCAGAATCTGAACCATGATATTATTCTCCATATTTGATTGAAAAGAAAAAAGTTAATCTCTACCTTTGGTAGGATCAATGTAGCTTCGAAACTTGACAGCTTTCCCACCAAATTCACTTGCAGCATCAGAAGGATCAGAGTTGCATTCCGTTGCGATAATAGTAATTTCCTGAAGGGATGACTGAAAATTCACAAGCAATCTGTTCAGATCACGAGGCCTCACTACAAAATTGCTTGGGTATTTTCTCCTATCCAGAGATAATTGTTGTATGTCAGGGCCAACATTGCAAGTAATCCAGTATGTTTTCTTAATGCCTGCATGCATATAACAACATCATAATTGCATGAACAAAAACTCACAGTTGGCACAGTGAGATAAACATGTATCTCTGCATGGTGCAGCTTCTTATCAAATTAATGCATGTTTGAGAGGTGCCGGCCTCCAATTTATATTACAGTTTGATAACATACTGAATAGTATGTAGTTAGCATGACTGAGTCACAAAGACTTAAAATGTTAAGTGGCCAACAAAAAAAGAAGTCGGCCAACAAAAAAGGAAGTAAAAGTGGTAGACATTGGAATCTAATTTAAACATAAAATTCCCCATCTGGAGGTCAAATATGAATATGAGAATGAAATGAGAATCTTGATCTGATATATACGAGTAAGAAGGTGAAATCTGTACACAGATCAATACTATTGCAATTCTAATACATCAAATAGTGCCGAGTGCCAAACAATGAGCTTAGAACTTGGAACTTCTATTGTTATTGTTGACACCTAATTTTTTGCCCAAAAATCATTTCCGAAAAAAAATGGGAACTTGTTTTTCCACAAAAATATTTCATGTCAAATTCTTGCATATAGATTATCTAGGTGTTTAGTATAGTTTTTTTAAATGGAAGATGTTTTTCCTTAATTAAAAATTAAAAAATAAAAAAAAGATTAAAAAAAAAAAAAAAAAAAGTTGGGGCCAATGATCTAAATATGACTAGCCAAGCCCAAGAGGCCAAATTGAAATTAAAATGGCAAACTGGGGCCAAAATGCAATTTCCAAAAGTTGAGGGACCAATTCGCAAATTTTGCAAAATTTCACCCGAGCCCTTAAATCATCATCTTAGCCCCCAATTAAGTCGAAATTGAGCTTGGGCCAGGTCGAATCAATCAAATCGGGCCAAAAGGACCAAATTTGCATTGAATTGGGTATTTTCGGATAAGAAAATGGCCAACTTTGAGGGACTTTCTTGCAAAATTGGGTGGAGACAATTGCGAAAAATGGTCAAGATCTTAAACTAATATACATTAGGTTGCTAATTGATCAAAAACCGTGGCCAAATTGATGGATTAAAGCACTCAAACCAGCTACCAAAACCCAGCCCACGGTTAGGTCTTAATTCGGAGCTGCTAAGTAGGCATATTGGTGGCCCCACCATATCCCACTCAGCCGCCCATTTAGCTCAATCTTTACACGTGATGGAAGACCATTATTGGTAGTACAAGTGGACAAAATTTGGCCAGGGATAAGCTGCTGAAAGCACGGGAAAATCGCAGCAAAGTCCGCACACTCAACAGCTGCAGAATTGAAAAAATTGGCTAAGTCAGAGAGTGGGTGAAGTAGCCCTGTTGACAGGCTTGGTAGGTGGACAAAAGGCCGACCAAAAATCCTCTAATGGAGGGGATACGATCTACGAAGGGAGGTTTTTCAAGGGATGAAAGGGAGAAGACGAGGAGGAGAAGGGGGAGCTCGGAATGGTTCCCCAAAGAAGCCCTCAGAAGCAAATCCAGAAAAGGAAACCCAGAAATTCCAGACCGACCTAGAGAGAGAAAAGTGAGATTTTCACACACCTGTGGAAAAATTAGCCAAAACCTTCAACTAGAGAGTTAAACTTCACTCAAATATCTTTCCATCCATAGGTCGCACGTCCAAAATGGAGTTCGGGAAGGTCTCCTAAAGCCCCCCGAAAACCACCCTCCTGGCGGGCCAAGAAAGTCCGAAAATTTTCTAAGTGTTGAGCCCGGTTGGTCACGGGTGAGAGAAACCGAGTGTTTTTGAGAGAATTGAGAGACAAATGAGGAAAAGCTTGAATTTTACCCCAAACTAAAATACATATAGTTTGGTTTGGTGTTAAGTCTTCCAACAAAATAGGTTTCGAAGTCTAATGTTAGAGATCAACGAAAACCTTCGTTGTCAGTTATTGTTTTTGCAGATCTCATTTCCAGTTTGAAGGAGCCAACTTCCACGTGCTCCCCGAAGATAATTTCTTGGTTTTTTCGGCCAATAACCACTTTCAAAAGAAACTAGGAAGCAAGGTAAGTATCCTATATGTATTTTTGTTCTATTTTGAACGTGTTTTAATAGTGAAAAATCAAGAGGAAGACTAATCCAGAATACTGATTTTGAGGCTGGAATTTTTCTAAGTGTTGGAATCTCTTCAAGAGTTTTGCATGTGTGCTTCTTGGAGAGGTCGTTTTTGATGTGTTCGGTTGGTTATTCTCTGTGATGTTTGTTGTCTTTGAAAGCTCATGTTACCTACTTTCACTCGGATCAAGTAATGTTTCTCGTAGATCTTGCATGTGATGAGTGTCGGGGCTTGAATATGGGCATATAACCTGTTTGCTGGACTTGGGTTCAAACCCAGATTTGCAAAATCAGCTTAAACCCGCATATTTGATGACGATTTCAGCTTGGTTTTCGTGTGTTTTAGGCTATGATTTTTATCTAATCTTACTCTTTGCATGTGGTAGTATAACCTTGATGTTTTAGTTCCACATAAGATTGCTTATGAGTTGAGATTGAATGCCGCAAACATGGCCCGAGGGAGCTGGTTTGGGATGATTTGATGCACGCCAAGTGTTCGACGAAATGCGCAAACCAAGTTTCGACCTTGAAACGGTCGATTTGAGCTTGGTTCTTGTTATATTCATGTACTGGGCAGTCCCATATTAGTGTAAATCGGCATATATCGGTTTAGGGAATTAATTTTAAATAAAAATAAAAAAATAAAAAAAATGAAAATTTCAAAAAAAAAATTACAAAAATGATGGATGATATCAAATTATGATAGAAATGACATCTAGGAAATTTTCCTAATTTTTAAAGGTCATTTTCTTAATTTAATGATATTTTGGTATTTTATAACCATTTTTGTAAATAATCTATTTTGCGTAGATTAAAATTATTTAGAGTAATTTCATGCATCTAAAGTAATTTTCATGCATATTTAAATTCTCATTTTGCTCACGGGGTCCTGTCCCGGGCGTGATAACAAGGCCATGTAATATTATTTGCTCGACTTGTATCGGGTTTTCCTTTTCTGCATTTATTTTCAAGTTATTTCAATTTCTTGGACGTTTACTTATGCACCGCTTTTCATTAATTTGAGTGTAAATTTCACTTCTAAATTATGTTAGGATTAGTCTAGACATTAAGGAAAACAAACCTACAAAAACATTTGCATGGACGCTTAGCGGTTTTATACGGATTATAATTGGTAATCAAGATTGTGTGGCCATTTAGATGAACAACCTTCCAAGTTAGTGGTACAAAAGGGCGCCAATAGAAACATTGGCGTAAACAAGTCCCCGTTCTTAGAAATCTCTGGTTGCTTAGGAATCGAGACAACACTCCCACGTCTTGATTGGTTTCTAGCCAACCCCACAGCTAGTGGCGACTCCTAAAAGCACATAGGTTGTTAAGAATTAAAATTCAAAATCCAATGTCGCGCGAGGTATGGGCTTGGGAGAGCCCGCGCCAATTTAGGCTATTGGTCCGCCGCTTTAGGCAAATACCCTAAACCATTCTTTCTTTTCCCCCGGACGAAAAAAAAGGGGTCGTGACAGTTATTTGGCAATTAAATGCGGCAAGGCAAAAGGAAGTCACGCAAAGTACGGTCACATAAGAGATATGCTAGGGAGCACAATCGTGCTTTCACTTATTGAGTGTTGCAAAACGCCACATAATACCATCAGAGTAATTAGACAAACCAGCAAAGCACTAGCAAGACAGAACAGCAGCACATAGACAAGGTTATCCATAGGGCTTTTCTCCTATGGTTTCACCATTCGACGTTTTGCCGCAAGTACGGCTGATAGCTCTCCTGTCTATAACAGTGAATTGCCTCAGTCTTGCGATATAATGAGTTTGAATCACCCTACCAACAGTATGAGCTTCTTTTAGTCACTTCAGATTTACGCACGTCAAGTTCTGATCATCGTCAACAGGCCCAATCACAACCTAGGTCGACAAATTTCTGCCTAAAATCCACCGCCAAAAGCTCCACGCCCTCAGCAATCGGTGCAAGGACTCTCAGAATTTCTCAATCGGACACCGTCTCGAGCGAAAGGAGCCAGTACCTAACACAGCATCATAGCCATCTAAACGAAGCATCGCTCGGCAGGGCACACGGAGAAGCAACTGCTGTAGCTATTTCACTCGATGGATGAAGCCGAGGAACGACGATCGCCATGGATTTCAGTGGCGACACGCCGGAGCTGTGGGCGAGAGAGACGACGGAGAAGAAGAAGAAGAAGTCTATGGGAAGAAATCGATGGAATGACCTGGGAAGGAGAAGCTTGGATGGCGAGGTCGTTGCCGACGCGGGAGAGGCAAGTGATGGAGCGAGCCAAGGTCTTCAAGGCGTTGCCGCTCAGGCTGAACTCCATTTTTCCAGCGCTTCGCTTTCCTCTCGGCACTGACGCCGCAGATTTTTATGAGGGGGTCGCCGAAAAATTGGCGGGATTGGAAGATGGAGACGTTTGGTCTTCGGCTCGGGGAATCAATGATAGAACGCGTTAATTATCATTTTTCGGTCCCCCAAGATACCATTATATTACTGATGTTTCCCCAAGTGAATATGTTAGTTTTATAAACAAATTCATAAAAAATTAGGAAATAGTTTGCTAGATAAATGGAAGGAAACATGACTCCTCATTGGGCCGCTTTTGGCGTTCCAATGGGTGGGCACCAGACCTTTTAAAATTTAGATTGAAATGAGTATTTCTTTTCTCGAAAATGAACTTTCAGCTCAAGCTGTTTTTACTTTAACTTATACTAGACGAAAGTCAGCCGCAAATTATAACCCATGAAACTCCCCAAATACAAATGCGGCGCAATCGACAAAGCAATAAATATAAATAATTTTAATATTTGGTCGTTATTTGTGAAATAACATTACGTTATACTGTACTATGCTTTATTCCTCGCGATGTAATCTACAGCGTTTAAAGAGCAGGTAGCACGCAACATCTACGAAGTCCACAGAGCAGAGAAAAAGGGCACCAGACCATACATAACACGGCCACACAATGATCTCCAAGCGTTTACTTTTCCCATCCTCCAAGCTCCACGTTCCTACTGCTGGGCTGGCCGACTTAGGCCTATTTGATAACATTTTTATTCCTCCCAATTTTTATTTTTTTATTTCTCAAAAAAAAAATACATTTGGTAACATCAATTAATTTTTATATCCTCTAAAAGAGAAAAGTAACTGGAGAATAGATTTGGAACAAAAAAAGAAGTACAAAAAAAAAGTAATTTCTCATTTCGGGAACAATTTCTAGAATTAACTTTTTTTTTCTTTTTTTTCTTTTCTTTATCGTTGTTGACCTTCGCCACTAGCCGCCACCCTGCTGTCCGGCCACCGATGTTGGCCACCCACCCTCATCGGCCAACCACCAACCGTCGTCGCCTATCACCCACTGCTGGTTGATTGCCAATGACTGTCGACACTGCTGCCCACCGGCTAGTCAACCGATAGACCGCCACCACCGCCGCTAATGACTATCACCATCGATGACCGTCACCGTCGATCATCGCCGCCTATCGCCCACCCTAGCCGCCGATGACCGCCGAGCGTCACCCGCCGCCACCAATCGCCGCAGCCAAACCGTCGCCCTAATTGGCAATGGCGGTGATCGGCGATCGACGGCGGTGGTGAGCGACGACGGAGCTATCAATAGCTAGGGTGGGCGGCGGGTGATGATGGTCGGCGATAGCGGCGATTGCGACAATAAGGAAGAATAAGAAAAAAATTAAAAGAAATTCTAGATTACCAAAAATTTTGTAAATCATAAAAACGCATTTCTATTTTTCTTTTTTTCTTTCGAGACTAGAAATTTTATATAATTACCAAATGCATTCTTTTATTGAGAAATTGTTCCATGAATAGAAATGAAAAAGACTATTTCCAAAAAGAAATAATTTCTGGAATAGAAGCTTGTACCAAACCCCCAATCTCGTCCCGCATGTTGACACTCGTATTTAGCACACCCAATCCTCAATAAATAAAACCCCTCTCTCTCTCTTGCTTCATTCATAAGCTCAATCGAAGATTATTTTTCCTAGCCAATGAAAAATTAATATTTAAATTCAGAAAAATGATTTCATATTTAAAAATTCAAAGATTATTTTCCAGAATATAACTGGATATTGATACTCTAATTGACGACTCTGTGTTTGGGGACGATGCTCATCAACTCGTAGAACGTTCTGAAAACTCACGTGTTTCAAGGCGCGGGCCCCACGCGGTGTCTTTTTCCCATTCTCCCGGTTTTGCCCCTCCATCCCTTATTGACTTTCTCTTCTTTGTCTGAATTTTCATTAAAGAAAAACAAAGACTTTTTCTCGCATGCTTAAGCCAAGCAATTGAATGAGAACGATGGGCAAAGACCACCGAAAATTCTAAACCCAGATTATCTGTGTGATACATTTACTTTTCATTAAAATTCTATCAATAAAAATCATTAAAAATCTGTCTATATGAACGATAGAAAGCAAATGATATTAATATAATGTCCATATAATTTTGGCTGAAAATTATCTATAGTTACTTGAAGTTTCTTTGTGACATTTTCCGTGAAAAAAAAATCGTGATTTTTCCCAACATCGACCTTTTTTCCTTGATCGAATATTTAAAAATGCGTTAATGTGCATTCGTTAAAATCGAACTTTCCGTCAAAAGAAAAGGGAGACTTCTCGGCGCGGGTCCCTGTCGGGTATTACGAGGTGGTACACACGTGGCGAGGAGCCGTACCAAGGAAGCTAGGGCCTTTTACGTCTTTTCACCTTTAACCTTTTATGAAAATTTTTGTTCTCGGGGATGATGGGACTGAGAAAGAGAGAGAGAGAGAGAGGTGAGCTTTGCGGCGATGGATATTCCCGAGAACAAAAATTTGAGAAAGACTCTCTCTGGGGACGATACTGGCCTTTAGATTGGAAATTGGGAATTAGAGCATTTCTTGGATCCTTTCTTAATATGTTCTTTCTCATATCTTATTAAGGATTTTGTCGGGGTAAGATTGCATTATTTCAGCAACGCAAATAACTTGTCAAGTCAATTATTTTGTACTAGAGTAAGATTGGACAAACAAAATTTAATCGACCTCATAATTGAAATCGACACTTCTTTTGAAGTTCTATTTATTTGTTAAATGAATCTTTCTCTCCTTTTATAGCATTCAATCCTATTTTCTGTTTTAAAAACCAAATTCCTCGTCTCAGGTTTTGATTGGGTCGAAGCAAAGAAGAGGGAAGAAGGTGTGATGAATGGTATAAGGATGTCGATTCAAAGAATTTGAGAAAGAATCACCGTTGACGAATAAAATTATATATATTTTTATATGCAAAAACGGTGGGAGAACTTAGATTTTTTGGGAGGTAGGCTTGAACAATTGAAAAGGAAGTTATCGTTTTGGCTTAGCTGTTAAGCCAACTACTTTGTTCAACTTATGGATGAAAGAGATGAAGAGTCAAATGGGGACTCATTTTGTCTTACTCAATTTATTATTTTTAATTATTTTTCTTTTTTCTTTTTTCTTTTTCCCCTTCCATCTTCTTCCTCCGTCAGTCGTGTGCCTCGATGGCGGCCGGAGCTGTGGGCAAGAGAGATGACAGAGATGAATAAGAAGGAATCTCGGAGAAATTGATTGAATCACCGAGAAAGGAGAAGCTTGGATGACGAGGTCGTGGCCAACGTGGGAGAGGCAAGCGATGGAGCGAGCCGAGGCCTTCAGGGTGAACTCCATTTTTCGAGCTCTTCGCTTCCCTCTCTGGCAGCAACGCTATAGATTTTTATGAGGTGGTCGCTGAAAGATTGGCGGGATTGGAAGAAAAAGATTAGGCGAAGTTCTAGAGAGAGAAGCAAAAATAGTTTGAATTCCAGTGCTACATCTTCTACAATCCCAAGTCAATCCACGGCGCTAAATTCCACTGCTCCATCTTCTAGAACTCTGAGTCAAACCACCATGACTATTACCAATTATAGTCTTCAATTGTCCGATACTCAAGTTGCTCTTTGGATTGGGGAATTAATGATGTAACACATTAGTTATCATTTTTTGCCCCCAAAGATACGATTATATCATTGATGTTTACCCAAGAAAGTATTTTAGGTTTTTTCAGATTTATCATTAGTTAGCATTGACGCGTTTATCATAACCTATAACTCAAAGGGAAATCACAAAAATAGTTTATGTATGAGTATACCTATTCAATTTTGATCCTAATACTTTATATCTGTCATGTATTTGGTCGGTGAACTAATCTTCAATATTGATTCTAGGATCAATGTCGATTTTTTGTCTAGCTGCATACAAAAGGTGTGAAGTAAGGGCTAAAGATTGTTATGTGGCATTAACATGTAATTATAGTGCAAAAAACAGTGGGCACCCGCATTTTGTTGCGGAAAAATAATTTGTTATATAGTTCGACACATCAAAAAATAATAAACAGCTTTTCTTTAAGCATGGTTGGACATTTACAGAAATTATCTATGATAGATAACATTTGCGATTATTATAATTCTTTAATTGCCACTTAATTGTCTATTTATTTGTCTGAAGTGATAGAAAAATGTTCTCGTGTTGTATACACCTTTTGTAAACTACGTAGGTATATTCAAATAATTAAATATCCAATTGCTTCAATCAATTCTGCTGGAGTTCTATTATTTTTTAGTAACTTCATTATTTTTTTCCTTTTTCTTATGAAAAAATATACATTTTGAGTTTTCAGATCTTTCATTATCTTTTTGAATTTTCCTCTTCTTCAAAGGATTAATCAACAAACATAGACGAAAAGGTACATGTTTTTCTTATTATTGATAAATGAAAAGAACTAAGGAAAAAAAAAAAAGAGAAATAAGGAGAAAAAGCAATAAGGGCAAACGGGAAATTCGATGATTTTTTAGCACTACTTCACTATATATCAAAAGCTCAGTGGAGTATCAATATAGGATACACAAATTTATGGTATCATAGCGGAAGGAACTTTTTCTCACAATAGATATATAGTCAAATATTAATTACCCGTGTAAAGTGAAATATTCTTATATATCATCATTATTCACATGATGGGAAAAAATATAAACAAAATATAATATTAGAAACGTTGAAAGATAATTAAAAAAATTATGAAAGAGCCTGGAGATTCGAGCCTGGCTCCCACCGCTGCATTTCCAACCGCCGACCCCACGATATGATATTGAGAGTCTTCGTCATTCTTTAATCTAGTTATAAGACGAAAACGAGCCAATGAAAAACTGACACATGGCTTGCTCCCGGGGACACCTTGACCAATGACCCGTTGCGCATGGGGGCACCTTAAGCAATGAAAAACTGACACGTGGCTTGCTCCTAGGCACTCTCCACATTATCAGCACTCCGCGGCCACTCTCGACTCTCGAGTATTTTGGTCCATTTGGACTAAAAGAAGCATTACAAGAATAGGCTAAATTGTCTGTCATAAAATCATTATTCCACAATAAATGGGCAATGGTCAAGACAAATGCGCGAGCTAAGATGATACTATTAAATATCTAAAGAAAGTCGGACTTAAATCACATGTGCAAGTTTCTTCACGTGGATCGTCTTTGATAACTTTTTTCAGATTGTGTGAAGTAGCATATTGATTTAGGACTTACTTATCAATTTCCGTCTCCATATGGAATAAAATAGTTGAAATTGAAAATTGAAAATCGAAAGTCAGGTTAAGGGCTAAATTTGTAATAAAATAAAGGACGACCACTAAAATTAAACATCGACAATAATACATTGACAATTTTGTAATTTCTTTTAAATAATTATTTTTTTATTTCATGTTAGCACTACTTGTATACCTCCAATGCTTAGTTAGAATATTTAGTCAATATTCGATCAACTACCTGATAACTGGAGATTAATTTATGGACCTAATACGTTACAAGACAAGGGAATGCGCTAATTGAAGATAAGGGAATGTGTATATCTAATTGATGGACGATTGCTTATTCAGGATATAATGACTTGGAATCACCATATCAACATCATAAAATTCTTTTAATCAATTTAGATTTATGCACATCAAGTTCTAATCATCGTTTGCAGGGCCAATTACAACCTAGGTTAACAAACTTCTGCCTCAATTCACCGCCGAAAGCTCTCCGCACTTGGTAATCGGTGGAAGGATTCTCAAATTTGTCAATCGAACGATATATCAAGTGAAACGAGTCAATAACTAATATAGCATAACATCTGAAGTAAACATCACTCGTGAGGGCACGAATAAACATCCACATAACTTTTCGGTTGATGTGACTTTTTGGGGGAGTGATTGGCGTGGATGTCGGGGGCAACCACAAACTCTTCACTCTCCTCCCACCATTTTTCCGGTAGTCTACATTATCATATTAGATTCTTTTCGGCTCTACGTGGAAATTTACCATCGTCAAATGGGATATACTGCTAAATTGATCCTGTTCCAAAATACGATCATGGTTCCACCACTAAGATCAGTTAATGACTTTTCGGTAATTATTGTTGGAAAACGTGGCCCAGATACCTTCGGGGCTTGGAATATTCAGACGCGCCAGCAACGACCCCTTTTCTTGGACATATTCTGTTCCATTATTTTAACCCTGACAGTTTCTCCTTTCCGCTTTTAATCTTCAGAAGAATTGTTTCTGGGGTATCTTTCACCATGCCTTAAAAATCATCAACACATAAGCATTCCCATGATAGGGCTATGAAGAATTTCTGCATCGGTCGTCTATCCTCCCGTGCGGGTCAAGAGTGTTCCTCTGGAACTGGTGTTTGATTGTGCTGTGGCGAATTATGCCTCCCCCACTGACGGAATTAATGAAAGCAACCATCGGAGCCTCGTGTGGCACCTAATTCCTTCAGCCAAGTGGCATTGAAGAAGAAAATGTGCACGAGAGCAAAAGCGGCACTAAAGAAGGACTTGAACTCGTCGACAACGGACTTGAAGCTCGGGACAACGGACTTGAAGCTTGCGGACGATGGAACTTGTGAGAGAACACATGACGGCGAATGATGGAATTGAAGCTTGTGACGAGCGATGGGGATTAGGCAAGGAGTGGTGAGCATCGAGTGCCGAGCGGTCGAGGATAGGGCAGAGAGGAAGAAAAAAATGTTAAAAATTGAAGTAAGAACTTAATTCTAATTCAAGTTGGGGATTTTATTTATTTATTTATTTTTACTCAATTGCAAATTTTGTACAAAATTACCCCTACTCCAAGTCTCAGGAAAATGGTTATAGGCAAACATTTGGTTGGCTGGCCACTTTAAGTCCTTAAGGCTTCGTTCGTTTCGCATAAAATAATTTTCGGGAAAAGTTTTCCGGATTTTCCGGCGTTTGTTTCACGGAAAATAAATTCCTTGAAGAAAACATTTTTCATGAAAGTAAAAAGTCTTTTAAATTAGGGGAAAATGTTTTTCACTTTTGAAAAGTGGAAATTCCTCACTTGATCTCTCTTATCTCACATCTCTACAAATCCTCACTTCCTCCTCCCCTTTCTACTTCTTTTTTTTTTTTTATTCGAATTATTTTTTAATTTTCTTTTTTCTTTTTAATTCGAATTATTTTTAATTTCCTTTTATTTTCTATTTCTTTTCTTTGTTTCCCATCTTTTCTTCCTTGGCTAGTCACCGGCCGTCACCAAGCGAACCTCGAGCTTGTCGATCTCAAGCTCGCGCCGTCGGCGAGCTCGAGGCTTGCCGGTGGCTGGTCATGGGCCGTCATCGTGGTCGGTGACCAGCCAAGAAAGAAGGAGATAGAAAACAAAGAAAAAGAAAATAAAAAAGAAAAATTAATAATAGATTTTAAAAATAAAAAATCATTAAAAATAAAATTTTAAAAAATATGAAAAATCCATTTAAAAAAATAAAATAAATGAAAAGGAGTATATGGAGGAAAATATTTTCCTTACCGAACAACGAAAAATATTTTTCACTTCATTTTCGATTTCATCCGAACACCGAAAAATAATTATATTTTCCTGGAAAATGACTTCCTAAAAATATTTTTCAGAACGCCACATTTTCCACGAAACAAATGGAACCTAAATCTTTTTATAAGAAAATAAATTCATTTCAAATTTTCATTTGGAATTTTTTCTGATAGCTAAACCAAAACAAAAGTTGGGAGGAAGGAGGGGGGGGTGGGGGTTTTTTTGTTGGGGTGGGGAGGGGGTGTGTGGAGGGGAGGGGGTGTGGGTTTGGAGCGGGGCTGGGGAAGAAAGCAGCCCCACTAACGAATCGTTAGTAACGATCCATGCAAAGAAGGTACCACCTATCTACTGCTGATGGATATTTGTCTCTTGACTACGTGTAACATGCATATGAAGTTTATTGTAAGTAATATGAGTTTCTCTTAACAAAACGAAGAAATTAAAAACTTAGCCAAAAAAGAAGAAAAAAGGGTTTTTTCTTAACAAAAGAAAGCAATAAAATTAATGTGCCGTCAATTGGTACAGTATTTTTATCTCACCCTATGCTTGGCAATACTCTTTAAGTGTTTTTACATTAGGTTATTCTCAAATTCGGATTTAACATAGACAAGTTTTTTTAAGGACTCGTCTTTCTCTTAACAAAAGAAAGCAACAAAGTTGATGTGCAGTCTCTTCCTACACATGATAGTGGCTAGTGAAAATGAGGTCTCTTCATACATCTAACCGAGGCTTCTTGGCATTTTTTCAAAGTTTGAGATTTTCATGAAAAGACTAGACACTAAGGCCTTGTTTGTTTCGTGAAAAATAAATAACTCGAAATTTTTTTCTAAAAATGATCGTTTGTGTTGCTTAAAATAATTAACAACAATTTCGTCTAAACATTTTTGTGAGCAATGAAAATATTTTTCATTAATTTCTTTTTGTAAACGATAAAGACGATTGTTTTTAAGAAAATATTTCTCAAATAATTCATTTTTCGTAAAATAAATGCAGCCTAAGTGTAATTCTTTTTCTAATATAAGTAAGTATTGTCAAGGTACTAAAACTTATGGAGAGGGATTACTCTGGCCATGAGTTTTACCTAAACTAATTTACCAAATTAATATCTTTAAACTTTTCCAACACAAAAAACAGAAAGAGGATGAAAATCCTCTACTTCGAATGTGCTTCCATTGGCATTTCAACAAATTCTCAAGTGTGGATGCATGTAAATAAGGCATTTATTGACGGTTGAGATATGTTGAGACACTATCGAATGGGATAAAAAAAGTCAGGTCCAAAAAGGAAAGGACTAATGACTTTTAGCGATAAATCTTACTTTTTGATGGATCTACAATAACTGAATATGCCTCTATGTGCATGTTGTCTGCTCTGAGGGCCTCCGCCAATAGAAACCACGTGTATAGAAATCTCGATATATTAACAAAAAGAACAAAAGTAAAATAGCCAAAGCAATCTTGGTTTCTAACGGGTGCTCCGAGTAGGTCCTTTATGTTGAAGTCAAGGCGCAAATAAAGCAGACTTTAAAAGTCGATTAGCCTTTTCGCTTTCGTCGCTTCCGTGGAAGAATCCACGTCGGATATAAAGGCCAAAAACCTCCCCAACCAGTATGGATATGAGACCAGCGGCAGGCACTGTGTGAATATTAAAAAGCAAATCGTCCCGGGGCGTTTTGTGAATATAGGAGGTCATCAGGGGCCATTTCGTCATACCGGCAGAGTTTTCTGCCAGGGCATTTTGTAAACATGAGATCGACAGGGTCATTCAACATAAGCTCGCCTCAGCATGACGGCATCCCCCATAGCAGCTCGACAGAAGCTCGGCATAACGCAAGGTAGCCCCCTGAGAGCTCTCATCGCACATTCCCCTGAAGCACTTCGTTCGTTCAGAACCACATTTTCCGGAAGAGAAGGAGATCTCAGGCAAAGTGGGAAGGTTAATGGAGAACAACGGTATAGCTGATCACGGTGGTGGCCGGAGGTAAGCCTCAGTGACCTTCAATACAGAAAAAGCACTGTAGCTCAGCTCCATCTGCAAGTTTAAGGATTCTGAGGATACCCATGTTAATATCTTGATATCTTTCCTGTTTCTTTCTCTGATCATGTCACACTCGATATACCTGTTTTGTGGCAAAAAAAAAACTGCATAGTTGTTGAATTTACTGTTCCAGTTAAGAGTTTGGTGGGAGTCTTTCATTTGCCTGAAGAAAATGGATTGTTTCTCGCATTAAGATTATGAGAGTCAGATCGGAACACCAATTTGTACGATCCAGAACTTTTCATCTATTCGTTTTTTCCTTTTAAAAATTGAGATATTCGTAATGTCTCCACTCTTAAAGAGCAGAAATGGGCTCTTACTCAGAGCAGAGCATGCACTTAGGGGCATATCTGGTGCATGCAAAATGGCTCGTTTCTTGCAAATTGCCTTCTCGTAGTTACGAATTGGTAAATTTTCATGATATCCGTTTGGCAAGTGTATGCAGTAGGATTCATACCAAGAATAATCCCTCTCAAGTATGCATACCATTAAAACAGCTGAGTTTGCCCAGGGAAAGTGAAATCCATAATAACAGCCATGCCTTTTTGAAAATCACGAGGTTGGAAAGAATGTGAACTTTCTCCTAAAGTTACTAGGTGAGAAAATTCTGTCACATTGAAGAAGCGACACAGCTGTATATTGACTCTGCTTCTTTCTTTTGTCATGAGAAACTTATATTGAGAACAACTGTTGATTCGAAGCCTTATCAGCTTTTCCTCCTAAGAAAAACGCAGTGTTAGCTTTACTCCGTTTCTAGCCTGTAAGCAGTGGGCTTACCTGGTAATTTCGTGCGTCTGGTTGGTTTTGTTTTGTGAATGTGTTGTAAGAGTAGCTTAGGAAAGGTTTATACGCGTTAAGGAGGCATCCCCTAGTATTTGATGTTCCATTTTGTCGAAAAGAAGAATCTTCTCTAGCTTAATTAGCCGTGGATCAAAAGATGGGTTACATACCCGCACTACATACACAGTTTAGACTCCTGCGATGTATACTCATTAACTATGATTTGCACTAGAAGCTTGGCATCATATTGCATCAAATTTCCTTTAGAACTTAAAGTGGTAGTTCTTGAAAGCTTTTGGAAATGCCATCTTATGTGAAGCAGAAAGAGCTCAAAACTTGAAATAGACGGTGCACTAACAAGTGGTTTGCTGATTTTATCTCCAAGAGGTGAAGAAGAGCAGGCAGATCGAGTTGCTGCATTGATCGAATTTTTTGAATCCCTGGAGAAGAACCTGATTCCACTCGTCGAGTCCACTAATGTTCCACCCAACACTACCCGTGCAAAAGTCAAGCGTATCTACAAACTGCTGAAAATCATCAAGATGGGAGGGCGAGATATAGACCCAAGGTTCCGACTTGTCTTCGCTCTCATTGCTATTACTCTTGGAGCTATCAAGTGCGGTTTGCTGATGTATGTTCTGCTTGGTGACATGCCTTGTTCAATCGTTGTTCTCTATGTCCTCCTGATAGCATTTACATTTATCGCGAATTAGAGAATGGTGACAGCTTCCCATTCTCTAAATGGTGTGGTGAGCTCTTTGCAAACATAGCTTTGATGTGTGTTCTAACGTGGCTGGGGATGAGCCTACTTTTAAGTACCTTTTACATCATGAGGCGAGTATGTAATGATGATGAATAGCTGACAGTTTCCGATTCTCTAGATGCTGTGGCTTGGATATGAACCTTATGGTTGAATCAAGATCTTAACATAAAAATGAGACAGAGTAATCTTGGTTCAATATAAGCGTAGACATATATAGATGCATGTCGATGATTAAGAATGTTTTTATATGTAAAAAGAGCTGGGGAGTCGGAGATTCCTGGGAGATGAACTTGGTCCATTGAGATTCAGGGGAATGAAGTTGCTCTAAGCTCTTAGCAATGATAGTTCTTTTTTTTTTTTAGCTGAGAAAGGGGTTGTAAGCTTAAGCGAAACCAACTATTTCCATTTTATGTGTACTTGAGGTAAGTGTCAAATGCGGACCATCAAAAACCCAAAGCAAATCATTAAAAATTCCATTTTCTTGCACCTCATTGTTTGATCACCAGAAACTCATAGATGAAAGCGTTGGAACACCAAGTTGTACCCCCAAGATGTGTATTCTTTTTATTATTTTGTTAATATATTCAGGATTTAATTTTTGATGTTCTTAGTGACTCAAACTCTTGGAACAATGTAATCAGTGACCTATTTGGCGACTGTAAATGTGTGAAAAAGTAAGATCAATCTTTGGTAGAAAGGTTACGGTTTTGGAGGAGGTCTTTGGCAGAGAAGGGTTTTTGGGGAGGAGATGAGTTTTTTCAATAAAGGGTCTTCTGATTTTGGGAGAAGGAGCTCGAGCTCTGCAGAAAAAGGATAAGACTCGGCCATTGCAGAAGAGGCAGAGAGAGACCGAGAGTGAGAGATTTTCTCACTCTTCGCCGGTGGTTCGTCTGCATCGCCTGGGCCTCCTGCGGAAGCTAACTCGCCCGTCGCCGTTCGCCGTAGCAAGCTCCCGAACCAGATAACTCTGGAGACGCTCTTTTTCCCTTGCTTATTAAGTTCGAGAACGGGAGACCGAACTGACGAGATTTTGGGGCAAATCGTACAAAACCATACTGATTTGTTGCCAATAAGGTTTATTTAGTGCTTAATATGCTGGTTTTGTGCCACAAACGATGTTAAATCCGAACTTGGTATTCCGAATCGCACATGAACCGTTTGACAAAATGGTTGAATGAAGCACCGAATTCGAGTTCATAAAATCGATGCTTGAAATCTTTGTCTTACGCTCGGTTTGTCCTAATATTGTTGCATTACCACTGAATCCGGGTTTGCCTCTGATTTTGTGGCATGTCGTTTGATACACGAGTCGGCCATGGATGAACGTCTTCTCGCCCGAAAGTCCCCTGTCGGAAACCTACCCCTCACCAGCGTGCCACCGGTTCGAGGCCGCAATAGTTAGGCTTTCTTTTCTCTGTATTCATGTTTGATCGCTTGCTGGGATTGTTTATTTTTTCAAAGAGATATTAGCTTCGGTCTGGATTTTCCCTTTTGTTTGGGGTCGTCGGAGTAGGGGGCCGGCGTTGGTGGGCGTCGGTCGAAGCGGACGACCAGCAACTGATGTTGTGACTATGACGGCTGAGGACGGTGGTCAGTGGCCGGATAGAGTGGTGGTCGCGTCGGTTTTCTGGTTTGGGCTGGTTTGTGGGCGATGGAGGCTTCGGTGTAGAGGAAGGAGGGAGGCGTGAGGCCGAAGACGATTCTGGGAAGGAGAAAGTGCGGGGAAAAGGACAGAATAGAGAAAAGGACAAAAGAGAAAAAGAAAAAAAAATTCGTTTTTTTGTCCGAATGGGTCGCATTCGGGTTTGGGTCGGATCAGCGAGTCGGATCGGGTAAACGAGCCGAATCGGCTCTCCGAATATAATAATAATAATAATAATAATAATAAGGAAAAAGCCAAAAAAACCCAAAACTTTGCGCCGAAATGGCAGATTTACTCAAAACTTTGTTTTGTGACGTGAAAACTCCGAACTTTGCAAACCGCGACACATTTACCCCATTAAGGGTATTTTCGTCTTTTCTTTATTTTTTCTTTTTCTTTTTATTTTTTCCTTATTCTCTCTTCCTCCGCCGGCTCCGGCGGAGGGAAGCCGGCGTCCGGCGAGGGTCGCCCTCGGCTGAGCTGGCTAGGGCTGCCCTCGCCGGCGTCGCCCTCCCTCGCCGGCCGTCGGGCGAGGGCCGCCCTCGCCGCCTCCTCGCGGATCCGGCGAGGGCACCCCGCCCGACGCCGGCGAGGTGCCCTCGCCCGACGCCGACGAGGGCCGCCCGCCCGCGTCGGGCGAGGGGTGCCCTGCCGGCGTCGGGCCGCCCTCGCCGGACGCCGGCGAGGCTTCCTCCGCCGAAAGAAAAATAAAAAAAAAAAAAAAAAAGTTTTTAAAAGTAAAAAGACCAAAATGCCCCTATGATTTAGGGTAAATGTGTCACACAAATGAAAATTCAGGGTTTTTGTGTCACAAATAAAAGTTTGGGGTAAATGCGTCACGCTTCAAAGTTCGGGGTTTTTCACATCACAAAACAAAGTTTGGGGTAAATCTGTCACTCGAGGCAAAGTTTGGGGTTTTTTTGGCTTTTTCCCTAATAATAATAATAATAAAATTCGAAAAATATTTAAAAGAATAAAAATTCAGAAAATGATAAAACTTTTAAAAATTTTAGTAAATAATAAAAAAATTCGAAAATTCGAAAATCAATTTTATAATTTCAGAAAATCATTAAAAAATAGAAAATCCAGAAAACAATAAAAAATTATAAAAATCATTTAAAATTCTAAAAAATTAGAAACATACAGAAAGATTAAAAACAAGTGAAACCCAAAAATTGGACAAACCTTTTAGGGCTTTCCAATGGGCTTCTTTGTTTTGGATTGCCTTTTTATTTTAGGGATTTTATTGGGATGCTCGTATGCTTTCCTTTACGATTATCAGTATTTTGCATGTTATTTTATTGTTTTAGAATGGTTTGGACAAACCTAGATTTTTCTTGATAGGCCGCTGTGGCGTTAGTTATCACGTGATTAGGTTGGTATTAACATAATCAAGTCCCTAACTCCAAAATCTCTAGTTGCGTAAATAGTAAAATATCCTCCTATATCTTATTGGATTTTTAGTGGGATAAGTACACTATCAGTGCCAAAACTTGTGTACGGCGCTCACTTTGGTGCCAAAAGTTTTCGTCGGATCACTTAAGTGCCAAATCGGAGAAAAAACAATCACTTTGGTGCCACCGGCGAGAGATTTCGGCCAGATTTATTACGTGGCTTTTATATTTAAAAAAAAAAAGTTACGGTGGCTTTAAAACGACGTCATTTTCTATCCTCCTCAAGAAACGACGTCGTTTTGCCGTTATACGTGGACATCCTCATAGAAACGACGCCGTATAACTCATATGGGGATTGAAATTAGGGTTTTCGCTGCTCGGTCACCGTCGTTCGCCCGCCATCGCTCGGCCACCGTCGCTCGGCCACCATTGTAGTTGCTTGACCAGGTGAGCGATGAGAGACTAAGATTGTTGCTTAAGCAAGAAGTGGCCGGAAGAATAGGAGGCGAGGGCGGAGGAGGAGGAGGAAGAGGAGGGGTCGAAGGTGCCGCTGGTGCGCTATGAGGGTGGAGGAGGAGGAAGAAGAGGGGTCGAAGGTGCCGCCGGGTGCGCCGCAAGGGCGGAGGAGGAGGAGGAAGAAGAGGAGTAGAAGGTGCCGTTGGTGCGCTGGTATTGCTGCTGCTGGTGTGCTGCTGGTGTCGCTATTGGTGTTGGTCTGCGAGGAAGAAGAAGACGACATGCTCTCTCTCTCTCTCTCTCTCTCTCAATTTGGGGACTTTAGGGTTTCGATTTGGGGGAAAGATGCCAAACGACGTCATTCTATGGTTTAGATGCTGACTGGACTCTCCAGCGAGCCACATTAGCTTCAAAAATTAATAAAAAAGTGCCATGTCGGATTTCCGGTCAATTTTATCGGAGTTGGCACTAAACTGATCGTTTTTCAAATTTTTGGCACTTAAGTGATCCGACGTAAACTTTTGGCACCAAAGTGAGCGTTGTACACAAGTTTTGACACTGATAGTATACTTATCCCATTTTTAGTCAATCACAAAAAGGCTAGTGGCAACTCCTTAGTCAAAATTTACATAGATTTAATTGATTAAAAAATTTGAACTTTCGATGTCGTGCGAGGTATGAGCCTGGAAGAGCCCAAGTCAATGGAAAGCCATCAACCAAAGTTGACATACCCCTAAATCTAACAAACTTTTCGCTCCCGCTAGAGTGGTTAGGTTGCAACATAACAAATTGAAAGTTTCGAACCACATTTAACATTTAAAATTATTTCAATGGCCATGTTGAACAAATTAAAAATCCAAGCATGCATATTGCTTGTAAGATCCTTTCGCGCATTCAGTTAATGCTTTCTCGCCTCTGAAGCTGCCGGCATCAAACATAAAAGAAGACAGATAGAATTTTAAGGGATGGCATTCTAAAAAATAGGAGCTGCATTAGTTCGAGTTGAGCACATGATCCTTACTAAGTTCAGGTTCGCTGAAAACCAATGCGTATGCAGAAAAGAGTCCTTACTTTTCTTTCTCTTGCCCTGACATAATTCGGGGCTATCGGTTCCGTTCTGTTCTCTCTCTCTCTCTCTCTACCTCTTCTTTTTGACCTAACTAACTTCAAAATCTTTTATGCCCGGCCATATAGCATACATCAAGAACCCCTCCCTTTGAAGTGCATTTATCAGATCAGCTCCCCGAGTCAGACGAAAGAGGGTTAAAGGCCCACTACTTCTTCATTCATGGCCAAAGTAATTCATCGCTAGCATTCGCCATTGCTCAAAATTCTGCCTCGGCACTAGATCTAGCCACAACGGATTGTTTCTTAGTATGAACATTTACAAAATGACCACCCACCAGCCTGAGGTATCCAGAGGTAGATCTCCCATCAGTCAGCCCAATCTGCAAAAGTATAAGCTTCTACTCGCATATTCTTATTCTTATAGAATTATATACCTTTCCCAGGAGCAACTTTAAAGAATCGAAGAATACGATAAACCACCTCCATGTGAGACTCCTTAGGATCGTGTATAAACTACCCACTGCATAAGAAATGTTAGGACGTGTGTGAGATAAAAAAATGGATACACTAGGTCAAAGTTTAGGACTTATTAGTGCCATTTCCCTACCTTAATTGAACTGCATAAGAAATGTTAGGGCGAGAGAGACGACGGAGAAGACGGAGAAGGAGAAGAAGAAGAAGAAATGTGTGGGAAAAAAAATCGATGGAATTACCTGGGAAGGAGAAAGCTTGGATGGCGAGGTCGTTGCCGATGCGGGAGAGGCAAGTGATTGAGTGAGCCAAGGTCTTCAAGGCGTTGCCGCTCAGGGTGAACTCCATTATTTGAGCGCTTCGCTTCACTCTCTGCAGTGACGCTACAGATTTTTATGAGGGGGTTGCCGAAAAATTGGCGGGATTGGAAGAAGACGACGCTCGGTAGTCGGTCCTTGGCTCGGGGAATCAATGATATAACACGTTTAATTATCATTTTTTGCCCCCAAGGATACCATTATATCACTGATGTTTACCCAATAAAGTACTTTAGGTTTTTTAGATTCATCATTACATAGCATTGATGCATAAACCACAACTTATAACTTGAAGAGAAATCACAAAAATGTTCTTGCACGAGTATTTCCTTTCAATTTTGACTATAATAATATATTTTTGTCACATATTCGGTCATCGATCTTGATTCTAGAATAAATGTCGATTTCTTCGTCTAGATGCAAACAAATACGAAGTAAGGGCTAAAGATTGTTATGCGGCATTAACATGTCATGATAGCCCAAAACCAGTGGCCACCCGTGTGTTGTTGCGAAAAAAATAACTTGTTATATAGTCTAACACATCAAAAAATAACAAACAGTTCTTCTTAGCGTGGTTCAACAACTGTGTTCGCTATCGTTAAGTACATTTACAGAAATGACCTATGATAGATAATATTTGCGATTATTAGAATGCTTTAATTGCCACTTAATTTAATATTAATTAGTCTGAAGTGATAGAAAAATGCTTGTGTTGTATATACCTTCTATAAACTATGCAGGTCCATGCTTCGATGTTGGCGCTTCTTGTATAGCTCCAGTGCTTCGTCAATAAATAATCAGTTATATAATATTTTTGGCTGATAACTGGAGATTAATTTATTGACCCGATCTGTTACAAGATAAAGCATGATTGTCAAAATTGAATAGTGGCAACAGTATGGGAATAATTTTTGTAAGTTCTCCATGATACATTTTCCAATACTTCATGAATTCTTTTCTCAAAGATCATCATTATTTTTTAATTTGATGTAGAGACATTGGTTTATTAATTAGAGGTAAAATTCGCAAGCCATGCAATTAGTTTTCTATATCAATTATAAAAAATGCTAAGAAAAAAAAAGGTGATACTTAGGAAAACTGAAATTACTTTGTAAAATATTATAAATTGTTAGTGAATATCTAAAACTCTCTCCCAGTAGCATCAAGAAAAGGCCGCCATCACCAAAAGAAAAAGTGGAAACCTAGGTCCAAATATTATCTACCCATCTCATTTTCGCCAAGGAGATTTTGATCACTGTATACATAATAATGGCGGTTGTTCTGGCAATGTTGGTTGGACCACTATGGGTATACATATCCCTAATGGCTCAAAGCAAGGATTCCTCCATGGAATCAAGATGTTGGTTATCCATTTTAGCATGAGCTGCATGCTTTTCTCCACTAGGAATTAAAATCAACAGAAGCACTTCTTATTAGACAAAATTTTGCAAAACCTCAAGTTATCAGCAAATGTTCAAGCTCGTTTCGTTAAGTACACTTCTCTAATACCTTTGAAAAATGAAATATGCCTTAATACTTCACTAGTATGTAAAACAGGCCTTGCACATGAAATGTGAGATGTTGTCATATAAGATAACAGTTTTTTCTAGTAACGAAAGTTATCAAGATATGTCTAAAATAAATATCGTGCATGTTTCTTAATACTACAAACTACAAATATTCAACCATTGAGGTTTGCCTTAGTGGCCATCATTTTCACATGGAAAGGGGGAGGTGGGGGGTTCGAATCCCCACCTATGGGAACGATTCACTTTCATGTGAGATTTTGACTCTTATGTCCTGCAAGAAAGTAGGGCAAAAATCTGAGAGTAAGAATAAAACAAGTGTAGAGTAAGACTGACCAAAAAACATTTAGAACTACAAATACAAATACTCACTCGAACACATTTAAAATGGCAAGTCTCAATTCAAAAAGTAATTTATGGAAAATGCTTTCTGGTCATTGAGTTTACCACGAAACAAACACACCCTTCATGCGTGGTATTGTAAATCATAGCCAATGAGTGTACGAATTGTTGCAGGAGTATAACCTATATGGCTGCATTTTGGATAAATTAACAAGAATCTGGATATATTAACAAGAAGTAAGAAAGAAAAATAGAGAATAAATCTTGGGAGAGCAAAAGGGCGCTACGACCCGGTGTTGCTCCGACCCGTTCAAGTCAAGGCGCCAGTAAGCAGACTTGCCTTCCGGTTTCGTGGGTCGCCAAAAGGTCGCAGAAGGTTCCGACATCAAAATGTGAGGGGTCCCTCAAAGGCGCAGAATGTCAAAAGTGCGTTGTCAAAATTGCCCATTGCGTCATCGGAGGCGGACTTCAAAATGTTCGTCATCAAGATTGCCCAATTGCATCACGGAGGTTGGGAGTCATACCCACGGCGGCCTCTACTTATTACCACAGCAATCTGCAAAGACTCGAAGAAACCACATTTTCAGGAAGAGAAGGAGAGATCAGGCAAAGTCGGAAGGTTAATGGAGAACAACAGTCCAGCTGATCATGGTGGTCGCCGGAGGTAAGCCTCAGCGACCTTAAAATATATAAAAAAGCACTGCACACCCAGCTCCATCTGTAAGTTTGAGGAATCTGAGGAAACTCATGTCAATATCTTGATGTTCTTTTCCGTTTCTATCTCTAATCACGTCATACTGCATATACCATTACGCGAATGCTGTTTTAGGGGGAAAAACCTGCGTTTTAGTTGTTGCAGGTGCGACTTTAGAGCCCAGGGGAATCTTTCACTGGCCCGTTTCTTGTGTTAGATTGTGAGGGTCAAGTCGGAACACCAATTAATACCATCCAGATTTTCCCATCCGTTCGTTTTTGCCTTTTACTGATTGAGATGTTCATAATGATTCGACTCTCAAGGAGCAGAAATGGACTCACTCATAGCAGAGCATGTAGTTCAGCCCCTGTTTTCTGTGCGAATTGGTGAATTTTCGTGATATCCATTTGAGTAATTGAATACGGTAGGATTCATACCAGGAATAATCCCTCTCAAGTATGCATACCATTAAAACAGCTGAGTTTGTTCGAGGAAAGTGAACGCCATAATAATCATCATTTCTTCTTGAAAATCATGAAATTGGAAAGATTGTCAACCTTCTCCCAAAATTACTGGGCGAAAGGAAAAATCTGTCACGTGGATGAAACGACACGACTATTTATGCACTCTGTAGCTTTCTTTTGTCAAGAGAAACTCATACTGAGAACACCAAATTCATTGAAAGTCTTATTAGCTTTTTCTCCTTAAAAAGAAAAGAAAAAAAGAGAGAAAACATCTAGGTAGCTTTACTCTGTTTCTACCCGATAAGCAGGGAGCTTACCTGGTAGTTTTGTGCATCCGGGTGGTCTTGTATTTGTGAATGTGTTGCAAGAGATGGTTGGGAAAGGTTTATATGTGTTCAGGAGGTATTTCCTAGCTCTCTGATGTTCCAGTTTGTCGAAAAGAGGAGGTATCCCCTTGTTCACTACTTGAATTAGCCTCGGATCAATAGATGGGCACTCTCGCAGTGCATATATAGGTTAGAGTCCTGCAATGCATAGACACGTTGGTTATGATTTGCACTAGACGCTTAGTGTCATACAGCATCAAATTTCCTTCAGAACTTAAATTGATAGTTCTTGAAAGCTTATGGAAAGATTGCCCTCTGATGTGATGCAAAAAGAGCTCAAAACTTGAGCTTTCCAAAAGAATGTACACGAACAAATGATTTACTGATTTTATTTCCAAGACGTGAAGCAGGGAATGCAGATATAATTGCTACAATTCATTTCCTAGAGAAGATTCTGCTAAAGATTATGATTGGTGCCATCGGAACCATGGGTGTTCCAGCCATCACTAACCTTGAAACCATCGTGTGCATCTATGTAATGCTCGCAATTGTTGGGCAGTTAGTAATTCTCAAGATGGGAAGGCAAGATATGGACCCAAGGTTCCAACTCACGTTTGCTCGCATCGCTGTTGTTCTCGGATGTGTCAGGTGCTGTTTGCTGATATACATTTCGCTTTGTGTCATGCCTTGTTGATTTTCACTCTCCATATCCTTGAGTTGATGAACCCATGGGCATTTATTGTGAATTAGAGAGTCGGGACAGTTTTCGGTTTTCCTAATATTGTGGTTTGCTTTTTGGGAAGTTGGTATGATGTGCATTGTGGTTATGTTGGTCAGGACACGAATCTTGTGTTGTACTATTATTACCTTTGGGACACGAACCTCGTGTTGTACTATTATTACGTTGAACATCTTATATATGTAGAAAGTACAATATGTGATGCGATGAAGATAATGGTATTACTTAGTTAAGATCCCAATGCAATATAATGAAGTTGGAGACACATGGTCTTTTTTTTTTTTTTTCTTTTCCTTTGGCTAGGGGAATTGATTCATAAAATTTGAGAAATAATTATATTATCCTTGTTCCCTAATCTTCCAATGCACGAATTGTAGTTTAGACATACTTCGAAACTCGATCCTCATATCCAACGTCAGCAATAATCACAAATGAAAACTACTAAGTCTAGCATAAAAGCATTTAATACGCGAGAGAGGGAAGAAATTGGCGACAAATTCTTCAACGAAGGATTTACCCATTTGAGAATAAAGTGGAATCACATTGGGAAAGTGAAATGCATGACCTTTTGTATGTTGTGCATATTTGGGAGAAATTGAATAGTGAGACACAGTAATTTTGCTTTCATATAAGTATACAGATAGATGTCGATGACAAGGAATTTTTTGTCTTTGGTGTTATGGTTTAAGAGGGTTGGGAGACAGGGACTTCTTGGAAGATGGGCCTGAACCGCTAAGATGAAGAGTCAAATGGGGACACTCAAAAGCCCAAGGCAATTCACAAGAAATTCCGTTTGCTTGCACTTTGTCTTGCTTTATCACAAGCAACTCATAGATGGGAGTGTTAAAACACCTAAGTTATATATATATTGCCTAATATATCCGGTTTTTCATTCTTGATGGTCCTAGTGGAAACTTTCAGTGCAGAGAATATAATTAGTGTATTCTATGACTAATTATTGATGGTCATTGACCCTTTTTCTTCGATGTGGATTCTTTGTCCCACATAAACATATTTCACCCGTTGATGAAAAAAAATACTTTTGTAAGAGTTTGCTAGATAGATAGAAGGAAACATAACTTCTCATTGAGCTATTTTTTGCGTTTCGATAGGGTCGGCACCAGCCCTTGCAAAATTAAGATTTAAAAAATTCAGATCAAAATTAGGAAACCTATTTCCTTTCTTGAAAATAAACTTTCAGCCCAAGCTGTTTTTACCTAAACATATACTTGACCGAAGTTGCCGTATATTATAACTCATAAAACTTCTTAAAAACAAATGTGCCACAATCGGCAAAGTGCTAAATAGAAATTATTCTGATATTTGGTCGATGTTCATGAAAATAACACTATGTCGTACTGTAATTCACTTTATTCATTGTGGTGGAATCTACATCATAAAATATTTTATGAGCACGTACCACTATAAGACCCCGTTTGGTTTAGCATTCCCAAGGGGCTTTTAGCCCCGAAAGCCCCTTGGGGAAAATATTTTGCGT
The DNA here is from genome assembly GCA_014182365.1 of Eucalyptus tenuipes. NCBI lineage: Eukaryota > Viridiplantae > Streptophyta > Magnoliopsida > Myrtales > Myrtaceae > Eucalyptus > Eucalyptus tenuipes. The sequence continues at coordinate 40,264,038 of CM024544.1, read as the reverse complement.
TTGGTTTACACTTTTGAATTTGCATTTGCCAAATGCCAACATTCAGAATGCTAGTTTAGGGTTTAATGAATTTTTTTCTTTTCAATATTGCCCTTACCGATAATTATATTTTTCCATTTTGCCCTCCAAAACACTGTTCAACTTCTTCCTTGGACTTCCGTGGACTTGCTATTCGGCCAAGCTTCGTGGTGGTGGGCGGCGCTCTTCCTTGGACTTCCATGGACTTGCTGCTCGGCCAAGCTTTGCGGTGGGCGGCGCTCAGCCATGAGTGGCCAGATCTGGCCGCCGGGAAGCCTCGCCTGAGGTCGCGCAACCTCAAGCGAGGTGGCCTGAGGTCGGGCGACCTCGGGCGTCGCCCGGGTCGCGCCTCGGGCGTCACGACCTCGGGTGACACTGGGGTCGCTCGACCCGAGGCGGCGACGCCCGGGTCGCACTTGAGGTTGAGCGACCTAGGTGGCATCTCCTAAGGCCGGGTCGCCGCCCGAGGTTGCACGGCCTCCGGCGGCCGGGTTGCACGACACCCGAGGTCGGCGCCTCCCTCCCCCGCCGTCGCCGCCACCGCCAGCCGCCTCCTCACCACCACCAGCCGCGCCCCCACAATTTTCCCCTCACCATGCGATCTCCTCCTCCCTTTTCTTTTCTTTGTTTCTTTTTTTTCTTTTCACCTCAAAGTTGCTTTGCAAAATGTACACAAAAAATGAGTTTCCAAACACATTAGCCTTCACAAAATGCCCATTCACTCAAAGATACTTGGGGAAATGCAAGGCCATTTCCCCAAAGTTGAACCAAACGGGCGGTGAGCAAAACAACTAGATCAAACCAGCTAGTTCACAGTCAATTTTCGGTTCCTAAAACTTGAAATCGGCGAATATCGATCAAGTTCCCAATTTCAAGTGTGGGTTCACCCACTTAGACCACTTGGACCGAACTAACATACCTTTATATATATATATATATATATATATATATATATATATATATAATTTCTACTCTTCTTTCTAAAATTAAAAGAATAACCTCCCTAACGAAACTTGGAAACCTTGAAACCCTAGCCTCCTCCTCTCTTGTGCTGTTGCATGATCCTCTCCCTCTCAATCTCTTATCTCAGTGGGTTGCCTCATTGTAGACGCCGACGGCCCTATCAATCGTAGTCTCACCTCCGCCCTCCCTCACGTTGTAGCCTCGCCTCTAACGCCAGTTCCAAAATCAGGTGAGTCGGTTTTTGGTTTCACAAATTGAAAACTGATCACTTCCAAGTATCACACAACATCTACAAAGGTTACATAGGAAGAGAAGAGAAAAAGGGCACTAGACTGCATCATAGCCACTACTGGTGATCTGTTCCCGGTCTAGTTTGGTCTTAGGAACCAGTATCCGGACTTGAAGAACTAGTTTCCACAAGGACCAGGAATCAAACTACAAGGATTAGTTCCCAGTTTCTAGAAATGGGACCGATCCAGTTTGGTTCTCGGGCGCTTAAGTAGAATTGGTTGATTTACATAAGTCTCAAGGAACGGAGCCATCGCTTTTGGAAAAAAAATCATCGATAGTGTTACATATAGCTTATCACCAAGATGACGACACTCGCTTCACCGAGCGCCGAGCAAACAAAATTTAAAGCAAAGCAAAAGAAGAAAGGCATCAGGTCATTGAAAATGTCAGCATGTAAGAATAAAGAAGAGATGCAATGCCTGACGATTTCTAGGAAAAGAAGATCCACAACATAATCATTCTAAAAAGAAAGAAACAACAAGATGTCGACAGGCGTGAGAGGCAGAGCTCTTCCAAGTCGTCTTCCACCGAGCTGATAAGCGTGAGAGGTCGAACGAAGCGTGAGGCGTGAGAGGTATAGCTTAGCTGAGAGGCGATTTAGAAGGGAAAGAGGAGAGATGAGAGCAGGACTCACGAGGAGGATGAAAGAAATTTGCGTGAGAAATAAGAAAGATAAAAAAAAAATAAAAAATCATCAGTCTGGTTCTCTTTGGAGCCGGGGATCGGACAAAAATGACCAATTCCAATTTTATGGAATCAGACCATCGGCCTCAAGAATAATCTAGAATCAGCCAATCCAATTCGAACTAGGCGGTTTTCGACTGCTATGGGCCCGTGTTTGATTCTCGACTGCTCATGCCCAAGTAATTAGCATCCACATAGTGCATGTCTTTTCAAAAAATTAAAAGCAAGTTTTCCTTTTCAACTTATTTCTTGAAAAATATTTTTCAAAAATCAAATTTTCTGCAAAACAATTAGAGATCAATTTGTATCCTGCAGATTTGTCCTCTACTCCTTTTCTGTATTTGTTAATATATTCGGGTTTTTAATCTTAATGTTCTGATTCAAACTCTTGAAGCAAATAATGTAATTAAGGACATGTTGAGTGATTTTAAATCTACCGAAAGTAAGACCTATTGTCGATAGTCATCGACCCTTTTTTTTTTATGTGGTTCTTTGTCTCTCAAGTGTCAACCATATCTCAATTATTAATACGTTTACATGAATCAAAAGTTAAGATAGAGGATAATGATGCTAGTCTTATTTAAAGATGGCAGTGCCATTTGAGATTGAGAAACGATGAAACCAGAGAAAGGGAAACAACAATAGTATATTGTAAAGACTAGCAAGAAGATGGGAGGTATATAACTGGGGAAAAATACACGCTTTACCCGATTTGGCGCTTTTCCTTGTAAAGTAAGATCTATTATTGATAGTCATCGACCCTTTTTTTTTTGATGTGGTTCTTTGTCTCTCAAGTCTGTCGCGACCCGATCTCGCCGCCCTTCGATGTCAAAAGGACGGAAAGGTTGGGTTTAGGGATACTTGATCATAAAATCATGAGCTCTCCCAAGCTTGTACCCCGCGTGACAACGGATTTATTTATGCGATCTAGTTGTTTATAACAACCTAAGAATAGACGGGAGTCGCCACTAGCCTCATTTTGGGGGTCGGCTAGAAAACCCAATCGAGGGTCGGGAGTGTTCCCTCGATTCCTACGCAACCAGATATCTAGGTTCGGGGACTTGGGTTACGCTAATATTACTATTAGTGCCCTTTCGGTACCTAAACAGTATGCTGTATTTTACCTAACATGTCCATACGTTTCCTTTTTACATTTTCAGGATCAGTCCTAAACTAAGTGATCATGCGTGGTTGATCATTTTCATTCTATTCTATTTCTAGAAAAGCACGAAAAGAAAACAATCAATGAAATTAAAATTGCAAGACAGTAAGTAAACAATCAAGGAAAAACAGTAAATTTATCATGCAAGCCTAAAAAATATAAAAGAGAAATGTATGAAAAAAGAGAGAAAAACCCGCAACTTGTCGGGTTTTATACAACAAATGGAACTCGAGACATATGTCGGGAAAATGAGTATTACACAATAACGGTCGGAGTGGACATCGACCTCCACCATCTTCACGCCTTCTCCATCTTCAGGACTCTAATCTAAACCTAATCTAAGAAACCTATAACTAGGTATATACAGTGGAAGGAAACAAACATATCAAAACAACCAAAAAACAAGACATCATTGGTGTTCACAAATGGTGACTAAAGTCATGAAGTCCTTAGACCAAATTCTAAATGAAATCCCAAGGTTCAACATCATTATGTATTATACCTAAATCATTCATGTAAAAATCATATGCAAAGCAAATAAAATGACAAGCATAAGCCATATGATCTTGATTCTTATCCAATCCAAACCAATGAGTGGGCCAACTAAGGATCACTTATTCAAACACGTGCACCATTAAATTTGCTCATGCAACACATGTATTCAAGACATACGAAGCAGTCGATATGTAACCCACATGATACCTAAAACCGTTTTGTAGACAATTGACAAAGGACATCATTCTAAGAGAGAGATATAACTTCATCAAGTCATGGAATGTATCTAATCATCATGAAGTGCTCGAACCCTCATCCTACTCAAATGGTGCACGAATTTCATAATATTCCGGCATGTCTTAAGTATAGATGTTAGAGACAAACGTGATGAGAACACCTATCCTTAGATCAATGCACAGAAAAAACACAGAAATTCATTAACCTCAGTAGGATTATCAATCTATTCAAAACAACATATGATTAGCTAACAGACACAATGACTTTGACAGAGGTTTATCATATCAGACAAAGCTCAAGTGATATGTGCTATGCATCCTTTTGAAACTTTGAAATGTCCTTTATGAATTTCTACAACATATTGAAAGCAATTGGACATAAAGAAAGCATTTCCCTAATCAAATCAAGTCCAAAAGATCTAAAATAATTATATGTTGTAGCCTAGAACCTCTGAATCCAAGCACAAAATTCAATAGAAAATCAGAAAACAGCAAGCATGTCTAACAATCATGACAGCAGTATCTCAAATCAGGTTTCCAGCACAGTGCACAAACTTTTGAGATGGATTTGAGCTAGCAAATGACTTTCGTTTAAGCCTTTTAATATATCAAATCAAAGCTTATCGAATGTAAATCAATTATCCAGAACACATCAATTCAAGACTTCAAATTTTATAACCTCAAATTTGCCATAGCCAAAAAAAAAAAAGTCTTGAGGATCTATAAATTTCCAGAATCAAACATTGATGCAGTAACATTCATTTGACTAGGCAAATGACAACCAAATCATGCATATAATATGTCATTAGAAAGCTTGAGAAGTCTCCTATGAATCCTTAGAAGGTCACAAACACAATTGAAATCATTTTTTAGCTCAAACGAAGACATTTAGCAAAGAGGTCAGATCAGTAACAGAAACAGCAGCACAGACCAGAACAATTTTCCAGATTCTGGAGTAGACTTTGGACATGCAAAAGCCATATTAAATGAGGTCCAATCAGGGCATTCTATAGCTCATTGGAAAGATATTCGAACCGCCTTCGATTTTCATGAAGACTTTGAACACAGAAAACCACAGCAACCAGCTCATATCAAGTCATTTGCACAGAAGGTTATTCAGTTAATAGAACAACAAACAGTTGACAAACAGAAATGTGATCGGTTCAATGCCATTCTAATGCCAATCCCACATTATCTTCTGTCCGTTCTCTCTGTTCATTCTCCACACAGCTCATAGAAGATCACAGAACAAGCACTGACCCTGCTCTTTTCTAATGACTAAAAACATTTGATGGTTCGAGCAACTAAAGGAACCTAAGCCTAATCAGAATAATTCAGGCATCATACAAACCATATCTAGCCACCACTCGACTGCCATTCATGGCCATGAATACCACCACCCTTTAACTTCGACGGCTGAGAACCAGTCACACTGAAGCACAGCACGCGCACAAAAACGTCGAAACAAAAACATACAAAGCAAAAGGAAGCGGTAGACATTTATCAGAACTCATCTGACAAACCACGAACCCTAGAGGACTAAGAACAAAAGCGCAGATTTCACTCAGGCATTTCCCCAAACATGTGGAGGAATCTCAGCCTCGGAATCGTTCAAACAGAGCACAGAGACACATACCTCGAAAGTGTAGATGTCGAGTAATTGGATTGAAGAATGTATGTCCTGGAAGCGTCAATACCGCAGAGCGAAGGTGGTAAAGGAGTCTCGAAAGGGAGCTGAGCGCTTCTCCACGATCCCTATGAACCTCGAAGAATAACGATCAAAGTTCCGCCTCTGCTGTCATCGATCAGCTTCGTAGCTCGAATCTTTGGAACCAAACCGATTCTTCTGAACTCGGCGTGAATCAGAACCCTGCACTCCGAGTTCCTCCACCGGTAGTCGCTTCGTCTTCGAGAGTTGATCTGGACCGAGAACCGAGCGAGAGAGAAAATCGACGATCGAGCGAGCGAGCGTCAGATCTCCGAGAAAAAGCCAGAGAACGTCCGATCGAGAGCCTCCGGAATCAAATCCCGTGAGCCAGATCCAAAGAAAGAACCACCAATCGAGAGAGAGAGAGAGTCTCCGATCGTGAAGATGCCGGATCCGGCGCGCTACTTCTCAAGAGGAGCACAGCGAGACCTGGAGGCGATCATCGAGGGAAGCAGCGGAGCCATGGCCGGCACCGGAGGGTTGTTCGTCGGCTTCCGCGATGGGGAAGCGATTGAGAGAGAGAGGAGGTTGTTACAGCGGAGGAGGAGAAGGGAGCGAGCGATCGGAGCAGTTCCATGGAGGAAGAGCTCAGAGAGAGCGTGATGGAGAGAGCGGGAAAGAGAGAATCGATCGTGAAAATGCCCCCGAGAGAGAGAATCCGCGCGCCAAAAAAATCATCCAACCCCGTCAGCGTTTTCCTCTTTTTTTTTTTTTCTTCTTTTTTTTGTTTTCTTTATTTTTTTATGTTTTCATTCATCATTTTTTTAATCTTTTTGGCTCTTTATTTTTTTTTTATATTTTTGCAAAAAGAATGTTTAAAATGTCGACAAAAAAATCGGGTGTCAACAAAGTGTCAACCATATCTCAATTATTAGTACGTTTACATGAATCAAAAGTTAAGATATAGGATGATGATGCTAGTCTTATTTAAAAATGGCCGTGCAATTTGAGATTGAGAAATGACGAAACCAGAGAAAGGGAAACAACAATAGTATATATTGCAAAGAATCACATGATCGCCAATCGCTATTCTTTCGTAATGCACAAGGAGGCGGGTTTGTGCGCGTTTGAACCTCACTTGCTGCTGATTCCACCACCAGCACCGCCCTCGCGACTCTGTCACCAACGGGTACTCGCTCGCTCATTGAGCGAGAAAATGTCGCCGATCCATGGGGCTGCTCCATGGAGCAAGTGAGTATTACCAACCCATCACCGTCCCATGGGCGCGAGTGAGGTGAGTTCACCAGCCCTGGCCTCCGCCCCATGGCCCACTTTTCTTTGTGCTCCGTTCTTTGTCTTTTCTTTGGTCAGACCGTTCCTTGCCGTTCTGGAGAGACTCCTCCACATATAAATGCGCCACGGTGGGGAAAGCTGCATCCTGTTCTCTCTGCAGGCAAGAAAGGAAGAGACTGAGCGAGGCAGAGTTGGAAGGATAATGGAGAACGACAATCCAGCTGATCGTGGTGATCAAAGGTAAACTTCGGCGACCTTAAACATACCTTAACCACCCACCCTCCGTCTTGGAGGACTGTGAGTAAAACCATGCCAAACAATTTTGATATCCTCTCCTGTTTCTTTCTTTGATGATATCCACTTTGCAGATTGAGAGGCACGTCCTTTACTTGCCGGTAGAAAATGGCCTGTTTCTCGCATTAGATTGTGAGAGTCGGATTGGGACACCAATTTCTATTACCCAAATTATTTTTCTTCATTTCTTTGCTCTTTTTGTTGGTCGAACCAAGTTTTTGTTTTCACATTAGACTCCATTTTTTTCGCGAGAAAATAATTAAAAAATATTTTACTAAAAATACATCACTTACAAATATGAATAAACGAAAATATTTTCATCATTTATAAAATAATTAAATGTAAATTTTCATTAATTTGGAAAATATTCATCTTATTGATTAGTTATTTTAAGTGGTATAAGTGATTATTTTTAGGAAAATATTTTTGAAATTGTTCATTTTCTAGCAAAACAAATGGAACCTAAAGGCTAAAATGGGCTCTACTCAGAATAGAGCACTTATTTAGTGGCATACCCGATGTACAATGGCTTGTTTCTTGTATTTCCTAGATTGGGTAGTTATGTTATACTGCTCGTATTTTGTCGTCTATTATTTTCCTAAGGATAATACTACGAAAAATCTCAAACTAGTACACTTATGACAAATATAACCCGAATTGATATGGATTTTCACATGGATTTACCATGTCAATTTGATTATAGCTAGGTAACATTAAGCTTAGTAATTTTATGGTAAAATTTGACGGAAGTTAACGGATGGTAAATTTGTGACAAAGGTATAAGTTTGGCGTTTTAGTGACCCAAAAATTATTTTGGAGTAAATTTGTCGCAAGTATACCAACGTGGAGTTTTTGGTCAAAACTTAATTTGGGTTAATTAATCAAATGCTTACAAATTTGGGGTTTTCATTATACTAACTCTTTTTCTTATGGTTTTTATTCATAACAGAGTATGTTGTTTCTCTTTTTTATTTTTATTTTTGGGTCGAAACAACGCAGTATATTCAGTGGATGTAAATTCATCGAAAAGCAAGAATATTTCTTGTAGTCATTCACCCTTTTCTTAGGGAGAGTTTTCATGACATCCATTTGATAATTGGATACAGTTGGATTCAAGGAATAATCCCTATCAAGTATAAGTACCATTAAAGTAGCTGAGTTTGTCTGAGGAGAGTGAAATGCCACAATAATTGCCATTTTTTTCGAAAATCACAAAGTGGAAAAGAATGTGAACCTTCTCCTAAAGTTATTGCCTATGAAAATTCTGTTACGTTGATGAAGAGAATTGATTGTACATGCACTCTGTTTCTTTTGTTTGTAGAGAGAAACTAATATTGAGAACAGCGCATTAATTGAAAATCTTATTGACTTTTCCTCCTAAGCAAAGATAAGACCTGCAATTAGCTTTACTCTGCTTCTACCTGATAAGCATGGAGTTTTGTGGTGCTGGGTGGTTTTGTTTTGTGATTAAGTGTTGTTAGAGTGGGTTGGGAAAGGTTTGTAGGACTTAAGGAGCATCCCTTGTACTCCGATGTTACATTTTGACCAAAGAAGAGTTTTCATTAACTTAATTAGTCGGGGATCGATAGATGGGTTGCACTACTGTAGTGCATATAGAGGTTAGACTCTTGCAATGCATAGACTCTTTAGCTATGATTTGCACCAAAAGCTTGGTGTCATACCGTGCATTAATTTCCGTTTGAACTTAAATTGTAAGTTTTTAAAAGCTTTTGGAAAGGGTGCCGCCTTATGTGATGTAGAAAGAGCTCAAAACTTGAGCTTTTCCAAAAGACTATACACTAACAAGTGGCTTGTTGATTTTATTTCCAAGACGAGAAGTAGAGCTAGCAGATCGAATTACTGCACATATCCCGCGTCTTCATTCCCTAGAGGATTACCTGATACAAGCCATCGAGTGCATGGATGTTCCACTCAACACCACTTGTGCAAAAATCATGCGTATCTACAGACTACTCAAAATCATCAAGATGAGAGGACGAGATGTAGACCCAAGGCTTCGACTTGCATCTGCTCTTATGACTGTTGCTCTTGGAATTGTCAAGTGTGGTCTATTGATGTACATTCTGCTTGGTGACATGCCTTGGCCGATTATCATTCTTTGCATTGTGATGACATTAGCATTCATCGCGAATTAGAGAATGGTAACAATTTTCCGGTTCTATAGATGTTGTTTGTTCTTTGCGAATTTGGTTTGATGTGTATCATAATGCTGGCTCGGACATGAACCTCGTGTTCCATTATCATTTCTTCGAGCACCTTTTATATCATGAAGCAGTTTATACAATGATGCTACTTAGTTGAGATCCTCACACGGTAATATAACAGTGGAGAAATAGAGGCTTTTTTTTTTTTCCTTTAGCTATAGAGAATCAGGGGAATTGATTCAGAGAAGCTGAGAAAGAATCACATTAACCTCATTCACTAATCTTCTAATTCATAAATTGTGATTTAGATGTAGTTTGTAACGTGATCCTCAAATCCCAAACTCAGCAATATTGTATATACTGCCTTAAAATGTACTTCAAGTCACAAATGAAAATTACTAAGCCGGACATGCTCTTTGACATAGAGGAAGCATGCAATATGCGAGAGTGGAAGCAGCCGGCCACAACTTTTTTAACAAAAGATTTACCCATATGAGAACAAAGCGAAATCACATTAGGAAAGTGAGATGTACAACCTTTTGTGTATTGAGGCATATTTGGACGAAATTGAAAAGTGAGACACAGTAATTTCACTTCAATGTAAGAATAGATATATATAGATAGAAGGTGATGGCTAAGAATTTTTTGTTTTTGGTGTATGTGTTAGAAGGTTGGAAGGCAGAGATTTCCTAGGAGATGGGCCCGATCCATTGAGATGAAGAGTCTAATGGGAACCCTCAAAAGCCCAAAGCAGATCACAAGAAATTCCTTTTGCTTGCACTAGGGGTGTGCATGGTCCGGGCGGACGGTTCCCAACCTAGAACCGAGAATCGCCCGCTAGTGGCATGGATCCACCCAGGAACCAGACCACCAGTCCGGTCCGGTTCTCGGGTGGATCCATAGAACCGGTCCAACCTCCACGCCTTCCCCTTTTTGCCTTCAACCGGTTGCGACCCTCGCTCCGCTTCCATCTCGGCCACCACCACCATCTTGGCCACCGCCTCCGTCGTCTCCCACTCCTCCCTCGAGACCAACAATGAGGAGGACAACAAGGATGATGAGCCGTTCTTAGATCTAGAGTTCGCCCGTCCTCGAAGATGAGGATGATGGGGAGAAGCTTGAGGAGGGGGAGGAGGAAGAGGGGAGGTAGAAGCTGAAGCCTATATAGATACTTTTGCTAATTTGGATTTTTTTTAATATTAAAAATGAATATATTATTATAATATAACTGGTCTGGTCTGAGTGGGCGGGTAGGCGGATCCGCCCATGGAACCGGGAACCGGACCGGTACCCACCGGTTCCCATAAATTGGAACCGGGAACCGGATCGGTTCCCTTAAGAACCACCGGTTCCGGGCGGTTTCGGTCCGGTTCCGGGCTGTCCGGGCGGGTCCCGATTCTTTTGTACACCCCTAGCTTGCACCTTGTTTTATTTGATCACAAGAAACTCATAGATGGGAGTGTTGGAATTACAAGTTGTGCCCCCGAGATTTATTCTCTATTCCTTTTTATTTTATTTTATTTTATTTTGGTTAACATATCCTGACTTTTTATTCGGACAGTCCTAGTGACTCAAACGCTTGAAAGAGACAATGTAATTGAAGACATATTTATTGACCGTAGATTTATCAAAAAGTAAAATCTATTGTTGATAATCATTGACCCTTTTGTGGAGGTGAATATTTTTTCTACGAGATACTCTGACAGATCACAAGTGTCTTAACATATCTCACCTGCTGAAGAAAGAAGATACTTCTGTAATATCTGAAGCTCTTTCTTTGATAAGTATTATCAGCTACCACATTAAAAAAACTGATATAATTTGCTCGGTAATTAGAAGGAAACATAACTTCTCATGAGCCACTGTTTGCAGTTAAATAGGGTTGACGGCTAGACCTTGCAAAATTAAGATTAGAAAAACTAATCCAAATTGAAATAAATAAATCCATTTCCTTTTTTGAAGAGAAACTTTCAACATAAGCCTTTTTATATTTTAACATATGCATGCAGTAAATTATAACCCGTGAAACTCCTCAAATGCAAACTGGTCGCAATCGACAATGCTATAAATAAAAAAAATAATTCTGATATATGATCGATATTCATGAAAATAACATTACGTTGTACTGTAATTTGCTTTATTCATCGCCATGGAATCTCCAACCTAAAATATATTTACGGCAGGTAGTACACAACGGCTACAAGCTAACGTAGGAAGAGCAGGGAAAGAGGGCCATCGCAACTACTCAATGATCTCCAAGCGGCAAGTTGAGCCGATATCGCCGAGGGTGCGTATGATAATGTTTTTGTTCCCAAGAACAGTTTCGACCATTTGAAAGCATTTGGTATCGTATAAAATTTATGTTTTCGGAAGAGAAATGTGTTTGGTACGATCCCAAATATTTTTGTGACTTAGAATTTTTTTAATTTATTAATAAATTTTTACAATTTTCTCTTTTTTTTTTTTTTTCTTGTCTTTTTTCTTTTTCTTCTTCTTCCTTTGGTGGTTGGTTGCCCGCCTCGGCGAGGTCGAGCCTTGCCTAGCCACAGTGAGGCTGGGGGGCTTGCCGGTAGCTGGTGAGCTCGGGGTGACCTTGCAGGGGGCCAACAAGGTCGTTGGACCTCGTTTGGCCAGTCGTCGGCCATCGCCAAGGCCAACAATTGGCTAGGGAAAGAAGAGAGGAAGAGAAAGAAAAGAAAAGAAAAGAAACGAAAAGTTTGTTTCTTGAATTGTTCTCAGAAACAATTTATTCTCGAACAAAAAAATTAATAAACGTGTTTATGTTCTATTTCTATTTCAGGGAGTAAAAAATTAGAAACAGGTATTTTTCGAAGTGTTACCGAACAGCACTTAAATGGCAGTCTAGCTGATTTAAGCGTTTACATCACCATCTCCTAGCCCGCCTCTCAGGCTGCTGGGCTGGCATGCCACCTAACCTCGGACACGCGGTGCAACCTTCAACGCTGATCTCATATTATCCTGTCCCGCGTGTCAATGCTCAACGTATTTAGCACGCCCAATTCTATCCGAGGTTTCAGCCTTCTGGGGTTTCTTTATCCCTTCGGAACGAGGATTCTTTATCCCATTTATAAAAGGGAGAAATGCTGACATCGCATTTGGACGCGGGTTCTTTATCGCACAACATGCGCCAACGTATTACTATAATGTCTCCATATTTCTCAACCGTTGATATATGTCTCATTTGTATGTATCATTGTTAAGAATTACTTGAGACGGCAATGCAAATACCATTCGAGGTAGAGGATCTCCACCCTCTTTCTATATCTATTGGAAAAGTTTCATGATATAAGGTTCCATTTGTTTCGTGATTTTTTTAAATAATATTTTTATTATTTTTTGGTGTTTGGATTGCTCATAAAAATATGTCAACGGATTTTTTTTTTTCCAATTCATTGAAAAACCTATGCTTAAATTCAAGATATTAATCTCTTCTTTAAAAACTCAAAAATCATTTTCCAAAATATAACTAGACATCAACACTTAGGCTGGAGACTTGAGCACGGAATCTCAATGCCCATTCTCAAGTCCTTGGCAATGGCAAAGGTCAGGTCGAGGTTGAGCCCAAGTTTATTGAGGCTGAGGCCCAGGTCCATCGAGGCTAGGCCTAGGACCCGGTGCCGTGCTTGTCCCTAACACCCAAGGTTGGGTCCACAAAGACTAGGCATCCACAAAAGGTTGGGCCTGGCTGCATAGAGGTCTAGCCCAAATCCACAAAGGCTTTGCTTAGATCTTGGTGCTCATTCATAACTCCCCGATGCCCTGGCCCAATACCCTAGTGTCCATGCTTGGATCCTTGGTGCTCGGCTGGAGTCCATCAAGATTGAGCTCGGGTCCACAGAGGTTAGGCTTGGCAATGGGCACGAGTGTCCTCGTCCTAGCCTCGATGGATGTGAGCTTGAGCAATGAGAACATAGGCACAAGCATCAGGGTCTTGGGGTTGGCCTCTGTGGACTTGTGCCTAACCTAAAAAACAAGGGTCTAGGTGTCGGGATACAAGCATGGGCCCTAGCCCGAGGTGTCGGGCATGGGCACCGTGGTCTTGGGCTCGACATTTATGGACCCATGCCTGATTTCTCGGATGCCAGTGCCCAAGTGATAAGCGCCCCTGTAATACATGTCTATTTAGAAAATTAAAAGCAGGTTTTCCTATTCAAATGACGAAATATAATTTTCAATTCATTTTTAGGTCAATGTTAGAAACTATCGTCATTTTCCAGGAAAATTACTTCTTGAAAATATTTTTTAGAAATGCCAATTTTTTTGCGAAACAATTGGACACCAATTTGTACCCAGAAGATTTGTTCTCTATTCCTTTTCTGTATTTGTTAATATATTCGGGTTTGTCGTTGTTCCTAGTGGTCGTTGTTCCTAGTGACTCTACTCTTGAAGCAACGATGTATTTAAGGGCATATCAAGTGGTTCAAATCTATCAAAAGTAAAATCTGTTGTTGACAGTTATCGACCCCTATTTCCTGGATGTGGTTCTTTGTCCCACAAGATACAAATCATGAATGTCTCAACATATCTCAATTTTCGAAACATGCCTCATTTACATGAATCAAAAGTTAAGAATTGGTTGCTCTGTGTTAATGCTGGCTTGGACATTCACCTCGTGTTCCAATTATTACATTTAAAGCAGGATATAGGATGATAATGGTAATTTTACTTAAGATCTTGGTGCAATTTAAGATTGAGAAATAATGAAATTGGAGAAACTGGGCAATTTGTTTTTATTTGAGCAAGAGAGAAACGGGAAATGTTGAGTACATCGGGAAGAATCTAGATCCCCATTCACTATTCTTTTGTTTTTGAAATACACGCATTGTGTGTTTGATATAATTTGTAGATCGTTCCTCATAGTACAAACTCGCCAATCTCGATACAACAAAATTTAAACTAAACTAGCTAATTGGACATCGAACTACCCATGTAGAGCAGGCTAGACAAATACAAGCTTGATTCATCACCTGCTCGCCTGCTAACGCCATAATACAACTAACCAGATTACCAAAGCTATGATTTTATCACTATTTTAAGACCAGTTTACCAAATTTACTCGGTAATTTCATTCATACATTACTTGCTAATGTAACAAGGTACTCATGCCTAGTTGATGGCCGAACAACTACGGCCATCTGTGCATGTTATGTATTTCACTTCATCACATGGTATTAGCACACGAACCAAGCCGATTGAGATTTAGGTTCTTAAATCCAAGGAAAAAAAGTTGCTTTCTTTCCCTACTATAAAAAGAGTACGCGCCTGCATGTGGAAAGAAATGTCTTTGCCACTAGAGAAATCAAATGTCTTTGATCATGAATGTGACCCTAAATAAGTGCTAAATCGGTCACAGCCTCTAAAGGTCATGGGCAACATGGAAGGATAGATGTCCGATTTCATGTGCAAATATATGGGACAGAATAAAACTGAACAAACATCAAGACATTTGCCCTGAAGGTTGAAGTCCGTGGAAGAATGACCGTAGATGGAGGTGACAAATGCAACATAAAACGACATGATGCCAACACCCAAAATGCGTGAAAAAAAATTTAAGAAAAATAAAACTCAGACACAAGGACTTGCGTGTCCTGAAATTTACATGGAGGGACTTATTCTGCAGTACAAACTCCTTATCCGAACCTTAAGAAAGTTTTATGATACCTTGACACTGTCACAAATTACCTCCGCAGCATGAGTATAGATAATGGAACCAACTGACAAGGAAAAGTTGAACTGAATTGGTTGGAGTTTAAAAGTGACGTAATCATTCTAGAATGAGATTTTAAGAAACGAACATAAACATCTCAAAAACCTTTTGACCCTTCCTCTTCTATATACACAGATCGACTTAAAATTGGTTTCCAAAAGATAAACCAGAAGAGTTTTCCACCGCAAGGGATCTATTTGGGTCAGTAGTACAAATGAAAAAACTACAAGCAATTTCAACACCATCTCCAATAGTTCTAAACTGCAGGTCCTGTCCATAAAACATGTGACTCTGTAGGATCTATCGGCGCTGCTCTGTTTTTCTTGGCAGGAAGCCAGGAACGAGTTATGATAGAATACAAGTGCAGAAACATACCTATACCGACACCACCTTCAGCAAAGCACATCAACTTAATACTGAAAAACAAAAGAGGGGGAAAAGGAATTGCATTGAAATGGCAGCTTTGTTGCATTCTGGACTTTTTAAAAAAGGCATGAACACTAACGTATATTCAAGTAGGATGAAAAAAAAAAATGACAAAGGATGCTAAAAGCAAGCAAGACACTACTCCAACTATTTGAAGCAACACAGGACAGGAAATATCAAGCATTGGAAGGCACAAGCACTTACCAGCAAAACCAAGAGAGCAAGGTTATCATAGTTAAACAGGGAACATAATGCCATCGATCTTCATAGTATGGTCGTGTTGATCAAACGCAGAGTTCATCACCATCCTCATCCTGATTGGCATCAACACAATTACTTCAACGACATTGCAAAAAAACCATGTCCATCTACAAAACTAAAGGATGAAGAAAATCGTTTTGGAGGGATTATCCAATTTAACCACTGACGCAACTACACGACCATACTTCTTAAGGTGCTAATTAGTGCTATGTTTGTGATGATCTTGTTCAGTACCTTTGCATCTAAAAACATTTAGAACCACAAACAAACGAGATGATACAAGTAGATTAATTGAATAGATACTGAGAAGCCAAGAAAGGCATGTGAGTTCAGTCTTCCAGAAATAGGTACTCACAAAGGGGTGCGCAACACATCATCCGGGTTCTCGGTTGAGTGAAAAGCGGCAAATGTTTTAGCTCCACCTTGTCTATGGTATCATGTGGACAGTCGCACTAAAGAGTGGAAAGAAAGAAATGCTGACGGGTTTGGTAGGCATATATGGATTTCTGCCAGAAACTTTTGCTTCTTGATGCAAGAATTAAGAGTTAAATGTTGCAAGACTCCAAGATAAAGTCACGTGATCATTGGCCTAAGCCAAATGCTTTCTTGCAAAGCAGCATTTACAGAAAGGAAACAGGCGATTGAGAAAGTAGCAACTTTATAAAGAAATATTTGTAGGAGACAGCAAAAAAATGCAACCTAGAGAGATAAAGATGATGTTCATCATAGACACACAAACTGAGAGATGAAGAATCTGGAGCAGTTTGGATGTTTCCTTCAGCTTACGTAGCTTTTGATATTAGAGTGGTGCTTATCCTTTCAATCCCTGACTTCTCGCAGCACTTCCTGCCCAAAGTTAGTAAACCACTCAAATTTTGGTTCCCAAGAGATACCTTCCTATTGACTTCATAAAAAAGTATCTTACTAATGAAATACACAGCATTTTATTTTACAGCAAAGCAAAGTCAGTTTCTTTGCCATCATTGAGATGATAGTGCTACAAGCTACAAGGATCACTCACGTAAAGTTCAGACCATATTCTGGTATGATTTGATGGAATCTCAGAAGCACTTGTTCTATTCCTCTTTGGCTGTTCTGCAGAAGCTTCCCTAGTATCAGACTGGCCCGGCATTCCATTTGCCAAACGTCCAATATTACCTACATGTAACCGTGATGTGAGCATAGTGGTCAGTACAAGTGTAGCATCAAAATTGGAAGAGGCCCCCTCATCAATGCCAAATTTAGGGGCCATCAAAATAGGCCTATTTCATAAAAATATGCAGTTGTATCAAGTTCTTTATTCTTTTCTATTTTGCATTTAGATGCACTTACAGCCCTCCTTGACAGCAGAGATGTTGCACTTGAAACCATGAATTTAGTACCAAAAAGAAAAGTCAAAAGGCATACATTAACCATCAAGTTTTGCACTGATATTTTTAGCTGGCATATTTTACTAGCATCTTGCATTAAACTTCATAAATAAACCATTTATCATCCCAACTTAAACCTCCATAAACCATTATTATCCAAACTTGATTCGAAGGTGCACTATATTTTATCAACCACGTTTTCAATGATAGTCTCTTGCTTTTTGACATTCAGACCAAAAGTAAAATTGTCATCGGTCTTTATGATTGTGATTGTGAAGCTATGCATTAGCATGTATTAAATCTCTGAGCGGATAACTAGCAATCATTAATCTTTTAAAACCAGTTATGGACTGATGGGATGAAAGCTACTCGTTACATCTGAGCTACTTGCACATACAAAATTGAAGTAAATGGATAGAAGGTAAGGTTTAAAAGAGAATTTAAAATTTACTTACTTGCCAGCCTTCTCAAACTACAAATGAATGTCCACTTCACATTCCTCCCAGAATGCAAGAAATGCCTGGATTTCCATGAGATTCAAAATTATAATGTTCACTGTTAAAGTAAAAGGAAAAACTTCAACATAAAAGATGGTCCTGAATGTGACTCCAATAGTATTTTGGCAACTAGGTGGACTCATTTTAAGGAAATGGAGATAAGTTTGAAAGTGAAGTCATATGTTCAAGAACTTTTAGCTGCATTTATTACCCAAATGTCTTGATAGTTAATAAAATAAAAGACAAATTGGATGGAACACCTTCAACTCTTTGACAGCAAAAGTCACATCTACTGGGTTGCCGTTATGAGCATACTGCATAAACTCTTCCGCCAGGATCTATCCACGGCTAAGCGTGCAGCAAAGAGTTGTTCTCTCCAACCAGAATCTGAACCATGATATTCTTCTCCATATTCAATTGAAAAGAATAAAGTTAGTCTCTACCTTTGGTAGGATCCATGTAACTTCGAAACTCAACAGCTTTCCCACCAAATGCACTTGCAGCATCAGAAGGATTGGAGTTGCATTCCATTGCGACAATGTCATTCCTGAAGGGATGACTGAAAATTTGCAAGCAATCTCTTCAGATCACAAGGCCACACTACAAAATTGCTTGGGTATCTTCTCCTATCCAGAGATAATTGTTGTATGTCAGGGTCAACAGTGCAAGTAATCCAGTATGTTTTCTTAATGCCTGCATGCCTATGACAACATCACATATGCATGAACAAAAACTCACAGTTGGCACAGTGAGATAAACATGTATCTGTGCATGGTGCGGCTTCTTATTAGATTAATGCAGGTTTGACAGGTGCCAGCCTCCGAATTATATAACAGTTAGATAGCATACTGAATAGTATGTAGTTAGCATCACTAAGTCACAAAGACTTAGGATTGGGGCACTGCAAAATTCCTTTAACAGAGTTATTTTAAGAGGAGAAAAGGGGTGGATATAGCTAACTTTTCCATATATTGCCAATGAACATGGTTTCAAGACTCTTAACCATCAAATAGCAAATACACCATTTCAAACATAATGAATTCAAGACAACATTTTGCACCAGAGCACTGCGCACACAACTGAAAGGTCTTTACCACTGAAGCACTGCAGAGCCCATTTAACTTTTGATGCATTGATGTCTGGTAATTGCACACTCAAATAATCAATGTTTGTAATAGGCATTCTAAGGACAGAACAGACAGCCTGCACAGAGTACTTTGTAAGTGTTTGTAAGTTGCTTACAACTATAAATTGGCAAATGTACTAGAAAGATGAGCAACGGCAATATACCTTAAGAAGAACACTGCATTGAACCTGTGTGCCAGGTACTGTAAACACTCAAAGAGGTCTGATTTGAAGGTAATCAATTGATAGGCAGATCTTGATGAACCGAGTGTGTGAAAGGAAATCTGGAGGTCGAATATGAATATGAGAATCTTAATCTGATATATATGAATAAGAAGGTAATATTTGTACGCAGATCAATAATATCTCAATTCTAATACATCAAATAGTGCCAAGTGCCCAACATGAGCTTAGAAATTGGAACTTCTATTGTTATTTGGGCAAAAGGAAGCCATGGAAAAGAATGGTCAGTGGGTCATATAGGAGTTATGATCGGGAATACAATCGTGCTTTCACTTAACTTATTCAGTGTTGTAAAACTCCATACAACACCATCAAAGTAACTAGACATACCAGGAAAGCATTATCAAGACAGAACAGCAGCACATAGACAATGTTATCCATAGGGCTTTTCTCCTATGGTTTCACCATTCTGACATTTTCCGGTAGTAACACTGATAGTTCTCCTGGCTATATCAGTGAATAGCCTCAATCTTACGATATAATGACCTTGAATCTCCCTATCAACAATATCACATTCTTTTGGCCACTTCAGATTTTTTGTGCAAGTCAACTTGTAATAATCGCCGACAGGGCCAATCGCAACCTAGGTCAACAAATTTCTGCCTCAAATCCACCGCCGAAAGCTCCACACACTCGGCAATCGGTGCACGGACTCTCAGAATTTCTCAATTGAACTCTGTATCGAGCGAAATGAGCCAATACCTAACACAGCACCATAGCCATCTAAACTAGGCATCGCTCGGCAGGGCACAGGAAGAAGCAAGCGCTGTAGCTATTTCACTCGACGATCGACGTGGATTTCAGTGGCGACACGCCGGAGCTGCGGGCGAGAGAGAGAGAGAGACGACGGAGAAGAAGAAGAAGAAGAAGAAGCGGGGGAAGAAATCGAATCACCTGGGAAGGAGAAGCTCGAATGGCGAGGTCGTTTCCGACGCGGGAGAGAGACAAGTGTTGGAGCGAGCGAAGGTCTTCAAGGCGGTGCCGCTGAGGGTTAACTCCATCCATTTCTGAGCACTTCGCTTCCCTTTCTGCACTGACGGTCAAGATTTTTCATGAGATCGGCGCTGAGAAATTGGCGGGACTGGAAGAGGAAGATGGTCTTTGGCTCGGTGAATTTAATGATGTAAGATACGATTATAATACCGATGTTTACCCAAGTGAGTATGTTTGTTTTTTAGATTCATCGTTAGATAGCTAGCATTGACGCGTAAATCACAACTTATAATTAAAAGGAAAATCACAAAAATGGTTCATGTATAAGTGTTCCCTTTCAATTTTGATCCTGATACTTTAATTTTTGTCGCATATTTGATTGGTGAACTAATCTTCAATTTTGATTTTAGGATAAATGTCGATTTCTTTGTCCAAATGTGAACAAAATTTGCGGGGTAAGGGCTAAATATTGTTAATGCGGCATTAACACGTCATGATAGTGCAAAGCCAATAGGCACTCATCTGTTGCTGTAGAAAAATAACTTGTTATATGATTCATCACATTAGAAAAATAATAAACAGTTTTTTTAGTGTGACTTGACAGCTGCGTTCGTTATCATTAAGTATATTTACAAAGATTCTCGATGATTGATGACATTTGTGATCATTAGAATGCTTTAATTGCCACTTAATTTAATATTAAGTCGCCTTGAAGTGATATAAAAATGCTAGTGTTCTATATACCTTCTATAAATAGTTCCATGCAAATAATTAAATATCCAATTGTTTCAATATATTCTACTTAAAATCCTATTATTTTAAGTGATTTCATAATTTTTTTGCCCATTTTATGAACTATCCATTTTGAAGTTTTGGGAGCCCCATTATTTTATGAAAAATACACACCCTTTATGTGATACTGTTGGCCAACATCGTAGGGAACAATTATGTCTTGATCTATGACTGAATATTATGGCTCGCATCATCCCTGACGTGATTCTTCCTTAGTCAATGCCATTGATTTAAAATGATAATAAAATTGTTGAATCTAAACAAGACTCTTTCGTAATCATTTAGCATTCCAACTCGTTGCACCCAAGCTATCCCATTTACCAAGCAAGCTCACTGCGACGTTGGGCACACGTATGATCACGGAAACGCATTGGCAAATAAACATGAGGAAGCATATAGACCTGCATCGGATGAATTGCTGATAAGTTTGCCAAGGAAAATCTCCTTGTTGCTGTAGAAACTGTTGAATGTTGATGATGAAGCTCAAGGCTAGACGACCGGTTGTACGATTTCGACCGGGTCTCTCTCTCTCTCTCGCGATTGATTTCACGTGGATCTGATCTGACGCCGGTGTGTGTGTCAGAGAACTACTGTTACTGTCAGCTTTAGGTTTTTCGATGGGCTCGTAGTGCGGACGTTTGTGCCAGCATGGGATGTGTTTTTTGACATTCATAGTGTCAATATACGCATATTTTGGTCTTTCCTCTAGCATGCCAATTGACTTTACTCGTTTATGCTGTTCGGTTACGGGGAGGAAAAGTTGAATTGATTTGATGTAATAAGGTCTCTCACTTCCAATCTCTCGTTTTTTTTTTTTTTTTTTTTTTTTTTTTTGAGGATCACTTCCAATCTCTCGTTTGAAAAGTGGCTCTATGCAGGACTGCATATGGCTCTACTAGATACTCACCCTTTAACATGTATTGGCTTATTTGACTTATGCTACTTAGGAAACGGAATTGAAAAGAAAAATAAAACAACAAAAAAGTTTGGCAGTCTTATGGGTGGGAAAAAAAATAAGAAGCTTGGCATTGGCAGGACTGCATATGGCTCTACTAGATACTTACCCTTTAACATTTATTGGCTTATTTGACTTATGCTACTTAGGAAACGGAATTGAAAAGAAAAATAAAACAACAAAAAAGTTTGGCAGTCTTATGGGTGGGAAAAAAATAAGAAGCTTGGCATTGAGTAGGATGAATGATTGAAATTTAACTAGTATTTTTACTTTAATCCAATTCTTCTCTGAATTATGATGCTTTCAAAACTCTAGGTCGCGCCTACTATATTGACAGTTTAGGAATTTATCCATCTGAATTTGTTTCATGCCCATCTATAGTTTTCATTGTCTAGGGAGTTATTTGTGTAGTGTTTGCCGTAACTGTGTTGTGTCCTTTTGTCATTCCATCTCTCTCTCTCTCTCTTTTTTTTTAATCCAAACACAACTGCATGGGTAGTCCTTGCTTTTTCTCTTGCTGTTGTTTGACCTTATAGTTGCTCTTAAAGAAGCAGTCATTGAGGAGATTCTTGCTTTTCATATGTTGCCATGCCGAGCGTGGGGAATTGATTTATGAAGAAATTGGATACATTTCCTTATCCCAAAGGTTTGGTCATTTTAGCATATGTTTTTTATGGAAGCTATAATGACCTTGTTAGAAAATATTGAATGAGGATGATATTGACTTTTTTGGCCCCTTTTTTGGTAATTTTCAGGGTATTAAGTATGTTGCTTGATACATCACCACTATATGTATTGCATTTCGATGAAATGATCCGCGTAGATGTGAAATCTGCGTAAATACTCTTTATTTGCGTAACATGTTGTTGTGTTGTCATCTGCGCTCGGACATTCCCTTTCATGCCAACACCAGACGGAGGCTTTTACATATGGAATGATATGTTTCGTGTCCACAAAACCGCACCACTATAGAGTCAAGTCATGGAAGGAGCTTTGGCACATGTTACGACAGTGATTGACCCTTGAAGAGGCGGCCTACCACCTTCTTTCTCAATCTTTAGAGACGGAATTTCCCATATTGGATAACTAAGAAGGTGTAGCATCGTCACCCTTCACATTTTCATTTACGCGTGAAGTCAGGATTGGTCTTGAATTGCAAAGGCAAAAACTATTTACCATATTCCTGTAATTTAGAGGCTGAACTTTCGAGTTGGTGTTTTCTATGTTACATTGCAGTGTTGGTTGAAATGTCTTTGTCGAGAATGGCTGGATTAGAAATAGATTTTTCACCAGTTGATGAAGTAGAATTTATGTTCGAATTGAGTCGCCTATGTCAGATTGCTTTTTCTTGTTGGTTTTTACATTTCGATTCTCCTTGGTGCTTGATTTGAAGGGGAGAGGGGAAGGGGAAAAAAAATATAAAAAAGACTGCACTAGAGCCACTGCAGATGTCTGGGTATTTTCCTGTACTATGTTAGTTGAATGTGAGGCCTGCAGTACTCTAATTGCATTTTTGCTTGTCTTTTCCGGTTCCTCATGCGCACGAAACACGCTAGTTTACTTTGTGTTTTACTGTTTGCAGGATGGAAGGATTGCATCAAATTCTGAAGATTAGGCATGTGATTGTGTTGAGAATGAACATATGCAGTGTGTTGAGAAATATTGTGAGTAATAAGGGTAAAATAGTAACTTAGTTATGAGTAGGGTTAAGCACATATGAGCATATATATTTGTAACCCTTTTCATTTTTTTAATAATAGAAAATAATTATCTCTTTCACATGGTATCAGAGCGGCGGCGACAGCCAACTATTTCGGTGAGTCGACGGCAATGAGTGGCTGCTCCGTCGTCTAAGGATACGGCCTACGCTCTGATACCACATCAAGTAAATCCATTTTCTTTTGTTTCTTTTTTTTGGAAATCGATGCACTCTAGATTGGTGTGGCTGCTGGGAGATTGGTGCGTTTGCCGAGAGGTAATAAGGAGGAGATTGGTGCGTCTTTTGTTCTTAATTAATCAGCTGCCGTTGGAAGATTGGTGCGTTTGCCGAGAGGTAATAAGGAGGAGGAGAAAAGCATAAGAGATTGGTGCACCGCCTCTTCCTGAGGTTTAGATGCGCACGGTGAATGATGGGATACTTTATCTTATCTTAATTATTACTGTTCAAATTTTGTGCTGGCTGTGGAGTACGGAAAGGCTTCTTGAAACGGCAAATGATGGGTTATTTTTTTTGGCGGTTGACAGTAACCCACTTTATTATTTGTACTGCACAAAATTTTAGAAGTGGCCATTGTGGAATATAGATTTGATAGTAATTACAGAGGATAGTGTTGCTGTTTTCGCACTTGAAAGTGACGTTTCATTGAATCAATGGGGATATTGAGAATAAGTATACTGGTGCTTTGGTGATTCATATGGTGATTCGATTGAAGCCTTTCTTTTCGGAATTTTTTGTGTGTATTTGATTGAATTATTGGAATTAGTATTGGCAACCGTGAAGTTCATTTCTTGGGCTTAATCATTCTTTATTCACTAATGGTGACTTCGGATTGACTTCGGGATCTCCTTTTGGTCATTTTTAATTAACATCTGTCAAGTTAGATGGAACTAATTATCCATCCTGGTCTAAAACGGTTGAGGTCTATCTTACTGCCACCAGACCACTGGACTATCTCACGTCTACAATACCGTCTGACATGAGTAAAGCTGCCGATTGGATTGCAGGAGATGCGATGATTCGGACCCTATTATAGAATAGCATGGACCCTAAGGTTAGTCCTCACTTTATTCAATGTGACTCTGCTAAAGCAGTTTGGGATAAGTGCGCATTACTCTATTCGGGGCAAAATAATATGATGCAAGTATGTGACACGTGGGAAAAGTTATTTGATATTCAGCGTGGAGATCAATCCTTGTCTGATCATTATGCTCGATTCACCACTCTCTGCCAACGATTGGATACTTATCTTCCTGCCTCGAATGATCCAGATGTTCTGGCTAAACGCCAAGAGGATTTGAGGGTAATATTATATCTCAAGTCATTGGGGCCTGACTATTTATCTCTTCGTCAGCATATTACATCTCGAGTTCTCTTCCCACGGTAGATGAAGTCTTCTCCCGTGCTCTTTGTTCTACAATTCCGAGAAGAGTTCTTCCATGCCAGCGATGGAGATTGGTGTTATGCTTTCTCGTGGTTCTAGTGGACGTGGAGGTCGAGATCGTGGTTATCAAGGCCGTGGACGCGGTGTTGTTCATGGTGGAAGTCGTGGAGGCCGTGAAGGGGGAGTTAGGACTCGTGGTACGATCAATTCTGGGAATAATCGTGGTTCCCGCTATTGTCATCATTGTCAAAGAGCCGGACATACATAAGCTTATTGCTATACACTTCATCCAGAGCTCAAACCACCTCTTGTTGCTTATGCAGAAGTTGAGGATTCTCTTGGTCCTCCCTCAATGGCTCCACCAAGTTCAAATCAAGTTCTTAAGACAGGTGACCCAGTTACATTAACCCGTGTTGAGTATGATACATTGGTTCGCTCCCAACAAGTGACAGGATCTTCAACTCCTACTGCAACTCTGGCACAAACCTCTAAAGGTAGTTCATCGTGTTTGTTGTCTACATCTCTCGATTCTTGGGTTATAGACTCTGGAGCTACCAATCACATGACTGGTAACTCTAACCTACTGTCTTCTTTTCACTCTACATCTCCTTCATTATCAAATTCAGTTACATTAGCAAATGGTTCACGCCTCGGAGTTACCGGTATGGGAGTTGCTCATTTGAGTCCCTCTCTTTCTTTATCATATGTGCTTCACCTATCAAAATCTCCTTATAATTTGATTTCTGTTAGCTCATCGACCAAAGAACTAAATTGTTCCGTGACCTTTTCCTCTTCTCATTGTGTTTTTCAGGATCTGAGGACTGGACAGATGATTGGTGGGGGACATGAATCAAATGGCCTGTACTATCTTGATAAGAAGGTGTTAGCTGCCGCAGCTGTGAAACAGACATCCACTAATGTATATCGGATGCATTGTCGTGCTGGTCATCCACCACCAAACCTACTTTGACGTCTATTTCCTAAGTCTAAGTCCATGAGTTCCTTTCAGTGTGAAGCTTGTCAGTTTGGTAAACATCATAGAGCTTCTTTTCCTTCCCGTATGCAGAGTCGTGTGTCTAGTCCATTTGAGTTGGTTCACTCAGATGTATGGGGTCCATGTCGTGTGTCTGATGTCTTTGGATTCAAATATTTTGTTACATTCGTGGATGATTTTTCCCGAATGACTTGGTTGTTCTTAATAAAAGATCGTACAGAGATTTTTTGTTGCTTTCAATTGTTCTATTTTAAGTGTTGAATCAATATAATATCTCTGTCAAACATTTACGGTCAGATAATGCTAGAGAATACCTTACTACAACTTCTGGTTTCCAACCCTTTTTGGAATCTCATGGTATTATTCATCAAATGTCCTGCTCATACACTCCACAACAAAATGGTGTAGTTGAACGTAAAAATCGCCATCTTCTTGATGTCGCCCGTTGCCTCATGTTTCATATGCATCTACCTAAACACTTTTGGGGCCATGTTGTTCTTACGGTGTGTTATTTAATTAATAGGCTTCCCACTTCTGTTCTTCAAGGGAAGACATCCAAATCGTCCTCTCTTTTCCTTACCTCTTCGGGTTTTTGGGTGTGTTTGTTTTGTACATAATCTTACTCCAGGTCTTGATAAACTGGATCCTCGTGCTAAAAAATGTGTCTTTGTGGGATACTCTCGAACTCGAAGGGATACAAATGTTACTTTGTCCTAGTCGTCGTCGTATGTTCGTGTCTACGATGTGGCGTTCTTTGAAGATCGAGTCATATTTTCCTTCTCGAATGTTGCACGAGACACATGGTGATAGTGATGATTGTGTCCTACCAATGCTTCCACCGCCTTCCATCTCGCCAGCTCCCTCCAAAAATTTCGTTTGCTGACCGCACCTATCATCGACGACGTACCATTCCAACTATGACAAGTCATGGCCTTCATCAGCACCTGATTCATCTGTTCCCCCATTAGTTGCAGTGCCAGCCTCTGATCCTGATCCGCCCATTGCATCTCGAAAAGGTAAACGTTCTTGTGTTGGTCGTCCTATTGATCGTTATTCTCCCTATTCTGGTCTTTCTAATTGTATTCGTACGCGGCATCCTATTTCAAAGTTTTTGTCATATGATCGTTTATCTCCTACCTTCTCCGCCTTTGTCTCGTCGTTGTCTTTTGTTTCTGTGCCTAGCAGTGTTCTTTGAAGCTCTTGCTCATCCGGGTTGGCGTCGTGCCATGGAAGTTGAAATGTAGGCACTAATTCAGAACAAAACTTG
Source organism: Eucalyptus tenuipes (assembly GCA_014182365.1). Classification (NCBI taxonomy): domain Eukaryota; kingdom Viridiplantae; phylum Streptophyta; class Magnoliopsida; order Myrtales; family Myrtaceae; genus Eucalyptus; species Eucalyptus tenuipes. The sequence goes on along the minus strand of CM024544.1, from coordinate 40,237,097 downwards.
GGAGCTTACTTCCTTACCTCGATAAGCAACCTGTTGGTTGTCGTTGGGTTTTCACCATTAAAGTTCACTGGGATGGTACTCTTGATCGATTGAAGGCACGGTTAGTTGCGAAGGGATATACTCAAACTTATGGTGTCGACTATAATGACACCTTCTCTCCCGTGGCTAAAATTCGCTCTGTCCGTGTCGTTATTTTATTGGCTATGCAATTTGGCTGGATCCTTCATCAATTGGATGTAAAAAATGCCTTTTTACATGGTGATATGGCTGAGGAGGTCTACATGGAGCAACCACCTGGGTTTATTGCTCCGGGGGAGAATGTGGTATGTCGTTTACACAAAGCTTTGTATGGACTTAAACAATCTCCTCGTGCTTGGTTTGGTAGATTTAGTGATACGATTATCAAATTTGGATTAAAGTGGTGTCGGGTAGATCATTCAGTTTTTAGCTCCGTGTCTTCAACTGGCTGTATCCTTCTAGTTGTATATGTGGATGATATCATCATTACTGGCAGTGATTCAAGTGGTATTAAAAAACTTAAGCAATTTCTGCATAAAGAATTCAGTACTAAAGATCTGGGATGTCTTCGATACTTTCTTGGTATTGAAGTATCCTATTCACATGCTGGTATCAATTTATTGCAACGAAAGTATGTACTAGACATCCTTGGTGAGGTTGGATTTCTTGGAGTAAAGCCAGTTGAAACCCCTATGGATCCCAATATGAAACTTGATGCAGAACATGGAGAATTACTACATGATCCAAAGCAAAGTATCGAAGGTTAGTTGGTAAGTTAAAGTATCTTACTATCACAAGACCGATATATCCTCCGCGGTTAGTGTAGTAAGTCAATTCATGAGTTCTCCTCATACGACTCATTGGGATGTCTTTGTACTTCGAATCGTCAAATATTTGAAGGGAGCGCCAGGTAAAGGACTACAGTTCAAGAATTATGGCCATCTAAACATTGCAGGCTTTTCTGATGCCGACTGGGCTAGATGTCCTGTGGATAGGAGATCTACTTTAGGCTATTGTGTGTTTCTTGGGGGTAATTTAGTTGCATGGAAAAGCAATAAACAACATGTAGTTTCCCGATCAAGTGCTGAAGCTGAATATCGTGCTATGGCACATGTGACAAGTGAATCACTATGGTTGAGAATGTTACTATAAGAGATTGGCATCAGTGCTATATTGTGATAATCAATCCGCTATTTATATTGCATCTAATCCAGTCTTCCATGAGCAAACTAAGCACATTGAGGTTGATTGTCATTTTATGCGAGAAAAAGTTTAGAAAGGCGAGGTTATTCTGCAACACACAAAGTCAGAGGATCAACTCGCGGACATTTTTACGAAATCTTTACGGGGGAATAGAGTGAGCGTCTTGTGTAACAAGTTGGGTTTATTTGATATCTATATCCCAACTTGAGGGGGAGTGTTGAGAAATATTGTGAGTAATAAGGGTAAAATAGTAACTTAGTTATGAGTAGGGTTAAGCACATATGAGCATGTATATTTGTAACCCTTTTCATTTTTTTTAATAACAGAAAATAATTATCTCTTTCACACAGTGAACTAAATGTGATGGACCAGATCTGGAATAACTTGATGAAATAAGAAATGGGGAGTTAGACATTAGTAACTTGTAGCTGGAAGTACTAATTGAACTAATGTCCGATCATTGCCGCCGGTACTTTCCCCGGAGACTACATGCTACCTTAGTAATGAAAGGAGCCTTATTTGATTTGCTACCAAATGATTTGCCAATCCTCTTTCTAATTTTTTTCACATGCTGATGTGACCAAGATTTCAATGCCTCTCATCGGACCAGTCTCCATGATAGCAAATTTCCGTTTGCCGAAAAGCTAGGTCAACCTAAATACGTCTCTGTTTACCCATGATACCACGGCCATCAACAAACTAGGTCCTTCTCTCGTTAGGTGGTTATCAGCTATGGGAAAGCTTCTTATTTATTGCAGTCCGAGTCTACGTCAAGTCTTCCGAAAGATCTCAAAGGTCCATTATCCTTTTCAATCTTTTCTACTTCAAACATGGTTTTCTATGTCCTATTTGGCCCTACTCTTCATTTCATCAGCTCCTCATTGAAGCATCCAGCGGCCTTCGTTTCTAGTTGCAAATGGTGTGTCTTAAGTTTGATATGTCCACTGTTGGTGGAATTCTTACTGAACATGCCCTACCTTGCGTCTGCCCTGGAAGCTATTGACTGCGAAGAAGGCTTTAGAGGTCGCCGGGTTGGCCTCTTCACCGGATACTCTCTCCTCCTCCTCCTCCTCACGGCTCTCCTGATTCCGCACAATGGCAGGCAAGGTCTGTCATCTTTCGCTTGAAAAGAGGAAAAAATTGCAAGTCTGTTTGTCGAGCTAGAATTAACTCGCGTTCATCGATGTTGACTGAGCAAAAGTGAAAATTACTAAGTAGCAACGACGTGTGAAAATTACAAAGAAGCGACCCAAGAAAAAACATAGAAAATCCTCTGCTACACTTCTCACGCCCTCTGGGCTGAGGTGCTTCACTAATATCATTTTTTTTATCAATGTTCTGCTACTTTAATTGCACAAACCAGTTGTTTCGTTCTGGAAATGCTGAGGCGCTTTGCTAATCACATGAACCTGTCGTTCCACTCTGGAAGCGCTGATGTGATGTGTTAGGTGAATTACATCGACGTTATATCATGTTATGGTTGATTATGATCTTTTATCTGGACCACCTGTCAAGAGTACATTGCTTGAAATGGATGGGAAGCGGTTACTAGGTCGGAAAGAGTAGAAGATGACGAGCCTCCGGTTTAAGCTCACGCGTCTCGCATATTGTCTGTGTACAGTGATGTGGTTGGATTTGATTCGCTGAGCAGTCAGTCTATTGTTTCAGTTTGGAAAAAAAAAAGAAAGTTTCTCCTATTTAGCATTCTTCCATCGAAGAATTGATGTAGGAGCTTCTTCTTTTCTGTTCATCTGGAACATAATCGAAGGAATAAGATTATGTACCCTTCCCTTCAAGTTTTGCTGCTTCTTAGGACTTCGAGATCATTCTATTATTATAAAGCCGAGGGTTAAGAAGAGTGCACCTAAGGAATTGCCAATGCGTTTTGTCTTGTTGCTCCAGCATTAATTTCTTGTCGTTGCTGTGGTGTTAGTTTTCTGTTATTCATTTGTTGGTTTGCAGAGTGAGCTCATTGCAGAATGTTACATGAGGAGGGCCTATATATCAACTTTTACGGCAGTGCTGGCACTGCTGTCGTCACCAAGGATAAAGCAGCTCTGTGGACAGATGGACGTTATTTTCTTCGGGTCTGATCGTGAGAACTTACAATTTCAATTTGCTTAAGGGTCTTAATGAAGTAGCTCTTTAGTTTTTGTAAGTACTTATGCTCTTTCCTATGCCTGAAACTCTTTGACTATCTACATTGGTTGCTGTACTGATCACATCTATCATTCTTATTACTTGGCCGAGAATCAGCTAAGCTCTAGTAGGATTCTCATGCGGGCTGGTAATCTAGGAGTTTCAACAACTTGCGAATGGCTCAATGACGTTCTGGCTCCTGGATGCAGAATTGGCATTTATCCTGTAAATTTTTTAATGGCTTTCGTAGTTTCAAGGACCATATTTTGTCCTTATACATTTTTCTTCAAGTAGATCTGGAAATTTGCCAAACTCATTTGTCCCTTCCTATAAGTAGGAGGTCTCCAGCTGTTATGTGGCATAGGGGTTACATCACGTACAAAGCCCCTTTTGACATCTCTTCATCTTCAAAGAGTTTTTGATTCGATAAATGGTAGTTGATCACATCTTTCATTATAGTTCTATGATTCATGGTATTGGCTATAGATTCTGCAAGAATATTAGGGTGTCCAAGGTAGTTTGTAATTATTGTAATAGCAATGCTGAGTTTTTGGGTTTACAACTTTACATATTTGCTGTAATGCTATTGTGCTTTGGCATGAAAGTTTTATCTCATATTGACCTTAATTCAGAATCTTGACAGTTTTTCATATCTTTCATTATTTTTAGTCTCGTACCTTTTCGTCCTATATATGCTGGTTTATGCACAAACAAGGACACATTTGCTTTAGACTTTTTAATTTCATTCTCTGATGCCGCCTGTCTTTCATGGTGTCTAGTGAACAGTTTCTCTTCTCCTCTGATAATGTGAGGGAATTAAAGGAGGCTATTGCAAAGACAAATCATGAGCTGGTTCTCCTGCACAATATCAACTTGGTGGATGAAGTATGGAAAGAAAGGGCAAAGCCTCCAAGTAAGCCAGTTAGAGTTCATAATCTAAAATTCGCTGGCTTAGACATGGCATCGAAACTCTCTTTCCTGCGGGATGAATTGAACGATGCTGGTGCATCTGCCATCATTATATCAATGCTTGTTGAAGTGGCGTGGCTATTAAACCTGTTAATTATATGCAACTGAGCAGTCATATCCATCTGATACTTGAAGAGCTTTTATCCGAGCAGTTGAATTTTGTCATGTTATGCCTATATTTGGAGTCTTATTGTTGTCTAGTAGGATTTTTTTCTTTCAATTTTCATCTTCTTTTTTTTCTTCTTCTTGTAACCCTGCATAGTTTGCTGTGCCCTTTTATATGAAATTCTGTATTGCAGAGAGGAAGTGATGTTCCACATTCTCCAGTGGCATATGCCTATTTACTTGTGAAGACTGATACAGTTGAGCTATTCGTTGATAGTTCCAAAATCACACCAGAAGTGAAGGATCATTTGAGAAATGCAGGGGTACAGTTGAGATCATAAGATAAAATTCTGTCTGAAATAGAAAATTGAGTCCATGGGATTCTCTCTCTCTCTCTCTCTCTCTCTCTCGCCATTTTTATAGTGTGAAAATGATGCTTGCCTATTTCCGTTTGAGTTTGCTGGAGATATCTGACCTGATTTGAGTGAGAAAGAGAAAATATACGTGGTTTGCGGGCTTATCATTTGGCCATCGGATGAGTGATTTCACATCTATTGGCACTCGGGTAATAGCCTTGGTTCGTTGTTGAGATTTGTGCATGGATTCAAGTCATATAACAGCTTGTTTGAATTGTGGAAATGAGGCTGGACAAATTTACCCTTGCCATACACAGTGGCCTCATTCACTAGGATGCTCTTTTACTCGGTGCTTTTAGATTCTTATTGTACTTTGGCATCATTGATGGTATATTTTTGTCTGTTGCGCCCTTATTCAGCGATTTATCTCTGCAGTTAGTGGAAAAACTTGGATCTGTAAATGTGAAGCTCGCTGACATATTAGGTGCTGCTGTTTTAGGAAGTTCATTTATTTGAGAAATGTCTCTATCTATGTCAATGTGTTTACTGAGGATCCAGTGATCTTAGTGAAATATGTTTGGTCTGCTGGGATGCAGCAGCTCTAGCTCATTTCTGGGTCTGGTTAGAAGAAGAAATTAGTAAGGGTGCTAAACTTACAGAAGTGGAAGTTGCAGATAAGCTCCTCAAGTCTCGTTCTATGCAGGATGGTTTCATTGATACAAGCTTCGACACAATAAGTGGTACACTTTATGTTTCAAAATCTTCAATAACTTTTCACAGTGATTTTCATTATGGAATAAATGAAGAATCTCCCTCTCTCTCTATCTCTCTATCTCTCTCTCTCCCCCTCTCCCTCCTCTGACGTTGTCCCTGAAAAATGAAGATTCTTATCAATTCCTTCAAAATTCCTTTTGGTGGATTCCCTTTCTCACTTCTTCTGTTTGCAAGTAGAATTGATAGGATACGATGTTGGATAGCGTGCAAAAAAGTGGAGGTAGACTCTTAGTGATGTGATGATTTTGTTGTAATAGGCCAAGAAATATTTGTGCATCGCTCGGGAGAAGTCACTTCTCTGGAGATCTCATCTCTCACCGAAAAAACTATTTCTCACTCATTATCCAGACGGGTTTGCAGCTTCTGGGGCCAATGGTGCTGTCATACATCACAAACCAGAACCAGGCAGTTGCAGTGTTCTGGATGTCGAGAAACTGTTCCTGCTAGATAGCGGTGCTCAATATGTTGATGGAACAATTGATATAACAAGAACAGTGCATTTTGGGGAACCCACAGCACGACAAAAGGAATGCTTCATCCGAGTATTGCAGGTGTTCTATTCTTTCAATTTGTCAAATATTCGGATGAACAATGAGAGTGATTCCTATAACATTTGATGAGCTTTATCCCGAATATCTGGCACTGTTCTTGTAATTAATATTGGATTTTGTCTAAAGTGCCATAAGGCACCTGATAAGAAGTACTACTTTTTCTTTTTAAGTTGTATTTTTATTTATGGTACACTAAAAAGAAACTATATTTTTCAATCTTCCATGTTCATTAATGTACATTTCAAATTGTTTTTTTTCCCCTAGTTTTTAGGTTGTTATCAAGCGCTCTTGGTGTCACTTGTTAACAAGGACCTTATCTGTGTGAGTCTACAAACACAAATTTCTAGTTTTAAGGATATTGGGCAACTGGGCATGACCACTTCCTCTCACAATTTTAGGTGGGAAGAAAACTTTGAATGTTCTTATTTTGTTCTCTTTTTTTTTGGGTCGAGACTTGTTTTGCACATTGTTCATTGTTTCTCGTTGCACTTTCTTTTTGACAATGTCCGTCCTAGTCTAATGTTTTAGGCCGACCTTTTGTGGTTTCTAGTAATTGTTTGTCTCCCCATTCTTGGTGAAACGTTTAATTTCAGGGCCACATAGCTCTTGATCAAGCTGTCTCTACTGAAAATACCCCTGGCTCTCTCCTGGATGCGTTTGGTTGCTCGTCTCTATGGAAGATCGGCCTCAACTATCGGCATGGTACATTTCATTCCTTAGCTGCTTGGTTATTCAAAATACCTATGAGAATACATTCAAGCGCGGCCTCTTTTTCTTTCCTTGTAATAGGGACTAGACATGCCGCGTGAGCTGCACTAAATGTTCATGAGGACCTCAAAGTATTAGTTTCTGTTAACAGAATCTGACCTTCATACAGAAAGCATGGTCGTGAGGAAAGAACCTGGTTACTATGAAGACCATGCCTTTGGCATTCATATCGAGGTACGACACCAATTATCATATAAATAGTTCATTTCCTCAATAAGATTTAGGAGAGACCTTAGCACCCAAATCCAATCTGGGGATGGTAAAAAAAAAAAGAAAAAGATTCGTGCCTATTCTGTAAGTTGAGGTGTGATAGAGCACAATAGGCTACCCGGATCTATATAGCGGATCCCTGGGACAGGAAAAAGGACGTGGTGGATATGCTGGAAAATCAGCTGGGCGTACAAACTTCCTGAAAACTCCACGTCCTGCATAAGCATATGTATTTTTTGGCACTTGTTCTATACATCTTAGTAGCTCTTTGGATAAAGAGTTTCAGATGTGCATTACTGCTGGACGGATGGATAATTCTCGAAATGAGTTCTCACCTTGTCATTATTCTGGCTGGTTGCTTCTGGAGATAATGTTCATCATTTCTGCTTCATGCAGTTGCTTTGTACCCTTGCTGTATTACTTGCCTCACATATTTTATGCTTTGTCTATTGAGGTCACGAATCCCAGAAATTTTCTGCGGTGAACCTTGAGATCGCGACCATCTTTTACTCTGCAGAACCTTCTTTCTGTGGTGGAGATGAACACACCATTTCACTTTGGAGGGGTCAGAAACTCAGGTTTGTTCCAATTCAGGTGAGCGGTGCTTTTTTTTTTTTTTTTTTAATCTCAACAAGATATGTGTTACTTGGTGCTTTTGGCTGTCCATGCTCGTCCTTATTTCGTGAGTTTCTCTACAGACTAAAATGGTGGACTCGGCCTTGCTCTCTTCCACCGAGATCGACTGGCTCAGCAACTACCATGCACAAGTTTGGGAAAAGGTCAGGCTCTACTTCGAGAACAGATGACTAAAGAGAGAGTACATCGCCCCCTTAAACCCCAATGATTCATCTTAATTTTCTGCTGTTCTGGTTCCACAGGTTTCGCTGCTGAGAGATGGTTCAGCTCGTCAATGGCTTTGGACAATACGTGACCCCTCCCAATCGAGTAATTACCACGAACTTTCTTTCCGTTTTTATTTTTTTCTTTTTCACTTTCCAAGAATATTGGGACTCTGGCCATCCTCTATTCTGTTGAAATGCCATCGGTTATAATGTATCGTACAATGATTTGCTGAATCGGCTTAAAAGCAAACAGCAAGATGCAGAACCATAAATGCTGTGAAATTAGAATTTAACAAACCCATCCGCAGAGCCAATTACGGAGACCCATTCAATAGCATGTGCCACGATCAGCTTCGATTTTCACATGTTTTTCGCAACTAACACATCTGGAGACCTTCTGAGAAGGTGGATCAGATCTAGAAAGCTCAGCCTACATGTCCGATATAGCCTTAGCAAAGTGGGCTTTTAACTTTTTGATTAGTCTAGACAAACAACCATAGTTTGAATTCGCATATCAGTCAACTAATATATTTTAAATTGAATGTAATTTGCATCGCGAACTCAAAGACACTTGTAGCAGGCACTCCGTATGTGATCAAAATATGATTCACATCCAAAAAAAAAAGAAAAAGCGGTGTATTGCTGTTGAAACTAACGTAACCGATATTTTCACATGGCCCCTGAATAACAACAGAATTAGGTAAAAACAGATATTTTCAAATCTCTCTCCAACCTCCAAAACTAATCTGCCGTGCACCGTGCCGACTTTATTAGCTAGCGTGTTCTCTCCGTATCTCTCCTCCGTGTATTTCTCAAGAACACGGAGAGCCTCTCGAAGGAGGAAGAGAATGGATCCTCTGCGGAAGCTCTTGCTGGACCTTTTGCTCGAAAGTATCATCAGATCTTTGCCACGAACTATGCGGAGGCAGCCTGGTTTTATCGTGCAAACTTGCTCCTGCACTTCGACTGCAAGAAGATCCTGGGCTACAAGAGAATCCTCACCAAATTCACCAACTTGAAGTTCCGGCCATGGTGGCACAGGATCATCTCCGTTGATGCGCAGCCTTCTGGCATCCCTCGCAGCATGCTCGTCTTTGTCAACGAGGTCATCTGTGCGCAAGCTGGCGGGCAGTTCGCCTTCACTCTCCTTGAGTTGGTTTGTCTCTCTCCCTCTATTTTGCGCGCAATGCATCCTTTTAGACTTTTCAACTTATGCCGGAAGAGGACGGAGGCTACTATACTATATTCTCAACCACCACTCTCGTCTGATCAAAATGGGTCCAAACGAAGAAGCTGTTAGGAGGGGGCACTCTCGGCTGCACATCAGTGATTTGAGAGTAAATTCCGTGATTGGAACACCGTCTTTTGCTGAATCAGTATGCGCTACTGATTTGATCTCATTTTAGACATCGCAAGTTCTGTTTGATCATTGTACGTGATTCAGCTCTTTCATAGCAGGAGATGCTATCACCACTTTCTTTACTCTTCTTCACCGGTGTCAAGATGTCGATGACTTCATTCCGTATTCATTGCACAAGATATCGATAATGACTTCCTTCATTCGATTCTTTAGTGAGCGAATATAGAAAACAAATGACAGCGTGTAGCTTTTCTCCTTGGCTTACTTTTCCCTGCCATTATTCTTTGCAACTGGTGAATGACAGGAAAGTGACTCTCAAGTGAGATCAAGAAAGATCTCTCAAGATCTCTCAAGCCAAAGCCCAATTTGCTAAGGCGATATTAGACATGTAGGCTGAGCTTTTTACATCTGATCCACCTCCTCCTGTTGTGTTAGCTGCGAATAACATGTGAAAATCTAACTGAGAAGTTACTCAGGCTACGAGGCAGAAGCTGATCATGGCACACGCTACTGAACAGGTTCCTGTAATTGGCTCTGCAGATGGGTTCGTTTAATGGCAGGGAAAAGTAAGCCAGGAGAAAAGCCACACGCTGTCATTTCTTTTCTATATTCACTCGCTAAAGAATCGCATGATGGAAGTCACTATCACATCTCAGAAGCGCAAAGAATCGCATGACGGAATGAAGTCATCGACATCTAAGATGCGACACCGAAGAGTAAAGAAACTAAATCACCTACAATCATCAAACAAACTTGCGATGTCTAAACTCCTATTTATGAAGAGGTCAAATTAGTAGCGCATACTGATTCAGCAAAAGACAGGGTGTTCCAATCACGGAATTTACTCTCAAATCACTGATGTGCAGCCGAGAGTGCTCCCTCCCTAACAGCTTCTTCGTTTGGCCCCATTTTGACCAGACGAGAGTGGTGGTTGAGAATATAGTAGCCTCCGTCCTCTTCCGGCATAAGTTGAAAAGTCTAAAGGAAGTTCATCAGGATTCTTTGACCCGCATTGCGCGCAAAATGGAGGAAAAGAGAGACAAACCAACCTCAAGGAGAGTGAAGGCGAACTGCCCGTTGGCTTGCGCACAGATGACCTCGCCGTTGACAAAGACGAGCACGCTCTGAGGGATGCCGGAGGCCTGGGCGTCGACGGAGATGATCCTGTGCCGCCATTGCCGGAACTCCAAGTTGGTGAATAGGATCTTCTCGCCGTTGAAGTGCAGGAACGAGTTTGCACGATAAAACCGGGCTCCCTCCGCATAGTTCGTGGCAAAGATCTTATGATACTGTTGGGCAAAGCGTCCGGCAAGAGCTTCCGCAACCTGTACAGGATCCATTCTCTTCCTCAGGCTCCCTGTGCTCTTGAGAAAAAAAATTATCTCAAATTTTTTTTTTGTAATATCAAAAACCCCAAATTTTGTATCTCAAATTTTTTTTATGACAACAAAAATCCTAAATTTTGCCAACTGTGGCATATTTACCTAAAACTTTTTTTCGTGACACTAAAAACTTCAAATTTATATATGTGTGACACATTCACCCTAAACTATAAAGCATTTTCGTTTTTTACTTTTAGAATTATTATTTTTTTCTATTATTTTTTTTTCTTCTCTCTTCCCTCCATCGTGGCTAGTAGAGGGAAGCCGGACTCGAGCAAGGGCCACCCTCGCCGGAGTCGGGCAAGGGCCACCCTCACCGAGCCGAGCAAGGGCCGCCCTCGCCGGTGTCGGGTGAGAGCGGCCCTCCTCGGATTTGGCGAGGGCAACCCTTGCCCAATGCTGGTGAGGGTGGCTCTCGCCCCGGTTTGAGAAGGGCAACCCTTGCTCGACGCAGTAAGGGTTGCCCTCGTTGACCCAAGTGAGGACAATCCTCGCCTCGTTGAATTTGGTGAGGATTGTCCTCACTTGGGTCAACGAGGGATGTCCTTGCCCGACCTTGCCAACCCGGGCAAGGGCCACCATAACCAACGTCAAGTGAGGGTCGCTTCGCCTGATGCTGGCGACGACGACCCTTGCTTGAGTCTGGCTTCCCTTCGCCGGCCATGGCAGAGGGAAGAGGGAAGAAGGAAAAAAAGTAAAAAGAAAAGAAAAGAAAAGACGAAAGGAAAAACATAAAAAGGAAAGAAAATTATAATATTTAGAAGAAAATGCCCACGGTCATAGAGTTTGGGATAAATGTGTCACGGTTGGCAAAGTTTATGGTTTTTTGTATCACAAAAAAAGGTTTGTGGTAAATTTGTCATTCTGAACAAAGTTCAGTGTTTTTGGTTGTTTTTATGGGCGAATATAAATTTTCGTAAATTGAATCAAATATTGATGTATTTCAATACTATGGATCGGGTCATTATAAGTCACCAAAATTTTATTGCTGAAAAATAAGTCAATACACGTTAAATTAATTAATTTTGGTTGGACTAATTTCAATCATATCTAAATCCGGCTTGATTCACCTATTTGAGGAGCTGCTTTAACTACCTACAAATCTTTCCGGGCCCGCTCCAACAACACTTTCAAGCAACCGTGTAGCTATTTCACTTGATGGATGAAGCCGAGGAATGATGATCGACATTGCGGGCGAGAGAGAGAGACGGAGAAGACGAAGCGCGTGAAGAAATCGAGTCGCTTGGGAAAGAGAAGCCTGAATGGGGAGGTCGTTGCCAACGCGGGAGAGGCAAGTGATGGAGCGAGCGAAGGTCTTCAAGGCGTTGCCGCTGAGGGTGAACTCCATTTTTTTGAGTTCTCTGCTTCCCCACTCTGCACCGACACGCTACAGATTTTCATGATGTGGTCGCTGAAAAATTGGCGGTATTGGAAAAATGACACAATGCATTTCTTTTGGTTCATTAGTATTACTCGCAATTTTTTTACTATAGAATATCCGATTGCACCATTTTTCAATGATACTTTTATTGTTTGCAAGCTTTCTATTAAAAAAATAAAAATAAAATGAACGTTATCATACTCATAATAAAATTTTGAGTTTTAACTAATATGATATATTTTAATTGATCAATTAATGGTGTAAATATTAACAATCATTTTCACGTCGAAGAGAGGATTATATCATGCAATACTGATGCAACGGGGTTCATAATTTCATTTTAACAATCCACTGAAATGACCGGATTAACCTTCCTGGTGCTGGAGCTCACCCCCTGGCGGCTGTAGTTCATATCATCTACCGGGAGAATCCACTGTTTCCACATTTCATCTTCTTCTTTAACTCTTCAGGAAGGCAACATCGGCAGCTTAATGGAGAACAACAATCCAGCTGATCACGGTGGCTGGAGGTAAGCCTCAGTGACCTTATGTATATCTTAAGTTCTGTAGTCCTTCTCCGTCTGTAAGAGGATCCAGAGGAAACTCACGTCAAAATCTTGATGTCTTCCCTGTTCCTACCTCTGATCATGTCACACCACATATTCCATTACTTGAATGCTGTTTTGTAGCTAAAAAACCAGCACTCTAGGTAAATCAGGTGAACTCGTTCATGAATTCTTGAACTTGTACCATTCAACTTACGAGCCCATGGGGAGTTGCCTGTGGAAAATGACCTGTTTCTGGCATTAGATCGTGAGAATTGGATTGGAACACCAATTTGTACCGCCCATAATTTTTTGTCCTCTATTCGTTTTTTCCTTTTGTTGATTGAGCCAAGTTTTTGTTCTCTGTTCATAATGACAGACTCTCTCAAGAGCAGAAATAACGGGCTCTACTCCGAACGGCGCATTTAGGGTCATATCTGGTGGATGTAAAATGACTTGTTCCTCGTATATCCTGGGCTGGGGCTGTTTGTCTGAGAAAAGCGAAATGCCACAACAACTGTCATTCCTTTGAAAAGAATGTGAACCTTCTCCTCAAGTTACTGGTGGGAAAATTCTGTCACTTTGATGAAGGGACACGATTGTACATACACTCTCTTTCTTTCATTTCTCAAGAGAAAGTCATATCAAGAGCAACGTATTAAGTGAAAGTCTTATTAGCTTTTCCTCTTAAGAAAAGATGAGACCTGCAATTAGCATTAATCTGTTTCTACCTGGTAAGCATGGGGCCTTACGTAGTAGTTTCGTGCTGTCTGGTGGTTTTGTTTGTGAATAACTGTTTCTAGAGGGGGTTGGGAAAGGTTTGTAAGTGCTAAGGTGGTATCCCTTTAGTACTCTCATGTTGTATTTTGTCCAAAAGAAGAGTTTTCACTAGCTTAATTAGCCGTGGATCAACAAATGGATTACACGCCTGCAACGCATACTCATTAGCTATGATTTGCACCAAAAGCTTGGTGTCAACCTGCGCATTAATTTCCTTTTGAACTTAAATTGGTAGTTCGAAAATCTTTTGGAAAGATTGTCCTCTTATATGATGTAGAAAGAGCTTAACAATTGAGCTTTTCTGAAAGACTGTACACTAACAAGGATTTTGTTGATTTTATTTCCAAGATGTGGAGCAGAGCATGCATATTGGATTGCTACAATTCATTTCTAGAAAAGATCCTAATTGGTGTCATCGGAATCACGGGTATTCCACCCATCACTAACCTTGAAATCACCATGTATATCTACACAATACTCATAATCGTTGGGCAGTTACCAATCCTCAAGATGGGAAGGCCAGATATGGACCCAAGGTTCTGACTTACGTCTGCTCAAATCACTGTCGTTCAAGGATGTGTCAGGTGTAGTCTGTTGATGTACATTCTGCTTCGTGTCATGCCTTGGTCAATTTTCGTTCTCCACGTCCTTGAGTTGATGAACCCATAAGCATTCATCACGAATTAGAAAATTGTGACGTTTTTGGGCTTTCCAAATATTGTGGTTTACTCTTTGGGAAGTTGGTATTGAGGTGCATCGTGCAAATGTTGGCCGGGACATGACCTTGTGTTGTATTATCATTACCTTGAACATCTTATGTATAAGAATGCATAATATGTGATGTGATAAACATAATGGTACTACTTAGTTAAAATCCTAGTACTCCACAATGAAGTTGGAGGCATGGGAATTTTTTTTCCTTTGGCTAAAGAGAAATAGGGGAATTGATTCATAAAATTTGAGAAAGAATCACATTATATTCATTCACCAATCTTCCAATTCACAAATTGCAATTTCGGCGTGCTTCATAACCTGATCCTCATATCCAACCTCAGCAATATTCTAGACACTAGCTTGACATGAATTTCGAGTCACAAATGAAATCCACTAAGTATGTGTAACATATGGATTTTTTGTTCGAGCAAGTCCCAAATGTTTGACGGTCTACACTATGTTAGCGAGCTCACCGTCGGACTACGCCGTTCGTGTTCTCGCCACATCATCATCGAGCGATGACATTTTCACCTCAGACGAGGACGCATCTACATTATAGAGTCACTGTCAATACCTCGTCGTCAATAAACTATTTTGATCCAAATATCCCAATAACTTTAGGAATTTCCAAGCTGCCACGGCCCCTACACCAACTGAAGACGCTTGAATTTTCCTATGAAGACTCTTGAATCTTCTCCATGGCTGCCGCTTCCAGCTGGCACGAAATGAAGCAGCTGAGTCAACCAAAAAAAAAGAAAAAATCACCGCCGGAGAGAGAGAGAGAAAAGTCGCTCGCTCTCTTAATTCCACCGCCAACCTCCACTGCCTCGATTTCTTTCGCCTTCTCACCTCTTGACTATACCCAGAACGAGCAAACTGACTACCACACCTCAGTCCACTCCTCTCCCCTCTCGAGTCCAACTTCATTTCTTCTCTCCCTCTTTTTTCTGTTGCAACCGTGACACGAGAAGCCAGCGAAGGAGCCCTTCCCCTTTCCTTTCTATTGCGACGCCAGCACCTCACGTCCGCAGACCAGACGCAGCGAAAGCCAACAAGCAGAAGCAGTAAAGACCGTCCCTTTCCGTCACGGCTACTCGCGCCGCCACCATCAACCTCGCCTTCATCTCGTCAAGTCACAATCGCCTTCCATGAGGACCAAGGCAATTGGATAATCCTCCATTCTATCCTATACCGATCGCTTGTCGTGTTATGAGGAGAGTTTCCTCAAAAATTGGTTGGAATTTGGAATTAAACCTGTGCTGGGACTGAGGGCAGGTTCGGATCCTAGCCCAATGCCGAATCTTTCTAATTTTGTAATGACTTATGTGGTGAAAATTTCATGAGTCATTCTCAAGAAAGTTGTCTCTCGTTGGCTGTTCTACGACATACTTTAATTTCAAAATTTTTGGACTTCGTATGACCAAAATATATTTGAAAAACTTCGGAACTCAAAATCTGTTTTTGGACTTACTGCACCGACCACTCCTCGTTTTTCTTTTTCCACAGATTTTTTGGTCCAGAATTCTAACACATGTCCATCATGAAAGTTGTAGAATACATCCTAGGCTACCGCATTAAATTTTCGTACTTTTTTGGTCTCATTTGGTTGGCGACACATTTATTTTTTCTACTCAATTTCGTTCTGGAAATTTTGACTGTTTTGGGCCCGGTTTGTAAAAAATTATTTAGAACTGTATGAACTGAATTGGACTTTGAATCATTCACGAAAATGTCTCTGTAGGTCATGTCTACCTCATATTAAAGTTTCATGATTTTTGAAAACCATTTACTTAGATAACAGCCATCGTTTCCAAAGGCACGCGGGACGCCCTATAAAGCTAGTTTAGGCCTAGGATGTGGGACGTTCCTTACAATTCACTTAATTTATGTACGGATAAGATTATATTAGTCTAAGGGATGAAAATGACTAATGATTCATTAGATGTATGCTTGGATCCTTGAATAGTAGTGATGTTAACGTACTTTTAATTGAATTATGAAATTGTTGTATCATGGTGTGAATATGTGATTGAGAATGTTGTCGGTGCTGTCGGTCCTTGGGACGACAATGCCCCGAGTTGTAGTAGGGATGCCTAGAGGGGTAACTGGATACCTCCAGAGACCTTGGGAGTGTAACGCGGTTCCCCCAGATGCCCTTACGATGCCGGATGGGTGCAAGATGCCCGAAGGGTAACAGGGTTTCCTTAATGATGATGACATCATGAAATTATATTGATTATGACTTTGGTATTCTTGAATTGAATTACTAGTTACATGTTGGGAAAAGTTATTACCGTATTGGTCTACCATGTATTTTGAAAAGGTTCTCAAGTGAGTTAATGTACATGCGATTTACTGAACTTTCTATTGAGGTTTTCTTTGTCAATCCTGGTCGATTTATGGAGTATAGATCGGTGGAAGTTTTGCTTGATGGGATGTGACTTATTGGTTGATTAATAGAAAGTCGATACCTACCTCCTCGATGGTCCATTACGGGGTGCCAGTTGACTTTACGTAGGAGGGAAGCAGGACTTTTAAAGCTGGGAAGATTTTGACGATGTCAGGGGCTTAGGTTAGGCGAAACATGTATAGCTAGGTGGAGAGGGGTGATCAATGTACAGTCCGGTGTAGTAAGTAATACTAACCTTTTGAATTCTCTAGTGCACCCTACTTGTTATCTGATGTACATATATAAATAAATAAGAAATGAAGTTGCCATGTTTACAGGAAATCGTGTGTATTGCAAAATTTTCTTTAGTCCCTTACGCTTCCGCTTGCTTAAGAAAGATGAAATGGAAAAGATAATGATGCTGATAGTTCTACAGTAGCCATGACATTTGGGGGTCGTCATACTAGTATAAGGAAGCGTCATACTAGTATAAGGAAGCATGTAAAATATGAGAGAGGGAAGTAACCGTCTGCAAATATTTCAACGGAAGATTTACCCATTTGAGGACAAGGCGGACTCACATCAGAAAAGGGAGATGCACGACCTTTTATTCGTTGACGCATATTTGAAATAAATAGAAAGGTGAGAGTAATTTTGCTTCAATATAAGTAAGGACAGGACTTGAGTCCTCAGCACTTGAGTTTGCGACCTCACGGCTAGTGCTTGAGTGCTTGACGCCCCATCTTAATTTCATCGAGGTAGGGCCTAGGTCCATCAAGGTCCAAACTCGAGACCGAGGGCCCAATCTTAATTTCATCGAGGCAAGGCCTAGGTCCATTGAGGTACAAACTTAGGACCTCAGTGCTTGTGCCCTCGGTCCCGATCCCTACCGAGTTCGAGGGTGGAGTACTCTCAGGTCCCAGGCTTAGACATCGGGGATCTCGGCATGGGCACTAGGGTCCCAAACCTAGCCTTTGTGGACCTTGACCCGTTTGATAGGGCCAACCCCAAGTGCCAAAGATCCGAACACGAGCATTGGGTTCCTTGCCCATCCTCAATGGGCCTGAGCCTAGGGAGATGGGCATAGAATCCGAGGTCTCAAGCCCTCCCTAGGCTCAGGCCCTACATGGATTGATCGAGGCCCAAGCACTAGGGGCCCAAAATCTCAGGTTTGGACTCCATGGACTTTGGCCCTACCTCGATGGACCTAGCCACAAGCACCTTTTGTGAGTCCACAAAGGTCATATCTTGGACCTCGTGCTCATGCTTGGTTTTTCCTTATTTGTGCTCAAGTTACTAGCGTCTGAATAATGCATATTTATTTAGGTAAATAGAAGCGGGTTTTCATTTCCAAACAGCAAAATATAATTTCCAATTCATTTTCCGTTATTGGCCAAACACCAAAAAATATAGTGATTTTCTAGAAAACTATTTCTTGGAAAATATTTTTCAAAAATGTCAATTTTTCCACGAAACAAACGGAGTCTAGATTATCGAATTAATATCATTTAAATTTTTGAATATGAATAAAGAAATAAAGAGAAAGAGGATTGATATTCTCTACCTCGAAGTTGGTTCTAGTATTTCAGCCAATTCTCGACCATTGACTCAGGTAAATGGGACAAAAGTCAATGATTGAGATATGTGGGGACACTTTATGACCAGTGGGAGTTTCGCGTGGGGTTACTAATACACAGACAAAAAAATTGAAGTTTACGTGTCTTAGCAACAAGTACTTTTTTATGGGTCTGTACAATCATCAAATGTCCATAAGTACATTGTCTGCACTGATGGTCCCAGTCATTAGGACCATCGTGAATGATAATCTGGATATATTAACAAAAAAAAAAAAAACAAAACAAAACAAAACAGAGGATAGAGGACACAAATATCGGTGGAGCTTGTTGATGATACGTTCGCCTCTAGTCAAGGAAACGGTAGAACGAAGGAGAGTGGATCGTGGGTTCAATTATTTTTTATTTTCAAGTAAGTGCCCGGCACCTGGCATTTTGCATTCACGCAATACGTGCAGATGGTAAGATTTTAAAACTAAAATTAGGATATTATGAGATTTTGTGGGACAGTATCAATTATTCTAAAAGCTTAAATTATTAGACGGATGTATGATTTAATATTTAATTATTTCAATACTCACTCTCATGTTTAGTCTGATTTTTTTACCTATAACTAAATGTTGATATATTTAATTAGGGAGGTAAATGGGGTTTGAAAATATTTGAATTTTAGGACATTTAGCTTTGATACAATACAAGATTTTGTGGGATTACTGCTGATTATTCTAAAAGTTTAAACCGTTTAACGAATGTGTAATTTAATATTTAATTATTCCAATATATATATATTAACCATAAGAAAAGAGATTAGAGAACAAAACTTGGGGGGTGACCTTGGGTCGCTTTCGCCTTTTTGTTTTCTTTGGTCAGATGCCGCAGCCTCTTCCTTACTATAAGTGAACTTGGGCTGCTGAGTGCTGACAAAGCTGACGCATGCAACGCAAGAAAGCGCCAGCAACTCGCATGGATTTCCCATGAGGAACTCCTAGCGCGCTGCAATCGCCCCGTGCTTGAAGAAACCTCGTTCTCGGGAAGAAAGAAGGGGAGGCTAGGCGAAGTCGGAAGGTTAATGGAGAACAATAATGGTCCAGCTGATCACGGCGGTTGGAGGTAAGCTGCCGCAACCTTGAATATATCTTGAGCTCTGTAGCCCAGCTCCCTCAGTAAGTTGGAGGATCCCGGGCAAACTCACGCCGGATTCTTGATATTGCTTTCCGTTACTGCCTCTGATCATGTCACACTGTATTCCACTGCGTGAATACTGTTTCACGGCGAAAAAAGCTGCGGGTGAAGTCGTCGCAGAACTCTGAGCTCGTACTGTTCACTTCCGCCTGCAAGCCCCATGGGGGTCTTCCACTTTCCTGTGAAAAAAAAAAAAAAGGCTTCGTCTCTTGAAGCAAGCTGTTGAGAGTCGGATTGGAATACCGACTTGTTTCCGTCCAGATTATTTCCTGTGCTCGTTTTTTCTCTTTCTGTTGATTGAGCCGGCTTTTTGTTCTCGATGTTCATAATGACCACTTAGATGCCGGTTTGAGGTAGTTATATCTGGTGGATGTAAAAAATTTTCCTTTATCAGGGTAGTTATATTGTAACACTCAGATGCTGGTTTTAATTCTTGACGTTCATAGTGGCTTAGACTCTCGGAACAGAGCATATTGGCTCGTGCTCATAATAGAATATACTCAGTGAGTGTAAATCCATCGAAAAAGTATGATTATAGTAGGACTCATACCAGGAATAACTGCCATTTCTTTCTGAAAATCATGAAGTTGGAAATAATGTTAACCTTCTCCTAGAGTCATTGGGTGAGAGGGAAAATTCTGTCACTGTGATGAAGAGACACGACTTAATATGCACTCTGCAGCCTTCTTTTGTCAAGAGAAACTCATATGGAGAACACCGCATTAATTGAAAGTCTTTTTAGCTCTTCCTCCTAAGAAAAGAGAAGACGCGCGGCTAGCTTTACTCTGTTTCAACCACTAAACAGGGGGCTTACTTGATAGTTTTGCGCATGTGAGTGGTCTTGTTTTTGTGAATGTGTTGTAAGAGAAGGTTAGGAAAGGTTTATAGATATTAAGGAGGTATCCCCTTGTGCTCTGATGTTCCGGTTTGTCGAAATGAAGAGTCTTTCACTGGCTTAATTAGACGCGGATCAATAGATGGGTTATACTCTTGCAGTGCATATATAGCTTAGAGTCCTACAATGCATAGATGCTTTAGCTACTATTTGCACCAGCAGAAGCTTGGTTTCATACATCATCAAATTTCCTTTAGAACTTAAATTGGTAGTTTTTGAAAGCCTTTGGAAAGACTGCCCTCTTATGTGATGCAAAAAGAGCTCAAAATTTGAGCTTTTCCAAAAGACTATACGTACACTAACAAGTGATTTGCTGATTTTATTTTGTAGACGTGGAGCGGAGCATGCTGATCGAATTGCTACAATTAATTTCCTGGAGAAGATCCTGCTAAAGATCTTGCTTGGTGCCATTGGAATCATGGGTATTCCAACCATTACTAACCTTGAAATCAGTGTGTGCATTTACGCAGTGCTCATAATTGTCGAGCTGTTACTAATCCTCAAGATGGGAAGGCAAGATATGGACCCAAGGTTCCGACTTACATCTGCTCACATCATTGTTGTTATCGGATGTGTCAGGTGCTGTCTGCTGATGTATATTTTGCTTCGTGTCATGCCTTGGCCGATTTTCACTCTCCACGTCCTTGAGTTGATGAACCCACAAGCATTCATCGGGAATTAGAAAATTGTGACTGTTTTCGGTTTTCTTAATATTGTGGTTTGCTCTTTGGGAAACCGGTATTGATGTGCATCGTGCTTATGTTATCCTGGACATGAACCTTTTGTTGTACTATTATTACTTTAGGGACATGAACCTTGTGTCGTACTATTATTACCTTGAACATCGTACATATCGAAAAGCATAATATGTGATGTGATGAAGATAATAGTATTATTTAGTTAAGACCCTAGTGCAATATAATGAAGTTGGAGACACAGGAAATCTTTTTTTCTTTGGCTACAAAAAATAGGGTATCAATTCATAAAATTTGAGAAAAAAAAATCACATCATCCTCATTCATTAATCTTTTGATTCTCGAATTGCAATTTAGGCATAATTCATAATCCGATCCTCATATCCAACCTCAACAATATTTTAGAAACTATCTTGACCTGAACTCGGAGTCACATGAAAACCACTAAGCTTGGCATAAAGGAAGCATGCGATATATGAGAGAGGGAAGTAATGGGGCCCAAATTCTTCAACGAAAGATTTACCCACTTGAGAATAAAGAGGAATCACATTAGAAAATGGAGATGCATGACCTTTTGTAAGTGGAAAAAAAGAAATTAAAAAGTGAGCCATAGTAATTTTGCTTAAATATATAAATGACTAGGATTTTTTTTTGTTTTTGGTGTTTATATGTTTTAAAAGGGTTGGGAGATAGAAATTTCCAAGGAGATGGGCCTGATCTGTTGACATAAAGAGTCAAATGGGGATATTCAAAAGGCCAAAGCAAACCACAAAAAATTCCATTTGCTAGCCCTGGTCTTGTTTGATCGCGAGCGACCCATAGATGGGGAGCGTTGGAACACCAGTTTTACCCCAGATTTGTTCTCCATTCTTCTTTTTTTGTTTAATATATACGGAATTTATTCTTTGAATCAATTCCCTTGTTTCTCTCTAGCCAAAGAAAAAATCCCTGTTTTTCCAATTTCATGAATTGCATCAGAATCTCAACTAAATAGTACCATCGTCTTCATCATCATCATATATTTTTGCAGTGTCATGCAAAAAGTGTTTAAGGTAATAATAGTACAACATGAGGTTCATGTCTCAGCCAGAATTGGAAAGACGCACATCAAAACAAACTTTGTAAGAAGCACACAACAACATTAGGAAAATCGAAAACTATCACCATTGTCCAATTAATCCTCCGTTCGAATTCGAATGGGATCATCAATATCAGGACACAAGGAACGAGAATAAGCCAAGGCATGTCACCAAGCAAAATGTATGTTAGCAGACTGCATGCAACACAATCAAGAGCAATAAAAGTGAGAGCATACGCAAGTCAAAACCTTGGGCCAGTATCTTGCCTTCCTATCTCGAAAATTCATTTGTGTCGGACATTTTTTACCAATGTGTAGATGAGCATGATGGGTGCAACAGTAGTGTTGGTTGGACTTGTATAGCTATACATGTCCCTAATGGCTAGTAAAATCTCCCCAATGGAATCGAGACGCTCGTTATAAGTAGCAGCAATTTGAATTACTAGCTTTGCTCCATATCTTTGAATTAAAATAAGCAAACTACTAGTTAGATGCTAGTTTTTGGCAAAAACTTAAGTTGTGAGCTCTTTTTACACCATACATGATGACAGTTTTTCTAAAAGCTATATCAAGATATGAGTCTACAATAAACATCAAGCGTTTCCCAAGACCTCTTTAACTAATAAACTCGCTGAAATACATCAAGAACTACCAATTTAAGTTCAAAAGGAAAATTAATTCGTGGTATGATGCCAAGCTTCTGGTGCAAATCGTACCTAATGAGTCTATGCATTGCACGAGTCTAACATGTGTATGCACTGCAGGAGTGTAACCCATGTATTGATCAACAACTAATTAAGCTGGTCAAAGCTCTCCTTTTGGACAAAATGTAACACCGGAGTACAAGGGATACCTCCTTAACTCCTTCAAACCTTTCCCTATTCACTCGCGATAACACTTAATCACAAAAACAAAACCACACACTAGCACAAAACTACCGGGAAAGCTTCCGTACATATCGGGTAGAAGCAGAGTAAAGCCAAGTGCAAGTCTTTTCTTTACTCATGTGGAAAGCTAACAAGACTTTACATTGTTCTCGATATAAGTTTCGCTGGACAAAAGAACGAAACAGAGTGTAAATGCAGTCGTGTCTCTTCATCACCATCCAGAATTTTTCCACCAGGTAATTTTAAAAGAAGGTCGCATTCTTTCCAAATCTGTGATTTTCAAAAAGAACTAACAGTTATTACGATATTTCACTCTCCGTGGACAAACTCTGTCGTTTGGCATTGTTGCTGCTATGAATCCAACTGTATTCAATCACCAAATGAATATCACGAATATTGATCAAGTCGCAAAAAAAAATGTCCGTGAGTACAATTTCACTTCACTGAATATGCTCTGTTTTGAGTGCGACCCAGTATGCTCTGTTCTGATGGTCAAGCCATTATATACATCGAGAATAAAAAGCTCGATTATTTAGCAGAGAATAGAAGGCAAAATATGGGAGTACAACTTCCAGGAAATGCCAGAAACAAGCTGTTTTACATCCAGCAAATGTGCCCCTAAGTACGTGCTCTGTTCCGAGAATCGAGTCATCATGAACATGGATAACAGAAACCTGAATCAATAACTGAAAGATAAAAAGAATATAGGAAAAAAGCTGGGTGGTACAAAGGTTGCCTGATTTAGTGCAAGTGTTATCCTAGTAAAACAGCATCCACGTAATGGAATATATGCAGTGGACATGATCAGGGATGGGAACCGCAAAAGATATCAAGATTTTGACATGATTTTATTCACAATCCTCCAACTTATTGATGGAGGCTGGGCTACATTGCTTAAGACGTATCTGAGGTCGATGAAGCTTACCTTCGACGACCGTGATCAGCTGGATAGTTGTCCTCCATGAACCTTTCCACTTTTTGCCTCGCTAAGTGACTTCCTTTCTCGCGTGAATATATAGACTCCGCCTCCTCAAAAACAGAAAAACAATGGGAGATCATCCTATAATCAGACCCCATGTCTCGAATTTCCAAGGCCCAATGTTAAATGACAAGGCTGGGTCGGAGAAATCCGATCTCTCAGACCCCGCCAATGCTCGTGGGGTCTGAGCATCTGCAGGGTTTGTCTGTCGAATTTTCTAAGAACCAATGTTAAATTACAAGGTTGGGTCGGAGGAGTCCGATTTCTCAGACCCTACAACTGCAGGGTTTGTCTAACCGATTCCGATTCCTCAGTAATAATGTTAAAATTACTCCTGAACCCAAGCCCTTCTGTGTAATATTGATAAAGGAGACCGAATGGGTTGGGTTAATGGGTAATTTTCATGAAGCAGAACGTGGTCCCTCGAGAAGGTCAAAATAAGGGGACAGTCCCACTAATCACAAAATGATAGGAGATGGTGGGGTTCTGGTAACTAGGAAGACCATGGGGGTGAGAGACAGAAAAGCTGGACCAAGATATAAATAGATGTCGATGACTAAGATTTTTCGTTTCTATGTACACAAAGGGTGGAAATAAGAGATTTGGTGGGTGATGGGGCCTGATCCATTGAGATTCTGGGCAAGTAAGTCGTCTCAAGTCTCTTTTTGTCTAGTGGAGAATGGGTTTCAAGCTTCCGCCAAGCGGACTATGCCGTCTTCTCTTGCTCGACTTTATGTGTACTTAAGATGAAGTGTCGAATGTGCAACCTTAAAAGCCCCAAACCACAAGAAACTTCCATTTACTTTGCACCTCATCTTGTTTATTTACAAGAAACTTGCAGATGGGAGTGTTGGAACTCCAATTTTTACTCCCAAACTTTGTTCTCTATTCTTCTTCTTCTTCTTCTTTTCTCTTTTTGTTAACATATCCAAATTTAAAATCTTTATGTTCCTAGTGACTGAGATTCACAAAAAAGAAAATATACTTGGGACATAATATCTTTGTCCCGCAAAATACTCCCATAGATCATGAGTGTTTTAACACATCTCTTTCATCGATATGTGTATCATTTATATGAATCAATGGTTGCTCTTTGCCAATGCTACCTCGGATATTCACTAATATTTTTTTTTCCTTGTAGCTTTGTTTTGTGATGAATTTGATCCCTAAACTAATCCTAGGTCACATATTCAAGACTAGTTCTGTATTTTTCGTTCGTTCCAATTTTGATAGAAAATGCTAAATAAACATTGGAGGTGAACATATGGCACTATTAATTTGAGAGGAAATTAAATAAATGATCCTTCTATTAATACTCATGTTCAATTTTGATCCTCATACTTTATTTTTGTCATTTAATTGGTTGGTGGACCAATGGTCAATCTTGATTTTAGGAATGTCGTGTGTTTTTATTCGTCCAAATGCAAACAAAAAGTAAGGGCTACGAGCCAAAGATGAATACGTGGCATGGTGTTATAATAGTGCGAAACTAGTGGGCATGTTACAGAAAAATAACTTTGTTATGTAGTTTGGCACGTCAAAAAATAATAAATAGTTTTTGAGGAAGGTTCGAGTCGTTCGACTGCTGCATTCATTGTCATGAAGTACATTTATAATAACTATAAATAATAATATTCGATTAACGAACTGTAACGTACGAGGGCAATGGGCTCAGTACACGTGGACTCCGCTCGCTTCCGCTGCGGGAAAAAAACGAAGCTTTCGTACGGAAGTCCTGCAGATCAGTCCACGTGGCCCATACTGTTGATAAGGCCACGGACATTTCGCTTCCATATAAAGAAATCGATATATTATTCAAGGAAATTTATCCAAAAACAATTTATATGTTTCTGACATTTTATAATTTATTTCACAATTTGATAAACAAAATGTGTTTTCCCCCCACGGTCAATGTGTCTATCTAGATACAAATGAGTTTCAATAACGACCGGAGGAGTTGCTACCGTCGATTGCCCCTCCCGTCTTTTAAGAAAAGAAAAAAAGTCCAAAATTTCTTTTCTTATAAGTAGAGTTTGAGTCATGTTCCTAATGTCCAAGGAGTTGCTACCATCGGTTGCCTCTTGCACCCTTTTAAAAGATGAAAAAAGAAGAAAAGAAAAATCCCAAATAGTTTATTTCACAATTTGATATAACAATCATTATGGCTACTTAGGGTACCTTCATTTAGTGAAAAATGAGCCATTTCTAGAAAATATTTTCCCAGAAGTCATTTTCCAAGAAAATGACAATATTTTCTGGTGTTTGACTAAAACCTGAAAATATTTCGGAAAATATTTTCCGGTGTTCGGTAAGGAATATATTTTCTAAGACTTTGCCACTTAGGCATGCATCACTTACCGACCTATAAATCCATCAAATATGAACTTGCCTTTAAATCCGAGCAAACTTGTTTCATATCTTTGTTTCATAATTGTCGTCAAACGCTCATCTACTCTAAAAAATATTCATATGGATTTTAAAAAGAAGCAAAAGAGAAAAGAAGCAAATGATGTACAGCCCTAATGAGAATCTTTTAGTTGAGTGGCCTATTCTCCTTCTGTGTCTTTTGTGTTCAAATAAAAAAAAAAGAAAAAAAAGAAGTAAAGCATGTAGAACCCTTTGCTTGAGCAAGGTACAACTGTAGGGTAGAGTAAATAAAGAAAATGATAAGTAAGAGTGCAGAGCGCGAGACGAGCTCGAGGTTCCCTAGCAACAGCCGAAGACTAGCCTAGAAGGAAGAAGATGGGAAACAAAGAAAAGAAAAAGAAAAAAAAATAAAAAAGAAAAAAAGAAGAAAAGAAATAGAAAAGAAAGGAAATTAAAAATAATTCGAATTAAAAAAGAAAAAGAAAATTAAAAAATAATTTGAATAAAAAAAGAAAAGAAGAAGAAGAAAGGGGATGAGGAAGTGATGATTTGTAGAGGTGTGAGATAAGAGAGATCAAGTGGGGAAAATGTTTTCCACTTTTCAAAAATGGAAAACATTTTCCCCTAATTTAGAAAACTTTTTTCCTTTCATGGAAAACATTTTCCCCAGGGAATTCATTTTCCGTAAAACGAACGCCGGAAAATCCGGAAGATGTTTTCCAGGAAATTAATTTCCGCGAAAAGAACGGAGTCTTTAGTTTATGAAAAATCAATTACATTCCTTTTCTAGCATGGGCCAAAAATGTATTTTCTCTAGTCTGAGCCAAAATGTACTCAATGTTCCCATGCGGCAAGTATTTTGGGGTTGGGCTGGCCCTCTACATCGAAGATCGGATCTGTTTCGGGTCATAGAGTACAGCGAGGCTAGAGGACCGCAATATTCGTTTGGCATGAAGTTCCCGGTATCTGCATTATGAACTTGTTGAGGCACTGCAATATCTGTTTGACAAATTTGACGCTGCTT
This sequence comes from Eucalyptus tenuipes, assembly GCA_014182365.1. Classification (NCBI taxonomy): domain Eukaryota; kingdom Viridiplantae; phylum Streptophyta; class Magnoliopsida; order Myrtales; family Myrtaceae; genus Eucalyptus; species Eucalyptus tenuipes. The sequence goes on along the minus strand of CM024544.1, from coordinate 40,209,931 downwards.
TTACTTGGTGAGAATATGGAGAAGCTCATCTCCATTTCTATGGGCACATATGACGAGTTGATGCTCATCACAGCATTTTGCAGTCATTTTCCCTCGATGAATGTCATTTCCAAGACTTCATTTCTGCTAGTTTTTCCATAGAATTGGAGCGAGATTACTTTTCGGGGGAAAAATAAATCCTTTAATCCTTCCACCTATGTCCACATGTTTACAATCTTAACCGTCAAATGTACCATTTCCAACATGATGAACTAAGAGATAAAACTACAAACTGACAAATGTACCAGAAATTGAGTAAACTAAGTTAGCGAATGCATTCGTGCTTTGACTTATGGAATCCAAAATATGTAAGCTAAGGTCAAGAACTGTCCTGTCATTTCCTTGATGGAGGAAAACATTCCTTACAGTGGAGTGAGTACCTTTGATCACGGCCTAAGTGCCATCTAATTGGCAATACATACCATCAACTTAATAACCAAGTTCAATTCAAAATGGAAATCCAAACCAGTGTTGCAAACTCCATGTAAAACCATCAAATTAAGTTAATTAATGCGACAAAACAGGATTGCATTATTGAGACGGGAGCAGCAACCATTGAAAGATGGTTTCCCCATTTGACATTTCTAATAAAGAGTACTGACAATTCTTCCAGCTTCAGATATAAGCATGTCTAGTTCTATCATATTCAATAGGGCCAATCACAACTGATGATCGATCACGAGAATTTCTGCGGTGATGACAAATTTTTTGACCGGAAATGTGGGTGAGAGAGACGGAGAAGCAGAAGAAAAATGGAAGCAATTGATTCAACTGGGAAGAAGAAGCTTCAATGGCAAGGTCATTCCCGACACGTGAGAGGCACGTGATTGAGCGAGTGGAGGTCTTAAAAGGCAGTGCCGGTGAGTTCTTCGCTTCCCTCTCTGTACTGTAGTCCGAATTTTATGAGGTGGACGCTGAAAAATTGGCAGGATCGGAAGAATGTCACAAAGCATTGCCTTGGGTTCGATTAGCATTACTGGCAATCTTTTACAAAATATCCAAGCACATCTTTTGCAATAAAAATTCCATTGTTTGCAAGCTTGCTAATCTTACACACACCCACCAACAAAAAAAAAGTCATAAAACTCAAAATATTATGAGTATAATTTGTTTGAATTATTTTTGTTAATCTATTAATGGTGAAAATATCAATTATCATTTTCACCTTGCAGAGAGGATTACATCATGTAATATTATTTACGCAAATGAACGTATAATTCTTTTGTATATTGCTTCTACACGAATTTTTCTCATTTATAATAAATTAGACTCACAATAACATTATTCTATATTCTCTTATGATAGAATGCATATTCTTTACATACATTTCCGAATTTTGTTGATAAATAAAGTATATTTTAGTACCGTTAGTGTAGACTTTATGTGTATGATGATCTCGCTTTTCAGTGGGAGAATCTGGGGACAATTGGGTGGTGTTTCATGTTAAATAGGTCGCGGTAATAAAAACATACGTCATGTAAAAATATTTCTATAGATAATATCATTTATTAATCAATTAACAATATGACACGTTTATCATATTTTGCTCCCAAAGATACGATTCTGATGTTTAGTCAAGTGAGTATATTAGTTTTTTGATTTATCATTAAGATAGCACAAAATAATACAAAATTAATTATTAAATAAATATTATATTTAAAAAATGTAATCCAAATATTGATATTTTCACAGACAAGCTTCATTTATTTATAATATAATTGATTCTAATAATACAAATTTTAAATTTTATCATAATGTAAATTTCGAACCTTTTCACGTTCTTTAAATAAATAATAATTTGTACCTTTATCGCACATCATTTAAAAACCCTTCAAAACTTTCTTAGTTCGAAAATGATTATGCTAACTGACTTTCGAGAAGAAACCCGAATTTTGAATAAAGGAGCTTTCAAGCCACCTCCAAACTTCATTCGTTAGAGAGGAAGGGACAGTTTTAACTTTATAATTTTCGCCCTCTTTTTTAAAGGTGTACCAAGTTCATTTTTGGGCAGTTGACCAAAGAAAATCAAGGTAGTGCCATTTCAACTACACATCTTCAATATTACGTAGATCTGTTAAAATGGGTTATAAACTCATTTCTTCACCCACATTTGATGGTTGTTATATGGGTTAGTTATATCAAGTAAATAGGTTATAAATGGGTTTTAGAATGTTTGAGTTCAAAATAATATAAGTGTTAAATGGGTTTATAATTTACTTAGATTCAATCCATCTCTATGACTCTCTCTTTATACTTTCGTCCTAAGTCGATCTTGTGCTTACTCACTCCGTGCCCTCACCTTAGTTCTTCAGTACTATTCACAAGTTTTCATAAGTATTCTCCCAAATTTTAGAATATCATTTTATTTCAATTGATTTCCTATTTTAATAAAAAAATATGCTATCTTTTTTTATTATCTTTTTAGTCTTTATAAACATTATGAAAATTTCATTTAAGTATATTTTAAATTAATATTTCTATAGTTGTAAGGGTTAATACGATAAAAAGCCCCAGACTGATATATTTATATAAATTTACTCTAAACTAATTTTTTTACCATGAAAAACCCTACACGAGTACACCATTGACAAATTTATCTCAAACAAATTTTTTGTCCACCAAAAACCCAAAATTGATACATTTGTGACAAATTTATCTTCTGTTAGTTTCTGTTAAATTGGATTAATATAATAAAAAACCACAAATTGATATACTTGTGATCAAGGAGGATGAAACCCCAAACTAACCTATCAATTATCACGCGTTATCTAACTTAGCAATTAAATAATAAAATTTAATTGAAACTAACGGAGGTTAAATTTATCATAAGTATGCCAATTTAGGATTTTTATGTGGTGAAAAAATTAGTTTGGGGCAAATTTGTCATAAAAGTATCAGTTTAGAGTTTTTCGTGGTATTAGCCCTAATTATAAAAGTAGAACGTCATTTAGAGTTGATCGTGTTGATATTCCTACTACTTTAATTTTTTAATTTATAGATATAACTAAATTCAATTAAGAAAGTACAAAAAACAAAAGCTTGAAAATTTTATCTCTAAAAAATTAGGAATATGATTTAAATTAATTTTAGTATGGTAGTTGTAATCCTTACGAAAACATTTAGACATAGCATGAATATCGACACAATACAATTCTGATTAGTAATGAATTGAAATGAAAAGAAATTCGGAAATTCGGAAAATGGTGTGGTATGAAAACTTGAGAATAGTACTGAAAAACTGATATGACTTTATTATGGACTATTGAGGAACTAAATTGAACAAATTCAAAGTTTATGAACTAGATTTAACATTTAGAATTCGTTCAAGGACCATGTTGCACAAATAAAGTCCATGGATGACATTGTAAACTGGGCTAAAGTTTAGAGATCATTAGTGCCATTTTACCTAAATTGATTGAACTATTTAAGTGAAATTAGTTAAACAACAACTAAAAAGATATACTAATAAAAGATTATAGAAACAAAATAAGAATAAAATGCTTCTTTTCAAGTTATTATTAATTGAAAACATATCTTATTTCATTGCGTGATTAAATTTAGTAACCAATAAACTCACTTCAAGTAAACATGATGATAGAATTTAAATATAAACTTTAAAAGATGTAACTTTTATAGGTATAAAATAGTTACAAAAAAAAAAAAAAAAAAGAGCTTCCCAATAAAATGGTAAGCCTAATATAAAGTATATCCACTACTAAGTGATAACATTATACTTAATTCATCGATTGAAATATAATATAATTAATCATGAGAACATTAACACGATAAACAATAATTAAGTGTGACTCATTGATGGTTACGTTGTTTTGTTTCCAATTTCTCTATTCATTTAAGATAAGCCGGAAACAAAATTAAAATAATAGAAAACAATGAGTTATATTATATGGCAGGACATAGGGCATAGTTTTGCCAAACATCTAACTTCTAAAATAACGTGGCCACCTGGCATAGTATTGTCACGTTGGATCGTGGACTGGACTGAAGTAAACATACAAATGGAAATGATGTAATGATATGTTCTGTGTAATTAAACAGCTGGATAAACACTGTTCCTCTCGACTATATCACGCCCATGCTTCTAGAGGAAATAGCTTTTCTTTTAACATACAAGTTTTATTTCATGACGTTAATGTAGTACAGATAATCATGAGTTAAGATAAAAAGAAATAGGGAACACTTTACATTTTGACCGCCATCGGCGAAATGGAAGGTAGACACATGACTCTAGGACTCCACCAACGAATTCAGCGGAGCGAGCCGGTCATTTGACAAGTTGATTATGACATTTTCAGAAAAATGCAGGAGAAGCGTATCCTTTTTTTTTTTTTTTAATCTTTATTTGAGACTTTGCGGGGCTCCTCCCTTGCATTGACCGTGCTTATCCACCGTCTTACTTTCAAGTATGACCGAGGAAACGCAAAAGGGTTCCTTCCACGTGGACATTTTCGTGGGAAAATGGATGCTTAAATAGACTTCTTCGAAGTGCCTGAGGAAATGGGGAAAGGGTCCCACCATTGGTCTAGAAATTTGTTTGCTCGATTCACGGCCTCAGCAGAAAATTTTTCTTTCAGACAAGGAAGGGAGAGAGCAATCCCTCAAAAGTCGAGGTTGATGGCAAACAACAATCCAGCTGATCGCGGTGGTCAGAGTTAAATCGACAGCAACCCGTGACATCTCTTCATTGCTGTAGTCTAGCCTCCTTTAATAAGTTGGACTGTGAGTAAAATCATGCGCTCTTGAGTTCCTTTACTGAAAGAGAACCTCCAATATCTCTTCATTTTCCCTGCGTGTGCTCCATTATCAGAATGCCGTTTTATTCAGAACGAATCTATACTATGCATAGATAAATTGAACTCGTCCTTTCCCTTGCCGCATTCAGCGGGCATGGGTACAAATCGCTCAGAAGTTCATTTTTTGGTGTTTATTCTCGATCCTTATGGTTTGAGCTTATGTAAAAGTCGATTGTCTAACAAGTAGCTTCTTGGTTTTGGTTCCAAGAAATAGAGTAGAGCATGTGGCTCAACTTGTTGTAGAATATAACCCATGGCTTGATTCCCTGGCGGAGGCCTTGTGTCAACTCATCCAGGTTAGGCGTAGCTCTATAGGTCCAGTCAACATCACCGATGAACCCATCATTCTACCTATTTGCGAAGTGATCGAAAACATCCAGTGATATTAATCTTCATGAGGAAGGCAAGATATCAACCTGGGGTTTTTACTTGCGTGCGCTCTCATCCCTATTACTCTTGGATGCGTCGAGTATGGCTCATTGATGCATGTCGCGACCCAATTTTTCGAGTGAACCATCTAAAATTAGGCTAATGGATTGTTAAGCCTAGACTTAACTCGGGCTCTCCCAAGCCCATGCCAATTCGCGACTTAGGTTCAAATTTCTTAACATGCAAATGGATTTTATCTAGGAGTCGCCACTAATCAGTTTATGGTAGGTTGATTAGACACCTGAGTAAAATAATTGGAGAATTATCTTACTCCTACGAACCAGAGACTAAGGGTACGGGGACTTGATTACGTTAGATTTCTCTAACGCCCTTTCGGTACCTTTCTCTTTTATTTTGGAAAAATATTTTGCGGGCAGCTTGAATTAATTTTAATTCACTTTTTTTAACATGTGAGGTGGCCATACAGTGCGCAAACCACCAATTTAACACTCAAGAAAGCAAATAAAAAAAAGGACTTACCTCATAGCAACGAAAGCATCTGCGTTGTTAGATTAGAATTCACATCAGCAATCCTAGATATGATTTCTAATTAACAAGCAATCACTTAATTTTTGCTTTCACTTTTTAACGAGAATATAGTCCATATGCAATGCAATGCTTCTAATCTAATATGAAATGTCAAAATGTCCTAAACTATACGAATGAGTAAAAAAAAACTAATGATTTCTTAATGAACACGCAATAATTAAATATGCAATCTAAATTAACCAAAATGACCTAATTCTAATGACAGGCAATTTCTAATTAAATGAACCTAATAACAATCACTAAAATGACATGCATTTCATGGGCCTATTTCTATATGACGTGCACATGATTTTTCTATTCTAAAAAATGCAATCTATTCTAGAAATTGCCACTAGTTTATCCTAAGACAAATTTTATTTTTTCATGAAATTCGAAATTTAAGAAAAAAAAAATGCAAAAATGATCTAGCTAGATTAAGATTCTATCTAATTTAAACTAGGGATTAAGTCATATTAAATCCTAATTTAAACTAAGACATTATCTAAATCTAAAATGCAATTTATCTAAAAAGATGATCTAAATTTAAAATGAAACATGCAATTCTAATCTAATATGCATAATGATTTTTTTGTGTTTTTTTTTTATGAAATTCGAAATTAAAACTAACACATAATTAAACATGCAATTCAAATAAAAAACTAACAAGCTAAATGAATGCACTTTTTTTTTTTTTGTTTCCTTTTTCATGATTCAAAATAAAACCCCTATTCTAAACATGCAAAGATAATTAAAAAAACAAACCTAAACCTAATTCAATTTTTTTTTTGAATTTCCTTTTCCTTTTACGAAAATAAAACTGATTCAAACACTACGACATCAAATCAAGCAGATAATATTGATATCTAAAAATTGGCGAACCATATCTCGCGCGTGAGATCGGGTTGACTAATTTTAAAATTAAACCGCGAATCGAATCTCGAGCTTGAGATTGAATTGTCGATTTTTGCGAGGATTGTGAGTCGGATTTCGAGCGCGAAAATCGGACTGTCAATCCCTAATTTGAGGCACTTTCATGTTGGAATATCAATCATATATTTAGGAACAACTTCATTAAAAAAAGCAAGCTATAGAAGAAAATAGAAACAACCCAAAAAATAAATAAAAAGACTACCTAATCCTTTTTTTTTTGTTTCTTCTTTTTCCCAAAAGTGGGCTTGCTCGTGCGGCTGGTCTCCGAGCAGCGGGTCGTCGGGATCGTGTGTCGGCGCGGCACGGGGAGGGAAGCGGTAGCTTCACCGGACTCCGGGCTGGGCAGATTCGCGGTCGGATCAGGGGCAGAGCAGATGCGTACGGCAGCAGCTCGGACCACTGGCGAAGGGCGTCGCGGGCAGGGGACTCCGGGTCCGGCTCGGATAGTCGCTCGGGTGGAGGGCTGGCTGGAACAGACAGGTCAGGGGGCAACGCTGGGTCGTCGGATCGCTGGATCTGCAGCGTCGGGTCACTGCTCGGAGGTCGCGGTGGTGGGCGAGCAAGAGGTCGCGGGTCACAGTGGGCTGCAACAGAGGGCAGATCGGCTCGGCGGTGCAGCTGATTTGGGGCTCCGGTGGCGTCGGGTCGCGATTGGGGGCAGAGACACGGCAAGGTCGGTGCGAGGCCAACCGAAGCGCGAGACTGGGGACTTGCAGGTTGCTGGTGTCTCGACGGTGGTGGTGCAGTGACCGGCGCGGTGGTGTGACGCAGAGCTTCACGGGCGTCGGGGACGGCGACCAGCAGGGCGTGAACAGCAGCGGCGAAGACTCGTCGAGGGAGGGGCGCAGCGGAGTGGCGGCGGTGTTCGCGGGAGCGACCAAAATGGGCTGCGGATGTCTCGTACGGTGGCCGGCTGCAGGCGCGGGCAGCAAGTTTGGGAAGACGATGAACAGTAGGGGTCAAATCACCCCCTTGTGCTTCTGCCTTTACGCTTCCCTTCTCCCTTTCACTCCTTTCTTTTTGATTTTGAAAATAATCCAAAAAACCAAAAAGAAGCCCCTCTCCCTCTCATACGCGTATGGCCTTTTATAGGGGAAGGAATTGGATTTTTAAATTCTTCCTCAAATCAACATCCGCAATATTTTTCACAAAATTCATCCATGCTGATAAGGATTCGAGATTAAGATGAAATTTTTCTCTAAATTCAAATCTTTCAAAACCAAATCGCAATATCTTTTTACCCATCTGCCCTATCCAAAAAAATTCTTACCTCGACAAAATTTCAAAATTTCAATTTTCTCACGAGATAACTTTCGATTATAAAATAAACATGGGCTTAGGCCAACTTGCTCCCTTTGTGGGCTTAGTCCAACTAATTTGAACCCATCCGCACCGGTCCAATAAATAAAAAATGCCAATTAAAATAAAAATGCACCTAAATCTATATGCTACGCAATCAATGCGATAAACGACTAAACGGGCCGTCAAAATTTAGGTGTCAACAATGCACAATCTGCTTGGTGACATTCCTTGGCTGATTTTCATTCCTTGTGTCATAATGTTAGTGATCCTATTTGTGTTCATCGCAAATTAGAGGATCAATAAGTGAATGACTTTTGTTTTATGACTTTCTTGATGCGGTGATGTTTAGGTGATCTTCCAACGTGTCATATTATTATCTTGAACACCTTTCAAATTACAAAGCAGAATATATATATAATGATCGAAAAAGTAACAGTCACTTTTTCATATGAGATATATATATATATATATATATATATATATATATATACATACATACGTACGCGTCTCTCCATTTATAAGTTTAAGATGTCGAATTCGATGTTTTAGCAGTACTTCCTATCCTTTCTGGTACAATTCAAAAGTGAGAAATGATGGAAAGGACATGAACCTGATAAGCTTGTACGTCATCTTAACCATCCATTAGTGGAATAGATTTCAGAGAAGAGACACAATTAGACCTTGATTATGCAATGATCAGCTGAGAAACAACACACCCGCGACACGGAAGTCCATATTGCGCTGGGAAGCGACTAGATGGGAAAGTTGAACGTAAGAAAGAAAACTTCCCCAGGACCGAGACCAGCGCCCCGCTTCAACGTCAAACTGCCGCGTCGTGTACTATCTACGAGTGATATGCCATGCAAGATCGTGTTCTTTCTCTTCTTCTAGATAATGATCCCATCATACGAATTTATGCTTTTGGAGTGTTGCACGCTAAACTTAGCTTGGAATTTACATCTTGATTTATCCGTGAAGTGTAATTAGTATAAGATAACTAGCCAGATTAATAAAGTTCCAATTTGTTCACTATTGTTGTACTTTTGAGACCGATTTACCAAAATTACTTGACAATTTCATGATGCATTATCTGGCAATGTCACGAGGTACTCATGCCTAGTGCATGGCCAAACAACGACAACTGTGTGTGAATTTTATGTATTTTACCATATCACACAATAATAAGAAACGAAACAAGCCTCTTTACCAAAAAAAAAAAAAAAAAAACAAATGAAACAAGCCAATTAAGATTTAGGTTCTTATATCTACGCAAAAAGTTATTTTCCCATAATATTAAAGAGTATAGACATATGTCAGGATTCGTGATTCTCCCATACTCATGTACTCAAATATCCAACTTATGCGGCTTACTTCAATAATACTACACAGAATGAATTGGGTTAATGGGTAACTTAACATGCTGTGATTTGATGTTCGTTGAGCGTTAAATCACCGAATGTTAAATTACTCATGGACGCAACCCATTAAATTACACAGAATGATGGGTTGGGTTAGTGGGTAATTTGAATCACTGAATGTCAAATTACCCATTAACCCTCTGCCATTCCAGACTTGCGTGTGGCATAATGGGAATCTGCGTAATAGTAATAAAGTAGGGCCAATAGGTAAATTTTGGACTTCGAATGATGGGTTGACTCCCCAAGAAAGTTCGCGCACAACAAAACAGAGAATCCCAAAAAAGCGAGATAAGAGTAATTTTGGTATGGATCTAAGTAGGTTCTTAAAAGGCTCAAGAGAGAGGAAACATGCGGGAGATTGACTCTAGGGTGGGAGGCCCTGCAATGTCACCTTCCGTATTTGTACTCATATGGGAAGAAAAGTTTGGGTGAGAACTTAGGAGCCTCTTCGGTAGGAAAGGTAGACTCCACATCAGTACTTTGGTATTGGTTACCACAGGATAGAAAAGTATAGTAGCTCTTTGTGCTTGGCGTGAATTGAGGGTGGGTGAAAGTCCCATTGTTGTGTAGGTGGAGCTCCGCTTAGGCCAATCAATTGGCTGCCAACACAATACCCTTAGTTGATTGGCTTGAGTTCCTTAGTATAAGTATAGACAAATATAAACAGATTGTCAATGACTAAGATATTTTTTCATATATATATATATATATATGCAAGAAAGAAGTTGGGAAATCAGATATCCTAGGAGATGGGTTCGATCCATTGAGATTCAGGGGAAGAAAGTTGCCCCAAGTCCTCAATCATAATTTTTTTTTTTTTTAATGTTTAGTGGAGAATGGGATTTAAGCTTTAAGCGAAGCTGATTTTAGGTGGGTTTGGTTGGTAGTGAGCCTCGGAGAAATGCAAAGGCATTTGATCTAGAGCCCTTTGGAGAAATGCAAATTGCTTTTTTGGGGAAATGCACATTGCGTTTGGTTAAAAATCTTTTATAAAGTTACTTTTGGTTAAGTTAGTGTTTGGTAATTTTTTTTTTGCAAAAGGCTTTTGGTTTAAATTTTTCTTATTTATTAAAAAATTAAACCTTCATCAGCTCCAGTGAAGGCTCCAGGCTGCTAGCGAGCTAGATCCGGCGTCGACGGCCATTGCCCGAGGTCACATGATCCTTGGGGAGGACCGCTTGAGATCACATGACCTTGCTTGCTAGATCTGGCCTTGTTGACCACATTTGTGCAAAGAAGATGTACAGTAATAATGAGGGGCAAAATTAAAAAAACGAAAGAAATTGTGAGACTAGTTTTGGCAAAAATATATTATTTAACTCTAGTTTCAGCATTTGAGGAATGCTGAAAGCTTCTTTAAATAAATTCCTCCATCTCTCTTTGACAAAAAAATTCCGTTTTTCTTCGACTTCATTAAATTGCATCAGGATTTTAATTAACCATCATCATCATCATATATTTTGCATTGTGACGTAAAAAGTGTTTAAGGTGTAACACGAGGTTTGCGTCTGAGCTAGCATTGGCAAGATGCACATCAAAACCAACTTCATGAAGAGCTTACAACAACAATAGGAAAACCTGAAATCGATCACCATATTCTAATTAATCCTCGGGTTCAAATTCAAATGGGATTATCAACATCGAGACGCAGGGAACAAGAATCAACCAAGACATATCACCGAACAGAATGTACATCAGTAAATTGCGTGCAACACATCCGAGAGCAATAGAGATGAAAGCATATGTAAATTGGAACCTTAGGTAGAACTTGACAAATTGAGTGTGTGAAAGGAGAACTGGCAATTGAACACGAATATTAGAATATTAGAATCCTAACCTGATATTTATAGGCACGAAGGTGATATTTTGTATATGGATCAATGTTATTTCTATTCCAATTTCAAATCAGCACAAAAGTGCAAAATGCCAGAGATGAGTTCGGAACTTGGAACTTCTATTGTCAAAATTTAACTGGTAATGGAATGCGACGAAGTAAAAAAGTCATGAAAAATATGATCATATAAGAATTATGCAAGCGAATGCAATCATGCTTTGCTTATTGAGTGCTGCAAAACTCCATACAACACCATCGAAATAACTAGACAAACCAGGAAAGCATTATCGAGACTGAATGCAGCACCCATAAAAGGTTATCTATAAGTTTTTCCCAACGGTGTAACCATTTAGCATTTTCCGCGATTAGCACTGATATATCTGCTGGCTATAGTTGCGAATTACCTTCATCTTAGGATGTAATGACTTCGTGTCACCCTATCAATAGTATTAAATTCTTTCAATGACTTCAGACTTATACATAAAGCTGGCAATATGGGTAAAAAATCCATATTATGACCCATTTTTAGTTAAATGGGTCATATATGGGTCAAGTGAAGGTTAAATATGGGTCAGAAATGGGTCAAGTGAATGTTAAATATGAGTTAGAAATGAGTCAAGTGAAAGTTAAATATGGGTCAGAAATGAGTCAGTGAGTGTAAAACACAAAAATAAATAGTCTAAATGGGTTATAAGGAAACCCATTTTAAAGTTTAAACCCTTGGCCTTTTTTAAATTTATAAAAATGTTTTTTAATAAAAAATCGAAATTATGATTATTTTTCATATTTCCTTTTTTTTTTCTTTTCTTTTTTCTTTTTCTTTTTTCATTCCTTACCGGCGGCTGGCCGGCGACAGGCCTCTCTAGATTCGGCGAGTCTCGAGCCTCGCCAGTCGTCGGCGAGGCTCAAGCTCACCGGCGTCGGGCGGGGCCTCGGCCACGCCGATCGGGCGAGATCGAGCCTCGCCCGACGCCGGTGAGCTCGAGCCTCGCCGGATCTGGCGAGACTCGAGCTCGCCGGTGTGTGGCGAGGCTCGAGCCTCGCCGAATCTGGCGAGACTCAAGCTCGCCGGCGTCGGGCGAGGCTCGATCTCGCCCCGATCGGCGAGGCCGAGGCCCGCTCGATGCCGGCGAGGCTCGAGCTCACCGGCGTCGGGCGAGGCTCGATCTCGCCCGATCGGCGAGGCCGAGGCCCCGCCCGACGCCGCGAGCTTGAGCCTTGCCGACGACCGGCGAGATCGATGAAGATTCTGTCACATCGATGAAGGGACACGACTGTATATACACTCTCTTTCTTTCATTTCTCAAGAGAAACTCATATCAAGAACAATGTATTAAGTGAAAGTCTTATTAGTTTTTCCTCTTAAAAATATGAAACCTGCAAGTAGCATTAATCTCTTTCTACTTGGTAAGCATGGGCCTTACCTGGTAGTTTCGTGATGTGGGGGTGGGGGTGGTTTTGTTTGTGAATAAGTGTGGTTAGAGGGGATTGGGAAAGGTTTGTAAGTGCTAAGGTGGCATCCCTTTAGTACTCTCATGCTGCATTTTGTCCAAACGAAGAGTTTTCGCTAGCTTAATTAGCTGTGGCTCTCAACAAATGGATTACACTCCTGCATCGCATACTCATTAGCTGATAGCTATGATTTGCACCAGGAGCTTGGTGTCAAACTGCGCATTAATTTCCTTTTGAACTTAAATTGGTTGTTTGGGAATCTTTTAGAAAGACTGTGGTCTTATATGATGTAGAAAGCGCTCAACAATTGAGCTTTTCCGAAAGACTGTTGTCTTATATGATATAGATAGAGCTCATCAATTGACCCTTTCCGAAAGACTGTACACTAACAAGGATTTGGTTGATTTTATTTCCAAGACATCTAGCAGAGCATGCAGATTGGATTGCTACAATTCATTTCCTAGAGAAGATCTTGCTAAAGATCTTGGTTGGTGTCATCGATGTCACGGGTATTCCGACTATCACTAACCTTGAAATCATCGTATGTATCTATATAGTGCTCATAATTGTCGGGCAATTACTAATCCTCAAGATGGGAAGGCAAGATATGGACCTAAGGTTCCAACTTATGTCTACTCGCATCGCTGTTGTTCTTGGATGTGTTAGGTGTATTCTGTTGATGTACATTCTGCTTCATGTCCTGCCTTGGCCAATTTTCGTTCTCCGCGGCATTGAGTTGATGAACCCATAAGCATTCATTGCAAATTAGAGAAGCATGACGGTTTTTGGTTTTCCAAATATTATGGTTTGCTCTTTGGGAAGTAGGTATTGATGTGAATCACGCTAATGTTGGCCAAGACACGAACCTTGTGTTGTACTATCATTACCTCGAACATCTTATGTATTAGAAAGCATAATAAGTGATGTGATAAAGATAATGGTACTACTTAATTAAGATCTTGGTGCTATAAAATGAAGTTGGAGACACGTGATTTCATTTTCTTTGGCTGGAGAGAAATGGGGGAATTGGCATGTTGCATGTTGTCCAAACGAAGAGTTTTCGCTAGCTTAATTAGCTGTGAATCAACAAATGGATTACACTCCTGCAGCGCATAGTCATCAGCTGATAGCTATGATTTGCACCAGGAGCTTGGTGTCAAACTGCGCATTAATTTCCTTTTGAACTTAAATTGGTTGCTTGGGAATCTTTTGGAAAGACTGTGGTCTCATATGATGTAGAAAGCGCTCAACAATTGAGCTTTTCCGAAAGACTATTGTCTTATATGATGTAGAAAGAGCTTAGCAACAGAGCTTTTCCGAAAGACTGTACACTAACAAGGATTTTGTTGATTTTATTTGCAAGACATGGAGCAGAGCATGCATATTGGATTGCTACAATTCATTTCCTAGAGAGATCTTGCTAAAGATCTTGATTGGTGTCATCGATGTCACGAGTATTCCGACTATCACTAACCTTGAAATCATCGTATGTATCTATATCGTGCTCATAATTGTCAAGCAATTACTAATCCTCAAGATGGGAAGGCAAGATATGGACCTAAGGGTAAGACTTATGTCTACTCACATTGCTGTTGTTCTTGGATGTGTCAGGTGTATTCTGTTGATATACATTCTGATTCATGTCATGCCTTGGCTGATTTTCGTTCTCCGTGTCATTGAGTTGATGAACTCATAAGCATTCATTGCAAATTAGAGAAGCATGATTGTTTTTGGTCTTCCAAATATTATGGTTTGCTCTTTGGGAAGTGGGTATTGATGTGAATCACGCTAATGTTGGCCAAGACACGAACCTTGTGTTGTACTATCATTACCTCGAACATCTTATGTATTAGAAAGCATAATAAGTGATGTGATAAAGATAATGGTACTACTTAATCAAGATCTTGGTGCTATAAAATGAAGTTGGAGACACAATATTTTTTTTCTTTGGCTAGAGAGAAATAGGGGAATTGTTCATAAAATTTGAGAAAGAATTACGTTGCATTCAATCACTAATCTTCCAATTTACATTGCAATTTAGGCGTACTTCATAACCCAATCCTCATATCCAACCTTAGCAATATTCTAAACACTATTTTGACATGAACTTCGAGTCACAAATGAAAACCACTAAGCTTGGTATAAGAAAACATGCAATATGTGAGAGAGGGAAGTAAACAGCCACAAATTCCTCAACGAAAGATTTATCCATTTGAGAACAAAGTGGAATCACATTAGGAAAGGGAGATGCACGACCTTTTGTATGTTGACGTATATTTGGAAGAAATACAAAGGTGAAAGAGTAATTTTGCTTCCATATAAGTAAAGACAGGGCTTGAGTACTCGACACTTGAGCCCAGGACCTCAGGGCTAGTGCTTGAGTACTTGACACCTAGTACTAATCTCATCGAAGCAGGGACCAGGTCCATCGAGGTCGAAACCCGTGACCTTGATGCTTGTGCCCTTAGTTCCGACGCTAGTGTTTGGGACCATCAAGTCTAAGGGTGGAATACTCTCGGGTTCTAGGCTTGGACATCAGGGATTTGGGCACAAACATCAGGATCCCAAACCCAACCTTTGTGGACCTTAACCTGCTCAAGGAGCCCGAGCCCAAGTGCTAGTGATCCAAGCATGGGCATTGGTGTCCCTATTTGTCTTCGATAGGCCCGACCTTGGGAATCGGGGATTTGGGCATAAGCTACAAGGTCCTGGGCCCTATCTTGATTGATCGAGGCCCAGGCACTAGGGACCAAAAATCTCGGGTTTGAGCTCTATATACTTTGGCCCTGACTCAATGGACCCGGCCACAAGCAACTTTCCTGAGTCTACAGAAGCCATACCTAGGGCCTCATGCTCATGTTTGGTTTTTTTTCTTGTCTGTGTTCAAGTCACTGGCTTGCAAATAATACATGTTTATTTAGGTAAATAGAAGCAGGTTTCCATTTCCAAACGGTAGAATTTAATTTCCAATTCATTTTTCAATATTGGCCAAACTTCAAAAAATATAGTGATTTTCTAGAAAACTATTTTTAGAAAAATATTTTTCAGAATGTTAAACTTTTCCGCGAAACAAATGAAGTCTAAATCACCGAATTAATATCATTTAACTTTTTGAATATGAATAGAAAAAAGGAGGATGGAGATTCTCTACCTCGAAGTTGCTTTTGGTATTTCAACAAATTCTCGACCATTGATGTAGGTAAATGAGACACGTGTCAATGGTTGAGATATATGGAGACAGATATCGTGTGGGATAAATAATCCACCGACAAAAAAAGAATAAAGCCAATGTGTATTAGCGACAAGTCCTACTTTTTAATGGGTTTATACAATCACCGAGTGTCCATAAGTACATTGTCTGCACTGAGAGTCCTAGTCATTAGGACCGTCGTGAATGATAATCTGGATATATTAACTAAAAAAAGAAAAGAAAAAAGAGGATAGAGGACAAAAACATAGGATAGAGGACAAAAACATTGGCTGAGGTTGTTGATGATATCATCTCCTCTGGTCGAGGAAATAATAAAACGAAGGAGAATGGATCGTAGGTTCGATTATTTTTTATTTTCTGGTAAGTACCTGGCACTCGGCATTCTGCATTCACGCAAGACGCGCGGACGGTAAGATTTTAAAACTAAAATTCGGATATATTAACATTTAACCATAAGAAAAGAGATCAGAAAACCAAACTTGGGGGCCGAACTTGGGTCGCTTTCGCCTTTTTCTTTTCTCTGGTCAGATTCCGCAGACTCTCCTTACCATAAGTGAGCCTGGGCTGCTGAGTGCTGACAAGTCAGCTGACGCATGCAACACAACAAAGCGGCCGCAACTCGCATGAAGGACTTCCCATCAGGAACTCCTAGCGCTGTTGTAGTCGCCCTGCGCGTGCAACACAAGAAGAAACTTTGTTCTCAGGAAGAAAGGAGCGGAGGCTAGGCGAAGTCTGGAAGGTTGATGGAGAACAATAACAGTCCAGCTGATCACGGCAGTCGGAGGTAAGCTTGGGCAACCTTAAATATATCTTGAGCACTGTAGCCCCGTTCCCTCGGTAAGTTGGAAGATCCCGGGCAAACCCATGCTGGATTCTTGATATTCTTTGCCTTCCCTGCCTCTGATCATGTCACACTGTATATTCCACTGCGTGAATGCTGTTTCTGGCGAAAAAAGCTGCACTCTACGTAAATCAGGTGAAGTCGTCGCGGAACTCCGAACTTGTACTGTTTACTTCCCCCTGCGAGCCCCAAGAAATCTTCCACTTGCCTGTAGAAAAAAGGCTTGTCTCTTGTTACCGTCCAGATTTGTTCCTCTATTTGTTTTATTCTTTTTGTTGATTGAGCCAATTTTTTGTTCTGGATGTTCATAATGACTCAAGACTCTCAAGGAGCAGAAATGGGCTCCTGAGAAGAGAGTGCTTAGAGGCATATCTGGTGGTTGTAAAATGACTAGTTTCTCGCACTTCCTGGATTGGGGTAGTGATATTGTACCACAAAGATTTTGTCTTCTATTATTTTGCTAATTGATCCTGGTTTTTAATTGTCGATGTTCATAGTGACTTAGACTCTCAAAACAGAGCATATTCGCTCGTGCTCATAATAGAATGTATTCAGTGGGTGTAAATCCGTC
Source organism: Eucalyptus tenuipes (assembly GCA_014182365.1). NCBI lineage: Eukaryota > Viridiplantae > Streptophyta > Magnoliopsida > Myrtales > Myrtaceae > Eucalyptus > Eucalyptus tenuipes. Next base: position 40,192,565 of record CM024544.1, on the reverse strand, counting down.
CAAAAAGTAAAAATGCTTGTTATGATAAATTTTCATGATACCAATTTGGTAATTGAATATAGTAGGACTCATACCAGAAATAATCCCTCTCAAGTATGCATGCCACTAAAACAGTTAGAGTTTGTCCGGGGAAAGTGAAGTCCATAATTATTGCCATTTCTTTTTGAAAATCACGTAGTTGGAAAGAATGTTAACCTTCTCTTAAAGTCACTGGGTGAGAGGGAAAATTTTTTCACGTCGATGAAGAGACGCGATTATATATGCATACTGCCGCTTTCTTTTGTCAAGAGAAACTCATATTGAGAACACCGCATTAATTGACAATTTTCTTAGCTTTTCCTCCAAAGAAAAGAGAAGACGTCCAGTTAGCTTTACTCTGTTTCACCCACTAAGCAGGGGGCTTACCTGGTAGTTTTGTGCATCTGGGTGGTCTTGTTTTTGTGAATGTGTCGCAAGAGAAGGTTAGGAAAGGTTTATAGGTGTTAAGGAGGTAATCTTCTTGTACTCTGATGTTCCAGTTTGTCGAAAAGAAGTTTTTCACTAGCTTAATTAGCCTCGGATCAATAGATAGGCTATACTCTTGCAGTGCATATATAGTCTTGCAATGCATAGACGCGTAAGCTATGATTTGCACCATAAGCTTGGTGTCATGCCGCATCAAATTTCTGTTAGAACTTAAATCGGTAGTTCTTGAAAGCTTTTGGGAAGACTGCCCTCTTATGTGATGCAAAAAGAGCTCAAACCTTGAGCTTTTCCAAAAGATCGTACGTACACTAACAAGTGATTTGCTGATTATTTCTTAGACATGGAGAAGACAATGCAGCTCGAATTGCTACAATTCATTTCCTGGAGAAGTTCTTGCTAAAGATTATGATTGGTGCCATCGGAATCTTGGGTATTCCAACCATCACTAATCTTGAAACCGTCGTGTGTATCTACACAGTGCTCGTAATCGTTGGGCAATTACTAATCCTCAAGATGGGAAGACAAGATATAGATCCAAGGTTCCGACTTACGTCCGCTCACATCATTGTTGTTCTTGGATGCGTCAAGTGTTGTCTGTTGATGTACATTTCGCTTTGTGTCATGCCTTGGCCGATTTTCATTCTCCGCGTCCTCGAGTTAATGAATCCATAAGCATTCATCGCAAATTAGATAATTGTGACCACTTTCTGTTTTCTTAATAATGTGGTTTGCTCTTTGGGAAGCTGGTATTGATGTGCATCATGCTTATGTTGGCCGGGACACGAACCTTTTGTTGTACTATTATTACCTTAGGGACACAAACATTGTGCTGTACTATTATTACCTTGAACATCTTATTTATTAGAAAGCATTATATGTGATGTGATGAAGATAATGGTACTACTTAGTTAAGATCTTGGTGCAATACAATGAAGTTGGAGACACGGGGGATTTTTTTTCTTTAGCTAAAGAGATATAGGGTATTGATTCATAAAATTTGAGAAAAAATCGCCTTATCCTCATTCACTAATCTTTCAATCCACGAATTGCAATTTAGGCATAGGTCATAATCCAATCCTCATATCTAATCTCAACAATATTCTAGATACTATCTTGACTTGAACTTCAAGTCACATGAAAACCACTAAGCCTGGCATAAAGCAAGCAAGCGATATGTGAGAGAGGGCAGTAACGGTCCCAAAATTCTTCAATGAAATATTTACCCATTTGAGAACAAAGAAAAATCACATTAGATGTAACGACCCGAGCCCCACTGTATAATATTGTCCGCTTTGGACACTGAGTCCTCACGGATTTAAAACGCGTTATACAGATTAAAGGGACCCAAGCCTTTATAAACTAGCCCAGGACTCCCTCCTAAGCGATGTGGGACGGAGACATGCCCTTAGCCTCACCCGCGTCGCCAAGCGATCTCGGTCCATCCCTCCGTCTTGCCCGGTGCCGGGTCGTCACATTCTCCCCCCCTTAAGGCATAGCGTCCTCGCTATGGCCCTCACACGCGATCGGGAGTCAGCTCTGATACCATTTGTAACGACCCGAGCTCCACTGTATAATATTGTCCGCTTTGGACACTGAGTCCTCACGGATTTAAAACGCGTTATACATATTAAAGAGACCCAAGCCTTTATAAACTAGCCCAGGACTCCCCCCTAAGCGATGTGGGACGGGAGACATGCCCTTAACCTCACCCGCGTACTGCCAAGGCGATCTCAGTCCATCCCTCCGTACTGCCCCGGGTATGAGTCGTCACATTCTCCCCCCTTAAGGCACAGCGTCCTCGCTGTGGCCCCCACACGCGATCGGGAGTCGGCTCTGATACCATTTGTAACGACCCGAGCCCCACTGTATAATATTGTCCGCTTTGGACACTGAGTCCTCACGGATTTAAAACGCGTTATATAGATTAAAGGGACCCAAGCCTTTATAAACTAGCCCAGGACTCCCCCCTAAGCGATGTGGGACGGGAAACATGCCCTTACCCTCACCCGCGTACTGCCAAGGCGATCTCAGTCCATCCCTCCGTACTGCCCCGGGTCTGGGTCATCACATTAGAAAATTGAGATGTATGACCTTTTGTATGTTAGAGGCATATATGGAACAATCTAAGAATTTGGGGTTTATAGATGTTGATGATTAGGAATTTTTTGTTTTGGCGTTTATGTGTTATAGGGGTTGGGAGACAAAAATTTCCCGGGAGATGGGCTACTCCATTAAGATGAAGAGTCGAATGGGGACACTCAAAAGTCCAAAGCAAATCACAATAAATTCTATTTGCTTGCACCCTGTCTTGTTTGATCGCGAGCAATTCATAGACGAGAAGTGTTGGAACACCAAGTTATACCCCCAAGATTTGTTCTCTATTCCCTCTTTTTTCGTTTAATATGTCAGGGTTTTAGTCTTTGAATCAATTCTCCTATTTCTCTCGGGCCAAAGGAAGAAAAAAAATCTTTGTTTCTCCAATTTCATTGAGTTGCATCAAAGTCTTAACTAAGTATTACCTTCGTCTTCATCATCATCATATATTTTTTCAATGTTATGTAGTGTTTATGGTAATAATAGTACAACATGAGGTTCATCTCCGAGCTAGAGATGGCAAGATGCACATAAAAACAAACTTCACGAGAAGCACCCAACAACATTAGGAAAATCGAAAACTATCACCATTCTTCAATTAATCATTGGGTTTGAATTCGAATGGGATCATCAACATCAGGGAACGAGAATTAGCGAAGGCATGGCACCAAGCAGAATGTATATCAACAAACTGCATGCGACACATTCGAGAGCAACATAGATGAGAGCATACACAAGTTGGAACCTTGGGCCAATATCTTGCCTTCCTATCTCAAAAATTAATTTCCGGCGACATTTTTGACCACTGTGTAGGTAAGCATGATGGGTGCACTGGTAATGTTGGCTAGACTTGTATAGCTATACATGTCCCTAATGGCTTGAAGTAAGGTCTCCTCCATGGAATCAAGATGGTCGTTATATATTGCAGCAATTTGTATAATTAGCTCTGCTCCATATCTTCGAATTAAAATAAGCAAATTACTTGTTAGATGCTAGTTTTTCGCAAAAGCTATACTCATGAGCTCTTTCTACATCATACAAGATGACAGTTTTTTCAAAAGCTCTCAAGATACAAGTCTACAATAAACATCAAGCATTTCCCAAGGCCTCTTAACTAATAAACTCGTACAAATACATCAAGAACTACCAATTTAAGTTCAAAAGGAAAATTAACTAGTGGAATGATGTCAAGCTTCTAGTGCAAATCATAGCTAATGAGTCTATGCATTGCATGAGTCTAACCTATGTATGCGCCGTAGGACTATAACCCATCTATTGATCGACCGCTAATTAATCTGATGAAAGCTCTTCTTTTGGATAAAATGTGACATCGGAGTATAAGGGATACCTCCTTAACTCCTTCATGCCTTTCCTAGCTCACCCCCATAACACTTATGCACAAAACTAAACCACCCAAACGCACAAAACTACCAGGGAAGCTCCCATGCTTACTGGGTTGAAACAAGGGAAAGCTTATCGCGGATCTTATCTTTTCTTAGGAGGAAAAGCTAACACTTTAGATTGTTCTTTCTATGAGTTTCGCTGGACAAAAGAAAGAAACATAGCATATATACAGTCGTGTCTCTTCATCAACATACAGAATTTTCCCACCATGTAACTTTAAAAGAAGGGTCGCATTCTTTCCAACTATGTGATTAAAAAAAAAAAATGCTCTTATGTTATCTCACTCTCTTCAGACAAACTCTGTCGTTTGGGATTATTGCTCATATGAATCCAACTGTATTCAATAGCCAGATGCATATCACGAATATTTATCAATTCGCACAAAAACTAGTCAATGAGTACAATTTTACTCCACTGAATTTGCTCTGTAATGAATACTACCCACTACGCTCTGTGTTGAAAGTAAAGTCGTTATGAACCTCGTGAATAAAAATCTGGATCAATTAGCAAAAGAATATGGAAGACAAAATCTGGGTGGTGCTATATGACTCGCCCAATGTAGGTAATGCGAGAAACAAGTCATCTTACATCCACGAAATGCGTCCTTAAGTTCATGCTCTGTTCTGAGACTAAAGTCATTATGAATGCCAACAAAAACCTGGATCAATAACAAAATGATAATATATATAGGAAATAATGCTGGGCGGTACAAAGTTCACCGGATTTACGTAGAGTGCGGATTTTTCCCATTAAAAACATTATTCACGTAATGGAATAGGTGCAGTGGACGTGATTAGAGATGGGAACCGGAAAGAATATCAAGATCTTGGCATGATTTTACTCGTAATTCTTAAACTTACAGACGGAGTCTGGGCTGCATCGCTTAAGACATGTTTGAGGTAGACCAAGCTAACCTCCAACCACCATGATCAGCTGCTGGATTGTTGTTCTCCATTAGCCTTCCCACTTTGCCTCGCTAAGTCTCTTTCTTTCTTGCCTGACTGTATAGACTACCGGCCCAGTAGAGAAACAGAAACACAATGGGAAAAATACCCATTTACACAACTCATTCGGCCTACTTAATTAATATTACACAGAACGGGTTGGGTTAATGGGTAATTTGACATTGTTGATTAAAGTACAATCCCATGGCCTCCAAGTATTGTTAATTAATTTTATTGTTGTTAAAATCCAATCTACGATTAAAATACAAAGTCAATGTCAAATTAATTAACAATAATAAAATTAATCAATACTTGGATGCCATGGGATTATATTTTAATCGACAATATCAAATTACCCATTAACGCCCATTATGTGTAATATTAATAAAGTAGGCCCAATGATTTGGGTCGATGGGTAACTCTTCATTGCCGTCCCCAAGAAAGTCCGCACACAAAAGCAAGAGAGAGTAATTTTGGTTACGAAAAAAGTTATTAAAAATCTCAAATTATATTCATCATAACACATTTACTTTTTTTTTTTTGTGACACCAAAAATAACAAAATTGTATTTGGCAACTCATTTATCCTTTGTCAAAATTATGAAGGACTAAATCTATGATAAAATAAAGTATGAGAACCAAAATTGAACATCGACAATAACATAGGAACCATTTTGTAATTTCTTTTGAATAATTATTTTTTTCATTCCGCGTTGCCGCCACTTGTATACCTTCCATGCTCAGTCAACATATGTCTCTCTTTGGGCAGATACATAGTTTTTTTTTTTTTTTCTTAAAATGATATATTGACTCAATATGTCACAAAACAAAGTATGATGACCAAAGTTCAATAGTGAAAGTGTAGGTATCATTTTAATTATTTATCCCCTAATATATTTTTCAATATTTTTATATTTTTTTTCACAAAGATCGTTATTCATTTTTGGTCAATGTAAAACATTAGCCTATTAATTAACATAAACTCGGAAGCCCTGCGACTTGTTTTCCATTTGAATTCAAAAGAAAAGCTAAAGGAAGAAAAGGTAATACTCAAGATACTGAGACTACTTTATAAAATTTAAGTTATAGACTAGTAGTAATGTGATAGACTGACGTGGATATTTAATGAAATCTTGCTAAGTACTATTAAAAAAATACCACTCTCACCAAAAATAGTCATAAGCCGAGGTCCAGATCTTGTCTTCCAATAAGCTGGACGAATGTTTAGGCAATGGAAGGTAGGTATACATGTCTTTGATGACTTGAAGCAAGGACTCCTCCACGAAATCAACTTGCTAGTTATGCATTCTAGCAATTCAAGCTCCATGCTTTACTTTGTATTAGGAATTAAAATCAACATATTACTTGTTGTACAGCAGTTTTCACAAAGCTCAAGTTATCAGGGAAGGCGTCCATGGTTTGTGTATTAAGCAGAGGAAATTACCAAAAAAGTCCTAAATTTATTGTAATTGTGCCCCTTTAGTCCTAAATTTATTTGTTTGGCCAATTCAATTATAAACCTTTTGTAATTGTGCCAATTCAATTCATCCAATTAATTTTGGCCGGCTGATGCTAACGTGGATGCCAGTCGACACTAACATGGCATTTTTTTAATAATATCTTCTTCCTCCCTTGGCTTCTTTTCCCACAGTAGCCGACGAGGCTCCGACAATGCTCACGGCCATTGGGCGAGGGCCCCGAAGCCTTCACTGGCCACCAGTCAGGGTCACGGCCCTCCCCCACCCTCATTGGCCACCACCACCCAAGAAGTCTTGGAGGATCGCAATGCCGTGGACGGCGGAGGAGGCGGTGGTGGCCGGCACGTGGAGGGAAACAAGTTGATGTCTTGCCAGAGGTTGTCCATGGATCCCAAAGAAGATGATGGAGGACCGGTGGAAGTTGGAGATGATGGTGAGAGCAATAGTGAAGAAGGAGGAGGAACTCGATTTGAGTGAGGATAAGGAGGGTCTCTTGTTCTTGTTGCTGTGTTCTTCGTCAAGAAGACCAAGAGTCGACCCCATTTTTGGCAATGTTTTAGACTTTCTTGAGAGAGAGATTTGTCAAGAAGACTAGGAGTCGCCTAGATCTGGATGAGGCCTGGGAGCCACCGGCAAGGGCTTCATGGCCCCTCCCAGTGGCTTCGAAAAAATAAAATATTATTAAAAATTTGTCACGTTAGCGTCAGTCAGCATTCACGTCAGCATCGATCGGCTAAAATTGGCTAGATAGGTTTATGATTGAATTATCAAAAAAAAAATTATGATTAAATTGACACTATTGCAAAATAATTGGGACTTTTTTTGATAATTTTCCTGTATGAAGCACAAATCTCAAGTACTTCCAAAAAAAAAACAAAAAAAAAATATGATCTTACTACATCCTTCGTATGTGAACTAGGCCTTGAACGTGAAATATAAGATATAAGGTGTGATATTCCAAAATTTGGCCCTATTTTGAAATATATGAAATAGTTATTTCATTGATATACTTATGATTATTTTACTCTAAACTGATCACTTACGAGTTAACTAAACTATTAAGTAATGCCATAAAAAGTTAAAACGCAAAAGACCAAATAATTCGATCCAAAATCGATTGCTTGACCATAAGGATTGACAAAAGTCAATACTGGACTGTTATAAGTCAATTAGCGAATGGATATAAACTGATTCAACGGAAGTATGTAATAGGTTCGTGGATGATTTTGCACAATAATGATATTCACGTCAAATGACGATAAATCGATTTTCTAATAATATTGTACACAGGGTACGTAATTGAACCCTCGTGATTATATAACAACCAAGGGTTGTTCATGATTTGAAGATGCATAAAAATGAATCGAAAATTATCGACCACGGGTCAACCGCGCGAGGACCCCTAAAAAGCCACCTGATAATTTAGGTCGTACTAAAGTCGCGTTCAATTGATTTTTAATTATGAAATTTAATTCGATTTTGCGTATCGAACTTTTAAGGATTTCAAGACTAATTTATTGAACATCACCTCATTGTCCCTTGAATTATTGGCAAATTCAAAATTTTCGAAAAATGAATTATCGAACGAAAAATTAGAGCCGGAAAAGGAAAAACCAATTCCAGGGGTAACGTTGTAATTTTTTGGATAAAAAAACTTGTTTTTAAGAAATTATAAATGAAAAGAAAAAAAGAGGACAAGAGATTTGGTTCGGAGGGTTTCGGGGGAGTGGTTGATGGGATTTTCATGGATTTTGGATAAAAATCCTACAAAATCTTTTGTTTCTTTTGTTTTGTTTCTCTCTCTCCCCGTCCCCTCCTCTCCCACGTTCACCCCCTTCTGCTGAACAGCCCCTTCCCCTCACTCTCTTTTCTTTGCCGCGCGCCTCCTCCCCTCTTGTTCTCTCTCTCTCTCTCTCTCCCCTCACTCTCTTTTTCTTTGCCCCACGCCTCCTCCGCTTGGGCTGAGAACCTCCCTCCTCCATTTACTTTCATTTCCCTTAACTTTTTTTTCATCCCCTTCTCATTCTTCATCCCCTCTCCTCTGTTCCGCACCACCATCACCATCCGCCACCCATCACCACCATCATCACCATCGCCACTCACCACCTTGGCCGCACCTTCATCACTTCCAAACCTCCCAAGTTCGAGCCGCCAGTGCTGTCCTTCGCCATCCACAACCACCGTCCCCAACCCATCATCACCACTGCCATCCGTCCAAGCCGCCGCTTGTTCCGCCAACTCACCACCACCGAACCCTCTCTTTGTGGCCGTGAGCCTTGAGAAGCTTCGCCGCTGCTGTTTGAGTTCTCGTTCAAGCCGGAAACGCCGTATTCTCGATGCCATTGCACTGCCATTTCCGTGAGCTCGTCGTCGCCAGAAACCCATAAGTTAACTTCCTAATTGTGAATTAGGGTGTTAATTACGTTTAGGGGTAGGTTAGTTTAAGGAAAACGACTGTTAGCGTTAGTTAATTTTGGTTTAGTCTTAATTATGTTTAAGGAAGGTTTTTAATTTAATGCTATTAATTTAAGTAATCATGATTAGATTAATTAATTGATTTTAGTTTAATTAATAGTGATTTATTTGATTAATCGCAATTTTTTTATTTAATCATAATTATTTTAATTAACGGTGATTAGTTTTAATTAATTATAGTTAGGTTAATTAATCAAGTTAGCTTAATTAATTATGATTAGATTAATTAATCGTGATTAGTGTAATTAATGACTGATTAGCCTTTAAGTAGAATTTTATGCTTGTTTTTCTGGATGAGATTGTGTCTAATTTCAATCGTTTGAGCTTGTGATGCTATATTATTTATTGCTCAATTATATGTTTTATTTATTATTTCTAAAAAAAGGTTTCATGGGCAAGAAAATAGAGAATTTTGAGGTGTCGGGTTTGGATGCTGAATCTTACGTGTTAAGTTGGCCAATGGGGTTTTAAAATAAACGTGGGCAAAGTTTGACAAGTCGATTTCAAATACGTGACCATATACGAATATTTTACTGGAATTTTAAATGTGAAAAATTGCCAAAGTTGATTTTTTGAAAACAAACTCTTTTGTTATAGGCTAATTAATGGCCATAAGAATTGGCTTGATCATTGGTGTGCTTTGGTGATTTAATCGAACCTCTCACCCAATGGGAGTTTGGGGGCGATGCCCAATTTTTATCAGATGCCCGGCGAGGGTCCGGATACTGAGTTGTAGTTGAGGCCGGACCAATGCTCCTTTATGAAATGCTGTCTAAGCTGAGGTTCTAAACGATACCGTGCCAATGGGGTGGGACAATGCCCGATTATGCCAGAAGACCGCCGACTTGTGTATTGGCCGTGGCCCGAGGGGTTGTAATAATTGGAACAAATTTGTTGATAGAGTGTCTAATTGTTCTAGAATGTGTTCTGATTAATATTCATGTTTGTTGCATTGATTTTGTCATATGTGATGTAGTAATGTGCATGAGTGTGCCAAGACGAGGTAAGTTTATATATAGTGCGTGTTTAGGCTGCCTCTGAGACGAATTTGTGTCCTAATCAAGGCTTTCTCACTCTTTTTTTTGTTGAGCCGGATGAAAGCAGAACTCTATGAGGGATCATCGCACGTGAAAAGAACACCGCCTAAGGCACGCAAGACGATATCTCACCCCGTTGTTAGTAATTATTTTCAAACCCATAGTATGAGGAATCGTCGTGTTCAGTTTGGGGTCCCTTTAGTGAAGCTGTAGTTAACCCCGACCCTTCTGACCCTTTTTTGCTTGTAGGTTGTTTAGGAGTTGCCTTTTTATTTAGGCCTATAAATGTTTAACTCCTAGGGTTAACAAGTTGGTAAATAAATGCGCCGCTTTTGGAAATTGTCTATTGTGATTTGCTATCCTTGTTTTGTTGGTTGATTAGGTGTTTCCATTAAGTGTTTCCTCATATGACAAGGAAAAAGAAAAGAATGGCTTGGCGACATATCCTGAGACGCTGCATATTTAATCGATCGTCGTTAGATGTTCGTGCGCTCGGAGTTCGGGACGTGACATAAGAATTCAAAATCTTTACTTATCATGAAAGGCAGTAGTTTTCCTAATAGCTAAAATTATTTAGATATGAGTGTAGAATGAACATCGTGCATATCTATTAATATTGCTAACTGCATATAATTACATGAACACATCCAGAACCTGCAAGTGTAAATTCACAAAGAAATTTAATGCATGGTATAAAACCATGCTTCTTATGCTAATCATAGCTAATGAGTTTGTGCATCGTTGCAGGTGTGCATTGTAGGTAAGGACGGAGCTAGCGTGTTTTTACGGTGGGTGCATTAATTTGATGATGTTAGTAGATCAGGATTTATATTTCCATTTTATTATTTTCAGTTGTAAAAAATGACTGACATAACAATAAATCGTATCAAATTCTGAGCATGATCCAGACATAAGACCCAAAAATGCAAAACATAATATGAGATATCATGTGTCAAGGATGGTCAAAATAAATTTTTGGTGGGGTCCACGGTTAAATAACAAGAAAAACAAACTAAAACCTCTTGCAAGAGTACACAATAATTAAGCAAAAAAGGGGGAAAAAAGAGACAAAAAAGAAAAAAATACAACATGGTCAATGGGATTGGAATGTCATGAGGCAAAAGCCAAAAGGACAAAATCAGTCTAACCGCGTTAGCCATGGACACGGTGTCGTTTTTCTGTTTAAATATGAAAGAAGCATCGACAGGAACGAAGAACACATACGGTAAAGAAGAATAGACAGGAACTAAGAATTTACATGACAGAAGAATAGACAGGAACGAAAAATAGACAAAAAAGTAAAATAGACATTTAAATGTGAAAGGAGAATACGCCTCCACATTTAAACGTGAAAATAGAGCCCGACCCTCTTCTCATAAGAAAGGAAGAGACTTTGCAAGGCAAAACCGGAATGGCTAACAACATTCCAGCTGATTATGGTGGTCGGAGGTAAGCTACATCAACCTCAAACATAACTTTAACACTGTAGGTCAGCCTCCGTCAGTAGTTAGAGGGTTGCGAGTGATATCATGCCAAAATCTTGATATCCTTTCCTTTTTCCGTCTCTGGTCATGTCCACTGTGGATTATCCACAACGTGAATGCTGTTTTATTAAGAAAAAACCTGCACTCTGCGTATATCGAGTGTACTTGTGGACGCTTTCTAAACTTTATTCTTCAACACTTGGGAGCCCAATTGAGAGGGGCGTCTTTCACTTGGTCGTGGAAAATGGCTTGTATCTCGCATTTCTTAGAAAGCATGTTGAGTCGTACTCATAACATAGTTATTCATTGGGTGAAAATCCAATGAAAAGTGAGATTGTTTCGTGTTCATTGACCCTCTTTTAGTGCAAATTGGTAAATTTTCATGATCTTCATTTGGGGGAAAAGTATCAAAAAAGTCCCAAACTTATTGCATTGGTACCAATTCAGTCCTAAACTTTTCAATTGGATCAATTCAGTCCTAAACCTTTTTACATCGATACCAATTCAGTCCATTCGGCCAATTTTGGCCTGCCGGAGTTGACGTGGATATCGGCCGGTGACCGGACACGACGTGGTAATTTTTTAATATTTTTTTGAAATTATTATTATTTTTATTAATTTTTTCCTTTTCCTTTTCTTTTTTCTTTTTCTTTTCTTTTCTTCCTTCTTCCTCCTTGCACTTTGTTCTCGGCGGTGGCCGGTGAGCCTCCGGTGAGGCTCACCGGCCACCGGGCGAGGGCCTCGAAGCCCTCACCCCGCCGCCGAGGGTCACGGCCCTTGCCTAGCCTCTCCCGGGCCGCCGGCAAGGCCGCTTTGCCGGATTTGGGCGAGGCCAGCCTTGTCGGCCGCGGGCGAGGGGCCGGCGAGGCCAACGCAGCCCTCGCCGGGCCTTGCCGTGGGCGGGCGGCCATCGCCCGGCAAGGCCGGGGCAAGGCCAGCCTCCTCGCCCGGATCCGGGCGAAGCCGCCTCGCCCGCGGCCTTGGGCGAGGCCGAGCGAGGGCCATGACCCTCGCCGGCGGCGGCAAGGGTCGCGGCCCTCGTTTGGCCTCTCCCGGGCCGCGGGCGAGGCGACTTCGCCCGAATCTGGGCGAGGCCGAGCGAGGGCCGTGAAGCCCTCGCTAGCCGCTGGCGAGGGTCGCGGCCCTTGCCTAGATCGGAGCGAAGCCGCCTCGCCGGCGGCCCTGGGAGAGGCCGCGACCCTCACCGGTGGCAGGCAAGGGCTTTGAGGCCCTCGCCTAGTGGCCGGCGAGCCTCACCAGAGGCTCGCCGGCCACTGCCGGAACAATGCAAGGAGAAAGAAGGAAGAAAAAGAAAAAAAATGAAAAGGAAAAAATTCAAAAAAATATTTAAAAATTGCCACGTCAGCGTCCGGTCATCGGCCGATGTCTACGTCAGCGCCGGCAGGCCAAAATTGGCCGGATGGACTGAATTGGTACCGATGTAAAAAGGTTTAGGATTGAATTGGTCCAATTAAAAAGTTTAGGACTGAATTGGTACCAATGCAATAGGTTTAGGACTTTTTTGGTACTTTTCCCCTTCATTTGGTAATGGAGTACACTTGGATTCATAGTAGGAATGATTCTTCTCAAGAACAAATACTTTTTTTGTCTAAGGATAGTAAAATGCTATAATAACTGTAATTTCTTTATAAAGATCACAACTTTCGAAAGGTTGTGCTAAAGTTACTGGGTGGGGAAATTTAGTCACATTGATGAAGCGACACCACCGTAGAAACTCATGCGTTATTAAGAACAACGTATTGATTGAAAGTCTTATTAGCTTTTCCTCCTATGAAAAGATAAGACTTGCTATTAGCTTCACTACTTTGTTTCAGCTCGATAAGCATGAGGGCTCACCTGGATTTGTGCGTTTGAATGGTTTTGTTTTGTGAATAATAGTTGTGAGAGTGGATTGGGAAAGATTTGTAGGTGTTAAGGAGGTACTTTCTTGTACTCAGATGCTGCATTTTGTCCAAAAGAACAGTTTAAATTAGCTTAATTAGCTGTGGATTGATACATGGGTTACACACCTACACTGTGGACATAGATTGGACTCCTGCAATGACTCATTAGCTATGATTTGCATTAGAAGCTTGGCATCATCCCACGCATTAAATTTCCTTTTGAACTTATATTGGTAGTTATGGATGTGTGTGTGCAAGTGTATAAATTTCCTTCTGTCGTTGTATATGATGCAGAAAGAGCTCAGAACTCGAGCATTTGCAGCATAACGTCGTTGTTGATTTTAATCCCAAGATATGGAGAAGAGCATCGAGCTCAATTTGCTGCAACATATAACCAAACTCTTGATTCCATGGAGAAGTCCTTGCTTCAAGCTATCTAGGGACATGTATAGCTATATAGGTCCAACCTATAATACCAATACACCCGTCATGCTTATATATATAGTGGTTAAAAATATCTAGCAGAAATTAGTCTTTAAGATGAGAGGGCAAGATATAGACCCGATGTTCCGATTTGCGTACGCGGTTGTTGCTCTTGGTTGTCTTGGGTGTAATCTATTAATGTACATTCTGCTCCGTGACATGCCTGGGCCAATTTTTGTTTTTTGCGTCCTGGTGTTGATAATCCCATTCCCATTCCCATTCCCATTCCAACTCGAGGATTAATTAGAGAATGGTGATACTTTTTTTATTTTCCTAATGTTGTGGTTTGCTCTTTGCAAAGTTAGTTTTCATGTGTGTCCATGCCTATGCTGGCTCGAATGCAAGCCTTATGTTGTATCATTATTACCTCGGACATCTTTTACATCCCAAAGCAGAATGTGAAATGATGATGAAGACAATTGTACTGCTTTGTAAAGATCCTGGCGCAATACTTTGAAATTGGAAAAACAAGAGTTATTTTTTCTTTGGCCAGAGAAAAACTAGGGAATCGATTAAAAGAATTTGAGACCAAATCACATTATCCTCAATTACAAGTCTTTCAGTACACGAATTGACGATTTCGAAGTAGTTCAAGACTCCATCTTGATATTCCAACCTCGGCAACACTGTATATACTCTCTTGACATGAAATTCAAGTCCCAAAGGAGACATGCAATATGTGAGAGAGGGAAACAATTGGTTACAATTCTTTAATGAAAAGATTTCCCCATTGGAGAACAAAGCCAATTCACATTAGAAAAGTGACATGCACAACCTCTTGTATGTTGGGACATGTTCGGAAGAAATAGAAAAACGAGACAAAGTAATTTTAGTTTGATATGATAAAGACGGATAGAGATAGATGTCAACGTCTAAGAATTGCTGTTTCTTGTTATAATAAAAGAGGGTGGGACTCATAAGTATCCTCAGAGATGGGCCTACTCCATTGAGATTTTTTTTTTTTTTTTTTTTTTTGGTTAGTTACTCCATTGAGATTCAGGGGGAGGAAACTGCTATAAGTTCTCAGCAATTATTGTCCTTGTCAACTTTGCGTTTAATGGAGATGAAGAGTCAACTGGGGATCCTTTGAAGCTAGAAGCAAATCACAAGAAATTCTGTTTACTTGCACCTTTGTCTTGTTTAATGTAAACATCTATTCTCTATCCTTTTGTTTTCATTTTGTTAATTCGTCCAGGCTTCTATTCCGTTCCCAGTGACTCAGACTACCGGACCAGACAAGGTACTTAGGGGCCACGACACAAAAGTTGTCACATATTCTTCTGGGAAATAGCCTAAAAAGTCAAAATCAAAGAGATAACATCACATCACAACTAAAGATGCTTTTAAATACGTCGAGGGTGGATGAAAGCAATAAGACCGGTCGCATAAAGCTGCTTTTTTTTTAATATCTTCCTTCTATAAAAAGATTTACTGGCATGCGCGTGGAAAAAAAGAATTTAAAGGTGTGGAAAGAGTTAAATATATAATTGAAAATTGTGAAAAAAAAAAAGTATAAAAGATTGTAAGATTTAAATGCAATGTTAGTAAGTAAGATATTTAAAGATTACACAACTATTTTTAAATTACAATTCTGTCCATTTTATCCTACTATGTTACAATAATATATCTAAAAGAAGACACCAGTATTACTTGATTTTTTTTTTTAAAAAATAAAAGTTGAGATTGAGCTTTGATTCTGGTAAGACAATCAAATATGTCCGAATTGATAGTAGCAGGAAGTTTTGCTCAAAACTGTCAAACATATTCTGCAATGAGGAGAGCATATTGAGACACACATTAATACTAATAAACCATAACATATTGCAAAGTTGATGAGTAGAGCATTACTAGAGATGGTTTATAAATACTGTCTAATATTAGAATGGCTAGGAAATTCCTTGCAATCGCACTTAGCAGGACGAATTACCTATTGGATGTTGGACTCCCAAGAAATTATAATTAGGTAGGGTTATTGATTATTTCTCTGTGGTAAATGAGTTTGTGTTTGAAAATTCCAGGTAGAGTTGCCAAAAGTACAAGTAGAATTGGTATTATAATAATGTTATGGTGAAGTTCAAGTAAGTCACGGACTTGGGAGAAATTTGTTGTGGCTGATCCTATGAAAAGAAGCAGCGAAATTCTAATTCCAATGTAATGATTATTAGTTGACTCAAACGAGGAGGGAATCCTCTCAACTCTTCCATCCATGCCAACAAGTTTGCAATCCTAATCGTCAAATACGCCATTTCCAACATAATGAACTTAGAGCTCTATGCGCACAATTGAAAGGTCTTTACCGTTGAAGTACTACAGAGTCCATTGAACTTTTAATCCATGTCTAATTACGTGATCAATGTTTGAAATAGGTGTTCTAAGGACAAAACAGATTGCTTTCTTAGATTATTTTGTCGATCGCTTACAACTATAAACTGACAAATATACCCAAAAGATTAGCAATGACACTATACTTTCGAACAACGCCGCATTGAAACTATGCGCCAATTACTATAAACACATTAAAAAGGTTTGGCTTGTAGGTAGTCAATTGACAGACAGATCTCGACGAATTGAGTGCATAAAAGGAAAGCTAGAGGTCAGATTCGCATAGAATACGCATATGATAACTACAAGTAAGAAGGTGATATTTATATACCAGCACAAATAGTGTCAAGTGCTAAACATGAGGTTAGAACGGCGAATTTCATTTGGTAGTTAAATGTGGAGGAGGAAAAGGAAGTCATGAAATGACTGGTTACATAAGACTTGTGCTAGTGCATGCATTCGTACTTTGACGTATCAAATCCAAAGCATATGTAGACTAAATTAGGTTAAAAACTGTCCCTCGTTTGCTTGATGGAGGAAAAACATATTTGTATTATGGTGGAGTGATTACTTATGATCATGACATAAGTGCAATCTAATCAACTTAGCAACGCAGCTCGATTCGAACTGGAAATCCAAACCAGTGTTGCCAACCCCATATAACACCATCAAATTAAGTTAATTCATTCGCCAACCAGAGAAGCATTATCAAGTCAGGATAGCATTCAACCATAGATGGTCATCGACCGGACTTTTTTCCCTATGGTTTCACCATTTGGCATTTTCCGCGAGTAGTGCTTATGATTTTCTAGCTTCAGATTTATATCCACCTTATCTTCTAGTCATCTTCAACAGGGCCAATTACTAACCTCAACTAAAAAATATGTATTACTGTAGTACAGATTCCTTATGACGTGGGGGCTGATGTGCGTGCTTCCTGCTTTGGTTTTGATTTGCATTACTAGCGATTCTTTATAAAATATCCATATGCGTCACTTTCAATGAAAACTTTCGCTGTTTGCAAGCTTGCTAAACTTACTCAAAAATAAAATAGACCTTCATTATACTCAAAACAAAATCTTGAGTTTGAATTAATTCAATATATTCTTAATTTTTTATCTTTGTCCTATTCTAATTCTCAACTTACTCTCATATTTTTGCTTTGCCTCTTTTCTCATTCGTAATTTAATTGAAGAAAACTCACAATAACATTATTTCTAATTTCTATTATAATGCAATGTCAATTTTTCGCATGCTTTTCCATATGTAGTTGATATATAGAGTCCGTTACCGTACCGTATAGTATTTGGCCCTATTTATAAAGGCACAGAAGGCTTTTTTCATTCGGGGTTGGTCAAGCATTATATTTTGGGAATGAAACATTGCTTGGTGGCGGTTGCTACGTGGTTTATTATTTTATTTTAGAAACACTGCAAAGAGTAAAAAGCTGAGAACGACGACCTTGGACGACCACCTCGTCACATATTCGCCACCCACTCCGTCCCATAATCGGGCAAGAAAGGAAGAGACCTAGCGAGCCAAAGTCGGAAGGTTAATGGCGAACGAAAATCCAGCTGATCTCGGTGGTCACAGGTAAGCTTCAACGACCTCAGACCGAATCTCAATTACTGTAGTGCAGTGCTTAAAATCATGCCAAAATCTTGAGATCCTTTTCCCTGTTCCTATCTCTGATCATGCCCACTGCGTATGTTACTTTACGTGAAAGATGTTTTACTGGGAAAAAGCATGCACTCTACGTAAATCCAGTGAACGAGCTGATGCGTTCTGGACTCGTACTGGTTGACGCGTTTTGGTCTATTGAGAGAGGCGTCTTTCACCTGACGGTACAAAATGACCCTGTTTCTCTCATTTAGACTTTGAGAGTCGGATTGAAACATCAAGTTTGTACCACCCAGATTTCTTCGTCTGCTCTTTTTTCCTTTCTGTAGATTGATCCAGGTTCTTGTTCTCAGAACAGGGTCTGGGCCCTCTGAACAGAGGATGATGGGTGTAACCCATAACATAGTATATTCAGTGGATGTCGTCAAATAGTAAGATTGTTTCTCGTAGTTATTGACCCTTTTGCGTCGTCGAAGCAGCAAATTGTACCCCACAAAATTTTCCCTATTCTTTTTCCTTTTTATAGATTGATCCAGGTTCTTGTTCTCCATTTTCATAAGCCTCAGAACAGGGCGTAGAACAGGGCGTGGGCCCTACTCAAAACAGAGGATGATGGGTGTTACCCATAACAGAGTATATTCAGTGGATGTCGTCGAAATAGTAAGATTGTTTCTCGTAGTTATTGATCCTTTGTGCACGTCAATTGGCAAATTTTCATGATATGAATTTGGAATGGAATTCAGTTGTATTCATAGCAGGAATGATACCTTTCAAGTTTGAATGCCATTAAAACAGCTGGTCTTGTCTGAGGAGAGTGAAATACCATGATAATTGTCATTTCTTTTTGAAATTCAGAAAGTTGGGAATGATGTGAACCTTCTTCCCAAGTTACCGGGTGAGAAATTCATTACATTGATGGAAGAGACAAGACTGTATATCCACGGTCTCTTTCTATTGTCAAAAGAAACCCATGCTAAGGAAAAGATAGACCTGCAATTAGCTATACTCTGTTTCTACCCAGTAAGCACGGAGACTTACCAAGTAGTTTCGTGCGTCTGGGTGGAGGCTTTGTTTTGTGAACAAGTGCTGTTAGAGTAGGTCGGGATAGATTTGTAGCTGTTAAAGAGGTATTATCCCCTTGTACCGTGATCTTACATTTTATACATAAGATGGGCTATACACTCCCGCAGTCCAAACATAGGTTAGACTCCGACAATGTTGCACTAGAAGCTTGGCATCATGCCGCCCATTAAATTTCTTTTGAAGTTAAATTGGTAGTTCTTGATGTGTTTATGCAATTATATTAGTTAGTAGCATTGAGAACTGCTTGATGTTCATTGTAGATTCATATCTAGATAGCTTCTGGAAAAATTGTCCTTTTATAAGATGCAAAAGAGCACACAGCTTGAGCTTAAGCTGTCATTTAACAAGTAGTTTGTTAATTTTGATTCTTAGACATGAAGCAGAGCATGGAACTCAAATTGCTGCAACATATAACCAGCATCTTGATTCTCTGGAGGAGTGCTTGCTTCAAGCCATGAGGGACATGTGTGGCTATACAGGTCCAACCAACATTATCAGGGCGCCAATCATGCTTATCCACATGATTGTCAAAACCGTCCGACAGAAATTAATTTTTGAGATGGGACGACAAGATATAGACCCAAGGCTTCAACTTATGTACGCTCTTATCACGGTTGCTCTAGGATGTGTCTCGTGCAGCTTACTGATGTACATGCTGCTTGGTGACATGCCTTGGCTGATCATTGTTCCTTGCATCTTGATGTTGATAATCCCATCAAACCCAAGGATTAATTAGAAAATGGTGACGATTTTGAATTTCCTCTTGTTGTTATTGGCCCTTTGCAAATGTGGCTTTGATGTGTGTCCTACCAATGCTGGCTTGGACCGGAACCTTGTGATGTATTATTATTACCTGGAACATCTTTTATATCACAAAGTAGAATAAATGACAATAATAAAGACAGTTAAAAATATGTCTCGAGTTTGAAGTGAAAATTTATTTTAAGTAAGTTTTTTGGTTAGAGCAGATTTCCTAGTTTGATTAAGTTTTTTAGAAGAGTTTTTTTTATGGATTCAAATACATTAAATGTAGGGGGTTGTCCACGCCTTTGTAAAGAAGTAAGAGCAGGCCTATTCATGAATTACACCATGAAGCAATCGAGAATATTGAAACGGATTAATTCTTGTGGGTTAGACTCTTTTTATTCATTTATGCGATGGAGAGATTGTTTCATGAAAAATTGTTAAGGTTAAACACTATGTAAATTATTAATATAATTGAGACTTATGAAACACGAGAGTGGTTAAGTAGTTTGATTATGGTTGTAATTTCCATTATCACATGATATTTCAATACAGAAATGACAATTTTGACCATGGTCATAACTAGGTCCTCATATCCCAACCTCAGCAATAATCTGCACACTATCTTCACATGTACCCCAATTTAAAAATGAAAGCAACTAAGCCCAACGTACTCCTTTACAGAAAGGAAGCATGCATGTAATGAATGAGAAAAGGAAGTAACCGGCCACACAAATTCTTCAACGAAAGATTTACGTATTTGAGAACAGAGCCAATTCACGTTAGGAAAGTGAGACGCACGACTTTATGAATGTTGAGGCATAATTAGAATAAACAAAAAAGTGAGACAGAGTAATTTTGCTTCAATATAAATATAAATATGCAATAGGGAAAATTACCAAAAAAAGTCCTAAACTTTTAATCCTATCAATTGAGTCCTAAATATTATAACAGTTTGTCAATGTAGTTCATTAAGTAGTTTTGATGGAAAATCACTAATGTATGTTAGTCTATGTGACACGATTGACATTGAGATGGAGAATTTTTATAATTTTTTTTATTATATTTTCTTTTTTTTTTTCTTTTTTTCCTTTCTTCCTTCGCCGATCACTAGGCCTCAACGATGGCTAACCACAAGCAACGATTGGCAAGGGTCCCCTCACTAGTCTCTGGTGAGGGTAACCCTTGTCAATTGTCGCCTTTGGTTGGTCATGGGCTATCTTTGAGGCTTGATAACTGGGGGAGAAAGAATGAATAAAGAAAGAAAGGAAAAAGAGGAAAATATTTAAAAAATTGTAAAAATTGCAAAAATTGCCTGCATCAATGTTGGCTAACCATGGTCAACATCCACGCATCGATTTCTAGTTAAAATTAGCTAGATAAACTGTCAACGGTTAATGACTAAATTTGTATAATTGAAAGGTTGGTTTAAGACCGAATTCACATAAGTGTAATAAATTTATAACTTTTTTACTAAAGGATTGGAGTTTCAGAATCTTGGACTAGCCCACGCTATCGACGATAGGATCTGTTAGCGAGCATAAAGGGCTGCGACATCCGTTTGACCCATAGTTCCTCTGTCCTTTTACTCTGAACTTGTAGGCTTTATGGGTCACACTGGGGCAATGCCATATATCCGTTTGACAGATCTCACAGAGAAGCTCATCTCCATGGATACATACGACGTGAAAATGCTTATCACCGCATTTTGCAGTCATTTTCTCTCAATGAACACATCAATTTCAAGACTTCATTTCTGCTTGGTTCTATAGAATTGGAGCGAGATTATTCTTAGAGGGAAAAATGAATTCTCTAATACTTCCATCTATGCCCACAAGTTTGCCATCTCAACAATCAAATTCACCATTTCCAATATAATGAATTTAGAGCACCATCCACGCAACTAGAAGGCCTTCACCAATGAAGCACTGCACAGTCCATTGAACTTTTGACGCATTGATGTGTGGTAATAGCACACTTAAAATAATCAATGTTTGTAATAGTTGTTCTAATTATTTTGTTAGTTGCTTACAACTATAAACTATAGAATAATTCCAGTAAGAAAAGCAACACACCGTACCTTCAAAAGAAGGTTGAATGAACCTTAGCGCCAGATACTATAAATATATCAAAGGTGTCCTTCTTGAAGGTAATCAATTGATAGGCAGATCTTGATAAATTTAGTGTGTGAAAGGAAAGCTGGAAGTTTTATTGGAATAACAGAATTTTAACCTGATATCTACAAGTAAAAAGTGATATTTGTATACAAATCAATATTATATCTAATCCAGTTTCAAATCGGCACAAAATGGTGCCAAGCGCAAAACATGACTTTAGAACTTAGAACTTTATGTTGTTATTTGGTAATTAGACGCGATGAAGCAAAAGTAAGTCATGAAAAAGCAGGGAAAAGTGTTAAAAAAAGTCATACATCTTTTGTATTTGTGCCAATTTAGTTCTAAACTTTTTGCTGGTGCCAATTTAGTCTTAAACATTTTTATTAGTGCCAATTCAGTTCTTTTCGGCTAATTTTGCCTAGATTTTGCTGACTGGCACTAGTCAATTGCGTGACATGATCAACATTGATGTAAACAACTTTTAATAATATTTTAAAGGAAAAAATTAAATAAAAAATTCAAAAATATTAAAAAATAATATTAAAAGTTATTCATTTCAGCTTTGATTATGCCACATCACCGACCAGCACTCAGCCAACAAAACCTAGCCAAAATTAGCCGGAAAGGACTGAATTGGCACTAAGTGAAAATGTTTAGGACTAAATTGGTAATAACAAAAGGTTTATGACTGAATTGACATTAACAAAAGGTTTATGACTAAATTGACACAAATGCAAAAGATTTAAGACTTTTTAACACTTTTCCCTAAAAAGTATGGTTATGTAAGAGTTATGCAAGTGAACAAAATCATGCTTTCACTCGTTGGGTGTTGCAAAACGCCATACAACACCAATCAAAGTAACTGGACAAACCAGGAAAGCATTACCAAGACTGAATAACAGCACCCATAGAATGTTATCTGTAGGTTTTTTTCCTATGGTTTAACCATTCGGCATTTTCCGTGGCACTGATAGATCTGCTGATTAAAGCTGTGAATCACCTTAGTCTTAGGATGTAATGACTTTAAATCACCCTATCAACAGTATTAAATTCTTTCACTGACATCAGATTTATGGACGTCAAGTTGTAATCATCGTCAACAGGGCTAATCACAAAATTGGTTAACAAATTTCTGCTTCCAATCCACCACCAAAAACTTCATGACTTGGCGATTGGATGAAGGAGACGCAAATTTCTCAATCGGACACCATATCGAGCAAAATGAGCCAATAATTAGCATGGCACAGCATCTAAACTAAGCATCACTCATCGGGGCAGAAATAAGTTACTCCTTAGCAGTTCACTCGATGGATGGAAGCTGAGGAATGATTGACATGGATTTCAGTGGCGACCGCGAACTTTTTGACCGGAGTTGCGGGCGAGAGAGACGGAGAGAAGAAGAAATTGATTCACCTGGGTAGGAGAAGCTGGAATAGCAAGGTCGTTTCTCACGTGTGAGGGGCAAGTGATTGAGCGACCAGAGATCTCAGCAGAGGGTGAACTCCGTGTTTTTTTTAATTATGCATTCGCCCTTACACCCCTCTGCGACAGCAGAGATGTCGCAGTTGGAACCAATTTGTTTATGGACCCAATTTGTCACAAGATGATAAATGATGACCAAAGTTGAATGGCGGCAATAGTAAAGGGATTAATTTGTAATTTTTCCCTTGTATATTTTCAATACATTATTGTTCTCTTTTCTCAAAGATCAATATTAATTTTTGTCCGATATAAAACATTAATCGTCTAATTAATAGTAAACTTGCAAGTCACCTGACTAGTTTTCTATTTCAATTAAAATAATAGCTAAAGGAAGAAAAGATAATATTAGGGATACTAAGACTACTTGGTTGAATTTGAATTACTGTGATGCGATAAATTGTAAGTAAATATTCAAATAAATCTCACTAAACATCTTAAAATAAATAAAACCACTAACACCAAAAAGTTAGAATTCCAAGTCCAAATCTTTTCTTCCAATCTCGAAGATTAATTTTTGCCATGCGATTTTGACTGCAGTGTACATAAGCATGATTGGTGCTCCGGCAATGTTTGTCGAACCGATGTGGGTACATGTCCTTGATGGATAAGAGCAAGGACTCCTCCATGGAATCAAGATGCTAATTATAAATTCTAGCAATTTGAGCTTCGAACCTCCTTTGTATCTAAAAATTAAAATCAATAAGCTACTTCGTTGTATATCAACCACATTTCTAAGGTGCTTCCAACACAAAATATGTCTTGATACTCTCCTTGTATTTAAATTAGATCTCGCACGTGAAATATGAAATGTAAGGATTCAACCTCTTTAGGCATCATAAAAGATGACAAATTTCCTAATAGCTAAAGATATTGAGATATGAATCTAAATTGAACATCATGCATTTTTCTTATATCTCCATGTACCCACACGAACACATCCAGAACTGCAAGTTTAGTTTCGAAAGGATACTTGATGCGTGGTATAAATCCAAGCTTCTTGAGTCCGTACATCATTGCATTGTAGGTAGGGACGGCCTGTTTTAACAGTGGGTGCATTAATATAATGACATTAATTGATCAGGATTTAATGAGTTCCGCTTTGTTATTTTGAGTTATAAAAAATTAATAAAATTGCTTCAAATTTAGTCAAAACATAATGTGAGTTCTCATGGGTCATGGATAGTTAATATATATATATATATATATATATATATATATATATATATATATCAAATAACAAGAAAAAAAACTAAAATTTATAACAAGAATTCACAATAACTAAGCGAAAAAAAAAAAAAAAAAAAGAAAAAAAAAAAAAAAAAAGACCGACGGGTCAGAGGACTTACACCATTGACCTCGATGGTTAAACTCTAATGTGGAGGAGGCCAATAGATAACATTTAATTAAGTTTTGACCAATATTCTTAGCAGTCGAATAATTAAGAGTCCTATCTTTTTTAGTTACCAGGAAAATCAAAACCACCTATATCATATTCCCCAACCTCACTCCTATAGCATATAGTAGCATTCGAAGTGTAGTTATTCCTGGGTCCATGGCATAAATATGAAAAACTTCACATTTGAGGTCTATGGGAGGTTTATGGAGTGAGTTTTTCATACTAAAAAAACTCACTTCCTGATAATAAACCCCCAGAAAGAAAAAAGAAACAAAGAAATCAAATCAAATAAAAAAGAAAAACTAATCATCATGGCGAGCTGCTCAGAAGTGCATCAAGTAATATCGAGGTCCGAGGCGAGCATTCACAGTTAATTTCTTTAGACCATTTTTCTTATGTTAAGTGCATTTACACTCTCATTTTATCACCTGTCGATAAAATTCAGGTATCGATTTTATTATTGAGCTATTTTTTAAAAAGGAATGATTGTTGACACTTGAATTGATGACTTTGACACTTGAATTTCAGTCATCAATTCAAGTGTAGAAATATAACAACAAAAAGGACAACAAAAAAGAAATAGATAAATAATGGGCAATTCAATAAACGAAGAAAAAAAATAGAGAGAGCAATTCGGATTCTTTGGTAAAAGGGGTACCTAGACCTTTTAAACCAACCCATCTCACATGGCCCATAAAAATAAAAATCTCAGTTCATGCTTAAAACAGGTTAAGGTGGGCTCATTTAAAAAAAAAAAAAAAAAATCTCGCCCATTAGAACATCTCATGGACTAGCTTTCGATGTCGAACGAAATATGAACTAGTAAAAGTTCGAATTAAAAACTCAGGTAAGCTTGTAACTAGCTTACATGAGTTTTTACCTGAGTTTTTAATTCAAATTGAAAGCTAGTTCGATTTCCTGAGTTTTTTAGTACGAACTAGTAAAAGTTTGAATTAAAAACTCAGGTATGCTTGTAACTAGCTTACCTGAGTTTTTAATTTGAAGAAAACTCAGGTCGCTTGGTATGCTTGTAAGTTGTAACTAGCTTGCCCGACTTTCTAATTGGAACAGACCTGAGTTTTTAATTCGATTTATGTTTGGCATGCTTGTAACTAGCTTACCTGAATTTTTAATTCGAACAAAACTCAGGTGAAAACTTGGGTAGCTTGGTACGCCTTGGTACGCTTATAATTTGCTTACGCGACTTTCTAATTAGAGCAGACCTGAGTTTTTAATTCGATTTATGTTTGGCATGCTTGTAACTAGCTTGCCTGAGTGTTTAATTCGACAGTTCGAATTAAAAACTCAGGCAAGCCAGACTACATGAAATTTTTCATAGTTAAGGTCTGCGACACCCCCACCCTGTTCTCATTTTCAGCCAAGCAAGGAAGAGATTAGTGAGGCAAATTTGGAAAGTTAATGGCGAACAATAATCCAGCTGATCGCGGTGGTAGGAGGTAAGTTTCGCTGACCTCAAACACATCTTAACCAGCCCAGCCTCCGTCAGTAAGTTGGAGGATTGCAAGTAAAATAATGCCAAAATCTTGATATCCTTTCCTGTTCCTATCTTTGATCATGGTTGCTGTGTATATTCCATGACGTGAATGCCGTTTACTGTAAAAAAAACCTGCACTCTAAGTAAATCAGGTGAACTTGTTGATGCCTTCTGAACTCGTATTGCTCAATACTTAAGAGCCCAATTGGGGTTCTTTCACTTGCCTGTAGAAATGGCCTGTTCTTCGCCTTGGATAGTGAGAGTTGGATCAGAACACCACTTTGTATACCCGGATTTTTTCCTCTCTTTTTTTTTTTTTTTTTTTTTTTTTTTTTTTTATTTTTATTGAGGCTTGAGACAGTTTTTGTTTTTGTTTTCCTCGATGTTCATGATGACTCAACTTTCAAAGAGCAGAAATGGCTCTACTCAGAGCAGAGCAGGTACTTAAAGCCATGTCTGGTGGATGTGTAAAATGGCTTGTTTATCGCATTTTCTAGAAGTGGGTACTTAGGTTGGATCACCCTCATTTTGTCTTCTATCATTTCGCCAATTGATCCAGATTTTAATTCTCAATCTTCACAAAAAATCGACCCTCAGAACAGAGCATGCTGGCTCGTGCTCATAAAGAGTTATATTCAGTGGCAAAAAGAAAGGATGTTTCTTGTTGTCACTGACCGTTTCTTTATGCGAATGGGTAAATTTTCATGAATCCATTTGTTAATTGAATACAGTTGCTCTCAAATATGATTCATGTCAAAATGGCAGATTTTGCCATAATAACTGTCGTCTCTCTTATATTAATCACGAAGTTGTAAAGGATGGGAATCATCTCCTAAATTTACCGGGTGAGAAAATTCCCTCACATCATCGATGAAGGGACACGACTGTATATATAATATGTTCGTTTCTTTTGTCAAGAGAGACTATTATAAAGAACAACGTACTAATTGAAAATCTCACTAGCTTTTCCTCATAAGAAAAGCTAAGACCTGCAATTAGCTTTACTCTGTTTCTACCCAGTAAGCACGGGACGTGCCAAGTGGTTTTGTGCGTCTTGGTGGTTTTATTTTGTGGATAAGTGCTGTTAGAGTGGTTGTTAGGGAAGCATCCCCTAGTACTCTGATGTTATTTTTTATCCCGAAAGAAAGTTTTCACTAGCTTAATTGGCCGTGGATGAATAGATGGGTTACACTCCTGCAGTGCATACATAGTTTAAAATCCTGCAGCGCATAGTCTTGTTAACTACACTTGGCATCATACCCTGCAATGAATTTCCTTTGAACTTAAATTGGGAGATTTTAATAGCTTTTGGATGGACTATCGTCTTTTATAATGCAGAAAGAGCTCAAAACTTGAGCTTTTGCAAAAAAATTGTCGCCTAACACGTAGCTTGTTGATTTTAATTCCAAGACGTGGGGCAGAGCTTGCGGATCAAATTGCTGCAATTATCCCACGTCTTAATTCGCTGGAGGAGCACCTGATTGAAGCCCTCCGGTACACGGATGTTCTGGGCAACACTACCCATGCAAAAATTATGCAGATCTACATAGTGCTCAAATTCGTCACGATGAGAGGGCAAAATATAGACTCAAGGTTTCGATGTGCATTCACCATCATTACTGTTGCTCTGAAATGTGTCAAGTGTGGCCTATTGATGTACATTCTGTTTGGTGACATGCCTCAGCTGATTTTCATCCTCTCTGTCTTGATGGCATTCACATTCATCGTGAATTAGACAATGGTGATGGTTTCCAGTCTCCGGATGTTGTGGTTTGCTCTTTTGAAGGTTGTTTGTTGTTTGTTTAGACATGATGTGAATTAGACAATTGTGATAGTTTCGAGATCTCTGGATGTTGTGGTTTGCCATTTTTGAAGTTGTTCGTTATTTGCTCAGACATTAACCTTGTGTTGTACTATTATTACTTTGAACTACTTTGACATTACAATGCTTTGATTTTATCACTACTGTTGTTTTTGAGATTAGTTTATCAAAATTACGCAGTATTTTTTATTTTCATACATTACTTGCTAATATAACTAGGTACTCATCCCTAGTGCATGGTTGTGGATCGAAAACAACGGCCATTTGTGCATGTTATGTGATTTACTACATCACTCACGATAAAAAAGAACATGAACAAAGCTGATTGAGATTTAGATTCTTAAATCTACGAAAAGAGCTGCTTTTTCCCGTTATGAAAAGAGTACACAGAATGTGCAAAAAAAAAAAAAAACTTAAATTTATGGAAGTCAAATATAAAAATAAATATTACTATAATTAAAAAATTAAATGATTGTAAGATATATGTTCAACGTTAATGAGATATTTAGAGGATTATATCTTAACCATTTTTAAACGACAAATTTGTCCATTTTGTTCACAATGCTATATCTAAGAAAAAGGCAAGCATTTCATAAAGCTTTTCTATAAAAGGTTAAGGTTGAAATCTTCATTGAATTTGTTCTCTATACAGTAGAGATTAACGGTACTCATTCTATGGAAATTTGATTAAATTCCTTCTTCTAGCATGGGCCATTGACATATTTTCTCTAGTATGGGCCTACTTCGTTTTCTAGCATGGACCACTCTACGGAAATTTGATTAAGTTGCTTCTTGAGATTATGGAGAAGCTCATCTCCTTGAACACAGTTTCGAGACTTTATTTCTGCTGGTTTTTCCATAGAATTGGCGCGAGATCATTCTTAGGGTGGAAAAAGGAATACTTTGACTCTTCAATCTATGCCCACAAGTTTGCAATCTTAACCATCAAATACACCATTTCCAACATAATGAATTCAGAGCACTATACACCCAACTGAAAAGGCCTTTACCATTGACGCACTATAGAGGCCCTGTTTGGTTCAGCATTCCCAAGGGGCTTTCAGCCCCGAAAGCCCATTGGGAAAAAAATTTTGTGTTTGGTTCAGTATTTGGAGGTGTCCTCGGCCAAATGCGACCTTTGAAATGTTGAAAGCCCAAAGTGGGGACTTGCTTTAGGCATTCAGCATTTGTGGAATGCTAGTCCTCTTATTGATGAATTTCTTTTTTTTGGACATATATGACCATGTTTAATTTTCTAAAAGAGGACCTCCCTTTTTATATGCGGTGCTTACTCAAAAAAACTTGCATCCACAATTGGTCACTTCACCATCCACCGAATAAGTTCACCTTTTTTTTTTATCATTTTTATCTTTTGACAATCAATAGCCCAACTTTTTATCAACACATTAGAATGATCATTAATTAACGAAGATGATTAATACTACAATAATTTTAAAAAATTATTCAAAGTTGAAAACAAACCTAAAAAAACCCTAGGTCAAAAGTTGAGCTTTGCATCTAATCTATAATCAAATTTTTTTAATATAATTTTTAAATAAATTTACTAATACATATCTTTTACATTACTCTCAACATGAAAATGTAAAAGGTTATATAGTCATTGTTTCTCTTTTGCAATTTTAAAAATATTAAAACTAAAAAACTTAATTTGGTCACACCAAAGGGCTTTTCAAATATATGTTTACCAAACAGTCTTGCATTTCCCTAAAGAGTCCATTGTATTTTAGTTTTGATTTGCATTCTCCCAAGCATTTCCCCAAAACCGATGTCCATTGAAGTTTTGAGGCATTGATGTCTGGCAACTGCACACTCAAATAATCAATATCAGACTGCTTGTGCCGATTAGTTTGTTAGTTGTTAAAAGTATTAACTGTCAAGCTATTCTAGTAAGATGAACAATGACATCGTACCTTCAAAAGAAGGTTGCATTGAACATGTGCGCTAGATACCTTATGAATATATCAAAGAGGTCTAGCTTGAAGGTAATTAGATATTGACGAGTTGAGTCCGTGATAGGAAAGCTAGAGGTTTTATAAGAATATAATAATCTTAATATGATATTTATTCCAAATGAGCACAAATGATGCCGATTGCCAAACATGAGCTTAGAAATTAGAACTTCTAGTGGTATTTGGTAATTAAATGCGATGAAGCAAAAGTAAATCATGAAAAAGTATGGTCATTTAAGAGTTATGCAAGCGACAATCGCGCTTTAGCTTATTGAGTTTTGCAAAACTCCATGCAACACCATCAAATTAACTAGGCAAACCGGGAAAGCATCACCAAGACTAAATGGTAGCACCCATAGAATGTTATCCGTAGGTTTTTTCCTATGGTTTAACCATTCGGCATTTTCTGCGATTAGCATTGATAGGTCTACTGGCTAAAGCTGTGAAATGCCTTAGTCTTAGGATGTAATGACTTTGAATCACCCTATCGACAGGATTAGATTCTTTCAGTGACTTCAGATTTATGCACATCAAGTTGTAATTATTGTCAACAGGGCTAATCACAAACTTGATAACAAATTTCTGTCTCCAATCTACCACCAAAAGCTTCATGACCTGGCAATCAGTTGAAGGAGACTCAAATTTCTCAATCGGACATTCCTAACACAGCATTGCATCTAAACTAAGCATCACTCATCAGGGCACGAAAAAGCAACTACTTAGCTTTTCACTTGATGGATGAAGCTGAGGAAGGATTGGCATGGATTTCAGTGGGGACCGCGAACTTTTTGACAGGAGTTGTGGGTGAGAAAGACGGAGAAGAAGAAGATATGGAGAAGAAATTGATTCAGCTGGGAAGGAGAAGCTTGAATAGCAAGGTCGTTTCTCACGTGTGAGAGGCAAGTGATCGAGCGACCAAAGGCCTCCGCACAGGGGTAACTCCATTTTTTCTATCATGCATCGGCACTTACACGCCTCTGCGACGGCAGAGATGTCTGCACTTGAAACCAAGAAATTAGTACCTAAAGGAAAAATCAAAAGACATATAAACCATCAAGTTTTGCACTGATATTTTTAGCTAGCATACTTTACTAGCATCTTGCATCAAATTTGATAAATAAAAAATTTATCATCTGAACTTAAAACCTCCCTAAGCTAGTATTATACAGACTTAATTCGAAGGTGCCATATATTTCCAAATTTTCGATGACAGTCCATCTTCCTTTTTTTTTTTTTTTTTTTTTTTCACATATATCTAGCGCAAAGGTAACATTGCCATGGGCCTTTACAATTGTGATTGTGAAGATATGCATAGCACGTTTTGGTATCTGAGCAGATAACTAGCATCCTGTCATCTAATAAAACCAGTTATGCACTGATTGCATGAAAGCTACTCTTTGCATCTGAGCTAGTTGCATAAACAAAATTGAAGTGAAGCGTGGAAAAAAAAAATGGATTAGAAAGTAAAATACAAAAGAGCATTTAGAATTTACTTACCCGCCGGCCTTCTGAAAGTACAAATGGATGTCAACTTCACATCCGTCACAGATGCAATAAATGCCTGGATTTCCATGAGATGAACAAAGGTTAAATAGTATCATGTTCACTGGAAGACACAAGGAAAAACTTCAACAGAATAGATGTTCCTGGATGTGACTTCAATAACATAACTGCGATTATGTGGACTCATTTTATGGCAATGGCGATGTGTTTGAAAGTAAAGTAATATATTCAAGAACTTTTAGTTGCCTTTATGACTCAAATGTCTTGATACCTTTAACTCTTTGACAGAAAAGTCAAGTCTACCAGCTTGACTCTATGAGTTTACTGCACAAACTCTTCCGCCTGATGTATCCACGGCTAAGTGCAGCAAAGAATTGTTCACTGCAACCAAAATCTGAACCATGATATTCTTCTCCATATTCAGTCAGAGAGAGTAAAACTGGCGTCTAACTTTGGTAGGATCAATGTAGCTTCGAAACTCAACAGCATTCCCACCAAATTCTCTCACAACATCAGAAGGTATGGAGCTGAGTTCAGTTGCAATGAGAGTAATTTCCTGAAGGATGACTGAAAATATGCAAGCAAGTTCAGATGACAAGGCCTCCCTAAAATATTTGCTAGGGCATCGTTTTCTATCCAGAGATAGTTGTTGTACGTCGGGTCAACATTTCAAGCTATCCAGTGTGTTTTCTTAATGCCTGCATACATATGGCAAGACTTGGCTTAAACCTATACATGTATGCATTAACAAAAAACTCACGGTTGGTGCAGTGACCTAAACAGGTATCTCTGCATGGCGCAGCTTCTTATCAAATTAATGCAAGTTTGACAGGCGCCAGCCTCAGTTAGAAAACATATTGAATGATACGTAGTTAACATGATTGAGTCAGAGACTCAAAATGGTAAGTGGCCTACAAAATAGAAGTGAAAGTGGTAGACATTGGGATCTAATTTGACATAAAATTCCTACTGTTATTCTGAATCCATCAGCTTTATAAGTCAAATTGATGCCCTGCGAGTTCACACTGCTTTTGCATGATGAGAAAATGGACGGGCTCGTCTCCATGGGCACATGTGACGCAATGATGCTTATCACAGCAGTTTGCAGTCCTTTTCCACAATGAATATGTTATTTTCAAGATTTCATTTCTGCTGATTTTTACATAGAATTGGAGCGTAGTATTTTTAGGAAGAAAAAGGAATCCTCTAATTCTTCCATCTATGCCCACAAATTTGTAATTTTAACTGTAGAAAACACCATTTCCAACATAATGAACTTAGAGCACTATGCAAACAGCTGAAAGGTCTTTACTGTTGAAGAGCTGCAGAGTCCTTTGAATTTTAGATGCACGTCGGGTCACTGCACACTCAAATAATCAAAATGTTTGCAATAGGTGCTTTAAGGACAGAGCAGACTAATTACACATATTATTTTGTCAGTCACTTACAACTATAAACTAACAGATATATTAGAAAGATGAGCAATGACACTAAACCTCTCAAAGAGCGCTACATTGAACCTGTTTGCCTTATACTATAAACACATCCAAGAGGTTTGGCTTGAAGGCAATCAAATGCTAGGCAGATCTTGATGTATTAAGTGCATGAAAGGAAAGCTGGAGGTTGAATACGAATATTAGAATCTTAATGAGAGATCTACAAGAAAGAAGGTTATACTTGTGCACAAATCAATATTAATTCTATTCTAGTTTCAAATTAGCACAAATAGTGCCAAGTGCCGCACACGAGCTTAGAACTTGGATTTTGTTATTTGGCAGTCAAATGCGACGAAGCAAAAGGAAGCCATGGAAAAGTATGTTCATATCAGAGTTCTGCAAGCAAATTCAATCGTTCTTTCACTTATTGAGTGTTGCAAAACTCCATAAAAAACCATCAAAGTAACTAGACAAACCAAGAAAGCATCATCAAGACAGAGAGCAGGACCCTATCGAAGGTTATCTATAGGTTGTTCTTTCTTATGGTTATCCCATTCCACATTTTCTGCGCGAATCACTGATGGTTCTCTAAGCAATAGCAGTGAATTGCCTTAGTTTTATCATATAACAATTTTGAATCACCCTATCGATAGTATTAGATGCTTTAAATGACTTATGTATGCACATCAAGTTCTAATCATCATAGGTTAACGAATTTCTAATTCAAATCCACTGCCACAATTTTCATACACTGGGCAACCGGTTGAAGGACTCAAATTTCCCGATTGGACACTGTATAGACCAAAATGAGCCAATGCTTAACAGAGCATAGCATCTAAACTAAGCATCACTCATCAGGGCTCGAATAAGCGACTTCTTAGCTATTTCACTCGATGGATGAAGCTGAGGAATGATCGACATGGATTTCAGTGGCGATCCATGAACTTTTTGACCGGGGCTGCGGTTGAGAGAGAGCGGAGGAAGGAGAAGCTTGGATGGCGAGGTCATTGCCGTCGCGGGAGAGCAAGTGATGGAGCGAACGAAGGTCTTCAAGGCGTTGCCGCTCAGGGTGGTCTCCATATTATATATTTTTTTCCGTTGGCACGTGGTAGAGGTGGCAAATGGGTGGGTTGGATCGGGTATGGGTCGGGTTGAAAATGGGTCGACCCATATTTGACCCATTTAACCCGTTTTGACCCATATTATTGTAGTGTAAATTATATGACCCATACCCGACCCGACCCATATCCGATCCATACCCGACCCGACCCATATTATCGAAACACATTTATATTTAACTCAATTTAGTTACTTAAATAAAAACTTCACACCAAATTTAAAAAGTAAATAAAATAAAAAATGTGAAAAACCTTTAAATTAAAATACTTTTGAAGAACTCTTAATAAGAAAAAGTTTGATGAGCTAATAATTGACATGAAAATAATATTTGTTTAAAACAAATCTTCTTGAATGCAAGAATGCATAGCTTCTTAATTGTAATTGTTTTTAATTTTGGTTGTTTCATTGATTTTAGTTCACCAAGTTAAAAATTACATTATGATGTTTTGAATTTCTATTTATCAATCTAAACAGCATCGAGCTTTGTCTAAAAGTACTTCTCTAGTATGGATATCTATCTACCAAATATCATTAAAATAATCAACTTTTTTATTATTTTAAATTATTTTGAAATTATTATTATTATTTATTTTATTTTCTTCTTTTCTTCTTTTCTCTTTTCTTCCTTTTTCCTCCTCCTTCTTCTCCATCGTTACTCCGTCGACGGTGACCGGCCAAGCCGCGCCGGCGAGATCATGGCTCCGCCCGTCCGTGCGAGCCCGAGCCGCCGAGCTCCGTCGCGGTCGGCCGATCCAGCGAGCCCGAGCTCGGCCATGGCCGGCAAGCTCGCGGCTCGCTCGATCCAAGCGAGCCCGAGCTCCGTCTCGGCCGACGAGCTCGCGGCTGGCCAGATCCAAGCGAGTCCGAGCTCGGCCATGGCTGGCGAGCTCGCGGCTTGCTCGATCCAGCGAGCCCGAGCTTCGTCGCGGCCGGCGAGCTCGCGGCCGCAAATCCAGGGCGAGCCCGAGCTCGGCCAAGGCCGGCGAGCTCGCGGCTCGCCCGAGCTCCGTCGAGGCGAGCCGCGGCGGCGAGGGACGGAGGCGAGCGGCGAAGGTGGGTCGAAAATGGGTCACTGTCATTGACGAAGCCGAAGCCAGCTGTCTGTCGAGATATGTTTTTACTTTTTAGGTTTTGAAAATGGGTCGAAAATGGGTCAAAACGTGTGACCCATTTTCGACCCATATAGAATAGAAGTTAAAACACTTTGACCCATTTTAGTTGGGCCATTACTTCTTCATGACCCATATACGACCCATAAGTGAAAAATATGGGTTTAAAAATGGGTTCATGACCCATTTTGCCACCTCTAGCGCGCGGGCTTGGGTTTTGGTATGGTAAAATGAAACGCGCGAAGGAATTAGGCAGTGAATTTTTTTCTTTTATGTTCTTGACTTATTTATGCATTTTGATCAAACGCTTTTGAGTTAGTTGAATCTATCGCTTTTGAGCACAATAATAATCCAATCTTTCTGATCTAAGTCAACCGCAGAATGTTCGGCTCATTTTTTCGTAAATGAAAGAAGCAGATTCACACCATGTCGCGTAAAACTATTTCAATAGATATTTTCATCAATTGATATAACACGTTAACTACCATTTTTTGCCCAAAAGATAAGACTACATCATGCGATGTTAACTGAAGTGAGTATGTTCGCTTTCCGATTTATCATGTTAGCTTTCCGATTTATCACCGGATAGCAGGAAATTAAAAAAAAAAAGTATTAATTATAATATATTAATAAAATGTGTAATATGAATAGTTTTATTTTCATACACAAGCAATATGAATAGTTTTATTTTCATACACAAGCTTTTATCATTGATAATATAATTGATTCATGATAGCATCATTTTGGAATTTTATCATAATATAAAGGATTAATAATACAAAAAAAAAAAAAAAAACCCACCCCATTGGTGGTCGCGTGGTTTGTGCTCAATCCCTCTACCGGAAGAGAGCGAGTTCAAATCCTCGCGTTCGCTTGTGCGACTAAACTGCGGTCCGTGGGAGGAGGGTCCCGCGCTGGTCGCCCGGAGTTTACGTCGCGCCGCCGCCACTGCATGCCAGCTTCCCTGGTCATCAAAAAAATAATAATACAAAAAAAAATCCCAAACTATGCCCATTGTGACATAAACATCCCCAACTTTTTTTTTGTCACTAAAACCCTAAACTTACCCATTGTAACACAAATATCCAAAAAAAAAAAAAGATGCCATAAAAACTTCCAAACTTATACCAATATGACAAATACGCCATGGATGCAACTAAAGTAGAAGTTATATATGTTACATATTATAAATTTGGGTTTTATTTTACACAAAAAAAAAATAGGAGATATATGTGTCACAGTGGACAAGTTAACGATTTTTAATGACACAAAAAAATTTTGGATTATTTTTGTTGCAGTAGATAAAGTTTAAAGATTTTTTGTTATATTTGCCCTAATATAAATTCGAACTTTTTCGCAATATATAAGAAAAATTAACGATAATTTGTACCCTATAGTTTTGTCCTTTATTATTGTTATTTTTTGGGTCATAGTTTTGTCATTTATTTTAAGACGTAAAAAGTTGTTTTGTGGGCAATTGGTCAAGGAAGAATCAATGTAGGGCCATTTCATTTTCAACCGCGATGATTCGGGATTCAAGGTGAGGCCGTTTGCGTATGAAACGTCAGCCCAGCTCATCGTGTCTCAGGGGGAGGGCGTTAGTGGATGGAGACTATATGATTCAGAAGGGTTGCGATGAACAGTACAGGAGGAGAAAAATCAAGAGGTCAAAGATGATGCCCATCATCATTTTGGGTGGGAAATTTTTTATTAAACGAAGGAAACCGCGAAGCCGTTAGGCGAATATGACAAAGGGACCCGAAGTAACTGAGAAGGAGAAGAAAGAACGACCCCCCCGTCTCGCCTATTTATTGTTTTTTTCTTCACTGTTGCCACCAAACCTCCCTCCGAACCCGTTCCTTCAAAGCTGTAGCTCCAAGCCTCTTCTTCCGCTGCTCTTTTCCCTCCGAACCTGTTCCTTCTAAACTCTTGATCCAAGCCTCTTCTTCTCCCACGGCTCTTTTCATTATCAAGAAGGAAGAGACGAGGCAAAGGCCGAGGTTAATGGCAATGGCGACCAACGGTCCAGCTGATGACGGTGGTCGGAGGTACACTTCTGAGTCCTCAATCATGTATGAACTACTGTAAGTGCAGTCTCCGTCTGTAAGTTGGAGGATTGCGAGTGAAAGCATGCCAAAATCTTGATTTATTTTCTTGTTCGTATCTCTGACCATATCCACTGTATACATTCCATTATGTGAATGATGTTTATTGAGAAGAGACCTGCACTTTATGTATATCAGGTGAACTTGCTGACGCCTTCTAAACTTTAATATTGTTCAACATGTAAGAGGATCTGAGTCTTCACTCTTTCTTACACTTGCCCGTAGAAAATGGCCTGTTCCTCAGCATATTTTATTGAGAGTTAGATTGGAACACCAGTTTGAACCAACCACAGTTTTCCACTCTTTTCTTTTTTTTTCTTATTGTTAGTTGATCCAGGTTTTTGTCCTCGATGTTCGTAATGACTCAATTCTCAGAACAGAGCATGGGCCTTACTCAAAACAGAGCATATACTTAGGGGCATATCCAGTTAATGCAAAATGGCATTTTTCTCGCTTTTTCTAGATTGGGGTAGTTATGTCGTACCAGCCAGATTTTTTTCTTCTCCACTTTTCCTAATCGATCCTGGTTTTTATACTAGATGTTCACGATGACATGACTCTCAGAACAGAGCATATTTGATTGAACCAATAATAAGCATATTTGAAAAGTTGTTTCTTGCAGTCATTAACCCTTTTCATGATATTCATTTGATAATTGAATAAAGTTGGGTTTATTGCAGGAGTAGTCCCTTTCTAGTATGACTACCATTAAAACGGCTAAGTTTGTCAGACGAAGTGAAATGACGTGATAACTGTCATTTCTTTCTGAAAATCATAAAGTTGCAAAGAATGTGAACCTTCTCCTAAAGTTATTGCGTGAAAAAAATTCTATCACATTAATGAGACACGACTGCAGATAAGCTCTGTTTCTTTCTTTTGCCGAGAGAAATTTGTGTGAAGAACAATAACTTCTCTGCTTCTACCAGTAAGCATGTTTGTGAACTGCAATTAACTTTACTCTGTTTCTACCAGTGAGCTTGTTTGTGGGTCTCGGTGATTTTATTTTGTGTATTAGTGTTGTTAGAGTGAGTGCTAGGGAGGTATCCCCTAGTACTCTGATGTTATATTTTGTCCAAAAGAAAGTTTTCATTAGTTTAATTGGCGTGGATGAATAGATGGGTTAAACTCTTGCAGTGCATACATAGGTTAAACTCCCGAATGGCATAGACCCAGTAGCTATGATTTGCACTAGAGCCCTGGCATCATACCGTGCGTTAAATTTCCTATTAGACTTCAATCATCAGTTCTCGATTTGTTTATGCAAGTATATTAGTTATTAGCATCCAGGACCACTTGAAATTTATCGTACATTCATATCTTGGTAACTTTTGGAGAAACAGTTGTCAACAAGCTTTTGTGAAAGACTTTCTTCTAGCAAGTAGTTCGCCGATTTTAATTCCAAGATATGGAATAGAGTATGGAGTTCAAATTGCTGCAATTAACCAACTTCTTGATTCCATGGAGGAGTCCTTGCTTCAAGCTGTCAAGGACATGCATAGCTATGCAGGTCTAGCCAACACTACAGTTGCACCCGTCATGCTTAACTACACAATGATCAAGATCATTCGGCAAAAATTAACGTTCGAGATAGAAAGGTGAGATATGGTCCCAAGGTTCCAACTTGCTTATGCTCTCATGGCCATTGCTTTCATATGTGTCCCATATAGGCTGCTAATATACATTTTTCTTGGTGACATGTCTTGGCAGATTCTCGTTCCTTGCATCTTGATGTTGATAATCTCATCCACATTCAAACCCGAGGATTAAATAGAGAAGATAGGAGTTCTCAATTTTCCAAATGATAGTGGTTTGCCCTTGTGAAGTTGGTTTTGATGTGTGTACCGCCAATGCTGGCTTGGACATGACCCTCTTGTCGTATTATTATCACCTTCTACATTTACTTCACTAAGCCATAAGCACAATATATGATGATCAAGCTAATGGTACTACTTAGTTAAGATCCTGTTTGCAATACAATGAAATTGGAGAAATAAGGAATTTTTTTTTTCCTTTCATAGGGGAGAAACAGGGGGTTGGATTTAGATAATTTGAGAAAGAATCAATTTATCCTCATTCATTAATCTTTTGATACACGAATTGTGATTTTGATGTAGCTCATAACTCGATACT
Organism: Eucalyptus tenuipes; assembly: GCA_014182365.1. Lineage (NCBI taxonomy): Eukaryota > Viridiplantae > Streptophyta > Magnoliopsida > Myrtales > Myrtaceae > Eucalyptus > Eucalyptus tenuipes. Next base: position 40,153,345 of record CM024544.1, on the reverse strand, counting down.
TATATCCCAAACTCAGCGATATTCTACGGACAATCTTCACATGCATTTCGAGTAACAAATGAAAAGGCACAAAGCCCTACATGAAAGGATTTTTGCAATACGTGAGAGAGGGAAGTTAACTGGCCACAAATTCTTAAACGAAAGACAACCATTCGAGAACAAAGCGGAATCACATTATAAAAGTTAGATGCACGACTTTTTGTATGTTGGGGCATATTTGGAAGAAATAGAAAAGTGAGAGTACTTATAAAAAAATTATTTGGTTTAGTGTAAGAATGGATATACAAAGGTTGATGATGATGACTAAGAATTTTCTTTTCGTATATATCCAGAGAGATAGGCGTGATCCATCGAGATACGAGGCAAGCAAGTTGCTCCATGTCGTCGGCAATGATTATTTTTGTGTAGCTGAGAAGGGGCTTTGAGCTTAGGTGAAGCCAACTTTTGTTCAACTTTATGTGTATATGAGGCGGAGAGTCGGATTGGGACCGTCAAAAGCCTAAAACAAATCATAAGAAATTCAATATGTTTGCACCTTGTCTAGCAAGAAACTCATACAAGGGAGTGTTAGAACACCAATTTGTATTTGTTCTCTATTCTTTTTCTTCTATTGTTAATATATCCATGTTTTCAGTTGATGTTCCTAATGACTCAAACTCTGGGAACAAACAATGTAATAGAGACATATTAAGTGACCTTAAATCTATAGAAAGATAAGATATATTCTGATAGGAGAAAATTATCAAAAAAGTCCTAAACCTATTGTAATTTTTCCAAATCAATCCTAAACCTTTTTTTTTTTTGCCAATTCAGTCCTAAAGATTTTGCAATTGTATTAATTCAATTCATCAAGCCAATTTTGGTCAGCCGATGCTAACGTGAATGCTAGCCGGCTAGGTGACGTTGACATGGCAATTTTTTAAAAAATATTTTACCTTTTTATTAATTTGTTATTCTTTTTCTTTTTTTTTTTTCCTTTTCTTCCTACCTTTCTTCTTCTCTTCCCCCACAGTGGCCGGTGAGGCTCATCAAGTCTTGCTGGCCACTAGGTGAGGGCTGTGAAACCCGCCGGCCTCGCCAAATTTGGGGAGGCCCGAGGCCTCCGGCGAGGTGGCTTTGCCTAGATCTAGACGAGGCCTAGGGGCTGTGGGTAGGGGTGAGCATGGTTTCAAGGCAGAACCCGAACCTGAGAACTGGATCGGTAGGGACCAGTAGGTTCTAAGTTCCAAAGTACACAAGGTAGGTTTCAGATTCCAAAATATGAGGAACCTATTTCAACGGGTAGGTTCCAAGTTCTTAGTTGAGGAACTTGAAACCTAAAACCCGGAACCTGTAATCTAAAACTTAGAACAAATTTTAATATTTTTCTTGATCCATGTCTCCATGCAATCTTCCAATATTCCATAATGTTCGATGATAAGTGTATAATCTTAAAGCACTAGTCCGAGTTTCCATTTTATGATTGAGATTTTTACTTTATTAATGTGCATATTTTTCATGTATCTAAATATAAGTTATGATTAATAAATTGTAATCGTTCAAATAATAATATAAGTGGGACCTAGGTAGACCTTGAAACCTATGACAGGATAGATTCCAAGTTTTAAGGTATGCAAGGTAGGTTTCACATTCCAAAAAATGAAGAATTTGTTCCAACAGATAGGTTCCAAGTTTCAGATGAAACCTGTACAAAACTTGGAACCGTTCACCCCTACTTTTATTTAGTCGAACTCCTTGCCAACAATTCCTTTTCTTTTGTTGATAGTTTTGTTCATTTTGTATTCTCTTTGATAAATGACAAGCTTGTTTATTATTATTACGTTCATTTTCGTTTTGTTTAACTAAAAATGAAAAAAAAAAAAAAAAAGCCTGTTGAACCCCGAAACTTATGGCAGGGTAGGTTCCAGGTTCCAAAAACTGAGAAACCTATACTCAATGGTAGGTTTCAGGTTCTAGGCGGAACCTATAAGGAATCTGGAACCGCTCACCCCTAACTATGGGCGAGGATCTGGGCACAGGCAAGGGCTTCGTGGCCCTCACCCAGTGGTCGGAGCCTCGTCAAAGCCTCATCGACTAATGTGGGGAAGAGAAGAAGAAAAGTAGGAAAAAAAAAAAAAAAAAAATTGGGAAAAAAAATAAAAATACTATTAAAAATTGTTACATTAGTGTTGACCGGATGGCCGGCATCGGCCGGTCCCCACGTCAATGCCGGACGGCCGGCTTTCACGTCAATGCCGGTCGATCAAAATTAATTAAATGAATTGAATTGACACAATTACAAAATGTTTATGACTGAATTGGTAAAAAAAGGTTTATGATTGATTTAGAAAAATTGCAATAAGTTTATGATTTTTTTGATAATTTTCTCACTTTGATAGTAATTGACCTTTATTTTACATGGATTTTTTGGCCCATAAGACACTCACGGGCCACGAGTGTCTCAACATATCTCTTCCCTTGATAAAACAAGGTACTTTTGTAATATGTGAAGTACTTTCTTTGGCAAGTATTATCAAATTCTGCTTTGAAGAAATTTTAATTTTAGGAAATAGTTTGCTAGATAGACAGAAGGAAACAGTACTTCTCATCAAACCACTTTTTGCATTTCAATAGGGTCGACACCAGACCTTCCAAAATTAAGATTTAAGAAATTAATCCAAATTGAAAATAGTAAACCCATTTCCTTTCTTGAAGATAAGCTTTCAGCCCAAGCCATTTTTTACTTTAGCATACATTTGATCGAAGATGCAGCAAATTATTACTGACGAAACTCCTTTTCAATTCAGGATACTAGGATTACTTTGTAAAATATGAGTTACACTGATTTGATAATTTATAAGTAATATATAATTATATCGCTCTTATTAAAAAAAATTGAAGCCACCCAAAAAAGTGGTAACCATAGGTCCAAATTTTGTCCCATCTCACAGATTAATTTTTCCGGACAATTTTGACCACAGTATATATAAGCATGGCAAGTGCAAGCAATTTGAGCTCTATGCCATGCTCCATATCTAGAATTTAAAATCAACAAACTGCTTATTATATGGCAATCTTTCGCAAAAGCCAAAATTATTAGAAGTGTCCAAGGCTCATGTATTAAGCACATTTTATCAAGTATTCCGAAAATGAAATACATTTTCATACTTGCCTTGTATGTAAACCGGACGTTGCCCGTGATGCATGGGATGACAGAATTGGAATTCTTTAAGTACATCAGAAGACAATGTTTTTTCCAATATCTAAAGTCATCAAGATACGGGTCAAAAATGAACATCACACACATTTCATTATACTACTAACTACATATACTCACATGAACATGTCAAGAACTGTACCATTTAAATTCAAAAAGAATTATAATGCTTGGTATGATAACCACACTTCCTGCTGTGTCTGCATTATAGCAGGGACGGAGCTAGTCTGTTTTCAGAATAAGTGGATTAATATAATGATGTTAATCGATTGGGATTTTATTAATTATATTTCATTATTTTCAGCTAGGATAAGTGAATGAAATTGTGACAAATTGTGTCAAATTCTAAGCATAATTTAAACGCAAGATCCAAATATGCAAAATATAATATGAGTTATCGTGGTTCAAGGATAGCATAGATAGATCAATGGTGCGGTCAAAGGTCAAATAACAAGAAAAATAGACTAAAATTGCTTGCTAGTAAAAACGACAACTAAGCAAGAAAAGGAAGACAGTGGAGACAAAGTTTTGTCCGCACTGACGATTCCGAGGCACTTGCAATCGTGTAATCACCTACTGATCCACGATTAATTAGGTAAAACGAAGATTCATCTTTCGATAAAATGTATTCTACAAATATGGTCTACTGCAAGTCTTATCATTTCTGAGGAGGAAAAGTTACTTAGTTTTTCAAATGAAAGTCACTATTAATATAAGAACTTCTCTTAACAGGAGAAAGAGCGACAAAACTTAGGGAAAAAAACGTAGTTTCTCTAATCAAAAGAAAGCGAGAGAGTGAATGTGCACTCGCGCCTTTTTTATGCATATGATAGAATTTTTCCACCCCATAACTTCTTGGCAATTTTAATGACTGTTCGATTCCACCGTTTTACAACACCTCCAGGGAGAGAGTCCACCTCTCCTTAGGAAGAGAATTAAACAAATAGATCAAGAGATTTATACAAAAACTTGATGGTAGAATTATCCAAAAATCATAAGCTTATTATATGATGACTAATTCATTTTAAACCTTTTTGATAATTTTTCAATATAACAAATCTATCCAATATTTGCTAGACACGTCATATTGCTAGACGTGACACATAGGAAATCAAGGGCTAACTAATCTATCATGTCGATGATGTTGGGCAAAATTGACTTGATGAACTATATTGAAAATTTGTCAAAAGATTTAGAACTAAATCAATCAAATTGAAATTTTATAATCAAATTAACTATCGTACAATAGGTTTAGTATTTTTTGAACAGTTTATACAGAATTTGCCGTTGGTAACGCAAGAGAATTGAACATATAGTTCAAGAGGATTAAACTTAGAATTGTCACTTGTTCAAGAGGAGTAGACAAATAATTGTCTTTTTTTCCAAAGTGGACCAAGGGATGAAGTCTCCCCCACTTAAACAAATAGTTTTTCCGGCCGCAATTGCGACCACAAAAAGTATCAGTTTAATTCTCTTCCCGAGGAGCAGGGCAGGAAAAACTATTTGTTTAACTCTTTTTCTAAAGAGAGGGATCTTTCTCCGAAGAGGGGAACTTCGGTCTCCCATGGGTCTATAAATATGTTTTGCCCAACTTGCAGCCTCACGGCAAATTTTCCTTCAGACGAGGAAGGAAGAGAGTAATCACTCAAAACTCTGGAGGTCCATGGCAAACAACAATCCAACCAATCACGGTAGTCAGAGGTAAGCATCGACGGCGAACTGCAACATCTCTTCACTTCTGTAGTCCAGCCTCCTTCAATAAGTTGGAGGAGGATTGCGAGTAAAATTATGCAATCTTGAATTCCTTTCCTGAAAAAGAACTTCTTATCTTCAATCGTTTGCCCTATTTGTGTTCCGTTACTAAACAATCTATACTCTACATAGATTAGGTGAACTCGTCTGTTTCAATGTTGCATTTGGAAACCATCGCCTAGTTTTTCTTTACTTTGTGAATTGATCCAAGTGTTTGTTCTTGATCCTCAACGTTTGAGCTTTTGTGAGAGACTGGTTGTCTAATAAGTAATTTGCTGATTTTTAATTCTAAGAAATGGAGCAGAGCACATGGCTCAAATTGTTGCAGAATATAACCAACAACTTGATTCCCTGATGGAGGCCTTGCTTCAACTCATCCGGGATAGGCATAACTCTACAGGTTTAGTCAACATTACTAGTGCACCTATCATTATGTTTATATGTGGGGCCTTCAAGATCATGCGGCAGAAATTACTCTCCGAGATGGGAAGGCAAGATATGGACGCGAGGTTTCAACTTGCTTATGCTCTGATTGCTCTTGTTCTCGGATCTATAGCATGCAGTTTGTTGATGTACATTCTGCTTGAAGAAATACCTTGGCTGATTGACATTCCTTGGGTCCTACTATTGGTAATCATGTTCACATTCATCGCGAATTATTAATTAGCGAAGGGTGATGGTTTTCAACTTTCTAATGTGATGATGTGTACTTTATATGAGTTTGGTTTGCTTTGTAACCTTCCAATGCTGGCCTGGATGTGAACTTCATGGTGTACTATTACGTTGAACGCCTTTTACATCACACAGCAGAATAAATTATGACAATGATGATTACGATCCTTCTTAGTGCAATTCGGAATTGAGAAATGATGAAATTGGAGAAATAGGGCAATCTATTTTTTCTTTTTTTTTGGGCCACAGAGAAAATAATTCAGAACATATCTTCATTCATTATTATTTTGTTTTGGATGTACATATTGTGAGTTTGATATAGTTTATATCTCGTTCCTCATTTACAAACTTAGCAACCTCTATGCAACAAAATTTAAGCTAAAATAACTAACTGGATAGCTCACAAGTTCTAAGGAGAGCAAGATGGAAGAGTCCAAGCTTGATTCATCACTTGCCCGCCTACCCATGAGATAACTAGCCCGGCTATCAAAGCTCCATTTTGAGCACAGTCAATATGTTCTTTATACTGGTTTACCAAAATTACTTGGCACTTCCATTCATACATTACTCGGTTACGTCACAAGGTACTCATGCCAAGTGCATGGCTGAAAATTGACCGCCATGTGTGCATATTATGTATTTTACTACAAATGAGAACTACCATATTGATTTGGCACTTACTCAGTAATTTCTATTTGCATTCGGAAGAAAATATCTGAAATCAGGATTTTGAAGCCGAGGTAAGGACTAAGTCTATCGTAAAGTTCGAGGACCAAACTTAAATATTGACAATAATATAAGGACCATTTTGTAATATCATTTGAATAATTATTTTTCATTCCACGTTAGTGCAACTTGTGTACCTCTGGCACTTAGTTAGCATATGCCGTTGAAATTTGGAAAATGATAATCACAGATTACTTTATGAAGCCAATCTATTGCATGATAACGTATTACAACAAAAATTGAATAGTGGCAATAGTATAGAGATGGATTTTTGTGATTTTTCCATGTTATGTTTGCCGATACTTTTATGTTTTCTTTTGTCAAAGAAAATTATTCATTTTTTATTCTGATATAATACGTTAGTCTATTAACTAGTAGCAACATCAAGTCATGCAACTAGTTTTTTTATTTCTATTGAAACAAAAAACTAAAGGAAGAAACGGTAATGCCCAGGATACTGAGATTACTTTGTAAAATTTGAGTTACATCACTAAACTTTAAGTGAATATTTAAATAAATCTTGCTAATTATTACTAAAAAAACCATCCACGTAAGAAAAAAAAAAAGTCAAAACCCCACTTTCAAATCTTGTCTTCCCATCTCAAAGATTACTTTTTGCCGAATGATGTTGACCATGGTGTACATAAGAATGACGGGTGCTTCGGCAGTGTTGGTTGAACCGCTATGGGTTTCCATGTCCCTTATGTTTCCAAACAAGGACTCCTCCATGAAATAAAGATGCCGGTCATACGTTTTAGCAATTTGAGCTCCATGCTTTGCTCCATATGTAGAATTAAAATCAATAAGCTAATTGTTCTACAGCAGTCTTTTGCAAAGCTCGAGTTATTACAAAAGGTGTTCACGCCTCGTGTATTAAGCACATTTCTCAAGTACTTTAAAAAACAAAGTATGTCTTAATACTTCTCTCGTATGTCAAACGGGCCTTGCACATGAAATATGAGATGTAAGGATTAGCACTTTTTAAGTAGTATTAAAAACAATTTTTCTAATAGTCAAGGTTATCAAGATACAAGTCTAAAGTGAACATCTTGTATATTTCTTAATTATAGTAACTGCATATACTCACATGAAAACATCCAAAACTGCAAGTTTAAATAAAAGATGATATTCAATGCGTGGTATAAACCTATGCTTCTTGAGTAAATCGTAGCTAATAAGTCTATGCATAATTGCAGGAGCATAACTTATACGTGAATTGCATGTGGGAATGGAGCTGGCGTGTTTTCAGAATGGGCATATTACTATAATAATGTTAATTGATCGGGATTTAATTTATTCTATTTTATTATTTTCAGTTATCAAAAGTGAACGGAATGTGACAAACTGCGTCAAATTTTAAAGCACGATTCAAATGCAAGACCCAAAAATGCAAAACATAATATGAATTATCGTGGGTTAAGGATAATAAGAATAAATTTTGGGTACGGTCCAATGTCAAATAACAAAAAATTAAAGCAAAAATTTCTTACAAAAATACACAATAACTAAGCAGGAAAAAAAAAAAAAAAAAATACACCATGGCTAACGGGGTTAGAATGGTTTTTCATATTTAAACCTTAAAAGCTCACTCCATGGACCTCCAAGATGTAGTTTGAAATCGGAGGTCCATATAGGTGGAGCGATTTTTCATATGGTCATATAGGTCCGAGGTCCGTATGGTCATATGGCCTTCAACTTTTTCACTCTGGTCTTACATTTGAAAAACTCACTCCATATGGTCATGATACAGTTTCGCCATGACCTGATTTTCCACCATGGCAAAAGTCGAGACAAAACTCTGCTTTTCCAACTTTCTGCTTTTCCGCTTTGCTGATCGCATGTCTTGCTGATCTCAGCGAATGGAAAAGCAGAAAGTTGGAAAAGCAGAGACGTGTTGTCTCAACTTTTGCCATGGTGGAAAAGCAGGTACGGCGAAACTATACGATCACCATCTGGAGTGAGTTTTTAATATATAAGTAAACAAAACCACACTATGGCCAGAATGTCGCCAAGGTCCGTGACAGCCACATCCTGTTTTCATTTTCGGGCAAGAGACTTAGCGAGGCAGAGTCGGAAGGTAAGGGGCTGCATAATAACACTTCTATTCCTCAAAATTTCTATTCTTTTGTTCTCCGGAACAAAAAAAGAACAGAAATCCATTTGGTAACGACAAGTTATTTTTCTATTTCCCGGAATAGAAAGTTAGCTCGAAATAGATTTAGAGCAGAAATGAGAAATAAAAAAAAATTGCTTCTTGTTCCCGGAAACAATTTCTAGAAATAAACCAATTTTTTTTTTTTTTATTTTTCTCTCTTGCCGCGGCCACCTCCAACCGCTCGGAGCCACCGCCAACCGCCGCCGCCGGTCGCCGGCCGCCACCGCCGCACGACCGCCGCCGCCGCCGACCGTCACCACCGACCGTCACCGCCAACCTCCGCCGCACAACCCAAGAAAGGTGTTGGTCTGTCTTATCCTATGATAAGAACATTCAAACCATAATCGGCTGCCACCTCCCACGGCCGCCTGTCCACCGGAGGTGGCTGCCGGCGGCGGTTGGCGATCAGCGATTTGTGAGCAAGAATAAAAAATAAATAAATACAAAAAAGAAACTGTTGCGTTACCAAACGCATTTCTATTCTTTTTCTATTCCAAGAGTAGAAATTTTGTGCAATTACCAAACGCGTTTTTTACTTAGAAATTGTTCCCCAAAATAGAAATAGAAAAGAACTATTTCTAAAAAAACTCTTCCCCAGCCAAAAAGCGTTGTCATGTGCAGCCTAAATGGCCAACAACAACAATCCAGCTCAAAACGGTGGTCCAAGGTAAGTTTCAGCGACCTTAATATATAAAAAACCACTGTAGCCCAGCCGTTAGTGAGTTGGGAGCATTGCAAGTAAAATCATGCCACAACCTTGATGTCCTTTCTTGTTCCTAAATTTGATAATGTCCACCGTGCACATGCCATTACGTGAATGTTGTTTTATCAGGGGGGAAAAACTCCGCACTAGGCGAAGTTGTGGACATATCCTAAATTATGTTGTCCGATAATTACGAGCCCAATTGAGAGGGGTGTCTTTCACTTGCCTGTATGTCTCCTCGCCTTTTTTAGAGAGCATATTGGGTTGTACTCACGGCAGAGTATATTCAGTGGGTGTAAATCTGGTGAAAAGTGAGATTGTTTCTTGTAGTCATTGACTTTTTTTGTGCGAATTGGTCAATTTTCCTGATTTTCATTTTTCTAATTGAATAGAGTTGGATTAGTAATAGGGAATAATCCCTCTCAAGTGTGAATACCATTATAAAAACAAGAGCAATGCCATAATAAAATGTCCTTTTTTTTTTTTTTTTTAAAGATCGTAAAGTTGGAAAGAATGGTGAAACTTCTCTTGAAGTTAGTGGGCGTGAAAATCATATTAAGAACAAAATAATAATTGAAAGTCTTATTTGCTTTTCCTCCAAAGAAAAGACGACCTACAATTAGCTTTCCTCTGTTTCTACCTAGTAAGCATGGTTTTCTTTCTTTGGTCAAAGGTAAGCATGGGGTTTACCTGGTAGTTTTCTGCGTGTTTTGTTTTGTGAACAAGTGTTGGTCGAGTGGATTGGGAAACGTTTCTAGGTGTCAAGGAGATACGCCCTAGTAGGAGAGCTGACGTTGATTAGATCACCACATTAGTGATTCCAGTCAAAATTGATTAGATGGACTATATTAGAAAATTGTCAAAAGATTTAAAACTAAATTAACCAAATTGAAAAGTTTATGACTAAATCAACTGTTGTACAATAGAATTAGTATTTTTTAGATGATTTTTCAGAGAATTTGCATTTGGTGATGACAAAAGAATTAATCATATGGTTCGAGAGGAATCAACATAGAATAGTCATTTGTTCAAGAGGACAAAACAAATGATTGCGTCTTGGTTCTCCAACATTTGATGATGATGGAGAATTAAACAAGTAGTTCAAGAGGAGTAAACAAATAATTGTCTTTTGTCCAAATGGTCCGAAGGATGGGACGAGTACTTCTCTCTCCTACCCAAGGAGAGGGAGGACTCTCTACTGAAGAGAGGATCTCCCATGGGTCTATAAATATGTTTGCTCAACTTGCAGCCTCGCGGCAAGTTTTACTTCGGACAAGGAAGGAAGAGAGTAATCACTGTAGTCGGATGTAAGCATCAACCCTGTACTCCAGCCTCCGATTACTTGGAGAACTGCGGGTAAAATCATGCAGTCTTGATTTCCTTTCCTGAAAAGGAACTTCCTATCTTCAATCATTTCCCATGTGTGTGTTCCATTACTCGAATGTTGTTTTGCCTACTCTGCATAGAAAAGGTGAACTCATCCATTTCAATGTTGCATTTAGAAACCATCACCCCACTTTTTGTTTACTTCATTAGTTGATTAATGTGTTTACTTTTTATCCTCATTTTTTTGAGCTTTTGTGCTAGACCGGTTGTCTAACAAGTAATTTGTTTATTATAATTTCAAGAAATGGAGTAGAGCACGTGGCTCAAATTGCTACAAATATAATCAACAGCTTGATTCCTTGGCGGATGCCTTGCTTTGACTCATCAAGGATTGGCATGGCTACTCAGGTCTAGCCAACGTTATTGGTGCACCTATCATTATGCTTATTTGTGCAGCGGTCAAGATTGTTTAGCAGAAATTGCTCTCTAAGATGGGAAGGCAGGATATGGCACACGGTTCCAACTTGTGTATGATCTAATTGTTGTAGCGCTCGGATGTGTTGCGTGTAGTCTATTGATGTACATTCTACTTGATGAAATACCTTGGTTGATTAACTTTCCCTAAGTCCTACTATTACTAATCTTATTCGCAGTCATCATGAATCAAAGGATTAATTAGTGAACGGTGATAGTTTCCGATTTTCTAATATGGTGATGTGTATTTTATATGAATTTGGTTTTGCTTTGTAACCTTCCAACGCTCGCTTGAACATGAACTTCATGGTGTATTATTATCTTGAAAATGGTGATGGTTTCCGATCTAATATGGTGGTGTGTATTTTATATGAATTTGAATTTTCTTTTAACCTTCCAACGCTGGCTTGGACATTAACTTCAAGTGTATTGTTATCTTGAACACCTTTTACATTACAAAGTAGAATAAATTATGATGATGATTACAATCCTTCTTGGTGCAATTCGAAATTGACAAATGATGAAATAAGGCAATTTTTTTTCGGGCTAGATAGGAAATAATTTAGAATATATTAGAAAGAATCACATTATCCTCATTCACTATTCTTACATTTTTACTTAGCAATTTCTATGCAACAAAATTTAAGCTAAATCAGCTAATTGGTAACTCACAAGTTCTAAGTAGAGCAAGATGGACAGGTAGAAGCTTGATTCATCACCTCTGATAAGATAATTAACCCGATTATCAATGCTTCAATTTGATTACTACATTATGTTTTTTAATACTTGTTTACCAAAATTACTTGGTAATTTCATTCATACATTACTTGATGACGTCACAAGGTACTCATGCCTAGCTAAGTAGCACCGACACGACACGCGACACGCGACACGACACGACAAGCCGACACGTTGTTTTTCAAAAACAGAGAATTCCGACACGTTGGGACACGTTGTATATTAAATATATATTTTTATATATACATAATAAATTATAATTTTTATGATTATTTCAATCAAATTAATTTGAATCAAATAAATAAATAAATAAACCTAGAATGAATATGCACTAAAAAAATTAATTCGCCATTTATTAATATCATTCATTGTTTTAATTTGACAAATTCAACTCAATTTCAATAATTTATAAAACTTGGAGAAAAAATAAACGATCCATATTCTGGACTCGCATATTAGATATGTTGGAAGAGGAGAAAAAAAAATTAAAGGCTGAATTATATATCACAGGAAGTGAGAGTTAGAAGAGAAGAGAATACTAGGTTTTAATTCTTTCTCCATTTATTATTTTTATTATTGTGTTTTATTTTTTCACATATTTATATATATTTTGACCTCTTATTTATTGAATTTTTAAAATTGCATGGCTGAAAAACTCGATGTCAACCATGTGTGCAAAACTACACGTTGATCGAGTGTCGAGAGAATGTCCGAGAGTCAGACGAACCAAGCCAATTGCTATTTAGGTTCTGACTAAAATCGATAACCATGTGTCCAAAACTACATCAGACAAACCAAGTCAATTGAAAAATCCACGTAGCCTTTTTCCCTACTATAAATACAATAGATGCATACTTGTGGAAAAAAACAAATGTAAGGTGAGTTTTAAATATAAATTATATTTAAATGACTGTAAAATTTAAATTCAATTTTAGCTTTTAAAAAATGGGCCTCATTGTTCTCAATGGTCCAATGCAACAGGGTATATAGGGCCGAACCAGCCCGCCACATCGAGGATCGGATCTCTTTAAGGTCATAGACTCATGCGAGCTTAGAGGACTGTTCTCATTTGTAATATAATTAAAGTAAACTCAAAATAAACATTATCCGCAAATTCGATTATCCTATAAAATCAATTTTTTATACATACTTTACCGCAAATTGCCGATATATAGTGCCTATTCTCATACCGTATAATATTTAATCCTTTTTGGAAGACGTAGAAAGTCTTTTCTCTTCGGGACTGGCCAAGCATCAAATGTTGAGGTTGACACTTTTAGAATGCATTGGGTAACCATTCTATTCTCGGGAAATAATTTCGGCTAAAAAATGATTCTTTTTTTATTCTATTCCCAAAAATAATTTCTGAGCATTTGAAAGTGTTTAATAATTGCCCAAAATTTTTTTTTACCCAAATAAAAATGCATTTAGTAGGATTCTTAAATTATTTTTTGTTTCTTTTAATTTGTAATACTTTTAGGGTCAGTTCATTTCGCGGAAAATAAGTCATTTCCGGAAAATATTTTCCTAAGTCATTTTCCAGAAAATGACTATAGTTTCCTGTTCTACTAAACCCGAACTTTGAGTGGAAAATATTTTTCACCGTTCGTTAGCTAATTTAATTATTTGGAAAAATTATTGAAGAATTGAATTTTAATATTTTTAATTGACCAAAAAATTAGTTTTATATTTTATATTTTTTTAAAAATTGAATTTTTAATTATTTATATTTTTAAAAAATCGAAATTTTTATTTATTTTTCTTTTTCTTTTTCTTTTTTCCTTTTTATTTTCCTTCCTCCTCCCTCCTTCCTCCTCCTTCCTCCTTCCTTCGCCGCCGCACGCCCGACGATGCCCTAGGTTGCTCGGTGGCCGACCAAGACCCGATCGCCGAGATCCGGCGAGCTCGGGCAAGGCCCGAGCCCCGCCTAGCTTGGCGGATCTCGGTGAGCCGCGAGCTCCGCCCTAGGTCATCGAGCATTCGCCTCGCCCAATCCGGCGAGGCCCAAGCTCGTCGGCTCGGGCGAGCTCGGCTTCCCTAGATCGGGCTAGGTGGAGCCTCGCCGGCCTAGGGTAGAGCTCGAGCTAGCTCGCGGCCACGGCTGCGGCCGGTCACTAGCCGCCGTCGTGGCCGGCGACCGGCCAAGGCTTAGGAAGAAAAAAAAAAAAAAAAAAAAAAAAAAAAGAAGCATAAAAATAAAACAAAAATGTGTTGGTGAAAAGAAGTAAGGGGAAGAAGTAAAGTGGAAAACATTTTCCACAACTTTGAATGTTGTTTTTTCCAAAGATGGAAAACATTTTCCTTGAGTAGTTTATTTTCCGTGAAACGAACACTTTGGAAAATTCGGAAAACGTTTTCCTGAAATCATTTTCCGTGAAACGAACAGACCTATTATATTTTTCTTTTTTTTTCTTCTTTCCTTTTCCTTTTCTCTTCTTCTTCCTCCTTCTTGGTGGCCGGTTGCCAACTAAGGCGGTGGCTAGCGATTGGCCAGGTGAGGTCCAGCGAGCTCGCCGAAGACCGTGAGCCTCGGCCTCGCTAGATCTTGGCGAGCTTGGCCTTGCTAGCCGGCACAAGGCTAAGCCTCGCCAAGCCAAGGCGAGGCTGAGGCTCATGGTGGCCAAGCGAGCCGCCGATGAGCTCGCCAGACCTTGCCCAGTTAGCGGCGATGGTGGCAATGGCCATCGACAGCGGCTAGTGACCGGTTGGGAGGAAGAAGAAGAAGAAGAGAGAATGAGAAAAGAAGAAAAGAGAAGAGAAAAAAAAAATTGGGCTTGATTTATTGTTCACAGGAATAAAGAAATAATTTTTTTTATTATTGATTTTATTCCAAATCTATTCCCAAAAATAAAAAATTTGCCAAATATATTTCTATTCATTTTTTTTCACTAGAACAAAAAATAAAATCATTTACTATTGGGCAAGTTAACAAATAGACCCTTAATCGATGGCAATTTGCCCCAAGCTTTATTGTTTATCTTTAATATTACAGCAATGAGTAAAAAGCGAAAACGACGACCTCCGGAGACAGCCCCATCCTCGCTCTCAATTTCAGGCAAGAAAGGAACAGACTTGGCGAGGCAAAGTCGGAAGGCTAATGGCGAACAACAATCCAGCTGATCACGGTGATGGTCAGCAGTAAGCCTTGGCGACCTCAGACATATCTTGACCACTGTATCCCGGCCTCCGTCAGTAAGTTGTAGCATTGGAGTAAAATTGTCTCGATGTCTTGATTTCCTTTCCCGTTCCTATCTCTGATCATGTCCAATGTGGTTTTGTGCCTCTGGGTGGTTTTGTTTTTTGAACACATGATGTTAGAGCGGTTTGGGAATGATTTGTAGGGGTTAAAGAGGTATATTCTAGTACTCTGATGTTGCATTTTGTCCTAAAGAAGAGTTTCTGTTAGCTTGCTTAGCCTTGGGTCAATGGATGGTTCACACTTCTGCAGTGCAAACCATGGCTCGACTCTTGCAATGCATTGGCTTTTTATCTATGATTTGCGCTAGAAGCTTGGCTTTAAACCGTGCAGAATCTCTTGATGTTCATTTATATGATGAAGGAGCTCATAACTTGAGGTTTTGCAAAAGACCATCGTCTAACAGGTAGTTCGCTCATTTTTTATTCCAAGATATGGAGCAGAGCATGGAGCTCAAATTGCTGCAATGTATATCCAACATCTAGATTCCCTAGAGGAGTCCTTGCTTCAAGCCATCAGGAACATGTATAATATACAGGTCCAGTCAACAATACCAGTGCACCCATCATGCTTATCTATACAGTGGTCAAAATTGTCCGGCAGAAATTAATCTTCACGATGGAAAGGCAAGATATCAACCCAAGGCTCCAATTTGCTTTCTCTCATGCTCAATGAGACGGCTCATGGCCATTGCTTATCGGCCCTCCGTATCACTAGATGAAGGCGTTTAGAGGAGAAACGTCGGATTTATAAAGTTTCCAACCATGCAGTCTGCTGATGTGGATTATGCTTGGTGACATGCCCTAGCTGATTTTCATTCCTTGCATCCTAATGCTGATGATGACATCCGCATTCAGACCTGTGGATTAATAAGAGAATGGTGACTGTTTCTGATTTTCCTGATGGCGTGGTTTGCTATTTGTGAAGTTGGTTTTGACGTGCGTCCAGCCCATGCTGGCTCGGACATGAACCTTGTGTCATGTTGTTATTACATTGAACACCTTTTACGTCCCAAAGCTGAATATATTATGATAACAAAGACTGGTATTACTTAATTAAGGCCTGGCTCGGACATGAACCTCGTGTCATGTTGTAATCACATTGAACATCTTTTATGTCGCAAAGTGGAATATATGATGATAACGAAGACTGGTATTACTTAATTAAGGTCCTGATGCGATCCAGTGAAGTTGGAGAAACAGGAGACCTTTTTCTTCTTCTGCTAGAGAGAAACATGGCAATTGATTCATAGACTTCGAGAAAGAATCGCATCATTATCCTCATTCACAGACCTCTCGAGACCCGAATTGTGATTCTGACATAGTTCATAACTCAATCCTCACATCCCAATCTCAGTAATATTTCTACACACTACCTTGACAGTCTCATCGACATTCTACACATTTTAGAGCGTGTCTGAGATGCTCCTGTTGACTTTGGCATCCGTGCAAAGTACATTTCTGGAGTTCTGCCATCGAGTTCATGTGCTTCAGAGAAACAACAGCACGCAAATGAGTCTTGCTCCTGAGCTTATTAAGTGGCATCCACGTAGGCCTTTTCCTCGAGTTCCTCGAATTAAGGCCATCCTCATCCCGGTTTTGAATCGCAATGTCAGACAGCTGAGCTTCATGGGCGATGGGGGAACAGAGGCCACATTCGACCATTGTAGAAGATCTCACCAGCGGCTTCCAATGCGGGCAGCTATGAACCCCGGCGACAAATGCGAACTCAAAATTACGTGCTTCGCCCTCTTTGTCTTGCTCGAGCTGGTTTATCCATGGCCATTGCGTCCATGACTCTAGAAGCAAACTCTGCGACGATGCTCCAATGAGCTACTGAAAGCAATGCCGATGCTTGCTTTTGAGAACCGGTCGGTAAATGTTGCATCATAACGGATGTCTGAACTCGGACTCTGGGCGAGGAAGCGTTTAAGAGTTCACAAGGCAGATGCAAATTACACAAGGAGGAGGAGTTGCAGTTGAAGGTGGTGTCTTTTTGTCAAATTCCATCACTTGAGACCCGAGTGCTTTTGCTTCGTTCGCATTACCCACTTCATACAATAGTAATACGCACGCTTTGCCATCTCTACAAGTAGTCAAAGCGATTGCTTCGTTGCAGTATATCCGTAGGCATCTGCGAGGCGGCGCCATTGTTATTCCTACATCAATGTGTAGACTCGTTAGCTATGATTTACACTAGCAGCGTGGTATCATACCACACGTTAAACTTCTTTTTAAGTTGAAGCTTGCAGTTCTAGACATGTTCACGTGAGTACATGTAGTTAGTATCAAGAATTACGCATGATGTTCATTTTAGACTCATACCTCGATAACCTTACCTATTAGAAAAACCGTTGGCTCACATGGTACATAAAGAGTTTCAATCCTTACATCTTATATTTCACATGGCAGGCCCGATTGACATAGAAGGGAGGTAGTTGAGACATATTTCGTTTTTGAAAGTACTCTGGCACATTTGTCCTGAATATTGCCGATTTGTTGTGGAATCACCATTTTGTGAAGGACAATTTAGCCTACAAAGCCAATGCTTCCCCCTCCTTAAAAGGGACCAATTTCTCCAAAGTAATAATATTGTGGCATCCCCAAATTAACTCATTTAAAACATTGTCCACTTTAACCCATTCTATATGAAGCCTCAAGGTTTTGTCTTTTGGGGGACAGACAGACACTTTCCTAGAAGACAACCCTAATACATTGGGCACCTGGTGCACCCCATGCACCTCGGTGCACATCAAAATAAATCCATGCCGTGCACATCCAAATAAATCCATCCGCTCAATAGTGTTCACTTACAAGTCTAATATGAGAAAGTACTTAATCGAGTCCATTTCTCAATAGTCATGTTTCAACGCTCACCCCACCAACCACATTGCCTTGTCCAGCCATATTCACGAAGGTGGCATTTTTTCAATGCTAGCCACACATGCCACATTACTCAGTAACTATTTTCTCAAGCTGGCAATATAGACCGCATTGCTTAGTTATTGTTTCGCAAGCCAATCGTATCAACCACTTGTTGTTTCCCCTTCAATTCTTGACCTTTTACACGTCGTTTCAGGAAGCAAAACCACCACTAAACTCACTGCCCTCAAACAAGCTAGATCTGGATTTTTCAATACGACTAGCCACTGGATGCTACCTCATCTAATGCTATTTGACTTGATTTTGAACTCAAACTGAGATCACCATGAGCTTGAAAGAATGTTAGAAATAATTAGGGATTTCTCTAGATTAATTTTCTTTGTTAGAGATATTTTGATAATTTCGTTGATTATACGTATCTCACAAAATTGCTCGTATATCTCTTTTTGATTGAAAATATCTTAATTGAGATATGACATTATATGGTTATCTAATAAAGCATGTAAATAGGCTTAATGTGCTCTTTTCTAATAAATCGAAATATACAAAAATTTCCCAATTTTTATCTTACGCTTTGTTATTCTCAAGTAATATAATGATATTAATTTATTAGGATTTAAATAACAATAAAAAAGGAATTTTCCGACAAGGAATGTACAATAACTAAGCAAAACAAGAAGTCAGTGGGGAAGTGGCCCCACTGACGTCCATGCAAGGAATGCACCACTCACATCGTCTTTTAACTAAGTGGATCATGCAAATAAAATTTATTGCAAGTAATGTGTGTTTCTCTTAACAATAAGAAATAAGAAAAACTCAGCCAAAAAATGAAAAGAAAGAGTTTCTCTTAACAATAAGCAACAAAGTTAATCGGTCTCTTCGTGCATGGGATAGTGGCTAGAGAAAATGCAGTCTGTTTATGCATGAGACAGGCTTCTTGGCATTTTTTCGAACTTTGAGATTTTCAAAAAGACTCTGACAGCAAATGTAATTCTTTTTCCCAGATAAGGAAGCAGTTGTAAAGGTGTTAAAACCTATAGAGAGGATTCCATTATAATGAGTTTTACCTGAACTTATGCTGGCCTAACGTTATCTTGATGGTGGATTGTGGGCTACAATTTCAATTTCAAAGGAACGGGCAACCGATTGAACTTTTGTTGGAATCTAAACATGGACATTATTATATTTACTAACCTAAATTAATTCAACAAGGAAGCTAGACTTTTTAACCCAAAAAAAAAAAGGAAGCTAGTGAATATATGGAATGGAGGTTTTTTTTTTTTCCAAAAAAATTATTTAATGAATGATATGACCATTGTTCCTTTATTTTTGTCCAAAAATCAAAATCATTTCTATCTTTCTTTTTAATTAAAAAACATATAGTTCTTCCATTATAATATTTCTCTTATTGGTCAATTTTTGGATGTGAAAAATATTATGAGCCAAAAAGGCACCACATCAAACAACATAAGAAAAAGAAAATATTGAAGAAAAAGGCACCCATTGTTGCAACATAAGAAAACAAAATATTGAGAGAGAGAGAGAGAGAGGACCATTGTTGCCGCCATAGCCGCGAGCTTAGGAGTTTTGAATTGCGAAACTCGAGGTCATGGCTGCTCAATATAAGCTCGCAGTTATGGCAGCTCAATTGGTGGTCATAAGTGGTCACAACTCTTAATCTTTATATTGTCATGGATGTTTTCTGGATTTTCTTTAAGTTTATCAGTTCTCTTATTTTGTTTTTATTATGCTCACATTTAAGAAATTTCACTTAAAGGAATTAAAGGATATCCCAATAATTGAGATTTCATTCAAAATTTCCCAAAGTAACCGGATGATTAATTTATTCAGTTATCTTGGGACACCATCTCTTTTCCAAGAGAAATGGTACTGATATATAATCATTTCCCTTTTTCAAATAGACAATGAAATTAACAAGAAGGAAATATTTTTTTTATCTTTTTAATTAATTTATTGATTTTTAATCTAAAGAATCCCACGGTGGGATTTATAGTTTTCTCAAGAAAACCGTACAAGGTTTTCCTTGAAAGAACTTGTGGTGCGCTATCATTAATATCATTAAACATTCCAATAGGAATAACAAAAGAGGTTGAAGATCTTCTATCTCCAAAGGTGCTTCTATTGGCATTTCAAATGATTCTCAACCATTGATGCATGTAAACGAGGCATGCTATGTTGAGACACTCATGGCTATGGAAGTATTTTGTTGGATAAAGAACTAATGTCAAAAAAAAAAATCCAAGCAAGCTTCTATCGTTTTGTAAAAAATGTAATGTTTCTAGAAAATATTTTCTAAAAAGTCATTTTCCAAGAAAATGCCAATATTCAATTGAAACTTGAAAATAAATTAGAAAATATTCACTCTTTGATAGGGAAATTAAATTTTCAACAAAAAAATGACTAAAAAATCGAATTTTCAATTGTTTTTTATTTTTCTTTTATCTTTTTATCTTTTTCTTTTTCCTTCTTCTTTGGCCAATGGCCAACCACAACAATGGCTAGTGACTAGCCACTGGCCAAGCCTCGACCTCACTCAATTGGTGAGCTCAAGCCTCGCTAGACAAGGCCTCTAAGGAGGTGGAGCCTTGCTTGAGGCAAGCAATGCTTGGCTATCAAAATTTGGTGAGGCTCAACCCTTGGCCGGTCACCAACCATTATCGTGTGGCAAGGTCAAAGAGGAAAAAAAGAAAAAAAAGAAAAAAAAATGAATTTATTTTAAAAAGGAAGATGAAAAAAAGAAAGAGAAGAAGGCTAGAAGGGCTACGAGAGTATGAGATAAGAAAGAGTGAGGAAGAGAAAAACATTTTATCCTATTTTAGAAGATTTATTTTTTGTTGATCGAAAATGTTTTTCTGACTAGTTTACTTTCTGTAAAATTGAATGTTGAAAAATTTGAAAAATGTTGTCCAAATGTTAAAAATATTGAAAAATTAGAAAATATTGTCCTGAAAGTTGTTTTTCCTGTAAAATGAAAGCCTTAATAACTATTAACAATAAATTTTATTTTTTTAATGGATACAATGACTGAATATGCCCCTAAGTGCACATGTTTCCTCGAAAAGTCCCCCAAGCTCCGTCTCTTCGAAAAGTCTCCCAATCTACGGAAACCGCGTTATAAAAATCCGGATACTATAACAAAACCGCGTGTATAAAAATACGGCGACATTAACGAAAAGGAAAAAGAAAAATAGAGAACAAATCATGGGGAAGCACGTAGGTGCTAGGACCCGCAATGTTCCAAGTAAAGAGGCAAGTGGGCAGACTTTCAAAGGATCGGATTTTGGCCTTTTGAGGGCTCCCACTTTTTATCTTCATCTCATTAACAGAAGAAAGCATGGTGGAAAAATTAATAATGCACCACCCCAAACGCCCACGCTGGGTCTTTTATTCCCATGAACCTCGCCGTTCATGATACAGCGATCGGCAAACACTTGAAGAAACCTCATTTTCAGGAAGAAAGGGAGAGACTTGGGGAAGGTTAATGGAGAACAACAATCCAGCTGGTCACGGTGGTTGGAGGTAAGCTTTGGCGACCTTTTATATATCTTAAGAGCTGTGGCCCAGCTGTGTCACTCAGTTGGAAGATTGCGGGGAAACTCATGCCAAAATATTGATATCGTTTCCTGTTCCGATCTCTGATCAACTCGCACTGTATATTTCCATTACGTGAATGCCATTTTATGGCAAAAAACCTGCACTCTACATAGAACAGGTTCTGGAACTCTGAACTTGGACTGTTTAAGAGGCCCAGCAGGTCTTTCACTTGCCCGTAGAAAATGGCCTGTTTCTTGCATTAGACTATAAGGCCCTACTATTTTTCTTCTTTTGATCCCTGAAACAATAAAAGAATATAAATCGATTTAGTAACATCAGCTAATATTTCTATTTTCAAAAACAAATAAGTGGCCAAAGAATAGAATTTTATTGAGGACCTTAAATTCGTAGACATTTTCCGGCGATTAAAAACATTTTTTTTTGTGATTTGAAAAAAATTCTAAATTAATTAAGTTTAGGTTATTTTTAGATTTACTTTTTCTTTTTTCTTTTTCCCGCCTCTTCTTAACCAAATCGCTTTTCTTTTTACCCGATCATCATCACGACTCGATTCCTCGTCGCTGCCTCACCTTGCTCAATCCTTGGAGAATTTGGGTCTAAGCAAACAAACAAAGAAATAGCATTTGATTTTAACTTCTTGTTTTTGCCGTTGGAATGAGGCTCCCTCAAGGCTCGCTTTGAGGTCACCGATGACTCTTGGTTTCCATCTTTGGCTTGTCTTCAGTCACTTCATTCTTGATGTGGAATCCAAACCAGGATGAGGCTTGACCTCACCCAACTACCTTGAGGTTGGCCACGCCATGATCGGGCAAGACCTTCAAACCCCTAACAAGATGGATAGGTGAGACCGACCTCCCTAAAGGCTAGAGAGGGCTAGCTAGTCAAGAACCTCACCCAGCTAGAGGGGCCAAATCGGGCAACTAAGTAAGAAAAGAGGGGGAAAAAAAGAAAATAAAATAATTAAAATAATTAAAAGAAATTTTACATTTCAAAAAAATTTGAGAGTCGTACTAAATACATTCCTATTCTTTTTTTATTCCGGCAATAGAAATTTTCTGTAGTGACCAAATATGTTCGAATGCTCAAAAATTCCTCCAAGGAACATAATCAGAAAAAGTTATTTCTTAGCAGAAATTGTCCCTAGTAACCAAATAGTTATCAAACGCACCATAAAAATCGCATGAACACCAATTTTAACTGTCCAGATTTTTTCATCTGTTTGTTTTTTCCTTTTGTTGACTGGGATGTTCATAATGACTCGACTATCAAAGAGTAGAAAAGGGCTCTACTTAGAACAAAGCATGCACTTAGCAGCATATCCGGTGGTCGCATAATAATTTTTCTCTTGCATTTTCTGGATTGGGTTAGTTATGTTGTACCACTTAGATTTTATCTTCTGTAAGAATGCTTCTTGTGGTCATCGACCCCTTTTTTTGTGCGAACTGGCCTATTTTCATGATATCCATTTGGTAATTGAATACATTAGGACTCATACCAGGAAGAATCTCTCTCACATATGCATATATTTAAAACAGCTGAATTTGTCTGAGGAATGTGAAATCCATAATAACTGCAATTCCTTTTTTGAAATCCACAAAGTTGGAAAGAATGTAAACCGTATCGTGAAGTTACTGGGTGGGAAAATTGTCACACTGATCAAGAAACGCGACTATATATATTGTATTAAGAGAAACTCATTGTATTAAAAACAATGTATTAATTGAAAGTCTTATTAACTTTTCCTCCTAAGAAAAGATGAGACCGCTATTAGCTTCACTACTCTACTATGTTTCTACCTAGTAAGCCTGAGGGCTAACCGAGTAGTTTTGTGCATCTGAGTGGCTTTGTCATGTGAATAATTGTTGTTAGAGTGGACTGGGAAAGCTATGTAGGCGTTAAGGAGGTACTCCCTTGCACTCTGATGCTACATTTTGTCCAAAAGAAGAATTTTAATTAGCCATGGATCAATACATGGATTAGACTCATGCAATGCAATTGAGATTTGCTTGATGTTCACTGCAGACTCATATCTTAATAGCTTTTGGATATATTATCGTCGTATATGATGTAGAAAGAGCTCACAACTTGAGCTTTTGCAACATACTATTGCCTGACAAATAGTTTGCTGATTTTAATTCCAAGATATGGAGCAGAGCAAATGGCACAAATTGCTGCAACATATAACCAAAATCTTGATTCCATGGAGGAGTCCTTGCTTCAAGCCATCAGGGACACGTATAGATATATAGGTCCAGCCAATAATACTAGTGCACCAGTAATGCTTATCTATACAGTGGTAAAAAACGTCCGGCAAAAATTAATCTTCGAGATAGGAAGGCAAGATATTGACCCACGGTTTCAACTTGCGTATGCTCTCATCGCTGTTGCTCTTGGTTGTGTCGGTTGCAGTTTGCTGATGTACGTTCTGCTTGGCAACATGCCTTGGATTTTCATCCTTTGCGTCCTGATGTTGATAATCCCATCCCTGTTCGAACCTGAGGACTAATTAGAGAACGAAAGGCTGGCAGTTTTTGGTTTTCCTCGTGTTGTGGTTTACTCTTAGCAAAGTTGGTTTGATGTCCGCCTAGCCAATGCTGGCTGAGACATGAGCCTCATGTTGTACTCTTACCATCTGAGACACCTTTTACGTCACAAAGTAGAATGTGTAATGATGACAAAGATGATTGTGCTACTTAGTTAATTACTTGTAGCATTACTATGAAATTGGAGAAATAAGGGACTTATATCTTTGTCAAGGAGAAACTAGGGAATTGATTAAGTGAATTTGAGAAAGAATCATGTCATCCTCATTCACTGGTCTTTCTGTACACAAATTGACGATTTCAATGTAGTTCAAGACTCGATCCTGACATCCCAACCTCGGCAACACTCTATACTATCTTGACATGTAATTCAGGTCACAAAGGAAGCATGCAATAAGAGAGAGAGGGAAGTAACTGGGCACAAATTCTTTAATGAAAAGATTTACCCATTGGAGAACAAAGCAAATTCACATTAGAAAAGTGAGATGCACAACCTCTTATATGTTGGGGCCTGTTTGGAAGAAATAGAAAAGTGAGACAGAGTACTTTTGGTTTGATATGAGTAAACTTAGGTAGAGATAGAAGTCAATTTCTAAGAATTATTGTCTCTTTTCATAAGAAGAAAGGGTGGGAGTCAGAGATATCCTGGGAGATGGGCCTATTCCATTGAGATTCAGGGAAAGGAAGTTGCTCTAAGCCCTCAGCTATTATTTTCTTTCTTTGTCAACTTTGTGTTTAATAGAGATGAAGAGTCAACTGGGCACCCTCCAAAGCCAAAAGCATATCACAAGAAATTCCATTTACTTGCACCTTTGTCTTGTTTAATGTAAACATCTGTTCTCTATCCTTTGGTTTTCCTTTTGTCAATTCATCCGGGTTTTTATTCCCCTCCTAGTAACTCAGACTGTAGGACCAGACAATGTACGTAGGAGCCACAATACAAAGGTTCCTCATTTATTGGGGAAAAGCCTAAACAATTCAAAATCAAAGAGAAAACATCCACATCACAACTAAAAGTGTTTAAATATGTTGAGGGTGAATGAAAACGATAAGATAGGCCACATAAAGTTGCTTTTCTAGTTCCCACTATAAAAAAAGTCACACAAGCGTGTGGAAAAAGAGAATTTTGAAGGTATGGAAAGAGTTAATTACAATTAAAAATTAATTTGGGAAATTTTTTTAAATATTCATAAGATTTAAATTCAATGTTAATAAGATATTTAGAGGATTACATCTTAACTATTTTTATATTATAATTTTGTATATTTTGTGTTTAATGTCACAATGATATATTTGCACCAAAAAAAAAAAAAAAAGACATAAGCATTACATGAATCTTTTTATAAAAGTTAGAGGTTGTTGAGATCATGTATTTGAGAACTTTAATCCTGGTAAGAAAATCAAGTATGTCCAGATTAATAGTAGCATTGAGTTTTGCTCAAAACTGTTAAATACCTAAAAGGGGAAGGGCATAGTGAGACACCACACTAGCGTGAGTGAACTATAACATATTGTAGAGTTGATTGGCGGAACATTAGTAGAGACGACCTATAAATGATATCTAATGCTAGTTTAACTATGAAGTTCCTGACAGATGTGCTTAGCACAACAAGTTACCTAGTGAATAGATCTCCATCGACCACAATTAGATGCCGGACCTGAGGAACTCTAAGTATCATTAGTGATTATTTTGTTTCTTAGAATATTTGGTTGCTTATGTCATGACCAAGCAAGTAAAGGTAAGCTCGATGGGTGAGCAAGAAAGTGCACTTTATACATGAACCTGCATTTTTCTTTGTTAAAAGGAAAGAAAAAAAGAAAAACATAATTTATCATCCGAACTTAAACCTCCTTGAGTTATTATTATCCAGACTTAATTCGAAGATGCACTATGTTTATCAACCAAATTTTCAATGATAGTCTCTCGTTTTTTCATATTTAGCCCAAAAGTAACATTGCCATGGGCCTTTACTATTGTGATTGTGAAGCTATGCATGAGGATGTTTTAGGTCTCTGAGCAGATAACTAACAATCTGTCATCTAATAAAACCAGTTATGCACTGATTGCCGAAATCTACTTGTTGCATCTGAGCTACTTGCATAAACAAAATTGAAGTGAAGCATGGGAAAAAAAAAGGATAGAAGATAAGATACAAAAGAGCATTTAGAATTTACTTTACTTGCCGGCCTTCTAAAAGCAGAAATGAATGTCAACTTCACATCCCTCACAGAATGCAAGAAATGCCTGGATTTCCATGAGATGAACGAATGTTAAATATTATCATCTTCACCGGAAGACACAAGGAAAAACTTCAACATAATAGATGGTCCTGAATGTGACTCCAATGGCATTACTGCAATTAGGTGGACTCACTTTCTGGAAATGGAGATAAGTTTGAAAGTGAAGTCTTATATTCAAGAAATTTCAGCTGCATTTATGACCCAGATGTCTTGATATAATAGATAACAAATAAGGTCAAATACCTTCAACTCTTTGACAGCAAAAGTCACGTTTACTGGGTTGCCGCCATGAGCATACTGCCAAACTCTTCCACAGGATCTATCCACAGCTGAGAGTGCAGCAAAGAGTCGTTCTCTGCAACCAAAGTCTGAACCAGAAAATCTTCTCCATATCCAGTCAAAAAGAGAAAAACTAGAGTCTACCTTTCGTAGGATCAATCTAGCTTCGAAACTCAACGGCTTTCCCACCAAATTCACTTGCAGCATCAGAAGGTATGGAGCTTCATTCAGTTGCTATGAAAGTAATTCCCTGAAGGATGAACGAAAATTTGCAAGCAAGTTCAGATGATGAGGCCTCCCTACAATATTTTCTGGGGCATCATCTCCTATCCAGAGGATAGCCATCCAATATGTTTTCTTAATGCCTGCATACATATGACAAAAACTAAGTTTAAACATCATCACTTATGCATGAACAAAAACTCACAGTTGGCGAGGTGAGATAAACAAGTATTTCTGCATGGTACAGCTTCTTATCAAATTAATGCAGGTTTGACAGGCGCCAGCCTCCGATTCTCTTGCAGTTAGAAAACATACTGAATGATATGTAGTTAGCATGATTGAGTCAAAAGACTTAAAATGGTGAGTGGCCAACAAAAAGAAGTAAAAGTCGTATACATGGAATCTAATATTCAATAAGTTGCCCCCATTTCTTTATTCCGAATCCATTGGCTTTATAGGTCATATTGGTGCACTGCAAAATCCATAAGACAGAGTTCACATTGCTTTTGCACGATGAGAAATAAGAGAAGCTAATCCCAGCGGACTCATACGACATGACTTAGTAATGGTCATCACAGCATTCTGCAGTCATTTCATCTCAAAGAAAATGTCAGTTTCAAGACTTCATGCTTTCAGTTATTGAGTGTCGCAAAACTCCATACAACACCATCAAAGGAACTAGACAGACCAGGAAAGCATTACCAAGACAGAATAGCAACACCCATAGAAGGTTATCCATTGGGGTTTTTTCCTATGGTTTCACCATTCAACATTGTCCGCGAGTACCCCTGATACTGATAGTGCTCCTGTCTATAGCAGTGAATTGCCTCTTACAATATAACGACTTTGAATCACCCCATCGGCAGTATTAGTTTCTTTCAGTGGACTTCGGATTTGCGCACGCCAAGTTCTAACCATCGGCGACAAGGCCAATCGCGCCCTAAGTTAACAAACTTCTGCCTCAAATCCAGCGCCGAAAGCTCCACGCGCTCGGCAATCGGTGGAAGGACTCTCAGAATTTGTCGATCGGACAGCGTATCGAGAGAAACGAGCCAATACCTAACACGGCATCATAGCATCTAAACTACTAAGCATCGCTCAGCAGGGCACACGAAGAAGCAAGTGCTGTAGCTATTTCACCCGACGTGGATTTCAGTTGAATCACCTGGGAAGGAGAAGCTTGGATGGCGAGGTCGCTGCCGACGCGGGAGAGGCAGGCGACGGAGCGAGCCAAGGTCTTCGAGGCGCTGCCGCTGAGGGCGAACTCCACTTTCGCGGACACTTCGCTTCCCTCTCTCTACTCTCGATTTAGTTGCTGAAAAATATATGTGGTGGCGACCAAATTAGAAATTGAAAAGTTACGGTTTCCTTCCTCGTTGATTTTTCTCGCTAAAGAAGGAAGGCAGGAGCGGAACGAGTACAGAAGAGTAGGAAAAACAAATTAAACTTTCTAACAAGAATGCACGATAACTAAGCAAAAAAAAAAAAAAAAGAACAAACATACACCATGGCCAACGTGTTAGAATACTCACACCATTGACCTCCAAGGTTAAACTCTACCGCGGAGGACATCAATAGATATGGTTCAATTAAGTTTTTAATAATTAAGAGTTCTATCTTCTTTTATTTTATCAGGAAAATCAAATCCTTGTAATTCATTTCCCGCAACCTCACTTCTACAACATACAGTAGCATTCGAAGTGCATATTTCTAGGTCCATGGCATAAATATGAAAAACCACATGTCGGATGTCCATGCAGTGAGCTTTTCATATTTATATGAAAAATCTATTCCATCTTCATCAAAGGTCTATGTAGTGAGCTTTTCATATTTATATAAAAAAACCTAATCTATCTTCATCGGACTCCCTAATAATAAACAAAACAAAACAAAACAAAACAAAAATCAAATCAAATAAAAAAAAAAGACTAATCATCATGGTGAGCTGCTCCCACCAGTCAATAAAATCTAGATATCATTTTAATTATTGAGCTAATTTTTAATGAGAGATAGTTGTATAATATTAAAAAGGACAAAAAAATAAATAGATCAATAATAAGCAATTCAATAGGGGTGATTGGGTTTAGGGTGGGTAGGGTCTAAACCCGGACCCCGTACTCCAACCCTATTATAACCGATTCCCTTTTTGACCATGTACCCAACCCTGTTTGTATTAGATCATGTACCCAACTCACCTTATTTTTCTGGTCCGGTTCCAAGATCAACCATGTTTCCATTAGAACTTGTTTTGCAATCTCTCAATATCCTATACGACTTCAAATTTTATATTAATACACGAGAAAATAACATAATCCTCCTAATTTGTATCGAAACATTAAGCACTTGTAATAAATAAATACATGAACTTTTTGACTAAATGAAAAATTAAGAATCCACAGAGCTAATTATAATAAATAAAATCATAAGGCAAAGAATTAGCAACAAACATGGGTCTAATATTAGTTTTATTCCCACAACTACTACATGAAGCTAGTCATTTATGCAAGCATCAATCCTCCTACAAAAGAGAAATTAGGCGAGCCAATCCACATGGTACACAAGAATTTAGCAGCGACAAACACCGTCCATCCGTCGGACAGTGCGAGAGGGAGTTGATGAGGGAGGGAAGCAAGTGAGGAAGAGGAGCGACGAAGGAGAAGTGTCGTGTGTATTTGAGAGAGCCAAAAGGAAAAACGTCGTGTGATTGTGGGAGTAAGAATAGAAATAAGTGGAAAAAATAGGGTTTTAGACCTATACTTACAAAACCGGTTCCCAAACTGGTTCCAAAACTAGTCCGGGTACCGATTTCTGGGTGGGTAATCAATCGGACCGATTTAAACCAGTTCCGAATTTTGGAAACCAGTTCCTAGACCAGTTTCAATGGGAATCAGTTTCCGACCCTATTTTTCGGGTATGCCGGTCCGGTTCCTAGGTATACCTGATCCAGTTGCACACCCCTACAATTCAATAAACAAATTAAAAAAAAAAAAAAAAACATAGAGAGAGCAATTCGGATTCTTTGGTAAGAGGGGTAACTAGACCTTTTAAACCAACCCATCTCACATGGCCCAGATCAGTTAACGACCCATAAAACTATAATCTCTGTCCATGCTTCAAACACGTTAAGGTGGGCTCATTTACTAAAACTCGCATTAGAACATCTTGGGAAATGAGTGAGCTTTTCTTATTAAAAAACTCAGGAAATCGAACTGATATGACACCCAGAATTCACATCGGACTATTTGGCGGAAAAGATGTCTGCACGAATAGTAGGACTATTGGGCGGAAAAGATGTTATACATCTTGCAGAATTCACTTCGGACTATTTGGCGGAAAAGATGTCTGCACGAATAGTAGGACTATTTTGATAGTAGGACTATTTATAACATCTTTTCCGCAAAATAGTCCTACTATTCGTGCAGATATCTTTTCCGCCAAATAGTCCGAAGTGAATTCTGGGTGTCATATGAGTTCGATTTCCTAAGTTTTTTAATAAGAAAAGCTCACCCCAGGGAATTTTTCATAATCAAGGTCTGCGATAGCCCCACCGTGTTCTCATTTTCAGCCAAGCAAGGAAGAGATTGGCGAGGCAAAGTTGAAGGTTAATGGCGAACGACAATCCAGCTGATCATGGTAGTTGGAGGTAAGCTTCGTCGACCTCAAACGTATCTTAACCAGCCCAGGCTCCGTCTGTAAGTTGGAGGACTGCAAGTAAAATGATGCCAAAATCTTGATATCCTTTTCTGTTCTTATCTTTGATTATGTTCGCTGTGTATATTCCATTACGCGCGAATGCTGTTTAAGGAACCGTCCCTCTAAGTAAATCAGGTGAACTTGTTGATGCCTTCTGAACTCGTACTGTTCAATACTTAAGAGCCCAATGTGGGGTCTTTCACTTGTCAGTAGAGATGGCTTGTTCTGTGCCTTAGATTGTGAGAACTGGATCACAACACCGATTAGATTGTGAGAATTCGATCACAACACCACTTTGTACATCCAGATTTTTTCCTCTACTTTTTTCTTTTCGTTGATTGAGACTTGAGACAGGTTTTGTTCTCGATGTTCATGACTCTCAAAGAGCAGAAATGGGCTCTTCTCAGAACAGAGCATGTACTTAAAGCCATATCTGGTGGGGATGTAAAATGGCCCGTTTCTCGCATTTCCTGGATTACGGTAGTTATGTCGTACCACCCGGATTTTGTCTTCTTTTATTTTGCTAATTGATCCAGGTTTTTGTTCTCGCTGTTCATATGACTAGACTCTAACAACAGAGCATGTTGGCTCGTGCTCATATCAGGGTATATTCAGTGGGTGTAAATCTGTCAGAAAAGTAAGAATGCCTCCTGTAGTCATCACCCCTTTTTCTGTGCAAATGGGTAAATTTTAGTGATATCCATTCGATAATTGAATACGGTAGGACTCACACCAGGAATAATCCCTCTCAAGTATCCATACCATAAAAACAGCAGGTGAGTTTGTCTGAAGAAAGTGAAATTTATATTAACTATCATGTCTTTTTTGAATATCAAGAGGTTGGAAAGAAGGTGAGTGTGGAAGACTGCGAATGCTGTCTTCATTTCCTTTCATGAAAAAGAACTTCCTATCTCTTATCATGTTTTTACGTGTATACTGTTTCATTAGGAAACAATCTGTACTCTATGTAAATTAGGCGAATCCATCTTTTTTAATGTTTCATTCTAAAACCATGGTACAAGTATGAGTTGCTCAAATGTTCATTTGTTTATCTATCAATATGCTTATTCTTGATCCTTATTGCTTGAGCTTATGTAAAAGACGATTATCTAACAAGTGATTTGCTGATTTTTATTTCAAGGAACGTGTTAGATTATGTGGCTCAAGTTAACGAAGATCTTGATTCCCTTGAGAATGCTTTGCGTCAGCTCATCAGGGATAGGCATACCTCTATAGGTCCAGCCGACATTTCCAATGCACCAAGCATTATGCTTATATATGAAGCAATCAAAATCATTCGGCAAAAATTAATCCTGAGGATGGGAAGACAAGATATTGACCCAAGTTTTCGACTTGCCTTTGCTGTGATCACCGTTGCTCTTGGATGTGTCACGTGCAGTCTCCTGATGTGCGTCCTGCTTGGCGACTTGCCTTGGCCGATTTTTGTTGGCTGCGTTCTAATGTTGGTAGCCACGTTTGTGTTCATCGCCAACTAAGGATTGATTGGGGCGATAGTTTGTGTTGTTTAAATGTATTTGAGTTGCTTGGTAACCTTCTAATGCTGGGTTGGATGTGAACCTCATGTTATATTATTACCTTGAACACCCTTTGCATAACATAGTAGAATAAATTATGATGATGATTAGAATTTGTTCTGGTGCAAAGTCCTCTCCATCTAAGAGTATTTTGAGCTATTTTAAACAATTCCACCAGCCCCTTCCCTATAAGGCAGCTTTAATCCTTTTGTTGGAGTGCCAGTTTCAGTTTAAATTCTAAGTGCATTTAGGTCCATCAATTCCACTTTGGATCGAGTTGCATTGGTAAGATAAAGCTTATGGAGTTGCATTACCAGTAAACAAAACTAAGAAATGGTGAATTAGAGAAACAGGGCAAATTTTTCCTTTGGGCCAGAGAAAATAGGGGAAATGAGAGTATATAAAAAAGAATCGCACACCCTCATTTAGTATTCTTTCATTTCGGATTCGCGTGTTGTTAGTTTGATATAGTTTATAGCTTCTTCCTCATATAATTTTCATCATTACCGTTGTGCTTTTGAGATTGGTTTAACAAAATTATTTGATAATTTCATCATTCATCAATCACAATGTCACTAGTTACTCATCCATGGTCCATGGCCAAACAACAATGATGGTCATGTGCGCATTTTTATGTATTTTATTGCATTACAAGATAATAAATGAGGAATCAAACCGATTGTTACATAGGATCTTAAATTCATGTAAAAAATTGCTTTATTCCCCTATGATAAAAAGAGTCTGCGCATGCGTGTGAAGAATATATTTAAATGTGTGGAGAGAGTTAGACATAAAAATAAATTTTGATTTAGAAAAAAAATTAAATTATTGTAAGATTAAATTCGATGCTAGTAAGTAAGATAATTAGAGGATTATATCTTAACTATTTTTAAATTACAATTTTGTCCATTTTATCATAGTATGTCACTATGACATATCTGAAAAACAGACATAAGCATTACTTAAAGATTTTTATTATAAAAGTTGAAATCCTCGTTAGATTTGTTTGTATGCAGTAGTAATTAACCGGCACTCACTCTATGGATAATCGATTAAATTAGCACGTGCCATAAATATAATTTCTCTAGTATGTGCCTAAATGTTCTTAACGTTCCCATGAAGCAGGGGCTTTTGGGCCTGGACCGGCCCGCTGTATCGAGGATCGGATCTGTTGCAGGTCATAGAGGACTCGGATTTAAGCTCCGACCCATATAAATCCTTAATCCACGTTCACGCCTTGTCGCTTCTCTCACCTGGTGCCGCTGCATTGCTCTGCATACCTTTACTCCGGCTGCGAAGTTTCATGGGGGTTTTCTTCCCTCTTTTGCATACGTGTTTCCTCAACTTGATAAATGATTTTTTTTTTTTTTTTGCATCGATCGACTTGATAAATGATTTTGTAAAACGAAAGCTGCATTTAACTGGTAACCTCGTATATCTTGCTTTTGAATGGATCATTGTGTTGTCAAAATGCGGAAAGATCTTGGTGAATTACAGAACTTAAAAGACTTCAATTAGTTAGCCGGTTCTTACTAGTGTCTTTGCTTTAGGACACCGGTGATGGAAGGAGTGAAAAGGGAGAGTTCCCAAGTTCCAACACCACAGATTGAGCATGTCCCAAGCTCAAAATGTGTGCAAATTAGAAGTCTTTGTAGTTCGATCATCTATCAAATAGAGAGTACATAATTTGTATCCACATCCGTCCATACTTGGAAGAGGATTTGTGCGACTTTGGAAATCCACTTATCTAAATATAGCTTGTATCTATTAAAATAGATACATTTTTTTTTTTTACCTTTCCTAAACTATGAAATTGTGATAAATTAATATGGGAAAAAAATTAGGGCACACCATATACCAAACGATAAAAATAAAAATTGTGAACCACCACCCACGTGGGTGATTAAGGCACCAAGCGCCTCCATAACCCCTAAATGAATGGCAAAGATCGCCCAATAATAGGCAAAGCCACCGCGCGGATGAAAATGGTAGATACATTTATAAGAAAGTAAACGATAAAAATGAGATTAGATAAAATCCACATAATTTGAAATTGATTTTAAAAAGTTAGATAAGAGAGGAGTTCATTAGCTTTTATTTGTTATTTTATTGTTCAACAACTTTTGTTCTCAATCTTACAATTCAAATAGAATTTAAATATGGATAGGAAGAGATGACATCTAGTTTTCACTTAGCCATTAAAATTTGAAGAAAATATCAATTAAAAATATAACATAGAATAAAGAAATCCATATAC
Organism: Eucalyptus tenuipes; assembly: GCA_014182365.1. Lineage (NCBI taxonomy): Eukaryota > Viridiplantae > Streptophyta > Magnoliopsida > Myrtales > Myrtaceae > Eucalyptus > Eucalyptus tenuipes. The sequence continues at coordinate 40,119,179 of CM024544.1, read as the reverse complement.
TTCTAAAAAAATAAAAATTGAAATTGTGATGAAGCTAAATGTATACAAACTCTTCTTTTCTGATTTTTCAATTGTGCGAGTACCAAAAATTTCTATTCTATTATAGGTCTTTTTCAGCAAGATTTGAAGTTTAAACTTTCAGCCACATTTCGTATGTCTGGTTTAACAAGTATTTTTACTATGCCCGTTTGATAACAAGCCCAGATAAGATTATGCCAAAATTGATGACAATGACTAAAAAAAAAAGAATAACTAACACATGTCAAAATGTGTTTATTAATAAGCATATGTCCAACATATTAATCGATACATGTGAAGGCGCGTTTAAAATATATGTCCACAAAAAGTGCAGATCACATAAATAGTTCATAGTATTATAAGTAACAATTGATCGTTGTAATGCACATTGTATTTATCTGACCCCAAAATCCAATAAAACAAATAATGAGAAAATGACACATGGCTTGCTCCCGGGAAACCTTGACCCGATAACACTGTTTTGGTGTCTTTAGAATTGATGACCTAGCAGCAATTTGCACTAAATGATCACCCTTAAATATTACTTTCGAGAACTTAGTCCATTTGAACTAGGAGAAGTGTTACAACTCTAGGTCAAATTGTCTTCCGTAAAATGCTAATTCCACAATAAATGGGCAATAGTCATAACAAATACGCTAGCACATGAGTAAAAGTTTTGATACTTAAGAATAGTCAAATTAGAATCACATGTATAAGTTTTTCATTTTTGATAACTTCTTTAAATTGTGTCAACTAGCATATTGATTGGCACTTATTGAGCAATTTCTGCCTGCATTTGGAAGGATGTGCAAGTTTTCATCTTTAATAACTTCTTTAAATTGTGTCAACTAGCATATTAATTGGGCACTTATTGAGCAATTTCTGCTTGCATTTGGAAGTATATATTTGAAATTGGGATCAGAAGTCGAATAAGGACTAGTTAATCATGAGATAATGTGCGAGAACCAAAATTAGACATCGACAGTAATATGGGGAACATTTTGTAATACCTTTTGCATAGTTATTTTTTCATTTCATTTAGTGCCGCTTGTATACCTCCGTTAGCATATTCCCTTGGTCGGTCATTGAAATTTTTCCAAAAATGATAATTGGCGATTATTTTATGGGCCCTATTTATCACAAGATAAAGTATGCTGACCAAAATTAAATAGTTGCAATAATTCAAGAATCATTTTTGTAATTTTTACCGGATATGTATTCCAATAATTTTATGCTTTCATTTTTCTCAGTTATCATTATTCATTGTTTGTTTGATGTAAAGTATTAGTCTATTCATTACTAGTGAACTCGCAAATCATGTGACTAGCTTTCTCTTTCAATTCAGAATACTAAGACTATTTTGAGTTGCACTAATGTGATAATTTGTAAGTAAATATTTACATAAATCTCTCTAGGTATTATTAAAAAAAATGGTTGCCGCCCAAAAAGTTTGTAACCCTAGGTGCAAATTTTGCTAGACAATTTTGACCACGATACATATAAGCATGACATGTGCTTGGGGATTGTTGTTGGACCGATACGGGTATATATGATGACGATATTTCCGATCCTCGGTGATGCAATTCAAAGTTGAGAAACGATGAAAAAGAATATGCACCTGAGTAAGTAATCATCTTACATTCCTTGTAATTTAAATCATCCATCCTTGCAATAGTTTTCGGAAAACCGACGCAACTGAACCTTCTTTGGACGAGAAACATGAGAATTTGCAACAGCAAGGTGCAGGATGATGCGCCCATAACTCAAAAGTACATCATATATTTTTGGGAAAAGGCCTAAACAATTTAAAACCAATGAGATAATAGCACGCCGCTAACTATATTCAAATATATCGAATGCAAGAGCACAAGATGTAAAGGTCACGTACCATAAGAGAGCTTCTAGACGATCTAGGCCACAATTGATTCGTGCTTTAGGGTCCCTCTTGGGCATGTAAACTTTACATATCACGAATTGCTTTGTGAGTGTGACAATGGTTAGCTCCGTTACTGACAAAAAGAGTAATTGATTGCAACCCTCCCAATATTTGGAAACAATAGACTCCTGGTCGCGGCGCCAATATTTGAGGGCTTAAGATGCAAGTTGAATTGCCAACAGTCAATCCTAGCAGATCGAAACGCCAGGCCCATTTTTCTCCAAGTCCATTTATAGTCAAAGCACAACTCACTCAACATACACACACACACACACACATTTTTTATATATTGCTTAGCCATTACGAGGATAAAAAGGTTCAAACCATCCTAAACCTATTGTACGGCAACTAATTCAATTTTTTTTTTTTTTTTTTTCAACTCAATCCTAAATCTTCTAACAACTTACCAATTTAGTCTTAAATCTTTTGATTATGCTAATTTAGTCATAAGCTTTTAAAAATTTTGCCAAACTAGTCCTTGGTGGCCTAATCAACACCAATCATCTTTTGTGACGCGACCAATACTAATGTGAACAATTTTTGATTTTTTTGAAAGTTTTTTGAATTTTTTATTCATCTTTATTTTTGTCTTTCTTTCTTTTGTTTTCCCTCTCTTACATAAGGTTGGTAAGGCTGTGAAAAAAAGAGAGGAAAATAAAAGATTAAAAAATAAATAAATTGGATTTTTTTTTTTAATTTAAAAATTGTCTATGTTAGAACTGACCACATCACATAGGATAGCCAATATGATTAGGTTGCCATATTAGCAATATCTAGACAAAATTAGCCAGAAGAACTAAATTGGCAATTTGTTAAAAACTTTAGGCCTAGTTTGGCAATTTATCAAAGTTTTAGAACTAAATTGATATAATAAAAACTTTATGATTGAATTAGCAAAATTGAAAAGTGTAGGGTTTTTTGAATAATTTTTCCCTTTATGAAAATGCTAAAATGTCAATGATGTTTGAGATTATTGGATGGGGAGCACTCTCTCCCACAATTAATTATGGTGTTTTTCATGTTGATCGGATGAAGAGAGCTTCCTTTAGGGTACCTTCATAAAGGAATGACAGCACCAGTGTGGCCTTAATGTTGCTTATGGGGTATGACTCTTATCATAGAACAGTCAAGACGAATGAAGTTGGCTTATTTGATGAGGCAAATTCTCCGAGAGAGGACAAAAGAGAAGCAAGAAGACGAGTTAAAACAAATATAAGAGGGACTTTAACGATTAAATATCCAACAGTAGCAAATTTTGACCATGCACCATGCAGCGAAGCGATTTGCCGAAGAAGGGAAAAAACAAAAAAGACATACCTTTTGCACAAAGACACCATCTGCACCATTAGGAAATTGTTTAGTTGCAAACTAGACATTTGGGAAAAAACAAAATAAAATAAGCAAAAGCCCATGCAATTGCAATTGTGACCATCGTAGGTGTGACATAATAGGTTTTTACATGGGCCCAAGTGCTATGAACATTCCGTGATTCAATCACTTAATGTATGTCGGGCCTAATTAAATTGGCCCACTTCTCTCGAATCGAGGTGCTAAGGCCCACATCTTATGGCCCACTAGGTGAAGCTCAGTATATATAAATACAAAGGTGTAATAATTTCAGTCAAACAATTTTCTCCAATCTGGAATCAGAACAACAATCTGCGTGGAAAATTAAAAGTTAAAGGAGAGACATTCGTTCCCCTCAGATTGACGGATGTGCCCCTTTGATTTAACAGCTCCAATTTTATAACCAACCTCACCCGATTCATCACTTTCCATTTTCCTCCTATTTTACCTAATGATGAATGGAGGAATGTGAATTGATCTCGTTGACAAATCTGAAGGAATCACGCTGACCATGAAGATATAGTCGCCCCGAAAATCAAATCGTATTGAATGAAACTGAGCAGAGGGGCTCGAGACTATGGAATTGATTGGAGGAGAATTGGTCAATTCGTCCTTGGAGTCATCTATTGACCCACCGCACATGGTGAGAACAAGCAGGAAAAGCACAGAGAACAGAAATATCCAAAAATTAGAGGTGTTAAATGGGTTTTACAACCCATTTATGAACTCATGTAATCATGTTTGCTTAAATGGGTCGTTAATGGATCATGCCTTATTTCCAAAGACACCCATGATGGATTTTAAAAATAAAAGGACTAAAATATATGGGTCTTAAATGGGTCTAAGACCCATTTACCAACCCATTAAAAATACACACTATCTAGTCTACCCTACTAGATGTGGTAAAATTATAATTTTTTTTTTTTTTCTTTCTTCTTCCTCCGGTGGCCGGCACGGCGATCACCGGTGACCGGCCAGGCGAGCCTCGAGCTCACCGGCGTCGGGCAAGCTCGAGCTCGCCAGAGGCCTCGCCAGATCTAGCAAGGGGCGAGCTCGAGCTCGACCTACACCGGCAACCCTCGAGCTCGCCGAATTTGGCGAGGCGAAGGCCTTGCCGACATTCGGCGAGGCTCGAGTCTCGCCGATCCGGCAAGCCCCGAGCTCGCCGATGTTAGAGAGCCGGGTGAGCTCGAGGCTCGCCCGTGGCCGACCGTCGGGCCAGTCGTGGCCGGCGGCCGGCCAAGAAGAAGAAGAAAAAAAAAAAAAAATATATATATATATATACACATATTAAAAAAAAAAAAATAATTAAAAATTTAATTTTTAAAAAATAAAAATAATTAAAATTCAATTTTTTAAAATAATTATTTTAAAAATTATAAAAATTTTCCATTAAATTTGTGTTGTATAAAACTATTTTAGCAATACCATTTTTAAAAAAATAATATATATATATAAGAAATAAACTTAGAAGTATTTTAGTAATATAATTTAAAAAAACATAGGAATAAGTTTTTCTAAATTTGGTTAAATAGAAAATATTTTATTAATATGGGTTGGTTTGGGTATAGGTTGGGTATATGTCGAAAGTTGAGTATGGGTCGAAAAATTTACATTCGACATAAGTGGGACATAAGTGGGCATAAATGGGTTAATAGGATTTGGATCGGACGGGACCATTAACGACCCGACCCACCCGTTTAATAACTCTATCCAAAAGGTATCAACCTAATGCGTTGAAGGGCTCCTTGGAAGGCTATACGATGGATAGTCTTCTTGGATTGTCGTTTGAATGGCTGGACTTCGGTTCATCAACGAGGAACATCAAAGCGTTCGTCTGTTCCTTTTTTCCCATCTAGGCGAGATAATATTATCTCTACAACCACCTGCATCATGGCAGATCATCTCTAACTGGGTTTTGGCGTCGTCCTTCTGGAATTGTTATGCTATCCAATCCACCTCATATCGTCTAATCAAAACAGCAAGATGGGCCGTCTTCGTTGAACATTAAAGCAAATAAGAGCAGACAACTATAATGACATAATTTGCTAAATTGCTTTCAATGGCCACTCATCAAATAAGATAATTTTCCATTGAAAGAAACCATATGATCTCATAACTTCCGCTTGAACAGCCGATCTGTCTTTGCCACTGGAGAAATCAAATCTCTCTGACCATGAATGCAACACCCTAAATAAGTGCTAATCAGTCCCCTCTAAAAGTCATGGCCAACGTGAAAGGATGAATGTTGGCTTTCATGTGTACATATATGGGACAGAATAAAACTGAACAAACATCAAGACATTTTCCATGGAGGTTTAAGTGACCAATGCAACATAAAATGACATGATGCCAAGACACAAAATATGTGAGAGGAAAAACTCAGACACAAGGATTTGTGTGTCCTGAAATTTACATGAAGGGAATTACTCTGCAGAACAAACTCCTTATCCGAGCCTCGAGTAAATTTTATGATACCTTGACACTGTCACAAATTACCTCAGCAGAAAATATTGCCACAAATCAGAACACTGGAAATTCGCCATCCTTGAGTATAGAAAATGGAAGCAACTCACAAGGAAAAGTTAAACTGAACTGGTTGGAGTTTAAAAATGATGTAATCATTCTAGAATGTGATTTTAAGAAAGGAACATGAACATCTCAAAAACCTTTTGACTGCTTCCTCTTTAAAATACACAGATTGACTTTAAATGGTTTTTAACAAACAAAACAGAAAGCTTTCTATGGCAAGGGATCTATCTGGTCAAAAAACTTCAACAGTCTTCTTAACGTTTTGAATGTGCTGGTGCAAACAATAGAGAAAGAAAGTGGGAGAAAAACTGACATTATATTTTCATAAACAGACGGACTACAAGAATAGTTCAGAGAAACTCGGCATAGAAGGCAGCAGAAACTTTAATCAAACAAGTCATAATCTCCCCATGAATAGCTGTTTTAGAGATGGCATTGAGCGCCGCACCACATTTGAAGTTGCAAAGCTAGAAAGGAATTATTTGACAGATTTTACAAGGTCTAAACACAATTTCCAATAGTTCTAAATTGCTATGTCCTGTCCATAAAGCATGTGACTCTTGTAAGAACTATCGACACTGCTCTGTTTTTACTGGCAGGAAGCCAGGAACAAGCTGTGGTAGAATAAAAGTGCAGAACCATACCTAATGTCGATGCCTCACTAGGCGAAGCACATCAACTTAATGCCGAATAACAAAAGAGAGGGAACAAGAAGTGCATTAAAATGGCAGCTTTGTTGCATGATGGACTAGTTAAATTGGCACACTAATGTATGGTCAAGTAGGAGAAAAAATGACAAAAGAAAAAATGACAAAGGATGCTTAAGGCAAGCAAGACACTACTCCAACTATTTGAGAAAAAAAAAAAGGAGAGGATATATCAAGCATTGGAAGGCACAAGCACTTAGCAGTAAAACTAAGAGAGAAAGGTTATCATAGTCAAACAGGAAACATAACGTTATTGATATTCATGGTAGGGTGGTGTTGATCGAACACAGAGTTCATCACCATCCTTGTTATCATCATCCTCATCCTCATTGGCGTCAACCCAATTACTTGGATGATGTTGTGAAAAACCATTTCCGTCTACACAAGAGAAGAATGAAGAGAATAGCTGTAGAGGGATTATCCAATTCGACTACTAACAAACTGCATGAACATACTTATGATGTGCTAATTAGTGCTACATAAGTGACAATCTTGTTCAGTACCTTTGCCTCTAAAAACATTTACAACCACCAACAAATGACATGATACAAGCAGACCAATTGAATCGATACTGAGAAGCCCAAGAAAGGCATGTGAGTTCAGTCTTCCAGAAATAGGTACTTGCACAGGTATGTGCAACGCATCCTCAGGGTTCACAGTCAAGTAAAAGCGGAAAATAGTTTTGCTCCACCTTGTCTATGGTATCACGTGGACAGTCCAACTAAATAGTGGAAAATCAGAAATGCTTACAGGTTTGGTAGGACATACATGGATTTCTGCCAAAACTTTTTCCTTCTCGATGCATGAATGAAGAGTAAAATTTTGCCAGACTCCAAGATAAAGTCGCGCAATCAATGGGCCTAAGCCAAATGCTTTCTTGCAAAGCAGCATTTACAGCAGGGAACCAGGCAATTGAGAAAGTAGCAACTTTATTATAAAAAATTTGTAGGAGATAGCAAAATAATTCGACCTAGAGATAAAGATGATGTTCATCATACACACAAACTGAGAGAAAATTTGAGAGATGTAGAATCTGGACCAGTTTGGGTGTTTCCTTCAGCTGATGCAGCTTTTGATATTTGAATGGTGCCGATCGTTTCAATTCCTGAATGACCACCAGTTCTTAGGATCCTTTCTTCTAGAACTTGCCTTCCATCAGAACCACTGCCACTTCTTGCAGCACTTCCTGCCCAAAGTCAAAAAACCACTCAAATTTTAATTCCCAAGAGATACCTTCCTATTGACTTCCCCAAAAAAAAAAAAAGTGTCGTACTGGCAACGTACGTAGCATTTCATTTTAGAGCAAATCCATCTCAGAGATATGCTAGGGAGCACATTCGTGCTTTCACTTATTCAGTTTTGCGAAACTCCATATAACACCATCAGAGTAACTAGAAAAACCAGCAAAGCATTAGCAAGACAGAATAGCTGCACTGTTAGAAGGTTATCCATAGGGCTTTTCACCTGTGGTTTCACAATCCAACATTTTCCGTGAGTAACACTGATAGTTCTCCTGGCTACAGCGGTGAATTGCCTTCGTCTTACGATATAACGACTTTGAAATTCCCTAGTAACAGTATCAGATTCTTTTAGTCACTTCAGATTTCTATGCATGTCTAGTTCTGATCACCGTCGTCAGGGCCAATCCCAACCTAGGTCAACAAATTTCTGCGTCACATCCACCGCCGAAAGCTCCACGCACTCGGCAATCGGTGCAAGGACTCTCGGAATTTCTCAATCGGACACCGTATCGAGCGAAACGAGCCAATACCTAACACAGCATCATAGCCATCTAAACTAAGCATCAATCATCAGCGCATGGATAAGCAACTGCCGTAGCTATTTCACTCGATGTATGAAGCTGAGCAACGATGATCGACGTGGATTTCAGTGGCGACATGCCGGAGCTGCGGGCGAGAGAGTCGACGGTGAAGAAGAAGAAGAAGAAGAAGAAGAAATGCGGGCAAGAAATCGGTGGAATCACCTGGGAAGGAGAAGCTTGAATGGCAAGGTCGTTGCCGACGCAGGAGAGGCAGGTGATGGAGCGAGCCGAGGTCTTCAAGGCGTTGCCGCTCAGGATGAACCCCATTTTTTAAGCTCCTCGCTTCCCTGTCCGCAGAGGCGACGCTACGGATTTTTATGAGGGCGGTCGCTCAAAAATTGGCAGGATTGGAAGAGGAGAGATGCTCGGTCTTTCTTTGGCTCTTACCGTCAAAAATTAGGGGTGTGTAATGGAGTCGATCCATTCAAACTGTCCGAACCGGATTGGAATCACTCAGAACAAGTGATTTTTAAGGGAACTGATCCAGTTCCATTTCCAATTTATGGAAATCGATGGTACCAATCCGATTCCCAATTTCATGGATGGATTTGCTCATCTGTTCACTTAAATCGACCTATTATATTATACTAATATATTAATTTTTAAGTTGAGTTGATTACTTAAAAGTGAATATTATTCTTTTTCTAGAAAGAAGTTATGTTGATGTTCTTGGTATGGATTATAGACTTGACGTTACTTTGTGGGACATAAAACAATCCGTATCTGGGATTGGTTGGTTGGCACTACTTGGAATGTGTCTAGCACTATTATTGTCTTTTTTTGCTATGTGACCCTATTAATGATAAGCTTGTGCTTTCAACACCGGAAATGTCAGTTTATATCTACATTTCCCATATATCAAACAATTCTTATGTTCACTTCATTACAACGTACTGGTCAGAAAAAAAAGAGATGAAGAGTGCAATACATTCTATTCACGTTGTTATTATATACAATATAGTGACAATAGATTAGTTCTTTGTATTAATGCTTCTTGGCTCTCTAATATCAAATGCCCAACTTACGTTGGCATATTTGTCGGAAGTAATTTTCCTTTGATTGCTAGTTCTAATAACTACACTTTATGTCCAAAGGATTGTTGGGCTTATGAGACTTATAAAATCATTGGTTAGACAATTTTATCAGCAACACTTTATATAACTATTAAATAGCTTTTTGTGAGACCAGTTTCATGGAAACATTCTCGAGTGGATCCATGTAACTTGTGAGTGGGTTTCCGATTCCAATTTTTCGGAACTGGTCTCTAGCGGGCAATTCCCGATTTTAGGCTAGGAACCACCCGCCCGAAATATGCACACCTATCTTAATAATCATTTTTTTTGCCCGAAAAAATACCATTACAATACTGATGTTTACCCAATAAAGTATATTAGGTTTTTCAGATTCATCATTAGATAGCATTGATGAGTAAACCGCAACTTCTAACTCAAAGGGAAATTACAAAAATGGTTCATGGACAAGTATTTCCATTCAATTTTGATCCTGATACTTTATTTTTGTTGCGTATTTGATCAGCGAACTAATCTTCAATCTTTATTTTAGGATCAATGTCTATTTCTTCGTCCAAATGCAAACAAAAGACGAGAAGTATAGATTGTTATGCAGCATTGATAGGTCATAATAATGCAAAACCAATAGGCACTCGCCTTGTTATTGCAGAAAAATAACTTGTTATATAGTTTGATACATCAAAAAATAATAAACAGCTTTTTCTAAGCTTGGTTTGACAGTTGCGTTCATTACCCTTAAGTACATTTGCAGAAATTATCTATGATAGATAATATTGGCGATTATTAGAATGCTTTAATTGCCACTTAATTTAATATTAATTACTCTGAAGTGATAGAAAAATGCTCGTGTGTTGTATATACCTTCTATAAATTATGTAGGCCCACGCTTCCACATTGGCGCTACTCGTATAGCTCTGGTGCTTAGTCACCCTGCTCAGTCAATATATGATCAGTTTTGTAACTTTTTTTCCTGATAACTGACCCGATTCGTTACAAGAAAGTATGATGATCAAAATTGAATAGTGGCACTAGTATAGGAATCGTTTTTGTAAGTTTTCCATGATACGTTTTTAAATACTTATGAATTCTTTTCTCAAAGATCATCATTCATTTTTCATTTGATGTAGAGACATTAGTCTACTAATTAGTGGTAAACTTGCAATTCACGCGACTAGTTTTCTATGTCAATTATAAAAAAAAAAAAATGCTAAGGAAAGAAAAGGTAATACTCAGGGAATCTGAAATTGCATTGTAAAATTTGAGTTACAGTGATATAATAAATCGTAAGTGTATCCAAAAATCTCTCTAAGCAGTATCAAAAAAGGCTGCCCTTGGCAAAAGAAAAGTCGAAACCCAAGTCCAAATATTTTCTTTCCATCTCATTTTCCCCGAGCGATTTTGATCAGAGTCTACATAATCATGGCGGTTGTTCAAGCAATGTTGGCTGGACCGTTCTGGGTATAAATGTCCCTAATAGCTCAAAGTAACGATTCCTTCGTTGAATCAAGAAGTTTGTTTTATTTTATTTTATTTTATTTTAGCATGAGCCGCATGCCTTGCTGCACACTAGGAATTAATTTTTTTAAAAAAATACTTGTTATATGAAAGTGCTTTGCTTTGTCGAACCTTAAGTTATCATGAAATGTGTTTCAGGGCTCGTTTTGTTAAGCAGACTTCCTGAGTAACTTCAAAACTGAAATATGTCTCAATACTTCACAAGTATGTAAAACGAGCCTTGTACATGAAATGTGAGATGCAGAGATTCAAACCTTCTAAGTATAAAAAAAGACCGGTTTTTTTTTTTTTTTTTCTAATAGCTAAAGTTATCAAGTTATGTGTTTAAAATGAATATCGTGTGTACTTCTTAATACTACAAGCTACAACTATTCATGCAATCACATTTAGAATTGCAAGTCTGCATTCAAAAAAAAAAAAATGATGTGCGGTATTGTAAATCATATCCAACGAGTGTACAAATTGTTGCAGGAGCATAACCTGTATGGCTGCATTTGGATACGTTAACAAAAATCTGGATATATTAACAAAAAGTAAAAAAGAAAAATAGAGAACAAATCTTGTCAAGGCGCCAGAAAGTAGACTTGCCTTCCGGTTTCCTGGTCGCCATCAAGATGCGGGGACACAAAAACGCGAGGGGCTCAAATGCAGGGGTGACGCCATCAATGCACGGGTCAAAATTTCCCTGAAGATATCAAATTTTCACGAGACAACGATCTGCAAACACTTGAAGAAGCCACACTTTCAGGAAGAGAAGGAGATCAGGCAAAGTCAGAGGGTTAATGGAGAACAGCAGTCTAGTTGATCACGGTGGTCGTCGGAGGTAGGCCTCGGCGACCTTAAATATATAAAAAAGCACCGTAGCCCAGCTCCGTCAGTAAGTTTGAGGATTCCGAGGAAACTCATGCTAATATCTTGATATTCTTTCCTGTTCCTATCTCCGATCATGTCACAGTGCATATACCATTACGTGAATGCTGTTTTATGGCGAAGAAACCTGCATTTTAGTCCTTGGATGTACTGTTCACTTAAGAGCCCAGGGGAATCTTTCACTTACCTGTAGAAAAATGGCCTGTTTCTCATGTTAGATTGTGAGAGTCGGGTTAGAACACCAATTTATACCATCCAGATTTTTTCATCTGTTCGTTTTTATCTTTTATTGATTGAGATGTTCATAATGATTCGAACCCAACGAGCAGAAATGGGCTCCACTCACAGCGGAGCATATACTTAGGGCATATCCGGTGTCTGCAAAATGCAGCCTTGACTTGTAAATCTACAATAAAATAACGGATGACGACCAAAATTAAACATCGACAGTTGTACACGGACCATTTTATAATTTCTTTCGAACAAATGTCTTTTCCTTCCATGTTTGCGGTACCTGTGTAGCACCGGTGCTTAGTTTACATAATCTTTTTTCTTGATAATTGGAGATTAATTTATTGACCTGATCCATTACAAGACAAAGTATGATGATCAAAATGGAATAGTGGCAACAATATAGGAATCATTTTCGTAAGTTCTCCATGATACACTTTCCAATACTTTATGAATTCTTTTCTCAAAGTTCATCATTCATTTTTCATTTGATGCAGAGACATTAGTCTATTAATTAGTGGTAAAACTCGCAAGCCATGCGATTACTTTTCTATGTCAATTATAAAATATTCTAAGAAAAGAAAAGGTAATACTCAAGGAAATCGAAGTTACTATGTAAAATTTGAGTTACGGTGATATGATAAATTGTAAGTGAAAATCTAAAAATCTCTCTAAGTAGTATCAGAAAAGGCTGCCCTTGGCAAAAAAAAAAAAAGTCGAAACACAAGTCCAAATATGTTCTTCCCGTCTCATTTTCCCCGATTGATTTTGATCACAGTGTACATAATCACAGCGGCTGTTCTAGCAATGTTGGTCGGACCTTTCTGGGTATACGTGTCCCTAATAGCTCAAAGTAAGGATTCCTTCGTTGAATCAAGAAGTTTATTTATTTTATTTTTTTAGCATGAGCCGAATGCTTTGCTCTACACTAGGAATTAATATCAACAAAATATGATAGTGCCTTGTTGGACCTCAAGTTATCATGAAATGTGTTCAGGGCTCGTTTTGTTAAACAGATTTCTTGAGTAACTTCAAAACTAATATATGTCTCAATACTTCACAAGTATGTAAAACGAGCCTTGTACATGAAACGTGAGATGCAAAGATTTGAACCTTCTAAGTATCAAAGAAGACAATGGTTTTTTTCTAATAGCTAAAGTTATCAAGATATGTGTTTAAAATGAATATCGTGCGTATTTCTTAATACTACAAACTATAACTATTCACGTGAACACATTTAAAATTGTGAGTCTACATTCAAAAAGAAATTTAATGCACGATATTGCAAATCATATCCAATGAGTGTACGGATCGTTGCGGGAGTATAACCTATATGGCTGCATTTGGATATATAAACAAAAATCTGGATAAATTAACAAAAAGTAAAAAAGAGAAATAGAGGAACAAAACTCTTGGGAGAGCAAAAGGGTGATGTTGCTCCGACTCGATTTTGGAGTCAAGGCGCCGGTAAGTAGACTTGCCTTTCCGGTTTCATGGGTCGCCATCGAGATGCGGGGACACGAAAACGCGTGGGGATGTCGCCATCAAGAGGCGGCGACACAAAAACGCGAGGGGGTCGAATGCAAAGGTGACGCCGTCAGTGCACGGGTCAAATCAAAGGTGACGCCATCAAGGCCCATCGATGCGCAAAAAAAAAAAAAAAAAAAAAAAATACCCACGGGTATCGCTACTTATTCCCCTGAAGAGAACACATTTTCACGAGACAGCAATCTGCAAACACTTGAAGAAACGACGTTTTTAGGAAGAGAAGAAGAGTTCGGGCAAAGTCGGAAGGTTAATGGAGAACAACAGTCCAGCTGATCACGGTGGTCGGAGGTAAGCCTCGGCGACCTTAAATATATAAAAAAGCACTGAAGCTTAGCTCCGTTGGTAAGTTCGAGGATTCCGAGCAAACTCATGTCAATATCTTGATGTTCTTTCCCGTTTCTACCTCTGATCATTTCACACTGTATATACTGTTACGTTAATGCTGTTTTATGGCGAAGAAACCCGCATTTCACTAGTTGTATGCGCTGCTTAAGAGCCCAGGGGAATCTTCCACTTGCCTGTAGAAAAATAGCCCGTTTCTTGCGTTAGATTGTGAGGGTCGGGTCAGAACACCAATTTTATGCCATCCCGATTTTTTCATCCGTTCGTTTTTTTCCTTTTATTGACAGTGATGTTCATAATGATTCGAATCTCAAAGAGCAGAAATGGTTCTACTCGGAGCAGAGCATGAACTCAGGGGCATCTCTGGTGCCTGAAAAATGGCTTGTTTCTTCCAAAATGCCTTCTTGTAGTTATTGACCCCCTTTTTTCTTCCTGCAAATTGGTAAATTTTCATGATATCCATTTGGTAATTGAGTACAGTAGGACTCGTTCCAGGAATAATTCCTCTCGAGTATGCATACCATTAAAACAACTGACTTTGTCTGAGGAAAGTGAAATCCATGTTAACTGCCATTTCTTGTTGAGAATCACGAAGTTAGAAAGAATGTTAACCTTCTCCTGAAGTTACTGGGTAAGAGGGAGAATTCCGTTACGCTGATGAAGAGACATGACTGTATATGCACTCCGCAGCTTTCTTTTGTCAAGAGAACACCAATTGAAAGCCTTCTTAGCTTTTCCTTTTAAGAAAAGAGAAGACATCCAGTTGGCCTTTCTACTTGGTAAGTAGCGGCTCACCTGGTAGTTTTGTGCACTTGGGTGATCTTGTTTTTGTGAATGTATTGTAAGAGAAGGTTAGGAAAGGTTTATAGGTGTTAAGGAGGTATCCCCTCATATTCTGATGTTCCGGTTTGTCGAAAGGAAGAGTTTTTCACTAGCTTAATTAGACTCGGATCAATAGATGGGCTATACTCTTGCAGTGCATATATAGGTTAGAGTCCTGCAATCCATAGAATTGTCAATTATGATTTGCACCAGATGCTTGGACAGCATCAACTTTTCTTTTGAACTTAAATTGGTAGTTCTTGAAAGCTTTTGGAAGGATTGCCATCTTATGTGATGAAGAAGGAGCTCAAAACTTGAGCTTTTCCAAAAGACTGTACACTAATAAGTGGTTTGCTGATTTTATTTCTTAGACATGGAGCGGAGCATGCGGATCGATTTACTACAATTCATTTTCTGGAGAAGATCCTACTAAAAATTGTGATTTTTGCCATCGGAATCATGGGTATTCCAACCATCACTAACCTTGAAACCATCGTGTGTATCTACACAGTGTTCATAATAGTTGGGCAGTTATTAATCCTCAAGATGGAAAGGTAGGATATCGATCCAAGGTTTCAACTTACATCTGCTCGCATTGCTATTATTCTCGGGTGTGTTAGATGCTGTCTACTGATGTACATTCCATTTCGTGTCATGCCTTGGCCGATTTTCATTCTTCGTGTCCTCTCATTGATGAACCCATGAACATTCATCGCGAATTAGAGAATTGTGAGCGTTTCCGATTTTCCTAATATTGTGGTTTGCTCTTTGGTAAATTAGTATTGATGTGTATTATGCTTATGTTGGTCAGGACACGAACCTTGTGCTGTATTGTTATTACCTCGAACATCTTATAAATTAGAAAACCATAAAGTGTGATGTGATATAGATAATGCTACTACTTAGTTAATATCCCGGTCCCATACAATGAAGTTGAAGACATAGGGATTTTTTTTCCTTTGGCTAGAGAGAAATGGGGTATTGATTCACAAAATTTGAGAAAAAATCACATCACCTCATTAACTAATCTTTTGATCAATGAATTGCAATTTAGATGTAGTTTGTAACCCGATCGTCATATCCAACCTCAACAATATTCTAGACACTATCTTGATCCAAACTTCGAGTCACAAATGAAAACCACTAAGCTTGGCATAAAGGAAGCATGCAATATGTGAGAGAGGGAAGTAACAAGCCCCGAATTCTTCAACGAAAGATTTACCCATGAAGATGCGCAACCTTTTGTATTCTAAGACATTGTTGGAAAAAAACTGAAAAGTGAGACGCAGTAATCTTGCTTGAATATGAGTATAGACATATATCAATAGACATCGATGACTAGGAATATTTTGTTTTTTGAATTATGTGTTAAAAGGGTTGGGAGATTGATTTTTTGGGAGATGAGCCTGATCCATTAAGATGAAGAGCCAAATGGGGACACTCAAAAGCTCAAAGCAAATCATAAGAAATTCCGTTTGCTTGCACCTTGTCTTATTTGATTGCGAGCAACCCACAGATGGAGAGTGCTAGAACACCAAGTTGTACTCCTAAGATTTGTTCTCCCTATTTTTTTTTTAAATTTTTTTTGGTTAATATATCGTGGATTTTTTAATCAATTTGCCTGTTTCTCTCTGGACAAAGGAAAAAAAAAAATGATTGTTTCTCCAATTTCAGTAACCTGCATTAGAATCTTGACTAAGTAGTACCATCGTCTTCATCATTATATATTTTTGCGATGTTTATGTAAAAAGTGTTTAAGGTAATAATAGTATAACACAGGGTTCTTGTCCGAGCTAGAATTGGCAAGATGCACACCAAAATCAACTTCGTAAGAAGCGTACAACAATATTAGGGAAACCGAAAACTGTGACCATTCTCTAATTAATATTCAGGTTCAAATTCAAATGGGATCATCAACATGAAGACGTAGTGAACGAGAATAAATCAAGGCATGTCACCAAGTAGAATGTAAATTTATAGGCTACACGCGACACATTTGAGAGCAACAGAGATGAAAGCATACGCAAATTGAAAGCTTGGGCCAATATCTTGTATTCCTATCGCGAAAATTAATTTCCGTCGGACGTTTTTTACGATTGTGTAGACAAGCATGACGGGTGCACCAGTAACGTTGGGTGGACCTGTATTGCCCTAGATGTCCTTGATGGCTTGAGGGTCTCCTCCATGGAATCAAGACGTTCGTTATATGTTGCGGCGATTTGAATTCCAACCTCTGCTCCATATTTTTGAAATAAAAGTACTTGTTAGACGATAGTCTGTCATAAAAGCTTAAGTTATGAGCTCTTTTTGCATCATACAAGATGACAGTTTTAACAAAAGCTACTAGGATATGAGTCTACAATAAACATCAAGTGATTCCCCAGGCCTCTTAACTTATATACTCCAGAAACACATCAAGAACTACCAATTTCAGTTCAAAAGGAAATTTATTTCACGGCATGAAGTCAAGCTTTTGCTGCAAATCATAGCTAATGAGTCTAATCATTGCAAGAGTCTAACTTATGTATGCGTTGCAGGAATGTAACCCATCAATTGATCCATGACTAATTAAGCTAATGAAAACTCTTCTCTTGGACAAAATGTAACATCGGAGTACAAGGGGATACCTCCTTAACACATACAAATCTTTCCCAACCCACTCCGACGACGCCTATTCATAAAACAAAACCACCCAAACTCACAAGACTGTCATGGTAGAAACAGAGCAAAGCTAATCACAGGTCTTATCTCTTTTTGGGAGGAAAAGCGAACAAGATTTTATGTATGCATTGTTCTTGATATGAGTTTCCCTTGACAAAGGAACAAGAGGGTATATATAGTCGTGTCTCTTCATCAACGTACAGAACCACCAAGTAACTTTAGGAGATGGCTCACATTCTTTCTGACTATGTGAATTTCAAAAAGAAATAATAGTTATTATGACATTTCACTCTCTTCGGACAAACTCAGCCGTTTCAACTTTCAACGGTGTTCAAACTCAAGAGGGGTTACTGCCGCTATGAATCAAAACTATATCCAATCACCAAATGAATATCATTAATATTTACCGATTAGTACAAAAAATGTCAACGAGTACAATTTACTCTACTGAATATGCTCTCTTGTGAATATAGCCCAAAATGCTCTGGTTCTGAGAATCAGGTCATTACGAACGTTGAGAATAAAAACCTGGATCATTTAGCAAGAGAATAGAAGACAAAGTCCAGCTGGTACAACATAACTAGCCCAAAAATTAGCCCAATATAGGAAATGCGAAAAACAATCCATTTTACTTCTAGTAAATGAGCCCCTAAGTACATGCTCTATTCTGAGAATCAAATCAATGTGAGCGGCGAAAACGAAAACCTGGATCAGTAACTGAACGATAAAAAGAACATGGAAAAAAAAGTTGGGTGATCAAAGTTTACATAGAGCGCAGGTTTCTTCCCAATAAAACAACATTTACGTAATAGAATACATGCAGTGGACATGGTCAGAGATGAAAACCAGCAAGAATATCAAGATTTGGGCATGAATTTACTCTGCAATCCTCCAACTTACTGACGGAGTGCTGGGCTACATTGCATAAGACGTGTTTGAGGTCGACGAAGCTTACTTCCGGCCACCGTGATCAGCTGCTGGATTGTCATTCTCCATTAAGCTTCCCACTTTCCCTTGCTAAGTCTCTTCCTTTCTCGCCTGAATGTATCGGCAACCCCGCCTGGGAGAAATAGAAACACAATGGGAAAAAATACCCAAAAACCCAACTTATTCGGCCTGCTTGATTAATATTAAAACGGGATGGGTTGGGTTAATGGGTAATTTGACATTGTAGGAATTGATCGATGTCGGGGGTCGATGGGTTGTGGTATGTTTGGAACTGAACGATTTATTCAATCAAATATAATCCGACAATGTCAATAAATGAATCGTTCCATTCCGACACTGTCAATTAACCCATTGACCTAAAAAGAAAATTTACCCATTGACCCAACCCATTTTGGTAGAGAGTAAATCCGGTTTAAGTATAGGACATATGTAGACAGATGTTGATTACTAATAACTTTCTTTTTTTAATATATGCAAAAAGGGATCAGGGAGTAAGAGATTTCCTGGGAGATGGGTCTGATCCATTGAGATTCGTGGGTGGGATGGAAGTCACCTCAAGTCCTCAGCAATGATCTTCCTTTTATGTTGAGCGGAGAGTGGGTTTTGAGCTTAAGTGAAGCCCGACTATACATGCATTTTCTCTGTGCAGTTTTTTTGTGTAGTTGAGATGCAAATGAGGACCCTCAAATCGAAAGCCCAAAGCAAATTGCAAGAAATTCCGTTTTCCTTATGCCTTGTCTTGTTTAATCAAAAGAAACACCTCGATAGGAGTATTGGAACACCAATTTGCAGCCCCTCAGTTTTGCTCTCTCTCTCTCTCTCTCTCTCTCTCTCTCCTTTTCTCCTTTTGTTACTATATCCAGATTTTTTATATGAAAACGGGCAAAGCTCGATTATTACATCAGGACTTGCCTAACACAGCTTAAACTAGACCGATCTTATATATAGGTTAGAGTCTTGCATTGCATAGACGCGTTAGCTATGATTTGCACCATAAGCTTGGTTTCATGCCGCATCAGATTTCCTTTAGAACTTAAATCGGTAGTTCTTGAAAGCTTTTGGAAAGACTGCCCTCTTATGTGATGCAAAAAGAGCTCAAAACTTGAGTTTTTCCAAAAGACTCTACGTACACTAACAAGTGGTTTGCTGATTATATCTTAGACGTGGAGCAGAGCATGCAGCTAGAATTGCTACAATTCATTTCTTGGAGAAGATCTTGCTAAAGATTATGATTGGTGCCATCGAAATCTTGGGTATTCCAGCCATCACTAACCTTGAAACCATCATGTGTATCTATGCAGTGCTTGTAATCGTCGAGCAGTTATTAATCCTCAAGATGAGAAGGGAAGATATGGACCCAAGGTTCCGACTTACATTCGCTCGCATCATTGTTGTTCTCGAATGTGTCAGGTGTTGTTTGCTGATGTACATTCCCCTTCGCATCATGCCTTGGCCAATTTTCACTCTCCGCGTCCTCGAGTTGATGAACCCATAAGCATTCATTGCAAATTAGATAATTGTGACCGTTTTCGGTTTTCTTAATATTGTGGTTTGCTCTTTGGGAAGCTAGTATTTATGTGCATCGTGCTTATGTTGGCCGGGACACAAACCTTTTGGTGTACTATTATTACCTTAGGGACACAAATCTTGTGCTGTACTATTATTACCTCGAACATCTTCTATATCAAAAAGCATTTTATGTGATGTGATAAAGATCATGGTACTACTTAGTTAAGATCCCGATGCAATACAATGAAGTTGGAGACACATGGAATTTTTTTTCTTTGGCTATGTTGGGAATAACAG
The DNA here is from genome assembly GCA_014182365.1 of Eucalyptus tenuipes. Lineage (NCBI taxonomy): Eukaryota > Viridiplantae > Streptophyta > Magnoliopsida > Myrtales > Myrtaceae > Eucalyptus > Eucalyptus tenuipes. The sequence goes on along the minus strand of CM024544.1, from coordinate 40,099,043 downwards.
ATTCCCTAAAACCGGTTCCGATACTTAATCGAACCCCTGAAACGAATGCGGAAGACGAGCCCAAGAATCACATGTATCACCGATTAAAGATACACCACGGAATCGAGCGTACCTTATTGTCTACGATTAAACACCGATGTTGAAGTTCGAGGAAGAATCCTGATCCCGTTCTACCGAGGAGCGCATCGTTGTCAGTAAGGGGGAAAACGTTGTTTTTGGGAGCGTAGCGTCTTACGCTTCTTGGAGGGAGAGAGAGATTAAAACCATGTACATCTTCTAAAGGGTACGTTCCCTTTTCTTTTCTCTCTTACGTCTTCTCTAACAGACGTAACTCTTCAACATAAAACATTCCCTCAAAAGGCACAACTCCTCATTCTAAACAACGTAGCCTTTCACATCGCAACTGTTCCTCCATGGGCCCTTATCTTGCAGGCCAGGCTTTTAGGCCCAACATGGGCGGACGGGCCCACTTAGGCCTATCATCACATATAAAAACTATCATCTCCCACTCGCACATGGTGGGCCGAACATGATCCTCTTTACCTCTTTGCAACATTCATACTCGGTGAATAATCCGTGTGACCAAAGATACTTTGAGAGCTCGTTGCCATACATCTGTTAGGAATATATAGCAGCTCATAATGGGCATCACACTCTGAGTAGATTTAGTATGCAGTACCCTAGATCGATCGATCATATTTATATCTCTCTCTTGATCTCTTTTTAAACAATGATATATTGTATTCACAATTATGATTATCCCAAAGACAACCATAATTGGTTGACCAGTGAATACAAAAACAAGAATGTGATTATCTAAATTCGATCTTCCTCTTTCCTTCAAATTCTCAATTTCAGTTCAGCTTGCTTTTCTAAAAATGTCCCATTAGATTGAATCTATTCATGATCATTGGCAACATCCTAAGATAGCAAACACTAAATATAAATCTTGAGAATAAGTAAGAGTCATGAGGGCACTAAATTGAGGAACTCTTTTCCTCAAGAGTCTCACACGTCATAAAAGTTGAGATCAAACTTTTGCCACTCTTATTGGTCGTCTCATGCATACGTAGTATGAAATACGTATTACGGTATTTAACTCCTTTCCCATGGAGCGTATGTCTACACTTTTAATACCGTACAGATGATAGTTCAGACATACCCAATATCTAACTTGAGTTCACATATCTACTCATACACAGAATTCATCAGAACTCACATCTCGCATCATAGACAGATAAAGTAAAATATGTGGGTTATTTTACTTTCGGACATAGTAAATATTATGTCATCATCTTAACACTTAGTTAAGGCGATATATATATTTTAAGCTTGAGCTCTCGATTATCACCTAGATAATAAGCTTAAAAACCGTCTCATCTCTATTTATCACATAGTAAATAGAGGCGATTACCCATGTGAGTGGGTTAATCTTTTATCTGTTCGACATACTTTCTCAACTTAATATAATGCAATGAGCATTAAGATGCATAAATGTCAAACAAATGATTCATAGGCATTAATAATGAAAAAACACAAATTCATTAAATGTGAACACTTCAGAGAAATTACAATATTCAGTACATCAGCCTCTACGCAGTCCTAGAGATTTTACATGACCACAAAACACATCTCTAGGTATTGGCTTTGTCATAGGATCTGCTACCATTCTATACGTAGATATGTACTGTAAGTTCACATCTTTTCATGCAACCATATCCTTGACAAAATTATACTTGGTATCTATATGTTTGGTCTTGCCATGATATTTTGGATCTTTGGTGTACGCTATAGCTGCTTGGCTATCATAGTTAATCAATAATGGATTTGCAGCATACCCAATAACACCTAAATGATCCAAAAATCTCTTAAGCCAAACACATTCTTGTACTGCTGCTGATAATGCCACGAACTTAGCTTCCATTGTGGACAAGGCTCTACATGTTTGCTTCTTACTGCTCCAAGATATGGCGCCATTATTCAATAAGAAAGCAAAACCAGAGGTAGATTTCCTTTCATCTAAATCTCCTCCCCAATCGGCATCTGAATAGCTTTTAAGTCACAGATCATTTCCTTGATAATTCAGCTTGTAATCAGCAGTTCCTTCAGATACCTCAGTATTCTTTTAACGGTCTTTCAATGTGCTTGACCTGAATTGGATTGATATCTACTCTCCATTCCAACTGCAAAACATATGTCAGGTCTTGTACACATCATAACGTACATCAAGCTCCCAACAGCACTAGCATAAGGAACATGTTTCATTTGTTCATTCTCTTATAAAGTCCTTGGACACAGTCTATGGCTCAATTCTTCACCTTTTGTAATAGGAGTATCAATGGGTTTACAATCTTGCATATGAAATCATTCAAGAACCTTATTTATGTATGTTTCTGGCGAAAGAGATAATGATCTCTTCGAACGATCTCTTGAAATCTTAACTCCAAGGATGTATGCGGCCTCACCCATATCTTTCATCTCAAAGTTGGAAGATAACCAACTCTTGACAGTGTCAACAAACTGCATATTGCTTCCGGCAATTAGTATATCATCAAAATATAATGATATGATCACAAATTGATCTTTTAGATCTTTTGATATATACACAATGATCCTCATCAATCATTGTAAAACCATATGCCATTATGGCATTATGAAAACGTATATACCATTGTCTTGACGACTGCTTAAGGCCATATATTGATCTCAAAAGTCGACATACCTTTTCTTCTTGGCCTTTCATTATGAAACCAGCAGGTTTTTACATATATATTTCTTCATCTAATTCTCCATTGAGAAAAGCAGTCTTTACATCCATTTGATGTAACTCAAGATCCATACTTGCCACTATTGCTAGAATAATGCGAATTGAGATAAATCTCACTACAGGAGAAAATGTTTCTTCATAATCAATTCCTTCCTGTTGATTATACCCCTTCGCCACAAGGCAAGCTTTATGCATTTCTATTGAGCCATCAGTTTTACATTTTATTTTGAGAACCCATTTGTTCCCAATAGTTTTGCGTCCTTTTGGAAGATCAACCAATTCCCAAACATGGTTTGACTTCATTGACTCCATCTCATCTTCCATTGCATGCATCCATTTTTCCTTACTAGGGCAATTTAGAGCCTCATTAATATTTCTTGGCTCATCCTCATCTTGTGGAGCAACCATAAAAGTTTCCCCTTCAATGTCAAAACATCGACGGGGAATACTTTTACGACTTGTTTGCCGTACGGGAGATTGTACACTTTGCACATCATTTCCCATCATGCTCCCACTCGGATTAGATAATGACGATATCATCTCATCATGTGGTTGTAATTGAGAGTGAGTTGAATTAAATTCATCACTTCTCATATTACTCCCACTTGGACGAACTCCACTTAGTTCATTATCTTGATCCAAGGTTTCAAATAGGGAGTAATTCTCACCTATTTCGCCCTTCTTAGGAAATTCATTCTCTAAGAATGTGACATCCCGTGATTCGAATTCAATTATACTTGCACTTTCCTGCTCACCTATGAACACATACCCTTTTGAGTGTTCAGAGTATCTTATGAAAATACTCTTCTTTCCTCTGGGACCTAATTTTCCAAACTTGTGAGAGGGCTCATGAGTATAGGCAGCACAACCCCATGGTTTAAGAAAACTTAAGTCTGGTTTTCTACCTGTCCATAATTCATATGGAGTGGAAGTAACTGATTTGGAAGGCACCCGATTAAGTATATAGGCAGCAGTTAATAACGTATCATTCCAAAAAGTGATAGGTAAGTTAGCATGCGCTATCATAGACCTAACCATTTCCAGTAGGGTTCTGTTCTTCTCTCCGCAACACCATTTTGTTGAGGAGTATATGGAATAGACAACTGTCTCTCTATTCCTTTTTCATCACATAATTTTCTGAACTCATCAGATAAATATTCTCGACCTCAATCGGATCTCAATACTTTTATTTTTTTGTCTAATTGATTTTCTACCAAGTTCATAAACTTTTTGAAACAACTCAATGTTTCAGATTTATGAGAAATCAAATAGACATATCCAAATCGAGTATAATCATCTATAAATGTGATGAAATAAACAGCCCAATGCCTTCCTCTCACATTCATCGGACCACAGACGTTAGAATAGATTAAATGTAAAGGAAATTCAGCTCTTTTACCTTTTCCAAATGGTTTCCTTGTCGTTTTCCCTACTAGGCAATGCTCGCACATGGGCAAATCGACTTTTTCAATGTTGCCCAACAAGCCCTCTTTGGCTAGTCTATTCATACGTTGTTGGCCAATATGACCAAGTCTAGTATGCCACACATTCACATCATTATCATATAAATTAGGAGACGTGAAAAGGGAATAACAAACATTGGCGTTACCATAGTCAAATTCAATACAATGAAACCATCTAGAAAATAACCACAACCATAGTAATTTGTATCCAAATACAAATCCACACTACTATTATGGAAGTTCATATTAAAACCAAGCTTAACCAACACTAAAACAGACACTAAATTCTGACGAATCTCCGGAGCATACAAAACATCATGTAGGAATAAAGTGCGTCCACCACGCATGTTCAGTTGGCAGGTGCCAATCCCTTTTACTTCTGCTCTGGAGTTGTTTCCTACATAGATCCACTTAGTTCCAGTTGGTACTCGTCGAAATTCCACGAAGGATTCTCTATCCTTCGCTACATGGTCTGTCACTCCTAAATCCACAGTCCACAAAGGATTAGATTCAGTTAAGAATACAGAACTCGACACATAAGCAAAGTTCTGAAATGTATAAGGGGTGTATACCTTTCTTGTCACAATTGTAACACTTTACTCTTGTCAGCTTCTTCATTCGAGAACGCTTTCCTCTTTCATGTTGGTCAAGCTTAGGTTTCTTCCCTGAAGAACTTGCTCCCTTACCTTTCCTTTTATCGAACCAGTTAGGACGTTTGCGCTTGGAGCTCGAAGCTCCATGTGAGCTGGAACTAGCATGATAAATTTCAGTTTCCGGCTTAGCCACCAAGAGGCGGTCTTCTTCCAGCTCAAGATGACGCACAGCATCCTCAAAGGTTTTGATATTCTCATTATGGGTCAGGTGCACCTTCATATGCTCCCAACTCTGAGGGAAGGAATGGATCACTACTTGCACTTGCTGCTCATCAGTCAGGACATGGCCAGCATCTTTTAGCTCATTAATCATGTTTGACATCTTTCTAAGGTGTTGCTTCATGGTCTGACCATGAGACTTTTTGTAAGAGTCAAACTTAATAGTGAGCTGTCTCAGTCTGGTCACCGAAGTATAACCTAATCTTGCTGTCAACGCTTCCCACATTTCCTTGGCATTCTCAAAATGCCTGAACTCTCGCATGACGTCATTTTCCATGCTACTCAGCAACGTAATGCGAGCAAGGGAGTTCTTTCTTTTCCATGTAGCAAATGCATCCTTATCTCTCTTATGCTGCGCAGTGTTTCCTTCTTCAGGTTCTACCATGGTCAAGTCAAGAGCTTCTAGTGCCTCTTGCTCTTCCAGCACATATTGGATTTTCATGTGCCATATTTCATAGTTATCCCCATTAAGCTTCTCACCTTTGTTTAGCTCATCGACTATGCTCTTTGTGGCTGAAGCCATCAATCTGAACATATCAGACATATATGCACGAATTATTAATGCCTATCATTATGCATCCATTTTGCACAAACCATCATATTAATGAATAATTTCAAGTAAAGTTTCAGAATCAAAAGGTCACTGTGTTTCCAATTATCATCCAAAAATCCTAACTTGGAATTATTATTAATATAATCTTTCATGCAAAATAAATTCTTTGAAGCTACAAAAACTTCTATGAACTACCCACAACAGTTAACAATAACAAAAGCAAATAATATTTGACATCCAATAATGATAAAATAATAATGCTTTCACATAATATAACTAACATATCAGTTGTTACACCAACAACAACCAGGTAGAAAACATTTACATAATATGTCCATAAAGCACACTAAATAAAGACCAGTCAAAACATCTAACACCAAGTCAATATATGAACTGGGAAAGATCCTTTTTTGTTCAACTTCTTGATCTTTTCTTTTGTAACAATCCGGTAGTATTCATCTATAAAAGCCATCACAATACTCCTATACGAAGTAGCTCTGTTGACTTCCCATAAACGATTCAACACTCCTTGCCATTCTGGTGAAAGAGTGTTCATGAAAAATCGCACCATCTCAGATTGTGGCATGGGACGATCATTCCATATGACCTTTTGTATTTTCCTGTTGACTTCAAGAACATGATCAATTAAGTCGCCACTCTCAGCTCAGCTATCAACTTAGAAAGCCTTTCCTTTTGTTCATCGGTAATTGCGCGAATAGGTGTACGCAACTTAAGGGGAGGCATTGTTCCTACAACAAATGCTGAACAAACAAAGGATTACATATAATCCACATAGACTTAATTAGAAAAAGAAACACATTCTTTTTTTTTTTTTTGGTCAACGGCAAAGTCAACGGTCAATGGTCGGGCGGGTCGAGGTCAACGGGTCAACGGGTCGGGTGGATCGGGTCGGGCCGGGCCAAAGCCGGTCGGGCCGGGTTGGACGAACCAACCGGCAAGTGCCACTCGCGTGCACGGGCACCGCGAGTTGACGTCACGATGACGTGAAGTCACCGGGCGCGTGCCGCGCACGCGCCCGCCTCCACGCGCGTGCGTCGCACGCGCCCGGGAAATGAATTGGCGCGTGCGTCGCACGCGCCCGGTAGAGACCGAATCGGCGCGTGCAACACAAGAGCCGATGACAGCAATTCCTTCCGGTTGCGTGTGGCGGTGCGTCCGGAGGCCTCCGACGGCGATCCGCCACTCGCTTTTCTCGTATCAACGAGACCTTCAACTCTACGCTACCAGAAAAGAACTTTGATTTATAGAAAATCAAAAAGACTAGGGGGAACAGTACGGTGTCGGGATTTTCCGTTCCCGATTGACCGGTAGCGGCTTTTCTCGAATTTCGACCACAAAAATAATTCAATGACATAAAAAGGGGATCGGGAAACATGAACTACGGCTCTGATACCATTGTTGGGAATAACGGATTCCCTAAAACCGGTTCTGATACTTAATCGAACCCCTGAAACGAATGCGGAAGAAGAGTCCAAGAATCACATGTATCACCGATCAAAGATACACCACGGAATCGAGCGTACCTTATTGTCCACAGATTAAACACCGATGTTGAAGTTCGAGGAAGAATCCTGATCCCGTTCTACCGAGGAGCATACTGTTTCTGTAAGGGGGGAAAAACGTTGTTTTTGGGAGCATAGCGTCTTACGCTTCTTGGAGGGAGAGAGAGACTAAAACCACGTTCGTCTTCTAAAGGGTACGTTCCCTTTTCTTTTCTCTCTTACGTCTTCTCTAATAGACGTAACTCTTCAACGTAAAACATTCCCCCAAAAAACACAACTCCTCATTCTAAACAACGTAGCCTTTCACATCGCAACTGTTCCTCCATGGGCTTTATCTTGCGGGCCAGGCTTTTAGGCCCAACATGGGCAGACGGGCCCACTTAGGCCCATCATCACATATAAAAAACCATCAGGCTAAAGAGAAATAGGGTCTTGATTCATAAAATTTGAGAAAAAATCGCCTTATTCTAATTCACTAATCTTTCGATCCACGAATTGCAATTTAGGTGTAGGTCACAATCCAATCCTCATATCCAATCTCAACAATATTCTAGATACTATCTTGACCTGAACTTCGAGTCACATGAAAACCACTAAGCCTGGCATAAAGGAAGCATGTGATATGTGAGAGAGGGAAGTAACAGTGCCCAAATTCTTCAACGAAAGATTTACCCATTTGAGAACAAAGAGGTATCACATTAGAAAATGGGGATGTATGACCTTTTGTATGTTGAGGAATATATGGAAAAAATTTAAAAGTGAGACATGGTAATTTTGCTTCAATCTAAGTATAGACATATATAGATAGATGTTGATGATTAGGAATTTTTTGTTCTTGGCATTTATGTGTCATAGGGGTTGGGAGATAGAGATTTCCTGGGAGATGGGCTTGATCCATTAAGATGAAAAGTCGGATGGGGACACTCAAAAGTCCAAAGCAAATCACAAGAAATTCCGTTTGCTTGCACCTTGAGTTTGATCGCGAGCAACTCATAGATGGGGAGTGTTGGAGCACCAAGTTGTACCCCCAAGATTTGTTCTCTCTCTCTCTCATTTAATATATCAGGGTTTTATTCTGTGAATCAATTCCCCTGTTTCTCTCTAGCCAAAGGAAGAAAATAATCCTTGTTTCTCCAATTTCATTGAATTGCACCAGAATCTTAACTAGGTAGTACCATCGTCTTCATCATCATCATATATTGTTGCAATGTTATGTAAAAAAGTGTTTAAGGTAATAATAGTACAACATGAGGTTCATGTCCGAGCTAGAATTGGCAAGAGACACATCAAACTTCGCAAGAAGCACGCAACAACATTAGGAAAATCGAAAAATGTCACCATTCTCCAATTAATCCTCAGGTTCGAATTTGAATGGGATCATCAACATCAGGACGTGGGGAATGAGAAGTTGCCAAGGCATGTCACCAAGCAGAATGTATATCAACAAACTGCACGTGACACATCCAAGAACAATAGAGATGAGTGCATACGCAAATCGGAACCTTGGGCCAATATCTTGCCTTCCTACCTCAAAAATTAATTTCCATCGGACATTTTTTACCACTATGTAGATTAGCATGATGGGTGTACCGGTAATGCTAGCTGGACCTATATAACTATACATGTCCCTAGTGGCTTGAAGTAAGGTCTCCTCCATGGAATCAAGATGGTCATTATATATTGCAACAATTTGAATAACTATCTCTGCTTCAAATCTTCGAATTAAAATAAGCAAACTACTTGTTAGACGCTAGTTTTTTTTGCAAAAGCTTGAGTTGTGAGCTCTTTCTACATCATACAAGATGACAATTTTTCCAGACGCTATCAAGATACGAGTCCACAATAAACATCAAGCGTTTCCCAAGGCCTCTTAACTAATAAACTTGTAGAAACACATCAGGAACTACCATTTTAAGTTCAAAAGGAAAATTAATTCGTGGTATGATGTCAAGCTTCTTGTGCAAATCATAGCTAATGAGTCTATGCATTGCATGACTCTAACCTATGTATGCATTGCAGGAGTGTAACCTATCTATTGATCCACCACTAATTAAGCTTATGAAAGCTCTTCTTTTGGACAAAATGTAACATCGGAGTACAAGGGATGCCTCCTTAATTCCTTCGAATCTTTCCTAACTTACTCCTATAAAACTACGCACAAAACAAAACCACCCAGACGCATAAAACTGCCAGGGAAGCTCCTATGCTTACCGGGTTGAAATAGAGGAAAGCCAATCGTACGTCTTATCTTTTTTAGGAGGTAAAGCTAAAAACATTATAGATTGTTCACTCTATGAGTTTCGCTGGACAAAAGAGAGAAACATAGCACATACAAAGTCGTATCTCTTCATTAACATACAGAATTTTCCCACGAAGTTTAAAAGAAAGGTCGCATTTTTTTTTCCAAATATTTTATTTAAAAAAAAACAGTTATTATGTTATTTCAGTCTCCTCAGACAAACTCTGTCGTTTGGGATTATTGTTACCATAGATCCAACTGTATTCAATAAGCAAATGAATATCAGAATATTTATCATTTCGCACAACAAAATGTCAATGAATACAATTTTACTCCACTGAATATGCTCTGTCATGAGCACGACCCACTATGCTCTGTTTTGAGAGTCAAGCCATTATGAACATCGAGAAAAAGAATCTGGATCAATTAGCAGAAGAATATAAAGACAAAATCTGGGTGGTACAACATGACTAGCCCAATGTAGGCAACGCCAGAAACAAGCCATTTTACATCCACGAAATGTATCCCCCTGTTCTGAGACTCAAGTTATATGACCATCAACAAAAACAGGGATCAATAACAAAAAGATAAAAACAATATAGGAAAAAAGCTGGGTGGTACGAAGTTCACTGGATTTACGTAGAGTGCAGGATTTTTCCAATTAAAACAGCATTCACGTAATGGAATATGCGCAGTGGACGTGATCAGGGAAGGGAACCGGAAAGAATATCAAAATTTTGGCACGATTTTACTAGCAATCCTTAAACTTACAGACGGAGGCTGGGATACGTCATTAGGACATGTTTGAGGTGGACGAAGCTTACCTCCGACCACCGTGATGAGCTGCTGGATTGTCGTTCTCCGTTAACCTTCCCACATTGCCTCGCCAAGTGTCTTCCTTTCTTGCCCATACGTATAGACTACTGGGACAAAGAGAAACACAGTAGGAAAAATACCCATTTATCCAACTCATTAGGCCCACTTAATTAATATTATGCAGAATGGGTTGGGTTAAAGGGTAATTTGGCATTGTCGATTAGAATACAATTCCATGGCCTCCAAAATCCAATCTATGATTAAAATACCAAATTACCCTTTAACCCGACCCATTCTGCGTAATCACTGGGGTTTGCCCCTGTGGCCACCCTTCCAACATGGAAGGGAGAGGTGGGGGGTTCGAATCCCCACCTTCTCAGGGGCGTTGAGGTGGCGACGATTTAGTTTCAGGTGTGGGTTTCGACTCCCACACCCTACAACGAGGCAAAGCAAAAGTCTGAGAGTGAGAGTTAGAGAGTAGGACCGACAAAAAAAAAATCATTCTGCTTAATATTAATTAAGTAGGCCCGATGATTTGGGTTAATGGCTTATAAATGCTATCTAATGCTAATACGGCTAGGAAGTTCTTGGCAACGGTGCTTAGCACAACAACTTACTGGTGAATAGATTAGATGTCAGACTCCGAAGAAATTATAATTAGGTAAGGTTATTGATTATTTCATTGTTAGAAAATTTGGTTGCTTATGAATGCTATATAATGCTAATATGGCTAGGAAGTTCTTGGCGACGGTGCTTAGCACAACAACTTACCAGGTGAATAGATTAGATGTTAGACTCCTAAGAAATTATAGTTAGGTAAGGTTATTGATTATTTCATTGTTAGAAAATTTGGTTGCTTATGTCATTTTCAATTGAGTAATGGTAAGCTTGATGGGAGGATAAGAAAGTGCATGTTTGTAAGCCATACACAAGGTAAGCAAGGCTACCAATTTTGTCCAAAGTTTAATTTTTCTATTGTCAGCAAAGAAGTTACATTTAATGAATAATTCTTATTATGAGTGATTATGGTAGTGTTTTTGGATTTGGAAGGTGTTCAACAAAAGGTGGATTTTAAATGAGAAACATTTGAGGTAGGGGTGCTAGTGCAATAATTGGCACAAATGGTGCTTGTAGCAGAGCTGGACCTATAGAACCAACTGTTGTTGAAGCTGTTTAGCTTGGCAAGGTGTGTGTTTGATTTTCTAATAAATATGGATACAATAATGATTATGCTTTATCTATGGTAAAAGAGGTTGTACGTGTTTGATTTCCTAATAAATATGGATGCGACAATGATTTTGCTTTATTTATGGTAAAAGAGATTGTATCTAAACATTCTTATAGAGTGGCTAAAGGTACAAGTTAAGTACGCGACATGACAAGTCAACAGGTCATTTCTCAAAAAACAAATAATTCCGACACGTTTGGACACGTTGTATATTATATTAATATTTTTATATCATTATAAATTTAAATTCATAAATAAATAAATAGAAAAAAAAAAAGCCTAAAATGAATTTGGGCACCCTCCACCCCGCTGTGGCTGCCGCGCTTTTTTGGCAATTCATTCAAACACGCATGCGTTCTCATATGCTAAAGAAGACAAGAATTGTTTTACATTTTCTTCTTAAAAGAATTAATATAATAATATAATTTAATGATTAATAAAAAGAAAAAAATTAAAAATCTACTCAGACCACCATCTCTCTCGCCCTCTTCCTGGGGTTCTTTGCCTCTTTTCGTTGTCATCGGCTTTGTCTTCTAGACCAAGATGTGACATCCCAAATTTCTGATTCTGTTTTCAATTAAATGAGACGGACTTTTCATTGACGCGCTTATAGTTCAATTCTCCGAGCTGATCACTCACGAGATAACTAGTCTATCGAGGTGAAGCCGTTAAGGAATTTAAATGCAATAGGCTTGAAAATCGACCATGAATCGACTGCTCGACCGTATTAATCTGCAAGGATCATTACGACACTGTTAGAATCGAACAGAGATCAGTAATAGGTCGATTCGAATGAGATATGTGATTGGAGAGTGGGTGATTCCACCTAATTGCAATATCCTCGTCGACCGGCACTAAACTGATTTTTCTGTCGTTTTGGGTACCCTGTGTTTGTATTTGAAACCTCGAGATTTTCATGACAACCGAGAGTCGCCAATGTGTCGAAGATTATGTCGTGGCTTGAAAATAACCAACCACGGGTCAATTGCACTAAAAATTTCTAAGAGCTACCCGGTAGATTAGGACGCGCTTAAATCGCGCCAGATTGAAATTAACCGTGATTTTAAACCCGAATTCAGAAATTGAAAGTTCTGTCATGTCACAATTCATTTTAGGAATGTCGACTCATCCTCAGAAGATTTTTCTGCAAACCGAGATTTTTGGCGGAAAAACAAAGTAAGGCCGTTTTTGTTCGGAATAGTCAGAGGGTCGTTTTTGATCGAATCTTTGGGATGCAAGTTGGATCATTTGATGGAGAAAAGTCATAAGAAGGTCGAGGACACATGGACTGATTTTATTGAGCTTCAAATTGGATTGATTGGCCTAGGAATTGAATGAAATTGATGTACAAAGTTACAAAATTCGTATGCCAAGGGGTACACCGCATTTTGGACCCATTGAAAGCTTGCCGAGGAAGATTTGAGGAGAGAGAAAGGGCTGATGTCACGTGAGGTCATGTGGGGGCAAAACAAATGAAAAATTGACAAGTGTTGAAGCTAGAAGAGCTCTTGGAGACCCCCTCTTGGACAACCTTCTTCTTCCTCATTTGGTGGCTTTATCCATTGTAGAGGCCTTGAGGAAGCTCAGCAAACCAGAGGAGAGCCAAGAAACCGAGCCAGCCCCTTCCCCCTTGCCGTCGACCCAATTTCCCCCTCTGTTTTCCCTTTCCGCCGGTTTACGCTCTCCAGCTGACCCTTCGGTGAAAACATGAGTTGAAAGTGATCTTATCGATTGAATCAGCCAACGCTCCACCCACCATCGTCTCCAGGACATCCAAACCATACAGGAGGACTTGATGGTTCCCCGAAAGGAGCCCTGTAGCCTCCCGAAATCCGGTGTGAAGGAACGGGCCGCTGGACCGCCTGGACTCGCCCGGTTCCGCCTGTTTCGCCCATTTCGCGGTCTTCAGCCATTTTCTCACCATTTTGACCCTACCTCCACCCATACCAACCACCAGCAAGTCCCCCTTGACCTCGGGAGCCGCCGCCTTGCCAACCACCCACTCGCCGGAGCTCCGACGGATTTTTCCTCGCCGTTTCAGCCACCGGTTCGATCTCTGCCCAAGAACGAAGCGAAAACCAGCAAGGGTCTTCGTCGTCATGGCCCGTTTTCAAGCCCTTCCCAGTCTCGCTTCGTGTCGCCGCTTCGGGGTTTATCGACCGCCTTGGCGTCGTGGTCGCCGTGAACTCACCGGCGCGCAAAACCGGTGAGTTTACCTTCTAATCCTTGCTTAGCGAGTTAATTATGCTTAAGGGGTGTTTAGATTAGTCTAAATAGGTTTAGGTGGTGGTTAGATTAGATTATTTAAATGTTAATTAGATTAGATGTATGATTAGTTTAATGGTTGATTAATTAGGGCTAATTGTATGTTTAAATTAGTGTAATCTAGTTTAAGCCCTAATTAATTATTTTAATTAATTAATTATTTCGAATTTTATAAATATTATTTTATTAAATTATATTAATATAATATAATATTTAATTATTTAATTTTCGGAATTAAATTTAATTATTTAATAATTTCGAAAATTTTACCGAGATGGCCGGTCGTTAAAATTTCGCACCGATCAAGTAGTGCGGTCAATTGTGCTAATTATATGTTAAATTGAGAAATTGAGTGAAATTGATAATTGTGGTTAACAATTCTAAAAGTGTGGAATTGAGTGAAATTGGAGAAGTTTTGGTATTTAACTTGAAAATACCCTGTTGGCTTTTGGCACTTTGTAAGTGGTTGGTAGGACCAGTTTGAATTGTTGGATGTTATTGGATTGTTTATCCAGTTCTATGGTTTATTATTGAATGATCAGCTTTAGCAAGCATTTGTTTATATATGTATCAGCTTGAGTGAGCTACTATCTACAGCTTGAGTGAGCTACTATCTATCTATAGCTTGAGTGAGCTACTATCTATCTACAGCTTGAGTGAGCTACCATCTATATATTACAGCTTTGGAGAGCATATGTCGTAATAACGACTGGTTTGATAGACGGTATTGAATGATAGATAGTATTGGTTGATAGATGATATAAATTGAGCGACGTATGAATTGTACGACGTGCGGGAATGGATTGAGGCGAGGTAAGTCCTAAATCCTCTTTGTGTGGCTAGAATGCCCTGGGGCATATTGTCTTTCTAATCGAGTCTTAGAGGGTAGGACTCGCTGAGACATTGTCTCACCCCGTTGTGGGATAATATTTTCAGGTCCCTAGATGGCGGATCCTCTGGAGCTTTTTGATAGACCAGTGAGGGTCGCTAAGAGGATTTTTGACTTCGTCGATCCCGACTGAAGAGCTGGCGAATGGATCTGACTAGCTGGTCTTAGGACAGCTTAAATTTTGAGGACTGATCTTCTATAGATCTTTTGTTAATAGCCTAGTCCTGTATCTAAACTGGTTTGATATGTATAAAGGTTTGTGGTTTGGTTTTAAAAATGTGATCCTGCTTTTCTATCCCAATTGAGTTTTGTCTCGGGGATTATTTACTGCTTTCGCATGTGCATTAAAATGAATGGGTCGGCGACGTGTCCTGGAAGTCGCTTTTCTATCGACCGCAGTGGGATGTGCGGGTGCTCGAGGTTCGGGACGTGACACAAGAAGCTCACCTTGAATCAACAGCCATGGACTTTAACCGTTAAGGAACGCGACGACAGCCCCAAGTGATAGCACGGGATGCCGTTTGTGAAGCTTGCCATGGCTGTGATGGGCAAGGTCGAGATTAGTGGGCTTCCAGATTTGGAGAATCCTGGCCACGACCGGCTCGTCCATGGCCCAAATATGCGAGATCGAGATATTGGTTGTGATTGGGCTCAATCTTCCCCCGTCGTTTCCATGGCTACTGCAGATCTTGCCGGCCAGATCGGATTTGCAGCAGTAGAGGCGTTGGTTGGGGACTCATTGCTGGGCGCGGCGGTCCCGCAAGTCCTCCACCTCCCGCTTCTTTGCCTTCCTCGAGAACACCAACCCCCGCCACCTCTAAGGTGGTGTGTGGCAGAAGTCGTTGGAATTCCTCGAATGACCTCGTGCGTGTCGGAGACGCGTATCAAAATTTTGGACTTGCGTGTTAGAGTGTGTTGGGGAGAGTTGACCATGTGTTGGATTTTTCGACACTTGTTGACCACATGTCAAAGTGTGTTAGAATGTGCCGGACACGTGTCGAAGTGTCGATACAACAAAAAAGCTCTCGAGAGTGTCAATGCTTCTTAGGGTGCAAGTAGGATTGGTATAATAATAAGGTTCATGGTTATGGCAAAATTCAAGCATGAAAAGAAGCGACGAAATTCAAATTCTGTTATAATGATTATGAGTTGGCTCAAACATCGAGCCAATGCGAAGATTGTTAAAAATATGTCTCAAGTTTGAGCCCGCAAATGAAATTCGATCTAAGTAGGTTTCTTCAAGGGGCTCGTATTTTGAATATAAATCATTTTCAAACTTCATTTCTACTGTTTTTGCATAGAATTGAAGCGAGGTTATTTCTAGGGGGAAAAAGGATTCCTCTTAGGCCCTGTTTGTTTATTTTTGTTTCGATCCCCGAACAAAAATTTCTGTTCTTTGTTCCCGGAACAAAAGAAGAATAGAAACGCGTTTAGTCAAACTTTTGTTCCCGAGAATAAAAAATCTATTTTTTTGTTCCCGGAACAGATTTAGAAACAAAACAAGAAGTAGAAAAAGTTGTTTCTTGTTTCCGAACAATTCCAAGGAACAATTTTTCTCTCCTCTTTTCTTCTTCTTCTTCTTCTTCTTCTTCTTCTTCTTCTTCATCTTCTTCTTCTTCTTCTTAGGCAAGGCTCGCCGGAGACACCAAGCCACGGCGAGGATCCTCGGGCCGAGCCTCGCCACAACTAGGCAAGGCTCGGCCTCACTGGGCTAGGCAAGGTCGACCTCGCCCAGATTTGGCGAGGTCGAGCTCGCCCAACCATAGCGAGGCTCGACCTCGCCGGGCCGGGCGAGGCCAACCTCGTGTCGCCCGGGCGACATTGAGCCTCGCCGATAGCCTCGGTGGCCAGGCAAGCCTCGTGAGGCCACCGGCGAGGGTCGACCTCACCCGGGCGACGTGAGGTCGGCCTCACCGGCCGGCGCGAGGCTCGCCTAGCCACCGAGGCCACGGCGAGGCTCGGCCTCACCCGCATTTGGCGAGACCAAGCCTCGCGGTGGCTCCGGCGAGCTCGTTAGAGCTCGCCCAACCGATCGCCGACCGCCGCCGTGGTCGGCGACTAGCCACAAAGAGAAAGAAGGAAAAAAAAAAAGAAAAAAGAAAGAAGAAAAAAAAAAAGGAAAAATATAATAAAAAATATTGAAAAACTAAAAGAAACAATAAAATTATACAAGTTTACCGAACGTATTTCTATTCTTGGAATATAAATTTTTGCAGTTGCCAAGCGCATTCTTATACTAAAAATTTCAGAAATTGTTCCCGGAATAGAAACAAAAAAAAAACTATTTCTGTTCAAAAATTGTTCTCCGAAACAGAAACTTTACCAAACACGCCCTTACTTTCCATCTATGCCCACAAGTTTGCAATCCTAACAGTCAAATACAACATTTCCAACATACTGAACTTAGAGCACCATGCACACAATTGAAAGGTCTTCACCGTTGAAGCACTGCAGAGTCCTTTGAACTTTGATCCATGTCTAACTACGTTATCAATGTCTGAAGTAGGTGCTCTAAGGATAAAACAGACTACCTCCACATATTATTTTGTCAGTTGCTTGCAACTATGAATTGACAAATATACCAAAAAGATGAGTATTGACATTATACCTTCAAAGAACACTGCATTGAACCTGTGCGCCAGATACTGTAAACACATTAAAGAGGTTTGGCTAGAAGGTGGTCAAATGATAGATAGATCTTGACGAATCGAGTGCATAAAAGGATAGCCGGAGGTTGGATTCGCTTAGAATCTCATTGTGATAACTATAGGTAAGAGGTGATATTTGTATAACAGCACAAATGGTGTCAAGTGCTAAACATGGGGTTAGAAACAAAATTTCATTTGGTAGTTAAATGCAGAGAAGGAAAAGGAAGTCATGAAATGACCGGTTACATAAGAGCTATGCTAGTGCATGCATTCGTGCTTTGACTTATCGAATCCAAAGCATATGTAGACTAAGTTAAGTAAAAAACTGTCCCTTATTTCCTTGATGGAGGAAAAACATCTTTCTTTCTGTTATGGTGGAGTGATTACTTATGATCTAGACATAAGTGCAATCTAAACAACTTAGCAACGCAGGTCGATTCGAACTGGAAATCCAAACTAGTGTCGCAAACTCCACATAATACCGTTAATTTAAGTTAATTCATATGCCAACCAGAGAAGCATTATCAGGACAGGATAGCATCAACCATAGATGGTCATTGATCGGGCTTTTTTCCCTATGGTTTCACCATTTGACATTTTCCGCGAGTACTCCTTATGCTTCCAGCTTCGGATTTAAGCACGTCATGTTCCAGTCATCTTCAACAGGGCCAATCACTAACCTCGACTTAAAATTTTGTATTACTGTAGTACAGATTCCTTATGACGTGGGGGCTGCTGTGTGTGCTTCCTGCTTTGGTTTTGATTTGCATTACTGGCAGTTCTTTATAAAATATCCGGATGCGTCACTTTCAATAAAAACTTCCGCTATTTGCAAGCTTGCTAAACTTGCTCAAAAATAAAATAGACCTTTATTATACTCATAATAAAATCTTGAGTTTTAACTAATTCAATATATTCTCAACTCTTTTTTTTTTTTTTTATCTGTCCTATTTTAACTCTCAACTAACTCCCATACTTTTGTTTTACCTCTTCTCTTATTCATTATTTTTAATTTCGATTATAATGTAATGTCAATTTTTCGCATGCTTTTCCATATGGAGTTGATATATAGAATCTGTTTCCGTACCGTATAGTATTTGGTCCAATTATAAAGGCACGCAAGGCTTTTTTTATTCGGGGTTAGTCAAGCATTAAATGTTGGGAATGAAACATTGCTTGGTGGCGGTTTGCCACGTGGTTTATTATTTTATTTTAAAAACGCTGCAAAGAGTAAAAAGCTGAGAACGACGGCCTTGGACGACCATCCCGTCTCATATTCGCCACCCACTCCGTCCCAGAATCGGGCAAGAAAGGAAGAGACCTAGCGAGCCGAAGTCGAAACAGCAAGTTGTACCCCACAAATTTTTTTCTCTGTTCTTTTTTCCTTTTTATAGATTGATCCAGGTTCTTGTTCTCGATTTGCATAAGCCTCAGAACAGGGCGTAAAACAGGGCGTGGGCCCTACTCAGAACAGAGGATGATGGGCGTTACCCATAACAGAGTACATTCAGTGGGTGTAGTCGAAATAGTAAGATTGTTTCTCGTAGTTATTGACCCTTTGTGTGCGTGAATTGGCAAATTTTGATGATATGAATTTGGAATGGAATTCAGTTGGATTCATAGCAGGAATGATCCCTTTCAAGTTTGAATGCCATTAGAACAGCTGGGCTTGTCTGAGGAGAGTTAAATACCATGATAATTGTCATTTCTTTTTGAAATTCAGAAAGTCGGGAACGATGTGAACCTTCTTCTCAAGTTACTGGATGAGAAATTCATTACATTGACGGAAGAGACACGACTGCATATACACGGTCTCTTTCTTTTGTCAAAAGAAACCCATGCTAAGAAAAGACAGACTTGCAATTAGCTATACTCTGTTTCTACCCAGTAAGCACGGAGGCTTACCATGTAGTTTTGTGCGTCTGGGTGTTGGTTTTGTTTTGTGAACAGGTGTTGTTAGAGTAGGTCAGGATAGGTTTGTAGGTGATAAGGAGGTATCATCCCCTTGTACCGTGATGTTACATTTTGTCCATAAGATGGGCTATACACTCCCGCAGTCCGAACATAGGTTAGACTCCTGCAATGTTGCACTAGAAGCTTGGCATCATACCGCCCATTAAATTTTTTTTGAAGTTAAATTGATAGTTCTTGATGTGTTTATGCAATTATATTAGTTAGTAGCATTGAGAACTACTTGATGTTCATTGTAGATTCATATCTAGATAGCTCTTGGAAAAATTGTCCTTCTATAAGATGTAGAAGAGTTCACAACTTGAGATTAAGCTGTCGTTTAACAAGTAGTTTGTTAATTTTGATTCTTAGATATCGAGCAAAGCATGGAACTCAAATTGCTACAACATATAACCAGCATCTTGATTCTCTAGAAGAGTGCTTGCTTCAAGCCATGAGGGACATGTATGGCTATACAAGTCCAATGAACATTAGCGGGGCACCCATCATGCTTATCCACATGATTGTCAAAACCATCCGGCAAAATTTAATTTTCGAGATGGGACGACAAGATATAGACCTAAGGCTTCAACTTATGAGCGCTCTCATCACAGTTGCTCTAGGATGTGTCTCGTGCAGCCTATTGATGTACATTTTGCTTGGTAACATGCCTTGGCTAATCATGGTTACCGGCATCCTAATGTTGATAATCCCATCGAACCCGATAACTAATTAGAGAATGGTGATGATTTTCGATTTTCCTGTTGTTGTGGTTTGCTGTTTGCAAATGTGGCTTTGTTATGCGTCCTACCAATGTTGGCTTGGACAGGATCCTCGTGATGTATTATTATTATTACCCGGAACATCTTTTATATCACAAAGTAGAATAAATGACGATAATGAAGACAGTTGAAAATATGTCTCGAATTTGAGTTGGAAATTTGTTTTAAGTAAGTTCCTTAGTTAGAGTAGATTTCCTAGTTTGATTAAGTTTTCTAGAAGAGTTTTCTTTTTTGGATTCAAATATATTAAATGTAAGGGTGGGTGTCCACGCCTTATGTAAAGAAGTAAGAGCAGGCTTATTCATGAATTACAACATGAAGCAATCAAGAATATTGAAACCGATTAAACATTGTGGGAAAGACTTTTTCTATTCATTTGTGCGATTAAGAGATTGTTACACAAAAAATTGTTAGGGTTAAACACTATGTGAATTATTGAGTATAATTGAGAATTAGGAGACCCTAAGAGTGGTTAAGTAGTTTAATATGGTTGTAATCTCGGTCATATCACATTATCCTCATTCATTGATATTTCAATACACAAATGACAATTTTGACCTAGGTCATAACCAGGTCCTCATATCCCAACCTCATCAATAATCTGCACACTATCTTCACAGGTACCCCAAGTTACAAATGAAAGCTACCAAGGCCAACGTTCTCCTTCACATAAAGGAAGTATG
This sequence comes from Eucalyptus tenuipes, assembly GCA_014182365.1. Lineage (NCBI taxonomy): Eukaryota > Viridiplantae > Streptophyta > Magnoliopsida > Myrtales > Myrtaceae > Eucalyptus > Eucalyptus tenuipes. The sequence continues at coordinate 40,078,365 of CM024544.1, read as the reverse complement.
CATGCAATATGTGAGAAAGGGAAGTAACTGGCCACACAAATTCTTCAACGAAAGATTTACCTATTTGAGAACAGAGCCAATTCATGTTAGGAAAATGAGATGCACGACTTTATGAATGTTGAGGCATATTTAGAAGAAACAAAAAAGTGAGACAGAGTAATTTTTCCTCAATATAAGTATAAATATGTATAGGGAAAATTACCAAAAAAAGTCTTAAACCTATTGTATTTATACCAATTTAGTCATAAACTTTTAATCGTACCAATTGAGTCATAAATATTTTAACATTTTGCCAATGTAGTTCATAAAGTCAGTTTTGATAGAAAATCACTAACGTCTATTAGTCTATGTGGTATGACTAGCATTAAGGTGAACAATGTTTACAATTTTTTTTATTATATTTTCTTTTTATTTTCTGTTTTTTTTTTCCTTTCTTCCTTCACTAATCACTGGGCCTCAGCAATGGCTGACCATAGGCGACGATTGGCATGGGTCCCCTCACTAGCCTCTGGTGAGGCCAACCCTTGTCAATTTTCGCCTTTGGTTGGCCACAGGCTATCTCTAGGGCTCAACAACTGGCGGAGAAAGAATAAAAAAGGAGGAAACTATTAAAAAGTAAAAAAATTTTAAAAAAATTGTAAAATTTGTCCACATCTGTGCCAGCTAGTCGTCACCAATGTCCACACATCAATTTCTGATTAAAATTAGCTAGATTAACTATATTGATAAAATGTCAAAATATTTATGACTTAATTTGTACAATTGAAAAGTTGATTTGGGACCGAATTCATATAAATGATTTTTTTGGCTGGAGGATCGGATCAGTTTCAGAATCCTAGACTAGCTTGCCCTATCGAGGATCGGATCTGTTTCAAGTCGTAAAAGCGAGCATAAAGGGCTGCAATATTTGTTTGACCCAGAGTTCCCCTGTCCTTTTACTCTGAACTTGTAGGCTTTATGGGTCATACTGGGGAATGCCATATCCGTTTGACAGATCCCACAGAGAAGCTCATCTCCATGGAGACATACGACGCGACAACGCTTGCCACCGCATTTTGCAGTCATTTTCTCTCGGTGAACACGTCAATTTCAAGACTTCGTTTCTGCTTGGTTCCATAGAATTGGAGCAAGATTACTTTTTGGGGGAGAAATGAATTCTCCAATACTTCCATCGATGCCCACAAGTTTGCAATCTTAACCATCAAATACACCATTACCAACATAATGAATTCAGAGCACCATACACACTACTAGAAGGCCTTTAAAGCACTGCAGAGTCCACTGAACTTTTGACGGATTGATGTGTGGTTATAGCACACTCAAATAATCAACGATCCTAATAGGTGTTAAAAGGATAGGATAGACAACCTACACAGATTGTTTTGTTAGTTGCTTACAACTATAAACTGTTGAATAATTTTAGTAAGAAAAGCAATGACACCGTACCTTCAAAAGAAGATTGCATGAACCTTAGCGCCAGATGCTATAAATATATCAAAGGGGTCTATCTTGAAGGTAATCAATTGATAGGAAGATCTTGACAAATTGAGTGTGTTAAAGGAAAGGTGGAGGTTTTATTGGAATATGAGAATCTCAATCTGATATCTACAAGTAAGAAGGTGATATTTGTATACAAATCAATATTATATCTAATCCAGTTTCAAATCGGCACAAATGGTGCCAAGTGCAAAACATGACCTCAGAAGTTGGAACTTTCTATTTTTATTTGGTAATTAAATGCGACGAAGCCAAAGTCATGAAAAAGTATGGTCATGTAAGGGTTATGCAAGCGAATATAATCATGCTTTCGCTCATTGAGTGTTGCAAAACGCCATACAACACCATCAAAGTAACTGACAAACCAGGAAAGCATTGCCAAGATTGAATAACAGCACTCATAGAATGTTATCTATAGGCTTTTTCCTATGGTTCAACCTTTAGGCATTTTCCATGATTAGCACTGATAGATCTGCTGTTTAAAGCTGTGAATTACCTTAGTCTTAGGATGTAATGACTTTGAATCATCCGATGAACAGTTTTAGATTCTTTCATTGACTTCAGATTTATGCATATCAAGTTGTAATCATCGTCAACGGGGCTAATCACAAGCTTGATCACAAATTCCTGCCTCCAATCCACCACCAAAAGCTTCATGACTTGGCAGTTGGTTGAAGGAGACTCAAATTTCTCAATTTGACACTATGACGAGAAAAACGAGCCAATGGCTAACATGGCATAGCATCTAAACTAAGCGTAACTCGTCAAGGCACGAATATGCAACTCCTTAGCTTTTCAGTCGATGCATGAAGCTGAGGACTGATTGACATGGATTTCAGTGGCAACCGTGAACTTTTTCGCCGGACTTGTGGGTGAGAGGCACGGAGAGAAGAAGAAATGGACTCACCTGGGAAGGATAAGCTGGAATAGCAAGGTCGATTCTCACGTGTGAGAGGCAAGTGATCGAGCGACCACAGGTCTCCCCAGAGGGTGAACTCCATTATTTCTATTATGCACTGGCCCTTACACCCCTCTGCGACGGCAGAGATGTTTGCACTTGAAACCAATTTGTTTATGGACCCAATTTGTCACAAGATAATATTTGATGACCAAAGTTGAATAGCAGCAATAGTAAAGGGATCATTTTGTAATTTTTCCCTCGTATATTTTCAATACATTATTGTTCTCTTTTTTCAAATATCAATATTCATTTTTGTTCGATATAAAACATTAATAGTCTAAGTAGTAGTAGACTTGCAAGTCACCTGACTAATTTTTTATTTCAATTAAAAGAATAGCTAAAGGAAGAAAAGATAATATTAGGGATACTAAGACTATTTTGTTAAATTTGAATTACAGTGATGTGATGAACTGTAAGTAAATATTAAAATAAATCTCACTAAACATCTTAAAATAAATAAAACAGCCCCCGCCAAAGTTAGAACCCCAAGTCCAAATCTTTTCTTCCCACATCGAAGATTAATTTTTGCCGTGTAATTTTGACTGTGGTGTACATAAACATGATGGGTGCTCTAGCAATGTTTGTCGGACCGATATGAGTACATGTCCTTGATGGCTCAGAACAAGGCCTCCTCCATGGAATCAAGATGCTAATTATACATTCTAGCAATCTGAACTTCAAACTTGCTTTGTATCTGGGAATTAAAATCAATAAGCTACTTCATTGTGTATCAAGCACCACAAGCATCATTTCTAGGGTGCTCCCTACACGAAATATGTCTCGATACTTTCCTCGTATTTAAATCAAATATTGCATGTGAAGCTGGAAATGTAAGGATTTGAACTCTTTAGGATCATAAAAGACAAAAGATTTTCTAATAGCTAAAGTTATTAAGATATGAGTCTAAATTGAACATCATGCATTTTTTTTAGGGTTAATACCTTGAAAAATCCTAAACTGGTACACATATGATAAATTTACCCAAAACTAATATTTTGACCATGAAAAACTCCAAACTAGTACACTTGTGACAAATTTACCCCAATTGACCATAAAAAAACCCCAAACTAATATACTTGTGATAAATTTACCCTAAAGTAATTTATTTAACCGCAAAAAAAACCCTAAATTGATACATTTGTAACAAATATACCCTCTGTTCAATTAAATTAATGTCACAAAAAATCACAAAAATTGTATAACTATGACAAACGGAAAGTAAAATCACAAATTGGTATAATAGTCAACTGTCACGTGTCATTCAACTTAGTAATTTGATAATAAAAATTAATGGAAACCAAAATAGGGTAAATTTGTCACAAATATACCAATTTGAGGTAAATTTGTCAAAAGTGTACCAGTTTGAGGTTTTTGATGATTAAAAATTAGTTTTGGATATACTTGTCACAGATAGATCAGTTTGTAGTTTTTTAAGGTATTAACCATTTTTCTTATATCTCCATATACATATACTCACATGAACACATCCAGAGCTGCAAGTTTAATTTCAAAAAGATATTTGACGCGTGGTATAAATCCATGTTTCTTGTGTAAGTCACGGCTAATGAGTCCGTGCATCATTGTAGAAGTATAACCTACATGTGCATTGTAGGTAGGGACGACCTGTTTTAACTGTGGGTGCATTAATATAATGACGTTAATTGATCCGGATTTAATCAGTTCTATTTGAATATTGTGATTTACAAAAAATGAATAAAATTGTGACGAATTTAGGCAAAACATAATACTAGTTCTCATGGGTCATGGATAGTAAAAATAATTTTCTTTTGGTGGGGTCGTGGGTCAAATAACAAGAAAAACAAATTAAACTTTCTAACAAGAATGCACAATAACTAAGCAAAAAAAAAGGGGAAAAAAGAACAGACATACACAATGGCCAGCGAACGAGAATACTCACACCATTGACCTCCAGGGGTTAAACTCTACTGCGGAGGACGTCAATACACATGATTCGATTAAGTTTTGAATAATTAAGAGCGCTATCTTCTTTTATTTTATTAGAAAAATCAAATCCTCGTAATTCATTTCCCACAACCTAACTTCTATAGCATATAGTAGCATTCATAGTGCACATTCCTAGGTCCATGGCATAAATATGAAAAACCACATGTTGGATGCCTATGGAGTGAGCTTTTCATATTTATATGAAAAATCTATTCTATGGAGTAAGCTTTTTATATTTATATGAAAAACCTATTTCATATCTATCTGACTCCCTGATAATAAATAAAAAAAAAACAAAAACAATCAAGTCAAATTAAAAAAAAAAGACTAATCATCATGGTGAGCTACTCAGAAGTGCATCAAGTGATATCAAGGTCCGAGATGGGTGTTCACAGTTAATGTCTCCAGATTATTTTTATTACGTTAAGTCCATTTCCATTCTCATTTCACCACCTGTCGATAAAATCCAGGTATCATTTTAATTATTGAGCTACGTTTTAAAGCAGGGATGATTGTATAATAACAAAAAGGACAACAGAAAATAAATAGACAAATAATAAGCAATTCAATAAACAAAGGAAAAAAACATAGAGAGAGCAATTCGGATTCTTTGGTAAAAGGGGTAACTGGACCTTTTAAACCAACCCATCTCACATGGCCCAGATCAGTTAACGGCCCATAAAACTATAATCTCAGTGCATGCTTGAAACAGGTTAAGGTCTTCTCATTTAGAAAAAACTCGCCCATTAGAACATCTTAGGGAATGAGTGAGCTTTTCTTACCTTATGGAATAGAAAAAGGTCATATCAGTTCAACATGCCGAGTCATATTAGTCAAAAACTCAGCATAACTTGGCATAACTTGGCATGGATGTGACCTTTACAACAGTTTAACATGCCGAGCCATATTAGTCAAAAACCCAGCATAACTTTCTATGGATGTGACCTTTACAACAGCATAACTTTGCCGAGTCATATTAGTCAAAAACTCAGCACAACTTGGCATAGCTTGGCATGGATGTGACCTTTAAACAGTTCAACATGCCGAGTTTTTAACTAAGAAAAGCTTACTCCATGGAATTTTTCATAGTCAAGATCTGCGACAGCCCCATGCTATTCTCATTTTCGGCCAAGCAAGGAAGAGATTAGCAAGGCAAATTTGGAAGGTTAATGGCAGACGACAATCCAGCTGATCACAGTGGTCGAAGGTAAGCTCCACCTCAAATATATCATAACCAGCCCAGCCTCTGTCTGTAAGTTGGAGGATTGCAAGTAAAATAATGCCAAAATCTTGATATCCTTTCCTGTTCTTATCTTTGATCATGTTTGCTGTGTACATCCCATTACACGTGAATGCTGTTTAAGGAAAAAACCTGCACTCTAAGTACATCAGGTGAACTTGTTGATGCCTTCTGAACTCGTACTGTTCAATACTTTAGAGCCCAATTGGGGTCTTTCACTCGTCTGTAGAAATGGCTTGTTCTTTGCCTTGGATTGTGAGAGTCGGATCAGAACACCACTTTGTACATCCAGATTTTTTCCTCTATTTTTTTCTTTTTGTTGATTGAGGCTTAACATAGGTTTTTGTTCTCGATGCTCGTGACGACTCGACTCTCAAAGACCAGAAATGGGCTCTTCTCAGAACAGAGCACGAACTTAGAGCCAAATCTGGTGGGGATGTAAAATGACCTGGTTCTCGCATTTCCTGGATTAGGGTAGTTATGTCGTACCACCCAGATTTTGTCTTGTTTTATTTTGCTAATTGATCCGGGTTTTTGTTCTCGCTGTTCATATGACTATACTCTAACAACAGAGCATGTTTGCTCGTGCTCATATCAGGGTATATTCAGTGGTGTAAATCTGTTAGAAAAGAAAGAATGCATCTTGTAGTCATCACCCCTTTTTCTGTGCGAATGGGTAAATTTTAGTGATATCCATTCGATAATTGAATACGGTAGGACTCACACCAGGAATAATCCCTCTCAAGTATGCATTCAATTACAATAGCTGATTTTATCCGAGGAAAGTGAAATTTATATTAACCGCCATGTCTTTTTTGAAAATCACGAGGTTCGAAAGAAGGTAAGTGTGGAGGACTGTGAGAGCTATCTTCATTTCCTTTCGTGAAAAAGAACTTCCCATCTCTTATCATGTTTCTGTGTGTGTTTCATTGCTAGTGTGCTATTACATTAGGAAACAATCTATACTCTGCACAAATTAGGTGAATCCGTCCTTTTTATCATTTCATTCTGAAACCATGATAGAAGTATGAGTTGCTCATATGCTTTTTGTTAATCTGTCAATATGATTATTCTTGATCCTTATTGTTTGAGCATCTATAAAAGACAATTGTCTAACAAGCAATTTGTTGATTTTTATTCCAAGGAACATGTTTGATCATGTGGCTCAAGTTAATGAAGATCTTGATTCCCTCGAGAATGCTTTGCGTCAACTCATCAGGGACAGGCATACCCTTATAGGTCCAGTCAACATTTCCAGTGCATCAAGCATTATGCTTATCTGTGAAGCAATCAAAATCATTTGGCAAAAATTAATCCTAAGGATGGGAAGGCAAGATATTGACCCAAGTTTTCGACTCGCCTTTGCTGTGATCACCGTTGCTCTTGGATGTGTCACGTGCAGTCTCCTGATGTGCGTTCTGCTTTGCGACTTGCCTTGGCCGATTTTTGTTGCCTGCATTCTAATGTTGGTAACCACGTTCATGTTCATCGCGAATTGAAGGATTAATTTGGGCAATAGTTTTCGGCTTTTCTGATGTCGCTATGTGATGTTTATATGAATTTGATTTGCTCGGAACCTTCCAATGCTGGGTCGGATGTGAACCTTGTGTTATATTATTATCTTGAACACCCTTTACATAATATAGTAGAATAAATTATGATGATGATTAGAATTTGATTTGGTGCAAAGTCCTCTCCAGCTAAGAGTATTTTGAGCTAGTTTAAGCATATCTTGGAAAGTTTCCACCTGCCCTATAAGGCAGTTTTAATCCTTTTGCCAAAGTGCCAGTTTCAGTTTAAATTCTAATTGCATTTAGGTCCATCACTTCCACTTTGGATCGAGTTGCATCAGTAAGATAAAGCTTATGGAGTTTCATTACCAGTAAACAGAACTAAGAAATGGTGAATTAGAGAAACAGGGCAAATTTTTCCTTTGGGACAGAGAAAATAGGTGAAATGAGAGTATATAAAAAAGAATCGCACACCCTCATTTAGTAGACTTTCATTTCGGATTCACTTGTTGTTAGTTTGATATAGTTTATAGCTTCTTCCTGATATAATTTTCATCACTACCGTTGTGCTTTTGAGATTGGTTTAACAAAATTATTTGATAATTTCATCATTCCTCACTCACAATGTCACTAGTTACTCATCCATGGTCCATGGCCGAACAACAATGATCGTCATGTCCGCATTTTTATGTATTTTATTGCATTACATGATAATAAATGAGGAATCAAACTGATTGTTACATAGGATCTTAAATTCATGTAAAAACGCAAGAGTGAGAAAAACCAAATTGAGAGTTGTACTAAACACATTCATTTTCTTTTTTTATTCTAGGATTAGAAATTTTGTATAATTACAGAACGAGTTCGAATGCTCAAAAATTCATTTAGAAAACAAAATCAGAATAATATTATTTTTGAATAGAAATTATTCCCAAGAATTAAATAATTACCAAACGTATCCTAAGAGTCGCATCGGAACACCAATTTTAACCGTCCAGATTTTTTCATTTGTTTGTTTTTTTTTTTTTTTCCTTCTGTTGATTGGGATGTTCATAATACTATCAAAGAGTAGAAATGGGCTCTGCATAGAATAGAGCATGAACTTAGCGGCATATCCGGTGGATGCAAAATGGCTTGTCTCTTGCATTTTCTAGATTGGGGTAGTTATGTTGTACCACCCAGATTTTGTCCTGTAAGAATGCTTCTTGTAGTCATCGACCCCTTTTTTTGTGCGAATTAGCATATTTTCATGATATCCATTTGGTAATTGAATATATTAGGACTCATACTAGGAAGAATCTCTCTCACGTATGCATACATTTAAAACAGCTGAATTTGTCTGAGAAAAGTGAAATCCATAATAACTGCATTTCTTTTTTGAAATCCACAAAATTGGAAAGAATGTAAACCGTCTCATGAAGTTACTGGGTGAGAAATTCTGTCACATGATGAAGAGACACGGAGAAACTTATATCTTATTAAGACCAATGTATTAATTGAAAGTCTTATTAGCTTTTCCTCCTAACAAAAGATGAGACCTGCTATTAGCGTCACTACTATGTTTCTATCTAATAAGCATGGGGCCTAATCCCGTAGTTTTGTGCATCTGAGTGGTTTTGTTATGCGAATAATTGTTGTTACAGTGAACTGGGAAAGATTTGTAGGTGTTGAGGAGGTACTCCCTTGCACTCTGATGTTACATTTTGTCCAAAAGAAGAATTTTAATTAGCCATGGATCGATACATGGATTAGACTCATGCAATGCATTGGCTCATTAGCTATGATTTGCACTAGAAGCTTGGCATCACACTGCGCATTAAATTTCCTTTTGAACTTATATTGGTAGTTCTTGATTTGTTTGTGTGAGTATATTTGTTGGTAGCATTGAGATTTGCTTGATGTTCGCTGTAGAGTCATATCTTGATAGCTTTTGAGTATATTATCATTGTATATAATGTAGAAAGAGCTCAACTTGAACCTTTGCAACATACTGTCGCCCAACAAGTAGTTTGCTGATTTAAATTCCAAGATATGGAGCAGAGCAAATAGCACAAATTGCTGCCACATATAACCATAATCTTGATTCCATGGAGGAGTCCTTGCTTCATCAGGTACACGTGTAGATATATAGGTCCAGCCAATAACACTTGTGCACCAGTCATGCTTATCTATACAGTGGTAAAAAACGTCCGGCAAAAATTAATCTTCAAGATAGGAGGGCAAGATATGGACCCACGGTTTCGACTTGCGTACGCTCTCATCGCTGTTGCTCTAGGTTGTGTCGGTTTCAGTTTGCTGATGCACATTCTACTTGGCGACATGCCTTGGATTTTCGTTCTTTGCATCATGATGTTGATAATCCCATCCCTGTTCAAACCTGAGGATTAATTAGAGAACGAACGGTTGACAGTTTTCGGTTTTTCTGATGTTGTGGTCTCCTCTTGCTTTTGATGTCCGCCTAGCGAATGCTGGCTAAGACACGAGCCTCATGTTGTATTATTATCTCAGACACCTTTTACGTCACAAAGTATAATGTGTAATGATGACGAAGATGATTGTACTACTTAGTTAATTACTTGTAGCAATACTATGAAATTAGAGAAATAAGGGATTTTTTTTTCTTTGGTCAAGGAGAAACTAGGGAATCGATTAAGTGAATTTGAGAAAGAATCGCATTATCCTCATTCACTAGTCTTTCTATACACAAATTGACAATTTCGATGTAGTTCAAGACTCGATCCTGATATCCCAACCTTGGCAACACTCTATATACTACTAACATGTATTTCAGGTTAAAGACCAAGCATGCAATAAGTGAGAGAGAGGGAAGTAGCTGTTAACAACTTCTGTAATGAAAAGATTTACCCATTGGAGAACAAAGCAGATTCACATTAGAAAAGTGAGATGCACGACCTCTAACTATACTTGTTAAACGGGTGGGTCGGGTCGGGTTTGGGTCGGGTCATAAATGGTCCAACCCAAATCAACTCATTTGACCCGTTTATGACCCATTTATTGCAATACAAAATTTTTGACCCATACTCGACCCATACCCAACCCATTTAACTAAATTTAAGAAAGCTTATTTTATATATGTGTGTGTATATATATATATATATAATGGTATTACTAAAATAATTTTATACAACGCAAATTTAATGGACAATTTTTATAATTTAAAAAAAATATTTTAAAAAATCGAATTTTAATTATTTTTTATTTTTTAAAATTATTTTTTATTTTTAAATATAATCTTTAATTTTCTTTTTTTCTTTTTTGTTCTTCTTCTTCTTTGGCCGGCCGCCAGCCACAGCGACTGGACCTTGCCGGCTCGCCGACGTTGGCGAGCTCGAGTCGACGAGGCTCGCCGGATCCGGCGAGCTCAAGTCGAGAGGCTCGAGCCTCGCCGATCCGGTGAGACTCGAGCTCACTAGCGTCGACCGAGCTCGAGGCTTGCCGGCGTTGAGCAAGCCGGAGCTCGCCCCTCTCCCGATCCGGCGAGGCTCGAGCCTCGCCGGATGTCGGCGGGCCTCCACCTCGCCGGATTTGGCGAGCTCTAGGCTCGCCGGCGTCGGGTGAGCTCGAGCTCGCCCCTCACGGGATCCGGCGAGGCTCGAGCCTCGCCCGACGCCGGCGAGCTCGAGGCTTGCCTGGCTGGTCGCTGGCCATCGCCGTGCCGGCGACCGGAGGAAGAAGAGAGAAAGAAAAAAAACAAAAAAATAATTATAATTTCGGTTTTTTTAAAAAAAATATTTTTGTAAAGTTAAAGAGAGATTGTGAGGTTTTGGGTGAAAATATATAGGTTCATTTTTAATGGGTTGATAAATGGGTCTTAAATGGATCAGCTCTTTGACCCATTTAAGACCCATATATCTCAATGTGACCCATTAAAATCCATTATGGGTGCTTTAGGAAATAGGCTTGACCCATTAACGACCCATTTAAACATAAATGGGTCCATAAATGGGTCAATGACCCATTTTGACACCTCTACCTCTAACATGTTGGGGCCTGTTTGGAAGAAATAGAAAAGTGAGACAAAGCAATTTTGGTTTGATAAGAGTAAACTTAGGTAGAGATAGAAGTCAATTTCTAAGAATTAGTCTCTTTTCATATGAAAAAATGGTGGTAGTCAGAGATATCCTGGGAGATGGGCCTAATCCATTGAGATTCAGGGAAAGGAAGTTGCTCTAATTTCTCAGCCATTATTTTCTTTCTTTGTGAACTTTGTGTTTAATAGAGATGAAGAGTCAACTGGGCACCCTCCAAAGCCGAAGTTGCATTTACTTGCACCTTTGTCTTGTTTAATGTAAACATATGTTCTCTATCCTTTGGTTGTCCTTTTGTTAATTCATCTGGGTTTTTATTCCCCTCCTAGTGACTCAGACTCTAGGACCAGACAATGTATTTAGGAGCCACAATACAAAGGTTGGTCATATATCTTATTGGGGAAAATCCTTAACAATTCAAAAGCAAAGATAAAACATCCACATCACAGCTAAAAGTGTTTAATATGTTGAGGGTGAATGAAAACGATAAGATAGACCGCATAAAGTTGCTTTTCTATTTCCTACTATAAAAAGGGTTACACACATGCATGGGGAAAAAAAGGATTTTGAAGATATGGAAAGAGTTATATAAAATTAAAAATTAATTTGGGAAAAATGTTTAAATATTTGTAAGATTTAAATTCAATGTTAGTAAAAAATATAGAGGATTACATCTTAGCTATTTTTACATTATAATTTTGTCCATCTTGTGTATTACGTCACAATGATATATTTGCGAAAAAGATGATCAAGTATGTCCAGATTAACGGGAGTATGAAGTTTTGCTCAAAACTGTTAAATACCAACAAAGGGAAGGGCATAGTGAGACACCACACTAGTGTTAGTGAACTATAACATATTCTAGAGCCCATTGGCAGAACATTGGTAGAGACAACCTATACATGATATCTAATGCCAGTTTTACTATGAAGTTCCTAACAGATGTGTTTAACACGATGAGTTACCTAGTGCATAGATCTCCATTGACCACGATTAGATGCCGGACCTAAGGAACTCTAGTCAGGTATCGTTAGTGATTGTTTTGTTTCTAGAATATTTGGTTGCTTATGTCATGACCAAGTGAGTAAAGGTAAGCTCCATGGGTGAGCAAGAAAGTGCACTTTATACATGAATCTGCATTTTTCTTTGTTAAGAGGAAAGAAAAAAAGAAAACAATAATTTATCATCCAAACTTAAACCTCCTCAAGCTATTATTATCCAGACTTAATTAGAAGGTGCACTATGTTTATCAACCAAAATTTCAATGATAGTGTCTCGTTTTTTCATATTTAGCCCAAAAGTAACATTGCCATGGGCCTTTACTATTGTGATTGTGAAGCTATGCATGAGGATGTTTTAGGTCTTTGAGCGGATAACTAACAATCTGTCATCTAATAAAACCAGTTATGCACTGATTGCCGAAATCTACTTGTTGCATCTGAGCTACTTGCATAAACAAAATTGAAGTGAAGCATGGGAAAAAAAGGATAGAAGATAAGATACAAAAGAGCATTTAGAATTTACTTACTTGCCGGCCTTCTAAAAGCAGAAATGAATGTCAACTTCACATCCCTCACAGAATGCAAGAAATGCCTGGATTTCCATGAGATGAACAAATGTTAACAATTATCGTTGTCACTGGAAGACACAAGGAAAAACTTCAACATAATAGATGGTCCTGAATGTGACTCACTTTCTGGAAATGGAGATAAGTTTGAAAGTGAAGTCTTATATTCAAGAAATTTCAGCTGCATTTATGACCCAGATGTCTTGATATAATCAATAACAAATAAGGTCAAATACCTTCAACTCTTTGACAGCAAAAGTCACGTCTACTGGGTTGCCACCAGGAGCATACTGCCAAACTCTTCCACAGGATCTATCCATAGCTGAGAGTGCAGCAAAGAGTCGTTCTCTGCAACCAGAGTCTGAACCAGATATTCTTCTCCATATTCAGTCGAAAAGAGTAAAACTAGTGTCTACCTTTGGTAGGATCAATCTAGCTTCGAAACTCAATGGCTTTCCCACCAAATTCACTTGCAGCATCAGAAGGTATGGAGCTGCATTCAGTTGCAACGAGAGTAATTTCCTGAAGGATGAAGGAAGATTTGCAAGCAAGTTCAGATGATGAGGCCTCCCTACAATATTTTCTTGAGCATCATTTTGTATCCAGAGATAATTGTTGTACATTGGGGTCAACACTGCAAGCTATCCAATATGTTTTCTTAATGCCTGCATACATATGACAAGAACTTGGTTTAAACCTCATCACGTGTATGCATGAATAAAAACTCACAGTTGGCAAGGTGAGATAAATAAGTATTTCTGCATGGTGCAACTCCTTATCAAATTAATGCAGGTTTGACAGGTGCCAGCCTCCGATTCTATTGCAGTTAGAAAACATACCGAATGATACATAGTTAGCATGATTGAGTCAAAAGACTTAAAATGGTAAGTGGCCAACAAAAAGAAGTAAAAGTCATATACACGGAATCTAATATTCAATAAGTTCCCCCTGTCTCTTTATTCCGAATCCGTTGGCTTTATAGGTCATATTGGTGCATCGCAAAATCCATAAGACAGAGTTCACATTGCTTTTGCATGATGAGAAATTAGAGAAGCTAATCCCAGTGGACTCATACGACATGACTTAGTAATGCTCATCACAGCATTCTGCAGTCATTTTCTCTCAATGAAAATGTCAGTTTCAAGACTTCATGCTTTCAGTTATTGAGTGTCGCAAAACTCCATACAACACCATCAAAGAAACTAGACAGACCAGGAAAGTATTACCATGACAGAATAGCAGCACCCATAGAAGGTTATCCATTGGGGTTTTTTCCTGTGGTTTCACCATTCAACATTGTCCGCAAGTACCCCCGATACTGATAGTGCTCCTGTCTATAGCAGTGAATTGCCACTTACAATATAATGACTTTGAATCACCCCATCGGCAGTATTATTTTCTTTCAGTGGACTTCAGATTTGCGCACGTCAAGTTCTAACCATCGTCCACAGGGCCAATCGCGCCATAAGTTAACAAACTCCTGCCTCAAATCCACCGCCGAAAGCACCACGCGCTCGGCAATCGGTGGAAGGACTCTCAGAATTTCTCAATCGGACACCGTATCGAGCGAAACGAGCCAACACCATGGCCAATGTGTTAGAATACTCACACCATTGACCTCCAAGGTTAAACTCTACAGCGGAGGACATCAATAGATATGGTTCAATTAAGTTTTTAATAATTAAGAGTTCTATCTTCTTTATTTTATCAGGAAAATCAAATCCTTGTAATTCATTTCCCGCAACCTCACTTCTACAGCATATAGTAGCATTCGAAATGCATATTTCTAGGTCCATGGCATAAATATGAAAACCCCCCTTGGATGTCCATGCAGTGAGCTTTTCATATTTATATGAAAAATCTATTCCATCTCCATCAAAGGTCCATGGAGTGAGCTTTTCATATTTATATAAAAAAACCTATTCTATCTTCATCGGACTCCCCAATAATAAACAAAAAAAACAAAACAAATAAAAAATCAAATCAAATAAAAAAAAAAAAAGACTAATCATCATGGTGAGCTGCTCAAAAGTGCATCAAGCGATATCAAGGTGCGAGGTCAATGTTCATAGTTAATGTCTCTAAATTATTTTTTTTTTTTAAGTTAAGTCCATTTACATTCTCATTTCACCACTAGTCAATAAAATCTAGATATTATTTTAATTATTGAGCTAATTTTTAATGAGGGATAGTTGTATAATAACAAAAAGGACAAAAAAAAATAAATAGATAAATAATAAGCAATTCAATAAATTAAAAAAAAATATAGAGAGCAATTCGGATTCTTTGGTAAGAGGGGTAACTAGACCTTTTAAACCAACCCATCTCACATGGCCCAGATCAGTCAACGGCCCATAAAACTATAATCTCAGTCCATGCTTCAAACACGTTAAGGTGAACTCATTTACAAAAACTCGCCCATTAGAACATCTTGGGAAATGGGGTGAGCTTCTCTTATTAAAAAACTCAGAAATCGAACTGATATGATGTCCAGAACTTGACAATTAGTGGGGTGAGCTTCTCTTATTAAAAAACTCAGAAATCGAACTGATATGATGTCCAGTCTGGACATCATATCAGTTCGATTTCTGAGTTTTTTAATAAGAAAAGCTAGGGAATTTTTTCATAGTCACGGTCTGCGACAGCCCCACCGTGTTCTCATTTTCAGCCGAGCAAGGAAGAGATTAGCGAGGCAAATTTGGAAGGTTAATGGCGAACGACAATTCAGCTGATCATGGTGGTTGGAGGTAAGCTTCGTCCACCTCAAACATATCTTAACCAGCCCAGCCTTGGGGGATTGCAAGTAAACTAATGCCAAAATCGTGATATCCTTTTCTGTTCTTATCTTTGATCATATTCGCTGTATATATTCCTTTACGCGCGAATGCTGTTTAAGGAACCGTCACTCTAAGTAAGTTAGGTGAACTTGTTGATGCCTTCTGAACTCATACTGTTCAATCCTTAAGAGCCCAATGGGGGGTCTTTCACTTGTCATTAGAGATGGCTCGTTCTTTGCCTTAGATTGTGAGAACTGGATCACAACACCGATTAGATTATGAGAATTAGATCACAACACCACTTTGTACATCCAGATTTTTTCCTCTATTTTTTTTTTTCTTTTTGTTGATTGAGGCTTGAGACAGGTTTTTGTTCTCGATGTTCATGACTTTCAAAGAGCAGAAATGGGCCCTTCTCAGAACAGAGCATGTACTTAAAGCCATATCTGGTGGGGATGTAAAATGGCCCGTTTCTCGCATTTCCTAGATTACGGTAGTTATGTCGTACCATCTGGATTTTGTCTTCTTTTATTTTGCTAATTAACCCAGGTTTTTGTTCTCGTTGTTCATATGACTAGACTCTAACAACAGAGCATGTTGGCTCGTGCTCATATCAGGGTATATTCAGTGGATGTAAATCCGTCAGAAAAGTTAGATTGCCCCTTGTAGTGATCACCCCTTTTTTCCATGCGAATGGGTAAATTTTAGTGATATCCATTCGGTAATTGAATACGGTAGGACTCACACGAGGAATAATCCCTCTCAAGTATCCATACCATAAAAAGAGCAGGTGAGTTTGTCTGAGGAAAGTGAAATTTATATTAACTACCATGCCTTTTTTGAATATCAAGAGGTTGGAAAGAAGGTGAGTGTGGAGGACTGCGAATGTTGTCTTCATTTCCTTTCATGAAAAAACACTTCCTATCTCTTATCATGTTTTTACGTGCATGCTGTTTCATTAGGAAAAAATCTGTACTCCGTAAATTAGGTGAATCTTTCGACCAAACAAAAAAAAAAAAGGTGAATCCGTCTTTTTTATTATTTCATTCTAAAACCATGGTACAAGTATGAGTTGCTCATATGTTCATTTGTTTATCTATTGGTATGCTTATTCTTAATCCTTATTGCTTGAGCTTCTGTGAAAGACGATAATCTAACAAGCGATTTGTTGATTTTTATTTCAAGGAACGTGTTAGATTATGTGGCTCAAGTTAACGAAGATTTGAATTCCCTCGAGAATGCTTTGCGTCAGCTCATCAGGGAAAGGCATACCTCTATAGGCCTGGCCAACGTTTCCAATGCACCAAGCATTATGCTTAGCTGTGAAGCAATCAAAATCATTCAGTAAAAATTAATCTTAAGGATGGGAAGGCAAAATATTAACCCAAGTTTTCGACTTGCCTTTGTTGTGATCACCATTGCTCTTGGATGTATCACGTGCAGTCTCCTGATGTGCGTCTTGCTTGACGACTTGCCTTGGCCGATTTTTGTTGGTTGCGTTCTAATGTTGGTAGCCACGTTTGTGTTCATCGCCAACTGAGGATTGATTGGGGCGATAGTTTGTGTTGTTTATATGTATTTGATTTGCTTGGTAACTTTCTAATGCTGGGTCGGATGTGAACCTCTTGTTATATTATTTCCTTGAACACCCTTTGCATAACATAGTAGAAAAAATTATGATGATGATTAGAATTTGTTATGGTGCAAAGTCCTCTCCATCTAAGAGTATTTTGAGCTAGTTTAACCATATCTTGGAAAGTTTCCACCAGCCCCTTCCCTACAAGGCAGCTTTGATCCTTTTGTTGGAGTGCCAGTTTCAGTTTAAATTCTAAAGTGCATTCAGGTCCATCACTTCCACTTTGGATCGAGTTGCATTGGTAAGATAAAGCTTATGGAGTTGCATTGGTAAGATAAAGCTTATGGAGTTGCATTACCAGTAAACAAAACTAAGAAATAATGAATTAAAGAAACAGGGCAAATTTTTCCTTTGGGCCAGAGAAAATTGGGGAAATGAGAGTATAAAAAAAAGAATCGCACACCCTCATTTAGTATTCTTTCATTTCGGATTCACGTGTTGTTAGTTTGATATAGTTTATAGCTTCTTCCTCATATAATTTTCATCACTACCGTTTTGCTTTGGAGATTGGTTTAACAAAATTATTTGATAATTTCATCATTCATCAATCACAATGTCACTAGTTACTCATCCATGGTCCATGGCCGAACAACAATGATGGTCATGTGTGCATTTTTATGTAATTTATTGCATTACATGATAATAAATGACGAATCAAACCGATTGTTATATAGGATTTTAAATTCATGTTAAAAATCGCTTTGTTCCCCTATAATAAAAAGAGTCCGAACATGCGTATGAAGAACATATTTAAATGTGTGGAGAGAGTTAGATATAAAAATAAAAATTGATATAGGAAAAAAATTTAACTCATTGTAAGATTAAACTCCACGCTAGTAAGTAAGATAATTAGAGGATTATATGTTAACTATTTTTAAATTACAATTTTGTCCATTTTAGCATAGTATGTCACTATGGCATATCTGAAAAACGGACATAAGCATTACTTAAAGATTTTTATTATAAAAGTTGAAATCCTCGTTAGATTTGTCTGTATGCAGTAGTGATTAACCGGCACTCACTCCATGGATAATCGATTAAATTAGCATGTGCCATAAATGTAATTTCTCTAGTATGGGCCTAATTGTTCTTAACGTTCCCATGAAGCAGGGGCTTTTGGGCCTGGACCGGCCCGCTGCATAGAGGATCGGATCTGTTGCGAGTCATAGATGACTCGGGTTTAGGCTCCGACCCATATAAAATCCATAATCCACGTTCACGCCTTGTCGCTTCTCTCACCTGGTGCCGCTGCATTGCTCTGCATACGTAGTTTACTCCGGACTGCGAAGTTTCATGGGGGTTTTCCTTTTTCCTTTTGCATATGATCAACTTGATAAATGATTTTATTTTTTTGGTGATCGAGGAACTACCGAAGATCATCCTTCGGGGATCACACGAAAGCTTCTAACTGGTAACCTCGTATATCTTGCTTTTGAACGGATCATTGTGTTGTCAAAATGTGGAAAGATCTTGGCGAATCAGAACTTAAAAGACTTCAATTAGTTAGCCGGTTCTCACCAGTGTCTTTGCTTTAAGACACTGGTGATGGAAGGAGTGAAAAGAGAGAGTTCCCAAGTTCCAACACCACAGATCGAGCACTTCCCAAGCTCAAAATGTGTGCAAATTAGAAGTCTTTGTAGTTTGATCATCTATCAAATAGAGAGTACATAATTTGTATCCACAGCCGTCCGTACTTGGAAGAGGATTTGTGCGACTTTGAAAATCCACTTATCTAAATATAGCCTGTATCTATCAAAATAGATACATTTATAAGAAAGTAAACAATGAAAATGAGATTAGATAAAATCCACATAATTTGAAATTGATTTTAAAAAAATCAGATAAGAGAGAAGTTCATTAGCTTTAATTTGTTATTTTGTTGTTCAACAACTTTTGTTCTCGATCTTACAATTCAAATAGATTTAAATATGGATAGGAAGATATGACGTTTAGTTTTCACTTAGCCATTAAAACTTGAAGAAGATATCAATTGAAAAATATAACATAGAATAAAGAAATCCATATACTTCTAAAAAAAAAAATTGAAATTGTGATGAATCTAAATGTATACAAACTCTTCTTTTCTGATCTTTCTATTGTGCGAGTACCAAAAATTTCTATTATAGGTCTTTTTCAGCAAGATTTGATGTCTAAACTTTCAGCCACATTTCATATGTCTGGTTTAATGAGTATTCTTACTATGCCCGCGTGATAACAAGCCTAGATAACATTATGCCAAAATTGGTGACACTGATAAAAAAAAAAAAAAAAACACATGTCAAAATGTGTTTATTAATAAGCACATGTCCAACATATAAATCGATACATGTGAAGGTGTGTTTACAATATATGTCCGCATAAAGTGCATATCACATAAGTAGTTCATAGTATTATAAGTAACAATTGGTCGTTGTAATGCACATTATATTTATTTGACGCCAAAATCCAATAACACGAATAATGAGAAATTGATACGTGACTTGCTCCTAAGAAGCCTTGACCTGGTAACACTGTTTTAGTGTCTTTAGAATTCCCTTTCCTGTTCCGGTCCGACAATGAGGACGCTGCCCTACCCTTCTCCTGCCGTGGAAGGACTTCAGCCCGTGGTGTGGTCCAAACCATGGGCGGAGTCGCCCTCATCTCCCCCATTGCTCAGTGCTCCCTGCTGCTTCGCTGGGCTTTACTCGTCCCCGGTGTGGATGCGGGCTTACAGTCCAAGATGGTTCGATCAAAAGGGATAGAGGTCGGCCCAGGGCTCTACGCTCTTTCTTTCTGTGTGGGACAATGCTGGGGGGAGCAATTGTCACTAGGGGTGAGCGGTTCCAGGTTCCGGTTCGGTTCCGTCTGGAACTTGGAACCTACCCTCGGGTACAGGTTCCTCATTTTTTGAAACCTGGAATCTACCCGTCAAAACCGAGAACCTGGAACCTACCCTGTCACAGGTTCCAAGGTCAGTTCCAGGTTCCAACAGGTTCCTTTTTTTTTTTTTCTTTTTTTGCCATTTTCAGATTTGAACTATAACGTACGCGTATATTTTACGGTAACTTCCTACATCTTAGCAAACATACCAATGCCGACAATCAAGAATTTAGACATACATAATCAAAACCAATAAGAAGTTTCCAAAGATGAAAGGAGATGCTTGATTAACTATAATTATTGTGCCCACATAAGTCAATATATGTGCACTAAAGCTTAAATTGTCACATTTGCCATATGCCATATACCTTCTCAGCTGAGTCAAATGCAAAATGATAAAGCAAAATACACTAAGGAGATGAAAAACCAGAAGTGCCAACAAGATCTCAAATATTCATCTACTCCATAGTGTGAACTCTGCAACCTTTCCCTGTGATTCCTTTGGCACAGCAAAACCTTGCAAAGACATGGATGAAAATCACTCAAAATCCTAAGTAAAACAACAGAAAAAAAACCAATATCGATAATACTCCATGAAGCATGCCAACAAAAAACCTTGCTTGACTTCTCAACCGCTGGACCCATTGCAGATGCGACACCACCAACTTTATTTATCAACGATAATCTCCGCATTAAGACCAACCATATCTGAAAAAAAGAAGAGATTAAATAAAATATTCACTTATCGATATACAAACAGAATGACAATATATAAAGATATAAACATTACTTACCCAACTCAAATTGTTCTGCGTTCTCAATGCACTCTTCAACATCAAGTGGTACATGAACGGCTCTCAACCAATCTTGAGTGCAAATCAAAGCTTCCACTACTTTTGGAGTTAAAGAACTTCGAAAGCCATCAAGCACACGACCCGATGTACTAAAAGTTGATTCTGAAGCAACGGTAGTTATAGGAATGGACAAAATATCTCAAGTCATCAAAAAAAGGATCTTATATTTTGAGCCATTAGTCTTCCACCAAATCAAAATGTCAAGACCAAGATCCTTTTCATTTTTTTCTTGAAGATACTCATCAAGCTCGGACTTGTTGTCATCGCACCCTTGTTCATTCGATTGTAAAAACATTTTCTTCCAATCTTGGGCGTCATACATCTTTAGTTCTTCACTACCACCCGTATCGGGTTGGGAATTGGAACTACTACTACTTGCACCCAAATTATGGCCACCAACATCTTGATCACTTGAAATAAGAGAAGATTGCTCATAAAATTCATACAAATGCTCCAATGTATCCTTCACCTTGCAATGCATCTCTTCAATCTTCGATTCATCATCATAAATTTGTCTATACAAGAAACTCACATAATTTAACTTGGCTCTAAGATCTAACACAACCGCAATCAACACCATCATATTCACTTTATCCAAGCTTCCATAATATTTGTCAATTTTTTCTTTCATTTTCACACCCATAGCTTGAAGCTTAGGATCCGAAGCATTGACCGCATCTTTTAAATATCTATACAAAAGAGCTATTCCTTCAAAATAATCATTTTGAAGTAACATATGAAGTCCCAAACATCTTCTTGGTGGCATCATGGAATACTTTTAGAAAATTCGAAAGAATATTAGCATTTTCCCAATCATCATCCCTAGGAGTTTCATGATTAAGCTCACTTACAAAAGATGGATCGTGATCTTCCATCCTTTCGAAAGCTTTTCTGAACTTTATGGCGGTGTCTAACATGAGGTAAGTGGAGTTCCATCTAGTGGCGACGTCAAGAACTACCGAACCCTTATAAGTGATCTTTTCTCTCTCAATGCAAGATTGAAATCCTTGAGCTCTTGTGGGAGAACTCCTTACATACCTAACCACATTTCGGATACGTGCAATGGAGTCACGTACCGTAGTCAAGCCATCTCTCACAATCAAATTTAATATATAAGCTGTACACCTCATGTGCAAAACACTACCATCTAATATCAACGACCTTTGTTTGGAAAGTTTATCCCTCAAATAGCCAATTGCAACATCATTCGAGCTAGCATTATCCACGGTAATTGTGGACACCTTTTTTCTATTCCCCACTCCTCAATGCATGTCTCCACCATTTTCCCAATCTCCCTACCCCTGTGACTATGCATCACCACAAAGTTGATGATTCTTTTATGCAACTTCCAATTTTCATCAATAAAATGTGCAGTGAGACACAAATAATTCAGATTTTGATTGGAACTCCATGTATCGTCGTGAGTGCGATCCTAGAATTAATCTTTCCAAAATAATTCTTCAAAGAAGTTCTCTCACATAAAAACAACTTTATGCAATCTTTTGCCACTGTGAAACGTGATACATGTTTAAAGAGAGGTTGTAACTCAGTAACATATTCACGAAATCCAACACGCTCAACCAAGAAAAAAGGTTGCTCATCATGGATGATGAACTGAGCAAGCATGAGCCTACAACGTTCTTGATTAAATGACCATGTCGATAAGACGCTACCAGTACTAGAATCTCCTCCTGCCTTACCAGCCATGTTGACATTACGTGGTGCAAAGAATTTCTGCCTCTTATCTAGATTACGGGGAAACCTCTTGCATGTGGTCAAGTGCTTCCTCATTGCAGAAGTACCGTTAGCAACACGGTATTTAAGCATTGACCCACAATGAATGCACTTCACTTGATATATTTTTCCATCCTTATCACTAATTTTCGAATGATGATTCCAGCATTCGGATGTATATTTCTTATCATGGGGAAGAGGAAAACCGGGTACCTTATTTGTGGCACTCGAGGTAGGGGGTGCCTCTTCTTCAATTTCATTGTCGGAAAACTCCAATTCCGTAATTGGAGTCATCTCCTCACATCCCTCCACCTCCATTGACGTATTATCTTGATACATTAACTTCGCACTACACAACAATAATAGAATATAATTAGAAATTGCAAAACAAAATGTGAATTGAGTTATAGAATAATGTGCAAGCGGTTGCTAAAAAACAAATCAATACACAACTTTCCCCTCAAATCAAGTTGTTCGCTTTTCTATGGTATCTTACTGTTTCGCCGATGCAAAAGAGCAATAAAACAATGCTCTCCAACATATGAAATTCCAAGCGTTCAAAGGCAACGCTTGTAGAAAACAATATGCATTGGAGAATGCCCTTATTCATGTCAATATATATGAAGTGCACACTATGCAAGCACATAAGGATTTATTCATGCAATCGCAATCCCGATTAAACCGTCATCTTTTAGTCAAAAATTGTTACCGTATTCACGGATGAAAAACGCCATAGACAAAGATCATCTCACAAAAATCTCCATGCATCTCCATCAGGAAAACAAAAAGTAAAAAGGAAAAAAAAAAAAAAAGAAAGAGCTGATGCAGAGATATAATCATATAACCACAGCAAGATCAAAGAACCATCCCCAGAAAGCCTCGGACTGATTAGTCACCTCGACATTGAAGGAAAAAAAACAAGGCAGAAATGCAGATGCTTTTGATCTCAGCTCAAAAACTCCCCACCCGAAATCGAATTCAAATCGAATTCAAGCGCACGAAATTGACAAGAAAGCAAAAAAGAAAAGAAAAAAGGAAGAGGAGAGTGACTTACGGATCTGTAGGCAGAGAAAGGAGCGGAGCGACGGCCGCGACGCCGCACCGGGTGAAGAAGAGCCACGACGTCGCTCGCCGTTGGTCTTCGGGCAACGGCGTCAAGTCACAACCGCTGGCGTCGGTTCGTCGGAGGGAGCGAGGCGGAGATCGGGGCAGCGGCGTCGTGGGTCGAATCGGAGACCAGGCAGCTCCGATCGGGCGGCTCGAGGACGGAATCGCGAGCGAATGCGGGCGTCGAGCGACGTCGGCGACTCACGTCCGGCGGCGGTGGCCTTGAGGGTGAGCGGCGTCCGGCGGCGAGCGGCGTCCGGCGAGACTCAAACAGAGGCGAGCGGGGGAGGGGGTTCCTTTCGGAACCGGTTCGGTTCCGCGTCGAGCGACGCGGCGACCGGCGTCCGGCGGCGGCGTCCAGCGAGACTCAAACCCCGAGGCGAGCGGGGGAGGGGGTTCCTTTCGGAACCGGTTCGGTTCCGCGTCGAGCGACTAGCGTCCGGCGGCGGCGTCCGGCGAGACTTTGAAACTGAGGCGAGCGGGAGAGGGGACTCAAGAGCAGAGCACTGAATCTGAAAGTCTGAAGCGCGCGGGGGGAGGGGGTTCCTTTTGGAACCCTAACCGGTTCCGAAACCGGTTCCGCGACCGGTTCCGGTTCCGATTCCGCGACCGGTTCCCGGTTCCGGTTCCGCCCCGGAACCGGATCGCGGTTCCCGGAAAAATGGAACCGGGAACCAGAACCGGTCCTTTAAGAACCGGAACCGAACCGGAACCTCCGGTTCCTGTTCTCCGGTTCCCGGTTCTACCCGGAACCGCACTCACCCCTAATTGTCACTAAATGATCACCCTTAAGTATTACTTTCAAGAATTTAGTCCATTTGGACTAGGAGAAGAGTTACAGCACTAGGCCAAATTGTCTTCCGTAAAATGTTAATTCCAGAATAAATGGACAATAGTCATGAGTGTGAGTAAAAGCCATGATACTTAAGAATAATCATATTAGAATCACACGTGAGTTTTCATCTTTGATAACTTCTTTCAATTGTGTCAATTAGCATATTCATTGGGCCCTTATTGACCAATTTCTGCCTGCATTTGGAAGGATATATCTGAAATTGGGATCAGAAGTTGGGTAAGGACTAATTAGTCGTAAGATGAAGTATGAGAACCAAAATTAAACATCAACAGTAATATGGGGAACATTTTGTAATGTCTTTTGCATAATTATTTTTTCATTCAATATTAAAGCCGCTTGCATACCTCCGTTAGCATATTCCCTTGGTCGGCCGTTGAAATTTTTCCTAAAATGATAATTGGCGAATATTTTATGGACCCTATCTATCACAAGATAAAGTATGATGACCAAAATTAAATAGTAGCAATAATACAAAGATCGTTTTTGTAATTTTTCCCGGATATATATTCCAATAATTTTATGCTTTCGTCATCTCAATGATCATTGCTAATTTTTCATTCAATCTAAAACATTAGTCTATTCATTAATAGTAAACTTGCAAGTCACGCGACTAGCTTTCTCTTTCAATTCAGAACACTTAGACTATTTTGAGTTACACTAATGTGATAATTTGTAAGTAAATATTTATATAAATCTCTCTAGATATTATTAAAAAAAAAATCGTCGCCACCAAAAATAGTTGTAACCCTAGGTCCAAATTTTATCTTCCCATCTCAAAGATTAATTTTGCCAGACAATTTTTACCACGGTATATATAAGAATGACGTGCTCGGGGAATGTTGTCAGACCGGTATGGGTACAAATGATGATGATGTTTCCAATCCTTTGTGGTGCAATTCAAAATTGAGAAACTATGCAAAAGAATATGCACCTGACTAAGCATTCGTCTTACATTGAGATTCCTTATAATTTAAATCATCCATCCTTGTAATAGGTTTTGGAAAACCGACGCAGCTGAACCTTCTTTGGACGACAAACATGGGAATATGCAACAGCAAGGTGTACGATGATATGCCCACAACTCAGAAGTTCATAATATCTTTTTGGAAAAAGGCCTAAACAATTTAAAACCAAAGAGATAACAGTACACCACTAACAATATTCAACTATGTCGAATGTAAGAGCACAAGATGAAAAAGTCGCGTACGACAAGAGAGCTTCTAGACGATTTAAACCACAATCAATTCGCGCTTTAGGGACCCTCTCGGGGTACGTAAACTTTACATACTACGAATCGATTTGTGTGACTGTAGTTGGTTCCATTACTAACAGAAAGAGTACTTGACTACAACCCTCCCATTTTCTGGAAACAATAGACTCTTGGTGGCGGCGTGAATATTTCGGGGCCCAAGACGCAAGTTGAATTGCCAACAGCCAATCCTAGCATATCGAAACGCCAGACCCATTTTTCGTCCATTTATAGTCAAAGCACAGCTCACTCAACATTTTTTTTTTAATTGCTCAGCCATTATGAAGAAAAAAATTGTTCAATTATCCTAGCCCTATTATACAACTAAATCAGTTCTTAATTTTTTAATTTTGCCAACTTAGTCATAAATCTTGTGACAACTTACTAATTCAATCCTAAACATTTTGATTGTGCTAATTTAATCATAAGTTTTTAAATGATTTTGGCAAACTAGTCTTTGGTAGCTCAGTCAGCAACAATCGTCTTACGTGGCGCAATTAATATTAACATGGACAATTTTTTAAATTTTTTAAAAAATTTAAATTTTTTAAAGATTTTAAATTTTTTTATTAATCTTTATTGATTTTTTTCATTTCTTTTTTTCCCCTCTCTTTACATAAAGCTAGTGGGCCGCAAAGCCCTCATTGGCCGTGGGCGAGGGTCATAACCCTTGCTGTGGATGGAAAGCACATCGCAAGCCCTCACCCAAGGCTCAACGAGGGCCGTCAACTCTTGCTTAGCGGCCAGCGGAGGTCTCCAGTAGGGCCACTAGCCTTGTGTAAAAAGAGAGAAGAAAATAAAAGATTGAAGACAATAAAAAATGGATTTTTTAAAAGTTTAAAATTATTTACATCAGAATTGACCATGTCACGTAGGACAAGAGGTGCTAAGTAGGCTACTACATTAGTAATTTCCAGCCAAAATTAGTCGGAAAGATTAATTTGGCAATTTCTTAAAAGCTTTACGCCTAATTTGGTAATTCGTCAAAATTTTAGAATTAAATTGACATAATTTGAAAGATTTATGGCTGAATTGCCAAAATTGAAAAATGAAGAGTTTTTTGGACATGCTCAAAAATCAACAATGTTTGAAATGATTTGATGGGAAGCACTCTCTCCCACAGCTAATTATGGTGTTTTTCATGTTGATCGACACTCTACCGATGAAGAGACCTTCCTTTAGGGTACTTTCACAAAGAAATGACAGCACCAGCGTGGCCCTAATATTGCATATGGGGTTAGAATCTTACCATAGAACAGTCAGACGATTGAAGTTGGCTTATTTGATGGGGCAATTTCTCCAAGAGGACAAAAGAGAAGCAAGAAGACGAGTTAAAACAAACACAACAGGGACTTTAGCGATATGATATCCATCAGTAGCAAATTTTGACCATGCATCGTACAGCGATTTGCCGAAGCAGAAAAAAGGAGGCACACCTTTTGCACAAAGACGCCATCTGTACCATTAGGAAATTGTTTAGGTGCAAACCGGACATTTGGAAAAAAAAAAAAAACAAGATAAAATAAGCAAAAGCCCATGCAATTGCAACTGTGCCCGTTGGACACTATCGTAGGTGTGACATAATCAGCTTTTACATGAGCCCAAGTACTATAAACATTCCGTGATCCAATCACTTATATGTACATCGGGCCTAATCAAATTGGCTCACTTCTCTCGAATCGAGATGCAAAGGCTCACGTCTTATGGCCCACTAGGTAAAGCTCATAGTCTATCTCTATAAACACAAAAAGATATTATTTCATTAAAACAATTTTCTCCAGGAACCAGAACAAAAATCTACGGGGAAAATCAAAAGTTAAAAGGAGAGACACCCCCCAAATCCTCTATAAGTAAAACACCTCTGCCTCTCTTGCTTCATCCATTCGCCCAATCGAATGTCTGAGGTAACGTTGATTCTTTTTCCCATTTCGAAAAGAGAGAGAAATGCTAACTCGCAATTGGACATGAATTCTTTATTCCACAAAATAATCCCATGGATTATAAGCATTTCAATATGTCTCAACCATTGATGCATGCAAAATCGTTGATGCATGCGTCATTTACATGCATCATTGTTAAGAATTGATTGAGATATCAATGGAAACACCATTCGGGATAGAGGATCTGCATCCTCTTTTTCTATGCATATTTGGAATGTTTCATGACATTATTTTCTATTTGTTTCGCGAAAGTTATTTTCTGAAATGATATTTTCCTTATTTCCAGCGTTTAGATTACTTAGGAAAATGAGTCAATGAAAAATTTTTCTTAGCCAATGAAAAATTAATTGTTAAATTCAGGAAAATGATTTCATATTTGAAAAATCAAAGATTATTTTCCAAAATATGACTATATATTGATACTTTAACCGAAGACTCTATGTTCGGGCATGGGAAAATATTGGCTTTTAGATTGGAAATTGGGAATTAGAGAATTTCCTAGATCCTTTCTTAATATGTTCTTTCTCAGATTTTAGGGATTTTGTCGGTATGAGATTGCATTATTTCCGTAACGTAATTAACTTGTCAAGTTAATTATTATGTACCAAAGTGAGATTGGATGAACAAAATTTAATTAGCAACATAACTGAAATCGACACTTCTTTTTAATTTTTATTTATCCGTTGAATGAATCTCTCTCTCCTTTTATAGCGTTCAATTATATTTTATGTTGGAAAAACCAAATTCCTCATCTTAGGTTTTGATTGGGTAGAAGCAGAGAAGAGGGAAAAAGGCGTGATGAATCAAACTTTCTTCCACCTCCATCGCTGGGGGTGCATTTTTGTCTTTTCGTGGTATAAGGCCGTCAATTAAGAGAATTTGAGAAAGAACAACATTAGATGTCGATGACTAAGATTATACATATGTTTTACATGTAAAAACGGTGGGAGAAGAGAGATTTTATGGGAAATGGGCTTGAACAATTGAGATTTAGGGGAAGGAATTTGCTCCAATTTATGATCCTTTGGCTTAGCTATTAAACCAACTGCCTTTGTTCAACTTTATGGGTCCAAGAGATGAAGTCTCAAATGGGAACCATGAGAAGCCAAAGGCAATCCCAAGAAATTCCATTCACTTGCATCTTGTCTTATTCAATTTATCATATAATTATTTAATGATTTTTTTTATAATCAATAATAATTTTGTCTAAATATTTTTGTGGACAACTATAATATTTTCGTTCATTTTTTTTTTTTGTAAGTGATACAAGTAATCGTTTTTAAGAAAATATTTTTCAAATCATTTATTTTTCATGAAACAAATAAAACCCAAGTATAATTCTTTTTTCTAATATAAGTAAGTAGTTGTAAAGGTACTAAAACTTATGGAGAGGGATTACTCTGGCCATGAGTTTTACCTATACTAATTTACCAAATAAATATGTTGAAACTTTTCCAATATAAATAATAGAAGAGGATGAAGATCCTCTGCTTTGAAGGAGCTTCCATTGGCATTTTAACCAATTCTCCACTAAGGATGCATGTAGATAAGGCATTTATCGACGGTTGAGGTATGTTAAGATATTATCATTCGGAGTAAAAAATCCGCATCCAAAAAAGAAAGGATTAATGACTATTAGCGATTAATCTTACTTTTTGGGATCTACAATGACTGAATATGCTTCTAAGTGCATATTGTCTGCTCTGAGGGCCTCTGCCATTAGAAACCACGTGCATAGAAATCTAGATATATTAACAAAAAGAGCAAAAGAAAAATGGACAGGGTAATCTTGGGTTCAAATGGGTGCTCCGAGTACGACCCTCGATGTTTAAGGCAAGGCGCAAATAAAGCATACTTTAAAAGACGATTTAGCCTTTTCGCTTTCGCCCACGACAAATATAAAAAAGTAAACTCGGAATTTTGTTTTCTGCCGGGGCATTTCCTTAGTCCACGTATAAAAGCTCGGCTCGGCTCGGCCCCGATATGAAAGCTCTCGGCACTAAGGAGGCACCCATATAAAGCTCGGCACAACCCAAATAGCCAACCCGCCCCCGAGAACTCTGATTTCATATTCCCCTGAAGCATTTTGTTCGTTCAGAAGATAGCAATCTGCAAACACTTGAAACCACATTTTCAGGAAGAAAGGAAGGGGGAGATCAGGCAAAGGAGGAAGGTTAATGGAGAACAACAATCCAGCTGATCACGGTGCTGTTTGGAGGTAAGCCTCAGCGACCTCAAATACATAAAAAAGCACTGAGCCCAGCTCCGTCTGCACGTTAAAGGATTCTGAGGAAACTCATGGCAGTATCTTGATATTTTTTCCAGTTTCTATCTCTGATCATGTCATACTGCATATATCATTACGTGAATAATGTCTTGTGGTGAAAAAACCTGCATTTTAGTCGTTGGATGTACTGTTCACGTAAGAGCCCAGGGGAACCTTCCGCTTGCCTGTAGAAAAATGGCCTGTTTCTCGTGTTAGATTGGGAGAGTCGGATTGGAACACCAATTTATACCGTCCAGATTTCTCCATCTGTTCATTTTTTCCTTTTATTGATTGAGATGTTCATAATGATTCGACACTCAAAGAGCAGGAGTGGGCTCTGCCAGAGCAGAGCATGTACGCGGGCATATCTCGTGCAGGCAAAATGCCTTCTTGTAGTTATTGACCCCCTTTTTAAGTACGAATTGGTAAATTTTCATGATATCCATTTGGTAATTGAATACAGTAGGACTCGTTCCTTGAATAATTCCTCTTGAGTATGGACACCATTAAAACAGCTGAGTTTGTCCGAGGAAAGTGAAATCCATGTTAATTGCCATTTCTTGTTGAAAACCGCGAAGTTATAAAGAACGTTAACCTTCTCCTGAAGTTACTGGGTAAGAGGGAAAGTTAAAGAGACACAACTGTATATGAACTCCGCAGCTTTCTTTTGTCAAGAGAACACCATATATATTTTTTTGGTCATAACAAGAGAACACCATATTAATTGAAATCCTTCTTGGCTTTTCCTTTCAAGAAAAGAGAAGACATTCGGTTGGCTTTTCTACTCGGTAAGCAGCGGCTTACCTGGTAGTTTTGTGCATCTGGGTGGTCTTGCTTTTGTGAATGTGTTGTTAGAGTAGGTAGGAAAGGTTTATAGGTGTTAAAGGAGGTATCCCCTCGTACTCTCATGTTCCAGTTTGTCGAAAAGAAGAGGTTTTCACTAGCTTAATTAGCCTCAGATCACTAGAGGGGCTATACTCTTGCGGTGCATGTATAGGTTAAGAGTCCTGCAATGCATAGACACGTTAGTTATGATCTGCACTAGAAGCTTGGTGTCATACAGCATCAAATTTTTTTTAGAACTTAAATTGGTAGAGTTCTTGAAAGCTTTTGGAAGGACTGCCGTCTTATGTGATGAAGAAGGAGCTCAAAACTTGAGTTTTACCAAAAGACTGTACACTAATAAGTGGTTTGCTGATTTTATTTTTTAGACGTGGAGCAGAGCATGCGGATCGAATTACTTCAATTCATTTCCTGGAGAAGATCCTGCTAAAAATTGTGATTTTTGCCATCAGAATTATGGGTATTCCAGCCATCACTAACCTTGAAACCATCGTGTGTATCTACACAATGCTCGTAATCATCGGGCAATTACTAATCCTCAAGATGGGAAGGCAGGATATGGACCCAAGGTTCCCACTTACTTCCGCTCACATTGCTATTATTCTCGGATGTGTCAGATGCTGTCTGCTGATGTACATTCCGTTTCGTGTCATGCCTTGGTCGATTTTCATTCTTCGCGTCCTCTCGTTGATGAACCCATGAGCATTCATCACGAATTAGAGAATTGTGACCACTTTTTATTTTCCTAATATTGTGGTTTGCTCTTTGGTAAGCTGGTATTTATGTGCATTGTGCTTATGCTGGTCAAGACACGAACCTTGTGCTATACTGTTATTACCTCGAACATCTTATATATCGAAAAGCATAATATATGATGTGATGTACATAATGCTACTACTTAGTTAAGATTCCGGTGCCATACAATGAAGTTGGAGACACGGGATTTTTTTTTCTTTGGCTAGAGATTATTTAATCTTTTGATCCATGAATTGCAATTTAGACGTAGTTCATTACCCAACCCTCATATCAAACCTCAACAATATTCTAGGCACTATCTTGACCCGAATTTTGAGTCACAAATGAAAATCACTAAGCCTGGCATAAAGGAAGCATGCAATATGTGAGAGAGGGACGTAACTGGCCCCAAATTCTTCAACAAAAGAATTACCCATTTGAGAACAAAGCGAAATCACACTAGAAAAGGGAGGATGTGCAGCTTTTTGTATATTGAGACATATTTGGAAAAAAAAACTGAAAAGTGAGATGCAATAATCTTGCTTCAAACTGAGTATAGACATATATCAATAAACATGACTAGGAATTTCTTGTTTTATGAATTATGTGTTAAAAGGGTTGGGAGACAGATTTTATGGGAGATGGGCCTGATCCATTAAGATGAAGAGTCAAATGAGGACACTCAAAAGCCCAAAGCAAATCACAAGAAATTCTGTTTACTTGCACCTTGTCTTATTTGATCGCGGGCAACTCATAGATGGGGAGTGCTAGAACACCAAGTTGTCCCCCAAGATTTGTTCTGTATTTTTTTTTTTTTTTCCTAGGTTAATATATCCTGAGCACAAAGGAAAAAACAAATTGTTTCCCCAATTTCAGTGAATTGCATCAGAATCTTAACTAAATAGTATCATTGTATTCATCATCATCATATATTTTTGCAATGTTATGTAAAAAGTGTTTTAAGGTAATACTAGTACAACACAAGGTTCTTGTTTGAGTCAGAATTTGCAAGATGCACATCAAACCCAACTTCATAAGAAGCATACAACAACATTAGGAAAACCGAAAACCGTCACCATTCTCCAATTAACACTCAAGTTCAAATTCAAATGGGATCATCAACATCAGGACGTAGGGAATGAGAATTAGCCAAGGCATGTCACCAAGTACAATGTAAATCAACAGGTTGCACGTGACACATCCGAGAGCAATAGAGATGAGAGCACACACAAGTTGGAACCTTGGGCCAATATCTTGCATTCCTATCTTGGAAATTAATTTTCATTGGACGTTTTTTACCATTGTGTAGACAAGCATAACGGCTGCACTAGTAACGTTGGATCGACTTGTATTGCTATAAATGTCCTTGATGGCTTGAAATAAGGTCTCCTCCATGGAATCAAGATGTTGTTATACATTGCAGCAATTGGAATTCCAAGCTCTGCTCCATATTTTCGAAATAAAATTAGCAAACTACTTGTTAGTCGATAGTGTTTCATAAAAGCTTTTCATAAAAGCTTAAGTTGTGAGCTCTTTTTTGCATCATACAAGATGACAGTTTTAACAAAACCTATCAAGATATGAGTCTACAATAAACATCAAGCGATTCCCTAGGCCTCTTAACTTATATACTCCCAAAGACACGTCAAGAACTACCAATTTAAGTTCAAAAGGAAATTTAATTCGCAGTATGATGTCAAGCTTCTGCTGCAAATCATAGCTAATGAGTCCACTCATCGCAAGAGTCTAACTTATGGATGCATTGTAGGAATGTAACCCATCAATTGATCCACGACTAATTAAGCTAATGAAAACTCTTCTCTTGGACAAAATGTAGCATCAGAGCACGAGGGGATACCTCCTTAACACATACAATTCTTTCCCACCCCACTCCGACGATGCCTATTCATAAAACAAAACCACCAAAACTCACAAAACTATCATGGTAGAAACAGAGCAAAGCTAATCATAGGTCTTTTCTCTTTTTAGGAGGTAAAGCGAACGAGACTTTCGGTATACATTGTTCTTGCTATGAGTTTCTCTTGACAAAAGAACAAGAGGGTATATAAAGTCGTGTCTCTTCATCAACGTACAGAAATTTTCCCACCAAGTAACTCTAGGAGATGGCTCACATTCTTTCCGACTACGTGAATTTCAAAAACAAATAATAGTTATTGTGGCATTTCACTCTCCTCGGACAAACTCAGCCGTTTCAATGGTGTTCAAACTCAAGAGGGGTTGTTGCTGCTATGAATCAAAAATATATTCAATCACCAAATGAATACAACCACTGGGGTTTGTCCCAGTGGCCACTTTTCCAACATGGAAGGGGGAGGTGAGGGGTTCGAATCCCCACCTTCAAAAAAAAAAAAACAAATGAATACCATTAATATTTACCGATTAGAATTTACCGATTAGTACAAAAAATGAACTAGCCCCGATATAGGAAATACGAAAAACAATCCATTTTGCATCTACTAAATGAGCCCCTAAGTACATGCTCTGTTCTGAGAATCGAATCAATGTGAACAGCGAAAATAAAAACCTGGATCAATAACTAAACGATAAAAAGAGCATGGAAAAAAGTTGGGTAATCATTACGTAGAGTGCAGGCTTCTTCCCAATAAAACAGCATTTACGTAGTAGAATACATGCAGTGGACATGATCAGAGATGAAAACCGGCAAGAATATCAAGATTTTGGGATGAATTTACTCCGCAATCCTCCAACTTACTGACGGAAGCTGGGCTACATTGCTTAAGACGTGTTTGAGGTCGACGAAGCTTACCTCCGACCACCGTGATCAGCTGCTGGATTGTGGTTTTCCGTTGAGCTTCCCACCTTGCCTCACCAAGTCTCTTCCTTTCTTGCTTGAATGTATAGACTACCCGCCTGGGAGAAATAGAAACACAATGGGAAAATGTACCCAATAACCCAACTAATTCGGGCTACTTAATTAATATTAACACGGGATGGGTTGGGTTAATGGGTGATTTGACATTGTAGGAATTGATCGATGTCAGACGATCGGAGTCGAACCATTTATTCAATCAAATTGAATCCGACAATGTTGGATGATCGGATGATCGGATGATCGATATCCTATTGACCCAACCAATTCCAGGCCCAATGGATTAATGGGTAATTTTCCCATTGTGGTCTCCCAAGAAAGTCCGCACACAAAACGGACAATCCCAGAAGAGCGCGAGAGGTAATTTCGCTTAAAGTATAGGACATATGTAGATAGATGTCGATTACTAAAACTTTCTTTTTCTAATATATGCAAGAAGGGGTCGGGGAGTTAGAGATTTCCCAAGAGATGGGCCTGATCCAATGAGATTCATGGGTGGGACGGAAGTCGCCCCAGTCCTTAGCAATGATCTTCTTTATGCTTTGCTAAAATAATAATCCTTGGAGTACTGTAAAAATAACAGTCTATCATTAGTTACAAATTATTGAAAAAAATAGGTCCTATAATAATTTATAATTATTTGTGATTTGGTTTTTGATGATCTTGAATAAACTATTATTCTTATAATACGTTAAAGACTGTTACGCAATCATTTCTTATCTTCTTTTTTATGTTTAGTGGAGAGAGGGTTTTGAGCTTAAGCGAAGCCCGACTATATATCCATTTTCTCTATACAGTTTTTATGTGTAGTTGAGATGAAAAGTGTCAAATGCAGACCCTCAAATCAAAAGCCCAAAGCAAATAACAAGAAATACCATTTTCCTGGTGTCTTGTCTTGTTTAATCACAAGAAACTCCTCGATAAGAATATAGGAACACCAATTTGTAGCCCCAAGTTTTGTTCTCTTTTCTTTTCTTTTTTTTCCCTCTTTTTTTTACTATATCCAGATTTTTTAAATATGAAAAGGGGCAAAGCCTAATTATTACATTAGGACTTGCCTAACACAGCTTAAACCAAACCTCTCTTCTACCAATAGTGGTATATATCTAGATTTTAATTCTTGATGTTCCTGGTGATTGAGATTCACAGAGCAAATAATGGGCATATCTAACAGTTGCTTATCCATAAAAAAGTAAAGATTTATTATCAGTCGTCATTGACCTTTTATTTATTTATTATAATTTCGGACATGATATCTTTGTACCGCAATATACTCCCACGAGTCATGAGTATCTCAACATATCGTGATCTTTAATACATGCATTATTTATATGAATCATCCATTGATGATTGGTTGCTCTTTGCCAATTCTGCCTCGAACATTCACTATTATTTTTCGTTCTCGTACTTTATTTTGTGATGGGATTTGGTCCCTTAACTAATCACATGTCGGGACAAATTCCAGATTTTTTGTCCAAATGTTGATAGAAAAGTACGAAGTAAACACTGGAAATGAAATGAATTTTCAGACCAAAAAAAAAAAAAAACACTGGAAATGAACATGGGGCACTGATGCATAAATCCAACTTAAAATTTGAGGAAAAATTACACAAATGATCCATTTACTGATACTCATGTTCGATCTTCGTACTTTATTTTTGTGGTGTGATTGGTCGGTCGACCAATGTTCAATCTTGATTGTAGGAAGGTCGTATGTTTTTCTTTCTCCAAATGCAAAAAGTAAGGGCTAAAAGCTATAGATCAATATGTGGCATCAATGTGTCATAATAGTGCAAACTTGTGGGCATGATGTCGAAAAATATCTTTGTCATGCAGTTTGACACAAAATAATAAATAGTTAGTTTAAAGGAGGAAAATTATCTAAAAAGTCATCAGCCTATTATACAATGGTTAATTTAGTCCTAAACTTTTTAATTGTGCCAATTTAGTTTTTAAAATTTTTGACAATTTGCTAATTTAGTCCTAAAATTTTTAATTATGCCAATTTAATTGTAAACCGTATGATAATTTGTCAATTTAGTCATAAATCTTTTAATGATTTGTTAATTTAGTCATTTTGTTCAATTTTTGCTAGAAATGGATGATATGGTGGTGTAGTCAGCGTCAACCATTTTACGTGGCACGACTAGTCCTGACATAGACAATTTTTGTAATTTTTGGGTTTTATGATTTTTTTTTCTTTTTTCACTTTTATTTTCTTTATCTTTTTTATTTTTCTTATTACTTTTTTCAATCCGTCGACATTAAGGGAGGGCTGCACTTGCTGGCTTGGGGGAGAAATGCCTGCGCTTGGGCTGACAAGGGCGGCCGTCGCCTCGGGTTCACAAAAAATTCATACATTTGTATCACCAGCGTTTAACTGAGTATATTTGTTTTTTTATTTTATTTTATTTTATCATTACATAGCATGAAAAAACGGCAAAAATTAATTATTATGGATAATTTATTTATAATGTACGTAATCAAGTTAGTTATATCTTTATATACAAGCTTTCTTCATTCGTAATACAATTGATTCTAATAGCATCATCTTCGAATTTTCTCATACTACAAGTGCCAGCTTTTTTCAGTTTTTTTTTTTAAAAAGAAAATCAACAATAATTTGTACCTTATATTTTCGTCCTTTCTTGTAAGACATACTAAGTTCTTTTTAGAGCATTTGGCCAAAGAAAATTAATGTATGCATCCCGGATTCATAGTGAGACTGCTTCTATATTACCTAAGCTTGGTGCTTCAGTATCAGGAGAGTATTAGCAGTTGGAGATCAATTGACGACATCAAACTTTTACATGATTAGAGTTAAATAATGCAACTCAATCCTAATTAGTTACTGACTCATAACATGATTTAACTTCATTTAATAATAATTTAATTTAAATTTTACAATAAAAAGATATACTTATAATAGAGCATCTAAATAAAACAAAAATAAAAGTATCTCTTTTAAAATTATTTCTAACTAACAATTTCATTGCACAATTTAGTAAACCAATAAACTCGCTTTGTTTAAAGATGACAACAAAATTAATCAAACCAAAAATTTTTAAAAATATAACTTTTAAAAGTTAAAAAGTAATATGCAAAAACATAATAGAGCTTCCCAATAGAAAGTAATATACAATTAAGAATTCGAAATCATTAGTGCATGACATATATATCTAAATTAATTTTCATCTCACAAAAATTTCCTAACTGGTACAATTTCCCAAATCGATATTTTATTGGTTTCCGTCCAATATCCCATTAAAAAGAATACATGTTAACACATGTATTGCTAAGCAGTTTTCATTTGTGACTTGAAATGCATATCAATGTTTAGAATATTACTGACGTTGGGATATGAGGATTGATTACAGACTAGATCAAAATCACAATTCGTGTATTGAGAGATTAGTGAATAAGGGTAATATTATTCTTTCTCAAATTCTTTGAATCAATTCCCCATCTCTCTCTGACCAAAAAAAAAAAAAAAAACTCTATTTCTGCAATTTCATTGAATTGCATTCAATTAATGGTTATATTAACTATCATTTTCATGTCGAAGAGAGGATTATATCATGCAACACTTACGTAAGTGAACATTTTAATCTTTTTTATATTGCTTCTATACAAAATTATCTGAAAGTTGTCTATACATAGCGTCCGTTTTCGTACAGTATAATATTGGTCCTTCCTTATCAAATTTTGAGGTTGGGACTTTTGGGTCCCGGTGATATGCTACGGGGTTTATAATTTTATTTTAACAATACACTGAAATGACCGGATTAACCTTCTTGGTGCTGGAGCTGCCCCTCTGGGCCTCTGGCGGCTGGAGTTCTTCATATCATGCCAGGTGAATCCATTGTTTCCACATTTCATCTTCTTCTTCAATTCTCCGGGAAGGCAACGTCGGAAGGTTGATGGAGAGCAACAATCCAGCTGACCATGGTGGTTGGAGGTAAGCCTCAGCGACCATAAATATATGTGAAGCTCTGTGGTCCTTCTCCTGTTCGGAGGATCCGGAGGAAACTCATGTCAAAATCTTGACGTTCTTCCCTGTTCCTACCTCTGATCATGTCACACAGTGTATTCCAATACGTGAATTCCATTTTATAGCGAAAAATCCTGCACTCTAGGTAAATCAGGTGAAGCAGTTCATAAATTCTTTAACTTGTGCTGTTTAACTGACGAGCGCATGGGAAATTGCCCGTAGAAAATGGCCTGTTTCTCTCATTAGATCGTGAGAATTGGATTGGAACACCAATTTGTACCGCCCAGAATTTTTTGTCCTCTATTCCTTTTTTTCTATTTGTTGATTGAGCCAGGTTTTTGTTCTCGATGTTCATAATGATAGACTCTCAAAGAGCAGAAATAATGGGCTCTACTCAGAACGGCGAATTTAGGGGCATACGTGGTGGATGTGAAATGAATCGTTTCTTGCATTTCTTGGGCTGGGGTAGTTTGTCTGAGAAAAGTGAGATGCCATAGCAACTGCCATTTCTTTGAAAATAATGTGAACCTTCTCCTCAAGCTATTGGATGGGAAAATTCTGTCACATCGATGAAGGAACACGACTGTATATACACTCTCTTTCTTTCATTTCTCAAGAGAAACTCATATCAAGAACAATGTATTAAGTGAAAGTCTTATTAGCTTCCTCTCAAGAAAAGATGAGACCTGCAAGTAGCATTAATCTGTTTCTACCCGGTAAGCATGGGGCCTTACCTGGTAGTTTCGTGCTGTGTGGGTGGTTTTGTTTGTGAATAAGTGTTGTTAGAGGGGATTGGAAAAGGTTTGTAAGAGCTAAGGCGGTATCCCTTTAGTATTCTCATGTTGCATTTTGTCCAAAAGAAGAGTTTTCACTAGCTTAATTAGCAGTGGATTCCGAGGAAAACTGATGTCACTAGAGTGCCCTTTTGTCTTTTGGCCGAGGAAAATGGAACTCACTGCATGCAGTGAGAGTGAGTTGTCTTGTCTTTATGCCGAGGAAAATTTCTTTTGGGACCCAGACCAGTTCTTTTGGGACCCAAGTGCGAGAAAAATGTTCATTTGGACTGCGTTTTCATATATAAGTATGAAAAACCACACCATGACCAGAACATCGCCATGTTCTCTGACAGCCCCATCCTGTTTTCCTTTTCAGGCAAGAGACTTGGCGAGGCAGAGTCGGAAGGTTAATGGCGAACGACAATCCAGCTGATCATGGTGGTCGGAGGTAAGTCTTGGCAACCTTAAACATATCTTAACCACTGTAGCCCACTCATCAGTGAGTTAGAGGATTGTGACTAAAATCATGCCACAATCTTGATATCCTTTCTTGTTTCTATCTCTGATCATGTCCACCGTGTACATTCCATCACGTGAATGTTGTTTTATCAGGGAGGAAAAAAAAAAAACCTGCACTCTATATAAACGAGGCGAAGTTGCGGACGTATTCTGAAGTTATGTTGTTGGACACTAAAGAGCCCAGTCGAGAGGGGCGTCTTTAACTTGCCTGCATGTTTACTCGCATTTCTTAGACGACACATTGGGCTGTACTCAAAACAGAGTATATTCAATGGATAAATCTGGTGAAAAGTGAGATTATTTCTTGTAGACATTGACCTTTTTTGTGTGAATCGGTAAATTTTCATGATTTTCATTTCATAATTGAATAGAGTTGGATTGGTAATAGGGAATAATCCCTCTCAAGTGTGAACACCATTATAAAAACTAGTGAAATGCCATAATCAACTGTCATTTCTTTTTGAAGATCACGAAGTCGGAAAAATTTGAAACTTCTCCTGAAATTAGTGGGTGTGAAAATTTTGTCACATCGATTAAGGGATACGACTGTATATACACTCTATTTCTTTCTTTTGTCAAGAGAAACTCATGTTAAGAACAAAATATTAATTGAAAGTCTTATTTGCTTTTCCTCCAAAGAAAAGATAAGACCTGCAATTAGCTTTCCTCTATTCTACCTAGTAAGCATGGGTTTCTTTTTCTGGTCAAAGGTAAGCATGGGGTTTACCTAGTAGTTTTCTGCATGTTTTGTTTTATGAACAATGTTGTTAGAGTGGATTATGAAACGTTTCTAGGTGTTAAAGAGATATGCCCCAATAGGAGATCAGGCATTGACTAGACCACTACATCAGTTATTCTAGTCAAAATTAATCAAATTGACTATATTAAAAAATTGTTAAAAGATTTTGGATTAAATTGGCCAAATTAAAAAGTTTATAACTGAATTGACCTTCGTACAATATGATTGGTATTTTTTTAGATGAGTTTTTGCAGAGAATTTCCACTTGGTGATGACAAGAGAATTAAACATATAGTTAAAGAGGATTAAACACAGAATAGTCATTTGTTCAAGAGGATAAAATAAATGATTGCATCTGGTTCTCCAAATTTGATGATGACAAGAGAATTAAACAAATAGTTTAAGACGAGTAAACAAATAATTGTCTTTTGCCCAAGAGGTCCGACGGATGGGACGAGTACTTCACTCCCCTACCTAAGGAGAGGGAGGACTCTCTCCCTAAGAGAGGACCTCCCATTGGTCTACAAATATGTCGGTTCAACTTGCAGCCTCACAGCAAGTTTTACTTCGGACAAGGAAGGAAGAGTAAAAATCATGCGGTCTTGATTTCCTTTCCTGAAAAGGAACTTCTTATCTTTGATCATTTCCCCTATATGTGTTCCATTACTCAAATGTTGTTTTGTCTACCCTACATAGATCAGGTGAACTCGTCCTTTTCAATGTTGCATTTGGAAACCGTCGCCCCATTTTTGTTTACTTCATTAGCTAATTCATATGTTTATTCTTGATCCTCATTGTTTGAGCTTTTGTGCTAGACCAGTTGGTCTAACAAGTAATTAGCTCATTTTAATGCCAAGAAATGGAGCAGAGCACGTGGCTCAAATTGTTGCAGAATATAATCAACAACTTAATTCCCTAGCGGAGGCCTTGCTTCAACTTATCAAGGACCGGCATGGCTCTTTAGGTTCAGCCAACGTTATCGGTGCACCTGCCATTATACTTATTTGTGCAGCAATCAAGATTGTCCGACAGAAATTACTCTCTGGGATGGGAAGGCAAGACATACACTCAAGGTTCCAACTTGTGTACGCTCTAATTGCTCTAGCTCTCGGATGTGTTGGATGCAGTCTGTTGATATACATTCTGCTTGATGATGTACCTTGGCTGATTGACCTTCCCTGGGTCATACCGTTACTAATTCTATTCACATTCATCATGAATGAAAGGAATAATTAGTGAACGGTAATAGTCTCTAATTATCTAATACGGTAATGTGTATTTTATATGAATTTGGTTTTGCTTTGTAACCTTCCAACACTGGCTTAGACATGAACTTCATGGTGTATTTTTAACTTAAAAATGGTGATAGTTTCGGATTATTTGATATGATGATGTGTATTTTTATGTATTTGGTTTGCTTTGTAACCTTCTAATGCTGGCTTGAACATGAACTTCGGTGTATTGTTATCTTGAACACCTTTTACATTACAAAGTAGAATAAATTATGATGATGATTACAATCTTTCTTGGTGCAATTCGAAATTAAGAAATGATGAAATTGGAGAAATAAGGCAACCTTTATTTTTGGGGCTAGAGAGGAAATAATTTAGAGTATAACAGAAAGAATCATCACATTATCCTCATTCATTATTCTTACATTTTTACTTAGCAATCTCTATCCAACAAAATTTAGCTAAATTAGCTAATTGGTAACTCACAAGTTCTGATAAGAGCAAGACGGACAAGTATAAGCTTGATTCATTACCTCCGATAAGATAATTATCTTAATATCGAAGCTCCAATTTGATCACTATGTTATGCTTTTTATACTCATTTACCAAAATTACTTGGTAATTTCATTCATACATTAGTTGATGATGTCACAAGGTACTCATCCCTAGTGCATGGCCGAAAATTGACAACCGTGTGTGCATAACTACATCAAAAGAACCAAGCCGATTGCTATTTAGGTTCTTAAATCCACGCGGAAAGTAGCCGTTTTCCCTACTATAAATACAATACATGCATGCTTGTGGGAAAAAAAAATGTGCGGAGAGTGTTAAATACAAAATATATTTAAATGATTGTCAGATTTAAATTCAATGTTAACTTTCAAGAAATTTAGACGTTAATATCTTTAGCGTGCGTTATATGAATATGTCAATGGACTTATTTTCTATACAATAGAGATTAATCGGCACTCACTCAATGAAAAAATCGATTAAATTTCTTTTTTCTAGCATGGGCCATAAATATATTTTCTCTGAGATGGGCCTATGTTCCAATGCAACAGGGAATTCGTGGCTGAACTGGACCGCCACATCAAGTATCGGATCTCTTTCGGGTCATAGGCTAATGCGAGCTTAGAGGACTATAATATCCGTTTGACTTACTATAAACTGACAAATATACCAAAAAGATGAGCAATGACACTATACCTTCAAAGGGTTCTGCATTGAACCTATGCACCAGGTATCTAAACGTATAAAATAGGTTTGGCTTAAAGGTAATTGGTTGATAAGTAGATCTTGATGAATTAAATCGGTGAAAGGAAAGCAGGGGGTCGATATTCATCTACACCGACCGATATTACTTCCCATCATGTTTCAGAACAGCACAATAGTCAAGGGTTAAACATGAGCTTAGAACATACAATTTCTATG
Organism: Eucalyptus tenuipes; assembly: GCA_014182365.1. Lineage (NCBI taxonomy): Eukaryota > Viridiplantae > Streptophyta > Magnoliopsida > Myrtales > Myrtaceae > Eucalyptus > Eucalyptus tenuipes. The sequence continues at coordinate 40,035,180 of CM024544.1, read as the reverse complement.
CTAATCCAGTAGTTAAATGCGGCAAGGGAAAAGAAAGTCATGAATAGTGAGAGATATATTCTATTGATTCTATATATTTCTCATGATCAAAATCCCGATTGATTGTTATTGATATTGATATTTGATTCACTTTATTCTTATCATTCAAGAATTAAATTGAACAACAAAAATTATCGAGACAAAATTGAATAACGAGTGAAAGTTTGGAAAATCGGTAATCCCATTAACCCGGAAGAAATACAGTATGGTAGGGACACGTTCCCTCGATGTCTTAACTCTTCTTGGTTTATTTAAGGAGTCGCTTTCATTCTCCTGCATCCACGTTCATCACGGAGACTTGCCTACCCAAAAACCATAAAGGGAAGAAAGAAACAATAAAAAACAAGAACAATGACTAGGATAGCTTATTTCCAAGTTGAATCTTTTGATATACGTCGTGTTCAGAGGGGTCAGCATGCTTCCTAACGTACAAAAAACAATAAACAAAATATGTTTCGAGGGGTCTAATTATTGTCCCCACTGACGATTTGTGGGCTGAGTCGGAACAGATTATTTCCAAGTTGAATCTTTTGATAGTCTTTGGACTATTTGACTAATTGTCGTTGGTCTACCATTATGTTTTGCCTAACTCGCAGCCTCGCAGCAAGTTTTACTTCAGACAAGGAAGGAAGAGAGTAATCAATAGGTCGATGGCAACAATCCAGAGGTAAGTACAGACGGAACGTCTCTTCACTTCAGTAGTCCAGTCTCCTTCAATGAGTTGGAGGACAGCGATTAAAATCACAAAGTGTTGATTTCCTTTCCTGAGAAAAAAACTTCCTATCTCTGATCATTTCCCTGGGTGTGTTCCATTACCGAACGCTATTTTGTCTGAAACAATTAGTACTCTACATAGATCAGGTGAACTCGTCCTTCCCAATGTTGCATTCAGAAATCACCGTCCCACATTTTGTTTACTTTGTTAATTGATTCATGCGTTTATTCTTGATCCTCATTGTTTAAGCATTTGTGATAGGTTGGTTGTCTAACGAGTACTTTGTTGATTTTAATTTCAAGAAATGGAGCAGAGCACGTGGCTCAAATTGCTGTGAAATTTAATCAATAGCCTAGTGGAGGCCTTCTTCAACTCATCAGGGAAAGGCATGGCTATTCAGGTCTAGTCAATATTGCCAGTCCACCTATCATTATGCTTATCTGTGCAGCAATCAAGATTGATATGATTTATAGCAAACTCAACAATCTCTATGCAACAAAATTCAAACTGAAATAGCTAATTTAACAACTCACAAGTTTTGAGTAACTTGTTCAACCGAACTACAAACATAGACCGAGCAAGACAAGCACAAGCTTGATTCACCATGCCCACCTGTTCAATAAGATAATCGATTGGATTAACAAAGGTCCAATTTAATCACTATCTTTGTGCTTTTGAGACTAGTTTACCAAAATTACTCGGTTACTTCATTCATACATTACTTTATATTGTCACAAATTAAGGCATTATTTCTTAAATATTTTTGCGTTCCAAATTTGACCATTTTGTCATACTATGTCACCATGATATATTCGAAAAAGAAAAAAGATATAAGCTTTACATGAAGCGTTCTATGAAAGTTTGAAATCCTCATTGGATATATTTTCGGTACGGTAGAGATTAAGTGGCACCCAATCCATGGAAAATTAATTAAATTCGTTTCATAGCTTGGGCCACTGATTATTTTAATATGGGTTGCATAATTCTCAATGTTCCCGTCCAGCAGCGATTTCGGGCCTGGACCGGCCCGAGATGTTGCGGATCGGATCCGTTCGGGTCGGGTCATAATGCGAGCTTGGAGGACTAGGGTTTAAGCTCTGACCCGTATAAAATCCCCAATTCGCGTTCCACCTTGTCGCTTCTCTCACCGCCCGCCGCTGCCCCCGCTGCTTTCGATCCTCCTCCGCCTGAATTCCGGTAATTCTGCATCCCTCCGCGTACGTAGTTTGACTCGAGATCGGCGATGCTTTTGTGTGGTTTTTCCTTTTGCGCACGACCGATTCGACGATCGATTTTGTAGAAAGATTGCTGCTTTTGATTGGTATCCCCTGTGCCTTGAACTCTGAATTGATCGTTGCTTTGAGAAAATTTGGAAAAATCGAGGCGAATTGCTGGTGACAGTGATTAAGATTTAGCTTGAACCCGTTTTTTGTTTTTTTTTTTTTTTTTTAAGGAATTTTTGCTTTGATTCTTGGTGATGATGAATTCGTGTTGGTCTTTAGAGTGGCAATTCGTGTTTTGGCTTGGAAATGTTGTAATTTGAGTCTCCGCGTGACCCTTGTTTAGAAATTTTCCATATGGGGTATGTATTAACCTTTCATTTTGGTATTCGAAGCATTGGCCTTGGAAATTTCGATGTTTTGCAAGATGGAGTTTGCAATCGATGTTAGTTTTTTGACTTGTCTAATTAGGTGATTGAGCAAAGGATTTAAGGGTTTCGAAACAGTCATTCAAGATGCAGAACGAGGAGGGTCAAAATATGGATCTTTACATCCCCAGGAAGTGGTATACCATCAGTCCCTTTCTAAATTTGCAACGGCCATCTACTTTTTTTGTTGAATTTTTTATTGACGCCTTTCCTTTTAACACCTCCATCGCAGCTCTGCCACAAATAGGCTTATTACATCTAAGGATCATGCCTCCGTGCAGATCAACGTGGGGCACTTGGGCCCTGATGGAGTCTACACCAACCAATTCACCACATTTGCCCTCTGCGGTTACATCCGAGCACAGGTATGTCTTGCCACTCTGCTGTTAGAGCTACTCTCTGTTTGTTATTGTTAACTGTAATTCGTTTTCGATTCTTCTTCGTGCCAGCAGTAAGGAAGGCACTGACGGTTTTTATGCTGCTGTTGATTTGTATCTTCTTGACATTGTTCTTGCGTATTGGTTTTGCAATCAAAATGTTGAGATTGTTTGGTTCTTGTCTTTATAAAATGTTTTATAATTTTCCCTCTTTCTTGGTCTTGAAGAGGATATAACTAGTAGAAATCCAAATTTGTTGCACTTTAGTAATTGGGGCTTCAGTTTCTTATATCCAAGTGGATTCCCCAGCTGAGCCTATCGTGCCTAATAGAAAAATTAACTCTTGATCAATTCTTGCTAGATCTCTAAGACCGGCTTTCATGTGCACCACACTGCACTTTGTTCTTGTAATGAATTTCTCCATTTTTTGGGATCTAGGCTTGTTAATTGGTTCTGTCCTCATTCTCATGTGCCCACCTTCTATTTTGCAGGGTGATGCTGACAGTGCCATTGATAGGCTCTGGCAAAAGAAGAGGGCTGAAATTCGACAATAAACCATTATGTAGTTGGTTTTGAATTGGCTGGCTCTTTTTGCCATGAAATATTGCGGTTGAAAGTACATTTGTTTTGTAGTGGCCTTTAATTTAGGTGAATTTACATTTGCTCTTATTAAGCTGTTTTCTTTTGCGTATTTACAGTTGGATGAACTTTGTTAGTAGTTTAGTGGAAGTGTTTTGCAATTTGGATTGCTAATGATTTCTTTAAGGAAGAATCATGACTTGAGGTACTTGAACTCAAGTGTTTGGCCTTTTCGCATCACGGTAACCTTCTTCCTAGCAGTTGGTATCTATCTTGCTTGTAAGTAGATGCTGATTGGAGCTATTTAATGATCATCCACTTCCTCGTTGTAAACAAGGCCTAGCAGACTTGCCACAAAGAGATGGTATAATCAATATTTATCATGCTCATTTGGCATCTCCATGAACTCGGTTACATTATTTTGCCTTTTCTGTTGACCACAGAAGTTGCTTCTATCGTTTTTTTATTCCTTCTTGCTTAGCATATTCTCATTAAAGTTGATGCTCTGCATACATACATACATCTCCATGGATCGAATCTTCTGTCCTCATGATGTCGTGAAAGCGTTAAATGTGTCTTAGGACTTCAAATGTAAATGAGGACCTTTTCTTGAACCACAGCAAAATGTCCAAAGATTAGTTTAGGACTTACAGAGTATGGTAAAGGGTTCGAAATCGAACCGTGCTAATTTATTTCCCCTTCTTGATTTTAGACTTTGCTTGAGTAGACTTTAAATGGCTGTCAAAAAAACCAATGTTACTGTGAAAATTTACATAAAAGCACGTATTTGCATGGACTTGAGCAATATACTTCATATCATCCTCCATCCTCTGTTGTTCTTCTACGGCTGCTGAAAAGGTCTCAAAAAGTGTCACCCTCGATGCTTGTCCATGAAGATGGAAGGAATCAGATGCTTATCATTCTTATTTTCTAAAGATGCCCATCATTCATAAAAAGAGGGAATAAGCACTTCGTACCACAAAATCATTGTTTTGGATTGCCTTTCACTGAAAAGAAAACTTAGGCTCATATCTTCTTCTTGACATCCTCCGGTAAAGATGCGCTTCCAATCCCTGATATCCGCTCCTCCTCGAAACTACTGGCTGTCTTATGACAAATTATCATCTAGATCTCAGTTTTTTGACATTTATGATTTATTTATTTCAGGAAAATTGAATGATTTATAAAATGTTTTTATCACTTATAAAAATGAAAGAACGAAAATCGTTTTCATTGTCCATAAAATGTTTTTAAATATAAATTGTTGTCGATGGCAAAAAAAATTTTAATTAGCTAATTATTTGAAGCGGCATTGGTGATTATATTCAGAAAGATAATATTAAATCAATCATTTTTCGTGAAATAAATAAAACTTTAGAAATCTTGCAAATGCATAAAATTTTGCCGATGTCACAGTGTGTTCACATATTATGCATCAGCTTTTGATAGTGGCAATGACGAGAGAGTGGATCAAAAGAAAAATTTTACGGCCATAGATTCAGCATGTGTGATTGCTCGCAAAAGATTATGTTTGTACATATTTATATGGCCAGATCATGCTAGAACAAGAATCTAGGCATATGCCTTTAAGATATGAAACAGGAGCACCCGGAATGTCAATTGACAAGCCTTTCTTCTAGTGGATTTCAGAATAAGCCTCCACAAAAAAAGAGCTTTTCTAAACAATTTGAAAAGACAGGTGGCTAAAGGCCAAGCCATCCATGACCAATGAGCATTTATCCAGGTTCCTGATCTAATTCATGATCAAGTTATTCGTCAAGGACGAACCTCATAATCACACTGCACCCTTTGAAATTTGGTGATGGCATCTGAAATATCTTCAATATATAATTATAAGTCCGTACCGGTCAAAGATCGCTTGTATGAGGTCAAATGAAGCTTGTGATCAACATTAATAGATTTTAACAACAGCTTGCGATTCGAATGAAAAAGAGAAATTTGGGAAAATCTAAAGTGGGTGGACCCCGAATCCAAGCGCGACTGGACGGTACGAACATATTACAATAATGATGACGTGCAGGCAATGCGATGCAATGAATTCTCTGTAATTATCTGCTTTGTGCATTATCTCATGCAGTGTCGCATCTCCACAAGTGACATCGAAGGACGAGAAACAAAAGAAGGGGGGGCAAAAGCAAAAATCCTTAAAAGGAGAGAACCCCGTTCCGCACGATTAAAGAAATCACCCAAAGTTTTTCACTTTGCTCAAAGCATGAATTCATCATTACCCCCACGTTTTCTTCCTTCTTGGTAAGCATGACCACCATCTTTTTAGCTTTAGTTCTAAAATGATCTGCTGAGTAATCATAGCCTCCAAGAATCATCAACAAAAAGACAGTTTCATACATTAGAATTGAGGCAAGGACAAGTCAGGACTTTACAGGTTTTCGTGCTCCAAATGTCTCATGGACTTCCCTATTTGGAGATCAGTCAAATGGGTTCTTTACACATCAGAAAAGTAGACATTGGGTTGCCTTCAAAAGTGAGAGAGAAAGGGTCCCTAAATCTCATCTAAGATGGTTCTTTCTCAACCACGACATTGGTCAAAAGGGTATATTATTAGACCAGGGCTCTTTAGTCATTAATTCGCAGCCATCCGAAAATCTCATGACTAGGACCCTCCTAGCACTCCATGCAATGCTCAAACATCAATTTCAAAGAAAAAAAAAGGAAAGAAAATTGCCAAATCTATCAATCTATTCACAAGGATGGCCTAAAAAGAACTAAACATTGAAGAGGGCTAATAAATCCATCCAACCAACCAAACCTTGAAAGATCCAAAAGAACTAAAACGAATCTGAACGCTAAACTGTGGGCCCCTCATCATAAGAGAGATTTACTCATTTCAACCCCAAAAGTTTTGAGTCCACTTCTACTTTCAACCCACTTACATGGTCCTTCCTCCCGTGCCTACATGCATTGCAAAAGCAACACTATAAACTTACACATAGCAGCATAAGTTCTTGCTTGTCCAGATTACCCATCACCACATCATATATATATATATGTAGATAGATACCTTTCAAATGATTCCACTTTTCACTAGATTATGGTGATCACATGACGGAGCAGGCATTGGGATTCTCGTCGCTGAACAGCTCGAAGGTATCGCACCGACGCCGGGAGGAGCACGAGTTGAGATCGGGCGGCGCCCGCTCGACCTCCAGCCCTGGATCGTGCACATACTCGTAGGCGTAGGATGGCTGCTGCTGGGCATAGTACGCCGCCTCGCAGCTGGCGGTCGGATACGCCGTGTGATAAGTCACGGCGTGCACGGTAGGGGTGTAGTAATGCTGCGGGTATTGGTAGCCGTGATGGTGTGGAGGGCTGTGATTTCCCGGATGGAACATGGGACCTGCCCCATTTGACCATTTGACCATGAGCCGGTTGACCATGACCCATTTGACCTTGAACCGGTTGACAATGACCCATTTGACCTTGAACCGGTTGACCATGACCCATGTGACCTTGAACCTGAACTTGAACTTGGCCGTGCTTGGGCGATCCGGTGCCTGCGGCCGCACCGCAAGGATGTTGGCCACCCCATCGGCAATGGGCTTATTTCTGTGGCCTTTCCCTTTCTTTTTCTTCTTCTTCTTACCGCCGCCGCCGCCGCCGCCGCCGCCCCCGCCCCCGCCGGTTGCCGCCCCCGCAACACCCTCGTGTGCGAGAGCTGGATTCTCGGCCGTCGCTATCTGTGACTGGTTAGTGGTCGGAAACTTCACCACCGCATGCCTCCCCTCAGGCATCATCTCCTGCACTGGGACGGTGACGCTGTTCTTAAACGGTGTCCCCCCACCGTGGCCACCGCCACCGCCTTCACTGATCTTGCTGATTCCACCAATATTTTCGGGGCCCTTTGCCAAGTCGCCTTCTCTTACTTCAACTCCACCGCCGTAACCATAACCATCGTGTTCAGCTTCTTCGATGCTTTCCATATCGCTCGGTTTCTCTTTGTTTTTTGACTTGCCCTGCCTTTTGCCTTTTGAAGGCCACACCTCTGCATGCTTGCCCGCCTTTTCTAGTTTCTTGATCAAGGTGTCCGCATGGACGTTGCCGATCACGGTCACTTTGTGTTGCTTCAGGTCGACCTCTGTATGGTAAACGCCTGAAAAAACCAGTGGGAAGATGGGAAAGACAGCATTAAAGGAAGGATTTTGTAACAGAAAACGAAACGAAAATAATGCGCAAGGATGAGGAAGTGATGCAAATTAAGAGAAAAGGAGAGAACAAAGTAGAAGAGAGATAGGAGGAAAGTGAAGATACCAAGAGTCAGAGAACTAGGAAAAGGATGGATTTTTCAGGTGAGAGAACTGAAAATTGAAAAGCCAAGAGAAGTGAGAACTGGAGTAACGATCTCAAAAGAAAGCAGCAAGCCCCAGATCAGAAAAATAAGCGCAACTCCACCATTACCCTTTTGCCGAAACTAGCACAAGCCCAAAATTTGAAAACACGAGAACCAAAAAACTGCAACTTCGAAGGGCGAACGGAAAGTTACGAACTCATCCAAAGAACCCTTGAGGGTTTTTAGAAGAGCAGTCACCTTCAATGCTCTGAAGGACCTTCTTGACTTTTTTCTTGCAGCCTTCGCAGTGGACGGAAACTCTCAAGACCAATGTCTGAACAAAACAAGAGAACAGCATTTCACGAAAACCCGCCAGAAACAGAAACAAGAAAAACTGCAGAACAGAACAGAACCGGGAAAAGACACGGAGACGCGAGAACAAACCTTGTACTTGAGAAGGGGCTCTGCAATTTCCTCCACGTCTCTTATTTCGTGCCCGCACTCCGGGTTTGCCATGAAAAAGAACGACGCAGAGAAGGGAAGAGCGGACGGTTTGCTCCGAGAGAGGCCGCAAGAGGAGAAGAGCGTGCGTGCGAGAACTTTAAGGAGCCACAAAGAGCGAGAGCGTGTGAAACGGGGTCTAATTAAGAAGGGTGTCGAGACTGGGGGTGGCAAATGGCAACTGCAAATTGCTGATGGAGTGTGGCAGGAATTTAGAGAGAAGGGGACGCCTGTCCACCTGTCAAGCATTTATGCTTGCCCTCTCTCTTTTTGGGTAAAAATCGATTAGCGGTACATGCACTTTATCGAAAATGAGGAACACATCGTATCTCTCTTTAAAAGCAGTTTCCCAACCGGGGGTTCTCTATAGTTAAGTGATCAGATGATAAAATGATCTTGTCGCCATATAAAATAAGATTGGAGTCGATATTGGCCATTCATTTTTAACCTGTTGCTTACATTATACTTTGTCAGCACAGATAAGTGATTCTAATGTGTGGTAAATTATTTCATGTGTAGTAAAAACACTAAGTCATTGTAAAAACATCATGTTTCTACTAATGTCTCCTTTTTCATGTAATATTGACAAAATCTTTTAATTATTAGTCAAACTAAATAAGGGTTAATGAGCACACTACAAAAGCCAAAAGAAATAAGATAAATAAAATCAAAAATAGTAAATCTTTAAAAGGAAGCGAGAAAAGGATAGCTTTTAGAATTGGAAAAGAAAGGGTGATTGGAGTAGTGCCTGTTAAGAAAAATTTCCTCGTTAGTTTTGATGATTCACAAAACTTCCTTTAATCGTTCTTTGATTTTGATGGTAAGATTTTCCAAGTGGAAATTTTGATGAGTATCACCTCATCAGGTGTTACTCATCAGATTTGGGGATGTAATTAAGATCCTATCCCGTACATTCAATCTCGACAAAATAAGAATAGTATTCAAACCTTGTGCTAACAGCTAGAAAATTGGCGTAAACTTCCTACTGAGTATATCTTGATTGTTCGAAAGGAACTTATCTAAATCAATCTTAGTGCATATGGAATGTTCAATTTTCCAATGGAACAATCATATTGAAGACGGAAAGTTCTCCATAGGAAATATCTAAGTTATGGAAACACAATCTATAGGATGGGCGGTAGATCTTATGGGGAACTTCTTTCTTAGTAATCCAAAAGCAATTAGATGTTCCTAAAGATTCAAGTCTTAAGAGTTGATTGGATGAATGATCCTCAAAGAAGATCCAACAATCAACTTGGACAGTTGAGGAGTATAAAAAGGAGTCGTATCGCTGAAGGACACAAGAGAGTATTTCTAATTTCCAAAGTTCACAAAGTCTTATCACAAAGTCCTATCCCAAATATTTTCGTCTTACTTAAGCTGAATATTGTAAGTTGTTAGAGATAGCGAGTGTGAAAATAGAAAATTTTTCATATGAACTTGAGTAGCACTTACTTAGTCCTTGTAACCTCTGATTGATTTATACTAATGAAATTTAGTCGATAGACTATCAACGTGGGAGAGCGGACGTAGACTCATCAAAACTAAACCAATATAATTCTGTTAAGTGCAATTTTCTCTATCCCTAAACTTCTATTTTATTTTATTTATTGCATTTCAGTAAGATCTTAACATAGCACGGCTTCTCATTAGATGTTATTCTATTGCAATATCATTTTAACTTCTTTAAATTCCGTTTTATCACTTATTCACCTCCTCTAGGTGATCAATCTAGTCCTACCAATGACATGGTCGAGCGACTCCTATCATGTTGGGAAGGGAGTCATGGCCTTTTCTATTCATCGACAAGGGGTCTGGCTGATGGTGATGAGCAGTGGCTATCGATACTAGCCACCTCCCTCTTTCTCTCTACATAAAAATAATATCATATCAATTTTATAAAGATCATTAGAACAATATTAATTAGAAAGAAAAAGTTTATTGATGACAAAAAAGGTTTGATATGGGGAAAAAAATTGATTGCCGATGGCATTTTCTCAATTGAAATTACTTTCTAAAAATGAGAAAATTTACCTTGACGAAGGTAAAACACCGTGAATTAGATCAAACTACTCACAATAACTAGGATTTATACCACAAAAATCCTTAAATCATGCCCACTATGATATAATTATTCCAACAATAAAAACCCTAAATTTGCCAATTGTAATTAAATATCTTGAATGAAACTATAATAAATGACATATATTTGGGTTTTTTCATGACACAAACATAATAAAAGAGTTGGGAGTATTTGTGTCACGATGGATAAATTAAAGGTTTTTTTAGGTACAAAAAATTGAGGTATTTATATGACGATAGGCATAATTTAGATTTTTTTTTTTGGTGGTATTGGACCTAATGAGTAATGACTATACTTACTACACAAGAACTTTCGTTTTCCTTTTGAAAAATGAAGTTTTAATAAAATATTGATGCTGCTTTACTCTACTTTTGACCGTTGCGACATACTAGTTACTGCACAAAAGCCTTGACCTGATAATTGAAGTGAATGACCTTTACCGAGCGGTGATGTCACCTAACCATAGAATGTCCCCAATATTGACTGTCTTCAGGCAAAATTCTCTCCATGTTATCTTAAAATTTGACTTCCACTTTTTTTACTTCTTTGCTATATATAAAAATATTTGCAAATTTATTAAACATAGAAACGTTTACACATGAAACTATAAATGATTTGTTGCCATAACTAATTTAGGAAATTGTTTCACTAACTTTAAAAAGTTAAGAGGAAAAGTTATAAGTTGAAGTTATAAATTGTGTCTTGTCATGCTAATAGTACAAAAGCTCGACTACAGAGCATATATAGAGTAATGTGACATACTCTTTTTCAGAATTCCATTTTTATCGCTTTTTTTTTTTTTGTTGAAAGAAATTTCCATTCATTGGTAAAATAATATAAGAAAGGAAATCTCAAAAGTCACTATAACAAAGTAAGCCCATAAAACTCCAAAACAAACCAAAACTAGAAATCAAGGCATATCGATAGAGTATGATTGGTAGAAATAATCATATGCTCATCCTTCATGAACAAATCTGTGATTACATTCCCTGTCGAATCACACAATATCATTAGTGATAAGCACACACGCAAAATCTTCATTTGTAGTTATGGCTTTACTTTTCTGCGATGTGTAGAGGTTTAGCATCTCTACACCATCACCGTACATAATAAACATAAACATGTTAAGGAAGCTTAAATCTGACACTTGTGAGAATAAGGCTTGTAGTCAATGTGAAGTGCAAAAAGTTTGAACTAAAACACTTTGAACGCAACATAAATTTGATACTAAAACTGCTGTGAACATCATTGAAATTGCAGGCAGATACTTGTTTAAAATCCAAAGTTTAGAATTATATTGGGAAGAAAAGTTTTCAAATATAAGATTGGGAGAGCAAAGCTCCCAAATGTAATACTATATTAGAAGAGTAAGGAATGAAACAAAAGGAAATAAAGGAAAAGCAATTGGGAGGGAATTCCCCTCCTTCCAAAAGTAGAAGAGACAAGACGGGTTTGGAGAGGGAGAAAGAGGAAGGGGGAGTAGGAGAAAGAGGGGCTTGGAAGAGGAAAACACTTATTTATCACTTATGTAAATGCTTATTTTACGGCAAATTATTGCATCATAAAATAAGCTAGTATACTTATCACTTAATTTTTCTCCATAAGCTTTCTTAGCTCAAAGTATTGTATGCTCGTGCTTCCATATTAATGACATGATAAGATATTATTTGTAATATTCGAAATGGTATTTACATACTTTTTCTAGTAATACTATCTCATCTCCATACACGTTCATTTTCTAGTGGTTTTTTTTTTTTTGGTCGAAATTTTCTAGTGGGTTTAGAAACCCTGGTTGGTGGTTTTCTTAGATAACAAAACAATCAAACTCAACAAAAACACATAAAAATATGGGAGTAAGAACTTTTATGATAACGTCGATCGAGTCATGAAGAGATTGTTTGTCCGTTAGATAATAAATGAAACAGAAGAGCACTCTATTTTTTACTTTTGAATTTTTAATGAAATTGTTCTTTTTTTTTTCTTTTCCATGAAATCAATTCGAAAATGTGGTTTTGATGGTCTCGAGATATTTTCATATTCTCGTTGACCAGATTGGGGGGTGCAATGGATTGGATTCGTCAATCTTGACAGGGCAACTTGAATGATCGAAATCTAAGTTGACATTCCTCTTATTCTCTTTTACTTTATGGGATAAAGGGTTTATGAACTTTTTACATTTGTGCAGTCCAATTGAATTGCTCGACTATATATTTTCATTCGAGTAGGTCATTCCGTTAAAAATAATAAGCGCGAATGTTGACTCAACAAGTGAGTCGCTTTTTCAAGTGTAATTATATGCTTCATTTGAACCCTGCCGAATTGGAAGTCAGATTCATAAATTTAGATATAGTAATAGCCCTTAATTGAAGTGGACTTGGCAGTGGGCATCGACTCGGTCCCCTTTGCTTATTTCAACCTTCAATCAGTGGACAAAAGTGCTTTACTAAGTTTTTTTTTTTTTTTTTTTTATCTGACATTTGATATGCCCGAAGACATCACCCCTAACCAGCACGAACCTAAGACAAAGCAAAAAATGCTAAATGAGAATCAAGATGACCAAAACATTCGGAACAGGTGCTATATTAATGAGTTCCTCGAGAGATTTAATAAGTATATCCGATGTGACTTTATCGAAGACTATCTCAAAGGCTCTTAACAATCCAATTAAGGTTCTTACAATTTTCGATACTCATAACATGAAAAAAGTCAAAGTATCGACTCTACTCATTGTTCATATCATGACTGGACTCTTTATTAAGCCCTTAAGAGCCATCATGAACTAACATCAGGAGATTTACAAGTCCATAGCATATTCAGTAGTTCAACTCGAACTCCTAGCACATGCAAAAAAAGGTTGTTATATCTGAGTAGGTACTAGAAATAAAGATGGTCGTCTTTTAAAGGGAAAATTGACTGTTATGATCCATAAATTTTAATTTAATATGTAACGTTATCCTAAACTCTTTATTCATTCTATGTGGTCAAACCATTCTTAAATGTTTAATATAGTCTGTAAACTTTTAATTTGTTTAATCTAGTCCCTTAACTTTCCATAACAAAGACAAATAAATCCTTATGTACTATTCTTGAGTTTTCATAATTACAACTACTACACATATTAACATCTTTTTATTTCAATCCTTTTCCAATATCAACAAAAACATGTGTTGGCTTTTTATTAACCTTTTTCTTTGTTTGGTCTATAATAGCATGATAGTTCAATTTAAGTAAATTTTGGCTTATGATCTTTACAATGATAAAAGTAGAAATTCATTTAGAGTTGCACCGGGTTGATAGTTCTGCTAATTTAAGTTTAAGTGTTTTCATAAGTATATCTAGAAAACATTATTATTTTATCTATAGATACTTGTACTTACATTATTCTAAATCTCATTCCTTATTTTTTAAGATTGATAAAACTTTCAATAATCTAAATCTTGTTCTTGAATTTTTTAGATTGATAAAATCTTCAATCTTTTAAGTTACATGTTTTTTTCAAGAAATAAATAATAAGATTTAGATTAAAGTTAATACCATAAAAAAACTCCAAATTAGTATACATGTAACAATACCTCCAAACAAATTTTTGAGTCATCAAAAACCTCAAATTGGTTACTTATAACAAATTTACCTCAAACTAATTTTTGAACCTTCAAACTGGTACACTTATAATAAATTTACTCCAAACTAATCGTAAACTTGTTAAATAAATTGATTTATTGTCATGTGTCATCCAACTTAACAATTTCATAGACAATTTCGTAGTAAAGTTTAATGGAAGCTAACGGATGGTAAATATATCAAGAGTGCACCCGTTTATGGTTTTTGATCATTTAAAAATTAGTTTATGGTAAATTTGTCATAAGTGTATCAGCTTGAGATTTTTCGTGACATTAATTCTATAAATTAATATGAGAACGAATATGTATAGCTAAATTCCTTTTGAAAACACTTTCCAAAAAATCTTAAATTTATTGTATGACTGACAATTGAGTTATAAGCCTTTCAATTGTGTCAATTTAGTCAAAAATATTTTGATAACTTGTTGATTTAGTTTTAAACATTTTATTTGTGTCAATTTAATTATACATCTTTTGGTGATTTGCCAATTTGATCACAAATCTTTTGACAATTTGCCAATTTCTTTATTCCAATCAATTTTGGTTCAAAATCACTAACATAGGATGGTCTAGAAAATGTCAATCATCTTATGTGGCACGGTCGGCACTAACATGAATAATTTTTACATTCAATTTTATATATATTTTTTTTTTTTTTCCTTTCCTTTTCTTTTTCTTTTTTGTTTCTTTTCTCCATTTTTCCCTCCGCCAGGCATTGCCAAGCCTCGTCGATGGCTTCGCCGGCCTCAGGTGAGGATCGCCCTCACTAGATCAGGAAAGGGTCACCATTGACAAGGCTTGCCAATGATCGGCAAAGGGGAAAAACAGAAAAAGAAAATAAAAGAAGAGGAACAAGATTCATAAAATTAAAAAGATAAGAAAAATATTTATGTCACATAAGACGGCCGGGCGCCGACTAAACCATTATGTGAGCGATTTCCAACCAAAATTGACTAGAATGACTAAATTGGCAATTTGTGAAAAAGTTTAAGACCAAATTGACAAAATCAAAAGGTTTATGAATAAATTTGCAAGTTTTCGAAAATTTTAGGACGGCCAATAGGCTTAACACTTTTTAGACAATTTTCCCGACATAAATTAGTAGGATCAACTCAATACAAATTTTAATGAGGTTCTACTTTTATTTATTATAGACACTAAAATGAAATTATCATAATATTTGTGCAGAAAAAATAAAAAAAAAGTAATGATAAGATAGAATTTTTTTGTTGATTTAGGAAAACGATTAGAATGAAATTTTGATGTAAAATCTGAACAATATTGTAATTACCAAAAATTGCAAATAGTTTTGAAGAAATGATTTTTTGACTTTGTTGGAAAGTTGATGGACTAGTTTGATTAAATTGGAAGCTTAGAAATTATGTTGAATATTTACAAATAGTTTAAGGACCATTGAGCTAAGGTTTATGGATTGTCTGTGTTATTTCCGCTTTTTAAGAGTTACAAGCATTATGTTGTTAATTGAATTCTCCAGCATTAAATTGCTGTATCTACATATAGTTTGCATTGAAGGACGACTCTTATAGCTATTGAATATACGGGCCTCCTCCTTTAAGCTCTCGTGTAATGCTTCCTCACAGTTCCGATAAAATCGGTGGTTGCACTTGCTGCACATAAGTATACTAGATGTATACATAAAATAAACCTTTTCTTTTTCACATATTCATTTATACATGCACTAATAAGATCTAAAGGTAACAAAAAAGGCAGGTACTGGACCGACCCTTTTGGACGGTGTGAGATTGTAATTGATACATTTGGCATACATAAGAATCTGTATTAATATCACATATATGACACATTCATAAAGTATATGCACCTAGAAAGCTAAAAGTTCTCTTTGTGGAAATAGAACTTGGTGGTTGTCTTGTGGGAGAAGTCCTGAGCCAACCTCCTCATCTCTCCAACCACCCCTTGTACGCCACAATAAAACACTCCTGTAGAAGAAAGGAAACATCTTGACATCAGTCGACTCACGACTAGATGCTGAAAATGTGATAATTAATCATTATTGGAGTGAATTATGTCTATGCTTCCTGGAAAAAAAATGTGCTAGACGTGCTTTAGGATGCTCACCAACTCTTTCGTCGGGGTGGTTGACCGCGACGTGCTTGAAGACGTTGCGCCAGTTGGGCCGTGCGAAGTGCGTCCGTACCCGGGTGCCCGACACGATGTCAACCCCGTTCTTGGCGTGGTTCAGGGACTGGAGCATCGCGATCAGGGCCGACCGGGCGTCGCCCTCCTCGTACACGCTGGTGCAGTAGTTGTGGAGCTCGATCACGCCGTCCCTGTCGTTCTCGGCGACCTCGTTCATCACGCCTTTGAACCACTCGAACGAGCCCTGCTCACGGGTGACCCAGTAGAAGTAGGCCCGCCGGGTCAGGAACGGCTTTCGCTTGTTGCTCTTCGCGCCGCTCTCTACGATGCCCTTTTCCATCTCTTTCTGCTGCTTGATGTTGTTGAGGACGTCCTTGACGATGCTGATCAATGGTGTCGCACCGATGCCAAGCCCGACTAGGAGAAGCACGTCGTAATTCTTGTAGTCTTGTGCTGGAGCACCATATGGACCGTCGATCAAGAGCCTCGGAATCCTAGTTGAAAATGATATCCAATTAGCTTGCCCATTCTACAAAAAACTGTGTACACTTTGTTCGTGTTGCCTAAATCTACTCATCTAGACTTCAAGCCTAGCGAACCGAGCAGCCCATGAGCTGCGCGAACAAGTCTAATTACCTGGGCACATTTTCTCCAGTTGCGATATCTGCTCTTAGAAGTCCACTTTGATCAATTGATGGAGGTTGACATGCCTACACACATTCACAATGTGACTTTTCGTCATGTTTTTAAAGAGCACATACATCCATACGACAGCATGTCGTAATTAGACTGATGCGGACCTTACTTAAGTTCAGAAGATTTCTCACAATCGGTTGCCAATAGGCAGGACCAAGTATGTCGAAAAGTTACTTGGAAATAAACTCGAACAATCACCTTCGAGAATACAGCTTTAAGCTGAGATGTCCAGTCGCCCACGGTGCGTATATGAATGCTTAAGTAATCATCGCCGGGTGCTGAGGTGATCGAAAATGGATGCCTGATAATGTTCAATTGACCAGTTAGCCAAGTTCCTTTTCAATGACTAATACAAGTAATGTACAGAAGTAATCATTTTTCTCTGTCTTTTTTGTTGAAAAATAAAAGTTACCATTGGAATGGAGAAACAGCTGCACAGTTCACAAAAATGTATTGACCGCTTGTGTATCTGAAGCCTTGAGGCTTAGACATGTGCAGAGCCATGACATTTCCTGGATAAACTGCAACCTGAAACGCACCAGAATATGACCCCAACTCAGTTATTGTGATTTTGAATGCCTCGTGTTTAAAACATCAATCCGGACAACTATTCTGCTGTGTTTCAAAACAGAACAATTCTTAATTGAATCCGAGCCTCACCTTGAAGATCCGCACGGTCTTGTACCCGGACCTGAGCGCACGGAGCAAGCGCTCGGATGCATACAATGTGACTGGTACCGCAAGATACATCCAAGTCTGCACAAACAAATTCGAAGACATAGTTAGGAATGCGACATTGGACAAACTGTAAAAATCTCATTAATTACCAAGCAATATGATGTAGATTATCACTCACTGTTTTCTTGTACCACTTCTTGGCTAAATACAAGAAGTAGCCGTGTATCACGAAGAGCACGTAGACGATCACAAAGAGGTGGTGCGAGTACCAAAAAGCATTGAACCCGGTGAGCTTTTTGAGGGCCTTGGGGAGGTCCAGCCGGTTGCGGCGGAACCAGGGCTGGGCTAAGGTGTATGCTATGGTCATCAGCACCAGCATGGACACACCGGTCCAGCCCTCAGTCCCTTTCACGAACCACCAGTAGTTATTGGGGCGCTTCTCGCCGAAGAACTGCTTCATTGGCTCGTATTCAGCATCGGTGGCGTGGAGGAGCCTAGGGAAGTCGCAGGTCAGATGGGCTCCGGCATGTAGACCAACCCCAACAGCAACGCCCCAAGCTATCACCTATTTAGGACACATACATTTAACGCTTATAATTAGATTAAGTGCTTAGTTAAGTAAATTATGTTCTCTTTCAATTTTTCCTTCAAAGCATATCCAAATACACTTTTCAACTAAATTTATCACGGCATAATATGTTCATACCTTGTGGAAATTGATGTTGTCATTGAAGGGAACAATCACACCCAACCTGGTTCTACTCCTCAGCCAAGTGACTGTGTTTCTGCAAATTGGAAGCAAAATCAGGGCCATGTTGAACTTGGTAGTCTCAGCTCCACCTTTAGCTGTGGTCACGCAGTAGCCCATCACATCAAACACAGCTCTGTGCTTGTACTGGATGAACTTCCAAGTGAACAGGCCTGCACAGATTGAGATCCATAGGCCCATGACCCAAATCCTCTTCCAATTGTCCTCAATGAAGTAGGCCAGTGCCTCGTAGTATCTCTTGATGGGGTTGTGCTCTCTGGTTGGGACCAGCTTCTGGCTCAGCATCTGGCTCAGGACCCGGCTCTCGGACCCGGCGTGGGCCGAGCTTGATTGGATCGGGGCTTGCAAGAGGAGTGTCTCCAGGTTGTGTAGCTAAAACAGGAGTTCAGCAGATGCTCTTATCAGGTACTTGACTCAATTTAGACGTTTAAATCAAGGCAATATCTTGGATAAGTAATTGAATATTAGTAAGCATGGTACATGGGTCATGTGGTCAACAATCACTTAAAAAAGTCGAACGATTGGATCTGAACATGTACCTCAATGTATCCCAGATTACTAGGATCCAACTCTTCCATGATCAAGGCTGCATATTCCTCTGCTCCTTCTTGAATCTTTGACAGCTTATTCGCCGAAGCGCTTAGCGCAATTATCTGATGTTAACAATGATATGATCACAATTAGTAACTTATTAATTATTCTCTCACATTGAATCATTTCTCATCATCATCATCATATTCTTTTCTTGATCATCTCTTACCTCTTTCACCTCTTCCTCGGTGATCCGACCATCTGCATTTTTGTCTACCCTGCATCATTAAATTACTTCTCAGTGGATTTGTCTGAATAAGTCCCAAGTAAACCCGATGTTTAGTTGATTCAATGTGAAAGCTATTATAGTGAAATAGGCATGTGAACTTACATATCGAAGAAGGTTTGCAACCTCGCATCGAAGCTTTGATCTGCTATCTGTTCCCAGAATTCCCGTAGCTCAGGCTTGCTTACCACAGACGATGTTATGCCTCTCCGTCGTGCCAGCGCGTCAAATAGCTCGCTGGAAAACTCACTGGATTCATTCATCCTAAACAGACGCAACGATCCTTGTCAGTCCGCTACTCTAATTTAATGCAAGTTCACTAATATCTAAGAAATGTATCGAAGGACTAAATGAGTTGACAGAATATTCTTGAGATGGAACAATGTAATAAATGCAAATCTTTCCGTTTGAAACAATCAACATTGTTTATATAAATTAAGTATTCGATTCTAGCATTTCTTTTTAGCAAAATCAGTTGACATACCTATACACTGGCCGAAGAGTGATTTCGGAAGAACTCCATTAAGAGCCAATTCATCGAACCTTGCTTCGACCTCAGACCAACCTTGATCGATCTCGACATTCTTGGTCATAAACTGGAGCCCTCGCAATGCCCGTGCAGCACCGGATCTAGTCCTATCGATCTGATTATTACACCCTTTCGTCGAGGTGATTCGCCTGAGCTCTTGTGAGACTTGTCTGAGCCTGAACGACAGCTGTGCACCGAGCGACGAAGGCCGCAGCCCCAAGCGACTCGTGAGCAATGCCGTCTCAGGATCTCCTCCTCCCTTGATGTCGTGAACCGAGACGTTATCATCACCGACATCTAGCGTGATCTCGACATAGCATTCCTCATCTTGGTCGTCCCTGAATCTTGCATTGCTTCTGATCTTGGTGCTCATGCTACTCAAAGGGCCACTATAACCAAGTCTGGAGCTACAATTGCTTTCTGTGTCAGACCACTGAGCATGCTGGTGATGATCTTGGATCTCCATCGTTCCAATTTCAAAACCGATCGTCTGTGGGTCTCTCCTCTTTTGCACACAGCTCGTGCGAGCACTTGATAGAGACCACTGCAACTAATGAGCAAAAATTATGGAATTAGAAGAGATGTAGTGGGGTTATATAGCAAGAAGTTATACAAGTTGGTCTGTTTCTTGGAGTCACACTGTGATTTTTTCTGGAAGGCCAGGGAAAATTTTGTAGCAAATGCATGACAACCAGGTTTGATGCGTCTGTTTTTGCTTTCCAATGCCTTCTTTTGTCTATTCACAGAATATCACATGTCCTTTTGTCTCTTGCTAGAGCTAGAGAAAAATTAATCAATTGAGCACTAAATTCCAATGGAAGGCAAGGCTAGAGGCAAAAAGAAATCTGGACTTCGTAAATGTAAACACTATCATCCAGTGAGCCTTGCATCATGTCCTGATGAATCCACATGATCTAGAGGTTTTCTAAATGAAGATCGTGAGCAAAACAAGCAAGCCTCAGTCTTTCTTCCAAAGTTCTTAAGTTTTCTTGAGTATTCTAGGATAGTCCTTGGGCGGATGATAGTATAATTGTATACAATTATAGTAAATGCAAGTAGTTGGAAATTGGGGAGATGTAATTTCCACCATTAAATCAATAGAATATCTACGGCTATAGTTAGTCTTATACCTAGATATATAGGTACTTGTTCCCTTCATTTATATCTCAAGTAAAATACATTATGGAGCTTCTTTCTAGAGTTTTTCTCTTTAAGATAGGCTGACTTGAAAAGAAATTTTTAAAAGAAATTCTAAGGCCGCATGGGTTAGGAAAAGCTAGATCGATCTATTCGTGACATTCACACGTGGAGCCTACATAAAATGCAATAGTAAGCCAATTGCATGAGATGGGACATTTTAACTTTGACAACTTCCCATGTGCCAGCTCATTAATTTCTCAAACATAATTAGACAACATACCGGAAACAAATGATAATGTAATAGAGAAGAAGCCAACTAGCAAAAATCTCGATGCAAGGTGCAAAATCGAAGACCAAAAGTTCTAGTCGAAACCTTACCAGGAAAGGTTTTTCCTTTGAAGGAGAGCAAGAATAAGTTGGGAGATAACGTGCACTTGGCTTCGGGACAAAAATGGAGAAGTTAAAGAGAATGTTTTGAGTATGTGATGGAGGTTTGCATTATGCCACGCAAGTAGAGAGAAGGGTTTACATATATGTACGCAGAGGTTGTTAGGGGGTTAAGTAGTGCAGATGAAAGAAAAAGATAAAAAAATGAAGAAACCAGGGGCTAGAGTCCCTTGGTTTTTGAGCTTTGGTTGGAGACAGAGAGAGATTATTTATGTTTGGAGGCACTTCTTCAACGTTCAAACCCAGCACCAACCAACTCAAAAGCTTGTTCAACCTCCACTTGTCAACAATGTCAACATCGAACTTAATCTGCCAGCTTTATTCAGATTTCGAGAAGAACTGATTCTTCGCGAATCGATACTTTATGGCATGTTTTCAATATATAATAAACTATATCTAAAGTGACAATTAACAAATTAAATCTTAAATCTATTCTATAAATGTAAATTCAGTCCTAAACTTTTTAATTTGGCCAATTTAAACCTAAATATTTTGACGATTTACCAATGGAATATTTCAAATTAATTTTGATCGGAAATTGATGATGTTGACGTTGGTTGTCTTATGTGACACGGTCGTTATTAATGTGGATACTTTTTTATAATTTTTTTATTCTTTTCTTTTTCCTTCCTTCTTCCTCCATAAGTTGCTAGGTCTCAATGATGGCCGACAACCGTCGGGTGAGGGTCAACGGTCAACCTCATCGGCCTTGGGTAAGGTTCGTCCTTGCCAGATCAAATGAGGGCGAGACTTCCATACAATAAATTAAAAAAAAATTAAAAATTACAAAAATTGTCACATTAGTGATTTTTAACCAACATATATTCTAAATTGTAATCGAATGACCCTATCGAGGAGGATGAGATGGACATAGGAGATCGAGACTATTCTCTTCAATAATTGCGATCGATAACACTGTTGAAAATACAAATTAAGCGCATCAACATGAGTGCTCGAACATCTCCCATCTATATACATAGAGACCCTCACGAATTCGACATCAGAAATTAATTCATTAATCATTACCTTTTCTCATGCTATCACCTGAAAAGCCGAACAAAGAACACATCAAAAGAGAGAAGAACGTGGATGACATATGCCCGTTTGAGAACCATTTTTCGAAAGGCCTTTGAGCAAAAGCAAGTACTGTTTGATAATTTATTTTTTTTGGAGATCTTGGAAGATATAGTTGCCGATGATTGGTTCTCGGTCCGGTCCAATTTCGGTCCAATTTCACTTGGGAACTAGAAATCAGACTGGGAGGACCAGTTTCCATTTTTGGGGATTGGGAACAGGATTGGACCAACCGATTTGATTTGGTCCGATTCCCCTCTCGAAACCAAGAACCATACAGAAAATTACCAGTTTTATTTTCAGGGAACCGAGAACCGGATTGACGCCCCTACCGAGCGGTCCGACATGCTCACCCCTAATTTTAAAGCCTCTAAAGGCCTTCAACTTAGTGTAAATTCAGAGATACTTTGAGTGTTTTCTTAAAATGTAAATAATTTTTTTTTTTCCAATTTTGTTCTCGTTAAACTTTCATAATTCTGAAAATGTCCTCACCTCACGTGAGAGTATAGGCCATAGGCAAGGGGCCGGTGAGGCCAGAGCTGGCTACCGATAAGCTAGTTTGGTGCCGGCCAGCCTTGCCTAGGGTCCGCAGTGGCGCGTGGGCTGCTAAGCAAGGCCATGTCATTTGTTTGAGTTAAAGTTCTCATAATCTAGTTAGGCCACCCCACATCCGTTCCACCGAGTTGCATGCACGGGTCGCCGTGTCTTATCCCAAGATTCTTGTAACTATACTCTTCCCATGGTTTAAGAAAACCTCACGGAACCACGTTTTGCGACGTCTGACCTTGTCATATATGTTATAAATTTATACCGTCGTTTTTTACTTAGAATGGGAATTTCCACGACAATGTGCTTGTCTTGTCTGACCTCTTGCGCATTTACGCGTCCGATGACCTTATTAAAAGGACAGAGGCGTGCCCAAAACAAAAGAAGAAGAAGAAGAAGAAGCAGCGGCAGAATAGTCGTAAGTCGTGACTTGTGAATGGCTCGGCTCCGATTTATCACGGGTAGGTTCTAATATTATAATCATAGGACAAAGGCGTTGCCCAAAACAGAAGAAGAAGAAGCAGCGGCAGAATAGTCGTAAGTCGTGACTCGTGAGCTGCTCGGCTCCGATTAATCATGGGTAGGTTCTAATATTATAATCATCGGTTATAATGATGTATCATGTAGCATGCTAATAAGAATTGTGACTGAGCACATCTACCTACCTAATCACGCGGTCCGGCAGTTTCGATATACAAAGATTGTAATTCGAGTCTATTAGGACAATCGATTGGACCCCCACCACTAGAAACTTCAAGCGGTTGATTTAGAGACGGCTATATTTATAAATGACTCCTTTGGTTCTACGCATGTGTACTCATATCTCAGGAGTCACGCCGGACTCGATAAAATCTTCTAGCAAACTGGAAAGAAAGAAAAAGGCAAAAAGAGCTTGTAGGTAAGAAGACTAATCATTTGCGAAGAAGGTGACGATGAGGACTCTTAGGGATCAATTGGGTAGGTTAACATTGATTAGTTGCTTGCTTGCTTAGCCCCCAAAACTTATCCGCTATTAGTACGATGGGGCCTAATAGCGGATGCTCAAGTCAACACCACTTGAAATAATCATAATCATCTTAGGTGGAATCGGATGACTTCAAAAGACCTTTTAACGAGGACCAACTTGTTGCTTAACGATTATCACGAATATTCCAAAGGAGGAACAACTTGCTGCTTAGCGATTGTTTCTTTTTTCACTCTCGTGCATGCACTAATAATTTACTATTTCAATCACGGGAAAAGTATCTAGAATTCTTAAACCTATTACATTTGTACCAATTTAGTTCTAAACATCTCAATTAGACCAGTTTAATATTAAATTTTTCCACATTTATACCAATTCAGTCTATCAAACCAATTTAAACCAAAAATTACTAATGTAAATTTTAGAAAAGTACGAGCAACAGTGAGCCTCGCAAGCGAGACTCAATGAGGCCGTTCTAGCTTGGGTAAGCACCTTGCCCTATCTAACAAGATATCAATGTGAAAATGTTTATGACTAAATTGACTAAATTAAAAGGTTTATGAATGAATTAGTATTAATGTAATAGATTTATGACTTTTTTTTTTATATATTTTCCCAAACTGTAGACTATTGAATGACGTTGACAATTATATATGTGCTGTATCTGATTCGGCTAAATGGGCCCGATTGCAGGACATTTAATCACCCGATTCATCATGTCGTGTTGCATATGTGAAGAAAATCAAAGGAAGACTGACCTCGGCTTTGGCCATGTTCTAATTGCGTGCGACGCTATTGATTCAACGAATGATGGGCAAAAAGTAAATGGTAGGAAGCCGGGGTCGATTTCAAGCATGTATGTTAGCCTCCAAGTTGAAACTCTGGTGGGTTGGCCCTCCTTGGACTTTTACCTCTAGTTCTACTTAGAGCGATCGGCTATGTTGTGAGCACGAGAAGTCTCGTTACATGTAATCGAGCGGAGCCGAGTCGGCATGATTTAGCACTACTGTATCTCGTCTTGAGCTCGAGTTTTCTAAGGATTTGATACCTAATTCAAGGTTGATTTGGAATGGGCTAGAAGTTAAGGGCAACCGTTCCTCGTCCAAAACTCGAGGAAACAAGAAATTCTCCTCGATAGTTACCGAGAACATTACTCTTTCGTGCAGATGAATTAGTTATGGATTGTCACCTTAGCAGGACTAGCATTGCTCAAAAACGAAGCGCACCTCAAAATCTAAGGTAGGATGTAAAGCAAATAATAAAATATACCAAATGAACAATTCAATTACCATTGCGGTGGTTTCTCAAGTGGTTTGAATCCCCCTCTGATAAGTACGAAAACCCATTTGCTCAAGGAAGCCATGCTCATCTGCCGCGTAAATTTGATCGGGCTATGGCTTGGGATCACCCCCGGCTTTACTTCCCCTAGCACATGGTGGAACGGCGGATAGGGATGACAATTGCTGATACGACCTAATAACACAATGCGAGATTAACAGGTTCTGATTGAAGTTAAATCGTGTTTAGGTCAATTTCATGTCAACTGCAAGACACGATTAATAATCGTATTGTGTTCGTGTCTAATCGCCGGATACGGAATTAGCCCGTAAAAGCCATTTAATTTAATGGGTTTATAAGGACATATCCTATATGTGGCCCAATTAGACAAAATCAATTACAAGAACTTTCTTTTATTGACGGTTATTGCATTTTGCAAATAGATTTTATAACATTTAAGGATATTTCACATCAGGTTTATGTTAACAGGTTGATTTTATGTCATGATGAGTTATGAAATCATATTAACTTACTAATTAGCCTCAACAAAATTTTTATTTTTTTACAAATTATGAAATTGTCCACATCAACGGCAACTGTCCTATGTGGCACGCTTGATGTCCACATCAGTGACTTCTGATAAAAACTGACAAGAATAACTAAATTGGCACATTGTCCAAAGTTTAGGATTAGATTAACCAAATTAAAAGGTTTATGATTGAGTCAGCATGCGTACAATAGGTTTAAGATATTTTTAATAATTTTCCTTCTTTTAACTTACTAGTTTAGCTTAATACAAAAATTAAAAATGTTTCGAAGATAAGTTATATTTCTTGTTACGCTACACAAGCAATCTGTCACCCAAGCAATATGAATTTTTTGAAAAGTATCCTGATTTTAATTTGTTAACTGAGTCATGCACGAATGCGAAAAAAATTACTCTTTTTTTTTTTTTTGGTCTAGGTTAAAAATTCACTTGACTAATTTAACTTATGAGGAGAAGGACACCGGAAGTGTGACGCTCAATTTAATGCCATTTTTTGTTTCCAAATCACTTAAGTTCCACTTTAAAAAAAAAAAATGATCATGTAAGTGCTAATTTTGATCGAGGTGCAAGAAATCTAATGTGACCATATTTATTTGATTTTTAAATCCTATATGATTTGCTGGTGTGTTCAGTTAACATATAATCCATAAACGACGTCGTGTAGCAAGTTAAAAAATGATTGATTCATTATAATAAAAAGGGTTAATACCCTGAAAAACCCCAAACTGGTACATCTGTGACAAATTTACCCCAAACTATTTTTTTGACCACTAAAAACCCCAAACTGGTATACCTTTGACAAATTTACCCTAAACTGGTACACTTGTGACAAATTTACCCTATGTTAATTTTCGTTAAATTTTACCGTCAAATTATTAAGTAAAATAACACGTGACAATCGACTTATATACCAATTTAGGATTTTACGTTCTGTTTGTCACAGTTTACAATTTTTGTGATTTTTTTGTAGTATTAATCCAATTTAGCGGAGGGTATATTTGTCACAAATTTATTAGTTTGGGGTAAATTTATCATAAATGTACCAGTTTAGGGTTTTTTATGATTAGTCGGGGTAAATTTGTCACAGATGTACCAGTTTGGGGTTTTTCATGGTCAAAAAAATAGCTTGGGGTAAATTTGTCACAAGTGTACCAGTTTGGGGTTTTTCAGGGTATTAACCCTAATAAAAAATGCCACCTTGGATACAAATTTTAATTGTAAAAGCTATGTAATATATCTATGGTCAGAATTTTTTATTGAAGGCGCTTAAGTGATATTTTCTTTCTAAGATTTGGCACTTAAATGAATCGGCAAAAACTTTTATACTAAAATGAGCATCATGTATGACTTTTGACATTTTTTGTATCATACTCTCCTAACTTATCTCTTTTATAATTTTTTAACACGAAATATGAATCTTGTTGACCCGATTAATCTCAATGAATGTAGTCATGTTGATCTCTAAAATCTATTTATTATTATGCAAATTTTTTGGCTTATGCAATTAGACTTTCATTAGAAGGGAAATACCTCAAATATGTTAAGATAGTACTTCTTACAATTTAAAAAACATATTGTTCGTCTCCAAACGTTTATAAAAAAAGAAAAAAGAAAGCATGAGACAGCAACTTCCGATGAGCTCCGATTCTCACTCGGCAAAAACACGTCACGGGGCTATCATCAGACCAATGACAGGTGTACACCCGTTCTGCAGAACTACCTGAGCTAAAAGAATTATTTTACAGATGGTTACTCCAAATTTTAAATAGATTTTAGAACATTTAAAGATATTCCGTGTCATGTTCATATCGATGCATTGATCTTATGTCATAAGGAGTCATGTAATCATATCGACTTATCGATCAATCTCAACCATTTTTTTTTATAAATTATAAAATTATTCACGTTAATACCGACCTTCCTACATGGCACAAGTGATATCTACATTAGCGATTTCTACCAAAAATTGACGGAATGATTAAATTGACATATTGTTAAAATATTTAGAACTAAATTTAACCAAATTAATTGAAAATTTTTAGAAATTAATTGGTAATCATACAATAAGTTTAAGACATTTTTGGTAATTTTCCTTATTTTACTTACCATTTTTAGCTTAGTAGAGAGATTAAAAGATGCTTTGAAGATAAGTTATTCTTCTTGTTATGCTTGGCCAACAAATTTATCACCCAAGCATTATGAATCTTTCCAAAAGTGTTCTAGTTTTAATTTGTGAACTGAATCATGCACAAATGCGAAAAGATCACTTGACTAATCCATGTATTCTATGCTTTTGTAACACAAAATATGGGTCTTTCAACTTGATTAATTTTAACAAATGCAGTCATATCTCTCTAATGTCTATTTAATAAGAATCTCAATTTTTTATGCAAATTTTGTGGCAGATGCAATTAGACTTTCGTAGAAGGGAAATACCTCCAATATGTTAAGATTTACTTTTTACAATTTAAAAAACATATCGTTCGTCTCCAAATTCGCTCGGCAAAAACTCGTCACGACCCCGATGCTATCATCCGACCAATGACAGGTGTACACCTGTCCTGCTCTCGACTACCTGGAGCTCTCTCCAGGAACTACAAGAACGTTCCCGACATGACTCGGACACTTGGCGGCATCCGACGTGTCCGTCTCCCATTGGCCCTTCAACGTGTCGTGTCCCGGCCGAAACTTTCGGCCCCGCCATGACGATGGAACACTCTAGCGCCCTGCCGATCGCTCCACACCCGAACACTATAAATGTATTGCGCGCTCTCGGCGACACCATCGAACTCCCGTTTCTCAGCCAGAGTAGTTCCGTCTGAATCGCCGGCGATTTTCCGAGTCACAAGCTAGAGAGAGAGGGAGAGAGAGAACGATGGCGGGGAGGAGGATCGAGAGCAGGGCTCTGGCGTTCCTGCTTCTGTTTGCTTTAGGTGAGTCCTTACGTTGAGTTTCGTTGTGTTTTGTTTACGATGTCGGTCTGCTCTTTCGAGGGAAATTCGTGGTCTGAACGGAAAGTAGGAATGAGTTCTTCGGTTTTTTGTCCTGATCTTGACGATGCAAGTGATTGCGGGATTTGATCGATTTGTGTTTGGTTCGAATTTGAGCCGATCATTTAGGAAGTTTAACCGTTAGAATACGATGCAATGTCTATGTATGGGCACCGATTAATCCTAGTATAGAAAGTCGAGTCGTCGGAGAACTCAGGCGCGGTGGTTCTGTTTGCTTGATGGAGAAGTAGTGGCAAAAGCCAGAGGGTGTGTTATCTGTTTGGAATTTTATTTACTTCTGAGCAAGAAGATAGAATAGAAGTTTGTGGATTATATGAGCAGTTTGTAGTGAGAGTTTTCGTGGAGAAACTGGAGTTTTTTAAGTGAATGGAGTTTCCTGATCTGTATGCTCTGCTTGTGTTGATTGCTGTCCGCTGTAGAATTCTGTCTGGGGTTGGCGGCTGCTGCTGCCGATGATTCGCCGAAGGTCGGGACGGTCATTGGGATCGATCTTGGGACTACGTACTCGTGCGTCGGCGTGTACAAGAATGGTCACGTGGAAATTATAGCCAACGATCAAGGGAACAGAATCACCCCTTCGTGGGTCGCGTTCACGGACACCGAACGACTCATTGGAAAAGCCGCGAAGAATCAAGCGGCCATGAACGCGGAACGCACTATCTTCGATGTGAAGCGCCTTATAGGGAGAAAGTAAGTGGATCTACACATGCCTTTTGGATGTTTTGCTTTTCGGCGATTGTTCATGCCTTGTGACTGAGTTTACTTATTTGCGTTTCGTCCCGTTTGCCTGAAGGTTCGATGACGCGGAGGTTCAGCGAGATATCAAGTACTTGCCTTATAAGATCGTGAACAAGGATGGGAAGCCTTACATTCAGGTGAAGGTGAAAGGCGAAACAAGGTCTTTAGCCCCGAGGAGATCAGTGCGATGATATTGGGGAAGATGAAAGAGACGGCCGAAGCTTACCTCGGAAAGAAAATCAAGGATGCCGTCGTCACCGTCCCAGGTATCACTCATCTACTGCAATTTATTATCTCAGTACCTGGCGTCGTCACCAAGTACTCGGTGATGGAGTCTTGACCATGTGCTTGTCTGTGTAGCTTATTTCAATGACGCTCAGAGGCAGGCCACCAAGGACGCTGGCATCATTGCTGGCTTGAATGTGGCTAGGATCATAAACGAGCCTACCGCGGCGGCTATAGCCTATGGCCTGGACAAGAAAGGAGGAGAGAAGAACATCTTGGTTTTTGATCTAGGTGGCGGTACATTCGACGTGAGTATCCTGACCATCGACAACGGCGTGTTTGAGGTCTTGGCGACCAGCGGCGACACCCACCTCGGAGGAGAGGACTTCGACCACAGAGTCATGGACTACTTCATCAAGTTGATCAAGAAGAAGTACAACAAGGACATCAGCAAGGACAACAAGGCCCTTGGGAAGCTCCGAAAGGAATGCGAGAGGGCTAAGAGGGCGCTGAGTAGCCAGCACCAAGTCCGGGTCGAGATCGAGTCTCTCTTCGACGGGGTTGATTTCTCGGAGCCGTTGACGAGGGCGAGGTTTGAAGAGTTGAACATGGACCTGTTCAAGAAGACGATGGGTCCGGTCAAGAAGGCCCTGGAAGACGCGGGTCTTAAGAAAACCGATATCCACGAAATCGTTCTCGTCGGAGGAAGCACCAGAATCCCAAAGGTGCAGCAACTTTTGAAGGACTTCTTCGATGGAAAAGAGCGAATAAGGGTGTGAATCCTGATGAGGCTGTCGCCTATGGTGCGGCTGTTCAGGGTGGAATCCTTAGCGGCGAAGGCGGCGAGGAAACCAAAGGTAAAAGATATGATCTACTGCACTAGAGAGTTTGCTTTGTTGCTGGTCAGTGGTGTGGGATGGCTTGACAGAGAGATTGATGCTGTCTAATTTCTGCAGATATCCTCTTGCTTGATGTGATTCCACTTAGTCTGGGCATCGAGACGGCCGGCGGCGTCATGACCAAGTTGATCCCGAGAAACACCGTCATCCCAACCAAGAAGTCTCAGGTCTTCACTACATATCAAGATCAACAGACCACGGTGACGATCAAGGTATTGCCAGCTTATTCGCGCGGTGCTTGTAACATCATACTTGGCTTTTCTTGAGCAGTGACTCATTAACTAATTTCCGTGTAAAACCAACAGGTCTTTGAAGGCGAAAGAAGCTTGACTAAAGATTGTCGCGAGCTTGGAAGGTTCGACCTCTCCGGCATTCCACCTGCTCCAAGGTAATCTGTCATTCCCTATTGATCAATGCAGTCCGATAGTCGGGCCATCTCATCTCCATGAAGATTCTAAATTTTTGAAGAAT
Source organism: Eucalyptus tenuipes (assembly GCA_014182365.1). Lineage (NCBI taxonomy): Eukaryota > Viridiplantae > Streptophyta > Magnoliopsida > Myrtales > Myrtaceae > Eucalyptus > Eucalyptus tenuipes. The sequence goes on along the minus strand of CM024544.1, from coordinate 40,004,365 downwards.
ATGAGCTTGAACCTGATCTAATTCATCCATAGCAACTTCATGACATGGCAGCGGCATTCGACTAAGTACTGAGCTGTCTGTTGCAGGGGAGTGCCCCAGATTGAGGTCACATTCGAAGTCGACGCGAATGGCATCCTAAACGTGAAAGCCGAGGACAAGGCCGCAAAGAAGGCGGAGTCCATCATCATCACGAACGACAAGGGGCGGCTCAGCCAGGAAGAGATCGAGAGGATGGTGGAAGAGGCCGAGCGGTTCAGAGAAGAGGACCAGAAGGTCAAAGAAAAGGTGGATGCGCGGAATAAGCTGGAGAGCTACTTATACAGCATGAGGGCCACCATCGGCGACAAGGACAAGCTCGCGGACAAGATCGACCCGGATGACAAGGAGAAGATAGACAGCGCCCTCAAGGAGGCGCTCGAGTGGCTGGACGAGAACCAGAACACGGCGGAGAAGGAGGACTTCGACGAGAAGTTGAAGGAGGTCGAGGCGGTGTGTACGCCGGTCATCAAGCAGGTCTACGAGAAGAGCGGCGGTTCATCATCGGCAAGCTCTGAAGATGATGAAGCTCATGATGAGTTGTAAAGAGCCAGGAGTTCTTTCGACATTTTGTTCGGTTCTCTCTCTTTTGTCTAAACATCAATTCGATGGAGATGACAGTAGCTATAGGACTAATCATTTTCGGGTCTTTGTTGTTGTTGATGAAGAATTGAGAATTCGATGTCTTTCAATTATAAAATTTTTCATTTGATATAGTTCTAAACTTTTAATAATATCAATTTAGTCCTAAATTTCTTGAATTAATGTCAATTTAGCCATAAATCTCTTGATTTGATATCAATTCAATAATTCTTGCTAATTTCGGTCAAATTTTGCTCGGGTGTGGATGTTAGACGACTTACATGATATTTCTTTAAATGTGAGCAATTTTTAATAATATTTTAATTTATTATTATTATTTTTCCTTTTTTTTTCTCTTCTTCCTTTCTTCTTCCTTTAGGCGTCCACCGGTTGGGCGAGCCAGCCTCGCCTAAGCCAAGGCGAGGCTGAGCTTGATAAGGGTTGGCCTGTCGGTGCTGCTGATAAAATGAAAGAAAGCTAACAAAACAACCAGCTTAGTGAGCGATGGGCTTTCCTTTTCAGCCATCATGTAGAAGTTGTTTTTAACTTTGACTAGGGTAATATTAACACAAGGAGGCGTTGATATTCGAATCGCTGCTTGTTAATGTCTTCACTTATTTTTTCTTGAAGTTACATCATAAAAGATTTGAAGTGTCACGAAACTCGTTAGATTTCATCGAGCCTATAGAATCGAATCATCAAATGGAGTAAATAGTCGAGATAGTTAAGTTGTGCGATCGACATAAATTATAAAAGCAGATAATCTTATTTATAGTTCGTGAGCATGCAATGGAAGAAGAAAAAGAGCATGCTGATGGTTAAACCTAGGTTTTCTTGCTGAATTTCACCACGTGGCATTTTTCCAAATCCTTAAACGGTCGATTGTGTGCGTAAAGTTTGAAACTCGTAGAAAGTTGCCTCATTCTTGTCTAAGCGAAGCCCCAGAACAATCACTTAGCCTAGCAATTACCAGACTGACTCCCAAAACTTTGCAAACACTTCATTACGCTTTATTTGTTTTGTGGTTATTCATATTTCGGAATTTCACTAACTCTCAGCCTTGCGAACACACAATATTAAGGGGAAAAAAACAGCGTATAAAGCACCTCGACCGGTCCAACCCGGTTTCTCCACCTCTTGTCCTCATTATACCGTTCGTTTTAGATGTAAGAATGAAAGTTGTAGGCCTTAGCTTAGCATTGTCTTCTTCCATGGTTGTCGCACTTTTTGCCCCGTTTGGATTTGCCGAGTCTCTGAGTTCGCAAATAAGTCTCCAATTTATTTATTATTTGAACTCTTATTGTGATTGGGTATATATGCAATATCATTGGTTTGTCTGAATTGATTTTTACCTTTTGTTTTCACGTCGGCCAATTACCTTAGATGATAATTCCAAAAAAAAAGTAGGAAAAACAAAGTAAGCCCTAATTCACTAATACACAAATTTGGCCAACTCTTCTACCCTTAGCACCAGTTCGTCTGCCGCTTCATTTTTTTCAAGCGTCCTCTCTCCTTCGGAGAATTTCTCCGCAAACGGCCTTGCCATAGCGTTTGCCGTCTTTTTTTTTTTTCTATTGTTGTCCCGTTTCAATTTGATTGTGCATATTGTGCGCTCTCTGCGGTTTGTTTGGATTAAATGATATAAATGTGATTTCAGGAGGCTACCATATTCTCAACCAGTTCTTTTGTGTGCATAGAACGGATGCAACCAAAAGTCAAGTTGCGGAACATGTTGCGGAACATGTTGCGGAACGTGTTCTAACAAGTTCCGTGAGTGAGCTGAATTGCTTCAATTCAGGCTTTTAAAATCGGCAATTTTATAGATGAGTCACACTGTGATTTTCGTGTAGGCTAGTGAAAATCTCAAAGCGAGTGCATGATAACGATCTTAGAGAGGAATAAATTTTAGATTTCTATTTCGCTTGGGAGATGAGAAGGCTAATCATAACTGTAAATTTACTCTAAATTTGATAATGGATATTATCTCCCCCATCTTCCCAACTACTTGCATTTATTATATAAGTGTATAATTACTGTATCGATTACGCTTCAAGAGTGCTTTGGAATACTCGAGAAAACCCTAGAACGTGAGAAGATAATTGAGGGTTGCTCATTCACAAATCAATCAGGGTCCTTTGTATAGAAATCTTCTAGGTCGTGCCAACTCCTTGTACCATGTAACAAACTCGATCTCGGCATAATTTTAGCAAACTTGAACATACCAAAAGTGGTCGTGTTAAAAAATATATTTTTATGCACTTAAGTTAACTTTCTTCATAATGGGCCCACGTGGACACTTTAATTCCCATCACGACACAAGGCACAATGAGATATGACCCTAGTCCTCGAAACTTATCATGTATTTTTCAGTTCTGAACATTTAGGATATAGAATATACTCTACGGGTTCTATAGCTTACTTGGTCATGCTGATTATATAGAATTCACGACTATTATTATTTCTCAACTCTACTTATATTATGACACATGATTTTTTTGAAAAAGCGATTAAGATGTGGTAATGTTTGTCACAATTAGTGAAGCGAACGATTTTTTTATTTTCGCTGAACAAATTTGAGTCTTTTATTTTGGCAACTAAATTAAAGAAATTTTCTGACCCAAAAAAAAAAAAGAATTAAAGAAATTTGCTCGGGGTGTTGGATCCTCCGGGTGATTTCACATTCCTGTAATATCCACAAATGCCCTCGGGCCGGTTATCTAATTACAATTCGGAGAGCTGGTGTGTTACAGAATCTCAAGGCCCTCCCCTTCCCTCCGGTCCTCCACCAGACTCCTCCGCCACCAGCGTCACCGGGGCGCCGCCGCTCGCTGCCGTAGCTCTCGCCGTTGGCAGCTCCACTTCTCGTTCTGCTTTCTACGGATATAGATAGGTCATCTCTCTCTCTCTCTCTCTCTCTCTGTGTTTCGTTCGCTTGCTCATGGATGCTTGACCATTCGAGTTAGGGCTTTTTTCCCCTCCCTCTTTCTCTCTGACTATGGAAGATCATCGGAAACCCTCGATTACGATTGCATTTGGCTATTAGAGAGATCCTCCATTGGAGAGCTGAATTGGATTTTCGTGCTTGGAGGTTCGAATGGTTCCGCTCTACTTTTTCGGATGTGTCTTATATTTAGGGAAATTCGTAGGTGTGGCAGTTTTTTTTCCCCATTTTGGCGAGCTCTTGTGCTTGGCTGAAGTCCTTATCTCGTATGATTCATGGTGTACTGAGCGAAAGTGGGTTACCCATTTCAGCTGAAATCCTAGTACTGCCGATTTGTGCGGCCTTTTAAGACCGTTCTGCTATTTGTGGCTGTTGCTGGTCTAGCTAAATGCCCTGAAATTGTGAACTTGTTGCTGAAAGTTTCGGTGAAGTTGATTTCTTTGTCAGAAAGAGAACTGGTTTGAGCTTCGGTTCAACTGCATTAGAAATTTATCTTCTTATCTAATCATGTATGGCGTCATTTGCTGTCTGCAATTACCTGACTGACCGCTGTTTAAAGAGGTAGCGATGATTTTAGGCGCATCTCATTGTGTTGACTCTAGTTTTATATCTGGTCTTGTCTTGACCGCTGCTATGCTTTGGCCAAACTTAACTTGTTTAGCAATAAGATCCTTCCGATGTTTGAATTTGGTGTTGCACGGTAGTAGTTGTAGGTTCAAATGGCGAGGAAATAACAGAACAGAAGTGTTTAATTGTAAACCCGGCATACCGATGCTGTCGTTGAAATCTGGCAAGTATTAAATCTATAGTTTTCTCAGTATCAGTAAAATTTTCTCCATCCTGGTTTGAGACAGACTGCTTTAATGTTAAGCAAAGTAAGGTTGATGGAAGGGGATTTGGCATATGTGGTGGTGAGACAGTTGACCAATTTATTTCCGAAATGATGTTTCTCCATAGTTTTCTATCAAATACTTTTGGGAGCATTTGGTAATGCTAAAGTACATTAGCAATTTTTGTACCTGTTCAGAGATGGACTGTGATTCTTTATGCCTCTTTTTTTTTTTTTTTTTTTTTTTTTTTTTTTTTTTTTTTTTTTTAAGACTAGTGCAGATCTTTCAATTTTCTATACAGCTACCAACAGAAATCAGCTTTCTTTATGTGATTCTGCTTTGAATATGCTGAGTTGATTTATATACTGCAATTCTTCTTCAACGTCATATATAATGTTGCAGGAAGATTTTATAGTTGGGTCGATAGTCCATTCCATCAGTAACTCCGCTGATGGATCCTGCCATGGCATATGCTCAACAACAGCGGCAAGCAGCAAATATGCAGCAGCAGCAGCAACAGCAACAGTATGGATTTCACCCGCAGCATCAGCAGTTTCCTCCTGTGCAGGGTCCTCCTTTCCTACCTCCGCATCCTTCTCTCCAGCAATTCCCTTATCATCACCCTATGCAGCAACAGCCTCAGCTTTCTTCCCATGCTCCTCCACTTCCTCACCTTCTTCATCTTCAGCAGCAACAGCAGCCACCATCTGCTTTCCCTCCACACATGGCTCCACCACTTGTTCCTTCACCTTTCCTTGGCCCCTATGACTCTGCTCCTCCTCCAGTTCCTCCTCCTGCTGATCCTGAGCTTCATAAACGCATTGACAAACTTGTGGAGTACGCTGCTAAAAACGGACCTGAATTTGAAGCCATGATTCGCGAAAAACAGCAAGATAATCCTGCATATAGTTTTTTATTTGGGGGTGAGGGGCATGGTTACTATCGTCACAAGCTTTGGATGTCTACGCGTTTTCCAGGCGGTCACTTTCCTCCTTTTCCGACGTCTTCAATGTCTATTATGCACCAACCTCCCAATCCAATGTTGAATGCATCTCCGCTGAACACACCACTGAATGCTGCCGGTGCTGCTCCAGGGTCTTCAGCCTCTATGTTAGGTGCTCCTCAAATGCATCAACCGCCTTTTCCTCCATTCTATGAGCAGCAGCCCCATCAACATCTCCCACCCTTTATGGCTCATGGTCGGCCAGAGTATGATAAGTCATCTGAATCCTTCAAAGGACTATCTGGCCCACTTCCTGCTGATGTTGCTGCAGAACTTAGTGACGTACTAAGTAATCTCACTGGTACAAAGGATTCAATTAAAGGGGCCAAAATTTGGTTCATGCAGAGGTCTCCATTTGCTCCAGCTCTTGCGGAGGCTCTTAGGGACAGGGTCTATGCAATGGATGACTCTGAGAGACAGCTGCACATTATTTACCTTGCTAATGACATTCTTTTTGACAGGTGAGATTCTTATCGTGTGCCATTTCTTTTCCTATTGAGGAATCTGACTTCTACCTGTTCAGGAAAATCTTGTTATGCTTTCAGTTTAAGGTTGATTTGTAGATTCTTTTACTGCTTCATACTATTCCCCTCATAGTGATTGCTTATGCTAGTTCTACTTTCAGTCTTTTTCTAAAATAATGGATGTTCACTGGTCCTTCTGGAGTATTGTTTCATTGTTAAACACCCCTCCTCCCTCTCCTTCTCTCCTTTTTTTATTTTATTTTATTTTTTATGTATGACTATGTCAAACCAAACCCAAGTAGGTGATAACTCAGGCGATTGGACCAGAAATATTGGTTTTCCACAGGAGCATTTCTTCAAGTTTGTTAGAATTAATGATTGTTACTTCTAGTAAGTATATTTATAGGTATCTTGAAGAGAGGGAAGTCACTGTAGTAAATTTTTATGTGCTTTAAATGTGGAAGAAGTCTCGTGAGTTTATTTCCCAGTTGGTTCAACTAAGAGTTTCGTATGCTTAATGTGACACTGTTCACAATCAACAAGGTCAAATTGTAAGATGTGTTTATGTAGCTATTGGTTGAAAAGCATCTTTTGTGGCTCGGGTAGTGAATACTGTCCAAGAGAGGGGAGCTGTGGGATACTCTCTTGTAATTAGCCCTCAATTGCATTTTGCCTGAGATGGCTTATTCTTTTTACCCTGTGGGGATGTCTCCTTCTCTTGTATTCCAGTCAAATGATTTCAGTAAAGTAAATGGCAGGAATTGTGGATAGGGAACTATACACACAAGTGTGACATGATTTATTGGAACGATCAATTATTAGAGCTTTAGGTGGAGAAGTTAAAATGGAAATATGAAATTTTGCACTGTAAAATTGAGAACCGAATTTGAATGACCCTTTTTATATATATATATATATAACTCGGCTTAACGCATGGGCTTGCATCTTTAATCTTGGGGCTTGCTGGTTTGTTCACATGGTTGGGGACTTGTATGTCCCTTGTCGGTGGTGTTGGGTATTTTGACCAACATGGTAAAAAAGGAAGGACTTGTTTTGGATGAGATGGTCATGTGCTCTATGGGATTGGCCTTAATTGCTTTATTCTACAAATCCTATTTGTTGGTCCCGCACCATGATGCATATTGGGAATATGTTGATCCTTGTTCTTGTAGGGCTTACATGTGGCATGTGTTACGAGTCTTCTCTCTGTTGACCTGCCTTTCCTTTCCTTTCCTTCTTTCCCCTTTTTTTTCTCATTGTGGATAATGTATGGATTGATAGGTCTGCCATCAGTAGCAGCATGGTAGGCTCTCCATATGATATGTTACACCATAAAATAAAAATGCTTTCCATTATTAGTATGGGGATTGGGATTGAATCATAAGTATCATTTCCTGTCCCACTGAACCTTGTATCTATCTGACTGTGCCTGTTTACTAGAATTGGTGATTTTGCCTTCTTGTGGCCTCACATTGTAGCTTTATGTTCTCCATAATCAGGAGATGCAAGTCTTGTTTCTTTTTCCCTAGATCCTTTCAATTTGTAATGTGTTGCTGTCACTGAACGTTAGACAGTTCTGCTGTGATGTTTTAGTTTGCATTCTGCCAGGGGTGTTGTAACATTATCTCTTATTTGCTGCAGCTTGCAACGAAGGGTTAACCCTCATGAGCTTGATAATGAGGCCCTTGCGTTTAAACCTGTTTTAGGTTCCATGCTTGCAAGGATTTACCACCACCCTCAAAACAAGGAAGAAAATCAATCACGTCTACAGAAAATATTACAATTTTGGGCTTCTAAGGAAGTTTTTGATCAGGATACAATTTATGGCCTCGAGGGTGATATGATTGGTGGGGTACCTAGTGGTTCTTTTCTTGGGCCTTCAAAAGAACTATCCATGGCTTCCAAAGACTCTGCCTCAGGTATTCTATCACCTAAATTGGATTTCTTTGAATGGCTAACTATGCAATTTACTTGAAATGCATTGGCTACATAGGAAAAAAAACATTACTTAGACTAGATCTAATTGTTCAATCATCCTAGAACTAGGTCTAGTTCTTGTTGCTCCCTTTCATTGCAATTTTCTTATTTGTTCCACCTTACCATCGTGAAGAATTAGATCAAAGCGATCAATCATCAAATACTCTGGCTTCTTATTTCCTGGGAAAGAGCTAGATGTGTAAAGCTCTGATGAAAATGGCACCAGCATTGTTATTTTTGTAGTTGTTCATATGAGATTGGTAGTTTCATGTTTGAAAATTGCCTAGCTTGTTATTTTGTGCAGGGTTGCCACAACAAATGCCAAATCTCCTCGCTGGCAGCAAGAAAGGCAAAGTTCAGTTTCAGGTCTACCGGATAAAGACCCAGCCTTGCAACCCTCTTTAGCACCTCAGCAATTTCTTCCTAATGCGGTACCTGGCGGTGCTTTTCCAGGGTCCATTCCCATGCCCTCAGCTGTTCAGCCTTTACCGGCATCAAATGCTAATGTTGGTGAAAAATTGCCCCCATATCCTTTATTCCCACCTGGTCTTATACCAGGAATGGTCAGAAAGATGCAGATTGGCAGTGGTGTGCCTTACTCTCCCATGAGCCCTTTGGACATTCCAAATGTAATACCTCCATCTACCGTGCCTCCATCAGAAATTCTTGAGAGGGTGTCGAAATTCTTCAAAGAAATTGGAGAGGTCAACCCTTCTGAAGGACCCATGGAATCAGATTCTAGAGAAGATGATGAGGACTATGCAAGAGAGCTTCCTGTTCGCAAGGGAGGAGCATGCATACCCCCACCTCCCAATCTGCAGGTTGACCCAGAGACAGGTGCTTATGCTGATGGAAGCGTTGATCGGAAAAGTGGCTCAGGTAGATTGGGACTAGGGGCAACGGCCAATCCCAATGAAGTGAGTCAATACGATGATGTTTATACTTCTTACAGGAAGCAAAGAAGCACGACCTACCATTCATCAATGAGTGCACGAGCTGCTGCGAGGTAGTAAAGATGGAGCATGGTGTGCTCATCTCCTCAATCCTTACTGCTCTCTGAGTGAGTCGTGTTTAGCCTGAGAAAGTGATGTTTTAGATCGAAGTTCTGTATTTGTACAATCAATGTTTCAATTTGAAATTAGGGAAGGTAGGCCTGCTCAGGTGTGAGATCCTAGTATTTTTTCTCATTTTTCCGTGAGGATGTCCAGGTCCCCAACTCTTCATGGTGCGGAGTTATAATCATGCTCATCATTTTGGATAATGCTTACTGTGGATATTATACTTTGGAGAGTTCTGCATATTTGCCAAGGAATATGCACTTCGATCTCTTGTTTCTTTTGGCTAAATCCAAGTATCTTCTTATTGGTGAAAGTACTCTTTTGGAGCATGTAACCCTCTCTACAATCTATTTATAGTACATTTTGAAGGATCTTGCACCATGAGATCGTGCGCTTAGATATGTATGAAAACGAGTAGTTTTGCTTTCGTGGGAATGTTGAAAAACCGGTGTTTCCTGTAACTTCAGCATCTATTGAACTATGGACTGAAACTCTGCATCGGACCCCTAGAGAGGATCCCGCAAAGTTTTTCGATTCAATTCCTCAGCAGGATAAGATTATCTACTTGGATACATGAGCACTGTTAAATAATGGTTCCTCTACATCACCAAAAGATCATTTCATGCCTATGCCACGTTAGCAAGCCATATCATACCGCTTCAACGATTAAATCAACAGAGCATACGGTAATGCGTCAAATGAAACGATTTCATCGACCAAGTAGGCATTTTGATTGCATAAAAAGAAGGTCGAGGATCCAATTGCACGAGATGCAATGAGTTCGGGAACTAAAGTCGCATTGGATCCGTCTCTCTTTCTCGCGAGCCCATTCCGCATCGTCGTTTCGTAATTCGTATCCATCGCCCTCGCAAAAAGCGCGCAAAACGCACCGCTTTGGGTGGAGTAACAAATACGACGCTGCAGCATCATCACACTGCAAACAGGCTCTGCAAATCCCTCCCTCCCTCCATACAAACAAAAGAAAAAAAGAAAAAAACTCGAGCGGGGCTGGAGCTCGAGCTCAACCTTCGCGCGACTGCGAAGAGGAAGGTCGAATCAAATCTCGCGAGCATTTCCACAAACACCTTCTCTCTCTCCCTCCGTCCACCGATCGCAGTTCGGGTTTCCTCCGGTCGGCTTCGCAGGTACGAGGTAAATGCGCTCGCAGAGCGAACCGAATGGATCGTCCGAGCTTACTCTGTCTCTCGATGAAGATGCCGGTCTTTTTGTTGGCCGGTTCGTAGTTGAGACGGGCGTTCCTGGTTTTATTGTCGTAGTAGAAGGAAACGAACGATTCCGTTGGGGTGCGCGTGGCTCGATCGAACGTCGTGTCCTCTCTTGCGTTTTTCCTTCTCGTGGAAGAATTAGCGAAGAACGCCCAATTATGAGGAGACAGTATGCGCGTTATGTTGATGTTTTGGAGAGTGATTTTGTTCTTTAGGAGGAAGGAAGATAAGAATTTTGCTGGTTGGACGGGCTTAATTTAATCAGGGCATTGCCGTTTGGTTGAGTCAGTTCTGTTTAATGTGTTTTAGTATAAATTTTCATGTGAGAGAGGAACATAGCCCAACATGCCAAAAGCATAACCCTGCCATTTGTTATTTCTTCTCTTGTTCGTTTCACTTCTGTTGGAATTGGGACTTGCCTGGTTGCGGATTTCGACGGCTTTTTATGCGAAAGCTGAGATGATTGAGTCCCTCACCATGATGTAATACCTAATTTTAAGAATCAAATGACTGTCTCTTCCTTTCTTTTGGGTCCATCACCGTTTCGCAGGCAAATAGAAATTCATTCTCCTGTTGTTGCTGATAAGGCACGATTCTTCTATGCCGTGTACACCTGTTATTTCTGCGAGTCCGGATTACTTACGTGTTCAGCCTTTTATGACTTAGAGGACTTGTAGGCTTTCTTGAACGTAAAATTCTTTTGCAACATGTGCACGTGGGACCGATATCTTGTTATACTGATGACATACAAAGAGATTCCATTTATTCTTACACCATCATGTGACATTCTTTATTCCTTTCTTTTATTGTAGTCTCCAGTCCATCCTAAAAATTCAGAATCTATATCATGAATGGTGAATCTGTCAATGGTGATGCCATCGTTGCAAAACTTGTTGAAATGGGATTTGAATATTCTTCAGCAGTAGAGGCTGTGAAAGTGGTTGGTGCTTCAATAAATGATGCAGCTGACTATATCCTGAATGGCCCTTGGAGAACCAATTTGGGTGCATCAACAAGTTCTAACTGTTCCAAAGTTTGTGTAAAAGCTTCAGGCAAAAGAGCTTCGTCCCTGTCACAACCCTTAGGGAAAATGCGGCAATCTAACATTCTGGATCATTTTGGTACAAAAATGCAAACCAAAAGAAGTAAATTTAATGTGGCAAAAGATGCTTTGAATGCGGGGTCAAAAGTCTCACCTGTCATGGAAGGAAATGGGAACGTTCATCCTGATATGCATCGAGACACCAAGATCACATCAGAAATTATTGCTTTTGATTGCCCAGAAGAGCTGCGTTTGGGAGCAGACTGGGAGCAGCAAGTTAGTAGTCTCTTACGGAAGCACTTTGGTCATGCATCCTTGAAGAGTTTCCAGAGAGAAGCTTTGGCTGCTTGGCTATCTAACCAAGATTGCCTTGTTCTCGCTGCAACAGGATCTGGTGATTTTTATTTACTTGTGATTGACCAAAATACTTTCAGACCTAGAGCTGGTTCCATATTCAGGAATGATCTCTTTTTTGCAGGTAAATCACTGTGTTTCCAGATTCCAGCCCTACTGACTGGGAAGGTGGTTGTTGTGATCTCACCATTGATAAGTTTAATGCACGACCAGTGTCTAAAGCTCGCAAAACATGGTGTCTCTGCCTGCTTTCTTGGATCTGGGCAACCTGACAATAGTGTGGAAAAGAAAGCGATGGAGGGAAAATATGGTTTGATATATGTTTGCCCAGAGACGGTTTTAAGGTAAGAGTTTGACATGTCATGTGCAGTGGTGTTATCTCTTTTGTCATTTTTTTACCGAGTGATATGGATCTTCCTACAGGCTGATAAAGCCACTACAAAGTCTTGCAGCAGGCCGAGGAATCGCATTATTTGCAATTGATGAAGTCCACTGTGTTTCGAAATGGGGCCATGATTTTCGGCCTGACTACAGGTTAACCCTTTTCTTCTGATCCGATCTTTCTCTGTGCACTACCTAATTTGTCTGGCAGGTGATTAACCATCTTAGACCTGACTTGCTAAAAGTGTCACATACGTTAATCATAGACATGATGGTATACCTGTCATTTTACCTCATATATTTCTATCTTTCATTTCTGTAATACAATTTGATTTCGTTACAATCATTTCTTCTGATCATTCATTTCTTCTTTCTTTTTCTTACCTGTTGCTTGGTTATTTACCATGACTTTGACCATTGGTTCAGCTTTGCATGTTAATGATCCTGGTTGATAGAGGGGACAATTATGATGATTAAAGATTATGGTAAGGATTCTTTCCTGACTGAAGTTTTTTCACGTTTCAGGAAACTATCTGTGTTAAGAGAGAACTTCAGCACTTCCAAGATGAAGTTCTTGAAATTTGACATCCCACTGATGGCTTTGACTGCTACTGCTACTAACCGTGTTCGAGAAGATGTTATTCGGTGCCTTTGCATGTCAAAGGAGACAAAGATTGTGCTTACATCATTCTACCGCTCCAATCTACGCTTTTCTGTGAGTTTGTTGTTTTCTTTTGTTCTAAGGATTGGATTAGGTTTTATGTGTTCATAGGGATATTTAAGTGCTTGAAAACAGAAATATGTACTGGCATGATTTTTGGTAGATTTGCTCCTAATATGGACCTGCTGTTAACAGGTTAAGCATAGCAGAACTTCTTCACGGACCTACAAAAAGGATTTCCATGTTTTGATAAAAACATATGGTTTGAGAAGAAAGATCGGTGACAACCAGCATCTTGACTGTGCTGAAGATTCCGATAATACATCAGTATGTTCAGAGGACGATTACTGTGACAGATATGAAGATGATGAAGCGAATTCGGTGAATAATGACAACACCTCTTCGAGGGAGAGAAAATTGTCAGTCGAATACTTAGAAGATGAAACGGACACCTTCCAGGGTGTGGATGATTGGGATGGTATAACTTCTTATTAAAGAGGAATATCTTTGGAACTCTGATTTTGGCATGATGTTTCCACCATTGCTGTTTATATATGCTTGTAGGATGTGGAGCAAGGGACTTTAGGAAAACTTACTCATAAAATGGAAATTGTCTGAAAATTGTGCTAGAACTTATTCATCCTGTAATTTGATGTGCTATTCAATTGGCCCTTGCAGTTCCCTGTGGAGAATTCCATGGAGAATCTCCTGATTTAAGCCAGGAGGTATGCGGTTCTTTTGAGATGTCTGATTCACTAATGGAACTGGAGGAAAGGCTGAAGCTTCAGCAAGAGCCATTAGATCATGGACCTACTATTATTTATGTCCCTACGAGGAAAGAAACTTTGACAATTGCCAAATTCTTGTGTGACTTCGGCATCAAAGCAGCAGCTTATAATGCCAAGGTTTCATTCTGCATAATAAATACCCTTTTTAATTGATGTATTCTCAATTTGATGGTTTCATTTTGGTATTATTCTTGCTTCAAACTACTCCACATTTCTTTTATATTAATCACTGGGTTTTTCACTAGAATTTTTCTTTACTTTTTCACCAAAAGATTTGAATCACGTGGATAAATATCTCCAGAGATTTCATGTCTTGATTTATGCAATGCTGCCAGAGATATATGACTTGTATCTGTAAAAGTACAGATAATACATGAGCAGTTCAACCGCTCGATGAACATTTACCTGGTATGAATGTGATGTCATGTACATCATAAATGGTAGAAATTACAAGTTAGACAGATATAAGATATCGTTTAACTCTGTTTATCTTGACATTTTACTTACAATTCAAATATTTATTCCATTGTAGCTGATAAATTGTTTATTTCTTTACAGTTGCCAAAATCATATCTTAGGCAAGTCCACAAGGAATTTCATGAGGACAACGTAGAGGTAACCATAATTTTTTATTGGATTATTGTCCCCTGCAAATATAGTGCATAAGATAAAATGTGTTAAGTGGTATGATCTGCATTTGATCCTTTGTGAAGTATCTCCTCCATATCACAGCATGCAATAGGAATAGTTCATTCGGCATCTTCATAATACTGCTATTTGAGACCTGTTTTGTTACCTGACATCCAGGTTGTTGTTGCAACTATGGCTTTTGGAATGGGGATCGACAAGTTAAATGTCAGAAGAATCATCCACTATGGTTGGCCACAGGTCAGCATCTCAATGTCTTTTATACTGCGCTGATTTTCCTTTTATCCCATTCCTTTCTCTCTCTTTTTTTTTCCCTCAGTCATCTTTCTTTTCCTTGCTAAGAATGCTTAAGTGGTACTTCTTACATATGAGTTTGAGATTCCGGGTTGAATTCACTTGCAGAGTTTAGAAGCATACTATCAAGAAGCAGGGCGTGCTGGAAGAGATGGAAAATTAGCAGATTGCAGTAAGTTCTTTAAACTGTACATTGTGGATTGAGGCCGTTAGTTTTGTATATCCATAGAAAGAACTATTGAATTCTCTACTTAATAAGGGAAGCCTAGGTGGGCAGGGAGGGAGAGTTCTATGCTATTTTAAACCTCAGAAGAGCATGGAAATATATTCGCAACAAATAGATTTCCACTTTATAGTGTTATTGATCCTTCGTTTCTTGTTTATTGGCTCTCTGGTTGGAGAAATTTTTTTCACCTGGCTGAATTGTTTTAGTTCTGTTTCACATCATTTATTAGACTTAGGATAACTTCATACTTTTTTTGGTGAGTGATCCTGGCAGTAATGATGCACTATGTAGTGTCTTTCTCCATTTATTCTGTATTTTGTAAGCTACAATATGTATTGTGTGTATCCTTATATATGTCTTCTCTCCTCCCCAATCAGTACTCTTTGCTAATTTAGCAAGAGCACCAACTCTGTTGCCTAGTCAAAGAAGTGAAAATCAGTTGAAACTAGCATACAAAATGCTGTCTGATTGTCACAGGTATGTTTACTTATTCTCCTTCATTCCATTAGTTGGACATGTCTTAATATTTTATTGCCAGCCTTTTTTTACTGCTGCAGATATGGAATGAACACTGCAAACTGTCGAGCTAGATCACTCGTTGAGTACTTTGGGGAGCACTTCAGTCACGAGAAGTGCTACTTGTACATTGCTCATCCTTTTCTGCTTTATTTGTAGAATATGCTCTCATGAATTATGGTCTATTGAGCAGCTACATCATGCTGAAAATTAGGTTGATGGTAGTTTTAGCTCCTTAGGCAGATCAACCTGATAAAGTATGACTTATCATTCCATTTCATGAAATCCTGTCTTTGCTGATTTTGGTACGTCACATAGGATTCAGAGAAGTCGACAAAAAATAGGATTTATAGAAGATAGTTAATTCTTTGAGCTCCCTTCTATGATATCAAATGATTACTTTTCAAGAGTATGGAGTATCTATCATTGTAGGTGCGATGTGTGCATTAAAGGACCTTCTGAGATGCTGGATGTGAGGGAAGAGGCTGATATTTTCATGCAGGTTCTCGCTGCTCACAAGGTTAGTTCATAGAACCGTGAGATATCAGGAGTTCATATCTGGTTAATCTTCACAATGTTTTGTGTTCAAGGGCTCCAGTCCTATACTTTGTTGGAGACATGACAATATCAGCACCAGACTATTTCTTCTCATTGTAGATGAAATGTAATGGCGCCATATTATTTCTTCTCACTGTATGAGATGTTCCACAAACATCATAGTGGAGGATAGAAGGTCCTTTCTGTCATTTTGAACTTGAAAGATATGCTTTAGATTGTTTAGAGAGATGGGCATTTTTAATTCGTTCGGAGGAAAGATGAAAGGGCAAAAGATAGTTTTATTTGGTATTCTCAGACCATTACACAATGATAAAGGAAAAGCAAGAGGTTTTTTAGGCAGTAGGACCCTTCTTATTTTGATTGAGTGAAGTTGCGCATTATAGATGGAATTGGCATTAGTAAATGCTGTTGCTGCTAAGAATCTTCATTGTTTTCTGATGGTTTACATGAAAATTAGCAAGGGATGTATCGTACAGTGACATATGGTGATAGGTAATGTCTAAGTCCCTGCGATGCAGAAACAATATGCTTTGTCTTGGGGAAACAGTGGATACATTGCTGACTCATATGATGATGATATAACAAGTCGTGACGTCAAACGAAGACAGAATGTTGAGAAGCTATATCTCAAGCTCTTGGTCAGTAAAATCAGGGAGCAGGTACTCTCTCTCTCTCTCTCTCTCTTTCTTGCGCGCCGTACCTACCCCCCCACCACCAAAAAAAAAAAAAAAAAACTACAAGTAGCTGCCTCCTCGAGGGAGAGGCAGTTCAAATATAGCGTCTTCTTCCTGGCAATTCGTCTGTTCATTCTCCTTTCTCCTCCTGGTATCGAAAGGGAGAGCATATTCTCAGATATGGTGGACAAATGCTTCACTGCTTGTCAGGTTCTCTTTGTTAGCTTGCTGTTGCCAGTGCTAAAATGTGACACTTGAAAGGGTAAAAAGGCTTGGAAAAAAAATGGTGAAAAAGAACAGTGTACAAATATGTTCAATGATGAGTCGCTTTTCTCTGATGTGTATAGCATTGATCCATGTATATCCTTTATGCCAGCTGTTACCTGATGTGCTGATGTTCCCCCTGCAGTCTCCTAAATACATGGCAACTGACATGTTATGGTGGCAAGGTCTTGCTCGAGTTATGGAAAGTAAAGGATACATCCAAGAGGGTGATGAGAAGGTATGCACTCATTTAATGAATTAAACTAAACATTTTGTTGGAAAATATACAGACATGAGTAAATTTTGTCTTGCCATCATCTGATAAGTGGATAACACGGACTTCAAGGACATTATTTTTAGGGATGGCCCTGCATAATCTCTCGGTACACTTAGCGTTGGTTCAAAGCTCTCAGTTTACCTAAGGAAACACTCGCATGGTCGTCTAGTTCCATTGCTTTTGCACACATTCAGAATGCGCATTCGATTGAAGGTACATATCTGCATCATCATGGGCTCCTTAGTAATTCAGGACTTCCTTTTAGCAGGCTCATGTTCAGATAAAATATCCTGAGCTAACAGAACGAGGATGGGATTTTGTGCAATCACAAAGAGAGGAAAGCTTGTACGTATTTCCTGAAGCTGATATGCTTCTCTCGGGGAGAAAACGGAGATCATTTTCCACTTTTTCTGAATGGGGTAAGGGCTGGGCTGATCCTGAGATACGTCGCCAGCGGTTGGAGAGGAGGCGATCAAACAGGAGGCCAAGAGAAAGGAAATCAAAAGGTTTTAAGGCAAGTCAGAAAACTGTTCGAGGAAGGCTAGCTAAATTATTAAAACTAAAATCAAGGTGAGGCGATTGTTTTGGGCAGGAACTTGCCCAAGTGTTTGGTTTTTTCTGTAATTACAGAATTAGGCACTGACATACATAAATTCATTGAAATGTATATTTTTCGCGAAACAGCTTTTGAATGCATATGCTTCTGCTTCAAATAGATCTTTTAGATTAGAAACTACTTTTTCTTTTTCTTTTTTAATCCACAAAATTAGAAACTACTTTCATAGCAGATAATTACACGATGGAACGTAAATGTTGTGCTGGATGCTGGGAGTCGTGCCTCATTGGTCATTTTTTGAGCTGGTTTGTTGCAGTGAAATGCATTTCGTGTCGATGCATTGATCACCTTCTTGAGTGTTAAGGGGGAGAAGTGTTAAAAAAGTCATAAATATTTTGCATTTGTGCCAATTTAGTCATAAATTTTTTTTTGTGCCAATTTAGTCATAAACATTTTTGCGTTGTGCCAATTCAGTCATTTCCAGCTAATTTTGGCCGGATTTTGCTGGTTAGACGCCACCACCGACGCTGGGTCTAATCGGCGCGACGTAGATAACTTTTAATAATATTTTAATTTTTCTAATTTTCTTTTTATTTTTCTTTTTCGTTTTCTTTTTTTTTCCTTCCCCTCCTCCTTCCTCTTGTCGGTCGTCGGGCCTTAGCAATCGACCGGGCGACGGCGGTGAGGTCGACCTCGACCTCGCCACCACCTCACCAGTGGTCGTGAGGGCCACCTCGTGCGGGGCGGTGAGGCTCGCCCATGGTTGGCGAGGCCGCCCTCAAGGCCTAGGCGATGAGGGTCGAGCCTCACCCATGGTCGGTGAGGCTCGACCCCTCCAGATCCGACGAGGGCCAGCCTCGCTAGCTCGGTGCGAGGCCGCTCTCGCGGCTTGGGCGGCCTCGAGCTAGTTTCTCGCCGCCCAGCGCGAGGTCGCCCTCGTGGCCACTGGCGAGGTGGCCGGCGACGCTTTGGCTGGTCGTCGGCGACCAACTAGAGGGAGGAGGAGGAGAAGGAAAAAAGAAAAAGAAAAAAATTCAAAAATTCAAAAATTATTAAAAGTTGTCTACGTCGGCTAATCGTGCCACGTTAATTGATCGGCATCTAAGATCTACAAGAAAATCGTAGACCAAAATTGGCCGGAAAGGACTGAATTGGCACAACATAAAAAAGTTTAGGATTAAATTGGTATACAAAAAGTTTATGACTAAATTGACACAAATACAAAGGATTTAGGACTTTTTTTACGCTTCTCCTAGTCTTAAGGCGTTGCCAAATATGGAATCCTGTGGTCCAGGAGCAAACTGGAATCCTGTGGTCCAGGAGCAAACAACGGATTCCGTAATGTGTTAAAGTAACTCTTCGCCTTTAATAAAACTTCGAAAAGTAAACTGTAGGATTCGATTCCGCTTCACCTTCGACTCCCCAATAAAGCAGTAGGTTTCCTCCGTCACTCAAAGCTCGTCGTTGGCCGTCATTATCTTGAGAGCATGGAGGTTTGCAGTCAATAAAAAAAGGGGTAAAAAAAAGGAAAAAGAAAGAAAAGAAAGACAATTGTCGTTATCTTGTGAGCATAGAATTTTGCAGTCAAGAAAAAGGGAAAAAGAATAAAAGAAAAAAAAGACTATTGTCGTCCTCGACCTTCTCATTTAATCACTTTACCGATTTTGCATTACGACTAGATAGATTTTTCGATTATCATGATTTCAATTGCTGGTACTAATAGTGAGGGATGCTACCATATAAACACACTGCAGATTTTTGCTTCCTATTGGAAGACCCATGATCCGTGTATATAGTCGAAAGCAACTAATCTGATATGATCATTATTTTCGTTCGCTTGCCACTGATTCGACATGATTGTTATAGCATGCGACGTCAATTAAAATTCATATATATGTGTACCACAACATCAAAGCGCATCTAGTGTAGTGGTATCATAGTACCCTCCCACGGTACTGACCGGGGTTCGATTCCCCGGATGCGCACGGTTTCTAGATTAGGTTTTTCTTATTTTTGTCGTTTAGGACTCTCTCTCTCCCCCTGTTTGTCCTTTTGGTTGAAGGTGTAGCTTCTTCCAAATGATTTCGAAGTAAAATTTTCAGTCTGCTATATGGAGAGAGGTCGGCTCCAATGTCTGAGGGCAAAACGGAAGATTTTTCAAACTGTGGTGGATCTAGAATCTTTTTTTTTTTTAATGGGGGCAAGATTTGGTCAAACATGAGTGCCTTGGCAATTCGTGTAGTGTAATCACATTTATAGAATTGCAATTTGTAGGCTTCGTTTGCCTATAGCAATTGCATGTTCATGGTTCTAGAACTGTTTATTCAGCTTTATCTATTTATGGGGGGCAAGCTGAGTTTATATATTTACTACTGACTTGTGATTTTCCTCTTTTGGGAAATTTCAAGGGGGGTAAAAGTTATTTTTTGGCACATTGTAGGAAACACTATAAAGTGAAATAAACTCTCAAAGGGACCTAAATTCTGAGAAGAAAATTAATGAGCTGTCTAATTCACAAACAGTTGGCTGCTTCCTAACAGTCACATGTTGCTTCTCGTAGTTGTTAGGGAAGTAACATAAGATGCACGTTCTCGCTCTGTCGCCATTTGACCAGTATGAACCGTGTGTCGTTGCTCCATCAATGCTGCTTCTTTTCTAAGAAAATGGATGAATCCCATTCTATATAAGCAAGTGTCAATTTTTTGTAGGACAATGGAACCGGGCGGTGCATATTTTATTCGCAAATGAAACCTGCAAGTCATTATCTTTTATATCTAAACGATAACCTCACCAAACTAGAAGCTGCATTTAGTCAAGGACTCTGACTTCAAAGCAACAGCTTAAGATCGTTTCTTTGCAGGATCCGATCATTCGCTGGAGACATCCACTGAATCTGGGTTATCACTTGATCTCTGCTCAGGAGCTTCCTACGGGTGAGTTTCCTTCTGCTTCTCCTCTCAGCACGTTGCTCTGTTCCAATGCGTGCCTGCGAAAATTTTTACTTCTGGAGGGATGTCTATAGCAAATTTTGGCTTTCGAGTATCAATAGCAGAGAAAATTCTCTCTCTTTTATCTCATTTTGGCCCCTTGAATCTTGATGCTGCAGATGGCGGGAATTGCTGTTGCTGGTACTCGTTTATTTCCTGGATATTCTAGCAGTAAGTACCTTGGTCTACTTCATGCAGATGCTTCTGTTATGTGTTGGTCCATCTATGTTTAATATGTTGCGATTCAGTCTGTTTGCCTAGAAACACAATGTTTATGCAGAGCACATTCCCAGGTTAAAGCTCCCATTTTTGCAGTTAAGGACATCTTTTTGCGTGCCTTTGTATTAATTAGAAGCACAAGAGTTCGTTGGATATGATGCACTTTAGAATGTTCTAGGCCGTACCTGGCAGAGTCCGTGCGACCGACACTCCTTTTAAATAGAGATGTTAATGGGATTGCGTCCAACTGATGAATGTAGGTTTGATAATTCCAGATCCTATGGCTACGTGAATCTCACAAGCGACCCATTAGATCTAAAGGTCGAAATGTATTGTCTTGCATAAGTTGGATTTGTATTAAGGATTTTGGAGTGGGTAGCACATCCCCGAGTCAAGTTATGGTTCATTCGTATTTGTAGTCGACAGTGACTTAATAAGCTACCGTGTTTGATTTGAGTGCCAGAACCAAAGCTATCAGTCTCGATTCCGGCCCAACTGCATAAAGAATTCACGCCAGCTCTCCCGGCATTTATTTCCTTGAATCGGCGGCGACTTGGTTTGTCTCCTTTTGAATTTCATCAGAAGCAATGTTTAACCCCACTTTCCCTTTGTCATCCTGTGTCCCTTTTTTATTTTGCAACCTGCAGAAGTACTTCCCTCCAAGTCTCTTCAAACTAGTTTGATTAGGTGTTATGATACAAACAAGGCAGGTTCTGCTAAATCTGAAGAAAATGCAACACCAAATAAGGGATATTTTCGCAGTATAATTGCTGAAGCCGCTGCTGAGATCACTCCTGCAGTTGTTCATTTATATGCTCAACAAGGGCAAGGTATGCCATGTGACCGTTCTCTTATCAAGACTTTTAGGCTGAAAATCTTCTGTTCCTTGTTTTTTTGCGCTAATCTGAACAGTCTCTCTTTACCTCCAGGTGAGAAATTCGGTTCTGGAGCTGTAATTCATGAGGATGGCTACATTTTGACATGCTCTCATCTTTTCTTCGACAAAACCAACATGATACGTTCATCTAATGGGGAGGTTGGTGCTTGAAGATGTCCCTTGCTGTCCAAATTTAGTGGCTTAAGTTCACTTTTTTTTTTCTTCTAGACCACAATATCTTGGAACTAACGACTTTATCTTGAACTTGATGTAGACATGTAAACTTCACATGTAGCTAAGAATCAGAAAGAGCACCACTTTGTCAGATACTTAGCCTTCGACTTTGCTCAATATATTGTCATTCTATTCTCTGCATATAAGCATGTAACTAAAGGCATAAAAAACATTGCCTCTGCCAGTATCTGCATGATTGGTGGAGTTTTGCATGCCCAAATTGCTTCCTTGGCCCGATGAAGTGCCATAATTTTCATTTTCTTTTACCAGTATTGTTTCTGAGGCCCCTTCCGTGACTCGGGTTATATTCTCTTTTGTTCTTGAACGTAATTCTGCTGACAAATTGAAAAAAGAAAAGAAAAAAGAAAAAGAAAAAGAAAGAAACCTAGTTGTGTTGGAAATTCCAAAACCAGAAGCTTAAACCATTACATGGATGGTGACTCCTTGTATTTAAGGGTCAGATAAAGATTGTGGATGCTCCTGTTTTCTAGACAAAACTCATAGGTTTAATCATGGATGGTCCTGGGCTCTTGGCTTACAGAAAGAATGTCGCAGGTTCTCGTACGTTTGCAAAAACCCAAGGAAGATGTTGTAGGCCAAGAATCCAAGAAAGATGTTGTAGGCCAAGTTGTTGATGCTTACGTTGATCTTGACATTGCCATCATAAAGATCGATCCCCAAATTTCTTCTCTTTCAACAGCAAAAGTTGGTTCATCTAGTAAGCTTCGTCCTGGAGACTGGGCAATAGCCATGGGCAGTCCACTTTGCCTTCCAAGCACTATTACACTCGGGATTTTCAGGTCATTCATCTCGTACTACCAATTGATCAAGCCATTAACTTTTGTCCTAGTCATTGCTTTCCTTAGTTAATTGTATTAGCACAAAGTGTGGATGTATAATTATTACATAAAGTAACACTTCCTTCCCTCTTCTTTTGCATAATATAGCCATGTTTGTCGGACGAGCAAAGACATGAATGATGGAGGAATGCACGTAGAGTATCTACAGACAGATTGTTCAATCAATCCAGTAAGATGCAACAATTCCTGCGTTTGCCTGCCTGCCTGTGATTGGTTTGTGATTCCTTTTGCTGTTGCATTCACATATCCGATGATAGTAATATTAGACGAGTCTCTGTGTATTAGCTGCTATATCAGTATACAAGTTCTGCTCAAACTCCTAGATATGTGTTACATTAATGTGGGAAGAATAGGAATTATAATGCCAATTAGTTTTATGGGGAAAGTAAGTCTAGCTAACAGAGAGGTGCGATGCTGCTTGAGACTCTCTAGAAGCGTGAGAAAAGGAAATAGAGGGATTGTGTATCTCATCATTAGTGTGCCAACTATCTGTGAAATGTTGGCCGCGACCTATTATCCCATAAATGTTTATGATGAAGAATTGTAGATTGTACCTAATACAGTCTAAGTGTATAGACGTCACGGACTGCGTTGGTGGTAAATTCGAGTGCATGCACTTCTCTGTCCAACTTAAGTTAGCTCTTTTGGCATAACTGTGGTATGCTCCTTAACTTGACGATTAGTTGCTGTCTTTCCTTTGTTTGTGAAGGGAAATTCTGGGGGCCCTCTTTGCAATGTTGATGGAGAAGTAGTTGGTGTCAGTGTAGAGACATTGGATCTTCAGAAAGCATCTGGAGTGAGCTTTGCTGTACCAGTTGATTTTATTTCAGCAATCATAAAGCCCTTCCAGAATTTTCAGTAAGTTCTATTTTGGTGCCTCAAACCTGCTTGATATGTAAACTATTGTTATATCGGTATGACAATCAATTGTTTCCTATCCTGTTTTATGTAATATAACAGGTGATTGATTTTAAAGCAGTTGTTTCATTGATATTCTGATGTGCATGTTGTTCTTGAGCAATCGGTTCCTTTCTGTTGCATTTCTCTGCGATAACTCCAGATGTTGGGTAGGAAAGAAATAGTTCGATGACGTTTGTAGTTTAAACTTGCAAAAATTTCTCCTGTCATTGATCAGTAACTAAAATGGTCTTGTCAAAGTCTTTTCAAATATTGATTTTCCGAACTGATGTCCTAATATGAATCATTTGAGTAACGTCTTTCTGAGAGAGTTTAGGATTTTTCGAGCATATGATCTTTACCTATGTAACAGATAGTAACTTGTGGCAGGAGTCCTTTAAGACCCGATTTTGGATGGGTTGTGCGGAACTTCAGTAAGAACTCTGAAGCACTTGAAAAATATTACAGCAAATTTCGCAATGCAAATGAAGGTGTCTTTGTACAAAGGGTGCGTCTTTTTTTCATCTTGCTTCTCTTCCATCCTCTCTATTTCCTCATGAAACATATTATTTTAAATTAAGAGTAAGTGTACTGAAATTCTAAAACTTGTTATGAAAATGAAATTGAGTTTTAAAACTTTCAAAAAGTACAATTAAGTTATAAAACTTGTCAAGTTGATGTAATCAAGTTCTCTTATTAACAATAGAAAACTAACTAGTTTTAGTACTTGCTTACCCTAACTTGACAAGTGTTAGGACTTAATTACACTAATTTAATAAATTTTAAGATTTGATTGCACCTTTTGAAAGGTTTAGGACTCAACTGTACTTTCATGATCAGTTTTAGGACTTCCGGTATACTTATCTTGTTAAATCATTCATGAAATTGTTTGGAGGAATTGTTCCACCTAATAAGCCAACATCACTTGTTGACTATGCTACG
The DNA here is from genome assembly GCA_014182365.1 of Eucalyptus tenuipes. Classification (NCBI taxonomy): domain Eukaryota; kingdom Viridiplantae; phylum Streptophyta; class Magnoliopsida; order Myrtales; family Myrtaceae; genus Eucalyptus; species Eucalyptus tenuipes. The sequence goes on along the minus strand of CM024544.1, from coordinate 39,979,993 downwards.
ATAAGAATCATACCGAATAAACAACAGTAAGGCCATTCTGGTGCTGCCATTTTTTTGTGGAAGCACCCTAAAGAAAGCTCTCTTTGGGAGACAACTTATGTTGCATGCTTTGAAGTAATCATTTGACTAGTGAAAGTCTCGATCCACGCTTCCATGACAATGAACTTGCATCATGTGTACCAAAGGAAATTTGCAATGTAATGTCATTTTATAATTTGCAATGTAATGTCATTTTATTCTCATAATGCTGTTCAAGCTTGTCTTTGAGACAATTGCATGCTTCTTATTTGTTAATATTGCCGGTATTCTCATCTTCATCAGGTAATAAAAGGATCCCCTGCTTTTCGTGCTGGCATTCAAGCCTGTGATGTCGTAATGGAGTTTAATGGAAAAAGAGTTCGAGACATAACAGAGGTAAAAGCTTTCTTGATCTAGCAAAGCATCAATGTTGGTTCAGAAGTTTACTTTGGTGCATTGAGCAAACAATCAATGGAGCCCAGGAATCATTATCAAAGTTACCATGGAAGTACATGACGCATTCGTTGGAATGAATTGAACTTGCTTTACTTGACGTCGGCCTATTCTTGACGGGAAATGAGAAAGGCTTTAAAGGCTTGTCACTCTCTACATGAACTGTGCTCAACAATAGTTTCAAGATGAGGAGTATTGGATGGTATATAAAATGGAAGAAAAGAAGATAAATTACAGATTAGGGATGGATGCAGAACAAACAAATAAAGTTGTTCACTTACAGTTTGCGATGGCAGCTCAACTTCAGCTCTCTGACTTATGATTATTGAAAACGAGAACTAAAGTGCTTGATATACCAACTTGATGCAGATGATGAATGCTATGGGGGAAAGATCTGGAAAACCTGTTGAGGTGCTTGTGAAGAGAGCCAGGGATGGCAGGGATGCTTCGGTTCGTCTGACCATAACTTTCCAGGAGAAAGCTGTCGCAAGATTGTAGGAAATCGGAGGCCTCGACTTTGATGTCGACTTTGCTAGATGCATTGTTATTTGCAGTACAATAAAAGTCCAAGCGATCTGTTACCTTGGATCCTTGATTTCATGGGGGGACAATAACGTGGCATGTATCATGTCATGAAAGAACATTGACCTGGTGAGGAGAATAAAATGGGTGACTATTTTGGTTGCAAGTGATTCAGTACCATGTCAATGCGTCGGAAATCGAAAATTCAATCTAGCTCCCATGTACCGAAAATAGAACCAAAATTCGCTGGACGAGAACCTCGTACAGCTACTTCGAACATGTTTGGCTGGTGTAATGCGCGAAGCGCATTCTGATAACGTTAGATTGAAAACCGAGGTGATTCAAATAGTCGTTTTATACATCAGCCTTGCCAAATGAGGCTGAAATTACTCGAGATAACACCGAGGAAATGAAAATCCCAACTCAACCCCAAGATTGGCATAACTTGTTATTTTCTAAATCTTAAATTCTCAGTTCGTGGGGAAGGCGAGTTTGCATTTCCAACCATTTCTATCTTGAGCGTTTTAAGGAGGTTTTAGCATGTCACCGTTAACAAGATTAGGATATTTACTAATCTTCCCTAGTGGAACAGGTCTTGGGGGCAAAATCTCCGTTGGGCCATTGCCTTGCTTTCGGGCAAGGAGTTTTATGAGTGTGTTGCCCGCTTTTCTTTTGGTGCACTTTGCCATATCATTTGGAAGAATATGAATAATATTCTCTTTAGGGGGGAGCCGCTTTCTGTTTCGGCCATTAAGAAGCATCTTCTCAAAGTCGTCAAAGACAAGACTGTCACCTTTAGAGATGTGGAGGACTCCATTAGAAATAGAAGGCTGCAACGTTCTTGGGATATTGACCCCACTATCTTCTCTTCTAGAGAGCTCCATACGTCTGTCTAGGTTACGGTTGGTTGCTCTTGACTGGCGGTTGTTCGTGCCATCTAGTGGTCTCTTTGTTTGTGTGTTCTTGTTGTAGCCGCTTGGCTTTTCTCTCGGCTTCCTTTCACTCATAATGAGTCTGTTCATCTTGAGTGCAAGTTTTTGAAGCCGGTTGGTTGTACAGTTTGGCATTTCCCCAATATATTGCTTACTTTTATCAAAAAAAAAGAAAAAGAAAAAAAAAAGATTAGGATATTTACTTAATTATGCATATGGGCTTTGCTAGCATAACGGTCCATGGGCACTATGAAAATAACAATCTATTGTGAGCTATAAATTCTTGAAAAAATGGGTTCTACAATAATTTATAATTGTTTGTCATTTAATTTTTTGTGATCCAGAATATACTGTTATTCTCGCAGTATATTAAAGAGTGTCATACAATCATTTCTCTTATGCATATATCTCATTTGATGGTACATCTTTTTGATTGATTATATATGATATTATGTTTATATTATTTCACTAAATAGTTATAAATAAGCCTGTAAATAGTTTCATATACCATATATCAATTTATATTGATATATACAAAAATTCTTTAATTCTTATCTTCTGCATCATTATCTTTTTCAACTTGGTATCATTATCTTCCACATCATTATTTTTCACAAAGATGGCTTTCTTTCGATGCCGGTTGCACAAGCTACATCATTTAGTAACTATTTCCCAAGCATGCTATATAGGCCGCTCGATACTTTGACACTAGCCATAGAGGTCATGTTGTTCAATTACTATTTCGCAAGCCAGTTGCATCGACCGCTTGCTCCTTCATATGACTTCATGATTATGCTCCTTACATATTATCATGTGATTATCATATTTAAAATCGACATCTTTGAAATGCTGACATAGAATTTTGAAATTAAATAGAGATTGTAGTTCGTGAAAACCTGAGCTGGCATATCAACTCTTGCTTCGAATTTGATTTGAAACTGAATCTTTTGTTCAGCATTTCACTCACTTTATAACCATTATCCAGTCCATGAAAAAAAAAGAATTTCATTCATGTTCATTAATCGACTTTGAAAGTGATATCGAAGGCAAGCTAGCATTGCGATTGAAGCTTCAACGGCACGGTTTTAGCCTTTTGGAGAGTGGTTTGAGTCTTTCGCCCTTTGCTAATGGATCCTGTCGGATCTTGAGTCTTTCTTCAAGCACGTGACAGAGAAAGAACTATAATATTTTGAGGAATAGATGGCGACTAGGTAACAACTAATATATTCAAAAGCCAACTAATCATCCCTTTTTGTTGTTGTTTAGTGGTGGCTAATCCAATGTGATTATCATAGAGGCTTGTGATATCTGATTTTCTGGTTTAAACCAGAAAAAAAAAAATGAAAAATAGACAAGAACTGTTGAAGAGCACCACCTTTCTCTCCTCTTTCCCACACATTTTCTAGATTTTTCTAGCAATTGCTGCAAGACTTTAGGCAGTTTTTGATAGCTAGAACTTTGTGGCTATAGATCTGTCCCAACATGAAAAATAGAAGCAAAAATCCCACTTGTGCCGGAGATCATTTGTTAGATAGTCAGTGGATAAAGGTTAGAACTAGCCACCACCGCACTGGGTGGCGTTGCTGGCTTCGGGCCTTCTTCCCCTCACGAAGGGGAGAGGTTCGAATCCCAGGGGCGTCGTAGGTGGACTTACCCGTTCCACGGGGTGGTGGGTTCCTCCGTGGGGCCTTAGGTTCTTCCCGCCGGCTGCCGGCTTTCGGGGTTTCCTGAGTCATAAAAAAAAAAAAAAAAAAAAAAGGTTAGAACTAGCCTAGCCTCCTCCGCTTGTGTATACGCCCAAAAAACAAAAGCATAGAGTGTTGCAGTGGGTGGCTTGCGAGCGTAGTAAGTGTCAGTGAGTGTTAGAGTGTGAGTGGTGAGAAGAGTTAGAAATAAAATATTGCGAAGTAGGTGTGGAGAGTTTACTTGCTTCTGTAATATTATTAATAAAGAAGTGTCTATTTCACTTGGGCAATCATTTGCTTCTCTACAAGTGGAGTGGCAGCTATGAAATTCCAAAAATAACAAGTTGCCAAACAACATGAAATTGCATCTGGTGCGGTGCAATGGCATCATAGTACCCTCTCGCTGCCTCTCTCCCTCCTTCTCTTGTCTTCATGAAGTGTAATTACACTAAAAAAAATTATCGAATGACAGTCTTTAATTTATTGTGAGAATAACGGTCTATTTTGCATCACAAAAAATTAAATCACAAATAATTATGAATTATTATGGGATTCACTTTTCTAAGAATTTGTCATTTGCAAGAAGATATTATCTTTACAATAACTTAAAGATTGTTATGTCAATAAAATCCTTACATTTAAATATATTTTTAAAAGATTAGTATCTTGTAGGAAACACCAAAAATCGAAACATACTCTCAAAGGGACCCATTAACATAGTTTTCTTAAACTCCGAGAAGGGAATTAATCTGCTGTCCTGCTCTTGCTCAGAAATAGTTATCTGCTTCCTGACGGTCACGTGTGCTTCTTATTATTGGTAGGGAAAGAATATAACGCGCATGTGCTCGCTCTGTCACTATTTAACCAGTGTGCATCGTCTTATTGCTACATAAATGCTACTTCTTTCCTAAGAAATGGTGAATCACACGCTTCATGGAAACCATCTCTTTTTTGTAGTTTATGGATGAAAATCCAAGACTCCCAACGTTGCTCTGTCACTAATTAACCACCAAGTGTCAATTTTTTTAGGACAATTGGGTGGCAGCCGGGCAATTTGATTCGGGAAAGCGAAATTCATTTGCAAACGAAACCTGGGAGTCATTTTCTTTATTTACATACGAAAACCCCCACAAATAACTAGCATTTAATCAAGGACTTGGACTTAGTAGTCAATTAAGGTTTTTTTTTTTGGTAGGATCAGAAGCTGTATTTAGGTGCGAAATCATTCGATGGAGACGCCAACAGAATTTGGGTATCACTTGGTCTCTGCTTTGGAGCTTTCTACAGGTAATTTTGCTTCTGCTTCTCCTGTCAGCACATAGCTCTCTTTCCCAAGCGTGCCAGCAAAATTTTTTACTGCTGAGGGGAAGCTTAGAGCAATTTTGGATTTCAAGTATCAATAGCAGAGACAATTTTCCGTTCTTTCTTCTTTTTGACTGCGTAAATTTTGATGGTACAGATGGCGGGAATCGCTGTTGCTCGCTCTGGTCTGTTTCATGCAAATGCTAGCAGTAAGTACCTTGGTCTATTTCATGCCAGTGCTTCCGTTATATATTGGTAAATCTATGCTTAATATGACGCAATTCGGCCTGTTTGCCTAGAAACAGGAAGTATATGTAGTGCACCTTTTAGGGTTGAAGTTCTAATTTTTGCGGTTTAGAGCGTCTTTTGCGTATAGTTGCATTAAGGACAAGCTCAAGAGTTCGTCGGATATGGTGTTCCCTTTAGAGTGCTTGTAGGCCATAGCCGACGAACCCTAAGGTGACTGCTCTAGAGATGTTAGTGTTACTACATGCATCCGGTGAACATAGGTTGAATAGTTCCATATCCTAAGGCTAGGTGAATCTCACGAGACACCCGTTATATCTAATGGCCGAAACATATTTTCTTGCTTACATTGGATTCGTAGTAAGGATTTTGGGGTAGGTAGCAGATTGCTTAATCAATTGAGCTAATTTCCTAAAATAAATTCAAACTTTAGGTCTTATTCCAATTCTATCCTGAACTTTTTTCTTTATCTTAAATTATATCACAAACTTTCACTCTAATTCCAAATCTGCTCTACTTCAAAGAATTGCCATGGATATTTTTGAAATTATCAGTATCAGGAGACCACTATTGTTCCATACGAAAATAAGGTTGTTGGTGAAAACATATATTATGATAATGAGCCTCGAACTAGCCTTAATACTGACAATTTTAAAGAAACTCGTGGAATTTTTGGACATGGAGAAGATTTGAGACTAGAGTGAAATTTTGTAATTTTTTCCAGACAAAAAAAATTCTGGGAGAAAATTGGGGTTCGACCTAAAGTTGGGTTAAGGAATCAAGCCCAAGTAAATTTAAAGTTTTAATATAGTTGTAGTTGAGACCGTTTCTAATTGAACTACCTTGTTTGATTTGAATAACAGAATCAAAGCCATTAGCCGCAAATACTGCCCAATTGCGTAAAGAATTCACGCCACCTCCCCCGGCATTTATTTCCTTGAATCAGCGGCGACACGGTTTGTCTCCTTTCTAATTTTATCAAAACCAATGTGTAACACCACTATTTTCCTCTGTCATCATATGTTCGTTTATTATTTATGCAACCTGCAGAAGTACTTCCGTCCCAGTCCCTTCAAACTAGTTGGATTAGGTGTTATGATACAAGTAAGGCAGCTTCTGCTAAATCTGAAGAAAATGCAAAACTGGCGTATTTTGGCAGAGATACAATTGCCCATGCTGCTGCTAAGACCGCTCCTGCAGTCGCTAGTCTATGTGCTCAAAATCGAGGGCAAAGTATGCCATGTGATCCTTCTCTTATTGAGTCGTCCTGGCTGAATATCTTTTGTTCCTTTTTTTTTTGGTACTAGTCTGAGAAGTTTTTCGTTATCTTGCTGATCAGATGTTGACGGGGAGATAGGTTCTGGAACTGCGATTCATAAGGATGGCTACATTTTAACATGTGCTCATGTTGTCTTCGACAAAACAAACGTGGTATATTCAGCCGATGGGCAGGTTGGTGTTTGAGGGTGTACTTTGCTGTCCGAACTCAGTGACCCAGGTTCAAGTTTTTCACTTTGTTTTTATCTCTACCACATGATCTTAATATAATGATATCATCTTGAACTTGATGTAGACGTCTAACCTACACATATAGTTAAGGATCGGAAAGAATTTTGTCAGATTAGAGCCTGTTTGGCAACTTGCCAAACGATAATTTTTGTTTTTTTGTTCCCGATAATAGATTTGAAACAGAATTCCGTTTGGTAAAATTTTTATTCCCTGGAACAAATTTCTATTTTTTTTGTTCCTAAAAATAGATTTGGAACAGAATCGAGAAGTAAAAAAAAGTTAATTTTTTTTTTTCGAGAACAATTCTAGAATCAAGCAACCTATTTTCTCTTGTCTTTTCTTTTTTCTTGTTCTTTTTCCCTCTTTCTTCTTCTTCATCTGCTGCCGCCGCCGTCGTTGCCGTCCGCCGTCCGTAGCCACATCCACCGATCGCCGACAATCGGTCTGGTGAGCCCATCCACCGGTGAGGCGAGCCTAGCCCCACCGAGCTCGCCCAGCGATCGATGGGGCTCGGTTGAGCCTCGCCCAATGGCCGGCAATGCTCCGGTGAGGTTGTCGGCTTGGCTGGTCATCCCAAGGCTGGCGACTGGCAACTTGAAGAAGAAGAAGAAAGAAAGAAAGGAAAAAAAGAAAAGAAGAAAAAAGATAAAAGATAAAATTATTTGAAAATTTAAAGAAAATAATTTGAAGTAGAAATTTTGAGAACGGTTTAAAATGTTTAGAAATTTTATTCCAAGAATTGAAATTTGAAATTGAAATTTTAGACAGTTATCAAACGGCTTAAAATGTTTAGAAATTATTCCCGAGAACAGAATAAAAAAGAATTATTTCTGATCAGAAATTGTTCCCGGAAACAAAAGCGTTACTAAACGCACCCTTAATTAGCCTTCGACTATGCTCAATATATTGTCATTCTATTTCTCTGCACACAAGCATGTAACTGAAGGCATGGAAAACATTGCTCCGCCAGTGTCTGCATATCGGTGGAGACTTGCATGCCCATATTGCTTCCTCGAATGTAACTCTAAAATGCCATAATTTTCATTTTCTTTTACCAGTATTATTTCTCAGACCCCTTTCTGTGACTTGGGTTATATTCTGTTTTTTCTCGAATATAACTATGCCGAAAAAAAAAAAAAAAAAAAAAACTAGTTGTGCTAGAAAGTCCAAAACCAGAGGCTTAAACTATTAGATGGACGGTGACTACTTGTATATAAGGCTCCGACAAAGATTGTGAATGCTTCTGTTTTCTAGACAAAACTCATGGATTTAATCATGGATAGTCATGGGCTCTTGGCTTACAGAAAGAATGTCGCAGGTTCTCGTACGTTTGCAAGAAGCCAATAAAGATGTTAAAGGCCAAGTTGTTGATGCTTATGTGGATCTTGACATTGCCATTATAAAGACTGAAAAAGCAACTTCTCCCCTTTCAACAGCAAAAGTTGGCTCATCTAGTAATCTTCGTCCAGGAGACTGGGCAATAGCCATGGGCTGTCCGCTTACCCTTCAACACACTGTAACGCTTGGGATTATCAGGTCATTCAACTTGTACTTATGATGTGACCAAGCAATTAATTTTTGTCGAAATCTTTGTTTTCCTTAGTTGATTGTATTAGCACAAAAGTGTGGATGTATAAGTTCAAAGTGACAGTTCCTTCCCTCTTCTTTTGCTTGATATAGCTGTGTTCATCGCACGGGCAATGAGTTGGGACTTGAAGGAATGATGGAGTATCTACAAACAGACTGTGCAATCAATCCAGTAAGATGGAACAATGCCTGTGTTTTCCTGCCTGTCTGAGATTGTTTTGTTTTTCCTTTTGCTGTTGCATTCACATATTCAGCATTAATGATACTAGACCAGACTCTGTGCATTAACTACTATACTGAGATACCAGTATTGGTCAATCTCCTAGAGCTGTGTTACATCAATGTGGAAAGAGCGGAAACTATAAAGGTAACTAGTTATATGGGTAAAGTCTGGCTGACGGAGAGGTGCGATGCCACTTGAGATTTTCTGGAAGCGCGAGAAATGAAAAGGGGGGATTGGATATCTCGTCATTAGTGGGCCACCCATACTTACGATACAGAATTGTAGACTCAGACATAACACAGTCTAATCAAATAGAGGTCTGTGACGGCATTGATGGTAAATTAACGTGCATGCATTTCTCTCTCCAACTTAAGCTAGCTCTTTTGGCATAACCACGGTATGCTCCCTAACTTGACACTGGTTGCCATCGTTTCTTTGTTTGTGAAGGGAAACTCTGGGGGTCCTCTTTGCAATGTTGATGGAGAAGTAATTGGTGTCAACGTTGAGAATGTGAAGCCGGACATAGCATCTGGAGTGAGCTTTGCTGTGCCGGTTGATCTTATTTCAGCTATCATAAAGCCCTTCCAGAATTTTCAGTAAGTTCTATTTTGGTGCCTTAAACCTGCTCGATATGTAAACTATTGTGATGAACTTTTCTATTGGTATAAGAATCAATTGTCTCCTATACTCTTTTTTTTTTTTGATAAAACAGGTGATTCATTTTAAAGCAAGTGTTTCATTATATTCTGATGTGCCTGCTGTTCTTGAGCAATCAGATTATTCTATTGCTTTCTTTGCGATAACTCCAGGTGTTGGGTGGAAAAGAAATAGTCCGACATGGTTTAAGCTTAAACAGTTACTTTCTTATCGTTGATCAGTAACTAAAATGGTCATGTCAAAGTCTTCTACAGTACTGTTTCTCCAAACTTATTTCCTTATATGAATTATTTGAGTATGTGTGCAAAGAATTTGTGATATTTCAAGCATATAATCTCTACCCGGGTAACAGATAGTAACTTGTGGCAGGAGGCTTGTACGGCCTGATTTCGGATGGATTATGCGGAACATCAGTGAGAAGAACTTCGAAGCACTTAAACAAAGTTACCCCACATTTCCTAATGCTAAAGATGGCGTCTTTGTACAAAAGGTGCATTTTGTTTATTCCTCCAGCAAATCTGGAAATCTTCTCCTTCTCTCCCCTTTTACACATGGCTACGGTCACTCTTTTGTTTGTTTAACTCGTCATCCTTACTCTTTTGTCCTCTCTATTGTCTCATGAAACATGCTTTTTGAACTTATTCATGGAAAAACCTTGTGTGGAGATAAAGTTCCATCCGATAAACCAACATCACTTGTCAACTGTGCTATGATAAGTATTGTGCTGTATATGCGACATTAATGCCACGCCGGTGCCACCAGTTCCTTGTGAAAGTACCCCAGAGAAAGCTTTCTGTACTTGTGTTGCATGCTTTCAAGTATCATTGCACTTAATAAAATGTCGATCCACAATATTGATCCGCACCTTTTATGACAATGAACTTGTATTTTGTGTACACATGGAAATCCGTAATCTAATGTCACTATATTCTCGTAATGTTGTTCAAGCTAGCCTTTTTAGACGATGCATTCTCCTTATTTGTCAAAATTGCCGGTTCCTTACATATTCTTATTTTCGTCAGGTATTTAAGGGATCCCCTGCTGATCATGCTGGCATTCAAACCGGTGATGTCATTGTGGGATTTAACGGAAAACAAGTTCGGAACATCAAAGAGGTAAAAGTTTTCTTGATCTAACAAGCATCAATTTTAGTTTTGAAAGTTGTTTACTAAGCGAATTCAGCAAATAATAAACAGAACTCTGGAATTTTTACCAAAGATCTTAAGAAGTGCATAGTGCATTCGTTGGAGTGAATTGCTTCAAAGGCCTGTCACTCTCTGCATGAACTGTGATCAACAATAGTTCCAAGATGAGGAATCTCGGATGGTATATAATGAAAGAAAAGAAGATAAATTACAGATTATCTATAAATGCAGAACAAACAAACAAAGCTGTTCACTATAAACTCAAGCTTTTACAGTTTGCGATGGCAGTTCAACTTCAGCTCTCTGACTTATGCAGTTAGTTATCCTTATTGAAAACGAGAACTAAAGCAATTGATTCACCAATTTGTTGCAGATGATGGATGCTAGAGGGGAGAAATATGGGGAACCTGTCATAGTAAATGTGAAGAGAGCCAGGGATGCTCCAGTTCCTCTGACCATAACTTTTGAGGAGAAAGATGTCGCTTAGATGTGCCGGAAATCCGAGGCCTCGACTTTGATCAAAGCACAGTTAATTGCAGTACAATAAAAGTCCAAGTGATCTGCTTCCTTGGATCCTTTATTTCATGAGAGGAAAATAATGTGTGTATATCATGCATGAAAGAACCTCGATCTCTTGAGTAGAGTAAATTGTGAATATTTTGTTTGCGAGTGATTCAATATTATGTCAATGTGTTGGAACTCTACAATTCAAGCCTCAGCTACCATCTACTGAAAATGGAACCGACATTCACTCGGTGAGGACCTCGTACAGCTACTTCAAACATGTTCAAACCACATTTGAAAACATCAACTTGAAACCCATGATGATTGGAAAACTCGTTTTATACATCGGTCTTGCCAAATGAGCCTGAAATCACTTGAGATAGCACCGAGGAAAAAGGAATCCTAACTTAACCGCAAGATTCGCAAAACGAGTCATTTCCAAAATCTTAGATCCTAAGTTCGTAGGGAAAGCGAGTTTGCATTTCCCGCCAATTCTACTGTGTGTTTCAAGGAGGTTTTAGCACGTGGCTTCTAATTCATTTACCTTCATATGACTTGGTAATGATTTCGTTCCTTACATAATATCATGTGATTATCATAACTTTATACTCCTCTCTGTCTAAGCTGACCGTTGGACATATCTTCTGGAGGATTATCTAGCTAATATACCCGTTGGCCTGGATGTTGCTTAGAAGATCTGATTATTTTAAGGTTGCAGAGAATGAAGCTTCTCGTAGATTCTACTGCCCACCCATAAATCGAGTACTTCAACTTGGAAAGAATGTATCGCCTCAAGTCTAACGTTCCAAGAAATCCAAATCTTCAAGAGATATTTTGGAAAACTTTCCTTTGGAACTCCTTTTATATAAGGCAAGGAATCCAAATTGCACTAGCCATTACACGAGTATATTTTCTCCTTCCTAACCGTTTGATAAAACATATATGGAAGGAAATAATTAAGCCACAACTTTGGTTCTAATTGATAACATTTGATCACACCTTATCAAACTTTCTCCGTGAAAAATACTTATCATCAGAATCAAAATCTTTATTTCGGATAAATTTTGTCAATTTTCAAAATTACTTTTAGGGAATGTTTTCTCAACAAAGACAAAGAATTTCACTCATTTTTTACATCTTCCTTTTGGCCCATTTTCAGTTTTGTTGTATGCCTAGTCCAACACTCCAGAATCCAGACACCAACTCCATTGCAGCACACGCCTGCGTACCTACCAATGGCGATGACGGGCCGTGAGGAAGCGAGGACACTAGATTAAGCAGCGACGAAGAGGGTTCCATGGTGGTTAACATGGCAGATATCAAGGAAGAAGATGAGTGAATCTGCAGTTCTATCAGTTTCTTACCTCGTTTTCTCATTTCCATTGTTCGGGTGATTGAACCTGCTGACTGAAATATTAAATTCATCTTTTGACTTTGAAAGTCAAATTGAAGGCAAGCTGGGATTGCCACTGAAACTTCAATGGCACGGTTTTAGCATTTTGGAGTGTGGTTTGAGTCTTTGACCCGTTGCTTTTGGATCCTGTTCTCGCTTCCCACGAGTTTGAGTCTTTCTTTAAGCACGCGACAGAGAAAGAACTACAGCACGGCTTGAGTCTTTGTTTTTTAGGATAAGATGGCTGACTTGGTAACAAATAATATATTTTAAAGCAACTAATCTAACATGATCCTTTTTCTTTTATTTAGTTGTGATTAATCCAATATGATCATCATAGAGACATCTGGTCCGGGATTTCCTAGTGTAAGTCGGGCAATATTCAGTTTATAAAATAAAAATAGACAAATCAACAAGAGTTGCATTTTGGTGTAGCCGGATCATAGTAGCCTACCCCCAATTTGTCATAAGTGCATCGAAAGTCCTAAAACTTATCACGAAAATATAACCGAGTTTTAAAATTTTCAAAAAATACAATCAAGTCATAAAATTTATCCAACTGATATAATCAAATCCTTTTGTTAACTCTATCTAACTTGACTAATAGAAAATGCCGACAAAACTTTTTTTTATTATTTTTCCTCTCCAAGGCTAAAAAATAAATTATAAAGGTAAAACGACATCATTTTTGGCCAAATTTGATTTTTTAACCCAAATTTATTTAAACTAAATTTTAAAAAAGCTATTTTAAAAAAAAAAATTAAGAAAAAGGGGGAAACTAGGCAAGGGCCCTCATGACTGTTACCCACTATGATGGCGGGGCGATGGTCAATGGGTGTCGCCGAGCACCGGCCAGTGGCCGGTAAATTTTGCTAACGACAAGGGCCGCCAGATTAAGCCAGCCCTTGCCTATAGTTAGTGAAGGTCGCCAGCCACTAGCCGAGGCCCATGAACCCCATTAGCCATCACCCCACCATCACTTGGCAAAGGTGGGCGGCAGTTGGCGTGGTGTTCCTTTTTTTTTCCCCTTTTTTTTTTAAATTAGGTTAAAAAAAAATCAAACTTGAACTAAAACAATGTTGTTTTAGCGCTATGCTTCATGCTTTAAAATTTAGTTAAAAAAATTAAACTTGAACCAAAACAATGTTGTCTTAGCATTATGCTTCATGCTTTAATTGCGTCAACACCACGTAGAAGAGAAAATAATAATAATAATAATAATAATAATAATAATAAAGCAACATCAACTTTTTCCGTTAGTCAAGTTAGACAGAGTTTACGGAATGACTTAATTGCACTTTTTGAAATAAATTTATTGCACTTTCTTAATAGATTTTAACATTTTTAGTACACTTAGCCCTAAATATTTTAAAAGTTTTGCGGTAAAAAGCGAAACGTACTCTCAAAGGACCCCATTGACTTCCTAACAGTCAATATTTCAGAGTCACCGAAATTCTGAGAAAAAAATTGATCAGCTGTCTCACTGAAATCTTGAGAAAAGAATTGATCTGCTTCTGACCAGTCACACGTGCTTCTTGGAGTTGTTAGGGAGGGAATATAATGTGCACGTTCTCGCTCTGCTACCATTTAATCTGTATGAATCGTCCCATTGCTCCATCAATGCTACTTACTTTTCTTAGAAACGGAGAATCAGACTCTACGGAAGCATTTTCTTTCGAAAATCCAATGGCGGTAAACTTTGCAAGACATTGAAAATGAAAGATCATACCTGTACCAGAGTTGACATTTGTATTGTATACACCAAGTGTCAATATTTTTAGGACAATTGAGTCATGGTGGTGCATTTTGATTCATTCGGGAACGTGATATTCATTTGCAGATGATACCTGCAAGTCATTTTCCTCGTATCTAGATGATAACCCCATCAAATAAAAGCATTTAATCAAGGACTTTGACTTCATAATCAACTATTTAAAGTTGTTTCTTTGCAGGATCAGAAGTATATAGGTGTGGAATGACTCGAAGGAGAAACAACTGAATCTGGGTATCACTTAATCTCTTCTCAGGAGATTTTTACAGGTAATTTTCTTTCTGCTTCTCCTCCCAGTGCGTGCCTGCAAAATTTTTACTGCTGGAGGGAAGTCGAGCAATTTTGGCTTTCAAGTTTCATTAGCAGAGCAAATTTTCATTCTTTTTGTTGTTTTTTGCCCACGTGAATTTTATGCTACAGATGGCGGGAATTGCTATTGCTGGTTCTTGTCTATTTCATGCATATGCTAGCAGTAAGTACTGTGGACTACGTCATGCAAATGCTTCTGTTATATGTTGGTGCATCTATGTTTAATATGTTGCAATTTGGTCTGTTTGCCCCAAACACGATGTGTATGTAGTGCACATTTCCAGGATAAAGTTCTCATTTTGCGGTTAATGACATCTTTTTGCGTATCTTTGCATTAAGTATAAGCACAAGAGTTCGTCAGATATGGTGCACTTTAGAGTGTTTTAAGCCATACCTGGCAACACCCGTGCGACAACCACTCCTTTTTAGGTAGAGAAGTTAAAGTTATTGCGGGCATCTGGTGAATGTAGGCTCATAATTCCAGATCCTAGGGCTAGGTGAATCTCATGAGTGACCCGTTAGATCTAAAGGTCGAATTGTATTGTTTCGCATATGTTGGATGCGTACTAAGGACATGGAGTGGTTAGCAGATCCCCTAGTCAATTTAAAGTTCTTGCGTAGCTGCATTTAAGAGCCTTTTTAATGAACTACCTTCTTTGATTTGAATGCCAGAATCAAGGCTATCAGTCTCGATTCCTGCCCAATTCCATAAAGAATTCACGCCACCTCTGCCTGCATTTATTTCCTTAAATCAGCAGCGACACAGTTTGTCTCTTTTTAATTTTATCAGAAGCAATGTTTAATACCACTGTGTTCCTTTGTCATCTCATCCTATGTTCCTTTTTCATTTTTTCAACCAGCAGAAGTACTTCCCTCCAAGTCTCTTCAAACTAGTTTGATTAGATGTTTTGATACAAATAAGGCAGCTTCTGCTGAATCTGAAGAAAATGAAAAACCAAATAAGGGGTATTTTTCCAGAGATACAATTGCTGATGCTGCAGCTAGGATTGCTCCCGCAGTTGCTAATCTATATGCTCAAAAAGTAGGGAGAGGTATGCCATGTGATCCATCTCTTGGGGAGTCGTTCTAACCAGAAATGTACTGTTACTTCTTCTTCTTCTTCTTTTTGCGTTAATCTGAATAGTCTCTCCTTATCTTGCCGATCAGAGGAAGAAGGGGAGATGGGTTCTGGAACTGTCATTCATGAGGATGGCTACATTTTAACATGTTCTCATCTTTTCTTCCACAAAACTGACGTGACATATGCAGCTGATGGGAAGGTTGGTGTTTGAGGATGTACTTTGCTGTCCAAATTTAGTGGCTCAACATCAAGTTTCTCACTTTGTTTTCTTCTCTACCATTGTTTTCTTCTCTATCACTTGAAATTGGAACTAATTATAATATCTTGAACTTACGTAGACATGTAAACTGCATATGCAGTAAAGAATAGAAAAGAATACCAATTTGTCAGATTAGTTAGCCTTCAACTCTGCTCAACAGATTGTCATTCCATTTCTCTGCACATAAGCATGAGACTGGGGGGCACGAAAAACATTGCTCCGCCAGTATCTGCAAAATTTGTGCACATATTGCTCCCTCAACCCAATATTGATGAGAATGTAACTCTGAAGTGCCATTTTTTTCAATTTCTTTTACCAGCACTAATTTTCAAGGCCCTTTCTGGGACCTGGGTCATATTGTGTTTTGTTCTTGAATGTAACCGAGCAGAAAAAATAAATAGTTGTGTTAGAAAGTCCAAAACCCAGAAGTTTAAGTAAATAAATGGAGGGTGACTGCTGGTATAAGAGGCTCAGACAAAGCAGTATTACACTTGATTCGGTACTAAAGATTGTGGATGCTTCCGATTTCTCGACAAAACTCACTGATTTAAGCATGGATGGTCCTGGGCTCTTAGCTTACAGAAAGAAAGTTGCAGGTTACTGTACATACACGACGTGGAGAAAGGCCATGTTGTTGATGCTTATGTTGATCTTGACATTGCCATTGTAAAGATTGATACCCCAAGTTCTGCCCTTTCAACAGCAAAAGTTGGCTCAAGTAGTAAGCTTCGTCCTGGAGAGTGGGCAATAGCCATGGGCTGTCCACTTTCCCTTCAACACACAGTTACGCTCGGGATTATCAGGTCATTCAGCTTGTACTTACAATTTGACCAAGCACTTAATTTTTGTCTGAGTCTTTGTTTTCCTTAGTTGATTGTATCAGCACAAAAGCGTGGATCTATAATTATTAGTTGAAGTGACAGTTCCTTCCCTCCTCTTGCTTAATATAGCTGTGTTCATCGCAAGAGCAATGAGTTGAAACGCGGAGGAATGGCCATGGAGTATCTACAGACAGACCGTGCAATCAATCCAGTAAGATGTAACGATGCTTGTGTTTGCCTGCCCGGCTGCCTGTGATTGGTTTGTGTTTCCTTTTGCTGTTGGATTCATATATTCAATGTTAGAAGTACTAGACGAGCCTCTGTGCATTGGGTGCTGCATCAGGATACCATTCTGGTGAAAGTAAGTCTAAATAATAGAGAGGTGTGATGCTACTTGAGACTCTCAAGAAGCGTGAGAAATGAAAAAGGGGGAATCTGTATCCTGTCATTATGTGGGCCATCTATTTGTGAATTGTTGGTCACCACCTTTCATCTCCTAGATGTTTTAAATCAGAATTGTAGACCGTAAATAACACGGGCTAATCCATAGAAGTCAGTGATAACATTCGTGATAAATTCACATGCCTGCACTTTCTGTCCAACTTAATCTAGGTCTTTTGACATAACTGTGGTATGCTCCTTGACAATAAGTTTCCTGCTTTTTTGTTGTTTTGAAGGGAAATTCTGGTGGTCCTCTTTGCAATGTTGATGGAGAATTAGTTGGTGTCAATGTTGAGACTATGAAGTCGGATAAAGCATCTGGAGTGAGCTTTGCTGTACCGGTTGACTTTATTTCAGCAATCATAAAGCCCTTCCAGAGTTGTCAGTACGTTCTATTTTGGTGCCTCATACCTGCTTGATATGTAGACTATTGTCGGGAACTTTTCTATTGGTATAATGATCAATCGTCTCCTATCCTCCTTTATATAATCAAAGAGGTGATTGATCTTAAAGCAAGTGTTTCATTGACGTTCCGATGTGCCTGTTATTCTTGAGCAGTCAGGTCGTTTCTATTCCATTTCTCTGCGAGAAATCCAGGTGTTGAGTGGAAAGAAATAACTTCAATGACCTCTGTAGTTTAAACTTAAACAATTCCTTTCATCATTGATCAGTTACTATAATGGCCTTGCCAAAGTCTTCTCCGGCATTCATTCTCCAAATTTCTCCAGTACAAATTATGATATTTCAAGCATATCATCTTCACCTAGGTAACTGTTGATGTATCAAGACCGCACCATCTGTTTTTTCTTTGTTTTTGTTTAGTCAGTTTGTTGATGTCCTGTTTTCTAGGAGTTGGTTAATTGTTGTTTTACTTGGTCAACCTTATCTTGCAGGAGCAGTTAGCTGCACGTTTTTTAGCTATTCTGTTAGTTTATTGCTGGTTTTGTAGACCAAGCAAGCTGTTAGTGGGCAACGTGGGTTTATGGTTAAGTTCTAGTATGTATTTGAGCATTTTTTCAGTTTTCTGAACAAGATACACAGCTTTTGCTGTCAACTCCTTCTCTGTTCTTTCGAAAACAACAGTAACAGATAGTAACTTGTCACAGGATGCCTGTACAACCATATTTCGGGTGGGTTATGCGGAACGCCAGTAAGGAGAACTTCAAAACACTGAAACAACATTACCCCACATTTCCTAATGCTGTAGAAGGTGTCTTTGTACAGAAGGTATGTCTTTCTTAACGCCTTCTTCGGCAAATCTGGAAATGTTATCATTCTCTTCCCTTTTCAGAAATGTCATCAGTTTGCAAGAAAAGTGCCCCCAATTCTACGCATGAATTTGTGGTTTTGGGAGGGGGGCGCTGTATGGTGCATGGCCAAAATTTGCTACTATTGGATACTATATTGCTAAGGTCCCTCTTAAGTTTGTTTAGCTCGTCTTTTTGCTTTTTCTTTTGTCCTCTCTATTTTCTTGTGAAACATGCTATTTGAAATAATTCATGGAAAAACCTCGTCTGGAGAAAATGTTCCATCAGATAAACCAACATAACTTGTTGACTGTGCTATGATAAGAATCATACTGTATATGAGACGTTGAAACCACACTGGTGCTGCCATTTCCCTGTGAAAGTACCCTAAAGAAAGCTCTCTCTTCAGGGGACGACTTATGCTGCATGCTTTTTAAGGATAATTGGACTAGTAAAGTGTTGATCCACACTTTTTTTGACAATGAACTTAAAATCTTGTGTTTTCATGGAAATCCGTAATCTAATGTCATTATATTCTCGTAATGGTGCTCAAGCTAGCCTTTTTAGATGATGCATTCTTCTTTTTTGTCAACACTGCCGGTTCCTTATGTATTCATATCTTCGTCAGGTAATAAAAAGATCCCCTGCTGATCATGCCGGTGTTCAAGCTGGTGATGTCGTCGTGAATTTTAATAAAAAACACGTCCGAAACATGAATGAGGTAAGGGTTTTCTTGATCTAACAGGCATCAATTTTGATTCAGAAGTTGTTTGTCTGGCGCATTGAGCAAATAATAAATGGAACACTGGAATCGTTATCAAAGATCTCAAGAAGTGTATGATGCAATTCATTTATCGGAATGAATTGCTCTTGACGTTGGTCTATCCTTGATGGGAAATAAGAAGGGCTTCAAAGGCCGGTGACTCTCTACATGAACTGTGATCAACAGTAGTTTCAAGATGAGGAATCTTGGATGGAATGTGAAATGATAGAAAGAGAAGATGCATTACAGATTACCGATGGATGCAGAACGAACGAACAAAGTATTTCACCATAAACTAAGTGTCTACAGTTTGTGATGGCAGCTCAACTTCAGCTTCCTGACTTATTCGATTCATTATCGCCATTGAAAAAGATAACTAAAGCGCTTAATTCACCAATTTGTTGCAGATGTTGGAGGTTATGGGGACAAAATCGGGGGCAACCGTCAATGTAATTGTGAGGAGAGTCAAGTTTGGCAAGGATCGTATGGTTCCTCTGACCATAACTTTCAAGCAGAAAGATGTCGCCACTCCGAGGCCTCGACTTTGATCTCGACTTTGATCGAATGGTAGTTATTTGCAGTACAATAAAAGTGCAAGTGATCTGTTACCTCGAATCCTTGATTTTTCATGATCGGACAGTAATGTGACGTGTATCATGTCATGAAAGAACATCGATCTTGTGAGTGGAATAAAATGTGATTCTTTTTATTGCTGCAAAATGTTTTGGTACTGTGTCATTGTGTTGGAACTTTGACAATCCAAGGTTTAAAGGGTAAGCTACATAACATGTATATTGATTTTCTTTCTCCAGCCGGCATAATGAGCGAAGCGCATTCTGATAATTGTCAACTTGAATCCCATGGTGATTTGCAAACTCATTTACTCTTCTTACGTAGGCCTTGCCAAATGAGTGCAAAATCATTCAAGATAGCACCAAAAATGAAAATTCTAACTCAATCATAAAATCCGCATAATATGGGTGTTTGTTTGAATGAAAGAATTTTCATAAATCAATTTGACAAATTTTCACGTGTTTAGTTTGCTGAAGATGATCGGTCAACGGAAAATCGCATGCTCAAAATTAGGGAAATGAATTCTTCAACCTTAAAAGGGGACCTTTTCCTGAAAAATGATATCCCAAAATGTATTTCTTTTTATCATTATGTTATCCCTAAAACAAACACAATAAATCTTAAAATCATAAGTTTGTACGGAAGAAGAGTTTGCATTTTCTAGTATTTTTTTAGCGTGTCACAAGTAATTCATTTCCTTCGCTAGACTTAGTTATGATTTCGTTCCTTACCTATAATCTTATCATTATCGTAATTTATCTATCACTAAAATGAGCATTCTTGAAATGTTAACGTAAAATTTCAATATTGAAGATGCATTTACCAGAAAAAAAAAAAATTGCGAATTAATTTTTTAACTTTCATGCGTTTGCTTTGCTAATAATGACCAACCGATGAGAAAGGTACTTACAGTCAAAAGAAATATGTATTCCTAAAGTTAGGAAAATAATTTTCATAAAACTATTTTCCTCTGTAATTAATTTTTTTAAACAAATAAACCTTAAATAAATTTCACTTCTTTAAAAACATAAAAAAAAAAAAAAAAAAAAAAAAATTTACAGCATCAAAAGTCCTAAAATTTATCAGAAAAATATAATTGAGTTTTAAAACTTTCGAAATATGCAATTGAGTCTTAAAGTCCTTCCGTTAATTGCATTTTTCAAAATTTTAGGATTCGATTACACCTTTGCACAAATTTTAAAACTTGATTATACTTTTTTAAATTTTTATAATTCATTTGCGTTATCGTGATTAGTTTTAAGATTTTCATTACACTCCAATTTCTTCTACTTCTATATATTAATTATCCTTCACCTAATTCTAGTTTTATTATATGCCCTGTCCAACACTCGCATAGTCCAGTCGCACCAACTCCATTGCAGCAAACGCCAGCTTATTCACCAATGGCAACGACGGGACGTGAGGAAGCGAGGCCACTAGATTACTCAGCGACGAAGAAGCTTCCACAGCGGTTCGCGCGGCGGGGATCAAGGAGGAAGATGAGTGCGTCTGCAGTTCTTTTCTGTTTCTTCCCTCGCTTTCTTCATTTGTCCGGGTGATCGAACCTGCCGAGGGACATACTAACCCAGTGTTTACTAATCGACTTCGAAAGTCAATAGATGGCAAGTTGGCATTGCCATTGAAAAAGCTTCAATGGTACGGTTTTTAGTCATGCTGGAGTGTGGTTCGAGTCGTTGACCCTTTCCTTATGGATCGTGTCCTAGGGTCGCTGGGAACCTTCTGAGCACGTGGTAGAGAAAGGGAAAGAACTACGAGACGACTTGGGTCTTTGTTTATTGAGAATAACTGATATAAGTAAGAAATTTCATATCTTCAAAAGAAACTGAAGTTGAATGATGGGTGATAATCACCACATTAGAAGAAAACTAAACACGAGTAAGCCACCTAATTATATTTCCAAAGCATGATTATCTGTAGCTTAAATACTAATGCTTACTTGCTTAGAAGTTTTCGGCAAGTGGGTTTAGTCTGTCTTTAGGAACTTTTGTTTTCCTGATGGCTTTTGGGCAAGATGTTGAACTAACCTTTACATAATAAATTGAGCCCAATTCACAAGTCCAGTTGGGGATGATCCGTCCGCACGATGGCACAGGGAGTGATTTCCTTTCCATCTGACTTATGCGGAGCTAAATTCAAACGTGTTGTAGTGGCTAAAGTTCTTAGCATCGGGATTGTTTGCATTGGTTATGACTGAATTGTGATTCGTTTCCATTTTATGGTTCTTGTTTGTTAGGTGCGAACACTGACCCTGCTTTGTTATTTGCTGACGATCTTCTACCATCACCCTACATTATGTTGGGTCACTGAGAGACAGGAGGCATGTGGGATTGGCTTGATCATTGGTGTCATTGCAGTTTCCATTTAAGAGAAGTCCTTTTGTTTCGGACTGCTTGATTGTCCCACTTAATTTGACTTTCTTCTTTATTTGTTAGATCAGAAAAGTCCCCCGTCATGTTCCTTGCAGATTGGATCATCCTTATAGTGCGGCAATGAGGAAAATATAAAAATAACAGCAAGGAAAAAAGATTTGACTTTAGCTCCTTGTCTACACACAACCATTTCTATATAAGTGGCAGGCAGGTCTCTTGCAGAATTTCAGTGTCACATAACTTGTGCAGTTGAATAGTCTATCAACCAAATTTTTCCTTTCCTTGTACATTTTGGCAACTCCAATGGCAGAAATTACAGGACCAGTCTCAAATCTTCTGCGAGTGCATATGCAACATACACTGTCCTTTCCAGCAGTGCTTTCCTCAGACAATCAGAAATGTGGTTTGTTCCTTGTTCTGATTAGACAATTTTTGTCGAAGGCTTCCAAGGGTTTTGATTTTTCACAATTATGTGTTCACTTTGAGGTTAACAAATTGCAGGGAAGCTTCATCTGCCTACTCTCTCGGCTAATCCATGTTATGAAACTCAAGAAAGCTCAAAAGTTTATCACGGGGGTCTTGGCAGAGACACCATTGCCGATGTTGCTAAAGAGGCTGCTTCTGCAGTTGTTACCGTACATGTTTTTGACCGGGGTATAGCATGCTTTGTAGCTGCTTTTTTTACTGTAAATGACTTTGCTTGGTTGTTCACCGACTATGTTTCCCTACTTACAGAGTCACAGGGAATGTGTTCTGGTATCATTATTCAGGAGGATGGCCTCATTTTAACATGTGCTCATGAAATCTCTCAAGGTGGCCAGGTAAGTTTACCTGATGGGAAGTTTTGGGATTTTCTTTCTTGTCCAGTTTATTTATTTGGGCGAAGGCCTTTAACTTTCTATGAACTTAAAAATGCTGCTGGATGTATGCACATATAAAATTATTCAGTGTGGATGGTAAACAAATGTTGGCATATATGAGATCGCCATTCTATCATAGCTATGCTGCATCTTAATAAACGCATTTTCTTTCTGCTCAAAGCATTTACGTAAGACATGTTCAGAATATCCCTCCATCAGTCGTCTTTTTTAGCTATTTATATTTGGAGTTGCCATGCAGAATATAAACAACGCTTCATTGAACAAATAAAATGTAAAAATGTTGTGTTTATATTGTATGTTGTAGTTCTTTGCCAGTGTTATCGCAAAAAGCATGTAGTTGAAATATGTAATACAGGAATTCAATGTTGATGAGATGAATTGAGTTGAGCAATCATCGTGCTCTTGATTGAGTCTAAACACTGGATACTTTCTGGATTTGCGGCTCTTGGCTTACATAATGTGAAATGTCACAGATTTTTGTACATTTACGGGATGGCGAACGATGCAAGAGCAAATTGGTTGTTGCTTATTTGGATCTTGACATTGCCCTTTTGAAGATTAGTTCTCCGACTAAGAAAGAATTTTCGAAGGCAAAAATTGGCTCCGCAAGCAAGCTTCGCCCTGGGCACTTGGTGATTGCCATTGGCTGCCCGCTTTCCCTAACATATACTGTTACTTTGGGTATCATAAGGTACTTAAGAACTGGTATAGGTTTAGGATCTGTTAAGGCCGTACACGTCTGTCAGTGAATACCAGAGAAAAAAAAGATTTATCTTGATTACTTTATTGTACTGGTATTGAAATGAAATATCTTCCCTCTTCTTTTCCCCCTCTACCACTGTTTTGCTAAATACTAATTGTGAGTTATACTCATGCCTTTTTTGTGCTTGATCCAGCTCTGAGTGGCGCCCAAGCAGCAAGTTGCACGAAAAAGGAGTGGAAAGAGATTTTATGCAGATGGATTGTTCAATCGCTCAAGTAAGATGAGCCTCCATATGTGGAAAAAGTGCCCAAACATGCGTTTGCTTTCATACTTGTTAATTTTGTTTCTTTTAATTTTTTAATATTTTTGTTTTCTTTTTTTGTTTTTTGTTTTTTCTTTTTTTTTCCTTTCTTCCTTTTGGTTGATCGCCGGCCTTGGCCATGGCCGACGAGGGCCGGCAGCCTCGCCTTGGCTGGGCGAGCTCGGCCTCACCAAATCTGGGCGAGCTCGAGCTCGCCCGGCCAAGGCGGCCGAGCCTCGCCGGGGGCAGGTGAGGTCGCCAGCCCTCGATGGCCGGTCGCCGGCCATGGTTAAGGCTGATGACCGGCCAAAAACAAAAGAAAAAGGAGAAAAAAATGAAGAAAAAAAAGCGTTTCCCGGAAGTGTTCCCGGGAACAAGAAACAAGTTTTTTCTACTTTTTGTTTCTATTCCAAATCTGTTCCGGGAACAAAAAAATAGATTTTTTATTCCTGAGAACAAAAGTGTAAATAAACGCGTTTCTTTTCTTTTTTTGTTCCCCGCAACAAAAGAATAAAAATTTGTGTTCTAAGAAACAGAAATGGATTTAACCAAACTGGGCCTTAGTTGCTTCTTCTCTTACTTGAGAGACAAAACACTATTAAGGACTGGGACGAAGACATGTCCTGCTCTCTTGATAGAGCTAAATTTGACCTATCTACAGATCGTGGAAATGAGGTAGGACCCACTCCAAATATTACTACCAGGCCTTGAAGAAGGAGACGACATTGTCTGCACCGGTAGCAGTAGGTCCAATGCATGTGATTCCTAAGGGTCCACATGATCCAATGGATGATGTGCCTTGGGTCTATATGTATTGGCTGCAACCAAAGATTTTCCTGGAAGAAGAGCTTGCCAAATTTGTTCTAAAATCAGGAGGACCAAGAATGTCTTGTGTGAAAGATAGAAAAGAACTTATCTGACAGACTGGAAAGTGAACCTCAGATCTTGTCCTAGTAAAGTAGGCAGGCTTACGAGGACACTTGGGGATGCGCCACTACGCCTAAAAGGGGGATGAAGGTTCCTATCTTTCCTGGGCCTATCTTGGGAAAGGTGACCCGCCAGTGAGGCAAAGGCTAACATTGACTTGGCATGCTTTGTGAACAGAATTTCCTTCCTTGATTAAGGCTGCAATATGAATTTAAAGAAAGAGAGCTTGGTTTCTGATTTAGTTGGTTTCATTTATATGCACATCTTTCTGCAATATCTCTTTGACCTGATAATAGCACTTCTTTAGTACGAAAGTATTTCCAACAATAACTTGTTTCTATTTTCTGGTAAAGGGAAATTCAGGGGGTCCTCTTTTCAACATTGACAGAGAACTTGTTGGAATTAATGTTTTCTGTTCAAAAACTGCACCTGGGATGAGCTTCGCTATACCAATAGATAACATCTTGGCACTCCTAGGCCCACTCCTAGGCCCAAAGCGTGAACGGTAAATATTATGCCCTTAAATTCACTTCAAAAGATATGACGTAGCTTTCCCTTATACTGTTGCATGGCAAACAGTTTTTCGTAGTCCATACTGGGTTCATCATGTATTAGCTTGAACATGGAGACTTGGCCCGCTCCTGTTTCACTGCTTAGACACATTTTTTCTGAGCTCATTTGCCTGTGCAAGAGCTTTATTTTCTGAAAGAGGAGAAAAGCTTAACTGAATGTACATTTTCCATAGAGTATCTGTAACCCATGAAATTGTTGGGGCAAGAGCACTTGATCATTGAGCTATAATGCACTCTTTCAAATGCACTTCAAGGGTGGCCCTATCTAAGCAAATTATCTCTATATCCCCTCCTTTATCATTGAGCGTTTATTTAGGGGTCTTAGAGTGTGACCAAAGCTGTTTCCTCTCATTGATGAAGCTTATCCTCCATTGTCTCGCTTGCAACCTTGACTTTTCTTTGGAGGTTATATGTAATATTTAGAATATGCCTTGATTTGGTACCTCTCTCGTGGTTCGCACCAAAACAGTTTTAATCTAGAACATGAAACCTGTAAGCTCCCACATAGTGGGAGGAGACTACTAAGGCTCTGGCCTGCCTATTAAAGGATGAGCCAATGACTCATAGGTAGTGACTTGGTTAAGGGAACCCCTTGTAGCCTGTAGCAATAGCGAGCCCTGATAGTGAATTCAACTATCAAGAGACATTCTATAAAGATTGGCAAGTTCATAAAACTTCTTATCTAGATGGGAGTAATAAGAAAGAGAATTGGAAGTTAGAATTATTCAAAGAAGATAAACTAATATTATGGTTTGAAACCCACAAGTCTAAGTAAGACAGGAGCAGAGTGCTCGTTGTCTCTAACTTTGTAATGGGCCAAGCATTCTTCTTATAGCTAGATTCATTTGAAAAGGAAAATAGATTTTCTATTCAAATGTCGCCTAATGTTTCAGTAAAACAATAACATAGGTGGGCCTACTAAACAAGATTTGGACAATCTTCTAGTTGGGAAATAATTCTGAGATAGTAAATTTCAGTGGATTATGTATTGTATAAACACAAATAACTGTAGTTGCTTAATTATTTCAGTAGAGATTAAGGATTTTTTCAGCGTGTTTATCTGTGATAGTATTATGTGGCAGGAATGCTGTTCAACCTGAAAGTGGATGGATTATATATGACTTCTATGGGATGATGATTAACCAGAAAGACCCTTCATTTCCTGATCAACAAGGAGTTCGTGTACTCAAGGTATGTATTAAAGTTTGGATATGTGCACTGAGCAAACAAGGAATTCTCTCCGAGGATGTTCCCTTCGCTTGAGGGCTTGAAAGGCGTCTTAGGGTCTGTTTATTTTTGTTCCAATTTCTTTGTTTTTCTATTCTTTAGTTCCCGGAATAAATAAATAAAAAAGAACAGAAATCCGTTTAATAACGCCAACTAATTTTTCTATTCCTGGAATAAAAAAATAGCCGGTGAATAGATTTGGAACAATTAAGAAGTAGAAAAAAAGTAGTTTATTGTTCCTGGAAACAATTTCTAAAAATAAGTTTTTTTCTTTTTATTTTTCTTCTTATTTCTTGCCGCCCCTCGCCACCCACCATCCGCCGTCACCGGCCACTGGCCTACGGCCAAAAAAATCTACAAAAATTATTAAAAAATTAAAAGAAACAAAAAATTTGTGAGTCGTATCAAACGCATTCTTTTTCTTTTTCTATTCCAAGAATAGAAATATTATATAGTTACTAAAGGCATTCTTTTACTTAGAAAATTATTTTAGGGAATAGAAAATAGAAAAAGACCATTTCTGAAAAGAAATTCTTCTTCGAAATAGAAATATTACCAAACACTTAATGTGTATGAGAGGAAGCCACATCAACCCTCGAGAAAGAGATGCTACAGTATTGACTCATCAACTGAGGATGTAAAATGATAGCAGAAGACTCTCATTTTTCAGACTTTAGCGCAGAAGCTTTGTCCCTTTCCCGTTTCATATTTCCCCGACTGGTCCCCAAAACTTTTAGGTAATATTATCCATGGATATCCAAATTGCCCACTGGACGGAATCATCCATTACTAAAGCGAAGCTGTAGCTGATTAAGCTTGAATGTTGGCGTGAGCCTAGGCATGTGGACAGATTTTTAGTGACCCTTGCAAGGCTGTAATACTTGAGAGAAATTCGTTAAACCACATTGTTATTCGCTTTCTTTTACAGGTGAGAGGAGGCTCCTCAGCTGAACGTGCTGGTATCAAACAAGATGATTTGATTCTAAAGTTCAATGGCATACCGATCCATGGAGACATTCGACAGGTCAAATCAACTCATATCATTACTTTAATTTATTTAACATAGCACGTTGTTGAATGGACACTGGAATCTCAAAACTTGAGCTACAATTAGACCGATTTAGTAATTTGTATTTCGATTCGTATTTCGTTCACTGGAAAAAGGACATAACTCTGTTCGGCACTATTTTCTAATAGTTTAAGCTTGTAGAGAAGGTGGTCGCATACTCTCAACTTTAAATAGATATATCAATCTTGTTGCTTTGGTCGGAAGATGACAACTACAGGCTTTTGACGTGATTGTTCTCCATTGAATATCGAAACTGTGTGCTGACTGGTGAGCCTGTAACAGATCATGCGTGTTTTGAAGGACAAGTACGGGCAAATGATCTACGTCACTCTAAAGGGACGAGAAGGTGCTGCCACCCGCGTCGATCCCGATCAAAAAAATCATCACGCTCCAAGAAAATCGAATCTCCCGAGATCCAAAATGTGATTTACCTTATCTGTATTTGTGGCATAAACTGAATTGTCTCGTCTCATTTCTGGGTTTTTGCTGTTAGGAGATGATGATTTCAAAGCCGTGGAATCATATCCAGTGGCAACATAAGAATGCGATGCCGTCGTTTCGTAATAACATCGCTTAATGCTTGTTCTTTTCCATAACCCTGTATTTCCAGTCTTCTGCTTCAGAGTTCTGGGAATGAGCATGCACTGTTTGGCCCGAGAATGTTGAGGTCCTTGTATTCATTGATCCTCTAAGCTCAGTGAAGATGGCCGAATAGGATTCCCAAAACAATCTGATAGATCTCTTTCAAAGCAGGAAATGGGTCTGCAACTTCATGCAATTGCATAGATAGTAGATGCGGCTGGAATTTCTTGTCTAGAGCCAGACCACAGATTAATCAGAATCATAGTCGTTGGTGATATTTTAGAGCGGCATTGGTTGTACAGGATCGAATCGAGTGTGATTTGTCTCATTGTTATAAAGGATTCTGGGAACATTTGACTGTGGATTAATGCACAACAAATCATATAATTTTCATAAGAACACTTGGGAAGTACATGAAACCTTTTGATTTTGAATATGACAATCTTTAAGTTAAAACACTCCGGTTTCGGTTCGGAGCATCACATTCTCAAAACGATTAGAGGCCCAATTCAAATTTTCTCGAATGGTACGAAAAGGCTTTTCTAATATTTTTAAGTTAGCCAGATGTCATTTACTATTTTATCACGGTATATATAGTCATAGGCTAGTGGCTGTTCTTTCTTGAGGGGGTATGTATTTTTTTTATGCCCTCTCCTATGATTTTTGATTTTTTTGATAATTTTTATTTTTATAGCAATATGTTCAATATAATAAATATTGACGGTGGTAGACCAAATCAAAATTATATACGTATTTTTATCATCAACATGAATAAAAAGAGCTATAATTTAGGGTTGGATTAGTGAAAAAGAATTTTACATACCTAATTGAATATTTATAATTTGAGGAATAATGACACAAATGATCCATAATATCGTCCATAAAATTTTCATTTATTCAATGTAATTCATGAAATTTTAGTACATGTTTAATTCAATCCCCAAATTATATGAAAGTGTTTTATATTGTCCCTGAACTTGAATTGATGAAAAGATAACATTTGATATTTTATATAAAATTATATCAAACAAATTAACATTTCAAAGATGGCCCATTGAGTCAAAATTTGAGAATTATTTATGTCATTTATGTCGTGGGCTATTGATGGCTTTATGATTTTCCTTTTCGGCTTTCCCGTCAGATAATGCTTAAAAGTAAGAGTTAATACTAGAGGTGGCAAATGGATGGGTCGGGTTAAAAATGGGTCGACCCATATTTGACCCATTTAATTCATTTTGACCCATATTCTTGTAGTGTAAATCTAGTGACCCATACCCGACCCGACCCGACCCGATCAGTATTACTAAAACCTATTTATTGTTAAAACATTTTTATGTAATACAAATTTTTTAACAATTTTTATGCAATACAAATTTAATGGAAAATTTTTATAATTCTTTTTAAAATATTTTAAAAAATCGAATTTTTATTTTAAAAAAATTAAAAAATATATATAATTTTAATTATTTTTATTTTTTAAAATATAATTTTTATTTTTTAATAATTATTTTTTTCTTTTTTTCTTTTCTCTTTTTTTTTTCTTCTCCTTCGGCCAGCCGTCGGCCATGATGACGGCCGGCGAACCGGTCGCAGGAGATCGAGCTTGCCGGCGTCGGGCGAGCCTCGGCCTCGCCGTCTGGCGAGATCAAGCCTCGCCAACGCCCGGCGAGCTCGAGTCTCGCCGACAATTGGTGAGGCTTGTCGGCGAGGCTCAAGTTCGCCGGCGTCGGGCGAGGCTCGAGACTCACCGGATCCGGCGAGGCTGTCGTCGGCCCGGCGCCGGTAAGGAAAGAAAAAGAAAAAAAAAAAGAAAAGAAAAAAATTGAAATATGAAAAATAATTATAATTTCGATTTTTATTAAAAAATATTTTTATAAATTTAAAAAGCCAAGGGTTTAAACTTTAAAATGGGTTTCCTTATAATCCATTTAGACTATTTCTTTTTATGTTTTACATTCACTAACCCATTTCTGACCCATATTTAACTTTCACTTGACCCATTTCTGACCCATATTTAACCTTCACTTGACCTATTTCTGACCCATATTTAACTTTCACTTGACCCATATATAACCCATTTAACTAAAAATGGGTCATAATATGGGTTTTTGACCCATATTGCCAGCTCTAGTTAATACCCCAAAAAATCCAAAATTAGTACATTTGTGACAAATTTACCAATAATTTTTTTTTACCAGCAAAAATCACAAACTAGTAAACATTTGATAAATTTACCACAAATTAGTATATTTGTGACAAATTAACCCTATATTAGTTTTCATTACATTTTATTATCAAATTACTAAGTTGGATGACATGTGACAGTGCACTAGTGCACTAGTTTGAGATTTTATTATATATTTGTTACAGTTGTATTATTTTTATTATTTTTTATGTTATTAATCTAATTTAACAGAGGGTATATTTGTTATAAATGTATTAATTTAAGGTTTGTGACTATTGAATAAATTAGTTTGGGGTAAATTTGTCGCAATTATACCAATTTTGAATTTTTTGGGATAAATGGGTTACAAACGTATTGGTTTGATATTTTTCGTGATTTAAAAATTAATTTGAGATAAATTTATCATATTTGTATCAAGTTGAGATTTTTCATGTATTAACTCTAAAATTAATGGCAGACCGATTAAATTTCCCGGGCAATCTCGGATGATCGCGTCTCCCGGATCGCCAGCGTGGCGCATTTCTAACCCTTCGATCAACGCCCCAATATCAAAAGCCAAAACACCTGCACGGATCGCCAGCCACCGAAACGTCACCATCCGATCCGCCACTCCTATAAATACTCCGGTCGCCGTCGTCGTCGCCGTAGCTTTCGCACGGTATCCAAACTCGAGTCCCGGAAAAGCAGCTTCGCCGTCGAATTGCACCGCCCTTTGTCGGAACCCGGAAATGGAAGCCAGAGGCGCCGGAGGGAGGAGGGGAGAGAGGAAGAAGTCGGTGTCCAAGTCGGTCAAGGCCGGCCTCCAGTTCCCCGTCGGGCGCCTCGCCCGTTTCCTCAAGAAGGGCCGCTACGCCCAGCGTACCGGCACCGGAGCTCCCGTATACCTCGCCGCCGTCCTCGAGTACTTGGCCGCCGAGGTAAATTTTCCTGCTTTTAGCGTTCCTTCGGCATTCGGTGGCGACGGTGGCGAGAAGTGACGCGATTGTGTTCGTTACCCGCAGGTGCTGGAGCTGGCGGGGAATGCGGCGCGGGACAACAAGAAGAACAGGATCAACCCGCGCCACGTGCTGCTGGCGGTGAGGAATGACGAGGAGCTGGGGAAGCTGCTGCAGGGGGTGACCATCGCGAGCGGCGGCGTGCTGCCCAACATCAACCCCGTCTTGCTGCCCAAGAAGGCCTCCTCCGACGCCCCCAAGGCGTCCCAGCCCAAGTCGCCGGCCAAGGCCTGAGACAAAAGACTTTGCTAGGGGGTTCCGGCGAGGGGGGCTCTTTTTGTAAATGGCCATTTTTTGGGTGGGCATTTTGGGTATCAGATCGTTCATGTGCATATGGATTAGGCCTTTCTTTTGGGTGTTTGGTTGGTCTTTTTTTGGATGATGTAATGCCCCATCATCTGATGAATTCAATGCATATATTTTGATGGGTCTACAACTAGAATCCGTTCTCTTTCTTCTTCTTTTCCTTTTTGTGGGGTTTTCTCTTTCAAACCTGGATAAAATTAGTGGTCTGTATATGTACTTGCGCCAAATTAAGCATTCCATCGCTAATGAAATGATGTCGGGCTGAAGTGGGCTTTTTGTCTTGAATAAATATCGGTTTTCTGTCGAATTTAGATGCCCACATCTCGCAGTACACTGTTCCCGAACGTGAGATTTTAAGGTCGATGAAATTATGGGTCGATGGTATTTTCCTTCTGAAATATGTAGAACATCGAAAAACTAAGAAAAGCTACAATTTTTAAGGTTAATCTATTCGCACCGCCTTTCATATGTACGCCCGCTTGCTGCGTTGCCCTTTGCATATATAGAGAGGGAGAGGTTAAGGAGGGCTTTTCAAAATACCAGCGAGCTCCGCAACTCTACCTTCGCGAGCTGCACAGCTGCAGGTGACCCGGGCTCGTATTTTCCGAATCGCGAACTGGGACTAGATCGTAAGCTCATGAGACTCGCGCAGGTAATTCATTTCGCAGATCCCAATTCACCCTTTTCGCCTAATCGTCGCGTGTTGCTTGCATTTGTGCAAACTGCAATCGATGGCTTCGTGTCGTGGTCTTCCCTTGTCGCTTCGATTCGTCTGACCTGCTTCTTGCATTTTCTCCACTGTTTTCAGAGGAACATCGTGCGCGATTCCAAGAGAATTTCTCTGCTCCGGATCGCTGCCGTTGCCGCCGGTTCTGGGGTTGCATTCGCGAACGCCAATGCCGACACCAGTGAGTCTGCCGTTCGTTATCCGCTTGTTGTTGGCCCCTTATTTTATTTTATTTTTCCTAGTAAGTCCCTTGTCGTGCTCTATTGTTGTGGAATTGGAGGTGAAGCATGTGGTAGTTTCTGTTATCAGCTGAAAACTGTCGTTTAGGAAAGTGTCTAGCTTCGTCTTATTATTGTATTGCCATGCCAATTTTCTTTTGCTCCTACTGCGTCCCTGCGAAATCTCTGTATCTCGTCCTTTTCCTGGTCTGGTCCATATTAGTGAATGTCGAAGGCTTACAATTGGAATTTACATCTAGAGCCGGAGTTATCGATTGGGATTTCCGCACCTTTGCGTAAACAGCTGGAGCGACCGTGGCACATTGGCCAGATAACAGACTCTCGACCGGCTTTTCTGTCCTGGGATCAATTTCAATCTGGTCAGTTCCTGGTCTGTTGTTCAATCGACTTGACTGATTGGTTTTCTTCTTGACAAGGTTTTGTATTGAATGTACTCTTTCGTGCTCTTGTCATCTTCATTTGAAAAATTGTAGGTATTCTTCCGACATTCTCATTTAGAGCCATTCCTGCCTCGCCTGATGACGTAAAGAAAGAAGTGCCTGCTGATGCCAGCGAAAGTCCGAAACCGTGTCCTCATTGTTTGGGGAGGGACACCATTGCAAATGCAGCTGCTAGGGTTGGTCCTGCAGTTGTAAATCTATCTGTTCCGCAGGGTATGCTCTAAACTGTGAATTTTTCGTTACTTGCCTCGTCTTTCACCATCATGATGTGTACTCTATTACTTTCTGCCTTTTCCTATTTGTAAGGTTTCCATGGCATTACCACTGGAAAGAGTATAGGATCTGGAACTATTATCAACAAGGACGGCATGATTTTAACATGTGCTCATGTTGTGGTTGATTTCCAAGGTCTTTACTCTTCATCTAAAGGCAAGGTTTGTTTCTTTTCATTTACCCTGTCTTTCCATAATATATTAGTTTCCAGCAGCAAAATGCTATTCATCCCATTTATGGCTATGTTGATACTCATTACATGTTGTTTTTGTACTACATTGCATTGGAAGTTTTAGCAAATGTCTTCCATTACTCATAACTTCTCTGTTCTGTGTAAATGTACTTTATTACCGGTGCTTCTGAAGTTAGAATTTGGATATTGTAATTTCTGCAGCTAGTTGATCTCAAATGCTTAATTATATTAGTAAAACCTCTCATGGAACTTGCTAAACCATATTAAGTGAAGAGAAAAGTGCTCTGCAAGAGGTGGTTTTCTTACATGTCACTTAAAAGTAGTGTTACTATGACTGCTAGCATGTCTTGACTCCTATTTTTAATCTTTTTCCCCATTTTTCTCCGAGGCTATATGCTGGAGTACCAATGTGTGAGTTATCACAACCTTTAGCTATATAAGAGGTTGATTTTCATGATCAATTATCTAGCCTCTGAATAATTTGGAGTATGTCAGATACTATGTTTTCATACAAGAGCTTATAGAAATTGTGATATAGTCGTTCCCTTAGGTTGATGTTTGTGATAATTCACAGGTTGCGGTAACTTTGCAAGATGGTCGAACATTTGAGGGTATTGTTGTCAATGCGGATATGCATTCTGACATTGCCATCGTAAAAATCAATTCGAAGGTTCCTCTTCCAACAGCAAAACTTGGCTCTTCGGGCAAACTTCGACCTGGAGACTGGGTGGTAGCAATGGGCTGTCCTCTTTCCCTTCAAAATACTGTCACTGCTGGCATTGTCAGGTACTTCTATCTTTTGTTTTCTCTCTCTCTCTCTCTCTCTTTTTTTTTTGGTTGTGAAATTTAAGTCTAGAATTCTTGTTTACCTGATAATCCCTGAAACCGTGAGATCTTATATTCTCCTTTCTTCTTTTTGTATATGTGAATAAATGATTTATAGCATACTTACTGCTATTTGTTTTTGCATTTTTTTCACCTGCATGTAGTTGTGTAGACCGCAAAAGCAGTGATCTGGGTCTTGGAGGAATGCGAAGAGAGTATTTACAGACTGATTGCGCAATCAATGCTGTAAGATGGTCCATTTACTTTTCCTGCATAGCATGCATGAGTGGGAGAGAGCTTATGGGACGTTTTGTAAACAAGGGCCCGCAAATGGTGCTGGTTATGCATTTTGTTTGAGGACTTCATATATAACAGTAATATCTATCATCACATATTTTTGTGTTTCTCCATAATAGACACCAGAAATAGTGAAATTAGTCTAATAAAGTTTTGTGGTTAGCTTGTTAGTGTCCATATTGTGGCAAATGATTTTTATCAAATGTACCCTAAAATAGCGCATCTGCGTTTGGAATTTTCAGCTAGTAGTCCATCAATGTAAATGGTTGAAAAAATGTAAAAAATCTGTTTATTTACATGACCTTTCTTCCTCTTTTTGGCTTTTCAGACTTATGCTTGCTATTACGGTTCTGATGCTTGTGTTGATTTCATGTGCATGACTCACTAATATCATAATTTTCTATGACATGAGACAGTGATGTGCTTTGTAATGAAAAATTCAATTAATGTACAGGGAAATTCTGGAGGTCCTCTTGTTAATATTGATGGAGAAGTTGTTGGCGTTAATATAATGAAAGTATTAGGTGCGGATGGATTGAGCTTTGCTGTACCAATCAATTCGGTTTCGAAAATAATAGAACACTTCAAGAAAAGTGGGTATGTTCTTGTACATCTTAAATATGCCTTGATCTCTCCCATCTCTCATATGGTTATTTCTCCAATATCTGAAGTTTTGAGATGCAATATTCTTCTGGTTGCAGTATTCTCTCTTCTAAGCCATCTAGGCTGCATATGAGTAGTGGATTTGCTTCTATTATTTATCCTATATTTTCACCTCTCCCTTGAGGAATCTATATTTGAAGTGCCCCAAACGTTTAGAACCTGCTATATGGATTCCTAGCCAAGGCTGCATGTTTGCTTTGTTTTCATCAGTTGATAACATATAGGATTTGTAGAACTGATTTTTTGGTGTCATATTAACTGTCATGATAGTAATCTGATCTTACTATTCTAGATCAAAATATGTCGATTTACAATAGATGTAGTTATTGACTTTATAGGTTCCTTGTTTAAGTTCTCTGTGAGAGAGTTGTCAGAGACTTAACCTTTTTTTTGGGTCTTGTTAGTAATTAGCACTCTTCCCTCTAGTTTTGCAATTTGCAGGATTGAACTCCTGCCCTCCCACTCAATGTCCCCACCCCTCCCCTTCCCATGGCCACTAGGCCGAGTGCCCAGTGGTGTCAGAAACCCTGTAAATTTTGTTTTTGATTATATTCTTGGTCAGTGAAAACCTGTCTATTTTGATAATATTGAATACATATTTTAAATGCTTTTTGTGTATAGAAGCATTCTAACCTCTTGGTATTCTTTACTAGGATACAGTGGCTTTCTCCTACTTTCATAGAGCTGTTCCTACTTCTGTTTCCCTTGAATTGATGGATTGATATGGCAGTGTTGTTTTTGTGGCTAATAGAAGCATTCATTGTGGAAGTCCCTTTGATTGATTTTATATCTTCAGGAGAGTTATTCGACCTTGGTTGGGATTGAAAATGGTTGATCTCAATGAGATGATCATCGCTCAGCTCAAGGAAAGAGATCCTGCATTCCCCGATGTCAAGAGAGGTGTTCTTGTACCGACGGTGTGTTCTTCTAAGTAAATAATGTCCATTAGTTATTGGGTGATACAAGTGATGTTGGTTTCACCTTGTTCTTAATACTTTATTGTATTAGCTTTGTTGATGTGCCGGTGCAACTGGTTTGGTGAAACGTGACGATACTTGCACCATATGAAGAGTGAAAAACTTTGTAGAACTTGTTTTGGTCAAGCTTTTACCTTGAATATTTCTGTGCTTAAAACTTTAGGGAGGAAACCGAAACTGTTTTGATGTACTGATGACAATGCATCTCAATAGGACTTCCCGTTTGTTGACTGTAATATGTTTGAGCTTGATGGGATTAATATTCACAGTACTTCATTTACACCTCGTGCCATTTTCTTTAGTAATTGCTACATGTTCCTCTTATATATGTCCTGTCATGTTCACCATCCATGGTATCAGACTCATGAGGAGTGGAATTACCTATTGGTTTCATTACTTTCCATTGCATTTAAGCACAAGAGATGCTGGGAGTCTGATAAAATTTTCTTTAAAGGACAAAGCACTTACCCACTTACCTTTCTTCTTCCTTACCGCTTAGATCTATGTAAATGTGCTTTGCATGTGTGTGTAATAGACCAAGAGGTATTCCAAACTGTGATCTCCAGATCTTGCATAAATATGAATCTTTTTTTTTTTTTTTTAATTTTTGTTAGTACTATGGGTATGAGTTTTTCTGTCTCAAGGTGGACACTACTATACAATTTGCTTTCAGCAGAAGAAGTTAATGTCAGAGGAGCTGTAGAGTTGCATGTTCCTCATCTTTGTTATTATTCTCAATTTTCTTCACCAGGTAACTCCAGGATCCCCAGCCGATCGTGCTGGCTTCCAACCAGGTGATGTAGTCATCGAGTTTGATGGGAAGCCTGTTGGCAGCATCACTGAGGTTAACCCCCCTTTTCTTCTCTCCCCCGGTTTTGTTTTGTTTTCCTTTTTTATAAATCAGTATAGTATCACTCTTGTGGTTCAGTGAAGTGTCTGCTTTTCGGAAAAATAGAAGGAAAGTCGTCCCTCTTGTTGCAACTTGTAGTTAGAAAAGCGATGATAACAACAATAGTGACAGCTACCAACAGCACCATCGCCTACACTACGTAGATTAAATGGATTATTTTTCTGTATTATGCTGTTACATTTTGCTATATTTGAGCTAGAAATTAGAGATTGCACGAAAATTCACTGGGTAGGCTGCCAGGCATGAGCTTACTTCCTTAGTATTTTGTTACTAAGTTATGGCTGACTGTTGAGTTGTGATGACCAGATTTGTTGACTGATGTATTCATGGCAGATAATTGAAATCATGGGAGACAAAATTGGGATCTCAATTAAGGTTGTTGTAAGAAGAGCAAAGGACAGTCGTGTCACTTTGACTGTAGTTCCGGAGGAGACCAACTTAGATATCTGAAAGAAGACAGTGATACTCCTTTCAGAAACTTCAATTGATATGCATTGAACAATGTATGGTTTACTTGATTCTTCTCTATATTGAAGTTAAAGGAGGGACCGGATGGTCTCACGCATCAAGAGAAAAAGAAACAGTATGACCGCCAGATAGAAGTAAATCTTGGAAGAGTCCTGCATAAATTCAACATTCTCTCATCTTTAAAGAACCAAACAACATTTCTTTTTTGGTCAATCTGGTAATTTCTTGAACAGAAATAAGCGAAGCTACTTGTTGATGGCAGCTAGCAAAGGGCAGGTTGCTGTGGTTCAACATGCATTTCAGATGTTGCTGGGCCAAAGAAAGTTCGATCTTGTAGTTACTGAGCAACTTCAACTGAGATTCCAGGGTAGAGCGGGCTAAAGCTTCTATTGGTCTGAAGAAATCGGGCTGCTCCTTGTAAACTTGTAGGTGGGTCTTGGAGCCCTAATTTTGAGTGTGTTCCCACTCTGAATGACATTTTAAACTCCAATGGAGTTTCTTGGTCCTATAAGGTTTTTCCAAAATAGTTTTTTGGATTTCTATTCGGGCAATTTACCAAATCTTGGTTTGATAAGCTGCACAAAATTTCTACTTTCTTGGAATAGAAAAAGAATAGAAATGCGTTTGGTAACGCAACGATTCTTTTTGTATTTATTTGTTTTTTATTTGTTCTTTTTTATTTTTTTATTCTTTTTTTGTATTTATTTGTTTTTTATTTGTTTTTATTCTTTTTTTGTATTTATTTGTTTTTTATTTGTTTTTATATTTTTATTTGTTTTTTTGTTTTTTATTCTTTTTTTGTATTTATTTGTTTTTTATTCTTTTTTGTATTTATTTGTATTTTATTTTTTTCTATTTATTTGTTTTTTTTGTATTTATTTGTTTTTTATTTTTTTTTATTTTCTTGCGTTTGTTTTTTATTTGTATTTATTTGTTTATTTGTTTATTTGTATTTATTTGTTTTTTATTTTTTTTGTATTTATTTGTTTTTGTATTTATTTGTTTTTATTTTTTTGTATTTTTTGTATTTTATTTGTTTTTTTCTTGCGTTTGTTTTTTATTTGTATTTATTTGTTTTTTATTTTTTTGTATTTTTGTATTTATTTGTTTTTTTATTAACTTGCTCACGGTCGGCGGTGGCTCCGGGCGGTTGGAGGTGGCCCTCGGCAAGAGAAATAAAAAAAAAAAAAAAAAAAAAAAAAATTTGCTTATTTCTAGAAATTGTTCCCGGGACAAGAAATAATTTTTTTTTTTGTTTACATTCCCGGGCTAACTTTTCTATTCCGGGGAATAGAAATGAACTTGCGTTACCAAACGGGTTTTGTTTTTTTTTTTTTTTGTTCAGGGGAATAAAAGAACGTAAATGCTTAGAAAGCAAATGTTAACCTGCAGACCCTTAAACTCCAATGGAGTTCCTTGGTCCTATAAGGCAAGCTTTTGGGATGATAATTCGGGCAATGCCAAACTCTTGGTCTTATTCTGGACAGGATTCAGGGAGCTAAAAGAGAAAGTATTATTATATATGCATCTTTGATGACGCTTTTGCTATGACAAAGAGTGAGTGACCCAGAGCCACACCATTTTTTTTTTTATGTATTTTTTGGGAGGAACG
Source organism: Eucalyptus tenuipes (assembly GCA_014182365.1). NCBI lineage: Eukaryota > Viridiplantae > Streptophyta > Magnoliopsida > Myrtales > Myrtaceae > Eucalyptus > Eucalyptus tenuipes. Next base: position 39,940,790 of record CM024544.1, on the reverse strand, counting down.
GGAAGTATGAAAGCCAATGTCAATTTGCTGGGAGGGGATATACAATGTGAGGCGACTTAAGCTAGTCTGTGCTTTTTGGGCTTTTCTAACTTAGCGAACTGAAACATCTGAGTAGCTTTGACCCGCGAGTGCAATTAGCTGCTTTTTCTTCCATTTGAGAATATCTGGCCTTTCTTGGGGCAAGAATCCAACGGGTGATCTATCCAAAAAAAAGAGGGCTATGGAAATGCGGTCGCATGGATGTAGATTTATTCGTTTTTTTTTTTTTTTTTTTTTTTTTCAATTCATCGCGTTTGGTATAGATCTTTGGAACACAATTAATGCATCGCCAGCTATGAGGCATGCGCTTCTTATTCTAACCTATCTCCACATACCATGAAGTCTGTTGGCACGGAAGACTATGGGTTCCAACATTGCACTCGTAAAGCGGTCACACTTCTTTTTACTTCTTTGGCCAATCACTCCCAAATTAAACAACTTTAAAATCACGTTTGGTATGGATCTTTAGAACGCAACTGAGCATCACCCAGCTACGAGGCATGCGATTATTATTCTAACCCATCTCCACATGCCATAATGTCCGTTTGTACGGAAGACTAATGGACTATAAGGGTTCTAACATTGCTTTCTTAAAGGAGTCACTCTTCTGTTTTGTTCTCAAGCCAATCACTCCCAAAGCAAACAACTTTAAAATTGCGTTTGGTATAGATCTTTGGAACGCAACTAATGCATCCCCCAGCTCTGAGGCATGCGCTCTCGCGCTCCTTATTCTAACCTATCTCCACATGCCATATGGGTTCCAACATTGCACTCCTAAAGCAGTCACTCTTCTCTTTTCTGTTCTCTGGCCAGTCACTCCCAAAGCAAACAGCTTTAAAATCAGGTTTGGTATAGATCTTTAATATGCAACCGATGCATCACCTAGCCATGAGGTATGGGCTTCCTATTCTAACCTATCTCCACATGCCATATTATCCATTCGTATGGAAGACTAATGGACTATGGCCCCGTTTGATTCAACTTTGGAAGAATGTCTTTGAAAAAATGCAAGTTATTTTGGGCTAAATGGGTTTTTTGAAATGCAAATAATATTTGGTGAATTATAATTTTAAAGTGAATTGGGAAACAACTTTGGCTTAAATTTCGTTTGATAAAATTGCATTTGTAAAAACATTTCACTAAATAAAAACAAGATTTGTGTGTGTGTGTGTGTGTGTGTTTTTTTTTTTTTTGGAGTATAGCCACCAACGGCTGGATTTGGCTGCCAGACGGCCTCACCTGAGGTCACCCATATAAGGCGAAGCTGCCTGAGGTCGTGCGACCTCAAGTGTCACTGTAACCCAACCATCAATGCTTGGGTCGCGTGACCTCAAGCAACCATCGCCTTGGTCGTGTGATTTAGGCCAACGATCACCTGGGTAGCACAACCCAAGCATCACCTGAGGTTTGGCAGCGGTCGCCGGGGTCGGGCAACCCCCAGGCGACGGTTGTTGACACGCACAATTGTCGACCTTCGATCTACTTTTCTATGTGGCGGTTTGGAGAAGATGAAAAGTAATCGAGGGCCAAAACTTACATTCCAAGAATGCAACTTCCCAAATGACCTCCGAACTTGCTTTGGGCTAGAGGCCCTTAGGGCCCATTTGGTTGAGTGAGGAAATGGCTTTCAGAAAATGTAAATATTTTTGAGATAAAAGGGATTTTTCGAAATACTACACCGTTTGGTAAATTGTTAACTTCAAGTAACATTGGAAAATAGCTTTAGCATAAATGTCGTTTAATAAAACCCACATTTATAAGGGGGCCTTGGTATTTTTTTTTTTTCAATGTAAAAATTAAATCCAATGTAGGTTGGCTATCGAACAACCGCTCGGACGACCATATCTAGCCGCCAGCCAAATCTAGTCACCGGACGGCTAGATCTGGTGGCCTAAGGTCGCACAAACCCAGGTGACGCCAGACGGCTAGATCTAGTTGCCGGATGGCCAAATCTAGCTACTTGAGGTCGTGCAAACCTCAGGTGACACCACCACTTGAATTGTGGGTCACGCCACCCCAGGTGGTGGTCGCCAGGGACGTACAATCCCTAGGCGACGATGGCAGTCGTTGGAGAAGTGGACTCTTAGGTGGCAAATTGGGGAAGACAAACAGTCATGATAAACGGAGAAGAAGATGAACAGTGGTGGATGAACAGTGGACTTAGATTTTCAAAATACTAAAAGCTCAAAACAGGTCTGGGTCTACATTGGACTTTTTGCATTCTCAATGTTAACATATGGCCAATGAACTTTCCAAAATACTTGCCAAACGCTTAATATTTTCCCAAGGGATTTTGGAGCCTTTAGAAAAGTTGAACTAAACAGGGCTTTAGAGCTATTTGGAGATGTAATTGTATTTCCGAAAAATTGAACAAAAACATGAATAAAACACATTTGCATTTGGCTAAAGAACTTTAGAGTCCTAAGGCCCATTGCAAATGCTAAATCAAACGGGACCTATATAGGTTCCAACATTGCACTCCTAAAGCAGTCATTCCTCTCTTTTTGGTTCTATGGCCAAGCGCTCCTAATGCAAACAACTTTTAAATCAATGGAGTCAGGATAGGTTATAGTTTATTTCTATCAATAACAATTTTTCATATCTAAACATTTTCATGGATCATGAAAATATTTATATTTCATTCATTTTTATAAGTAATATAAATAATCATTTAAAAGAAAATTATCTACAAATCATTCATTTTTCACGAAATAGATGAAACTTATATATATCGTTTAGGCTAACAGTCGAGAACTTGAACATGGACCCATGATCATGTCTCCTCTAACATGGTTCCCACCAACATAACCATTTCCCTCTGGCCTCATTTGTTCAACATGAGAGAAAGCCGGTCCTAATCCCCGTTCTCTTTTACTTCGCTCGTATTTGCAAGCTCTCTCCGTTCAACAGCCTCTCCAAAAACAGTGTGGACAATCCTTCTTACTCTATCCAAGTCACATTGCCCTTACGAAAAAGTGTCCTCGTCTATCAAGCAAAATACAAAAACTAAAGCAGGAAAAAAAAAGATGATGTTTCATACAATTAATAAGATTAAATAAAAAAAAAGAAAAAAAAAACTGTGAAAGAAAAAGGAGCAATAAGATTGCACTATTGACTACACATGACGAACGTGATTTTGGTCTAAGTCACTAGCTCAAATGCTTCAGTTGAGGCCCCTTTTCCAGTAGCTCTCCTCAGCCCGAAGGAGAAATCCATTCCCTTCCAGAAGTCCACCGCGATTTGGGCTTTTTGAATTGGTGCATCGCCGTGCTCCCATGCAAACTCCATGCGACTACTGGAGATCAAACTGTGTCCATCTTCATGGTCCATAGGAGATTAATCGCTCGTTTGGGTCGGGCTTCTCACTTAATTCCCCGTCGTCAAAGAGGATGGTAGGGGACATAACCTAGCAAGCCCGACAAGTTGTTCACTACATCATTGCACCGAGTCAAGAGGGTTATCATCTGGTGTGAGATGTCCACGGTAATGTTAAAATTGGGTGCACTTCTTGGAGGGGGTGATATTTCGGTGGGCAGTGATGCATTGTTGTTTAGCAGTTGTGGCTTTGCAAGTGGAGGAAGTGGAAGAAGGGGCGGAAGGGGAGAGGAAGAGACAGCAGCCCTTTGAAAGTTCTTACTATTATAAACCATTGCAAGAGAGGAAGAAGAAGAAGATGATGCGCCACCATCTGCAAAACTACCATTGTTGTTCTTGTCGTTGAAGTTGTTTGCATTATCAACCGTCTTTTGCTCTTGCCTACTAGTTTCTTCCCCACCCAACATAAATTTTACACGGGCTGCTGCCCGACCTCCGTTACCTGTTGTGGGCCCTACACCGGCATCATCTCCGGACGATTTCTTCAAGCATGATTTGAGCTGGACCGTGGATGCAGGTCCTGATCTTTCAGACGAAGGATCCTTGAGACGTTGAGTGTCATGTACAGAATCATTGCCCCTGCCTTTTCCAGACTCCGAAGCCTCGGATGCAGGAACTTCTGCATCCCGGAGAGAATATCTCACGCCAGCATTGCCAAATAAGTTGTTGTTCCCAGCAGCATACTTGTAAGCTGCCTCCGCGTCAAGTTTGCGGTGGAAGACAACCCGGCATGTTGATGACTTCCAGAAGACACGGATGCCTGAGTAATCCAACGGCCCAAATCGAGCAAACCTTGCCTTGAGCTCGGTGACAGATGGTAGCGACGTTCCAGGAGGAAACTTCATGACTAATATGGTGGGGTCCGAGGCTCTTGCCAGATGAGACTCCACTTTCCTGACGGGAAATGCTTTTGCTTGTTTTGGGGTTGCAGAAACAGTTTCTCTTCCCTCTCCCCGTGGTGCATCCTGGGTCTTCTGGATTGCCCTCTTTTCAGCAGCCAACGATTTGATATTGCTGATTTTCTTCAACCTCTTTGCTTCAATTTCTTCCTGACGGTCAGATGGAGGACGTTTGCGGCCACTCTTTGCTGGGTCATCAAATCTTCCAGGCGATTTTGCTGATTTCGAAGATGATAGTTTTCTTACACTTTCACCAGTAGGTTGATCAGCAGCTCCAACACCAGCAGGAGATTTCGCAGGGCGAATTTCAACAGTATCGGTCTCAGATGGTGGAGCCAGAATCAAGCTCTTCTGATACACAAGGGATCGAAATCGAAGAAAAGCCTGCTTTGTAACTGCAGGATTGCTCCTTTCAATGCCATAAAAAGGATCAAGAGCAAGGGCTTGCAAACCATTCAAGAGTTGTCGCAAATCAAGCTCAGCATTTCCAGACCAAGTAGGCACCATCCCAACGTCATCAGGATGTGTCCTGCTCGCTTCACCTTTTTCTGTTTGTCTGCGTAGGATTCCTCTCTTGAGGCTGAATCAACTTGAGTAAGTTTACCAGCAACTTTTGCCACTGATACTCCAACTTTGCTAGTTAGCAGCCGCTTTCGGGGATGATCAGAACCTGTCTCAAGGCCAATTTCTTTCCTTTTCTTCTTTTTCTTCTCTCTCATAACAACATTCTGCGAGCTTGGCTCCCCCGCAGGATGTCCAAGAACCTTTTTCTTCTTCTTCCTCATAGCTCCATCGGCACTAACAACATCAGTTGATAGAGGAGAAACATAACCACTATCCTGTACTGTATAAGATTCCTGGCCTCTTTGCTGTGAACCATCTTGAGAATTGATAATTTTTGCATCCTCGCCTTTCCCAATCACATTGGGCCCACCTAAACCAGATGGACTCTGAATTTTGATTGCAGAGCTACTTTCTGGAACTTGATGCAGGGCTGAAATCCCAGGACCACCCTGACTTGAAATTGCATCTGCAGTTACTTGGGTCTGCTCAAGTTTCACTGGAATCTGAGAGTTGACAGGAATAGATGATGCTCTCTTCTGCAAGATATAACCTCCTCCTGCTGCTACAAGTGAACCATCAACATAAGCGGCAGGAACCGAAGAATTGGCCTGTACTGGGCTAGTTTGCTGTGTACCAGAATCATCCCGTCGCTTAAAAAGATATTTGTCCTTTTTGGAGGGATCCTTCACTTTCATGGGTTTAGTGGAGGCCCTTTTGCTGCCAAGAGCCTCGGCAATCACCAGTGGACCACTCAAAGGAGCTGAAGAAGATAACAAGCATATGAGATCAGAAGGAAGATACCAACTATTAACCAATATATCTTATAGCCAGAACACCTTTAATGATAAGCTATGAAAGGCACGTCCATGTCCAGTAACAATACCAGAAAGGACCTAATTAGCAAGTGTAGGCTACCATAAGAGCAAGATGGACTGCAGAAAAAAGGAAAAAATTTCAACTTCATAAGACAGAGCTCATGTGTTTCGTGAGTGAACCATAAAGTAATACAATCAAAAGAGAAAATAAGAGCATGCACTCCACATCAATGATAAGGAGCTGGAAAAATTTCATTTTACCAGCTCCTTCACATAAATCTTGGATTTTCTTTGCTATCCCTTTACCATTGCATTTTATCCTGACTATTAGCCAGGACAAATTTGATCCTGACAATTAGCATGGAAGCAAAAAGTTGACAGTATGTTTCCTTACCATGCAAGTTGAATAAGCGCAAGGGATGTCATGTTGATTGTTTCTTTTTCTGAGAAAAATGCTATGAAACCAAGCTGCTCAAATATGAACTATTGCCTTTTCCTTAGAGCAGTTAGATGTACTTCAGTATCCACTTGATTAACGTATTGCATGACTGTTAAAAGCAGGACCAACATCGAAGAGAAATACTGTGCGAAGATATGACTTTTTCAGAACCCCTTTCTTTAAAGAATGTGTTTGCACTTCTCTTTGATAGCTCCATACATGATTACAGAAAGAAAGGGGTTGCGAGTTTGAAACTACTTAACCATGTCTACCGAACATCTGAGAGTTAAAACATGAATAGGCAAAACTTTCAACTCATGGAAAGTGAACCAATATAAGCATAAGGCATGCAAACAAAGGCAGCAACCTGCCAATATAATCCCCACCCACCCCCCCAACCAAAAAAAAAAAAGAACCACCACAGCAAAAATATTCAAAGCTTAAAATACACCATCCAATAAGTACCTCGAGGTGGCACTTTCGCTGGCTGAGCTGTTGGATCAACTGGATCATGAGCAGGGCGCACTGCCTGCACCCCGAATGCCTGAGCATAGGTCTCATCATACTCCTCAAATACTGCCTTGCGATAAGCAAAAACAATAGCCTTATTCTTGACAAACTCAAGGCTCTTCTCATCACTTCCTTGTGGCATTAATGCAAGCTGTTCTATAAATGCAAGAGTTTCCCGAGGCCGGAAACTGTCTCGTGCTTTGCTTATCTGAGTAGTTGAATACAGCCCTCCTTGTTCGTAATCAGGCACATCAACTGAAAAGTACCCTTGAACACGTGTCGGTCTAAAACTGAAAGCATTTCTACACCTGCAAGCCAAACCAAGACCACTTCTCCTACTTGCTTCATCCATGGCCTCCTCGACTGCCTTAGCGAAGTTCCTTGAAATCGTCTGGCTCGATTTTTCAATGAAATTCTCCTCGAAAGGAATAAGCTCTGCTGGGTCAAACCACCCATAACTACTATCACCAAAGAAAGCCACCAGCACATAACCATCCCTCCTTGAGCGACGCACCGAAGAAGTCGCAAAAACTTCATTAAAGATTTGCCCTGGCCACCAGGGATGCGATTTCACCTTTCCCCACACCATATCCCCCACTTCAAATCCGTAACTCAAAGCCCTCGACATGCCGCTTTCACTGGAGCTATTTTTCTCATTCGCTACATATTCATCAAACTCGGACAACAAAGAATCATACTGCCGTTCCAAAGATTTCCTCTCAGCCATGCCGCCAGAGTTTCTCGACTCCAAGCCATCCCCATCGACCTCCAGGCGACCTTGCGAACCAATTTCAGGATCACAGGCATCGGACAGGTCATCTTCCGCTCGAATCCCACATTTCACATCGTTGAGCCAATACTCTCCGGACTTCTCACTTTTAAACTCGAAACCTCCAGGTTTCACTTCCTCATCCGCCCCACCAGGACTCCCCCCATCGGCTGAGGAGCAAACCCTAACTCCATCCACTTCAGATCTCCCATTCCCCGAACCTACGCCGCTAACCGAAGCCCTAAATTCGCCCCCTAAAGCTACCGAATCGTCACCGGCCGAATCACCCGCACCGTCCTCCGCCACAACCCCCGAATCCGCGCCCTCCTCTTCCCGAGGCGCTTCGCCGACATCCTCAGAAACCCTACCTGCCTTCCCTCGATTCTCCTCCGACCCGTCCGATTTGCCACCTGAACCGTCCTCATTCGCTGTGGATATCATCGGAACAGCTCCTAGGCCCGACGCCCCGAAATTCCTAACGGCCGAAAATGGGGCTCCGGCTCCGGAAACGTCCCCGACGGAAAGAAAAAACAAAACCGTACCTTCCGTGAGCTCGCGGCGGCGGGCGGCGCCGATTCCTCCGGCGACGGCGCGAACTACTGCCGAGGAACCGGAAATCCCGGCGATTAAACGGAGACGAGCCGCCGCGCCACGACGACGACGCAGAGCGAGGCCGAGAAGGGGAGGCGAGGCGTGCTGGAAATGAGAAGAGAAATGCGCAGGGGCTGACTGTGCAGTGATTGTTATATACGTGGGCTTCGAGAGTTCCATTTTTCACTTTCATCTTGATTTCCTGGCCTTGTTTTTTTTTTTTTTTTTTTTTTTTTTATTCATTTCCTCTTTTTTATTTCAATTTTAATAGATTATCATCTCGTCTATTACAAAGAAAAATCCTCACATGTTCACCGTTGTAACTATTTTTAAACCGAGCTCTTTCGATGTCCACGTTTCGACAAGGATTGAATAGCTCATGTTTTGTACCGACGGCGGCCCGATATAAAATTCTTTTTTTAAATCGCATTTAGTACATACTTTTCTTATTTGTAGTTCATAATCATTTTTCGAGGAATGAGAATGGTCGAATTCTGATTAGAAATTCATGAAGTGTAACGCACAATGGAATGGGAATTTATGAGACTGGGAAAAGGATAATTATAAAAATATTGATGAAATTGTTCATATTGGGGTGAAATTCACAAAGAAAATAAAAAAAACTGATCGTAAAATCACAAAAAGAAATTTAGAAAGAAGTTATTTTTCAGTTACTTTTGGGCTTTTTTATGTCAATTTCTTTTTTTGGGCCTTTCTACTGTTAAGTTTTCTGCAAACCACTGAGATTCAGTCAAAAAAGTTAGTATTTGGCAAATGGGTACTCAGCTTATGTTTAAGGAAAATATTGTTTTGTGGCCAAGAAAAAATTAAAAATATTGTTTTGTGGCTATAAAAAAAAAAAAAACTGAACATATTGTTTTAAGAGAAATAGGGGTCATGGGTTTCAGGCTTGCGTAAAAAAGCCCAATATTCCATATATGGGCCAAGCCCAGTCAGATAGATTACAGCACATTTGTTTAAGATATATCATGAGATCTTGGGCAGTAAAGAAGCCCAATCTTCCGTATGTGGGCCGTGCTTGGTATCGATATCGCTTTTGTCACTTTTACCCTAATCTTGATCGATTTCTTCTAATTATAAATGCATGATCCCAGTGGAATTGCAAAACGGGGTGGACTTGAAATGGAAGGAGATTTATTCCATTACCTCTTCATGTCTGCATCTTCCATTTTTCAATTGGATCAGCGGGGACTATTGGTCTTGGTTTCATTTCGAGAAACATGGTAAGTTTCAAATGTTGTTTGCAGCAAAAAAACAAAAACAAAAACAAAAAAAAACAAAAAAAAAAAAAAAAAAGAAAAAAGTTCGACCCACGAATTGCTTTGTCCGGTAAATTGTGGGTAACTCTTGAACTCTCGCACTAAATTACCATCTTATTGCTTAGAAGTTACCAACAGCTCTAGTAAATTACTAACTCTTATGCGTATGATATATCAACATGTTGGAGTTAAGATCTCTTATGTGAAATTACCAATTTAAATATGAACTAATTACCAACTCCTTTTCGATTAGGTTACCCACTTTTATAATAAGTTGCCAATTTTTATATCAAATCAAAAACTCTATTTGAGTTAATTGCCAAAATTTTTTTCCTAAGTTACCAACTCTTATGAAAACCACCCATCGAACTCTTACAACAAATCATCAATTTTACTTAAATTACTCATGACCTTTTTCTCGACAAAGTTACCCCTTAGGTTGCCTAAGTAACTCGATTAATGTCAGTATACCGAAATTAGAGTCGGTTACTTACGAAAGTTGGTAAATTATTGCAAAAATGTTGATAAATGGCTCAAAAGTAAAGAATTTTTCGCTCTCAAATAAGAACTGGCCCCTTGATTTTAACTTCTTGCAAAACTTATGCTCTTCCTTTGGTAAATTATTCATGGAAAGCAAAGGGCTCATCCATTAGCTGGCATGTACTTTGGGTATAAATCATCTCTTGCACTTCGGCGGAAAGAGTTCAAGAACTAATTCACAAATTTTACGATCTGATTTCAAAACCCTACATTTTGTACTCAACATTCCCAAAGACCTCATTATTTTCATTTCCCACCCCGGAATTCACAAAAAAAAAAAAAAACAGTTTTATTATTTGAAGGAAAACTATTCTTAGATTTTTTTTTTCTTTCAATTACTTGGACGACAGAAAAATAATTTAGATTGTATGAAAATGTTTTCCCTTTTTGGCAACAAGAATATCACTTTCCCACTCACCCCGCTATGGGCGTGTTGGTTTGGGCCTTTCCCCCTCTAATTGCGGAAGGGGGGGTTCGAGTCATCGCGTACGCATATAGCGCGACTTAAGCGGAGCACCATGGGAGGTGAGTCTCCGCCCTAGTGCAGGGGTTTACGCCGAGCGCTCGCTGTAAGGCGGTTCATCTAGTTCTAAAAAAAAAAAAATGACTTTCCCTAGATTGCCAAATAGATGAAAACTAATTATTTTCCGTGCAAATGATTTAATATGAGTTTTTTTTTATCATAAAGTTTTCAATAAAATAAACGTACCTTATGAAGAGGATGTTACAAAAGTCATAGAACATGCGCAATTTTGTGTGAAGTTATGTATAGTTCAAATGCTTCATGTATACAAAGCATAGGATCTTGGAATTTTGAAGGCGTAAAGCGTAATTATGCATTGTCTTTCAAGTCCAAACACATAACATAGATGCATACTTCATGCATCCACAAGTGCTTTATGAAAGAGTGACGGGACAGTAGTGATGTTGTTTTAAAACTTCACGCATAGAGTTATTTTTCACTTACTCGACACGATATTACCATATGTTACGTATGTAGTTGCATGTGACGTGGAGTGTGTCTTGGACTACAATAGGCAGGTGACCGGCTTGATCGTGAGTTAAGGACCACTAATGGACCAGGATGACGAACTAGGTGACGAATATGGTAGGTGTTCATACATATGCTGAGATGGTTGCTATAATTAAATCCAGGGTTACCCCTTTCGATCTTTTTTAGGTAGGAAAGCCAGAAAGATGTCTTCCACGTTGCTGTCCTACTTCTCGCTTTCCTACGAGCCTTTGTTAAATCATTAGAAACAAAGTTAAGCAACAGAAAATTGCAGTTGGTACGATGTTGTCAGACTAAGCCTTCGGAACATTTTCTTCCAATTTGGTGATATTTTATATATTTTGGTGCCCGTACCCCCCCCCCCCCCTTTTTTTTACATTTAGTTCTTATTTTCACTAAGGTGGAAACCTACTTAGTATGGTACGATGAATGAAAGGAACTCTAAAATGTCTTACATCTATGAAAAGAAATGTGATTTCTCCATAAGGTTCGAAATACATAGAGACATCATTAGGAAACCCTATGCTGTGATGAGTTCAGCTTCTCAAATAAGAAAATAAACAAAGTATGACAATTGTTGAGTTGATGTAAGAATAACTGTGAGTCATAAATTTTTAAATGAATGAGCTTTGCAATAATTTTTAATTATTTGTTATTTTATTTTTTGTGATTTAGAATAGATTGTTGTTCTCACGTTAATATAAAAATTGTCACCTAATCATTTCTCTTTCACATAAGCAAATGGATTGAAGGAGGCTAGGGTTCATGCCCGAGTAATGCTCAGAAATAAAGTTTGACCAAGTCCTAATCTTGGGTATTATTAATCGTTTCACAAAAATAGTGACTAATGACTCCTGGATTCATTACATTTGAGGGGAAATTACCAAAAAACTCCTAAGACTATTACAATTATGCTAGTTGAATTATAAACCTTTCAATTTGACCAATTTAATCTTTTGACGATTTGTCAATCTAATTCTTCCGATGAATTTCCTCCTTTCTACTCTACTTTTTTTCCTTTCTAAACTGGAGAGGCTTGTGGCCCTTGCCCATGTTGCCTACAAGTGAGCCCACTGGCTATCTGGGCAAAGGATGCGAATCTTGCCCATGACCAACAAGGGCTTCACTGCCCTCGCTCTTTGGCCGGCAGCTTGTTGGACTTTGTAGAAAACAAAAGGAAAAGAAAGAAAGAAAAATAAAACGATGATTTAATTAAAAAAATCAAAAAAATTAAAAAGATTTAAAAAATTATAAAAATTGTCTACATCTTTGCTAGCCGTTTTACGTGGAACTGTTAGCATCCATATCGGCGATTTCTAGCCAAAACTAGTCGGAATAACTAAATTAGCAAATCATCAAAAGTTTTAGGACTAAATTGACCGAATTGAAAGATTTATGACTAAATGGACACAAACGCAATAGGTTTGAGAGGTAATTTTGCCATGCATTCGATGTGTTAAAGGGCTTTTTCAGACCAAGCAGAAGAAAAATCAGTCTCAATGCTCAAAAGATGACTCACCTACAATAAAGGTTCATTAGCAAAGCCGTATCGCGATTGGTTGCGTTCTAGTAAACCAACACAATATCGTACTTTACAACACAAGATAGCACAAATCTTCATTTTCTTCTCGTGACAATCACATGCCCGTCGACCACGTTTGTAGCGACCTCGGACCATGTTTTCACTTATCACCTTCCGCACATCTCCATGACCGTTGCTTTACAGCAATTTCCTTTAAGCACAATTTGGAGAGATAAAAGAGTTCTTCGATGCTACATCTGATTAATAGATATATATACTGAGGCTAAGATTGAGCGCTGAACCAACTTGTCTGGAGAGGAAAGAAGCACTTATCAAGAAAGCAAAGCCATGGTTTTGAAGGACATTTACTAGATTTGCTTTGCTAAATAATGTTTCTAGTTAGTCTGTTAAATTAGCGAGATCCTCTCCATTCAAAGTGGTTCACATGATTAGGAATTATTTCACCATCTTCAATATAGTACAAAGAGTTTGATGTATAATTAGCAATAATGTGAAAGAACCTGATGCTATTTCCATGAATTAGGTAATATATTACTAATTATTGATAATATAGTGAGATTTTTATTTTTATTTTTTTTTGGGGGGGAGATGGGATCAAGCGTTCGCCATTCACACATGCTCTTCAAAAGGAGGGAGAATGAAGCAATCAGAGATGCTTAAAATAAAATTCGTGAAGCTTCCAACTAGTCAAACCTGGAAAGGCAGCACAGGTGGTAAGACAAAAGAAAGGGACGCGTCCGCTCTCATTAGCCTCGTTTACAACGAGACATGAGTAGATGCATTGCAAAAGTTGCAGGGACATCTTTAGTTTATAATGCAAATAAAGCTTAGTGGAAACATTCTTTCTATCTCAAGGACGGACCTATGTACGTCAGAAGAACATAATTCAAAAAGCTAATGAAGAAAGGCAGGAATGTGCATTAGTTTGGATAAAGTAATCGCATTAAGAAAGTGTTGTCACATAAACTACAGTTCAAAGAACATAATCAATTCATTAACCGGCCTCTTATTAATTTATTTGGTTAAATCACAATCAATGAGTATCTTATTCTCTAGTTTGGCCATTCAATGAATTGTACTTGTTACCACTTTTCTCAATGGATGCAACAATCATAGGTCGAGCCGACACCGAATTCTTAGTTGCCAAATTCGGTTTGTGCACGATAAGGGCTTTTCTTCTTCAAGTTTTAAATGGCTTTCAAGTTGGTTTAATATGTAGCTTTAATTCTTTCGCAAGTACCATTTCAAAAGTACACATGTTCCGGAGGAATTTGACCAAACTCTTACTATAATTAACTCATAAAGGATTCCGACCAAAAAAAAAAAATCATAAAGGAGATTCTTTGTTGCCCTATTAAGTGAAAAGCTTTTGCAAAACCCAGGCTTGTGAGTAATGCAACTTAGCACATCCACAACTTGTTCCTATGAAGAAATTCTTGTTTAGTTTCTTTCCATTACGTGCACAAATGTTGGCCACAAGCTAGCTCAAATGATAAGGGGCATAACATATAGTTTATTGACTTAATGAAGGGCTATCATGAGCATTATCTGTGTAGGATGCTAACCATAATAGAAAAAGAGAAAACAAAAGAAGTGATTGGGTTTGGGGTGCGTGCTGCGAAGACCACCTGTTTGGACAGTATCGCAACTTTATATTTCTTGTCGTCATTGTCATCAAGAAAAAGAACATATTCTCTGGTATCAAAGATTTGACGCGAGAATAAGTCGCAATTAAATTAATTTCATCTCGAGTTTGCTACGATACAAAACCGTTTACTCTAGAACCTCTTCAATTACCTTTTCATCTCAAACACGAGATCCGTCTTGGAGCTAAGGACATTGCTTCAGAAGTTGGGCCATGTGGCCATGTTGCATGTGAAGGACATGACCTTATGTTCAAACGAAAGGGAATGATTGATTTTTGTCCTGTCATCGATCATACAGGAACTTAATTATGTGCTTAAATCATAAGCATTGGGAAGGTTGGGGCATGAATTAGGGTTTTGTATGAAGAAAATGCTTTAAGAAGGCCTTTTCTCTCACTTCTATTTTCTAGCTTTTGGCTTAATTCATTAATGAGAGTCACCCAAAAGTCAATATGTAAAATTCAGTAGGAAGGAGTAAGCTTTTTCAATTTTTGGATTTTGAGTGGGCCAAATATAGAACTATGTGAATATCACCTTTAATGAGTATAATTTTATCCAATAGTTTTGTTAATTAATAAATGGATAACACATAAAAGTAAAAGATTTGAAAACTTATGATGTCCACGCAAGTGAAGTTATTGTCAAAGAACTACAATCGAAAGCTAAAGCTACTTAAATGCATATTGAGCCCCCCATAAAAAAGCTTTCAAATAGCAGCCTCTCTAGATGATCCTTGCCATTATGGATGATGAGCTTGATATGACATGATGTTTGGTAAAGCACATTGTTAAAGTCCTCGAACGATTATAATATTATGGTAACATGTGTTTGATAAATAAACTGTAAATACGTATAAGTGGTTTTCTTTCACATCCTAAATTCTTAGTCAAAATCATAGCGGATTACGCACTGCTCACGATGCTATCGGTGCCATCCATAATGATTATGGCACATCCAAATAAGGTCACCTCTCATGTGCCATGCACATTGTGCACATGAATTAGTGCGTGTATATGCACACATACATATGTACGGACCAGAAGTGGGGTTTACCCATTTAAGTAAGCGACGAGATCTGCATTTTGCGAGATCGATCATTCATTTCTCCATTGCTTTGGGCAACGGGAAGGGGAGAGAGAGAGATGGTTGATGAGCAAGAGAAGTTGCTTCCAATCGCAAACGTGGGTCGGATCATGAAGCTAATCCTTCCACCAAGTGCAAAGATCTCCAAGGAAGCCAAACAAACCATCCAAGAGTGTGCCAGTGAGTTCATAAGCTTTGTGACAGGTGAGGCGTCCGACAAGTGTCACAAGGAGAACCGCAAGACCGTGAATGGGGACGACATCTGTTGGGCTCTGAGTTCTTTAGGGTTTGATGACTATGCTGAGGCAATTGTTAGGTACTTGCACAAGTACAGGGAGCATGAAAGTGAGAGAGCCAACTGTAAGCAGCAAACTAGTAAAGCCAGAAATGTTACTGGTCGGCATGATCATGAAGACAAAGTAGAAGGTGACGATGATGATGATGATGATGAAGGATCGTGCCCCACAGATAGTCAAAGAGGAAAGGGTATTACTTCAACTTGTCACAGGCATCCTGCTCCGTTAGAGTTCAGAATCATTGACAGGAATGAGACCTCTCCATCTTGATCAATCAATGTTTCCTAAAGGGAAAAAGCATCATGTGTGTAAGATCTCACATTTCATGTCTTTATTTTGGGGACGACGCGATGAAGTGGATCGAGAAGGAATTGATAAGTGCGTTGTGTAATCACATGTAAATGATCAGCTGTTTATGTTGCATACTGTCTGAACTTGGTGTGCTCCAAGGGTAATAACCAGCTTGTATCTCTTGCTTCTTAAACTGATGATCTCTCTCTCTCTCTCTCTCCCCATTTCCTTCTCATCATCTCCACCAGAAAATGCGTATGAGGTGAAGAAAAGGCTGTTGCTTGTTCTTAGCCTTTGGTTTGCACTTGAGATATATGAGATGGAATGGTGATTAATAAGTTTTTCTTGGGAAATTTGATTGTATCATGGACATGATTATAGCCTGACATAATAACCAGGTCATATAATCTTGATCTCCCTCAATTTTTTTTAGGATCTTTCCCCTCTTATTATACATTGAGATCCACATTGTATCTTCTTTTCCACATCAAGATGGTTATCAACATGTTAAAACTCTACAAGCACAAGCACAGGGACTAGTGGAATGATAGGAAGAGAAATTGTAAAATCACTAACAAGCTCTAAATAGCTTGGTTGGCATGGCAAATCTTCTGATTGACAATTCAGCTTGCTTAATTACAATTGTCTCTAATTTCTTGCATTATTAGGCCCTGTAAAAATTCTAAAAGGACATATTGCCGGGACTGGTTTAACTTACAAGCATACTGGGATATTAGACAGTTTTGCACCATATGCATTGCTGACTCTTAATGAGTGAATCCAACATATACAAGTTGCCTTCTCTTACTTCTAATAAAGACTAAGTTCATCTGGTTTCCACATATTTTCCCTACTGTTTTCATTTAGTTTACCATTTATCCACCAATTTTAATCTTCTGTTAATCAGTCATGTTACTCCCATGATCCCATCAGTTTTATTAATTTCTACTGTCGAATTTATATTCCTATACAATTGGAACATCTACAAAATTTTAATATCCCTAATTATATGTGGTTCATCAATCCTCACAATAGAGAAACAAAGCACCAAGATTTGTCAAATAGCTCATGGACTTTGGGCTTTAAACTCTATCAAGTTGTGAACCAGAGCAAGTCCTTAAAACCTCAAGAAAGAAATAGGGGTAAGAACCCCCGAAGGGTGGGAGTCAAAATCATCTTATGGAACTAACACAATATCAACAATCTAAAATTAAAAGGATAAAGCAGTGAAAGATCCAATCCCTCTTCAGTTCTATAAAGCAGTGAAAGATCCAATCCCTCTTCAGTTCTATAAAGCAGTGAAAGATCCAATCCCTCTTCAGTTCTTTCTTTTTTCTCCTTTTATCTGGTCCATACGCCTTTTTCACTTGGAATGAATAATGCTATTTGAAGATTGTGCAACCCAACTATATCTGATTACCCAATAAGAAACTGTTTAAAAATGCTAAAGAATGCATACATTGATGTGTTAGGTTTAGGGTTTTCCTCAAACCTAGGACAAGGGACCACAAATATTTTGTGGCTTTACATACCATGAATTACCGTGAAGATCCAATCAAATCTGAGGCATGCTCTTATTTTACTATGAGCAAATTGGATTATGAAGGACCTCTTTGCTTAAAGAGACGGCTAAAAACACTGATAATATAGTTGTATTGGAGAACTTCTGTCAGAGTTAGGGTTTCTATATGTAACCCAGGGTTCCATAAGCTTTATGGTTTGGGACCACTTCTTCCTACCAAAAAGAAGGGTAGCAAGAACAGTAAAAAGTAGCTCTGAAATGCGCTCAATTCAAAGGAGCGTACTCCATTAATTCTTGATTAACCTGAGGGTAAGAGAAACTGAAGTGTGCACAGATTAATTATCCTATTATTGAATGTACATTGTACCATGTGAGTCCGTAACTCACGAAGCTGAGATCCAGAAACCAGGTTGTCGTGTACGATTATCTTCCTGTATTTGATAAAATGATTTCGCATGTTACTGTTTCTGTGAGCACCGACCATAAAATTCCGGTATCGAGCTTTGCGTAACTGATTGAACATCAAGTGTTGTTTGACGAGGTTGCCATGTGCGGCACTTTGAAAGTGATTTAACCTAAAATCAGTTAAAGTAACAACAAGTTGCACCAGATTTTTGGCGCATTGGTTATTTTCTAGGAAAAAGGGAAGCTCCTTATCGTCATCACGTTAGTGGCAGTCGCAAATACCACAGTACCTTGAAGCACATTTCAACAGATGCAAATGATTCTTCTTCTAGCTATCTTCACACTTCACAGCTTCACCAATGACATTTTTCTGAGACTGTGTAGCCATCCTATGTCCATACTCAGCTTAGGTTAATCGTAAACAATGAATGCGCATTTGGAGTGCATAACTATTCTTGTTATCAGCAGGTGTGTAATGTCATATGCCAGTAGATGATATGGAAATGCAAATCAAACATTTATGGATAAGTTCACATAGAATAACTGGCATAAGCTTCGACAAATTATTTCGTGAAGAATATCACATAGTTTATACAATTATCATTTTCTTTATATGTTATTTATAAGCAGATAGTGTTGTATATACTGCTTTTGCAGTAGATAATACGTAATTAATGGAGCAAAGGAACAATTGACCACATATATAATCTAGTTTCTGGGAGGAATTTAAGTTGATTTATTTTCAGCTTTTAATCCTCATTAAGTTGGCAACCATTTGGAATTGTCATAGATAATAAAAACTACTTTGGTTGCATCTCTAGCTGTTTCATCTAGCGAGCTAGCTGGGCTAATAAGGAAGTACCTCAATTTCTTCTCTCTTGCATTAGTCTTCATTAGTGATAATTAAGTTAAAAAAAACCATACACATCTCACTGAAGTTTGAAGTAGACTCATTAGTATTTTGCAGATAAAATAGATTATATTTTTATGCTATTTCGATGCAGATAATCCTACGATAGGCTTTGGAATTTTAGGTAGTTTTCATATTGTTGCTAGCTAGTTGTATCTACTTAGCAAGATGTTAAGATGAGCTCTCTCTCTCTCTCTCTCTCTCACACACACACACACACACACACACACACACACACACACACACACCGTTGCATGAAGACGGTACAGAGCAAATGTTTTTTCCCCTTGAAAGAAAAATGGGGCACGTCATTTTCCGCCTTCACCAAATTACATCAGATATTTTCTGCAAAGCTCTTATATGGAATCAGTTTTTGAAAGCGAAAGAATTCATTCTATTCAAATTGAAGAACTGAGGAAAGAAGAACTCCAAGAACTTCTGACTGCCACATTACAAAGTCAACCTTTCCGCAATGTTTTCTCATGAGGCTAAGCCATTCTCACCCGCACAGGCGGTAACATTGTTGAACAAGATGGGGATACAAATAAGAAGAGTAGCTTTCCTCACAGCAAAAGTCTCATTATCTTGTAACATAGCGTTCACAAATTAACCTTGCGAACAGTTTGCACATCGCTTAGATATGGGTTTAGACTTACCTTATACATACATGTTCCCCCAATCAAAATATAATTCGAATAGTTAGTACATTTTTTTTCTCTCACATAAAACAAAGCATTTACATTACATGTATTGTGTTCGGACCAAAGCATTTACATTACATGTTTTGTGTTTGGACCAGCATATTGTTTTTCAAGCCATGTCGCAAAATAAATCAACTATTTTCAGCACCTTTATACTGCACATGCTCCTTTCATCACCAGAGGAACTTATTAACCTGCTGCTGAATTAGTATAGATGCACATGATAGAGTTATCAACAACATTGTTGAATAAGGCAGTGAGATTGAACGATGAAAAACAAAGAGAACCATAATCGAACCACTATCACAATGTTTGAGTGATAAAAGCTTCCACATATCCCCAACCATCATCGACATCAGGACCCACCCAAAAACCAGCTATCACCCTATCAGTACAAGAATCAACACCAAAGCAACAGCAAATGGCGTCACCAAGATTTCTTGATTGTATAGCTGAATGATCTCTATGCCAGTGATTAACAGAAGGCACGCCTCTTGATGAGCTGCGAGACATTGGAAGCTCTGGCACTGCAAGGTTATTCACAGCATTATCAGGTAACCACATAAGAGGAAATCTTGTAACACAGTAAAGGGACTATATTGTCAATTTAGCACCAAAGTCTATCATGCTAAAATCCATCTACCATATTCAGGATAAAAATAAGGATCATAGGGTACACACCAAGCATATTTGTCTATCAATTAATCATCAAATGACCTTTCAATGATGTCCATCCAAGTGAACCATCACTTTTTCTCATTAGCAAATGCAACTTCTAATAACTCTAGTGTTAGGCTGAGAAGATCCTTCCGATGCAGAAGCTCTGAGTTTGAAACTTCAATAATGGGGTTGATCACCTTGGTGCCATCCATAACACCAGCTAGATGGTGGTCTGGCTGGTAACTGCTCAGGTACAGGTAATTGACGTATAACCAAGGGAACTAACCATGTATTCTAAGTAGCCCCATATTTTCAATAGGGTACTTCATGGGTAAAGTTCGAGACACAGAGAGAACTTGTAAGAACTAATCCAGTTTTGGTGAATAACATTTCGCTGGTGCTCTCCAACCCAGTTGACACCTCATGAAACAAGAGCTGTAGACTCTGTGCCCTCAGTAACATTGACTGCGCATCTGAAAACTTAGTTGATCCATAAGAGGGTGTTCTATTATTGGTCATCTGATGTCAGTCTCAACCCAACTTAGCATGATCAAATCAAACTGCAAGGGTCATTCATACCTAGATTCACTAAAGCACAGACCAATCTGTGACACTGACAATCTCCATATGATTTTGTTATAGAGCCAATGATTCGAAATCTTGTCAAGGAGTAATACCAATACAACTACAGCACATAAGAATTGCAAAGATAAACCTTTCAGAAAAGTAGCATGACTTGAAAGTCTCCCCGTATTTGATGTGCTGCACATCTCCTATAGAAAATTATCAAACAAAAAATTAGCAGAAGACCTCCCTCAAGTTTTGCAACTAAATAGGAATGTAACCGGCTAAGCAACATTCAATCCTCAGGCAGAAAACCATGCACAATCCCTTCAAGACAAAAATGTGGTTCACTTTAGCACACGTCAACATATCATGAGAAAGAAGCTCCTTGCAGAAGGGGGAGGTGGATGCCAGTCAAATTCACCAACAGCAGAATAAAGCAAGAGTGAATGAAGCTTAGCTTGAACAAAATGGCTTTTGAGGCTTTTTGCGATGGACAAACAATATCATTAGCCAAACAGAGAGAAGGCACAAGTGGGTATTGCAACTAATCCCGCGAACGGATCAAAACAAGTGTCATTTGCAACGCTGAATCACTCAGCTGAGTCGCAACACCATTTTCTACGTCTCCAGTCTTAATTGCAGAGAAGCTGTTCGATGGAATGGCGCAAGAGACACTTCCAAAACGCCGAGCTGTTTCTACGCGTCCCTTCTCTGTCACAGCATTTCACTCTTCAGCGACCACATCAAAAGCACCATGGACAAGAAACGAAACGAGATCCAAGCTCTAGATCACCACCATCAACGACTAAAAACACCGTACTGCGACGAGCTTATGAGCCCAAAGCAACCATTTTCGAAGCAAAAAAAAAACGATGCCCTTTTTGAAGGTGAAAAGAATACTATCTCGTCAGGGACAGCGAATTGAAAAGCCATCATCACCTGGGTCGCAGCTGTCGGAGCATAGAGAGGCGTCGAAAAGAAGCCAATGGAGACGAAGCTGGCCATCGATGAGTGTTAATGTCTCCACCGGCCAAAAACTGCAAGCTTTGGTTTTTATTGGAGATGGTCTGTATTTTTGCAATTTCTTCGGAAGCCTCGGCATTGACTGGAGTGATTTATCGCGTGGATAATTTATTATATGTTAGGGTAAAGGACATTTATTACAGAGATGTGCAAATCGGACCGTCCAAATCAAGAATGCCCGGATTGGACCAAACTAGCCAATTAGGTCCGACTCCTAGGAATATCGGTTGGGTTCCTAATTCCTAAAAGTAGAAGCGGTACAATCCGATTTTCGATTCCAATGGGAAATCGGACTAAATTGACTATACATGATTTTTATTATTATTTGTATTCCTTCTTAAAAATTGGTGGATTTAGTTCATTATTTTCGAGGATTTAGAAGCCTATGGTTTGGACAATTAGATATCCAAATTGAAGCATAGAGTCTGTTCAAGCTTTGAATTTGTTTCCGGTCATATTTTGACAATAAAATATCCTAGTAATCAGTTCCATTGGATCGGACTAGGAATCGATGATTCCTTATTTATTATCAATGACACTATAATTTGTGGTACACCATACCATATTCATCAACAAGAAAAATGAACCTTGTATTTTCAAGATTTATTTTCTTATTTGAGGGAATAATTTCAAAAACTAAGGCTTCATTCATTTCGCGGAACATATGACCTTTCTGGAAAATGTTTTTCAAAAAGCTAATTTTTAGGAAAATGATAATATTTTCCAGCATTCAGTTGAAGCTAAAAAATATTTTCTCCCATCTAGTAAGAAAAATCTTTTCCCCCATGCACTCTTTTTCAATAATTTTTTAAATTGATTTTTAATTATTTTATTTTATTTTCCTTTCATTTTCTTTCTTTTCTTCTTCTTCTTCCTTAGCTAGTCATCAATCACGATGACGACCAACGACCGACCATAGGCAAGCTTGAGCCTCGTCGGATCAAGCAAGGCCCAAGCTCTCCCAAGGTCATCAAGTGAGCTTAGGCCTTGCCAGAGCACTGAGGCTCTAGTGACCTTAAGCAAGGCCCAAGCCTCGCCTAGCTTACTGGCTCAAGCTTGCCTGTGACCGACGATTGGCCAAGAAAAAAGAAAAAGAAAAGGAAATAAAAGAAAAAAAGAAAAAAAAGTAACAAATAATTAAAAACTCGATTAAAAAAGAAATTAAAAAAATGTGTTTGGTGAAAGAAAGTGGGGGTAAAAGAAGACATGGAATATGTTTTTCTCTACTCGAAAAGTTGAAAATATTTTCCAATATTTTAGAAGATTTTTTTTTCATTGATGGAAAATGTTTTTCTAATTAATTCATTTTGCATGAATTGAATGCTAGAAATGTTTTCCCAAAAGTCATTTTTTATGAAATGAATGAAGCCTAATGACCAATAAAAAACGAAGCCTAATGTAGTAAATTTTTTCATTTTTAATAAAACATAGCCTCAAATTCTTTATCAATAAATTGGAGTCATCATTTGTAATTAGATTTGTCAAATGATTGGATCAGGTCGAGTTGGGGTCGGGTTGAAAATGGTCCGTCCAAATTGATCCATTTAGTTTATTTTGACCTATTTCCTTGCAATATAAATATTATAACTCATATTTGACCTAACTCTATCCAAATCTTGCCCAAATTGCTAAAACACTTTCATATTTAACTCAATTTAGAAAAATTCATATTTAAACTTAGTGAGAGCACTGAATGAGCAGCGCGAGATCAAGTAAAGATGAGAGATAGCGAAAAGAGAGTCATAAAAGTGAGTTAGGTCTAAATAAATTGTGAACTCATTTAAAATTAAAATTAACTCATAATAATGCAGCCCATCAAATATTAGTTAAAAAATGGATCTATGACTCATTTGCAAAAACAACTTGCATTCACTGCAAAAAAAAAAAAAAAAAAAAAAAAAAATCATGGCTGCAAGAGTCAAAGTCAGGATTCAAACTAATGACTTGTTCAAAAACCATGTAAGACAACAAGGGAGATGCTTATAATTCGAATTGGAGACGAAGATGATCACTAAAACATAAAGTGAAGCAAAAAAAGGAAAAGGAAAAGGAATAAGAAACTTCGTGGAAATTTATTTATGCCCCTGCATTACAAAATACAAGAGCTCTAGAGTATCCTTCTGCTAGATAACTAGGAACTGCCAATGAAACAAAAACTTCTCTGCTGTAGCTTAAGACATTACATATAGGAAGCAGCTTCATATGGATATGCTATTTGGGATCCCTTTGCCAGTAAGTCCAACCTCACTGCTGGGATACAGCAGAGTGTAAGGCATCCTTACCAGCCCGGCCCTGTTCTTCCATCTTTCATCGCTGTTCATGTCCGTGATCCTCTGCTCGATCTCTTCCAACCTCTTTCCGAATTTCTCGAATGCTTGAAGCGGAGCTTCATCGCTGGTCCACTCGGCTGTATCTCTCTGCCCGAGGTAAACCTCATCGGGAGAGTGCTTCGACAGAATCTCCACCAGGGAAATCCCTAACAAGGATAGAATCTGGGGAGTTATTGTTTTCAGGAGAGCCTTCTCGCGGTTCGTCTTGAGCTCTTCGTACTCGGGAGTTCCTTCTTTAGGAATCAATCTCCGGCTCATCGCGGGCCGGTTTGGAGGATACCCTCCGAAGGGGTATTGCCCAAAATTGATGGCTGCATGGAGAGCCGAAGCGACCCAAATGATTATAGTGCAAGTTTGGATCAGTTCGTCCAGGGACTGCATTTTAGGCCACCAAGGTTTGTCTTTAAGGTCACCGTGACCTACTTCTCTGAGTTCTTTCCACCAGGACTGAAGTTCGGTGTCCTCTTGCACCATCTCATCATTCTTGTAGTAGAAGCTGCAGTAGTCCCGGACCCACGTTTCAATGGCGGACCATATCTCGAGCCCATCAACGGCAAACGGGTAGTCCTCTATAACTAGGCGCAGCCCGTGTCTTGAATTAGCATCCTCTACTGCCATGCCTCTAATGAAGCAAAAAATTTGGCCCCTCGTCACTTTCAGTAATGACAATATGCAAACTCATCAAATGCATTACCAAAATTATCTATCTAATGAGGCTGCTCAATTGCTCGTTGTGTCACATCCCCAATCCTATGGACACACTCTTTCCAACTTAAACCAGCAGAATCGACTCTAGCTCCAATAAAATTAGTATTTGAGAGAAGTAGATTTACCTCTTGATGAGATCAGCAGGGAGTGCTTGTTCGGGAAAGACCCAATCCTTGTAAGCAGCACATGACATTTCCAACGAAAACTTCGCAGGGAAAACCGTCATCTCGAGCGCTCCACCTGCACTGATCAGGATCTGCCTTGCAAACCCATTGATACTCATGGTGTCGCGAAAATGAGGATGCAGAAGTTTATGAATCGGATGAAGAACACTAAGCTGCCGATTGGTGGCAATTATGAATGGCTCAATGACAGCATGAGTCTTCAACCTGCAAGTGAGCATAAATGTTCAATACACGTCCAAAAAGAAGGGGGGAAATGGCTTTCTAACTCGTCAATTGAGATGCTATCATGACTTCTACCAGTGGCTGATGAGTTGATGATAGCCTGAGTCATTGACAGAAACATAGGCTTTGGCTAGGTCCCAAAGTGTACCCTCAATACCATCCTTGGCTGCTTTGTAAACCTCGCTTATTTCACCAAATTCATCCCCATCAGGATGGGGCAGGATCAGTTCAATTGCCAATGGCTTCAAAGTTCCGTCTTCTTTCAAGCATAGAAGTGTCCTCGTGGCATAGGTCTTTGTCGAAGTTGTGTTTATTCCCCGAAGGAATGGCATCAGAGTATCATAATGATCTAAAATGAACAATTTCTTCTCCTCGATAGCCTGGTGAAGCAGACAACAGGATTTATGTCTATGACACACCATTATGTTCAGTACAATAAATCCAACAGATCAGAGATATTCCACCGAAGACTTCGTCAAAAAATTGAATAAAGAAGAATTACCTCATCCAGGGTGCGCCCACCCAAGTTTTCCTCTATATATACTCTCATGTCTGGATTATTTTCAGGGTTGAGCTTGCTTTTACAAGGAAATTCCTGCAATGAATCAAGAAGGTATGAGGGACAAAATTGAAAAGTTATTTTCTGCTTTATGCCGGCATCTACCAAAATCCTGCACTGATTTATCACACAATCATTTTAACACCAGTAGCTAAGAATAATGATGTTAATCCAAAAAACGTGAAATGCCACATTTTGTTCGGACATCGCAGCATGGCAGCCAATTATGGGGGTACTTGACAAAGCAAGGCACAGAAGTGTGGGCAAACCTGGAGACAACAGATGAGAACGGGGTCCACCCCAGCCAGCATCTCTCTTGCAAATTCCTCATCTGTACTCCACGCTGATTTATCTTCTGCTTGACCAATGAACAGTACAGTAAGAAAAGCAAAATTTCCTGGTGATGAACGAAAACTTGCAGTCCGTTGCTGTCATCATAAGGCTGATAATAAATTTACCCTTAATGACTTGGGGCATCGGAAATTTGAGGAAACCGTCGCTGTCTGTACGAAGAAGTTCCCTGAGCATCTCTGAAGGGACGCCTTCCATGATTCTTTCAATGAACTGGTTCTTCTGCAGCTTGATGCCTCCTTCATAAACCTTTAGAATTTCTTGGAAGTTATCAAATTCACCCGGGGTTCTATCAAATTGTCCTTCAGCCGCGGGTATAAGGAAATGGGCAACAGATTTCACAGCAAAAGCCAGCAAGTCCGAAAACTTTATGTGGCTGAATCGCTCATCCCTTGGGACATAGACGCTTAAGCTCTGCAGGATTGGTAACCTGCTTTCAACATTTGGATCTGGATGACAATTCACAAAAACCACAAGGCTGTCAACAACTGCCGAGATTAATAGTAAATTATACTACTCGCAATTCACGTGTGCAGGCTCTATCCTCACAGTTCCTTAGTGGATCATCTAGGGTTTCCCAACAATATCAGCTCTGATATTATTTAAGCATTGCGAATTAGATGCATTTATTTTATCAAACACAACCAGAAAATATGCAAATCTGACCTTCCTTAGTTGGTGGTCGGCCTGTTCTTCCCCTGCGGGGATAAGGATGGTCAGTAGACCCTCCAAGAATTGGACGGACATATTTTGGACCCTTCTGGGGTTCAGACAAATCATTGTAGCAGGCATAGTCATAGACCCTCTCCCATTCTTTGCGCTCGCCTGTTCCATCTCCTCTCAGGTTCTCCAATTCTTCTTCTCTGTACTTGCTTAGTGATGCTGGTGTTTCGCTTGGAAGATATGTCTGCAATGATGAAATAACTTCATCAGGAAAGGAAATCATAGCGCCTTTTCAGATCTCTATTTAATATGTTTGTTCAGTATATACTCACGGTACTATATCTGCAGGCAAATGAGCAAGTTAATGAAGTGCACGAGAACATTTAAGGGTTAAAAGTCCAGAAGGTTCACTTTGCCTGACCAAACATGCATTTTTGAGACAACATTTGAGAAGTCATTGCCTTACATTATGCCTTACTCATGATTATCTACTTCCTCTTAGCATGCATACCTTATTGGCAAAGAAGATCCTGTCCTTTGCGTAGCACTTAGCAGGGTAAACCCAGGAGTTGCAAACAAAGTGGATCTGACCATGACCAGGGACGTCTTCAAGAGTGACTGTCTTGAGGAAGAACTCACTGTGATGATTATTTCTTATCAGGAATGCTCCAGGAACTCCTATCTCCTGGTCCAAATGATGTGTCAAACTGAATGCCAATTCACCCGGTGTTGAACAGGTGCTGCTTTTCACCAGATCCTCCAGGTGCACTGGATTTCCAAGTTTGCCTTGCAACTCATTCCCTACACAGGAGAAACTTTCCAATGAAATTCAGCAATTGAGGATGCTATTTTTGCGAATGCAGCCCAAGTTGAAGGATGATACGATTCACAGAGATTAGATTATCCGAAGCCAGATGGACCAAACTTACTTATAGGCTTTGTTTGTTTCACTGGAAATGATTTTCAACATTCTTTTTGCAGGATATATTATAGGCAAACGACAATTGTCAACAGCCAAACACAGAAGATCCTAATAAAGTGTATATTCTCTCTTTATCCTCATCCTATGGAATTTAAGCATTCCAGAAATGATTTGGCTATTGAGAATTTACTGGAAGATGTCGACTTTCACTACATGCTTGAACCGGGCTCAGTCTGAATTAACACTATAAGTTGATAGCAGGACGCTACAATCCCGGGAAAAGAATTCCGAAAGCCCTGAAGACAACTTGATTTGTTCAAGGAAATCGAACATAACCCATGTTATCAATCTAAGTGCCCCCGACAACCTGGCCACAAGGTAAGTCAAAAACTAATTAACGCTTTGATTTTCAACTGAGCATCGACATCCATACGTTAGGTGAATCCCCAAGACCTTCGAGAGGTTTTTGCCCAGAAGAGAAATGAACCTTGCATATCTTCCAGACTCTAATCTGATGAGTTTGCCATTTATCCGACAACCCTTTTAGAAGCAGTCCTTCAAATAACACTTCCAAGTGCATATGTTCTGCATATTATCAAACACTTAGAAATGAAAGTAACGAGATATCGTTCCCTCATATGAATAGGCCAACTTGAATCCAGATGGATAGGTGGCCGAAACATGGAATTATTTACACTCCATGACCTGTGGAATCGAGCATGCACCGTGCGCTGAATCTAAACTACACTCACGTGCCTGCTCGAGATCTTTTCTTTTGGGGATCATAATTCCAGATCAATCAATCAAAAACATTGCACCAACCACCCGTTGACTTGGATGTTTTTGTCATTGACTCGTAGTTGAGACTTCACTCTCACGGTTTACCTAGACCCTATTCGGACTAAAATTCTGTGGGCTTCCATGGTTCCACCTCTACCCTCACTAAAACCATCTCTGCAACTGGAAAACCATCTGCTAACCCCACAATACTAATTAATGAAGAAAAAACCCAAAAAAATAAAAATAAATAAATAAATAAAACAAGAACCAGTTCTCAGCTGTTCTCTCAATTCCTGAACACAAACCCACTTCACAGGATTTCGCAGAAACTTAGAAGAAGAAAAGGATAACAAGAGAAACCCACCATGATCTGCGTTGACCGCGCTGATGAACTGCAAGGACACGTCCTTCCCCCAACTCATGACCCGTCACCTTTTCCACCAGGCCGCGGCCCACCTCCACGACCGTCGAGGCGAAGCTCGTGAAGTCCGTGGCCTTCTTCTTCCTCAGCACCACCAGCCCTCTGATCCGCCCGCCTTCGAGCTCGCCCGCCTCGCACTTCATCTTCTTGTTCCCATTCTCGTTGCTCGCCACGCTCTTGGTCGTGGTCGCATCGGCCATTCTCTCTCTCTCTCTCTTTCAAGATCAAGAACCGAGGAGTGAAGGAGCCAAGAAAAGCAAGAAAAGCCTGTCGATGACCGGCGGCTCTCTCTCTCTCTCTCACGGAGGAATGACGGACCCAAGAAAAAGCAAGAAAAGCCTGTCGATGGCTGGCGGTGGGTCTGAGGGAGGTAGCGAGGGGGGAGAAGATGGCTTTATAGGCGGAGGAATCAAATCAAACTACCAGTGATCCATGGCCATGTGGGTCTCCTCTACTGCGAAGCTTACCGGGTCTTCCGAGGAAGCTGCACTGCCATTGCATAGATATGGAAGAAGACTTGTAGGATTAACTGTCAACTTTTCTGTGCTTTGTTTATTTTTGTTCATCATTGAGAGGCCGCGGGGCCCACCTTGAATTATATATATTTTGCAACTCGACGTCACATTTTTATAGTGGGAGGAAAGCGATGGTTGGTACACAAGAATAATATAAGCACGCTAGATAATTTAAATATAATTACAACCAAATCTGCCTCAGGTACGATTTGGCCCTGACTTATCTATTCTTTTAGTCAAGGGTTGATCAATGAATTTGACATTTTTTTATGGGGGAATAAAGAGCAAATATAGTATCTTGCCTACGTCGCATTGTGCATTACCCATTTCTTTCGAGCTTGCGAGAATGCCGAACAAGGATCGATACTTATGGGTGAGCTGGACATGGTGTGATGACACGATATCATCACTCATCTAATCGCGAATTTTACTTTTCACTAGGCAAAAAAGGTAGCAGTGGAGCACAAATTCTGAAGATGGGGCATCAGAAAGTATCCAGACAATTAATTAATGTGGGAGAATCGTTCCTCTGCGTAGGTAAAATATGAAAGCATCATTAATTAACGAGGTCAAAGTACAAGGTGAGAAAGGGAAAAGATGGAGTGCATGGGAATGGGAAAAGATGGGGTGCATCTTTTCTTTTTCACATTGATAAGGGTGATAAAGACATTCTTCATGTTTCCCACTATAGCACTCAAGTCTCTTGCCCTTGAAGTCGCTGAGTCAAGGGTCACGAGCTTCGACTCGAATTCATTGACTCAGTCAGAAATTTGAAAAAAGAAAAAAAAAAAAAAAAAGGAGGAGGAGGAGGTAATAATTGTTCCTATTTTTTTTTTTTTTGAAATGTATATGTATATATGTTTGTATGTGGGATTCTTGATTAGCGGTTGTCTCGTTCGACGGGAGGTCAACCTTGGATCATGAGTTTGGCCAAACTTTTTAATGCACCTTCCGCTTGTCAGGAAGTGCTGACAGTAAATGATTGATTTTTCTGTTTAGGGCACTTGTTTATAGCCATTCTAGATTAATGTTACAAAACATCCAAATTAATAATATGCTTATCATTAAATTTATCATAAATTAAATTTTTAACGATTAAAAAATCCAAATTGATATATATTTTAACAAATTTACTCTTATTTAGTTTTCATTAAATTTTACTGTTAAATTATTGAATTTAATGATACATGACGATTGAATTTGAAGTTTTACTTGTCATTTATCATAAGTAGTAAGTACCAGTTTATGATGTTCATGGTAAATTTATTATAAATGTATTAATTTAAAGCTTTTTGTGATATTAATGTTTTAATCAATTGGTTTTAGCTCATTACAAATTCGGAGGGGATCTTGCTGAGATGGGTCGATCCATTCAAGGGTGTGTCGCTTCTCTCATTGGTCAAAACATAGGATATTTAATGTTTTTTGGGAAGCTGAGGTGGCTTTTAATGATGGGAAACGAGCACAGAAGGGATTGGACAACTGAGATAATGAAAGACAGCTAACAAGAGACCCGCTTTATAAACAGTAGCTCTCCTTTTTCACCCATAATGGAGAAGTTG
Source organism: Eucalyptus tenuipes (assembly GCA_014182365.1). Lineage (NCBI taxonomy): Eukaryota > Viridiplantae > Streptophyta > Magnoliopsida > Myrtales > Myrtaceae > Eucalyptus > Eucalyptus tenuipes. The sequence goes on along the minus strand of CM024544.1, from coordinate 39,910,092 downwards.
TTTCTTTTCTTCTTCTTTTTTTCCTTCACCAGGGTTAACGCGAGGCGTTGCAATCCGAACCCTTGCTTGTTAATTTCTTCACTTATGTTAGCTTAAAGTGGAGGATTTGAGATGTCATAAAACTTACTCGGCCTCGTCAAGGCCAATGCTTATGTTACCCACCTGAAGGTTTGCTTTGAAGGATAGAAAAATAAGCCAAATTAGAAGACAAGTATAATGATGGCCGCCTTAATCGTTGATCCTGCAGAATCAAACCATCAGATTGAGTAGATAATGTCGGGATGGGTAGGTTACGCGATGGACACGGAACAGAAAATTAAATATAAAATGGTTTACAGTTCACAAACTTGCGGAAGAAAAAAAAAAACTATGTTGATGATTAAACTATTAGGATTTGCCGCACAATTACACAAAAAAAAAAGAGAGAATAATAGCGAAAAAAAGAATTTGAAATACAATGTTTTATCCCGGTTCACTTTTAAACTAGGGATATGTCCATCAATTATAATTTGTACCTGATACCTATTTTTTACATCCATCAATTATAAGAGAAAGAAAAAAAATATATATATATATATATATTCAGTAATTATTCATAGGCTCAAGTTTAAATTACCAATAAAATATGTTGAATTATAAAGGCCTTTAGACCGCCCACTCATCTGGGTGCCTAGTGCCATCTTGTCTGTTCAAATGCATGTGTGGGTGAGTTATATTATATTAATCTCACATAAGAGAATTAGTGTGGTGTGGAGTAGTTAATATATCTTAGTTGGACCATAACTCATTGGCTTAAATTTTTGAATGAAGATGGGTCCAACTGAATATATTAATGTGCTCGTATTTAAACTCCCCCTTGACTATCTCTCCAAAAGAAGGTTTTAGTCTTCTGCTTACATAAACCTAACTTTCTAGCTGAATCTCATAACCTGAGTCCAACACTGTCTATAGGAGTATGAACCATACTTTTCCAGTCCCTAAACAATCAATTGTGCATGTGAAGGTTGAAACTGGTAGATAATGTCTTCTTCTTGCACAAGCAATTAGCCTAGCAATTGGCAGACTTGAGTACCAGAATTTGACGAACATTTGTCATGCTTCACTTGTTTTGTGGATACTCGTCTTTCATACTTAACACTAACTTTCATCTTTGCGAACAAAAGATAGTTCACAAGAAAAAGAAAGAACAGGTATGCGTGCGAAAGTTCAGATCGAGACGCCTCAACCTGCCCGACCGGGTTCCTCCACCTCTTGTCCACATTCGTCCTCATAATCCTTCCCTCGACTTCTTCCAGCTTCCTCCCGAACCTCTTGAATGCCTCCAGCGGCTCAGCGTCAGCCGTCCACTCGGGAGTGTCTCTCTGCCGAGGTACACCTCGCCGCTAGAATGCTTCGACGGGATCTCCATGATTGAAATTCATGTGTGTCTAAAGCAGGGCAGTTATAGTTTCAGGAAAGCCTTACGGGTATTTTGCTTGAGCTCTTCATATTCAAAGTACCTTCCTGCGTAATGGTATTGCTCAAAGTTGGCGGCCGTGTGGAGACCGGACGCGATGCAAATGGTGATCGTACATGTATTTGTCAGGTCCTTGAGAGTCTGCATTTTAGGCCACCAAGGCTCGCCCTTCTCGTCACTGCGTTCACCCTCCACATGTTCCTTCCACCAGGATTGGAGTTCCTTTGCTTCTGGGAGGAAACTTATTCCTCAGTTATCAAATGTCGAACTATCTACAAGCAATCAAGGAAATGGATTCCATATAGTAATACACGAGAGACATGTTCAAGAAAAACTTGAATCACAAATCAAAATGGGTGTATACGCTTTGGAACATACTTTAATTTTTCACAAATTAAATGCTCCGATTATAAGCTTGAGAGTTCCATAGCGAATTGTGTGTTAAGAGACAGAACGTTTGGGAAGAAGAAGCATTGTTCATCACTGAATATTTAATGAAGAGAATAACGCCATTTTTCTCTATCTCTTTTCTTAAAGATAACACACAATTATATATCTCCCTTTATATCAAATAACGGTAAGAGCAGTTAATTTTTATCCACAAGTAACCACCTTATTCGCAAGTAACTGTGTCACGGGTCATGGGCTGGATTGGGCTGGGCTGGATTGGGCTAGCCCAACATGGGCGGTCCAACCCATGAGAACATAATCCATTACTTCTGAACTATCTCGTCACTCTCGTAATAGAAGCAGCGGGTGGTCCTCAACGCGCGTCCTGATCGGAGACCAGATCTCGAGCCCGTCTACCGCCTAGGGGTAGCCCTCAAAAGGAGAAGAGGCCATGCGGGGAATTTGCGTCTTCCACAGTGACTCCCCTGAAGACAGGAAAAGGTGTATTTTCCACTCTAGAGTCAGCTATCAAAATGATTCAAGCAAAACAAACTGTAGCCATATTGATACACACCCCAGCCCGAGCCTTGGCTATTCCAAGTACATTTTTGCAGCCTGCGGTCAGCCTTGATTTTTCTCACTTTTTGGAGGAATTTTTAGTAGAAGTCTTATAATTTAGAGTATTACTTATTTAACGTGCGATGAGGTCAGCGGGAAGCGCTGGCGAGGGGAAAGCCCACTGTGTGTGTAGAAGGCAGAAGACAATTCCATGCAATACTTTGCCGGGTAAACAGTCGAGTCGAAGATTCCACCGGCATTGATCAGAATCTGCTTGGCCAAGGCGTTTATGTTCATCATGTCATGGAAATGAGGATGCAAAACCTTGTAGATTGGGTGAAGCACGCTCAGTTGTCTATTTGTCGCGATCACAAATGGTTCGTTCACTGCGGGAGTATTCAACTTGCAGCAAGAATTGAAGAAATAATCAATAAGCAGGAAATAGATCTTGACTTATTTTCCCTAGTCTTTATATTGTTGAGGGCACCATAGGAATCTTTACCAGTGGCTGATGAGTTGATGATGGTCTGAGTCGTTAACTGCGACATGAGCTTTAGCCAGCTACCAGATGGAACCTTCGGCACCTTGATTAGCCGGTGTGTACACCTTGCTTATTGCGTGGAACTCATCTCCCTCAGGAGGTTGCAAGGTAAGTTTTATTGCCAGCGGCTTCAGGGTTCTGTCATCCTTCAAGAAGAGGAGTGTTTGTAACCCATACATTTTGCTGGTAGTCATATTTATGCACCTCAGAAGAGGCCAGAGCACGTGTTTGTACAGTTTGTTCATCTCGATAGCCTGCATTTGGTCATTGTCATTTTAATTCAGAGATACGAACTTAAATGAACTTCTCATCATTTTTTAAACAAGTTTGAGCATATGGACACTCTTAGAGATGTGGAATGCCACAATGAGAGATGCGATGATGGTACCTGTTCAACAGTCAATCGATTTAATTGCTTTTGAATGAGCTCTTCCCTTATTGAACTGCTCTGGTTGCCATATATTTTAGGGTCTAGCTTGCTTGCTGGTGGATTTCCGTTCTGCTTCGTGTTAATATTAAGTGAAATAGTACGAGGTGAAACATGAATGATATTTTTGTTCACCTTGAGATGGTGAATCAAGAAAGGGTTGACTCTGGCAAGCATTTCTCTACAGAATTCATCATCTGTCCCCCAGGCAGAATTATCCTCTGCACAAGATGGTTGCTCAAAGTTAGGAAAACTATTAGTGTTTTGCCTGAGAACTAATCAGATAGAAAGAAGGCTTTATAGAGATATATCCATTACCTTTGATCACTTGAGGCATGGGGTACTCGAGAAGCCCTTCCCCATTGGTCCGGACAATTGCCTTGAGCATCTCCAGGGGAGTGTTCTCCTTCAGACTCTCGAGCAAAGGGCTGTCAGGAAGCTTGAAACCGTCTTCGTAGAGCTCGAGCACTTCCTGGAAGGATTTGAACTCGTTGGACATGCTGTTGCATATAAATCAATTGGCAGTTTAGTGATGTGCTATGGACAGCGTTTCTAAAGAAGAAGGGGCGTGTTGACTCATCATCATCATCGAGGTCCAACCAAAATGGCCATAAATTCGAGTTTGAGATTCAACTCCTCACAAAAAATTGAAATGCTTGCCACCATTATTTATTACGCTTTAAAGCAGTTCCTGTTATGGGAGACTCGTCATTTGATGCGTCGCTTATCGAACTATCTTTTGAACTCATCTTGTGCAATCGACTGATTTTAGGCCACAGATTTTCTATTCACGATCGCTTTTGAGTATGATGACAACAAGAGCATGTGCGGGTGCGTGGCCCACGCATTTCTTTTTGCAATATATGGAAAACGAAATCGCATCGTTTGGATGAAAAAGCTTGGGTCATCTTGACATGGTTACGTTGCTTCTCGGTTGGCTATTGAAAGCACACCAAAACGAAAACCATGGAAAATTCCATTAAGTAATTAACCTAGATTAGTCTGTACAGGGCGGGACCTGGACTTATTTATATTGTTGGTCTTGAATTTCCCACTCACATTGCGGTGGGACAGAGATGACGGGCTCACCCATTGGACAAGAGTGTGCCGGCAAAGTCTACGACCTTAAATTAAACATCATCTTATGGGTGATCCGTAGTTTGCCAATGCTAGTCACCCTTTTATGGCGTAGAGAGTGAACTTGTTATAAACGAGTGATTAACAAATTAGAATGTAGGAAACATGTATAATGTTTTTTTTTATGTAATTTAATATTTACATTTATTTGTTCCTAATTTCCTAATGACATGATATCTCTTCTATCGTAAAAAAGATTTGTGACGGTTGCGGATGGTGACTTTTCGTTACATAGTTTTTTCCTCTTTTTCACATGCATTGTTTGTGCCTATATGGCAATAGCCTAATAGCGTATAGGCACTAGTACTAGGTTTTTATCTCTTGTTTCCTACGGCTTAAATCTTTTGAAATAGAAAAACTGTCTAGCCTCGCTATCAAAGCTCGAAAGCGATAATTTAAATCCTAACACTAACACTAACACGGATTTCTCTTCATGTTGCTTCGGTTATTTGCTTAATATAGTCATGCCCACATTTGTCCACATTTTCAATTTTTACCATCGTATAATTCATGATTTCCCCAACTGACCAATGTCCATATGCCTACAGGGGCAGCCCTTGGTTGCCCTTCTCCACTCTTTTACTTATAATAAAACATTAACAAGAGGGATAACTTTCCTACATTTTACAATTAAGTAATTATTATTTTTTCAATCAAGTGAATCAACTATTTAAATTTGGTTCAATATGAGGTTGCCGTTGTATAAATTGTCATGAGTCATGTCATTTAGCTAATATGACTTGCTTACTTAAAACTATAAGAGTTTTCCTAATGTGGGCTACGTTAATTGATATTATAATTTACCGTTTTACGGGGTTGGTCTAAGTTGAGATAGAATGTTTCTTAATTAATTTAATATGAGACTGGCTAGTATAAGTCAAGTTGAGCCCAGTCCGTAACGAGATGACCTAGCTAGAAACTCTATAAATAGTGTTTAATTCTCTCCTCTAACCCTAACTCTTACAATTATTCTCACAAAGGAGCGTTTACCTAGCGCTACAAGGTAAGGGGCCGTCTCATTGAGCCAATGATATAGAGGGTAATAAACAAGAATGACTTGCATTTGGAACGTCGATTTTCCGCTTCTACATCAAGAATAATGGATTTCAAAATAGGTGAGTTAATCTTTCTACTCGATTATACATATTATTGTTCTAACTATGGAGATTGTGGAATTGCGCATTTTACATGTGGCATCAGAGCCTCCATAAATTAGAACACAGACGTGCAGTTTTTTGCCCTTTTTTCATGATTTTTTGTGCAACAAAAATCATTTTTTAATACATAAAAAAAAAATAACCTAATGAGACAAGCAAAACTGTGGGTGGCGCGCTGCCAGGGGAGGCCGCACGTGCCCCCACGCACAGCCACGTGCCGCTAGGATGTGAAGCACGTGCCCCACACATAGTTATGTGCCTTCACGTGCACTCACGCACAGGCATGGCTTGCGCATGCCCTGCACACGCTAAGGCTGACATCATCTGACGTCAGTAGCCCGACGAACTGCGAGACCCGACCCGATCCAATAACCCGATGCTTGACCTGAGATCCGATACGTTGACTCGCACGAACTAGGTTACCATTGACCAGACTGGTCAACTAGTCGAACCATTCAGCAAATCGGGAACCAATTGGACCACTATCAGTTGGATTGGATTGCAGGCTTGAGGCCACCTGCACGTGTGCTCCATGTGCCGCGTACTCAAGTGGTGCGGGCGAGCATGTGGAGCCTTCGATTGGCACGTGGTCGGAAGCTACATGCTCGTGCGATGATGCTCTACCTTGTGGTGTTTTTATTTTGCATATCTGATAATTTTATGGATGTTAAAATACATACGGAACCTTGAATACGAGTATTTTTCGCGAATTTTCTTGTATTTTCTATGATTTTGGAAATACAAGTGCTGGTTTACAAGTATGTCATCACATAGATATTGTGTGGAGTTGATATATATATATATAGTTCAACTTGTATCAATGAATAAAATAATGTAATTAGCATGATATGTGATTTTAGTAATAAATTGCCCGTGTCTCTAAAGTTTAATCACATGTATATGGTGTATGTGAGTAGTGAAGTTCATATTCCTGGTATGAAAGAGTTTCAAAGATTCAATTGAGTTGTGACCGCTAAAGTGGCACACTTGATTGAATTTGAGAAATATCGATCTCGTATAATGATGAGATGTCTCATATTCTAATGCATGATCATACTCCCAAATGAGGTGATTGTGTATTAGCTCATGGAGGGATACATGACAGTATGGTAGAAGAGTGACTAATTATAGCGGTTCATTCACCCAAAGATGATGAATTCACAAAAGTTGAAATATATGCTCATGAACATTGTCATGTGGGGAGTATACAACTACATATCATGTATTCTACCCAAATATGATTATGTGATTATGTATGTAACTCTCTAGATGTGTACCTGTACATCTTCAAGTTACACAATGCTCACATGATGCTAATTATATATATTACTTGTGTTTTCAATTACATTTTCTATAAATGGTAACTCCGTCACTATTAAGGTTTTTGCTTATTCAAATTTTGAGATTGAGAGAAGATTTCTTGTTTGGTATGGAGATGACAAATATTCATATGGCCTTTACTACCACTAAATCGATAGATCTTACTGTCAAGAGTATTGAAGTTCAAAAAGCACAATTTGCTGCTTAGGAAAATAACAATCGAATTTGCTTACTATCTATGAAACGTTCCATTCAATAACACTTGAAAAGTGATTTGCTTGCAGATTGCATTGCTAAACAGATGATAGAAGCTTTAGTGGTTGAAAATTATGTATTGTCTAATACTGAGATAGGGACACACCTGCAAACATTTTTTAACGTGAAGTATGATGGTTCTTGTGGAGTTAGGGATTATGTTCCAAAGATGATAGACTTGCAAATGAAACTTCAAGCTCTTAATATTGCTATTCATATTACTTGCATTGTGCATCAAGTTTTAAATACTCTTCCTCTTGATTTTGGGATTATCAAGACCAATTATAATTCTCAAAGTGAGACCGGGTCAATTATTGACCTAATTGCAAGGTGGAGGCAAAGGAAGAGAAATTGAAGAAAGATGAAGGGCACGTTGCCCTTTATGTTTTTAGTTCTGGTAGTGACAATGGTAAACGGTTCAAAACTTATACTCGTAAGAGAAATTTTGAAGCCGCCGGTCCTTCCAACAATAAAGGAAATTCTGAAGCTGCTGGTCCTTTTAACAGTCTGGGTACTAAGATAGCACCCTTCAAGAAGGATGATGTTCCTTGCTACTTTTGTAGGGAGAGAGGACATGTAAAAAAACGCTGCAATAAATATAAAATCTAGTTGTCCAGGAGAACGAAGAGTGAGCCTAAAGAGATTCATAAACTGAAGGATGTCAAGTCAGGATAAATCTAAGCTCATTGTGGAAAACAATACTAAAGTGGACGTCGAGTTCATGGGAGATGTTATCTTAATTCTAAATTCTGGTTTTATGATGATGTTAAGAAACACTTTTTACATACTTTCCTTTAGACGAAACTTAGTTTATGTGTCTTGTTTGGACATTTGTGGATACTCTTTTGAAATAAAGAACAATAGTATTTATATGTTTTTTAATTCAAATAAAGTGAGTTGCTGCAATTTGTCCAATGGATTGTACCGATTGTGTTTATCTCCCAATGATATGTACATCGCTTATTCGGCTGAAAATGTTGTTTTCAAAAGGCATCTATCTAAGAAACAGTCTTATGCTTTGTACATAAACGTCTTAGTCACATCTATAAAGAAAGTAAAAAGGTGATAAAGGCCAACAGCCGGCCTACTCTTAAAAGTAATCTAGAGACTTGCATAGATTATTATAGAGGTAAGATGACTAAAATAAAAAAGAAAACCGCAGTTCGAAATTCTAACTTGTTGGAAGTTATTCACACTAATATTAGTGGACTATACACGGCAACTCTGTGCCGAAATTTTTACTTCATCATATTTATTGACGACTATATACTTGATTAAAGAAAAGTCTGAATCTCTTGACAAATTCAAGATTTTTCGAACTGAAGTAGAGAAACAATTGGGAGAAGTTATAAAGATTGTTAGATCTAATCGTGGTGGTGAGTATTTTGGCAAACATAATAATGCTGGACAACTTAAAGAGCCGTTTGCTATATACTTAGAGGATTTTGGGATACTAGCTCAATTTACTATACCTAGGAGTCCTGAACAAAATGGTGTGGCTGAAAGACGCAATCACCCTCTTATGGATATGATGAGGATATGATTAGTAGAACAAATTTATCTAATTTTCTGTGGGGTGAAGTTTTGAAAATAACACTTTACATTCTAAATCGTGATCCTACCAAAGCAGCTCCATCGACTCCTTTGGAGTTGTGGGCTGAACGTAAACCTTGCTTGAATCATCTTAAAGTTTGGGAGTGTCATGCTGAAATGAAGTTATATAATCCAATATTGAATAAGTTTGATTTCAAAACTACTTATTGTTACCTCATATCGTACCTAGATCATTTAAAGGGGCATCGATTTTTTAACCCTAATGGAAGTACAAGAATTGTGGAATCGCAGACAGCAAAATTTCTGGAATTTGATGTAACTGAAAATGATAACTACCCACGAACTATTGAAGATGATAATATGGTGGGAATTATTGGATCCCTATCTCTTCATGTGCAGACAATTATAAATCCTCCTACACCACAAACTAAGCCTATTGCGGCTGGAGATCATGTTGTTGAGGCAATTCCTGATGAGATTATTCAAACCCCTCATGTTCAAAATGAGGTTGCAGTAGCTCTACTTAGGAGATTGAAATTGATTGCGTTGTTGATCCATAAAATTATACAGATGCTGTTTCTTGTCCTCAATCAGATTTGTGGCTAGATGTGATGAAAGACAAGATGCAATCCATAAAATACAATGGTGTTTGGGAGTTTGTTAAATTGCCTGAAGGTTATAAGCCCATCGGCTACAAATGGATATACAAGACTAAAACTGATTCCAAAGGAAAGATTGAGAAGTTTTAAAGCCAAACTGATAACTAAGGTTTTCATTTAAAGAGAATGAATAGATTATGAAACAATATTTTCTCCAGTTTCTTTTAAAGATTCTTTTAGAGTAATTTTAGTATTGGTAGCTCATTATATGGAGTTACACTAGATGGATATTAATACCGTTTTTTTCTAAATGGAGACCTTAATGAGGAGGTCTATATAATGCAACTTGAAGATTTTGCTACAGATGATTCAAGTAAGCTTGTATATAGATTGAAAAAAAAATCTATTTATGGCTTCAAGCAAGCTTCTAGATAGTGGTACTTAAAGTTTGTGTTGTCACTTCATTCAGATTTATTGAGAACAAAGTAGATCAATATATGTACTGCAAGATCAGTGAGAGGAAATGTATTTTTCTCATACTTTATGTAAATGATATCTTACTCGCAAGTATTAACGTTGGATTACTACATGAAACAAAACAGATGTTATTGAAAAATTTTGACATAAAAGACCTTGGTGAAGCATCTTTTGTTCTTGGCATTAACGTCTTTTGTTCTTTACATTGAGATACATTTATTGGATTTTCCTTAGAGGACATATGTTGATCATATTTTAGAAAGATTTAATATGCAACATTGCGAGACAGGAATTGCTCATGTTATTAAGGGTGATAAATTCAGTCTCTCACAATATCTTAATTCATATTTTAAAAAAGCCCAAATGAATGATGTACCTTATGCTAGTGTGCTTGAAAGTATCATTTATGCTCAAGTTTGCACTAGACTAGACATCAAGTTTGCAACAGGACATCTAGGCAGATATCAGTCAAATCATGACATGATCACTGGGTTGCTACCAGAAGATTTTAAGGTACTTAAAAAGGACAAGAGACTATATGCCGATTTATAAACATGTTTTGGACTTACAACTAGTAGGGTATTCAAATTCAGACTTTGCTGGCTGTCAGGATGACATGAAGTCGACGACAAGATATATATTTATGTTGGCAAGAGGTGCAGTATCATGGAAGAGCAAGAAACATAAATCTATATCTTCTTCTACCATGCAAGTGGAGTTTGCAGCATGCTTTTTAGTTGTTACTCAAGCTATTTGGCTTTGGAACAATGATTCTGTAGTGTTTTTTTATTAATAATAATAGAGGTCTCAAGGGGTCTAAACATATGGCAGTCAATTTTTTTTCCATGAAGAAATTAGTACAAAATGGTGACATTACAATAGATCATATTTCTATAAAGGGATAAGTGCTGCGGAAGTCCTAAAACTTGTCACGAAAATGCAATTGAGTCCTAAAATTTGCAAAAAGTGCAATCATGTCCTAAAACTTGTCAAAATGGTTCAATTGAGTCCTAAAGTTAACACCATTAGTCTTATTAATGGAAAATGCTGACGTGGCGCTAACGTAGTATTTTAAATAATTTTTTTATTTTCTAGCTGGCTTTTTAAAATAATTTTTTATTCAATTTTTTTTTTAAAAAATAATATTTAAAAACTAAAATTCATTTTTTGTTAAAAAACTGTTAAAAAAATAAAAAACTAAAATTCATTTTTAGGAACTGTTAAAAAAAAAAAAAAAGAAAAGGGGGCGATGGGCGCCGCCTCCTCCTGCCCTTTTTTTTTTTTTTTTTTTTAATAGTTTTTTAAAAATGAATTTTAGTTTTTAAATATTATTTTTAAAAAAAATTGAATAAAAAATTATTTTAAAAAGCTAGCTGAAAAATAAAAATGATTTAAAATGCTACGTCAGCATTTTCCGTTAATAAAACTGATAGTGTTAACTTTAGGACTCACTTGAACCATTTTGACAAGTTTTATGACTTGATTGCACTTTTTGCAAATTTTAGGACTCGATTGCATTTTTATGACAAGTTTTAGGACTTCCGCGACACTTATCCCTATTAAGTGCAGCATGCTTTTTAGCTGCTACTCAAGCTATTTGGCTTTGGAACAATGATTCTGTAGTGTTTTTTATTAATAATAACAGAGGTCTCAAGGGGTCTAAGTATATAGTGGTCAAGTTTTTTTCCATTAAGAAATTAGTACAGAATGGTGACATTATAATAGATCATATTTCTATAAATAATATGGTTGCAGATCTACTAACTAAATATTTACGCCTTTGTGTGTTTAAGTGACATGTCATTAACATGCGCTTAGAAGCATCTTGGGATATTGTTATTTAGTGGGAGTTGTTTTTATTTTTTCTCTAATAAAATTGATATATGTGTTTGTTATATTTAGTAACGTTTTGATATGTATCAACTTTTACATGCAATAAAATATTTATGAATATATTGTTATCATGTTGAATACATATTGATAAAAGTCTCAAGGTATTATACAAACCTTAAGTGAAGGCTAAGGGCATCTGGTTATTAGCCTTGCGTATATATCTTATTACATATAAAGAAATGTTAACCATAAGGATAAAACATATGTGAGTTTACTAGAACCGTAAAGACATTCTCTAGTAGCATAGGTTTTTGTAACACTCGAAGTAAGAGATGGTGATTGACAAATGTAATCTTTTTATGAGATGTGTTATCCATTTAACACGCTGCCATATTGAATCAATATCAATAAAGTTAAAAGCACTCGTGATCATAGAAGGTTTTGTGTGTATACATGTAGTTACCGCCATGATATAGTGTTTGAGACTTTATGAGATAAGATTGACTATTAAGAATTATCCCTAAACCAAGGTGCACACATACAATACAATTTCACTTAATATAGCCTAAGTGGAAGAATGTAAGAGTTTTCCTAATGTGCGCGCTACATTAATTGATATTATAATTTGCCGTTTTACGGGATTGATATAAGATAAGTTGAAGGTTTCTTAATTAGTCTAATATGGGGCAAGTTAGTATGGGCCGAGTTGAGCCCAGTCCATAATGAGAAGGCCTAACTAGAAACTCTATAAATAGTATTCAAGTCTCTCCTCTAACTCTGACTCTCACAATTATCCTCACAAATGAGCATTTACATAGCATTACAAGGTGAGGGGTTGTCTCATTAAACCAATGATACAGAGGGCAATAAAGGAAAAGAACTTGCACTTGAAACATCGATTTTCCACTTCCGCATCAAGAACGATGGATTCCAAAACATGTGAGTTAATCTTTCTACTTGATCATACATGTTCTTGTTCTAGTTGTGAAGATTGTGGAATTGTGCATTTTAGCGTATATAAAAAACATGTTAAGCCACATTGTTTAAATGACTCACTTACTAAACAAAAGTTATGTCATCTCCAATTAGGTGTAAGTGATGTGTGTGAGATGAGTATCACGATCATCACCTAAATTGTTGCGCCTGTAGAATCAAATCATCAGAAAAAAGAAGATAAGTTTTATTTATAGCTCATGAACTTGCAATGGAAGAAGAAAAGGAACATGTTGAAGGCTGAACCTGGGGTTTCATACTGAATTTTACAACCTGACATTTTTTCCAATTTTTAAACAATCAATTTTACATGTAGACTTTGAAACTCGTACATAACTTAACAGACGCTCTATGCTCTATTTGTTTTGTGGTCATTCATATTTCACACTTACACTAGCTTTCATACTAGAACAGAAGACGAACAAACAAGAAAAGTACTGGTATTAGTGCACAAGTTTAGATCGAGATGCTGTTGGGAATTCCCTTGGCAGTCGCTCCGCCTTCGCTGGTCGGGTAAAGCAGCATATAAGGCACCTCAACTGGCCCGACGCGGTTCCTCCACCTCTTGTCCCCATTCATCCTCATTATCCTTTCCTCGACTTCTCCCAGCTTCCTCCCGAACCTCTCGAACGCCTCCAACGGCTCAGCATCTGCTGTCCACTCCGGAGTGTCTCTCTGCCCAATATACACCTCATCGGTAGAATGCATCGACAGGATCTCTATAAGCGAAATTTCTAGAAGTGTCTGAAGCTGGGCTGTTATAGTTTTCAGGAATGCCTTGTCAGGATTTTGCTTGAGCTCCTCGAATTCTGGAGTACCTTCCTCGGGCATATAGCGCCGGCTGAGGGTGGGCCGGTTCGGGAGATACCCTGCATAAGGGTATTGCCCGAAGTTCACAGCCGCATGGAGAGCAGATGCGACCCAGATGGTGATCGTACATGTCTCTGTTAGGTCCTTCACAGTCTGCATTTTAGGCCACCAGGGCTCGTCCTTCTTGTCGCCATGTCCCTCCTCTACGAGTTCCTTCCACCAGGATTGGAGTTCCTTGTCCTTCTGAACCGTTTCGTCACTCTTGTAATAAAAGGAGCAGTAGTCTTCAACCCACGTCTTGATTGCAAACCAGATCTCGAGCCCATCTACCGCGTAGGGGTAGTCCTCGATCAATAGGCGGAGGCCATGCAGGGAGTTTGCATCTTCGACAGCGACTCCCCTGAAGACAGAAAAAGGTAGAACATTTTTGTCACGCTCCAGAATAATTCAAGTAAAACAAACGATAGCTATATTGATATGTATCTCGGCATGAGCCTCGGCCATTCCGAGTACATTTGCACTATCTTCCTCGGCCTTGATTTTTCTTTCTTTTTGAAGCAATTTTAAATAGAAGTCTTATGGATGATTTATATGTATAGAACAGTGAATTTACCGCTTGATGAGGTCAGCAGGAAGCGCTTGCTCAGGGAAAATCCAGTTCTTGTAGACGGCGGAAGACATCTCCATGGAATACTTTGCCGGGAATACAGTCGTCTCCAGGATTCCACCCGCATTGATCACGATCTGCCTGGCGATTGCATTTACGTTCATCGTGTCACGGAAATGGGGATGCAAAAGCTTGTAAATCGGGTGAAGCACACTCAGTTGTCTATTTGTTGCAATCACAAATGGTTCAATCACCGCGTGAGTATTCAACCTGCAGTAAGAATCAAGAAAATTATCAATATGCAGGAAATAAATAGACTTTCTTCCCCTTCTGTATATAGTTGAATGCTCCTCATAAATCTTTACCAGTGGCTGATGAGTTGATGATAGCCTGAGTCGTTAACTGCCACATAAGCTTTAGCCAGCTGCCAAATGGAACCTTCGACGCCTTGATCGGCCGGTGTGTACACCTTGCTTATTGCCCCAAATTCATCTCCCTCGGGATGTGGCAAGCTAAGCTCTATTGCCAGCGGCTTCAGGGTACCGTCATCCTTCAAGAGGAGGAGTGTTCGAGTGGCATATGTTTTAGTGGTAGTTGTGTTTATCCGCCTTAGATATGGCATGATAGCATCATGGTGATCCAGTATGAACAATTTGTTCATCTTGATAGCCTGCATTTGTTATGCATCGTTTCAATTTGGATATTATAACTTAAATGAGCTCGCCATCATCTTTTAAGCAAGTATATGGACGCTTTTAGTGATGTGAGATGCGATGAAGGTACCTGTTCGACAGTTAATCCATTCAATTGCTTCTGAATGAGCTCTTCCCTTATTGAACTGCTCTGGTTGCCATATATCTTAGGGTCTAGCTTGCTTGCCGGAGGGAATTCCTGAAATCAACAAAAAATGTTTAATCAACTAGACAATCGGTGGAACTCCATTCCGCACCTCATTTTAATATTAACTGAATTTGTTTGAGCTGTAACATGAAAGATATTGTTATTTACCTGGAGACAGCGAATCACGAGAGGGTTGACTCCAGCGAGCATTTCTCTAACGAATTCTACATCGGTCCTCCAGGCAGTCTTATCCTCTGCACAGGATGATTGCTAAACGTTAGGAAAACAGCCTCGAACTAATCAGATAAAAAAGGTCCCATAGATATATTTACCATTACCTTTGATCACTTGAGGCATGGGGTACTCGAGAAGCCCTTCCCCATCAGTCCGGACGAGTATCTTAAGCATCTCCAGGGGAATGTTCTCCTTCAGACTCTCCAGCAAAGGGCCGTCAGGAAGCTTAATACCACCCTCGTAGAGATTGAGCACATCCTGGAAGGAGTCAAACTCATTGGGCGTGCTGTTGCATATACTCTCTAGCCCGGGCTTCAGAAATTGACCCACGGCTTTTAGAGTGTAAGCGACGAAGTCAGACATCTTCAAGTGGCCGAGCCGTTCATCCTTTGGAACGTATATGTTTAGGTTCATGAGCAGAGGCAGCCTGCTCTCGGTACTTGGATCTATCAATAACATCGTGAAAATTCATTAAAATATACTTACAAATGAAGCATCTTTGTCAACAAAATGAAGCCATGATAATCTCACGATTCATGATATGAGTGCATTTAACCTGTCTCAGTCGGCGGTCGACTGGTCCTTCCTCTGCGAGGATAGGGATATTCAGCAGATCCTCCTAGAACAGGGCGGGCATACTTCGGGTCCTTGTCTGGATCGCCCAAATCGTTGTAGTAAGCATAGTCGTACACCCTGTCCCACTCCTGAAGCTCTACGGTACCGTCTCCTCTCAAGTTAACTAACTCTTCCTCTCGGTACTTCACTAGAGGTGCTGGAGTTTGGCTTGGAAGATACGTCTGCAATAACGTGCTATCTTATTAGAGACAACCTAAGGAACCCAGTCCATTCATATTGCTATTTCATGTGACAGAATAGAACAGAGTCCGAAACTAAAATGCCTTCAGCCAATATAAAGTACAATTCCCAAGCGAAATGCCCCACTTCAATGAAATCGGAAAGCTTACAAAATGCTGAAACTGGCTAAAAGTAGAGTGCAACCTGGAGAATTCCTAGAAGTGAGATTCTACTACACAAATTATGTTTTCGGGAAGCTAGGGCCGTTTGAAAAGATACTCCTTTCTGACCAATCAGCTAATTCTTTAGAACCTACTCTATGTAAAACAAGATTTAGGTCTTCATATCGGAGGCAATGTCTTTTATTTTGTCCTATTGAGACTCTGGAAGCAAATCATAAATTGCGGCTATAGCTTAGCTTCATCAATCAAATTATTGTGATCGAACCTTGTTAGAGAAGAAGACCCGGTCCTTCTTGTACTGGTTGGCAGGGTAGACCCACGAGTTGCAGACGAAGTGGACTCGACCCTCATCGGGCACATCTTCGAGTGTGATCGTCTTGAGGTAAAACTGACTGTGATGGTTGTTTTGTACGATGATCGCCCCAGGAACTCCCACCTCCTTGTCCCAATTGAAAGTGACCTTGAACGCCGAGTCCCCTGCCGTTAAGGGACTGATGGTAGTGATCCATTCTTCCAGATATGCAGGCTTTCCCAATTTCCCCCGCAAACCTTTTTCTGCAAAGCGCGAAAAAGAAATAAAAAGTTTCAAAGCTTTCGAACTTTTTGTCCCAGCAAATGAGAATGACGTTCATCATTAACATGGCAAAGGGTCTGAATCTGATAAATGATCCGCGCAAAATCATTTGCATTTTGTTTCCAATTTTTAGTTCATTCCCACTAATATTATGTTGTCCATAATCTTCTCTCTGTCGCAAGAATGGATCCAATTGGACAAACAAGACCTGATCTTGTGCTGAAACCAAAAGGAAAGAACTAGGACCCGAACTTGTGCTCAATGAAGTGATTTAGAAAGCACAACCTTGCGGTATGCGGTACAAATTTCCAATCAAAAGTGACAAATGACAGCTTATAATTATATTGTTGGCCAATAACCAGAAATTAACTACAATAATTGCTAATGCTGTGCACCATTGGTTAATTGGGTGGTGTGGTCCCAGGACATGACGTGAGGAAAATCACCTCGTGTTTTACGATGATGTCTTTTCCTGTTGCGGTGCACGCTAGGCGAAGAGCCATTCTATGGATTACATGGACGATCTGAAAGAGAACTCTTTCAACTAATTCTCTTTTCTGTATTAACAGTATCTGAGCACTCGTGTGTCGTCCTTGATGGGAATGGCCCATCATATTCAATTCATGCTTTATGCAATACAAACCTCACCTCTCGATCAAAACCCTCATTCAACCATCCATAAATGAATGCCAGCTTTACCCACGGCGAGGTTGTAGCTCCGTTACGTAGCCGAGAAACATAGTAGGAAAAAAAAAAACACTTTAAATTCAAGAAATGTGTTCGGTCAATAATGGGAAATCCGTTTGGTCAAAAACGATTAAAAAGAAAAAAAAGAAGATAGAGAACTTGAGATTTGGATGATATCCTCGCCCAATCTAGATCTACGAGTTAAATAAATATGCATTTGGGGATCAAATGTTCCTCTGCTTTGTTTGTGTACAAGTTCTTTGCCTTCAGCCTTAATGATGTACGCAAAAGTTTTCCTTTTCAAAGAATTACGAAGATTTGCGCCTTCACATGTTATACCTATGTTTGTTTAACCTATTCTAGTTCTTTCCGTACGATGATGGTGTAGAGGAAGTCGAATCTAGGTGCACACCTCTAATTAGCAATGTCGTAATTAATGGAGAGTAAATTTGTAGCATGTGCTCATTACTAATAAAAACACAAGATCTGTTGATTGGCCACCAATTTGTTTGACAAATCCATTTTTGTGAAACAAGTTTGTGCTTGACTTTTGCTAGTGTTTCGTTGGTCCTCCTTGTTTTTCTGGATTTGGCTTTGTTTTTAGTATTTAGCTATGTACTTCTATATCATTTTGAGTAATAAATACAATTTTCTTTCAAAAAAAAAAAATAGAGAAAGAACTTGAGATCGGGCTATTGACTAGAGGAAACCGTTGATTGTTTAAAAGACCCCATTTGTTTCGAGAAAAATGTAACATTTCTAAAAAATATTTTCTAGGAAATCATTTTCTTGAAAAATGACAATATTTTTCAATATTTGACTAAAATCTGAAAATGAGCTGAAAAATATTTTCCTTCATTTGGTATAAAAATTTTGATTTGATTTTCCTAAATAAATATATATTATTCGAGCCCTGGTAACTTGTCTATGGATAGATAGGGAACTGAGTACGGGCTCCAAAGTCCTGGTCCAGCCTAAATGGACCTCGGCCTAAGCGCCAAGATCGAGGCATAGGCGGGAGCACCTTGGTCTTGGGCCCAAACTTGAAGGATCAAGATGCAAGCGCTCGCATACCAATTCTAGCCTCGATGGACCCAGGCACGAGCACCAAGGTCTTGGAGCCTGACCTCAATAAAACTAGGCCCGGGCACTGGAAACCTAGTCCCAGATGCCATGGACCTAAGAACGAGCATTGGGGTTTCATGCTCTAACACAAAGTTTCAGGTCCACACGCCAAAACCTAGTCATATATTTGGAAAATGTTTTTGATTTTTGAAAATAAAATCATTTTCCTGAATTTTAGCATAAGTTTTCCATTAATCAGGAAAACAATTTTCGTTACCTCATTTTCTTAAGTAAACCAAAAGCTGGAAAATGAGGAAAATATATTTCTGAAAAAAAAAATTGCTAAATAAAAGGAGCCTAAACGATAAAGGCTAAACATATGGCTACGGGATGAGATATCGACCAGCAGAAGAAAACCGGAAATTGATTTGAGCTTTTTCTTAATTAAAAAGTAAATTTAAATAGAATAAAATAAAGCGTGAGTGGAAAATTCAAAACATTCCAAAACAAATAGGAAGACTTTACTTTTGTCTATTTTAAAATTTGGACTGAATGGAGGAAAACAATTCATGATTCTGATTTAGGATCCGTTCGTTTTGCAGAAAATGGGCCATTTCCGAAAAATATTTTCCCAGAAGCCATTTTCCAAGAAAATGACAATATTTTCTGGTATTCGGCTAAAACCAGAAAATGTTTCGAAAGATATTTTCCGGTGTTCGGTAAGGAAAATATTTTCTAAGACTTCACCACTTAGGCATGCATCACTTATCGACCTATAAATCCATCAAATATAACTTGCCTCTAAATCCATTCAAACTTACTTCATATCTTGTTCCCTCATTGTCGCCAAATGCTCATCTACTCTAAAAAATGTTCATATGGATTTTAAAAAGAAGCAAAAGAGAAAAGAAGCAAAGCATATACAACCCTCATGAGAATCTTTCAGTTGAGTGGCTTGTTCTCCCCCTGCGTCTTTTATGTTCTAATAAACAAAAGAAAAAAGAAGCAAAGCATGTAGAGCTATTTGCTTGAGCAATGTACAACTGCAGGGTAGAATAAATAAATAAAAGGATAAGCAAGAGTGCAGAGCGCGAGCTTGAGATTGACGAGCTCGAGGTTCGCTTGGCAACGGTCGACGACTAGCCAAGAAAGAAGAAGATGGGAAACAAAGAAAATAAAAATAAAAATAAAAGAAATATAAAAGGAATAGAAAAAAGAAAAGAAATTGAAAAGGAAAAGGAAATTAAAAATAAATCGAATTAAAAAGAAAAAGAAAATTAAAAATAATTCGAACAAAAAAAGAAAAGAAGAAAAAGAAAGGGGAGGAGGAAGTGAGGATTTGTAGATGTGTGAGATGAGAGAGATCAAGTGATGAAAAACTTTTCCACTTTTTAAAAGTGGAAAATATTTTCCCTTAATTTAGAATACTTTTTTCCTTTCATGGAAAACATTTTCCCCAATGAATTCATTTTCCATGAAATGAAAATCGGAAAATCTGGAAAATATTTTTTCGGAAATTATTTTCCATGAAACGAATGAAGCCTTAGGCTTTGATCATTTTCTAGAAAATCATTTTCAAGAAAACATTTTCCTAATTTTGCTGCATACATTTTGCTTAAGAAAATGAGTTGGCGAAAAATGTTTTCCTGATCAATGAAAAACTAGGCTTAAATTTCAAAAAAATAATTTCCTTTTAGAAAAAGTTGGAAAATATTTTCCAAAATATGATTAGGTATTGACGCTTGAACCCAAAACTTTACATTTAAACATGGAAACTCCAATGCTAGTTCCCAAGTCTCCAATACCTAGGCTAGGTCCATCAAAGCCGAGCTTGTGACCATCGAGTCCATTGAGACCGGACCAAGGTCCATCGAGGCTAGGCTCGAGAACTCGTTCCATATGTTACACTTTCTTGAAATATAAGCAAAAAGTTGAGATATGCAAGTTATGTGATATACTTATTATTTCCTATTCTTTGTGGGGAAGAAGATCGCTTGTCATGATGACAAACAGTTCAATTTGTCGCCATTCATCAGATTTTGTCAACAGAAATGTACAGCACAGTCTAGTACCAAGAAAAGCCATTGAAAGAACTTGTTCCAGAAATGAACGACAAGAAGATAGCGTGGAAGAGCGTCATGACTCACCGGGATCACCGTGGACGGCGCTCACGAGTCGCAGAGAGACCTTCTTACCCAACAGCTCGTCGACGTTGTCAAGGACCGACGCGTTGAAGTCGTTGAAGTCCAAGACGTACTTCTTCATCAGCACCACGGTCCCCTTGACCTTCTTGGACCTGCCCGCCTTGCGCCGGTGGCCTGCCTTGTCACCACGGTCGAAGGCGTGCAGCATCCCATGAAACAGCTTATCCATTCCGGAGAATTGATTGAAACCTTTGTTGCGAAGCTGATCGGATGAAAGGAAAAGAAAGATGGGTATGTGAAAAGAATGAAGAAGCGAATGCATTGCGATGGAGGGCATTTATAAGGAAAAGTCCGACGCTACGACATCACCGAGAAGCTACCCTTCTTTATGGGAGACCTGGAATTTCTTTCCTTTCTACTTTTTTCCTTTCCCTCGATCTCAAGGACGTATTTTCTGCATACTCAATAGGAAATATTTTTCGACCAAAAAAAAAAAAAAAAAGGAAATATTTGATCTGTAAAGCAAAATGGTTAGCCTATATTTGGTAGTTGGGATAGGATGTGTTTAGCTCTTACCCAAGATAAGATAAAATCGGATGTAAAGTAGATACAACCTTCACAAAGATACCTACGGAAGAAATATGATAAATGTAGATAGAATTTCTTATATCCATGGCATAAAAGTTATTTTTGCCGAATAACAAACTTTAGATTAAAAAAATTAAAATATGAATAATATGTGGATTCTAATATAAAAAGAAAAATCAAAATAAGAAAATAATGGACAATTTTGTTATTTATTCCTATTTATATATATTTGAATTTCTTTATATTCTATAATATATATTTATAATTCATGTTGGAATTTCACAAAAGTGGCAAGAGAATCAAAATACTGTACTTTTCCGAATCACGAAAATGAATAATCATGTTTTCTCTCCTTTATTAGATTTGACTTTTCTAGCTGATGTACCTAGTCGATGTTGTTGTAGTCCATTTACATTTCTTGTCATTATCAAATGTGTGGCTCTAGAATACTGCAATGAGCTCTTTTCTTTGTTTAAGATGTTGATCGTAATGTAGATGATATAGTAATTATGAATTGATTGATAAAGGTCATCTCCGTTTTTGCACTTGTGATTTCTTTAGTGGGAGAATTACCAAAAAAGTCCTAAACCTATTGTACATTTATATTCGTTTGTACATTTTCAAATTCATTTATATCATATGTTGCTCAAATCAAACAATGGATAAAATAGGATAGTATCTGGATTTATTACTGCAGTTCACTAAACGATAGATAAAATATAGCTAAATCCCTAAATTATATTGTATTCTATCAAGTCATATCCTGATAAGATTCTCAGACAACCAAACGTAGCCTTATAATCTTGAAAACCTAAGTTTTCTCATCTAATTGAATGATTAGTATCTTAGGCACTCATTAAATAATATTTTTTATAGATTTTTTCCGTTCTTCTTTTCTTAAATGAGGAGAGAAATTCAGTTGGTTTTGGTTGAATTGATAGACCAAATCTTGTGGAGATGGCGCGTTCATCCACGCGCTGATTCAACGATGGTTACCCAAGACCCATTTAGGGAAGACGACCCGCGAAGATATGGTCATGATTAAGGGATTAATGAAGTGATTAGCACGCGGCTTGCTTTGAATCTTAGTGGCGTTGCCTTAATCCTCGGGTTATCTTGCGTCAATTATATTCGTTCTTGACATGTTGAGATTATCCGAAATGACAAAAAGCTTGACAGCTTGACAAATGATACCAATGTTCACTTTTGGTAAAGGTCATCTTATCTTCCGTCTCGAGTTGTCTCTTCTGTCCAGATGTATCCATTTCAACGAGAG
Organism: Eucalyptus tenuipes; assembly: GCA_014182365.1. Lineage (NCBI taxonomy): Eukaryota > Viridiplantae > Streptophyta > Magnoliopsida > Myrtales > Myrtaceae > Eucalyptus > Eucalyptus tenuipes. The sequence continues at coordinate 39,887,593 of CM024544.1, read as the reverse complement.
CCGATTAGACAATTCGTTCATCGCATAACATGATATCATACATCCAACGACCTCTCGCAAAATTCTTACATTTAACTTACTTCTTTAGGAAGAGGGATAGAATGCCAAATCATCGATTCCATGTGTTCCTCTCATCTATGTAATTATTTCATTTTGTTTTTGTTTTCCTAAATACATGCATGCATACAATCTCTAGCACATGCACAGCCAATCTCATGTATGTAATGGATCCATTATGATTCCTTTTCTTTTCTTTTTTGTAACATTTAGATATTATACGATGCCTTGATCAGATGGTTAGATTGGGATCTGACCGGGGTTGAAGGGCGAGAAAAGGTAATTGTAAGGTAAAGAAAGATTTCATGCTCTAATATCATAATGAACTTTTCAACAAATCAAAGTTTCAATGCAAGAGTTATATCTTTCGTCTTGTCTTTCTTACCCACATACACAAGTATATATGTATACATATGAGGAAAAAAATCGAATCAAATCTATTAAAAAAAAAAAAGATAAAACATCCCAGCTAAATCTGTTATAAAATTTAAGGGTGGGTATTTTTTTTTTCCTAGAGGTTACAATGACAAAAAAAAACAATGAATTATGTTTAGTTTATGATTAAACGTACATAAGTTAGACAAGTCATTTCAAATTTCTCCAAAAATAGGCATCAATAAACAGCGTGCTCTTCGTTGACCATGTGATTCGTGACCCTCTACTAATTTAGTTCGCACAGCAATCAAATCAATTAACATACCATGGTATACGAAACAATAAAAAAAGGAATTCCTAGCACACATTCTGATTAAATTTTCGAGCAACAAAACATTCTAACCAATCGAATTAGCCTTATATCATTCGAATAAACATATTTTATATAACAACTTTGACCAACGAAGGCGCAATTTAGTCGGTAATCGAAATAGAGAATGCTAACTACGGGGTATCTCATTAGGACAGCCACAGAGCTGTACAATAGATTTTTTTTATTTTTTTGGGTGGGGCCATTTATGTACTATACCTAAATTAAGTTAAATTAAACATTATTTTTAATCATTTGGACTTTAGGTACCGTGAAAAATTGATGGCGGCAATAATCTAATGCTAAGCCCCAGGATCGATTGCTTCCTTGGCGACTCCCACGAGTAGGCATTGCACCGAAGCATCTTCTTTTGTCAGTGCAGGAAAATCGAACTAACGGATTGAATATGAATACATCCGATTCGCCCCGCCCCGCATATTTATATATATATATATATATAAAAGATAGCAATCTCACGGATCACACGCATGACCTAAGCTTTTGGGGGACGTTTGAGCTAACTAGCATTTTATTTCAAATTCTTTTGAGGTTTCACCAAAACGTGGATTTCATAACCTCGACACAAAGTGGGTCGAACTCGAGACTGCATCGACACGTGCGACGACTTGGTCTAGGTTGTCAGTTCTAATTTCATTAGCAAAAGAAATAAAATCACTGCCAAATAGTTTAAAATTATTCTATTGTTTCAGCTAACTAACATTTTATTTTAGATTCTTTAAAGGTTTCGCCAAAAGGTGGATTTTGTGACCTCAACACGAGGCAGGTCGAACTCGAGACTGCATCCACACGTGCAACAACTTGGTCCGAGGTGTCAATTCAAAATTCATTAGCAAAAGAAATAAAATCACTACTAAATATTTTTCAAAATATTCTATTGCTTTCCCTCACGCGTAATCTTGTCTTTTTAATTAGTATTAATGTAGTGCACAGATTTAATTGGTGGAATGACGCATAAAAAGATTTGAACTCAAGACCACATATTTTGTGAGATCATTAACAATTATTCTAAAAGCTCAAACTATTAGATAAATGCATTGTTTATCATTTAAATATTCTAATACTTTCTATTAGTGGAATGAAATATTAAACTATGCATTCATCTAAAAGTTTAAACTTTTAAAATAGTTAATAGTAATATTACTAAATCTCACATAGTAATAGAGTAGGAAGTCCCATTTTAATCTTTCCAAATTCCTATTTACAAAATTAAATCACGTATTCATCTAAAAGTTTAAACTTTTAAAACAGTTGGCAATTTCACAAAAATCTCAAATTTTTTTAATCTCGAAAACATATTGTATAAGAATAAAATGTATAGAGATGGATGGAGATAGTCTATTTTTTGAAATAAAACGTATTTCGGGTCGCTTTTGGTTTGCTAACTTTTATACAAAAATCTCACATTTTTGGAAATAAAATGTATGGAGATGGATGGAGACCGTCTATAACATGTATTGTAAAAGAATAAAACGTATTTTTTGAAATTACGTCTATTTTTTCGGGTGGCTTTTGGTTCGAAATCTCTATCTTATCACGCGACCGTCCAATAATTGATCTCTCAAGCTCATCGGGTCAGGACATGGATTGAGACCGCGTCTGTCGCGTCTCTCTGTTATTCTCGACATGACCACGCTTTTGCTACATCCTCCGGACGCTGGCTGGTCCTTTTTGAGAAGGACTTTTTATTAGTTGCTTGGTCTGGAGCTCTTGGAATATCGGTACACTTGGCGTTAAATTAGTTTCGTTGACTTAACTTGAAAAAAAAAAAAAAAAAAACATCTAGACAGGCCCTTAAAAAGTTTCATTTGAGTTCTCATCTAGATTTCAAGATCACCTAGATGTAATACATTTAGAGGATATTACTGAATATTGAGTAAGAAAAACATATTATACTAATTAGGGACACAGGATATATGAATACCAACACGTTAAAATAATAAATACATCCTTGAAGTCTATCATCCTTGTAAATCAAACGGACAAATTGCAAAGGCTCCTGTGAAAGCAAGGGTTACTGGACTGGCTTCGTTGGGGCAGGATCTTACCAGTCCGTGATCCCCCTCCTCTTCTCTCCCATCCTAGCGTAGTCTCCACCATTAGATTTTAATCAATTATGTTCCGTGACCTTTTAAACCGATGAAAAACATAACCTACACACTACCTGTGAATGTTAGTATGAGCACCTAGAGGGGGTGAATAGGTGCGAAAACAATTTTTGTAAAGTAGAATATAAATTTTGCTTTTATCTCGAGTCTGTTTTGGCAATAGACTTTGAAAAAAAACTTGAACTCTAACAATCAAATAGAGTTACGATCAAAGTAAAAGAGTTTAGGGAAAAGAATAAAAACACAAGGTTTATAGTGGTTCGGCTTAATCCAAGCCTACGTCCACTCTCCCGCACCGACAGCCCCACCGGCCGGATTCCACTATGAATCAAAAGAGTTGTTACAGTATCACTTCCTTGATTCCACAAGGTAGAGACTCTACTACACTTCCTCAAGGCTTCACAAATGCATAAACTCTCTTTTGAGTACAAGTTTTTGCTCAACAATTGAATCGACTAAGAACAAGAAGCTTCAGACTTTGGAATTTATCTATCACGCACACCCTCAAATAACCAGAGCATCTTCCTTATATACCCCTCCATGCCTTCACAACCATTGGCACCTTCCAAAGGAGTTCTTCCAATCTACCCGTTGGACAGAATCAATTAGGAAGATCTCGAGTTATTAAAGACATGTGAAGATAGCTCACCAATCCTGCTCGCCCATACAATCAGGATCTAGGTTTCCATAAGTAGAACCTTCCAAGTATACTTCGCCATTCAACGGATTCAAATTATTCAAATTAAATTCAAACCGAATAATCGATCTTGAGATGCTATCTCCAGCCGTGAGATCTTCTTCCACCGCTCGAATCAAATCCTTAAAGAAATACTCGAATCTGGATAAATCTTCTTCAACGGACTAGAAACTGTCAATGAGGGCAGACTTTATAACATGAGTCTGGCGGTCTTCAGACTTTGTCAAAAGAGTCTGCAAGTTTTCAGACTAGACTGAAGAAAATGTTTTGTCGGCATCAAAACAAATAAGGAAGTTTTCTCCAACACTACCATCAAAGTATACACATTTCTATGTACCACAACGGTGACGAATCTTTACCAAATTTTTGGAAGAAGAGAAAGTGAGAACCTTATTTCCTAGAATGCAAACTTTGCATAATTAAGTACTATTATTAGACTATTATTTTTTTTTAGAAGTAATGGTACCAAAGCATCTAAATTTTTGCTCATTAAACAATTGAGTATCAATTTTATTTTATTTTTGGTTCAATCAAGTACCTCAACTTCTCAAGTTAAAATCGCAAAAAGAAGAAAAAAGAAGCAAATTGAATATAATGTCAGTAGACTAGCTTTAACGGTATACATGATATGACTTTGTGAAATGATGTCATGTCAACAAAGATATATTGAACAGCTAAAGTCGCTCAAGTAACATTCTATACATCTCTTTCCTCATCAACTCACATCTAAATGGAGATGACATAACTTTGATCAAGTAAGCGACTTATGTGAGCTAAATCATATGACATGACAATTTTTTTGGAGACCTTATACTTAGCCAAATTTTAATAATTAAGGTACTTGATTGAACAAAGAAAAAGTTTAGATACTTGATGGTAAGATCGACAAAAATTCGGATATTGGCCGAGTCATTATCCCTTCTATCGATTTCTTTTTTAGAGTAAAAAGGGTCGGAAAGGCGACCAAAGCAACTTCCCCTATGGACGTGACTATAGGGATCCCAAGAGCATTTATGGAAGAGAGAGATATAGCTATGTGGTGTCAAAATCTTTTAAGGAAACATGAATCCTAGCGTAAGGGCAAATGAATCGTGGACTTTGAAGAAGTCTAGTCAGATTGCCATCCCATGATGACGAGGAAGACTAAACTGGAAAGAAAGAGTAAAAGCACCAATCCACATTTATACAAGTTTCATTTATTTCGTAAAAAATAAATAATTTTAAAAAAATCCTAAAATTAATTATTTTAAATAATTAGTTAATATAAAAATTATTTTTATTATGGGTAACATTTTATATTTATATTTGTGTGTACAATGAAAATGTCTCTTTCATTCATTTATTTTTATATGCAATAAAAGTGATTATTCAAAAAAAAATCTAAATTATTCTTTTTCATGAAACAAGGCACTAGCAGTTAAGCATCAATTTCCCCCAAGTGACTCAGGATGCATTTGGTTCAACATTCTCAATGGGTTTTTAGTCTCCAAAGCCCCTTAAGGAAATGTTTAACTATTTGGTAACCATTTTGAAGGTCTTTTCAAGTGAAAATTGGCATTGGAAATGCCCAAAACCCAATACTAGTAGGAACTAACATTGGGATTTTAGCATTTAACTAAATGCCGAAACTTTTTTTTTCCAAAATTATCCTCACAAATTCCTCAAATTTCTGATTTTGTCCCTCATTATTTTTTTAAAAAAATGACCAAGCCTTTCGTTGGTCTGGTGAAGGGCTACGGCCACCAGTGAGGTGGATCTAGTGCTGGTAGCCGGGCGACCGTCGATTGAGGTCACCTAAGGTGGGGTGACCTTTGGCGAGGGTCATGCAACCCTCATGAGGGCCATAAAAGATCGCATGACCTCGGGCGACCCAGGCAACCATCGGTCACGTGACCCTCGCAAGACCTAGGCAAGGGTCACGAGACCTAAGTGGTGGTCACATAGGTTGCGCACCGCCTGGGTCACATGACCTTTGCTCGAGCGAACTCCGACGACCCTCGCCAAGGGTCACAATGACCCTCACCGAAGGTTGTTCGACCTCGGGCGATCTCGATCGATGGCCACCGGTAGCCATAGCATTTCGCCGGACCGGGGAAGGGTTTGGTCTATTATTATTATTATTATTATTATTATTATTATTATTATTATTATTATTATTATTATTATTATTATATGATGTTTTAGCATTATTGTCGAAATTTATATTTAAAAATTTGCATATATTATATTTTTTCAATTTGAAACAACTAAAAATTAAAAAAATAATATTAATCACCTAAAGGTTTTTTAAAAATATGTTTTCTACCAAATGGCCTTTACACTTGTCCATAACCCTTTGGGCTAAACTACTATGTATTTCTCTAATTGCTTTTAAAATTGCTAAATCAAACGCACCCTCAATCCTTCCACTTTGAGGCCATCTTCTCAACAAAGAAGTCAACGACTTCCCTACGAAATTACCTTTTTAGATTCATTCATTCGTCAATTTGGGAAATTACGAGGATTCATGACAACAAATATGGAAAAGGTAGACAAATGTGGGCATGACAAATAAACGGAAATAGCACGAAGGAAAGTATGTGTTGGTGTTAGGATTTGAACTCTCGCCTTCTAGCTTTATATTCTAATAAATTTACACAGTTGGAAACTAGAGATAAAAACCTAGTACTTAGTACTATAAATCCATTAAGCAGGTGGGTTAGGTCGAGTTTGGATCAATTCGAAAATAGTTCAACTCAAATTGACCATTTTTCTATAAAATACAAATCTAGTAACACATATGCAACCCAATCGGTCCCCATACATGACCCGATTCATATTTTTAAAAATTTAATAGAACTCATACTTAAACTGAAGTGAGAATATGGAGTGAGTGACTACAAGATTAAGTAGATAGAGCTGTAAATGGGGGTTGGTCTAAGTAATTTGTGAACCCATTTAATATTCATATTATTTTGGCTTATACCATTCTTAGCCCAATTATTGAAATAACTAACCCAATATAACTACCGAACCTATCAAATGTGAGTTACAAAAAAATGAGTTTATGAACCATTTTGACAGGTCTAGTACTACATAGACACAAAGGATGCATGTGAAAAAAAAGCAAACACATCTAGGTAATGCAAAATTCACCCTCCGCAACTATCACAATCTTTTTTAACGATAGCAGAGATGTCAAGTTATTAGTAAATTAGAAACGAAAAGAAGTAAATATTAAATCATAGTTACAAAACATTGAACATGATTTTTACATTCCAACTTGATAATCATTGTTTATAATAAGTTTTACTTTTTCTTTATCTTACGCTAAAAAAAAAAAAAAAAAAAAAGAAGTAGAATATTTTAGTTTAATGCTGCGAATTTAGCGTGCGCACCCCTCTCCATTAGGTGAGCTCCTTATTTGTGCCCCATCACGATGCACGTGGAAAATGAAAGACCGACGATACGTCTAACTCCAATTGCCGTGCTCTACAGACTAATAAAGGTTAATTACTTGATAGACTTTTCCATGGTTTTCGACTGTGTGCGCTTTCAATAGCCGACTAAGAAGCAACTCCAGCTTTTTCATGCAAGTGACCTAATTTCGAGTTCCATTCCCATAAATGGCCAAGATACACCTGGGCATCACGCATCCGCAGATGCTCTTATTGCCATTATATGAAAATCAGTCTGATCCCACGAGATAAGTTCAAAAAAGAGTTAATAAGCGACCCGTCAAAATGACCATTCTCCCAATTTTTGTGTTTAAATTATCAAAACCATGGTATGGACCAAGTCAATTTTTTGTTAGGAGCTGGAACCTGAGATCATGTCTTTGAATTTAAAACCTGAATTCATGGACATTTTGGTGGGAACCTCAATGATGGGGGGAGTCGAGACGACCTTTTCTTCCCTTGAATAGAGGCTTCTTTAGAAGGGGCTGCTAATTGCCAAGGTCTACAAAAATGGAAAAAAGAAAAGGAAAAGGAAAAGACAACGGGGGAACCCATGAATAAATAAATGAAGATCTTACGTATGTGTATGCAGTTCTGTAGACGTCTTCGTGTATGCGTGCATATTATACTAGGTGCGTGAAAATTAGATTATTATTATAATGGAGAGAATAGGTATACCGAATAAAAAGTGCTTTGATTCTTCTTCCTACAAAAGCCAAATGTGAGATGCTGCTATGGCCACCTCGGCGGCCGTTCCTTGAGGTGAGATCATCGACTTGCCGCCGCCTCGCGGTTGGTTCATCTACCTTGTGGGATGGTAACGGGGGAATTTGTCGTTAGCCGATCGAAATCTTTCAAGATATGATGCACAGACTTTGATTTCCATGTCTTTACCCAGCTTGATACAGCATGTGCATCAAATGTTGACACTTCAAACGAACAGATATGATATCACACTCGGATTCTCAGCCAATGTACAGGAGAATTTTTTTTTTTTTTTTTAAAGTCTCAAACCTTATATTCAGATGCCAATTCAATCAAAAATTTTCAATTTACTACTTATGTTCTAAACTTTTTGAAGATTTGCTAATGTAGTCCTTCCAGCCAATTTTGGCTAACGACCACCATTTAGGTGTAGGTGATGTGTATGCACGAGAGAGAGAGAGAGTGCTAATTTGTACGATTTTGATTTTGCCTGTTCAATATGACTATTAACGTGACATCACGCAAAGAGATCATATCGAACGCCAATGTGAGAGTTAAAGGCTTTATCGGTGTTAGTATCCATTTTTGCATTTTTTTTTTCTCTATAATTTTAACTATAGTTTCACACTGATCCACATTTGAGAACTTGAGGTACTCAACCGAACAAAAAAGAAGATTTGGATACTCGATTATAAAACAAGCCAAAGTTAAGATGCTTGTGGTATTATTGCCTCTTGACAAAATAATACTAATAATAGTGATAAAGGACACAAATTCCACATCCCACGAAGTAAGGTTTTTGGTTTTTACAATGCCTTCTGTATTAACGTCTTTAATTTGCATCAACATATATATTTATCCTAAGTAATAACAGAAGGTAACTTTGAGATTACATAGACATATAGGTGATCACACCATTACTTTCACAAATGCATTAATTTGGAGATACTAGTCAAAGTAACATTAGTAAAAAGTTTGATTTATTTGTCACCGCAATGGTTCATTGATATATGTATTCAAAGTTTGGTAGTAGCTTATAGGTTTGGGTATCTTTACGGGTTCAACGGGTCACCTCGAGCTAGCATCATTAAAATCGATCCTACGCCAATGAAAAATAATTGATCAAAATCAGACATTAAAGACTACGCATGGATTTGGGAGTCTGGTAATCGCGGGCCAGTGAGATTCTGCCTCGACGAAGCTCGTCTGAACTTCGAAAGTCAAGTCAATGAATCTAATTTAACGCCACGTGTATTGAGTATTCCAAGAACTCCAAACCAAGCAAACAAGAACAAAGTCCTTCACTGAACGACCAACAAGTGCCTGGCTACAATTATTCTGAATGCCTCTTTTTTTTTTATATTTAAATATCAAATATTAAAAATAAAATATATATTCATGTGTTGTTGTCTTGAGAATTTGATTGCATGGTGATCATTTTGGTGATGTCAAGATACTTGTATTATTTATAGAGTGTTTCTATTATTGATAAAAAGTTATATCTTGGACATAAGGAGGAAGATGGAAAAAAAAAATTAAAAGCAAAGGGAAGCGAGGTGATTAACCATAAAATATCCACCTATCAACTCTCCATAAGTCCCTCTATGGAGCACCAAAATAATATAACAATAACAATTGAATTTAGTAATTTAATCATCTCTGATTGTCGGAGTTGGGGTTTCTCAAGCCTAACAACTAAAAACCCGAGGGTGGTCACTGGTGACTTCGACGTGGGAGGAAAGCCGTGTACTCGAGCATGGCCTCCGGAGATCCGAGTATGACCATAGGGATCTCGAGCTGGACGTCAAGGAAACGAGGACTTGCCTCTATCGACACAACTCGAGCCTTGATGGGCTTGGGCCCAGATGCCAATGACTTGACTATGAAATCTAGGTACCTAAGCATAGCCGGCTATAACCTAGGCATGGACTAGGGTCGCAAGTCCGACCAGAAGGAACTCAAACAAGGGCTCTATGAACCTATGCCAAGCCCTTAAGGATTTGGGCATAGGTGTCGGTCCCTACTCTCAAGCGCCAGGTCTAATTACATCTCGAAAAATAATTTCTGATTTTTAAAACATAAAATTATTTTTTGAATTTGAGTATAGAATTTAGTCAAAGACTTTCTGTTAGACTTTTTTCTTAGGCATCCAAAGTCAAAAAATGAGAAGAAAAAAAAAATCGTTAGTAGATTTTTCTGGAAATAAATGGATACGTACCGTTTTCTAAGAAGCTTTGGTGGCTTTTAATGAAGAAAAACAGGAATAGAAGGGATGTTTTTCTTTTTTACCCATAGTGTAAAAGTTGTTTTTTCCCTAATCAGGAGTTAACACAGGGCATTAAAAATTCAAATCTTTGCTTGTTAATTTCTTCACTTAGGGTTTTTTTATTTCCCGAATGATTTGAAAAATATTTTCTTAAAATGATCATATGTATCACTTATAAAAATAAATGAACGAGAATTATTTTCATTGTTTATAAAAATGTTTAGATATATATAGTTGTCATCATTGACTAATTATTTCAAGCAACATAATTTTTGGAAATATCAAGGAAAGATCTCATCTTTCACGAAAACAGTTAGACACAAAGAGTTATTGATGATGAAAACATATGTCATCAACTAATTATTTAAACAATACAAGTAAAAGCAATCATTTTTAGAAATATATTTTGCAAAGTCAATCATTTCCGCAAAACCAATGTTGCATAACTTATTTGGCCTCGCTGAGCCAAAACTCACATTACATGGGAAATTACCAAAGTCAATTTAGTCTTAAATATTTTAATTATGCCAATTGAGTCAACTTCAACATATTCTAATCAAAATTGATTGGATTGACTCAATTGGAAAAATATGAAAAGATTTAGCACTTAATTGGCACAATTAAAAGGTTTAAAACTCAATTAATCAAAGTAATAAATTTATGAGTTTTTTGGTCATTTTCCCCATATTACATCCAACACAGGATGCTTTTCATTCACCATAATGTTCCAAAACTTGAAGGTCTGCTTCGAAGATTGGAAACATAGGCCGAATTTGACGATTTAAGGGTTCTAGGAGAGCGAGATGACTATAACCATCATCGCTTAAATTGTGTGCCTGCAAAAACCATCAGATTGAGCAGATAGCCCAATGGTTAAGTTATGTGACCGATATAGATCAGAAAAAAGAAGATAAAACTCATTTATAGCTGATGATCTTGCAATTGAAGTAGAAAAGGAACATGTTGAAGGTTGAACCTGGGGTTCCATACTGAATTTTACAACCTGACATTTTTCCAATCCATAAAACAATCGATTGTACATGTAAAGTTTGAAACTCCTACATAACTCGACAAACACTTTATGCTATATTTGTTTTGTCGTTATTCATATTTCACACGTACACTAGCGTTCATACCAGAACAGAGGAACAATTAACAACGAACAAACAAGAAAAGAGCAGGCATGCGTGCACAAGTTCAGATCGAGACGCTGTTGGGAATTCCCTTGGCAGTCACTCCGCCTTCGCTGGTCGGGTGAAGCAGCATGTAGGGCACCTCGACTGGCCCGACCCGGTTCCTCCACCTCTTGTCCCCATTCATCCTCATAATCCTTTCCTCGACTTCTTCCAGCTTCTTTCCAAACCTCTCGAACGCCTTCAGTGGCTCAGCATCTGCCGTCCACTCAGGAGTGTCTCTCTTGCCGAGATACACCTCATCGGTAGAATGCATTGACAGGATCTCTATAAGCGAAATTCCTAAAAGTGTCTGAAGCTGGGCTGTTATGGTTTTCAGGAAAGCCTTGTCAGGATTTTGCTTGAGCTCTTCAAATTCCGGAGTACCTTCCTCGGGCATATAGCGACGGCTGAGGGTGGGCCGGTTCGGGAGGTACCCTGCATAAGGGTATTGCCCGAAGTTCACAGCCGCATGGAGAGCAGACGCTATCCAGATGGTGATCGTACATGTCTCTGTTAGGTCCTTCACAGTCTGCATTTTAGGCCACCAGGGCTCACCCTTCTTGTCGCCGTGTCCCTCCTCCACGAGTTCCTTCCACCAGGATTGGAGCTCCTCGTCCTTCTGTACCGTCTCGTCACTCTTGTAATAAAAGGAGCAGTAGTCCTCAACCCACGTCTTGATCGCGGACCAGATCTCGAGCCCATCTACCGCGTAGGGGTAGTCCTCGATCAATAGGCGGAGGCCATGCGGGGAGTTTGCATCTTCTACAGCGACTCCCCTGAAGACAAGAAAAGGTAGAATTTTTTCGTCACACTCAGTCTATCAGAATAATTCGAGTAAATCAAACAAGAGCTATATTGATATGTATCTCGGCATGAGCCTCGGCTATTCCAAGTACGTTTGCACAGTCTTCATCGGCCTTTATTTGTCTTGCTTTTTGAAGGAATTTTAAAGAAAAGTCTTATGGATGATTTATTTGTACAGAACAGAAAATTTACCGCTTGATGAGGTCAGCAGGAAGCGCTTGCTCGGGGAAAATCCAGTTCTTGTAGATGGCGGAAGACATCTCCATGGAATACTTTGTTGGGAATACAGTCGTCTCCAGGATTCCACCCGCATTGATCACAATCTGCCTGGCGATTGCATTTATCTCCATCGTGTCGCGGAAATGGGGATGCAAAAGCTTGTGGATCGGGTGAAGCACACTCAGTTGTCTATTTGTTGCAATCACAAATGGTTCGATCACCGCGTGAGTGTTCAACCTGCAGTAAGAATCAAGAAAATTATCAATATGCAGGAAATAAATAGACTTTCTTCCCCTTCTGTATATAGTTGAATGCTCCTCTGAAATATTTACCAGTGGCTGATGAGTTGATGATAGCCTGAGTCGTTAACTGCCACATAAGCTTTAGCCAGCTGCCAAATGGAACCTTCGACGCCTTGATCGGCCGGCGTGTACACCTTGCTTATTGCACCAAACTCGTCTCCCTCAGGATGCAGCAAGCTAAGCTCTATTGCCAACGGGTTCAGGGTACCATCATCCTTCAAGAAGAGGAGTGTTCGAGTAGCATACATTTTAGTGGTAGTTGTGTTTATCCGCCTCAGATATGGCATGATCGAATCATGGTGATCCAATATGAACAATTTGTTCATCTTGATAGCCTGCATTTGTTATGCATCGTTTCAATTTGGATATTGTAACTTAAATGAGCTCGCCATCATCTTTTAAGCAAGTATATGGACGCTCTTAGTGATGTGAGATGCAATGAAGGTACCTGTTCGACAGTTAATCCATTCAGTTGCTCCTGAATGAGCTCTTCCCTTATTGAACTGCTCTGGTTGCCGTATATATTAGGGTCTAGCTTGCTTGCCGGAGGGAATTCCTGAAATCATCAAAAAAATTTTAATCTACTAGACAACCGGTGGAACTCCATTCCGCACCTCATTTTAATATCGACTGAATTTGTTTGAGCTGTAACATGAAAGATATTGTTATTTACCTGGAGACAGCGAATCACGACAGGGTTGACTCCAGCGAGCATTTCTCTACCAAATTCTACATCGGTCCTCCAGGCAGTCTTATCCTCTACACAGGATGATTGCTAAACGTTAGGAAAACAGCCTCGAACTAATCAGATGAAAAAGGTCCCATAGATATATGTATCCATTACCTTTGATCACTTGAGGCATGGGGTACTTGAGAAGCCCTTCCCCGTCTGTCCGAAAGAGTATCTTAAGCATCTCGAGGGGAATGTTTTTCTTTAGACTCTCCAGCAAAGGGCCATCGGGAAGCTTAATACCACCCTCATAGAGATTGAGCACATCCTGGAAGGAGTCAAATTCATTGGGCGTGCTGTCGAATATACTCTCTAGCTCGGGCTTCAGAAATTGACCCACTGCTTTTAGAGCATAAGCAAGGAAGTCAGACATCTTTAAGTGGCCAAACCGTTCGTCCCTAGGAACGTATGTGTTTAGGCTCATGAGCAGAGGCAGCCTGCTCTCAGTATTCGGATCTGTCGATATCATCGTGAAAATTCAGTAAAATATACTTACAAATGAAGCATCACTGTCAAAAAAAAAGAAGCCATAATCATCTGACATCGAATTGGAGATTCATGATATGAGTGCATTATCTAACCTGTCTCAGTCGGAGGTCGACCGGTCCTTCCTCTGCGAGGATAGGGATATTCAGAAGATCCTCCAAGAACAGGGCGGGCATACTTCGTGCCCTTGTCTGGATCGCCCAAATTATTGTAGTAAGCATAGTCGTACACCCTGTCCCACTCCTGAAGCTCTCCCGTTCCGTCTCCTCTCAAGTTAACTAACTCTTCCTCTCGGTACTTCACTAGAGGCGCTGGAGTTTGGCTCGGAAGATACGTCTGCAATAACGTGCTATCTTATTAGAGACAACCTAAGGAACCCTGTCCAATCATATTGCAATTTCATCTGACTGAATAGAATAGAGTCCGAAACTGAATTGCCTTCAGCCAATATAAAGTGCAATTCCTAAGCGAAATGCCCCACTTCAATGAAATCGGAAAGCTTACAAGATGCTGAAACTGGCTCAAAGTAGGGTATACCCAGAGAATTCCTAGAAGTGAGATTCTAATACGCAAATTAAGTTTTCGGGAAGCTACCGTTTGAAAAGTCACTTCTTTCTGACCAATTTTCCGCATCACCTTTTTTTTTAGGACTACTATATGCAAAACAAGATTCAAGTCTTCATACTCGGAGGCTATATCTTTTATTTTCTCCTATTGATTTGAGACTCTAGAAGCAAATCATAAATTGCAGCTATAGCTTAGCTTCATTAAAGTATTGTAATCGAACCTTGTTAGAGAAGAAGACCCGGTCCTTCTTGTACCGGTCGGCAGGGTAGACCCACGAGTTGCAGATGAAGTGGACTCGGCCCTCGCCAGGCACATCTTCGAGTGTGATCGTCTTGAGGTAAAACTGACTGTCATGGTTGTTTTGTACAGTGATCGCCCCCGGAACTCCCTCCTTCTTGTCCCAATTGAAAGTGACCTCGAACGCCGAGTCCCCTGCCGTTAAGGGAGTGATGGTAGTGATCCATTTTTCAAGATATGCAGGCTTTCCCAATTTCCCCTGCAAACCGTTTTCTGCAAAGCGCGAAAAAGAAATAAAATGTTTCAAAGCTTTTGATCTTTTCGCCCTGCTGAAAGAGAATGACGTTCATCTTTAACATGGCAAAGGGTCTGAATCTGTTCAATGATTCGCGCAAAGTCATTCGCATTTTGTTTCCAATCTTCTAGCCGTCGCAAGCATGGTGCCGTTTCAACAGACAAGGAACCGAGCTTGTGCTCAATGAAGCGATTTAGAAAGCACATCCTTGCAGTACGCGGCACAAATTTCCAATCAAAAGTGACAAATGAAAGCTTATATAATTATATTATTGGCCAATAACCCGAAAATTAACTACAATAATTGCTAATGCCATGCACCATTGGTTGATTAAGTGGTGTGGCACTAGGACGTCACATGAGGAAAATCACCACATGTTTTACGATGAAGCCTTTTCTTGTTGCAGTGCACGCCAGGGGAAATCGGTTTTAAAATGGGCAAATTCTAGAATCGGAACCTTAAACCTACCCTATTATAATTGGTTTCTAGTTTTTGGACACTAGAACCTATTCTATTTTGTTGAAACCGTCTAAAACCTACCCTGTTTTTCCGGTACAATTCCAGGGTCTACCCAAGAACCTGTTTTTTTTTTTCTTTATTTTTTGGTTCATTTTTTATAGCAAAATCATATGAGGTTATAGTAACAAAAAGTTTCAAAGTAAAATATGAACAACAAAAATCTATATTTACCAAAAACAACAATTAATAAGATGAATATATAGTCATGTACAATTATAAATAATAAAAAGTTCAAACACATAACATAAAACATAAATTATAAAACTCCATTCCCCACTTGTCTATAAAAATTTAAGAGGAGGAAAATTGGCGACAAGTTCAAAGGAAAGACAAAGGATGAAAGAGTGTTGAGGTTAAAATTTAGAAGAAAAAGAAATTAGAGTTTTGGGCTTTTAGCTTATGAACTGATTCCTATGTAGGTATTCACTCAGAACCTTTTCTAGGACTGGTTCTAGTGGGAACCTATTCCTACACCAGATTTTTGGGCAGTCCTAATTGTCGAGTAGAACCAATTTAGTTGCACACCTCTAGTGCACACAAGGCAAAGAGCCATTTTATGGATAACATGGACGATCGGAAAGAGACAACTCTTTCAGCCAATTCTCTTCTGTATTATTTTAGAGTGAAAAGACGGTAAGATCTGAGCACTCTTGCATCGTCCTTCATGGCGATGGCCCATCATATTCAATTCATGCACCATCTTCATGATGTCAATGCAAACCTTAACCTGTTAATCAAAACCCGATTCAACCATTCATAGATGAACGCCGACTCTACCCACGGTGAGATCTTAGCTCTGTTGCCGGCGTGCGTAGAGGAAAATCCATACGTAACATAGTCACGCAGAAAAGAAACTATAAATTCAAGAAATATGTTCGGTCAATAATGGGAAATTCGTTTGGTCAGAAACAATTAAAAAGAAAAAAAGAATATAGAGAACTTGACTTTGGGCTATTGGCCGGAGGATATCATTGACTGTTTGTCTTATAATGCTCCAGTTACTTCGCGAAAAATATAACCTTTTTAGAAAATATTTTTAAAAAATCATTTTCATGAAAAATGACTTTTTTTTTTTTATGTTTGGCTGAAATGTGAAAATGAGCTGAAATTATTTTCTAACATTTGATATGAAAAATCTAATTTGATTTTCCTAAATATATATATATATATATATATTATTTGGGCATGGGCGCCATTAACTTGCCCATAGATAGGCGGGGAGCCAAGTATGAGCACTAGAGTCCCGATCTGGCCTCAATCAAGCATCTTGGTCTCAAGCCCACAGGTAAGGGTGTGTAAGATAATTAGAAATCGCCCCGACCACCCATAACCGGGCCAAAACCGACAGTTGTGATGAGTACTAGTCATGTTCTGAATTCCAAATTGCCCACTCAAACCAAACTAGTGTGTGTGTGTATATATATATATATTAAATTTCATCTCTTTATTTTCTCTATGTTCAATTAGCACAACTCTCTCTCTCTCCTTTATGCCTTTCAAAAAAAAAAAACCTTGTATCAATCACCAACTCCCCACTTTTCTCTCTCTCTCTCTCCTCATTCAAACTCCTGCATTCTCTCTCTTCGATTAATACTACACACTCTCTCCTATTTCTTCTACGTCCCATGCATGATTGACAACATCTCTAGAGTGAGCTACGTTCATGGTAGTTTCTTCACTCTCCCTGGGTTGGGTTTCAAGAACCTTCAAAGAAAAGTATTGTCATTACTCTCTGTACTCTGGTCTTGATCTCTATATTCCATTATCTTTCACAACCTTGTTGAATCGAGTCACCTCTAACTAATGTCCATTATCTTTCATTATTTGTGTCCATTTTCTCTCTAAAGAGATGTAGATCTTCCCTGCACCATCTTCACTCCCTCAACCCCCCTCTCGCTCCCCTACTCTCCACTCCACCTCATCATCACCCCTCGTCTCGCCCTCTCCCATCTCTACTTTACTCCACCCACAACCTGTGCCCGCCCTTCCCTTACTCCTTCACAGGAACCTACCCCTTCTCCACCTCCCTTGGCCGGTTCTGTGGACCAACCCAGAAACTGACCGAACCAATGGTCTAATTCCCTGGTGAATTTCAATTTTTTGGAACCAACCCTTATCAGGCAATTCTCAATTCCAAGGTGAGAATCATCCATGTAGATCATGCTCACCCCTATTACCAAGCCTAGCCTCGATAGACCCTGGCACAAGCACGAGGATTTCAAGCCCGGCCTCGATAGACCCTAGCACCAATACTGGGGTCTCGAGTCTTGATCTTGAAAGACCCTGGCTCGGGTACCGAGGACCCAGGTTCAAGTGTCAGGGACCAAAGCTCAAGTGTTTGGGCTTTGGGCTCAACCTCAATGGACTCAGGAGCAAGCATCGGGGATCTAGGCATGGGTACCAAGGTCCCGAGCACAAGCACAGGACACAAGCCCAACCTCGGTATCCAAGCCCAGGCACCAAAGACCTAGTCCTCAATGCCAAGGACTCAAAAGCCAGCATTGGGGTTCGTGGCTTAACGTAAAGTTTTGAGTCCAAGCACCAAAACTTGGTCATATTTTGAAAAATATCTTTTATTTTCGAAAGAGGAAATCATTTTTCTGAATTTTAGCATAGGTTTTCCAATAACCAGAAAAATATTTTTCATTAATTAATTTTCTTAAGCAAATCAAACGTCAAAAAATGAAGGATATATTTTTCCGAAAAAAAATTTCCTCGAAGCAAAAAGAGCATAGACGATAAAGACTAAATCCACGTCTATAGGACGGGATATGGACTGGAGAGAGAACCCGAAAAATGATTTAGGCTTTTACTTAATTAAAAAGTAAAATTAAATAGAATAAAATAAAGCGTGAGTGGAAAATTCTAAACAGTCCAAAACAAATATTGCATAAATATTTGTCGATTTTAAAATTTGGACTCGATTGAGGAAAACAATTTATATCTCTGATTTAGTTTCATCCACTTCTTCCAAAACATGAAAAAAGATGGGACACATGTTTACTCGAGTTTACAAATGTTGCATAAATATAATACATACATACATGCATACACGCACACGCACACGCACATATATGCATGTATTGTATTTTAAAAGAGAGAAAAAGTACAAGCGCCTGACGCGGGTGCTAAAATATGACCTGACTAACTTTAGCCCAAATGGTCAACGTTAAAATCAAGTCAAAATACTTAACCTAGTTTGAACGTTTGAGCTTTCCAATTGACTTTTCTTCTTCTTCTTTTCTTTTTTTCTTTTTTTTTTTTTTTTTTTTGCCTCGGCTTGAGGTTTCAGAATTAACATAATTTTTTCCTTTAAATTATAAGTTGGTTGAGAAAGTCTCTCATATATAAGAGAATCCTACCCATAGTGCAAACACCTAAATGTACCCAAATTTTCTGTCACGCTAAACTGAAATATTTAACGATTATTCTAAACCTACCATGGTCTATCTATTTAAATATGAGAAATTGTCAAAAAAATATGTGGGTATATTCTATTTATCTATGTCTATAAATGTGAGCAAGGTAGAGTCATCCTATCAACAAAAATGCGGTAACTAAGTTTGATCAATCATAATTCAAAAAAAAAGATAATCTAACTTTTTCTATGTCCATCAAGATTACACATGTTCTCTGAAGTTACACAGCAAAGATCAAACTTCAGAAGCTAAATTCAGCAGGGAATATGACAGATTAGGTTGACTGAATCGCATGCATGGTCAATTCCCGAATCTTGTATGCAACGCAAGAGTATCGTGCCACAGAACCAAAAAGCTTAAAACACAAATTGCACAACTGTACTCTCGTCAAGAACACGCTGAATTAAAGGGAAGATGCACATGTTACACTTTCTTGAAATCTGAGCAAGAAGTAGTTTGCTTTCTCATAATAGAACATCGAAACGCGAGTGATCCACTTCGACATATGCAAGTAACATGAAATACTTATAATTATTATCTTTTCTTTGTGGGGTAGAAGTCCATGTTACGCTTTCTCGAAATCTAAGCAAGAAATCGCTTTCTTTTTAATTATAGAGCGTCGAAACTCCAGCGATCCCCCTCAACATGCGGTGAAATACTTAACATTATTGTCTTTTCTTCGTGGGGAAGAAGATCGCTTGTCATGATGACGAATAGTTTAATTTGTTGCCATTCATCATTTCGCCAACAGAAATGTCCAGCATAGTGTAGTACCAAGAAAAGCCATTGAAAGAACTTGTTCCAGAAATGAACGACAAGAAGATAGCGAGGAAGAGGGTCATGACTCACCGGGATCACCGTGGACGGCGCTCACGAGCCGCAGAGAGACCTTCTTACCCAACAGCTCGTGGATGTCGTCGAGGACCGACGCGTTGAAGTCGTTGAAGTCCAAGACGTACTTCTTCATCAGTACCACAGTCCCCTTGACCTTTTTCGACCCGCCCGCCTCGCACTGGCGGCATGCCTTGTCGCCGCAGTTGAAGGCGTGCAGCATCCCATGAAACAGCTTATCCATTCCGGAGAATGTGTGGAACCTTTTTGCGAAGTTGATGGAATGAAAGGAAGACTAGGATGGGTATTGAAATGAATGAAGTTGGGTAAGCGTTGCGATGGTTGGCATTTATAAGGGAAAGTTCAACGCTACGGCATCGCCAGGAAGCTCCAGTTGTTTACGGGAGACTTGGGATTTCTTCCTTTTTCCTCTTTCCGCGGTCTTAAGGACGTATTTTCATGTATACTCAATACATAAGAAGTTAGGTTACGTTTCATAGTCAAGATAGGATTTTATCTTATCTCGAGTTTGGTTCTTATTCAAAATAAAATAAATTTAGATATAAGGAGAATATAGCCTGGATAAAGACATTGCATGAGGGAGATGTGATAAAGGTGGATAGAATTTATTATATCCATAGCGTAAGAGGTATTTTTCTCGACTAACAAACTTCTTAAATTTAAAATACATATATTGATTAAAATATAAAAATATTTGGATTCTAGTATAAAAAGAAAAGTCGATTAAAAAAATAATGGACAATTTTCTTTTTATTTATTCCTATATATATTTGAATTTTTTTTCTAAACTATAATATTATATATGTGTGAGTATGTATATTTAGTAAGTATTTATATTCATTACACATTTTAGGTAATATTAGTAGTTCTTATTATTTAAGAAAATTTATATTAAGGAATGATTGAAGGGAATAAACATGACATAGAAAAAAGAGGGCAAATTCATTAACAAATAAATAAATAAAAACGAAGTAGAAGAACCTCGATTTTAAATGAATAAATGTAAAGTTGAGATGGATCTTTCCAATTCACTTTGCCTCCTTCTTCTTCATATTTATAATTCATGTTGAAACTTTACTACTTCTCTGTAGTTTTTAATTCACGTTAAAGTTCACGAAAATGACAAAAGAGTCCAAACTCTTTTGCTCTGAAACTCTCTAGTTCACGTCAAAAGTTCACAAAAGAAGCAAAAGAGTCTAAACTCCTCTTTTCCGCTATTCTTTGTTTCATGTTGAAATTTCATGAAAGGGACGAGATAGCCAAAGCACTATACTTTTCCAAACCACAAAGATAAATAATCATGTTTTCTCTCTTTTATTAGATTTGACTTTTGCTGGCCGTTCTACCTACTTAATGTTGCCGTAGTCCATTTACATTTATTGTCATTGTTGAACGTGTGGCTCTAGAGTGCTGCAATGAGCTTTGTTCCTGTTGAAGATGTAGATTGTACAATAATTGTGAATTGATTGACAAAGGCTATCTTTATTTGTGCATTTGTAATTTCTTTAGCAATGAATCATGATTCCATTTGTACATTTTCATATTTTGTTCATATCAAACAAGGGATTTTATAAGATATAAAAACATCCGATTTTATTAGTACTGTTCAGTAAACAATGATAGAATATAACAAAATCCCTAGATTACATATTCTATTTCATTAAATTCTCTCCTGATTAGAAATTCAGACGACCAAGCGTAATCTTATAATCTTGAAAACCTAAGTTTTCTCATTTAATTACTTGATTAGTATCTATGGCACTCGTTAAATAATACTTTTTAATAGATTTTTCCCCTTCTTCTTCTTTTTTAAAATGAGGAGACATTGGGTTGGCTTTGGTTGAATTGATAGACCTAATCCAGGGGAGATGGCACGTTCTTCCACGCGCTGATTCAATGATGGCTACCAGAGACCCCATTAGGGAAAACGACCCACGAAGACTTGGTGATGATTAAGGAATTGATGAAGTGATTAGCACGCGGCTTTGAACTTAGTGGCATTTGCCTTAATCCTTGGTTTATCTTGCGTCAATTATATTCATTCGAGACGCGTTGAGATTATCCGAAATGACCAAGCGAGACCCGAACCTACGTTGCTTTGAAGACCGTCCGATGGGGAGTTGACTATTGGATCGAGAGAGATGGGGGGATGACAAAAGGCTTGAAAGCTTGACAAATCATACCAATGTTCACTTTTGACAAATCATACTTGGGCATTGCCTCCTGAGCCCAAGTATGAGCACCAGCATCTTGAGTTTAGCATCAAGGAAACTGGGTCTAGCCCCTGTGGACCCAACTTCAGCCTCGATGGACCTAGGCCCAGATGCCAGTAACTTGACCGTGGGACCCAAGTCCCCAGACATGGCTGTCGATAACCCAAGCATGGGCACTGGAGTCCCAAGTCCAACCTCAAGGGACTCAGCTCGGCTTCTATAAAACCTGGACCAAGCCACAAAGGATTTGGGCACATGTGTCGAGGTTTAATTGTATTTTGAAATTTAATTTCTGATTTTTGAAAGACAAAATAATTTTTTCAAATTTAAGCATAGGTTTTGGTCCGTCATGACTTTTCGTTAGACTCTTTATCTTCAGCATCAAAAGTCAAAAAATGAAAATATATATCAATAGTAAATTTTCCGCCAAATGAATTTTTAATATTTTTCTAAGGAGCATTGGTGGCTTTTAATGGACGAAATCAATAACAGAAGGGATGGCTTTCTTTATAACCCATAAGCGTAGAAATTGCTTAATTCTTAACCAAGGGTTAACACAAGTCGTTAAAATTCGAATCTTTGCTCGTTAAAATTCAATGGTTAAATTGCAGTAGTCATCAGCACCATTTCTTCGTTTAGGATTGATTTCACGAAAAATGAATAATATATAAAACATCTTCCTAAAATGATCATTTGTATTACTTACAAAATAAACAAACGTGAAATATTTTCATCATATTTGAAAATGTCTAAACATAGATAGTTGTCAATAATGAAAAATCTATCATCGACTAATTATTTCAAGCAATACACGCAATTAATTTTTAAAAAATGAGAGATATTTTCATCGTTCACATGTCTAATTCTTGTAAAAGGAAAGCTCCAGAACAATCAGTTAGCCTAGCAAGTAGAAAATTAGCAGACTGAGTCCCAAAACTTGACAAACACTTATTTCATATTTCATATTTACAATAGCTTACACCCTAGAATGAAAGGAAAGTTAACAACGAACAAACAAGAAAAGAACAGTTGTGCGTGCAAAAGTTTAGATCGAGACGCTATTGGGAATTCCCTTGGCAGTCACTCCGCCTTCGCTGGTTGGGTAAAGCAGCATATAAGGCACCTCGACTGGCCCGACCCGGTTCCTCCACCTCTTGTCCCCATTCATCCTCATAATCCTTTCCTCGACTTCTCCCAGCTTCTTTCCAAACCTCTCGAATGCCTTCAGTGGCTCAGCATCTGCTGTCCACTCCGGAGTGTCTCTCTGCCCAAGATACACCTCATCGGTAGAATGCATCGACAGGATCTCTATAAGCGAAATTCCTAGAAGTGTCTGAAGCTGGGCTGTTATAGTTTTCAGGAAAGCCTTGTCAGGATTTTGCTTGAGCTCTTCAAATTCAAGAGTACCCTCCTCGGGCATGTAGCGACGGCTGAGGGTGGGCCTGTTCGGGAGGTACCCTGCATAAGGGTATTGCCCGAAGTTCACAGCCGCATGGAGAGCAGACGCGATCCAAATGGTGATCGCACATGTCTCTGTTAGGTCTTTCACAGTCTGCATTTTAGGCCACCAGGGCTCACCCTTCTTGTCGCCGTGTCCCTCCTCCACGAGTTCCCTCCACCAGGATTGGAGTTCCTCATCCTTCTGTACCGTCTCGTCGCTCTTGTAATAAAAGGAGCAGTAGTCCTCAACCCACGTCTTGATCGCGGACCAGATCTCGAGCCCATCTACCGCGTAGGGGTAGTCCTCGATCAATAGGTGGAGGCCATGTGGAGAGTTCGCATCTTCTACAGCAACTCCCCTGAAGACAAGGAAAGGTAGCATATTTTCATCACACTCAGTCTATCAGAATAATTTAAGTAAAACAAACGATAGCTATATTGATATGTATCTCAGCATGAGCCTTGGCTATTCCAAGTACATTTGCGCAATCTTCATCAGCCTTGATTTTTCTTTCTCTTTGAAGCAATTTTAAATAGAAGTCTTATGGATGATTTATATGTATAGAACAGTGAATTCACCGCTTGATGAGGTCAGCAGGAAGCGCTTGCTCCTGGAAAATCCAGTTCTTGTAGATGGCTGAAGACATCTCCATGGAATACTTTGCTGGGAATACAGTCGTCTCCAGGATTCCACCCGCATTGATCACAATCTGCCTGGCGATTGCATTTATCTCCATCGTGTCGCGGAAATGGGGATGCAAAAGCTTGTAGATTGGGTGAAGCACACTCAATTGTCTATTTGTTGCAATCACAAATGGTTCAATCGCCGCGTGAGTATTCAACCTGCGGTAAGGATCAAGAAAATTATCAATATGCAGGAAATAAATAAATAAATAAATCCCTTCTTTATATAGGTGAATGCTCCTCTGAGATCTTTACCAGTGGCTGCTGAGTTGATGATAGCCTGCGTCGTTAACTGCCACATAAGCTTTAGCCAGCTGCCAAATGGAACCTTCGACGCCTTGATCAGCCGGCATGTACACCTTGCTTATTGCGCCAAATTCGTCTCCCTCGGGATGCGGCAAGCTAAGCTCTATTGCCAACGGCTTCAGGGTACCGTCATCCTTCAAGAAGAGGAGTGTTCGAGTAGCATACATTTTTGTGGCAGTCATGTTTATCCGCCTCAGATATGGCATGATCGTGTCATGGTGATCCAATATGAACAACCTGTTCATCTTGATAGCCTGCATTTGTTATGCATCGTTTCAATTTGGATATTTGAACTTAAATGAACTCGCCATCATCTTTTAAGCTAGTACGTGGACGCTCTTAGTGATGTGAGATGCAATGACAGTACCTGTTCGACGGTCAAACCATTCAATTGCTTCTGAATTAGCTCTTCCCTTATTGAACTCCTCTGGTTGCCATATATTTTAGGGTCTAGCTTGCTTGCCGGAGGGAATTCCTGAAATCAACAAAAAATGTTTTTTCAACTAGACAACTGGTGGAACTCCATTCCGCACTTCATTTTAATATTAACTGAATTTGTTTGAGCTGTAACATGAAGATATTGTTGTTTACCTCAAGACGGCGAATCACGACAGGGTTGACTCCAGCAAGCATTTCTCTGCCGAATTCTAAATCGGTCCTCCAGGCAGTCTTATCTTCTGCACAGCATGATTGCTAAACGTTAGGAAAACATCCTCGAACTAATCAGATTAAAAAGGCCTCAAAGATATATGTATCCATAACCTTTGATCACTTGAGGCATGGGGTACTCAAGAAGCCCTTCCCCGTCAGTCCGGACGAGTTCCTTAAGAAACTCGAGGGGAATATTCTCCTTCAGACTCTCCAGCAAAGGGCCATCGGGAAGCTTAATACCACCCTCGTAGAGATTGAGCACATCCTGGAAGGAGTCGAACTCATTGGGCGTGCTGTCGCATATACTCTCTAGCTCAGGCTTCAGAAATTGACCCACGGCTTTTAGAGCATAAGCAAGGAAGTCGGACATCTTTAGGTGGCCAAACCGTTCGTCCCTAGGAACGTATGTGTTTAGGCTCATGAGCAGAGGCAGCCTGCTCTCGGTATTTGGATCTGTCGATAACATCATGAAAATTCAGTAAAATATACTTACAAATGAAGCATCTTTGTCACAAAAAAATGAAGCCATAATAATCTCACATCAAGTTGGAAATTCATGATATGAGCGTATTATCTAACCTGTCTCACTCAGCGGTCGACCGGTCCTTCCTCTGCGAGGATAAGGATATTCAGCAGATCCTCCTAGAACAGGGCGGGCATACTTGGTGCCCTTGTCTGGATCGCCCAAATCGTTGTAGTAAGCATAGTCGTACACCCTGTCCCACTCCTGAAGCTCTCCCGTTCCATCTCCTCTCAAGTTAACTAACTCTTCCTCTCGGTACTTCACTAGAGGCGCTGGAGTTTCTCTCGGAAGATACGTCTGCAATAACGTGCTATCTTATTAGAGACAACCTAAGGAACCCTGTCCAATCATATTGCTATTTTATGTGACAGAATAGAATAGAATCCGAAACTGAAATGCCTTCAGCCAATATAAAGTGCAATTCCTAAGCAAAATGCCCCACTTCAATGAAATCGGAAAGCCTACAAGATGCTGAAACTGGCTAAAAGTAGAGCATAACCCAGAGAATCCTAGAAGTGAGATTCTACTACGCAAAATATGTTTTCGGGAAGCTAGGTCCCTTTTAAAATGTCACTCCTTTCTGACCAATTTCCCGCATCTGCTAGTTCTTTAGAACTACTATATGTAAAACAAGATTTCAATCTTCATACTCAGAGGCAATGTCTTTTATTTTGTCCTATTGAGACTCTAGAAAATCATAAATTGCGGCTACAGCTTAGCTTCATCAATCAAATTATTGTGATCGAACCTTGTTAGAGAAGAAGACCCGGTCCTTCTTGTACCGGTCGGCAGGGTAGATCCACGAGTTGCAGACGAAGTGGACTCGCCCCTCGTCGGGCACATCTTCAAGTGTGATCGTCTTGAGGTAAAACTGACTGTGATGGTTGTTTTGTACGATGATCGCCCCCGGAACTCCCACCTCCTTGTCCCAATCGAAAGTGACCTTGAACGCCGAGTCGCCTGCCGTTAAGGGAGTGATGGTAGTGATCCATTCTTCCAGATATGCAGGCTTTCCCAATTTCCCCTGCAAACCGTTTTCTACAGAACTCGAAAAAGAAATTAAAATTTTCAAAGCTTTCAATCTTTTCATCCCGGCAAATGAGAATGACGTTCATCTTTAACATGGCAAGGGGTCTGAATCTGCTCAATGATCAGCGCAAGGTCATTTGCTTTTTGTTTCCAATTTTTAGTTCATTCCCACTGACATTATGTTATCTATAATCTTCTTGCTGTCGCAAGCATGGTGCCGTTTCAACAAACAATACCTGATCTTGTGCTAAAAACCAAAAGGAAAGAGCAACGACCCGAGCTTGTGCTCAGTGAAGTGATTTAGAAAGTTCATCTTCGCGATACCCCGCATAAATTCCCAACTAAAAATGACAAATGACAGCTTATGTTGGCCAATAGCCACAAATTAAGTACGAGAATTGCTAATGCCATGCACCATTGGTTGATTAGTTGGTGTGGTACTAGGACATGACATGAGGAAAATCACCTCATGTGGAGCGGAGAGAGAGAACCGAAAAAATAATTTGAGCTTTTTCTTAATTAAAAAGTGAAATTAAATAGAATAAAATAAAGCGTGAGTGGAAAATTCAAAACAGTACAAAACAAATAGGAACGCTTTACTTTTGTCGATTTTAAAATTTGGACTCGACAGAGGAAAACAATTTATAATTCTGATTTAGTTTCATCCACTTCTTCAAAAACATGAAAAAAGATGAGACACATATTTACTTGAGTTTAGAAATGTTGCATAAATATAATACATATATATATACACGCGCATATACATATATGCA
This sequence comes from Eucalyptus tenuipes, assembly GCA_014182365.1. Taxonomy (NCBI): domain Eukaryota; kingdom Viridiplantae; phylum Streptophyta; class Magnoliopsida; order Myrtales; family Myrtaceae; genus Eucalyptus; species Eucalyptus tenuipes. The sequence continues at coordinate 39,860,336 of CM024544.1, read as the reverse complement.
TGTATTGTATGTCGAGAGAAAAAGTAAAAGCGCCTGAAGCGGTTGCTAAAATATGACCTAATTAACTTGTGCCCAGATGGTCAACATTAAAATCAAGTCAAAATACTTAACCTAGTTTGAACGTTTACGTTTTTCAATTGGCTTTTCTTTTTCCCCTTGGCTTGAGATTTTCGGAATTAACATAATTTTTTCGTTTATATTATAAGAAGAGAATCCTACCCATAGTGCAAACACCTAAATGTACCCAAATATTCTGTCACATGAAAGTGCAAGATTTAATGATTGCTCTTAATCTACCATGGTCCATCTATTAAAATATCAAGAATTGTCGAAAAATATGTGGGCACATACTGTTTATCTATGCCTATAAATGTGCGCATAGTGGAGTCATCCTATCAACAAACATGCGGTAACTAAGTTTGACCTGTCATATTTCTGTAAAAAAAAAAAATTGTATTTTTTTTCTAAGTCAATCAAGATTACACATGTTATCTAAAGTTGCACATAAAAGATCAAACTTCAGAAGATAAATTCAGTAGGGAATGTGACAGATTAGGTTGATTGTATCGGATGCATGGCCAATTTCCGAATCTTGTATTGAACGCGCAAGAGTATCGTGCCACAGAACCAAAAAGCTTAAAGCACAAATCGCACAACTTTACTCTTGTCAATAACATGCGGCAAGTCAAGCGAAGATGCCTTTCTTAAAATATAAGCAAGCAGTAGTTTTCTTTCTTATAACAGATCGTCGAAACGCAAGCGATCCACTTCTATATATGTGAGATACTTATCATTATTTTCTTTGTGGGGAAGAAGCACATGTTAGGCTTTCTTGAAATCTAAGTAAGAAGATGCTTTCTTTTTTATAATAGGACGTCGAAACGCGAGCGATGCATTTCGACGTATGCAAATTATGTGAAATACTCGTCATTATTGTATTTTCTTTATGGGGAAGAAGGTCGCTTGTCACGACGACGAACAGCTTAATTTGTCGCCGTTCATCGGATCTTGTCAACAGAAATGTACAGCACGGTCTAGTACCAAGAAAAGCCGTCGAAAGAACTTGTTCCAGAAATGAACGACAGGAATATCGTGTGGAAGAGGGTCATGACTCACCGGGATCACTGTGGTCGGCGCTCACGAGTCGCAGACAGACCTTCTCACCCAACAGCTCGTGGATGGTGTCGAGGACCGACGCGTTGAAGTCGTTGAAGTCCAAGACGTACTTCTTCATCAGCACCACCGTCCCGACGACCTTCTTGGACCCGGCCGCCTTGCGCTGGCGGCCTGCCTTGTTGCCGCAGTCGAAGGCCTGCAGCATCCCATGAAACAGCTTATCCATTCCGGAGAATGTATGGAACCTTTTTGCGAAGTCGATGGGTCGAAAGGAAGAGTCGGATGGGTATTGAAAAGAATGAAGAAGGGTGTGCGTCGCGACGGTGGTACTTATAAGGAATATTCCGACGCTATGGCATCACAAAGAAGCTTCCCTTCTCTATGGGAGACTTGAAATTTCTTTCCTCTTTCTTTCTTCCTCTTTTTCCTTTTTCCACGGAGGTGGCTTCATGAATACTCAATAAGAAGTATTTGATTTGTAAGGCAAAAGAAGTTAAGCTACCTTTGGTAATTGGGATAGAATATATTCAATTATGCATTCTGTTCTTACTCAAGATAAGATAAATTCGGCTATAACGGGACTTTAGTCGAGATAAAAATATCTTATGGAATAAATATGATAAATATGGATAGAATTTTTTATATCCATGGCGTAAAAAAGCAATTATTTTTTAATAAAAAATTTCTTAAATTTAAAATTTAAAAATAGAAATAAAATTTGGATTCTAATAAAAAATGAAAAATGAAAAAAATAATGGACAATTTTATAATATATATTTGATTCTATAATATATATGTATACTCTATATAAATATATATCTATAATTCATGTTGAAATTTCACAAAAGTGGCAAGAAAATCAAAATACTATACTTTTCTGAATCACGAAGATGAATAATTATGTTTTCTCTCTTTTATTAGATTTGACTTTTGCTAGCTAATCTACTTAGTCGATGTTGCTATAGCATGTTTACATTTCTTCTCTTGTCAAACATATGGCTTTAGAACGCTGCAATGAGCTCTTTCCCTATTTAAGATATAGATCATACAATAATTATGAATTGTATGATAAATGTTCTCTCAATTTGTACATTTGTGATTTCTTTAACAATGAATCATGAGAAATTCTTACTATCTCCATTTGTGCATTTTCATATTCATTTACATTGGTCTATTGTTCATATCAAACAATGAATATAATAAGAAATGAAAATATCCGATTTTATTATTGTGATTAATTAAACAGTGGATAGAATATAGCAAAATCCTTGAATTATATACCATATTCCATCAAGTCCTAATATGGTTAAGGATTTAGACGATCAAACGAAACCTTATAATCTTGAAAACCTAAGTTTTCTGGTTTAAGTGCATGATTAGTATCTTGGGCATTGGCTAAATAATACTTTTTAAAAGATTTTCCCCCTCCTCCTTTTTTTTTTTTAAAAAAAAAAGTGAGGAGAGAAATTGGGTTGGTTTTGGTTGAATTGAGAGACCTAATCATTGTGGAGATGGCACATTACCACGCGCTGATTCGATGATGGCTACCAAAGGGCCCTTTAGGGAAGACGACCCGCGAAGACTTGGCGATAACTAAGGAATTAATGGAGTGATTAGCACGCGGCTTGCTTTGAATCTAGAAGCGTTGCCTTAATCCTCGGGTTATCTTGCGTCAATTGTATTCGTGGAGACGCGTCATTATTCGAAATGACAAAAAGGCTTGAAAGCTTGACAAATCATACCAATGTTCGCGTTTGGTAAAGTTCATTTTGTCTCCCGTCCCGAGACAGGAGATATTTTAAAGGCGGTGATGTCTTTTCTGACTAAACGCATCCATTTAAATGAGAGCTGATTAAACAATTCAATGGTGCATGACATGATATCACAACCGAGCGACCTTATCATGAATTTTAATGTTGATTGACAAAATTCTTACACTTAACTTAATTTTTAAGGAAAAGAGATAGAATGTCAAATCATCGATTTCACATATTCTTCCCACAATAATTTTTTTGAGATTACGATTAACTATTCTAAAAACTTAAACTATTAGATGATAATATAATTTATTATTTATATATTTTAACATTCTCCCTCAAATTTAGTCTATTCATTTTAAGTGCATGGAAATATAATTGGGAAGACATATGGGGTCTAAAAAAATTAGAACTCAAAATCTCCAACTCTAATACCATATAAATTTAATCTCTATCAATTATTCTAAAAACTTAAACTATTAGATAATAGCATAATTTATTATTTAAATATTCTAATTTCTCATCTACATAGTTATCTCATTTATTTTCTTTTCCTAAGTATTCGTTTCCGCTTTGGGTGCACTTCTCGTACTACTAATACAAATTTAATAAGCTACATCTACTGTCGTCGTCGTCGTTTCCACAAAAATAGAGCCGTCTAATCGGGGCAGTTTCCTACTTTTAGTGTTTGCGTTGAAAACATGTCAACCAATTCGAATTTGTGGAAAACGCGTAAACATCATCATTTAAAGCCCCCTCAAACCTATTCGTAATTCTTCTACATAAGATAGGATGTATACATTGCAGATAATTACTAAAAAATTCCTAAACTTATTGTACACTTCTTAATTTGATTGATTTATTCCTCAACTTTTTGACGATCTGTTAAAATAATTCTTTTGATCAATTTTGGCAGAAAATCGTTACCATATACAGCACGTGATGGAAATAAACTAATTTAACCCCACATGTATTGATATTTCAAGAAGGGAAAATGATATAAATGATTCATGAATTTTAGCAAAAAAATATGCAATAAGGTTTTTGAACTTTTAATTTATTCAACGTAATTCATGAAATTTAACTTAATGTGTAATGTGGTCCCTTAATACATGTTCAATTTAGTCTACTCAATGTTATCTTTAAAATTAAATTAGTTGAATGATAACATTGTATATTTTCATATAAATAGAGAGATTAGATTGAATACTTATCAAAAGTTCAGGACCGCATTAATGAATCATATTGCATATTTGGCCAAAGTTTGGGAATCTCTAGGAAACCGCCATCCACTTTCCAGCTCCATATTTATCGGAACCTATAATTTCCGATTCAGTCCCCAATTCCTGAGGGAACCAAACCGGAAACCTAGAAAACCCTAAAATAGAAATTGAGAGTTCAGTGGTGAGGCTTGGCCACATCTTCTTTTCAATTCTTCGGTGAACAAAAGACGACCACATCGTTCTTGGGAAAAAATTCCTTCATCAGTTCCTCTCCGACCACAACGGCCACATCTTCTTCTAGTCCTCCTCCTGCTTTCCTCAGTTCCTCTCTGAGATCGCTAGTTGCGCGACCCCACGTCCGCCGGCTCCATTGCTGGCGACCGTCCCTCTCCGGCAAAGCGCTCTCCTTTTCTCGTTCTAGCACCTTCAATTCCTGCCTCGTACTCTGTTCGGAGCTCCCTCTCGGTTCTATTCAATCGAAGGTAGAGCTCTCTATTTAGTCGTGATTTGATTTTCTTGCCGAGTACTCCGAGCCAGCCGGAGTTGAAAGTCGAGGTAGCACCTCGATCTATGGCATTAAACTCACGGAGATGGCACTTCGAAATGCAGTAATACTCGCAGCTTGATTCTTTTTGCCGAACTTTCTTGTATGCTATTGAACCATCTCCCTGTCATCTTCGCATTAGCTAGTGGATCCATCAATGACCGAGAGACTATTAAAAATTGCATGTTTGGAGTTTGCTCTATATGCTCCGAATTTGATGAGTTTCGTTTGATAAATCTCTGTGAATTTTTATCCGATATATATGTGATTTCCATGACTCTATGAGTTTCGCACTAGTGAAGTCACTTAGATCTAGCCTCCAGACCAAGACGCCCTCTACATGTTAAATTTTTTGTGCGACTTGATTGCCTTGCTTTGAGGCGCTCAGTTTTCTCCTTCGCACCTAAATCGGGAACCTCCAATCACGAAACCAGCATGAATTTAGTTCATTTGCATAGATCTCCTTTGCTTTCTCGACATTGTGACCTCATCCGACTTATTGTACCGGAACTTAAAGGTCTGCTTCAAAGAATGGAAACGTAGCCAAATTCGACTATTTAAAGATTCTAGGAGAAAGAGACGAGTATAACGATCATCAGCTCAATTGTTGAGCCTGCGGAATCAAATCATCAGATCGAGCCAGTAGTCTAAATGGTCAAGTTATGCGATGGATGCAGATCGGGAAAAAGGAAGAAAGATAAACTTACTTATAGTTCATGTACTTGTAATGGAAGAGAAAAAGGCCAAGTTGATGGGTTAAACCTGGGGTTACATGCTGAATTTCACAACTGACATTTTTCCAATTCTTCAACAGTCTATTGGTGTGTAAAGTTCGAAATTGTAGATAATGACTGATTCTTGTAAAAGTAAAGTTCCAGAACAATCAGTTAGCCTAGCTAGTAGCAATTAGCAGACTGAATCCCAAAACTTGACAAACGCTTATTATGCTTTATTTGTTTTGTGGTTATTCATATTTCGCACTTACAATAGCTTTCATCCCATAACCAAAGAAATTTTAACAACGAACAAACAAGAAAAGAAACATGTATGCATGCGAAAGTTTAGATCGAGACGCTGTTGGGAATTCCCTTGGCGGTCACTCCGCCTTCGCTGGTCGGGTAAAGCAGCATATAAGGAATCTCGACCGGCCCGACCCGGTTCCTCCACCTCTTGTCCCCATTCATCCTCATAATCCTTTCCTCGACTTCTTCCAGCTTCTTTCCAAACCTCTCGAACGCCTTCAGTGGTTCAGCATCTGCTGTCCACTCAGGAGTGTCTCTCTGCCCAAGATACACCTCATCGGTAGAATGCATCGACAGGATCTCTATGATTGAAATTCCTAGAAGTGTCTGAAGCTGGGCTGTTATAGTTTTCAGGAAAGCCTTGTCAGGATTTTGCTTGAGCTCTTCGAATTCGGGAGTTCCCTCCTCGGGCATATAGCGACGGCTGAGGGTGGGCCGGTTCGGGAGGTACCCTGCATAAGGGTATTGCCCGAAGTTCACAGCCGCATGGAGAGCAGACGCGATCCAGATGGTGATCGTACATGTCTCTGTTAGGTCCTTCACAGTCTGCATTTTAGGCCACCAGGGCTCGTCCTTCTTGTCGCCATGTCCCTCCTCCACGAGTTCCTTCCACCAGGATTGGAGTTCCTCGTCCTTCTGAACCGTCTCGTCACTCTTGTAATAAAAGGAGCAGTAGTCCTCAACCCACGTCTTGATCGCGGACCAGATCTCGAGCCCATCTACCGCGTAGGGGTAGTCCTCGATCAATAGGCGGAGGCCATGCGGGGAGTTTGCATCTTCTACAGCGACTCCCCTGAAGACAAGAAAAGGTAGATTTTTTCCGTCACACTCAAGTCTATCAGAATAATTCGAGTAAAACGAACTATAGCTATATTGATATGTATCTTGGCCTGAGCCTCGGCTAATCCAAGTACATTTGCACAATCTCGGTCGGCCTTGATTTTTTTTTTTTTTTTTTTTTTTTTGAAGGAATTTTAAAGAGAAGTCTTGCGGATGATTTATTTGTACAGAACAGAGAATTTACCGCTTGATGAGGTCAGCCGGAAGCGCTTGCTCGGGGAAAATCCAGTTCTTGTAGACGGCGGAAGACATTTCCATGGCATACTTTGCTGGGAAAACAGTCGCCTCCAGGATTCCACCCGCATTGATCAAAATCTGCCTGGCAAATGCGTTTATGTTCATCGTGTCGCGGAAATGTGGATGCAAAAGCTTGTAGATTGGGTGAAGCGCACTCAGCTGTCTATTTGTTGCAATCACAAATGGTTCAATCGCTGCGTGAGTATTCAACCTGCAGTAAGAATCAAGAAAATTATCAATTTGCAGGAAATAAATAGACTTTCTTCCCCTTCTCTATATAGTTGAATACTCCTTAGAAATCTTTACCAATGGCTGACGAGTTGATGATAGCCTGAATCGTTAACTGCAGCATAAGCTTTAGCCAGCTGCCAGATGGAACCTTCGACGCCTTGATCGGCTGGCATGTACACCTTGCTTATGGCGCCAAACTCGTCTCCCTCGGGATGTGGCAAGCTAAGCTCTATTGCCAGCGGCTTCAGGGTGCCATCATCCTTCAAGAAGAGGAGTGTTCGAGTAGCATACGTTTTGGTATTGGTCGTGTTTATCCGCCTCAAATACGGCATGATGGCGTCATGGTGATCCAATATGAACAATTTGTTCATCTTGATAGCCTGCATTTGTTGTGCGTCGTTTCAATTTGGATATTCAAACTTAAATGAGCTTGCCATCATCTTTTAAGGGAGTACATGGACGCTCTTAGTGATGTGAGACGCGATGACGGTACCTGTTTGACAGTTAGTCCATTCAATTGCTTCTGAATGAGCTCTTCCCTTATTGTACTGCTCTGGTTGCCATAGATTTTAGGGTCTAGCTTGCTTGCCGGAGGGAATTCCTGAAATCAATAAAAATGTTTAATCGACTGGACAACCAATGGAACTCCATTCCGCACTTCATGTTAATATTAACTGAAATAGTTTGAGCTGCAACATAAAAGATGTTTTTATTTACCTCAAGACGGCGAATCAAGACAGGGTTGACTCCAGCGAGCATCTCTCTACCGAATTCTACATCGGTCCTCCAGGCAGTCTCATTCTCTGCACAGCATGATTTGCTAAACTTTAGGAAAACTTGAGTCCTTAGCCTCAAACTGATCAGATGAAAAAAGGCCTCATAGATATATATATATATATATCCAGTACCTTTGATCACTTGAGGCATGGGGTATTCGAGAAGCCCTTCCCCGTCAGTCCGGACAAGTTCCTTGATCATCTCCAGGGGAATGCTCTCCTCCAGACTCTCGAGCAAAGGGCTGGGAAGCTTGATACCACCTTCGTAGAGCTTGAGCACGTCCTTGAAGGAGTCAAACTCATTGGGCGTGCTGTCGTATATACTCGCCAGCTCGGGCTTCAATAATTGAGCCACGGCTTTTAGAGCGTAAGCGAGGAAGTCGGACATCTTTAAGTGGCCAAACCGTTCGTCCCTAGGAACATATATGTCTAGGCTCATGAGCACAGGCACCCTGCTCTCGGTATTCAGATCTATCAATAACATCATGAAAATTCAGTAAAATATTCTTATAAATGAAGCATCTTAGTCAAAAAAATGAAGCCATAATAATCTCATGTCGAGTTGGAGATTTATGAAATGAGTGCATTATCTAACCTGTCTTAGTCGGTGGTCGACCGGTCCTTCCTCTGCGAGGGTAGGGATATTCAGCAGATCCTCCTAGAACAGGGCGGGCATACTTCGGGTCCTTGTCTGGATTGCCCAAATCATTGTAGTAAGCATAGTCGTACACCCTGTCCCACTCCTGAAGCTCTCCCGTTCCGTCGCCTCTCAAGTTAACTAACTCTTCCTCTCGGTACTTCACTAGAGGCGCTGGAGTTTGGCCAGGAAGATACGTCTGCAATAGCGTGCTATCTTATTAGAGACAACAAAGAATACAGTCCGAAACTGAAATGCCTTGAGCGAATAAAAAGTGCAATTCAATGAAATCGGGAAGCTTACAAGATGCTAAAACTCGCTAAAAGTAGAAGATAACCTGGGGAATTCCTAGAAGTGAGATTCTACTAGACAAATTAAATTTCGGGAGGCTAGGACAGTTTGAAATGTCACTCCTTTCTGACCAACTTTCTGCATCAGCTAATACTTTAGAACTACTATATGTAAAACAAAATTTTAAGTCTTCATACTCGAAGGCAATGTCTTTTATTTTTTTCCTGTTAAGACTGGAAGCAAATCAAAAATCGCGACTATAGCTTAGCTTCATTGATATGATCGAACCTTGTTCGAGAAGAAGACTCGTTCCTTCTTGTACCGGTCTGCAGGGTAGACCCACGAGTTGCAGACGAAGCGGACCTGGCCCTCGCCGGGCACATCTTCGAGTGTGACTGTCTTGAGGTAGAACTGACTGTGATGCTTGTTTTGCACGATGATCGCCCCAGGAACTCCCACCTCCTCATCCCAATCGAAAGTGACCTTGAATGCCGAGTCCCCTGCCGTTAAGGGAGTGATGGTAGTGATCCAATCTTCCAGATACGCAGGCTTTCCCAATTTCCCTCGCAAACCTTTTTCTACAACAAACACGAAAAAAGAATTAAAAGATGTCGAACCCTTCGATCTTTTCGTCCTGGCAAACAACAACTACGTTCATCCTTAACATGGGAAAGGGTCCGAATCTGATCAATGATCAACGCAAAGTCATGTGCATTTTGTTTCCAAATTTTTAGTTCATGCACACTGATATTAAGCTGTTCGATAATCTTCTTGCTGTCACAAGCATGGTGCCGTGTCAACAAACAAGACCTGATCTTGTCCTGAGAACCAAAAGGAGAGAACAAGGACCCAATCTCGTGCTCATTGAAGTGATTTAGAAAGCACAAATTCCCAATTAAAAGTGACAAATGACAGCTTATGTTATCAGCCAAGAACTGCTAATGTCGTGCGTCATCGGTTAACTAGTTTTTTTTTTTTTTTTTTTTTTTGGGGGGCGGGGGGTGCTACATGACAATGACCTGACGTCCTCGTGTTGTACCCGATGTCTTTTCATTGTTGCGGTGCGCACTTCAGAAAGGAGACAATTCGTTCAACCAACTCTCTCTTTCTATTTCGTTCTATAGTGAAGAGACGACCGGATCCGAGCGCTCTCGCACCGTCATTGACAGCGACGGCGCATCATATTCAATTAATGCATCGTCTTCGTGATGCAACGCCAACCTAACCCCATGGTCAAAACTCGATTCACCCATTTTCATAGGCGAATGCCGAGTTCATCCGATGGCGAGAGGTACCCACAGGAAGATCCACACGTGGTCAAGAAACATAGTCATGCATGAGGAAAAAGTACACTTTAAATTCAAGAAATATATAGGGCAATACAGGGAAATTTGCTTAATCAGAAACAATTAAAAAGGAAAAAAAAAATAGAGAACTTGAGATGGACCATTGACCGGAGGATGCCGTTGACTGTTTGTTTAAGAATAGAAGAGAGGGTGAGTCTTCCGTGGGTGGTGGACTAGCCATTTTCTAGACCTACTTCTTGCTCGGAAGTGAAAACGACATTACAGGATAACGATAAAAGGCTACCCTACGGCTTCGACCAAAAAAAAAAAAGGCTATCCTACGGCCATGGGACCGGCAGGTATAGACCGCAGAAAAACGATTTGAGCTTTGTAAATCGAAAGGAGAAATAATAAATAACAAAGCGTGAGTGGAAAAAATTCAAGACAGTCCAAAAGAAAAGGGGAAGACTAGCTTTTGTCGATTTTTTGGATTTGGACTGCATTGAGGAAAATAATTCATAATTCCGATTTAATTTCATCCACTTCTTCCAAAACGTGAAAAGAGATGGACAGATATTTTCTTGAGTTTACGAATGTTGCTTTTATAGAATATATATGTATATATGTATGTCCATGTGTTAATTGAAAATAAGACCAATTGTTTTTAAATAAAAAAGGAAAGAGAATAAGCATAAGCGCCCAACACGGGTGCTAAAATAAGACCCAATCAACGTGGCCCCAAATGGTCAACATTAAAACTAAGTCAAAATATTTAACCTAGTTGATACGTTGTAGTTTTTGGGTTTGGTTTTATAATTTCCTTCCCGGCTTAATAATTTTCAGAAACTAATATAGTTCGTTTTGTTTAGAGAACAAAAGTTTGATTAAAAAATTATAATCAAACCCAGAATGTGAACGCATTGATGCCATTATAGTAAAGTTTGAGCGATCGCAATTCAGAAAACAAAAAAATTATGATCTTCTGTAAGTCCATCAAGATCCCACATCTTCTCCAAAGTTGCACAGAAAAGATCAAACTTCAGAAGATAATTTCAGTATGGAATGTGATGAATTGGGTCCATTGAATCGTATGCATGGTCAATTTCCGAATCTCGTATTCAGCACAAAAGTATCGGCCACAAAACCAAAAAGCTTACACAAATTGCACAACTGTTCTCTTGTCAAAAACACGCCTCAACTAAAGCAAAGATGCACATGTGATGCTTCTTTAAAAATCAAAACAAGACGTTGCTTTCTTTCTTATAATAGAAAGCCGAAACGCTAGCGACCCACTTCGACATGTAAGTGATGTGAAATACTCATCATTATGTTTTCTCTTTGTGGGGAAATTATCATGACGACGAAGGTTCATCGCCATTCATCGTATCTCGTCCACAGAAATGCACAGCGTAGTACCAAGAAGAGCCATCGAAAGAACTTGTTTTTCGAAAGGAACGACAGGGAGATAGTATTTAGAAGAGGGCTCGTGACTCACCGGGATCGCCGTGGACGGCGCTCACGAGTTGCAGAGAGATCTTCTGTCCAAACAGCTCATGGACGCGGTCGAGGACCGACGCGTTGAAGTCGTTGAAGTCCAGGACGTTCTTCTTCATCAGCACCACGGTGCCCTTGACCTTCTTGGACCCGCCCGCCTCATCGCCGCCGTCGAAGGCGTGCAGTATCCCATGAAACACCTTGTCCATTCCGGAGAATTGATCGAAAGCTTTTTCTTGCGAAGCTGATCGGATGAAAGGAAGAGAAGGATGAGCATTGAAAAAGAACGGAGGGTGTGCGTTGCGATGGAGATATTTATAAGGAAAAAAGGTCCTACGCTATGGCGTTACCAAGAAGCTTCCCTTCTTTACGGGGAAGACTTGGAATTTCTTCCCTCTTTCCTTATGCCTTTTGCCTTTTTCCTTTTTCTCCACGTTCTTGAGGACATAATTTCATATATATTTGATAGGAAATATTTGATTGGTAAAGCTAAACAAGTCGTTTAGTATCTTGAAAACCCTAAGTTTCCTCATTTGGTTGCATGATTGGTATCTTGGGCACTCGTTAAATAATTCTTTTTGATGGACTTTTCCCCTTCTTCTTCTTTTTTTCAAATAAGAAGAGAAATTGAGTTGTTGTTGGTTGACTAGATAGACAAAATCCTGTAGAGATGGCACGCTACTCTAAGCGCAGTATTATATATGTGATGCGATTATCGAATTGTCTAATTAGCTCTCAATCAAATAGATGTACACTTAATAGGAAAATTTGGTTTGTAAAGCAAAAGAAGTCGGTTAGTTTTTTTGAAAAATCTAAGTTTCCTCGTTTGATTGCATGATTATTATCTGGGGAACTCATTGAATAATACTTTTCAATAGATTTTTCCCCCTTCTTCTTGATTAAATGAGAGAGAAATTGGGTTGGTTTTGGTTGAATAGATAGACCTAATCTTTGTAAAGATGGCGCGCCACTCCAAGCGCCGACAACTCATGCACGATATAAATGAGCCCTAGCCTTTGGAGTTTTATTATTTAACTTTAAATGCGCAAAATGAGAGCACGACCTTGAAGATTTCAAGATTCAACGGCGGCTACTGCCTACCAAAGACCCGTTTTAGGTTAAGGGATTAATGAAGTGACTAGAACGCGGATTGCTTTGAATCTTGTGGCATTGGCATTTGCCTTAATCCCTTGGTTTATCTTGCGTCGATTACATCCGTTCGAGTCACGTTGAGATTATCCGAAGTGACCAAGCGAAGACCCGAACCTACGTTTCTTGGAAGACCGTCTGATGAGATGGTGACAAAAAAGGCTCGAAAGCTTGACAAATGGCACCAATACCCCACTTTTGGTAAAGCTTATCTTTATCTTTATGATGAATTTTGAAGGTGGTGATGTATCTTCTAGTTTAATGCATCCATTCAAATTAGAGCCAATCAGAAAATTCAATGGTTGCATGACATATTATCACATGTCAAACAAGCTTATCATACAATTTAAGCCGCTTGGATCACGTTGACAAATGGTAACAATGCCCACTTTTGATAAAGCTTATATAATATTTTTCAAGAAATACGAGAGGAAGTTTGATGGTGGGTGATATATCTTCAAGCTAATCCATTCAAATGGGAGCTAATTAGGCAATTTAATGATTGCGTGACTTAATATCGCACATCAAGCAAGCTTATCATGAATTTCAATATTGTCCTGTGTCGATTTCACCAAATTATTACATCTAACTTATTTTTTTGAGGAAAAAAAAAAGTTAGATTACCAAAACTAAATTCCATGGGATTCCTATCCCCTTTGTGGTTGTTTCACTTATTTCCTTTTATCAAGTCTTTTTTTCCTCTTTGGGTGCACTTCTCATGGTTTTAAGACAAAATTAATAAAGCTACATCTACCACCACCGCCGGGCCACCAATCTTTCCGTACACGAGATACGAGATCGGACAGGATAATTCTTACTCGCCGACATTAGACAACCCGCAATGGATGAACAGGCAATGGATAGAGCCGTCTGATTGGGGCATTTTTCTGCTTCTAGGTTTTGTGTGTGGAAATCGAAGTTACTTAAATTGTGAAGATGTTTAAACCAATTCGAATTTGTGAAAAACACGTACACATCAGCGTTCAAAGCCCCCTCAAACTTAGTCGTGATTTTTCTATTAATCAAGATAATATATATAATGATTTCCCAAAAGTAGTTATAAAATTTATTATAAGGATACCGATTCAGTTTAAAATTTTTCAATTTGGTTAATTTAGTCCTAACCTTTTATTAAGATTTGTCAATAGTTTATTCAGCAATTTTAACTAACGATCACTAAAATGACAGTAGGTGGTTGTTGGCCAAAATTGACCGAAATGACTACATCGGTAAATTTCCAAAAGTTTCGAATTGAATTAGCAAATTGAAAATTTTTGATTGAATTTGCATTTATATATATTGGTAAGGAAATTTGCATTTATATATTAAGTTTGAGACTTTAAAAAAAAAAATTTCTCATGTACATTGGTGGAGAATCCGAGTGCGGTGTCATACCTTTTCATTTGAAATGACAAATGACATGTAAACTACATAACGACATGTAAATCAAAGTCCGTGCATCAGATCTTGAAAGATTTCGATCGGCTAAGGACAAATACCCAGTTATTATCCCCCATGGAAAATTTACCAACCGCGCGGCGGCAAGTCAATGATCTCATCTCAAGAATTGGCCGCCGAGGTGGCCAAAGCAGCACCTCAAATTTGGCTTTTGTAGAAGAAGAATCAAAGCGCTTTTCTTTTTGGTTTATCTATGATGATGATGATGATGATATTATTATTATTATTATTATTATTATTATTATTATTATTGATATAATTTTCACGCACTCAATATAATATTCACACATACCACGAGGACATCTAGAGGACCGCATGCACATACGTAAGTTATTCATTTATTTATTCATGGGTTTCCACGTTGTCTCTTCCTTTTTCTCCTTTTCTTTTTTCATTTTTATATTCCTTAGAAATTAGCAGCCCCTTTAGAAGAAGCCTCTATTCAAGGGGAAGAAAAGGTCGTCTCGACTCCCCCATCGTTGAGGTTACCACCAAAAAGACCATTAATTCAGGTTTTAAATTCAAAGAGATGATCTATACCATGGTTTTGATAATTCAAACAGGAATGCTTGTCTAAGGGAGAACCGTCATTTCAACAGGTTGCTTATAGTACTCTCTTTTGAAGTTATCGTGAAATCAAACTGAATTTCAAACGATGGCATCAAGAGCATGTGCAAGTGTGCAACGCTTGCATGTGTATTTGCGATTTATGGAAATCGAAATCGAAAACGGGTCACTTGCATGGAAAAAGTTGGAATTGCTTCTTACTTTCTTAGTTGGCTATTGGAAGCACACGGAAATTGAAAACCATGGAGAAGTCTATCAAGTGACTAAACTTGATTAATCTGTAGAGCACGGCACCTGGAGTTAGGCGTATCGTCGGTCTTGAATTTTCCATATGCATCGTGATGGGGGCACAGATAAGGGGTTTGCCTAGTAGAGAGGGGTGCCGTGCGCACCCTAAATTTGCAGCATTAAGCTAAAACATTCTCCCTTGGGTGATCTATAGTCTGCTGACGCTAGACGCCCTTCTTTTTTCTTTTTCTTTTTTTGGTGTGAAATTAAAAAAAAAAAGTAAAAGTTATTAGAAAAAATGGTTATAAAGTTGGAATGTAGAAATCATGTTCAATGTATTGTCACTGTGATTTAATATTTGCCTCTTTTCGTGTCTAATTTACAATAACTTGATATCCCTTCTATAGTTAAAAAGGATTATGATAGTTGCGGACGACGACTTTTGCATTACATTTTTTAGGCTGTTTTTTCACATGCATTGCTTGTCGCTATATAGTAATGATCTGTTCAAATGAGCCATAAACTTATATCTTAACCCATATTTGATAAGTTGAGTTATTGCATGGGTTAGTTATATTTAGTAAATGGATTTAAAATAGTAAAGTCAAAAATAATATGAATATTAAACAAACTCACAGTTTACTTAAACCAATTCACCTCTATGACTCTCTCTCGCCCTTACCGATCTCACAATCACTCACTCCACGTCCTTACCTCAGTTTGCATATGAGTTTTCCTATATTGGGTAAAACATGAAAGCGCTTTAACCATATGGATCAAGTTAGATAGAGAGACGCGTCAGGTCATTGTGAGTCACAAAATTTGTATTGCATAAAATTGAGTTAAAACAACTTAAATTGGCCAATTTAGGTCAAACCATTTTTCACTCAACCCAAACCCAACCTGATCCACCCATTTCACAAGTCTCTATAATACTAAGTATTAGGTTTTTATCTCTTGTTTCCAACTGCACAATTTTGTTTCTAAAGTATTAAAGCTCGATGGTCAAAGTTCTAATCCTAACACCAACACATACTTTTCTTCACGCGTACTTCGATTTTTGGCATGCCCAAATTTGTCTACCTTTTCCATTCTTGTTGTCATAGAATCCTCTATTCCTCACCATGTCCTAAATTGAGGAATGAATTAGACTGAAGAAGTAATTTCGTAGGGAAGTCGACTCATGCCGTTTGTTGAGAAGATCGCCTCAAAGTAAATGGATTGATTCGCTTGGAGGAAATTAATGAGCAGTTGTCGGTGCGTTTAACATTTTTTTTTTAAAAATATCATTTGTATTGAATGACTAAAAGATATTTTCATTTTTCTACGCAAATATTTAAAAACAAATGGTTATCGATAAAGAAATTACTTTGTATTGACTAATTATTTAATAAAATAAGCAATTATTTTTAAAATATATATTTTCATATTATTTATTTTTCACAAAACAAACGGAGTTCGCGTAATTGTTTGATTGATGCTATTGGTGTTTCTTTTCAAATCAATTGTCACGATAGCAATCTGACTAGATCTTTTCAAAGTCTACGATTCGTTTGCTTTTACACTAAGATTTTTATTTCCTTAACAGACTTTGAAACCACATAGCTATATCTCTCTTGCATACATGCTTTTGGGACCACTATAGTTAATGCCTAGATGTGAAGTTGCTTTGGTCACCCCTCCCAACCCATTTTAATCTAAAATAAAATAGTGACAGAAGGATAATAACTCACTCAGCACATATCCGAACTTTTGTCCATCTTATTATCAAATATCTAAACTTTTTATTTATTTGATCAAGTACCTCAATTATTCAAATTTGACTCAATATAAGATCTCTAGTGAATAAATTGTTATATCATGTGATTTAGCCCATGCAACTCGCTTAATTAGTAAAAGTTAAGCTATCTCCATTTTGATGTCAATTCATGAGGAAAGAGAGAAAGAGAATATTACTAGGAAGACTTTAGCAATCCAACATGTCTCCGGCATCATTTTAAAAAATCACATCATGTATGCAATTAAAGTTTGTCTACCGCCTTTATACCCAATTTGCTTCTTTTCTTTTCTTTTTGCGATTTTAACCAATGTCTCACATCGATCCAAACTTGAGAGGCTGGGGTAGTTGATTGAATTCAAAAAAGAAAAAATTGATACTCGATGTAAAACGGTAAAAATACAGATAGTTGGTGTGATTATCTTTTAAGGACTTGCTTGGATTCATAATTTCGAAAGTCAAGTCAACGAGACTAATATAACGCCAAGTGTACCGATATTCAAGAACTCCAGACCAACCAACGAATGAAAGTCCTTCACAGAAAGGACCAACCAGCGTCCGGAGCGCGTAGCAAAAGCGGGGACACGTCGAGAGAAAAAAAAAATAGAGACGCGATGAGCTTTGGGGAGATCAATTATTGGACGGTCTCGTGATAAGATAGAGATTTCGCACCAAGGGCCACCAGAAAAAATAGACATTATTTTTTTTTTTTTAATCTAAAAATAGACATGATTTCAAAAAATGCGATCTCCATACATTTGATTCTTGTACAATACATTTCCGAGATTCGAAAATGTGAGACTGTGATGGGCCACTGCCATTTGCTATATAAGCATCTCCATATATTCGATTATTATATATTACATTTCCGAGATTCGAAAGTGTGAGATTTTGGTAAGACTATTACCAATTGCTCTAAAAGTATTTCT
Source organism: Eucalyptus tenuipes (assembly GCA_014182365.1). NCBI lineage: Eukaryota > Viridiplantae > Streptophyta > Magnoliopsida > Myrtales > Myrtaceae > Eucalyptus > Eucalyptus tenuipes. Next base: position 39,842,774 of record CM024544.1, on the reverse strand, counting down.
ATACATTAAATCTTGTACAATACATTTCCAAGATTTGAAAGTGTAAGACTTTGGTGGGGCCATTACCGAATACTCTAAAAGCATCTTTATACATTTGATTCTTCTACAATACATTTCCAAGATTCGAAAGTGCGAGATTTTGGTGCAGTCTACTGCTAACTGTCCTAAAAATTTAAGTTTTTAGATGAATGCATGGTTTAATATTTACAAATAGGAGTTTGGAAAGATTTGAAGTCAAGACTTCCTACTCTAATACCACGTGAGATATTAGTGGGACAATTGCCAACCGTTCTAAAAACTTTAGCTTTTAGATGAATGCATTGTTTAATATATAATTACTCTAACAAAAAGTATTAGAATATTTAAATGATAAACGACGCATTTATCTAATAAGTTGAGCTTTTAGAACAGTTAATAGTAATCTTATAGAATCTCACATAAAGTCAGAATATGAAATCCTTAGTTCAAATCTTTCAGAACTCATTTGTCTTTCCAATTAAATATGTGCACGCATTAATACTAGTCAAAAGACCAGAACAAGCGTATAATAATTTAAGTTTTTGGAATAATCAACAGTGATTTTATTTCTTTGCCGATGAAATTGGAACCGACATCCCAAACCAAGTCGTCACATGTGTGGACCGCCTCATGTCAAGATCACGAAATCCACGTTTTGGTGAAACCTCTAAAGAATTCGAAATAAAATGCGGTTAGTTCAATCGCCCATGCATGTAAATAGTTTAAGTTTTTAGAACAGTCGACAGTGATTTTATTTCTTTACTAATGAAATTAGAACCAACACCCCGAACCAAGCCGTCGCACATGTGGATGCAATATCAAGTTTGACCCACCTCATGTCGAGGTCACAAAATCCACATTTTGGAGAAACCTCTAAAGTATCCGAAATAAAGTGCTGGTTGGCTCAAACGTACCCCAAAAGTTTAGGTTATGCACGTGTGATAATTTAAGCTTTTAGAATAGTTTATAGTGATGTTATTTCTTTGCTAATGAAATTGGAACCAACTCCCTAGACTAAGTCGTCGCTCGTGTGGATGCAATATCGAGTTTGACCCGCCTCATGTCGAGGTCACGAAATCCACTTTTTGGCGAAACCTCTAAAGAATCTGAAATAAAATGCTAGTTAGCACATACGTCCCCCAAAAGCTTAGGTCATGCACGTGTAATAGTTTAAGTTTTTAGATCAATCAACAGTGAATTTATTTCTTTGCTAATGAAATTGGAATCGATGCCCTAGACCAAGTCGTCGCACGTGTGGATGCAGTATCTAGTTTGACCCACCTCATGTCGAGGTCACGAAATCCACGTTTTGGCGAAACCTATAAAGAATCCAAAATAAAATGCTAGTTAGCTCAAACGTCCCCCAAAAGCTTAGGTCATGCACGTGTAATAGTTTAAGCTTTTAGATCAGTCAATATTAATATTATTTTTTTGCTAATGAAATTGAGACGGACGCCCCAGACCAAGTCATCCACATGCGGATGCAGTATCGAGTATGACCCTCATGAAATCCACGTTTTGGTGAAACCTCTAAAGAATGCGAAATAAAATGCTAGTTAGCTCCAACATCCCCCAAAAGCATATGCATGTGTAATAGTTTAAGCTTTTAAATCAGTCAATAGTTATTTCATTTCTTTGCTAATGAAATTGAAATCGACACCCCGGAGCAAGTGTCACACATGTAAATGCGGTATCGAGTTTGATCCGCCTCATGTCGAGGTCACGAAATCCACGTTTTGGCAAAACCTCTAAAGAATCTGAAAAAGAAAAAATGCTAGTTAGCTCATACGTCCCCAAAAGCTTAGGTCAAGCACGCGATCGCACGAATCGCTAACTTTTATTTACCGCGGAGAAAATCAGATATATTCATATTCAATCGGACAGTTCGATTCTTCCTGCACTGACAAAAGAAGATGCTCCGATGCAATACCTACTCGAGGGAGACGCCAAGGAAGCAGTCGATTCTTGAGTTTAGCATTAGAATATTGCCACCATCAATTTTTCATGGTACCTAAAGTAAAAATGATTAAAAAATGTTTAATTAAACTTAATTAATCTATAGTATGTTAATGGGCCCCACCCAAAAAATTAAAAAAAGAAAGAATTCTGTTGTATAATTCTGTAGTTGTTGAGATACCTCGTATCATCTATCTCGATTACCGACTAAATCGCGCATTTGTCGGTCAAAGTCGTTGCATAAAATATGTTTATTCGTATCATATGGGGTTAATTCGATTGGTTAGAATGTCTAGTTGCCCTTAAATTAAATTTAGAAAGTTTGCTAGGATTACCTTTATTTATTGTTTCGTCTACTATGCTATGTTAACGGATTCGATTGATGCATGAACTAAATTAGTAGAGAGGGTGACGAATCACATGGTCAACGATGAGCGCGCATCTGCAAGTGTTCTTTATTGGTACTTATTTGTACAGGAATTCGACATGACTTTGTTTAATTATAAACTAAATATAATTCATCGTTTTTCTTTATTTTGACTGGCCTCTAGAAAAAAAGTACCTACCCTTAAATTTTATAATAGATTTAGCCGGAATTGGGATGTTTTATCTTTTCTATATAGATTTGAATCGATCTTTCTTCTTTCACACTAGCGTATGTGGATAAGAAAGACAAGACGAAGGCTATAACTAGCACATTGAAACTTTGATTTGTTGCACAGTTTATTATGATGTTAGAGCAGGAAATCCTTCTTTTAACTCGCGAGTATATTTTCTCGTCCTTTAACCCTAGGTCAGATTCCGATCTAACTGTTAAGTGAAGGCTTCGAGCAATATCTAAATGTTAAAAAAAAAAAAATCGTACTGGATCCAATATATACATGAGATTGGCTGTACATTTGCTAGAGATGGGTGCATGCATGCATGTATCGTAGACCAGAGGACGAAGACTATTATTTTTCTAGGAACCTAGAATTTTTCTCGGTTTGTATATGTCGAGCATTTCTCTAAACTCAGTTGGAGAATGATGGGTTACGAGTATTGGAAATTCACTGATCAAAGGCGTGATTGGATGGAGTCCCTTTCAAAGGGGGATTTGGAAATGTCTACAGGACCGGAAATTGCCCGACCAAGCTGGTTCTAGGCTCTTCCTACAAAAATTAGTCCAGCTTCCAATTTCAAGTGTGGAACCATCTACCCGAACCAGATTTATATATATAATTTTTTATGTTTCAAAACCCTAATTACTAATTAGAGTACCAAGTTGTTTTTGTATGAGTTAGGATTTACTTAAGGCCTTCTTTTCCCCCTCAGAAAGGACACAATATGTTTGACGAAATGTCACTTAGAACCAATAATGCGATAGTTCTTGAAATGTCATGGCCAGTTCCATGAGCACACTTAGGAATTGGACCAAACCAGTGGTATGGCTCCCAGGTGAGTTCAGAAACCAATGAGCAGTTTTCGATTTCAAGATCCAAGGTGAGAACCGGCCCACCCTGAAATTGATCACCCCTAATTTTCCAATGAACGGTGGAATGATGATGGACGCAAGGGCTCGATGATAACCTCACTGCTATGATCAAGGGGGGGATGGCCCGGAAAGCTGCTCTAAATCCGTGGGCCTTACTGGCCCAAATAAGAAAGCTGTTGGGCTTGGCTTGAATGGAGTGTCCCAACTCGTATCTCTAGCGGGGAGGAGAAAACCGGTGCCCGTTTCAATTTCTCTTCCGTCGAAAATATTTCAAATTATTCCAATTTTGAGTGCTCAGGAAAACTACATGTGAATTTAAAAAAAAGAATGGCTCCAAAAGATTAAGTAATAAAGGCATTGTATTGGAGTAACTTCTCTATCTTAATGTGGTTTGACTCCTGAAAATGGTGCATTTATTTCGTAAAAAATTAATAATTTAAAAAATACTTTCCTAAAAATAATCACTCATATCGTTTATAAAAATGAATAAAAAAATATATTTTTATCGTCCTCATTAACTGTGTATTTCAAAAGGTATAAATTATTATTTTCAGAAAAATATTTTTAAAGTTATTTATATTTCATAGGATAAACGAAAATTTAAATTTAAATTCTTGTTCGATGTTTGTATTTCGAAATAACAAGGGACAATTACATGAATAGTCGTGAATTTATCCGTCCATTTTCACGAACTTCGCAAAATATGTAAAGCATATGAAAAGATAGGACTGGTAGGTAGCCTAGGTCTTTCTCTCTCTTGGCAAAAAAAGGAAAAAAAAAAAGAGAAAAAGAAAAAAGGCTAACCACTACAGTTGATTCTGAAACACATTTTGCATGGGAGCTACGAAAAGTGGTGACAAGTTACGACATGAACAGTCGTTCCTCGATGGATCATGAGAATTTTTCTATACGCCAGGCATTTGAAATATAAGCCCTATATTTCTATATCATAGATAATTTCCATTCTAAAATCGACTCATGTAAAGATAATTACATCATGTTGTGTCAAGTTCGAGCTCTTTCTTCATACAATGCTCGAGGTGTTCTCCCATGTCCCCAAGTTGTGACAAAAATTACCATCCTAAGAGTTACAAATGGATCGTAAACGGGTCGAACAAACTAGTCTAAAGATATATTTAATCAATTCACCCACATTAACTCGGGGGAAAAGGTAAAAACTTTCTCAAAAAAATATTTATCCATAATGTAATGTATTTTCAGAAATTTTAATTTGTTCAATTCGATCTCTGGATTTTTATTAAACATTCAATTTAGCTTTCGGAATATATGAAAGTGTTCAATATTATTATTCCATCAATTCAAATTTAGAGACAACATTAAATATTTTATATAATTTAGAAATTGAATTCAACATTTATCAAAGGTTTATGAATCACATAAATAAATTAAAATTTTATAGATCATATTACATACTGAATTAAAATTCAAAAATTATATTGAATAAATTAAAAGTTTTCGAATCGAATTGCACTTCCAGCTTACATTCACTGAATCATTTTGCGTCGTCTTCCAAAAAATGGCAATGACGCGAAAATTACAATGAAGCCACCCCTCCCCCCCCAAAAAAAAAAAAAAAAAAACAGAACATAGAAAATCCCCTGCTACACCTCTCTCTCGCTCTCAACGCTCTCTTCTTATCATCTCTCTCTCTCTCTGAGCTGCGAGGGGGAAGCGACTTTCTCTCTCTTCAACGGCGATGCACTCCCTCCGGTCGCCGGCGCTGCGGCCCCTCCCTCTCTCGCCGGCCTCCAATCCCTCGCGCCCTCTGCGCTTCCGCCTCTTCGCTCTCTCCCTCCCTCTGTTCCCGAGCTCCCGGCGGTCTCCTTCCGAGCGCCTCGCGAGACCGGCCGCCGGACCTCGGTTCCGCGTCGTCCGGAGCTGCGGCTCCGTCACCGCGAAGCCGTCGTCGGAGATCGGGAGGCGCGGGGGTGGCCCGCCGGAGCCCGACGAGAAGCTCCGGGCTCTCCGCGAGCTCTTCACGAGGCCTGGGATCGGCATCGATGCGTACATCGTTCCTTCTCAGGACGCGCACCAGGTTCGGTTCTCTGATTTGTTTTTTCATCGGTCTTCTGCTAGTTCGATCTCGTAAACCTGTTGTTCCGTTCTCGAATCGCTGAGGTGTTTTGTTGATCGCGTAAGCCTGTTGTTCCGCTCTGGAAGTCGCTGATGTGATGCGTTAGGTGAATTACGTCGACGTTATACCGTGTTATGGTTGATTACGATGTTTTGTATGGACTATCTTTCAAGTGTACATTGCTTGAAATGGATGGGAAGCGGTTACTAGGTCGGAAAGAGTAGAAGACAGTGAGCTTCCGGTTTAAGCTCATGCGTCTCGCGTAATTGTCTGGATAGTGATGTGGTTGGATTCGATTCGCTTATCAGTTAGTCTATTGTTTCAGTTTGAAGAAAAAGAAGGTTATCCTATCTAGCAATCTTCCACCGAAAAATTGACGTAGGCGCTTCTTCTTTCCTGTTCATGTGGAACGTATTCAAAGGAATAAGATTATGTCCCCTTCAAGTTTTGTCAATTCTTAGGACCTGGAGATCGTTCTATTATTATAAAGCGAAGGGTTAGGAAGAGTGCACTTAAGGAATTGCCAATGCGTTCTGTCTTGTTGCTCCAGTATTAATTTCTTGCCATTGCTGCGGTGTTAATTTTTTGTTATTTAATTGTGTTGGATTGCAGAGTGAGTTCATTGCTGAATGTTACACAAGGAGGGCCTACATATCAGGTTTTACGGGCAGTGCTGGCACTGCTGTCGTCACCAAGGATAAAGCAGCTCTGTGGACAGATGGACGTTATTTTCTTCAGGTCTGATGGTGAAAATCTACAATTTCAATTTCCTAAAGAGTCTTAATGGAGTAGCTCTTTAGTTTTTATAGCTCTTTCCTATGCCTGAAACTCTTTGGCTATCTAAATTGGTTGCTGTACTGATCGCATCTGTCATTCTTCTTGGTAGGCTGAGAATCAGCTAAACTCCAGTTGGATTCTCATGCGGGCTGGTAATCTGGGAGTTCCAACAACTAGTGAATGGCTCAATGACGTTCTGGATCCCGGATGCAGAATTGGCATTGATCCTGTAATTTTTTCTATGGCTTTCATAGTTCCAAGGACGATATCTTGTCCATATACATTTTTCTTCAAATAGATCTGGAAATTTGCCAAATCCATGTGTCCCTTCCTATAAGTAGGAGGTCTGCAGCCATTATGTGGCATAGGGGTTACATCACGTACAAGGCCACTTTTGACATCTCTTCATCTGCAAAGAGTTCTTAATTTGATAAATGGTAGTTGATAGCATCTTTCATTATAGTTCTATGATTAATTGTATTGGCTATAAATTCTACAAGAATATTAGGGTGTCCATAATAGTTTGTAATTCTTGTAATAGTAATGTTCAGTTTTTGGGTTTACGTATTTGCTGTAATTCTATTGTGCTTTGGCGTGAAAATTTTTATCTTATATTGACATTATTCAGACTCTTGATTGTTTTTCCGTATCTTTCACCATTGTTAGTCTCTTATCTTTTTGTCCTGTATTTGCTGGTTCATACACAAACAAAGACGCATTTACTTTTGACTTTTTAATCTCATTCTCTGATGCCACCTGTCTTTCATTGTGTGAAGTGAACAGTTTCTCTTCTCTTCTGATGCTGCGGAGGAATTAAAGGAGGCTATTGCTAAGAAAAATCATGAGCTGGTTCTCCTGTATAATATAAACTTGGTGGATGAAGTATGGAAAGAAAGGCCAAAGCCTCCAAATAAGCCAGTTAGAATTCATGACCTAAAATTCGCTGGCTTAGATGTGGCATCAAAACTCTCTTTCCTGAGGGCCGAATTTGTTGATGCTGGTGCATCTGCCATCATTATATCGATGCTTGATGAGGTGGCATGGCTATTAAACCTGGTAATGATATGCAACTGGGCAGTCATATCATCTGATACTTGGAAGTGCTTTTCTCAGAGTAGTTGAATTTTTTCATCTTATGCCTATATTCAGGGTCTTACCGTTGTCTAGTAGGATTTTTTTTTTTTCAATTTTCATCTTCTTTTTTCTTGTAACCCTGTGTCGTTTGCTGTACCCTAATATATGAAATTCCATATTGCAGAGAGGAAATGATGTTCCAAATTCTCCAGTTGTTTATGCCTATTTACTTGTGAAGACTGAGACAGCTGAGTTATTCGTTGATAGTTCCAAAATCACACCAGAAGTGATGGATCATTTGAAAAATGCAGGCGTAGAGTTGAGACCATACGATAAAATTCTGTCTGAAATAGAAAAGTGAGTCCACGAGGTTCTTCTTCCCTCTTTTTTTTTTTTTTTGTCATTTTATAGTGTGAGAAAGCTGCTTCCCTATTTCCATTTGAGCTTGCTGGATATGTCTGACCTGATTTGAAGGAGACAGAGAAAATATTCGTGGTTTGCTGACTTATTATCTGGCCATCAGATGAGTGGCTTTACATCCATTGGCACTCGGCTAATAGGCTTGGTTCATTGTTGAGATTGGTACATGGATTCAAGTCATGTAACAGCTTCTTTGAATTGTGGAACCGAGGCTGGAAATTTACCCTTGCCATACACAGTGGCCTCATTTACTGGGGTGTTGTTTTACTTGGTGCTTTTAGATTTTTAATGTACTTTGGCATCATTGACAGTATATTTTTGTCTGTTGCACCTTTGTTCACCCATTTTATCTCTGCAGTTTGGCAAAACAAGGGAGAAATCTTTGGTTAGACACATCATCAGTAAATGCTGCTATTGTCAACACCTACAAGTCTGCCTGTGATAAGTATCTGAATAAAAAGAGTAAGGCAAGGGTGCACGATTATAATGGTCTATCAGCCATGCCATCTGGAGTTTATAGAGCTTCCCCTATCTCTTTGGCCAAGGCAGTGAAAAATGATGCCGAGTTACAGGGAATGCGGAATTCTCATTTAAGGTACTCCCAAGTCCCAACATTAGTTTCATGGTCTGTCTCCTTACACAATTTTGCTTAACATTTGAGTTTTCATGGGAATCAGCATTTGATCAACATGTACTGGCATCTTCTAAAATGTATTCTTGCATCTCGCTGAATAGCCTTTTGTCTCCCTTCTTTCTATTTTGGGAAATAAGCTTATCCGTAGTCAAATATGTGTAGAAGCATGGCAGTTTGAGTTAGTCAATTCAGGATAATTTAGGCTAATTCCATCACTTTTGTCACCTCCGCCTCACTGCAGTTTATTCAGTATTATATCACAATCTTAATTCCCAGAAGCTGGTTGATTCAAAGACTTGTTTGAAATTTTATCATGTGTTCATGGGATGCACTTGTTGGAGCATTTTTTATAGGCAGGCATGCAAATTTTTTGGGCAGAGGGGTATCTACTTGTCTATTGACCTTGGAGTGCATTTTCAAATTAAGAATCCTGATCATATGTTATTGAATGACCTGAGCATTGTGGTCTATGAAGTATGCTTAGTAAATCTTTTTATTGGTACTCTGTCCTCCTGATGAAACTATGTAGACTTCAGTGAGTGAATATGTAGATTTAACTGCAGGAGAACTTATTGATCGAAATCGGTATCTCTCTTGAAGTTGTGTTTTGGAAGGAAAAATGCGATAATAGGTTGAATCTGTCAACATGTGCGGAGAGTGATTTCACTGCGATAGAGAAAACACTTAGATCTGTAAATGTGAAGCTTGTTGACATATTAAGCTCTGCTGTTTCAGGAAGCTTGTTTGTTTGAGAAAATGTCTCTATCTATATCTAAATGCTTATTGAGGATCCCGTGATCTTAGTGAAATATGTTTAATCTGCAGGGATGCAGCTGCTCTAGCTCATTTCTGGGTCTGGTTGGAAGAAGAAATTAATAGGGGTGCTAAACTTACAGAAGTAGAAGTTGCAGATAAGCTCCTCGAGTTTCGTTCTAAGCAGAACGGTTTCATTGATACAAGCTTTGACACAATAAGTGGTAAATTTTATGTTTCAAAATCTTATATAACCCCATTTGCGGCCATTCTCATTATGGAATAAATGAAGAATCTCTCTCTCTCTCCTGATGTTGTCCCTGAAAAATGAAGATTCTTATTAATTCTTGTAAAATTCCTTTTGGTGGATTCTCTTTCTCACTTTTTCTTTTGCAAGTAGAATTGGATAGGATTTGGTGTTGGATGGTGTGAGTGGAGGTAGACTTTTAGTGATGAGTTTTTCATAAAAGGGTTAAAACCATTTGTGCATCACTTGGGAGGAGTCACTTTTCTGGAATTTTTATCTCTCACGTGTCCAATATTCTGGCTCATTATCCATCTGGATTTGCAGCTTCAGGGGCTAATGGTGCAGTCATACATTACAAACCAGAACCAGGCAGTTGCAGTGTTTTGGATGTCGAGAAGCTGTTCCTGCTAGATAGTGGTGCTCAATATGTTGATGGCACAACTGATATAACAAGAACAGTGCATTTTGGGGAACCCACACCACGGCAAAAAGAATGCTTCACCCGAGTTTTGCAGGTGCTCAGTTCTTTTAATTGTCAAATGCTTCACCGGGGCACACTTCATTAATACATTTACTTCCTAGAACATTGAATATGAGCTTTCTCCCGAATATCTGGTGGCATTCTTGTAATTATACATTGGACTTCAGTAATGTGGCCCTAGGACACTTGATCAGAAGTATCAATTATGCTTCGTTACTTGTAGTTTTATTCATGACATGCCAACAAGAAAATATATTTTCAATCGTCAACATTCATTAATGGGCATTGTTAATTGTTTTTTTATATCTTTAGATTGTTATCAAGCGCTCTTGGGGTGCTTGTTAACAAGACCCTATATATTTCTGCATGAGTTTTACAAACACAAATTTCCATTTATAAGGATATTGTGCAACTATGCATGATCTCTTTCCCTCCTTTTGGTGGAGCGAAAACTATGAATGTTCTTATTTTGCATATATAGTGCATTGTTTCTTGTTGCAACTTTTTTTTTTTTTTTCACAATTCCATCCTAATCTAATGTTTTAGGCTGACCTAAAGTTTCTAGTAATTGTTTGTCTCCCATTCTTGACAACATTTAAATTCAGGGCCACATGGCTCTTGATCAAGCTGTTTTTCCTGAAAATACCCCCGGCTTTGTCCTTGATGCATTTGCGCGCTCGTCTCTATGGAAGATTGGCCTCGACTATCGGCATGGTACATTTCATTCCTTAGCTCCTTGGTTATCTAAAATACCTATGAGAATACTTTCAAGCCCGACCTCTTTTTCTTTCCTTGTAATAGGGACAGGACATGGCGTGGGAGCTGCGTTAAATGTTCATGAAGGACCTCAAAGTATAAGTTTCCGTTACGGGAATCTCACCTCCTTGCAGAAAGGCATGGTCGTGAGCAACGAACCTGGTTACTATGAAGACCATGCCTTTGGCATTCGTATTGAGGTACGACTTCAGTTATCGTAAAAATAGTTCGTTTCCTTAATAAGATTTACGAGAGATATGGGCACCCAAATCCAATTTGGGGAATGGTAAAATGAGATTTCGTGCCTATCCTGTAAGTTTAAGGTGTGATAGACCACAATAAGCTACGCGGATCTATATAGTGGATCCCCTGGAATAGGAAGAAGGGGTGGTGGTTACGCCATATAATCAGCTGGGCGTATAAATTTCCTGGACACCCCCCTCCCTGCATAGGCATATTTAATTTTATGGCACTTATTTTATACATTTAGTATCTCTTTGGATAAAAGAGTTTCAGAGGTGCATTACTGCTGAACGGATGGATAATTCTCAAATTGAGTCTCACCTTGCCACAATTCTGACCGGCTGCTTCTTGAGATGATATTCGTAGTTTTCCGTTCATGCGGTTGCTTTGTACACTCGCTGTATTACTTGCCTCATGTAGAGATTCTGATTCAACCGGAGTTCGTTGTCCTTTGTCTATAGACTTAACGGATCCCTGGAATTTTCTGGGGGGAATCTTGAGATCGAACGTCTTTTATTATTGCAGAACCTTCTTTCCGTGGTGGAGATGAACACGCCAAATCGTTTTGGAGGGGTCGGATATCTGGGATTTGAGAAACTCACGTTCGTTCCAATTCAGGTGCGTGGCGCTTTCTTTTTTCTCAACAAGATACGCGTTTCTCAGGGCTTTTGGCCGTCGGTGCTCGTCCTTATTTCGCGAGTCTCTGTGCAGACTAAAATGGTGGACTCGGCCTTGCTCTCGTCCGCCGAGATCGACTGGCTCAACGACTACCATGCACAAGTCTGGGAAAAGGTCAGGCGCTATCTTCGAGAACAGATTGACTGAAGACGCCACCGATCTATTCTTAACCTTTCTGCTGTCCTCGTTCCACAGGTTTCGCCGCTGCTAGACGGTTCTGCTCGTCAATGGCTTTGGGACAATACACGACCGCTCCCAATTGAGTGATTACCATTAACTTTCTTTCTGTTATAATTTTTTTTCTCTTGTTTCAATTTTTAAGAATTTTGGGACTCCGTCCCTCCTCTATTCTGCGGAAATGCCGTTTTACAAATGTAATTGTAGGATGATCTGCGGAATTTGCTTTAAAAGCCAACAGCGAGTTGCAAAACCATAAATGCTGTGAAGGTATAATACTAAACAAACCCAACCATAGAACCAATTACGGAGACCTGTCGTTCGGTAGCATGTACAACGATCAGCTTCTGCCTCATAGCCCGAGTAATTTCTCAGTTTACTTAGATTTTCACATGTTATTCGCTAACTTACACATCAGGAGACCTTCTGAGGAGATGGATCAGATGTAGAGAGCTCGGCATACATGTCCGATATCACCTTAGCAAAGTGGACTTTGGCTTGAGGCCTCTTGATCTACAAATGAAAGAGTATATGTTAATTTTCTTGGGTGCTTTGCTATGTAAGTCCGAAATGTGATGACTCTCGACTCTTGAGGTTCATGCAGAGTGGTTATTTGGTGAAGAAGCACAGGCAAACATTGAATCACCTTAAATGTCGGGGTGAGAAGTCCGTTCTCCTCCGTGAATGGTTCGAGCACCAGCGCCACGGCCTTCGCATATTCAAAGCCTCGCAACTGAAAAGGCGAAACAACATGATAGAGGGAGTTGAAACGGAAATATGGAACTAAGTATAGGCCGTTAGTGATCTCTTTAGAGGACATGGCATACCTCCGCTTCTCTGCCGATGTCATCCATTTCGGCAAGAACAGCTTCCCGTGCCCGCCGATCATTGCATAGCTGTTCTAAAGCCTCGTACTGCATGGCAAGAACCAAGTCTTATCAACCCATCATTAAATGGACAACCACTGAATTGCGTGTATGGTATGACCTATATAAGGTAACTAGGATTTTTACTTGGCAGACGCCCTGAGACCAACGACAGTGCAAGGCTCACAAAATAATTGAATTATCACAACAATCTCTGCAGCACCTCCAGTTTTTCTGGAACTTGAAACAAATGTGTGCGAACTAATCACAACATAAAACGCTAATCATGATCATAGTCATTGCCATTTCAGTGTGCAGAGTATCCCTTCGCTAGCCATCAATCAATAGGACTTGCAGTCGGACAAAAAGTGAGAAAAGTGTAGATGGCCGCAGAAAAAGTTCAATCAGATGAAGATGATGGATGTTACAAATTCTTGTTGAAGTCAAATGAAGAAGATGGCTTGATATATAAATCAGCCTACTCATAAAGATGGTGAAATAGTATGGCAAACAATGCTCAAGCTAGAATTTTGGTAGAGAGAAATAAGTTTAAAGAAAACCTCAATTCCTTGCAATGCGGCCCATTCTTTCAGCGCCTCCGGGTCCGCAGCGACAACCGCCACTAAGCAAGAGTTCAAGCTATCACCTGAGACAAACAAGCAGTAAGCAGACTTGTAGGAAACTTCACATAAAAGTCAGTGCGCCAGCCTTTAAAACGATGCATTGGAAGGGATCAAACCCCTGTCCTTGGGGGTTGATGAGGAGCGCAAATCTGTTGCAGCCACTAGGCTGTCAACAGGAAAAATGAATAAAGTATCATATGCGGGTAAAAACTCCTTCCATACCATACACAAAGCACTGTGAGATGAACTTGCACTTGGAATACACGTTCTCAATCTTTTCTGGTGCTATATATTCACCTTGTGCCAACTTGAAAATATTCTTCTTTCTGCCATAGCATGGTTTAGGATTTAAATAGAGAAATCAAAATTATCAGATAAATCTCATGAGAAGACATCCGTGCTTAAGTCACACTCAGAAGTTTCACAACCAGCACTTGCAGTCATGATAAAGGTAAATTTCAACCTGTGACCCCTTCCTCGGGTCACAAGGGACCTAACCATTATGGTTAGGAGAGGGGAAAAAAGTAATTTTTGACTCACCTATCAATAATCTTAAGGCGGCCTCCTGGTAACCACAACCCAATGTCTCCCGTATGCAACCAAGAGTCATCGTCAATCACCTCTCTCCTGCTCATTTGAGATGATGTTTAGATTTGCGGTTAAATCCAATAGATTTAAAAATATTAGTTGAAGAGATTAAACACGTTTGAACTTCATCGTTGTAGTATCCTTGGAAAACGATGGGCCCCCTGACACAGATTTCTCCACGAGGATAAGGTTGATCTTCTGATGTATAGTTCATTTCAGGAACATCCACAAGCTTTATTTCTGCACGAGTGTTGGATAAAGACAGACACACGAGAAAGTCTCAACATCTCAATTACTGGCCATTATTCAATAACAACTGTCTCCCTTAATTTGATCATATTGATAAAATCAAAGGAGACGCACTTCAAGCATATAAAAGTACACATAATATGTTGAACTCACCGCAGGCAGGATTCGGAGATCCAACATGACCAGATAAAGTGTCGCCCTCATCCGTGCAGCTTATTAAACAAGATGTCTCAGTCATACCATACCCTTCAAGTACTTGACAGCCAAAGCACCTGTGGCATGGTGTAATTAGAAGCTACAGAAAAGCAGCAAATAGACTCCTGTTCATGAGAGATAAGTGAATGGAGATCAGTTGTTCAAGTAAGTGTTGTATTACAAGCACACTTACACCCTTAAAAAGTACGCAACATCAGGAGATAATGGCGAAGCACCAGAAACCATGAAACGGACTCGCCCTCCAACCTTTTCCTTTATTCTATTGAACACTAGTCTGTCCCACATAGGTGATGGATTCCGGCCTAACACATGTTTTAACCATTCAGATCAACAGAGGCAAAAATCTAAAAGTTAACAACCAATCAAAAACTGCACAGCTCATATTATCCCGCAAGAAACTTCCTAGCATCAATACCTGTCAATATAGCATGCTTCTTCGAATTGAAGGCAACTCTAAATAGTCTCTCCTTTAGCGTCCCTGAAGACTTCACAGCATTTGTTATTCTGCCATAGTTGAAATAAACTAGAAATCAGCACTTCTCCGTGTCAAGAAAAGGATTTGACAAAAAGTCGGCGGTCTCTTCACCCTGCATATATCCGGTTATACAGCCGAGGAACACTGCAAAAAATTGTCGGTCTCAAAGCAGCCAAATCATCCATCAGTTTCATGTTGTCCTGAAAGGTAGGAGGACATTATTGCTTAGTAATAGATGTAGAATTAACGCCTCAGGGTTAGTACATGAAATCAAGTGATATAATATGTTGTAATTGATTTTCTTACATTAATGCAGGCATATTACCCTCAAACCCAAATATAGAAGAATGACATCTAGGCATGTATCTCGGACAAGAGTCGTGGCTTTTAAGTGATAGGGAAGAAAATGACATCTAGGCATGTATCTTGGACAAGAGTCGTGGCTTTTAAGTGATAGGGAAGAAAATGACATCTAGGCATGTATCTCGGACAAGAGTCGTGGCTTTTAAGTGATAGGGAAGAATACTATAATAAATGGAAAAGGATGCTGATACCTTTGAGGTGAGGTTAAGTATTTTATAGGATTAACTTAGGGAGAATGTCAATAATTCTCCTCATTTTCATAGGGATCTGTACTGACAAGCCAAAGAAATCAAATGGGGACATAGTTGGACAAATAGTTTTCCAGATAAGTATCATACCCCTTGGTAGAAACCGACAGCAACCCCATAATATGCTCCAATGATCTGATTCATTCTTTCGTATATATGTGCCAGAGGGAGGTAGGATAGATAGCTGTCGAGAAAAAAATATATCAAGAAAATGACAGTCCGATAAGTTGCCAATTATGTGATTGAAAAACCTTGAAAGGCTGGTTGTACTTATGTAAAGAAACAGCAAATGATAAAGGACTCACATATCTGATGAGAAAAATTTGGTCGTTTCACTATACCCAGCAGCATTTGCAATCAAGTTTCCATGAGTCAACACAACCCCCTTTAATGTGAAACAAGGAGCCAATAAAATTCCACATGTTCAGTAATATGTCATAAAACCCACATGTGCAGCAAAAAAGAAACCATACTGAAAAAATCCACACTTCTACCTTTGGTGTTCCGGTTGTTCCACTTGTGTAGCATATGGTTGCAATATTTTCTGGCTTTGGTGGGCAACAAGGCTGGATATTGCTACGGCCCTAAAGGAAAACATCTTTAACTTGACAATCACTAAAAACCCAAACACTAGAGAGAATTTGTGATCGGATAATTTGGATAAATTAATTACAGACATCCACGTCATTATGTCCCTCACAAACTTATGGAATAAAATAATGCAGAAGGCACTTGATGCCAATAAGTTCAGAGTCTCATTAGTATCAGGAGAGAAGTACTCAGCTGATACAATCTATACCTAACAAGCACCTATAGCCCAAAACATTTTTGTCCAAAATGAAAGAGTCTACAGCATGCAATCCTTCCGGAGTGCTAATTTTTAACAATTTAAAGCCAACAAATTAGCCTCTACAGCTCTTTATGCGCAAAAAAGACCCAGTCACTTCATTTCATTTTGAAGTTAAGTGTCATTAATAGAAAATTTAACGTTACAACAGAATGAGAAGGGGAAAAATCTGTGTATTATAAGAGATTGTTGCCAGGATTTTTTATCTAATAATCCAAGATGACTAAACAGTCAGCAGGACAAGCTCCTAAAAATTGCAATTATTTTTTAAAAAACAGGATTGTTATAAAACTCCATCTTTATTCCGAAAATTTCTCAAACAATGAGGAATTGAGTGTTTAAGCAAAGGCACGTTAAAGCCACAAATGAAGATGCATCCTACCTGACTCAGAAGTTTCAAGTATGAAATCAGCTTAACTCTCGATGTTGGCGGAAGGGTGGGCAAGTGTGTATCTATTCCTCCAACTACCTATTTTTCCAGAGCAGCAAGTCTAGTGTGAGCAAAAGGGAAACATCAACAATCAGTTGCCCATCTTACAACTTCAATCTTCATACGCACCACAATAAGACGAACAGATGGAATCTCAGACAAGGAGCTCAATAACTGCGAAAACAGCAGACAAAGTTTGAGATATAATAGGTGGGTCAGAATTATGAAAATCTGGATGGATGAAATACGAAATAAGACACACATGTTTTGTCATATAGCTTATCAGAAAGACAGACCCAAACTTTTTTGGACCTGAAAGACAGACTAACGACCAGTGTAATTTTTATGAAAGATGCAGTGCTAACACTTGTTCTAGTCCAGCTCCATCAGAAAGAGTTATCGTGCTACATGGCCATTTATAGGTCAGAAACAATGAGACTGAAACTTTCTAACAGATGAATTCCTTGGCAATAATCATAAATAATACAAGAAGAAATTACTGTACTTTTCTATAAGCGAATGTAAAACATTGAAATAGAGATTTGTGAATGTAAAGCTATGCATGGTCTATTTTTTGTCAGAAGATCATGTAATTCCTCCATTACAAGAATCAATATAAAGAGATTCCTTAACTCACTCTGTTCAGTGTTTGGGGAGCACAAAAGATAGCCTGCAAAGCTGCATGATTCACAACATACTTGACAGCATCGGGACCTTTAAAACACAAAAACTTAAACTAAGAAGAGGCTTGATGGACAGAATACAAAACAGAACAGTAATTGCATTTACGCACCAAGGGTGTCATATAGAGGGACCGAGATATAAGAATATGCTGAACAAGCATGATCCACAATCAGCCACTCTGGCCTGTTAATAAAGTAGAGTCCAACACAAACTCCCTGCAACAAAGAGACCAATAAATCCATCCTTATTGTGAATACTATATGTTTAACAACTTCAAATTGACTTAAGGAGCGATTACTCAGAAAATGTTCTGCTTCTCACTTGCGGCAGCCCATGATAGCGAAGTCCAGAACCTATAGCTTCTCGAGCACTCCCAGCTTCGCCATATGTCATCCATTTGTACCTTAGATTTCAAAAGAATGCAAGAAATTTTATCAGGTAAACAGTTTGAATATGAAAGCTGCAAAAGTTGCACGCTCTACAACCAACTTACTCTCCTACTGTCCCATCAGCACAGACTCGAGTACCTAAGTACTTGCAATCCCGAAAAGTTTCAATGGCATGTCTGCACCCAAAAGAGAACATAAGCATGCACAGATGCAGATCCTGCTGCATATGAATGCAATGAATTTCACAATAAAGGAAACCAAAGGAGAGATATTCTAATCACTAAAAGCTGTCTCTGAGAATGCTCTGAATCAATTAATCAGTTAAAAGAAACTATGATCAAGTAAGGAGAGAGCCTGACCCGAAATTGTCATGCAACGTTCTGATATCGGGGTGATCAGTAAATCTGCTGACAAGCTTGAAGAAGGAGCGTGCAGATCTGCCGAGAGAAGAGAGCTTATAGACACATAGCTCCAAAGTACCGCCACAATAGATAACTTCACTGTGATGAAAATAAGTACCTATAAACATTCCATTTTCCCGTACGCAGGTCCTCGGGAAGAACTACACTGTAACCCCTTTCTACGCAGAAAACAGAGCGAATAACTAAATGCAGGCTGAGCGTGTACACATAATCATAATCAGACAGGTCTACTTAAAATGACGCGACCGCCTTCCTAGCAGACGACTGAGCGCAACTGGAGTAAACATTTGTGAATCGCTAATTTCAATTACAGCTTGTAGACGTTCTAGTGACACAAATTAGGCCTCTGCCAATGCTCCAACGACAGATCACCCACTGGCAACTTCAAGAAATTGTTTCTGATCAACGCACATAGGAATTGTCTCGACTTACAGTTAGAGAAACATATTCATGATCGACCTGGAAAGGACGATTTCGGAGGTAATACATAGCTTGCTCAAGCTCAAGAACACCTACATCTGCACTAAGTGATGAGGCGGTGCGATCATGAGGACCATCACTGCAGGCCCTTCGTAACTACTCTATCCGCTCAGCTGCTCTCCAGCGATCATGACTTCACTATTCAAAAAGATTCCGAAGTGATCGGAAGTGAAAAATACTCAAGTGACTTGGCCATTCCACAGAAGGAACCGACCGGAGGCCTCCGAGCTCAAAAAGGAGCTCTCGATCGCCAGTTTCTCTCATCATCGCCGGAGAATCCGTCGCCGATGAACAAGTGGAGACGGAGATTCCCCATGCAGTTTCGAATCGAACTCGCGATATAAGCTTACAAAATCAGAAAGCGCGCGACAGAAACTACCATCCGTGACTCGCAAGAGCGAGTCGAACGTGTAGAAACGAGTGAAGAAGGAAGCGAAGAAGCGCGACGAGAGAGAGAGAGAGAGAGAGAGAGAGAGCCGCGAGATGAGCACGTCCGACCGGACAGCCTCTCTCCGAAATGAATACCGTTGAGTTGGCCGGAGGCGGCGCTGGCCTGCACGCGGGAGTCGGGATCGGGACCGCCGGCGTCGCCGGCGTCGGGGAGGAGGTGGCTCTGAATGGCCCGGAGACGGCGCCGAGAAGCGGGCTCCGGGAGGTTTTCCCGGGAAAGCGATGCCATGAGAGGATTCTCCGGAGAGAGGACCGATCGGAAGGTGATGATGAAGGAGTTTACTTTACGTCTCTTAGCTTTACGCCTTCTTTACGAAAGCTGAATATTCTGATTAAAAAAATAAAGAAAAAGAATGAAGCTAAACAATTTTAAATGGTGAGCTGTCCAATTTAAAATGCTCGACAAATAGTTTCTAAAACTTGATTTCTGAATTTTTATTTTACTTACTTCGTTTTAAACTTTAATTTAACGTGCAATATTATATTTCAGATTTTAATTCGTAGTCTCTGAACTTTTGATATTATCAATTTAATCCACAAATTATATGAAAATTTTTATTGAACGTCTTAATAGTAATGAATATTGGACAGTTGCTTTTTTCGAAGAAATTGATAACATTCGAAGAAAAGGCATCGTCCCTACAAAGGATCATATTAAACATCTTTATATAATTTGGGAAATAAATTGAACATCTTCGTAAGTTTGAGGATCATATTAAATAAATTTAAATTATAAAAAGATATTATATATTGAATTATAATTATAAATTACATTAAATAAATTAAATTTTTATGAAACACATCGCACATTTTGGAAATCATCTACGTGAAGATGGTCGGACGAGAGACATCATGATTCTTTTTTTTTCTTTTTTTTTTTTTGTCAAAGAGAGACATCATGATTGATCGATATTATATTGGTTTTACTTTAATTTATTTAGTGATTAAGTGGTGATTAATTCGCGGGGAAAGGGAGGGTCGGATGGAGGAGGGAGGATTGAAGATGCGGTGGCACGCCTTTTAATGGAAGGATGATTCCGGTGTTTGTCCCCTTGCGCGAGTAATGGTTTGAAGACAGGCAAAATCCTTCCATTTGAATGTATATGTGAATATTTTATTTTATTTTTAAGTAGTGCGGAATTCTTCAAATTTTAATTTTGAGCCTAAATTTAAATATAATTTAAACTCATCTCGATTTTTGAGATTATTAATTTAAGTGGAAAAAGTTACGGAACCTAAAGATGTACAACCAAACCGGGTATGTCTGGGAACCGAACCAGCCCACCCGCAAAATAGAGTTGAGAATCGGTTCCCATTGAAATCGGTTTCAAGTGTACACCCACTTGAGAACCGGATCAACCAAAACCGGTTTTGTAAGTTCAACCCCAAAAGTCCAAAACCTCAAAATGAACGCGATTACTAAAGGTACGAGGCATTCTCATGCATTTTCTTAGGTACCTATGTTATAATAGTCCAACTCTATGAGGTAAAAAGATATCAAAATCAGATCAACTGAATTTGACTTAATCATTCGTATGTTTTATTGTTTTCTTTGTTTATGATCCTTATTGCCAAAATGAGGAAGCTGCAAACATCATTAAAAGCCATCAATTGGAGATTATAACTCTTGCTACTTTATCATCATTAGCCTTGTGAATCTTTAATTTTTTATTTAGTCAAAAAGTTCATATACTTATTGATTACAAGTACTTAATATTTCAATGCAAATTTGGAGGATTACGCTGTTTTCTTGCGTATTGATGTAAAATTCAAAACCGTATAAGATATCGGGTGGGTGCAAAATAGGTTCGAGTGGAAATAGAAATGACCCTGGAATTGAATCGCAAAAATAAGGTTAGTCGAGTACAAGGTCCAATGTAAACAGAGTCAAGTACAGGGTCTAAAAGAATGGAACCGATTATAATATGGTCGGGTACAGGGTCCATATCGAAAATCTACCCACCCTGAATCCGATCACCCCTAACTAAACTTGGATACTCAAAATCAAGCATGTTAATTCTCTTTGACTCAACGTGAATGGAAAATTACGAGAAAAATCTTTTTTACATCAATTACACAGCTTAATGCGATCTTATGAACAAATTTTGGACTTTGATTAAATGAGGGAAAGATCCACCTGAACAAAAACCTCTTCCCTTGGAAAATTGATTAAAAATTCGGCAAGTAAATTTTTGCAATAGATGAAAATCTGCCCTATACGGAGCAATTATTCGGTTTGTCATGTCACAAACCAGCTTATTCCCATGTAAGTGGATAACCGACAAAAAAAGATACCATATTTGCTCTTAGTCAAAAGGTCGAGAAAGATGTTCGACCAAAAGAAAAAAAAAAGGTCGAGGAAGATGCATATATTTTAGCCCTAATACCCAAAAAAAAGAAAAACCCAACTTTATGTTCGGTTTTAATTTTACCTTAATTTTTTTTCTAGTTAAAAAAAAAAAAAGTTTCATGTCTAGTTCCTGTTTACCCAAACTTTTTTTTTTTCCATAAAATACTACAAAATTTTACGTAAGTCTCAAATATGCCCTATGCCTAAGAGATAGAAAACTCCCTAGTACATGTTGTTCAAGCGCCCCGAGCCAACTTTTTTAGCACAGCTCTTCTATCGCAAGAGACGGAAAATTCTCGAGCATAAGAGATTGAAAACTGAGCGCAAAATCGAATATCCCCGAAACAAGTGAGAAGGAGACTCTTCAGAGCAATTGTAGAAAACCACCCGTAATTACTCCTGTTTTCACTCAAATTTCATAACCAATGAGATGTCGTTTGGGCTAATTTGGAATTCATCTCTAAAAAATGTCTTCTTAGATTTGAAATTCGAGGGAAAACTAGAGCACTGATGTATAAATGCTGCATAGAATCACTAATGATAATTTTGGACGAAGAGTTAATGACGACATATATGGAAATCAAGCAAAAATTATAGTTTTTATAAAATAAAATAAAATAAGAGTTAAGGATGGGATTATGATCATTCCTAGGTCATTTATGAGAAAAAAAAAATTAAGGTGGAATTAGGATTGGAGTTAAGGGTTTTTGAAGTGTTAGGCTGCCATCTCGAACTACTAATAAATTTTAAAATTATGTCCAAGTTGACAACTAAGTCGTTGTAGTATAGTGGTAAGTATTCCCGCCTGTCACGCGGGTGACCCGGGTTCGATCCCCGGCAACGGCGATCTCCATTTTTTTTTGCCCATTTTTGAATATTTTTTGTTCTCCGGAACCGTGCCGAAACGACGACGCGCGACGTTGTAATCCTAATCCAATTATTGCAGCCTGTCCCACCCTCCGAAGCCGCAACCCCCTCGTACATGCCACCAACCAAAAACCGTGTCGCCCTCAATCCGTACCGTCCATGTATAGCGCGGGACCCACGCGCTCGATCTGCACCGTCCATCCATCCCTCGTGACCCACGCGCAGTTGGAGCTGCATGGTCCCGGGACCAGGGAGTAAACCCCCCCCGAGCCCCACGCGGAGAGCGGAAGATTAGATACCGACACGGAGACAGGGGACTCGGAGCAGACTCACTTGCTCAAGCAAAGCCGGAAGACTTGCGAGCTGGTCTTCCTCGTCGTCGGCGGTTGTTGCCTCGCCGTCCGCCGCCCGCCGCCGCTCTCCGGGGACGAGGTTTCCAGCCGGCCTGAATCGGAAGGGGGAGGGGGTCCTGCGGAGAGAAATGGAGGCCGCGGCGACGCCGGTGATCGCCGCGATCGGGAAGACGAGGCTCGACACTGGATGGCTCGCGGCGAGATCGACGGAGGTGGAGCTCACCGGGGCTCAGCTCACCACGACGCATCCCCCGACCGGAGCCGATCCTCCGTGGATGGAGGCCGTCGTCCCCGGGACGTAAGTCGTTCGAGTTTTTTTTTTGCTCGCACTGTTTCGCTTCCTGCGCTGCGGCGACTGCATTCGCCTGAATTCGAGTCGGGAACTTCTTTTGGGCGGTTCGGATGTGGACATTGATCGCCGGGGGAAGGGAGCGAGAGAGAGAGAGAGAGAGAGAGAGAGCTGATCGTGCATTGCTTTGAACCTTACTCTGGTGCGATTTTGTGGAAAGCTAAGTCTGGTCTCGATGTGAAATGACTTGAGTAGCTGATGAAATGTCGATCTTTCTAGCGCATGAAAGATGGACTGCAGATGACCCTGCAGCCAGACACGAGCGAAATTGCTTGGAGACTGATTTTGATAGTTTTGAATGGCGTATTAAGTCTAGTCGTGATTTCGGATGAATATGATGTAAAGAGTCTGGTCGGAGGGTCACAAGTGTTGGAATTTGAAATTAAGTGCACCTCAATTAAAAAGCAGAAGCAATGAGATTCCCCAGTTATGAATCACCAAATGGATCAGGGTATGAATGTAAATGGGTCTGGTGAATTACATAGTCCAGTTAGAGTTTCGAGGCAAAAGCGTCAATGAAGTTGTTCAGAGAGAATATAGATTTTTCTTAGTTTTGGAAGATGCTCTGATATCGGTGTTCTGTTCTAAATTAAAGTTGATTACCTCATGTTGGTCTATGTTCTTATTCAAGTATCTGAAATGTGGTTCACACCTGACTGACTGAAGAGTGCTAGCATGTCCTGGTCAGAGTATGAGTTCCTTTTTTATTCTCTAAGATATTTGCCTCGATTGCTAACGGTGATATAACTTGCAGTGTTTTAGCAACCCTGGTAAAGAACAAGGCAGTTCCAGATCCTTTTTATGGGTTGAATAACGAGTCCATTATAGATATTGCTGATTCTGGAAGGGAACACTACACATTTTGGTTTTTTACGACTTTCCAATGCAAGCTGGTAAGTCGCACTCTTGCTAGAAGAATCAAGACATGTTTTTTGAAATTGTCAATTTTTTAAATGATAACATATTTGAAAAAAAAAACATATTTGACATAAATAATTTCAAAATGCATGTTTTGCCAGTTTCTAAAGGCCTTCGATAAAAGTTATCTGGTCCTCGGCACCATTTTCATGTCGTTAAGATCAGCTCTTCTTTCTCTTAAACATCATTGAATGATGACAGTAGGTACTGTATTTTCTTACTTACCTCAAAATGGAATTAATCTGGTTACCATTGTTCACATTGTTGTCTCGTTTTTCTCCTTTTCAAAATGATATTCTGCTTGTTATTGAGTGTTCATCATTTCTTTGTTTTCATTACTTTTGCTGGAGCTAGTGCTTTATATTATTTCAAATTTTCACAGCCTGAAGCGCAACACCTCGATCTGAATTTTCGAGCAATTAACTACTCTGCTGAAGTATACTTAAATGGGAACAAAAAGGTTCTTCCAAAAGGAATGTTCAGAAGACATCAACTTGATGTAACTGACATTCTCCATCCTAATGGACAAAACATGCTAGCAGTTCTTGTTCACCCCCCAGATCACCCTGGCAAAATACCTCCAGAGGGAGGACAAGGTGGGGACCATGAGGTATGTACCTTCTCCTGCATAACTTGTCTTCCTCTACATCTAATAGCAGTTTGGAAGGACATACTAATATTGTCTGAGCCTAGTTGTATTAGTAGTGTGATTCTTATCAAAACTGCGGAGCATTCATATAGTATCTTTATCTCATTAGATCGGAAAGGATGTCGCAACGCAATATGTTCAGGGTTGGGACTGGATGGCTCCTATAAGGTAATCAACTCCTCATTGGAGAAATAATGGATCATAAGTTCTGCTTTTTATGACAAAGCAGTGTTGCTATCTTCTGGTAATTTAGTGTCTATTTTAAAGCTTCCGACGTCGAAAGCAGAGTGTGAACAGCTACATTCTCCATGTATTGCCTAGTTGTAATTCGTACATGTGCCTCTTTAGTTTCCACATGAGTTAGTCCTTCAGAGACTGACTGTTTGTGATTAATTATATTTGGAAGGACAAGCTATTTGCTTTGTTAGATGGGAAAGAGCAAAAGGTTTCAAAGGATTACTCAATTAAGTAATCATAATACTAGCAGTTTGGATTATGTTGGTTGAGAAGCTGGAATGGTGAATGCATCTATTGATCCTAGGAGAAAGGTGGAGATAGGATGGGGACAGGACAGCTCCTGGCAAGATGTAACGTCTTGCTCCACCATAATTTTACATTAGTTATGTCAATTATGGATTTCTTTGGCTTTTTATGTTTAATGAGCAAAATCCTGACTGCCATTTGCTGATGTGGTTTTCCTATTTGGAGGAATGTGGTTGAATTTCTGTAGTTTCTCACTTATCTATTTACATGTTTTAAATCCATTTAAAATACGTCAGTCTGCATGTTACTTTATCATTGATCAACATCTATTTTCATGTAGGGATCGTAATACTGGCATATGGGATGAAGTATCAGTTTCCATCACTGGGGTGAGTGCACAGTCACGGTTTTTTCTTTGTATAAGTCCTGCAATTCAATGGTTTCAGTCCCTGGGGTTGATGTGCCAGTTGATTTATATAGCTTGGTTGAACATTCTAATAAAATAGGACAATCCGTGTTGAATAACATGGGGCTCTAATGGTGATCATGACAAAATATTGCTGCCATTTTATGGCTTAAGCTTTTGTCTGGTAATCGTCTGGAACTATGAGTTAGCAAGCAACTCACAGTTGCCTTTGAATAGTGCTGTGGGGGGTAAAACCAGGTTTTATTTGTAATACTGTTCTGCATTATAAGTTAATTCAAGATAACTGCAGTTTTTTTTTTCCAATCTGATCCATCATCATTGGTTCAGCCTGTAAAGTTAGTTGATCCCCACTTGGTGTCGTCATTTTTCGACAACTACAAGAGAGTATACTTGCATTGTACGACTGAGTTGGAAAATAGAAGTACAAGGGTTGCTGAATGCTCTTTGAGCATTGAAGTGACTGCAGAACTTGAGGGCAATGTCACCTCGATAGAGCATCTTCGGACTGAGCATCTGTCAATTTCGCCTGGGGCTCGGAGTCAACATACATTTACGGAGGTCAGTGCATATTGATGTATCTCAATTGTCACAAGGAAAATGTTTTTAGAACAACTGTTCTTTTTTCGAAGAAGAAAAATCTTGCCTGATTTTACTTCTTCTACATCTTAACATTGATGAGTTTGGCCAATATTATTTACATCTAAAGAAATGTTGAAGTGGAAAATCAGATGTAGGAAAAATCAAAATGATCCTAATTAATTGTTTCTTGGTATCAACCTGCAGCTGTTTTTCTATAAGCCAAATCTATGGTGGCCCAATGGCATGGGAAAGCAGTCACTTTACCATGTTGCTATCAGTGTTGAAGTGGAAGGATTTGGAGAGTCTGATTCATGGAGACATCTATTTGGATTCCGCAAAATTGAAAGCCATATTGATAGTGCAACTGGTGGAAGGTGAGGTTGTCATAATTTACGGAAAGAATTAGAAATTGAATTGTATTTTTTATTGTAAACATACTTGTGCTCTTTAGGTTGTTCAAGGTTAATGGGCAGCCCATCTTTATTCGTGGGGGTAATTGGATTTTATCCGACGGATTACTGCGACTTTCAGAGAAACGCTACGAGACCGATATCAAATTCCATGCTGATATGAATTTTAACATGATCCGCTGTTGGGGTGGTGGATTAGCAGAAAGGCCAGAATTTTACCATTATTGTGATATGTATGGTCTTCTGGTAATGTATCCTCTCTCTCTCTCTCTCAGGCACAGTCGTAGGAGCTTGTTTGGCATTCCTCAGTTTGTAGTTTTATTGCTTCCTGAATGAGAACATTGTTTACTTTGTTGGATGATGAAGTCAGTTAGAAAATGGATAAACTAAGGAAACAGAATAGTATGTGTGCCGGATGTACTGAGCCTTTTTTAAACTAATTTATTGGTTGACGTACAGAAGTTGCTGCAGAATAAATCCTCACAGTTACTTGCTTCGAGATAACATCTCAAGAGTTTGTAAATGGCCTCTATATTACTTGTATGGTTTATTGTCAAGTCTTCAGCGCAACTCGGCCAACCTTCTTTTCAGATGCTTAGTATCTTTTTTGTCAGTATGTTAGCAAATCAATTTGTCCTGCTATCCAATGGCTTATAAAGCTTTTGTAGGTCTGGCAAGAATTTTGGATTACTGGTGATGTTGATGGACGTGGAGATCCAGTGTCCAATCCGGATGGCCCCCTGGATCATGACCTATTTCTTCTGTGTGCAAGAGACACTGTCAAGCTTTTAAGGAATCATGCAAGTCTGGCTCTTTGGGTTGGTGGAAATGAACAAGTTCCACCAGTTGACCTAAACACGGCTCTAAAGGATTACCTTAAACTTCATCCCCATTTTGAAAAGGTGGATGAACATGACAAAATTTTAGAAGATTTGAATAACGAGGAGGAAGATCCCAGCCTCTACCTCGATGGAACACGCATCTATGTTCAAGGGTCCATGTGGGATGGGTTTGCTGATAGCAAGGGTGGCTGGACCGATGGCCCTTACGAGATCCAGTATCCGGAAAGCTTCTTTAAAGATGACTTTTACAATTATGGATTCAATCCAGAAGTGGGTTCTGTGGGTATGCCTGTTGCGGCTACCATCAGAGCAACAATGCCTCCGGAAGGATGGAAAATTCCTATCTTCAAGAAACTTCCAAATGGTTACACTGAAGAAGTTCCAAATCCTATATGGCAATACCATAAGTACATACCATACTCAAAACCAGACAAGGTTCATGATCAAATCGAAGTCTATGGTACCCCCACGGATCTTGATGACTTCTGTTTGAAGGTAAGACTCAATGAAGGGTGTTGCCATTAGTTTGTTTCGTCTATTCAGTCAATGATTACATATTATTTTTTTGACTCATCAGGCTCAGCTCGTAAACTACGTACAGTATAGAGCTTTATTGGAAGGCTGGACTTCTCATATGTGGAGAAAATTTACGGGGGTTCTCATATGGAAGACGCAGAATCCTTGGACTGGGCTTAGAGGTCAATTTTACGATCACCTACTTGATCAGACGGCAGGGTTCTATGGCTGCCGTTCAGCTGCAGAGCCAATCCATGTTCAACTTAATCTAGCCACCTATTCTATTGAGGTACATATTGCTATAGAAAGCCAGTGAGAGTCAGACCGTTATTATTCTTTCAATAGACTCGATGCACATCTTTGTTGGGGAGCAACAATATTAAGTTATGCAGTCACACATTCTTCAGTACAGCCTGAGTATGAACTCATAATTTTTTCCTGTGAAATAGAACTTGATTATAGCCTTTTCTGGTCTGCTTCCACAGGTTGTTAATACAACATCAGATGAGCTCTCTGGCATAGCAATAGAAGCATCGGTATGGGATTTGGAGGGAGCATGTCCATACTACAAGGTTTTTGACAAACTTTCAGTGCCACCCAAAAAGACTGTTTCCATTGTGGAGATGAACTATCCCAAGTCGCAAAGTCCAAAGCCTGTCTACTTCCTTCTTCTTAAACTCTACCATATGTCTGATTCTGGTATCATATCTAGGAACTTCTACTGGTTACATGTGTCTGGTGGTAACTACAAGCTTTTGGAAGCATACAGGAAGAAGAAAGTACCTCTCAGGATCACATCCAGGGCTTATGTCAGAGGTTCCACATACGAAATTGACATGCATGTGCAAAACACTTCTAGAAGGCCGAACTCTCAAAATTTAACGTACCGGAATATTTTCAGTAGAAGGCATCGTGTGGGAGACATTGACTTGGCCTCTTTGGGTTCTGACCAAGCTGCTAAGGAGGTAAACCGTCAATCTGGTTTACTTCAGGGAGCGGCCAAGTGCTTTTCTGGTTTACTTCAGGGAGTGGCCAAGTGCTTTTCGAAGGAAGCTAATAGTCCAAGCGTTGCCATTATAAATGGGACCGACGTTGGAGTTGCTTTCTTCCTTCATTTCTCTGTTCATGCTATGAAGACAGACCGCAAGGAAGGAGAGGACACGAGAATCCTTCCTGTTCATTACTCGGATAATTACTTCTCTTTAGTACCAGGCGAAATTATGACCACCAAAATCTCTTTCGAAGTTCCACCAGGTGTTACTCCTCGAGTCACGCTCAATGGCTGGAATTACCATGGTGGGCATACAGTCCACTGAGGTGAGAAATGGTCATAGTCCTGTCTGTTCTTACAATTCTATGGAGGGAACGTGCTTTTCAGATTGATGTCTCCGCCCTTTCCTTGTCCAGGCTGCGTTAAATTTGCGCATCAGTTTCTTTGGTTAAATCTTCATCAGCAGTTTCTCACTGTCCGACTGGAAATTAAGCAGGCATCACTGGGAGAGAGTCCAGTATTTTCGCCTCTTCACACTCTCGGAGTTTCTTGGGGAATGCTGCGGGATGCTCCAACCACATCAATCAGTCTTGCCTTGAATCGTTGATAATGTCAATTGTTGAAGCGAATGTATTTATGAACATGCGTACTTTCTCCGTGCTATACTCATTTCAGCAATCTTTATTATCTGTATAGAGAAACAGATAAAGAAACGTGAGAGAATAAACGGGGGGAAACAATCTTTCCTCCTATCTTTATTCCTGGATGTCTCCCCACTTCTTAGAAATGACTAAGTGGATAAATATATATCCTTACCCCTCTCAAAAGGCCTGAAGATACAGATCCGTTCCCCTGATGTAAGTTTTGCATAGTGCCATCCTGATGTTCATCTGAATGAACCTGTTGATGGCCCACTTCAAACCAGGATGTGTCGGGAGGGGGATTCTAAAGTGCACTATTGATCAGCAAAATGGAATTTGATTGAGAATTCTAAATCCATTCCTTTCAATTCATACTAGTGCCTACCCGATCATCCTTCCGTTGGAAAAGGTTGGGGCTTGATCAGGACTAATTAGTAAAAGGTCTAGAGCTGGAAGTGATCTTAGAAACCAATCGGGAAAAAGTAGCTTGTTCATGACTTCCGACCGCAAGCGCCGTGAGTTCATGAAGCGGCCCTATTCCTTAAGAATTAACTAGGAAAATCTGATGGCCAAAATTAATATCAACAAAAAAACATTTAGCAGTCATATGCCCTGATGTCCTCTGAATATTTAGAAGTATAGCTTTTCTATGGTTAGTTCCGCTTTCTCGCCCCTGCTTCTGAGAAATGCATACCAACATATCCAAAAGTCTGCTTAATGTTTCCTCGCATCCCTTGTGCACATGCCAATATTCAGAGGCAAGCTGGCATATGCACATTTGGTTTTCTGATGTCAATCAAGAAACTCATTTGGTGAGTGTTGAAAAAGAGAAACAAAAGAGGAAAATGGTCGTTTGTTGAGTAAGACTAAGGTCGGTCTCTTGCTCGAATCAAAAGGGATGGAAAGGCATCATCAAATAAAATTAAAGCGAGTCAAAATTAAGCTTCTTATGGAATGTTAAAAATGAGACGTGACGTATATTTGATTAATCGAATTATTACGCTCTTTTTTAAAATTGAATTGAGTAGTTTGTAAAATTCTAAATTTATATAAGTCTGATATGTCAATTTGCGGAGATAAAAAAAGATGAGCTTTAATAATGTGATTACCACCTCTCGGCAGAAATGCGTCCAAGGAGGTCAAAGATCTCTAGTCTACAGAAGCCGTTTGAGAAGCTCGTAGACTATCCAAAGGAAACAATCCTGATCTTCTCTGTGGCATTACCATCGTCTGTGTTCCTGCGACTTTGGTTTCATGGATGAAATCGAAATGGGTGTTCCGGAGACTGAGCTCCCACCTCTCTCCTCGGACTTCCCTCCCTCCTACGCTCAAAGCTCAGAACTTTCGAGGCGCCCCGTCCCAAGCTTCTGCTCTTGTGCTCGACAACGCGCGCGTGAGCCACCTTCTGTCCACTTGCGGCAGAGAGGGGCGTTTCCATCTGGGTTCTTCTCTTCACGCGTCCATTATCAAGAACCCGGAGCTCCACGACCTGGGAAATGAGGACCTCTTCGGAAATGGTCTTGTCGTTTGGAACTCTCTGCTCTCGGTGTACGCGAATTGCGGAGACATGCGGGATGTCGCTAAGCTGTTTGATGAAATGCCTGTGAAAGACACTATTTCCCGGAACACCTTGTTATCTGGGTTCTTGAGGAACGGGAAGTTTGAGATGGGCTTTGGGATGTTCAAAAGATTCTGGGAAGGGGGTGTTCGAGGTGTGGATAAAGCCACGGTAACCACGATTCTGTCTGGTTGTGATAGCCGTGAGCTTTCTCATGTAGTTGAGTTGATGCATGACATAGTCTTCAGGGGTGGATTTGAAAGGGAAATTCCGATTGGGAATGCTCTGATCACATCATATTTCAAATGTGGTGGCAATGGTTGGGGAATGCAGGTTTTTAATGAAATGTTCAAGAGGAATGTAATTAGTTGGACGGCTGTTATCTCTGGCCTTCAACAGAATGGGTTTTATGAGGATAGTTTAAAATTATTTATGAGCATGCGTAGTGGATCACTCAATCCGAATACTCTTACATACTTAAGCTCCATAATGGCATGTTCAGGTCTACAAGCAATAAACTTGGGGCGCCAGCTGCATAGCATTGCATGGAAATTGGGTATTCAGTCAGATTTATTGGTAGAGAGTACACTGATGGATATGTATGCAAAATGTGGAAGTCTGGAAGATGCATTGGATTTATTCGAGTCTGCAGAGACTATAGATGAGGTCTCTATGACTGTAATTCTTCTCTGTTTTGCAAAAAATGGGTTTGAAGAAGAAGCTATACAAGTATTTCTGAAAATGGTAAAGGCAGGGTTGGAGATTGATTCTAATGTGGTTTCTGCTGTTCTTGGAGTTTTTGGTGCTGATACTTCTCTAGGTTTAGGTAAACAAATTCATTCTTTGATTATCAAAAGAAACTTGTTTCATATTCCTTTTGTTGGCAATGGGTTAATGAACATGTATGCGAAGTGTGGAGATATTGTGGAGTCAATCAAAGTGTTTAATCAGATGCCTTCCAGAAATTTAATCTCATAGAATTCCATGGTTAATGCTTTTGCATGTCACGGAGATGGCTATGGAGCTTAAGGTTGTATGAAGAAATGAATATGGAAGTTGTAAAGCTGACAGACATTACACTTCACTCTTTGCTTCATGCTTGTAGCCATATGGACTTAGTCAAGAAGGGAATGGAGTTTTTTGATTCAGTGGAAAGGGATTATGGAATTAATCCAAGGACAGAGCACTACGCTCATGTTGTCGACATGTTAGGGCGGGCTGGTCACCTTACGGAAGGAACTAGAAATTGAATTGTATTTTTTATAGTAAATGTACTCGTGCTATTTAGGTTGTTCAAGGTTAATGGGCAGCCCATCGTTATTCGTGGGTGTAATTGGATTTTATCAGAAGGATTACTGTGACTTTCAGAGAAACCCTACAGGACCGATATCAAATTCCATGCCGATATAAATTTCAACATGATCTGCTGTTGGGGTGGTGGATTAGCAGTCTTCTGGTGATATATTATCCCCCCCCTTCTACTCTATCTATGCACTGAGATGGCGCTTGTTTGGCATTCCTCAGCTTGTAGTTTTATTGCTTCCTTGATGAGAACATGGTTTACTATGTCGGATGAAGTCAGGTAGAAAATGGATAAACTAAGGAAACAGAATAATATGTGTGCCGGATGTATGTATTGGTTGATGTACAGAAGTTGCTGCAGAATAAATCCTTGCAGTCACCTGCTTCCTGATGACATATTAAGAGTTCGTATATAACCTCCATATTACTTGAATGGTTTATTGTCAAGTCTTCAACGCACCTCAGCCAACCTTCTTTTCAGATGCTTAGTATCATTTTTGTCAGTATGTTAGCAAATCAATTTATCCTGCTATCCAATTGCTTATAAAGCTTTTGTAGGTCTGGCAAAAATTTTGGATTACTGGTGATGTTGATGGACATGGAATCCCAGTATCCAATCCAGATGGCCCCCTGGATCATGACCTATTTCTTCTGTGTGCAAGAGACACACTGTCAAGCTTTTAAGGAATCATGCAAGTCTGGCTCTTTGGGTAGGTGGAAACAAACAAGTTCCACCAGATGACCTCAACACAGCTCTAAAGAATTACCTCAAACTCCATCCCTATTCTGAAAAGGTGGATCAATATGACAAAATTTTAGAAGATTTGAATAACGAGGAGAAAGATCCCAGTCTCTACCTCGATGGAACACGCATTTATGTTCAAGGGTCCATATGGAATGGGTTTGCTAATAGCAAGGGCAGCTGGACTGATGGCCTTACGAGATCCAGTATCCTGAAAGCTTCTTTAAGGATGACTTTTACAATTATGGATTCAATCCAGAAGTGGGTTCTGTGGGTATGCTTGTTGTGGCATCAGAGCAACAATGCCTCCGGAAAGATGGCAAATTCCGATCTTCAAAAAACTTTCATATGGTTACACTGAAGAAGTTGCCAATCCTATATGGCAATATCATAACTACATACCATACTCAAAACCAGAGAAGGTTCTTGATCAAATCAAACTCTATGGTACCCCTAAGGATCTTGATGACTTTTGTTTGAAGGTAAGACTCAATGAAGGGTGTTGCCATTAATTTGTTTCTTCTATTCAATCAGTGAGTACCTATTATTTTTTTGACTCACGGACTGGCCTTAGAGGTCAATTTTATGATCACCAACTTGATCAGACGGTGGGGTTCTACGGCTGCTGTTCAGCTGGAGAGCCAATCCATGTTCAACTCAATCTAGCCACCTATTCTATTGAGGTACGTCTTGCTATAGAAAGCCACTGAGAGCTTAGACTTATTATTCTTTCAATAGACTTGATGCACATCTTTGTTGGGGAGCAACAATATAAAGTTATGCAGTCACTCATTTTTCAGTATAGCCTGAATATGAACTCATAATTTTTCCTGTGAAATAGAACTTGATAAATAGCCTTTTCTGGTCTGCTTCTACAGGTTGTTAATACCGCATCAGATTAGCTCTCTGGCATAGCGATAGAAGCATTGGTATGGGATTTGGAGGGAACATGTCCATACTACAAGGTTTTTGACAAACTTTCAGTGCCACCTAAAAAGGAGGTTTCCATTGTTGAGATGAAATATCCCAAGTCGCAAAGTCCGAAGCCTGTCTACTTCTTCCTTAAACTCTACCGTATGTCCAATTTTGGTATCATGTCTAGGAACTTTCACTGGTTACATGTGTCTGGTGGTAACTACAAGCTGTTGGAAGCATACAGGAAGAAGAAAGTACCTCTCAGGATCACTTCTAAGGCTTGTGTCAGGTTTCACATATGAAATTGACATGCATGTGCAGAACACATCTAAAAGCCAGACTCAAAATTTAACGGAATATTTTTAGTACAGGGCATGGTGGGGGACACATTGACTTGGCCTCTTTGGATTCTGACCAAGCTTCTGAGGAGGTAAAATGTCATTCTGGTTTACTTCACAGAGCAGGCAAATGCTTTTCGAAG
Organism: Eucalyptus tenuipes; assembly: GCA_014182365.1. NCBI lineage: Eukaryota > Viridiplantae > Streptophyta > Magnoliopsida > Myrtales > Myrtaceae > Eucalyptus > Eucalyptus tenuipes. The sequence goes on along the minus strand of CM024544.1, from coordinate 39,808,288 downwards.
GAAGTTAGTAGTCCCAGCGTCGCCATTATAAATGGGACCGATGTTGGAGTTGCTTTCTTCCTTCACTTTCTCTGTTCATGCTATGAAGGCAGACCACAAGGAAGGAGAAGACACGAGAATCCTTCTTGTTCATCTCTCTGCCCTTACATCCTCGTCCTGGCTGCGTTTATTTTGCGCATCGGTTTCTTTGGTTAAATCTTCATTGGCAGTTTCTCACCGTCCAGCTGGAAATAAAGCGGCATCACTGGGAGTCCAGCATTTTCGCCTCTTTGCGCCCACAAAGTATCTTGTGGGATGCCGCTGGATACTCTAATCACATCAAACGGTCTTATCTTGAATCGTTGACAGTGTCAATTGTCGAAGCGAATGTGTTTATGAACATATGTGCTTTCTCCGTGCTACACTCATTTCAGGAATCTTTATTATCTGTGTTGTGATACGTGAGAGAATAAACGGGAGGAAAACAACCTTTCCGTTCCCCTGATGAATAAATAAGTCCAAGTCGCATATTGCCATCCTGATGCCTATCTTGATGGCCCACTTCAAACCAGGACATGCCGAGGGAGAGAGAGAGTTTTTTTTTTTTTTTTTTTTTTTTTTGATTGAGGAACCGCCGGAGACTCCTTACGGGGTCACACCGCCCTCCGATGTCCGGTGGCACCGTCGGACGTCGTCGCAAGCCACTATTATCAGTAAAATGGAATTTGATCAAGAATTCTGAATCCATCCATTTCAGTTCATACCATGGGTCTACCTGATCGTTCTTCCGTCGGAAAAAGTTGCTTGTTCATGACTTCCGACCTCAAGTGTCATGGCTTCCTGAAGCAGCCACATTCCTCAAGAATTGACGAGGAAAATCTGACGGCCAAAGAGAATATCAAGAAAAAATTCTTATGCTCTAATGTCCTCTGAATAATTGGAAATGTATAGCTTTTCTATGGTTAGTTTTGCATTCCTAATCCTCCCCCTGCTTCGGAGAATTGCAACAACACAAGCATACAGAAGTTTGCTTAACGTTTTCCTGCATCCCTCGCGCAATATGCAAACATTCACAGGCTTGCTGGCATTTGCGCATTTGGTTTTTCTGTTGTAAAGTGCGAAACCCATTTGGTGAGTGTTGAAAACAGAAACAAATAGATGGGAAATCCTCATTTGTAGAGTAAGACTATGGTCGATCTCTTGCTCAAGTCGGAACAGAAAGGCATCGACAAACAAAATTAGAGCAAGTCAATATTGAGCTTCCTTGACTCCACCGACTCTCAATCTCAATATCGGAGGAAAAATTGTCCAAATAATCCTAATGTTGCACATGATAAAATTTCTACTTCTCAATTTTGCTAATTCAATTCTAAACTTTTCAATTTTACCAATTTAATCCTAAACATTTTTACTTCTTACTAATTGAATTTTTTAAGTTAATTTTGACTAGAAATTACTGACATAGGCGATTGGTGTCGACATAGTACTTTTTAGATAATATTTTAATACTATTTTATTTTTTACGGATTTTCTTCTTCTTTTTGTACTTTTTTGTCCTTTTTTTTTTGGTCCCTCGCCAGCTACAAGGGAGGGTCAGCCACCTCACCCGGTGAGGGCGTTGCAACCCTCACTCAAAAATAGCAAGGGTCACGACACCCTCGCTAGATTTGGCCAGGCGAGGGCAACAACCTCGCCAGTGGCCGGCGAGGGTTGGTCAACAATCCTTGCTTGCCAAATCCGAAAACCTCCCCCAAAAAAATAAGCCTAAATGTTTAAAAAAAAAAAAAAAAAGAAAAAAACCATAAAAAAATATTATCAAAATATTATTAAAAAATGCCACTTCAAAGACCGACTATCCACATCGGTAATTTCGGTCAAAATTGACTAGATGGACTCAATTTGTAATAAGTGAAAATGTTTAGAATTAAATTAAGAAAACGAAATATTTATGACTAAATTAACAAAATTATAATAAATTTAAGATTTTTTCGACAATTTTCCCCGATATCCGATCACGTCATCCGACACCTAAAAATTATTCAAGCCAAATCTTCTGCATTCACAACACTTTCACATATTGTATTTATGAAATGGATCTTCAGCGTTATCCTCCACGTTGTCTGACCCGACACGTGCTAAATATCCAATCGATTGAATTATGCTCTTATCTTCCATTGAATTAAGTAGTCTGTGAAACTTCAAAGGTATATAAGTCAATTTGTCAACTTGCCGGGATAATAAAAAGATGAACTATAATCCCTACTGTAGTCTATAATAGCCGTTTGAGAATCTTCTGTGTGGCATTACCATCGTCTGTGTTGCTGCGAACTTCGGTTTCATGGATGAAATCGAAATGGGTGTTCCGGCGACTGACCTCCCACCTCTCTCCTCGGACTCCTCTCCCTCCTCCGCTCAAAGCTCAGACCTTTCAAGCCGCTCCGTCGCCGGCTTCTGCCATTGTGCTCGACCACGTACGCGTGAGCCACCTTCTGTCCACTTGCGGCAAAGAGGGGCGTCTCCATCTGGGCTCTTCTCTTCACGCGTCCATCGTCAAGAACCCGGAGCTCCACGACCTTGGAAATGAGGACCTCTTCGGAAATGGTCTCGTCGTCTGGAACTCTCTGCTCTCGATGTACGCCAAGTGCGGCGGCATGCGGGATGTCGTTAAGCTGTTCGATGAAATGCCTGTGAAAGACACTATATCCTGGAACACCCTGTTATCTGGGATCTTGAGAAATGGGGAGTTCGAGATGGGTTTTGGGACGTTCAAGAGAATGTGGGAAGGGGGTGTTCGAGATGTTGATAAAGCCACGGTAACGACGATTCTGTCTGGTTGTGATAGCGGTGAGCTTTCTCATGTGGTTGAGTTGATGCATGGCATAATCTTCAGGGGTGGATTTGAAAGGGAAATTACAATTGGGAATGCTCTGATCACATCATATTTCAAATGTGGTGGCATTGATTGGGGAATGCAGGTGTTTAATGAAATGTTCGAGAGGAATGTAATTAGTTGGACGGCTGTTATCTCTGGCCTTCAACAGAATGAGTTTTATGAGGATAGTTTAAAGTCATTTATGAGAATGTGTAGCAGAATGAGTATGCGTAGCGGATCACCCAATCCAAATACTCTTACATACTTGAGCGCCATCATGGCGTGTTCAGGTCTACAAGCAATAAACATGGGGCGCCAGTTGCATAGCATTGCATGGAAATTGGGTATTCAGTCAGATTTATTGGTGGAGAGTGCACTGATGGATATGTACGCAAAATGTGGAAGTCTAGAAGATGCATTGGAAATATTCGAGTCTGCAGAGACTATAGATGAGGTTTCTACGACTGTAATTCTTGTAGGTTTTGCACAAAATGGGTTTGAAGAAGAAGCTATACAAGTATTTCTGAAAATGGTAAAGGCAGGTTTGGAGATTGATTCTAATGTGGTTTCTGCTGTTCTTGGGGTTTTTGGTGCTGATACTTCTCTAGGCTTAGGTAAACAAATTCACTCTTTGATTATCAAAAGAAGCTTTTTTCATATTCCCTTTGTCAGCAATGGGTTAATAAACATGTATTCGAAGTGTGGAGATATCATGGAATCAATCAAAGTGTTTAGTCAGATGCCTTCAAGAAATTTGATCTCATGGAATTCCATGATTAACGCTTTTGCATGTCATGGAGATGGCTATGGAGCTCTACGGTTGTTTGAAGAAATGATATTGGAAGGTGTAAAGCCGACAGATGTTACATTTCTCTCTTTGCTTCACACTTGTAGCCATATTGGCTTAGTCGAGAAGGGAATGGAGTTTTTAGATTCAATGGAAAGGGATTATGGAATTAGTCCAAGGACAGAACACTATGCTTGTGTTGTAGACATGTTGGGACGGGCTGGTGGCCTTGCTGAAGCGAAAAGTTTCATAGAGGGAATGCCCACGGAACCTGGTGTTCTAGTTTGGCAAGCCTTGCTTGGCGCTTGTGGCATGCACAATGATTCGGAGATAGGAAGGTATGCCGCCGAACAGCTGATTTCTGCTGCACCTGAGACCCCTGCGCCATACATTTTGCTGGCCAATATATATTCTGCCGAGGGTAATTGGAAAGAGAGAGCAAGGACTATGAAAAGAATGAAAGAGGCTGGAGTGGCTAAAGAAACAGGCATTAGTTCGATTGAGATTGAGAAGAAAGTCCATAGCTTTGTTGTCCAGGACAGGATGCATCCGCAAAGTGAAACCATTTATGAAGTTTTAAAGGAACTGTTTCTTTTGATGACAGATGAAGGATATATGCCTGATAAGAGATTCATTCTCTATTACTTGAACACAGACTAGAGCAGAAGCAAGTGTACTGTACACTTGGATTCAGTCTTGTGATGAAGAGAAAATAGGACTAGAATGTAAGGTGAGTTAGAAAGATATGCTGACTGGAAGAAAGTGTGTCAGAAGTTATCATAATTTCTCGTGGAAGCATGACTTCGAGGTGAGTCACTTGATGAGCACCGTAAACTGAGTTACTCAACCATTTATGACAGACAGCAAATGAAGTGGTAAAAATTTTCAGGTCTTACCATACTTTCTGCTGGGATAGCTTTAATGTAGATATATTTGAACGTTCATTAGTCCACCTTATATATATGGATGGATAAAATTGTCAAATGAGAAAGTGGGAGCTTTCCATTCCACAGAATGATCATTTCCACCATGTTTGATCTGCTGTAACACTCACTTATATCACGAAGTGGATAGAGATCCACCAAGGGCACTCTCTATTGATCATGAAGTGAGGTTGAATCCATCTGACGCAGTTTCAAGGATTGTTTTGTAGAATTTCTCAATTTCATAGGTGAATTTACTGAGATACTGCTAGCCCCAGAATCAATCAGCTGCGGTGATGACAGTGATGGGTCTTTGATTCAGAAGAACCGATGCATGGCTGTGCCAGGCATGAAAAATCAGGTTTAAGGTGTTGGGTAATTCAGATACCAGGAAGTAGAAACACATCGGGACTTTTCCATTTCAAGCTCATAGGTAGCTTGTGTAAATCTGTGAAAAATCTCATCAAATCAGATTCGGTATATTAAAAGAAAATGGGACATGAAGCCAGAGGATTTCACAGTGGATTCTCGATTCATTAGATTTGCGACTCTGGAGGTTTAATGATGATTGGAATCTGGATCACTTCCTGCTTGAGAGATCACTCTTTTCAAGGGTTCAGCCGCGTCAACTAAGTTGAGGCAAAGTGCAGGTTCCTTCTGATGATTCTGCAATTCGGAGACTGTTTTGGAGGAGATTTTGTAAATGGGAGACTGCCGAGAATGACATACTTTGATGGAGATACACATTTTGTCTGTGGCCAGTGCAATTCATGGGTTGAAACGGAGGGGATCGTTAATGTAATTTAGGCCTTTCAAAGCTTAGAAGGATTCCTGCTTTTTTAGTTTGAGGGTCTTTGCAACATGTTAAAGAAGCCATATCACCATGGCGATCAAGCTATAATATAAGTCACGTCTTCAAATACGTGCCATATATGTTCTAAGATACACACTCAACATGTATTCATTAAGCTGCCCATCCCCACTGAACTCGAGTGAGGAAAGAGCCTTTTAGAAACCAAAAAAGAAAGAAAGAAAGCATGACATTTCCTTTCTAAACATCATGTCTAAAATGCTATGTGTATCCAAGACTCCAGTCACGTCCTGTCACTGAAAGAAACATTCAGCGACAGATTTCTGTACGTCTCTCTAAAGTACATAATTTGCGAGCTTCTACAGCTGCCGACCCTCCACTTTAGAGCATTACCCGAGTCTGTGACCACAACACGAATGCTTGGTGCTCTCTGAAACGGTTGCTATTGCATGATATCGATAAGAACCTTATACCGGAACTCAATCCTCTACGAGCTGGGGCAAGAGCAGAAATCAAAACCATCAACCGCACAAAACCTGTGTAGAGGCTACTTATTTGCCGGGTGATGCAAACCTTGTCCGCTCCCTTTGTCGAGTAAAAGGCTCTTTCCTTGGGGATGGTGTGTTACCTCCCACAACTGCTTGGCGCATCATCTCTGCAAACAAACCACATAATTTGGCCAAGTTTCCCAGTGAGACGAGTTCTGTAGTTGATAAAAGTCGATTTCTGCTGCCCATATTTCAAAAATGTATTAAACAAAAAACGAGTCCCTGAATGAACGCTCAAACCTTCCTTGACACAATTAGGACAATATTCAATCTGTCAGCTTCGGTGAAATCATTTCAGAGCCAAAATCATTTGATTCTCCAAAGAATGGCTAATTTGTTTACTTCGCACATGAGGATTGTGAGTATCAATTTGAGATGCAGTACAACAGTCTAATTCATTATACTGGTCACATGTTTCTCATACATAAGGTAGGGAAAGAAACCACTTTGTTATACAAGTTATATTTGATGGAACATCAATTGCACCGCAAGAATATTTGCCAGGAAAAACAACGAAAGAATTCATAAAAGAAAAGAGGGAACAGCACGAGTAAAACTGGGAAAAGAAAATCTACCTCGTTTTGTCTTAAGCTCTTGGTCAAGTTCTTCTTTCCATAACTTTTGTCTCTCAGAGAAGCTAACATAGCGATAAGAGTTAGGGAGGTTAAGACTATAGCTGAGTAGCTTACAAATAAATATATGTAAATGAATTTGTTCAAAGATAATATAAACTCTAGTGAAACCAACCTTGGGCTAGTTGAGTCCTGTAGACCACCATTCACAAGACCTTTCACATCACTGGACTGAGGCAAACCTACTTCCGGTGAAGACTGATTGCTGGCATTGCCAACATTAGATATACATCTGCTATTATTACTCCCAGGGCTTCCAGAACCAACTCCGTCTGTGGCTGTTGTTGAAGTTCCAGCTGCAGCCCGGCTAGGTGACCTGCTTTTAGGAGGTAATCTCAAGTAACTTGGTGCAGTTTCATCATAATTGCTCTTGCCAGCAAGAGAGCAAGGTGTATTTGAACTGTTGTAGAACTCTTCATAAAGTGGAGTTTGCAGCTTCTTCAGTTCCATGGCCTGGAGTAAAATACCCCGAGAATGTATCAACCGACAGTCAAAGAATCAACTTACCACTGCAACTGCTCAATCGCAATTTTTACATGTAATCACCAATTGTACCTTTTCGTGGAGAAAAGCTGTGATTTTGGACTCTGTGAGTTCATCGTCCTCCTCAAGTATTGATGGTCCAGATGGAAATTTAAAATCATTTCCCCCCTCACTCAAAGATCCAGATGGACCAGTAGGACTAAAAACCGTTCGATCAGGGTTGATGCCCGTTCCAGGCTGCTGAGGTATTGGAGTAACATCAAATTTGCCCGTCCAATCGATAGAAGGCTCACTTATGGGGTTAAAGCTCTGCTAAAGCAATATCATTGATCATGTGCAACATGTAAGCCATCTTTCTTTTTGTTAAAAGGTAACAAACAGAAATTTTCGAGCAGTTAACCTTGTAAATATTATCAGGAGATCTGCCTATGGAGTCAATCTCATCATCGATCAGACACATATCATCATCACTTCCATTTGCCTCCCAGCAACCACTTTCTGCCATCGACCCTCTTCGACGGAATGTTGAGCAGCTCATAGAATCCATGTTAGTAATATCTGCTCCCAAGTTCATTGACATTTGACTAGCAAAAAGGGAAAGCTACATCATCAGAAAACATTACCACTACTGAACCAGCAAAAGAAAAAAACTGAAGAACATAACCATAAATTAGTTTACATGGTTTTTCCATTTGCCATGGAAGATGCTGAAGGAATGTCAGACTTCTCCTGATTAACAGAAAAACAATTTCAATTTATTTAAGGTGAAAAAGCTTCCGAAGTGAATGAAATGGCCATGCCTCCTTAGTTTATCGAGTATACGAACCATGCCAAAAGTAGAAAAACCAGAATGAGAATCCTCATGTTCTCCCGTGACAAAGTGATGCTGCATATTATATAGAGACATGAGAACTGTAACATGTAGTTCTGCAGACGAAAGAAGTATAATTAAAGGACAAGAGACTTTAGAATATTGAAGAAATCATTTTATGCCACTCAAATGCTACCAATAACTAGAATCACCTGCAGCAGCTGGGATGCTGTTCGCCTAGCATGGGGTTCCCTGAAATCAAATCACACGTTGCACAATTAAGCGAAGGACTGGAAAGACTCTTCAAGCATATCGTAACAGATTTACTACCTTTCAATACAAAGCCAGAGAACTTGGAATGCAAGATTTAAATTTCGAAAGAAGAAAGAAAGGCCAACGAGAAGTGGGGAAAGTAATATGATCATACTTCTGCAAACACTGTAGCAGAAAATCTTTTGCCTCATCTGAGAGATGATCAGGAATCGGAGGATGAGATTTTGTTGTCCCTATGTAGAAGAGAGCAGCAACCTGAAGGACAAGCTTTGTGAAAAATATGACAGAATTTGACATTCACAATTGCGCAAAACTCAAATTTCAGCGAGAATACCTCTTGGTATTGTTCGCTCCATGGAGGCTTTCCAGTCGCCATCTCAATAACAGTGCATCCAACACTCCATACATCAGCAGAGCTGTGAGGCATTTCAAATATCTCAATCAAATGCTGATATAGAAACTTAAAAAAACAAAGTACTTTCAGCATAAAAGAGCATGACAGATGTAACAGGCAAGAATTGAAAGAAAAGTCTCACCACTCTTGCTAAAGTGCCCAAACAAGAATGGCTCATCAAACTCTAATGCCATACACCACACTTTAATTTCAATATGCCATTTAGCCTCCCTAAGATTCCTTAAGTTAACTTAGTCATCTAGTGAAAAACAAAAAAATAAGAAGCAGATAAAGAGCTTTATCCACCTTGAAAACCCAAAATAGTTTGATCGGCTCCTAGACTTAATAATTTATGGAAGTTCATGCTTTGAAACTTTAATTGGAATAAGGTCTCAAGTTGTGGAAAGCTTCACAGTAGATATGTGTTGATAAATTTAATAACTTGTCACCAACTAAAATTTTGGCTAAAGTTTTTCAGCTAGTATCTTACTTGAAACAGCATATTCCACAGGTGGGCATTGTAATGTCTAGTGTAGTGCTAGTAACAATAACAAAGTCAATCCAGAAAGGAAGAGACAGAGGAACATTTTATTGGTGTGCACCAAAATTGAAGTACAAGCAAAACATTCCTTTAAAAAAATTCATTCCTGGATTGCATATTTGAGTTGTGGTTTTATATCCGAACTAAATTAAATAATTTTTTTTTTTTGTTCAGACGTCTCCCGTAATATTTGAACTGTCTGTATGACATAATGGGAAGAATTGTAACTGATAAAAGTATATGAGCTCTAACCATCTCATCCTATTTTTAAAGATAAACAACAAAAGCAAAGAACTCGTTCACAAAGATAATGGCAAATTTCCATTTTACTTACAAGCTATGGCCCGTCTGGAGAATGACTTCTGGAGCCATCCAATACGGAGTGCCCTTCATTGATTTGGCACCTGAAATGGTAGCCTGTGTAAAAAAAAAAAAAAGATAGGTTTAAGTTAATAGACCAAGTGGAAAGCAAGAGTATGAAAAATTGGCTGAGAAAACCGATATTGGGTATACCAGCTCAACTACTTGTTTTGAGGCACCAAAATCTGCAAGTTTGATGCACCCTTTATTATCGACTAAAATATTTGCTCCCTGTAAATGGAGTCATAACTTGATTACAAACTGTGCGAGAGAGAGAGAGAGAGAGAGAGAGATTAAAAATGCCAACAGCAATATATTTATTAAAAAAAAAAAAAAAAAAAAAGCAATGCACCTTGATGTCCCTGTGCATAATTCCATTCTTGTGTAGATACTCAAGGCCCAATAAAAGTTGCTTGGTGTATGTTCTTATAACCTGTTCAACATATTGACAGATAAGACCAAACTCAAAACACCCAGGAAAAAGCCTTTTTAGGCAGACAGTGTCTCACCGGTTCAGGGAATGGTCCGAATTTCCCCAGCAATGACGATATAGATCCACCAGGAACAAATTCCAACAAAATATTTAAAGAATCTTCCTCCCTTACTGTCCCTAAATATCTCTGATAGAGAGAGATAGAAATCAGATGATCAAATTATAGCCAATGCTGCTATTTACTTCTATTTTAAGCTTGCATAGTCGAAAACAAAATTGAAAGTCACTTACAACTATGTTTGGATGCGAGAGATTCTTCAGCAACTTCACTTCCTCCTCAAGCCCCCTAATATGAGCCTAGTTACGAGACTAAGTCAGTCACATAAACTCAACCAAAATACAAAGGATCCAAAGATCATGGAACACCAGCACATGCAATAATATTAGACGATTTTCTGTAAAACTCAAACCTGTGCTTTCTCCTTTGATGCGCTATTTGCTGCAATCAAAACCTGGAGGAAAGCAAACCATTACAAGACGTGACATCCATTATAAATCTCCAGATGCATGGAAGAAAAAAAAACTCAAGAAGCGCCCAATTTAAAGAAAATTGATACGCCATTAACGAAATTCAAAAGATTAGCCCAGGAAAAACCTACTAACAGCGAGAATCAAATATCAGGTATGAACTTCTCGTGAAATCAGCAAATGAAGGCAAGCGATTAAGGGTAAGCGCAAAGAACAACGTTTAACTCTTAAGCAATGACATTTAACTCTCAAGCAAAATCAACTAGAAACAGATGCGGATTCAGTCCATCGAGTAAATCTAATTAGAAGTGGACCAAGGATCCTTCAATTAAACAGATCGGGCACAACTTCAGAGCCCAAAGCTCCACTAAGTTTATTCACCGACGTCACAAAAGTCGTTCTTCCCGAACTGAAACTGAGCAGAATCGGTGAATATTCAGAGCCAAGTCATCGAATCAAGCTCAGACAAGTTGGAAGCAGGATCCGCCGAAAACAGCCAAACCCTCGCAGGCCGAGAAAGAGTACCTGCTTGACGGCCAGGAGCTCACCGGAATCCAGGTTCATCCCCATGTAAACCCTACCGAAGGCCCCGCAGCCGATCAATTCCCCTTTCCTCCACCGGATCGGGGGCGCCCCATCCTTGGGGGCGGAGAGGGACGCCTTAGAGAAGGCTATGGACCTGCGGATGCAGGAGTTGATCTGCTCCACGATGGCCCTCGTCGCCGTCGGCACCGGCGTCGTCGCCGTCGCCGTCGAGGTGGACGCCACCGGCGCCGGGGCCTCGTCGTCGGCGCCGGCGGCCGACAGCGGGCGGAACACGAGCGATCGGCGGAGCGAGTCGAACATCGCGGTGCGCTCGCAGCGTCGCCGGATCGATCGATCGATCGATCGGTCGGTCGGGAGATGGAGAGAGAGAAAGAGATGCTAGAGAGAGAGAGGGAGCGGTGGGGGTTTTAGAGACGTTGGGGTTTCGTTCTCATTTTCATTTCATTTCGGTCGGCGAAAATGGCGATAGAGAGAGAGAGAGAGAGAGAGAGAGAGAGTGAGAGTGGGGGAGAGAGGGAAAAGGTGCGGGGAGATTCTAATTCAAATTCAAACCACCTTTTTAGGGGAAAAAAACAAAATTAAGGAACGTCGACGCCCCTCGATGCAAATAGTGAAAAATATTGCCCATCCCATCCTCCCGGCGTCATGATTCTATGATTTTTGACTTTTTGACTTTATACTGCTGCTTCCTTCGCCCCCGAAATTACAAATCTAAGGCAGATTTACTGTTGCACGTATCCCGGGAAAAAGTACTCTGCTCCTTTTTCACCTTCCAAATTGATAAATTTTTTAAAAAATATCACTAAAAATCCCAAATTTTGCCAAAGTGACAAATTCACCTTAATTTTTTTTTTTTTACATGAAAAATCTCAAACTTTACCAACGGTAACACATTTGCTCCAAACTTTTTTTCACAACACAAAAAACCTCAAACTTGTATCCGTATGATACATTTAACTTAAACTATAGGGCATTTTCATCTTTTACTTCTTTTTCTTTTTTTCTTCTTCTTCTCTCTTCCCTCCGCCAGCAATGGTGGAGGGAAGAGAGAAGAAGAAAAAATGAAAAAAAAAGTAAAATAGAAAAATAAGATGAAAATGTCTTTAGTGGGGTAAATGTCGCGATTAATAAAGTTTAAAGTTTCATGTCACAACAAAAAAAATTAGGGTAAATTTGTCACTTTGGGCAAAGTTTTGGGTTTTTAGTGAAATTTTCCCTAAATTTTTTGGGCATGTTTGTTTTATTTTGGGTAAAAGTCACAAAAAATTCTAAATATGTCAATTATGATATGTTTACCCTATATTTTTTTTTGTGACATCAAAAATACATTTCTCCCAAACTTATACAGTGTAACACATTTATTCAAACTTATTCCTGCAACAAACCATAAATCATTTACTCTATACTACTCCTTGATGCAAATAATGGAAAAATATTGCAACCCCCTCTCGGCCTCATGATTCTTACAATTTTTAACTTTTTCACTTTATACTATTGCTTCCTTCACCCCTGAAATTACAAATCTAGGCAGATTTATTGTTGAACACATCCTAGGAAAAAGAAGCATTATGTTCCCTTTTCACCTTTTAAACAGCCTAATACCGTGAAAACCTTTAATTTTGATTTTTGTCCTAATTTTACCTCTTGTCTCATTAAAATTTTTTTAATTTAGATCATGTATCAATTATACCCTAATCCTTTTTTTGTCCCATAAAAAATCCCAAATAGGTCAAGTCCCAGTTTTACCATAAACTTTTTCGGTCTCATAAAAAATCCTCAACTTTAGGTCTAATACAAATTCTACCATAAACTTTTTTTATCTCATAAAAATACCCTAGCTTTAGGTCTAATTTCAGTTTCATTCTAATTTTTTTCTCTCGTAAAAGATTACCAACTTTTACTCGAGTCGTAAACCTGCGCTACATTAACCTTTAGTCAAAATCGCCCTCATAGATTTTGCATTCGATCTTCAATCACTCATCCTTGGGAATGTTTCATCTATTGCAGTTAAAGAGCTCGTGTTTGAGATGCTTGAACAACTCGTGTTTTGGAGTTTTCCATCTCTTGACTATCAATGAAAAATTTTGGACAAAGGATTAATGGGGGTGGAGTTGTGATTCATGTAAAAGTTTGTGGATTTTTATAAGACCGTACAAAGTTTGGGGTAAAATTGAGACAAGACCAAAAGTTGAGGGTTTTTCGTAGAACAAAATAGAGTGTACGCTAAAATTGGAACTAGACTTAATGTTAGAGACTTTTTTTTAGATATAAGGTAAAATTGGGACAAAAGTTAAAGTTAGAGGTTATTTAGAGTATTAGGCCCCTTTAAAATAGATTATTTTTGTTGGGTGTGTTTGTATTCATTTGTGCAAAATGGAAAGGTATTTTTTCTTTTGGCTTCTCCGCTAAAATTTGAGAAAATTATGAAAAAAATTGTATGTTGACTTGTGTATCCACGCTTGAGCATTTTGAAAGTTTCGGGAGTTTATAATTCGAATAAAAAGGGTCAAATTATGCGATCCACAGAATTTAAATTAAGTAAAAAGCAAAAAATAAAAGAACACGAACGGGACTTTATCTTTAAGCATTTAGGATTCAATATTAATTGCCATTTATTTTTCTAAAACCCATACACATAATAGTTAAACTGCATGAAATTGTTCATGAGATTGAGCTTCTTACCCTTCAGCAAAAAGTTTCATTAAACGTAAACTAATCTCCGTGCATGCACTGTGGGCGTGCCAGACTTTTGAATTAGTGTTGATTACGCGTTTCAGCAACGGCTGCATTTTCCCTTCTAGCGATTTAACAGGGCACCAAAGAGAAAATTTCATAGAAAAAAATGATTTAAAAAATATTTTCTTAAAAATGATCATTTGTATTGCTTAAAATAATTAACTAATTATGTTCTCATCATAAACAGGGAAAAAGCCATAAAAAAATACCTCAATATGTCAACCGTGACACATTTATTATGATTTTTTTTTCTTTGCAACATAACAAACTCTAAACCATGCCCACCGTAACACAAACCCTAAACTTTTTATTGTGACATAAAAACCAAAAACTTATACCCATGCGACACACTTACGCTCCGTCGAGGTTCCATTAAATAATTTTTTTATTAAAACTAGGTTGTTTTTATTATACTTGAGTGACACGTGCATTATATCAACACTGTTTGCTTTTCTAGTGTCTATGTAGGCATATTTTTAAGAGATAAGTACATCACAAGTCTTATAACTTGTGGTGAAAGTCTAATTGAGTTTACAAACTTTCAAAAAGTACAATTTTATTGTAAAATTTGTCAAATTGGTTTAATCAAATTATTCAGTTAACTCCGTCCAACTTGACTTGCAGAAAATACTAATGTGACTTTTTTATTAATTTCTTTATTTGATATGGCAATGACGCCAAGGAAAAGAGAGAAAATAATAAATAAATAAAAAGTTACGTTAACATTTTTTGTTAGCTAAGTTAGATAGAGTCAACAAAATAACTTGATTGCACAAATTTGACAAGCTTTATGATTTATTGTAATTTTTTGAAATTTTTAGACTCAATTGCACTCTTATAACAAGTTTTATGACTTCTAATACACTTATCCTTATTTTTAACGGTTTTCATTGACAAAACTTTGACGGATGGTAAACATAATATACGTGTTCAAGTTTTGGATTTTTCGTGACACGGTAAAAGGTTTGAGTTAAATGCGTCATAATTGATATAATCAATGGTTTTTTTTTTTGTGTTTTTTGCCCTTAATAAATATCAATTTACATAAACATTTTTTGTGAATAATAAAAAAATTCATTTATTTATTTTTATTTTTTTGATGACTTAACCGTCGTATAGCGAGCGTAGACGACGACGTAAACCTAGGGAGCACTAGCGCGGGGACCCACCTCCCACAGCACCCTACTTAAGTCGCGCAATGGGGGCAAGAAGTTTCGAACCTCTACCCTCCCAGATGAGGGGTCAAAGCGCGAACCAACTCGTCCACCGCGGGGTGGTTCATTCATTTATTTTTATAAGTGATATAAGCGATTATTTTTATGAAAATATTTTTTAACTTTTTCAGCTTTGCGAAACAAAAGGAGTCTTACATCTTCTATTTTTAACTCGACCTTTAGTTGTATGAGAATCATAGTTTGCACCATAAACTTACAAAAGCCACCATTACTCCTAACCTACTTCGCGAAGATAGACTATGGTTTTAATGTGAGGAGGTATAGTAGTTTGGGGACAGACACTAAAATTGAAAGTTGCCTTTTTATATAACATAGACAAATTAGCTTGGTATAGCCCTGTCTCGACTTTAGTTGCGTTGCGCTATAGTGCGAGTTTCTTGTTTGATAATATATGCACCTAAAGTTGCACTATCTTAAACTGGACAAGACAGCTTCCTAAATCTAATTTAGAGAAGCGTTACAATCTCACTTCTCCACTCTTTCCATAGCTCTTTCTCTTAAATCATCAACGAAGTAAATATGCTCACGTTAGTCGCTAAACTTCAATTATCAGCCCGAAGCGGAATCCAAGACAACGATCGGTGTAAATCCACAAGCAAAAGAGCAGGTTTCCACTCCAAACAATTGTCGTTTTTCTTGAATATATCTTTTCTCGAAAATATTATTCGAGGGTATATTAAATTTTCAGTAAAATAAACGAAATTTTATGAATAAATAAAATTCATTTGACCTGCTTTAATTGTTTTCTCTAATTTAAGAGGAAATTGCAAGAAGTTCGGTGAAAAGAATTCAAGTTTTTCAAATAAAATGAAAAGTGGGAAAGTAATTTTGTCGCCCTGTATTTGGGCATTTTAGAGGGTGTTTGTTTGTGTTTCTTTTTTCTGTTTATGAATACAAATCTTGTTTTTTTGTTCCCGGGAACAAAAAAAAAGAACAAAATCGCGTTTGTTTGCGTTTTTGTTCCAAATCTATTTTTTGTTCCCTAACAAATTTGGAGCAAAAACAAGAAACAAGAAACCGGCCAAAAGGAAGAAAAAAAGAAAAAAGAAAAAGAAAGAAAAATAGGAAAAATACAATAAAAATATTAAAAAATTAAAAGAAACAAAAAAAGAACACAAATTTACCAAACGTGTTTTGTTCTTTTTTCTATTTTAGGAACAAGTTTACCAAACGCATTCTTCTCGTTAAAAATTATTCCCCGAAGAAATAGTTTTTCTATTTATGTTCCCTGGAACAATTTTTCAATAAAAACGTTACCAAACGCACCCTTATTTTCCACACCCCTATTTTCTATGATGTACGAAAGAGTTTTCGCATACTTAATAAGGAAAAAAAGGTCGAGTGATTGAAGCCTGTCTATAGAGATCTATGACAGACTATCTGTTTGTGGTGCCAACCTTCATAGCTACACCATCCCTTTTGAAAATGAAATCACCGGACCATTCGTATGTTGTTCAAAAACATTCTCGAAAGATTCATTATCACGGCATTTTTCTATATATAAAGGGAAGTGCGAATAAAAATGTCTTTTTTTAAGATTTTATGTTTGGGACATTAGAAACAAATAACCAGGTCAGTTCAAATTGGGAATTTCATTGGACCGACCTTACTCGATTGGTTACAAGATTGTTCACACGGTAGCTGGATAGGATTCTGGATTAAAAATTTGGGAACAGACCTTGATCGATTTGTTTTCGGATTTTTTTAGGTAAAACCTGATTTTTTTGGACTTGAGAAGTCCATGAAACCCATCAATGCCAAAAACGCAATCCCGCAAGTTGTTCACGTGGTATGTTTTACTATAATGATGTTATGTTGTTTAAAGTTTGTGTGTAACTTAAAAGAAAAAAAATTGAAAGCAAACCAATTCCCAAGTCAATCCTAGAGTGGGTGACTTCGGTTTTTTATTCTAAAAATCAATAACCTTTTATAATAAGGTAAATTTCATATTCTTGATCAATGCACGAGGCACGAGAATGTGACACACATGACTTCATCGTGATGTGTGACTTAGGTTTTTTATTCTAAAAATCAATAACCTTTTATAATAAGGTAAATTTCATATTCTTGATCAATGCACGAGGCACGAGAGCGTGACACACATGACTTCATCGTGATGTGTGAGCTAAGTCCCCTTGAGCAGGGTACTATCCATGTGTCCTGTGTTCATATATTTCTCTAATAAAAAGAGTATCCGCAATTTCTAACTTTACTAATTTCATTGCTATGCAATTGCACTTGAGTGATTTCATTTCCAAACAACGAGTAAATCTCTACCTGCGATATCGTCCGAGACATGTTGCCCTTATTAGATTTGGATCTCAATCACTATGCTGATCTTTTGTCCGTTAAAAAAAATCCTTTATGCATCTGTTCATGGCAAGCTAGCAAAATGCAAATTGAGTTTTGCTGCGTTGCGATATGGTCTGATGTATTCGAGTTTTCTTTGTGCATTTTCCGTAGCACGTGTAGGTGTCGTGGCCAGCGTTATCAATCATGTGGGAGGAAAAATAAATGTTATTCACTAGTTGCAAGACCAGCGTAACGTAACCGGGCATTATTCGTCTACCGTGAATCATAACTAATATTTACATTTGACTTTAGAAACTCTTGCCGATCATCGGTACTTTTTTTTTTTTTGACATGTCGGGACCCCAATTGTAGGTGTGATCAAGTCGATTTGATTTAACACTTGAGCTTAACTATTGACTAGACTCGACTTGACTCGAATATTTAGGGTCTGTTTGGTAATGTTTCTATTCCGAAGAACAATTTCTTTTCAAAAATAGTTTTTTTTTTAATTTCTATTCCCGGGAATAATTTATCAATAAAAGAACGCGTTTGGTAGCTATATAAAATTTATATTCTTTAAATGAAAAAAATAATAGAAATGTGTTTGGTATGATTCACAATGTATAATTTCTTTTTAAATTTTTTCTTATTCTTCTTTATTACCGCCACTGCTGATCGTCACCGCTCGTCGCCGACCGCCACCGTCACCGATTGTCGCGTAGGTGGCGGCAGGCGGTGATAGCAGTTGGCCAGTGGTCAATCGGTGGGCAAGCAGCGAGAGGCGATCGACTGATGAGTGGTGGGTGGCGGTGGGCGACGGCGGTCGGCCGGTGACGGTGGCATGCTAGCAACGGTGGCCAGACAGCAGGGGCAATGGCGAAGGGAAGAGGCAGCAAGGAAGAAGAAAAGAAAAAATAACTTATTTCTATAAATTATTCCCGAGAACAATAAGTTACTTTTTTTATTTCTTATTTTTGTTTCAAATCTATTTCCCAGCCACTTTTCTATTCCGAGGAATAGAAAGATCAATTAACGTTATCAAACGGATTTCTATTATTTTTTTGTTCTCGGGATGATGACACAAATGATCAATGAATTTTGATCTAATGTACAACGTGCTCTCTGAACTTTAAACTTATTCAATATAGTCCCCGAATTTTAACCAAATATACAATGTAATGCTTGAAACATTTAATTTTTTCAATGTGATTAACATACTTTTGATACGTGTTAAATCTAGTTCATGAACTGTACAAAAATATTCAATATTGTTTTCATTAATTAAAGTTCACAAGCAACATCGAAAATTTTTCACACAGTCTAAGCATTAAATTAAACATGTACAAAAAATTACATAAATCACATCGAACAAATTTAAAATTCAATCACGACATTACATATAGAACAAAAATTTAGAAACCATTTATATGTCCCTCTAATAATCTGACCACGTCAAGAATCCTCGTCATCTGCACCTCACACCACCCCCGCCTCCTGTCATCGCTCTCTTATCATTATCTCGAAACGAACAGGATCAAATTCGATAATCACAAGTAAAAAAGCTTAAAACGCCAACCGAGCCGCACGTGCACAGCACAGCCTAATCCGCAATCCTAGCTCGACCTGCGCTCGGTCGGGCGGAGCACGTGCAGTCCGGCTCGGATAGATCGATCCCTCCCCCCTAGCAACGCCGAACCCCGCCCGCACCTAACCCGCGTCAACGTCTCGAAGCATTAATAATGCGGCCACGTCGGGAGATTTCCGGTCCGATCCGTCAACGTCGCCGTCAATTTAGACGGAAACCGTCCGACACCCCTCCCCCGCAGCTTCACGCTTCCCGAGGAAAACGCCATCCGGCGGTGCCCAAATGGAGAAAGGAGATCCATCCTTCCCGTATATGCAAGAGCGCCATCGCTGTTACCAAACTAGCGGATTCGTCTCGGCATTCGGCGTGTGTCTCGTCTCCGTCGTTTTCCACGTTCCCAGACGTCGACAATTTCGTTCCCACTTCTCCTTCTTCTCCTTCTGCTTCTCCGTCCTCGTTATAAATTGAATCTCTCTCGTCTCTCTCTCTCTCTCTTTCTCTTTCTCTCTCTTCTTCTTGTCGCTGTGTATGTGATGCGCGCGGGCGCTGGTGCGGGGAGGTGATCTCGTCGGAGGCATGGGCGTGGATCTGGAGTCGCTGGCGGAGGCGACGTCGGGGGCGGTGGGGTCGCTGCTCAGCACCACCATCCTGTACCCGCTCGACACCTGCAAGACCAAGTACCAGGTCGAGGTCCAAGCCCACGGTCAACAGAGATACAGGTCGGTCGGTCGTTCCTTCGAGATCTTAGTTGTTTTCGCCGCTCCGTATCGTTTCGCGTCGTTCGGCGGGATCGCGATCCCGTCGGTCCACGCGGCGAATTCTGTTCTCCCGATTTCGGTGCTCTTCGCTCATGGCCCCCCGATCGTCCCGAAACCAGCTCCTGTCCTGCTTGTGTAGGTTGATCGTGGTTTTTTTTTTTTAATAATTATTTTTTATTTTTCCCGACGGATTTAGATCGTAGCATTAGCTGCTAGCGGATTGAAGAGAGTGATCCCTCGGTTTCGTGCATAGGGTTCGATGACTGCGAAATTAGCTCTTGCTTCTTTTTCTTTGGCTCTCTGGAAGGGTCGTGTTTTTGTTGGCGAGACATCGTTGTTCGCGCCTCCATTTTTTCGGAGGCTTTTGGCTTCGTAGGAGCGTGTCGACGTTGGGTTTGGGTGGCTGTCACATGCATTGACCTTTCGAATGAGGCCTCGGAAAAAGGGTCGTATACCTTAAAGATGGAATCTTTTGTGCCTGACGAGTACTTAAATTCTGTGAGGAGAAGCTACGGGTCATTGCCCATGAACATGGTCCTGAAAGAAAAGTGAAAAATTGTGCTCTTCTGCATTGGCTTCCTTTTGTGCAAGCATGTTTCGTTCATCGCATCTGTCGCTGCCAACACGGCAAATACGGATATGTTCTGCCCATGTTTTGGTTCCCTCGGATAACAGCCTATAGCTTATAACTTCCCTCTGCCATCTCTTCTTACATGTATCTCTTTTTGCCGTTGTAAATTTCAAGATTGATATACTCTCAAACAGAGCAATAGGTCTTATGAAGTATAAACTACTTGTAGTTTGTATTCTTTCTGAGAGGGTGATTTTTTGGATTATTTGGCGATAGTTTGCGTTCACTGGTGGTTCAGGAATCTGAATATTTCTCCTCGTCATCTCTTTTCTGCTGAGAAAAAATCTGAAGTATTTGTGCTCACAGCTTATATGGTTTTTTTAATTTTTATCTGGAGTCTTTTGGCTTCAAAGCTGTTTTTATATTATGATTCTGGCAACTCTTTCTGAAGTGCTAACATGGCATTAAATGTACATTTCAAGAGGTATAAAACAATATTCAAACATTGTTCCTCAGAGCTTCGCAGATATTATGAGACCATCTCTATTTGCTGTCTTTGTTGCAGTCTTTGTTCCGGTGGCAATTCACAGTCTTTTTTGTTTCTGGTGCAAATCTCTGATTGAATTCAGCAGATCAGAGTGCCTATGTCATCTCTCTTGCAAGCTGCTCTGAGGATATTTGTGGTAATTAATCCATTTGGTTTTTCTTTGTCTGCACAGGCATCTGTCAGATGTTCTCTGGGAGGCAATATCCAATGGCCAGGTGCTCTCACTATACCAGGGCTTAGGGACCAAAAGCCTGCAATCTTTCATTGCTCAGTTTGTTTACTTCTATGGATACAGCAACTTTAAAAGATTATACCTAAAAAGGACTGGTTATAAGTCAGTTGGAACATCAGCTAATTTGGTTCTGGCTGCTGCAGCTGGTGCTTGCACTGCTGTTATTACTCAGGTGAATCCTCTCTCAAAAGTTTTGCTTTGTTAGTTTTCTCCTTTCACTTATATGAACATACAGATGTAAACTGATCCTAGCTTAAGAACTCAGTACCTTGGAGCATTATAAGTGCCATTTGAATGTGCTACGTCTGTATGAGATCTAGAAAATATAGAATCATTATTAATATGCAAATTAATATTTGTTTGTGATCTTGAGAGAATTTGGTATATTGTTGTGTAGCCCCTGGATACAGCCTCTGCCAGGATGCAAACTAGTGCCTTTGGGAAATCCAAGGGCCTTTGGCAGACCCTTACTGAGGGTGATTGGACTCATGCGTTTGATGGTCTTGGGATCTCCCTTTTGCTGACTTCTAACCCTGCGATTCAGGTATTTGCTTTTCGAGTGGTGTAAGCATTGTGATGATTCTTGTTGTTAAGTCCCTGTTTGAGAATTTTCATTAGACTGACCTTTTTTTTTTCCCCTTCAGTACACAGTCTTTGATCAGCTCAAGCTAAGACTCTTGAAAGGAAAACAGAATAAAACAGACAAGGGTTCTTCACCCGAATCGCTTTCTGCATTCACAGCTTTTGCCTTGGGTGCACTTTCGAAGAGCATCGCCACTATTTTGACTTATCCCGCAATAAGGTGCATCTTTCTTTCCAGTAAATTTACCTATTCCGCGTGCTTTTGTTGCAGAACTAAGAGCTAATTAGCATTTTGTTGCATGAAGGTGTAAGGTCATGATTCAAGCTGTCGATTCTAGTGAAAACGGAACAGAAACAGCTCAGAAGAAACCTCGCAAAACAATTCCTGGAATCATGCTCGCCATATGGAATAGAGAAGGTTTTCTGGGTTTTTTCAAGGGATTGCGAGCTCAAATTTTGAAGACCGTGTTGAGCTCTGCTTTGCTTTTAATGATTAAGGAAAAGATTAGTGCAACCACATGGGTTCTTATGCTTGCATTAAGGAGATCTCTGCTGCTCACGAGGGGCAGACTAAAAAGTGCTTGAGAGGGAATGGAATAACTTGGAATACTGGTGGACCTATGTAAAATAATGTTGTAGGCAGGGAACCTATAAAGCCTTATTCAGAACTGCATTTGCAGAGACTGTCGCAGGTGATGATGGAATCATCTTCTTGTGGAGTAGCCAGAGTCGGGACTCCATATATAGGGGAAGAACACAAGCAGACTGCGGGAACACAAGCAGACTGCGGGAACATCTGAAGAACTCTGAAATCACGAAGAATAAGAATATGCTGATCATGATCTTGCCACTAATAAAGCATATGCCTTGCCAAACGTTGGCATCGTGATGGTGAACTTGTGACTTGTGAGGTTATCATTATTTTTTAATGTGGTTTTGGTCCCTTGAAAGGACAAATTAGTTGGCCTTGTAGAAGTTGTTTAGATACTTGTGTTCATAATAGTTTCTGTCTATGTTGGATTTTGAATTTCCTCAGCGAAGGCAGTTTAGGAGATATTCGTCTTGACTTATGGCGTTGAAAGCAGGTTAGCTATGTACTCGAAAGGAAGTTTCTGAGTGGTCCACCTGGATGATCCGTGATGCGATAGGCTTCTGGTGAATCTAGCAACTCGCTGATGAATGTTGGATTCAAACTTAGAGTGAATATGATGTTACAATAAAGCGACTTCATTTTGTGAACTGCACCTAGCATTTACGGCATGCTAATTGTTTGAATGGTTATATTCGATCGACATTTTTGCTTTCGAGTTGGGAGAGTCGGAACGGAGTAATCGGGAGAACACGTTGCACGCAGCTAATCTGGGATGTTTGTATGTTCAAGTAAAACGACGGGATACGAAGATAAATTAGGTCAGCTGCAACTCGATTACGCGGTGAGGCAACCTCGGATTTTCTTACTTAACCGTGTTAGCTACTCTGTCTTTTGTAGGAGTCCTCCTGCTTTGGCCTCTAAGAGCCTAAAGTAGCCGATAAATACCTGAGCAACTCCCTTGCGGGTGATGATAATACCAACATCCTGGATAAAAGTGGACGAAACATGTGGAGCTTATCCGCGTTTCGAGTGGTTTAAGGATCCTGTTCTTGCTTTGATGGTGTTAGATGAGTTCAGGCAACACTTCTGTTGTGGAGTAGGCAAGCTCCAAACCTATCTCATTGTTTGGGATTTGGGATCACAGTTGGGAATTGTTTGACACGAGTTTTGAAACTTTGTCAAAATCTGAATTATGTTAAAAATTAAGTAGTAATTATCACATGTCATGTCATCAATCGATATGATGTGTGGCGTTCAATTATAACATGTCGTATATGGCAATCACTTGCTCCTTGCCTCTCTAGACATTTACTTTGAACCTGGCTCCTATGGTAATGATGAAGCCTATATACTGCCAGCTGGATATCACTCGTCATGGAAGTTGATGACAACGTGTTAGAGATAAGGCTATGTTTGATCGTCCGGATTTCTAATTGGGATAGGACCGAATGGGATAGGACTTGATAGGATAGGATATGAAATCCTTGGATTTTTTATATCTCGTCCATTGTTTAGTGAATCGTAGTATTAAAGTCAGATATGTTCACATCATATCATGTACATTTTTTTTTTTATATATATAAACGGCATATCATTATAAATAAATCTAAATGTTTATAAACGGAGATGATGATAATCTCTCGTAATACTATTCCTTAATTTATTTTTCCTATTTTTTATATTATTTTTATTATTATTTCTTTTTTCCCCTTTCATCATTCTTTAATAAAATTTTATCAAATAGTAAATTGTACTAACATATCTAAAATACAAAAATACTTAAAATATATAATATATATAAATATTTAATTTATAAATTGAATTTTTATTATAAGATAAAATTAAAGATGAATATATAAATTAAAATAAGATTAATTTAAAAATATTTTTTTTTTTTTTATTTTTTATTTCTTAAATTAGAATTCAAATATTATTTATATTGAAATATAATTTCAATTTTGTTAATTGAATAAGTTTCTTATTCAAGAAAAATAACTTTCTTATTGTGGACATAAAAATCCTATCCATCTTTATCCCACCTCCCCCATGGATAATTTTATCCCGTCTATATCCCCTTATATCCGACTTTATCTTTGTCCCCGAAATGAAGATTAAACTTAGGATAGGATAAATCATATCCTATCCCAAATTTTATCTCGACTGCCAAACGCAGCCTAAGTGTTTCTAGGTTCCATTTGGAACCTAAAACCTACCTGTCGGAATAGGTTCCTAATTTTTGAATGTAGAACCTATTTTGTAAACTCAAGAACCTAAAACATACCTTGGAAAGGTCGGTTCCATGATCTACCCACATTACACTTATACTCTTAATTGAACGATTGCAGTGAATGCATTTATTATAATTTACTGATCACAACTAATATTTAGATACACAAAAATTATGAAATATTAGTAAAGTAAAAATATCAGTTATTGATATCATCGGTAATGAAAATAGTGAACCATTATCTTTAGTGACCATCATGTGCTACAATCCACTAGTCTCAATTATGGATATTGTCTAAAATGGAAATTCAAACTAGTAGTTTCCAATTAAACATTCATCATTGGGTGCCATAGAATGTCGTGTAACCGAACAAAAACATAAGATAAGATAAACACATAAACTGAACTTACCCATTGGAATAGATTTGTCAATTTTTGGAGTTAGACCTACCCTACATATTCTAGAACCTGGAATGGATCGGTTTCCACCGATTCGATTATCAGATTCTCGGTTCTATCTCAAAATCATGCACATCCTTACTGGCCCGCAAACGCAAGCAAACTCGAAGTTAGAACAACACCCGCCAAAGTAAGACTGGGTGGGGCCCATTTCCGATCTGCTTTCGGGTTCTGGTAATGGGCCCAGCCCAACGCCGACCCACCGCTGTCTCCTGCAACAGACAAACAGAAAGTGGAGCGAAACACGCAAATAAAAAAAACAATATCGACGGCAAAAAGGAATAAAAAAAAAAAGAAAACAAATTCCGGATACGCCATTCCTGCGAGGCGAGAGATCTCCGCGAAGAAGACGATCAAAGTCGCGAAGCGGCAGAAGAGGAAGAAGAAGAAGAAGAAGAAGCAGAAGGAGGAGGCGGCGGCAAGATGATGTCCGGCAAGTACACAAGCATCGACAACCAGAAGGTGTCGGGATCTGTTCCGGTGAGTCGCTCCTCGACCGCAATCGCGCTTCGTCGCTTCTCGATTTCTGGTGCTGCGTGCGTGGGTGGATTATCCACCGGTCGTATTCCGTCGGATCTTAGCTGATCTCGCTCGATCTTTTCGCAGGCCGTCCCAGATCCAGGGCACGTAGCTGTCAGATTCGCAGGTACCGGTGGTGTGGGAATTGTGGAAGTCTCGGTTATTGTTTTTTTTTTTTTTTTTTTTTTTTTTTTTTTGCGATTAGGAAATGTGAAATGTGCTGCAATTTGAGGAATTTGTTCGAGTTTTGCCTTCTGTTCTGTGCTTTGATTGCGGAAAACGAGGTTCGAGTGTGGATTTGTCTTGGCTGAGGCTGTCTACGCTTTTGAGCTTGGCATGCGTGAGCTGCTATGTCGTGAATCGGGCATTGATTAGGAAGAGGAATAGTGGGTAATTCGGGTTCGTTATCAGTAAGATTTACCTTTTATCAGTAGTGTTCTTGCTATTTATGAGATTTAGATCGTCTTTTATGGGCGTAGAAAACGTCGGGAAAAGCCCGGCGTTGGTGGTAGCTCTTGCAGGAGGAAATTCCTGTTGTTTAAGTCAATGATTTGATGCATAGGTTCGATTAGAGGATCAGTTCAGCTTGTCCAGTTCTGGATTTGAAAGCCACTCAGCCTTTGTTGAGATTTTATCTCATGGCAATTGATGTCTCTAATGCTTGTCATCGATGTCATTTTCATTTATTTATTCAGAACTCAATAGAAATGATCTTTTTCTCAGATTCAAATCTCCAGACTTTCCCTCCATCCGATGCAAAAGGGAAGATATCTGGTGGCTCTGGTCCTCCTCGAGATGCTGATGGTATGCAAGACATTATCGTACTTTATGTTGTGTGTTTTTGGGACTTAGGATATTATGTCGCTTTGCTACTGCCCTCTTGACTTCCATCCTTGTGAAAGGCATAATGAGGCAAATTTAATGTTAGATTCCATCTGCCTAGTGTTTGTTCATATGTAAATAAATTCTGTTTAATGAGGCACAATCTTGTTGATTGATGAAGCATTTGAAGAGAAAAGGCAGTGCATGCTTGGAAATTTATATCTCAGCTTCTGCTGCTGCAATTACATTATTTCTCGCTTTTGCTGTTTTCATATTTAACTGGACCAAAAATTACTGAAGATCCTATTGTCAGGTTTAAATGTTAAAGCGGATTGAAATTCTGTTGCAAATTACGTGTATTGCTATTTATGTACATTTTCTTGATTATGATGCAGATACATTTTCAAAATCTACAGTCGGATCAGATGACTCTCAGCCAAGTGGTTGGTTTAGTTGGTTCTCAGTTGCCTCCTATAAACCGTATTTTGATGTTGACACATCAGATGTGCTAGAGAGGATTAAAGATTCACTATTCCCATTTAGAGGAAGCTTTAATGAGAAAACCTCCAGCAACCCGGATCTGTAAGTTGTCCTGAGCTTTTGGCACCTGTGATATTTGAGTAGTACTACTTTCGTGGATTTGTTAAATAGTGGTGTGACTTTATTTCTGAAATGTGCGACTGTGGAATGACAATATTCTTCGACACAACTAGGGGAATCACATTGGTAAATTCTCGCTCTTGTATCATATGATTTTTTTAAAAGGTGCTAGATTTCATGGAAATTCATGGTGGATTTTGGCATCGGCAATGCTTTAAGCATTTAGCTTTGATACGCATGATTTAACTCTGATAGGGAATGTGTGTCATGTGAGTAAATGGTGGAGATTTTGCTGTGGGGGTTTACTGCCATAGTGCAATTCGTGTGAAATATCCCTAAAATAAAATCCACTCAGCTTATTTGAAACTGAAACGCGCATGATGAGCTTTACACTTCATTGCCATCGCATGTGAGTGCCTTCATCTTGATGTAAAATTAAAGCAGCTTCAGACTAGTTGACTGAGACATCAGCACTTCTTATGTTCCTTGAAAGCTTCTTAAGGTGCATTTTTCTTTACCTTTTAGCGCACTGATCTATGTCTCAGGTTTTATTTGATCTGCACTTCCAGCCATGGATAGATAGACCCTAAGCAGAAAATTTTGTTTAATATTGTCCTTTTGTTTTCAATCTTTTTTTAGATAATTATATTTGAATGTGCAGGTATGGACCATTCTGGATATGCACCACCCTCATTTTTGTTGCAGCTTCAATTGGGACTTTTGTCACATATGTAGCTCACAAGCTGAAGAAAGAACAATGGAATTATGACATAAATCTTGTGACATGGTCTGCTGGATTATTTTATGGCTATGTTACTATTGTACCTCTTGGATTATTCATCATCTTGAAATACTTCTCAGCACCGTCCGGCCTTGTTCAGCTGCTTTGCCTTTATGGTTACTCCCTTTTTGTCTTCATTCCAGCATTGGTAAGTTTCTTCGTCTTATTTGAGAGAGAGTGTGGGTGGTCTTATATACTTGAAATAAACAACAAAAAATTGTTGGGCTCATATATGGAAAATACAAGAATATTATGGGTGATTCATTCTTCTCACATAAACACAAGTCCAATTAAGACATTTCACGCTGGTTATACTTTGAGGATCTAGCACCTGCTTTTACATTAATATTTTTCTGAGATTAATACGGCAGCAACCATGAGCTCTTGTTCTTTGTTAGGTGTCAATCCCACCCAATCATTTCGTTGACCTTCTTAATTGATTCAAAGAAAAGGATTTCAGTGTGCAGGAGTAGGGAGAAGTCACTTGTAGAGACAGTTTTGATATCAATTCGTCTTTCGATTCAACTGTCATGTCTGCATAGCTATCAAAAATGCATTTTCCAGTGACGGTAATGTCAACTGCCATGTTTTGTTATTCATAACTAGAAGTGAATTTAATTATGCCGTAAATTCAAAGTTTGGATGAGGGTCGGGCCCTTTATCTATGATGTACTATAGCTTCTTCCCAAATTTTTTTAGAATCTGAATTGTGTCTAAATTCTGGATTCAGTGTCTCTCCATTGTGCCGCTGGATATATTCAGATGGGTGGTGGCTGGTGTGGCTGGTTTCATGTCTGCGACGTTTGTGGCTCTTAACCTCCGAGCCCACATTAAGTCTGCAGGGGAGAGGTGGTTTTTGATAGTGGCCGCAATCTTCCTGTTGCAGCTGGCTCTTGCCGTTGTCCTGAAGATTTATCTGTTCACTGTCTCGGTATAGCATGAATCTACAGGGAACCTTGAAGAAATCGTAGATCATAGGGATGCATCTCTGTCCATGGGACATTACATCTGTCAGCTAGCGGATTTATACACCATGAATGAAAGCTACTGTATTTGTTCATTTGTGACGGTACTATATTCATTGTTAATGCATCATAAGGTTGTGAGCCTCTTTCTGTAACCATTGTCCAATTGAGAGGTGATCTAGATGATGTGTGGGGGATCTGGGGTTAATAGGGGTTCAAATCAATGAGTTTTTTGCAACATTTGTATTGACTCGATTTTGGTAATATAAGACGAGATTCAATAGTTCTTGACCTCTAGAGAGTTGTCATGTTTAATTGTTAGATTCACTTTTTGGGAATTTTTCTGTTAACTCTTGTAATTTTTCGGCTCTTACGGGAGTTTCTGAAGATTGAGTAGGTTCTTTCCCTTTACTCGATCGTGTGATCTACGTTCCACGGCATCTAAAAGAAGCCCCACTTTGTTTTTGCGCGCTAATGGTGGTGGGTGAAGGGGGAAAATTTTCACTCGTCCTACCGATGACTTGGGGTGTGAATGATAAATATTTTGATCAGAAATTATTTTTAAAAAGAGAAATAATTTTTTCTATTTCTATTTTTAGATAAGTTTCTGAACAAAAATTTGTATTTGAGAATGACGCAAAATGTGTTCCCAAAAGAGAATCAACAAAATTTCTCCTTCTCAAGAGGTGGTGGCGGACGGGGGTGGGTGACCGATCGATAGAGAGGACTAAAGAATGAGAAAAGTTTTTATGTTTTATCTATATTTCGAAATAGAGAAATAAAATATTTTTACTTTTCATTTTTATTTTAAACATATTTCTGTATTAAAAGTTTGTTTTAAAAATAGAAAAATAAAATTACGTTATCAAATGGATTTTTGTTTTAGAAATAAATTTAGAATACAAAAATTATTCTGGAGCAAAATTAGAATGATTGTCTTGCGTCTGTTTGATATATGTTCCAAGCAAATAGTATGACAAATTGTCGGCGAGATTGATCTGGCAATATCCTGTGTGCTTTATACATTGAGATCTTGAGATGATTTCTTCTCCAAGTCGTGCCATCTTGTTATGGGAATTAGCGTCCGAAAGGTCATGTTTGTGAGACTGTTTCTATTACTCTAATGATTGCGTTTATTGACGATGCCGTCCACTGGATAATCATAGCACGCTGAATTCGAAAGTCATTTCATCATTTGCACGCTCTTCAAACAAGACTTTAGATCTCAGGTCTATTCTTTCCTTTTCCCCCCTTTCTTAAATTTCCTTATTCTAGGAAGCGGGTTTGGTTTAGCTAACACCCTTTTTTTCAATCCATCGGGTTACTGCAAACTGAAAAGCTACCCAACTTTTATGGTGGTTAGATGGGGAGAGAGAGAGAGAGACAAAACATCTTGGTTGGAAAGGAGATAAGCAGCGGAGGAACTACCAAATGTTGCGCATAAACCCAGCGAAGACATTACATGTCATATAGAAGATGCCTCTGATGAAGCATTTTACTTGCTCCTTTCTTTGCGATTAGAACACTTTGGTCTGAGAACCAAAGGGAGGGCGGCGCCAAACAACCACCAAACACTCTCTTTTTTTACTCTTCACAGTCAAGAGTTGATGATAAATTATTGGAGAGAAAAGGACATGTTAGCCCAAAGGGAGGGCGGCACTCACTGGACTTCAGCATGTTAGACTTTTAGCCGGAGGAGGGATTGGAGAGAATGGGAAGTGTCAAGATTATGACCTGAAATTGAGGTCCCTTCTATGACCAATTTGTTTAGGTATTGTTTGGTTTAGCTTTTGGATGATGAGATTGACCGCTTTTTGGCTGGACCTGTTTGGTATTCAATGATTCTCTAGACACCGGAGACACGTTTGTTTGATCATGGAACATGACCAGACATTATGAGTGAATTGAGGGGAAAAAGCAAGCGCTGGTGAATTGAATTGTCAACTAATGAAGCAGCAATGGATGTCATTATTCTATTAAGGAAATTTCATTCCACCAGACAATGCTACAGGAGTTGTTGACAATTCTTGCTTGTCCTCCCTTAGAAAACTTCTTGCTTTCACAACTAATATAAGACCCTAAGCCTTTGTAATCAAACGTTTGTCATCACCCTGACACTCTTCTCATTTTGCTTCTGAGGCATAAACGCACAGCGCATTCAGAATCACCATGCCTGACGATTCGAAGTTCCAAGTGTGCTGCCTGCTGTTGATTTTCTTAACCACATCGGCTTTGAGCACCGAATTTGTTTCTGGGGCTCGGCATATGAAGGAGAGCATGAGAGGCAAAGACACCGTTCAAGCAAGGAAGATGACGACAACGACAACGACAACCGCGGCTACTGCAACGACACAAGTTGGAGATGAATTTCTTGTCGAAGAGAGAAAAGTACCCTCGTCACCTGATCCTCTGCACAATTAGCAGATTGGCGTCAACGATGCCTTTTAGAGATCTCGCATAAAGCTATACCTTGCAAAGGTGGAGACAAGGTACCCACCATGTAGAAGAGCTTTTTGTTCTTTTTCTGGCCTTGCTTGAATGAATGGTTGGCCATATATTTTTCAATAAAGCAATTTAATTGCCACTTTTTCGAATTTCACGCGACAAGAAAAGTTTCTAATGTGAATACCAAATTTGTTGCAACGTATTAAGCAAGATGCGAAGATGAATGCCTTTCATGATTTTTTGAAGATCAGAGATTGGTGGGACTAGTTGATTATTGAGAACTCTCTCTCTCTCTCCCTCCTCCACAGATGCATACGTGGTATCAATGGTTCCTTGGAACCAGGGATTATAGTTGCTGAAAGGCAATGCAAAAAAATAGAATCAGCAGAAGATATTGCCATACCAGTGTGTTTCACCTATATATATATCTTAATTAACTATAGCAGGTTCAACAAATGAGTTTTGAGAGGCAGAAAATCAAATATATTTTGCAAATTTGTGCCATCAAATTGCCCAGATAAATATTCAAGCCCGTGCCGATCTACGATCATACGACCAAGCACCTTCTTTTGCTTCAAAACATGAAACCAGGGCCATCTTTTCTCGTTACTCTTGGATCGATCTAAGACAGTTGTTGACGAAAAATCCTCCAGAAAGTAGCAAATGAATCAAATTGGTCTGAGGTTGCAAGAACTTTCGGTTTACCGCGATAATCAGATTATTTTCGATCCTTATATCGTTGGCAATGCCCTCGAACCTCTTTGGCACACTTCGAAAAGGCACCTTTCGATTTAAGCCAACCTATCTTATGCTGCCACGGACCAAATGCTCAGCAGCCTATTCCCATCGACACCATGCAAGGCATCATAATCGAACACTACTCCAGAAACTACAGTTGACGTCTAAGCAAGCCCAAGAACGTCATTACATTTACATTTGAGTTTGCTGAAGCTGGTCCACACTCCCGATTCTTGAAAAAAGCAGCTTACTCCGATTCCAATCCGGAGCTAAGGCACTTACTCTTTGAATCTTGAGTTTTTAGAAGTGGTCGGATCACACTGTCTAAACAAGTTCGGCATCAGTATTCAGTATAGTTATTGCTGGTTCGGACCAAGAACTAACATGGGCTATGCAGGAACTTGAAGGCGTACACGAGCCAAACAAGGCACTACGACCAAATAAGGTAAAAAAGAATGCCACAAAATGACTCTACGTGCGTACTATAGCCAGAACAAGGCACTATAAACTACCCAGCATGAAGCATTTCGGCTTGGACATTAACCACATGATTCACTTCAATCAAAAGACTAACCAGAATCTACATCCGGCATGAAATGACTATCGAATTTAGTGATACTACTACCCAGAACTGAAGCCAGTTTATGGACGGTAACAAGAAAATTGAAAGATTTAAGCACTATTTAATTTCCAAGTTCAGCTTCCTTGGCGATCCCCAGGAACTGGGGCCACACAGATATTTCAGTCATGAATTCCAAGTAACTATGGCTCGTGAAATTCTTGTCAACATTCTCCAAAATATGAAAGCTATGCTTTAGTCTTCTTCCCTTTAGTTTCTGTTGCAGGTTTGGCCTTGAAAGGCAAGAATGTCTTCCCACCCATGTATCCTCTTAAAACTTCTGGAACCTCAACTCCATCTTCTCTCTGGTAGTTCTCAAGTATGCAGCAAATCGTCCTCTCAGTGGCAGTCAGGGTAGAATTTAGTAAGTGAACGTATTGCTTCACTTGCTCATTGCTCTGACAGATTGCAAAAGGAAAAGGAAGAAAATCAAGTATGTCAGCCGAAAGGAGGTGTTTTTTTATGCATAACAGGATGTAGTCAAAATAAAGTAGAGAAATATTGACATCACTAGCAGAACAATCACTGGCTTCCGATCAGCCAAAACCATTAACCAGAAATCGCTAGTAGATCCATCAGACTAGATTTTGCACATAAAATAACATGAATAAACTTGGACAGAGAAATTGAAAGGATATAATGGATACTCCTCAAATATCCTCCTCCTTTAAGATCATATTCAGGCAGAAAAGCACAGTTTCATCAACTATTATTCTAACCCAATGAAACCTTCCTAGCTAGTTGTCACAAATAATCATTTCCATGCATGCAAAAAATTCTCGAGTACTAGCTTAAAAAGAGTTACCTTCTTCTGACCATATCGTATTTCCAGTCTCCTTGACTGATAATCAGTACAATTCGAACAGGACACAAGTTCTCTGTAAGTCTGCGATGCAGGAAACCAGCCCTCAAGATCGTACTTCTTTGCGGCGGCATCATTCAGAGCACCAGAAACAATTGCTATGACATGATATGGGATCTTAAGCTGCAAGAACAAAGAGACATCAGAAAGTGAATCTGACATACAAGAACACAACCTATTCATGAGGACAGCACTCTTTCAATGTTAAACATAGTGCAGCAACAAATTAATTCAGGGGTTTATAAGGTGAAAAGTAATACCGCCTGGTAAAACTCCTCAGAATTTTTAATCATTTCCTCGTGCATGTCCCAAGACTCGTTGCCATTTGGAGTGGTCATGCAAAATTGCTCCACTTTCTCAAACTGATGAACTCTGAAAATTCCTAAAGTATCACGACCGTGGGAACCAGCCTCTTTGCGGAAGCAAGACGAATATCCAGCATACCTGGTCAAAATTCCAATACAAGCCGAATCAGATCAGAACGATGTCCACACATAAAAACAACTAATAATCAACATCACTACCGGACCTTATTGGTAGCTGGGATGGATGGATCCAATCATCAAGATGATAAGCACAGAGTGGCTGCTCGGCAGTAGCAATGAGATATTTGTCATCTCCCTCTCCAGTTACCTAATTGGACATCACTAATCAGTCCTGACAGATACGTTCAAGAGGCGGTACAACTTACAGTTTCATTGAAACTTCAGTAACGATAACTCCTCAAATCTTGCATAGCAGCAAAAAAGGGAAGAAATTGTGACAGTATCGTTCATCGGTTACCTTGTAGAGTTCTTCATCAAATTGTGCTAATTGAGCACATTTTGCCATGATATCTTGCTTCATGAAGAAAGGTGTTTGTAGGGGTGTGTATCCCCTTTTCTCCAAGAAATCCAGTCCAAAACAAATCAGAGCCTGATTAAGACGGACACCGTCCCCCTTCAAGTAGAACCCCCTAGCCCCAGCCACATCAGCACCTATACAAATCCAAGCATACTGAAATTAACGAATATGAGAATAACTTTGGAAAGTAGCATTAAAAAGTGGAAAATAATTAGAAAACTAGTGGAACCTCAGACCTTGTGACTTTCAAGCACAAGTATATTTTCAAATTGCAGTACAGAACCCTAAGGGTACTTCTGATACCTTTCTTCAAGTCTGCAATTTCAAGAAGATCCACAAGCTCTACATGGTTCTTTAGCTTGGGCTCCACCCTTTTGTCTCCCCATGTCCTAACAACTGCATTATTCGCCTATAAATGCTTGAAGTAAATAACCGCACTAAATTCGCACAAAGTATCGCAACATCATTTTCCAACTAAACAGGCCAATTACCTCATCATTGTTCACAGGCACAGAATCATGCACAAGGTTCCCGACTATTTCCAGCCTCGATTTTAAGGCCATCCAAGCTTCACGGACTTCAGCTTCTTTCTCGGCCGTCAGCTTCTTATTCTCATTGGTGTTCGCTATCATCTCGGACGCATCCTCGCCGGACTAAAAATGGCAAGCATGGCGCCATTACCAATCGAGTTCAACAGAGAAAACATTCCACTATCTATGTACAGGCAATGCGGATCTCACCATAACCAAACTAAGCCCAGTCTCAAAACAGTCAAAATTTGAACACACAGGGAAAACTTTTTTCCGCACTGCGAGCACGATTGCATCCATAAAAAAGACTTAAACTTTTCAGATCTATCGTAATAAACACGGGCACGGAAGCAGTCAAAATGGTCAAAGACTCAAATTTTTTTTTTTGGTTTTTACAAGATTCGTTTCTTATTCAGGTTCCGCGGCGCTAAATAAGGTCCCGAATGCCCAGGCCTCAAGGGCATAAGAGAACTCACGATTTTGAGCTGGGCCACGCGCTTGTTGATCTTGTTGAACTCCTTGCGCAGATTCTCGAGCTCGAACTGACCTGAAATCGCGAATCACCCAGAAAGCGAGATTAAAAAAGGACCCGGGCGGCGAATCACGTAGGGGGAAACGGTGATTTTTACGCTGGCGCCACTCCTTGTCGAGGTTGATGATCTCGTCGACGAGGTCGACACTGGCGAAGCGGCGGCGCTGGGACTCCCGGATGATCTCGGGGTTGTTCCCCTTCTCTTCCCGGAACAGATTGATGTCCAGCATTCTCTCTCTCTGTGTCTCTCTCTCTCTAGAGGGATGGAGGAAGACGAAGGAGGAAGACGAAGAGCAGAAAGGCTTATGCGGTGTCTAAAACCCTACGTGGAGGCTACGCTTATGGCTTGGCGCCGCCGTGATGATGCGGAGGGGGGGAGGGGGAATAAGCTTATGCTATAATCGGAGTGGGATTGGGCATGCGCGCGTCCAAACAATAGCCCAGCCTCTGGCCCTACCGGTTTCTACAAGCTAATTCCCGTTATATAGAATCCACTTTCGATTTTTTTTTTTTTTTTTTTGTATGAAGAAGAGCTAAAGCCGAATACAAAAATTTAACGTGATAACCTAATAAAACGTGACGTAATTCTTTAAGAGGTAATGGAAAGAAGCCCTGTCGTAAATTGCCTTTTTTACTCTCTTTTATATAAATTTCAATAAATGACGTGAAAAAGTGATTATAAGCCCTAATACAATTGATTGTTAAGCCAAACCAATGGAATTGATTCGATCTGATTTGGTATTCCGCATATATACGAATAAGTGTAGATATGGTAACTGAAGACTCCACGAATGGTAATTAACCTCACTCAATCTGGTTGACACTTCAATTTTTTTTTTATTTTTTTGTGAAATCATATGATTCTCCACCAAAAAGGAGATGCCATCCTTTATTTATGTTGTTCGCTTTTCAGAATAGGTTCTTTGGAACCCAATGTTGCGGCACGGAGTTTGAAGAGTAATAATTTATTCGTTTTGCAAAAAATGAATAGATTAGCAAATATTTTTCTCAAAACAAGTAATTATATCACTCAAAATAATTAGCTAACAGAAGATGTTTTCATTACCAACAATGATTTATACCCGAACATTTTTGTGAATGATGAAGATATTTTTCACATTTTTGTGAGACAAATGATTAAATTTAAAAAAAAAAGTTTTCCTAAACATGGATTTTTCATGCAAAAAGCAGACCCTCATTATAAAGAACTAGACACAGGAGATCATGATCATCAGATGTCTCAACATAAGGGAAATATACAATGCACTGGAAAGTGGTGCAATCCCCATCTCATTTTTCACTCGAAGAACTTTTATTGTTATACAGAGAATTTGGCGACGCTTTATCTCTATATTCAAGACGACTATGCTACTACACTTCTTACCAAAAAGAATTACGTTGGAGAAAGACTCTCCTCCACCCTAATCATGGGCCTAAGAGAGAAAAGAATGGGAATGAATTTCGGCCACACTAAGACGGTGTATTGTACGTACTTTCCTCGGAGCTTTTATAGTTTTTGCAGTCGATGCTTCCATTTTTGGGGGGAACCAGTCAGTCCGGCCGGTAAACGTCACGTCATGATCCATGAATCTTGATAGATGGCAATTCAGGAGGATGATGGCTGATCAAATTTGCCCATAGATTAGCAAGTTTGAGAAAGTACTGCTCCTCGTCCCAGAAAATCATCTTCATACCTGGCTCAACAACAGCAAACAGCATTTTAGAAGCAAAATTAAGGTTCCAAGCAAAAGGTTCAACGTATATAGCCAGCCAAAGATTCCACGCTGCCACAAAAGAGAATACAAAGAGACAACCTAAGACTAGGAAAATACTTGGGAATCCCATTCGAAAACTTTTATTTTTAAAACAGCCTTCAGATGCAATAGATAACCTTAGCAGATCGAGTACTTGCATGACTAAAGTGACAACTCTGTGATAATGGTGATCTTGTACCAGACCGAACCCCCTGATGGATAAGAACAGATTTACAGTTAGTATATACATACCCGGCACTGTTCCTGGATTCAACAGAGACAAACGGCAAACAGGTTCTTCACAAGAAAAAATAGCCTTATGGAGTACACCTGCATTCAGAGTGTAAACATGCTTGATAGACTCCAATAAAGCCTTGACGCTGTCCTCATATTGGAACTCCAGCGGATCAGATATGTTTTGAAGAGCTTCTTCAAGGCCTGAACTGGACCACATAGTAGTACATTCATCTAAAAGAG
The DNA here is from genome assembly GCA_014182365.1 of Eucalyptus tenuipes. NCBI lineage: Eukaryota > Viridiplantae > Streptophyta > Magnoliopsida > Myrtales > Myrtaceae > Eucalyptus > Eucalyptus tenuipes. Next base: position 39,771,065 of record CM024544.1, on the reverse strand, counting down.
CAGATGCGCCAGAGAAATCTCTATAATTAAGAAGAATCCATGGTTTGTATAACATGGCTGAGGCCCCAAGAACTCCAACTGCTCTGTAAACTTCTCCCAGGGCAAGTACATACTGCTTGCCTAAATGATGTGAAAACAACAGCACATTAAATTCGAGGCCCAAAGAAACTCTAGTCATCACTATTTTTATCGTTCTTGGTAGCTCTAACATACCTTCTTTTTCAGATAATATTTGACTGGAAACATTCTTCTCTAGAGATTGCTTCCATATTGAGGCTCCATGCTTTAGCTCTTGAGCACAAGCAGAGATCATTTTGGACCATGTGGAAACATAATTAGATTGTGCCTCAGCTGATCCTAATTTTAAAATTTTCAGTACCAAGGCTACGTGTCTCAAGAGTTCAACCAATGACTTTGAATCTCTCTCTACCTGTAGACAAGCAAGGTACTGCTACAGTTAAGTTCAAGAGCCAAACAACAGCCCAGTTGGACGTCAACTTTTCATATCAGAACCAACTTAAGATATATTGATTTTTGACTCTAAAATTAAGCGGACTGTTCACACAGACAAATAAACAAAGAAAAAGGGAGAAGTTTATCCATTTTTGACCACTACATTCCCAGAACAATTGCATTAGCAGCCTTGTCCACAAATCTCATACCAGGGACTCTATCTTGGATTACTTGCAAGGCAACAAAATGTTCAGGCAGGACTGATCCAAAGGAAAGATAAATAATAGAGTGTGCAATAACCACCATCCTACAAGTATCTCAGTTGCAAATATATCTCAACGATTTCACTTGATAACAATTTGCCAATCCATGTGATCTTCCATTAAGCACAGACGAGAAATTCATACCGATGACAATCTGCTCAACAAGTTATATTCTGCCTCAATTATGCGGAACTTTTCTCCAGATAAGACTTCAAGAAATGTACTGATGCTGATATCTCTCTCAGATAGATTATTTGAGGGCAGTTGCAAGATTGACTTGCTTGAATGCAGCTCATTGTAAAGCTCCTACAACAAGAAGGTTGACTCAGAGTTACTCCATACACATTGAAGCAATCATAACGAAATAGCTGAAAAAATCTTAGATGTTGAAATGAGAAAAAGAATTGATATAATAGTAAAGGAAGTAACTAAAACGATCAATTTAGTAAACATAAACCTGAATTTCCTCATCATGAGCTTTTGCCTTCACAGTTTCACCGGCAAGATCAATAGGGTCATGTGCCTTCTGACAAATAGCATATTATCAACATTCAGGGTTTGAGCAACTTCATAACAAAACAAGCAATTCATCGCAAGAACGGATCTTCACCTGATTAAGATGCCGGCAAGCAACAAGGCACAACTCATCCTTCAAATTGCAATAGAATTGAACAAGATCATCAAGTTTTAATTCAATGCCAAAACTTTGAGGCAAATCCACAGGACTGGTTATAGAGACTTCTGCAGATTTGGTCCCAGGGTAGACATCCTTATGCTCCCAAGAAATATCCTCTAAGACGCTTAGGTTATTTCCTACTCTGGACATTGGCACAGTGTGGCTTGAATTCGACCCATCAACACCGAGCCATGGAGTACTTGTACCAAAGCTCTGAGGTTCATCTCCTCTCGGTGTATAGGCACCCTGAAAATCCCATTCATCAAAGTCATCCTCTTTGATTGCTGAATCTGGTTCCGAATTTGTCCAGGTGGTATTCAGTGCACCCTCACTCAGCTTCTTAATGTCAGCTGCGGGAGTACTCGGCATGGATTCACTGTACAGACTTGATATGAGATCAGTAATGGATGTTCCTGAAGTTAGTTTAGTTCTATCTCTTGTATCAGGTGTAGGTTCTTTGATAAAACTGTCACCTTGAACTATTGTATCTTCTTTCCCTAAATCTTCACCACCAAAAAGAGACAATGGCAGGGCTTCCTTTTTCCCATTCCCTTGATGTTTCTCATTTCTCTAGAAAGTAAATAATGAAAAGTCAACCAACAGAAGTATCATATGAAAGAATCTAAATTTAAATCTGCAAAACAATATTCCCTAGTGACAACTAATACCACAATCAAGGATTTAACATCCATTGAAGTGCATTATTTCCACCAAAGCAAAAATTCGTGAGAAATTGCTGGCCATTTAGTTTATATGTGTATATTTCAATTTTTAGCTTGGTGCTGTATAATAGATCGTAGCTTCTAATCTCAGACAAAAAACAAGAGGAACAACTAAAGCATCATATCTACTGCAGAACCTAGGACTTCACTGTCAGCTGGAAGTATTAGAGACAGGTCAACCGTTGAGCATTTAGATTGGAACAACGAGGTTGACATACATTATAAGGACTGCAATAGAAATATGTACGATAGGGAAAACCAGTTAGTAAATTCAACGGACTTTTATTCTCCTTATAGGCATTTATTAAATGTAGGCGAATATCTTGAGACATGATTCTTCGAGTCACTGATAACACACCATTGACAGGACATAATCTGAAATGCCCAAAAAAAAGGGGAAAAAAAAAATATAATACGACTTTGGTGACAGCTCATGCTTCAATAAATCAATTTAGTTCCTCAAAATGCATGATTAAGTGCTAAATAATGAAAATTACACTAGGCAATTTCATCACCCGCACGTTTCTAACAAATGATGTCGTGGGAAAAATTGTGCATTCCCTGCTATCCTACTAACTTTATGCAGGTGGCATACCTGGTAAAACTTGTTTAAATCAGCAAAAGACTCATACCTCATGCTTTGATGCAGCTTCTGATAAAGCGTCTTTAAATTCCCAAAGATTTTCGCCAAAGTCAGCACTCCTCTCCGTTGTACTTGTCTTTGCACCATTATCAGCAAGCTTCAGATCATCCTGGCATAAAAAATTCAGAAAACAGAGATTTTAGCCTCTGAACGAGCAATATGTGAACTTACTTGCCAATGTGATTTCATTCACACCACAAATTTTAGATTTCCACAAATTCTAGACAAAGTTTAGTACTTGGTTTGATTTAGTAAATTCTAATCCCTAGAATTGTTAATTGTCATTCTGGTAGCTTTCTGAAAATAATGTTTCATGGGATCGTTTTTCTTTCGTAGAAAACCATGATACCAACATTAAATAAAGTCGTAATTAATTCCGACTCAGATTCAACTGAATCTAATGAAAATTCACCTATTCATAAATAATTTTGATTTTCAAACATGCATGGCAAGTGGAATAAATAAAGAAAGCCACCAAAGATTTCATGAATTCCACAATCATTCGACTCATACAAGTGATGCAGTACCTGAGCACTTGAACCAGTTTCTGAAGATGCACACCTAAAGTCCCAATCGTTTTCCTCAATTTCAGCAACTCCATCAACTTGATTGAAATTAGCTTCACGATTGGAGCCTTTCAGGTCAATCTTGGGTTTTGGGTTCAAGTCAGACACAGAATTTGACGTCACAAATTTATCAGCAATCCACTTTGATGAGGCAAACAGATCGGATTGTCCATGTGCACCATTGCTAAAATCAAAAGTGGCTTCAGTCGTTGGTGAACTTCTGAATGTTGCCCCATTACCCTTTGGCAAAAGAAATTGTGAGATTTCAGTAGATATTATCATGTTTCTATGGAAAATTTGCGGCTCCAGAATCTTACAACTCTGGTAGAGATTTTAGTTTACAATGCAGGGAAGAATGAAATAGAACTATCAAGCCGTGAATTCCATATTGAGTTCCACTTGACCGACGTTCATTGATCACTCAAACTTCATGATCTGCTTATTTATATAGGAACCAAATCAAATTACATCCACAAAAAGAATACCTATGGCTAATGCCAAATTTTAAGACAGTCAGTGAGACAAGATGATCTTTCTGACTTTTCTTCAAATGTCTCAATTATAATGTATCAAGATACAAATCGGCCATGTTAAGGGGAATATTGACTGGATTACATTCTTCAGATAACATAAAAATAAACATCATATACACTAATACACAAGATAACAGGAACTTTTAGAGTTACCTTATGGTTCTCATGATTGAATTGAGTTTCAATTTCTGCACCTTTGAATTCCCAACCAAAATCGTTGCCTGTATCCTCCTCTTTTCTAACAGAATCAATAACAAGCCCATTAATGCCTGACTTCAGTGTGTCGAAGCTTGGAGTGGGAACATGCACATCAAAATTCCAACCACTGCCACTTGAAATGGACACGTTCACATTCTCAGCTGCATCAATCTCAACTTTATTCTGCTTTTCCTGGTTAAACAGATGGCAGAGACGTGGGTGTGTTTGCATCCAGAAGACAAAAGGAGGAAAAATATAATCTACTTTGCCAATATGATTATGCATTGCGAAAGACTAGAATTCTCAAGGGAAGAACAAGAGGAACAGGGGCACATAGAGCAAGTGTATAAAAAAGATGTATAGAGGTTCTACATTGCAATAGGAAGGCCCAGATAATAAAATGCAACATCTTCTAGATATTAACAGTCCTTTGCAATCGAAGCTTCAATTTGACACACTCATCAGTGTAGTGGTGGCCCCAAAAGGTGCACACGTTCTTCATCTCCAAATTTGTGAAGCACAACAATGCACCATCAGCCCGCAATGATTCCTCACTCTAAATAGACAGAATATATGATTTCAAACATCACATGGCCAGTTGTGGACAGTTTTGGATCCCCTAGAACTGTTTAATACAGATATCCTATATACAATCTCAACCAAAAGGAGACAACTTACGTTTTCTCTGTGAGCACACTTGAACAATTTTACGATCATTTCGTTTTTCTTAATGATCTTTCGAATTCTATGACTTCTAATGACTCGTCAACTCCTTCAAGACTACAAATTTAGAATGAAAAACCAAAACAAACGAATATGTCAAGCCTTTACCTCAATATTCTGGTCGTTGGACACTCTCTCCGCATCCACAAACTTAAATTCCCACTCTTCATCATCATCTAACTCACCGTTTCCGTTAAGCACGGAGGAGTCTATCCCGTTCGAGCTCAACTTCAGATTCGACCCAGTTTGAGCTTCAACGTTCATATCCTGACCGTGTACCACCGAGTTCGCGTCATGATCCGTATCTGTTCCATTTTGATTACCGACTTTCGGACTCCGATCATACAAATTAGAAATCAAGTCGTTCAATCCGACGCCAACGTTCACATCGGAACTCCTCTTCACCGAATGACCATTCGGAAGCTTAAACGCGTGACTACCACCGGCCACTGGAGGATCGACTGCGGCAGGTTGTTCCTCCTCCTCCTCCTCCTTCTCCTCTTCCCCGAATATCGACAACGGTATAGCTCCCTTCGGCTTCCGCCACTGGGCTTCCAGTGAATTCGCGCTGCTCCGCGCCGGAGCAGCAGCGGCCACCGGTTGCACCGCGCGATCTGCGAATAAATCAGGCACCGCCGGCGAGCTCGAGTTGCTCGAAGGACCGGCGGCGGATTTGGAAAGCGAGATCCGGCCGAAGCTGACGAAATCGGACCAGTCGTCGTCGTTCTGAGAGGCGGAGGCGGAGGCGGGTGCTCCGAGGTTGCCGGAAAATGAGGCGGCGGCGGCGGCGGCCGTGGAGCTGGAGGCCGAGGCCGAGGCGAAGGCGAAGTCCCCGAAGCCGTCGTCGTCGGCGTCGTCGTCGACGCGGATGCCGGCCGCCATGGACGGAGGCGAAGGACGGAGAGGGAGGACGGAGGGGGCTTGGAAGCTCGCGAGCGATCGCTCGCGGTGGGGGGGCGATTACGGCGTGTTCTCGACGGTTTTGAGTGCGCGCGTGGCTTATGGGGTGGCTCGCGGCTCGCGAGTGCGCCGCCCGTGCTGACCTGGACGTAGGGCCAAGCCTTTTTTATTTTTCGGTCGGATTGATTTCTGAATTTGTTGAACGAGGTCTTTAACTTTAGACAAATATATAATGTCATCAATAAAATTTCAATTTATTTAATATAATTTTTAAATTTTTAGTATTTATTTAATATGGCAATACTATAATGTTGCAAAAATTGCAATGATATTATATATTTATGGTAATTAATTTATGTAGTGAGATCAGTTTTTGCAATGGTATGCAAAGAAAAATAAGTGCTCTTCACATTATTTTCAATCCCAAGTTAATGGATGTTCAAAGCTAATACTACTTCGATGTATATAAACAGTATGTGTTAAATATTTATATGATGATAATACCTTGAACCATATTAGCACTAGCAAAAAATAGATAATCGGGTCGTGTTTCTCATAAAAATCCTTTATCATCTCTATATATGTTCATAGATAAAATTTTACTACTAATCCCTCGTTAAGACAATCGCGATAAACGTGATGACATTTTATGTTTTTTCCTCTAATTTTTTCTAACGCCGAAATTCCCTTCTTTTTTTTTTTATCCTTCCGACGTCCGATTCTACGTACGTGTCCGCCGGACACGAGCAATCCTCCACGTGGTCCCCAATCCCACCGCCACTGAGCGTGACGTGGCAGCAATCCCGAACGAAGTATGTACAAAGGCGGCCTCGCCGATTCGATCTCGTCCGTCGCCCTTTTAACTCGCACCGAATGCTCTCTCGCTTGCACTTCTACTCTTTCTCATGCAGGCTGTCGTCGGCGACTAAACTCTGCTGCCGTCGCTACCATCATCACCGGACGACTAAGCTCCCAACAGGGTTGTTTCCGGCGAGCCGTCGGGTTCCGTGGAGATCGATGGCTTCGGGGGGAGACCAGTTCCCGCCGCAGCGGCAGGAGCGGCAGCCCGGGAAGGAGCACGCCATGGATCCTACCCCGCAGTTCAGCAGCACCGACTACAAGCCTTCCAACAAGCTGCAGGGGCGGGTGGCGCTCGTGACCGGAGGCGACTCCGGGATCGGGCGGGCCGTGTGCCACTGCTTCGCGCGGGAGGGCGCCACGGTCGCGTTCACGTACGTGGAGGGGCAGGAGGACAAGGACGCGCAGGACGCGCTCCAGATGCTGAAGCAGGCGAAGGCCCCCGACGCCAAGGACCCGATGGCCGTGGCGGCCGACCTTGGGTTCGACGAGAACTGCAGGAGGGTGGTCGATAAGGTCGTGAACGCCTATGGCTGGATCGACATCCTGGTGAACAACGCGGCCGAGCAGCACGAGTGCAGCACGGTCGAGGAGATCGATGAGGCGAGGCTCGAGAGGGTGTTCAGGACTAACATCTTCTCTTACTTTTTCACGGTTAGGTAAGGATTCCATTACTTTTATCATCACCAGTAAAGGTAACGAGGGCATAACCATTTCAGGAAGTGATCACAACTTTAGACTGGTTATTAGGTGTTGTCGTCAGTCTAGTAGTTATCAGTTTGTTGATCACCTCTCGGCATGTATGGCATTGTCTGCGCAGGCACGCGCTGAAGCACATGAAGGAAGGCGGCTCGATCATCAACACCACGTCGGTGAACGCCTACAAGGGCAACGCCAAGCTCCTCGACTACACATCCACCAAAGGCGCGATCGTGGCCTTCACGAGGGGCCTCGCGCTCCAGCTCGTGAGCAGAGGCATTAGGGTCAATGGGGTCGCGCCGGGCCCGATCTGGACCCCACTGATCCCGGCATCCTTCACCGAGGAGGAGACCAGGAACTTTGGGAAACAAGTGCCCATGAAGAGGGCTGGCCAGCCCATCGAAGTCGCCCCGTCCTTCGTGTTCCTTGCGTGCAATCATTGCTCATCCTACATCACCGGCCAAGTCCTCCATCCTAACGGTGAGTGCACAGTCTCTCAATTCTGAACATGCTGTCCTTTTCCTTTTCAAGTGAGATTGAAGCATGATTGTGTGCCGCGTCGCATTTCTGGCCTCTTGCAGGTGGAACGATCGTGAATGGATGAGGATCGGCGATGGCAAGGCTAGGCTGCATGTTTTGCACTTTTGCTTTGGTGGGTCTGTTTTTGTGTGCAAATAATGCTATGGTTTCATGGACTGGTATGCTGGGGATATGTAGTCTCTAGGGATGTTGCATGGAACTCGGGAGTCCTTTCTGTGGAAATGTGAACCTTTTTGCTGTTCAGACCTCCAATATGTTATCTAGTACTTTTGTTGCGCCAGTTCAGGTTTTTCGCTTGTGTTGTGGCGTGGTTTTTTGATAGAGAACGCGAAAAGCAAGGTGGAAGACTGATCAGTTCAAAAAATGGCATTTTTATGAGGATATTAGCAACAACAGGATGAAGACGAGATTCTTTCTTTTCTCTTCCCAAAAAATTGGATGACGTTGTCAAAGTAGCAAACTAGACCCGTCCAAATGATTGACTGAGAGTGTTAAAAGAATTAAACGGATCATAAATGAATTATAAATGAATTTACAATTTATTTAGATTTAATTGACCTCAACCTGATCTTAAATGGATGATAATTGGTTTGCACTTTATTTAGATCTAGTTCATCTTTATAATTGTTTCATTATTTTTTGTTCTCTCACTCGTTGACTCTGCACCGCACTCACTCGTTGACTCTGCAAACCTTTTTATATTGCACTCTTCCTTAATTTTTTAATATTTTTGAATTTTTTATTTGTTATTTTTATTAATTTTTGTTTGGATTTTTTTCTTTTACTTTTTTCTTCTCATCTTCTACCTCCAGCCGGTCGCCGTTAAATATAGAAATGTTTTAACCGAGGGTCGAGCCTCGCCCTCGCCGATCCGGCGAGGGCGAGCCTCGCAGCCATCCGCAAGGGCCCTCGCGGCCGCGGCCACTAGCGAGGTGGCCGGCGAGGTCGTCGCCTCTAGCCGGTCGCCGAAGATGAGAAGAAAAATAAAATAAGAAAAATAAAAATAAAAATAAAAATAAAAAATAAAAATTTAAAAATATTAAAATATTATTAAAAATTGTCCACGCGCCGCCGATCAAAGCCACGCCAGCCGGCCGGCGTCCAGTCAACATATTTTGATCGAATTGAGTATAAGTATAAGTTAAATATAGAAATGTTTTAACTCTCATTATATGATAAGACAATGAGTCAAAATGGATTAAATAATGGATTAAATACATCTATTTAGGTCGGAGCTTGGTAAGGTCGGATCATATACCTATTTAGGTTGGACCATCCAAGCTCGAAGTGACGAACTCGATGATTGAGCCTAAAATATCAAAAGTGGGAAGCTGCAACCAAGTCCAAAACTTGAACGAATCTTAATACTCTGTAGACCGAACCTAGTATTTATACTTGCATTTGGTCATGTCTCGACAGAAGATACAGACAAAAAGACAGAGGTGGGAATCGATTACTCTCAAGGATCCTGATATAGCCAATGCTATCATGGGGACAGCAAATCTGGCTGTGCAAATGAGAAACTTCACCTAGGCAAGAGAAGATTCACTCTGCTCCGTCTGGGTCCTCGTCGGAAACGAACAAGGACTGAAGAACGACCGCGCTATCGTTGGTCGGTTCCTCCGGAGAATCGACTCCGGCGTTCTTCAAACCAAGGCGTCGCATACAAACGTCATCGTAAGCTTCCAGGTTCAACCCCGATGCAAGAAACAGTTCTGCCTCATCCACGAATCTGTCCGTTTGTCCCGTTAGAAAAGGCCTCCCGGCATCACGTAAGAGCGTTTTGAACTCCCTTTGTCTCTCTTCAGGTGCCTTCACCTTCCTTTGGTCATCCCTGCGAGGGCAGGTCGGAGAACATGTAAAATGGATGACCCATAGAAGCTTACCGAATCGAGCAACGGGTATCGTGAGGTTCATGGTAGGCTACCTTCTCAACGATGACTCAATTGTACCGAGCATATGGTGCACCACTACATCGACATCTTCTTCCTGGACATAACTAAAGGCTTTAGTTTCACGGATGAAAACAGAGCATGATGTCAATCATTCACCAAAAACTTACTGCTATCATTTGACCAGTGCCATACCGAGAGTGACATTGAAGTAACTACCCATATGCATGAGTTTTGGTGGTTCTCGGCGTCTAACATTCTATGTGAGTTATGACTAGATCATGCCAGTAGTTAATCAAAGCAGATTAAAGGCACTGAGCACAGATAAACTACGGCAGGATTGAAGCACAGATTATTCAATGGAGGCAAGGAAGAAGAATCAGATAGTAAGGAAAATGCATCCTTGCCTTAAGTGCTAGGCCAGCAATGGGCTGAGTAGTCACTAAAATAGTCATGAAATAATCTTAAATTGAAGTCTCCATCCAGTAAAAAAGAAGAGAGCTTTGAGCAGGTTGAATGTATTCCTCATTTCTTCCTGTTCTTTTAGCAATAATATCTAGCATATGGCAAGAGCTCTTCCTTTAAGCATCAATTTTTCCAATCATCGCGAAAATGAAACAGGGGAGCGTTTTGGATATAGCTTACTAAAACAGTACAATGATAAAAGAGGTAATTCAACAACATAATACGGATCCATATCCATCAGCGGAACGAATGCATTAACTTATATGAGTTTCCAACCACAGAGAGACTTCTCAGGGAGAGAATCTTTTTTTTTTTTTTTTTTCCCATTTTGCATTATGAACATGTCACCTGAAAGTAAACCAGCCAAACTGAATAACTGGTATCGAATACCAACCTGCATTAGAGCTTGAATTTCCCTCTTCAACCAACTATAAAGCCATGGATTTGACTGAAGATATTTTCGAGACTTCCAAAACCGCTTTATATCGAATGCATCGCTTAAGAAACCTGATTGAACACACTTTTTACTGAAAAAGCTAACAGGTTTTGTCAGGAAACAAATATAGCAGCTAGATAGCATCATAAGTCAGGTTAATGAACCTGATTACAAGCATATGAAATACCTGGTTCAGTATAATAGCACTGTAGCCTATATCTATGCGCTTCTGTGAAGAAAACACTGCAAATAACAGTAAGATTAGTGAGGACATAAGTCAACATTCTGAAAAGCGTAGACAAGAAATATTTGACATAATCTTTACCTATCAGAAAATATCTGACTAACATAATGCCGTTCAAAAGAACTTCCATCATATCCATGGATAATCGAAAAGTTTTCAGTCTGCACGAACAAATTCATTCCATTTGATCAGTAAATATGACTAAGCATCGTAAGATGTTAAAGTTCTCGATGTTTCAGAATAAGGAGCTAGTGTCAACAGCTTAAGTTTCAACACTATAAAATCAAGTGAACAGAAAATGAATAGAAAACAAAAGACCATCTGTGGAGTTCTCGCAAAATGGATGAGTGCAAGAAATGGTTGACAACCTTACAAAATGGACACTTCAAAGAACTTGGAGCTTCAGAGTACTTGCTAGCAACCACTTTAGTCCACTGCACAATGCATTTGTAGCAGAATTTATCTGCAGCATTACATCATTTTTTGTTAGAAGTACTTTCCTGAGCACTGGAATTCGTAACATGTCACACTCTACGACAATGGCACAACCGAAGGGTATCCCAGAAGATAGAATTCGCTTGATAAGAAGATTCGCTTATGTTAGCTTGTGCAACTCTTTTTTTTCTATAACACTACCAAGGAGCAACTTTTCAACACGCTTGCTGGTTATCTCCCTTCTTTTCCAGGCAATTTCAAAAGACACCCCCTCGTGCACATAATCTGGCAGCACATTCAGTGTCTGTATGCAAGATAGGTCGTGCACTCAAATAACACACAGAGACAGTACACGAGCATCAGCACCATCTAAAACAACACGACCCATGTAGATGTCAACACTTGGGGACCGCGAGGATGCCGACTTATCCATCACTGTTGTCATTTACCACATAATGCGGGACTTGGGTCAATCTTACATATATGAAGCAACATAGTTCGGCAACAGGGACAACATCGCGCTTGATGCCTCGTGCCATTAATTGCTAATCACTTTCTCCTCACCGTTGCAAAATAGCGAACTTTCCTATTACTACTGGACCTTTATATTGCCTAAGCCCCCTTCTGATAACTTAAAAAAACGTTTCAAACAAGAACAGGGCCATCAATCTACTACGAAACCCACCAGGATTCATCCAACAGATCACAAAAAAAAAATAAAAAAAAATCACTAATCTCAGATAACAAACAACCGCAGAAGAACATAACTCGGAGAATCCAATCATCTCCCGAATAAATTCAGACAGCGATTCAGCCAAGTCGAGATTCCAAGACTCATGCGATTCTCACAGCAAAATGACGGGGGTCGGACTCCTCTCATCTGGCGTACACCAAAGCAAAAAACAGATAAAGGGCAAACCGTTTTTCTGCAAATTTCGCAGCTTTTTGGTCGGATTGAGGGACTAGAGACTTACCCATTTGCCATCGATGGAAGAAAAAAAGAAATCACAATTCAGAGAAAGGAGAGAGAGAGAGAGAGAGAGAGACGTACGGAAACAGCGATCTAAGTAGGATTCTTGGAGCTGTGGAGTAGGGGAGAGACAGATTGGACATGGGTGAGAGCTAGAAGATGAAGAAGAAGGAGAGCTCTCGGTTTCGGCCTGCTGCTCCTGGCTCTTTTCCATACTGTTTCGTTGCTCTTCCATTGTTTCGCAAGCTCAAGCTCATGCAATTGAAAGACGTTATATGATGGTTTTCACTTTAAAGAATAATGGATGGGGGTTAATCTTGGCTCCTGCGATAGAATTAGAAAGGATAAATAACACAAATAATCCCTAAATTTTAATCTAATGCATAATGTGGTCCTGAATTTTAGAATTATTCAACATAATTAATGAATTTTTGTTCAATTTATAATATAATCCCTAAATATTTAATTTATTCAATATAATTCTTACACTTTTTTATACAGTTTATGGGTAAATTGAAAATCTACCAAAAGTTCAAACACCATATCAAACAAATTGAATGTTCATGAACTATATTGTATATTGAGTTAAAATTCATGAACTATTTATATTATTATCCCTTTAGAATTATGCCAGTTGTATAATTTCATAAAATCTATTTTCATCCAATCGTTATTTTTTAATTTCACTTTGATGCGAAATTCCAATTGCAGCTTTCAACCCAAATGATACGAGTGATCCTTAAACTTTTTTTTCAATATTTAATATGATTTCCAAATTTTTCATTTGTTCAATCTAATTATTGAAAAAATTTGCTCATTTAGGCCTTTGATTAAATGTATTGCCATGTTACATGAATTTTCTGACATCTATTTAGTGGGTCAAATTATTCGCTTTCTCAAGTTAGAAAATAATATTTCCTTTCTTTTTGGCTAAAATAATGAGAGAGATTTGATGAGGAAGTTGCATGTGAGTCATGTGGAACCTAACTTGACAAATCCAAGGTCAATATGGGGGTGCCAGCTACAATGTTAGAATTTTTAAATGGACTGCATTTGGTGGAATTTTGCAAATTGAAAGACTAGACTAGATTGAACAAATATTAAGCAGATTCATCACATTGAACATCGAAAAAAATTCAACAGCCATTTATTATCCCATCAAAATTCAATGTTCCTCAGCAAATAAGGTTGAAAGTAAAGGGAATTTTCCGGCGCTACTCCATTCTCAAAGTTGCTGACCATACACTACTTCCTCAAGATCCAAGCAAAGCCAAACAGAGAAGAGAGACTAGCATCTAAGCCATGAGCACAACCCATTAGCATGTCGCATGGTGCATGGGTTAGCATGAAAAACTCTCTCTTCTCTCTATTTGGCTCCCCTCATTTGGGTCCGAAGCTTCAACCTACACTGCTGCAACTGCCTTATCTGGGCCTGCATCGCATCCACCTCTTTTTTCATCATCCTCACCTCCTTCTGTGAGCTCAACCAGCCGTGGCTCGAGCCGTGGCTCGAGCCATGGCTCGAGCTGGTACTGGTTCTCAGGACCGCCTGTGTGGCCGTTCTTCTATAATCTGATCGGGAGTTGGTTGCCGACCTCATCATGTTCACTTGCTCCATGAGGATGAATCTTGCCATCATGTTCAGGGGCAACCGGTCATTCTTCAATGCGTGCTCTTGCGCTTCTTTCGACAGTCTGTGGTAGTCCATTGCCTTGCAAATTCCCATCCTCTCAGCCTCTGTTATGTTAGGATGTGCCTTGATGACAATTGGATACAAATATGTTAGATTCGACTTAAAAACACTTTCTTTCTAACCAGCATGAGCTTTCTGTGCAAGTCAGCTCCTGAGCTAGTAGATCGCCAAAAAATCTCTATCACCAAAAATACTCTTAACTCACGGTAGAACTTCCAGCGACATTATTAAGAATCTAGTGCAACTACATGATCGAATTGTAGCAACTAAAAAGCGGCAGAAACATTCTGTACCTTGATGTACATGTCAATAGCCCTATAGAGGTTATCGTCGCAAAACCGAGCATCTGTTGGCAATGCCTCTGCAAGGGACCGGAAGTCCCTGACCGAGAGTCTGTCCTCCCTCGCCACAAATGCGAGGTACCCATCGACCAGTCTTCCTACAGCAAATAGTTTTGGCGGATGATTTATCCAGACAACAGAAACATAGCATTGCACCACTCTGATAACGACTCCGACATCGTACGTAGTATCGCCATCTATGCGATTCTTCACCAAGAGATCACGCACGCTGCATTTCTCCAACATGAAAGCTATTCTTCTCTCCAGCCTCTTTACCAGATCAGAGTCGCTCTCCATTAGTAGACTTACTTTGAGAAGGTTAAGCAGAAAATTGCAAGAGACAGAATTTTCCTCTAAGGGAAGTACCCTTATCACGCTCTCGATTGTAACTCGTTGCAACTGGTAAGTTAGCTTCTGGGCCGTCAGATTGTCAAGCAATGTCACTCTCGAAAGCCATTTTTTGGTCCATGCGGCTATAGATTCACCGATAAGGTCAGGTTGCATCCCTTTCCTTTTGCACGCATCTACCACTTCTAAGAAATGGTCTATCCGCAGCAGCGAGACCTCCTCGAACCACCATTGATCAAGAGAAACTTCGACTTCTGAGTATGTCGACCTATTCCCTTGAATACCAAAGAGGGCTGCGTCGCAGGTACTGAAGCTGAATGCATTATGATCGGTGCAGGCTTTCCATGCTATGGCCTCTGAGCACCGGTTCAAAATCTTCAACTGCTTGGCCCAAGGAGATATGGCCTCGCAACTTTTAAGCACCTGGAATAAGTCTTTCCAAGATGAGAACATCACATAACTTAAAAAGGCCTCGGTTTGGGGAATGAGGTTGGATTCGTGATAATCATCACTCATTTCCAAGAAATGTGCAGCACAGTACAGAGGGGCAATATTCGATGCCGTCAGATCAAGCTTCAGACCGTAACAGAATCTCACTAACAACTCAAAAGTTTTCACTCCGCCAGGAACGCCGTCTAAGTTTATAGGCGTGGGATTCTCGCTTTCTGCTTTTCCTTTCCTTTCAAATACCAATCGGTTTATGTAGCCACTTCTTGAGACCATGGGAAGCTGGACATCAGAAAGCAAGGATAGTTCAAGCAAATTGCAATATGTACATAGAATTGAACATTTTCAATTTATGGTTGGCGATTGCATATTCTGCTTCAAATGAAAGGACAGCTTGAGCTTTCGGCACTACCATGTTCTACATTTAGCAGTTCAATAAGACCCTAGAAACATGAAATCTACTCTAATTACATGATGCAAAGTAAAGAACTGCACAGCTGCGGAATATGTTATCATGTCCAGGGGAAATGCAGGTTCGACTAGTCCTAGTCAGATCGTCGTTGACATCAGAGTTGATGCATTCCCAAACTTATAAGTAGGCCTTGTTTGGTTCGGCTTTTCAAATGGGCTTTCGGATTCTAAAGTTCCTTGGCCAAATGCAAACGCGTTTGGTTCGGTTTTTTGGGCGACTTTGGCAAGATGCAATTGTATCTCCAAGTGGTTCTAAGGGCCCTTAGCCAAAGCAGGTCCGGAGGTACTTTGGGAAGTTGCATCTCCGGAATGCAAGTCCCGCTACTGTTCATCTTCTCAAAAACCACCACACACCACCGCCACCAAGCTGACCGGAGGTCGACGACGGCCGGCCAGGGGACGCGCACGCCGGCGACCGCCGCCTGAGGGTCGCTTGACCCCAGCGTCCGTTGCTGGACCTCAGGCGACGCCCGGGTTGTGTGACCCGGCGGCCGTCGCCCGAGGTCGCGCGACCCGCGGCCGTCGCCTGAGGTCGCGCGACCCCGGCGGCCGTCTGGCCGCCAGATCCGGCCGTTGCTAGGGTCGTGCTTGGGGTTGCGGGACCTCGGGCGACCATCGCCCGGGGTTGCGCGACCCCGCAACCGTCCGGCCGCCGATTCGGCGGTCCTAAGGTGGCGGATTTCAAAAAAAAATTAGAAATGTTTTTTTTTTTTTTTTTAATTTAATAAAAGTCATTTACAAATGCAAATTTTACCAAACAAGTATTTTGGCCAAAGTTATATCTCAATGCAAATTTTATCAAACGATATTTGCATTTTGGAAAACCCCATTCATCCAAAGGTATTTGCATTTTGGCAAATGTATTCCCCAAAAGCTGAACCAAACGGGCCATACGATGATTCAGACAACAGGGTGTACCTTGTGCAAGCGAAAGCTGTGATTTCCTAGTTGTATGATGAGATCGCTAGCAACTCCCGTTTGCATAATCCTGCATCAATTAGTTTATCAGTCAGCTGCTGTCACCGCATCAAACAAAATACGGGAACTGCAAAGGAGCTGCAGCATTTCCATGAACATCAACACTAGCAACATAAGTCCAAAAAAAAAAAAAAAAAAAACACTAGCAACAAGAGAGGACAAAGGGCAGAAAGTGAAGTAGCGCTACCACTTCTTGCCTCGCCGTTCTAGAGTCCCCGATGCGAAATCTGCAGAACCATCACTCGTTGCACCAACTACCGATCCATCAGGTTTCGCACTACCCATGATCGTCTTATCCATGTTGGATTCGAAGAGAACTTGTGTTTAGAGCATACACTGATGAAGTTATCAGCTGGAGGACATGGTTTTATAGCGGTTTCGCGCTCGGCTAGTCGCATTAGGACCCAAGTTCTAGGAGCCTCCTTCACTCCAGCACATGTGTAGTAGTCCAGTAGTAGTTAGGCCATAAAGAGGAGGTTGTTCCCTTTTGCTCTGTCTCCATCGGTCGCTGTCTAGACGGTGGTGGACGGATTAGGGCCGTGCCATTGTCCGGTGCATTCTCGTTCGCTCGTGCGTACACGCCGCGCTTTTCTGTTTATAGATGCCAATCTCGATGCACGATGGACGTGGCCATCCTCCAGCAAAGAGAGCTTTTTGCGTCTTCATCAGCTGCGCTTTTTCTAAGATAATGCTAAATGTATTAAATTGCGTCTCCATCAGCTGCGCTTTTTCTAAAGATACAACGGGTCATGATTTCGTAGGTACCTCGTGGTAGCAATGCGCATCCACGTCTTCATGGTCGAGAAGCCACTTGGCTTGGATAACGACATGGTCTGCTAACACCGTATACTTTCACTAATTTTATGGAAAAAAATGGCACTAAAATCTATTAGGAGTTGCAGGATCAGTGAATCGATGTGCTTTTGAATTTTGGTCGCAACGGCTGAATAATTATAGTTATTAAGATCTACACAAGTAACACTTTCTGCTCTATGGCAAAAGAGAGAAAAAAAGAGAGAGAGTTAGAGCTTAAGTTTAGTGCTTGAATTAAGGATGCAGCAACCTTTTGAGATAATTACAAGACAAGTCTTAAAATCTATCAAAATTGTGCGCTTTAAGTTCTAAAATTTATTCCGTCCCTTTGAGCCTTAACTTGGGATTTTGAGGCACTTTAAGTCCTTCCTTTGATAGAAAGCTTGATTGGAACAAAAGTAACAAGTTTTAGGATTCATATACCTAAAATGAAAGTATTAGGACTTAAACATATGAAGCTAATAAAATTTAAGACTTACCCTTTAATTATACCTAATTTTCTTGAAGTGGTGAAAAATAATTTTTTTCAATTCACTTAAATTCACGGCTTAATGTGTCTTCTTATGCTTTGAAATATGTGCCAAATGTCGAGTATGTCACTCCCAATTGGAGAGGCCAATACAATTGTATTTATTTGTAGTAGAATATATGTAGTAGTGAGTGTGTAAAAGTTAAAAAAAAGGGAGGAGGAGGAAAGAAAATCAAGAGAGATTGGGAGGTCAATCAACATGATCTTCCACATTCAAAAAATCAATAGAGATTGGGAAACAAATCAAATGATCTTTCTACATCCAGAAAATCACGAGAAATTATGAAATAAATCACTGTGATTTTGTATAGTGCAATTCTAATTGAGATTGCATTTGCTCCTATAAATAGGAGTCTTGTGAAAGGTTCAGATCAACAAATTGAAGATAGTGAGATATTTACCTTAGGATATAGTTGTATCTCATTATTTATCATAATGAAAGTTTGAAGTGAATTACGATCTTATGCTTTTTCCTTTTGCCTTGGAGGGTTTTCCACGTTAAAATTCCGATGTTATTTATTATTTTTCTCTTTGCTTTGGAGGATTTTCCACATTAGAATTCTAGTGTTATTTACTATTCATCTTTGTCGTTTCCCAATTTTTATTAATTTTTTGATCAAATAGTGGAGGAGCCTTTTTACAAATATCATTGTTTTTCCCAACACCAAATAGTGCCAATTATTATGTACAATACTTGAAGACCCTAATTTGAATAAGATTCAAATTTAATAAATCGAAGCGTTCATGATTCAAATCAAAACGATATACATGAACTTTTCTCCTGAAAAGCAAAGTCATTCTTTGCAAAAATGTTTTGAATGGAAATGAGCATTTCGCAGTCCTTCCCTTCAACGGTCATCTCATCTTCCTTTCCCCTCTCTTCTCCTTCATCTTTCTCGAAGAAGAAAGCACGCAGAACGCAAGCGCGAATGGCGCTATCCTTCCAGCCGCAATGCCTCCACTCCCGTCACTCATTCCTCTCGCATCACATCATCAAGACGGGAACTTTCCCCTTCGGCAACGACCTTCCCGTTGTTGCATCCGAAGGGCATTCGATTCTTGCGCACAGACGCTTCTCGAGTAGATCCATTTTCTCGAGAAAGAAGAAGCAGCGATCCGGGTCGCAGAGGTTCACGAGGTTCGTGCTCAAATTGATACCCATCATCGCCTCGCATCTAACGGCGTCGCCCCATCCGCTGCTTCGGATAGCCGAGGAATTGGGCGGCGGCGGAGACGGGAGCGGCGGAGGATCGGGGTTCCGGGGAGGCTCCGGGTGGTGGGGATGGTTCGACGGCCGGAGGCGAGGAGGGGCGCGGAAGTTAGGGTTTTGGGAGATCCTGGTGGCGTGCGGATTGAGCTTGATGTTGGTGGGCGAGATGGAGAGCCTCGCGGTGTGCAGAATTTTGGGTCTGGGATTGCTGGGGCTCGGCTTGATCGGGGCGTGGAGCAAGAACAAGGGCGCGGCGGCGGTTAAAAATGGGATCTTGGGGATGTGTTTGCTTGGGGCGACGTCGTTTTTGGGGCTGAGAAAGGAGGAGGTGCAGCGGAAGGGATGGGTTCAGGGGCTAGGATTGAGGAGACGAAGAAGAGGGCCAGGAAAATTTTGGTAGCTTAGAGAAATACTGATGAGAATTTCTTTGGACGAAGCGACATGATGGAAAGAACGCGGAAATTGGGCGATTTCCATGCGTGTGGAATTCATATCCCCTGTTGTAATTCAACCTCATGAAATGGAAGTATTTTCTGAGTACCATTCGTTGGTAACTTGTATGTTATTATTAGAATTCGGATGGCATGGTCACGCTTTAGAAACTTTTATGGTATCTTAGATGTACCGTTCAACATCACGACGCCTCGCTGTAACTGAGTATAAAGACACCGTAGCATGTCATAACAATCATTTATGACAATACGGTGAGTTGCTGTAATCAAGTATCAAACAATAGTAAAAAGAATGGGGACGAGAACCACTTGTACACACACACACGATCTACCTTAGAAATTCCCAAATTATGCTAGTACCACTTGTACCTCTCCTCTTTTAACAAGATCACCCGGTAAACAAACCCAAGGAGGCGACAACCTTGCATGAATTTAAATTGTCAGCCAAGTCTCGAAATGTTCAGTAGAAATGCTAGGGGGACCATATTGCAAATGGACCATCCGGACTGATAAGTATCATTACTTTGCAACCAGAAATAGACTTTTACACGACACTCGACACTGTCATGAAAACAATGATATTACATGTCAATAATATGTTGTTTGCCAAAATTGTGAACATTCACTGAAAATGAGGCCACCTAAACATGACACCACGGTCCGCCAGGTAACGTAATCTATAGGGAAGGCTCTTGCAATTGGCATTCTTCCTGGCCTCCATCGAGTTAAGACCGGAGTGCAACTGATCTCAGCTCTCTAAACCATGCTTACATTTGAATAGCAGAACTGACTTCTGCAGTAGAAAGAGAGGTAGTGAAAACCTAACGCTCTAGAGGGGCATGAGCCAAAGAAGCCCTTAATGGAGACTCCCAACTCCTAGAAGACATTTTAAACGTGCTAACACTCTGGAGGGGCATGAGCCAGAGAGGTCCTTAATGGAGACTCCCAACTCCTAGAAGACATTTTAAACGTTCTCAAACTAGTACATGTCGCAAATCCTCATTTCTCCTCATGCCCTTGAGGAAATTCTAAAAGTCGCAGCATTCTTCTTTTCTACCCCACTTGCCAAATCAATAAAACCTACATCTGCATCATGATTGACAGCTAAAACAGTATGATGCTCTTGCCTGTGATCTTACAGAAAGCTCTAGTAGCGCCTCTTCTTCACAATACCTTCTAAAATCCCATTAGTACCAAAAAAACCAGTTAGCTGTTGATGATCAACAGGACCTGGTAGTTGAAATGAGATTGAGAAGTGTCCAGGTGGGCATAAATTTTGCGTCATCTTGAAAATTTGGGAATTCTTCACGACCGTCTTCTCACCAGTAGTTGTTACTCCTTTTATAAATATTTTTCCATCAGGCTCCACATCACATCTGAAATCCTCTGCATCAGCAAAAGTGGTCAGATTCAAGACAGCAAACTTCACAAGATGTGCAAATGAAATCAGAAAATCCACTTTACAACAAGTCTAAGAACATCACAGCGTCCAGATTATAAAAGTAACATCTGAGTACACAATTAGCCAGTATAAGGCAAACTTCAATTTGAAGAGATCTCACTACTGATCCTCATAACTTTCAGTGACATCAGCAAATATTCGATCATGCTTCAACATACTTTTATTTGGCTCCAACTTAGCAAATCAAGTTAAAGCATTTCAAACTTACGAATCTCTCCTAATTATATAGAATAAAGAATAAACAGTGAACCAAAGTATTTAATAACTAACAAGGTGCCAATACATACTTTCATCCCTTGAGACTCCTGGAAGGGAGACCCTAAACAGGTACGAGTCCTCGCATTCTCCAATGTCTACTGCTCCGACAATTGGTCCCATCTTTCCCATAGCTGCACTGCCAACCAGTCCAACCCCAGATTTAGCGGTGGCAAGCAGTTTGTCCCACTCTTCTGTAGAATGAGAAGGGAAATACATGATGGAGGGCCCAACACTTTTCCCAGCTTCTGCCTCCATCTCCAGCTGTGAAGGGGCAACATTGCTATGCGATATAGGTGGACCAAAATATGGCACGCTATTGAGAGGTGCCACATCAAGGATTGGCAGCTGCGGGTCTATGTGCTGCTCGGTTCCATTATTTGTCCTTCCTCTTGATGACCTATAAGTTAGTTAACCAAGAGGTGCCCAGATATTAGAAATTTTATTAATGGGATAGTAGTACCAACCAACTTCTTGAATTTTCATACAATATTTGCGTTGAATATAATAACAATTCATACATATCACCAACAAACCTTTCAGATCAATATTAGCTCTGAAAGGGATTCATAAAACATAGGACAAACTTGATAAGAAATTCAACAATACGGCAGAATCTTGTCATAATTACTGCCGAAATATGGAAGTATTCTCCCTCCCTCCTCTTAACAGAAAAATATCCATGACACAAATGGCCTATTTGGTAAAACTGAAAATTAAGTGCTGACAATTTAACTACTGAATTTTAAGCGTTCATAATTTTAAGTGTCGAAAATAGAATTATAGAAGTTATTTAATGAAAATTAAACTGATAGCCGAATATCGTTAGTCTCTTACATAACATAGAAAAAAGGACCATAATCGGTGGGTTTTCTCAATATATTTAGCAAAATTCTATTTACCATTGCTTATTTTTCTATTGATAGAATTAAGTACCTTCTCCCGCACTTACCAGATCAAGTCAATTTTTTGACTTAATTGATATTTAAGTCAAATTCTATTTAAGGATATCAAACAAGCTTAATCTCATTAAGTACTGAATTCATAGTTTTCAAAGCTTAATTGGGTTACCAAACAGGCCCTAAATCATTGGAAAAAAATTAGGGTTTTGATATCCCTTTGTGGCTTTGATACCGTGTGAAACTAGAAGATTAGAAAAAAGGGGGGGGGGGGTTGGTTTGAAACAGAATTATCAGGGATAAATTATGCATGCCTTATCTAGTTATACTATACACAATATGACTGCACATAAATACACAACTGAAACAACCTACACTGATAAGTAGAATTACCCCTTAACAAAAACCATTAGCTATATTCTCTTAAGCTTCTCCTATTATCTTTAAAGATAAAACTGCAGCTCAGATCCCGGCACTTCGGTGAAAGTTACAAATATCTCTCTCCTGTCCGTACTCTGGTTTATGGATTTCAGACACTAACATAAGAAAGGTAGGCCTTCTCTAGAAAAACAGTTGAAAGGGAATTATTACAGAGTGAAAATCAAAAGCTCACGTCGACTTCTTTCTGCGAGATGCTTACTTCTAGCTGCCATCCAAAACCGATTATACCCACCTCATTATATGTTTAACTCAACTTAAATAAAAGACAAGTGGCTGAAGAATCGCGAGAAAGTCTCCCTTCATGATGCACACGCGCTAATACCCTCAGCAGCAAATACAGTCCGGGGTCAGAAAAGCTCGACACGCGAACATACAAAAGAGGGTCAGTCAGGTGATCTACGTGCCGAAGGCTTCGAATTACACGACCCCTCGTGCTCAACAATGAAGGGGTAAAGCTCTAGGCTGTGAACCCAACTTATGTTAGAGAAAAGCTACCCACCCAGTGATAAAGCTCCCTCCTTTAAGCTTCACTTTGCTCAACAGTCAACAGGGCTCACGAATTGCAACTCATACCAAGGCCGAGGATCAAATGTCCGTACCAATCACCCGCATTTGACAGAACCACATCAACAATTTCACTCTCCGAACTCGATTAGCATGCCCAAAACAACTATGCCCAGAAAAGAGTTCCATTCGTACTCACATTTCCAGGTATCTACGAACGGCCGAGGGGTCACCAGAACCGCTCGTCGGCCCCGGGATTTGCGAATCCGGAACGCGCGTTCCCAAGCGGCGAATCGCCCGGATGCCTGGATCGCCGAACGCGGCGTTCTTCCAGCGATCTACGGAAGCCGATCGAATCGAAGCCCTAGAAATGGAGAAAGGGGAAGAACTTGCCTCCGCGAGTTCAGCCTCTTTTGGGCTTTTAAGATGTCAAGAGGCTTTGTGGGCCGGGCAAAAGACCTTTCCCTATGACCGTGGCTAAAAGTCTTCGGTCAAATATTAAAATAAAAAATGGACCATTGGATTGATTGGCATTGAATTTGAGCCGTCCATTGCACATTTTAGCGTTCACAACACGAATATTTGAACGCTCATGAAACGCTCCACGAGGCCCGTGAACAGTATAAATTTAGATATTTGACTTGTGCAGAATCAACATGAATACGTATAATGTTCTATTGCCTTGACTAGGTTGTCTTAGTACCCTGTTCCAGGAGTTAGGAAAAAGAATTCACAAATCTTATGACATAAATGGGATTTGACCGCACGAGATAAGGGCTAGGAAAGCGAGATTGTACATACAAAGACGCTCGCATGCGGCGGTAGTATTCTTTTTCATGAAAATGAGAACAATGTTTTTTTTACTTGTGTGACCCATTGAAGAACACAAGTTACGTCAAAAACGCCATTGACAAGGGTAACTGATCTTTTCCAGCAAGCAATATACGAAAGAAGAAAAGAAAAGTGGACAAGCCGATCTTGATTGAGTTGAGAAATTGCTCCTCTGTTTTGCCAAGATGTGTGAATCGTCAATAGTTGGTGTCTACTTTCTTTAAAAGGATAATGAATACTTTGTCTGTCGAAGTTATGAATGACAAAAGAATTGGACACAGAACACAATCTGTTTTCTCCGCAGCCACATCCACACCTGTTTATGCCTAAAAGGATGTCGCGCCAAGATCAGCAAAGCAAATTTCGGTGTTGGTTGGGGCCCAGCAGCTGAAAGGAGATGGAAGTCTCTGGGCTGGACATATGTTCTCAGCTGTCATCTCGAACGTCATCCCGAACCTGGGGAGCCTCTGCTGATCGTTGTGGTCACTCAATTGGTTGTGACCTTGCGGTTGGCTTGAACATCTCAAGTCACTGCCGCAGCACTAAAAAGAGTGTAACTAAACTTGAGTATCAACTCAATCCTAGAATAGGATTACTTACCCCAGATTGAACACGAGAAGGAGTGCAGTGATGTTGTTGCAGGCAACAGAACCGAAGTTACAAGGAGCAGAAATGCAGCCATGGGACAGGCGAACTTTGGGTCTGTAGGCATTATGAAGTTAGACCACTAGTGTCCAGGCTCTTGTGCACCAGTCACTGTACCGAAGTAAAAACCAACAAATCATTCAAAAGTTAAGTAACAAGAAAGTTATTACTGTATGGCTGTTATAAAATTGAAATGAAGGATTATCTCTTCTTCAGTGTAGCATATTCAGCAACTTTTAAATCTGGCAAAACAAGACAGTTCTGGGATGCTTACAAGTCCGATGTTCACCAGTCTCCTGGCTGCAGTCTCAGTCTTTGGAACTTCCGTTTTCATGGCCGCCATAAGATCATTTCATTCGTCCTCCATTACCATTCTTGGATTTGGTTGATCTTCGAACTAGGTCTTGCACTTTTGAGTGCAGCAAGGTCACGCTCAAAAGAGTGACCAAAATCTCAGAAGATGCTTCACAGGTGCAGGGTGGCGTTTGAGATGAGAACTTATGTCTTCCCGGAGGCTTCTCCATCTCGTTTCAGCTGCCAGGCTCCAGCAAAATCGAACTCTTTTTGGCTGATGTTGGCGCAAGTGTAATTTTTTAGTGAGAAGTGAAGAAGCTGATGAATAGCTGATGGATATGTATGTGGCTGACGAGGAAACAGACTTCATTTGCATTCACTCCTCATTTGGGAAAAGAGTAGTAGATGTTATTACACCTATGGTATTTTGAGGTCAAGAAAACAATTCTTCTTGAACAGAAAACGTGTCCATATAACAATATTCAACAATGCATAGATTGTTCTGATGCAAATATAAGACAGATGAAGAATGGGCCATGCTTGGACTCCCCAGATGGCTTTTCTTGTCTGCTGTGATTGCGCCTGGAATGCCATTTAATCAATCTGGAGCTTCTAGTCTGATGTCTGATTTCAAAGTGGTTTATATAACCTTGCACATTGGCTTTTCACATAGTGTTTATCCTATGAATCAGCTACACAATTAAAGAGGAAATGTTCTCTTTGCTTGAAAAAGAATGTTATTTGAGCTTTTATTGTCATAATGGCAAAAAAGAAACAAAATTTGTGTGTCATAACATTAACATATGCACTCCTACCTTGTAAGGTTCGTGTTTTCCATTTTATTTTTCGCAGCACAAGAAACAGCTCAATCCAGCTAAGGCCATAAAACATGGTAAAATGTTTTCCTATTTTGGCCAAATAGATCTACACGACTCATTAAATCTCATTGGTGGAATAAGAAAGCAATATTTGATTATACTCTTCTTGTAACCTGATATAATATTGTGAATATGGCCTCGATTTCTTGCTATTAAACTACAGATTTTCTGGATTTTGTAGGTTTGCTGGTGTAATTGACCAACTCTAAACTCATTTGGCCCCAGTAACTAATTATGGTACCTTCCGTAAATCTCATTAGCATCGGTCCACCTGGTTAATTGTTTCCCACGTTTTTCGAACTTTCATCGAATGCAGAAGCAGGAAAATATAAGTTTACCAAAAGGTTATGAATGGTTGAATTGGGAAAAATTCAGGCCAGCATAGTATAAGCTCTCGGGGTTGTAAAATCAAAATATAGTATAAGCTTATTTAGGATTTTTAATTACAAATTTCTCACCACTCCCTTCACTGCTTCGCTTTGCACCTTTGCAATGATAAAGTTTATTGAACGGTCGTTCATTGTCCATTAAATGATTATCATCTCAAGGAACTTATTTCAAAGGTGAGCTTAGTTATATACAAAAGATAACAGACTAATCAGCATCTTTTTCAAGTGTGCATTCACTCGGACAATTTATAAGTCAGTTGCATTGTCCATATGCTTTGGAAGCGAATTTATTGTACCTTTCGTGACATAAATTTGCTCATCATCGCTCTTGCATTTAGTTAGAAGCAATTGAAAGATTTATATGGTTTCTTACACAACCGTTCCTTTCTTCTGTCAGTCAATCTCTCAGTTTATATCCAGTATGCTGAAAGTAATGGGCACATCATACAGGGTAGGACTCAGACGATTTAATTTGTTTAAGAAAAATTTATATGGCAATTGAACCTAAGAAAGATCAGAGGATTCTGTAAAATGGTAGCACCCAAGTATCATTTGTGCGTTTTTCTCTTCATGTTCCACTAAGACATTAGATTTATCCTGATATCCTGCTCCTTGAGTGATGTCGCATTCTCCTGCAGATTCTCATTGAAAATGGTGTAACCAATGAATGCTACAGTGCCATCTGCGATGGGTGCCGCCACAGAAGCGTGCAAGTTGATGGCTAATGACCAGCTTTTCATCTTGACCATTGTCATTGGGCACTTAAAGCAATACCTCAAAGCAGAGAGGCCTCCCACAAGTCTGCAGAGCAAAGAACTGCTGAGAAATTGCTACAATATTGTCCCAGTCAGCTAGCCGGGTCCCAGATGATGGTGGTGCAAGTAATACACTTGCACTGAGGAAGGCCAGCCAATCTTCCATACTGAGCCTATCTTTCCCACCGACCTGCACCCCATCTCACGTTTCAGAGAGAAATTCATGGCAATAACATCATATTTATGGACAACCAGAGTATCTCTCTCCTCAGACCAGAGGTTATTGCAATAACACTTTATGCTTATGCATAGTTTGGTTGGATCATTTCTCTTTTGCAGCCAAAAACTGGTTTTCCTTCGGTTAAGTTGTATATAGATTGCGAATAGCACAGTGACAGTTAAGTGATAGGTTAATTTGATTTCTTGGCTAGTTCTTTATTTGTTAGCTTTCGAAACATTTCAAATCAAGCATGTCATTGGCAGCAGATATATTGCATGAACATTAATGACGTATGTTGCATGTTATAGATTTGATTGTCTTAAATTCTCACTTCTGCTCATTTTGAAAGCGATCATTCTCCTAACTATTTATAGGGCCGATAGGATCTGCTAAAGTGGACCTTGCAGAGTCCCAAGACTCTTACCTGTGCCGGGTGTCTCTGCCAGGGGCAAGAAAATATCAAGTACGTACCTAATACCCAACTTAATAGGTACTCAACATAGTCATGATAACAACTAATATTCACCAGAGTGAGGAATCCAGAAAGATATTTTCTTTTTCTTGTATGGTGTTATTTCTTCATTCTCGAGACTTTCAATTCATATGGTGATCTGAAGGTAATGACACATTCTTTGAATTTTGCTTTTGTGCTGCCGCATTAAGTTGTGAACTTGACACGGACAGTGACGTCTTGATTGAAGGAGAAACAAGAAGGGAAAACCTTCATCAATCAGACACTTGACTCTCTCCTTTCACCTGCTGTTCATCCCAACAAACCTCAACTTTGGTGCGGATGGGATCTTGAAGGGAGCTGTCAAGAAGCTGATCAATACCGGATGACTGTCAGGCAGCTCAGACTTTATAGAATACGCTAGTAGAATTCCTGGGTGCAGTTCTAATGAAGTACTTGTTCGAAAAAAGTAATGTTAAACATACCTGGTAATGGCTTTTCTCTTTAGTTGGAATTGATAATTCTAAAACTATTCTTTTCATCTCACTGTTGTATGTTTTACCATTTCGTGATTTGTTATTCATCAATATCTATTGAACTTGTCTCGATTACTATTTTAAAATGATGTAGGTATTGTTTTGGTCGGTTTGACATTGGGCTTTCATGAATCTTTTTTCATATATTCATAGATTATCTGGATATTGTATTGGGTCTTGAGTTCTGGCTAGTCCCTCTGTTATGCTCCCCAAGTCATATCGATATATGAGTTCAAGGCAGTTTCGCATGACCTTGATGTATGGTCCTTCTGGTTGTTAGCATTCTTTAAATCTCTCCATTGCAATTGCTTGATGCTCTCCAAAGGGCCACACTCAAATTCACAGGCTGTCTCCATTCATTCAGTGATTGTGTGATCGATTCCGAGATCTTCTGGAATTATTATAAAATTCCTTTCTCTAAGATTAACTGGCTACCCTCATTTATGTTTCAACATTTTCAGAACATAATGTGAGTAGTATGTGCCACTTGTTGACCTAAGCATATGCCTACCTATATAAACCGTTGACTCAGCTCCTACCTTTCACAGTTTCAGAGCCAAACTTGGTAAAACCTCTACTTGTTTCTTGTTTCCTTGTATTGCCAGTTAGGAAACTATCAAATTGCACAAAGAAATTTCATCTTTTTGTGATTTGTTTGCAGAAATGTTTCTGGCTGTGATTTATGCAAGTCGTTTTGGTACATGCACCAATAAAGGATAATAACCAAAATAAAGATTACAGCATCAGTGGACTTTATGGATCTTGTTTGAATGGCTTTCATCTGTGGCACCTGCAATACGCTCACAGAATCTGATTTCTCTGTAAACACAGAGGAAACTTAGTAGTTAACTGCTCTCTACAAGACCAAGCTAAATCTGCCAAAGCATGCGACTACTATATAAAACAAATACAACTTTCCTATTAGGAACTGTGCAGTCCCTGAATCAGGATATAGAGCAAGGCAGAAGTGCATCGCGGACAAGACCCATGAGTATCCTTAACATGGACATTGCAGAGTCTGACCCTTCCCTGTTCCAGAGGCTCTTCCACTAGGTGAGAAGAGAGAGTAAGTTCCTGATGGCCAAAGTTAATATTTGCTCTATATAGTAGTCCCAAATCTTTGACAGATCTTACTCAGTTGTTATGGGGGAAGAAGCTGATTGCTTATTTTCCTCCTTGCTCTACAATGCAACCCCAAACGTAATGCAAAACTTCCATATTAGGCTCATTTGACCTGCTGATTTGGCTTGGATATGGTCATTGGTGCAAGAGTCGGGATATCTGCCATTTGACCATTTGGTCCGCAAGTTTTGCATCGGTTTCAGTTAACGGTGCTTAAGAAATGGATATTTTCCCTTCCGTGTGCTGTAGGCATCTGATCTGATTGTTTTTTATTAGTTATGACGACGATTTCGGCAAGATATATCTTTCTTTCCTATGGTGTTATTTCTTTGTATTAGGAGAATGGAGTCACAAGATAAATCATGTTGAAGCACTAGTGCATCCTCTAAAACTTGCTATCAAGTTGCTGCAGCATTAAATGGTGAACTTTTTGCAGATGGCGGGGTAGAGATCAGAGGAATGACCGTAACAGGTGATGAGACGGATCACAGGTCTGGGAAGGTGTTTGAGTGGAGAATTGAAAGCCTTTTCCTGACTGGGCTCTTCTCTCTTTTGAGCTGCCCAGACCCATTAATCACACAGTTAACCGGCGACTTCAGTGCGGATGGGATTTTCCAGTGATTCATAGAGAAGCGGATGGACAATCGGTAAATCTGGCAACTGAGGCTTCATAGGAGTATTGACTTCATAAAGGGAAAATGTCAGACGTCTCTGGGCACTTGCTAAGGCTCTTTAGTTATGCTTTTGTTAAGATAGACTTTTCAAAAAGTTCTTCATCTTGTACGTTAGTCCTCATTCATTCTACTAATGAGCTATGTTTGCCCTTTAAAGTATTGGAAACTCTTGTTTTCCTATAGAGAATATGTTGCTCTGAACATAAAATCAGATTATGCAAGCAAGTTGATCTGGTTGTGATTTCTCGCTTGTTTTCTCATTACCTATGCTGAGGTACGGTAAGCCAGATGAAGAATGTAAGATGTTCAGACCGTTGGGCTTTGTTTCAAATGGCTTTCGTCTGCAATATCGGCACTTCCAAGTCCTAGATATGTCCAAGGGTGTTATCTGGCTTTTCTGGTTTCTTGTCCTGATCTTACCTAAATTTGGTTCATATCACCGTGACAAGATAGAAGGGATCGAGTAAACCTTCATAAAGTCAGGATGCGCTCTGGGCACCTTGGATTGGCACATACTATCCACGACTGTCCTTAGAAGGTTGTCAATGGATGAGTCTTAACTTAAAAAGGTGGTGTTTTCCTGTATTATGGAATTCAGGGCCCATCAAACAATCTCTGAGCAAATCTATCCATGAATCAGACTGTGTTGCCAAAGCACATCGAGCAATTGCATTTTAAGGGTAAAGGAGGATAAGGATCAAGTCAATTGAAGGAGAAGGTGTAGATCTTAGTGCAGAATGAAAACACGATCCTTTTCAACAAATCAGATGCCAAAATGACAACTAATTTTGTATCTTCAGGTAACTAAAACAAGGGAAACTGAGAAGGTAACATAGACTAAATCAAGATCGGCTACTCTTAACAATCATGTTATGCATCATCTTCACTCTTCTCCAGTCAGAATCAGGTTATCAACTCAGAAGGCCTCTCATTCCATTCTTCAGATACCAACTGGCCAATATGTTGAGAGAGAATCTGTCAAAGAAGATACTTACCAAATCAGTTTGATCTAGAATAATCTCAAACAACAGAGAAACCCTGAATTCTGATATCAGAAAGCAAAAAATATCCACACATGCCAATGACCATACTAAACAATTCATTGATGACACTTACAATTTAACTTTCGGATGCATGTGCAAGCACATGATTAGGTACATATGAGACCATAAATGGGTCATTCCCAAAGAAGTCACAGCTAGGATTCAATTTAAGCAGAATTCGCAAATAAACTTACATTTCTCTACTCAGTATTATAACTACTGATGATCTGAGGGAGATTGCTGTTGCTCTGATGTCTCGGGGCACATTTGTTGAGCCATGTATGGGTACATGGCAGGATCAACCACACCCTTACCAACAAACATCCCCGGAGGCCCAGCCTGACACACCTGCTGCGGCGGAACGTAGCAATAAGGTAGCCCATCCACGGGCCCACTGGCAGGGAGCACTCCTCCTGGAACTGTCCCAAGCCCTTCCTCCTTCAGCTCCTCCCTAGGAACAATATCCACCAGAAAGTCAAAGACATCTGTCCGGGTGATTGCCGCTGCTATATCATTCTTCTGGAGTGTCCGCCTCTTGTTCTCCTCGGTGTGGTTCCAGGAGCGCAGTGTCAGTTCCAGGATGAACATCTCGCAGGCCCTAGCAAACACGATCGGCGCCTCGGCCGAGATCATCCTCACATCCTCGTCGGCCTTCATGATCTTCTTGATCCTGGCCAAAGGGAGGCTGTGGTTCTTGAAGTCTGTGACCCTGTCAATTTCTTGATACTGGTTTGCCCAGAAAGACTGGAGCTGTTGCTGCAGTTGCTGCTGCTGCTGCTGGTGAATTTGCTGATAGGCCAGTTGGTTATGTGCGAGCTGGGATCCTGGCGGCTGAGGCTGGCTAGTCGGCTGAATATGCGGGAAACTCGAAGGGCTGATCATCTGGCCTGGCTGATAAGGCATTGTGCCGTAGGGCAATTGACCTGCGGCAGAAACAACCCCAATCGGTGGGGGTTGACCGTGTCCTTGCTGGTCCATCTTGATTCAAGCACAACTAAGAGCAAAAAAGAGATTAATAAGTATCAGCTGCTAACACAAATGAGACCAAACACTGTTTCAATCATGGTGTATGTGAGTTTGACATATGGAGGAGCACAGTGCTATGAGTTCGATAAACGAAGCAAAAAGGAAACTAAAGGAATTCCACTTTAGCCCCTTTACGGACTGTGCAATTGGGTGCAGAATAGAGAATAACGGCACTCAGTTTCTGTCCAGCTCACATATGGTAAAGCTCTCAGATCTGACATTCTAACAAAGCACAGAAAGATCGCATAATCGTGCTATCAATTATCAGAGCCCTCCACATGGCTAACGTGGAGCATATTGCCCCATCAGCATTCTAAATTCGGGGAACTTCTCCAGGAACAAGAAGAAGAAGAGAGAACCAGATTTGTGAATTCTCTTATTCTTTGACCCCACTGCCCCCGCGAAGCAAAACAATACATCCCAATTTCCAACGCACTACAATATAGAGCTGATGCCTTCTGCTATCTAACTGGAATGAAGGCAAAATCCACTGAAGGATTCAGCTGGTTCAAACATAAAAGAGAGGAGAACGATTATGTCGCATACCCACAAAATTCCAGCTATTCATGTAATTAATAACACGCCATCAATTCATGAAGCCGAACAAGAAAACCAAACACCAAGAAATAAAATCCCACCAAACGGCTCCATCAGAACCGGCCTGAACAAGAGAATCTTAAACATTGAAAAACAAACCGAGGTACCATTATAGCTCAAACTAACGAGACCAGTCTCCATCACTGATGCATCAGATCCGAGATGTTTGGATCATGGAAAAAAAAAACACGGAGCCAATCAGAGCCCAGAAATCACCAACCAAGCATCGTACGAGCCCAGAAATCCGTGAGTCAAATTTTCAAGATTTCATGCATTCCACCGACGAATCTTTCCTCTTCTGTTTTTTTCCTGCGTTTGCATGGACGTTTGTACAATTCAGGAAGAGGGACGAAAAGGGTGTACCTTCTTTTACGTGCAAACTCGAGTCCGTGGAAAAGGGGAGCAAGCCGGAAAAAAATAGCAAGAAAAGGCAAATATGTCAGAGAAGCTTTTGGATCTGATACGATGTTCTTCTCCTGCGTGGTGAATAGAAAGTGTGTTGCAGAGAGATTAAAAGGGAAGGCTCTTTCCCAAGGGCGATCCGTGCCGTACACAGGGGCAAGATCTGATCTTGGAACTTTGGTGTTTCTTATGTTTGGTAATGATTGATGTCTGGTTTTGTTGCGACACATACCTAAGAACTCAACTGAAAAACACACCCACCAAAAAATAATAATTGCCAAGTAAAATAATTTTTTAAAAAAAGAAAAAGAAAAAGATTCTTCTGTCTTTCTGTTTTGTCACTTTCCCATTTTGTCATTTGTTTCTTTCTTCTTATGGCGTTTTTGCCCTCGGATGGATCCATATTTTACTGTCAATGTCACATGGACATGATCGTTCACGAGCCCTTTTGGTGCTCCATGTTTCCTCTAGATACAAATCTGATGACGTTATAGCAGTGAACTTTTGCACCACTGACTGAGAAAATGCGCTTCTGATATAAGCAATTAGAAGGTTCGTGCATTTTCTAAGTAATTTATATCATGAAATCGGGTGAAAAAAAGGAAGCATTGGCGAAAAGAGAAAAAATCACACATCAGTTCAAAATAATTAATGATTAGTTCAATTCGATAGTGCTGCAGTCAAGATATGAGAAATGTTGCTTGAACTTTAAAAAAAGAAGATATGATCATACTTGCCATCACCTTAGTCCAGGGGTGGTACTACTAATGAATGGGTTTTGGTGGACCGAATTTTTGCTTTTGGAGTGTCCAGGAATGGGTCTTATCCTCTTCCGAGTCTAGAATGACTACGTATGTGGTTAGTTTTGGTCGAAGACTACATATGTGGTTCTTGGAGAAAGTTAAAGAGTTTAGTCTACAAGATAGTACTCAGTTCTGACGTAGCTAAAGGATCATCAATTCTTTTAATGAGATTTCATATCGACAAAGCTCTTTCTGTGACCTGGCAATTGGTTAGGTGGCCTACATGCAACTGAAAAGAGGATAGTGTACGGATGAACAGTAGGATTTTACTGAAAGCCAACATCATCCCCAGCCGAAAACTAAGGAAATGTCTTTCGACTCTTTTTGCAGCCAGATGATGATGCATCGAGCTCATTTTCTTAACTTGAATGGGAATCTGAGACCAGCCTCAATACCATAACCCAAAAGGAGAGAACCAAATACTAACTCCTCCACCCCTCTTTGAGAAGATTAAGCTGTTCCTGAGCCAAAAATTGGAACATTGCACATTTATAAATCACCAATGCTTTTACGTTAGTAGCATTTGGGCCGATTACTAACGTTTAATGGATTGTTTCGAAAATACCAACTGTTCCGATAGTTTACCGACATTTACTGCTCAGCTTACCAACTGGGAAAAGTTACCAAATCTGTGGTAGCTAAATGTTGGTGACCCACAGCCACAAAAATTTGCATGACCTAGAAAGAGGCAGCTTCCGACAAAGCAATTAAAGGCTGCTCCAGCTACCAAGTATTTTCCAGACACCCAGTTGAACCTAAAGGTACCCCTCGCATAGTTGTATAAGCATTAACTTGAATGAGCATTGCATGGTTCCACTGATCTAAAAACCTACAATTGCCCATACAATTCCAGTAATCAAGTTCTCAGCAGTTCCAAAGGCATAAAATTTCCCAATCATGTGATGACAAGCCATGCGCACACTACTGGGCAAGGGCAGAATGGAAAAGAAGACTACCTATTCTTTTAGATGTGTATTTTAATTTGGGAAATCAGCCGTCTTAGTGCCTAAACTCTTAATTTTCTCCAAGAAGTTCTATCCATACGAATGCTCTAAGGTACAGCAACAACATGACAAGTCTTTCTCGTGTCTCATCTATATTCCTCTGGCAAGCGGTACCCCGACATGACTATTTTGTCTGCAAACATTTTTCCCGTCTTCGGCATCACATGCCAGTGCAATGTCAAGTTGCATTCTTTGCCACGAAGATTACCTCCCTATAAGAAAGATAAATGACAGTTAGGCTTGTGGATGTCTTAAAAGAGAGTGTAAAGAACTACCAATTCAGTGTAATGAACAATCACAATTCAGATAAATTTGTTAGAAACTATTATCAGAAAGACTGGAGTACCTGGTCAATTAGACGATACTTATTTGGTGTCTGGATCCAGAACTTTGCTTGCTCTTTGGCAGGGATAATGCCATCCCACAAAGATACCTGTTCAGATATGTTTCTACAGAAAATTAAGAGCATATTCACAGTCTTTGGTTGTTAAGCTCACACGATCCAGTGCCGCAAGCATTGGGACTTACATAACTAACGTGCCACGAATTGGCAATTTATGCTAATTTTTAGCACCATCAACATCAGTGAATGCGAGTGGTTTCACATATTCATGAAGAAAAAATGCCGTTGATCAGAAAATATCACCAAACTCTTGCTTTTAAATGTCCTCCTAAGTTTACCTGATTCAATGAATTCTTTGGGGTTTCATATTCTGCTGCTACAAAGACGAAAACCTGCAAACAGTTCAAGCAGCTGTTTAATAATATTTTTCTTCTTTTTGAAATCAACTAATAATACAGGATATAGCTCAATGGCTTCAAGCAGATAAAGAAATAGTAGGCTGTGGTAGCACAATTCTTTATTTCAAATTCTCTATCTTTACGGACTAAGTGAAGTCTCTTTTCTTGACTTCTCTGAAAATAGCGCAGAGTTCCATTACTGAAGAAAAGAAAAATGATGTGATTCCCTACTTTCATAGGTGCTTTACATTCACATGACCCCTAAAGGCCACAACTTTCAAGAACTACATGGTATGTGCTATTTCTAACCTGCTTAGTGTTCCATGTAAACAAGGACTGCAAGTCTGCCGTTATATTCAAGGTCAAGCTGACCTGCATACAACCAAAAGATGAAAGTCCAGTCAACCAATAAATAATTCAAATTCATTCAGAAAAAAAAAAAAATTGTGTAAACCACGACATCAATCTCACAGGTCCATGAAACATAGTGAATACAAGAGGCAAAGGATGTGAATGGCCAGCAATGGATGAGGCATGACAACAACGTGAGAAGATCGACCAAATGACCAGGTAAGACAGATATAACACGCAGATGAATCAATCTACATATAGTCAAGAATTTATCGTTCCAGTGTAAAGTTTCCAGTACTCTCGACTCCAGTACCATTAGAAATAAAAACATTACAGGCACCCAAAAGATGTTCATATATAACAAACCCAGTCAAGTACATAAGTAAAAGCACGGATTACCAGCTGATTCAAGAAAGCCCCAACTGCCAGACTACTCAAAATGATCATAGCAATGAATCTACTGATTGTGGCACCCCCCCAGGTAGCTTTTAGCAGAATGAATGTTTGTTGCAGATAGCCAAAAACCAAGAAAAAGCATCATACCTCATCATTCCCATCAGGATGTCTCTGAAACCAATTAATATTCAATATCTGCACGCATTGCAAAATCCATTGATCAAACAAAATGAACAAAAACATCAACTAACCCACTATGCCAATGCATCATCTTACGTATCGACAGTACAGTCATGAAA
Organism: Eucalyptus tenuipes; assembly: GCA_014182365.1. Taxonomy (NCBI): domain Eukaryota; kingdom Viridiplantae; phylum Streptophyta; class Magnoliopsida; order Myrtales; family Myrtaceae; genus Eucalyptus; species Eucalyptus tenuipes. Next base: position 39,734,549 of record CM024544.1, on the reverse strand, counting down.
ATAAGAGAAGAAAGCCGCATCTCAAAATTATCAACAGAAGCATGCCAAAGTCCTATTTGCGTTAAAAGAAAAGAGCACTTCAGTGCCCACAGAGGCAAGAAAAATGAAAAACAAAACATCCAAGCCGTTGAAAAGATTTGACATAAAATGCATCGAAAAAGTAATTTACGAGCAATTCGACAAGTGAAACGATATCAGGGGAATGAGCTCATGGTATTACAAAGGAACCTCCTCCTCAGTGGACTGTCATTGCGATCCCAGAACAGCCAAGATCAGACCTTCGCGAGCTTGTCCGAAAAAGCGCAGCAAAATCAAAGCTCACAGGTATCCGGCCAATCCTCCAGATTTTCTATCGAGGCGATCCATGAAATAAAGGTCACGCATTTCCAGTCCTTTCACTGAATCAACCCAGGACAACATCACAGAGAACATCATCGCGACGAGAGGGATGGACCGGACATAATAAAAGAAGGCACGCTCAGCCTCCGATAAACTGACTAGGACTCAAAACTCGAACATCCACGGAACGGATCGAGGGGCGCAATCGACGGAAGCAAGAATGCGGCGGCGGACAAGACAACGAAAGAAAGCGACCGAGCGACCGACCTGGATTTCGGCGGAGGGAGAAGGGGAGTTGAGGTTGTCGGAGAGGGAGGCCATGGCGCACATCAGCGCCAGTATGGTTAGGGCAAACGTCAGCAGAGCGTTCGCCCTGTAGCCGAAGGAGTGCATCTCTTCTCTCTCCCTCTCTCTCTCTCTCTCTCTCTCTACTGTGTTTCGATGAGAGAGAGAGAGGCGAGTGCGTCGGAGGTGGCGTTTTGGTGGACCGGCGCGGCGGCGGTCGGGACTGGCTGGTGACGATGTAGGCGTTCGCTGATTGGACGGAGGCAGCGAAGTGGGGGCCACCCATGTGTGTTAAAATGCTGACGTGGCCTTTTTTTCGTCTCAGGCCCGAATCTATATTGGGCCGAATGCAGGCCCAAAATCGCAAGGCCCGAATGCTCCATTCCGGACTTATCGGGCCGGATTGGTCACCGATATTGAGAAAGAAAATGGGGAAAACCGTTTTTTTTTTTTTTTAAAATCCCTTCCTCTCTAATCCTTTTTATTATCCTTCTTGTTGGCTTGTTGGCGCTAGTGTGCTCATCCGTCCATAAATAGAAATTGTAATTCTTATTCGTCGTGACTAAGAGTCTCCAAACTTTAAGTTGCTATTCATTTTTATTAACATGGTAGATTGTTTGAATTATCAACCAAGAGTACATATGGTTATGTTTATGTTCCCGAGAATAATTTATGTTCCGCAAACGAGTTTTTTGAGTAGAAAAAGAAGTTTGACGAAAAATAGAATTGCGTTTGGTAAGACCTTAAAAATTTCTATTCCAATTTTTTGTCGTTTCATCATAAAAATGCCTATGGAGACTTAACAATTCATGTTTGGATAAAGCCGGCCTTTTGTAAAGATTTGACTGATCACGATTTTCTGAGATGGTATAAAAAAATCCAACTTAATAACTAGTTAAAGATGAACAACTGAAAATGGTAACAGAGAGTCCCACTAGTTTATAACTCATGATATGAGGAGATTGACAATAAATCTTTAGGCATTATAATAAACATGTGTATAGACCTTTTGAACTTTATTAACTGCAAGAAGAAAAGAAAACGTTGTGTAGCGGAATAGGCAAGGATGAAACAACTAAGAAAGGAGGCAATCCTGAGTTGGTGCGTTTATTTACACAAACTCATCAAATCTTCAAGTAAATGACATCGGAAATCCATGGAACACTTGTGACTGCTATGAACACAAGATAAATGGTTATGTAAAAGGCTTATTCACAGCCATCTACTTTCTATTAAAACAAAATTGCAAAATGGCATATTATCTCGAAAGATGTTTACAACAAAATCTTAAAGGAAGAAAGCGTCTTTTTTTTAGTGGAGTCGCCAAGCTGTTGGCACCTAGTATTGTCTGTAAAAGAAAACAACATTAAAAAAATCCATATGGTAAAGCCTTAAGAGCTTATTCAATTTTGAATCTAATTTTCATCAAAATATTTTCACATTTTTTATGCTAAACTAATTCTAAACTAAAATTAATACTAAAATCTAGTAAAACTACTCAAAATCTAATTTCTAATTTTTTTTTCTAAATTTCTTTCTTTTTTTTATTTAGAAAAATGGGGACTCAAATCAGGTCGGGAGACCCTAATTTGGATTTAGGTCTCATCCGAACCTCGTGTCAATTGGGTAAAGATGAGCATAATGTTAAGCTGAGCTTGTTTGTCTAAAATGACCTTGTTTCTCTTTTTGGTCCTAGGAACTATTTTTTTTTTTTTTTTATATTTCTTGTTTATGTTTCAAATTTTTTCCCTAGTTACTTTTTAAAATTATAGGGAAGATAAAAATTAACTGATGAACATAAACGAATTCATGTTATTTTCTAATTTCGAAGAGGGAACAAAAAAAAAAAAAAAAGGACAAATGGAAACGTCACCAAACGCCCCCTTATTAGCATAACGAGTCTATTCAAGAGCATGGAGTACTCCAGTGCTCTAGATGGACCCGTTTCAGCTGCTGACCGTTCTGCTTGCCTTAACGTTGAGCAGAAAGGAGGGCTGTCAAAAGTCTCTCCATTGAAGTCGACTGTAGCTTTAAATCGAGGGGCGTGATCTGGCCCTTCCCGGATGCAAGAACAAGAGGGCAAGTTGAAGCAGCCTTTTCTGAGAATAAACCCCATTGATTGGCTGGTCTTAATTGCTACTTGGCAGAGCGTACATTATAGTCTCTCTATATAACCCACGACAAGTAGGCCAGCTTTATGTTCTTTAGAGGAGGCAAAGAGTAAACACTTTGCATATAAAGAAATGAACTTAATGAGAAGTTGTCTTTATTGGATCCTTAGCAAACCTGAAGAGAAGTACACAGAGGACCCGATTCGTTTGGGGTGTTTGTTCTTCTTCATTGTTTGATTGATCTCATTCTCGATTGAACCGACACCGCTCGGGTACAAAAGAAGCGGTGAGTGCTGTAAAATCGAAGAGGAACCGATCCATCTGTCGGAATGCTCCAAGTATGCTGGGTCCTCGGTCATTTATGGGCATCACCATTAAGCAGAAGCTCGCATCAAAGAACTGGGAAACATTTCTCTGCGGAAGAAAAAGATTAGCTCCTTCAAAATGGTATGTCATGCTTGGAGCGGTGAAATTCTGATGAGGCATATCGTAGCACAAGTCCAAATCGCCTGGTTGAGGAGGGAGAGGATGCCAAGAATAATGCCTTTCGAAATATTTGATTATTTTCTCTTTTACGACCTTATAGGCAGTTTGAACAAGAACCGAATGAGGACTTCCTGAGTCTAAAATGAACCCACCTGTGTGGTCCGGTCTCATTCGAAAAATTTTAGGATCTATGTTTAGGCGCTTCCCGTTGATACTAATATCATTAACTTTAACCGCATATTGAATTACGTTAGGAATCAATCTGGTAGTCAAGTAACCAGGACGTCTGTCTATTTGTGTGTCATCCCCAAAATGGAGAAACAAGTAAGCGCCATGGTTGTGAAGCGGAGGCTAGCAATACGATATGCGGTTTTTCATCTCATTGATTTATTGCATAAAGATAGATCGCCTTCCCAATCCCAATCCAAATATCCCTGTTGTTATTTCTTCCACTCTTAGCCCAACCCATGTTACAATTGTCTAGGCCACAGCCAAACACGGGGTTGAAAAATCTTTTGGGAGATCCCTTATCGAGAAAGAGGAAGGTGTTTGATCCGAGCTGGCCCCTCTTGCAGCAATGGCCATCTCTAGATCCAATGTAAGTCAGATCGTACATACCAATGTCGTTTTTACATAGATGAGGAACGCAAAGGCGATCATCACAAGGTAAAGGCCGATATGATTGTGATTGACTTTTTTTGAAGTTACCTTGCGTTAAGAACAAGCGATGGTTGCATCCTTCATATTGCATCCATGTATCCACACTACCTGTATCTACCACCAAGGTCGGGCAATAGGGATGTGTGCCAACTGTCAGAGTGGTTAAGTAATAATTCATAGTATTCGCAGTAATCAAAGGTTGTAGTGCATTGGAGATATGGTCTATGGACTCCTTCAGGTCCATTGAACTGGAAGAAACAATGGATTCAAGTCGGCACACACGACCTCGAGATATCTCAGAGATCCTTTGATATAGGGTGAGATTCTTAGGAAAGTGGGTGGTGTCAAATCTGTGATATAAGAGGGATGGCGATTCTTGCGCAAGGAAAGTGGGTGGTGTCAAATCGGTCTACCAGGATGAGTTTGATAGTGAAACCGTAAGTGGCGGTTCCAAAAGGCTTACATCGCTTAGGGGAGTCCAGGGCCGCATATATAATAATATGTGTGAGAAAGCAAATGAGTTTGATAGTGAAATCGTAAGTTTCCAAAGGCTTACTCGTAATGAGAAAGCAAATGAGGAAAGGCACTATAGTTAGATGTGACATTGTCATTGTTTCTGAGTTATTGTTGTTGGTATGCACTATGTAGGCATCTGCTTCAGAATTGATCTTATAAGAGTCCTCATGTAGTAATATTATTCTTCCTTTCTCGCCCCTAATAAATTAGGAAAAAAGCCACCAAAAACCCCAAACTTTTTTTTTTACATGAAAAACCCTGAAGTTTCCTAATCGTGACACATTTACCCCAAACTTTTATTTGTAACACAAAAAACTGCGAACTTTCATTTGTGTGACACATTTACCCTAAATCATAGGGGCATTTTGGTCTTTTTACTTTTAAAAACTTTTTTTTTCTTCTTCTTTCTTCCCTCCGCCGGCCATGGCGGAGCTGGCAGAGGGAAGCTGGCGTCCGGCGAGGGCGGCCCACGCCCGACGCAAGCGAGGGCGGCCCACGCCCAACGCAGGCGAGGGCTGCTCGATGCCGGCAAGGGCATCCCTCGCCCGATGCCGGCGAGGGCGACCCTCGCCGACCCTCGCCGGCCTTAGCCAGCCCAGGTGAGGGCGGTCCTCACCCGACGCCAGCGAGGGCGACCCTCACCGGACACCGGCTTCCCTCCACCGGCTCCACCATGGTCGGTGGAGGGAAGAGAGAAGAAGAAAAAAATTAAAAATTAAAAATAAAAATAAAAAACAGAAAGAATAAGACAAAAATGCCCTTAATGGGGTAAATGTGTCACAGTTTGCAAAGTTTAAGGTTTTTCATATCATAAAAAAGTTTTGGGTAAATTTGTCACTTTGGGCAAAGTTTGGGGTTTTTGGTGGCTTTTTCCCAATAAATTATGTTGAGAAAAAGTTAATTATAACGGCTCATCCCAGATGATGGAGATAAATCGGATTTCCTCTAATTAATGATCCATATTTATTGTGAAAATTTTTATTTTGCGAAGTCGCTCAACTTGTGCCTAAGATATCCAAGTTCCAATATGAATCCTGTATTTTTCCTCGAAATCTATAGAGGACCCTTGTTCCCAATTTAGCCTACACCTACCCACGACCCGTAGGTTCTTATAAGCTATCCTAAGTGAGTTCGACAATTTCCCACGGTCCTGAACCTAATACTCCATTGAAATTTTTTACAATATGAGAATTTCTTGAATTACCATAAATTTAAAGAGAAGAAAAAAATAAGTGCGATATACACGGTTTAAGTATATGTTGTCAATAACTTCTTAGCGTGATCAAACATAACTAAAATGCAACAAATATCCTTTTTGTTCTTCTCACAAAAAGAGTCCGCAAGTTACATTAAAGCATGTTTTTCTCAGGCTTTCATTGCTTCTCAACATATATTTCTATCTCTTCCTTTCAAAAGGCCTCTCGTAATTAAAAGAAAATGAAATCCCGAGATTGAGATAATTAATTTGGAATCTTAGGCCTCTCTAGCTGGTCGTTGGCGATCGGTCGTTGGGCGAGGTCTTGTGACCTCGTCGAGGCCTCGCCAAGCCATCGGAGAGGCCCAACCTCGCTTAGATAGCATAAGGTCGGCCTTGCCCTAACCTAGCGAGGCCGAGTCTCCCGGCGATTGGCGGTGAGGCTTGGCGAGGTCCAGCTTTGTCGATGGCCAGGCAAGCTTGCCTAGCCAATTGCCGGCCATCACCGTGGTCGACAACCGGTAATGGAGAAGGAGGAGAGAAAAGAAAAGAAAAGGAAAATAAGAAAAGAAAAGAGAAAAAAAGAAAATTTGACTTGATTTTGGATTTGATCTCGGGAACAAAGAAGTCTACTTCTTGATTTATTCCAAATTTATTCCCAAGAACAAAAAGGTTACCAAACTAATTTTCATTTTTTTTTGTTATGGGGAACAAAAGAATAAAATTAGTTACTATTTTGGCCAATTAGGACGCGCTTGGTAACTATTCTATTCCCGAAAACAATTTCTGATTTTTTATTTAGTTTCCGGGAACAATTTCTTAGTATTTTAAGGTGTTTAGTGACGTTTAAAATTTTTATTCTTGAAGTAGAATTGCGTTTGATACTGTTCTCAAAATTTCTACTACAAACTATTTTCTTTTAATTTTTTAAATAATTTTATCACTTTTTTTCCTTTTTTTTCCTTCTTTTCTTCTCTTTCCTTTCTTCTTCTTCAAGCTCAGGCCGATGACCTCGCCAAAATATTGCCAGCCCTCGGTGAGGTCGCGCCTCGTCAGCTGAGCGGCCTTGCCAGATCTGGGTGAGGTCAAGCCTCACCCAATCATGGCTCGGCTGAGCCTCACCCGGCCAGGCAAGGCTCGCTGTTGGCTGGGTGAGCCTTGCTCAGCCAGACGAGGTCGCCAGAACTCACCCAACTGGTCACCGGCAACCGGCGGCGGTGACGGCGGCGAAAGAAGAAGAGAGAAGGAAAAAGAACAATAAGAAAATAAGAGAAACGAGGAAAAAAGGGTTGGCCTGATTCTAGAATTATTCTCGAGAACAAAGAATTAATTTTTTTTTACTTCTCGATTTTACTCCAAATCTATTCTCGGGAATAAAAAATTTACCAAATGGATTTTTGTTCCAAATCTACCAAATGGATTCTTGTTTCAAATCTACTCCTGGGAATAAAAGAATATAAATTTTCATTATTTGGTAAGTTGTCAAATGCACCCTTAACTACTAAACCCTTAGTGCGGCTAATTACAAAACGGTTGTTTATTGATGCGAGTTCCTTTAATTACGTCGGGTAGCTTTAAGGGAGATGACATCTCACAATTTAAGGAATTGTAGGGCATAACCTCATAAATATCATTCTTAAATTGCCTAATTGAATGACATGATAGAACATGAAATCTGCATGATTTGCCTTAAAATTAGAGCCATATACATCGGATTACGGAGTTGAACTTCAATCTAATTTCTTCAATTCTCCCTATTGCACTCACATAATAATTGATCGAGGATAGACGAGACTATCCAAAAAAAGTACGTGAGGCAAAAATAATTACTGTTTTGCATAATGTACTTTATAGATGGAGATTTCTTGATATAAACAAGATCGGGAAAATTACCAAAACGTTCTTATACCTCTTGTAATTTTTCTAATTCAGTCTTGAACTTTTTTTTTTGCAGCCAATTTAATCTTAAACATTTTGCAATTATACCAAATGAGTCCATTCGGTCAAATTTAACCGACATGTACTGACATGGATGTCGGTTAACGCTAACATGACAATTTTTTAAATATATAACTATTTTTCAGGTTTATTATTATTATTATTATTATTATTATTATTATTATTATTATTATTATTATTATTATTATTATTATTATTATTATTATTATTTGCTTTCTTCTTCTTCCTTTGGCTGGTCTCCGGATCGGCCAGAGGCTACGGCCAGTGAGGCCTCGCTATTGCTGGGCAAGGTCAAGCTTGCCTACCCTTAGCGAGGTTTATGGTCAAATAGACTAAATTAGCATAATTGTAAAAGATTTAAGACTAAATTGGCAAAAAGATAAATGTTTAAGACGAAATTAGAAAAATTACAATAGGTTTATTATTGTTTTGCTAATTTCCAGACAAGACCAATTAAGATAAATAAAAAAAACTCATGCACACATGTGTTAATTAGATAACTTTTCATTCTTTTGTTTCCTTTTTTTTTTTTTTTTTTTATTGTTGACCAAAGATTGTTTTGTTGTTACGATTGAATTTACATTTATCGTATTTATTGTATGATTTCCATTTTTAAAAGTCAAATTTGTGCTCTTTTCCTTCTATATTTGCGAAGTTCCAAATAAAATCTAACGTTAATTAATGAAATTTACTCAAGAAAAATCCGAACTCTAAATTTTTGCAATAATCTCTCCAACTAGTCCTTCCGCCTTCACCACCGCCCCACAATAGCCACCACCCTTAGGGATGAGCATCCGTTTATGGTCAACCCTGGACTGACCTTGGATCAGCCCAACTCTACTAGTCTTGGTCTGGTTCTCAGGAGGATTCGGTCGATCCTTAGTCCTAGGATATCTGGACCAACATTATGTGGGTTGATCTTTAGTTCTGAGAATTTAGGATTAGTCCAACTTGAACCAACCCCGACTATATATATTATATATAATATATCTAAAATATATTTTATATATTATATATCTAATATATTTTTATAATTTTTTATATAGAGAAAACCCTAAGTCAAATGACGTCGACATCATTAAACGACTCTTTAGTGAGGAGTCCAATTAATTTTACATCTTTCTTTAATAGTTTAGACTTTTAATGTCTTTTACGACATCAACGGCCATAACTTACAAATAAGGAAAATGTTTATATGAGGAGTCCTCTTGGCATCCAAAACAGCGTAAACAACTCCTCATAGTATCCTCCTCCAATATTTGTTCTCTTATGTCTTATTTGTCCTCTTAGTCTTCGATTTGCCAAGATCGAAAGAAATAACTTCCTCGCTCACCGCTCAACACTTGCCTCGCTTGCTTCTAGTTGCTCACCCTACTTGTTGTTTGCCACTCACCCTGCTCAACGCTCACGTCGCTCACCACTCAACGCTCGCCCCATTTGATGCTCGCCGCTCGTCTCTCTTCGCTGACCTCGCTTGTCGTCGAATTATTTGGTCGGTCTAGTCCTCGATCACATTTTCAAGGAGTACAAAAAATGAAACAAAAAAAATTATTACTTGGTTTCAGGTTGGCTCTGGAACCGGATCGAACTCATTGAGTTGATCCAGTCTTCGATCGCATTTTTAAGGAGTACAAAAAATGAAACAAAAAAATTATCAGTTAATCCCAGGTTGACCTTGGAATCAAACCAAAATGATTGGGTCGGTCTGGTCCTCAGTCCTAGGTTCAAGAGGGTCAGTCCTCGGTCCCAAAAATTGAGGACTAATATTGTGTGGGTTGATCCTAGAGTTAATGAGTGGATCGGTCCAAGCTGAACCATACTCACCCCTAACCGCCCTTCCCCTCCACCCTATAAAAATAAAAATAATAATGAATTAATCCCAACCATTCAATTGAGTTCTTGCAGAGAGGCATCAACCTCTCAAAAGGGTTACTTTAAGATATAAAGTTACAACCTAAATTTAGAGAATTCTAATCAATTAAATAATATGACTTCTAATCTTTTCCCTGAAAACTAAATTCGGCATTCATTATATCAAATTTAAGAGCTGGACTATGACTTATGTGTGCAGTAGCAATAGATAAGAGAACATGAAATATCTCTTCCAGAAATCATTTCTTGCCTTTTCTCCCAGTACATAATAAATAGATGCTTTTTAATTAGCCTACACGATCATGGCCCAAAATGGTACTTATTTGAAATGCTACGATTGCTATTTAGCAGTGTTGTTACACCTATAAAGCTCTCTGATCCATGCGATCCATACCATATAACCAATCCAGAGGCATGCAAGTACACTTCACATTGGAGGAACTTAATGAAAATTTATCGATTTCGTAATTACTTGTTAATAGCAATTATAAAAGAGAGTTACATTGGTGCGTTTGGAAGAGCTTTAAGGAAATGCAAAGTCATTTCCCCAAACATTTTTTTTTGCTTAAGTTCCATTTGGGCAAAACAAATACCGTTTGGTTAAGTGACTTTTGAAATATTTTCGCAAAGTAGCTTTGAAGTAGAGATAGAAAAAGAAAAGGGCAAAACAATGGTATGGCTACTGGAGGATGGAGATATCCCATCCTGGAAGCAAGCCTGGCCGAAGTAAATCCATCGCCTGCAAAGATGTTTAGCAGCATGAGGCTCCTGGTGGTCTCTGTTTTGTAGTTCTCAAGTTCTCTCTTAGTGAAAAAAAAACACCTAAATCAAAGTCCTCTTCTCTGCTACTTCTTCCTGATCGTCACTCTATCCTCTTATGCTCTTCCACGATACCCTACATGAACTTATCCTTCTTCTCCTATAACGCCATCATCCTCTTTTCGGACGAGTTCACCCTCAATTCACCTTTAAAAGGGCAAGAAATCACCACCAATGTTCGTGCTGATCCTGACTTGAATATGAATGGTCTCGTTTATGATCTCCTTGAAGGTGAGGCAAGGCGATGCCAAGGGCCGTGCAACCTAAGGCCTTAAAGTGTGGTGGCATTCAGGTCGCGTGACCTTAGGCAGCCTAGGCAGTGAAGGTTGCTCGACCTTGGCGACCCTTGCTCGAGGTCGGTCATGCCCCCTCAAGTGGCACAAGCGATTTAATGCCTAGGGTTATATGACCTCAAAGATCCAAACCCGTGCAAATCTAGACCCTTGGCGACCTTCAGTCACCGTTGCCTATTATTAGCAAGCCAGAAGGTATCAAAACCCGCGACCAGATCTAGAATGTACGGAAGACGTACAATGATTTTGAGGGTTAAATTTGGAATATGAATGTATTATTGAGGTAAAATTGAAATAAAAATGATTCAATAACTCTAAAAGCAGCATTACCAAAAAATGTTATATGCCAAAGCTGGGTGGGATTTGCATTGGGTTACCAAACACCTCAATTATTTCCTTGCAACCTTTGAAAGCCCATAATCCTTTGATAAAGCTACGTTAAATGCATCGTATTTTTTTAAAAGTTGGCATCATACTTACTTCCTTAGATCTCTAAATTATCCATTATTACGCATGAATTACAACCAGGAATGTCCAGTTCATCATTTATTTGTTAGTCTCAGTTTTCATGCAAATGCCAGCTTTCAATAGGAACGCGAATTGTTCAAAAGAATAACAAACTTGGGCACAGTACGTACCATACTAAACCTTCCATATTTCAAATTTAAAGGAAGGCCGCCAATCTAATTACAATACTGATAGCTCAGGAAACCATGAACTCTCTCTTCATGTCTTTACAAAATGTAATTGGGTGGGCAAAACCTATTAAGAGCTGCTTCTTAGGCTTTACATGATGCTGCAGCTGTCAGTGTTCTCATCACTGAACATGTGTGTGTAAGGATCGGAGTATCCTCTTGCTGTTGCTACCATGGACATGGGCTGCTGGTGGTAGTTCATCATGGGTTGTGGCCTCCCATACGTCATGGGCATGGGCCTCATCATCTCATTCCCATGGGCCCTTTGCTGGTTCATCATCATTGCCATGGCCATCTGATGTTGCTGGTTGTATGCATTTCCTGGGCCTGCCATTGGCCCATACCCACCACCATTCATGGCCATAGGTGCAGGTAGTCCTTCAATTGCAGGGAAGTTCCTCATCTGGCCCTGGTGGCCCATCGGGAAGTTACCCATCTGCTGTGCTGGAGCCCCGAACCCCCTGCCCCCGCCCCCGCCCCGCCGCCCCCGCCGCCGCCGCCGCCGCCAGATCCACCCTTGCCTCTGCCCGGATTAGTGAAATCAATGTCAAAGCCAGAATCCTTCTTCTTGGTTCCATTCATCCAATCATTCTTGCCTCCACCACCACCATTGCCATAGTTTCTGTCGATAGCTCCATTCTTTGCCCCACTTTGCTTTAAAATTCCTCCGTTGAAGCCGTTTTTGCCATTTTTGCCTCCATATTTGTCATTCTTCCCTCCTTTGCCATATTTGCCATCATTTTTCTTGCCATGGCCTTTTCCCAACATGCTGAAGATACCGCCTTTCTTGGTTTTCTTCATTCCCTTAGTACCTGTTTGCCCATGAGGAGCGCCACGGCTGCCCTTGATGGACGGCTTGCGCGGTGTGCGTGGACCCACATCGAGCTCAAAATCGTCATCGGAATCATAGAAACTACCATCATCGCTCACATAGTCCTCGTCATCCTCGTCCAGATCGAACGTGACCGATTTCTTAGCTTTGGGAACCACCTGCATCATTTCATTGGACCCTTTTGGCTGGAACTGCCCATATCCACATCCCATCCCACCGCCCTTTTGGAAATTCATGTCTCTCTCACCACCATTACGGTTGGAGAACTCAATCTGCATGTTCTTGAACTGGTTGTTGAGGGGGTTCTGGTTATGGAAGCTCCTTTCTTGAGCTCTCCATACCTCTGCATGCTTCCCTGACTTTGCGAGCTTCTTGATGACTGTCCTGGGGTCGATATAACCCATCACCATCACCTTCCCGAGCTCCGCATCAATGGAAACATTCTGCACCCCTATACGAAGACATTTCATGAGAAACAGAAACAGAGATCTAGCGACGATGGCTTTACCCAAATCTGATTTAAACAGAGAAGCAGGGCAAAGAGAAGGTGAAGTACCATTTATTTTCTGCACCAGCTTCCTCACTTTCTTCCTACAGCCATCACAGTGTATGTTCACTCTCAGTACACAAGTCTGCAAAAATCCAAGCCCGGTCATGCTGAGATCAGATAAACATACTCGAGAACCAGCTAATTTGTGTCGGTGAGTTTCGCTATTCGAAAGGAGTAGAATGAAGAGTAAAGAAAACACTACCTGAGGCCTTAACGGGCCTTGCTGCTTCAGCATTCTGGTTTGGCCAAGAGAAAACTGATCAGGAACAGAGAACAGAGAGGCTCTCTCAAGCTTCAGAGGCACTTGACAAGCAGTTTACCAAGTACCGTGACTTATTAGCTCTCTCTCTCTCTCTCTCTCTCTCTCTCTCTCACTCTCTTGGGCAGAGATAAATATCGTGAGACAGAAACAACGAATCATCAATGATGTGTTTTTATAACGCAAGAGAGGAATGTGAAATGCCATTTGCACCTTTGCTTTTTTCTCCTTTTTCTTTTGGCTCTTTTGGGACGCTGGTTTTTTTCTCTGCTTTTGCTACCAAGTTACCGTTGATCCATCTAAAAAGAATCAAATCAAGAAGGAGGAAATTGCATAGATATTACGAGGTGCTTTTGTCCACGAAAGTATGTGTAAACAGGGAGGATAACAGATAACACAGAGAGAGAGAGAGAGAGACCCACCACTACAGCAAAGAAAGCAAATTATGTTCCTGAGTCCAACATATATTTTCCGGTCAGAAAACTGCTTTTCTTTCTCTCTCTCGTTTGGCAGTCCAACCTTTGACTGAGCTCTTTTGTGTCCTCACGCCCTGGAGAATACACAAGCATCTTGCATGCATTTGTTAGCCCTAAAGAGAGAAAAAAGAACATGTATTTTCACCATTCATGCTCATTGATAGAATATGAAGTTAAAAAAAAAAGTTGGGCGTGATTTTCTTGAACTCGGGACGTTTTCCTTTTCCTGTTTTCGTTAGAATCTCTACCTTAACCTAGAAAGGGGTCATTGCATTCGTGCCTCCAAAGGCAAACCATAAAGAATTGGAAAGAAATCAATCAAGCGAAGCAAAGAATATACACAGCCAACTTGTCTAATCACGGAAATTTTTCGGAGTCTAGTTAGCTCTATAAGTATCGAAGATAGTTACGTCCTCCCTGGGGCATTCTTCTTTCATGCAGGACAGCGTGTCAAATCCTCCTACTCCTTTCACCCAAATAACGGTGGAGCATAAGCTTCATGCATTTCATTCCCCCTTCATCCAAAATTCGTCATCGCCCAACCTCCCGTGGTTCCACAATTAGTCCCGGGAAGATCTAGAATTTTTTAGGATATGACTAAGTAAGCATAAATCTCACATGAGCACCGACAATTTTTAGGGTTTTCGCCTTGCATCCTTGAAGATTGCCTGGTATTCATCAACCAGCCAGAAGAAAAGACAAATTCCCATATTTCGTTCAATCAATCTCGGTATCTGGGTTGCGCTTACGTGATAAAAGGTGACAGCTTCAAGACGCACTTGAATTTTGTTGCAGATCCCGATAAAGGACTACAATGAGACTGTTAGGAAAGTGAAGTGAACGTACATGGGACGGTGCTTTTATTCTGTAAAGCAAGATCGGAGAAGATACAATTTGTATTTCCTCACTTTTGTCTCCTCTTCCTGGACACTCAATCTTTGACCCAACCTTTTGAACATTTGAAGCTTCCTCTTTTCTCCTTTATGCAAAGCTCATGTTGCAGTTTAAACCCCGTTCTGACGTACAATCTGCTTTCCTAGAAGGGACCACACACCACGCCCATGTACAACACTAGAGAGAGCACGCTGAGACTCAAATTTAAAAGACTACACATAGGGTAAGACAGCAGAAATAAGTTATTCCCTTCTATTTGTTACGTGAGGGATGAATGTACAAGATCTCACGCCCATTTTATAAAATGGAGAGAACTTCAGCCCGAAAGGAATGCAATTCCCCAAAAAGACGAAAGAATCGTATGTATGAACAACTGCTTTCACAAGCAATGGAAGCTGCTTGCTAGCTTGGAATATGATACACGAAAGCTATATGAACACCACCGGGAACAAGTCATGTGGCTTCTTGGGAAAGAAAAGAACCTCGCTCATGATGGTGCTGGAAGACAAAAGGGAAAGCAGTTTCTTGTTATGCAATGTCAGTAAATTTCACGCCAGTTAACCACGACAATCCATAAGGTCATTCAATCGGTACCTTTATCTACTTTTATTTCAAGGAGTTCCTGAATTGGCTGGCGGCATATTGGACATTTGTTGGATTGGAGCCTCAACTCTTTTGCACACTCACTGCACATGCACTGCAAAATGCAAGGAAAGCTTGGTAAATGCCATTTTCAAACCCTAGGATATAGAAACCGAGTAGACTGCCAGAATAAAAAGCCAAATCAAACAAGGCTGCTTGACTGAAAGAGCAAGAGGAAAATTGAGTTTATCTTGACTCCTGGATTCACTACAAGTGTATATCAAGAGCCATTGCGTAACTGTGGCCATTTGTGCACTCCAACCTAGACTAAGATTCTGACAAACTGATCCACCTGACAAGGATGCCAAACTCCCCAAAGAAGGAGAACAGCAATCATCTCTATTTAAGTCACTCGATTTCCACTTGCGGTGCTGTTTCTTTGATTTTGAAATATTAATAGTATAAGGGACAATTCTGTCAAGATTTAAAGTTCACCAGTGTTCTTCAGCATTCCAGTCAAACAAAATGCAACTAAAGCTCCTGAAAAGGACTCTTTCCTCAGCAAAAAGCATGCACAAGTCTGGGCAGAAGGTTTAAGAACCAAATGGCATGGCCAACTAAATACTGCTACCAGAAGTCATATACAAGAACAATCTCGAAGAACCAGAGATGAGGACATCAGGTACATACAATAGTAATCAGGAAAGTTTTACAGAAAAACAGTAGCAATGGGGAAAGCAAAGGGTTTTGCAAACACAGCACATGCTGGACCTAGGAGAGAGGTTCAGTGTAAAGAAAAAATTCTTGCGGCATGAAGCAAGTCCTTTTGCAAAGTTGGGATCACTATTGAAAAATTTGTTTTGGCGGTCGAAAATAGCAGAAACCAGAAGCGCCCAATTTTGGAACTGACAGACTGACAATTCATCCACCTAATAGTTCAAATACAATTTCTCATGCCATCAGATGGAAACCTTTTATATGACATCTTGACCTAAGTTCATTGCTTGTCCAACTATTTTTATTAAAGAAATTTCCATAATTATTAACATTGCTGTTATGGGAACATAGAAGAGGGGGAAGGGTTCACTGTAGATATGCTAAAGTTCAAAACTCTCACCATATGTCTGCAAGGCAAAACAGCCGTATCCTTTGGCTCAGTCATGCAAATGACACATTCTTTCCCTGGATCAGTGTCCTCAAAGGCAGTGTCTTCTCCATTGCTAATTCCATATATGTCACGAAGTTCATAACGAACTCCCTCAACCCACAAGATTTGCTTGACGGCTCTCACTCGAAAATTGCCCTCATCATTTTTCTCTAGGACTGCTAGAGTAATCTGAGCCTGGGAAGACGTTGCAGGCGAAGGTTGATTGGGCTGCTCATTCACGGGAGATGGTACTGTTGCTTCTGCACAGATAACAAGAGGGAAAACATCCTCATTTTGGGAGGGCTTCGAGAGCTCATCCACATCAAAGAAACCAAGGTCAATGCCGCTTCCAGAAGGTTGACAGAACTTCTGGGCCACTCCCTTTTGAAATGGAATTTTTCTTGGTGCATACATCTCAGGAAATATAGGGCTAAAGGTGCAGCTATCCCCTTCCTTAGCAAAGTAAAGTATGGTGATACTGCCCAGAAAAGGGGAGAAACTAAACAGTTAGATAAGTATGGACAAGGCATTCTCAGGTTAAGATACAGATTACCAAAAGTTTGAAGTTACAAGGACAATCCGCCAAAAAATCCACAATATACAAAGCAACAAACAGATGAAGCCTGGTGCTAAGTAATCAAGCACTAGTTTCAAATCCTTAATCATTTGTTATATCTCGATATTATATCTGAATTCCAAAAAAATCACTGCCAAATGTCAACAGTTGATAAATCATTCACAACTGGACCATATATTCTAAGATTTAATACCTGATCTTTTGGAGAAACACATAAACCGGCACAGTCAGCTCTGACCAATGATATAATTAAATTAACCAATTGTTCCTCAAGTTATGCTCTTTGAAAACTGCAAAATACATTTATGCATTTTGGGTTGCTGGCAATTAATCATTTATTACTAGGAAAACACAACACCACAATGCAAGATAAAAATTCAGACAGGACGCACTATGGAGAATTCCACTATCGAATTTTTGCACAACATTCTCCGAAACTGCTGCACAAAGATGTGTTACTATATTAATTCTCCAAATTAGGTTGGTGAGTCGATGCCCTCCATAAAGAATCACTACGAATCTTTAGGTGTTATGAGCATAATTTCCTGTTACTGACTAATAACTTAAGGGCAAACGCATTCTGATCAATTTATTCACAGAAAAACTCTCCCATAATCCTTGCCAGGAGCAAGTATCTTATCTGACCGAATAAAACTGCAAGGAAGAAACAACAGTTGATTGCCCAGGGAAAGAACCGAAAGATAAATGAAAAGTGCATAAGCTCCGATCAAATGCAAAATCTCAAAGTGAGCTACCACCCAAGGAAGAACAAAAACCAAAACATGCATGTCGAAAGAGGGGCATGAGCATCAACCTCCAAAACCCATTTCTCAATATCTTCATCTCAAAGTGAAATTTTGTAAATGCGACAATCCCATGATAGCACCACGGAGTTTCATATACATATTGTAAGCAGCCATGGTAGAGATCATCAACTAAAACGTCGTCTTATGAGCTCAGTAGTTGACATTTGCAGCCCAACATGTAAAACTGAATCACCTTCCCTAGAACGAAAAATTGTCTCTGATTTGTTCAACATTCCATAAGAACAATTCTGCCTGATCCATACAAATTGGTTGCACAATATCTTGCTATGTCAGATATACAATGTTCTCCAACGGGTGAGTCACGATTATAATTCGACAACTATTTGACATGATCGAGATGATATTATGAGGGAGATCTATGTGGGATTATTTATCGGAGTGCCACAACATCCGAACGAATCGCCAGGGAGAAGATAAATCCCGATCTTCCCGGAATTCGGTAAGAGAAGTCAAATCACATACCTGCCATCCACAAGCGCATCGAAGGTGAACGAAACCAGGTGCGAATCCGAGCTCCGCTCGTCGACCAAGAGCTTGATCGTGTCCTTGCGCACGTTCACGTCGTTCTTGACCTTCTTCGCCGTCTTGATCGCGGTGACCGACCGCACGGGGCCGCCGGCGCCCCACGCGCCGTTGCCGTAGAAGCCGATGAACTGCGAGTAGTGCGGCTGGGGGTGCGCGGGAGGGTAGCCACCGATCGGCGCGTGCGCCGCGTAAGGGCGGGAGCTCGAGGAATGGGGAGGGTGGGCGCCGTACTGGACTGGGATCGGGGGCCACGGCGGCGGCGCGTAGGGCGGATGGTGCGGCGGCGCGGGGTAGGGGTTGTAGGATTGGGCCGCCGCCGGCGCCGGCGGAGGAGGAGGAGGAGGAGGAGGCGGGGCGGAATGAAGAAGCAGCGGCGGCGACGGCGGCGGCGGCGGCGGCAGATGCCGCGGCTGCTGGTGGTGGTGGTGCTGCTGCTGCGGCGGCTGCGGCGGCGGTTGTAGCGGCGGCTGTGGGGAGCTGTGGTGGTGGTGGTGGTGGTGGTGCCTGCTGAATTTGCTCCACAAGAGGCCCATGGCTCGGTAGAGAGAGAAAGAGGAGAGAGAGAGAGAGAGAGAGATTGATCTGCGCGTTGGTGAGCCGAAGAGGGGCCGATCAGTTGAAGGTGGAGGAGGGACGAGGGAGGTTGACGCGCCGTCACGGCGATGGCCGCGGGGGTGGGGAGTCCGGTCGACAAAAGTCAAAACTGAATGACGGCGTCCGGGGCACGCGGGTCTTTTACCACGGTCCGACCGGGGGTGGGACCCGGTGCCATTTCGTCGATTTATCTCGCCACTTTCGTCCGGCGGATTTATCTATGTCAGGCCCCACCTCCTCGTATTTATTTTTTTCCGTACGCGTCTTGTGGTGGTACACATCGCCTTAAATAAATGGGATGATCGCGCAAATTGTCCTTCAATTTTAATTTAATGGGCAACATTATCCTTAAACTTTTCATTAATTCAATATATTTCCTAAATTCCCGATACTTATTCAATTCAATCACTACATAATATGAAAAGGCTTAATAAGTTCAATTAATTTCTTGCAGTTCACGAACTAAATTGAATTAGTAAAAAAATTAGGAATCACGTTGAATAAATTAAAATTTATGGGATGATATTACACATTAAGGTAATATAGAAAGAAATTATTGAATAAATTTAAAATTTAGGGATCACATTGCATATTAAATAAAAAATCAAGAATCATTTGTACTTACCTATCCTCATTCTCAAATTATTAAAGAAGACACCCATCTATATTGGAACGTTCGAGTGATATTTAATTAAATATTGTTGAATTGTTTGAACTTGATTCATAAATTATCTAAACATCACTCGTCAGTAATTGACAGCACACAAAAAAAAAAAACTTCAAAGTCATGGACCTAAAGGCTAAATAATGAAAAGTAAGGAAGATAATTACCAGATAAGTTCTAACATTTGTCAATTTCTTTCACCTTGATTTGAGTCTTTCCATCAACGGACTCACTATACATCGGAATTGCAAGTTATGAGGACTGAAATAAACGAAATAAAAAGTTTAGAATACTGTAGAAAGTTGACAAATTTCAGAACTTGCCCTAATATTATTTGAAAGAAAAAAAAAATCGAAAGTTTCGGAATAAAATATCCGTACATATGTGATTTTCCGAAAAACCTCCCATCTCTTACTATCTACCGCATGTTTGCCGAGTTTATGACAAAACACTTGTTCTTTTGGAATAAAATAAATGATCCCTTGTGTGTTATATTAGGGTAAAAATACTTTAATTTTATGTTACGTCCTTTTCACACCAATTAAAGATGTAACGTCTCAAGAATCATTTATACATATATCCAAAATCTGATTATGTTATTTTTTAATTTATGAAACAAGTATACCGTTTTTGTAATTTCTCTCTAGTACTAGAATTCAACTATTGAGTGCCACAACTCTACAAAATTTTATATCATGAATAGTCATGTTATACACAGTAAGCATTTTTTATTTGTTAAATTGCTATAAGGGTGCGTTTGATTCAACATTTAGAAAGCTCTTTGGGGTCTCAAAATCTTTTGAGAAAAATTTGAAGTGTTTGGTAACCATTTTCAAAAATGAAAGCTTAACCTTGGGAAGATCGAGCTTTCAGCATTTTCGGAATGCTAAATTGCTCAATTAATGAAAATTAGCTAGCTGCCCATTTTGGCCTAAAAAACTTACTAAAAATCCTATTTTTGCCTTTTGAAAAATTAGAACCCAAGATCTAACGCAGCCTTCGCTCCTTCTCTTCTCTGCCCTGCGCCTCCATCTCTTCTTCGCTTTCTTCGCTCAACTCTGTGCGTTGGCTTCACTCTCTTTTTTTGTTTGCTCGTCCTCTGGCACTTCGATGTTCTCTTCGTCTCCAAGAGGAATTACATGTGGGTATCCGATTCTTTATCGATTGTAGTTTCGATCTGTTCTCAATCGTTCTCAATCCTCGTCAATTTACTCGCCCTTTGCAGGAATTTGCCCTCTTCAATTTGCTCGCCCGCACTTCGATTTTCTTTTCATCTCCAAAAATCACAGGTGCGTATCTAGTTCTCCATCTCGATTGTAACTCTGAACCGTTCTCAATCGTTCTCAACCCTCGTCGTTGTCGTGCATCTTGTCCACTCGCGTTCGCGTTTGCTTTTCTTCAATCTAATCATGCATCATGTGCGTTCGGGTTCGATTTTCTTCGATCTAATCGCGATATGGTCATCGAGTTATTTTTTTAATCGCCTGTGGTTGTTGTCTAAGTTGCTGAGCACTTCACTCGATTTATGTCGATAATTTTGCGGAAGATGTGAATTTGCGGATTCCAATGTTGTGGTGCTTCTTTTAGTGCTTTAATTGGTAATCCCTTTGATTGAATTGTGAATAAGGAAAAGTCCCATTTGTAACTTTCAAGCCCTTTTCAACGTTTCTATCGTAACGCGCCGACTTTATTTAATTATATTTTGAAAGAAAATAACCGTATATACTGATTCGTATTTCGGACCGTATAATTTCCATCCCGCAATACGCAATTTTTTTTTTTTTAATCCTTGTATTTGCACGAGCAGCTGCTTGATCCCATCTCGTCAGCTTCGCCTCTCTCGCTCGCGCGCAGGTGCAGCACGAAGCTCGCGCTCCTCCCCGGCCGGCGAGGTTCATCTCTGCAAATCCGGCGTCGAGCAGAAACCAGTAACCCCTCTCTCTCTTTCTCTCCCTCTCCGCCTCCCCGATCTAATTTGGTTCGTCTGTTAATCTTCCGAACTGAAAATGGTTTTTGGTTCGTCTGTTAATCTTCCGAACTGGGTTTAATTCGTTTCCTCTTCCAGCACAAGAATTTTCCTTTTTGAGCCGAAAAAAGAGAACTTTACCGATGTGAATTCGTCTGGGATCCGGAGTCGGTCAATTAGCGACGTCGCCCGGGGATTTGGAAGATGGGTTCGATGAATTAATCGCGCTAGAGACGGAGTGAGATTTAAATTGTGTCCTGCGCTAGAAAGATTGGTGGATAGGCAGTTTTTAGACATTTCTCTTGGTCCAACAATTTCTTCTTCTTCTTCTTCTTCTTCTTCTTTTTTAATGGTTGTTAGTGTTTGAGGGAAGGAATGATGCGTAGGACTTGCCGGGTATTTACTTGCAGTTTCGAGAAAGGCTTCGTTGCTCTTTTGCTGGAGACTCCATTTTGTCTGTGTTGCGGTTGACACCCATTGAAGGTTGGATTTTGAATGCTGTGTTAAAGCGGAATTGCGGGATTGAGTGCAAATGGGAGATGCAGAGGATGGTGTAAGGCCCAAAAAAACCGTTTTCGTGACCGTTGGCACCACTTGTTTTGATGCTCTCGTGAGGGCAGTGGATACTCGGGAAGTTCAGCAAGAGCTGTCTGCTCGAGGCTATACCGACCTTGTTATTCAAATGGGTCGCGGTACCTACACCCCCAAAAAGGTATTGTCCCCTTTAGTATCTCTGACAAATTTGATTGCTGATTTAAATGATTACATTTTGTTACAGTGCAACTGATTAGTTGGTTTTTCTTATTTATTTTAGTTGGTTCTTTTTAGCAAGAGCAGAATTTTGAGGTTTGTGTCTTTCTTCTGGGATGGGGTATGTGACTCAAGCTTGGGTTTTGTTTAAGCAATCAGAATAATAAGATTAGGGATTTGATCCGCATAAAATGATAATTTGCTAATTTTCAAGTGATCTAAAAGGAGGCCCTTTAGAACTTTACTTGGTTGCTATTACTCGAGATTCTTCAGTGAAAAAATAGGGCAAGCAAGTAGTGTGCTTATCTTCAAGATGCGTAGAACGTTAATGTGGATTGGGTTATCCATTGCTGATCCTAAAGTAGATTTTCTAGTATAATTTGACTGAACACCTTTTTCAGGATATATATTGGCTTTTATTTTTTTCCTTTTGGAGGGGTGGTGGGAACAGTCTTAAGTTTTGTGGTGAATTTGCTTCATTTCCGATGGCTATTGGTTGTACTTTTATGTGACTATTATCCTTTGTGCTTTCATGTGTTCTTAATATAAAACTTTGAAGCATTTTTTTTTATCGTACAATTTGCATAATTCATTTGAAATTGGATTAAACAGTCTAATGGAGAAGATGGTTCTTTAGTTGTGGACTACTTCACTTTCTCACCGAGCATAGTGGATTATTTAAGATCAGCATCTCTCGTGATCAGTCATGCAGGTTTGATCTCCTTTGCTTATCATGACTCGCCCCAATTTTTTCATCCTTTCCTTGTGGTAGGGGTGCTTGAAATCATGTTCTGCTGTCTGAAAGCCACTATTATTTCATGTTGCAGCTGATTGATTATGTTACATTTGAGGCCTAATGACTAATGAGTTTAGGAAGATCTTATTAGAGTGTCGCTATTTCTGTGTATAGCACTTGTTCAATTTTGGGTTATCGCAACTGGGGGCAGTAATGAACTATTTAATATCAAATAGACACCCATATTTTTAAGGATTAGCAATTGAAAATACAGTTATCTGTGGATTAATAATATCCTAACGTACAAGTCCAATGGCCTGTTTCAGGTGCCACCATGGTTTTTTAGAGTTTGGAAAAGGGGCATGCTTGCATTTAAAAGTCAGTTGATTGGACATGGTCGCTTTATTTAAATTGCCCTAAGCTCTGTCTTCATGGCACAGATTTTTTCCTATCCCATTGCATATGGTATCCACATAACATATTTCAGGCGCTTCTGTGCCAACTTTCGTACCTTTTACCTTTCCTTTTGCCCCTGCTAAGAACGCATCTCTTGGTATGTATGCGCTTTACCTAGAAGTGCTGGTTTGAGTCCAGCTCATGACAAAGAAGATATAGTTCATGTTTCTCTCCTTGACATAAGGTGCCTCCTACTTTCTCATTCACACAGTAACATGTACTGGTTTAGCTGAATAAGTGTAAAAAAAAAAAAAAAATCTGGAGGAATTGTCAGTTATCAGTGACAGTGGGATTCCTTGCTAAGCTAAATGCAGAATTTTCAGCACTTTATACTTCTCAGGGTAAGGCATCATAAGGCGTGCAGGTTGTGGGTCTTGTGCTATTTTATGTTACCTTTTCTTTGTCAAAAGCATTGTAATTCAATTATTTTTGCTATTGCCTAATTCTTGACGAGAAAGAATGGTAGAAGAATTAAGAATGATAGGCAAACAAACATGGAGTGCATTGCAAATTTTCTTCTATTTTCATTACAATTTTCTGATTCTTCTTCCCTTTAGTTTGTTGGTGGGACAAGTTGTTTGTTTTTACTGTTTGTAAGGGGCCCAAGGGTTGGGATTATGTAGAAGCAGGACAGGAGAGTTGAAATCTGTCTCTCATGCTGCAGGTTCTGGGAGTATTTTTGAGACACTTCGACTTGGTAAACCTTTGATTGTGGTGGTGAATGAAGATTTAATGGACAATCATCAAACTGAGTTAGCTGAGGAACTAGCTGAGAGGAAGCATTTGTATTGTGCTCGTCCTCAAACACTTTATAAAACTATAGCAGATATGGATTTGGAGTCTCTCCTTCCTTATGTTTCTGGGGATGCCGCGCCAGTTGCTAAGCATATAAACAGGTTTTTAGGATTCCCTGATGATTGACAAAATTACTCTGAGTTTGCTGAGCATTGGCTGAGTATTCTTTTTTGAATCTTTTAGAGAGGTGATGCAATGGTTTTTGTGGATAATGTCAATTATTCAACAGTGTGATATCATTTCTCCTTGTATCGTATTTACCTTTTAAGTTTATAGAGCACGAGTAGGCTGGGTCAGACATGTAGAGAACAACAAAATCCAATAATATTCAATGAATACAGAGTTATTCCTTTCGTGTTCTGGAATGCTGTATACTTCGTCGCCATGTTTACTTTTCTTTTTGTTTGTGTGTGCTCGTGAGTGTTGTTCAGAACTCAAATCTATGGCTTGTGCGAAATGGTGACCTACAAACCACCATCTTTCTTAAGTGACATACATGCTTGCTGTTAGGTTTTCATTTTAGTGCAACTTTGATATTTATGTCATAATTGCTATTAGATAGGTCGACCAGTGGCTGGTTTGACACACTTTTTTAATTTCCTTCTGGAGCGTGGTCTTGCTTTCCCCTGGATGCAGATGAGCCTTTGTTAAATTCTTCGGTAGAGAGCCCCTAACAAAAAGTTCTTTTAAGTAGAAGGGTGGCCCCAAAAATTAGAGCGACCTTCATTTCATCAAATGCCAAGATGAACTAGAAGGTTTTCCTTGTGAAGTAATGCAAGAACAGATCATGTTGTAGGCACGTTGAATTGGGTCAAAGCTGTCACATTTCCATTGTAATGCCTTCAGCATTTAATTCAGAACAATCACATGGTGTTTTGATTCTTGCACAACGGTTCCCAGAGGTGCGGAAGCATAAGAGTTCAATTCTACTTTGTGGATTCGTAGTGGACCGATGAATATCTCTTCTTTTAGAATGGCTAATTGGATGACTGATGTAGATGTATCAAGTATTAACTTCAGCAGCAGCAGCAGCAGCAGCAGCACATATGCAGGTGAAGACCACATGATCCCAGGGCCAGAAGTGAGGGACCAAACATTATGAAAGGGAGGGAGGCTATAGCACCGACAGTGGGAGTGTAAAATGAATGTTGCACTCACCCTTTTTAAGCAGTCCCTGCAGTAGAAATACCAAAGCTGGAGGGGCACATGAACTTGGTGACTTTACAGACGAGCATTGGATGCAATTTGATTGGGTCAAAAGCTACAGGACAACGAGAGGCAGAGTCCCACCTAGTCTTTTAATGGTCCAGAGCGCCCACAATGAAACAAGGCCAGCACAAGAGTCTTTGTCAATTGCTGAGCAGTAGATGGGAGGGTGGGAGACCGTCTAATTTAAGCGTGAAACACGGTCTCCACCAAAGTCTTTTGTCAATTGCCGAGCAGCGAGGTAATTGCGAGAAAAAAAAAAAGTCGTTAAAGTTTTATGATCAATTTTGGTCTTAAATTGTTGACATTGACAAATTATCGAAAGATTTATAATTAAATTGGAAAAAACTGAAAATGTTAGGATTGAACTGACCAAATCGAAAGGTTTAAGATTGAATTGGCATTCATATAATAGGTTTGAGACTTTTGATGAATTTCCACTAAGTTAGAGATGTGAGAATGGGAGGTCAATCGGGGGTGGCAACCTTATATGACTAGATAACATGCAAATTAGCGGTTTCGATTGAGATTAATGTGTTTAGATCAATTTTGTGTCAATCCACGTGACATGACTAGTGATTGTGTCATGTTTGTGTCCATCCGTTAGACACGAAATTAACTCGTATGACCCAATTAAGTTAAGGGGTTAATGTTGACATGACCAGTGTGTGGTCCATTGAAACATGATTAGTTGAAGCACTATTTTTTTTTTTCATGTGCCATTCATTATAAAGATTTTAAATAGAAGATATTTTATTAACTATGAACACACCATTTAATTTGATTTTGATGATATTTTGTTGACGGATAATGCAATTTGTAAATAGACTTTTACTGAAAAAATTGAGGATATTTCATAAGGTAATATTGGTAGGTTGATTTCATGTGGACAGGTTGCTTTCGTGTTATGACGGGCCATTCACTGGTGTCAATCTATTAAGCGACTATTTAAGTGCATTACACGAACCGTGTCGTGTCAAATCTGTTAATCTTCAAGTCATGTTTGTGTCACATAAATCAGTATACTTAGTTCGGGTTGACCTGTTTTATAATCAACCCTTTTATGGACACGGCATGAACATGACTTGTGGACACAAATTGCCATCTCTAACATGTGACAGATGGTCATAAGTGGTTGATATTGTTTTCTATGGCGTATTTGACCAAAAAAAGTGAAGGATTTCCCACTCTGCAATTCAGTTCAGAACTCAGATCAACAAGGAAATTATTTGCTTGGAATGTATGTTCTTTAAGTTTTAACAGATGCATTTTCAAACGGTAAAATATGCCTTAAAGATCACGCGTGACAATCAAATCATGTTACAGTCACTGATGCATAACAAGTGTTTTCGGCTGTAACCAATTCCCTACCATTCAGATTCTTGTAGTGCTAAAGTTTGGAAGTGACTGCGCCAGAATTTTCTGCTTTTAGAAGTTTTGGGGATTGCTGAATGAATGTGACAGACCAGAGCCCAAGAAGAATCCAATAATGATAACATTCAGACCAGTTCATAATTGGGGTATAGGAAAATGACAAAGAGGTCTGCTTTGCCTTTACGTAATTCACATTCTCCATGGATTCAGATCAGGACGATTTCAAGCTTGAAGCTTTTTCACGGAGCAAGAATCAGAGATGCCTATTAAAATAGGTGGACGGACAATATTAAATGTTGAAAGTGTTGTGCCCGTCACTCGTTGATGGTCCTGTTTTTGCATGAAATCCAGGAGGGTCTTTGACTTGCAGCGCCAGTGATGAGTTGGCTGTCTGAGGTTTTGTTTTCATTGTTTGTATAATATATTGTAAATGCATTAATAAAAACCAATGATACCAGTTATGGTCCGTATCTTGCGGAGTTCTGCAAATTCTTGAAGACTATGAAATGTTTGGGGCTAGTGTGGCATGGCTGAAAGTGAAAAATGGCTGGCTGTTGAGAATTTCCTGCTAGAATACCGAAGTTTCATGAGGATATAGATTGAGAAGTTTGATAGTTTGTTTAGTGATTGTTATGTGGATGCCGGAGGACGTGGATGAGCAATCAAGCAGAAGCTACCAAACTTTTTCTGAACATAGACAGAGACAATTCCTGAGGATGATACAGCACAAGAGACGAATGAGGAACCCCAATACCCATCATTATATTTGAGAGAGAGAGAGTCCATTTTGCCCCATCCATTTCGGGTCGATAATACAAATTTTCCATATGGTAGGGTACAGCCATACTTGGATGAGATGAGATCATCATGCTATACTTGTCCTTGAATATCTAGAAAATTTTGATATTTTTCTCACGAGAAGTGCATCTTAGAGAAGTAGTCCAATATTGAGGTGTAAAATGTGCGAGATTTAACAAGCAATATTGATTTTTACAATGTTGACGTCGGATTTGACGATACTTTTTCGCAGTGTGATGATTATGCATCTGATATATTAGTCTGTAGACTTCTAGATGGCGAGTGTCCAATAAGATATTACTAGGGAACAATAATTTACTGGCGTTCATTAAATCCCTTGGGAGACTTTTCCTATATATTCCTAGTATTGCTTTGCAAGTCATTGTAGCCTAACCTCTCAGAAGGGAAAACCCAGCCTCTCTCCCTCACAGATTCAACCACATTTAAGCCTCTCTCTCTCTCTTTCATACATTGAACTCTAGCCATTTCTAAGTCTCATCTCTCTGTTTCCTATTCTCTCTTCACACTCATGGAGCCCTACACAGCTCCTGCAACTTCCAACCAAGAACATCAACACCACCCCCCTCAAACACCTCCTCAGCCCCACCACAACCACCTTGGCCTTCTCCACTCCAACTCCGTCTTCGCGATCTTCCTAGCCATGACTTCATTGATTGCTCTCTTAGCCATTTTCTTCATCATTTTACTCTTCCGATGGCTCAAGTCCCCCAAAAAGCATCCAAACTGGGAAAGGAGCAACACAAGCTTCGACAAGTCCATCAGCGTTGCTCGAAACCCTGTGATCTACAACTGTAGTCCAGGTAAGCTCAAATGAGTACTTCAAAAATTCAAACTTTTGCAGCAAAACTGATGGCGTGGTGTCAATGCTAGTGTAATCTAACATTGTTTCTGTTGTTCCGTCCATGTGTTTGAATTCTGATATAGATGTGAAGGGAGGGTGTTTGAGTGGAGGGAATCTGGGGCGCGGATCACTGGGGGCGGCAAACAGTAGTAACAACGGGCATCGGAGAGGAGTGCAAGTGTTCACATACAAGGAGCTTGAAGTGGCCACAGAAGGGTTCAGTGAAAGGAATGTTTTAGGGAATGGAGGGTATGGAGTGGTGTACAAAGGGGTGTTGAGTGATGGTACTGTCGCTGCAATTAAGATGTTGCATTGGCAAGGCAAGCAAGGAGAGCGTGCCTTCAGGATTGAGGTCATTCAAATTCCACTTCATTCATTACCACTTTCCACTTCTTGTCTCTATTTGCCTGCCCTCTGTCTCTTTCTCTCTCTCTCTCTCTCTCAACCGATTTAATGCGGATCGTGAATTCTACTCACAATTTACTGAAAAAATCTTCCCCGACCGAGTGTTCACGGCACAGTTTGGTTCCCTCATACCAAGGGCAAACTTTAGATCTCCCTCACACGATCCATAAGGTTAGGAGGTAGGTACATAGTTCTAGACTTCTGTTTGCTCTCTTTCTCTCTCTCTCTTCTGAGTTTGAATCTGTAAAATGGTACAAGAATGTATCTAAAGTTCCTTCTTCTCTATCACTGTTAGTTCCCTGTTACGAAAAGCGCTAACCAACTTGTAAGTTCATCAATTTCACAGAACTTCAGCATCTGTCCATATTAACCTAGCCGGTTCCTCCTTAAGACAAAAAGTTCTTTAAATGTACGTACTTGGAAGTCAAAGAAGAGCTGAGTGAAATTTAAGTATTCTTAAAAGGCATGATCAAGGGTATATCGAAGTGTTGACTTTAGCACCTTCTGGCTTCCTTTCTTTACTTCGGGCACAGAGCTCATATTCTACGCATAAATTCCTGGGCAATGCCTGCTCCACTACTTTGCCTGCACCTATAAATATTGCTTTGTGAAACAACCTTCCGCGTATGGTTAATGGCATAATAGTCAACACGCACATGGATGAAAATTAAACTGCAAATTTTTTCCTTGGTTATCCATTTATTTTATTTTCCTTAAAATTTTGGTACTGCAGGTCGATCTGTTGAGCAGGTTGCACTCGCCATACTTGGTGGATCTACTGGGCTACTGTGCTGACCAGAACCATAGGCTCCTAATATTGGAATATATGCCCCATGGTACACTCAAGCATCACCTGCATCCATCGCACTCGCACAGCCAACACAGACCGCTGGATTGGGGGACCCGGCTAGCGATAGCACTTGATTGTGCCAGGGCCCTAGAGTTCCTCCACGAGCACGCGGTGCCCTCGGTCATCCACCGCAACTTCAAGTGCACCAACATTCTGCTGGACAACAACTTCCATGCCAGAGTGTCTGACTTTGGCCTGGCCAAGATGGGGTCAGACAAGGTCAATGGCCAGATTTCGACGCGGGTACTTGGGACCATCGGGTACCTGGCACCAGAGTGAGTAGTCCATTAGCTTCTCGTGCATCCCATCGTTCATTATCAGAAAGAAACCAATGAAAACAGCAGATCATGAGCTAACATCCCCACACGGACGACACAGAGGTCCGCATTAGTAAGGTCGCCAGTTTATTTCCTCAGATTAGCTGGTTGGCAGGCAACAACCCAAAAACCACGACAAACTAAAGACCACTAGGACGAGTTATCATGCCATCATTTTCATATCTGTAGATTATCTTAGCAGTTTGTATTGTGAAAGAAGACTGTATGATGATTTCTCACTAGTCACATTTCACAAAGTTATCAAACATCACTATTCATGAGGTAAGAACTTCACTGGTTTTTTGGCCATGCAGATATGCTTCAACAGGCAAGTTGACAACGAAGTCCGACATCTACAGCTATGGTATCGTCCTTCTAGAACTATTGACAGGCCGAGTACCAGTCGATAGCAAGCGCCCTGCTGAAGAACATGTCCTAGTTTCATGGGTTGGTATCTTTAGCCCTTCCACTATTGTACGATTGCATAACGAAAAAGTTAGATGATAAGATCAATTCAGTGCCCTAATATATGTTATTTTGTTGTTGTTTCACTGAGCTGCAAGTTAACACTAGCATTATGGTGTGCTATGGTCATTCATTGGATGCTAATCAAATGTAATAGTAGTTCTCTGCTAAAACCCAATTAGCTTGTAAAGTTTTGTTTTCCTGGGTGCAGTTAAGTCCATGCAACGTAATTCCACTTAATTCCTAAGCATTAAGTCAAAGCACAAACTTAACGCTCTCGAATCTATCAGGCTCTTCCGAGGTTAACTAACAGAGACAAGATATTGGAAATGATTGATCCAGCCCTGAAAGGCCACTTTTCGAAGAAAGAGTTGATTCAGGTCAGCGTGCAACTTCATGATCTTCTAAATGCCAAATATAGATTATGCCAACTTAATACCATGCCGCTTTTCCTTCTCAACAGGTAGCTGCTATTGCAGCAATGTGCGTGCAACCAGAAGCAGATTATCGTCCTCTAATGACGGACGTCGTACAGTCACTAATTCCTCTGGTTAAGAACTACTCCTCAATCAGTTCTTCCAATTCCTTGAGATTTCAGAACAATGCAGTTAGCCCCAGTTACTAGGCGTAAGGGATTCATAAGACGACATTTTCCTTATTGGAGGCATGAAGAATCTTCAAAATTCAGAGGGACCATCGACTACACAAGACGACATGCGAATACAGAAGAGCACCAAAAAGGAATATGCTGTGCAAAATAGAAAATCACGACTATCAAGATCGTCCAATCTTTTTCCTAGATAAGGATATACCGGCCCTATCCAAAAGCTGTACATGCTCATCTTAGAAAGAGTACTCTGTCTAGTTTTCATATTCTCAAAGATCATGGTACCATTATTTCATATTTGATAAGATAAATAAATGTCGAAGAAATTGCTATTTACTATGGTATGACGAGAGAAATCAAATGCCGAAACCTGACCAGGAACTCACTTAATGAGAAAAACAAGGATCAAGCACACGTGAATGCAAGAAAAATTGGCCATCACCTGCATAAGCGAAAAAATACAATCTAGAAGACCATTGAATAACGAAGATAGGTGACAAATTGAAGGAGCATTGAAAAAGTCTCATTGACACTACATGTGCTGGGAAAAAATTTGAAAAATCTTAAGATAGAGTTATGGCAATGTCCATAAGAACATGCCAACAATTTGCCCTTCCATGGCATGGCAAAAGAAATTGTCTCTCTTCCCTAACTAGACAGACTACCCAAACAATACAAAACTGAAATTAAAGCAAGTTGATGGGCAAATAGAAGCTGCTGCCCTTCAAATTGGGGCAACAAAAAGTTCGATCTCCTCTTATGTATGAGACATGCAGCAAAGCATGAGCCGAAAGAAAGAGACTGCTCCATGTCATCCTTTAGATCGAGTCCTATCAAAGAAGAGCGAGACAATGTTATCCTGGGAGACTTGAAAAGACAAGAAACAACAAGGCCATGTGCAATAATGCAGAAGGTCGGCTGGCATAACTTTTTCCTTCCTCATTTTTCTACCGAGATTACCCAGGAAGACTTGAAACGACAAGACACAACTTAGGTCATGTGTAATAATGCGAACTCTCAGATGGCATATCTCATTTGTCCCCTGCCCTTGAAGAGGACAAAACTTTCCTAAGCTAAAATCTTTCATTAAATTTCAGGAAACAGTTTAACAGAATGTGTTACAAATTCTGACATCAATTCAATCAGCTACAATATGTTCAGAGCCGCAACATAAGCGACATAATTTACAAAGAAACTAGACGTAAAAACCCTTGATGTTGAAATGTCACAATGTATACACAAATGAAACATCAGGATGAGAGGTTCCAGTAACTAATACAACATGAAAAATGCTAGGAAATGAAAATCTTCACTTCGTGACTACTGCTCTTAAATCCATCGAACAGAATTTCGGCAGAAGTATTGTAATAGATAATATGCAAGCACCTGGTCAGGGAACAAAAAGAATGTCCACATCTTCTATTAGCATGAAGCATGAACCCAAATGCCTGAACAGATGGTTCCTCATGTTCAAGGCTTTACTCTGCCAAAAACATAAATCTCTCAACCGCTTTTCTCAGCATCTGTGTCTTGGCCAGTACTTGGTTTGCCTCCCCTCCCATCTAGTGGTCTAGTATTTCTTTTACCAATTTTATCAGCATATTTCTCAAAAGCAGCAGAAAGGGCTGACTTAACAGTCAATTCAGGCTCTTTTTTCTGGCGCTTGCTCGTCTGTGCAACATCGTCTACAATTTCCAGATCTTCACTTATTGAACCAGGTTCAGCATTCTTCTGCACAGGAGCTTCTGGAGCTGCAGCAGTAACGTTTGGAACCACTCGCTTGAATGGTTCATGAAAAGTATCATACAAGCGCCTTACCTACTTCAAAAGCACAGATAGGCAAATTGAAATAAAACTCTTCAATAGAATTTTAATATAAGTACTGCAGTAGGTTCAAGATAAAAGCACCTTGCGCTCCCCTATACCAGGACATCGAGCTAAATCTTCCATCGAAGCATCCATGATATGAGAAAGAGACTGAAAAAAGGGGAATCCGTTTAAGGTTTATAATCCTCAACAAAAGGATAGTCTCCAACTACATTTATTTAGAATGAAAAAAAAAACAATTTGGAAGACTTTCAAAGCAGAACATAAGGCATACCCCAAATGTAGAACCAAGGGTGACAACATCTGTCTTATTGACATGTCGAACTGTTGTTAGTGCATGAGTCAGCTGGAGGAAAAGGAAAAATTTCAGCTTCAACAAATGCAAACTCAAGAAGCATAGTGTAGGTTCTCCCTAATGTCTAGATCAAATATCTATAAAGAATCGGATGGACTTGATAACAGCAAAATGGAAATTGGATTTCTAGAAGTAACAAATCCAAGATAACATCGAATACCCTTGATAAGTAGTCTGTATCCATTTGCCCTTGAATGATGTCTGCAGGCTTGTTTTCATAGACTTTTATGGTCTCCAAGTAGCGGCCACACTCTTCCAAGCTTGGAAAAAGAAAAACAAATAGAACGATGAGATATCCCCAAAGACCAAAATGAAGCTGTTTCTTGCCATGACTGATGAAACAAAATCTAGATTTGGCTGCAGCAGAATTCTAACTCTACTAAAAGTATTGCTCCTGGAACTGTTATATTGACCACAGACGTCTCTAAGAAATATCAGTACCTCCAACCACACAAGAGTGTACAGTCATGGAGCAGAGCTGTTTTTGTCACTTCAAGAAGAGGCTTAACTACATCCTCCTGAAATGGACAAAGTGTACAATTTATAAACTTCTTGCTTCAGGTAAACAAAAAATGTACAAAATCACAACAATGGCTTTAAAGTTTCGCAAGACTGATAAAGCAGATTAAGAGAACAGCAAACAAACAAGGTAGCTTACCACATCAACATGACATAAAACAACACGGAGCTTGTAGTTCTTCTGTAGCTCCCTTATTCGATAGTATAGGTAATCTGGATGCAGAAGATGATAACGAAGGCTACAAAGCAATAATGAATTATCAGGTACACGAACTCAAATGCAAAACTCAAGGCTTATGTGGTGATATTCTAGTTCAATACATGTTCAATTAGCAGATTGCATGCAATACCAGAAGTCATCAGGATAATCAGAGATTCACGTGCCAGGCACAATTGTAATTCTCTGTTCTATCCACTATAGTTGTCCTTTAGGTCCAATTCAAATAAAGATTAAGCCAGGAAAATCGAGAGTAGTCATGTTGCATGTAAAATGAGCTTAAATGGCATGGATGATTCTCAAGTGGAGTAGTCTTATGGTTTGTATATAAAAAGTATTTTCATTGTAACCTGTAATTTCATCAATGAAAGAAAATGACAGAAACAATATGCATTTTTTTTCAAATATGCTGTGAACTTTTTGCACGTGCTCACCAAATAAGATGATCTTCATAGCAGCTGGGTGACCAAACACATAAGAACAAGAAAGAACTAATTTGGCAACTTAGAAAGGGGGGAAAAACTCAAACCTCAAGTAAAGAGCACATGAGTTCTGCCCAAGTAAGTAGTCACAAACAATGTCAGCAAAAGCCCACCTCACATTCCTGATATGTTTGAGCAAAGGATTCCCCTTCTGCACAAGGGAAAAGGGCTTAGATAAAGAAAGATGAGTTAAAAGAGCTCTATCTGCTACAAAATTTTATCAGGCAGAGGCCACTTCCCCTTACTTTTGTCTTTGTGAGATGGTCAGTGTGAAAGATATTGTAATCCTATATAAAAAACCTTGAATAATTCGATTATTTCGAGCGCTAGAACCTGTCCTAAGCAAGTTCTTGACTGAATTTTCCAGAATCTAGAGTCTAAACACAGAAGTCATAACCAAAAATCTCAGACCAAACTCATCTGTGGTTCCTTCTGCACCAGTAAAAGGATAATACCATAACTTCCTGAAACCATAACTTCTAATTACAACAGCGCTAGAACAATCACCAACATGTGATAACAAAACAATTAGTAACTCTATAATGGTCATATCATCTTCCTCCTTAATTCAAAATCCACGAGTACACTACGTAAACCATAAATGGCTAGAGTTGCTCTCATTCGATAATATGAAGTGATCCAATTATTGCATGCTCAAATATTTGATCTTGGCAACAAAATTGACATTCATATTTAACAGAGCTTCATCCTTTTAATCCGAAAACAAAGATTCAGCTCTCACAATCTTTCAGGAAGAAGACCCTTACTTGTCTAGGGCTCACCAGGATCGCATTGCGACTCTGCGCTGCAAGAGACGATTTTGACGACGACCCAGCAACAGCACCGGACGTACCGGCGACACTACACAACGGAACAAGAAAGAAACCCATCAAGTCAACAAGGGGAAAAATTCAATCTTTCTCCGCTCCGACCCAAAAGCAGAGGAACTTCCTCCGAGCAGAAGTCACAGCAGGCTTTAAAAACTGCCCATTTAGTACCTCCACGTCGAGGCGGCGGCGGAGGCGGCGGGAGGCGGAGACGCCGCCGGAGGAGGAGGAGGAGGAGGGGGAGAGTAGAATTCGGAGGATTTGAGGAAAGAGAAAGCCTGGGAGAAGGAAGGGGAAGGGGTGAAGAGAGATGGCGGGGCGGATTTCGACTGGGAGCTCTCTAGGACTTCTTGGTACGAAGGGATTTTGATCACCGTCTTGCTGCGGTTCGGCTGACGCCGGAGGAGGTCGTCGTCTTCCTCCTCCTCCCGGTTCTCCATTTTCGGCCTTAGCTTCGCTCGATCAGCGCCAAAGCATCCAAGGAGAGAGAAGTTGCAGGCGGCCCGACGTTTTTTACCGGGCGGGCGGGCGGGCCTGAAGCTTGGGCGGGCTGGCGAGCCATCACTAACGGCTTTGAAAAGAAGTTTCTCTAAAAAAAAAAAAAGTCTAAAAAATTTCTAAACATTTTTTTGGTCAGTAAGATATATTGGGTTAACATCGAGAAGAACCTTATATTAATACACTTATGAAAAATTAACTTTGACGATTTAAAATCTCAAATAGGTATATTTGTGGCAAATATACATGCATTAGTTTACATTAGATTGGATTCATTATCACGAAAAACCACAAATGAATACACTTATTGTGAAGGTAAAATCTCAAATTGGTATATTTGTTAATTTTCATGTGTCAATCAATTTAGCAATTTGACGGTAAAATTTAACGGAAGTTAAGATGGGATAATTGTGCCGCAAATGTACTAGTTTAAGATTTTTGGTGGTCCAAAAATTAATAATAGGTGTACTGGTTTAGGTTTCCCAAATGAATTTGTCTTTTTATATTTTTTTATATTTTATATTTTTATATGTTACATATTTTTTTCTTATTCCTTTTGTATTTTGGAAATTAAAATGTAAAAATTGTAAACTTATTTGAATGAACTGAAAAAAGAAGAAGAAGAGGAAATAGTTTAAACCCTTTATTTAAGTTAAGACAGGAATTAAGACTTATTAGGCTTTAGGATTAGGACTAGTTCACATGTGGCTCGTACAGGCCAAAAAATTCCTTATGTTAACCCCTTTTTAGTATGAATAACAAGAACTGAAACCCGTGCTTAAACGTACAACTCCATAGAAGATCAATAAAATCAAATTCATACTTTTAGATAAAGATTGCAGTCTCGATAACTTTCACTTTGGAGATGATCAAACAACATAGGTAAGCATGTGAATAGACATTTATATTATCATTCTCCTCATGAAGAGAAATATTTGTTGTGCCCAAATTTGGTTTGGCTCTGTTGTAGATAACGTGTAATTATATGTTCAACCATTTAAAAAACGTAATTTTTTCTCATGTTTAAAGATATATAATAGAGTGGTAATATTTTGAGCTATAATTATATGTTTTGGGTGTCAACAAAATTATATTTTCATAATGTCCAATCTATCTACTAGGTTCTTGAGGAAGAAAAATAATCTCTACAAATATGATTGTTGCCCAATCAAATGGAAATTTTCCTAGCTGGCTTAGTTGTCATTATTTTTAGGGAAAATGCTCCACAAAACCCAAAACTATGTCCATTGTGATGTATTTACTTTGAATTTTTTTAATGACATCAAAAACCCTAAACTATGCCCATTGTGAGATATTTACCTTACATCTTTTCTTGTGACATAAAAAATGCCAAATTTGTATTTACGTGATATATTTACCATTCATTAAGAAAATTTCAAGTGATTTTTTAGTCAATATAATGTCATTTTTATTTCATGTAAGTCGTTTGAGCATCATGTCTGTAACGTTTGTTTTCTGGTAAATGTGTCATATTGATACAAGTTTGAGATTTTTGGTGTCATGAAGAAAAGTTTATGGTACATATGTCACAATTGACATAATTTGGGATTTTTGGTGGTTTTTGCCCCATTTTTTTGTTGATTTAATGACATATAAATGATCATTTTATGTGCATTGATCAAATAAGATATATTAGTTTCAATGTTACTATAGTGGGGTATCTTGTTGCAAAGACTAGATATATTATAGTAATTCATGTATAGTAGTAATGGGAGAAAAATAAGTTGCCCGTCTAGCACCGTATCATATAATCGAGAAATGCAAAATGGACGATTTTTCTTTTATTTAACTTTGTTTGTTAAGTAATTGGAAAATCAATATTGGATTCTAAGTAAAAGTCAAGCACTATATACATAGTTTCCATTTGTTTAAACAACCAACGCAACCTCCCCACATCTTTAGCATAATTTAAGGAAAGATCTAATTATCTCGAGCATTCCTTAGAATAAAAACAAGAGAAGGAAACTTAATTAAAAATAAATAAATAAAAAAGAGTAGAATAACTCAGATTTTAAACAAATAAATTCAAACTTGAAAAGGATATTATGATTTATGTTGAAGTTTTATGACTTATCTTTAGTTTCTTGGTTCACCTCAAAGCTTTACAAAAACGGCAAGACAATTGAAACTCACTCTCTTCTGTAACTCTCTAGTTCAAGTTAAAAGTCCACGAAAGCAGCAAGAGAGTCGAAATTCCTTCCCTTTTGTAGCTCTATGGTTCATGTTGAAATTTCGTGAAAGTGACTAGATAGTTGAAGCGTTATATTTTTCGAAATCGTGAAGGTGAACAGTCATTTTCTTTTCTCTATTACTTGATTTGGCGTTCGCTAGCTGATCTATTTCATCTATTGTTGTCGTGGCCCATTTATATTTCTTGTCATAGTCGAACTTGTGGCTTTGGAATGCTATGATGAGTTCCTTTTATGTTTAAGATTTAGATCATATAATAATTATGGATTGATTGTCAGAGGTTACCTAAGTTTGTGCATTTGACTATCGAGATTTCGCGATCTTTTTTCCTAGATATCAGGATATACATGCCCTATCTGGAAGCTGTATATGCTCAATCTTAGGTCAAGTGCTTTCGCATTATCGAAGAGCTCTCGGTTCCCATAATTTCGCATTTGATAAAGATAAAATAAATAGCGAAGGAATTGCCCTTCGCCGTGGTATGACGAGAAATCGAATGCTGAAACCTGGTTAGGAGCCCGCTTGATTTAATGAGAATACCAAAGGGAAAAATACAATAGAAGTGTCATAATATTTTCGTACAAATACTCATTTTCGTCATATCACTTAAAATGCCGATGATAAATTTCTATAAAAAAATCTGACGTGGATTTTTTAATATAATATTAATTGTGCATGGCTTTTCTATATGTGAAAAAAAAAGTCCAACGTGGAATATGACGTTCCTTTTCTATACCTAAAGGACCTCGTACCATCTTCAAATTGAATCTCTTTCTCCAAATAAACCATTTTTTTTTGGCCGCTTGTTCTCCCTCCACTTTTCCTTTTCTCATTTGCAAGCTCTTGCTATCAAGGGATTCTTATCGCTGTTTTGCTGCGGTTTGGCTGTTGCTGAAGGTCGTCTTCTTCTTCCTCCTCCTCCAGGTTGCTTAACCTTTTACACCAGTAGGTGGGCCTGAATCTTAGATTAAGGAGCATCAATACCGACACGCAACATATGACACGACTTGACACGTTAACACGTCGTTTTTAAAAAAAATAAAGAATTCCGACATGTTGCGATACAATATATATCAAATGTATATCTTTATGTATACATGCTATATCATTATTTTTATGATTATTTTAATCAAATTAATTTGATAAAAATTCACAAATAAATAACAACAATAATAAGAGCCTCGAAAGAATTTACATTAATAATATTAATCCACCATTTGTTAATATCATTTATTGTTTTAATTTGATATATTGAACTGCACATTAAAAATCCATAAAATCTAAAGGAAAAAAACAAGCAATCCACATAATGGACTCATGTGTTAGAGTAGAAGAGAAAAAAACAAACTTGGAAGGTGAATTATATGTCATGAGAAATGAGACTTAGAAGAAAAGAGAAGAGAATACTAGGATTTTCTTCTTTTCCTTTTTTTTAACATATTTATATTTTGACTTCTCATTTATTGAAATTTTTTCAAAATGACCATTGTGTGTTGGAATTCTGAACTTCCGAACTAACGTGTCAAAGAGTGTTGGGAGAATTGACCAAGTATCAAACAATGTCAAAGAGTGTTAGATACATGTCAAAATACTAAATCTCATACTAAATCTCCCAAGAATTTCGGTACTTCCTAGGCCTTAGGTGAGCTGGCAAACAATCACTAGTAACTTTAAAAAAATTTTCATTCAAA
Organism: Eucalyptus tenuipes; assembly: GCA_014182365.1. NCBI lineage: Eukaryota > Viridiplantae > Streptophyta > Magnoliopsida > Myrtales > Myrtaceae > Eucalyptus > Eucalyptus tenuipes. The sequence continues at coordinate 39,695,178 of CM024544.1, read as the reverse complement.
ATACTAAATCTCATACATATTTGATCAGTTAAATTAATATTTCTTTTTTCTGTTGTTCACTTACTTTATATTTTTATTTTTTTACATTTTTTTTCAAATAAAAATGTAAAAAATGTATGTCTAGTTTAATGAACAAAAAAAAAGGATTTAATTTAAACCCTTTATTTAAGTTAAGATAGAGATTAAGACTTATTAGGGTTCAAGGACTAGGGCTCGTTCACATGTGCCTTGTATAGGGCAAAAAATCCCTTATGTTAACCCCATTAGTTTGAATAATAAGAATTAAAGCCCGTGCGATGCATGAAAACGTGCAATTCCACAAAAGTTCAATTGAATCAAATTTGTATTTTTAGATAGAGATTGTAGTCTCAATTACTGCTACTTAATGGAGTTGATAAAACATAGGTAAGAATGTAAATAGATATTCATATTATCATTCTTCTCATGAAGAGAAATTTTTTTGTCCCCAAATTTTGTTTTCACTCTAATATCAAGGCAATGTATAACTCGTATGGCATGCGAAATATGAGGATCTAGACTATCGAGATTTTCAGCAATCTTTTTTCCTAGTTATTAGGATATACCGGCCCTATCCGGAAGCTGTACATGGTCATCTTAGGCCAAGTGTTTTCACATTCTCGAAGATCACGGTTCCATAATCTCTCGTTTCTTCTCCTTCTCCTCCTCCTCCTTCTCCTCCTTCTTCATTTGCTTCGCTTAATCAGCGTCATAACATTCATTTTTAGCCATTTACTGTGGCGCAGACAGAGAGAGAAGTTGCAGGTTGCCTAAGAGTTATTATTATACCAGTGGGCAGGCATGAGCCCTAGGCGTGCTGGCAAACTATCACTAGTAACTTTGAAAAAAGTTTCATTCAAAGAGCTAAATTTTATACACATTTGGTCAGTTAAATTAATATTTCTTTTTATGTCGGTCTTTTACCTTATATTTTTATATTCTTTTACGTATTTTTTCTTATTTATTTTGTATTTTTCAAGTAAAATTGAATGAATTGAAAAAAAGAAATTAATTTAAACCCTTTATTTAAGTTAAGACAGAGATTAAGACTTATTAGGGTTTAGGGACTAGGGCTCGTTCGCATGTGGCTCGTGTAGGGCAAAAAAATTCCATATGTTAACCCCATTAGCATGAATAAGTAGAATTAAAACCCGATGCATGGAAAGATGCAATTCTATAAAAGTTTAATAAAGTCAAATTTGTACTTTTAGATAAAGATTGTAGTCTCAATTACTATCACTTTAATGGAGTTCATCAAACATAGGTAAGAATGTAAATAGACATTCGTATTATCATTCTTCTCATGAATTTGTCCCCAAATTTGGTTTTCACTCTAATATCAAGGTAATGTATAACTCGTACGGTTAACCATTTAGAAAACGTAATATTTTCTTTCATTCAATAATATATAATATAGTGGTAATATATGGAGCTATAATATATATATTCTGGGTATATACAAAATTATATTTTCATAATGTATAATCTCTCTACTGGGTTCTCGGGGAAGAAAAATGATCTCTACAAGTATGACGATAGACCAATCAAATGACAATTTCCCTAGCTAGCTTCGTTGTCATCATTTTTAGGGGAAAAACCCACAAAAAAAACTAAACTATATCTACCATGACACATTTACTCTAAAAATTATTTTAATTACGTCGAAAATCTCAAACTATGCTCATTGTGACACACGTATCCTAAATTTTTCTTGTGACATAAAAATCCAAATACCTATGTGATATATTTACCTTCCATCAAGATTCTGTTATATGATTTTCGAGTTATAACAGTGTCGTTTTTATTTCACTTAAGTCACGTAAGTACTGTGTTATAATGTTTGTCTTCCGACATCAATATAGGTATATTTTTAACAGTCCTCATTAACGGAATTTCGACAAAGGGTAAATATATCATACATGTAGAAGTTTAAGAATTTTTATGCCATAAATAAAGTTTATGGTATATGTGTCATAATAGGTAACTTGGGGTTTTTAGTGGCTTTTGCCCTTGTCTTTATCAATTTAACGACACGCAAATGATGATTTTATATGCATTGTGCAAATAAGATATATAAGTTTTGATTTTACTATAGCGGGGTATCTTGTTGCAAATACTTGATATAATTCTATTAATTCATGCATAGCTGTATTGGGAAAAAAATAAGGTCCCATCTAGCACCCCATTATATCGTCGAGAAATGAAAAATGGACGATTTTTTTTTTTATTTTGTTTGTTAAGTAATTGGAAAATCAATTTTGGATTCTAAATATGAGTCAAGCACTATATACATAGTTTCCATTTGTTTAAACGATCAACGCAACCTCGACAAATCCTGAGCATAATTTAAGAAAAGATCTAAGTATATCGAGCATTGCTTTAAGTAAAAACAAGAGAGGGAAACTTGATTAAAATATAAATAAATAAAAATGGAGTAGAATAACTTAGATAAATTCAAATTTGAAAAGGATATTATGATTCATGTTGAAGTTTCATGACTTATCTGTAGTATTTTGGTTCACATCAAAACTTCACAAAAACAATGAGACGGTCGAAACTTATTCTTTTCCGTAGCTCTTTAGTTTACATATATTATTGGGGTTTGCTCTAATTCTCGAGTGATTGGAGTGGGGATGATTTAATTTCAAGTGTGGGTTTCGACTTTCACGTCCGACAAATACGTAAGGTAAAAATATGAGAGTGAGAGTTAAAATAGGAATAAAGTATAATCGATAAAAAAAAAAATATTCATCATATTAAATTGACAGATGGCGAAATTCCATGTCTTACCATCAAGTCAAAGGATGTCAAAATTGGATTCGTGGATCCTTGATTCCTAACCTGGCCTGTGTTTGAGGGCTTAGAAAACAGCTTTGCAATTTACTAAATTGATCGACCAAAAAAAAAATTACTAAATTGACGCAAGCGTCCTCTTCGGCTTCGGCCGATAGATTTGGAACAGGCAGATAGCATTGATTTCAGCTGAACTTTTTGGGAATTTTCGAAAGAAGGAAATGATGTTGCAAATTGCAGCAAGACGCTTTTAATTTGATTAAATCTCGACAAATTAGTTATTTTTCCCAAAGTTGCTATTAGAAATTAGTAATTTTTGTGTTCCATTTGGAATTTTGCCCAATTCGTCAACTTGCAATTTAGTAGCTTCCATGTTTTTCACAGCTCGAATTAAAATCATTTAATGTGAGATGCTTGTAGTTTTAAAATTGATTTCAACTGCGAGCAAGGGATGCCTCGAAGTTGTTGCTTAGGAGATTTAATCACATTTGAAACATTTATTATGTAAATCCCAAGATTATACGAAAGATGTAAGAGACTTGATCACAACTGCTTTAAAATACTCGACTTAGAATGATAAGCAAAACTCAAACAAGCAAATAGATGCAGACATTCGTGTGACTTCCTGCTTTGTATATCTTTACACTAGTAAATTTCACCATTGCACGGTAGGGGACTTACATTTCCATCTCACTAAGGATAATTTTTTCTTTTAAAAAAAAAGGATCCAAACATTTATTTTAAATTCAAAGTTGACATTTTCTCCGATTTTTCAGTCAATTGCGTTTAGTTTTGATAATACTCAAACCAATCTCTTTAATCAACTTCAATGCCACAAATTTATAAAGTTCTTCTCTTTCGATCACTTATTTCTTAAAGTTTGTCCAACACAATGTACAAAGTGGACACAAATTTTTGGCAATCGCCCGCCAAAACAAATTAATAGCTGCGAAATTCCCAAAATTGACCATTTTTTCCTCTAAAGTAACTAATTTACACACTAAATGGCCGGTTGAGCCTGTTGAATCGAACCTCGAGAGGACCCTCCGCCACCGTCGGCATCAACTGTTGGTGAGATCCTATTGAAATCCCACCTCTCCGACTTGGCTGCCCAGTTGAGCCGGTCCGGCCTCCTGAAGTCCCTCCCTTGGCTGCTCCCTTTGCCTTCGCATCGGTATCCTTGCATCAGGCAACCTTCCAGGGACAGGACTGGCCCCGGCCGGTCCATCAGTTGCTTCCTTACCTCAGCAGGCAGCCTCAGTGTGAAACGGTCGACATCCTCGCACGGTCGGATTAGCATGGACCCAAATGCCTGTACAACTAGTTCCTCATGTTCAAGGCTTTAATCTGCCAAAACATATTTCGTGAAAGCAGCAGAAAGGGCCGACTTGATGGTCAATTCAGGCTCTTTTGCCGGGCGCTTGCTCGTCTGCGCAGCATCATCTACAATTTCCTAGTCTTCACTTATCGAACCAGGTTCAGCATTCTTTTGCACAGGAGCTCTTGGAGCTGCAGCAGCAATGTTCGGAGCCACTCGCTTGAATGGTTCGTGAGAAGTATCGTACAAACGCCTTACCTTCTTCAAAAGCATAAATGGACAGATTGAAATACTAGTCTTCAATACAAATAAAATATAAGTACTGCAGTCGGTTCAATATAAAAGCTCCTTGCGCTCCCCTATACCAGGACATCGGGCTAAATCTTCCATCGAAGCATCCATGATAGGAGAGAGACTGAAAAAGTGGAAATCTCGCATAAGTTTTGTAACCCGCCACAGAAGCAAAGTCTTCAACTACATTTATTTGAAATCAAAGAACACATTTAGGAAGATCTCCATAACAGAATACAAGGCATACCCCAAATGTAGAACCAAGGGTGACAACATCCATCTTATTGACATGTCGAGCTGCTGTTAGAGCATGAGTCAGGCAGAGGAAAAGGAGAGATTTCAGCTTCAACAAATGCGAACTTAAGAAACATAGTGTAGGTTCTCCCTAATGTCCAGAGCAAATGTCTCTGAAGAATCAGATTGAGGATAATGTTGAATACCCCTGATAAGTAGTCTGTATCCATTTGCCCTTGAATGGTGTCTGCAGGTTTGTTTTCATGGACTTTTATGACCTCCAAGTAGTGGCCACAGTCTTCCAAGCTTGGCAAAAGAAAAAAACTACTGCAGCAAAATTCAAACTCTTTTAAAAAATTTCTTCTGGAACTGTTTTATTGACCACAGACATATCCAAGGAAAATCAGTACCTCCAACCACACAAGAGGGTGCAGTCATGGAGCAAAGCTGATTTAGTCACCCCAAGAAGAGGCTTGACTACATATTCCTGAAACCGACAATGGCTACAATTTATAAACTTTCACTTCTGGTTAAGGAACATTCATAGCATCACTTTAATGGTTTTAAAGTTTCCCAAGACTGATAAAGCAGGTTAAAAGAACCAAAAAAAGAAAAAGAAAAAGGGGATAGCTCAGCACATCATCATGACATAAAACTACACGGAGTTAGTAGTTCTTCTGCAGTTCCCTTATTCGAAAGTATAGGTAATCTGGATGCAGCAGATGATAACGAAGGCTGCAAAAGCAATCTGACTAATCAGATATGGAGACAACTTCGAATACAAAACTCAAAGATCTTTATTTTCAATACATAAGTCGTGCGTAGCACGAGGAAACAGTGCTGTGGGAATGACAAGGTTTCTTTATTAATATGCTTAGTGGCCTCGGGGCACTCACTAATAAATCGTACACATTTATTAATACTGAAATACCCATATGACAAGCAATGTCTTGGAGCCAAACTTTGTAGAGAAGTGCTAAAGAATGTCGAAGAATGTTCCTCATCTATGTTTTTATGCAAGTTCATCGTAGGGGAACCACCAGTAAACCAGTCAAAAGAAGAGCTTATTTAGAAGGACGAATGTACAATGTTTATCAATGCAGTTCCATCCCTGAAGTTCTTTTCACCGTTCCAAAAGCTCAAGAGTTCCAGACATCTTCTTGTAGCGGCATCATAAGAAGAACCTTGTCATAATAAAACGACTCAGACAAGTGAACTTGGTGAATTTGTTGGCTCAGCAAGAAGTTTGAAGATTCGATGGCGCGATACCACCTACCAGGGCCAAAACAATGACTGACCTAGGAAACGTTTCTTCAACTTCTCGAACGATGGATCACCAAGTCTAAGGCTCTGATCAATATGTCTTCAGGTATATTGGTAGCATCGGATACTTCTGGCCTTGTGCTATATCCTTTCAGAGAATCAAAATTAGTTCTCTTTAGCGTAAAAGATGACTAGGCAACGTCATTTTAAGTTCAGGATATAGGAGATGGAGTAGGTTAGAAAGAACACACTTCGAAATAAGTGTATCTAGCACATCAGCATCTGAGGGTGCAGATTTGGTGCTTTGCTAAGTGGTGCTGGGTTGTAGCTCAAGTTCCGAGAAGTTTTTAGCAAGCGACATTTTCACACGATCTACTAGTTAATGAAGAAAATGTTTTCCACATGTTATATAATTGTAGAGTGAAAATAACTCCATTTACTCTATATCACATAACAACTATTAAATTCAACAGAAACGTTGAATATCAAACCCAACAACCAAAGATCGGTCGAGCTGCTTCACAAAAATAAGCTTTTGGGTTTCTAAACTTTCCCCTGTTTTTGCCTTTGTAGAGCCCGTTAACACTATACTGGAGTATCTGCAACTTCGTATAAAGCAAAAATCATCTTGCCCAAAACACTGCCAGCCAGGTACAAACAAGGGTGCTAGGGTCTGCCAGTATTTCCATTTATCAAAGTGAAATTGGAAAGTGATTTATTGCACATTACTAGAGCAAAGAACCAAGGGGATAACATTATGATCAGTGACCCCTTGGTTCTATTTTTTTTCCCCTTTTCCCTGCTTCACAAATTGTTCAATGAGCACTTACCAAAGTTTACGTGATGAGAGAATTGGATATAAAATTGAGACAACGAATCCGGAGTGACGTGGATATTAATTTTGCAATAGCTGATTGTCCTAAAAATGACTGATTCCATGCGCTTTAATTATAAAACTTTTACTTACGTATAAGTTCTAAAATCTTCTAATTTCGTCACTTGAGTCATTCTGTTACCTTCGTCAATTTTTATGTGAATAAAAAGGCCATGTGATTTTTTTAATTTTTTAATCATTCACGTCTTTTTTTTTTTAACAATTTTTCAATTCTTGCATTTGAAAATTCAAACAAATAAAATAAAATATTTTTAATTTTTTTAATCATCTAAAAGTGGAAGAAAAATATTTAATAAAAGATGGCTGATGAAGGGTACTGGGAGAGGCGGATGCTGTCTTTCTTAAGGGTGTGCATGGTCCAGGCGGGCGGGCGGTTCCCAACCTAGAACCAAGAACCGTCCGCTAAGAACCAGTTCCGAAAAATTGAAACCGGGAATCGCCCACTAGTTGCATGGATCCATTCGGGAATCGGACCGGTTCCCTTAAAAACCACCGGTTCCAGGCGATTCCGGTCTGGTTTCAGGCGGTCCAGGCAGATCCCGATTCTTTTTTATACCCCTAGTCTTTCTTATGTGTACGCATGTATATGCATGCCTGTATGGATGTGTTTCTAGAGAAGAATAGAAAATCCAAAATCATTAAAAAAAAAAAAAAATCTCTCAGAAGCGCACCCTCCTCAGGTGTTTTATTGATTTTAGACAACTTTAACACGCAATAATGATTTGACCGAAAACAGAGAAATACGCACTAATGACGGCCGGCGCGTGGTTTACAAAATTAAAAGTAATTGACGTGGCACGATTCCTTCCTTACACACCTATTCTTTCTTTTTCTTTTTTTCTTTTTGTGGGAGAGCAACGCTATCCAATCTCTTCCCATCCAATCAAGAAAAGATTGTCTAATTGAATTCGTGTATCCTAAATTCATAATCAAGCCTACTAGTGATGTAATACATGACGTAAAGTCAAGACTAACTTTTAGAATACTCAACGGAAGGAATGATGTTGCCAAAGCTAGCTAGCGACGACGCTATAGCCTTAATTGGATTAATTCTCGACAAATTTACTTTTATTTTTCGAAAGTCAATAGCATTGGAAGTTGACACGTGGCACGATTCCTTCCTTGCACACCGATCCTTTCTTTTCTTTTTCCCTTTTTGGGAGAGCAACACTTCCCCATTCATATCCAGTCGAGAAAAGGTTGCCTAATTGAATTCGTAAATCCTAAATTCATAATCGAGCCCACCAATGATGTAATGCATGATGTAAAGTCGAGACTGAACTTTTGAAATTCTCAATAGAAAAAAAGATGCTGCCAAAGCCAGCGGGCTACGACGCTATAGCTTCAATCCGATTAATTATCGACAATATTATTTTTATTTTTCGAAAGTCGATGGCATTAGAAGTTGGTCTTCATTTGGCCAACATCATTTGCCTATAGAAAATGGCTAAACAAACAGCCAAAGTAGTGACGGCTCCTGTGACCCTTTTGCCCCAATTTTCTCACATTCCATTCACACTCTTCCTCTCTCTCTTCTCTTCCCAGAAAAGTGGTGGCACTTTCAATTTGGAAGATGTCCTTTTCATTTCCCAAGTGGAATTTTGGCCCATTTTGTCAACTTGGAGTTTTGGAGCTTCCTTGTGATCCTTGGTAAGAATTGGGATGTGTTGAAATTTGACTTGTCTTGAGTGCCGCATGATGTGGTGTGACATGGGTGGTCGAAGTTTTATAATTGGATTTGTATATTTTCATTCTCCTGTCTCTAGATTCCACACTTCACTCTGTTAATATCCCTACCTTTTACTTGGGCAAATACCATTCCTAACTTAAAAAAGAAAATGGTAAGACAAAATGTACATGCATCAGGTGAAAAGTTTTCCCGAAAAATATATCCCGCAAAATAAGTGGACCCATAAATAATAAAAATTATCATGTATTGTAATTTTGTTAATGTGCATAAGGATGTAGTTGCAATACTTATATTTTCGTTATGAACATTCTAGGCTTTTCCTAATACATGGTGGATAACAAATTTTAACTTATCATGGTTTTTAGTAATGGTAATGATGATGACCACCGGTAAAGAAATGATATAACCACGATAAAGATAAATAAATAAATCCATAGACATTAGAGTTTTTAGTAAATTGTCCTTTTTCTTTTCAATTTTCAAGATAACTTATTTTGTATTTTGTGATGACAAAATATATCTTTGTACTAGTTTTAAGCATTCGACCAATCTACGCATCGCACTGGAAAAAAAAAATTAAAAAAAGGGCCTTTGATTAGTTTATTTAAGCTCTTCCCACCCTTAATAAGTGACACGAAATGTAGTTTGATTTAACTATGCAACATACGACACAAATTATTTTTCTGAATGCATCAGTCACGCTCTTTACTAATTAGAGGAATTTGCATGGTCTAGAAAGATTTGATATTACATAGTTTCGGGGATTGGATATTTGGTACAATAATTATCTGAAGTCCTTATAATTTGCAAAAGATATAAGGGATTTAATCATATTTGCTTTGAAATGCTTGACTGATGCAAATAGGCAAAACTCGAACAAGCAAGTAGATGCAGATATCCGTATAACTCCCTGCTTTGTATATCCTTACATTAGTACATTTCATCATTGTGGGATAGGGAATTTACATTTCCATCTCACCAACAAAAGGTGAAATATTCGAGTCGAATCATTTTTTAAGTTAAAAATTAACATTTTCTTGGATTTTTCAATCAATTGTCTTTGATTTTCATAACACCCTAATTCATCAAATAAAATGACATTGAAACATGGGCGAGAACTAATCAATCTCTATAATCAAACTTCAATTTAAAAATAAAAAATAAAAATTGCTCGCATAATTTTACATTATTAAAGTAAAATTTTGTCGAGCATGATTTACAAAGTAGGCGCAAATCACCCATCAAAACAATCCAATGGCTGCGAAATTGTCAAAATTGTCTTTAGTCTTTTTTCTGTGATGTAACCAATTTAGGCGCTAAACGGGCGGTCGAGCCTGTTGCGCCGGACCACGGGGGGACCCTCCGCCGCTGCTGGCGGCAGCTGCAGCCACTCTAGGCGAGAGGGCCGACGACATGCGCACCAAGAAGGACGGCATCCTATTGAAAGCCCAGCCTTCCGACCCGGCTGCCGAGTCCAACCGGTCCAGCCTCCTGTAGTACCGCCCTCGGCTGCTCCCTTCGCCGTACCGGTATCCTCGCCTCGAGCAACCTTCCTGGGGCAGGGCCGGCCCGGGCCGGTCCATCATCAATCGCTTCCTCACCTCGGCGGGCAGCCTCAGGGTGAACCGCTCCGTGTCGTCGCCCGGTCGGACCAGCGAGTGGCCGGTCGAGTGGGATCGGGGGAACCTCCGGATCCTGCTGCCCGAGCCACGTGTCCGGTTGCGATTGTTGGCGCCGCCGCTCTCGCTCTTGTCCCACGGATCTGGCGGCTGGATCCGCTCCGGCCCTCCGTCCCGGGGGCTCCTCTCCGGCGAGCCGCCATCGGGCGGAGCCGCCTCGACCGCCGGCGCCTCAACCGACGGCGGCTCGGGCTGCGGGCTCTCCGGGTCGTCGGCCCGCTGCGAGGCGAGGTCGGCGCGGCAGACGGGGCAGGTGGTGTGGGAGTCCAGCCACGCGCCGATGCAGTCCGGGTGGAACGCGTGGTCGCACTTGGGGATCAGGCGGAGGGTGTCGTCGTCCTCGAAGTCGTTCAGGCACACCGCGCACTCCAGCGACGCCTCGCCGATCCTGTGACCCTTCACCGCGGCGTACGCGACGGTCGGGAAGGTCTCGACGACGGCGGGGTCGAGGCCGCGGGGCGGGGCGCCGAGGCGGCGGAGGGAGCGGACGGCGCGGCCGATGGAGCCCTCGGGGGACGGGGAGCAGCGGAGGACGTAGGCTGAGAAGGAGGCGAGGAGGAAGAGGACGATGACGAGGGCGACCAGGACGAGGCCGATGGAGGAGCTGAAGGCGCCGTAGCCCGGGGCGGGGGAGGACTCGTCGCTGGGCGGGGTGGGCGCCGGCTGGGCGGCGACGGGAGGGAGGATGGTCGGGAGGAGGACGAGGAGGACGAGGACGGCGGCGGGCCTCCGCCGTAGCGGCGGCGGCGGCGGCGGCGGCGGGATCGGAGGCATGAGAAACTGTTCGGTTTGTTCAGGGTTCGACGGAGGAGAGAAGCATGTGAAGGAGGAGAAGAAGGAAGCTGCGTGGGAAGTGTTCCGGGGGTGTTTTGAGTCAGAGATGCCGTCCCGGTCAACCGGACAACTTGAACATAAAAAAGCACTTTTCGCTTCTTCTTTTTTGGCTTTTATAATATAACATTTAAAAAAAAAGATCAACATGTAGTTTTTTTTCATTATTTGTCGTTTCATCTATTAATATATATAAAGCGGTGCGATGCGATTATTTTTCTAACTAATGTGAAAAATATGATTCTCCGAGTTATTCTCGAAAGGAAAGTCATGCTCTGTCGAAATTTCAATCATATATGCATTTTTTTTCTTTTAAAAATTTTTGTATGTCATGGGATCACAGCTTGTGTGGGAGTAGATATTTCGAATTTCGGAATTCTACCATTAAAGGTGGGATTTGTATGTGTTAATTTCACCGTAGTTAGATATTACTAGCGAGTTTATCTCGTGCCTGATTAAATGAATAATTCAATGTATTGCTTCACAAAATACGTGGGCCCCACAAGAGTTTAATAGGAGAGGATATTGATATGTTAAATAATTATAATTAATTACCGGAGACTAAATAGTGGGCAATTATTCTCTCTTTTAGCAAATCAATCATTATTTACGGCTTTTGCCACTCTATATTGGATATGAAAACTGGTGTGTGTATATATATATTTTGTGGATACAAAAATATTTTACAAAAAAAGAGGAAAGTGAGTTGATTACTTATTTCCAATTTCGTGTAATGGGGTTTAGAAATGTTAGTAAGACAACTATTAACAAGTGTGGCCATAAGTGCCGGACAAAATTTAGTGTCATTTGCCAAAATTAAGTAACATTGCGATAGGGCGTGTTATTAAATATTAATTATTCATACCATGTACCGTGTTTGGAGAGTATTGTGAAAATTGTTGGTTCACCTATCTCAATCGTGACCGGTTTAGGGTTTAGGTGGGGGAACAAGGACATCGAACATGAAGAAAATAATTGCAATCTCACTTGCAACAATATGTGTCATGATTCGACGGATATTACCTAACACAAATTTCGTTATTTTCCTCATGGCGTGGTGGAAAACCATGTTTAGTCTTGTGTCGTCAATAGATCGATATTTTTTTATTAAATTATGTTTGGAATTTGAGTTTGTATACAAAACTCAATTCGATATTTTCGTCAACTAGGATATGATGGGAAAGAAATCTAGACAAATCACTTTTCAATTTGGATTTGAATTGCTCAAGCTATCTAAGGAATGGGGGGCCCGCAAATATCGAGGGTTTGATTTTCTTTTATTTCTTGGAGCAAGTCAAAATCCAAGGTTGGTGCACACTAATTGGATTCGTGAAAGCCGCGCATAAAAAAAGGGGGTTCATATAAATAAGGCGTGCTTTTCAGAACGGACAGAAGAAAAAGTGTGGATCGATCATGCCGTGATTTCTGCTTCCGAATCTGACTTGTTTTCTGGGTTTGGGTATAGATTAAGGGGCAGCAAGAGTCAAAAGCAGAATGAGGAACAAAAATATACAGATCAAAGAAATCAGTCTGGATATCGATTCGGTTCTTGATATAAAAATAAAATGAAATGGAACCGATATCGTGCAGATCGATACCCAGTTATAGGTAAGAATCAAATTGGGAACCGGTAATTCGTAGTTATGTGAACTTTTTATTCTTTAATTTATTTTATGTGTTCATCTTTTATACGTCGGTGCCATTGATAACTTTTTTTTTTTTTTTTGTGTTTACTTCCATTTTGTTTAACTAAAAACGAAGCAAAAAAAAATGAAACAAAAATGAAACAAAAAAAAAGTTAATCCTCTCCTAAATAGACATTGGAATCAATCGTGAAACCGATTAATAGGACAGGTTCCAAGTTTCAGGATATCGTAAGGTAGATTCCAGGTTCTAAAAATTAGAGATTCGGTTACGATAAGATAGGTTTCGGGTGGAACTTGAATCGACGTTAGAACTGCCCACTCCTAGTATAACTTAGGACTAAGAAATACTTGAATGCATGAGTTGATTGTTATTTAGAATTCTTTGATTGATTAATGGATTGTCGCTGGATTTCCATGTGGAGTAAGGACAGGTACTCGAATCAAATCACATGAATCATTTGTTATTTCTCTAATGATTTCGTATTGATTTAATTGCAACTTCCAATAGCTTTCACAATTTTTTTAGACAATTTTGATGTAAGATGACACAGTAATGCACGTGGTAAAATGCTTTCGTGATGTTATATATAGAACAAGTTCGAGAATAAATATTATAAGCATATAGACAATGATTTCACAAAAGAAAGATAGAAGAACTCAATACGATTTTAGGTCGTGTGATGACCATAATTATTAACATAGGAGGTACACGCTAGACGGGCTGTCAATATTTGGCATGCATTTTATCGACGTGTAAATCTCGAGTTGAGTCACTATAGTTAAAGCATAGTATGATCACATTAAAAAAGTATGATCACCTAGGGTTTTACCTTTTAGGTCGTGTTCCTAATGTTGTTGCCTCTACCTTTAAACCAACCAGGCCAATTCTCAACTTAATGAATTCGATGGATTTTCTCTCTTTAGAGGAGGCCCACGATAGGTGGTATATAGTCCATGGGCCTTTTTCATCTTTTCGCTGAAATCGTTTTGCTTGCATAGTCTCCAATTCAACTAGTTTCGTAGTTTCCCATTCTTGGAAATGAAAAAAAAAAATAATAATAATAATGAAGTTTTCTAGATGGACATACACGACATTTACCCATATAACAGGAACAGCTAAGTTCGATCGAATTGTTGGTATGGTGGCAGACATAAAAATTTGGTCAGTTTGGAATGATTCTTGAAATTTACCAAATTAGCAAAACAGTACACATGACGAATTGCAAGGAACAACTAGCGGCCAGGGCAATGACCACCACCTGCCCCCGCCCGGCCTTTATCCGCCGTTACATGGGTCTATCTAAAAGAGGATCGGCGAAATGATGCGCGAATGTATCGAGATCATAAGTGCATATCGATTCTATGTTAATGCGATCATTATTCCGACGACCCCAACAGGATGTTAATTCCCAATTTTGCATTGTCAACTTCAATTTTTGGACCGATCGTTGGGGAACACGAGCTAGGAAATGGACACGAGAGTCACAAGCTCGCCATCTCTCTCTCTCTGTCTCTCTCTATCACTAGATCTCTAGGCTTATCGATCTCTAGATGGCTACGCTTTTTTGGAACTTTGCTATAGGTTCAAAGTAACCATGATTACGGGCACAAGGATGGATTCGGACAGGGTACTATGGTCACGAGAGGGGTGGCTAATCATTGTCGAAGCTCTTTTCACTCTTTTTACTCAAAGAAGCATCGAGTCCCCCCCACCCCACGGAGCGCCCCCATTAATTTGCATTAGCACGCGTCATCACGGTGCTCACGCAATGGGAAAATAACACGAGTGGATTGGTAAACTGTTGTTCAATGCCTAATGTCGTCCTTAAATTTTTATTTTATTTATTGTGGTCCCTACACTATTATTAAGTGTTTAATCTAATCTCTAAATTGTATGAGAATGTTAAGCTGAGTTTGAATAGTGAGCAACGAAAAAAAGAAAAATCTACACTTGGATAAGCCAAAAGAAAAATTCATCTGGAATTAAATATTTTTTAGTAATTTAAGGACCACATTAAATGAATTAAAATTCCAGGGAAGACATTATACATTGAGCTAAAATTGAGATACCATTTGCATCATTTTCTCATAACATAATTATCTTGCACCAACCATTTCCGAATATGATTATTCTTTGTGTGGAATATAATCTTTGGATAGTCTGAATTGGTGCAACATAATTCACCACGCTTAGAGCATTTGCAAAAAAGAAAAAAAGGAAAAGAAAAAAGAAAGTGATTTTGCTCATAACTGCTTATGAGAAGTTCCAACAACTATCTTGGTTCTCAGTTAATTTCAACACGACTTCGACTTCTTGAGTATCGTTATACTTGAAATATCTTGAAGTGGCATCATCACAAGAGCAAGAAATGACGGACACAGATGACCTTGCACGGTCTTCTCAAGACCCCTATGCACGATGGGGAGGTCCTCCTTCCCAAGACCCTTATGATCAAGCTAAAGGTAATGCAATCCAAAAAATGTAGTTTTTATGTGATTTTAACGAGGCATGGCACGTGATGTAATAAGTCATGACACACTTTTTAAGTTCACGGGAATCAGATCTACAGCCTTACCCTCTCAAACGGGGTTTGTATATCGCCCACGGCATTTTAACATGTGGTTTAGAATCTACATCTCATGCCATTATTTTTAAAAATTATAAGAAAAAAACAAAAATAGAATTAAATAAAAAAGCCTAGCATAGGCCTATTTGGGGAGACAAAATCTATTCAAAAGCATGAAGATGCGAAGCCGACGGGACAAACCGTGGGGCCCACCAGTTTTCCAGCTCTGAAAAGGGCCCATTGCCCATTGGCGCATCATGAATGTATCGCTATCTTTCTTCCCCTTAAAATCAGCTTCTCTCACTTTTCCCATCCATGTCAAGTTCTCCAGGGTCCTAATCAAACATATAACATTTTCGTTGGTTTCGCAAATAGTAAATAATTTAAAATTTATTTTTATAAAAAAAATAATCTCTTGTATCGTTTAAAGTATTTGACCACAAAAAGATATTTTCATGAATGACAGCAGTTTTTAAACAATTTCGTAAATGATTAAAATATTTTTTATTCATTCATATTTATAATGATTCAGACGATCATTAGATGAAAATATTTCCAAATCGCTCGTTCCTAATAGAGTTAATACTATGAAAAATCTCAAATTAGTAAATTTACCAAAAATTAATTTTTTGATTATAAAAAATTTAAAATTGGTATATTCATAATAAATTTACCTCAAATGACCATAAAAATCATAAAATGATACCTTTATAATCAATTTACTCAAAACTATTTTTTTTATGATAAAAAAATCACAAAACTTGTACAAATGTGACAAACGAAAAGTAAAATCTCAAGTTAGTACACCAATCAACTTCATGTGTCATCCAACTCATCAATTTGAAAGTAAAATTTAATGGATACTAATAGAGGGTTAATATACAATAAGTGTGTCGATTCGGCGTAAATTTATTAAAGATATATTAGTTTGAGATTTTTGATAGTCAAAAAGTTAATTTGATATAAATTTGTTATAAATATATCAATTCAAAATTTTTTTGGTGTTAACCCTCATGATATAACCCCTTTTTTTCCGGCGACTTCGGATTTGAAGACATCATCGATTACGAACCGAGAACATGGATGGGCTAGCAGAGTTGCAGCATTTCTGACTTTAATCGTACTTCCTTCTCGGTAAATTCAAGCCACTGGAAAACGTCTTTGCCCATCGATCCTATGCTTGTCACAACGCGACCGACCGATTTTGTTACCTTGTATAACATGACATGTTCACGAGGGACGTGCCCGACTCCTTCAGACGTTGCAATCACGAGATGGATCCGACGCGCAAAAAATACCTCCTTTCGAAAGGGCTGAGGATGAGGATTTGACGTGGCGTGCGTACATTTTTTTTTAGAGAGGAAACTACAAAAAGGAGTGGGGGAGAAAACCGCCGTATAAAAATGGTTTTTTTTTTTCTGGGGCGCCGTTGTTTCCTCCCATGGGGCGGGTCGCTGGCGCGGGGCGAGGATCGGGCGGGGCGACGGTGCACCGGATCTTATCGTGAGGGCCAGGCCGTACGGACGTCGGGCGTGATTTCGAATATTTGTCTAAGGTGCTCTCTCTTTTTTATCGCGTCAAAATCACTCTTTACGTCAAATCTCAATATTTTACAACCAACACCGGGGAATTTTTTTTAAATAAATAAAGAAAAGGAGGGAAAATAGCTGGATTATATTTTTTTATTCCTTTTTTCGGGATTATTTCTAAAAGAACATTTTTTTATTTGTCCCCCTTCTTCTCCCCTTCCATGGAAGGTCAATTAGCTAATTCTTTCTGGCCTTTTGTTTTTCTGGGATGTAATGCGTGATTTTTCGTTTTGAGAAATTTGGAAAGAAATAGTCTTCCCCTAATTGAAACCACAATTATGATTGTGGGTTTATTGTCATGGATTCATTAAGGTTTTCACTCAAACGGGTTAGAAACCGACTTAATATCATAAAAATTTTCAAAATAGTGTATGCGTGTTACACGTACTAAAAATTAATTTTCGTGTCATGAAAATAGAAAATCAGTACACTCATATTGGTACGCACGTGCCACGTTAACTCAAAATATAATTTTCGCGTAAAAAATTTAAATTGATACTCCCGTGATAATATATCAAAATCTTAGGGTATAAATAAGAATTTGGGACAAGAATTAATTAAATAAAGAAAGGGGGAGGAAAAATAGCTGGATTATTTACCAAAAAAAAAAAAAATAGCATGATTATATTTTTCTTTTCCTTTTTAGCGATTATTTCTCCAAGGACTCTTTATTTCCCAAATTCGGTAATTTTTTTTTTTTTTTTTTTTTGCGTTTATCTTATTTGTCATCTTTCTTGTCTCCTTCTATGAAAGATTAATTAGCTAATTCTTTCTGCCTTTTGTTATTTGGGAAGTAGGGCGTGATTTTTCGTTTTTGAGAAATCTGGAAAGAAATTGTCTTCCCCTAATTCAAACCACAGTTATGATTGTCGATTTTTTTGTCAATGATTCATTAAGTTTCTCACTTCGATGGCTTAAAAGCTGACTTAATATGATAAAAAATTTCAAACTAGTAAGTTCGTGTTACATTTACATACCCATATTAGTATAAATGTGCTGCATTTAGTCAACGGATTTTCTAGATTTCGCTTGTTTAGCTAAAAATGAATTATTTGGAATATATTTTCTTAATAATGACCATTTGTATCGATTGAAAAATTAATCAATGAAAGAATATTTTCTTTTATTGATAATAATTTATGTCTGAATATTTTTGTTGACGATGAAAATATTTTTTGGTTATTCATTTTTGTAAGTGATTCAAGTGATCATATTTTGAAAAATGGTTTACAAATCATTAATTTTTTCGTGAATAAACACACCTTTAATTTCAGTTAATTTTCTTTAGATCAGGCTTCTCCAAAATGACATCATTTAGGGAACCCATTTACGCTAGATCCACATAACACACCTAATATCCAAGTAAATTGCCAACTATATTGGGTGGAAGCCAACAGCAGAGCCTGGTCACGATTATACTAATTGGAGATTTCTTGAGACGTGAAAATTAATATTAAGTAAATGTGGCATATTCGTACCGATTTAGGATTTTTTCTTGCACGAAATTAATTTCGGGCAACTGTCGGTAAGAATGTATGAGATTTTGGTAAGTATTAGTTGCCATAGTGCGCGATTGGAATTTTTTTCCGTGCGAACATCTTTCAAAGCCGCATTCGCCGGACAAAACACAAATCAGTCGCCTCATTTTCCTTTCTTTGACGATGTTTTCATCAATTATAGCAGCTCCACGACAAAAAAAGCAAATTGAGATTTTTGGTCCAGATTTGGTTTTGTCTGTTAATGTCGTCTTCAAAAGACATACAAAGACCGTGCTGTTCTTGACATATGCCAATTTCACTTTTGGTATTTATTGGAGCTTATCAGAATCGCCCGACACGATAGACTCATAAGGGCACGACTGTTTGTTCTATAAAGTTTAAATTATTCGATATGATGCTGCTCATACTTTTCGTCTCACAACTGGACGTTCTGATAATTTAGCCAAAATAGCAGGGATGCCGCCGTCCCCCCCGCAAAAACAAAAAAAGAAGAGAAAATTAATTGAGTCCCCTGGAAATTAACTGAAATTAAGGTTAATGGCGCGTTCGTTTCACCAAAAATTTCATAATAAATGAAAATATTTTCCATGAAAATCATTTTTAAGGAAAATAATCAGTTTTCACTTGTTTGGTAGTTAAAAAAAATATAATTTCCTTCTTTCCATAAGGGGAAATCGTTTCCTTTGATTAAGTCCACGGGAATCGTTTTTCTGTATATTGGTTTGTTTTCCGTCAAAAGGGAAGTTAAAAAACAATTTCCCGAAAACAGTTCTCCTTCAGGAAAGAAAAAAAAGAAAAACCCTAAGTTAATCAAGATAATGCGCTTTTAGGTTCTTAGATAATGATGATTATTAAAGACTTAATCAGCATTGGTAGGTGAAGTTTAGGAGTGGTGGTCGGCGGGCGATGCCGATGCGATTGGAACTTTTTTTGGAGGACAATGATTTCCACTTGCTCTTTTGGCTTTTGGCGTTTGAGATTCATGTGCAGCGGTCCCCATTTCGCCCTTTGGAATTTAAATCGAGTTCCAAACGTTCATTGGCTGGGTCGGCTTTGGAGGGATCGGATCCGTCGGGGTCCCGATTCAATGAAGCCTCCGCGAATTATCTGTCGATTGGGTCGCTAGACTTTTAGAGGGTGTTAGCATCATCACCATCGTCTCGCCTGATCACAAAATCTTTCCCTAGATTAGGGTTTCCCAAGAGGCATAGATTGCGAGACCCCACACCAATGAGGGGCTACCATTGCGAGAAAGAAGGGAAGACATACAAAAAAAGAAAAGAAGAAGAAGAGAACTTTAAAAATGTGATAAATCTTCCTCTTGATTAGCGCGCGACTAAGTCTTCGTCATTTCTTTATTGATTTTCCGTACCCTTTTTTCCCCTAAATTCTCGATTTTATATGTGACGAGAATACATGTGGGGCACATAATTGGTATAGTATGATCGCCCGATTTAACTAGACCGATAGAGGATTAGCCGCCGGATTGCTAATAATGAAATGCAACGAGAGGGAGAAAGACTTTGGTTAAAGTGGATCTACATAGACTAGAGTCATATGGAGCTTGAGGTTCAAGACCACATATTAGCCTATATCACATGATTCACGCAAATTCAAAGTATAATCGGTTTTCTTTTTGCTTTCTTTTTAAGGTTAAATACCATAAAAAAACCTTCAAATTATGCCTATTATGATAGAAATACCCTAAACTTCTTTTTGTATAACCAAAAAACCTAAACTTGTCCATCATGACACAAATACCCTAAACTATTTTTGTGTTAGGAAAAAGCCCAAACTTATAGATATGCAATGTTTATACCATCTATTTCAGTTATATCTAGAATATATGTGTCATATTGATGAACGGTTTATTTTTTTTAATATATATTTAATGACACACAAAAAGTTTGAGATATTTGTGTAATGATGGGCGAAATTTTAGTTTAGTTTAGTTTTTTTTTTGTATTAATCTTTGTTTTATTTTGAAAAAGAGCAGCTCAAAAATGGCCGAGAGTTATGTCAAAATGCAACTTCGATTTGATTAACAAATGAAATTAGGAATTAAATCCCTTAGATGAAAAACTAAATATTGTCGTTGTACATCAAAGTTCCAAGCAAAGTGAGCTGACTAGTCCGCGCGAGAACTCCCTTCCTTACACTCGTTTAGACAACCAAAGCACTTTTGAGTTTATCTTGAATATACGTGCTCTCTAAAATTTGAGTTTGTAGACTAAAAATGTTGACTTTAGGTACATAGAAGCCACTGCTGTATCTACCCTAGTTGCGAGCACCATCTTTTGATGACAAGTAAGTAAAGCTTTCTGCAACTATATTTCCACTTCCAGCTACTCCACCTGGAAGTGGGAAATGGGAAATTAACCTGGCCTCATTCACGATTATAATTAATATGATCTTCTCCTAGAGGGTTCAAAAGTCATCGATTGCTGACAAAATGAACTAACCCTACCACCCCTTGCTTTCATTGCTTTTTGTAAACTCATTAAATAAGCTGTATCATAAGCTAATAGTCATAGGGTTTTAACTATTGGCTTTCCTATGGGAAAGGATGCATTAATTGCCTGATCATAGAGACCAAAGTTGCTGTTTGATGATGTCCCAAAGAAATTGATGGAGAATCAACTACTATTGACACTGAAGAAAGCCTATTGTGCCTTTCTATGGGTGTGGTGTCTCACCAAATTCCATTACACTAGATGACATAGCTTAGGTGTATATTATTCGTTATACATCTAATTAAAAATTAACAATAATTTTGTGTTGATGGCCCTAACGTGATAAGACCGCACATAATTCATAAGGAAACAATAGGGCATGCAAGGTTATGATCATTTTGGGTCCAACAGATGTCGCGTGTCGTGATGTTAAGCAATCGTCATGCAAGGTTATGATCATTTTGGGTCCAATCGTCATGCGAGGTTACAATCATTTTGGACCCAGCAGATGTCGCATGTCGTGATGTTAAGCAATCATCATATAGGGGTGATAAGTTTAATGCAATAGTCAATTTCAAGATTAAATCGGTTCACAAAAAAAAAACACTGACATGACACATTACAAAAGACAATATTTAAAAATTTCAAATCGAGTATGGTGTGCGTATGCATGCAAATAAAGACTGAATTCCATCTTGCACATAAAATGCTAAAATAAACAAAAGATTATGACCATACAACTAAACCGAATTTGAATATTGGCTTCCAACAAAAGAAAGCATACACAGTTTTTGTTCTTTTATATGCATAACGCAAGTCCGCTAGAATATAATTCATTGGAAGGTCCTGAGCCGCTAAGTTAATCTCTATTAAATCATTTCAAATGTATAGTTCTTGGAAGTATGTGCTCCAATGAATAGTCAATAGTTAATCGGTCGGCAGATACTCTCCAAAATTAGATACATGCGGTTCATCAAGATTCTCTAAACTTGTTCAATCGATCAAGGGGATGCATCCAAATTTACTTTGTAAGCTTCTCGATAATCAAATCCTCTCGTATCTCTTAGGTTCAAAGAAGAGCCAAATTGGGTCTAATCTTTCTTTTAGTTCCGTGAGTACAGGGAGGAAAGTACTTCAAGATTCTTAAATCATGCAAATACATAAGATAGAGCTCTAGATGCTAATAGCAATCGGACAAGATCAAACTGCCAATGTTTTAATTTTAATTTTATGCAATATCTTGATAGAAAAACTTTAAATAAATTATCGAGTGCGAGTGTTGTGTCAACTCAAGATTGAAGAAAAATTGGGGGCAAATGGTGGTTGCTTTTTGGATGGGTCGCCATGTCAATTTTTGACCCATGTTTTGGATTATTGCAAACTACCACCTTCCTTGGCCGGCTTTGAAAAATATTCAAAATTCTTCTCATTTTGATTTTACAACTCTAATCCCACCAAAAAAAAAAAAAAATTGCAACTCTAATTTATTTCATTTCCGCTTTTTCATTTTTGCTTCTACAAGGGTTGCGAATTCCTACCTTTGGCTTTAAATTATGCAAATTGCAAAGTTAAGTTAGCTAATGTCCATGAAAAAAAGGAAACCGCGTTCACATTGACAGAACATAACCCTCGACAAATGATTAGGGAATCACATGAATTTGACATTTATATATATATAAATTGATTACGAAGCATTGTCCGTATAAAAGAATTGCATTTGCATGGGGACCTTGCATAGATATTCCGAGAACTTTTATATTACGTGCACTAGAATTTAACAGAAAAACTGGCTTATTACAATCAGAAAACAACGCCATAAGCTGTGAGGCCTTAGCTAGGGAAAAGTGTTTTGCCCTAATCTTGGAAATGGAAGCTCGATATGTTTATGTCCGCAGCAGGCGATTGTTCTTGAATTTGATGAAATGAGAAGCAGAGAAATATGTGGTCGTTGTTTTCGCTTCGTATGGTCACATGGATTCCTTTCAGTTCCTCTTTCTCTCTGACATTATACAAGTCCGAGATCTCTCTCTCTCTCTCTCTAACTCTCTCCTCTCGGTTCGTAGGCCTCGTTTTTCTCTTTCCTTCGCAAGAATCTCTGCGCGCATCTGTCAGCTTTTTCTCTCGCTCTGTGCGGTCGTACTCTTAACCGTATTATTACCAAATGACGATAGGAAAGTATGATTCTAGGGTTTTTGATCTCCGCGATGCACCAAGGAGGTGTCATGAGTTTGTCCATTATTCCCTCGTCTCCCACGATGCATCATAGAGCTTCATTGGTCATTTCAAATACGACTATCACTTAAACTAGCTAGGACGAGAACCAAGAATAAGTTCATTTCAGCTTACTCGATCGACTGAAGAAAGTATGGCAGCCTTATTGTGATATATGTTCTAGGGTATTGGATAGGGATGTGTCCATATCAGATCGGGTCAAACATATATTATAAGTCGTCTCTATCGGTGGTTGTTGAAACTTCTGATTGTTTTGTATTTAATTGAGTTTCCATATGAAGAAGAATTGTCAAGAGGATGGGTTATTTAAAATGGAAGTTGGTTTAGAAACTCTTGTTCCTCCAGATGATTTGGAGATAATATGCAAACAAATTGCAAGTGAATTTAATCACAAAAGAAAAACATAGACATACACTTTCAGCTTTCAAGACTTACTTCGACAATATCTTATCATAAAGATTTCCCAAGGATTGTAATCAAGGGCATGCAAAATGCCATTCTTACGATATGTAGACATGGCCAATTTCAATAAGCTTGATATGGAATATAGATAGAGAGGAGTGAAACATTTAGTCTATAAGCAATTTAGGTATTAGAGAAGAGAGAAATAAGGATAGGCTAATTACATTCAAAATATATATGGGAATTTTGAATGAGTTTAGCTTGAGAGTTAGATGGATTTTTAAAGATATTTTTCTAGTTTGGAAAGGGATTATTGAAGTTTTGACATGATTGGAAAGGTAGTCTATTTCGTTAAGCAATTTATTGGCTAATCGCTTCATCAAGAGGTTCACCATGTCGGTCATGTTGTTGATGGTTATGAGCTTGATTAAGCAAATGGAATGAAATGATCAATCTTAGACTTAATTTAATTTAAGGGTCAATGTGACCCGATCCACTACAATTAATGCCCACTTTTGGTTGTAATGAACATAGTGCCGTGGTTGTCGCAATAAACAAAATGTTGCTGTTGTTGCTACCAATTGATTAGTTTTTTTTTTTTTTTTTTTTTTTTTTGTATTGAAGAAACGTCAACATAAGGTTCTTATGAATTGAAAGATGTATCTAACCTCATCGACTAGAAACTATTATATGAGATAATGAGAATCAAATTATCGTCACAATCATCTTGTATGGCTTCATTGTTCTGTTTAGGCAATATTGCATTATAGACGAGGAGGAGATCATTATGGTAATTTAACACAAGTGTACAATAGCCAGGCAACTTTCTTGCTCGAACAAAAAGATGGAGCCCTTTGTTTTCACATAACCCTCTAAAGCATCATCAAACCATATCTTTGCAAATATATGGTGGTGGTGGCCTTCCTTAGATGGGTTAATAATGATGTTATCATAATTTGTTAATGACAAGACATTCTTGTCCCCAAAATGGGTATGTTGATTTCTTTAATCCCACCTCATCATTCCCCCCACTCCATTACAAAATCTCATGATACCCTTTTGTGTTTTCCTCTCTCTCTCTCTCTCTCTCTCTCAATTTTTATTTCTTTTGCAATAAAACCCTAAAGATAAAACTATTTCACGTGCAATAAGCTGTAGACATAGCAATGATTCACCGTGGCCCTTTTAAAAAAGCTCAAACCCTCCATTGCCCCCTCCAACACATTATACCAAAAGCCAAGGCAGTTTCCTTTGGCTTTCCAATATATTCTCTCATCTCCCTGGGGATCACAGGGAGGGAGGAAGGGAAGGGGAAGGGGAGGGGGAGGAGGAGGAGGAGGAGGAGGAGGAGGAGGAGGAGGAGAGAGAGAGAGAGAGAGAGAGAGAGAGAGAGAGAGTAAAGATGGCACTAGAAGCAGTTGTCTTTCCGCAAGATCCATTGACCAACTATACTAGCAGAGATCTCTACAACTTGCTCGAAAGCAATTGGGGTTCCTTCGACTTTGGGTTGGATCGGAACGAGCACGGGGAATTTTTAGACTACCAAACGGAGAAGGATTTCCCTTGCGGCGAGTGGAACAACAATTCGTGCTCATCAGATGCTGGGAACAACACAGCACAATGTCACTTGAATGATGACAATAGCAATAATGGGTCGTCCAGCCACCGAGCCGCAGCTGTCGGTCGCACAAAGCGGCGCCGTACGAAGAGCAGGAAGAACAAAGAAGACATCGAGAGCCAGAGGATGACGCACATTGCCGTGGAGCGAAACCGGAGGAAGCAAATGAACGAGTATCTCTCCGTGCTCCGGTCTCTCATGCCTGAATCTTATATTCAAAGGGTCTCTCTCTCTCTCTCTCTCTAAACCATTTCTTTTGGCAAACCCTTGATTGCCTTCGAATTCTTAAATATGTCCGCAGAAATGTATGTCTCCCCTTGAAAATGTGCTTTCGCTGGCTTGTGATATGACGTTTTGAATTTTCACATTTTGTGTGCATATGCAATACAGAACATTAGCTTGTTTTTCTACAATCTAATCTCTGGAAGGCTTAAATTATTGCATATTGTCTGTCTGAATAGGCCAAACAAAAAAAAAAAGATTATTCAAGTAGAGATTTTGAATGTCTGTTGTGTAGGGGGACCAAGCATCAATCATAGGAGGGGCCATAAATTTTGTGAAGGAGCTTGAGCAAAAGCTGCAACTACTTGGTGTTCAAAAGGAGATGGAGTGCTCAAAATCTGATGATGACCATGATGATAAGCCAGTTTCACCTTTCTCTGAGTTCTTCACTTTCCACAAGTACAACAACAGCAACAACAGCAACAACTCCTCTAGCTCGCCATCCCCGTCGACAGCAACAACGACGACAGCTTACTACGGCTCCACTGACGAGACAGCTGCTGGGAATAAGCGGCTGTCGGCCATCGCCGACATAGAAGTGACCATGGTGGAGAGCCACGCGAGCCTGAGGATAAGGACGAAGAGGAGGCCGAAGCAGCTCCTGAAGGTGGTGTCTGGGTTGCACTTGTTGAGGCTGACCGTTCTTCACCTCAATGTCACCACCGTTGATCGCGTTGTTCTCTACTCCATCAGCGTCAAGGTTAGACCTTAATTTTGTTGCTTCCTGATCACCGCGTTCGGGCGATGAACCGGTGTACGGTTTCCACATAATCACCGTGCTCCAATTGATTGCGTCAATATGGGTTCCCCCGGATCGTAAGCATATTCCCTGGCACCTGCGATTCGGAGGACGATTGTCTCCTGAATTTTGGATTCGGATTTCGTCGTGCATTTCTTACCATTTGGTTTTCTCTTGCCTTGAGTTTCAACGATCCTTGCCAACTTTTGTTAGGATATTTTTTTATCGAATCATGGTCACATTCTCATTTTAATTTGAGGTACATTCATCGCCATTACCATCATAACGTTTTTTATGCCTGTATTCATACCTTTTATTTGTGTAAATGCAGGCCGAAGATGATTGCAAGCTGACAGCAGTGGATGAAATTTCGTCATCTGTGTATCAGATATTCGTCCAAATTCACGAAGAGTCGATTTAATTAGATTTTATTGTTACCTCTGATTCCCTCATCCTCCTCTTATTCTACTTCTTTCATTTTGTAATTTTTTTTTTCTCTTTCTCCCCTTTCTTTCCCCGTTTGTAACGTTTTACAGACTCATAACGTAGCTCCTCTCTCCTTCGCCCACTAGATTGTAGCCTATTGTCATGTGATAATCCAAAAGTTCGCCAATTTCATTCGAAATTGATTCAGTCTTGGTCATGTAGCTTTCGCGTAATTTCCAACCAGGAGTCCGAAAGAACTAAGGCAGCGAGTAATTAAGCTTTCTTTGAGTCACAATGCTTCGAATCAAGTCGAATGACCGTGTGTCCCTTCAAAAACATGTGATCTTAGGCCATCGTTACAAGTGAAATCGTACCAAAGCTTAAATTTCCATGGCCTGAGGTATATCTCCAGTAACTCATCGAATTATTCACATGACGAACATAAATTAACATTAGATTCACCGTGGGTGAAAACGAAATTACTGTCGAGTAATATTGACTAAGCGACAGGGAGAGTTTTAACTTATGGCTGGTTACTCGAACATGGTCTTCATCATATATGTGTATCATATTATATGCATTGCTAAGTCCTTGCTAAGTGATGTTGTTAGGAAAGTTTAGCCCAGATTGTAATCATGAATACGCTTTTCTTGATTTTGTAATTTTTCTAGAATAGGTATGATGGTCTACAAATTTGAAACTTCAAATGGGAATCATTAGCGTATTGAATGCAATCGATGCCCCATGAAGCTGTACGATGTTTCACATCCCAAGGAGGAGAAAGTGGATTTTGTTGTTGGAGGTGGGTCGTGTTTGTCTTCTTGGATTGCAGAATAATTGATAATGACGTTAAAGCATTTGAGTTTTTCTTTTCTTTTCTGGGATATTTACAACTTTAGGGTTTTTCTTCCCAGAAAAACAAATATGCACAATCACAAGATGGCTATCATAAGATAGCTCGATTCAAAAGGTTTTGCCGTTAACTCGTAAACTGGCATGATTCAAAAAGTTTTACCGACAACGATGGGCACATAATCTGGACCACAGAAGGTGAATTAGGAAAGTTGGCAAAATTTAAGTTAGAAAATATGTCGAACATTAATTGATAAAAATCACACCAAACATCTAGAACTCAGGGGCATCAGCCATTACTAGTCCCCGAGTTGAACTTGTATCGATTTAGTTTTCAGGTGTAATTTAGTAAAAGAACTTGGGAAAAAATTGAAGATTGCCCTTCACATAAGTAGTAGAGATTTGCAATACCATCAAACAATATATACAAAAACTTTGAGAGATTTTCGAGTGGACCAAGACTTGTTACGATTTAGGGACGCACATGGGTATGAGTTCAAGACGTGTGGAAGATAAAACTGTCTTTGGCACCTCAAAAGCAATTATTCAAGAAAATAATCACTAGGAATTGCTCAAGCTTGGCGATTTCCTTGATCATCGCCTACAATCTTGGCGATTGGTCACGTAATCCACTTACATACAGAGCCATACACGCATGGACAGACTAAGGTAGGCTCGATGGCCAGGTGCTGTCAGCGTTGCCAGGTCCAGGATAATCTTTGGATCAAAGTCATTTTTAATTAGGTCAAATGCGACTCGAGTTGCTGTTGCTGAATGAATGTAAAGCGAGCCAAGGAGGGAGGATCCCGACTGTTTGCAGCTTTACGCGTGGAGGTCTACGATACGCCGTAGCGAAACGCTGATGAGCAACGCCCCTACAGGCAAAAAAGAGAGAAAGATCCAAACAGCTTTTCATTGATATGTCCAAGATGCTATTAATTTAATCTATCCATCTGAATTGTAGAGTCTAAAGTTCTCACCCCTACCCGCAAAAGATAGGTGAAAAAGGAGAGAGAAAACTGTTGCTTTTGTTCCGTGAAAAATGTGCGGGAGTATTCTAGGGTTTCGTTTTAGAAGATTCCTTCAACCCCCTAGCCCTTTCTGTGTTTTCCCTTGTTTCTTTCTCATTGTCTGCTTGTGAATGGAACATGGGCTTCAATGATTCCAGTGCTTGGTCTCCCTCCCTCCCTCCCTCCCTCCCTTCCTCTCTCTCTCTCTCTCTCTCTCTCTCTCTCTCTCTTTCTCTTTCTCTCGAGGTGTCAGTGACTTTTTTGCTGTAATTATTGTGCAGAAAGAAGCCATGGATCATGAGCCATTCATGCAAAGCGTGAAAGGGTTGGTGGTGTTGCTTCCCAAAAGGAGAAGAGATCTACAGACATGTTATTAACGAAGCAACACGCAAGGAATAATGATAAAGGGGGCCAATGCGCTTAACATGTACACATATTATCTGTGTAGGCTAATGCGCTTGCTATCCATATAGATGTATGTAATAATTGAGCCGAGAAAGTGACTTGCCTTAGATCAAACAGTCTAAAGCAGAAGCAGAAAAGACGCACCTGCATAAAGCAAGCTGAGATATTACCCTCCACGAAAACCAGATTGGAAAAAGGGGGAGGGGAAGAAAAAGGCACTTTTAATGGTCTCCTGGGAAAATCAGTGAGGATTGGACTTTATATTGTATCTGGCACTACTGAATATTGGCGATCGGCCTAACTCATCATCCATGTTATGCATTTATACATTGCTACGGATAAATACGTATCGGTCACTTCATATAAACGGAAAAACGCAAATGTAATTAGTGCTTCTTTTTACATCTTTTTGCTTGCTGTAGATTAGAAAGCTCCTTTCGCGGTTGCCCTTTTCTTTTCGCTCTCTTTTTCCATTCTTGGCGGCCCCCCAATCAGAATATTAAGGAAGCTGTCTTGGGTTTACCATCGTTGGTGCGTTGAGGTGAAGGTTTGGAAAGGGAAAACCCCAGGTTTGCACCAATTCGAGGAAGCTTCCTCTCCCTTGTTCATTACATAACATGACCAACTTTTTAGGTTTTGACGACATTAATCACTGATTGAGCTGGAGGTGGAGGAGGAGGAGGAGCCTAAGCCAACCTTGGGCTTGCTTGGAGGTAACTCAAAAAACAGAAGTTGATGGGGCAACCATGACTCAAAAGGGATCTGGTTAAATTACAAATTGAAAACAAATTGTGAAGCTATTTTGGAAAGGATTGGTTCATCGGAGTGGTAAAACCGATTCATCCTCTGTGTTCCTTGAGAACTTTGGCATCTTACCGGTTTGGTTCTTATTCGGCGCAACTTTCCTGGGATGTGGCCGCTAACGATGCTGCAAAGAACTTCTTTGCAGATGCCGCTTTCAATCATCCCTGTCTTCGATTGAATACCACTCGATTAGCAGAAAAAACAAAAAGAGCTGAGTTGGATATTGCTTCTATGCGCATAGGATAGAATCAAATCATCAAAGAAATCTAACTAACAGTATACACGCAAAGGAGGTCGGCCAAAAAGAGATTAGAAACGATGTAGATCATTGACGTGTACAACAAATATCATTAATTATAATAATAAACACTGGGCAACCAATCAACAGCAGCGCATCTAGTGTAGTGGTATCATAGTACCCTCCCACGGTACTGACCGGGGTTCGATTCCCCGGATGCGCATGCTTGGATTCTTTTTCGTTTTTGTCGTTCATTCATTGCCCCCGCCCCCGCGGCCACCATGAACACAAGTGCTGATCTTTTTTAGGACAATTGGTCGAGTGGGGGTACAATTTGAATCGTTCAGGATTGCGAGATTCAATCGCAAACGGAACCCGCGAGTCGTTTCCTTAATTTCTAAACGGGAATCCCCATTGAATTCTAAGGCATCGAATCATCGACTTTGTCTTCGTAGTCAACGATCTTTGTTGCTGGAGGGAAAGCCTAGAGCGCAATCGGGCCGGGCTTCTCCTCTGGCCGAGATGAGATCTCTCGCTCTTTCCCACCAGCCCTGCTTGAAAGTCCGAACCTTCCCATCTTGCCAATAGACCCGCCAGGCCTGCGAAGCCCGAATTGGGTAACTCTTGTTTTTTGTCTTTTTGAATTCACGAAAAAGAGTTTCGAATTCTGGGACTTGGTTCTTTGCAACGCATTCTGGGGTTGGTGTTGTCATGGTCTAAATCATTAGGTTGTCGGAATAGAGCCATGATGCTTTTCCTGTGTGATGTATTGCTTGGGCTTTTTGCATCGATAGGATTATGATGTTAGTACTGATTTATCACTGCTTGTTATTCTGTGATGATACTGCTGATTCGGGGTTTGGCGTGCTATAGTTCTTGGTGGTGAATGTTTCTTATGTCTAGAGCGTCATATGGAGGTATTGTATTCCAATTCCTAGTAGTACCTTTAGTTTCAGTAAGCTTGATCTGAAGTTAAATCTGCGAATCTGCATAATCTGTGAATACTGCAGCTGCAATTATCCGGTTTTTTACTTGCAATTCTGCAAAAATTGATGTTTCCTGGTTAATGTGATGCGGGAATATCTTCTGCCCTCAATGTGATCAGAATCTCAGACTGTCGCCAATTGAACTTTCACCCTTTTTGCCAGCTTAGAATTTAGGAGTCGAGATGTGGATCTTGAGATGCTGTTTACATGGTAAATTACTAGCTTGTTTGTAGTTGAAGACTCTCAACCGTCTTTGGTTGAATTCTTTCTTATAGGTTTCCCAAAAGTGTATATCCCCCTTAAAGAATCAGGATGACCTCTTAATGCCTTTATGCTGCATAACTATTGATTTGGCATGGGATACCGTGGTTTGGTTCTCACCATCCTTTGAGATTCTTGGGGAAGGATTCTTCTGCCATCTTTGCTTGCATTGCTGATCATGAGAGTCACCATTTTGCTCGCTGCTCTTAGAGACTTCTGGAGGTTGGATTCAGGTCAGGGGAGCTTTTGATGTTTGCAAATTTCTTCTAGCCTGTGCAACCCCATATTCGTTTACCAAATTCTCCCTGTTTAATTGGGTATGGACATATGCTTGCTCATTATTTGCTTTGGAGAGTGTTAGAAATCCTCTGATAACACGGTTGCTAGTTTCGCAGCGACTCACACTGGTTCAGGTAACCCTTCGCCTTTGAATTGTTTGAAGCATTCTCTTCCTATGATGGGCCCAAAGACTTGCTTTTCCATTCATCTTTTCACTCTTTTTCTCAAGTAGAATTAATAATCTTAGGTACAACACAAAGCCACGCCTTTGGGCTACTCACCCAAGGCCTTCATTTATATGCAAATGCTAGCAGCAAGTACATTGGACTATTTACATAGTACAGACTGATTGTGCAATCAATCCAGCAAGATGCAACCATTCCTGCGTTCCAGTCTCAATTGAGTGTACATTGAAAATAGATAGTAAAAAGACAGACAAACAACATACAAGATTGGAGGAAGGTTTGGACCACTAGAATTCAGTTTCTCTGCGGCAACCTTGTGGTCCATTCTTACTGAAGAGTGCTGTCTGTTCGCTCTTACGAATGTCAGTGCGGCAAAATAGGGCGAAATGTTCGCAGTTATTTTTCAGAAGATGGTAATCGCCAAAAGAATTGTCCGTGTGAAGCTGGCTAGCTGTCTTGACGACCTGTTCACGCGATTTGGTAAACGGTAAGGTGGTGCATGTTCCACGCCTTGCCTGCAAAAATTCTTCTCTTGACTGCTCGTACTTGTAACGGTAAAGTGATCGTAGTTTTTTGCCATTCCGGCGGAAGCAATCCACACAGGTTTTGACGACCCCGCGCCTGACATTCTGGTTCTCACGTTGTGGGAAATTGGGACAACTTTGTTGCTTGGGGCTAGTCTTGGACAGTGATGGGCATATAGCTTTTTTGTCCTTCGCCCTGGTGAAATGAATCACGTAACCATTGCCAATGTAAATTCCTGCCATATATACCAGTGTGGAACACGGTAAAAAATCGAAATTTTATTCCCAAATGCACTTCATGACCTGTTAGAAATGACAAAGTTCTCTTTTTCGAGTCTAAAGGGCGAACTTAGGCCCAGTTCCTGCCATTTGGGCTTTTTCTAGTTGGGTTTTGTCGAAATGTTTATAGAAACCAATTAAACAGTACCCTCGGCCCAAAATGTATGACAAATTTAGCTGTGATGAATAAACATATTGATTAAACAGGGGTTTAATCAAATCAACTGCCATTAACAGTCAAAATTACCCACTTGAATCTGGAATTATCACTAAAAGTCTAATAACTTAAGCACTATATATGACTAAGCGTGTCTGGTTGATTCTCACACGTGATATATACAATGGATACTTAGATGTGAATCAGAGGGAAATTGTGAACATTGTTACTTGATCTTATGACCGATAATTCAATTCCACGCCACTTGCGAGACAAACTCTCTCGCCTCCAAAAGCAATAGATGTCGAAGAAAAAGGCTCAAACAAAACTTGGGATTGTAAATCTCACAGTTGAATTGTACATGTTTTCAATTCGAGAACAATGTCTGAGTATCCAGAAATAAAAGAGTTTGTTAGGTGCAGGGGAGCATGACATCCCCTTGACCCATACCAATCAAGAAATTGCTCATCCGTTTGAAAAGTAATACATTAAAATCATGGTACATGACTTTTGACTTTTGATAGACGTGAATTTTTCTCCATCCGAATTGGGCATTATATACAGGCAAAGGTCAATAAAGGCACACGTCGTGGTCCTTTGTGATCTCTCGTGCACAATTCAATTTGATTAAGTCCAAAGACACTCCTTAAAAAATATATCGATTATCATCTTCTTAATACATATGTCGATAGCATTTAATGACCCAAAGAATACATGCTCCAATCAAAACCAATAAAACGAGCATTATTTTTTGCCACCGGATTGTACCGATGGAATGGAACTTTTAGTAATCGGGTGGCCTTAGCCACAAAAAAAAAAAAAAATTATCGAATATTAACAAAAATAAACGAGCACTATCGAATTTGATTACATAAAGAGAAATTCTTCAAGATTAGAAGTGGAGATTGGGCTGAGGGAACTGCTGAATGAATTCTGGTAGAAAGGAGTACGGTCGGTATGTGCAAATCTTAGCAAATGTTAACTTAAACACCAGCCGGAGTAGAAGGAGAACTGTACCGTGGTGTGAATAAATTCCGTGCAATCCATATCGGAATATATGATCTCCGATGTTCAGATCTTCCGGCATCACCAACTTCCCCATCATCACTTCCCTCAGCATTTTCGGCCTGCGCTTCGCACTGTAGCGGTGCCGCCAAAAGGTGCCCCGCGTCATCGTCTTGGACTTCTCCCCATCTGGCGTTGAATTCGTGCACGATGATTCCGGACATGGAGGACCCATCGAGCGTTGGAAGTTGACTGCGTAAGTTGCCCGGAATAACGACCGCAACTCGTGCGAGGACAACAATTCCTGGCATGTAGGACCCGTTGCTTCAGCCGGCTTCGTCGGGTTCTTTTCTTTTAGCCTGCTCCTGCTGCTCCTGCTTTGTCACGTTTGAAGCGGTCGCAAAGAACGGTGTACGAATGCCTCGGAAGACAAGTCACGAGTTGCAAAGTACTCGTAGTAAGTCTTGCGCGTTTAGGATGCACATCCACTGGGAGGCATGCTCAGACGGGGCTCCCTATGACGCGAACGATAATCATTCTATTATTGAGCTCTAATTTTATTCCCTAAACGAGTTTTTTAATAAAAATATCCCATTTGATAGCCATACAAGATTTCTGCTCTTAGAACAGAAATTCATTTGATAGACCTTCTTAAATATTTCATTCCCAATAGCCGGCGGGCAGCAAGGGTGGGCAGTTGCCAGTCGGCTGACAACAAGGACGGGCAATGAAAATTTTTTTTACTCATTTCCGTTCTAAGAAATAGAGAAATAGAAAATTTTTACTTCTTATTTCTATTCCAAATTTATTTCTAGGCTAAAAATTTATCTATTTCTAGGCTAAAAATTTATCTTGGAAATAGAAAAATAAAAATTTCATTACCAAATAAATTTTTGTTTTCCCTGGAACAGGAAAAAAAAAGGGTAGAAAAACAGAGACAGATTAGTTATCATTCGGGTCTTCAACATCCATGACTTCCTTAGGGACTGTCGAACCTCCTCGGTGCGAATGAATAATCTGATCATATTTCTGGACTGTTGCACGTTCTTATTCACGTTGAGGTGGACCTACTTAAGGTCGAATTCACATGCGGAGGTGAGGGAATTTGAATCCAACCTATCGTGGTAACCGAGGCTGGAGAATGTAACATCGACGGATGGAAAAATTCAAAGGCTCCGTCCGCTCGCCCGCCTTCCAGGAAGCTTCCCTAGCGTCCATCCCCCAAATCATGAAAAGTTAACGAGCGATCTTGCGTGCGGCCATGGGTGGTAGGTGAACGAGCGAGTCGGTGTGGAAAGCACTCACGTACGCGAACAAGATTTTCTTGCGCTGGGCATCAACCAATTAAATAAACCGCGGCACCACCCGTTTAATTTGTCAATAGTAAAACGAATGATAAAAAGTAATACCGGTATAAGACACGGTGCATCGCATCACTCGGCCTGCGACCTAGATTTAGATGCACCACAGTCATGATTCGCGAAAGATTGACGAGGCTGATAATATTATTTTCACTCGGCAAATTATACGATCTTTTTCTTCAGATATCAGGAGGTGAAAATGTTTGATAAGGACTTACTTTGATAAAAATCAATGAGGAAATCATTAGAAAATGGCTAGACATTGGCATGCACGGATCCAAACGCCTCGTTCAAACCGGATTTACTGTTCGAAGAGCTTTTAGTAATCTGGTGGTTTTAGAAGAAGGAAAAAAAGTATGGACAATAAATAAATTGAGTATTGGAAAATTTAAATGATAAATTATTTATTTATCTAATAGTTTAAGTTTTTAAACAGTTGGCGGTGATCTCATAAAAATCTTACATAATATCGAGTTAGAGATCTTGAATTCGAATATTTCCAAGCCCCCATTTGTCTTCCCAATTAAATATTTTCATATTTAGTACTAGACAGAAAGATCGATTAAAAATGAGAGGGAGTGTTTGAATATTTAAATAATAAATCACACATTTATTAAATAACTTAAATTTTTAGAACAGGTTAGCGAGTGGTTCGACCAAAATCTCATATTGAGCTTTATTAAATTTTAATGATAAGTAAATGAGCATTATAATTTTTTAGTTACATTAAGAGGAACTCTGGAAGATAAAAAATGGAGACTGACTTTATCATTCCATAGTTTAATTAAGTTTTGGCTTTCGGAGAAATAGTGAGGTCAGTAAGTAGACTCACAAGCCAATCATTAAATTCGATGGCCGATCGTAATCTATTAACCTGACATAGATAAATAT
The DNA here is from genome assembly GCA_014182365.1 of Eucalyptus tenuipes. NCBI lineage: Eukaryota > Viridiplantae > Streptophyta > Magnoliopsida > Myrtales > Myrtaceae > Eucalyptus > Eucalyptus tenuipes. The sequence goes on along the minus strand of CM024544.1, from coordinate 39,659,476 downwards.
ACTAATGCAATAGCAAGCGATGAGTATTGAATTCACAAATCAAATGGCAAGAAATCAACGTTGTAGCGCGAAATCTTCTACAAATCAACGACATCGAGTGGGAGCTGAAAGTTGAAATTTTATTACAGAAACAAATCTATCAAGCCATGGAGGGAATAAGGAGAAAAAGAAGAAGAAGAGAGGAAGATACCAATGCAACAGCAGCAAGCGAAGGGAACTCACCATGATGGCTGTATACGCCATATAATCCATATGTGTAGATATTGTCTCCAAGCTTCAATTCCTCAGGCTGCACCACCTTCCAAATCAACTGCATCAGTATTGTCATTACCTTCTTGATGATTCGCATCACCATCTTCCCTTAACTTCGCCCTCCTGGGATAGTGCTTCGGACAAGCAGCGCCGCCAAAAGGTCGACGGGGGAGGCAGACGATGAGAAGGGAGAAGAAGGATGAGGGCTTTGGCGCCTTGGTTAGAGAGGAAATGAAAGAGAAAGAGGAGGTGGCTGAAGATATATGGAGAGGTTTCCATATTCCCTTGGACGTGACCACTGGATGGATTCTGAGAGGACAATTGGCTAACTATGGGTTGTGTTGGTGTCATCATTTTTAGACTTTTAACCCATCTGGCTTGGAAGCTTGTGCATATGAAAATCAATGGAGATTGAGGGGGTTGAATCATGCAGAGTATCACTTACAACAGCTAATCAAAGCATAATTTAAAGTTGTAGTATACATGAACGGCTAAAGCATTTTGAATTATCGTGACGATCCGTATAATTTTCTTTGCAGCATATGCCACAATTGAATTTTAAATGTAGCCTATTGTAGTTACGTGATATGACTAAAAATAATTTTTTACTTTTTATGAGGTAAGGTCATTTTCCTTAGCGACTTTAACAAATATATTTTCATGCACGGATATCACGGCAAACCGGCTAATAGGGATTCTTCATAAAATCAGCCCTGTTTGACAGACGATACTGATAATAGAATTTCTTGAACCTACCTAACGAATGTTTCTCTTTCCCCTGTCAATTTGACCTTTCTTTCCTTTCTCTTGCTCGGAATGCTTACTGAGTTTGAGATTCTAGGTCGAATTCGCCTGCAGTGTTCAGGGAATTAAAATTTCTCTCTTTCAGATTTCATTATATAACTGGCAAATGCCAGCTATCAGCCTCTTGAGAGGCTGCATACGATTGAAAAATCCCATCTTGTGGGGGCATCAATTGATTAAATAAAAATGGGCACTCATTAAGTTTGTCAATAAGAAAAAATGAATAATGTAGATGATACTTATATAAGGGATTTGGGCATTCTAGAACCTGTGAAAACAACCTTTCTTAAATTCATTAAACGTGACATGGTGGGCATTGACGTAGACATTTATAGTTATATTTTAATAACTTTTTGAATTTTTCATATTCTTTTATTTATTATTTTTTATTGAAATATCATTAAAAATCCATGTTAGCTTTCTCAAACAAAAATTAGCCAAATAAACTCAATTGGCAAAATGTGAAAAGATTTAAGATTCAATTGAAAGGTTTATGATTGAATATGCATAAGTGTAATAAGTTTATGACTTTTTTGATAATTTTCTCCACAAATGATCTCATGAGCTTTAGCTCAATATTCAATGTGATCTCTGAACTTTAAATTTATTCAATTTGATCATTGAACTTTAGCCCAACGTATAATGCTGTCTCCGAACTTTTGATTTGTTTAACGTGGTTCCCGAACTTTTGATGCATGGTCAATTTAGTTTTTAAATTGTATGAAAATATTCAATATTGTCATTCAATCAATTCAAATTCAGAGATAACATTGAATATTTACCTATAGTTTATGGACTAACTTGAGAGGAAAACACCAGAAAATTCTCAAACCTATTTCATTGATACCAATTCAATTTTGAACCTTTTAATTGAACTAATTTAATTATGAACATTTTCACATTAGTAATAATTGAGTTCATTCGATCAATTTAAGCCGGAAATTGGTGAGTAAACGTCGGCTATCCTACATGTCATGGCTAGTGTTTGTAAAAAAAATTAATTTTGGATAAATTTGTTACAAGTTTATCAATTTGGGGTTTTTCGTTGTATTAATTCTTATATTATCTCCAGCAAGTGTTGATGATCTTTTAAGCACAACTGATTTGATTCGGTCGGGAACGTGGAATTCATTCGCAAAGAAACCCGCGAGTCATTTTCTTTATTTCTAAGGCAAAAAAACCGCAACAATTAAAAGGCCTTTAACCAACGACTTTGACTTTGGAGTCAACGATTTAAGGTACTGTAATGTCTTTGCAGGATCAGAAGTGGCATCAGGTGCGGAATCATTCCATGGAGACGGTCACTGAATCTGGGTATCACTCGATCTCTGCTGAGGAGCTTCCTACGGGTAATTTTCCTCCAGCTTCTCCTCTCAGCACATTGGCTCTACTCCGATGCGTGCCCGCAATAATTTTTACTGCTGCAGGTGAGTCTAGAGCAATTTTGGCTTTCAAGTACAGAGCAAACTTTCATTCTTTCTTTTTTCTTTTCTGCCCGCTTAAATTTTGATGCTAGATGGCGGGAATTGCTGCTGCTGGCTCTGGTCTGTTTCATGCAAATGCTAGCAATAAGTTCCTTTGGTCTATTTCGTGGAAATGCTTCTGTTATGTGTTCATCGTCTGTGTTTAATATGTTGCAGTTCCGTCTGTTTGCCTAGAAACAGGAAATACAAGTAGCGCACGTTTTAGGTTAAAGTTCTATTTTTTTGCCGTTTAAGGCGTCTTCTTTCATATCTTTGCCTTAAGTAGAAGCTCAAGAGTTCGTCGGATATGGTGCACTTTAGAGTGCTTATAAGCTGTGCCCAGTGCAACCTGTGCAGCCGCCATTCCTTTTAAGTAATGATGAGGATGCTGTTGCGTGTATACTGTGATGAAGGTTTAATGGTTCCAAATCCTAAGGCCAAGGTGAATCTCATGTGAGACCCGTTAGATCTAAAGGTCAAAATGTGTTGTCTCGCAAACGTTAGATTCATATTAAGGATTTTGGAGTGTATAGCCGACCCCCTAGTCAATTTAAAGTTTTCTTGTGGTTGTAGTGAGAACCTTTTTAATGAAGTGCTTTGTTTGATTTTAATGCCAGAATCAAGGCTATCAGTATGGTTCTTTTCAGCGCATTCCAGGGATAGTGTTGTTCTCTAAATCATTCGGTTGTCGGACTTGAGTCATGATGCGTTTCCTGCGTGATGTGTTGCTTGGCCTAGTTGTTCAAAGCCTGTGCTTTTGATGAACAAGTATATATTGCTCGGGCTTTTTGCATCAATAGTAGTATGATGTTAGTACTGATTTATCACTGCTTATTTTGCGATGACACTGCTGACTTGGGGTTTGATGTGCTATAGTTCTTGGTGGTGAATGTTTCTTATGTCCAGAGCATCATATGGAGGTATTGTATTCCAGTTATTAGTACCTTTAGTCTCAGTAGGCTTGACATGAAGTTAAAACCCGGGAATCTGCATTATTCGTGAATACTGCAGCTGTGATTATCTGGTTTTTTATTTGCAATTCGGGACGAATTGATGTCGCCTAGTTAATGCCTGTGAGAATGTCTTCTGCCCTCAATGTGATCGGAATCGTGGACTCTCAACAATCGACCTCTCACTCTTTTTGTCAGCTCAGAAATTAGGAGTTGAGGTGTGGATCTTGAGATGCTATTTACATGGTAAATTGCAAGCATGTTTGTATTCTAAGACTCTCAATCGTCTTCTCTTATGTTCTTCACTATGGGTTTCCCCAAAGGATATACCGCCCCTTAAAGAATCAGGATTACCTCTTAATGCCTATATGCTGCATAATCTTGCTCATGTGGAGTTGCATGCTATTGATTTGGCACGGGATACTATGGTTCGGTTCTTGCTATCCTTTAAGATTCTTGGGGAAGCATTCTACCGCGGACTTGGCTTGCGGTACTGACGATGAGAGTCGCCATTTTGCTCGCTGCTTTCAGAGGCTCCTAGAGCTGGATTCAGGTCAAGGGAACTTTTGAAATTTGCAAATTTCTTCTACCCTACGCAACCCCATATTCCATTATCATATTCTCCTTGTTTACTTGGGTATGGACATATGCCAGGAAAAGTGTCAAAAAAGTCATAAACCTTTTTTTTTTTTTTATATCAATTTAGTACTATTTTTTTTTTATCGGTGCCAATTTAATCCTAAATCTTTTGACTTTGCGGCAATTCAATCTTTTCTAGCCAATTTTGTCAGATTTTATTGATTGGTCACCAATTGGCTAACACGACACGATTGATGCTAACGTGGACAACTTTCAATAATTATTTTAATATTTTTTCAATTTTTTATTTTATTTTATTTTATTTTTCTTTTTTTTTCTTCTCCTCCCCTTCCTCCAACTAGTTGATGGACCTTGGCGACCGGCTAGAAGCAACGCCCGACGAGGTCGAGGTCAACCTTGCTGGCCACTTTGGCGAGACTTGAGCCCTCACTAAAGGCCACAAGGACTACTTGCACCGGGTAGCGAGGCTCGCCTTCACCGGATCCGGTAAGGGTCAAGCCTCATTGACCTGACCTCACCAAATCTGGTGAGGTCGAGCCTCGAGCCTCGCCTAGCCTCTAGCGAGGCTAACTTGAGGTTGCCTAGGCCGTGAAGGCGGCCTCGTGCTGGATTGGCGAGGGCTCGCTAGAGGCTAACGAGGTGGAACTCAAGCTCGCCAACCATTGCCTTTGGCCGGTTGCCAAATTGGAGGAAGGAGTAGGAGAAGAAAAAAAGAAAAAAAAAAAGAAAAAGAAAAAGAAAAGGAAAAAGAAAATAAAATAAAAATCAGAAAAATATTAAATATTATTAAAAGTTATTTACATCAGTCAATCGATGCGTAGTCAAAAATCGGATCAAAATTATCGGAATAACTGAATTGACACCAAATTAAAAATATTTAGGACTAAATTGACATAAATACAAAAAGTTTAGAACTTTTTGACACTTTTTCTGACATATGCCTGCTCATAATTTGCTTTGAAGAGCGTTAGAAATCCTCCGGTAACGTTTCTGCTTGTTTGGTAGTGATCCACATTGGTTTGGGTAGCCCTTCGCCTTTGAGTTATTTGGAGCATTCTCTAGCAATGATGGGCCCAAAGACTATTGCTTTTCCATTTGTCTTTTCACTCATTAACTCAAGTACAATCATAATATTAAGTACGACACAAAGGCACGCATTTTGGCTTCTGGCCCAAGGCCTTCATGTATATGCAAATGCTAGCAGCATTTACATGGTATAGACAGATTGTGCAATCAATCCAGTAAGATGCAACAATCCTTGTGTTCCAGTCCCAATTGAGTATACATTGAAACAGATAATAAAAAAAGGAACAAACACCATAAAAGATTGGATTGGACCACCAGAATTTAGTTTCTCTGTAGTAACCTCATGGTCCGCTCTTTGGCTTCCATAATTTTCTGCACATAATTACTGATAATCGCTGTTTGTTCGCTTTTACGAATGTCAGTGCGGCAAAATAGAGCGAAATGCTCGCAGTTATTTTTCAAAAGATTGTAATTGCCAAAAGCATTGTCCGCGTGAAGCTGGCTAGCTGTCTCGACGACTTGCTCACGCGATTTGGTAAACGGTAAGCCTTGCCTGTATAAATTCTCGTCTTGACTGCTTGTACTTGTAACGGTAAAGTGATCGTAGTTTTTTGCCATCCCGGCGGAAGCAATCCACACAGATTTTGACAACCCCGCGCTTGACGTTTTGGTTTTCACATTCAGGAAAATCAGGACAACTTTGTTGCTTGTGGCTGGTCTTGGACAATGATGGGCATATAGTTTTTTTTTTCCTCCGTTCGGGTGAAATGAATCACGTAGCCATTGCCGATGTAAAGTCCTGCCATATGTATCCACGTGGACGGTAAAAAATCGAAATTGCAGTCCCAAATGAACGAAGAAGAAGTTTGGGTTAGGAAGATTAGGCGCGAACCTTGAAACCTGTTAGAAATAATGACAATGTTCTTTTCTTTGGACTCAAAAGAGTCCTGCATTTGGGCTTTTCTAGTTGGGTTTTGTGGAATGTAAATTTGGGTTGGATTTGAATTCTTTCGGTCCGAATGGGCTTGTAATGGGACACGGCCCATTGTTTTCCCCATCGGCAATAAAGACATTTACTTGTGAGAAAAAAACAGAGAAAAAAAAAGGCTTTCTAATCGCAATGAGTATACGTAAAAATGGAAAAAAGAAAACGAAAGTAAAAAAGAAATCTATGGGAACTGATGTATGCATACGTGGTGAATAAGCATTTTGAGTAGGTGAATCTAGATTTGTCGCTAAAAATCTACCCATTGTTAACTTAAGCACCATGTCGACGAGTGTGTTACGTGAGCCTCACAAGCAATATAGAATAGATATATGGATGTGGATAAGAGGGACTATTGTGAAGTCGTTACTCGATCTTATGACCTATTTTTAGGTACATGCCACTTGAGACGCAAACTCATCATCCCGAAAGTTTTAGATGTCAAGAGACAGGCTTGAAATAAACTTGAGATTATAAATCTCATAATTAAATTACATAAACAATCTCAAGCATATAGGAATAAGAGAGCTCTTGATAGGTGCACAGGAAGTATGACATTCCCTTGACCTAAACCAATCAAGAAGTATCAAGTTTCTCATCCGCTGAAGGAAAAAAAAAAATTAAATTTATAATACGTGACTATTGATACTTCAAGACTAAATGAAAGTTGCTCTATAGAAAGATGTGGAACTGAGTAGTGGGGCCCTTCAAACATGAGTTAGCAACTAATGTCAATAATTCGAGGGTTAATGTGCTTGGATTTGTCTTAATCTGCATTGGATTTACATCTATGCAAGATGTTGATAGAGATGTGACGCTGTGCTTTTATAATCTCTCTTTAATTAGATTAGATGGTCACGCGCGCTCTAATTTAATAAGTCAAGTTGAAATACCCTCCTTTTTTTTAGATCCCCGTCTAAATTTTTTCTAGATATATCGACATGGTTTATTGTCCAAAAGGAGACACCCTCCAATCGGAATCAACTAAATGAACATTGACCACCAGATTGTAATGTTTGAATCAACTTTTTAGTAATAGGGTCGCCAAAGAAAAAGAAGGAAAAAGGAGATAATTAATAAATGAATGAGCTTTACCAAACTTTAAATTACATGAAGAGGAATTCATGAAGATTAAAAGCTGATCCTGGCTTTGTCATTGGGCTGAGGAATATGGTGAGTTTGGCTTGGGAAAAATTAGTTTGGTCAGAAAGAGCTCTCCCAAGCCAAAGTGCAAAATTTAAAACTTCAACCCGGAGCCGGAGTTGAAAGGCAAAATTTCTATAAGGAATAAGGAAAAGAAAAAAAGACGGAGAGGAAAAATAGTAATGCAAAAACCAAAAAAGTGGAGAGAATGGTACCGTGGTGTGAATAAAGGCCGTGCATTCCATATCGGAATATATGGTCTCCGACGATTAGATCTTCCAACGTCTTCATCTCCGCCATCGCTTCCCTCACCAAGTTTCGGCCTAGACTCCACAATCTTCAACTGGTGCTTCGGAGTAGCGGCGCTGCCGAAAGGGCCGTTGAAAGATGAGGAGGAGGAGGAGGAAGAGGAGGGGGAGAAGGTGGAGGGTTTTGGGGAAGTGGAAGAACGACGAAAGTCGGCGAGAGCCAACTCAGGTGAGAGGGTCGCGAGTCATGAGAGCGAAAAGATTAAATAGACGCTCGTGCCTATTTGGTTCGACGTGATGGGTGACAGGGGCTCCTGGCTCACCTAATCGTCTTAACACTTTCCCACTGATCTGGCATGGAATCTTTTCAAAGTCAATCGCGTTCCAGGCAAGGCAATGCGAAGGGGCCAAAGATCTTCCGGGGACCACATCATGTCTCGTCCGATGGCAATTTTAAAACCCGCTTTGTCTAACGTCGGACAAAGTATATCCAGTCGACAAAAGTGGCCAACGGCTGCTCACGCATGCAAGATGAAATTCCATACATGCGGACGGACGGTTCGCTGCTTGTCAGGATGTTACCCTTCTTCTTGCCCTGCTGCATAAGTTCGACAAATTGAAGCGGCATCGAAACTAGAGGTATCAGGCATGAAAAACGGTTTTTTTTTTTTTTCTCTCTTGGAGCAGGAGATAATTGGTTTTTGGTCGAGTTATTATTGACAGCTTAAAAATGAAAAAAATGGAAGAGAGAAAGATGTACCGAAAAATCGTTCTTTGAACTCACCCAGTAAAAAATCCTTCCATTCAAAAAATATAAAAATATAAAAAAATAGAAGAATCTTATGTTTATATAATATCCTAATAAACCCGAAGAACAACGGAGTCCATGGAGTGGATTGAAATTGATGAATAACCAATACCGATACTAGTGTCCATCTGTATTGAATAGAAATTGAAATGGGGTGTGGCCAAAGTGGTAAGGCAACGGATTTTAGTCTCACTATCCAAAGGTACAAATCCTTCCATCTCGAGGAATACATTTTCCATATATAGATAGAAATATGTATTATATGAAGAAAGAAGGGTTGTCTTTTTAAACTACCCTCTCTACTTTTAAGAGTAATATTGGACATGGAGAGAAACTTATGAGATTTTGTAGGACCCTTAATTGTTCCAAAAGTTTAAAAGGTTAGATATATGTGTGGTTTATTAATTAAAAATTCTAATATTCCCCCTCAACCATAGGCTCCTAAAGTTAAAGCATGGAATATACAGTTGAGGAGGCAAATAGAGACCCAAAAAGGATCGAAAATTGGGAGTGCGCAATAGAATTCTGATACTTTCACCCAAAAAGATTGCCAAGAGGGAGGTCATGACTGAACTAGTCAATATTCGATTAGATTTATTTTCACTTAAGAGCATAAGTAACTGTAGTCCACACTATATCATTTCCTCAATATTTGACCTTTTCTAATACAACTTACACGGTTAACAAATAGTTGATTATATTTCTCGATTAAGCCGATATTTCCCTTCAAACATGTCTCCAATTGATGGGTCACAACCCGTGACATCACCTATGTGCATATTTGCACATGGATGAATTCACTTGCTGCGATCAACGAATCAAAATTCAGCCTGTCGTTGTCACTTGCCCTCGAGAAAATCATTTCTTGACGGAGCAATAATTCAAAGGCTACAACATCTTCCAGTTTCCACGAAGCTTCCCTTCCAAATGTTGAAAAATTACGAGATGGTATGAAAAGTACGCGCATACGGACATATGTAGATTATATAATTAGCATGGTAGGTGTAGCTTCTCGAGTTAGCATGGAACTCATGGAAAGAGACAGACTCGCATTAAATTATTGTTAGTGATAAGCGGATCACGACTAAAAAAGGCAGATGCAAGCCGATTCTTCGACCACTAGAATAGGGAAAAAGAAACTAGAAAGGAGTCCATTCATATGAGATTTGACTTTGATATGTTCCATTTTTTGGGGCCATAATCCAGAAGTCGGACAATGAAAGCTGGCATCATCATTCTACCATCCAAAACCAAGTTCCATTTTTCTGTCTACTGGGGTTTTAATACGTCTGGATCTCTCCGACGCCTGCTAAAGCAGGATATGTGACTTGTATCTGAAGAAGTACGCAGAGATGTAGGAGCCAATTCGGCATAACAGATTCCATATTGCGTTACAGTAAACTGTCTCCCTAAATAAAAAATCGACGAAGGTTTGTATTGCTACTCGCAACTCGTTATGAGCAGTCATTTTGCTGCGATGCTAGATGTTTTCGGTCGAGAAAAAGAAGAACTAGCAATGCCCCTGGCCTCTTCGTTTTGATCATTCCAGCAATTTCAGGTCATGATTGGATCACTCCGCGGTTTCCGTAACTCCAACTGGGGTCATAATTTCATCTTTTAACAGGTAAGACGTATCGCATTAAACACATTGCGGATTTGTGCTTTCTTTTTGAAGGCCCATGATTGTATGTATACCCCCCTATTTGGCCATTGGCGGCTAATCCAACGCGATCGTCATAGAGGCACGTGACCCGTGACATCATGGTTTAGGTCGGCGATCATTCAGTTTAAAATGAACATGGTCCCACAACAAGAAGGTTCATCTGGTGTAACGGTATCTTAACAGTATTTATATCAAACATTCATATGGTTGCATCACTCCTGAGAATAGCTACGACCTAGATTTTAAGGTACGACAATCATGATTTGCGAAGATTGCCGAGCGTGATATGAGTACTGTAACTCAACAAATTATACAAGAAGAAGAAGAAGAAGAAAAAGCTGATTAGAAGAAGAAAAAGCTGATTGTACTATCTATTTTGATATCAGGGGGAAAATGTTTTACTAAGATCTTACTTCCATAAAAGTCAATGAGCATAAACTAGAAATTCGAAGGAAGGCCACAGCTCTTTCGTAATTATGCTCTACTAAGGTCTCTCTCTCTCTCTCTCTCTCTCTCTCTATCTCTCTCTATCACCTTTGTTTCAATAAGCTCAGCATCACCACGTCCCGCGTAATCTAAAGCAAAGTCAAATTGAGCATTATTTCGGTTGCTTGGTCCTCCAAGATTTAATCTTTATCCTTGACTTTCTTATCCTCCCTCCCAAAGAAAAAGAAAGAGATTTTCATGAGTCCAACCACTTTCGAAATTTTTAAAGACCCCGCTTTATTTTAAAAGATAAACGAAGATATAGCTTATATCAATTTTAACGAGTTCCTAGAATCCATGGGTGTCGTCATCGTGCCTATCTTTGTGATAAAATAAAATAAAGATCACTTAGAATCGACTTTGTGGTTAATGAATAATATTGTGCATGTATTAGGCGTATGATATATGTTCAATTCTTTACTATACTGAATGCAAAGAATCTTCTGTTTGTACTGCCTAACCCAAGTTTTGGCACATACTTAACATAGTCTATGAGGTTGGCAGGATGTTCCATTTACTGGATCTTTACCTAGCTGAGATGAGGTTCCCATAGTTATAAAAAAATAAAAATAAGTAAAACACTCGTCCTAAAGTTTCAGCATGATTTTTATCGCAGTCCCATGATACCGATCGGGATTCGATTACATGGATGGGCGATCGTTCTCTTTCTTTCTGTAAATGAGAAATCGCAGAAGTCGGGATTCATAGACGATCATCGATATAAAGATGATCCAATTAAAAATGCATTTGCCATGGGACTTGTACTCTTTAAGCGTTGGCCATCCATACGTTGAAATCAAGACGAAATGTTCCACTCCAATCACGTTACGCAGAAGGCCAAGAAGGTACTTTTCCCGTCGGTACCTTTCTTAACCAAAAGGCGAAGAAAGGTACATCTAATTTACACATCAAAAAGAGCTTAAACTATTCAAAAATTTACAGTATCGAGAACTAGCGGAGGGATTATATTAGATTTTCACGCAAAAGATTAGGATTGAACTAGTTTAGCTAAAAATTTTATGACTGAATTAATATCTGTATAATATATTTAGAGGTTTTAGCATTAGATATGCTAGGAAAGGGGGAAGAGAGAGGGGAGGGCGGAGAGAGAGGGAGGTGCTGACACAAGTTATCATTATGCCCACGGTTGATGTCAGTGTGCATTTGTTGCAATAGGAAGTGCAGTCACAATAACATTAAAACCAAGTTAATATCATGAATATCTCTTAAACTATCACATTGATGATGGATTTACTTTGAATTGATTTTTTTATTACCAAAAATCTCAAACTATTATAATTATGACAAATTTACCGTAAAACTCCATATCATATAACTTAATAATTGTATGCAAACTGATGGAGGGTAAAGCTTTTATCGGTGATCAAAATATTAATTTAGAGCGAATTTATCATGGATATATCAATTTGAGGCTTTTTGTGGTATTAACTTTAACTTTGCAATAACCATTCATTTGTAGCCGGCAAATTATTTATTTCGTCACAGTTGTCAAATATTATATATTGGGCAAGTCCCACACGGAATTTCATGGAGACAATTTAAGAGGTAAGTAAGATTACGCATTAGATGACTTAATGAAGCGTCATCTTGCATTTGATCCTTTTCTGGAGTATAATATCTCCTTCATATCATAGGATGCGACAGGGACAGCTAGCTGGGCATCTCCTTCGTATCACTGCCGTTCCGGACCTGCTATGGCTTTAACGGATCATCTGATGCCACGCATTAGGGGAAAAAAAAAGGATGTCCTCCAATGGCTTTTCCCGAAGGCCGATTAGCAGGCATCCTTCGACTGATTCCAGAAATATCGAGCCTTGCCCTCATCTTCAGGAATCCAGAACACTTTGCATTTCACACAAGGATTAGGGAAGAAAGCATCATCACGAAAAGGGTCAGGTTCTTTATTAGATGTTATCTCCAGCGGTGTTCGCTTGTGCGAAGTGCGAAATAACTAATGTTCATTGGATTCACTGAAAGGAGACGTGCAGCAAGGGATTAATTTGCACAGAGAACACCTAATTCTTGATGGATCTGAGAGGCAAGGCTTTTCGGCGGTCATTTGCCATACCAGAGAAGGAGCATAATCATCGTCAATGGGTGGTAGGGCCGAGAACCTGTAACTGTGAGGACACCACGCACGATCCGACTTTCGTGATACACTCTTGAGTACGGCTGTCCAGAGGTTGAATTCGACATTGGATGTTACGTTAGCCATAAGACCCGTCGATTTCATTAGCCTCTCACTTTGACATCAAAAGGAGCTCCAACTTCTCAGAAATTCACTACACCAGGGAAACAGGGGTCGGCATATCCGATCAAAGATATACAGGCCCAATAACTCAGCATCCTGAAAAGAGTTTCGTTCCGCCATTGTCCGACAAAGTATCTCACTGTTGAGTAAGCATCATTTACACAAGTGTGGATGTAGCATTTCCTCTCAAATATCCTCTCAAAACTCAAATTATTACAACAATGCTTGCTATCCCTACATCAAATCACGTAGGCCAAGTGAAAGTACAAGAGGAAATGTCTCAAAAATGCCCCGATGTGGATCACTTTAAGGACAAACCGCAATCCGTGCTTGCGTGAGTGATCTAACTTGAAAATGAGGCACAGACTCTTCACACTATGGCAAGGTACATACAGTGAGCCTCATTTGCTCAAGAGCTTGAACAGTCGTATGCTCGATCTGTCGTATGATTGCATGTAAGGAAGCAAACTGGCGGGTTAAAGAGTTCCTGTCAGCTCTGTGATGAAGGTTTGCCTTGTCAGCTAAAGCAAGAAAGTGATGGAAAGTATCGGCATTGCGGATGACGGACAAAATGTAAGCCATCAGATGCTCAGTGGGACTGGCATTTCCTACACTGTCACAAGCTGCCACAACATCACGGGAATCACATCCATCGCTATAATCATGTGAACTGCCAATTGACTTCCTTTTATCCAAAAGAATGGAGAGCAAACGCACAAGGTGTGGCAGGCACAACAGGTTGCATATTACGTCAGCACCTAAGCTGTAGAAAAAGAGAAATTACACCTTCACTGACTGATGAAAAGAGAGAACAACCGGATCTCACATTAATGCTCAACAGAAGAAGTGTATTAGTGGAGAAACTACTCACGTTATACTGGTTTCAATCCCTGAAGTACGCTCTTAGATGCACACTCCCAAGACAGGTGTAAACATTTTATTTGGGATGAGGAAATGATATCAATTTCAGTTCTTATTCCTCCAATTTGCACATGGTCAAACTGCATCAGGACACATGATTGCAAAAGATGAATATTCGGATGGACCTCATTCAAAGTCATGCTTTTCTTGAGAAAATCAAAATTTTCAATAAAAAATTGGTCCACCGCTATTGAGGTAACCAAAGGACTAATGGGGAAGTTGCGCAGCAGGACTACTCTTTTATGCTAAAGGCATTATCATAACAACGTCTTCCTTACCAATGAAAGAAATATCTAACATGAGATCTAAGAAGGAAAACTCTGGGGGTGTGTGTGTGTGAAATATGAAACTAAAAGCTTGAAAATTTGCACGCTTAGGGTGGAATGTGCAAGGACAATGACATGATCACTCACCGAATCTGAACATTCCGAAGTCACTAGCTCATCTCTTCAAATTAAGCTTCATGTTGCTCAAGGTTGGGGATAAGTACACTATCGTGTCATAAGTTGTGTACGGCGCTACTTTGGTGCCAAAAGTTTTTGTCGGATCACTTAAGTGCCAAAAAGTTTGAAAAACGATCATTTTAGTGCCAACTCCGATCTGGTTGGCCGGAAATCCAACGTGGCACTTTTTTTATTAATTTTTGAAGCTGTTGTGGCTCGCCGGAGAGTACAATCAGCATCCTAACACCAAAACGACGTCGTTTGGTGTCTCCCCCAATTCAAAACCCTAAATATTCGGCCAATCGCCGTCCTAGATGGCCCCGCGCTTGGCGGCCGCGACTCTAACCCCGACCCTAACCCCGACCCCGACCTCGACGATGGCCACTCGGCGGTCGTGGCTTCGACCCCGACCCCGACGATGGCCACTCGGCGGCTGCGGCTCCGACCCCGACCCCGACCCCAACCCCGACGACGGCCACTCGGCGGCCAAGTCGAAGGCCGTGATCCGGCCGGTGCTCGAGTAGGCCGCCGACGAGTGCGCCGCCATTGATGCCTCCCTCTCCATCTTCGATCTCCTTGACGAGTGCCCGGCTGCATCTTCTAGTACCTAGGCTCCGACAACTAGGGCCGGTGCTCCCTCATGTGCCGTTGAGGGCGTCCGAACAAAGTGCTAAGCAACGGCGGCCGAGCGAACGATGGTGGCCCAGTGACGGCGGAGGCCGAACGACGGCGGCCGAGCGAGCTAGGTCGGAAAAACCCTAATTTCAATCCCCAAATAAAAAAAAAATCCCTAAATGAGTTAAACGGCGTCGTTTTTGTGAGGCCATCCATGTAGGACGGCAAAACGACGTCGTTTTCTTAAGGAGGACCGAAAATGACGTTGTTTTAAAGCAACCAGAACTTTTTTTTTTTATATATAAAAGCCACGTAATTAATCTGGCCGGAATCTCACGCCGGTGGCATCAAAGTGATCGTTTTTTCTTCAATTTGGCACTTAAGTGATCCGACGGAAACTTTTAGCACCAAAATGAGCGCCGTACACAACTTATGACACTGATAGCGTACTTCCCCCTCAAGGTTGATAGGTCGCCATCACTTGATATTACCTACATGAATATGGTCAATTTCTAAACTGCAACTCATGTATCAACATGAAACCTTGTCCAGAGTGTTCAGCCAAGTTTGTATATATGCTGAAGGACAGATCACTCATTTCACAACCAAATCAACTTTTGATATCTAGCTCATAGGAACAAGAACTTGCACCTGGCGTGCAGTGTGGTACCATAGCAGTGTTTATATCGACTGCTTGTCTCCCATGGGCCTCGTCATTAGGCAACTATCGCCATTAGGGCTGCTAATCATTGTGGTCGGGCCTTAGCCGACCCTCATGTCAAACGCATGGTGGATAACCATAAGCAAATAAAGAAAAGAAAGAGGAAAATAAGGGAAGAACTGTATTGCAATTGCCAAAACCTGCTATAAGGGAACACTTATGTACCAAAAGTTCAAAAAGTACAATTAAGTATCGAAATCGGGGAAGAATGAAACACTTAAGTGCCAACAACGAGAAATTCCGGCTAAACTGTTGACGTAGCATTTTTCAAATTTTTTTTATTGATGTGACCATTTTAAAAAAAAAAATTATCCACGCGACGTTATAAACCCCCAAAATTAATTTATAATAAAAATATTAGTTAAAATAAATTTAAGAACTAAATTTAAATAAATAAATAAATAAAGGAAGCCGCAGCTTCGACGAGGGCCTTCATTGCCCTCATCATTGCCCCACCATCCGCAATGGCAACAACCCCAGCCGACCTTCGCCTCACCGTCATCAGCCCTTTCCGGCAATGGTGGGGTAGCAGTGGCAGTGACAGTTGTGGAGGCCCTCATCGAATGCTGTTGCCTCCCTTTTTCTATTTTAATTAATTTAGTTTTTTAATTAATATCAAATTAATATATTTATGGGCAAAACGACGTTGTTTTGTGCCTTCATTGTTGAGTAATGATTCCGGCTAGTTGTGTAGATTACTTATATTATCAAAATAAGCCATGTCAAATTTCTTGCTACCCTAGTCAGTGTTGGCATTAAGTGTCCCAATTTTTTTTTTTTTTTTTTTTTAAAAAGTGGTACATGAGTGTTCATTTTGGAATCTTTAGCACTTATGTGTCCCCTATGCCAAGTTTTGGCACCTACGGTGCATTTTGCCCAAACATAAGCATAGCACGTATACAAACATACATTAGTACATAATGCATATGCCGTGCAAGTTCAACTGTCTACACATACATAAACAAAAATAAATTAGATCCAAAAAACTTGGAGTTGGCTAAGTGTTTAAAGAGCAGGCGCGTGTATAGATTCGGCGTACCATATACGTTCGATTCTGTTCATCTTCACATGTATAGATTCGGCGTACGATATCCTGATTATGAATGTGTATACAGCTGATACGAAAAACCATTAATTTAATCGAGGACTTTTGACTTCGTAGTCGACAATTCTTATTGCTGGAGGGAAGTGCAGAGCAAGTTTGGCTTTCAAGTATGGACCGCAGCCTCCGCCCAGATCGTCCACTTCACCACTCGACCCGGAACAGAGTGCAAGCGGGGTCGGCCTCTTCTCTGGCTGCAATGGGAGCTCTCGTTCTTTCCTCTAGCGGCCCCTGCTTCGATGTCCGAGCTTTCCCATTGCAGAAGCTAACGAGCGGGGCCTTTCGGCTCCCTGATGGACCAGCCAGGCCTGCGAAGCCTGAATTGGGTAAATCTATGCTTTTTGTTATTTGAATTCTTAAAATTATTGACTTTCAAGAGTCTCGAATTCTTGGACTCGGTCCTTTCCAGTACATTCTGGGGTTGTTGTTGTTATTCTGAAGGCGAAATTGGCTCATGATGGATTTTCTGTGTAATATATTACTTGGTCTGATTGTTCGACGCTTGTGCTTTGATGAATATGGATATGTTGCTTGGGCTTTTTCCAGCGATAGGCATATGAAGTTAGTACTGATTTATCACTGATTGTTATTTTGCGATGATGCTGCCGAGGCGGGGTTTGGCATGCTATAGTTCTTGGCAATTAATGTGTCTTATGTATAGAGTATCATGTGGAGGTATTGTATTCCAATTCCTATTGGCACTGTTGGTCTCAGTAAGCTTGACCTAAAGTTAAAACCGTGCATCTGCATTATCTGTTAATACTGCGGTTGCAATTATCTGATTTACATGCAATTCATGAAAAGTTGATGTTGCCTAGTTAATGCTTTGGTAGAATGTTTTCTGCCCTCAATGTGATTGGAATCTTGGTCTCTTGTGCGATCTCTTATATGGATCTTGAGGTGCTATTTACATGGTAAATTGCTCCCCTATTTGTAGTCAGAGACTCTCAACCATTTTCTCTTCCGTTCTTTACCATAGGTTTCCCCCAAGTATATATCGCCCCTTAAAGAACAAGGATTACCTCTTAATGCACATATGTTGCATAATCTTGCTCATGTGGAGTTGAATGCTATTGATATGGCATGGGATACTGTGGTTCGGTCCTCACCATTCTTTCAGATTATTGGGGAAGGATTCTTCGCTGACTCTGCTGGCATTGCTGAAGATGAAAGTAGCCATTTTGCTTGGTGATCTCAGAGGTTTTGGAGCTTGGATTCAGGCCGGGGGAACTTTTTGGCTTGCAAGTTTCTTCTAGCCCGTGCAACCCGATATGCCTTTATCATATGCTCTTCGCTTATATGGAGATATGCCTGCTCATAATTTGCTTTGTAGAGACTGAAATCCTTTCACTCCGTTGCTGCTCGTTTGGCAGTGATCCACATTGGTTCACGACCTCAGGTAGCCCTTCGCCTTCGAGTTGTTTGAGCATTCCCTTCCAATGATGGGTGCAAAGACTCTTGCTTTTCCATTTATCTTTTCACTTATGATGTCAAGTATGACACAGACGCACACCTTTTGCCTATTCACCCTAGGCCTTCATTTACATGCAAATGCTAGCAGTAAGTACATTGTCTATTTCATGCAAATGCTTCTGTTACGTGTTCGTGCATTTAGGCTTAATATGTTGCTATACAATCCATTAGCCTAGAGCCAGGAAGTATATGTAGTGCCCATTTTGGGTTGAAGTTTTGTGGTCTAGAGCATCATTTTGGTTGAATGTATTACTACAAAAGTGCGGATGTATAGTTCTTAAAGTGAGAGTTCCTTCCTTTTGAGCTTACATAGCTGTGTTCGCTGCATGAGCAATGACTTGATCTAAAGGAATGCCAATGGAGTATCTACAGACAGATTGTGCAATCAATCCAGTAAGATGCAACAATTGCATGCGTTCGCTGTTGCATTTGCATACTCAATCTTAATAATACTGGACGAGTCTCTATGCATTAGCTACTATATCAGGACACCAGTTCCAATCAACCTCCTAGATATGTGTTCTATCAATGTGGGAGAAATGGGTATTACAGTGGCAATTGGTTATATCAGAAAAGTAAATCTAGAATAGGAATTACAATAGGAAATTAAGTCTCACTGCCCATTGTAGTCCCAATTGAATATGCTTTGAAACGGAAGGTAAAGATACAAACAGAATACAAGATTGGAGGGAGAAGTGCAGAAAAAAGTCACTAAACCTTTTCTTTTGTCTTGGGTTAGTCCTAAACCTTTTTTTAGTCTTGGGTCAGTCCTAAACCTTTTTACGTTGTCTTAGGTCGGTCATTTCAGGCCAATTTTGGCGGATTTTTGGACGAGCCGGCCGTGACGTGGCTGATCGGTCTTGACGTGACAAATTTTAATAATATTTTAATATTTTTGAATTTTTTTTTTGAATTTTTTCGAATTTTTTTGAATTTTTTTATTTTTTATTTTTTATTTTTTATTTTTGTCTTTTTCCTCCAGCCGGTCACCGAGGTCCGGCGACCGGCCAGAGGCGCAGGCCGGCGAGGGCGAGGCCGACCTCACCGGCCACCTCGCGGGCGAGGCCCTCGCCCATGCCCGGCGAGGGCAAGCCTCCCCCATGGCCGGATCTGGCGAGGTCGAGCCTCGCCGGCCATGGGCGAGGCTCGCCGCGTCAGATCCGGCGAGGGCGGGGCCTCGCCCATGGCCGGCGAGGCTCGACCTCGCCAGATCCGGCGAGGGGGGCCTCGCCCATGGCCGGCGAGGCTCGACCTCACCAGATCCGGCGAGGGGGGCCTCGCCCATGGCCGGCGAGGGCAAGCCTCGCCCATGGCCGGATCTGGCGAGGTCGAGCCTCGCCGGCCATGGGCGAGGCTCGCCTCGTCAGATCCGGCGAGGGCGAGCCTCGCCCATGGCCGGCGAGGCTCGACCTCGCCAGATCCGGCGAGGCTCGACCTCGCCAGCCTCGCCCATGGCCGGATCTGGCGAGGTCGAGCCTCGCCGGCCATGGGCGAGGCTCGCCGCGTCAGATCCGGCGAGGGCGGGGCCTCGCCCATGGCCGGCGAGGCTCGACCTCGCCAGATCCGGCGAGGGGGGCCTCGCCCATGGCCGGCGAGGCTCGACCTCACCAGATCCGGCGAGGGGGGCCTCGCCCATGGCCGGCGAGGGCAAGCCTCGCCCATGGCCGGATCTGGCGAGGTCGAGCCTCGCCGGCCATGGGCGAGGCTCGCCTCGTCAGATCCGGCGAGGGCGAGCCTCGCCCATGGCCGGCGAGGCTCGACCTCGCCAGATCCGGCGAGGCTCGACCTCGCCAGCCTCGCCCATGGCCGGATCTGGCGAGGTCGAGCCTCGCCGGCCATGGGCGAGGCTCGCCTCGTCAGATCCGGCGAGGGCGAGCCTCGCCCAGATCCGGCGAGGCTCGACCTCGCCAGCCTCGCCCATGGCCGGATCTGCCGAGGTCGAGCCTCGCCGGCCATGGGCGAGGCTCGCCTCGTCAGATCCGGCGAGGGCGAGCCTCGCCCATGGCCGGCGAGGCTCGACCCTCGCCCGCGAGGTGGCCGGCGAGGTCGGCCTCGCCCTCGCCGGCCGTCGCCTCTGGCCGGTCGCCGGACTGGCGACCGGCTGGAGGAAAAAGACAAAACAATAAAAGAATGAAAAATAATAAAATAATAAAATAAAAATAAAAATAAAAATAAAAATTCAAAAATATTAAAATATTATTAAAGTTGTCCACGTCGCGCCGATCGGCCACGCCAGCCACGGCGTCCAGTCAAGAAATCCGGCCAAAATCGGGCGGAAATGATCAACCTCAGACAACGTAAAAAGGCTAGATCAGGACGACCAAGACCAAAAAGCAGGACTAAATCCCGACAGCGCAAAAAGGTTTAGACTTTTTCAGACTTCTCCCCAAGATTGGAGGAAGTTTGGATCACTTGAACTCAGTTTCTCTGCAGCAACCTCATGGTCCATTCTTTGGCTTCCCTAATTTTCCGGTCATAATTGTTGATGAATGCTGTCTGTTCACTTCTGCGAATGTTAATCTAGCAAAATCTGGCAAGCAGTTGCTGTTTATGTGGCTGTAATTGCCAAAAGCATTGTTAGCATGAAGCTAGTTAGCCTTCTCGAGGACTTGAAGGGGGAATTTGGTATTTGGTAAGGTGGGGCATATTCCTTGCCTTATTAGTGTAAACCCTAATAGTGACCACTCGTATTCATAACAGTGAACGGATCGGAGTTTTTTGCTGTCCCGTCGAAAGCAATTGAGACATGTTTTGACAACCCCACGTTTGTTGGTCTCCTCGTGTCCACATTTTAGGCTAGGGGATGAAGCTTCGTGCTTGTGGCTGGTCTTGGACAGTGACGAGAACACGGTTTTTTGGCTCTCTATTTGGGTGAAAAGTATCACTTAGCCCCCACTGACATATATTCCTGTCATGTATACCCGTGTGGAACATGATAAAGAACGAAACTTTCATTCGAAATGAGCGAAGTTGAGCATGTCTTTAGGGACAATTTTGCACAAACTTTGAAATAGCTAGAAATAATCATCGACTTCTGTTTTGGCCTCAGTGCACCGGCTGATTTTTATCCAGAAGTCTGAATTGAAATCATTGTATTTCATCGTGAAGTGAGTGCTTTGAGAGTATTCCTTAAGAAGACGCTAAAAAATTCATACTTGCTTCCTCAAATGCAAAATAAGGAGATTGCATATTCTAATATGCTAACCTATTCGTGTAGTATATGTGGTCAATGTCTTGAAAATCAAATTTTCTTTTTCTTAACATGCATGCTTCGCATATTTTAGAGTGCCCGTTGACACAACTCATGTTATGATGTATGATATTTATTGAGAAACGAATTGAGATAGAATATTTCAAGTAGTGAGAATAGAATATTTCAAGTAGTGAGAATTTCCCGAGCTTTTTTCTTTTTTAAACCTCACCACCAGTCCAAAACCTGCCCACCTTGTATATAACGTCCCCAAAAAACTCCTCCATTGCTCCAACCTCTTCACCCACGCATTCACTCACCAATCACTCAAGGAAGAAATCCAATGCAAAGACCTCGGCCATCAATGGCATAATTATGCACGTTCCGGAGAAGGGCGGTGGCCAGGTCCTCCTCCTCCGCCGCCGCTTTCTAGAGCTCTGGTACATGTGGCCCAGTCAGATCCACCCGCCGGCCTGGCTTGGACAAAATGGATCAACGAAATGGCAAGACCCGGTAAAATGAGTCACGATGGGTTGCTTAAATGGTACCGTTTGATAGAAAACATGGTCTTGTTTCCGGGTTTTGAAAGGGTGAACTTGGGCCTAGTCCGGCATTTGGGCTTTTCTTGTTGGTTCTTGTGAAATGCATAGATGGGTTGTACGGTTCACCCATCGTTTTCAACATTGGCAGTAAAGACATTTACCTATAAAATAAGAGAAAAGAAGAAGCTTTCTAATCGCAATTAGCGTAGGCAAAAATGGAACAAAGCGGATGTGAAAAGAAATCTATAACAAGGGCTGTATGTGCAGACACTGAATAAACATTTTTGATTAGGTATGGGGGTTACTGAAAATAAGCGATGGACAGTCACAATTATTCATTTGAATCTTGAATTGTCGCTAAAATTTAATCATTGTTAACTTAAAACACTAGATGACCAAGCGTGTATGGATGAGCCTTGCACGTTTGATGCAATGGATGTTTGGAATTTGAATAGAAGGGACGATTGTGAGCTTGTTACTCGATTTAATGACTTATTGATCGATAACAAACTCACTTATCTAAAAAAAACCAGATATTAAGAAAAAGACTCAACTAAAAGTTTAGAATGACAAATCCTATAACTAAATACGTAGCAAAAATTCAAAGGCTGCTTCCACTTTCCATGAAACTCTCCTGGTGCTCCTAATCCTGCAAACTACTAAAGATCACGCATACGTACGTCCGCATAAAATTCTCTCTTTCGGATTTCATTAAGTAATCAGCGTGCTAGCTGGGAGCCCTCTCGAAAGGTCGCACGCTCTTGAGAAAATCCATCTCCTGGGGCATCAATTAATTAAGTAAATGGCAATAAAAATGAAAAAATGAATAATAAAAATGACAGTAAAATCGGACTTGTGGGCATTCTAGACCTAACCTCACTTCCCATAGTACCTACGGCCCTATACTACGTGAGTCTCCCCATTAAGGAAAATTTTCAAATTTTGGATTGTGAAAGGGTGGCACTGTCATTCGATCGTCCCGAACCGTTGCTCGTTGTTCATTTCTATTATCTACACAAGTAGGCCTTTATTTGTCCGATGCTGCTAGAAGTAGGACGCATGACTCCTAGGAAAGTGGCCTACGATTGAATCTCAAAGACATTCTTATTATCCGGTGGCCTATTTTGGAGTCACTTGGAGCTTTGGCAACCATCATAGGAGGTATGATGTACATGCATCCATTTCAAAGTCGTACAATTAGGACCTTGATATAGTTCAAATCCGTTCATCTTATCAAAGGTTATATTCATTTTTGCTTTCTTTCAGGTTTCTTCTTATTCTCCTAGCGATCAGAGGTATTTGGCCCTCAAAAGGGATTGAGGTTTTAGATCCTCGTGAAATCCCCTTTCTTAATATCCCTATTCTCCATCCATTTGGACTGGAGTGCCATAAAGTGAAGGGAGGACATTTTAGGATGTCAAGTGTTAAAAAGTGATAGATGTACTAGAAATCTAAAAATTTATCACGAAAGTGTAATTAAATTCTAAAAATTTTAAAAAAATGCAATCAAATCTTAAAATTTATCAAATTGATACAATTAAATTATTCCTTTAACACTATCAATTTAGCTAAAGAAAAATGACAACATGGCATTTTTAAATTATCTTCTCTCTTGTACTTGCCATTTTTCCATTACTTTCTTCTCTAATTCTTATTTAAGTTAGATTAGAAAGGCTAAAGTTTTATTTTAAAAAATGGAAAAAATGGAAAAATAAAAATAAAGGCAAGGACCTCTCCGATGGGCGCCACCGCCACCCGACACCAAAGGGGAAGGTAAAGGCTGCCAGCCCTAGGTGAGGGTGGTCAGCTGTTAGGGGAACTCTTGAAGTTCGCAAATTTCTTCTAGCCTGCGCAACCTCATATTCTCCTTGTTTACTTGGGTATGGACATATGCCCGCATATAATTTGCTTTGTAGATTGTTAGAAATCCTCTAATAACATTGTTGCTCATTTGGGAGTGATCCACACCGGTTCCGGTAGTCCTTTCCCTTTCAGTTTTTGAAGCATTGTTTTGCAAAGATGGGCCCAAAAGCTCTTGCTTTTCCATTTGTCTTTTCACTCATTATCTCAAGTACAATCATAACCTTAAGTACGACACAAAGGCACGCATTTGGGCTACTCACCCAAGGCCTTCATTTATTGCAAAAGCTAGCAGCAAGTACATTGGACCATTTACATAGTATACACAGATTGTGCAATCAATCCCATAAGATGCAACAATTCCTGTGTTCTAGTCTCAATTGAGTATACATTGAAACAGATAGTAAAAAAAGGAACAAATAGCATACAAGATTGGAGGAAGGTTTGGACCACTATAATTTAGTTTCTCTGCAGCAACCTCGTGGTCCGCTCTTTGGCTTCCATTATTTTCTGTTCACAATTATTGACAAATACTGTTTGCTCGCTTTTACGAATACCTGTTGTGCAAAATAGGGCGAAATGCTCGCAATTGTTTTTCATGAGGTTGTAATTACCAAAAGCGTTGTCAGCATGAAGTTGGCTAGCCGTCTTGATGACCTGGTCGCGTGATTTAATAAATGGTAAGGTGGTGCACGTTCCACTCCTTGCCAGCATAAATCCTAGTCGTGACTTCCCGTATCCATAGCGGTAAAGTGATCGGAGATTTTTGCCGTCCTGGAGGAAGCAGTTGATGCAAATTTTGACGACCCCCGCCTGGATTTTTGGTTTTCGCATTCCGGAAAATTGGGACAACTTTGTTGCTTGTAGCTGGTCTTGGAGAGTGATGGGCATATAATTTTTTGATCCTCCGTTCGGGTGAAGTGAATCACGTAGCCATTGCCGAAGTAAATTCCTGCCATATATACCCGCACGGAACCCGGTAAAGAAACAAAATTTCCAGTCCCAAATGCACTTTAAAACCTGTCAGAAATAATGACAAGGTCCTGTTTTTTGACTCAAAGGAGCGAACTTAGGCCCAGTTCCTGCCATTTGGGCTTTTCCTAGCTGGGTTTTGTGGAAATGTTTATAGAAAATCAATTGAACAGTTCTTTCAACCCAAAATATATGACAAATGTACCCGTGGTGAATAAACATTTTGATTGGGCAGGGGGTTAATGAAACCGAGTGCCATTAACAGTCATAATTACCCATTTGAATCTGCAATTGTCGCTAAAAAATTTGATTATTGTCAACTTAAGCACTATATGACTAAGCATATTTGGTTGAGCCTCCCACGTGATATACAATGCATACGTGGATGTGAATAAGAGGGAATTGTGAGCTTGTTACTCGATCTCATGACCTATAATTCGATACCATGCCACTTTGTGAGACAAACTCCCTCGCCCCCGAAAGCTTTAGATGTCGAGTAAAAAGACTCAAACAAAACTTGGGATTGTAAATCTCGCAATTAAATTATATATGTTTTCAATTCGAGAACAATATTTGAGTATATAGAATGAGAGAGCTTTCTAGGTGCACCGGGAGTATATGACATCCCCAAAAAAATCAGTTGCTCATCCGTTTGAAAGGAAAAAAAAAATTAAAATACATGACTTTTGACTCTTGAAAGACATGACTTTTTCTGCATCCGACTAGGGCTTTTCAACTGGCAGAGATCGATCGAGACCCGTACAACATTGATTTTTCTGCATCCGACTAGGGTTTTTTTTTACGATATCTCATGCATAATTCAATTTGATTAAGTCAAGTCAAAAGACACTCCTTATAGAATATATCGACATAACCCTTTTATTAAATATGTCGATATCATTTAATGACCCAAAGAAGACATTTTACAATCAGAACAACAGTCCTTTCGCGTGGGGACGTAGCTAAGTGTCTTTTTTATTAGTCAAAGTTTCTTGCTGTTGGGGCCGTGCTCGTTTGCGCACAATTAATAAAACGAGCATTATTTTTTGCCACCGTATTGTACTAATAGAATGAACTTTTAGTAATCCGGTGGCCTTAGCCAAAAATAAAAATTAAAAAATAAATAAAGAAATAAAGAAATTCAAATAAAGGAGGGTTATCGAATTTTAAAAATAAAGAAATGAGCATTATCTATTTTTGATTAAGTCTGGTAGAAAGTAGTGCGGTCGGTAAGTCACAAGCCACGACCGTATCTCAACCAAATGTTAAACTTGAACACCGCCCAGCCGGAGTTGAAAGGCAAAATTTGATTGGAATAGTCTATGAACCCAGATAGAGGGAAGTTCGAGTCTCACAAATTTTTTGAAAAGAGCATAAAATACTAATGCAATGGCAAAGGAACGAGAAAATGTACCGTGGTGCGTATAAGCGCCATGTAATCCATATCGGAATATGTGATCTCCGGCCTCCAGGTCTTCCGGTGTCACCTTCTTCCCCATTACTTCACTCCCCATTTTGCCCTAGCTTCACACTCTTGGGCTAGTGCTTCAGAGTAGCGGTTATGCCAAAAGGTTGATGGAAGACGGATGAGGAGGAGGAGGAGGAGGAGGAGGAGGAGGAGGATTTGGGCAGTCTTGAGAAGAGAGGGGGTTCAAAAGCGAAGAGAAATGAGCTTGGGAAGGTCTGAATCGGAGGTCGGACGATGGTTTTGGTGAGGGAGGTCATTATATAGAGGGTGGGGACAAAGGTCATTCGATACGGTGAACCAAGGCGATGGAGTAACGAGAGGTGGTGTCGTGATATGTACCTTAGATTTTCCCGATCTGTTGTTGAAAATGCGCAACTATATCAGATGAGAACAAGCATGGTTTGTTTTCAACCCATCAATAACAATCGCTCCAAAAGACTTTCCTCCCTTTGTCTTGTTGTCGTGCGTCAAAAGTGGACTGATTAAGTCGGATAGGATAACGTCATCATTTTGGCGTCGGCAATTTAGCTTGCTCCTGCGCACGAGCAAGCTATGAAGTTTGGTTTAAGTCGCGACATATTTTTACCCTGCTTGTGCTCAACCTTGTCACGTATGAAGCGGTCTCAATGAACAGTGTACAGATGCGGCGGAAGACAAGCCACACGCCGAGGCACACTTTAGTAGCTTGGCCTGTTTAGGATGCACACATCCGCTCGGAGAAGCGCATCTGCACGTACCACAGGCTCCTCAGTTGTAGCCGCGAGTTCCTTAGGAAAGAGTCCCGGTCACATCTCTGGGTCGCCGCACAGTTTTCATTATCATAAAGGTGTACCAACTTGCGCATGAGTTTTGAGATTTGTGGGTCGAATTGACTTGTGGAAGTCGACGTATTTGTGGTAACCGAGGCTCGAGAATGTCACGTTGCGACCGAAGATTCAAAGGCTACGTGCGCTCGTCCACTTTCCATGAAGCTTCCCCAGTGCCCCTCAGATTTGTGCGTTCTAGAACTTATGAAAAAGAGCTTCTTTCCTCATAGCGAAACCACTCAGAGAGACATATACCGCGGTAAACATGCCATAAATTCGATCATTATGGCAATTTCGTAACTTCAAATGGGATCGAAAATTTTGGTTAGCCGTATACCGCGATAAACATGCCATAAATTCACGCTTTCTTTTCGAAGACCCATGACTCGTGGTGTATATATTTAAAAGCAACTAATCTAATATGATCTTCTTATTTTTGGTTGTTTTTTAGTGGTCTCGTTTCCACTGGACACTATGCCCGACGTTGTGGGCTGTTCCGAGGTGCCTCATGTCATCCCGTGTCGTGTGGAATTTGGGACGCCCGGAAGTCAGATGAAATCAATAATGGGCCAACCCCTCAAAGTCTCAATTGCTTGAAAAGATGGGTCTCCCCTTGTCGTCTTGTCGTAGGCTAGAACTTAGAAAAGTGGTGTTTGAAACTGCATGGGACAACGGCATCCGGTAACGAACCGCACGGATCATCCTCGCTTTGAACCTGCTTCTGCTATCTGAAAGGTCTCAAAGACTAGCGTACAAATATGTCGGAAGACAAAGTCACATGTCGATGGACACTTTAGTAGTCTCGCTTGTTATTCGGAGGCGCATATCTGCATTTATCACGGGCTCCTCAACAGTTGCGACTTCCTTAGGACCGTTGAACGCCCGATAGCGAACGAGGAATCCGATCATATTTCCGGTAAACTCAGGCTCGAGACTATTGCAATCTAGTTATGATGGACCATATGATGTAGTGGTGGCATAACAATGTTTAGGTCAATTATTTGTCCCAACGAAAATATTCATATGGTTGCGCCACTCTGTGAGAATAATTGTAATCTAGTTTATGATGGACCACAATCATGGTTCATGAAGATTGCTGAGTGTGATGAGATTATTACGACTCAACAAATTATACCATAAAAAACAACAAAAAGAGCTTGTTGTCATCCACCTCAAATAGAGGCTCCGAGCCGTGGCTTGGCTCTGAACTGAGGACTTTGGTCGCCGCTCGTGGCGTGTATGGTGGCAAAGTGCAGATCGTTGATGAAGTGGCGCCATCCTCTGCAGATGGACCTGAGCTTGAGGAGCGACATCATGGGGGTAGGCGGGAGAGAGAAGGTCGTAGAGAAGCCGTGGAAGGGAGCGGCGACCTCGTCCTCGTCATTGGCATTTCACACCGAGAAACGAAAAAAGGCAAAGAAGAGCGATAGGTGTGAACATTGAAGAAGATGGGTTCTGGTTCATCCAACTTTGGTTTTCCTTTAAATCAAACCTACGCGGCCGACAAAAGCATCACCATCATCGGCCCAAGGGCCACTTCTTTTTCAAATTAGTGGGGCGAGCGAACGAGAGAGAGTGACGCTGCGGTTAACGAAGGCGCCGTCCTTGATTGATGGTGGAAGACGCCGTGGGGGCCACAAGGAAAGGAAAACGAGTCCAATTCTATAAAAGACGGCCATACGATTGATTAAAAAAGAAAAGAAGGAAATTATCTGTTGATCGAACTTTGATGTGATTGTAAATAGAATTTGTTATTCCGAAGTTGGTAGCTGAGAGGGAGAGAGAGAGAGAGAGAGAGGGGTCAGGGAGATGCAATTGGCTTTTAAAGGGTGATGATCAATATATATATCTTCGAAATCCAAAATAATATTAAAGATTAGAATGTAATATAAGACTCGTTCATGATCAATCCCGTGTATGCACCGATCCGAGTTGTATGCACCTCGGCTAGTAAATATGGAATCTCAAATTCCAAGGTACTCAAAAAATGACCGCACTTTGTCAAGCTATCGACTCCAAATCTCCCTAGGAATCCTCAAAAGTCATGCAGCTTCACAAAAAAGCATCACAAAAAATGAATTTTTCCTTTTTCCGTGATGAAGTTCTTTTCCCTAGCAAGCTTTTTAACGACTTCCGATGCTTTGAGCAAGATGGGGTTCTTGATGACAAAATCCTGCGGCTTTCGCGCGTGTGGCTAGGAGGGCCGTTTGGCCTATGAAATGATATCATGTGGCCGACATAAACGATGTCCCATCTTTTTCTCCATGGCAATGATTTTAATTTTTCCAATTCCATTCTCAGTTCCATGAAAAAGCCAAAAGGAAGTGGAATTTCTCCAGCTCTTTATCCATGAATTCCGCGTTCCACCACCTTATCTCCTAAATCATCGCCATTGCCCTTCACATTATGCCACGATTTATCTCCTTCCCTTTTCTCCTTTTTCGAATCGAAAGGACAACATCATAATTAGTTTCGCGAGAGTGGCATCCCATCAAGCCATTCGGAATGTGTCGGTCAGGTTTTGACCACTTTTTGAATGAGAAGCTGCTGGTTTTGTTGTGGGGCTGATGGGATTTGGTATGGACTTTGGGGGATGTTGGGATCTGGCGTTTCGGTCTTTTAAGGTTTTGACTGGTTGGAACGCAACTTGCATGGGAAGCCAATCTTAAGGGTTTCGAGAGCATATTATTAGAACCATCTTCTGGTGGTGGGATGACACCTTTGACCCAAAGCCATGTATGGATAAGAATCTAGGGTCTCGAGAGTTACCGTGAGAACTATTTTCGGATGGTGGGATGGCATGTTCGACCGAAAACCATGTAGGAATCTGTAAAATTTCGGGGGAACACACCGGGCGGCTCTAGAAATCTAAAGCGTCAGAGAATTGCGTGATGTTTTAAGAAAATCGTTTTGAAACAAAAGAAGAACAAATCACCAAAGTGCGAAAAGGTGGAATGGGCTAAACTTAACCAAAAAAAAAATTACATAGTCATAGTACAATTTTTACTTCAATTTTAAACTTTTTAAGTTTGCCAATTTAGTTATAAGCTTTTGGAATTTTTTCATTGTTTTTTTTGTAGCGGACATATTAATTATCTAGTTACAGTTGCCAAAAATTGTGCTTAGGCAAGTTCCACCGGGAATTTCATGAAAACAGCTTAGAGGTTTGGGATTCCGCATTAGATGACTTGGTGAAGTATCATCTGCATTTGATCCTTTTGTGAAGTAATATCTCCTCCTCCTTCTCCTTCATATCACAGCATGCAATAGGGATGGCTCGTTGGGCATCTCCTTCGTATCACTGCTATTCCAGACCAGCTATGGCTTCAACAGGAGATGGCAAAGCCAATGGCTTTTCCCAAAAGGCCAATGGCTTCAACGGGGAGGCGTCCTTCGACCGATTCCAGAAATATCGAGCCTTGCCCTCATCGTCGGGTGTCCAGAATACTGGCAATTTGCACTAGGATTGGGGAAGAAAGGATAATTAAGAAAAGGGTCACGTTCTTTATTAGATGTTGTCTTTAGGGGCATTCGCTTGCGCGACAGCGTGAAACGACGAACGTTCAATGGATTCATTGAAAGGAGACGTACATAAAGGGATAACAATTTTCAAAAAGGACACCGAATTCTCGATGGATCTGAGAGGCAAGATTTGTCGGCCGCCATTTGCCATTCCAGAAAAGGAGCATAATCATCGTCCAATGGTGGTTGGGGACAGGGACCTGTGACTCTGAGGACACCTCGGACAACCTCACTTTTAAGACAAGCTTGGGCATCCGGCTGTCCAGAGACATTGGATGTCACGCTCCAATCCACATTAGCCAAAAGACCCGTTGATTTCATTAGCCTCTCACTTTAACGTAAAAAGGAGCTTCAACTTTTCATAAATTCACAACACAGGAGAATCGCCTGTCAACCCTCGCCATTGTAGGTGAGGGCCCATCAACCCTCACTGCTCACAGGTGAGGGCCGCCCAACTCTCGCAAGCCATTGGGTGCTGCTCGCAAGGCCCGTGCCAATCATGAAGCCCTCCCTGGTCGTGCGTGAGGCTCGCAAAGTCCTCGCTAGCGACCCTAACAAAGAAAAATAAAAATCATTCAATTTTTTTAAAAAATTACAAAAGTTGTTTACATCGCGCCAGCCATCCAATGGACACTACCAGCGTCCACATCAGTCATTTTCCGGTTAAAATTGACCAAATGGACTTAATTAGCAAAACATGAAAATGTTTTGTATTCAATTGGCAAAATCAAAAGGTTCACGATTAAATTGACAAAAATGCAATAAGTTTAGAACTTTTTGATAACTTTTTCATTGTCCCTTTGGCTACATCCCTCTATAGCCAACGCATTGGTTATTTTGTTATAGTTGCCCAAAATCATATTTTGGGCAAGTCCCACAAGGAATTTCAAGAAGATAACTTAAGAGGTAAAGCAAGATTCCGCATCAGATGACTTAGTGGAGTATCATCTGCATTTGATTCTTTTGTGACGTATATCTCCGTATCCCAGCACGCAACAGGGATAGCTCGTTGGGCTTCTCCTTCCTATCACTACTGTTCCAGACCTGCCATGGCTTCAACAGATCATCTGATGCCAAGCATAAAGGAAAAAAGGATGTCCTCCAATAAATTCGGATGAGATGGCAAGCCAATGGCTTTTCCCAAAGGCCAAGCAGGAGTTGTCCTTTGACCGATTCCAGAAATATCAAGCCTTTCCCTCATCGTCAGGAATCCAGAATACGTGCATTTCACACTATGATTGGAGAAGAAAGCATCATCAAGAAAAAACCGGTCAGGTTTGTTGTTAGATGTTATCTTTAAAGGTGTTTGCTGATGCGAAGTGGGAAACGACGAATATTCAATGGATTCACTGAAAGGAGACGTACAAGGGATAATAATATACAGAGAGGACACCTAATTCTTGATGGATCTAAGAGGCAAGACTTCTCGACGGTCAAAAGCCATAGCAGGAAAGGAGCACGATCATCCTCAAACGATG
Source organism: Eucalyptus tenuipes (assembly GCA_014182365.1). Taxonomy (NCBI): domain Eukaryota; kingdom Viridiplantae; phylum Streptophyta; class Magnoliopsida; order Myrtales; family Myrtaceae; genus Eucalyptus; species Eucalyptus tenuipes. The sequence goes on along the minus strand of CM024544.1, from coordinate 39,627,663 downwards.
GTAGGGCCAGGGACCTGTAACCATGAGGACACCACGGACAACCAAACTTTCAAGATAAGCTCTTGAGCACCGGCTATCCGGAGGTTGGAATTGACATTCGATGTCACACTCCAATCACGTTAGCCAAAAGGCCCACCGATTTCATTAGCCTCTCACTTTCACATCAAAAGGAGCTTCAACTATTCAGAAATTCACAACACAAGGGAAACAGGGGTCGGCGCATCCAATTAAAGATATACAGACCCCATAACTCAGTGTCCTGGGAAGAGTTTTGTTCTAATAGACTCCGACAAAGTATCTGGCCGTTGAGTACATAATTCATAGAAGTGCGGATGTAGCATTTCCTCTCAAAACTCTAGTAACTACAACAATGGTCGCTATCACTATATCAAATCACGCAGGCCAAGTGAAAGTTTAAGAGAGAAATGTCTCAGAAATGCCCCAACACAGATCATTATATGGACAATGCGCAATCCGTGCTTGCGTGAGTGTGTGCTAACTCGAAAATGGGGCACAAACTCTTTGCACTATGGTAAGGTACAAACAGCGGGCCTCATTTGCTCGAGAGCTTGAACAGTTATATGCTTGATCTGTTGTATGATTGCATGTAAGGAAGCAAACTGGCAGGTTGAAGAGTTCTGGTCGGGTCTGTGATGGCAAGGTTTGCCTCGTTGACTAAAGCAAGAAAACGATCGAAAGTATTGGCATTGCGGATGACAGGAAATGTAAGCCATCAGATGCTCAGTGGGACCGGCATTTGATGCACTGTCGCAAGCTGCCACAACATCATGGGAATCACATCCATCACTATAATCATCTGAACTGCCAATTAACTTCCTTTTATCCAAAAGAATGGTGAGCACTACACAAGGTGAGGCGGGCAAAAGGGGCCATATATTACATCAGCACCTAAGCTGTATAAAAAGAGATTACGCCTTCACTGACTGATGAAAAGAGAAAACAACTGAATATCTCACATTGATGCTCAACAGAAGCGTGTTAGTGGAGAAACTACTCACATTATATCCAGTTTCAATCCCTGAAGTACGCTCTCAGATGCACATTCCCAAGGCAGGGATAAACATTTTACCTGGGGTGAGGAAATGATATCAATTTCAGTTCTTATTCCTCCAATTTGCATATGGTCAAACTGCATCAAGTACCACATGATCGCAAAACGAATATACAGATGGACCTCATTCAAAGTCATGCTTTTCTTGAGAAATCAAATTTTTCAATAAAAAAGGACAAACCCCACTGCTATCGAGGTAACCAAAGGACTAAAGGGGAAGTCGCGTAGCAGGACTACTCTTTTATGCTAAAGGCATTATCATAACGATGTTTACCATACAAATGAAAGAAATATCTATCATGAGATCTAAGAAGGAATACTCTGTTTTTTTTTTTTTTTTTTTTTTTTGGGGGTTGTTGTGAAATATGAAACTGAAAATTTGAAAAATTGTGCGCTTAGGGTGGAATGTGCAAGGACAATGATGTGATCGCTCACAGAATCTAAACATTCCGAAGTCACTGGCTCATCATCTTCCGTGCTGATTTGATTCATCTTCAAATTAAGCTTCATGTTGCTTAAGGTTGATAGGTCGCCATCACTTAATATTACCTGCATGAATAACGGTCAATCTAAACTGCTACTCATGTATCATCATGAAACCATGTCCAGTGTGTTCAGCCAAGTTTGTATATGTGCTGAAGGACAGATTACTCGTTTCACAACCAAATCAGCTTTTGATATCCAGCTCATAGGAACAAGAACAATTCCAAGAACCAAGTACACCAAAAGAGTTGCTTGCCAAAACCATAGTGGGTGCAACCGTAGCACATCTACATATACTGATTGATGGATTAAGAACAATGCATAAATATTTGAAGGTCTGAGTAAAAGAAAAAAGCTAATCAGAAAAGAGCTTAGAGCTCAAGGACAGTACCTTGGAAGCTTTCACGTGGGAGAGACAGATACCAACTAAGCCAACCCCTGAGCCAACCTATGTCCAATATTCTAGTCAGTACCTGAAATCAGTTCTAGTGCATGATATATAAAGTTAAAACAGATCGAACTAATCAGATAAAGGGGGAAGGGAATAGAAGGCCAAGTGATTATCTATGTGGTGTTCCATAGACTACAGGATCTGATGAATCAGATAGCTACTACAGAAAATAAAACGATAGGGTTGGCAAAGCTTTTATAACGGAATGTCTATAGAGAGCCAAATCTAACGTGGAAAACTCAAGAAAATTGAATCCATAGCACCAATGTCTATTTGCAAATTCAGATGCACTTTGGATAGCTTACTTCAAAACATGTTTTGCTGGAGAGCATATCCAGAAGGGAAAGTATGAACTCTGACAAAAATAGAATGGACTGAAAGCTAGTTTCAGTCAGCACATAAATCCACACGATGCACGAGACAATAAACCATCTATGATTAAAACCGTCTTCATAACTAATATAAAATTGTGCTCTTTTGCCAGAGAGAGAGAGAGAGGGGGAGTACATTTACATCTACTCTAATTGAAGAACCACGACAAGCATTCAGTTCTTCAAAAATATACATGAACCGACAACATACATACCATGTATCTCCTTCAAGCATGTTGAGCGAACAATGCAGTGGAACCACCATTTTCCTCACCATTGCATTCTCACAACTTGCATCTAGGAAATTATTAGCCAAAGATTCGGATGATGCATACAAAAAAAGTAAAAATAAATAACTCAAGTGAAAAAAAAAAAAAACACTGAAAAAAGAAAGTTACCATATGGGAAAAGAAAAGAAATATATTTCAAAGCCCCCACATTCCCTTTGATTATATTGTCATCCTAATGAAAAAATACTTTGTCATTGGTAACTTGAGGTTTAATAAGTAAACCGGGAGAAATGGGACGCATTATTCTGTAAGAGAGATTAACAACAATGAGCTTTACCTTTAAAGAAGTCATGAACTTGGTGTACAGTTCATACAATTCATCTAGCACATTATCACGATTAGACTCAATTTCCTACGTGAGCTTCTTCAATAAGTTTTTCAAGTACGGAGCATGACACTTGCCAATCTGCAACAACACACCGGCCTGCTCAGCGAATTCTGCAGTAACAGTCCTTCACTAAAATAATGCAGCGAAAACAGATGGCAACGAACCTGGTATAATGCATGAGCTAGCATTATTAAGCTAGAGCAACGACTCCAAAAGTAGCAACATGAACAACAACTTCCACAGAAGCATATAATCATTTCAGCTAGTCTATATGGCGTGAACGAGTACAAAAACATTCACTTTAGCAGATATGACACAAAGAAAACACAAAAGATCTTTTTTTTCCAGTTATTTCCTAAACCAACATCAACATGCGACCTGAAAAGACGCTTGGGTGGAGACATCTTTTTTCCATTTTTGTTTTGGGTTCTCAAGCTTGGGAAAAGCTGTCAATCAAGACTTACAGCTTTACAGATGCAATGATCCCAAATGAGCCTCTGAACATCCATCGTCACGGACCCACCACCGAGCGATCTGGGTTTCGTCTAGAAGAGACAACTGCGTTAAATTCAATGCACACGGGATCTAGAGAAACTAAAGACCGGGTGAAAAGGAATAATTTTTTTGGAAAAAAAAAAACATGAAACTGGTGAGCTCAGTGAAGCGCGCGCAGAGAGGGAAAGCAGAGGAAGATTCTACCTCGAGTGTGACATCACGCAGTCGGTGGGTTCCATGGCGAGAAGCGCGGAGACCAGATGGAGGCTCGCCGTTTGCTTCTCCGTTTTGTTCAAGAAATGATTCTTGACACCTCTCTCTCTGCAACACCATCGACAGGAGTCACGAGCAGGAGGAGGAGGAGGGAGGAGGGGAGCCGGCGAGAAGCGGAGACGGGTTTGGATCGGTTTTTCGGGTTCGGGTCGGGCTTGAATATGAAATCTCAAATCCGATTCATTAGGCAAATAAACTTATCTTTTTTCCGAAGAGTGAGAGCATTTGCATTTAAGTGACATGCCTAGATAAATTAAGATTAATACTCGAAAAATAAATTAAAAATGCTCTATCGGACAATGTAAACGATTGTCCTAGAAACATGTCTTTTACTCCTTCCATCTATCTACATGAAGGACAGAGACACAGATTGTTGGATCTGTAGGTTCACTTGATACATTGATGAAAAAGAGGAGTTTTATTTTTTAGGGTCATGGTATTGGGAAAAAAGTGGGCAACTTTTTTTGTTACTTTTGTCAATTTTCAACAGATTCTTTTAACGTACCAATTAAATGATTTTATTTTGACGTAAAAATTCATGACATGGAAAAAATAGTTAATATATTGAAAATTCTCCATTGTTTTAATATCTCCATTTCTTAATAAATATATTATAAGAAATATATACGTATACATATATATTCCCTACCTAATGGTTTTTGTTTTCCTTATTCGATTGATTCTTACTTGAAAAATGGCATTAAAATTCGTACACACATTATTTATGTCTATTTGTATTTGAAAAGTGTGATGTATAAAATTGAAAAAAGGGCACACCTTTACTTAGTTATTTGAAAGGAGATTGGGATAAATCAACTACAGTCAAATTTTCTTTTCTGTTGGAATTAAAAAGTAAACACTCCATTAGGGAGGGTGCGAGGTTGGAAGAATAGAATTATAATTTAGAAGTAGTGAAAATAGTAAATGGTTATATGAATGTTTATACTATCTAATTATTTAAATTTTTTCTAAGTTATCATGTTAGCATATGAGATATTGATAATGAGGACGTTTTTGAGAGAAGAGAGGAAGTTGTATTTAGGTGTGGAATCATTCCATGGAGACATCAATCTGGGTATCTATTGGTCTCTGCCCTGGAGCTTCCTACAGGTAATTTTCCTTCTGCTTCCCCTCTCAGCAAATTCCTCTGTTCCAATGCGTGCCTGCAAAATTTTTTACTGCTGGAGGGGAGTCTAGAGCAATTTTAACTTCAAGTATCAGTAGCAGAGAGTCCGCACCGCCTCTCCTTGCATTTATTTCCTTCGAATCAGCGATGACACGTTTTTGTCTCCTTTTGAATTTTGTCAGAAGCAATGGGTAACACCACTCCTATTCTGTCATTTGATGTTCATTTTTCATTGCTGCAACCCGCAGAAGTACTTCCCTCCATGTCTCTTGAAACTAGATCGATAGATGTTTTGATACAAATAAGGCAAGCTTATGCCAATCTGAAGAAAATGCAAAACCAAATGCGGGATATTTTGGCAGAGATATAATTGCCGGTGTGGCTGTAAGGATTGCTCCCGCAGTCACTATTCTATATGCTCCAAAATGATGGCGGAGTGTGCCATGTGATCCTTCTCTTATTGAGTCGTCCTGGCCAAAGATCTTCCCTTACTTGTTTGTTTGCGCCAATCTGAAAATTCTCTCCTCATCTTGCTGATCAGAGGTAGACGGCAATATAGGTTCTGGAACTGTTAGACAAAAAAATGGCTGCATTTTAACATGTGCTGGTGTTGTCTTTGACACAACAAACTTGATTTAGTCGGCTGATGGGGACGGTGGTGCCAGAGGATGTAATTTGCTGTCCAAATTAGTGGCTCAAGTTGAAGTTATCTCACTCTGTTATCTTCTCGACCTCATGATCTTGGAACTAATGATATTTTCTTGAACTTGACGAAGACATGTAAACTGCACGTATAGGTAAGGATGGGAAAGAATACCAGTTTGTCAGATTAATTAGCCTTCAACTTTCCTCGATACCTTGTCATTCTATTTCTCTGTGCATAAGCATATTACTACATGGCATAAAAAACATTGCTCTACCAGAATCTGCATGATTGGTGGAGTTTTGCGCGCGCCTTTTGCTTCCTCAACCAATGCTGATGAGACTGTAACTCTGAAGGGCCATCATTTTCGTTTTTTTTCACCACTACTATTTCTAAGGCCCTTTCTGTTTACGGGACTTGGGGTTATATTCTGGTTTATTCTTGAATGTAACTATGCCGAAAAAGAACCCAAAAAAAAAATTAATGGTGCCAGAAAGTCCAAAATGAAGAAGCTTATGCTATTAGGTTCTGGGTGGCTCGTATATAAGGCTCAGATGAAGCCATATTGCACTTGGTTGAGTACTGAAACTTGTGATCCTTCCATTTTCTAGACTAATCTCATGAACTTAAGCACGGAAGGTCCCAGGCTCTTGGCTTGCAGAAAAAATGTCGCAGGCTGCTGTACATTTGCAAGACGTGGAAAAAAATGTCGCAGGCCAAGTTGTTGATGCTTATACAGATCTTGACATTTCCGTTATAAAGATCAATTCCCCAAGTTCTCCCCTTTTGACAGCAGAAGTTGGCTCATCTAGTAAGCTTTGTCCTGGAGACTGGGCAACAGCCATGGGTGGTCACTTTCCCTTCAATGCAGTGTTACGCTCAGGATTATCCAGCCATTCAGCTTGTACTTACAAATTGACCAAGCAATTTAGTTTTTGCCCAGGTTTTTGTTTTCCTTTGTCGATTTTATTAGCATCAAAGTGCGGATGTATAATTCTCAGTTGAAGGGTCAGTTCCTTCCCTCTTCTTGTGCTTAATAAAGCTGCACTCATCGCACAAGTAGTGAGTTGGGACTTAGAGGAATGCCTGTAGTATCTACAGACAGATTGTGCAATCAATCCAGTAAGATGAAACCATTCCTGTGTTGGCCTGCCAGTCTGCGATTGGTTTGTGTTTCCTTCTGCTGCTGCATTCACATAATCAATGTTAACAATACTAGACAGGTCCCTATGCACTTGCTGCAATATTGAAAAACCCGTTATGTTCAAACTCCTGTATATGTGTTACATCAATGTGCAGAGAATAGGAATTACAATGGCAATCAGTTACGTAGCCACCAGCTATCATCACACAGAGGTTTATGATGCAGAATTGCGGACCTTACATAATACCAATGCTGAAAGAGCATCTGGAGTGAGCTTTGCCGTTACCGGTTGATTCTATTTCAGTAATCAACATTGTATGTGTCTTTACTAACACTTTCAAGCAATACTTCCTTCGAATTGAGAATTAGGACCAAGCGCAATGCACGTATGCCAACTAAAAATGGCCAAGCACTTCCCTTTTTTGATTAAGTAATTTGACAAGAACCAACATGACAGAAAGTGCCTAACTGTTGTTACACTTTGTTCCTTCCCTTTCTATGCTCTGTTTATTTTACTTCTCTCTACAGCAATGCACTCAACAATCCACCAAAAACATTGAGTTCCAGGCCCTCACCTCCGAACGCAACAGCAACTGTCATCCTTCCGGTGAACACGACAACTACTGTTATGCCATTGACCGTCGGCCTATGCTCGTAAGAAACACCAGTCACCAACACGTACTTCATCATACTTCCGGACATTGAATATGATGAACATTGTTAGACACATGCCATAAGCTTACAAATATCTTCACATGAACAAGTACAAACATGGATAAGCTAAGATGGGCACAGTTTTCTTTTCAAAGTTTTTTCTTGTGCACGTGTGCAGGTCCGTCGCCGCCCAGTCCAGTCCCAAATAAATATGCCTTGAAATATCAGAAAAACAAACCGACAGAGGATACAAGATTGGAAGATTGTTGGATCACTTGAATTCAGTTTCTCTGCAACAGCCTCATGGTCCATTCTTTGGCTTGCATTATTTTCCCCTGACAAGCTCTGACAAATGCCGTTTGTTCACTTTTACGAATGCCAGTACAGGAAAATGTGGCAAAATACTCGCAATTGTTATTTATGAGGCTGTAGTTGCCAAAAGCGTTGTTAGCATGAAGCTCGCTAGCCTTATCGACGACTTCATGAGGCAAGTTGGTACAGAATAACGTGGTGCAAGTTCCCAACCCCGCCAGCATGAACCCTAATAGTGGTCACTCATATTCATAATAGTGAAGGGATCGGAGTTTATTGCTGTCCTGCCGAGGGCAATATATACAAGTTTTGACAACCCCACGATTAATACTCTCTTGGTATTCACATTTTGGGCAAGGTGACAAAATTTCTTGCTTTTGGCGAGTCCAAAATAATGATGGGGTTATGGTTCTTTTGCTCTGTGTTCTGGTGAAATGAATCATGTAGCCCTTGTCGACGTAGATTCCTATCATACATAAAGAATCAAATTTTAATCCCAAATGAGAAAAGATGAACTTTTGAATAGGGATGATTCTGCGTGAACTTTGAAGCTTGCTAGAAATAATCACAAACTTATGTTTTTGACTTGGCATGTGGGCCGATTTTGCCCAAAAGGATTATAAAATCCAAATAAGTTTTTAGTGGTACGCGTAATCAACGCATCTAGTATATTTTCTCATGAAGTATGGTTAATGAATGCTTCGAGAGCATTTGTTAACAAAACCTAATTAAAAAATGAAATTATATTCATGCTCAATTCTTGGAATGCAAAATTTAAGAGATTGCATATTTTGATACACAAGCCTTTTCTTGTAGTATATATGATCAATGATCGTAAAATCGAACTTCGTTTTCCTTAACATACATGCTTAACATATTTTAGAGGCCTTTGTTGACTTGACTTATGTTATGAAGGATGCCATTTATAATGAAACAAATGGACTTAAAATTTTCTTTGTACTAGCAATGCCCCAACCACCCAAAATCGGCCCTTCAAAACCAACCCACCACCTTGTATATACCCCCATCAGAAAACTTTTCCATCGTCCCAACCTCTTGAGTCTTCACACACAAATTCGCTCACCCATCACTCATGGAAGGAATCGAACGCAAGAACTCAGCTGTCTATTGCAAAGGGCCGGGCCCAGGGCCGGCGGTCCCCCCAGATCCATGTGCTCTCCTTGCCGGGGCAAGATGGATTAACGGCAAGACGAGGTGTCTTGTAAAATGGGTCATGATCTGTTTGCTTAAATGGTTTTGGCCACTAACAAATTGAGCTTTTGGGTGAGCATCGCATTTTGGGGGTTCGGAAAAGAGTGAAACTGGGCTATTCCTGCGTTTAGGCTTGTCTAGTTGGCTTTTGTGAAATGGATATTTGGTTTGGATTTGGAGTTCTTTATGTCCAAATGGGCTTGTAACGGGGACCAAGTTCACCCATCGTTTCCGCTATAAGGCTTTTCTAATTGCAATAAGAATGCGTTAAAAAACGGAACAAAATGGATGTAAAAAGAAATCAAATAAGAAGGGGTGTATATATATGTAGTGAATAAAAATTTTGAACAGGCATAGGAGTTAATGGAATTTAGTAATGAGCAGTCATAATTAGCCATATGAATCTTGAATTGGTACACAAATTTAATCAGGTTAACTCAAGCATTAGATCATCAAAGTGAGTTCGGGTGAGTCTCACATGTTAGATACAGTGAGTATATGTATGTGAATAGAGGGACTGTTGAGAACTCATTAGTCGATCATATGACTTGCTTTTAGCTATTATGTCTCTTGCAAGACAAACTCACTTATCCCAAAAGTTTTAGATGTCAAGAACTACATTCAATTGCAGTCTACGATTACAAGTCTCGTAATTGAATTATATATTTTTCTCAATTCAAAAAGTCTTTAGTGCATAGGGAGAGGAGACCTTTTTAGGTGCAATGGGAGTATAGCATTCCCATCCCCCTAAACCAATCAGGAAGTATCAAGTTCATCGATGTGGTCGAAAGAAAAAGTTGATCGTGCACGAACAATTAAACCATTTCAAGTATTTTAATTGTGACTCGTAACCGAGCATGTAGAAAAAGTTGATCGTGCTGCGATTTGATTTTAACCCCCGATTACAGGTGGACGTTGGGGAGGCGTCAGCGTTTTTAGGATTTCATTGTTTTGCAAGGAACACCGCCAAGGATCCACGACACACCCCTGGTTAAGGCAGATTGCATGTAAAGTCAAAGTGGGCCCTGAAAATCTCTCTCTCTCTCTCTCTCTCTCTCGCTCTCTCTCTCTCCCCCACTAAGAATCTAGGGTTTCAACTTTCAAGAGTATTTTTAAAAGAAGGAAGGAAGTAGCGAAGGAAAGTGGGAGTCCTCGTACATGAACATTCAAGGCAATGTTAATAGCTACAAAACCCTAAAGATAGTATATTCAAACTAGAAAATAGATAACTATAAAACCCAAATAAGACAATCCTAACCTGAGCTAAAAAATTGTATATCAAAATAAACAAATATCTTTGAAACCCTAACGATACCAAAGACAAGAAAACAGTATAAAATCTCTTTCACCACTATTAATCGGTCTAATATCATTCGCCTCCACTTGGAAAAGCTCAATCCCATTGAATTGTACGCACTCCCGCTTGACCGTTAATACATATTCGATCTCAAATATTGAAGTGCTAAAAACTGATTGTATTCTATCATGCTATCAATTTTGAATTTCCGTGACGATTCATGTGTTTCTTTTTCTAGAATATCTCGAAAATTAAATTTTACGTATGATTCTCTAAAGTTATGTGATATCATTAAAAAATAATTTTTTCATGATGAGTATTTTTTTCCTTGGGCAACCACTTTTAACAACGGCCATCGGCTTTCGCGAGATGTCTCTTTTCCAGACAGATTGGTGCTCCAAAATCATGAATAGCGATGCTTAAGGTGGGTTCTTGATGGTGGGATCATACTTCTTTCACAATTCACCACGTTGTTCATTCATTGGTGGGCCCATCCAACACCGCATCTTTTTGTCTTTGTTCATCCCCCACACCCCAAAACCACCCCCCACCCGCCCGCAAAGAAAATAAAATTCATGATGACATCGATGCGCGCGCGCGCGATCCCCGGGGCATCGGCTATTTGCCCCGATTCATGAGAGAATGCTTCCGATCAGACCATTTCATACATGTCGGGTTTCGACTGTTCTTTGGGATGCTGTTCACGTACCCTTTAGTGAAAAACACTATGCAGCGATAATGGGGGCAGAGAGAGGGAAAGAGAGTTGCGTATGTTAGACAAGGACGAGCTAACAACTTTATTCTATTCTTGGAAAATCTAATGGGAATGGGACGAGCATCAGAATGAGTATAATGTGTGAGAAGCGTCGAGGACACCCCCCCGGGGGGTGGGTGGTGGGTGGGACATATTTCCGGACGTTGAACATAATGACATTAGATAAATATATATTTATATATATATATATATATTTACATAAACATGTCCATACACGAATAAGCCGAGTAGGGCACACTTTTTTTTTTTTTTTTTTTTTTCTAAAACAACGGACAGACAGAGAAACACAACATTGGCAAAAGGTTGGTTCACTCGAGTTCAGTTCCTCCGCAGCAACTTCTTCATAGTCCATTCTTCAGCTTCCTTAATTTTCCCCACGCATTCACAGAAAAATGCTGCCTGTTCACTTGCACGGTATTCGGTCCGGCAATACGTGGCAAAATGCTCACAATTGTTGTTTATGAGGTTGTAATTGCCAAACGAATTATCCGCGTGAAGCTCGTTGGATTTATCGACAATTTGACGGGGCAATTTGGTATCCAGTAACGTGGTGCAAGTTCCTCGCCTTGCGAACTTAAACTTTAGCAGTGGCCACCCATATTCATAGCGGTGAAGGGATTGAAGTTTTTTGCCGTCCCGTCGAAAACAATTGAGACAAGTTTTGACAACCCCACGATCAATGCTCTTCTGGTATCCACATTCTGGGCAAGAAGACGAAACTTCTTGCTTGTAGCTAGTCTTGAAAAGTGAAGGAAATATGGTTTTTTGGCTCTCTGTTCTGGTGAAATGAATCACATAGCCTTCACCAACATAAATTCCTGTGATACGTACATGCAAACCATTAAAGAATCAAATTTAGTTCAAAATGGAAAACTAAAAAAGGGAAACTCTAGAGGGACAATTTTGACACAAAAGCCGGAATGTACGATGAACATTCACTAGCTTCTTTCTTCAACTGGATGTGTAGGCCGATTTTGGATTACAAATGTGAATGAATTCCTAATCTTTGGTTTGGCACGTTACATCGATATGAAATGTCCTCTCGAATTTTCTCTCCATTACTCAAGAAAAAGACAAAATTTCCACGCACTAGAAGCGAGGACAGCATAAAAAAAAAAGGAAGAAGGAAAAACTACAATTTTAAAGAGTTTGGACTTTAGAGCTGCTTGCTGACCGTTTTGCTATATTAATCTCGTTGACTAGTCCAGATCTCTCGTTCTTAATCTTGATGTGAAGTTGGAAAGGACTCCTTTTGTATTATCCATCTACATAAGTCAAGGTCCGAAAGAACACATGCTACGGTCAGAATAAATTAAGTGAGCACTATTTTCTACGCTTGCTTCTGTTCTGCATCCTTGCTATAAGTAATTAATTATAGTCTGACCTGCAAAATTAATTATGGTCGTCCTCCAAAGGGTAATGCTAAGATATTGGCACCAATAAGGGTGCCTTTTGAACCACAAAGTCACTTTCCTTTATAATAGGCAATCGGCTGTAATAAGTTGAACAATAATTCTGATTTTAACAGAATTTATCAAGCCTAAGTTACTGAAAAAGTCATAACATCAAATTCCAAAGATGGTTAATTATGGGAAGAAAGACACTAGAAGTGTCGTAAGTTGCGTGAGACATTCATTTTAGTGTCAAAAGTTCTCACCAACTCATTTAAGTGCCAATATCAGAGAAAAACGATCACGTAAGTGCCTCCAACGAGAAATTCTGATTAGAAAAATTATGTGGCATTTATAATTAAAATTTTTATTTGAGGTGCCATTTTTTTTACTCACTTTTTCATTAAGATTGGCACTGAAGTGATCGTTTTTTGACACTAAAGTAATCATTTTGTCACAACGACTAGTGATCACTTTTTAACCTATCACATAACATCGTTTAGGGTTTATATGCTGACTAGGCACAATAGTGAGCCATGTAAGATCGAGAAATTAATAAAATATGACAACATTGGATTTCCGATGACTTAAACAAGAGTTTGCGCTTAAGTGATCATTTTTTGAAAAAAGTGGCTTAAATGATCCCAAAAATATTTTTAGCACTAAAGTAAGCGCCGTACATAACTTATAACATTTGTAGTGTCCTTCTCTCGTTATATATGTATCCAAATATAGGGTTTTTGTCCCAAAAGAGAGAGAGAGAGAATTGACTTTTTGTAGTTTTGGGTGTCAAATCAGAATCCGGGTAAATCTCTCTGTTTCTCTCCCCATCAAGAATCTAGGGTTTCCATAGTGTTATCGGAACCTATCACGCCTTTTTCTCTGGCGAGATGGCATGTTGGACTGAACTCAGATATGAATTGCCTTGAAATAAAAGAGAAGGAAATGAGAGAAGAGTGAAACCGTGGGGGTGGATTAAACTCAACACTGATAAGACTCAGAAAGATGACCACAGTTTAGCTGCCGCTAGTCAGAGAAGGAAATGAGAGGAGAGTGAAACCGTGGGGGTGGATTAAACTCAACACTGATAAGACTCAGAAAGATGACCCAGTTTAGCTGCCGCTAGTCCCAGGACTCTTTGAGAGTGGGGATTGATTTTATCATTCTTTCTGGGCTGAGGGGAAGTGTTTAAGTTCGGTTTGGCAGAGATAGTATGAGAAAGTGGACTCACAAGCCATCCATCATGGGAGCGAGCAGTCGGAGAAATCAGGTTTAAATTGTTATTATAACTTTTCACGCCTTTTCTCCGGCTGCAGAAATCATGGGAAGAGGAAGAGTAGGACTCAAGAGGATGACACCAGGATTAACAGGCAGGTGACATTTACTACGATTGATTGGCATCTCATTTGGCCACACATCTTTGTAGTCATTTATTCTCTGGCGGCTTCAATCTCGATGAACCATCCGCTAGAAGTATTTTATTTTCTGCTGAAGCCTCTAGGTATTTTTGGAAATGGAGTTGATCAGAGTAAATTGATCGGCTAAAGAGCCAAAAGATCGGCCAGAAAAAGGAGGAGGAAAGAAAAGGACCAGTGCAAAATCAGGAAAATGACGAGGACTCACCATGATGGCTGTATAATCCATACCATCCGTATCTATACACGTGATCCCCAAGTTTGAGATCCTCCGGTCTCACCACTTTCCACATCAACTGCGTCAATAGCGTCAATATCTTGTTGATGATCGTCATCATCATTTTCTCTCGTGGCCCTTTTTCTCTCAATTCGACTTGTGCTTGAGCTGATTTACCTGCCAAAAAAAAACTCCCGAAACTAAACAGAATTATTGCAGTGAAGAGAAGAACAAGAATACTCAGGTGAGGAAGCTAAAATGATCACCTGCGCTGCCCAAAGATTGATGACAGGGATGATGAATAGGGTCCACTCAAGAGAGGAAAGGAAAAAGGAAGAAGTGAGTGGGAATGAAGTGGGGGAGATTGGGCAAGGACGATGAGGTTATCATTTGAGGATGCTGCAAGTGTTCGTGGGTGTGAGAGAGATGGCGTCGACGGAAACAAGAGCAAAGGAGAAGGAAATAGTGAGATAGAATGAACTAGGGTTAGAGTGGGCGATGCCGATAGGGTTATTGTATGGGGGTTCTTCAAGCGTGGGAGAGAGAGACTAAGAGAGACGGTGTCTGCAGAAGAGAGAGTGGGCGATGGCGATAAGGTTATTGTATGAGGGTTCTTCAAGTGTGTCTCTCTCTGAGAAAGAGATGGCCGAAGAGAGAGGAAAGGAATAGGAAGAAGTGCGTGAGGGGGAGAGTGGGCGATGGCGAGGAGGTTATTGTATGAGGTTTCTTCAAGTTGTGTGTGCAAGAGAGAGATGGCGAGAGAGAGAAAGAGAGAGAGAGAGAGGGGGGAGGAAGAGGAAGAAGCGAGAGAGAAAGAACTGCGGGAAAAGCGGGCGATGGCGATGAGGTTACTGTATGAGGTTCTTTCAAGTTTGTATGTGTCAAGTGTGCGTGTGTGAGGGAGATGGCGGAAGATAGAGGAAAGGAAGAGGAAGAAGTGGGTGAGAATGAACCTAAGGCTTCTTCTAGTTTGTGTGTCTCTTCAAGCATGAGAGAGAGAGAGAGAGAGAGATGGCGGAAGAGAGGAAAGCAAGAGGAAGAAGTGACTGAGAATGAGCTGAGAGAGAGGGGAAGACGACAAGCTCCGACGTGGCGAGCACGGGGCTGAGGAGCCTGGGAGGGCCGCTCGCGATGTCCCTTCATGACCACGAGCCCCGATCAAGGACCTCTGCCCTTATTGCACGATCTTTAAGTTATAGGTCAGGCAATCGACCCGATTCCGATTATATGCCAGCACCGCCACTCGTGCGGTGGCTCGACGCTTGACAGCGAGACGATATCTCGGGTCAGAGGGTTGAGGAGATAGGCTACGCCGCGTAGGTCCTCGAAGCAGCCGGACCAGTGACCCGAAGCTCCACCTCTGAGCCGAGCCACAACCTTGCGGCCAAGTTGGGGGAACGGGGCTCCGAGCTGTGGCTCGGCTCTGAGCCGGGGACTTTGGACGCACCTTGGGGCGCAGGCACGGTGGCCAGCGGAGTGCGGATCATGGATGATGTGGGGCCATCCACTGGCAGACGCGCTTGAGCTTTGTGGGAGGAGTTCGAGAAGAAGCAAAGGAGAAAGATCGGTGGGAACATTGAAGAAGAAGATATCCAGTTCATCCACCTTTGCTTTTCTTTAAGTCAAACGTACGGGACCCACGAAGAAGCAGTCACGATCATCCTTAGGAAGTGCCTTTAATAAAGTTTTGTTTGACCGAAAAAGAAAAAAATCCTTGGAAGCGCCGAACGATGGAGAGAGAATGACGGTGCGGTTCCGAAGGCGCCGTCCTTGATTGAGGGTGGAAGACGCGGTGGGGACCACAAGAAAACGGGCAACGTATCCGATTGCATACAAAGGCGGCCGTATGTATGTACCGAGAGAGAGAGAGGGGTTAGGGAGATGCAATTGGCTTTCAGAGGGTGATGAGCTATATATATATATATATATATATATATGACCACAAAAGACTAATGTATATAAATATCTTCGAAATCCTAAAAAGGATATTAAAGATTAGAAAACCATAGAAAAATCTCGTTCGTAGTTGACCGTACATATGTACCAACCCAAGTTGTATGCACCTCAGCTAGTGAACATGCGATCTCAAATTCCCGAGGTGCTAAAAAATGACCGCACTTTGCCATGATACTGATTCTGAATCTCCCCATGAATCCTCAAAATTCATGCAGCATCACAAAAAATGGATTTTTCTTTTTTTCTATGATGAAGTTCTTTCCCTTAGCAGCTTTTTAACAACATCGGATGATTCGAGAAAGATGGGTTCTTGATGACAAAATCTACTTTGTTTGAAGTGATGAGAGGATGATAAGGCCCCGCGGCGTCCGCGGCGATGACTGGGGGGACCGTTTGGCCGACGAATAGATATCATGTGGTCGACAATTCCAATCTTTTCCTCCATAGCAATGATTTAATTTTTTCCAAGTCTATTCTTGTTCCGTGAAAAAGGAAAAGGAAGCGGAATTTGTCCAGCTCTTTCTTCATTAATTCCGGGTCCCGCCACCTTACTATTTTTCTCCTCTCCCGCACCATCGCCATCACCCATTACATCATCCCACGATTTATCTCTTTTTTTTTTCTTTTATTTTTTTTTGCGAATTGAGAAAACAACATAATTAGTTCTGTGAGGGAGTGGCATCCCCATTAGATCACTTCAAAACGTGTTGATTTTTTTTTTTTTAATTATATCTTCATGTAATAATTTAAACTTTTAAAAAAGTTAAAAGTGATCCTATCAAAATCTCATATGATATTAAAGTTGAAAATCCTGAATTCAAATCTTTCCAAATTTTATTTACCTCCATAATTAAATTTTCACATTTAGTACTAGATAAAAGACCAAACTAAACATGAGAAGAAGTGTCAAAATATTTAAATAATGGGAAAAGTACCAAAAAAAGTTATAAACTTATTGCGTTATTCAATTCGTCCATAAACTTTTCAATTAAACCAATTTAGTCCTAAACCTTTAAGTATTGGCACTAATTCAGTTCATTCTGGCCAATTTTGGCCGGGAAAGCCGCATGGACGTCACTGGAGTTGACGTGGCAATTTTAAGATTTTTTTTTATTATTTTTCCTTTTTCCTTTTCTTTCCAAGCGCGGCGGCGAGCCTCACCACCGGGCGAGGGCCGCAAAGCCCTCACCGCCGCCGGCGAGGGTCGCGGCCCTTGCCCGCCTCTCCCGGGCCTACCGCTTGCGAAAGTGGCCTCACCAGCCACAGGCGAAGCCGCCTCGCCGTAGCCTAGGAGAGGCTCGGGGGAGGGTCATGGCCACCACCGGAAAAGAAAAGGAAAAAGAAAAAAAAAAAAAAACTAATAAAAAAATAAAAATAAATCTTAAAAATTGCCACGTCGGCGTCCGCCATCGGCCGACGTCCACGTCCATAATCTGCCTTGGCAGGCCAAAATTGGCATGATGGATTGAATTGATACCAATATTAAAAGGTTTAGGACTAAATTGGTCCAATTGAAAAGTTTAGGACTGAATTGGTACCAATGCAATAGGTTTAGGACTTTTTTGTACTTTTCCCTTTAAATAATAAATTACATCTTCATTTAATAATTTAAATTTTTAGAATAGATGGTAATAGTCTTATTAAAATCTCACGTATTGCACTTTTTGGATGAGAAACTGCAGCTTTTGTTGGGATTTGATTTGGTATGGACTTTGGGGCAGAGGTGTGAAAATGGGTCCACAACCCATTTATGGACCCATGTTTGCTTAAATGGGTCGTTAATGGGTCATGCCTTATTTCCTAAGGCACCCATGATGGGTTTTAAAAATAAAAGGACTAAAATATATAGATCTTAAATTGGTCTACTCTATATCCATTTAATATTCATTTATCAACCCATTAAAGTTTTTAAAGATAACCCATGATCTAGTCTACCCTACTAGAGGTGGTAAAATTATAATTATTTTTTTATTTTTCTTTTATTTTATTTTTTCCTCTTTCTTTCCTTTTTTTTTCTCTTTCTTCTTCCTCTGGTGGTCGACACGGCGATGGTCGGCGACCAGCCAGGTGAGACTCGAGCTCGCCGGATCGCGAGGCGGAGGCCTCGCCGACGCCCAAGAAGACTCGAACTCGCCGGCGTTGGGCGAGGCTCGAGCCTCGCCAAATTCGGCGAGGGGCGAGCTTGAGCTCACCAGATCTAGCGAGGCGGAGGCCTCTCCGATGTCCGGTGAGGCTCGAGCCTCGCCAGATTTGGCGAGGGGCAAGCTCGAGCTCGCTCAATGCCTGCGAGCCTCGTGATTGCCAGATCTGGCAAGGCTCGAGCTCTCCTAGATCCCAATCTAAGCATTGTCTGGTTGGCGAATACTCCATAATTTGTCATTTCGCCACATATATATGGTATAATATATATCATCAAATCTCAATTATCTGTGTTTATTTCGCGAAAAATAAATAATTTTTTAATGATTTGGTATTGAAAACAACGAAACAAAGTAAATTGCTAGGGATCTTTCTCCGCCGCCGGTGCACACCTGCTCCCGAAGATAAGATAACACTGAACACCCCACTCGCGACGATAACATAGATTTGTTACAGAAAGGGAACGGCTTTCCCTTTTTTCTTTTAATAAAGAAAATCCGAGAACAAAACTTTTGGTTGTAAAGCATCGAGGAGACAACATCGAAAGTGATGGCATGCTTCGGTTTGATGCTCGTAGGGATAATGGAGTTAAAAAGGGCCACATCGTAATCACAATCATCATCACCTCAAATTTTCGACACTGTCCTTTTTAAATTAGTTTGTATTTTCCTATAAATCGTACCCTTTTTTTTCCTGTCTTTTACAATACAATCTGCTATGCGAACCAAGAGCGAGATTACAAAGAAGAAAAGAAGGAAAAAAAAAAAAGGAGATGATAACAGTGAACACCCCACTCGCGACGATAACATAGATTTGTTACAGAAAGGGAACGGCTTTCCCTTTCTTCTTTTAATAAAGAAAATCCGAGAACGAAACTTTTGGTTGTAAAGCATCGAGGAGACAACATCGAAAGTGATGACATGCTTCTACATGCTTCGGTTTGATGCTCGTAGGGATAATGGAGTTAAAAAGGGCCACATCGTAATCACAATCATCATCACCTTAAATTTTCGACACTGTCCTTTTTAAATTAGTTTGTATTTTCCTATAAATCGTACCCTTTTTTTCCTGTCTTTTACAATACAATCTGCTATGCGAACCAGGAGCGAGATTACAAAGAAGAAAAGAAGAAAAAAAAAAGGAGGAGATGAAACAAAGGGCCTAAAAAAAAATCGCCTGACAATTATTTTATGACAAGAAAAATTTTACCTTTTGTTAATCAAAGAATCCAGTACATGAGTAGGGACTGTAGGACCGTCATGAGCAAGTTGATGAGGGGTGTTGGCCCGAACCGGGCCATGGCGGCGGCAGCAGCGGCGGCGGGTGCACAGATGTCCCGGTGCCGCTGCTCCCGATCTTGATTGCCCGGCGGCAAGGGCGGCTGCCTCGGGTAGCTGGGTTGCTGATGCCGCCTGGAGTAAAGTAGAGGAAAAGGAGTAGAAGGTGATGGACCGGAGAATGCGAAAAACAGCGGCGGTGGCTGTGGCGGCGGTATTGAAGAAGAAGATGATAATGAGGACGAGGATAAGGAGGATGATGGAGTGGAGAATGAGACCGAGAATGACGACGGGGATGGGAATTCGGACCGTTGAAGCTGGGAAGTGTACATCATCTGCTCCAACAAGCTTGAAGGTTGCCCCTGAAGAAGTCTTGAATATTCCCAATAATCTCTAAACACATCGGTGCCCTGAACGGGTGGATAGGACCCCGTGGCGGTGGCGAGGGCTGCCGTGGAGGGGGCAATGGGGCCGCCGCCGCTCTTGGAATGGCGGCCACCAAGCCCGTGATGCCTTGCGACATTGGCTGCGCCCGGCGGCGAGCTCGGGGAAGTTGAGCTTGACCCGGTTGCCACGCGGCGGAGGGCGGCCTCATCGTAGGCTCCGGCGGCGGCCTCGGCCATGTCGAACGTCCCAAACCACACTCGGGCGGCTTTATGCGGGTCCCGTATCTTCGCTGCCCATTTACCCCATGGCCTCTGCCCCACTCCTCGGTACTTTCTCCTCCTCTCCCCTCTCTCGTCCTGCGCCGCCGCCGGCTCGGTAGGTGCCAGCAGCACTACCGCTGTGACAGTGGCGGCGGGCGGCGATGGCACAACGGGCTTGGCTTCTTCCACTGCAAGAACAACATAAGCAATCATTCCATCATTACAGACGTGGAATGTAAAACATGTACGAGATGCATACATGGAAAACGGAAAATTTACATTAGGCATTTCATAAATGGAATGGGTCAATTTGGGTCGAACCATTAATGACTCGACCCAAACCCGACCCGACCCGACCCATCCGTTTAACAGCTCTACTTTGGCGGATGGTGGGATTTGACGTTTCGGTCTTTTTTAGGGTTTTTGGCTAGTTGAACGCACCTCACATGAAGAGACAGTATTATCAGCTTGCATGTGAATCCAAGAATCTAAACGGTTTCAAGTGTATTATAAGAACCTTCTTCTGGTGGTTAGGCTGCGTTTGGGAGCTGCCTTCCCAAGTAGCTTTAGACACCTAAAGGCCTTTAGGCCAAGTATCGCCTGTTTGGGAAAAATTTTGAAACCCCATTAAGCTAAAGCCAGCCTTCCGAAGGTTGAAAGCCCAAGGCACCCTCAGGGGTGCCTTGGGCTTTCAGCTTTGGCCTTGCCCTTCATTCTACTGTTCCCATCTTCTTCGTCTTCTTCTTCCGCGAGTGGGTACTTGTTCATCTTCTTCGCGGATACAACCTTGCCCGCACCGCCACCGTGTCGGCAGCCCTTGACCGCGCCAAAGACCACCCGCGCCGGCGACCCGCGAGCCCTCTCTCGCTCCACCGCCGTTCCGCCGGCCCCGCCGGCCACCGTCGCTGCGCCTCCACTAGATCTCGAACCCGAGCGGACCGCTGCCCCTTTCGAACCGAAGCCCCCGCAGCGGATCGCGAACCTCGCCGCGCCGATCTCGCTCGACGACCGCGTCACCGCTGACTTTGCCGCCTCCGCCCGACGCCGTCGTCGCTCGCGCTCGCGACCCGGCGCTGAGGCCCTCACCGCTCGATAGCGCTGTCCCGATCTCGCCGCTTGAGTGCCCCGACACCCGCAGATCCAACTCGCCTCCGCCCGACGCCGTCGCCGCCCGGCAGCCCGCGACCCAACACTTGACTCCGCCGCGCCGGCCGACGCTTCCACTCGCCGTTTGCGGGACCTCCGCCTCGGCGCGCGCCTCCGTCGCACCTCGCCCACCGTCCTCCGCTCGGTCGCCGACCCCCACGCTCCGCCGTGACGCTGGTTTTCCCCCTTCGCCGGAGCCCGACGCCACCGCGCCTTGGCACCACCACCCGCGAGCGGTCGTCGGCGAGGTCCTCCCACAACCTCGATGCCCTAGATCTAGGTCGCGGCGGGGGTCGCCGGAGGTCGAGGCGGCGTCGCGCAACCTCGCCGCCCCAAATCCGGGGTCGCCGTAGGTCGTGGCGGCGTCGTGTGACCTCGGGCGGCCTTTGTCGGTGGTCTTCGGGAGTCGCTCGACCCCGGGCGGCCTTCCCTAGTCGTCTCCGGGGCTGCCTAAGTAGGATGTCGGCTGCCGGCGACGAATTTCGATCACCGGCGGCCACCTGCCAGTTAATTTTTTTATTTTTTTATCATAAAAGCCCTTTGTAAATGTAATTCTCCCAAACAGCATTTTGCTCAAAGGTATTTCACAAAGAGCTTTCAAACTACAATTTACCAAACACAATTTGCATTTTAAAAAACATTTTTAACTCAAAGATCTTTGCATTTTCCTAAAGACTTTCCCCAAAAGTCTTCCCAAACACACCCTTAGATGGCGTGCTTGACCAAAAACCATGCATGAACCTGTAAAATTTCGTTAGAACACAATGGATGGCTCTAAAAATTTAAACAGTTGAACAAATGCCTGATATTTTAAGAAAATTGTCTTGAAACAAAAGAAGAACAAAACCACGAAAGTGTGAAAAAGCCGGTATGGGTTAGATTTAACAAAAAATTTACTCAATTAGTCCTAAATTTATTGTGCGGTTCTTACTTTGGTCACAAACTTTTCGATTTCACTAATTTAGTTATGAACCTTTACGTGAGACTTTAATATTTCCATCTCGTCAATTTTCGCCGAAAATTGACTAGACTACTAAGTTAGCAACTTCCGGTGAACATTGGTCGAAAGGACTGCATTCGAATTTCTTGCAAAAGTTTGTGACTAAATTGGTTAAGTCGAAAAATTGAGGATTAAATTAATATCTGTAGAGGAACTTTATGATTGATTAGATAATATTTTTTAAGCTTAATGGGGCAACTCCACCCATAACTCTGGAAGATTAAAAATGGAGATCGGTTCCGTCATTCCTTTTGGGCCAAGGGAGCTGTTTAATCAAGTTCGGCTCGGGAGATTAAATGCTCCGTCGGGCAGCGGTTTATAATTACCGTGGCGAAGAGAGAAGGACGAGAAAACTTGGGTATGAAGCTTAGAGTGGTTGATTTACCTGACGTTGCAACATATGAGTTGTTAAAGAAACATATGTGACCACAGAAACCTAAAGATAATGTATATTAATATTTTCGAAATCCTAATAATATTAAAGATAAGAAAACAAGCAATCAAACCCTCTTCCTCCCGGCGATGAAGATGCACCTCCAGAAGGTGATTAAGGATAAAGCTATGACTTTTAAGCATGTTGCCGATATTCCCATGAATAGAAGACTTCAACTGAGCTGGGATCTTCATCCTTCTATATTTGATTAGAGGAGGTTTCTAGCTTGTTTCTAGTCTGTTTGTTTCTCTTTGTTGTTGTAGGCTTTTTGTTTCTCTCGGGAACCACGGCACCCCTTACACTCTAGTTGACGCTGGTCCTCTTGAGTGTCTGCTTTTGTTGGTGCCGGGCCTCCCCCCCTCTTCTTGTTTTCTTGTTCGCAAAATCAAAATCAATACAAATCTTACCTTTACCAAAAAAAAAAAAAAGATAAGAAAACAATGTAAAAGTCTCGTTCGCAGCCGATCCCAAGTATGCACCGACCCGAATTGTATGCATCTCGGCTAATGAATATGCGATCTCAAATTCTTGAGGTGGTAAAAAATGACCGTACTTTGCCATGCTATGGATTCTGAATCTCTTTAGGAATCCTCGAAAGTCATTCTGTGATGAAGTTCGTTTCCTTAGCAGCTTTTTAACGACTTCCGATGCTTCGAGCAAGATGGGGTTCTTGATGATAAAATCCAGCGGCTTTCACGGGTTTGACTAGGAGGACCGTTTGGCCTAGGAAATGATGTAATGTCGCCGACTAGATGAACTCCAATCTTTTTCACCATAGGAATTATATAAATTTTCCAATTCTATTCTCATTCCATATTATCTCCCACATCATCGCCTTCACCCATCGCATTATGCCGCGATTTATAAACTGTCTCGCTCTCATTTCTTTTGTGAATAGGAAAAAAGAACACCATACTCGGTTTCGCGAGAGAGTGGCGTCCCATCAGACCATTTCAAAGGTGTTGAATTTGACTGCATTTTGAATGGCTAAGCAGATAAAGTATAGCTGGTTTTGTTGGGGGTGTGATGTGACGATGGAGGGACTTTTGGGGGTTAGTGGATTTGGCGCTTCGGTTTTTCTAGGGTCGAATGATTTGAACCCAACTTGCGTGTAACTTGCATGGAAGCCAGGAATCTAGGGTTTCGAGAGAACAGTCAGAACTATCTTCTCTATCTTCTGGTGGTGGGATGGCACGTCTGATCATAAGCCATGTATGAATAAGAATCTAGGGTTTCGAGAGCACTTTTAGAACTATCTTTGGTGGTGGGATGGCATCTATGGCTGAAAACCATGTATAAATAAGAATCTAGGGTTTTGAGAGTAACGTGAGAACTATTTTCTGGTGGTGGGAGGGCATGTTTGAACGATGCATGAATCTATAAAATTTTATGGAGTCGATTGCTTTAAAAACTTAAATCATTGGAGAAATGTGTGATTTAATATTTAGATATCGTAATAAAATCACTTTGAAATAAAATATGAACAAACCAAGAAAGTGCAAAAACATGGGATGGGTTACACTTAACATGAAAATTACCTAAATAGTCTTAAACCCATATCGATACCAAGTTCAATATACTTATTATGGCCAAATATGATTGGATCATCACCTTAATGATTTTCGACGAACATTAACTTGAAGGATTATATTTGAATTTTGTGCAAATTTTTAGAATTGAATCGGCTAAGTTATTTCGATTGAAATTTTTTTGACTAAATTAAGAAATTTATGACTGAATTGACATTTATACAATATGTTTATAATTTATTGAACAATTTTTTCCAAACTTAACACTGATGAGGGGGCACCCTAGTGTAAACGGGAGCCCGACCCAGAACTCTCGAAGATTAAAAGTAGAGATTGGTTTTGTCGTGCGTTTTGGGCTAAGGGAACCGTTTAATCAAGTTTGGATTGGGAGAAGAGGGGACTTTGGAGACTTGAGGTGGGGATGCAGCTACAGCAATTGATTTACCTGACTGTTGCAAAATCAAACAGGTGGCAGTGCCGAACTAAAAATGGAGATGCTAGGACAGGGGGGAGGGAGAGAGAGAGACAGAGAGAGGCGCTGACACAGATAGCATTATTCCCGTACGGCATAGGATGAGATATCCTTCGACGGTGTCCAAAATCAGCAACAATTTTTCCCTGAGAAAATTGTCCAAAATCTTAAAATTACTATATTTTTACCAATTCAAATTGAATTCTAATTTATTGTTTTGCGTTTTACCAATTAAGTCAATCCAATCAATTTTAGCTGAAAATTAATTGACAGTACAAACAGCATTAACATAGACAATTTATATAGTTCTGATTTTTTTTCTTTTGTTTTTTATTCTTCTCTTTTGTCATCTTTTCTTTCTTTCCCCCTTTTTTTGTCTTTAAAGCTTGGTGAGAGACACTGGCTAACCCCTCATTAGTTGCAAGCAAGGTCTAGATGATTCTTGCCGGCCACTCTACGACGGTTGCAAGGCTCTTGCCGACCTTGAAGCCCTCCCCAGCCATGGACGAGGGAAAAAAAAGGATGTCCTCTGGTAACTTCGAATGAGATGGCAAGCCAATGGCTTTTCCCAAAGGTCAATCAGGAGGCGTCCTTCGACCGATTCTAGAAATATCGAGCCTTTCCCTCATCATCGGGAATCCAGAATACTTGCATTTCACACAATGATTGGGGAAGAAAGCATCATCAAGAAAAAGAGTTGGGTTACTTTTTAGATGTGATCTTTAAAGGTGTTTGCTGGTGCTAAGTGTGAAACGAGGAATATTCCCTGGATTCACTGAAAGGAGACGTACAGCAAGGAATAATAATTTTCAAGAAGGACGCCTGATTCTCGATGGATCTGAGAGGCGAGACTTGTCGGTCGTCATTTGCCATTCCAGGGACATTGGATGTCACGCTCCAATCACGTTAGCCAAAAGACCCGTTGATTTCGTTAGCCTCTCACTTTGACATCAAAAGGAGCTTCAACGTTTCAGAAATTCACAACACGGGAAACAGCAGACAGAGCTTCAACTTTTCAGAAATTCCAACACCGGGGAAACGGGGGCGGGAGCATCCGATTAAAGATATATGGGCCCCGCTGTGGTCCGACAAAGTATCTCACCGTCGAGTAAGCATCATTCACACAAGTGCGGATGCAGCATTTCCTCTCAAAACTCAAATTACTACAACAATGCTTGCTATCCCTGCATCAGATTACATAGGCCAAGTGAAAGTAGAAGAGCGAAATGTCTCAGAAATGCCTTGACATGGATCACTGTAAGGACAATGCGGAATCCTTACTTGTGCGACCGTGCTAACTCGAAAATGGGGCACACACTATTCGCACTATGGTGAGGTACAAACAGCGAGCATCATTTGCTCTAGAGCTTGAACGGTCGCATGCTCGATCTATTGTATGATTGCATGTAAGGAAGCAAACTGACGGGTTGAAGAGTTCAAGTCAGGTCTGTGATGGCTAGGTTTGCCTCATCGACTAAAGCAAGAAAACGATGGAAAGTATTGGAATTGCGGGTGATGGATGAAATGTAAGCCATCGGATGCTCAGTGGGACTGGCATTTCCTGCACTGTCGCAAGCTGCCACAACATCACTGGAATTACATCCATCGCTATAATCATGTGAACTGCTGATTGCACTTTCGCAACCTACTCTTGGGAATTGTGAAGATGACTTCGTTTTATCCAAAAGAATGGAGAGCACACGCACAAGGTGTGGCAGGCACAACGGGTCATATATTACGTCAGCACGTAAGCTGTAGAAAAAGAGAAATTATGCCTTCACTGACTGATGAAAAGAGAAAACAACTCAATATCTCACATTAATACTCAACAGAAGAAGTGTGCTAGTGGAGAAACTACTCACATTACATCCGGTTTCAAACCCTGAAGTACGCTCTCAGATGCACATTCCCAAGGCACGTGAAAAAATTTCAGCTGGGGAGAGGAAATGATGTCAATTTCAGTTCTTATTCCTCCAACTTGCGCATGGTCAAACTGTAGCAGGATCCACATGATTGCGAAAGATGAATATTTGGATGGACCTCATTCAAAGTCATGCTTTTCTTTAGAAAATCAAATTATTCAATAAAAAAGGACAAACCACACCGCAATCGAGGTAATCAAAGGACTAATGGGGAAGTCGTGCTGCAGCTCCACTCTCTTATGCTAAAGACACTATCATAACAATGTCTACCATACCAATGAAAGAAATATTTACCATGAGTTCTAAGAAGGAATACTCTGGGGTGTGTGAAATATGAAACTAAAAACTTGAAAGATTGCGTCCTTAGGGTGGAATGTGCAGATAACAACATGATCACTCACAGAATCGTAACATTCCGAAGTCATTGGCTCATCATCTTCCATGCTTATTTGATTCATCTTCAAATTAAGCTTCATGTTGCTTAAGGTTGATAGGTCGCCATCACTTAATATTACCTGCATGGATACGGTCAATTTCTTAACTGGTACTCATGAATCATCATGAAAACAGGTCAGTGTGTACAGCCAAGTTTGTATATGTGCTGAAGGACAGATCACTCGTTTCACAACCAAATCAGCTCTTGATATCCAGCTCACAGGAACAAGAACAATTCCAAGAACGAAGTATGGCAAAAGAGTTGATTGCCAAAACCATAGCAAGTGCAACCCTAGGACATCTACATATACTGATTGATGGATTAAGAACAATGCATAAATATATGAAGGTTCGAGTAGAAGAAAACATCAAAGCAGAAGAAGATTGAAGCTCAAGGACAGTACCTTGGAAGCTCTCACATGGGAGAGACAGATATCGACTAGCCAACCCCTGAGCCAACCTATGTCCAATATTCTAGTCAGTACCTGAAATCAGTTCTAGTGCATGATATATAAAGTTGGAACAGAACAGATTGAACTAATCAGATAAAGGGGGAAATGAATAGAAGGCCAAGAGATTATCTCTGTGGTGTTCCATAGACTACTGGATCTTATGAATTAGATTGCTACTACAGAAGAAAAAAACAATCGGGTTGGCAAAACTTTTATAACAGAATGTCTATAAGAGAACCAAATCTAACGTGGATAAAACAAGAAGAATGAACCCATAACACCAATGTTTATTTGAAAATTCCAATGCACTTTGGACATCTTACTTCAAAACATGTTTTTTCTGGAGAAAATATCCAGAAAGTATGAACTCTGACAAAAATAGACTGGCTGGTCAGATCGAGCACCTGATGAGAAATGGACTGAAAGCTAATTTCAGTAGGCACATAAATCCACACAATGCATGAGACAATAAACCATCTGTGATTAGAAACATCTTCATAACAAATATAAAATTGTGCTCTTTTGCCCAAACAAAAAAGAGAATATACATCCGTGCCTAATCTAGTTGAAGAAAACCAAGCAAGCATATGATCCAGGACAAGCATTCAGTTCTTCAAAAATGTACATGAACCAATAACATACATACCCTGTATCTCCTTCAAGCATGTTGAGTGAACAATGAAATGGAACCACCAATATCCTCACCATTGCATCCTCACAACTTGCATCTGGTAAATTATTAGCCAAAGCATCGGATGATTTAAGTGAAAAAAAGAAAAAAAGAAAAAAGAAAGTTACCATCTGGGAAAAGAAAAGAAAAATATTTCAAAGCCCTCACATTTCCCTTGATTGCATTTTCATCCTAATGAAAGAAGACTTCGTCATTGGTAACCTGAGGATTAATAAATAAACCAGGAGAAATGGGACAAATTATTCTGTAAGAAATATCAACAAGATGGAGCTCTACCTTTAAAGAAATCATGAACTCGCTGTACAGTTCATACAATTCATCTAGCACGTCATCACGATTAGACTCGATTTCCAATATGAGCTTCTTCAAGAAGTTTTTAAAGTACGGAGCATGACACTTGCCAAACTGCATCAACACATCACCTGTTCAGAGAATCACGCAGCAATAGTCCTTCACCAAAACAATGCAGCAAAAACAGACGGCAATGAAGCTGGTAACTCAAGAACTAACGCCTGAGCTAGTACTACTAATCTAGAGCAACAACTCCAATAGTAGCAACAAGAGCAACAACTTCCACAGAAGAATATAATTAATTCGGCTAGTCTAAATGGTGTCAACTAGTACAAGAACATTTAATTTAGTAGAAATGACACGGAGGAAACACAAAAGATTTTTTTTTTTTTTTTGGCTTATTTCCTAAACCAACATCAACATGTGACCTGAACTTAAAAGACATTTCAGTTAAGACGTCCTTTTTGTTTCTTGTTTTGGGTTCTTGAGTTTGGGAAGAGCCCTCAAACAAATCTTACAGCTTTACTGATGCAATGATCCCAAATGAACCTCTGAACATCCACTGTCACAGACCCACCACCCAGCGATCTGGGTTTCGTTTAGAAACTAAAGACCATGAAACTGGTGAGCTCAGTGAAGCGCGCGCAGAGAGGGAAAGCAGAGGAAGATTTTACCTCGCGCGCCACATCACGCAGTCGGTGGGTTCCAT
This sequence comes from Eucalyptus tenuipes, assembly GCA_014182365.1. Taxonomy (NCBI): domain Eukaryota; kingdom Viridiplantae; phylum Streptophyta; class Magnoliopsida; order Myrtales; family Myrtaceae; genus Eucalyptus; species Eucalyptus tenuipes. The sequence continues at coordinate 39,598,615 of CM024544.1, read as the reverse complement.
GGCGAGAAACGCGGAGACCAGATGGAGACCCGCGGTTTGATTCTCCATCTTGTTCGAGAAAATATTTCTTCACCTCTTTTCTGCAACACCATCGCCAGGAGTTACGAGCAGGAGGAGGAGGAGCCGGCGAGAAGCGGAGATGGTTTGTATCGGTTTTCGGGTTTGGGTTTGAATATAAAATCTAAATCTTATTTAGGCACAAGAAAATCCGAAGTTCATCCTAAATTCATGAATACAAGTGAAGACTTCTACCAATGCATCCCTTATTTATATTCAATTTTTAGATCTATAAAAATTACAACAAATAAACTTATCTCTTTTTCAAAGAATGTTTAAGTGATACGCCTAAGCCGATTTAGATTTACAAGATACTTGAAAAATGAATTGAATGTGTTCCATCAAACAATTTAAATGATTGTCCTAGAAACCTGCTCCTTTAATCCTTCCATCTATCTACATGAAGGGCAGAGACACATGATTGTTGAATCTTTAAGTTCACCTGATACACTGATGAAAAAAAGGAGTTTGAATTTTCAATGTTATAGAATTACATAAAAGTAGACAATTTTTTTAGTTACTTTTGTCAAATTTCGATAAATTCTTTAAGATACCAATTAAATGATTTTATTTTGATGTAAAAGATCAGCCAGTTTGGTATGATTTTCATTTTACCTCTGTTGTATCTAATCAAACTATAAAAATTCATGGCATGGAAAAAAGAGTTGAAATATTGAAAAAATCTCCATTGCTTTAATCTCCATATTTCAATAAGTATATTATGAGAAATATATAAGTATACATATACATTTTCCTAGACTAAGTGGTTTTTGTTATGCTTATATGATTAATTCTTACTTGAAAAATGGCATTAAAATTTGTACAAGCATTATTTATGTCTATTTGTGTTCGAAAAATGTATAAACTTGAAAAAAGGGCATACCTTTATTTAGTTATTTAAAAGGACATTGGATAAATCATCTACAATCAAATTTTCTTTTTGCTGGGATAAAAAAGTAAACACTCCATTCGGGGTATGAGGCTGGAAAAACAGAATTATAATTTAGAAAACGTGAATAGTAAATGGTTATATTAATGTTTATATTATCTAATTATTTAAGTTTTTTGTAAGTTATCATGTTAGTCCACGTGTGTTAGCATATGTGATATTGATAATGAGGACGTTTTGAAAGAAGAGAGGAAGGTGTATTTAGTTGTGGAATCATTCCATGGAGACATCAACTGAATCTGGGTATCAATTGGTCTCTGCCCAGGAGCTTCCTACAGGTAGTTTCCTTCTGCTTCTCCTCTCAGCACATTCCTCTGTTCCAATGCGTGCTTGCAAAATTTTTTTACTGCTGGAGGGGAGTCTATAGCAATTTACACTTTCAAGTATCAGTAGCAGAGAATTCATGCCGCCGCAACGACCCGGTTTTGTCTCCTTTTGGATTTTGTCAGAAGCACTGGGTAACACCACTCTTACTCTGTCATCTGATGTTCATTTTTCATTGCTGCAACCTGCAGAAGTACTTCCCTCCAAGTCTCTTGAAAGCCGTTCGATAGATGTTTTGATACAAATAACGCAAGCTTATGGCAATCTGAAGAAAACGCAAAACCAAACAAGGGATATTTTGGCAGAGATATAATTGCCGGTGCGGCTGTGAGGATTGCTCCCGCAGTCACTACTCCATATGCTCCAAAAAGATGGCGACGTGTGCCATGTGATCCTTCTCTTATTGATTGGTCCTGGCCAAAGATCTTCTCTTACTTGTTTGTGCTAATCTGAAAGTTCTCCCTCATCTTGCTGATCAGAGATAGACGGCAAAATAGGCTCTGGATATGTTATACAAAAAAATGGCTATATTTTAACACGTGCTGGTGTTGTCTTTGACACAGCATACTTGATATAGTCGGCTGACGGGACGATGGTGTCAGAGGACGTAGTTTGCTGTCCAAATTAGTGGCTCAAGTTCAAGTTATCTCACTCTGTTATCTTCTCGACCTCATGATCTTGGAACTAATGATATTTTCTTGAACTTGATGGAGACATGTAAACTGCATGTATAGGTAAGGATGGGAAAGAAACCCGGTTTGTCACATTAATTAGCCTTCGACCTTCCTCGATGCCTTGTCATTCTATTTCTCTATAAGCATGTTACTACATGGCATTAAAAACATTGCTCTACCAGAATCTGCATGATTGGTGGAGTTTTGCGCGCACCTAGTGCTTCCTCAACCCAATGCGGATGAGACTGTAACTCTGAAGGGCCATTATTTTCATTTTTTTTCACCGGTACTATTTCTAAGGCGCTTTCTTTTTCTGGGACTTGGGTTTATATTCTGTTTTATTTTTGAATGTGACTATGCTGAAAAAGAACCCAAAAAAAAAAAAAAAAATTAATGGTGCCAGAAAGTCCAAAATGAAGAAGCTTATGCTGTTAGGTTCAGGGTGGCTTGTACATAAGGCTCAGATGAAGCCATAGCTTGTACATAAGGCTCAGATAAGCCATATTGCACTTGTTCGAGTACTGAAACTTGTGATCCTTCCATCTTCTAGACTAATCTCATGAAGTCAAGCACGGAAGGTCCCAGGCTCTTGGCTTGCAGAAAAAATGTCGCAGGTTGCTGTATTTTTGCAAGACGTGGAGAAAAATGTTGCAGGCCAAGTTGTTGATGCTTATACGGATCTTGACATTGCCGTTATAAAGATCAATTTCCCAAGTTCTCCCCTTTTGACAGCAGAAGTTGGCTCATCTAGTAAGCTTTGTCCTGGAGACTGGGCAACAGCCATGGGTAGTCACTTTCCCGTCAATGCAGTGTTACGCTCAGGATCATCCAGCCATTCAGCTTGTACTTACAATTTGACCAAGCAATTAGTTTTTGCCCAAGTTTTTGTTTTCCTTTGTCGATTGTATTAGCATCAAAGTGCAGATGTATAATTCTCAGTTAAAGGGTCAGTTCCTTCCCTCTTCTTGTGCTTAATATAGCTGCACTCAGTGCAAAAGTAGTCAGTTGGGACTTAGAGGAATGCACGTGTAGTATCTACAGACAGATTGTGCAATCAATCCAGTAAGATGCAACCATTCCTGTGTTGGCCTGCCTGTCTGCGATTGGTTTGGGTTTCCTTTTGCTGCTGCATTCACATAATCAATGTTAACAATACTAGAGAGGTCCCTATTGACTTGCTGCAGCATTGAAAAACCCTTTATGTTCAAACTCCTGTATATGTGTTATATCAATGTGCAGAGAATAGATATTACAATGACAATCAGTTACGTAGCCACCAGCTATCATCACACAGGTTTATGATGCAGAATTGCAGACCTTACATAATACCGATGCCAAAACAGCATCTGGAGTGAGATTTGCTGTTACCGGTTGATTCTATTTCAGCAATCAACATTGTGTGTGTCTTAACTAACACTTTCAAGCAATACTTCCTTCGAATCGAGAATTAGGACCACACGCAATGCATGTATGCCAACTAAAAATGGCCAAGCACTTCCCTTTTTTGATTAAGTAATTTGACGAGAACCAACATGACAGAAAGTGCGTAACAACGATTGCTTTGTTCCTTCCCTTTCTATGCTCTGTTTATTTTACTTCTCTCTACAGCTATGCACTCAACATTCCACCAAAAACATTGAGTTCCAGGCCCTTATATCCAAACGCAACAGCAACTGTCGTCCTTCTGGTGAACACGATAACTACTGTAATGCCATTAACCATCGGCCTATGCTCGTAAGAAACACCAGTCGCCAACAAGTACTTCGTCATACTTCTGGACATTGAACATGATGACCATTGTTAGACACATGCCATAAGTTTACAAATATCTTCACATGAACAAGTACATAAATGGATAAGCTAAGATGGGCACAGTTTTCTTTTCAAAGTTTTTTCTTGTGCACGTGTGCAGGTCTGTCGCCGCCCAGTCCAGTCCCAAATAAATATGCTTTGAAATATCAGAAAAACAATCAAACAGAGGATACAAGATAGGAAGATTGTTGGATCACTTGAATTCAGTTTCTCTGCAGCAACCTCATGGTCCATTCTTTGGCTTGCATTTCCCTGACAAGTTCTGACAAATGCCGTTTGTTCACTTTTACGAATGCCGGTACAGCAAAATGTGGCAAAATGCTCTCAATTGTTATTTACGAGGCTGTAGTTGCCAAAAGCGTCGTTAGCGTGAAGCTCGCTAGCCTTATCGATGACTTCATGAGGCAAGTTGGTATAGAATAACGTGGTGCAAGTTCCCAACCTCGCAAGCATGAACCCTCATAGCGGCCACTCATAAGCAAAACAGTGAAGGGATTGGAGTTTATTGCTTTCTTGCTGGAAGCAATTCATACAAGTTTTGACAACCCCACGATTGATGCTCTCCTGGTATTCACATTTTCGGCAAGGTGACAATTTCTTGCTTCTGGCGAATCCTGAATAATGATGAGGCATTATTTTGCTCTGTGTTATGGTGAAATGAATCATGTAGCCCATGCCAACGTAGATTCCTATCATACATAAAATCAAATTTTAATCCCAAATGAACAAAGATGAACTTTTGATTAGGGATGATTCTATGCAAACTTTGAAGCTAGTTAGAAATAATCACAAACTTACGTTTTTGACTCGGCATGTGGGCCGATTTTGCCCAGAAGGATTATAAATCTAAATAAGCTTTTAGTATTACGCGTAATCAATGCATCTAGTATATTTTCTCATGAAGTATGGTTAATGAATGGTTCGAGAGCATTTGTTAACAAGACCTAATTAAAAAATGAAATTATATTCATGCTCGATTCTTATGCAAAATTTAAGAGATTGCATATTTTGATACACAAGCCTTTTCCTATAGTATATATGATCAATGTTCAGAAAATCGAACTTTGTTTTCCTTAACATACATGCTTAACATATTTTAAAGCCCTTCGTTGAGTTGACTTATATTATGACGGATGCTATTCATAATGAAACAAATGGACTTAAAATTTTCTAAGTACTAGCAGTTCCCCAACCACCCAACATCGGCCCTTCAAAACCAACCCACCACCTTGTATATACCCCCATCAGAAAACTCATCCATCGCCCCTACCTCTTCACACACAAATTCGCTCACCCATCACTCATGGAAGGAATCGAACACAAGATCTCAGCTGTCGATGGCAACTGGGCCGGGCGGTCCCCCCAGATCCATGTGCTCTCCGTGCCGGGGCAAGATGGATTAACGGAAAGACAAGGTCTTGTAAAATGGGTCATGATCTGTTTGCTTAAATGGTTTTTGGTCACTAACAAATTGAGCCTTTGGGTGAGCATAAAAAGAGTGAAACTGGGCTATTCCTCCGGTCAGGCTTTTCTAGTTGGCTTTTGTGAAACGGATATTTGGGTTGGATTTGATTTGGAGTTCTTGACGTGCAAATGGGCTTGTAACGGGACCAAGTTCACCCATCGTTTCCCCTATAAAAGCTTTTCTAATTGCAATAAGAATGCGTTAAAAAATGGAACAAAATGGATGTAAAAAGAAATCAATAAGAGGGGTGTATGTATATGTAGTGAATAAAAATTTTGAACAGGCATAGGTGTTAATGGAATTTAGTAATGAGCAGTCATAATTATCCATACGAATCTTGAATTGGTGCAAAAATTTAATCGGGGTTAACTTTAGCACTAGATCACCAAAGTGTGTTCGGGTGCATCTCACACGGTAGATATATGGATGGATGAATAGAGGGATTGTTGAGAACTCGTTACTTGATCATATGACGTGCTTTCGGCATTATGTCACTTGCATGATAAATTCACTTATCCCATAAGTTCAATATGTCAAGGAATACATTCAAATGCAATCTACGATTACAAGTCTTGTAATTGAATTATATATTTTTCTCAATTCAAGAAAAGTCTTTAGTACATAGGAAGGGGAGAGCTTTTTAGGTGCAATGGGAGCATAGCATTCCCATCCCCCAAACCAATCAAGAGGTATCAAGTTCATCGATGTGGTCAAAAGAAAAGGTTTAATATCATAATATAAGACTTTCAAAAATAGATTTTGCTGGCATGACAGTTTTTGGGCTACTATGAGAATAATAGATTTATTGTAAGTTACAAATTATTGATTGAGTGGACTCTACAATAATTCATAATTATTTATTATTTAGATTTTTTATCAAAATAAACTATTATTCTCACAGTACATTAAATATTGTCCCTCAATCATTTCTCTTTGAAACTAATCTAAATGGATGGAGATGTCCGGTTTGAGTTTACATCGGTGTTTCTTGCCAAATGAGTCACCATTCTGCAAGGCTCACAAAATGGGTTTGTGGCCCCGGACCTCTAATAACAATTGGATCAACTTCAGGACATGGTGGAAACAATGACAAACTCATTTTTTTCAACGAAATCAAGGCCTGGTATAGGCTAGTTGTTCCCATGCGCATTCACTAGTTCTCCATAGAACTGATCAGTATTTCTTCTATCTTCAAAGCCTTTTTCAATTTCGCATCCGATGAAAGTCTTGAAAAGGTACTTAAAAGAAGTAGTTGTTACTTCACAATATACGAATCCTAAATCAAAAGATGAGAAAATAAATGGACTCTTGGTGATCTCGATAGAAGAAAATAAATAGGAGATAGAAAATTAGTTACATCAAGAGGAAGTCTTAGCCCCTTCTTACCACCCATTTTGCTCTTCGTGTTTTCTCTATTCAATAATGAGCGAAATTTCATAGATACAAACTTAATTTCATATATCCTACTTTATATGTTAGTATTCATCATTCGTCCAAGCTATAAAAAAATCCATTATATTATCGACAATGAAATGATTTCCAATCTTTCTCGATAAGAACGATGAAAATTTTTTCTTTTTATTCTCATTCCATTATGATAGAGAGAGAGAGAGGAAGGGGGGAGGGATTTCTACACATCTTTTTCTCCCGGTTCCACCTTTTACTTTAATCTCCGACGTGATGGCCAAACCTTACTTTATGCCATGATTTATGCCCTATCTTGCTCTCATTTATTTTTGTAAATTGAAAAACACCATGATTAGTTACACGAACAGTTAAACCTTTTCAAGTATTTTGACTGTGACCCGTGACCGAGCATGTGGAAAAAGTTGATCGTGCTGCGATTTGATTTTTACTTCCGATTACAGGTGGTCGTTAGGGAGGCGTCAGCGAGGCATCAGTGTTTTTAGGATTTCACTGTTTTGCAAGGTACACCGCCAAGCATCCACGACACGCCTGGTCAAGGCAGCTTGCATGTAAGTGGGCCATGAAAATCTCTCTCTCTCTCTCCCACTAAGAATCTAGGGTTTAAAACTTTCAAGAGTATTTTTAAAAGAAGAAGGGAGGAGCGAAGGAAAGTGGGAGTCGTCGTACATGAACATTCAAAGTAATATTAATAGCTACAAAACCCTAAAGATAGTATATTCAAACTAGGAAATAGACAACTATAAAACACAAATAAGATAATCCTAACCTGAGCTAAAAAATTGTAAATCAAAATAAACAAATATCTTTGAAACCCTAACGATACCAAAGACAAGAAAAGAATATAAAATCTGTTTCATCACTATTAATCAAAAGTATTAAAAAGTATTAAAAAAATCCAAAAAATATTTATAAATCATATGCCTCCATTTAAAAAAGCTCAATCCCATTCAATTTAATCAGTCAAATATCATATGCCTATATTTGAAAAAGCTTGATCCCATTCAATTGTACGCACTCCCGCTCGACCATTAATATATATTCGATCTCAAATATTGAAGTGCTAAAAATTAATTATATTCTATCGTGCTACCAATTTTGAATTTCCATGACAATTCATGTGTTTTTTTTTTATCTAGAATATCTTGAAATCTAAATTTTGCGGATAATTCTTTGAAATCTCGTGATATCACTAAAAAATAACTTTTTCACGATGCGTTCCCCACACCCCCCCGCCCGCCCGCCCGCTGGGCAACCACTTCAACAACGGCCATCGGTTTTCGCGAGATGTCTCTTTTCCAGACAGATGATGCTCCAAAATCATGGAAAGCGATGCTTAAGGTGGGTTCTTAATGGTGAGGATCATCCTTCTTTTACATCTGACCACGTTGTTCATTCATTGGTGGACCCATCTAGCACCGCTTCTTTTTGTCTTTGTTCACCCACCCACCCCCATGACGACGTCAATGCGCGCACGATCCCCGGGGCATCGGCTATTTGCCCGAATTCACGAGAGAATGCTTCCGATCAGACCATTTCATACCTGTTGGGTTTCGACTGTTCTTTGGGATGCTGTTCACGTACCCTTTGGTGAAAAACACTATGCAGCGATGATGGTGGCAGAGAGAGAGGGAAAGAGAGCTGCGTATATTAGCCAAGGACAAGCTAACAACTTTATTATTGGAAAATCTAATGGGAATGGAACAAGCATCAGAATACGTGTAACGTGTGAGACGCACGGGCAGGGGGCCGGAACCAATGTGATTGGCTATGATCATATTTGCGGACATTGAACATAATGACATTATATAAATATAGATTCATATGTATTTACATAAACATGTCCATACACGAATAAGCTGAGTAGGGCACACTTTTTTTTTTTATTTTTAAAACAACAGACAGACGGAGAAATACAGCATTGGCAAAAGGTTGGACCGCTCGAGTTCAGTTTCTCCGCAGCAACTTCTTCATGGTCCATTCTTTGGCTTCCTTAATTTTTCCCACGCATTCACAGAAAAATGCTGCCTGTTCACTTGCACGGTAGTCGGTCCGGCAATATGTGGCAAAATGTTCACAGTTGTTGTTTATAAGGTTGTAATCACCAAACGAATTATTCGCGTGAAGCTCGCTGGCTTTATTGACAACTTGATGGGGCAATTTGGTATCGAGCAATGTGGTGCAAGTTCCTCGCCTTGCAAACTTAAACCTTAGTAGTGGCCACCCATATTCATATCGGTGAAGGGATCGGAGTTTTTTGCCGTCCTGTCGAAAACAATTGAGACAAGTTTTGACAACCCCACGATTGATGCTCTCTTGGTATCCGCATTCTGGGCAAGAAGATGAAACTTCTTGCTTGTAGCTAGTCTTGAAAACTGAAGGAAATATGGTTTTTTGGCTCTCTGTTCGGGTGAAATGAATCACATAGCCTTTGCCGACGTAAATTCCTGTAATACGTACATGCAAACCATTAAAGAATCAAATTTAGTTCAAAATGGAAAACTAAAAAAGGAAACTCTAGAGGGACAATTTTGACAGAAAAGCCGGAATGTACGATGAATATTCACTAGCTTCTTTCTTTAACTGGATGTGTAGGCCGATTTTGGATTAGAAATCTGAATGAATTCCTAATCTTTGGTTTGGCATGTTACATAGATATGAAATGTCCTCTAGAATTTTCTATCCATTACTCAAGAAAAGACACAAAATTTCCACGCACAAAAAGCAAGGACAGCATTAAAGAAAGAGAGAGAGAGAGAGAGAGGAAAAACTACTATTTTAAACAGTTTGGACTTTAGAGCTGCTTGCTGACCGTTTTGCTACACCTCGTTCTTAATTGTGATGTGAAGTTGGAAAGGACTCCTTTTGTATTATCTCTACAAAAGTCAAGGTCCGAAAGGACACATGCTACGGTCGAAATAAATTAAGTGAGCATCATTTTCTATGCTTGCTTCTGTTCTGCATCCTTGGTATAAATAATTAATTATAGCCTGACCCGCAAAATTAATTACGGTCATTCTCCAAAGGGCAATGCTAAGATATTGGCACCATTATTCCTAGAGAATAAGGGCCCTTTTGAACCACAAAGTCTCTTTCCTTTAAAATAGGCATTCGGCTGTAATGAGTTGAACAATAATTCTGATTCTAACAGAATTTATCAAGCCTAAGTTACTGAAAAAACTCATAAAACCAAATTCCAAAGATGGTCATCTATGGGAAGAATGACACTAGAAGTGCTGTATTGTGTAAAACGTTCACTTTAATGTCAAAATTTTTTGCTAGCTTATTTAATTGCCAAAATCAAAAACAAAAAAAAACGATCGCGTAAGTGCCTCCGGCGAAAATTTCTAGTTAGAGAAATTACGTGACATTTATAATTAAAAATTTTGTTTGAGGTGGCATTTCTTTTTGTACTAAAGTAGTTACATTTTCATTAAGATTGGCCCTAAAGTGATTATTTTTAACAAAGATTGGACTGAAGTGATTATTTTGTTACAACAACTAGTACTTAAGTTATCACTTTTAACCTGCTATACAACATCATTTAGGGGTTATATGCTAACCAAACACATCGATGAGCCACGTGAAATTGAAAATTAATAAAATATGGCAACATTGGATTTCTAATGACTCAGATCGAAGTTAGCAGTTAAATAATTTTTTTTTCAAAAAAGTGGCATTTAAGTGATTACAACAACAAAAATTTGACGCTAAAGTGAGTGCCATATATTACTTATATCCTTCTTCCATTATCTATATTATATAAACATGGGGTCTTTGTCCAAAAAATAAAAAGAGAGAATTGATTTTTATAGTTTTGGGTGTCAAATCAAAATCCAGGTAAATCTCTCTCTCTCTCTCTCTCCATCAAGAATCCGGGTTTCCATAATGTTATCGGAACCTATCATTCTCTCTCTCCATCAAGGATCCGGGTTTCCATAGTGTTATCGGAACCTATCATTCTCTCTCTCCCCATTAAGGATCCGGGTTTCCACAGTGTTATCGGAACCTATCATGCCTTTTCCTCTGGCGAAATGGCATGTTGGACTGAACTCAGATATGAATTGCCTTGAAATAAAGGAAAAGGAAATGAGAGGAGAGTGAAACCGTGGGGGTGGATTAAAATCAACACTGATAAGACTCAGAAAGATGACCTCAGTTTAGCTGCCCCTCGTCCGAGGACTCTTCGAGAGGGGGAATTGATTTTATCATTCATTCTGGGCTGAGGGGAAGTGTTTAAGTTCGGCTTGGCAGAGAGTCGGCGAAATCAGATTTGAATTGTTAGTAGAACTTTTCAGGCGTTTTCTCTGGCCACAGAAATCATGGGAAGAGGAGGAAGGGAAGGGTTGAAGAGGATGACACGAAGATGAACAGGCAGGTGACATGTACTACGATTAATTGGAATCTCATTTGGCCACACATCTTTGGAGTCATTTATTCTCTGCTGGCTTCAATTTCGATGAACCATCAGCTAGAAATATTTTACTTTCTGCTGAGGCTTCTGGGAATTTTTGGAAATGGAGTTGATCAGTGTAAACTGATCGGCTAAAGAGCAAAAAGATCCGCCAGAAAAGGAGGAGGAAAGAAAAGGACTAGTGCAAAATCAGGAAGATGACGAGGACTCACCATGATGGCTGTATAATCCATACCATCCGTATCTATAAACGTGATCCCCAAGTTTGAGATCCTCAGGTCTCTCCATTTTCCACATCAACTGCATCAATATCGTCAATATCTTGTTGATGATCGTCATCACCATTTTCTCTTGTGGCCCTTTGTCTCTCTATTGGTACCTGCAAAAAATCTCCCGAAACTAAATATAATTATTGTAGTGAAGAGAAGAACAAGAATACTCAGGTGAGGAAGCTAAAATGATCACCTGCGCTGCCAAAAGGTCGATGACAGGGATGATGAATAAGGTCCACTCAAGAGTGGAAAGGAAAAGGAAGAAGTGAGTGGGAATGAAGTGGGGCAGATTGGGCAACAACGACGAGGTTATCGTATTAGGGTGCTGCAAGTGTTCGTGGGTGTAAGAGAGATGGCGTCGACTGAAACGAGAGCAAAGAAGTAGGAAATAGTGAGATAGAATGAACTAGGGTTAGAGTGGGCGATGCCGATGAGGTTATTGTATGGGGGTTCTTCAAGCGTGGGAGAGACTAAGAGAGACGGCGTCCGCAGAAGAGAGAGTTGGCGATGGCGTTAATGTTATTGTATGAGGGTTCTTCAAGGGTGTGTCTCTCTTTCAGGGAGAGGTGGCCAAAGAGAGAGGAAAGGAATAGGAAGAAGTGAGTGAGGGGGAGAGTGGGCGATGGCCACGAGGTTATTGCATGAGGTTTCTTCAAGTTGTGTGTGAGAGAGAGATGGCGCAAGAGAGGGAGAGGAAAGGAAGAGGAAGAAGCAAGTGAGAATGAACTGCGGGGAGAGTGGGCGATGGCGATGAGGTTATTTTATTAGGTTTTTTGAAGTTTGTATCTGTCAAGTGTGAGAGAGAGGGAGAGAGATGGGAGAAGACAGAGGAAAGGAAGTGGAAGAAGTGGGTGAGAATGAACAGGGGCGAGAGTGGGCGATGGCGATGAGGTTATTTTATGAGGTTTTTTGAAGTTTGTATGTGTCAAATGTGAGAGAGAGGGAGAGAGATGGCAGAAGAGAGAGGAAAGGAAGTGAAAGAAGTGGGTGAGAATGAACAGGGGCGAGAGTGGCGACGGGCGACGAGGTTATTGTATGAGGGTTCTTCAACTTTGTGTGCGTCTCTTCAAGTGTGAGAGAGGGAGAGAGAGATGATCGAAGAGAGAGGAAAGCAAGAGGAAGAAGTGACTGAGAATGAACTGAGAGAGAGAGAGAGGGGAACGGCGATGAGAGAAGATAGAGGAAGGGAAGAGGAAGAAGGAGGATGAAGTGAGCGATGGCGACGAGGGAGGGTTTTCACGTTTGTGGGTCTCTTTAAGTGCGTGTGAGGGAGAGATGGCGAAAATAGAGGAAACGAACGGGAAGAAGTGGGCGAGAATGAACTGCAGGGAGAGTGGGAGATAGCAGATGAGGTTATTGTATGAGGCTTTGTGCGTCTCTTCAAGCATGAGAGAGAGAGAGAGAGAGAGAGAGAGAGAGAGAGAGAGCCGGCAGAAGAGAGAGGGAAGGGAGAAGAAGACGTGGGGGAGAGGCTGACCACTCTTATCAACGGCGGCTTGACCGGTATGGCCGCAGAAGGCAAACTCACGGTGATGCTTCGCCCCCTCTCAGCTCGTACTCTAGCTCGTCAGCCACAGGACCATAGCAAGAGTACTTGAGCACCATCTTCCGGCCACAACAGCCCACGACCTCAAGTAACCGGGGACTGCTCACTGGAAAACGGCGATCTCAGCCAGACACCGCACTCCTTCACCCACCGCTCGCTCTCCTCCATCACCCCTACACGTCCAAGCTCTCCTGGCGCGAACGGTCGACGAGCCCCAGAACTCCCCGGACGTGCGCCAGGTGGACGTCTCGACCTCCTCCTCCGTAATCGAAGGACGAGATGATGACGCTGCCTCCGCCGGCGGCTTTCCAATGGACAGATCCAACGGCGAACACGGGGCTGAGGAGCCGGGGGGGGACGCTCGCGATGTCCCCCCATGACCACGAGCCCCGATCGAGGACCTCTTCCCTTATCGCATGATCTTCTACCGGTAGGTCAGGCGGTTGACTCGATTCCGATTCTATGCCCGGCGCCACCACTTTTGCGATGGCTCGACGCTCGACAGCGAGAAGATGTCTCGGGTCAGAGGGTTGAGGAGATAGGTCACGCTGCAGAGGTCCTGGAAGCAACGTGACCCGTGACCCGAAGCTCCAGCTCCGTGGAGCCACGACCTCCCGGCCGAGTTGGGGGAACGGGGCTCCGAGCTGTGGCTCGCGTCTGAGCCGGGGACTTCGGACGCCGCTCACCGCACGTGGTGGCAGAGGGTGGATCGTCAATGATGTGGGGCCATCCTCTGTAGACGGACCTGAGCTTTGTGGAGGAGCTCTAGTAGAAGGGAGCGACAGCGACCTCGTCCTCCTCCTCGGCGTTTCACACCGAGAAGAAAAAAAGAAGCAAGGAAGAACGATAGGTGTGAACATTGAAGAAGAAGAAGAAGATGGGTTCTCTGGTTCACCCAACTTTGTTTTTCTTGAACTCAACAGTACGCGACCGACAAAAAAGCAGTCATCATCATCCATAGTGCCATCTCCCTGTTCAAAGTAGTCGTGCGAGCGAACGAGAGAGAGAGAGAGAGAGAGAGAGTGGCGGTGCGGTTTACGAAGGCGCTGTCTGTCCTTGATTGATGGTGGAAGAAGACGCGGTGGAGTGGAGGCCACAAGAAAAGGGCAACGAATCCGATTGCATATAACGATAGTAGACTAGCAGAGAGGGAGAGGGACAGAGAGAGAGAGGTTAGGGAGATGCAATTGGCTTTTCAGTGACCACAGAAACCAACGCAAATAAATATCTTCGAAATTCTAAAAAATACTAAAGATTAGAAAACACTATAAAAGTCTCGTTTGTAGTTGATCCCGTGTATGTACCGACCGAGGTGTATTCGCCTCGGCTAGTGAATATGCGATCTCAACTTCCGAAGTGCTAAAATGATGACTGCACTTTGCCAAGCTATCGATTCTGAATCCCCCCAAGAATCCTCAAAAGTCATGCAGCATCACAAAAGATCGATTTTTCCTTTTCTGTGATGAAGTTCTTTTCCATAGCAGCTTTTTGACAACTTCCTATGCGTTGAGCAAGATGAGGCTCTTGATGATAAAATCCAGCGGCTTACACGAGTTTGACGAGGAGGACAGTTTGGCCTAGGAACTGATATGATGTGGCCAACTAAATGAACAGCAATCTTTTTTTCCATATGAACTATATATATTTTCCAATTCTATTCTCATTCCATAAGAAAAAGAAATTTCTACAGCTCTTTATCTACCAATTCCTCGTTCCACAGCCTTATCTGTCACGTCACCGCCTTCACCCATCATATTATGCCACGATTTAGAAACTGTCTCACTCTCATTTCTTTTGTGGATAGAAAAGAAAAAAGAACCCCATCCTAAGTTTCGCGAGAGAGTGGCATCCCATCAGACCATTTCAAACATGTTGATTTTGACTGCCTTTTGAATAGCTGAGCAGATAAAGATGCTGCTGGTTTTGTTGGGGGTGTGATGTGATGACGGAGGGACTTTTGGAGGCTAGTGGCTTTGGGGGTTCGTTTTTTCAGGGTTTTGACTGGTTGGAACCCCCCTTGCGTGTAACTTGCATGGGAAGCCAAGAATCTAGGGTTTTAAGAGAACTGTTATTACTATCTCCTAGTGGTGGGATGGCATCTTTGATCATAAACCATGTATGAATAAGTGTTTAGGGTTTCGAGAGAACTGTTAGAACTATCTTCTGGTGGTGGGATGGCATGTTTGATCATAAACCATATATGAATAAGAATCTAGGGTTTTGAGAGCACCGTGACAACCATTTTTCTGGTGGTGGGAGTGCAAGATTGACCAAAAACTACGCATGAATCTGTAAAATTCTATGGAACCATAGCCGATTGCTCTTAAAACTTAAACCATCGGAGAAATGTGTTATTTAATATTTAGATATTTTAAGAAAATTGTCTTGAAATAAAAGAAGAACAAACCAAGAAAGTGCGAAAATGAGGATAGGTTACACTTAACGGGAAAATTAGCTAAACAGTCTTAAACCCATACCAATACCAACTTCAATATATTTATTTTTGTTGGAAATGATTGAACTGCTACGTTAGCGATTTTCAACGAACATTAACTGAAATTGAATTTCGTGCAAATTTTTAGAATTGAATTGGCTAAGTTATTTTGATTAAAAAATTAACTAAGTTAAAAAGTTTACGACTGAAGTGACATATGTACAATAGATTTATGATTGATTGTATAATTTCTTTTAAACTTAACATCATCGGGGGCATCTTGGTTTAATCGTGCATTTTGGGCTAAGGGGACTGTTTAATCAGGTTTGGCTTAGGATAAGAGAGAAGGACTTTGGAAACTTGAGGACGATGCTTGAAGTGGTTGACTCACCTGATGTTGCAACATCGGACAAGTGGCAGTGTCAAAAGGTCAAACGGCAGACACAGTATTTGAGTCGGAGGTTCTAGAATGCTGGGAAAGAGGGGAGAGAGAGACACGCTGACACAAGTTATCACTATGTTCCCTACGGCAATAATATGGATTTGATGTGACAGAAAGTGCAAGCGAGACAGCATATTAGATATCCTTCCACGGCGTCCGAGACCAGCAACAATTATAGGCCACCAAAAAAAAAAAAAAGGACCAGCAACAATTGCTTCCGCATATAAAATTATCCAAAATCGCCGATTTACTATAAACTTTACCAATTTAATTATAAAGTTTACAATATTATCAATTAAATTCTAAATTCTTTCATGTTTTGTTAATTAAGTTTATTTGGCCAATTTTTTTTTTTTTTTGGTCGGTTGCCAATTTTAGTTAGAAATTAACTAATGGTATAGATAGTGCTAAAATAAACAATTTATATATATATTTTAAAAATTCTGAATTTTTTTCCTTTTAATTTATTTATTTTCCTACTTTTTCCTTACAAGCCCAATGAGAGTCGCCGGCTAACCCTTGTTAGTTGCAGGCAAGGACTCATCGACCTTCTCTAGTCACAAGTGAGACCCAGTCGACCATAGTTGACCCAGTCTCGCAGTTTGCTTCTCCATCCGTTCAAGAAATATTTCTTCACGCCTCTTCCTCTGCAACACCCTCAACAGGAGATGGGTTTGGATCGGTTCTTTGGGTTCGGGTCAGGCTTGAATATGAAATCTCAAATCCGATTATTTAGGCACAAGAAAATCCGAAGTTCGTCCCAAATTCATGAATGCAGGTGAAGACTTCTACCAATGTATCCTTTATTTATCTTCATTTTTAGATCTATAAAATTACAACAAATAAACTTATCTCTTTTTCGAAGAATGAGAGCACTTAGTGATGTGCTCAAGTCGATTTAGGTTTACAAAATACACGAAAAATGAATACAATTTAAATGATTGTCCTAGAAACCTGCCTTTTTAATCCTTCCATCTATCTTCATGAAGGGCAGAGACACATGTTGTTGGATCTTTAAGTTCACTGGATACACTGATGAAAAAGAGGAGCTTGAATTTTCAAGGTCATAGGATTGCGAGAAAAGTGGGCAACTTTTTTAGTTACTTTTATCAATTTTCAACATATTCTTTTAACATACCAATTAAATGATTTTATTTTGATGTAAAAGATCGGTTTGGTATATCCATTTTATCTCTGCCACCTCTAATCAAACTATAAAAATTCATGGCATGGAAAGAAGAGTTCATATATTGAAAAATCTCCATTGTTTTAATACCTCCACTTTTCAATAAATATATTATCAGAAATATATACGTATACATATATATTCCCGGACTAATGGTTTTTGTTATGCTTATACGATTGATTCTTACTTGAAAAATGGCAATAAAATTTGTATACGCATTATTTACGTCAATTTGTGTTCGAAAAATTTATAAACTTGAAAATAGGGCATACTTTTACTTAGTTATTTAAAAGGAGATTGGGATAAGATCAACCACAATCAAATTTTCTTTTCTGTTGGAATGAAAAAGTAAACACTCCCTTCGAGAGGGTGTGAGGTTGGAAAAATAGAATTATAATCTAGAAGTGGTGAAAATAGTAAATGGTTATATGAATGTTTATACTATCCAATCATTTAATTTTTTTTCTAAGTTATCGTGTTAGCATATGAGATATTGATAATGAGGACGTTTTTGAAAGAAGAGAGGAAGTTGTAATTAGGTGTGGAATCATTCCATGGAGACATCAACTGAATCTGGGTATCAATTGGTCTCTGCCCTGGAGCTTCTGCTTCTCCTCTCAGCACATTCCTCTGTTCCAAACTTCCAATGCGTGCCTGCAAATTTTTTTCATTGCTGGAGGGGAGTCTAGAGCAATTTACACTTTCAAGTATCAGTAGCAGAGAATTCGCGCCGCCTCTCCTTGCATTTATTTCCTCGAATCAGCGATGACACGGTTTTGTCTCCTTTTGGATTTTGTCAGAAGCAATGGGTAACACCACTCCTACTCTGTCATCTGATGTTCATTTTTCATTGCTGCAACCTGCAGAAGTACTTCCCTCCATGTCTCTTGAAACTAGTTTGATAGATGTTTCGATATGAATAACGCAAGTTTATGCCAATCTGAAGAAAATGCAAAACCAAACGAGGGATATTTTGGCAGAGATATAATTGCTGGTGCGGCTGTGAGGATTGCTCCCGCAGTCACCACTCCATATGCTCCAAAAAGATGGCGAAGTGTGCCATGTGATCCTTCTCTTATTGAGTGGTCCTGGCCAAAGATCTTCTCTTACTTGTTTGTTTGCGCTAATCTGAAAATTCTCTCCTCATCTTGCTGATCAGAGGTAGACGGCAAGATAGGTTCTGGAACTGTTATGCAAAAAAATGGCTACATTTTAACCTGTGCTGGTGTTGTCTTTGACACAACAAACTTCATAAAGTCGGCTGACAGGGACGGTGGTGCCAGAGGATGTAATTGCTGTCCAAATTAGTGGCCCAAGTTCAAGTTTCTCACTCTGTTTTCTTCCCTACCTCATGATCTTGGAACTAATAATATCTTCTTGAACTTGACGTAGACATGTAAACTGCACGTATAGGTAAGGATGGGAAAGAAACCCGCTTTGTCAGATTAATTAGCCTTCGACTTTGCTCAATATCTTGCCATTCTACTTCCCTACGCATAAGCATGTTACTACATGGCATGAAAAACATTGCTCCGCCAGAATCTGCATGATTGCTGGAATTCTGCGTGCACATATTGCTTCCTCAACCCAACGTTGATGAGATTGTAACTCTGAAGAGCCACTATTTTCATTTTCTTTCGCCGGTACTATTTCTGAAGGTCCTTTCTGGGACTTGGGGATTATATTCTGTTTTATTCTTGTATGTAACTATGCTGAAAAAGACCCCCCAAAAAAAAAAATAGTGATACTAGAAAGTCTAAAATGAAGAAGCTGTTAAAAAGTGATCCATTTTTGGAAAACTCTAGAATATTCATGCTTAATGGAGAAAGAAAAAGGTTGGTGGCAACAAAGTAAGTATACGTGCATGCAAAGTGCAAGAAGACTCAAATATTGAAGAACTTTCTGATACGTGGGCAGCAGAAGGCAAAAGCAAAAGCAAAGAAAAGTCAACAAAAGCTGCAGAATAGAAAAATGCAGAAAAATGGAGAAGCCACCAGAAGATCCGGAAGAAGCCGCACAAGTATGAGAAAAATAAGAAAGCTGTAATTTTATATCAATTTTTTGTACTCAATGTCGGTGAAGGAAGGCGGTGCTCACGCCTATAAATAAGAGTTGGATGTCTGTTGTTCCTTGTAGCCGAAAAACCAGAAAACACTCCTTCCCTTGTAATATCAACTTCCATAATAAAAGTTCCTTTTTTTTTTACCCATTCTCCCTTTGCCATTGTAGTCCATTTATATCCATCCATATTTCACACATAACACTTACACACGCTTCCGCAAAAACATCCAACAGTGGTATCAGAGCCACGTCTTTGGTTGGTATTGGGCGTTTGTCCTACCTACCTACTCCAAAAACTACATTTTCCAAATACCCACTAACTAAACCATGGCCAACTCTACCTCATCCTCATTTCCCATTCCCATCTTTGATGGGAACAACTATGACTTTTGGAGCATAAAAATGACTACATTCTTGATGGCCCAAGACTTATGGGACATCGTGGAAAAGGTTGCGAGGCTCCGCCAAGGTGCAAGTGTTTCGAAGGATCAACTACAAAAGGATGCAAGGGCGTTATATTTTATCCAGCAAGCATTCTCAAAAACCGTATTTCCGAGAATAATTGGAGCAAGGACTGCAAAAGGGGCTTGGGATATACTTCGAGAAGAATTTCAAGGATCGGAAAAGGTACGCACTATTCGCCTTCAAACACTGAGAAGAGATTTTGAGAATTCTAAAATGAAAAATTATGAGACCGTACAAGAATATTGTGGAAAATTAAAGGAACTAGTTAATCAAATGAGAGCCTATGGAGATGGGATAACTGATCAAAGGGTTGTTGAGAAAATATTGGTGTCACTTACCAAAAATACAACTCCATAGTTACAACTATAGAAGGAACTAAGGACTTGACGACCCTATCAATAAGTGAATTAATTGGCTCTCTAGAAGCACATGAGAAAAGACTAATGGCATAAGAAGAAGATTCAGTTGAAAGTGCCTTTCAGTATAAAGTAAATATACGGTCTCATCAATCTAAAAATGGTGGAAGGAGCTCATGGAAAAACAAAAGAGGAGGAGAAATCATAAAAAAGGAAAATTATCCACCTTGTGGTATTTGCAAGAAAACAAATCATTTTGAGAAGGATTGTTGGTTTAAAAATAAAAAACAATGCCGCTTTTGTAAAAGATATGGCCACGTAGAAAAAGATTGTCGCTCGAAAACAAATAATCGAGCAAACTATGTAGAAAAAAAAGAAAGTGAAGAGAATACATTCTACGCAGGCCAAGCGGCAAATGACAATAAAAGTGAAACATGGTACATCGATAGTGGGTGTAGCAATCACATGACAGGGGACGAATCTATATCCACTGATATTGATAAGTCGGTGAAATCCCAAGTAAAGTTGGGCAATGGTGCATTAGTAGATGTCAAAGGAAAAGGCACCATCGCCGTGGAAACAAATAAAGGCCCAAAATATATACATAATGTATATCTAGTCCCTCGTCTTGCACAAAATCTCTTAAGTGTGGGCCAAATGATACAAAGTGGGTATTCTCTATATTTTAATGGAGATACCTGCATTATCTATGATAAATATAAAAATATCATTGCCTCTGTTAAGATGAAAAATAACAATTTTCCTATTCAATGGAAATATGTCAAAGATATAGCCAAGAAAGCTCAACTTCATGATTCATGGCTATGGCATCGAAGATTTGGCCACTTCAATTTTGCTGGGCTAAAAATTCTCCATCAGAAAAATATGATGAGAGATTTTCCGGCCATCACAGAAATTTCAGATGTTTGTGAAGGTTGTCTTCTTGGAAAACAACAGAGACGGTCCTTCCCATCTGGAGGTACATGGAGAGCTAAGAAGCCATTAGAACTTGTCCACACGGACGTGTGTGGTCCGATGAGGACACCTACACCCAGTCAAAATAAATATTTCATCCTATTCATTGATGATTACACAAGAATGACGTGGGTATACTTTCTTCGAGAAAGATCTGAGGTTTTCTCTATCTTCAGAAAATTCAAGAACCACGTTGAGAATCAAAGTGGCCAAAGAATTAAAGTTCTAAGGAGTGACAGAGGCACAGAATACAATTCAAAGGAGTTTAATAAATTTTGTGAAGATGAAGGAGTCCATCATCAACTAACTGTTGGCTACGCCCCAGAACAAAATGGAGTAGCCGAAAGAAAAAAAATAGAACCGTCATGGAGATGGCAAGGTCTATGCTAAAGGAGAAAGGCCTTCCCAACACTTTTTAGGCAGAAGCAGTTTATACTGCAGTATACCTATTAAATAGGTGTCCAACTAAAGCTGTTCAAAATAAAACACCAGTCGAAGCATGGAGTGGATGGAAGCCTTCAGCAAAGCATCTCAAAGTATTTGGATGCATTTGCTACGTCCACATTCCTGCTCAGAAAAGGAGTAAACTAGATGAAAAGACAGAAAAGGGAATATTTCTCGGCTACAGCGACCAATCAAAAGGCTATCGAGTTTACAACCTAAGAACCAAGAAGCTTATGATTAGTCAAGACGTCGAGTTCGACGAAAATGCTGCCTGGAATTGGGAAGATGAGAAGATCGAGAAGAAGTACATCACCTTGCCAGACATACCACCTGCTCAAGAGGAGTCAACATCACAAGAAGAAGGAGAAGTACCGGATTCCACCACTCATGACATAACTCCACCAAGCTCTCCAAGAGTAACGCAAGAAGAATCTACTCCGAGTCTCCGGTACTAAGGGTAAAAGCCCTTAGAAGAATTTACGACACATGCAACTTTGTTATTTTGGAACCAGAAAACTACGAACAAGCATCCAAAGAAGAAGTCTGGATAAAAGCCATGGAGGAAGAGATCAAGATGATCGAGAAAAATGAAACTTGGGAGCTTGTCGATCAACCCGAAGACAAAGAGATCATTGGCGTCAAGTGGGTCTACAAGACGAAGCTCAATGCGGATGGATCAATCCGAGAAGCATAAAGCAAGGCTTGTGGCGAAAGGATACTTGCAACAACCAGGTATTGACTATACTGAAACTTTCGCTCCTGTTGCTCGCCTTGATACTATTCGGGCACTCATAGCTTTAGCAGCACAAAAAGAATGGAAGATCTATCGACTAGATGTAAAATCAGCATTCCTAAATGGATATCTTCAAGAAGAAATTTATGTAACTCAACCAGAAGGCTTTACTGTCAAAGGCAATGAAGAAAAAGTCTTAAAGCTTAAGAAGGCCCTATACGGGTTAAAACAAGCACCACGTGCGTGGTATAGTAGAATTGATGAGTACTTCATCAAGCAAGGATTTAGGAGGAGTATGAGTGAGCCGACACTCTACATCAAGACCCAAGGTAAGTCCGACACTCTCATTGTCTCTCTATATGTAGATGATCTCATATATACAGAAACAATGAGACAATGATCCGAGAATTTAAAGAAGAAATGATGAAGACATTTGAAATGACGGACTTGGGCTTGATGAACTATTTCCTCGGTATTGAAGTCAATCAAGATGAAGGAATTTTCATCTCGCAAAAGAAATATGCAGAAAAGCTCCTTGAAAAATTCAAAATGAGTAATTGCAAAACAGTGGCAACACCACTTGTGATGAATGAGAAACTATTGAAAAATGATGGAGCTGAAAAAGCAGACGCTTCAATCTACAGAAGCCTAATTGGGAGTCTACTATATCTTACTACTACACGGCCAGATATTATGTATGCGACAAGTTTACTATCACAGTTTATGCAGAGTCCAAGCCAAATTCATTTTGGAGCAGCCAAGAGAATTCTAAGATACTTACGAGGAACCACTGATTATGGTATTTGGTACCGACCTAGTGCAACAACTAAGTTGATCGGTTATACTGATAGCGATTGGGCAGAATCATCTGATGATAGGAGGAGCACCACTGGTTATGCATTCACATTAGGTTCTGGAATATTTTCACGGATTTCTAAAAAACAAGACTCAGTGGCACAATCTACTGCAGAAGCAGAATATGTTGCGGCTGCTACAACTACTAGTCATGCAATATAGCTTCGAAGAATTCTAGAAGACATTGGAGAAGCACAGATAGAATCAACACCAATATTTTGTGACAACAAGTCCACGATTGCAATATAAAAAAATCCAGTCTTTCATGGAAGAATGAAACATATTGATATAAAATATCACTTCATTCGTGAAGTGCAAAATAAAGGAGAGATCGAGCTGAAGTATTGTAAGACTGAGGAACAAATAGCGGACATCTTCACTAAAGCATTATCGCGAGCCAAGTTCGAGACATTGCGGGAAATGCTTGGAGTATCACAAAAATGGATCAAGGAGGAGTGTTAAAAAGTGATCCATTTTTGGAAAACTCTAGAATATTCATGCTTAATGGAGAAAGAAAAGGGTTGGTGGCAACAAAGTAAGTATACGTGCATGCAAAGTGCAAGAAGATTCAAATATTGAAGAACTTTCTGGTACGTGGGCAGTAGAAGGCAAAAGCAAAAGCAAAGAAAAGTCAACAAAAGCTGCAGAATAGAAAAATGCAGAAAAATGGAGAAGCCACCAGAAGATCCGGAAGAAGCCGCACAAGTAGGAGAAAAATAAGCAAGCTGTAATTTTATATCAATTTTTGTACTCAATGTCGGTGAAGGAAGGCGGTGCTCACGCCTATAAATAGGAGTTGGATGTCTGTTGTTCCTTGTAGCCGAAAAACCAGAAAACACTCCTTCCCTTGTAATATCAACTTCCATAATAAAAGTTCCTTTTTTTTTACCCATTCTCCCTTTGCCATTGTAGTCCATTTATATCCATCCATATTTCACACATAACACTTACACACACGCTTCCGCAAAAACATCCAACAGAAGCTTAAGCTATTAGATGGAGGATGACTTGTATATAAGGCTCAGACAAAGCCGTGCTGCACTTGGTTGAGTACTGGAAATTGTGATGCTTCCATTTTTAGACTAATCTCATGGACTTGAGCACGGAAGGTCGTGGGCTCTTGCTTACAGAAAAAATGTCACAGGTTGCTGTATATATGCAAGATGTGGAGAAAAATGTTGCAGGCCAAGTTGTCGATGCTTATACGGATCTTGACATTGCCGTTATAAAGATCGATTCCCCAAGTTCTCCCCTTTCAACAGAAGTTGGCTCATCTAGTAAGCTTTGTCCTGGGCAATAGCCATGGGCAGTCACTTTCCCTTCAATACATTGTTACGCTCGGGATTATCTGGTCATTCAGCTTGTACTTACAATTTGACCAAGCAATTAGTTTTTGCCCAGGTTTTTGTTTTCCTTGGTTGATTGTATTAGCACAAAAGTGCAGACGTATAGTTATTGGTTAAAGGGTCAGTTCCTTCCCTCTTCTTGTGCTTCATATAGCTGCACTCATCGCACAAGGAATGAGTTGGGACTTCAGAGGAATGCCCGTGGAGTATCTACACACAGATTGTGCAATCAATCCACTAAGATGCAACCATTCCTGTGTTGGCCTGCCTGTCTGTGATTGGTTTGTGTTTCCTGCTGCATTCACATCAATGTTAACAATAGTACTAGACAGGTCTATGTGCACTCGCTGCAATATCAGGATACTAGTTATGGTAAAACTTTCATATATGCGTTACATCAATGTGGGGAGAATATATATTGCAATGGCAATCAGTGATATGGCCACTAGCTATCATCACATAGATGTTTATGATGCAAAATTGTAGACCTTACATAATATTAATGCTGAAAGAGCATCTGGAGTGAGCTTTGCTGTTACTGGTTTCAGCAATCGAGAATTAGGACCAAAAGCAATGCAAATATGCTAACTAAAAAAGGCCAAGCACTTCCCTATTTTGATTAAGTAATTTGACAAGAACCAACACGAAAGAAAGCACATGATGACGGTTACTTTGTTTCTTCCATTTCAATGCTCTGTTTATTTTACTTCTTCTCTACAGCTATGCACTCGACATTTCACCAAAAACATTGAGCTCCAGGCCCCCACCCCCAAACGCAACAGCAACCGTCATCCTTCAGGTGAACACGACAACTTCCGTCATGCTATTGACCGTCGGCCTATGCTCATAAGGAGCACCAGACGCCAACAAGGGCTTCATCATACTTCCGGACATTAAGCACGATGACCATTCTTAGACACATGCGATAAGTTTACATACATCTTCACATGAACAAGTACATACATGGATAAAAACGAACAGACAGAGGATACAAGATTGTGCACGTGTGCAGGTCTCTTGCCGCTCAGTCCAGTCCCAATTGAATATGCCTTAAAACAGATATTTGAAAAACGAACAGACAGAGGATACAAGATTGGAGGAAGGTTGGATCACTTGAAGTCAGTTTCTTGCAGCAATCTCATGGTCCATTCTTTGGTTTGCATAATTATCTGCTCACAAGCTTTGATAAATGCCGTCTGTTCGCTTTTACGAATGCCGGTGCAGCAAAATGTGGCGAAATGCTCACAGTTGTTATTTATGAGGCTGTAGTTGCCAAAAGTGTTGTTAGCGTGAAGCTCGCTAGCCTTATCGATGACTTCATAAGGCAAGTTGGTACAGAATAACATGGTGCAAGTTCCCAACCTTGCAAGCATGAACCCCAATAGTGGCCACTCATATTCATAACAGTGAAGGGATCGGAGTTCATTGCCGTCCTGCCGGAAGCAATTGATACAAGTTTTGACAACCCCACGATTGATGCTCTCCTGGTAATCACATTTTGGGCAAGGTGACGAAATTTCTTGCTTTTGGCAAGTCCTGAATAATGATGGGGCTATGGTTCTTTTGCTCTGTGTTCTGGTGAAATGAATCACGTAGCTCTTGCCGACATAGATTCCTGTCATTCATAAAGAATCAAATGTTAATCCCAAATGAAGAAAGATGAACTTTTGATTAGGGATAATTCTGTTCGAACTTTGAAACTTGGTAGAAATAATCACAAACTTATGTTTTTGACCCGGCATGTGGGCCAATTTGGCCCAAAAGGATCATAAATCTAAATAAGTTTTTAGTGGTACATGTAATTGATGCACTTAGTATATTTCCTCATGAATTATGCTTAATGAGTGCTTCAAGAGCATTTGTTAACAAAACCTATTAAAAAACGAAATTATATTCATACTCAATTCCTTGAATGTGAAATTTAAGATTGCATATTTTGATAGACAAGCCTTTTCTTGTAGTATATGTGATCAATGTTTGGAAAATTGAACTTCGTTTTCCTTAACATACATGCTTGATATATTTTAGAGCCCTTCGTTAACTTGACTTATGTTATGACGGATGCTATTTAGAATGAAACAAATGGACCTAAAATTTTCTAAGTACTAGCAATTCCCCAACCACCCAACATCGGCCCTTCAAAACCAACCCACCACCTTGTATATACCCCCATCAGAAAACTCATCCATCGTCCCAACCTCTTCACACACAAATTCGCTCACCCATCACTCTTGGCAGGAATCGAGCACAAGACCTCAGCTGTCGATGGCAAAGGGCCGGGCGGTCCCCCCAGATCCATGTGCTCGCCTTGCCGGGGCAAGATGGATTAACGGCAAGACGAGGTCTTGTACAATGGGTCATGATCTGTTTGCTTAAATGGTTTTTGGTCACTAGCAAACTGAGCTTTTGGGTGAGCATCGCATTTTGGGGTTAAAAAAAGAGTGAAACTGGGCTGTTCCTGCGTTTGGGCTTTATTAGTTGGCTTTTGTGAAATGGATGTTTGCGTTGGATTCGGAGTTCTTTATGTACAAATGGGCTTGTAACGGGATCAAGTTCACCCATCGTTTCCCCCATAAAGCTTTTCTAATTGCAATGAGAATGCGTGAAAAAATGGAACAAAACGGATGTAAAAAGAAATCAGTAAGAAGGGGTGTATGTATGTGTAGTGAATAAAAATTTTGAACAGGCATTGGGGTTAATGGAATTTAGTAATGAGCAGTCATAAATTATCCATTTGAATCTTGAATTGGTGCAAAAATTTAACTTAAGCACTAGATACCCACGTGTGTTTGGGTGAGTCTCACATGTTAGATACAATCGATAAATGGATGCGAATAGAGGGACTGTTGAGAACTTGTTACTCAATCTTATGACCTACTTTTCGGTATTATGTCACTTGCAAGACAAACTCACTTATCTCACAAGTTTAACATGTCAAGGAACAAATTCAAGTAAAATTTGTGACTACGAGTCTCATAATTGAATTATATATTTTCCCTTATTAGGTGCACCGGGAGTATAGCATTTCCATACCCCTAAACCAATCAAGAAGTATCAAGTTTATCAATGTGGTCGAAAGAAAAGGTTTAATATCATAATACGGGACCTTCGAAACCAGTCTAAATGGATGTAGATGTCCTATTCAAGAGTACATCGGTGTTCCTCTATAGGAAAACGTTTTGTTGCCAAACGAGTCACACACTCTGCAAGGTTGGCAAAATGGGTTTGTGGCGCCGGACCGCTAAGAACAATTAGATCACCTTCAGGACGTGCGAAAACAATGATAAAACTTATGTTTTTCAACGAAATCAAGGCTTGATATAAGGCTAGTTGTTCCCATGTGCGTTCACTAGTTCTCCATAGAACTGTGATCAGTATGTCTTATATCTTCAAAGCCCTTTTCAATTTCGCATCCCACGAAACTCTTCAAAAAGTACTTAAGAGAAGTAGCTGTTGCTTCACAAGATATGAATCCTAAATTAAAAGATGAGAAACAGGAGGTTGGAAATGAACTTTTAGTAATCTGGTGGTTTTAGCAAAAGAAAATAAAAAGGAGATAGATAATTAATTACCTAAAGAGCAAGTCTTAGCCACTTCTCACTCACCACCCTTTTGCTCTTCTTGTTTTCTCTATTCAATAGAAAGAGAAATTTAATGGATTTTCTTAATTTCATATCTCCTACTTTATATGTTAGTATTCATTATTCATCCATGCTATAAAAAAATCCATTATAATATGGACAAAAATGATCTCAATCTTTTTCAATAAAAATCATAAAAAAATTTCCTTTTATTCTCGTTCCATCGAGAGAGGGATTTCTAGACCTCTTTTTCCCCGGTTCCACCTTTTACTTTAATCTCCAAAGTAATGGCCAAACCTTAAGTTATGCCACGATTTATACCCTATCTTGCACTCATTTCTTATTTTTTCTTTTTTGTGATTGAAAAACATCATGATTGGTTGCACGAACAATTAAACCTTTTCAAGTATTTTAATTGTGACTCGTGGCCGAGCATGGGGAAAAAGTTGATCGTGCTGCGGTTTGATTTTAACCCCCGATTACAGGTGGACGTTGGGGGAGGCGTCAGCGTTTCTAGGATTTCACTGTTTTGCAAGGTACACCGCGAAGGAACCACGACACACCCCAGGTTAAGGCAGCTTGCATGTGAAGCCAAAGTGGGCCCTGAAAATCTCTCTCTCTCATTCTCTCTCCCACTAAGAATCTAGGGTTTCTACTTTGGAGAGTATTTTTAAAAGAAGAAGGAAGAAGCGAAGGAAAGTGGGCCCTGAAAATTACTTTCTTTTTTGTTCCCCGTCCCCCCACAATCTAGGGTTTCCAGAGTGGAGTTAAAGATGGAAAGAACGAAGGGAAGTGATCTCTCTCTCTCTCTCTCTCTCTCTCTCAGAATATAGGGTTTCCAGAGTATTTTTAGAGGAGGAAGAAACGAACGGAGAGCGAAAACGTGGAAGTACTAAATTTAACAGTAATGGAGCATTCAAAATTAACCTGGGGCTCGACCTGAACTCTTGAAGATTAAAAGTGGGAAAATGTTAACACCGAGCCGGATTTGAAAGGCAAAAGCTGATTACCAAAATAATTAGCAACCTGATGGAGGGAGGTTTGAATCCCGCATATTTTTTTTCTTTTGAAGCGAAGAAATAATAACGCAACAGCAAGTAATGAGAACTCACCATGATGGCTATATAAGCCATATAACCCATATCTATAGATATGATCTCCGGGTTTCAGATCCTCCACCCTCACCTCCTTCCACAACAACTGCATCAACATTATCGCTACCTTCTTGATGATCTCCGTCACCATCTTTGTCCTTCACTTCACACTCTTGGTCTACTGCAGTGAAGACTGAAGAGATGACCCACTGACCGTATTAGGGTTATGGTCTCGTACCAGTACTGTAGTGAAGAGAAGTAGAGGAAAACTTGCAGGACGAAGAAGCTGAAATGATCAGTTACCTGACCTTGTAACGTCAGAAAATCTCGGACTGGTTGCACTGCTGAAAGGTCGATGGCAAGACGATGAAAATGAAGGAGAAGAATGATTTTAGGTGAGGAGTGTCTTGAGTCAAGGGTTACTGAAATTGGGGAGAGAAAGGAGGGGAACACCTGCATGCACAGATCCCTAGGTGGACGGCCAAAGATTATTCCTGGACATCGTCACTCTCAACTGTTCATACAGTCTAATCGAGGCTGAAGCTTGGTAAGAGCCATCGGAGTGGACCTACTGTCGTGATGTTCCTAATTATTTATTCCTTGTTTGTTTCTTTACAGTTGCCAAGATCGTATCTTAGGAAGTTGATGAGGACAACTTGGAGGAAAGCCTGACATTTTTGTCCTTTGTAAATATGGTGCGTGAGATCAAAAAATTTGAAGCGGCATTGTCTTCATTTGATCTTTTGGGAAGTATCTCCTTCATATCAAAGCATGCAATAAGAATAGTTCATTGAGCATCTCCTTCATGTCACTGAAACCTGCATTTCTACCTAGAATCCAGGTTGTGGTTGCGACTATGGCTTTTGGAGTGACAGGATCACCTGGTAATTCTAATAAGTTAGGAATCAATTAAATTCCTACATTGACGCAGCAGAGATGGAATGAATATTGGTAATCAATCCAAAATACACGCACTCAAAGAGCAATCAATCTCTCACACGCCAAAATTCCAAAGCAAACTCTCCTTTCGGTAACTAACTAAAATCAAGAGCTGTCGTACATGAACATTCAAAGCAATTTTAATAGCTACAAAACCCTAAAGATAGTATATTCAAACTAGGAAATAGATAACTATAAAACCCAAATAAGACAATCCTAACCTAAACTAATAAATTGCAAATCAAAACAAACTAATATAGTTGAAAACCTAATGGTACCAAAGACAAGAATGTCCAATATCATAAACCTCCATTTGGAAAAAGCCGATCCGATGGAATTGTATGCACTCCCGCTCGACTACTAATGCATATTTGATCTCAAATATTGAAATGCTAAAAATCTATTGTGTTCTACCATGCTACCAATTTCGAATTTCTGTGACGATCCATGTACTTCTTTCCCTAGAACATCTCAAAAATTAAATCTTGCGCATGATTCCTCGAAGTTACATGCTATCACTAAAAAATAACAAATTCACAATGAGTTTCTTTTTCCCTTGGGCAACCACTTTAACAACATCCATCGTTTTTCGCGAGATGTCTCTTTTCCAGACAGATGGTGCTCCAAAATCAGGAAAAGCGATGCTTAAGATGGGCTCTTGATGGTGATATCAACCTTCTTTATACGACTCACCACGTTGTTCGTTCATTGGTGGACCCATCTAGCACCGCTTCATTTTCTCTTTGTTTCCCCCCCAAACATCATAATGAATACGATGCACGCGCGATCCTCGGGGCATCAGCTATTTGCCCTGCTTAAAGTATAATGTCACCCAACAAAATGAACTCCAACCCATTTTCGAAAAGAATGACACGAATTTCCATTTTATTCTCGTTCTGTCAAGGGAAAGGACATTTCCATGCCTCTTTCTTTACCAGTTCCGCGTTCCACTTTATCTCCTTCATTGTAGCTGTTACCCATCGCGACTATCCGGGCGCTCATTTTTCGTGATTTGAAAAGCATTACGGTTAGTTTCGCGAGAGAATGCTTCCGATCAGACCATTTCATACATGTTGGGTTTCGACTGTCCTTGAACGGCTGAGCATATAAAAACGAAGTTGATTGTGTTGGGGTTTGATATGAGATGGACCTGCGGATAATGGATTTGGCGTGTTAAACTTGCATGTGAAGCCAAGGATCTAGGGTTGGCATGGTATTGTTAGACTATTCATGGTTTTTTTCTCTGGTGGTGGGATGGAATGTTTGATTGAAATCAGGTTTGTAAAATTTTGTGGGATCGTAACGTAGAAATATACAATAGGGGAGGAAAGTAGGAATTTGAAATAACCAAAGGATTAATGGGGAATTCATGCAGCAGACAGGGAAGGAAAGTAGGAATTTGAAAAAACCAAAGGACTAATGGGGAAGTCATGCAGCAGACTACTCTTTTAGGCTAAAGGCATTATCTCTACCATACCAATTAAAAAAAAAAATATCTACCATGGCATCTTAGAAGGAAAACTACGGGTTGCGTGTGCGGATAATGAAACTAAAAACTTGAAAAAGCGGGCGCTTAACAGTTAAACGCGCAAGGAAAATGACATGATCACTCACAGAATCTGTACGTTCTGAAGAAACTGGCTCATCATCTTCCGTGCTTAATTGATTCATCTTCAAATTAAGCTTCATGTTGCTTAAAGTCGATAGGTTGCTGTCACTTAATATTACCTCCATGAATACGGTCAATTTCTAAACTGCTACTCATGCAACATCCTGAAACTATGTCAAGCGTGTTCCACCAAATTTGTGTATGTGCTGAAGGACAGATCGCTAGTTTCACAACCAAATAAGCTTTTGATGTCTAGCTCATAGGAACAAGAACAGTTCCAAGAACCAAGTACAGCAAAAGAGTTGCTTGCAAAACCATAGTGAGCACAGCCCTAGCATATCTACATATACTGATTGATGGAATAAGAACAATGCATAAACATATGAGGGTTCGAGTAAAAGAAGAAAACCTAAGCAGAAAGGAGCTTGAAGCTCAAAAACAGTACCTTGGAAGCGTTTACATGGGTGAGACAGATTCCGACTAAGCCAACTTCTGTCCAACATTCTAGCCTGTCTCTGAAATCAAATCTAGTGCGTGATATATAAAGTTAAAACAGATAGAACTAGTCAGATAAAGGGGGAAGGGAATAGAAGGCCAAGTGATTATGTGACAACAAACTGATCATTGCGGTGTTTCATAGACTACTGGATCTGATGTATCAGATTGTTACTACAGATAATAAAACAATAAGGCTGTCAAAACTTTTCTAATGGAATGTCCATAAGAGAACCAAATCTAACGTGGATAAATCAAGAAAATTTAACCCATATCACCAATGTTTATTTGGAAATTCTGATGTACTTTGGACCGCTTACTTCAAAAACATGTTTTGCTGGAGAACATATCCGGAAAGGAAGGCATGAACTCTGACAAAAGTAGACTGGCAGGCCAGATCGAACATCTGATGAGAGAGTGGACTGAAAGCTAATTTCAGTCTGCACATAAATCCACACAATGCATGCAACAATAAACCACCTGTGATTAAAAAGCGCCTTCATAACTAAAATAAAATTGTGCTCTTTTGCCAGAAAAAGAAAAAGAAAAAGAAATACATCTACGCCTAATATAATTGAACAGAACCAAGCAAGCATGTGACCCGGGACAAGCATTCAGTTCTTCAAAAATATATATGAACGAGTACCATAGATACCCTGTATCTCCCTCAGGTACACATTTCTGAAAGATGTCCACACACTTATAAGCTGAGTAGGGCACATTTTTCTGTTCTAAAACAACAAACAGACAGAGAAACACATTGGAGGAAGGTTGGTTTACTCAAGTTCAGTTTCTTCGCAGCAACTTCTTGATCCATTTTTTGGCTTCCTCACTTTTCCGTTCACAAGCACTGAAAAATGCTGCTTGTTCACTTGCACGGTTGTCGGTCTGGCAATATGTGGCAAAATGCTCGCAGTTGTTGTTGATGAGGTTGTAATCACCAAACAAATTATCCGCGTGAAGCTCACTGGCCTTATTGACGACTTGATGGGGCAATTTGGTATTGAGTAATGTGGTGCAAGTTCCTTGCCTTGCGAACTTAGACCTCAGTAGTGGCCACCCGTATTCATACCGGTGAAGAGATTGGACTTTTTTGCCATCCTGTCGGAAGCAATTGAGACAAGTTTTGACAACCCCACGGTGGATGCTCTCCTGGTATCCACATTCTGGGCAAGGAGACGAAACTTCTTGCTCGTAACTAGTCTTGAAAAGTGAAGGAAATATAGTTCTTTTGCTCTGCGTTCGGGTGAAATGAATCACATATTTGTTGCCGACATAAATTCCTGTAATTAGTACATGTAAATCATTAAAGAATCAAATTTAGTTCAAAATGGAAAACAAAGAAAAGAAATTCTAGAGGGACAATTTTTTGACATAAAGGCCGGAATGTACTATGAATATTCACAAGCTTCTTTCTTTAACTGGATTGGTAGGCCGATTTTGGACTAAAAATCTGAATGAATTCCTAATCTTTTGTTTGGCACGTTAGATAGAAATGAAATGTGCTGCAGCACCAGCTCTAGAATTTTCTCTCCGGCGTTCTACTTAAGAAAAGACACAAAATTTCCACGCACTAAAAGCGAGGACATCACTATTATTTTAAAGACAGTTGGACTTTAAAGTCGTCGAGCTGCTTAGGGTGCGTTTGGTAACTATTTTGTTCCGGGAACAATTTTTTTTTTTTTATTAGAAATGGTTTTTCGATTCTGCTCTTGGGAACAATTTCTGAGCAAAAGAATGCGTTTGTAAATCGTCCAAAATTTCTGCTCTTGGGATAGAAATACGTTTGGTAAAATTTTTAAATTTTTTGTTTCTTTTAATTTTTTGATACTTTTATTATATTTTTCTTCTTTTTTTCTCTTTTTTTTTTTTCTTTTTCTTTTTTTCTTTTTCTTTTTCTCTTCTTCCTCCTTCTTCTTTGTAGCCGATCGCTAGGCACGGTGGTGGCCGGCGGCCGGCGACTTGCTGGGCGAGTCCGGTGAGCTCGCTGGAGCCTCACCAGGCCAAGGTGAGGTCTGGCGAGCTCACTGGAGCCTCACCTAGCCAAGGCGAGCCTCGGCCTCGCCAAATTTAGGCGAGGAGGCAGCGTGAGGCCAAGCCTCGCGCCGACTAGCGAGGCCAGCCTCGCCTTGGTCAAGGCGGGGGCGAGGCCGAGCTCACTCGGATCCGGCGAGGCCGAGCTCGCCTAGCCTCGCCGGTGGCTGGGCGAGGCCATGGCGAGGCTCAGGCCAACGACGCTCCAGCGAGGTCGTCGGCCATAGCCGAGGCCGGCGACTAGCCAAAGGGAAGAAGAAGAAAGAGGAAGAGAAGAAGAGAAAAAAAAAAAAAATAGGAACCGATTCTAGGAATTGTTCTCGGGAATAAGAAGCAAGTTTTTCTACTTCTTGATTCATTCCAAATCTACTCTCGGGAACAAAAAATTTACTAAATGCAATTCTGTTCTTTTTTTGTTTCGGGGAACAAAAGAACAGAATCAGACACTTATTTGGAGTAAAAACAAACAAGCCCTTGCTGACAGGAGTCCATCTCATGTCAAAACTACAAAAATCCAATTCGCTTTATTTGCACAGCCATAATACATTAATGAACATCGACTTGTCTGAAATGGTCTGATCAGAAGCACTCTCTCATGAAAATAACTATGGTGGTTTTCCATTCGCAACAAATGAGACGGTAATGATTGTACTTAGGAAAAGAGACTAAGATGGCTGCAAAAGATGCAGCCGAATGAGCTAAAAGCAAAAAATAAAAATAAAAATAAAAATAAATTACGGATTGAGAATGAAATGAAAAACTGCATGATTCTTTTGGAGAATGACCGGAATTAATTTTGTAGGCCAGACTATAATTAATTATTTATAGCAAGGATGCAGAACAGAAGCAAACAAGGCTCACTTAATTTATTTCGACCGGAGCATGTTTTCTTTCGGACCTTGAGTTATGTAGATAAATGTCACAAAAGGAGT
Source organism: Eucalyptus tenuipes (assembly GCA_014182365.1). Lineage (NCBI taxonomy): Eukaryota > Viridiplantae > Streptophyta > Magnoliopsida > Myrtales > Myrtaceae > Eucalyptus > Eucalyptus tenuipes. The sequence goes on along the minus strand of CM024544.1, from coordinate 39,563,696 downwards.
CATTTTCAACTTCATATCAAGATTAAGAACGAGAGATTAGTGATAGCAAAATGGTCAGCACGGTCGGGTGCCTCTCATGTGTCAATGTGTCCACGTGACAAATAAGCCGCGCGGTAGTTCATCGGATGAGCCACCGTGCCCTCATCCAACCAACAGACTCCACGGCAATGGCGGAGGCAACCTTTCAGAGGCAGAGGCGGAGCCGTGTAGTGGTTCGTCCCTCATTCGATCGACAAACTCCGTGGCGACGGCAGAGGCAACCTTTTGAGGTGGAGGCGGAGCCACGCGGTGGTCCGTCGAATGAGCCACCATGCCCGACCGACGAACTTCGCAATGGCGGAGGTAATTGTGAGGCGGAGCCGCGCGGTGGTTCGTCGGACGAGCTACCGCGCCCTCGTCAGACCGACAAGCCACGGCGCCGCCCCTCCGGCTCCGCCGTCGCCGAGTTGCTGCCCTCTCCCAGCTGCTCTCTTTCTCTTCCTCTGAGTCATGACCGAACCATCGTAAAGTTCGTTGGTCGGCAACGGTGCTTCGTCGGTCAGGCGAGGGGTCGGTGGGAGCGAGAGGAGGCGACAAAGAGAGAGAGAGAGAGAGAGAGAGAGAGAGAGTGAAGGGGAGGCATAAGAGAGGGGGACGCGTGCAGAGAGAGAGTCTTTCACCGTTGATTGGTTGTTGGAAGTCAAGACAAAATACGTGTAAAATTCACTCTCTGTCTCCTTGGCTGTTGGAAGTCAAGACAAAATCCGTGTAAAATTCTCTCTTTCTTCCCCCCCAAACAACCCCAACCCCAAACAAGAATCCAGGTTTTCCACTGTGTTATTAGAACAAAAACTGCCCTTCCATATAGATCGTCGTGGCATGAACTTTGTCAATTGATTCCCGAATTTCCATCGATCAGAATTTGCCGGGTGCTTTCTCTGGCATGTTTGACTGAACTCAAATATAAATTGCCTAGCAATAAAAGAAAAAATGGGAGGAGAGGAGAGTGAAACCGTGACTCCGATTTAGCCGCAGCTTGTCCCAGTTCTTCGAGAGGGGGAATTGATTTTATCATTCATTCTGGGCTGAGGGCAAGTGTTTAAGTTTGGCTTGGCATAGTGTAAGAAAGGGGACTCACAAGCCATCCATTATGACAGCAAGCAATCGGAGAAATCCGACTTGAATTGTCATTAGAACTTTTCACGCCTTTTCTCTGGCGACAGAAATCAGATATGAATTGCCTTGAAATGAAAGAGAAACGGTGGGGAAGGATTAAACTCAATACTAATGGAGCCTCCAAAGCCAAAGGTAAACCGGGTGGAGCTGCAGCTCGACCCATGATTCTTCAAAGATGAAAAGTGGGTTTTGATAGTATCATTTGCTTCGGGCCTAGGCTAACTTCGGATAAATGGTATAAGAAAGGGAACTCTACAAGCCACGAGTGCAGTTATGAACCAGTGTACTTCACTTAGCATTGAGAAGGAATTGAAAGGAAAGAATTTTGATTGCTGAAAAAATTTTAATGTGCAGTCGACCCAAATGTCCACTTGCCTGTTGATCTTGTTCCATATCGTCTTCATTAGGAGAGTGACCTTTGCCGTGATTTTACTATATTTGCTTTGTGAGAGAAAGGAGAGAAAATCATGGGGAGAGGAAGAGTAGGGATGAAGAGAATCGACACCAGGATGAACAGGCGGGTGACATTTACTACCATTAATTTGCATCTCATTTGGCTCCACAGCTTTGTAGTCATTTATCCTCCGGTGGGTTCAATTTCGATGAACCATCCACTAGAATTATGTTACTTTCTGACTGAGGCTTCTAGGTGTTGTTGGAAATGGAGTTGATCAGTGTAAATTGATCGGCTAAAGAGCAAAACGATTGGCCAGAAAAAGAAGGAAGAAAAAAAAAAGAATAGGACTAGTGCAAGATCAGGAAGATGAGGAGAACTCACCATGATGGCTGTATAGTCCATACAACCCATATCTATAAACGTGATCCCCGAGTCTGAGATCCTCAGGTCTCACCACTTTCCACATCAACTGCATCAATATCGTCAATACTTTGTTGATGATCTTCATCACCATATTCGCTTGTGGCCCCTTTTCACTCTGTTGGACTTGTGCTTGAGCTGATTTACCTGTCCAAAACTCCCCCAAACTGAAGATAATTTGCAGTGAAGAGAAGAACAAGGAAACTCAGGTGAGAAAGCTAATATCATCACCTGCGCTGCCAAGAGGTCGATGGCAGGGATGATGAATACTGTCCACGGAAGAGAAGAAACATTAAGGAAGTGACTGAGAATGAGGGTGCTTCAAGTGTGCGTGTGTGAGAGAGATGGCGTTGACGGAAGAGAGAGGCTGTATGGGGGTGAGGTTACGGTATGGGGGGTTCTTCAAGCGTGTGAGGAGATGGCGTCCACAGAAGAGAGAAAAGGGAAAGGAAGAAGTGAGTGAGAATGAACTAGGATTGAGTGGGCGATGGCGATGAGGTTATTGTATTAGGGTTCTTCAAGTTTTGTGTCTCTCTTCGAGTGGGTGTGTGTGTGTGTGAGAGAGAGAGATGGTGGAAAAGGGAGGCGGCGATGAGGTTATCGTATTAGGGTTCTTTAAGTTTGTGCGCGGCTCTTCAAGTGCTTGTGAGAGAGAGAGAGATGGCGGAAAGGGCAAGGAAAGGAAGAGGCAGAAGTGGGTGAGAATGAACTGGGGGAGAGCGGGCGATGGAGATGAGGTTATTCTCCGGTTTGTGTGGGTCTCTTCGCTCGTGTTTGGGTGAGAGAGAGAGATGGCGGAAAAGAGTGGAAAGGAAGAGGAAGAAGTGGGTGAGAATCAACCGCGGGGAGAGCGGCGATGGAGATGAGGTTATTTTCCCGGCATGGATCCGGCGCGGACTCCTCCTTCGCGAAGGACGAGATGATGACGCCGCCTCCGCCGGCAGCTTGCTTTCCAGTGGATTGACCTGGCGGTGAACACGGGGTTGAGGAGGCTGGGAGGGACGCTAACAATGTCACTCCATGACCGCGAGCTTGCGAGCACCAATCGAGGACCTCTTCCCTTATCAGGCAGACCGGGCAGTAGCTCACCGCACCATCTTCTACCGGTAGTTCAGGCGGTCGGCCCTATTCCGATTCTGTGCCGGCACCGCCACTTGTGCAGGTTCGGCGCTCGACGGTGAGACGATTTCGGGTCAGAGGGTTGAGGAGATAGGTTACGCCGCGGAGTTCCTCGAAGCAGAGCGACCCCGTGACCCGAAGCTCAGGCTCCGAGCCGCGCCACGACCTCGCGGCTGAGTTGTGGAGGAAAGTCACCAGGAGCTCAGTCGTCCACAGCGAGCCACGGCTTGGCTCTGAGCCGGAGACTTTCGACACGGCTCGCGGTGTGCATGATGGCGGAAGTGCGGGTCGTCGATGATGCGGCGCCATCCTCCACGGCGTTTCACACCAAGAAGCAAGACAAGAAGAACGATGGGATGGACATTGAAGAAGAAGACGTATTCTAGTTTATCCAACTTTTTAAAACTTTTCAGTCCAAAAAGAAACTGTTTTTTTTACACTTTAAATTAAAAAATAGGTCAACCCAAATTGATCGATTTGATTTGTTTTGACCCATTTTCATGCGATATAAATTTAATGATCCATACTCAACCCTATCCATACTTTACATCCCGATTCATATTGCTAAAACACTTCAATATTTAATCAAATTTAGGAAAACTCATACTTGAGGTGACTATGTGGAATGAGCAAGCACAAGATCAAGTGAGAATAAGAGAGAATGAATAGAATGAATCAGGTCTAAGAAGTCGTAAACTCATTTAACATTCATATTATTTTGGATTTTACCGTTATAAACCCCTTTATTTAATATAACTAACTCATATAACAATTCGGCTTATTAAACATGAATTGAAAAAAAAATCAATTTTGTGACCTATTTTGATCGGTCTAGGTGGTGCAAATGAGAGAGAATGACAGTGCGGTACCTAGATTTTTTGACTGATCATTGGATTGCATGAAGGCTTTCGCTAACTAATTTCTTTACATAGGGAAGAAAGGATTTCTCAGAGGTCAATAGAACAACATCGTATGTGTGGGAATTGGAGCTTGAGGAGCCTAGCATCATGTGCTAGAATGGAGTTCCCATAAATAAGGAAAAATTCCAAATAAGGGCATGAATTTCATTTTTTTTAAAATAAGAATATGAAAAATACCTTATTTCAAATAAGAGTGTGAATTGTTACTCATTTTCTCAAATAAATACATGAAGTGGACCTTTATTTTAAATAAATGCTTGGAGTAGTCATATCAATTTCAAAGAAGGGCTTGAACTCATCGACTGGTGAAGGGCAATTTCGTCTTCTAAATTTTTATTTTTTTTTTCATCTTTTCTTTCTTTTTCCTTTTTTCTTTTCATAAAAAAGCAAACTAAAAAAAAACTAAAACTTGGAAAAAAAAAAAAAAAAAAGCATGCCACCGCCTTGTTGTCGATGGCCCGATGGGGCAACGACAATGGCCAGCATCTCACCGACGCTTGAGCGAGGACTAGCAACCCTCACCAACTAGAAGCGCTCTTCCAAATCTGGGCGAGGGTTGTCCGCCCTCGCCTAGGGCCCAGACCTTGCCGCCCAGTTCTAGGTATTGCAGATGCTGGTTTTGTTGTTGTTTGATTTGATATGGACTTTTAGGGAGATGGTGGGATTTGGCGTTTGGGTCTTTTAGTGTTTGACCTGTTGGAACGCAACTTGCTTGTGCAGCCGAGAATCTAAAGGGTTTCAAAACCATCTTCTGGTAGTGGTATGACGTATTTGACCCAAAACCAAGTATGGATAAGAATCTATGGTTTTCAGAGTACCGTGAGAACTACTTGCCGGTTGTGGGACGGCATGTTTGACTGAAACCATGGAGAAATATGTAATTTTCTAAGAATCCTAACTCATTGTTCTAAAAACTTAAACTATCGGAGAAACGTTGATTTAAGGTTCTATTCGTTTTACAAAAAAATAAATTTCAAGAAAATGTTTTTCAGATTTTCCAACATTTATTTTGCAGAAAAATGAATTGGTTGGGGAAAATATTTTCCATCAACAAAAAAAAAATCTTTTAAGATAAGTGAAAATATTTTTGTTTTTCAAAAAGGAAAATATTTTTATATCTCCTTTCACCTCACTTTCTTTCATCAAAAACCATTTCCTTTTATTCTAATTTTTAATTTTTTAAAATAGAGTTTTTATTATTTTTCTTTTCTTTTTTCCTTTTCCTTGTTTTATTCCCTTTCTTCTTCCTTGGCCAGTCACTGGTTCCTTGGCCGACATCGGCCACGGTGGCAATCAACGATCGGCCACGAGGCAAGGTCGAGCCTTGCCATAGGCTAACAAGGCTCAAGATTACCAAATTTCGACGAGGCTAAGCTTGCCTAACCAAAGATCGAGCTAGCCGAATCTAGCGGGGCTCAAGCTTGCTGCCTCGGGTGAGCTTGGCCTCGAGCCTCGAGCGACCTCAAGCCTGTGGCCGGAGAAAAAGAAAAGGAAAGAAAAGGAAAAAAAGAATTAAAAATTGATTAAAAAATATAATGATAAAAAAATTATTGAAATGGGTGCACGGAGGAAAGGATTTTCCTTAACAAATAGTGAAAAACATTTTCTAGTTTATTTTTAAGTTTCAGTCAAATACTGTAAAATATTATCATTTTCCTAAAAATGGCTTAAAGGAAAATATTTTCCAAAAACATTATATCGTAGTGAAATGAACGGAGCCTTAATATTTAAATATATTAAGAATATCGTCTTGAAATAAAAGCATAACTAACCAAGAAAGTACAAAAACGTGGGATGGGTCACCTTTAGTAGGCAAATTACAAAAATAGTTTTAAACTCGTACCAATACCAATTTTAATTAGTTTTAAACTCATACCAACACCAATTTTAATATACTCATTCTGGTCAGTTTTCATTAAAGATTATTGACATTGTGGAGTGCCAAGTAGAATTGTTGGAGATGACTAGACTGTTATTTGGCAAATGTTGACCAAAAGAACCACATTTGAATTTTGGTAAATTTTTATAAGTGAATTAATTAAGCTAGAAAGTTATAGCTAAATTTACATTTGTACAATGCATTTCGGATTGATTGGATAATTTATTCAAACCTTAACACTGATGGGGGCATCCTAGTGTAACCCAGGGCTCGACCCGGCACTCTCGAAGATTAAAAAGTGGAGATTGGTTTTGTCGTGCGTTTTGGGCTAACGCAAAGGCAATCGTTTAATCAAAAGTTTGGTCTGGGATAAGAGAGGACTTTGGAAACTTGACAGCGAAGGTCGAAGTTGTCGGCTCACCTGACGTTGTTGAATCATCAGACAAGTGGCCGTGCCAAAAAGGGCAGACGGCGGACGCTGAATCTCGGTCAGCCAGAGGTTGTAGAATGCTTGGAGAGAGGGGAGGGAGAGAGACGCTGTGACGAGTTATCATTATTCCCGTACGGCATACCATGAATTTGGACGCCAAGTTATCTTTATGTCCCGTATAGCATACTATGAACTTGGACGCGAATGAGAGATCTTTAGGCTCCGCTTGTTTCACGGAATTTTCGAGAAAACGTTTTCCGAGTTGAAATTTTCAAAAATATTTTCTGGATTTTTGGCCATTTCATTTAAAAATGAATTCATTGAGAAAAATATTTTTTATGAAAGAAAAAGTCTTTTAAATTAAGGAAAAATATTTTTCACTTTTGAAAAATATAAAACATTTTCCTCACTTGATCTCTTTTATCTCATACCTCCACAAATCCTTACTTCCTCCTCCCATTTCTTCTTATTCTTTTCTTTTTTTATTCGAATTATTTTTTAATTTTCTTTTTCTTTTTTAATTCGAATTATTTTTAATTTCCTTTTTCTTTTCTATTTTTTCAGTTTTTTTCTATTTTTTTTTTTTTTTTGTTTCCCATCTTCTTCTTTCTTGGCTAGTCATTGGCCGTTGACAAGCGAACCTCGAGCTCATCGATCTCAAGCTCGTGCTCTGCACTCTTTCTTATCATTTTCTTTATTTACTTTACCCTGCAGTTGTACATTACTCAAGCAAAAGGCTATACATGATTTGCTTCTTTTCTCTCTTACTTCTTTTTAAAATCCATACAAACATTTTTTAGAGTAGATGAGCGTTTGACGACAATAAGAGAATAAAGATATGTAGCAAGTTTGCCTGGATTTAAAGGCAAGTTCATATTTGATGGATTTATAGGTCGATAAGTAATGCATGCCTAAATGGTAAAGTCTTAGAAAATATTTTTCTTACTGAACACCGAAAAATATTTTCCAAAACATTTTCAGGTTTTAGCCGAACACTAGAAAATATTGTTATTTTACTAGAAAATGACTCTTGGGAAAATATTTTGCGGAAATGACCCATTTCCGCGAAACGAACAGACCTTTTAGAGGGTGTCTAAAATTAGCAACAATCGTTCCTTGACAAAATTGTCCAAAATCCTAAAATTATTACATTTTTATCGATTCAAGTTGAAACATTACAACTTTGTTAATTAAATTTTAAATTTTTTCATATTTTACCAATTGCGTTCATTCAGTCAATTTTAATAAGAAATTACTGACGTCAACATCAATCATCTTATAAAATAAGACAAAATAATTTTTATATTTTGTTAAAATTTCTGATTTCGTTTATTTTCTTTATTTCTTTTCCTTTTTTTTCTTCCAAACCCAACGAAAGTCACTAGCCAACCTTCGTCGGTTGCAGGTGAGGGCGTGTCAACCCTCGCTAGTCAAAGGTGAGGGCCACCCAACCCTCGTTGGCCACGTGATGCAGGTCGCGAGGACCTTGCCAACCATGAAGCCGTCTCCAGCCGCAAGTGAGGGTTGCAAACTCCTCACTATCTACTCTCATCAGACTTGGTAAAAAAAAAAAAAGCAAAAGAAAGAATAAAATATAGAAAAATCAATTTTATTTTTAAATTATAAAAAAATTATCTACATCAAAGACTAACCATCATATGTAACACTATCGGCCTCCACGTCAATGATTTTCTTATTAAAGTTGACCGATGTACTCAATTGACAAAACATGAAATATTTATAATTTAATTAACAAAATTGAAAGGTTTAGGATTGAATTGGTAAAAGTGCAATAATTTTATAACTTTTTGGTCAACTTTCCCATTGTTCTTTTGTAGTCCCATTGTTCTTTTGTAGTCGACGCCTTGGTTATTCCGTCACAGTTGCCCAAAATCATATCTTGGGCAAATCCCGCAAGAAATTTCATTAAGACAACTTAAGAGGTAAGCAATATTCCGCGCTGGAAGACTTTGTGAAGTATCATCTGCATTTGATCCTTTCTGAAGTACATCTCCTTCTTAGCACAGCATGCAACAGGGTTAGCTCGCTGGGCATCTCCTTCGTATCACTGCCGTTCCAGACCTGATATGGCTTCAACAGATCATTTGGATGAGATAGCAAGCCAATGGCTTTTCCTGAAGGCTGATTAGGAGCCGTCCTTCGACCGGTTCCAGAAATATCGAGCCTTGCCCTCATCGTCGGGCATCCAGAATACTTTGCATTTCGCACAAGGATTGGGGAAGAGAGCATCATCAAGGAAAAAAAAGGGTCAGGTTCTTTATTAGATGTTATCTTCAGCGGCGTTTGCTTGTGCGAAGTGTGAAATGACGAATGATCATTGGATTCACTGAAAGGAGACGTGCAGCAAGGTTTTAATTAGCACAAAGAACACCTAATTCCCGATGGATCCGGGAGGCAAGTTGATGGATCCGAGAGGCAAGGCTTGTCGGCGGTCATTTGCCATACCAAAAAAGGAGCATAATCATCATCAATGGGTGGCAGAGCCAGGGACCCGTAACCGTGAGGACACCACGGACGATCCGGCTTTCGTGATGCGCCCTTTGAGCATTGGCTGTCCAGAGGTTGAATTCGACAGCGGCTGTCCAGAGATCGATATCGACATTGGATGTTACGTTAGCCAAAAGACCCATCAATTTCATTAGCCTCTCACTTCGACATCAAAAGGACATTCAACTTTCCAGCAATTCACAACACCGGGGAAACAGGGGTCAGCGCATCCGATTAAAGATACACAAGCCCCATAACTCAGCGTCCTGATTAGAGTTTCGTTCTGCTATCGTCCAACAAAGTATATCGCTGTCGAGTAAGCATCATTCACACCAATGTGGACATAGCATTTCTTCTCAAATTTCCTCTCGAAACTCAAAATTACTACAGCAATGCTCGCTATCGCTACATCAAATCACATAGGCCAAGTGAAAGTATAAGAGGAAATGTCCCAGAAATGCCCTGACATGGATCACCATGAGGACAACGCGCAATCCTTGCTTGCGTGAGTGTGCCAACTCGAAAATGGGGCACAAACTATTCGCACTATGGTAAGGTACAAACAGCGAGCATCATTTGCTTGAGAGCTTGAACAGTCGCATGCTCGATCTATCGTATGATTGCATGTAAGGAAGCAAACTGGCGGGTTGAAGAGTTCCGGTCAGGTCTGTGATGGCAAGGTTTGCCTTGTCGACTAAAGCAAGAAAGTGATCGAAAGTATTGGCATTGCGGATGACAGATGAAATGTAAGCCATCGGATGCTCAGTGGGACCAGCATTTCCTGCACTGTTGCAAGCTGCCACAACATCATGGGAACCACATCCATCGCTATAATCATGTGAACTGCCAACTGCACCACCGCAGCCTACTCCTGGGAGTCGTGAAGATGACTTCGTTTTATCCAAAAGAATGGAGAGCACACGCACAAGGTGTGGCAGGCACAATGGGTCGTATATTACATCAGCACCTAAGCTGTAGAAAAAGAGAAATTGCGCCTTCACCGACTGATGAAAAGAGAAAACAACTCTCACATTAATGCTCAACAGAAGAAGTGTGTTAGTGGAGAAACTACTCACATTATATCCGGTTTCAATCCCTGAAGTATGCTCTCAGATGCACATTCCCAAGGCAGGTGTAAACATTTTACCTGGGGCAAGGAAATGATATCAATTTCAGTTCTTATTCCTCCAATTTGCGCATGGTCAAACTGCATCAGGATCCACATGATCGCAAAAGATGAATATTTGGATGGACCTCATTCAAAGTCATGCTTTTCTCAAGAATATCAAATTTTTCAATAAAAAAGGACAAACCCCACCGCTATCGAGGTAACCAAAGGACTAACAGGGAAGTCATGCAGCAGGACTACTCTTTTATGCTAAAGGCATTATCATAACGATATCTTCCATACCAATGAAAGAAATATCTATCATGAGATCTAAGAAGGAAAACTCTGGGGGGTGTGTGTGAAATATGAAACTAAAAACTTGAAAAAATGCACGCTTAGGGTGGAATTGCAAGGACAATGACATGATCACTCACAGAATCTAAACATTCCGAAGTTACTGGCTCATCATCTTCCGTGCTCATTTGATTCATCTTCAAATTAAGCTTCATGTTGCTTAAGGTTGATAGGTCACCATCACTTAATATTACCTGCATGAATACAGTCAATTTCTCAACCACTACTCATGTATCATCATGAAACCATGTCCAGAGTGTTCAGCCAAGTTTGTATATGTGCTGAAGGACAATCACTCATTTCAAAACCAAATCAGCTTTTGATATCCAGCTCTCAGGAGCAAGAACAATTCCAAGAACCAAGTACAGCAAAAGAGTTGCTTGCCAAAACCATAGCGAGCGCAACCCTAGCATATTTACATATACTGATTGATGAATTAAGAACAATGCATAAACTATTAAACATATGAAGGTTCAGGCAAAAGCAAAAGAACCTAAGTAGAAAGGAGCTTGAAACTCAAGGACAGTACCTTGGAAGCTTTCACATGGGAGAGACAGATACCAACTAAGCCAACCCCCGAGCCAACCTATGTCCAATATTCTAGTCAGTACCTGAAATCAGTTCTAGTGCATGATATATAAAGTGAAAACAGATTGAACTAATCAGATAAGGGGGGAGGGAATAGAAGGCCGAGTGATTATCTTGATCTGATGAACCAGATTGCTACTACAGAAAATAAAATAATGGGGTTGGCAAAACTTTTATAACGGAATGTCTACAAGAGAACCAAATCCAGCGTGGATAAAACAAGAAAGCTGAACCCATAACATCAATGTTTATTTGAAAATTCCAACGCACTTCTTCTGACAGCTTACTTCAAAACATGTTTTGCTGGAGAACATATCCGGAAAGGAAAGTATGAACTCTGACAAAAATAGACTGGCTGGCCAGATCGAGCACCTGATGAGAGAATGGACTGGAAGCTAATTTCAGTCGGCACATTAATCCACCCAATGCATGAGACAATAAACCATCTGTGTAAATTGTGCTCTTTTGCCCAAAAAAAAAAAGGGAGTATACATCCACGTCTACTCTAATTGAACAAAACAAAGCAAGCATATGACCCAGGACAAGCATTCAGTTCTTCAAAAATATACATGATTCAATCCCATACATACCCTGTATCTCCTTCAAGCATGTTGAGCGAACAATGCAGAGGAACCACCATTTTCCTTACCATTGCATCCTCACAACTTGCATCTAGGAAATAATTAGCAAAAGATTCTGATGATGCATACAAAAAAACTCAAGTGAAAAAAAAAAATAAACCTGAAAAAAAAAGTTACCATCTGGGAAAAGAAAAGAAATATATTTCAAAGCCCTCACATTCCCTTTGCCTGTATTGTCATCCTAATGAAAAAAGATTTCGTCATAGGTAGCTTGAGGATTAATAAGTAAACAAGGAGAAATGGGACACATTATTCTGTAAGAAAAATTAACAACAATAAACTTTACCTTTAAAGAAATCATGAACTCGCTGTACAGTTCATACAATTCATCTAGCACATCATCACGATTAGACTCAATTTCCAATATGAGCTTCTTCAAGAAGTTTTTCAAGTACGGAGCATGACATTTGCCAATCTGCATCAACACATCACCTGTTCAGAGAACTACGCAGTAACAGTCCTTCACTAAAACAATGCAGCAAAAACAGATGGCAATGAACCCGGTACTCAAGAACTAATGCATGAGCTAGTATAACTTAAGCTAGAGCAACAATTCCAAAAGTAGCAACATGAACCATAACTTCCACAGAAGCATATAATCATTTTGGCTAGTCTATATGGTGTCAACGAGTAAAAGAAAACATTCACTTTAGCAGAAATGACACAGAGGAAACACAAAAGATTGTTCTTTTTTTGTCACTTATATCCCAAACCAACGTCAACATGTGACGTGAACTGAAAAGACACTTCAGTCGAGACATCCTCTTTGTTTCCTGTTTTGGGTTCTTGAGTTTGGGAAGAGCCCTCAATCAAAACTTACAGCTTTACTGATGCAGTGATCCCAAATGAACCTCTGAACATCCACCGTCACGGACCCACCACCGAGCGATCTGGGTTTCGGTTAGAAGAGACAACTGCGTCAAATTCAATGCACACAGAATCTAGAGACACTAAAGACCACATAACTGGTGAGCTCAGTGAACCGCGCGCAGAGAGGGAAAAGCAGGGGAAGATCATACCTCGCGTGCGACATGACGCAGTCGGTGGGTTCCATGGCGAGAAACGCGGAGACCAGATGGAGACCCGCGGTTTGATTCTCCATCTTGTTCAAGAAAATGTTTCTTCTCGCCTCTTCCTCTGCAACACCCTCAACAGGACAGGAGTGATAGCCAAGAGGAGGAGGAGGAGGAGGAGGGAGGGAGCCGGCGAGAAGCGGAGATGAGTTTGGATCGGTTTTTCGGGTTCGGGTAGGCTTGAAAATGAAGAAATTTCAAATCTTATTATTTAGCTATAAGAAAAATCCGTAATTAATCCGAAACTCATAAAAAAATTGATAAAAACTGGCCTAATAGCCTAAAAAAAATCCCACCTTTAGATCTAGTTCTAATTCCACCCTAAACTTTTTTTTTTTTTGTTCAATAAAAACTCTCCAACTTTAAACTGTTCCAATCTACCTCAAACTTTCTCTTGTCTAAAAAAAAAACCATCAACTTTACTTTAATTTTTAATTTGCCCCAATTATCCCTTCATTCAAATTTATCTTGACAATCGACATATGAAAAAACTCCCAAGCGTGAGTTGTTCGAGCGTCTTGAGTTGGAAGACTTCTAAGCACAAGAGATTGAATATGGAACACAAAATCGAAGATTATTGAGTGAGAAAGAAATGAAAACTCTCTTAGCAATTGAAGGAGGTCAACCTTAAAGTTGCGCTTGGCAGTTTCAATAAATTCATAATAGAATCTCTTATAATTTATATTTATCCTATCTTGCATTTAGTGCCTACTTAAGATAGGATAAATTCGGATATAAGGGGATATATACGGGATAAAATTATCCCATGATAAAGATAGGATAAAGATGGATAAAATTTCTAACATTCATAATTGGAAAGTTATCTTTTTCGAATGATAATCTTCTTAAATTAACGAAATTAAAATTATATTTCAATATAAATAATATTTGAATGCTAATATTAAAAATTCAAAATAACAAAAAATAACAATTTAGTTTTTTTTTTTTAATTTGATCTTTTTTTTATTAATATATTCAAATTTAATTCTATTTTATAATATAAATTCAATATATAAATTATTTATATTATTACACATTTTAGGTATTTTAAATATATTAGTATAGTTTACTACATAATAAATTTTTATTAGAGAATGATGGAAGGAGAAGAAAAAAATAAAAAAATAAAAAAATTGAAAAAGAGAGGAAAATAAAATAAAAGCAAATAAATATAAAGTAGGCGAGAGTGTCATGAGAGATTTTTACTATCACCATTTGTATTTAATACCAAATTATATGATATGAATATTTGACTTTATTATTGTAATCACTTAACAAAGTGAATAAGATATAGTAAAATCTCTGGATTTCATATCCATCTTATTTAGTCCTATTATGATTAGAAATCTTGACGATCAAATATAACTTAATTGTTCTAATTTTTACCCAAATTTTAGATTCATTAAGACGTTGATTTGGCTGACGTGGAAATTCATCTCTCTAAAAGATATCTTTTTGAATTTGAAATTTGAAAGATATTAAAGCAGTGACATGGAAATGCCATAATACTAAGGGTGATTAGAGGGAGTATTAACGAATGTAGACATTGGGTAGAAATTGATAGCATTTTATGAGACCAAAAAAGTTTTATGCTAGAATAAAAAAGTAGGCACTCCTTCGAGAGTGTACGAGATTTGAAAAATGAAAAATGGTTAAACGAACTTTTATACCATTTTACCATTTGATTTTTTTAAATTATCATGTCTGTCCACGTGTGTCAGCACATTTAAAAATTGATGACAAGGATGTTTTCGAAAGAAGAGAGGAAAGTGAATTTCGAAAATCAGAAAAACTGATATGAGTATAGATCATATTATACGATGTCCACCTCCTTACCTTTGATAGTTTTCCCCTATTCATTTTCTTCTTGTCACGGAACATTCCAAGTAATTTTAAATATTCTTCTTGATTTTTCCTTATTCTATTTTCTATCTTAAATTATTTTTGCTGCCCTTGCAAGGAAAATTCAACATCTTGCTTGCAGAATGACGTCCACCTTGCTTACTCAAATTCTCAAATGGTTTTGCACAATTTCATTTTTGCCTTTTGCCCTTGATTGCTAGGATTGCTAACAGGCTAACGTCAGTTCTCTTCCATTTCTTTCTTACAGAAAAGGTCCTAAGCTTCGAAATTTCAAAATGTTAGAGAATTAACTCTGGTAGTTTTGGTGGATACTTAGGAAGTTGGACATCATTAAAAATGGATAGGTGCGTCATTTACTTCGTTAGTTGAGTGTAGTTGGTATACATAGTATATCTTTATGGCGTACCCGTTTTGAAAATATAGTGAACTATACATTGCATTTTTCTAAGTACAAGAAAAAAGTTTCATCAATCAAGTTTCTCAGATTATTACACAGGGCAAAGATAAATATGCTGCAAGTGCAATGACCACGAGCATATTCAACCACAGTAAAATTACAGCCAACCTGTGGAGTTTTCCTGAGGTGCTTATGGCTGAATTGCATCCACCAGGGGCAGGAAGAATCGTAATTTAGAGGGAAAAGGATAAATCTTTTGCTTAGGGCATTCATGTTGCCACATCCATTGGCTTAAAGCAATCTCTCACTGTTCACATAAATACTACCAACCCAAAAGGCCCCCCCAAAACTCTGTAGTTTTGGATACTTGCAAAAGTCATCACACACAGAACAACACCACCAGACCTCCCAAGAGGAGCCATGCCCACCAAAATCCTCCCTCTGTTTCATATTCTCTTCTCATTTTCCATCTTCTTACCTCTTGCGACCTCCACCGACTTCAATTTCTCAGCTGTCTTCAACTTTGGGGACTCGAACTCCGACACCGGTGAACTCGTCGCGGCACTCGGCATCCGCTTGGACCCTCCCAATGGCCAGACTTACTTCAAGGCCCCGGCGGGGAGATTCTGCGACGGCCGTCTCATCGTCGATTTTCTCAGTAAACTAGTTACCCATCATTGTCTTGGGAAAATGCAGATTGTGCAGATTGCTCATGCCATCTATGTGCTTGTACTGTTAGAGATGCTTGTTTTCAGCCATATTTGTGGAGTTTGTGGTCTATGAGCTCAAACTAGCAAACAAGGATTATGTCACGTGTCTATCTTGAAAAGTGAACAACTATTGAACATGTGAAAGAACAGTAAATTGTCTCCTGCTAGGGTTGTCCTTCAAAAGATGTGATGAAAAAGTTCTGCAGCATGAAAGAAATTATTCTAATACACCAACATTATCAATCTAGTTTTGTAGAGCGCATGGGAAATAAGATAAGATATTGTGGAATTCCACCCTCTAGTTGGTGAACAAAGAAAACTGGAGAGACCCTTGCTTCTTAAATATCTTATTATATGGGTTTCCTTCATAGAAAGCAACCTAGACCCATAATAAAAAAGACATTTCTTTTTTAATCATGAGAGGGGACCATGAACTACATATTGATGGTAACTAACCTCCAAGAGAAAAACACAAGCTTCCTGCAACATCATCCATGGCCTCCAAGACCTGCATTGCCATCTTGGCTTTGCTCTGTTTGTTCCCTCTTGGCAACTCGATCGATTTCTTCAACTTCCCTGCTGTTTTCAACTTTGGCGACTCCAATTCGGACACAGGCAATCTTATCTCGGCCGGGATCGAGAGCCTCAACCCTCCTAATGGCCAGAGCTATTTCCAGCTGCCATCTGGGCGATACTGTGATGGCCGTCTCATCATCGATTTCCTGAGTAAATCACCAATCAATGCAAGAACAACGGTTTTGATGTTGCTTGGATTCTCTCTGTTTCAATTTGTTGGTGTCGTATCATTGTTTGTTCTGTTCATTCTGCTCATGCTTTGCTGTTGTTGCTGCTGCTATTTACCGTCTTTCTTTTTCTTTAATATAGATGGACTTTGCTTTTGAGAATAGAAATTGAACGCCTCTTGTTTGATGCTACAGTGGATGCAATGGACCTTCCATTCCTAAATGCCTATCTAGATTCAATCGGCACGCCAAATTTCCGGAGAGGTTGCAACTTTGCAACGGCGGCATCGACGATACTTCCGGCAACTGCAACATCACTGAGCCCATTTTCATTTGGGGTTCAGGTGTCTCAGTTTCTCCGTTTTAAAGCCCGTGTGCTTGAGTTGCTGGCCAAAGGTTTTTACTATTTTCCTTTTCTTTTTTCTTTTGCCCTCAACCTCGCAAAGAGCTTTGCTGTCAATAGCCATCGACAATTTCATGCCTCTCTGGAAATTCTGTTCCAGGTAAGAAGCTTAACAAGTACCTACCAGCAGAAGACTACTTTGCACAGGGCCTTTACATGTTTGATCTAGGACAGAATGACCTTGCTGGCCCATTTTACTCCAAGTCGTTGGATCAGATACTCGCCTTGATTCCGACAATTCTTGTAGAATTTGAAAATGGATTCAAGGTACGTTTCATCCTGATGACAGCATGTTAATCTCTTTCATAGTTTTGACATATACAGGAATTCTATCTAAGGATGTACATAATCAGGAAAGAACCTAGCATAGAAGATAAAAATGGAATTTGCATCTGTTTACTTTGCTGTCTTGCTGCAGACATTGTATGATCAAGGGGGTAGAAATTTTTGGATACACAACACAGGTCCCCTTGGATGCATAACTCAGAATATTGCAAAGTTCGGGACCGATCCATCAAAGCTTGATGAGATCGGATGCGTCAGTGGACACAACCAAGCGGCTAAGATTTTCAACTTGCAGCTCAATGCTCTATGCACGAAATTGCGGGTCCAGTACACTGATGCAAATATCACGTATGTTGATATTTTCTCCATAAAGTCCAACCTCATCGCCAATTATTCCCGCTATGGTAAGTCGCCGCCTGCAATTGCCTTTTCCTCAATTTCATCCATGGCATATTTCATCCTGCCAGTTCCTAGATTTGAGATTGCACAAAAGAAGAATTAAGGTCTCATGGTTGATTGGGAAATTACTATGTCAGCTTGGAACATCAATTGCTGGTTTGTGACAACAAGATTCTTCATCTTGAACTTGGATGATGATTAATTTATAGAAGATTGAATCTGGGAAGAAAGATCAATTATTCTGTAATGTGTTTTACAGGATTTGAGCAACCGTTTATGGCGTGTTGTGGCTATGGGGGCGCACCCCTGAACTATGACAGCAGGGTTTCTTGTGGGCAAACAAAGGTTCTTAACGGTACCAGAGTCACGGCCAAAGCATGTGATGACAGCACCGAGTACGTCAATTGGGATGGGATTCATTACACTGAGGCTGCCAACCAGTTCATTTCCTCTCAAATACTAACAGGAAAATACTCAGATCCACCTTTTGCAGACAAAATGCCTTTTGCAATGAAGCTCAAGTTCTGAAGGATGATCATCCTCTACAGCTATAAAAATTTGAGTGTTTCGCAGCATCTGTTGGACAAAAAAATCCTAAAAGCCATCCATGATAGTCAAATGACAACTCATTTATTTGAGTAATTACTGATTTGCTATATGCTAACAGAGTATGCACTTGACAATTTGTTGTAATCATTCGACTCAAAGCAATTCAATCTAGTGGATGCCATCTATGTTTTATACAAATAGCACTCTGCAGGGCTGGAAAGTGCTTCTACTCGTAGATCCACTTAAACTTGGAAGTTTCATGTATGTATACTTTCCCATTGTATACTGCAAAAATGTAACTGAACAAACAAGACCGTTTCAGTTAGAAAACACAAAATAGAATACTTATGATACTGCTCAGATGCCAAAATCTATGTGCAAACTTCTCAAACATTAGTCTATAGTATCATCATGCTCACAACCATCGTTGTTGAACATGCTCTTTCTTAATCAGCGCAGGAGAAATTCGGAGAAGTATCTAGCAAACAAAGATATACATTTCCTCATTTTTTGGAGACATAAGCATAATATTGTGCCATTGGAACGACAAATGCAATTACCAATAAACCCCCAACTACAAGACTAAATTGCCCCCTTTTCTCCTCAGTCTCTTCCCTGGTCTTGAAATTGGATTCTCTCTTATAATCCTTTGACTGAGGCCCCCCGGGATCCGGGAGCCCATCAATGGCAGCGACTAGCCGTTTGGCACTGCTATAAACTGCTTCATTGTACTTCTCTTCTGTTGCCAATACTGCAATGAATAAACCAATAGCCTGATCATCAGGACTGCAGCATCATGGAGCAGAACCCAGCTTCCTCTTTAAGTGAGGAATGTATATATTTTCATGAAAATCTTTGCATAGTCTGATATGGAATCCGATAACTTAAAACATCATGGCACCTCATTAAACACCAGTTTTTTTCCTTTTGGTAAATGCATACCAATTTGTACTGATGGAAGTGTAGCCTAGAATGTGGTGAAAGAAACTGCCAAGATTCTCTAATAACTCTTGACATTTGGACAGAACAATGCAACTTTGGCCTTGAAATGTAGGCATATTTGATGTACGTCACCAACTTTATTGCATGCACGGGAAGGGTTGAGTCAGATGCTTATGAAAAAAAAGAATTTCTCAGATTCAATAATCAATCACAAACTTGAATTTTCTGATCCATTGACCATTACACAAAGCAGCGACGGACTGTAGATCGCATAGGAGAGAATGCAATCTTACCTGGAAGATTTTCTGAGATGGTTGCATCGAGGATACTATCTCCGACAGACTTGACGAACTCAGGGCCTCCTGTGATTGCTCCTTCCTTTTGACTTGTAATAAGAACAACGATGCCCTTGTTGTTGCCCTCTTCCACTGTTGGATACCACTTCTCCAAAACTTGATCAGCATACTCGAAAGCATCAGCTTTACTCTGCAGCAAAATCAAGAATTACATCGCCACTTAATCTCATCATGAACTATTATCCTCTTGCTGTGCACACACAAGATGTAAGTGTGAGTTGCTTAAAAAAGATGCAGCCTAGGAAATCATACGAGTATGAAGAAAGCACTGACATACTTGCTGGTCAACCATCCAATGAGTTTTTAGTATTTTAAAGGAAAAATCCTAGGTGTAAATATACTGTGGCAAACTCTAACCAGGAGTTGAATATGTCCACCTTGGTTGAATACCCACCCGTATTTTGCCACGCCAGTTAGAATACCAAGGCGCTATACTACTTTGAAGTGGTTCAAACGTCAGATCAAGTCATGGACACCCTGTCGTGAAGCTTCCATCTCAATGATGAGATCGGTTGAAATGCAAATAAGGGTAAGTCTATAATTTTGTAAGTCAATTTCATCAGGATATAAAATAGAAGGGAGTATTTTTGCAAATAAGAATCTGCACTCATCAGACACAAAATGGCTTCCGACAGAAGAAATTAACAAAATGTAATGCCACAGAACTTACTGTCAGCTTTCGTACGGTGACGAAATTGATTCTGAGGTTCTTCCTGGACTCCAAATCAGACAACAACCGTTTCAAGTCAGACTTTGTGACTCGGCTGAGAACTCCCGCATCATCAACAACATAAGACTCCTTCGGTGGCCCCTCGCTGATCACATCAAACTCAGAAGCCAATGCAGGACTGTCCAGCGATAGAGGGCAAAAGTTGAGTGCCAGAGTGAGAGCTAGAGCTGCTAGTCCTTGTTGGGCATGAGAGAACCAGCTCCTGGTCTCACTGAAAGATGGGTTCTTTGACTCAAGATGGTGTCTTTTGAGGATGCAAGAGATGGGTTTGGTGTAAAAGAGAGTGCTTGATCTTGGCTGTGGAGATTTCGAAGAAGAGCATGGCTTGGGAGCGATGAGTGGAGAGAGTGAACGAGGAGAGAGAATGGTCTCCATAACTTGGAGATCAAACGGGTCTTCAAAATCTGTGAATCATGAGAAAGTGATGACAATACATAGCAAATTCTTCTTCGGATTGCTCGCTGTGCTCACTGTGCGTTCCTGGCTTGTGTTGGTTTCAGATTTTGGGTGGATGACATTTGTTTCTGTGGCGATTTTTGGCTGATATTTGTTGGAGGATAATGCCTGCGTCAGCCACGGAAAGAGTCGAGGGCTTTTCGGTCCACTTTGCAAAACACATCGATGCCATTTTGTGGCATTGGATAATTGCTCTGTTTAAATGAGCAGACAGACGCTTCTTCTTATTCCAACGACAGAAACCGAAATCTTGACCTCCGCATTAAACATGGTTTTTTCCGATTCTTTGCAAAATTCGATCCATCTTATGCTATTCTTTCACAAATTTTACCTTAGTGCTGGACAAATGTCCCTAAATTTGTTTGTTTTGGTATCATGAATGGACACACTAATGTTGGTATCGCATATGTCAATTTCTGTGCCGGAAGTACCCCTCGCTTTTTCCGCAAATCTTCTCACTGCCAATCACCAGTGGCACGTATCAAAGTCTCAGCTCTTACCCCACATTATCTCCCTCCAAAATTTTTTTCTGCAACCATGAATATTACTACCCTCACTCTCCAGAATGGCTATTCCCATTTGCCTGTCCCTCTCTCCCCACCCACCAAACATCCCCTCCATCTCCTCCTCCTCCTCCTCCTCCTCCTCCAAAGATAATGACCCTCATCTCATTAGATTCTCAAAGAGAGAATTCATCTCCAAGACAGCTAAATTCTTGATCTTTTCACTCGCCCCCGCGTCGACATTCTCTCAGTGCTCGGCTGAACCGTCGCCACCTCCAAAGGCAGCTCCTTTGGGAATCGCCAACACCAAGTCGTGGTTCCAGTTTTATGGCGATGGGTTCGCAATTCGTGTGCCTCCTCAGTTTGAGGACATTATGGAGCCCGAGGTATTGCTCTCTCTTGTCATGTTGGACTACGTTTTTGTCTGCTCAGTAGGAATTGCATGTTTTCGCAAAAGAAAAGGTTTCTGTTGTCTTTTTTGGCCAGTGTTTGTTTGTATGCTGGAAGAAATTAAGTGGGAATTGCTTATAGGGTGGGTGGATTTTATAAAGATGGTTCTTTTTATTGAGCAATTAATCTTGGGGGGCTATTATCTTCTTCTTTTTTCGTGTGGAAAAATTTGAGTTTTATGGTCCAACGGTGAAAAGGAAGCCTCGGGTGATTTTACAATCTTTGAATAATCATTTGAGAGAGTAAGACCGCTGTCTATCGTTTCTCATCATATTCTCTCTTGTTAATTGTGGTCTAAAAGGTTTGGTGATCTCAGGATTTTAATGCTGGTTTGTCTCTTTATGGAGATAAGGCGAAGCCAAAAAAATTTGCAGCTCGGTTTGCATCGCCTGATGGGTATGTTACTCATGTTGTGTGCTGTTCATATTTCTTCGCATCTCTGATAATTGTAGCTGAAGTCTCTTGGCTAGACAGTAGACCCTAATTGTTTGAAAGACATTTATATTAACAATTACTTACAGTGCTAATCTGATGCAGTTCTGAAGTCTTAAGTGTTGTGATTCGCCCAACCAACCAACTCAAGATCACATTTTTGGAGGTTAGTGTATTTACTATAGCAAATTCCGAATTCTTATGATATGCTATTAGTATTCTTGAAAGAGCTTTTTGCTATCGAGATAGCTGTCATGATGTGACTGTAATGGGACTCCATTTATTTCATTTACTATGTGTTTGTCTATTATGGGAGTTTGCTTTACAATTAATCAAGAAAATTAAAGAATGAGGCTGCCGATCTGTGTCTTTCTGGATTAAGGGTAAACAATGCTCTTCGTTTCTGCTTCTATTGGGAGGATAAGGTTCATTTTGCTGGCCTAAAGATATCCAAGCAAAAAACTATGAGCATAAGAAGCAGGATTCATACTGTAGAGAAGTGAAGGATTACCCCTCAGTAGCTGAATGGATACCCATGAAGATGTATAAGCTTTCCTTACAAAGATATTAAGCCCCATCTTACCTAGCGCCCACAAAAAATAAAAAGGATACAGAAATTATGTGATCCTCCATTCTGACTTATGCTTTGCTGCACCTAGAGTATTAACTTCCTTGCAAATTCATCTTTAAGAAAATGCCAAATTGGTAGTGCTGGTGCTACATTTCAATGGGTCTGGATCCTTTTTATTACATGTTTGATCAACTGTCTTCTATTTTTTGGGATTGTCATTGACTAGAAACCTTTACAGGCCCAAGATATTACTGACTTGGGTTCCTTAAAGGAGGCTGCCAAAATTTTCGTTCCAGGTAGGATTCTGCCACCGAGTGGTTTTTCACCAATGCGTCTTCAGTGTTTTTGAGCAGTTTCATCTCCTTGTTTGTGATTTCACCGTACATGGATTCTTTATTTTTTTTTTCCAGCTGTTTTACTTTTCATGGTTCTCTTATTATTTTGTGTGTACTGCATTGCGATGGCAGGTGGCGCATCTATATACTCTGCCCGAAATATCAAAATAAAGGAAGAAGAAGGTTTCAAGTGAGTTTATTCTTCACTTTGCTAAAAATGTTTGAGTTCCAATCTCGGTGGCCATTGTTAGTGTGGCAGCATTCTTATCAGTAGATGCACTATGCAAATTTACCACTTGATAACTAACATGTAAAATGTTGTCACACAGATTCTGTGTTTGAAAAAGATTCTTGTCATGCGACTCTTCAATCCATACTGATCTAATGCTTTATTGATACAGGACTTATTACTTTTATGAATTCTCTAGAGACCAGCAACATGTTGCGCTGGTTGCTGCTGTAGACAGTGGAAAGGTTAGTTGATGCCCTTCAACTGCTAAAAATTCTTTGTCATATAGAGATGACACTTCGAGAAATTTGCTGGGGAAATTTGCTGGTAGAGGGTCTTAACTGCATTCATTGAACTCTAAAAGCATTGAAACTTTGAGTAATGCCAACTTGCTTGCTCCCTCCAAGAATTACTATGCCATTTTAATGCCCAAAATTTAGGATATCTTTAGTTGTACTCCGCCAAAGATGTACGAGGTTTTTCCAATTAATGATGTGGGAGCTTGGAACCTATATATTCTTAGATGTACATGGTGATGGTGTTATAGCATCGGAACTGACACCCATAAGAAGTAAAAAGCTCACAATTTTTCATGCAAAAAAGGTTGGAGAGAAGACTCTTTTCCTCTTACATTTCTTATAAATGCATGGTTTTGCCATCTACAGGCATTTATTGCTGGAGCTACGGCGCCACAGTCCAAATGGGAGGATGATGGAGTGCGCCTCCGCTCTGCTGCTATATCCCTCACACTTCTCTGACCGTGCTACTGGACTTGGAAGGTTACTGCAATAACCTTGTTTGGCACATGTTTAGTTCTAGTTTTATCAAGTAGATCGACATCCTAACTTCTGAAAACCTTCATAATTGCCATTTCACACTTACCGTTTGTTCTTTTCCAGATCATTTTGTACACGTTCTTTGTTGCAACTTCTGTTGGGCTTTATGCTAACGGATCCATCTACGTGCGAGAAGTTTCTAAAGGAGACAATACCTACATTCATTTGTAATAGCTTCAGTACCTGGAGACCCCGGTGGAGAATTCTTGAATGAGGGAAATTTTGAACCTTGTTTATCCCTGAGCCATCTGCATGGGTATATTAAAACTTCTTCGGAGATTGGTCATGTTGAAGTGTGAGATCTGATTCTTTTGGTAAATAGCATCTAAATTTGAAGCAAGGAGATGCTTCGATATTCTCCATCTCCGGAGAGCTATGAAAAGAAGGGCTAAAAGCTCATTCTCTTATTTCCATCTGCCATAGTTTGTGTATGGTCCTTTTAATTCTGGTTTTTCTCCTGCGCTTTCTGAGGATCATCCAAAGTAGTTTCACTCTCTAAGAATGCACATAACTGTTCTTTATAAGTGAGAGCAGGTTACCAGATAATCCGCTTTCTAACCAAATTAAAATTAAGTGAAGAGCATTTTGTGATCTCAAAGACAGCAACATGGATTTACTCGGGCCACCGCTAAGCATTCGCATTTTTTGTTTCACGCATATGGTATCCTTTCTTTTATGCCAAAATTCATATTTACTTCCTAGAATCATCCAAAGTGACCCTATGTTTTCTCTCTCCAAGCATCTGTGCTTTTGTTTTCTTTTCCCCCCGTTTTCTTTACCCCCCGTTTTCTTTACTATATATATAAGTTGGCGTTTCCTTCTAGACTTCATCAATTTCCGAATGAAGAAGTCAATAGATCTTGCATTTCCCTCAAGTAACAAACTCCCATTTTAGCATACTTGTCCAAAAGAAGCTGCCACTTTAGCAAGACTTTTGGTTATCGGTATGACTACTTTTCTATTTTGGTTTAAGAAAAGAACTTCTGCCAGCTGTGGATGCGACTCACCAAACCCACGCTGATACCAGTAACCAAATGGCGTGTCAACAAGCATTCGTTTGTCTACTCTCATGAAAGAGACACTTGTCACGTTGCTGGTGATATTTCTCATGGTTCTATCCTGCGGCTTGTCCTGTCCTCCCCATGGATCCCAGGTTTCGCCGATGATTGCGACAGAACATGATATATCCTATGGCCCTCGTGAAAAAAGAAAAGCACTGCAACTTATCATCATACGGAGGACGGAGATACTCATCATCATGAATAAGGACGGTGATCATTGGTCTTTGATCAGTAGGTTGAGATCTCAAAAAGGCGCAACTACTCACGATAAGAAAAGGGTTTCAACATCAAGAACTTTAGGTATACCTGTATATGGTCTGCCCTGTCATTTTCATAGATGCCGCCTTTGAAGGGTATCAGCTGTGTTTAGTAGCCGATCTCTAAGCAGGACTATCTCAGAGTCAGGGCTAAATGCAGCGGCCTCTCTCTGTGCATCGGGACAATTAAAACTCATCAACACTGAAATCTTTCTCGGACCCAAGAATCCTCGATTTCAGCACCCACTTCCCAGGATGTTCTTTTGTTTGACCTTCTGTGTTGGCCTAATTGTACTACAGAGATCTGATTTCTGCGCTTCAGTTTTTCTACATCACCATGCAGTAGATCTGCAATTTTCCTCATTATTCTATCCCACCTCATAGTCTCTCTGATATTGTACTTATCAAAATACTCAATTCATTAACAAGGTCCACGTAGGAGCCGGCTCAGGATCTGCCCTCATCCCGTCAGCCGTTCCAGTCTTATGCACGTCTCTTGATCTAAATGGCAACAGCTATAAAATGACCGAAAAAAGTCTACGAACATATTTCTAGCGCCACCTAACGGCCAACGGACCTGCTGCTCTCATCATCCCGTACAGACCGTCCATTGCACGCTCCATGCTCCTCCAACGAGCAAAGGGCTCCCCTCATTTGACAAATCTAAGAAAGCTGAGAAAATTGTCTGAAATATAAATTTTCTGGGTCCGAATTGGTGGGCTTAATTAGTCTGTTGTATTTAATATTTTCCCAGTTGATGTGGAACTTTAGCTGGGATTTGTCAAGGGGTTGACAGACGCATAACCAAGATGACAAGAACGAGAGGATCGACGTAAACTTGTGGAGATGACATGCACGAATAGAGCGGCGACACCTTTCGGTCGCAGCAACTGTTATGAATCTGTGCCCACACTTGATGCCAACCCCCTGCTCAACTGCCAGTCTTCCCTCCACTTTGAATCTTGAAGCACCCCGAAGACGGTCGATCCCGAAAAGGACGCGCACGCACGCAACAGGACGTAACGCAGCCTCTCTTCACCCCGCTGTCTTGTCTTACCTCAATTTCAGAGGGAATCCTGAAGTGCTGACCATTTTAAAAGGCCCCTGCGGAATCCTCTGGAGCTGTCTGTCTCTCTCCTCCTCAAGGCACACAAGTTGTAAATGCCAAATTCAGATCAAGAAGCTCAGACATGGAGGCTCTCGAGACCACGGTGTCGCTGTTGCCTGCTCAAGTCAAGAGCTCGTCATTCTTCAACTTGACAACCGTGATTGCTCTTTGCGTGTTCTTTGCTCTCCTGTGTGCTTGCATCATCATTGGCCACCTCCTACATGGGAACCGGTGGGCCAACGAATCCATCACAGCCCTTTTGTTGGTATGCGATATTATGGTGTAAATGACTCGTTTTAGTGATCTCTGATGACTTGTTGTGATGATTCATGTTCGATTATGGAAAAAATGGTTATTTGGGTACACAGGGATTGGGCTCAGGAGGTGTGGTTTTGCTGGTTAGTCAAGGGGAGAGTTCTAAGTTACTCAATTTTAGCGAGAATCTCTTCTTCCTCTACTTGCTTCCACCCATCATCTTCAATGCTGGGTATGCTCTCTCTCTCTCTCTCTCTCTCTCTCTCTCTCTCTCTCTCTCTCTGTGTGCGTGATTGCAACAGCACACTTGATGTGTTAGAGCTCATACTTGTGAGAGGTTGTAATGGAATCTAAATTGAAATAGATGATTGATTGAGGAACTGTAGAGTGAATCTGTCGGCAATTTCATTTCTTCTGTCATTTGACCATTGCATTTCTTCATCTGATTGCAGGTTCCAGGTAAAAAAAAAGCAATTCTTCAAGAATATTTCGATGATATTGTTGTTTGGAGTGCTTGGCACTGTCATTTCCTTCTGCATCATATCGCTCGGTAAAATATCAAACTTTTAGCTGGTTATGCCATTTTGGTTTTCGGTCTTGCTGGAAGCTATTAGTCCAGAAGCACTATCATAAACTGCTGTTCGGACCAAAGTCTCCGCAGCTTATTCCTCAGTCACTGATTCTATGTTTATCCACACATTAATTTAGTCTTGTCAGCTCCCCTTGTCGATTTGTAGGGGTATTTTTGGTGTTCAACAGAATCGGGGTGACATCTCTTAGTGTTCAGGATTACCTAGGTAAATCACCATATTTTCTTATATTCAAAATCTGCACATTCTTACACTGATACAGAGGGCTTTGTGTGTGCACAGCTGTGGGTGCAATACTCTCTGCCACCGATTCAGTTTGCACACTACAGGTACGTGTTGGAGAGTCGGTTTTGAGAGGGCTTTATTACACTAATAAAATATTTACTAATATGAAGATAATCTAATATTATAGGTTCTCAATCAAGATGAGACACCCTTCCTTTACAGTATTGTGTTTGGGGAAGGAGTTGTGAATGATGCAACATCCATCGTGCTCTATAACGCTGTACAGTCAATTGACTTAAAAAAGATCAGTGGCCTTACGCCTCTAAAGCTGCTCGGAACCTTCCTCTACCTATTCTTCAGTAGTACAGCTCTCGGTATCGTGGTAAGTTACGGTTGGTTTCCATGTTAGTTATTTGCACGATCATTCAGAGAATCATCAAGAGCAATGTATTTTTTTCAGACAAGTTCCAAATGTTCGATGCATTGAGATATCAGCTTGTACTAGTATAAGACACCAGACATCCGTTCCCAGTTTTGCCCTCATGCAATTGAATTGGAATGTGACTCTAAAAGCTTCACTAGAAAACTTCCCCAATGAATTATCTGTGTTGAGATCATACCGTCTGATTTACTATCAAGCTGGCATTAGACTCGGAATGGAAAATTACCAAAAGTGTTCAATTAGCTAGCTCATATTGTTTGAGTCTCCTAATAAATGCCTTATCCTGGCTCAAATTTTGTAATTATTTCAGGCCGGACTTTTGAGTGCTTTCATCATAAAGGCACTTTACTTTGGAAGGTAAACTAAATTTTCATGACTTATTTCTGACTCCAGCATCAAGGTTATAATTCTCTGTACTCTAGATTTCTTGCACTGAAGTTTCTAGACATCACAAACATATTGCTGTTTTGCTTCAATTCTGGGTATTTCTGTGAGTTCTCTAGTCCGTGTATTGGCCGGGTCTTAACAGGATCATCTAATTTTGTGAAAGAGGTTCTGATTGTAGACTAATGATATTGCTGGTATTTGACCAACAGGCATTCCACAGATCGGGAAGTCGCGTTGATGATGCTAATGGCTTATTTGTCATACATGTTGGCTGAGGTAAATATATCCTTTTAAATCTGACAACTTTCTATTATGTAAATTAAACTGTTAAGAAAAAATCGAAGCCTTACTGGCTTTGAGCCTATCGTTGGCTTCTCAAATCTATGATTCTGATGCTTTCATTTCAAGAAGATCTCAAGTCTAGATTCTCAATTGCATTCCATCCTACTTGCCTGATTTATCCAGAAACCTGCTAACCCCATACTTCAGCAATTGTCATGAGCATGTGATATTTCTTACTGGGGAAATTGTCATAAATTCAGAAGCCAATATATGACCGGCCTTAGCGCAATTGAATTGTTATTGTGATGTATTGCTTCTGGTACTTGTCCATACTGATTGTTGCTCTGCAGCTTATGGATCTCAGTGGGATATTAACAGTTTTCTTCTGTGGAATCGTCATGTCCCACTACACATGGCATAATGTCACAGAAAGTTCACGGATAACAACCAAGTATGCATCACCTTTGATTCACCTTGTTTTTCCTATTGAGGTTTAGCAACTCACGTGTCTGATTAGATGAACAATGAGTTCTGACTGGATCCTTATTGTTCATATGGCTCGATGATTTCAGGCATGCATTTGCAACAATCTCATTCATTTCTGAAACTTTCATATTCTTATACGTTGGGATGGATGCTTTGGACATTGATAAATGGAAAAGCAGCGGGGCAAGGTACCTTCCTCCTTCATATAAGTATGCAGATCCATGGTTGAAAACCTGGACATGGGTCTCCAAAGAGAGAGTGCTGGGTGGCTTGATCATATATGGTAGTAGAAGATAAATAGAGAATAAATGTATATTTTCTCTTTTGCATTATTTTAATCATACTTAGTGCAAAGATAACCCTAGTTGAGTGAGTTCCTTCTGGTAGGCTGCATATACTAATGTGTGTTTTTCAAGAGAATCTGCAAATGCAAACTATCATGAATCGCTCTAGTAGAGCAAGCCAATAACATTTCAAGCCCTGTTAAAGAAAATAAACCCCATACATGTCCTCCCCATGCTGTGATTGGTTCTGTTTACCGTGTGGGCTGTAGACTGAATCTTTACAAATATTTCTCCTGACAATGATTTTGAGACTGCTCCAATGATGTATGATTTGAACAATATGTCGGTTCTGCAATTCAATGACAAGAGATCTGTTGATGTTATAATGTGCGAAAGGCTGTCCTAACTTGCTTCATGTGCTTTTGATTCAGCGCAGGAACTTCGATTGCCGTCAGTTCAACTTTGTTTGCACTTGTATTGGTTGGAAGGGCTGCATTTGTGTTTCCCATTTCAAACATCAGGAATTTCTTTAAAAAAAGAGATGGAACAAAAATCGAGTTTCGCCAACAGGTGCTAACTGCTATCTTCTGGCATTTGAGATCAATCCCATCCTCTTGCTCAGGTTTTATCACATTATTAACCATTCAAATTTTTAGTTCATTATATGGTGGGCAGGTTTGATGCGAGGTGCGGTTACGATTGCGTTGTCTTACAGTGAGGTAACTAGCTTTTCCTGCCATGAGTTACGATTCTCTTCTTGCAGCCATTGTCAATTTGCTGATCAATTCAACCTATGCAATTTTCATGCAGTTCGCATCGTCGTCGGATTCGTCATCACAAGATAGCTTGATGATCACTTGCACCATAATAGTTGTTCTATTTAGTACAGTGGTAAGTTGACTCTTCACTGATCTCCATAGTTTTCCTTCATGCATATCGAACCAAGGTTGTCACGTTGCTCGCAAAACGGTATGGCAAAGCTATTAATCCTTTGACATTGGATTTAGAAAGTACAATGCAACAAGGATGATCCATCTTCTTCTAAGATTTTCTCCATATCATGAATCACTTGTATTTGGTGGCACTATTGATTGCATATCCTTGTGGAGATTATGGACACTTCAACTTTTTGGACAGGTGTTTGGTTCCATAACGAAGCCTCTAATTGAAGCACTGTTGTTACGGCACTCAAGACCGATGATTTCCGATGCCTCTGATCTCCCGAGCCTAGAGGACTTGAGATTCCTGTTCATTGAAAACGGTGACCAGAGCGAACAGGGAAGCAGTCAGAGAAAGAGAAGCTTGAGGTTGCTTATGACGAACCCAGGCATTAGCGTTCATTACCTGTGGAGGAAATTTGATGACAGGTTCATGAGGCCAGTCTTCGGTGGAAGGGGTTTTGTTCCATTCGTTCCTGGATCACCAACTGGCGAGGCAGAAGAAAGTCAAGAGAACTCCTAAATTAGATGGTGAGTGCAATTGATTTTCCTTTTATTTTGTCCATGGAGTCATTAATATTATTTATAGAGGATCAATAAATGTACAAGGAAGCTCGAGATTGGCTGTAAAGAGTAGGGAATACACTTTATCCCAATTTTGTATGTTTTCTACACCTTGTTTTTCAATTTCCTGAAAAGGATTAAGTGACAAACTAGAGGGAAGAAGGTTATCGTTGTAAAAAATTCACTGTGGAGTTCTTTATGAGTTCCTTTCGCTGTCTGCTTAAGTGGTAAGTTTTGGGCTAAGATTGTCCCCAAGTAAAGAAAAGAATATGTCCCACAAGCAGAATAATTTTTACCCTGATACTCAACTTCAAACGTTTCACATCTCTTTTTTCCGCCATTTCAAACTCTTATATCAAACACCGAACTCGACGTCTTTGAAGAAAAGTACATGAGATGGATCGTAGAGAGGACCAATTCCAATCGCTGACCATATGCCAAAAGCTATTCAATGTCATCATGAATTGGCTAGCATCGCAGACTCGCAAGACTATCACATTAGGCGATCCCAGGCTCAGCAATGGATTAGCCGAAACACCCAACTCTGTCGAATCGCAGGGCAGTTCCAATGCTGCTGCAGAACGAAAGTTGGATCCTTCATCTCAAAATCTTTTAGATCAAGGTTTGAGTTTCAGAAAGGCAAACTCTGATGGCACGGTGGCTCCAAATGAGCATGACGAGCCTCCACCTGTAAACAGCATCAGCGACATTGTTAACAATGAGGAGCAAGTACATTCATGCTGTGACGATCCTGGCAAAAAAGAGCAGCAAAATCCAATCCCCGAAGTTCAGTCTCAGGAAAAGGGTTTGAGGAAGGCCGTTAGCTTTGATCACAAGGTAGAGATAATTGAATGGAGGAAGAGAAAATCGAAAAAGATCAGATCAACAGAGAGGACGAGCTCAGTGGAGCACAACGAGGATGAGATAATCAGGCCCATTCTGAAGATGGGTTCTGGCCTGGATGCAACATCGGATCCCAGTACCCAACAGCCAGATGAAGCCAAGACATCATGAGTATTTAGGGTAAGAGGAAAAACGGATTCATACACAGCAGTTTCTCTTTCTTCTCTTTCTATTGGCTCCAACACAAGTTGTCGTAAACAAGTTGATTTAGGATATATTACAACCAAAGCATAAGGATCGGCCTTTGCATGTGCATTTCAACTCAGATTGTCTCAGTGATGTGGTCCATTGGATAAATGAAGTAAGAACTTTTACGATGTTATTCTTGAAGGGATAGTTTATTGGTATGATACAGTTAAACTGAATCAATCAAAAGTTTGGTACAAGTAGAAATTCAAGAACTTCCTGTGCAAACTGATAGGTCTGATAGTGGTGACTGTTTGTCAGCTAATGTTCACAAATGATGTCCAACTCAGGAAACTGCTGTCCTCTCACAACATATTCATTGACGTGGGCACACAGACAAATTACATTATGCTTTGGGAGAATATATTATAAGTTGGTGGTGCTCAGGAATTTAGCCTCCCAAGCAAGCATTTGCCCTCTCTGGGATTTATTCCATTGATATAGATGAAGTACTAAGTTAAAAGGAGCAAGGATTTTCTTTCTCATCAAGCATTCACTTTTTTCCTATTGAAGAACCTAAATAAAATAGAAAATTGAACAGATCAAATAAAGAAGATATGTTAGTATAGCCGCCAAACTCCTCTTCTTTCCCTCTTTCATCACACAACTTTATTTTTCAACCTTTATGGAGGGGAGGGTTTGAGCAAGATCACTCATTCCCCTTCCTTTTTCTTTGGCTGATTCGGTTCCCCATTTTATTTTTCTTGCTTTCCTCCCGTTTCTCTTTCAATCTAGCATAGATCAAGGAGCTTCTCTCTGTTTTGGGAGGAATCTATCTTGATCTAATCTAGATCTGAAGATTTTTGCATGTATGTTTTCGGGTTTTACTTCCCTTGAATTTTGTTGATATACAAATCCAGTTTTAATCAACCATTAAATTTGTGCTCTTCGACCTTTTACTCTAGACGGCAATGGTGTTGGGATGGCCGAACCCAAGTGAGGGCAAAGCCACGCCAACATATGTGATTTTCAGTGTGCACTCATTACTGAAGATAGATTTGGTGATTAGTTGCCGATTTTGATTTGAAAAAGTCACAAATATACTTTTTCAACATATGGACCCCTAATCTTGTTCCGATGAGTTATCTTGTTATTTAGAACTTGTTTTGCTTTGAAATTGTGTGGGATTTGTCTTGATTTTCAGTTGAATTGCATGGCTTCTCTATGGTATTTTTGCCAAAATGAATAAAGTGTTGCTTTTATTAAAAAAATAAATAAATAAAAAATCAGAGAAGATATGTTGAAAAAGAAAACAAAATTGTAAAGAAGAAATGCTCTGTGTGGGGGTGGCTGGTGAAGACCCATAAAAACATGTCCAGATTCAATGCATTTTTCAAAATATTCTCCCTGATAAAATATGGAAAGCATGCAGAATCAGTACCGAAGAAAGACTGATCAGAATGAACCCGCTTTTGCTTAAAAAAAAAATAAAACCAACTTTCAAGGAACCTTTCGGTGAAGTTGATGGTTCTTCCGAAGCCTGAAACTTGAAGATATCTCTGTAGAGCTCCGGTTTGGAGAACAGATTCCGCTCCTGTCTGGTAGGAAAGGAAAACAGAGAATGGCGAATCCTATACTGTATTGCATGAGGAGACCCTTGCCGTGGAATATCTGAAAAGGAAACCAACTTGTGCATGTATTTATTTTTCCTCTTCCGTTGAAAATTTCACATAAGGCATCGACAACAAATTAATTCTCAATCGATGTAGCGACCTGTTTTGCAACTATAATGGTCATTATCTAGCTAGAGCGTCTTTGCATCACTCAACTAGGCAGTGTTAGAAGAAGTAATCTTAGGATTTCAAAAATTAAGACCAGTATATTAGGCATGTCTACCCCACGGAAAAAGAATAATGATTAGGGAATTGTTTTTGCATATATTTCCTTTCACTTTTGTAAACAATACAAATAAAAAATAATCTCCAAATCAATTACTTATGGTAGGTTATAAGTGAGACGTATTCGATGTATTCTAATAAGCCGTGAGTATTAATTTTCGTGGCAATATAAATGAGAAAATGGGCTCAAATAGACTCTTGTCAAGATATGCAAAATGCTATTGAGATTGACAGAGAATATACAAATGTTTGCCCATGGAATAAAGAAGAAAAATGCAGAATCAAACGGACGCTGCTAAATCCTGATCAAAGCAAAATCAGATTTGTATTTTTGCTTTATTGCCCAAAAGGGCTAATCATCCCTTCATTGTGCCCAAGAAGATTCCTTTTCAGGTGTCTGAAAAATCCCAAGAAAGCCAAGTCAAAAGGGGAGGAGTGATGGGAGCCGTTCAGTCATCTCCACTAGCTCTCGCCACGGCTGACGCATGCTTTATCCCCGTGGCGTCCGCTCTTCTTCCTCCTCCTCGCGCAGCGTCGTCCCACGTAGCCAAACCCAGATCGAACTCTTCCCTTCCCGGCCGGATTCGGAGAGTTGGTGAGATCCTGGAGCCGCCCGTCTCGAAATTCACGAGCCCCGCCGCCCAAAATCCGATCTTTCCGCGGTGTCTGCCGTTGAAGTGCGTGAGGTCCGAGATGGAGGCCAAGAACGATGAGGCCGCGGGAAAACCCACGTTGGGTTTCGTCGAAACTGATCAGGTTTTGATTGATCGGATGGTTTATGATGCTCTGGTTTGGAGTTCTCTTCATGGGCTCGTCGTTGGCGACAGGAATGTTAAGGTCTGTGCCCCCGTAAATATGAGAAGTTGGCATTTTTTGTGAAGTGCTTGTGATGAAGGCAGTTTTGGAGTTCTCTTCTGGTATAAAATTGTTGAATTGTTTCGCTAAGTTGATAAATTTTAGCATCTGGGATACTAAAGCTGTTAGCTTTATCGGAAAAGTGGATGTTTCCGGGTTGATGATTGTAAAGATGCTTTTTTTCCCTCTGGTGAAATAAAAGAGAATATGCGACTTTCTGATGTGCTGTTTATGGAGTTTCCTGTTGAATTTGATCTGGGTTGTTTAATTCTACTGTTTGATTGATAACGGTATGTATGCATATGTGTTGCAGAGATCAGGACAAGTACCTGGTGTCGGTCTGATGCATGCTCCGTTTGCTTTGTTGCCCATCTCATTTCCGGAGAGTCATTTTAGAGAGGCTTGCGAATTAGCTCCTATTTTCAATGAGCTTGTCGATCGTGTGAGTTTGGACGGAAAGTTTTTACAAGATTCATTATCCAGGTATTTATTCTACTTTATATATATGTCTGCAGCATGTAGTTTTTTTTTTTTTTTTGGTTGAATACGGCATGTAGTTTATGCTATAAGTATGTAGTGTCCAATTCAACAAGATTAAGACCATTGTTTCATGTGAATTCTTAGGTCTGATTCAATCCTCACTCTGCTTTGGCTTGTATCATGTGCTCTTGGTTGTTTCTTGGCTTATGACAAATTCAACTCCTTTTAGCTCTTCTATTTTTCTCATAACCTAGTATTTTGGATATTATGAGCCCTTCTACCTTCCTTGCAATCAATGGTTATTTTGTAGTCCGGTTTTTAGTTGTTGCATTGGTGAAGCAAGTCCGAACTTACTGTTGAATTACATGATGTAACTTCTTCTCATTGCAGAACAAAAAAGGTGGATGCTTTCACCTCTCGACTCTTAGATATCCATTCCAAGATGATGGAAATTAATAAAAAAGATGTAAGTTCATAAATTTAGAATTTTGTGAAAGCTTAAACTTAAGTTTGGTTGCAATAGTGTATTAAAATTGGCTTTTCAAGTTCATGTCACTTTGATTGGCTGCTTTCCTTGTCTGAAAGAAAAATATGCTGATTGCTGACTATGATTAGTGTGCTAAACCCCATAATTTTGCTCTCTCAATTCTCCACAGGAGATACGACTGGGTTTGCATCGATCAGATTATATGCTTGATGAACAAACAAAGTTACTGCTTCAGATAGAACTGAACACCATATCATCCTCATTTCCAGGTCTTGGCTGTCTTGTTAGTGAGCTCCACAGGTTAGGTTGGTCATATGTACTGACTCTTACATTCCCTATGATTTCTCTAAGCCCATACGCACCTGTTCACATGCACGGTCAAAGATGGTCACAGAAAACCAAAAGCTTGATCTTAACGTCAGGTGGCAATGACACAGGTCCTTGCTCAGCCATTATGGTGAAACTCTTGGGTTAGATCCCAGGAGGATCCCTACCAATGCTGCTGTGAGTCATTATGCAGAGGCCTTGGCCAAAGCTTGGATCGAGTTCAATAACCCGAAGTAAGAATTGCAAAATAATTATGGTCGTCTTCTTTTCTTTTTTTTATTCATAGGTCTGCATATGTGGAGTATAGTTCATTAAGACCTGATTACAATTGATTACTTTTAACAGGGCCTCTGTTCTGTTGTGGTTCAGACAGAGGAACGAAATATGTACGACCAGCACTGGCTTAGCTCTGTCTTGAGGGAAAGATATCCTTCTATATACTAGTGATTGTTTTGAGATATCAGAAGGGTAGGTTATATCTGTGATTATCTCTCTTTGTCTTCTTAGATCATTTCTTGGATTCTACATCTATCTGCTATGATGCTCTGTGTCCAAAAATCTGCTTTCCAAACTGTAAAGTTCTCTATTTCTGTCCATCAGTCTCTTCATGTCCATAATTTGCTTTGGATGCTTCCTTAATTATATAACACACATAATGTGAGGTCTATTCGGAAGACCTTAGCAGAAATTGATGCAGAGGGGGAACTTCAGCCTGATGGGACGTTACTTGTGTATGTAGTTGCTCACATCTTTAGTTTGTCTTGTTGAACTTTGGCTTTACATGCACGTTTCACTTAAGTGATGAAGCTTTGCTATTGCAGAGGTGGAGTCCCTGTAGCAGTTATTTATTTTAGAGCTGGGTATGCCCCAAATGATTATCCTTCAGAATCGGTACCTCCTTAAGCCTTATCCTAGTAATTAGCTAATAGCAACTAAGAGAAGATTGTCTTCCTTGAAATATTGACTGTAGTTATGATTAATTTTCAGAAAATTTCTCCTTCCATATTGACTGTAGTTGTGATTAATTTTCAGAAAATTTCTCCTTCCATATTAGCTTTACCAGATACTTTCTTTATAGATATGTTTTATTACCATACTAGTGAAAATCCTGCGTTTGAGGCGGGTTTTATTCTTCTTATAAAATATTTCTGTGTCAGCATTTCTTACAATGTTATAATGACTGCATCCTTGCTCTATTTTTCATAAACATTTACTTTTATATGTCTTGATGATTGAATGGAACAATTATTAGTATCATCATGATGAATTATGCAAGTCGATTATTTTTTGTTAGATTCATGATTATAATATACTTCTCTATTTCCTGCACATTTTGATTGTTAGGACTCCCTCATTACTATATCATAATTCTATGAGACTGGCCACAATGAACAATACTTGATAATGTACATATGAACATTAGTAACCCAAGCTTGGATAAACAATTGACTTCATGTTCAAAACATATAGCATTATGCAATGTAAAAGAATACTAAACAATGTAATCATGACATTTCCTCCAAATAACCAAGTTCGTCCAATTGGTTATGGCAAAAGTGGACCTTGTTCCAGAAAATATCATCAACTTAAAAAAATGTCTTGGGTGGAATGCAAATAAATGATTATCCACAAAATAAGTAAACAAAGGGAATGGAAAGAAACCAATAAAAGGAAATACGAAATCCATTCTTCACACAACCTCAAGAAGTTGACAGGTGTCAATTTAGTTCCACTTGAAAACCCTATATTATAAAATAGTAAGAAGTGCGGAAATCTTAAGCCCTGGGTCAATGCTTGAAAGGTGTGACTTAAGTTTTGTTTCTTGCTGTATTGTAGGAATGGAGAGCAAGGCTACTTATGGAAGAGTCATCTGCAATTAAGTGCCCGTCAATATCTTATCATTTAGCTGGCACGAAAAAGATTCAGCAAGAACTTGCAAAACCTAATGTACTTGAAAGGTGATATATTTTGTTCAACAGATCACATTTCTTTATCCTCTGTGCTTTATATGGAATTGTATGGTTCCTGGAAAAGCTCCTGAAGCACACATGCATATAGATGTGCGCTATGCATACAACAATAGCTAATATGATGATGCTTAGTTGAATTTGAAGCTTAGATGTAATCAATGGCACCCAGGGCTGCAAATCAAGGACTACATTTAATATCAAATGGCCATTTTAGCTCCTTTTGTATGTCTTACCAAACAGTCTCAATAACATATCAATGGGAACATTAGAAGTCAATTTAATTACAGGAGAAGATGCACTGTTGAATAGACTCTATCTCCTACGTGTTTGATCACTTACGAGACTCCATTGGTTCATATATCAGATTCCTTGAGAACAAAGAAGACATTGCCAAGATCCGGAAATGCTTTGCAGGTTTATGGAGCTTAGAAGACCCTCATATTGTTGGTAAAGCAATTGAAAGTCCCGAGCTCTTTGTCATGAAGCCCCAGAGGGAAGGGGGAGGTAATTATCTCTCACCTTGATTATATTATTCAAGGATTGCTTTGCTATAAGCTGTGCTATCTTCTTTGTAAAATGAAGTCATTTCTCTCTTAAGGGAACAACATCTATGGCGATGATGTGAGGGAAACCCTATTAAGGCTGCAACGTGAAGGGAGTGAGGAGGATGCTGCCTATATCCTTATGCAAAGAATTTTTCCGTCCATTTCTCTCACAACTCTCATTCGTGATGGCATTTGTTATAAAGATCACGCCATGTCAGAACTTGGGGTATATGGTGCTTATTTGAGGTAATTTTTAGATGTCTCTCCATCTCTCATTAGTTTGATGGATGTGATCTCTGATTAATTAAAATCAATGACTTGGAATTTAATCTTTGCAGTTGGAGTCGGATGGCAAAATCTTATAACCAAAGCTTTTTTTTTTTTTTTCATGCCTTCTATAGCACCGTTGTTTGCATGTTTTAGCACTAGTGAATTCAGTGACAACGTTTCTAAATGCATTTGATGTGCTCATGGTAATCTGAGATTCATCTTACCAGGAACAAAGAGAATGTCATCGTAAATGAACAGTGTGGTTATTTAATGAGAACAAAGATATCGTCATCAAATGAAGGTGGAGTCGCTGCTGGATTTGCAGTTCTGGATAGCTTATATTTGACTTGAGAATTGAGGCGCTTGGATTTCAGCCGTATTCTCTTGTTGGACTCCTCATTCTGATATCTAACGGGGATTGATGCATGCTGACAAGACCTCTGAACAAGTTCCGACACCCCATTGGATTTGGAAACTTTGCGAGTCGATGAAGTTAAATTCCAATTGAAGATTTTTGAATCGAGGGGATTAAGGGGATTAAACGTCTTCCAATTTGTTGGCAAAAGTCGGTGCAAGTTAGTGAAGACAATACGTTACATCTGATCTAATGTATTTTCATTTGACATTACATAATGATCTGAAAAGTTCTCAGTGGGATGTTGATTTTTTAAACTTTGAGCAGTGGTAGTTTCAAGTTATTTTGAATTTTCTCTGAACTGTTTGAACCCGATTATGGGTAGATTCTGAGCTAAATTGGTCCATTCTGGAACCAGGAACTCGACCAGACGGTCTGGGTCCTAGTTCTATGGAAACCGGGAATTGGATTAGTCTTTATGGAAACTGCCCGCGATCGGGCTAATTTTTTTTTTTTTTTTTTTTTTTTTTACACTCACCCCTAATATACATGACCAGGAGCAATACGTAGTTGCTCGACTTACAAAATATGCACCAAGTTCTTCACAGCCTGCAATGAGAGGCATGTCTTGTAAGTTCTATTGTCATTCTCTTAGGAAAAAAGGCTACAGGAAGAGTGACAATGAACTAGAGAGTAGTGATATATGGACATTCACTCAATTTATGCCGAGGCCGAGAACGGTTTACGTACAAGCTCGTTCACGGAATAAGAAGGCAATCAATTTGAGAACGAGCCGTGTTCTTCATCCTTGCCAGGATGATCACGAGTATACTCCTGCTAGCGTTCCATCTTCCCGTGTGGACTCGTCTTTCTCAGGTCCCGGCAAGTCATTACGGCCCTCTTTCTTTTCCTATTTCACGATTTCTGACTCAGACATCGTAATTTTCTGCATCTTTTGCGCATGCTCGAAGACAAGCATCATGGTGCTAGCTCCAGCGTTCAACCTGTGTAGCCGCTTGTAAGTAGCGAAAGAGAAAAGAAAAGGATAGTTGATGGTATTTCTCAACCACAGCCAGTTAAATGAATGCATCGCGTTAATCTCCCTCTTCTATCATATTTATAATGATCACAAACCCGAAAATACAAAGGTGAAAGGTCACATGGCTTTTATGCTACTAATATCGATTTTTTCATTAAAAAAATTATTAAATCGGATTACAATCGGCCAGATCAAATTGGATATAATTAGCAGCAATCATCCCCTTCTCCTGCATTATCATCCGAGTCAGCGAATCCATCGAAAAAAGCATCGAGGTACCATGGGCAACGTTCATTCCATTCGCCCCTCCTCGCACGAGCTCGCCATTTCTGATCCTCGATCATCTCCGATGAAAGGCCCCACTCGCGTAATTCTTCCTCGGTGTGATGGATTGCAAGGCTGTACTCTCCACCTTCCCCCAACTGCATCACACGGAACTCACAGTTCCCTGGATTGTTGAGCTGCTCGAATTGCTCGACCGTCCACTTAAACCATTTCATGAGGAAGACGCGCGATGTCAATCCATGAGATACGATGATGAGATTCAGATCATGAGAAGGATTAGTATGAAGCCTGTTCATATCAATGTCTCTCCATAATGATTCCATAAAACCTGCAGAAATGACATACTTCTTAAGTGCAGTTCTGCAGTATTATAAGCACGGTAAAAGGAACACAACTTTATACAAACAAGACTTCATGGAGTTCATCTGGCTGTCCCTCTTGGGGCAGAACATCTTCTAAAGAGCACTCTACATCACAATTAGAAATAAAAATAAATGAAAGCTGCATATTCACATGTCAGCTTACTTTACCTCTCTGATAATCATAGAACAACCAATGACCGCAACCTAATGTTAGAATACTAGCTGGGTCAAAATGCTTTGGCCATCTTATCACCTTAGCAGTCGATGTTACTCTTCTTTATCATCTTCTATAGTGATTGGTTTGAAATTTCTGTTAAAACATTCAACTCACCACACCATACATTGTGTTGATAAAGCATGCCATCAACATAAAAGCATAGATATGCTCATGAGGTAACCAAGAAATCTGAAGGCCAGTCATCAAGATACTTTCACCCTAAAAATTCTACTTCAGCTTTACTCATGAACCATAATACTTGGTATGGCCTAAAAGACATGAAGCGAGACGGGTTCCATGCTATGTGCAGAGATTTTGCATCAATGATAAGCTATGTCCTCAACTGCAGTAATCCCAAAGCTGGGTGACCATATGCTTGCATTCTCTCTTCTGCACACTCAGGAAGCTATTCGAGCTCTTCAAATTGCAAATTACACCATCCAGAGGACCAGACAAAAAACAAACTTTGTAGATTGGCTGGTGAAACCAACAGCAAACAGAGCACAAGCATCTCTCTCTCTCTCTCTCTAGAATCCATTCCCTCAAAAGAAGCTGGCCAGAAACCATTCAGGCAAGATCAAGAGGGGCCCTCACTGGGAACAGTTGCAGAGCATCCACTCCAAAAAATTCGCAAGTCTCATCAAAAGTCAAGCTTTCAACAATCCAAATTCGGCCCATCACGAAATTCTAACCTCTCGTTTTCTCTTCCCATTATAAAGCTCGCTCAGTCGGCTAATTCAGCAAATTGAGCAAGAGCATACTCAGCAAACACGACAAAGAGCAAACTTCTCTGACCAGTAACAAAAACACATGATCAAGCAGGCAAGACATCGGTACGCCATCCACACAAAAATTCATTCCTTGAGTTCATTTCTCGTGTGAACACTCTCAGACCAGTAACGAAGCAAAGCCGACATCGACGAACGACTCAACACGCAGTGTTCA
Source organism: Eucalyptus tenuipes (assembly GCA_014182365.1). Classification (NCBI taxonomy): domain Eukaryota; kingdom Viridiplantae; phylum Streptophyta; class Magnoliopsida; order Myrtales; family Myrtaceae; genus Eucalyptus; species Eucalyptus tenuipes. The sequence continues at coordinate 39,521,972 of CM024544.1, read as the reverse complement.
CATGAAATTGCATCGATCGAAAACGTAAGGACGAAAAGAAAAAAACTCACTCGAAACGCGATCGAACACATCGGCCGCCGATTCCCCTTCCGGGAACCGGTAGAAGAACCGGCCGAACCGCTCCCTGGTCTCCTTCACCACCTTCATCCTCTCCACCACCTGGAAGTTCCCGAAGTCCTGCTCCCTGATCCGGCACTCCTCCCGCGCCCCGATCACCCGCCCCCGCCCGAACGACCGCCCGATCTCCCGCAGCGTCGACCGCGTCCGCTCGTACGGCGACGCGTAGAAGTAGACCCGCCACTCCCCCGCCGCCGGCGACCAGGGCCGGAGCCCGTCGCCGGCGGCGCGGGCCTGCTCGACCCCGACCGGGGTGAGGGGGATCTTGTGGTCCGGGGTGGTGGCGTACGCCGACGGCGAGAGGTTCCCCTCCGACTCGCCGTGGCGGACGAGGATGATGCGCTTCGGGAGCAGCGCGCCGTGCTGCTGCGGGTGCCCCATTTTCCGGCGGCCGCCTCTTCTCCTTCTTCTTCTTCTTCTTCTTCGATCTCTTCTGCGTTTCGGACTTTCTGCGTGCGAATCTGTGCTGCGCTCGTTGGCTTCTTGTCGTGTCGTTTTTGACTTTTCTTGAGTGTCTTGTCGACGTCGCATTTACCAATATATGGATAATGGAGAGATTCCAGTTTCTTCTGCCTTCACATTGCGTCGACAGGTTACGTTGATTGAGATTTACGTCGGTCGTGGTGGTCGCTTATGTTTTTGGAACACATCCGGTCGCCTGAATTAAATATTCAGCCATGAAATTCAGGATGATTTACCCAATTCGTATCGAAAGTGTACACCATATCCGTGTCCGTGTTGTCTAGGATAAGCACCAGAGACCACCGACACGACATGTGACTCCAACATGCTATCGAATAAACTTGCTAAAACTGGAAAGGGGGGATCTTGGTTTCGTGTGCTAGTGCCCCTTTCCGAATTCGGTTCCCTTTGCTTTTCTTAGATTATCCGAGTTCGAATAGAAAACGCTTAAATAGAAGACAAACGCTCGGTCCCGTCCCACACGATAAATTAATGTTTCAAGCCTAGGACTGGTCCATCCAACTGCCGTGTCCATCATATGAAACCAATGCAGTGCCCTAACCCCCTAATGCCAGGATTTCGTGCCGCCATCCTAGAATCAGCAACCACCCAGGACTGGTCCATCCTATCACATGGTAATTTGAGCTACGACTTCGTATAAACTAATGTTTCAAGCCTAATGACTGGTCCATCCAACTGCTTTGTCCATCATATGAAACCAATGCAGTGCCCTAAGCCCCTTATGCCAGGTTTTCATGCTGCCATCCTAGAATCAACAACCACCCAGGACTGGTCCATCCCATCACATGGTAATTCGAGCTAAGACTTCATATTCATCGATGTGATCACGAGTCCGATCGGCTTGGTATATTCGTTGATGCGATTGCAAGTCCTATCTGCAATGAATATCAGCATGCATGTTTATATATTAGGGCTGATATGGACAAAATTGACTACAAGATCATCTCATAACACAAGCATGCATTATTCGGTGTCGACCGTGCACTGTCACAGCACTTGACAAACGATGTGTGCACATATTAACAAAAACAGAAAAGTGTGCACGCTGCGTGTGGAGTCCAGGAAATCCAAAACTATAGTTAGGCCACCATCGAAGTCGTGTCCGGTCTCGAGCATCGGACCACTTCTCTGCCTAAGCTCCTTGCTTGCTCTTTTGCTCTTCAAATTTATCGATGGCCGTCTGGAGCTCATCTGAACTGCCAACAGCTCTCATTGTGTAGAAATACACTCCAAACACAAATGCTGTCAGACCGCCCGCGACGACCAGGTTCTTCGTCTTGGGAGCAAGGCTCCTGTATGCAGATGGCCCTGCCATCTGCACGTCATGATCATAATTACCTCATCTTAAATTTGGCTTAGACATGTGTACAAAACAAATATAAAATTCTTGCATATATTGGATCCTGTACATCGTTATATCAAGGAATCAGGGCAAGAGACAAACATGCATGTAACAACATATTTTGGTATAAAAAGAATTAGTCTTGAGTAAATTGCAGTATAGAATAACAGTGAATCCCCACAGGAATAGGATGTAATTGAGCTGAGTTGAACCAATCTAGATTTAAGCTTAAGCTGTCAATTCAGATAATCAGCATGCAAAAATCAATCAGAACTGAATCGACTATATACTCAAGCTCGGTTGCACCACTGTTATGTTCCAATAGAAGCACCATAAAATTCAAAGGACCCATTGAAATATATGTAACTGACCTGATGCCATCAACCCCAAAAAAGAGAGAAACAGTCCAATGATCATGTATTAAGATTTCAGTAGAAGAAGCAGCAGAACGTAGAAAACCAGTTCTGAGATCCACCAAAATAACTAGAAAATATCAATTTAAAGTTTGAAATCCAGATTCAGACTATGAAATCCAGGTATGGTGAAACATCTTCCGCAAGTTAACCAATAAAAAAAGATGAAAATTAGTCTAAAACTTCACATTAAACGAGTTATAAAATACTTCAACAGGCTCTCTCTTTAGAAATTACACAACAAAAAAGAGCAATTATTATTTCAAGTTAACTAGGGCATCAAAGTTAATACCCAAGGAGGAAAACTTTATATCTCAACTGATTCTTTTTGCCATCTGAAGCAGACTAACATACAATTGCGGTCACAATGATAATATCATACTTCCTTCAGAAAATTTCAAACCATGTGTACTATGAGCTCGAGTCCAAAGGCTCGTGTTTTGATGATTGATTAAAGAGTAGAGCCCAAACAGCCCCTAAGCAGCTCGACTCAGTCATGGCTCTGCCCCTCCCCACCCACCTAAAACGGGCACCCGAAAAGGCCGCTTCAGGAAGCAGTCTTGTCTTCCCCAATTAGAATATTTATAATCCCAAACTGTATGGCGATATATGTGGTAAATTATTAAAACAGGAATCCATCCAACCAAATTCAACTACGTAACAAACATTGAGATTCCTACTAAAATCAATAATCTTAAAGCAGTCTCGTCTTCCAAGCCAACTCAAAATTTGGAGAGAAATATATAGAAAGTTGGGAAACCAAAAACAGTTCATGCTGTCTAGAAGACCAGCTCGTGCGGCTTCATGCCCGCCTTCAAGGAGAACCCGGCAGCTAAGTACGTCTTCAAATAAAGTGTGAAGACACAAGAACATAATGCAGACTTCGAAATCCGGGTGGAAATGGAAATGAACCTAGAGCTTTATTTTGTATGATAAAGGAGAAATTCAGCCTTCTGTCCTTTAGCATCACAGTTGAGGGGCAGAAGGATCAGTACGAACCCAGCTTACCCGAGTTCTACGATTTCTTCCCTCTCTCCCCTAGCTTACCCCACCCATTCACAATGAGTTCCCATATGAACAAAAAAACGCAAACTTTTCCACCAATCTGACAAGAAATCCAGCTCAGGAAAGCACCCCCAAAGAAAACGAGAAGAACCCAGCTTCAATCTGAAAGAAAATTTTAGAAATACCGAGGAAATTTGCGAGCTTACAGATGAGCAAGCCGGCGATGGATGAATTTGAGCGACGGGGAGCTGACGATGGCGCGACGGGGAGGAGCTCTGTAGGGTTTTTGCTTCTTCTTTCTTGCTCGACAGGAAAGGTGCGTTGCTGGGCCTGGAGCGTAAATGGGCCAAGAGGCCCGGCCCATTTATATTTGTTCGATCTGCGTTCCCTGTGCCGATCTCATGATCGCACCTACATTTTTTATATTTATTTTTTGAGTTAAGTCATACCTTGATGGGAGTTGTCCTAAAGGAGATTACCTAAACCTCGACCTAGTCGCAGTAGGCAGATAAATAGGATTGGGTAGTGATCTTATATGAAAAAAACCCAGCTCGATTCTACTTAAAAATTACTACTATATATGTTATATATGATTGAATCGGCATAATTATAATAGATTTAAGATTTTTCTGGTAATTTTCTCATTTTTATTGGCACACTCACCATTAGTAGTTGTGTCGCTGAACTTATTCACATGCTGCCCATTCAACAATATAAAATATTCACATGTATAAAAAATTATTCTGAGTGGTGATTGACCTAATAAAAACCCGAAATCAAATAAGCTTGTTACTAATAGGGTGGAGTATGGTGGACAGAGTCAATTACAGGAGCAAAATATGATAATCTTGATAATCCATGTAAATTAAGATAAGTAACAATGATATTCAAATGGAAGTTGCCAAGTTACTGATCAAGGTAAAGAAATTCCACCATAGGGAGTCTATCTTATCATCTGGTTGACATAATTGGTATTGGTCCTCCAATAAAAATGAAACATCTAGTGATGGTGTATCGGTTGACTAATCAATAGTAAATTCGAATATAAGTTTGTAATTCTTTCAAAAATAAATTAGTAACTTGGTTATAGATCAACTAGTCATTGGTAGGCAATTTAATAAGTAAGTTTGTCAAATGTTTGCAAGGTTGATATTGTAGATATTGGCAAACTCTAATAATCACTACTGCAATATCTAGAAATATATAATTACAATGTATTCTCTAAAAGTTGCCTCCAATGTTGACACGTAGGACTCTAATTTACCAGAGACCGGTCAACCCTCCTTCCAAGAAGTAATTTTCTTGCACTCTCCACTAATCGAATATAGTCAATTCAAATTAATTGTTGCTTGAACAGGGATTATAATTTGGCAAAAAATCATTAACCACTTAAACGATAATAGTACTATTTAAATATGAAAAAGTGCTATGGATACACAACACATTATTCATCATTTTTATATCATTGAAGGACGTATGAAAAGGAGAAAATTCAATGAAGCAACACAGTCCTGCGAAGTTTAGCACAAGGCATACTAAAACTCAGATGAATTCATGTACTTTGATAGTTAGAACATATCACTGATCAGAAAAGTTTCCAATTTAAAAAATGGCACCTTTGAGACATCTTTTTCATAATGGCTCCACCTTTAAGACAATTTTTTATGTGGACTAATTTTGAAGATAGTCTTAAGGAATCATGATTAATTTTTGTTGCGAAGAAGAAGAAAATACAACTTATTCTTATTAATCTTGTAAAAATATTATATGTATGTATATATATTGCTTTCAAGATAATATATCATATGGGTTTTTATTATTGAAAAAAATTCATTTTGTCTTTAACCATTCAAACGGTGTTCTAATGCGAAAAACTATGTGTTAGCTTTCATGAAATAAAAATAAAAATAAACTGTTTATCTATACGTGTAACGAAACGATGTCTTGCCGATACAAGTAAATCATTGATGACTTTGAATGCGTGGTTTCATATATTCGCAGTAGCTTTCTGTAAAACACTAGTGAACTCATATAACTACCAGTAAAATCCAAATTTTAGTTTGTTATTCCCAATATACAAGATATATTGGTAAATATAAAAAAAAAAGAAAAAAAAAAGAAAGAGAAAAAGACATGGCTACCTACTAACACCAAAACCGGCTAAACATTTCACCAATTACTGAATATTCAATGAAAAGGACTATCATATATTAAAATTTTCTCGTCATGGACGATGAGACCATGGTTTGTCTTATGGATCACTGAAATTTTCAACAGGGTCTTACCGCACGTCTATGATGCGCCCAACACAACAAAATCAAGACCTCCAGCACTAGGATTATAGTGAAAACGGCATATTTTGAAGGTTTCGAAATCGAACCTCTAGCATTGAGGCTCGAGGAAAATGATATTACAAATGTCGTAATTTTCCCACGGCGCTAATTTTGATGCAAAAACTTCTACTTAAATCACCTCAAGTGTTAACTTCGATTTGAATAGTTGGAAATTCAAAATAGTAATATTTTATTATTTTTTCAATCGACTTGGCTTGCCAATGCTTCGACCCCATATACATAGCATAAACGACTGTCGCGAAACATGTATTCCCCAATTTAAAACCCTAATTATTGTGCTTAGGGTTTGGGCCAGACCTGGACTGCGATGGCCAGCCGCTAGAGCTGGGTGGTGGTCATCGGCCACGAATGATCACTCGTCCACATCAGTACCTTCGTCCACAACAGTGCCCTCGTCCACACAAGCTTCGACAATGCTTTCGATGGGATGGGACGTGAGCAACGTTTAGATCAGAAATGAAAGGATGATTATAGTAAAGAGGCTCGGGAAGAGAGAAGGGATATAACACTGACTTCTTGCCATTTTATGTATCCAGCCGCAGCCTCATCATTCGAGCAAGCCTCAATGAGCATGAGGGGGACTCGACGGTCACTTTCTTCTTTCGAGACCGACGCTCTCGAACGCTCTCGGACGCTCACGAACGTCCCCGCCTTTCGTCTCACCCGGCCAGCTACTTCCGCCGTCCGGCGAACGGCGATGGTAATGGTACTCGTCCATTCGTGGAGCTTCGATGTTTAAAAGGTGCTTGACGTTGAATTATGTTATTCTTGGTTTAAAAGATGAGATGATAGTGGTGCTATTGTTAAATTTATTTTATTCTGAAATTGATATGGGATGTAGAAGTGTCGGGGTAGGTGTTGTTACTCGAAGGAAACCCCACTTGGGCCGAGAAGAGAAAATGGAAGCGGGCTGGAAATTGAGTGGGCTGTTTTAAAATTTTCGTGTGCCGATTGAGATTAATTCAAAGTGGGCCTTAGCGTAGCCCCTTTTTTAGTCCAACCTGGACCGATAGGGTCCAGGTCGGTTGAGTCGGGGCGGGTCTCTTGACCCGGTCCATTTTTTTTTATAATAGTAAAATTCATACAAAATATTAATTAAAAAAATCACAGAAAACATAATAAATACTAAAAATTAAAAAATTCATAAAAATTTAGAAAATTCCAAAAAAAAGAAAATCCCAATATATATATATATATATTCCTTGAAAATTTCAAAAATAGATCTTTAGTTTTTTTTTTTTTTGTATATATAAAGAAAGCCTCTTGACTTTAAAATTGTGCTAAAAAATTGAACAAGCCTTTAGGGGCTCTACCTTAGGATTTCAATTGTCCTTAAAAACAATCGCCTTTGGTTGCGTAGTATTGATACATTGATTTTGATCTTTGTTGTCCCATGCAATTTATTCAATACTTTCCTTAATTGTTGATTGTTATGTTAATGCCTGTGCACCTACATGATTACCTCACATGTTAGTACATAAGTATAAGATTAATCTAGATTGCTTGACATAAATTTTTTTAAATGAACAAGATTAAGTACTGAAATGACACTAATTATTTAATTAGTATAATCAAGTTCCCGATCCTAAATTCTCTGTTATGTAAGAAGTGAAGCACGTTCTCATATTTCATTCGGTTTCTAGCTGATCCTAATAAGCTGGTGGCTTCTTTTTAGACAATTCTCATATCGTCAATTTGAACATTCAACGTCATCCAATATATGGGTTTAGGAGAACTCGAGTCTAAATCATGGGCTGTGGGCCCCGTCCTTTAAGTAATATCTCTAAAACTATGTCTTTTCTCCTTCCGGAGAAATAGGTAGGTTGCTACATGTTGTCTCCTCTTGATCTTCACCATCGACATGAGAGAGAGAAAGCGATAGTGGTGAGAGATGAGTTGAGTCGAGTGAGACTTTGCCCGCATATTTCAAACTTTGATTTGGAAATCATATAATTTTATTTGAATTCATGTATCTTTAGATATTACCAAACGCCGCATAGGATATTTCAATTTCTATATCTATCATAGATCTCATCCTACTCAGTAAAAATTGTTTGGACGATCAAACTTAACGTAGGGTCTTTGGAAATTAGTCATCACGCAATGGCTCGAGCGTAAACGGTTTGCATGGATAAATCGCATAATGTCGACGGCCGCTCTGGGGGCATGGTCCCCTGCGCTCGGGGCCACCGAAATCAACCCGCTCCCGACGCCCTCGCCGCAACACGTCGAGAAATGGGACCTCCTCGGACATCAGGTCTTGTGCGGGACCAATCAAAAGGCGCTGCTCAGTGTACTCAGCCGCACCTGCAAGCCACCTCCTAAAGTCTCTGCAAATTCTCTGCTACAAGCCAAAACCCGATCGAATCGAAGTTCACCTTCGAACTCTCGTGCACGTTGGATTTTTGTTTTATTTTATTTTATGCCTAGGTTGTTTGCACTTATCGTTTTTGCTAGCTGTGGCGACGCGAATTTTATTTCCGCTTTCGATTGTTCGATTGCTGTACAGAGGAAAGCTAGTGTTTTTGTTATGTTGTTGCTTGCTTGATGGGTGTATGGCATGAACTTCACGTGTGTTGAGATTGCTGGAGACTTCGGAGATGTGATGGTAGTATGTCCTCATTGAGTGTGATATTGGTGTTCTTATAAGTTTGGTTGAAGCTGTCACGACCCGAATTCTAAAGGGATGGGGGTGACACGGCCGTCCTTCCTCCTGAAGGATGCATCCTCAAACCACCCAAAATCCATCTCCCAAAAGCCCCCATGACGACGCTCTCGCTCTAATGATCGCTAATTTAGGGACCTGAAAAACATGATAAGAAGAAAGGAATGAGCTATCACGACCCAGTGAGTAATACATTTCTTCTAAGTAGATCAAGCAATCACTATGCATATTTAAAACACAAACATAACTCACTTTTACCAAATCCAGAAATTTAACAAACCTTCAAGGCCAAATTGTAACCTTTCTTACTTTAACACAATATGTTCAAAGCAAAAAATATTCAAGATAATAATAGGCAAACGCCAATGGTCTAACTCATTGGTCAATCTCATAAAACATGTATCGACGGTCTATTCCACTAATTAATCTCATCAAATCACAAATCGATGGTCCATTCCATCGACTAAACTTAAATCATATGTCAATGGTCCACTTCACTAACCAAACTCATATCACATGTCAATGGTCCACTCCATTGACCAATCCATTGCTCAATATCAAACCATGGTCATGTACAATGCCTAGTGACGAGGTGACCAAGATTCCCCCCTTAGTAAGATCTTCACCTATTATTAGCCGGTGGCTCGGCCCACAAGGATATCCTAGAATATTATGTGCATACCCACAAGCCCCTCACTAGGCTCACAACGATATTGAGCATCAACATCAATCCAGAACAATACCATCCACAATCCACAAAGCCAAGTCTATAAATCATTTCATATATTACTAAAAGATTTCACAACACAACTTATTCGTCAGAAATACTTTTCATAAAAAATCATCAAATAATCTCAAGACTCTTCTTATAAATCAATTTTATAAACCAAATCAAACCAAATGCATGTCATAAGACATTTCACAAATCGATATACATAATATTCCATAACCCATGCTCAAAAAGCTTTTCGTAAAAAGGTTTTGCAAACCTAAAATATATAATATTTCTCCATTTTGTTTCCCAAACAAAATATATCTTCCCACCAAAAAGTTCTATATATATCAAAATGTAGTAAATGCCCGATCCAATTTTATGCAACAAACATGCTTATTCACAACTCATAAAATGTCAAATCTCTATAATTTTGAAGACGTGAGTTTATAAATTCTTAGAATAAATAGCATCACTCACTTGGGAAAGCCCAAACCAACCTACTATAGTTACTCGAGCCCACGTACTCGAATTCCTAACAAATAACCGAAGAACGCTATCAAAAGATCGAGTAAAATGATATTTTTATAAATGACTCAATTACACTATGCCTATTCATTGATAAAACGACCTCTATGTGCCAACCAACGCTTGCCCATAGCAAAAATCTATTGTTGTCCCATCGCGCTCTAAACTTGTTCGGGCCATAATTTCCTCCACATAGGTTCTTTTCAAACAAGCGTACGGTCCATAGAAAGCCATTTCGATGTACTACAAAAACCCCAACTTAGCCACCCCAAAAACTCATTGAAAACGACTAAAATTCAGGCTCGCAAGTTACTATTCGGAACCCCATCAGCACGCGACGAACTTCAAAATTTTGTTCCGAGCAAATCGTATGCCCAAATTGAGATCCGTAAAATTCTATAACTTCACAACACCTTAAACTATAATTTCTATGAAAATACGTAGCTCAATGACTCAAAAATAGGACTTCGCCACATGAATCTCCAAATATTCCGAATTTTAGTCGTAATCTTGAAAAATAATCCGATTAGAAGAATGATAGGCGCGAGCATTTACCGAGCGCTGCAAATCAGAGTTGAATCGGCTTGGGAGGCGACCGTGACGAGAATCCCATCTCTTTTTTTCCTTCCTCCTCCTCCTCCTCTTCTTCTTCTTTCCCTTCCTTTCTCTCCTCTCCCTTTATTCTGTCCGAACGTGCTTCTCCTTTTCCTTTTATCTCCTCCCCTTTCTTTTTCTCTCTCTCTCTCTCTCTCTCTCTCTCTTTCCTTCTTTTCCCAAATGTTCTCAGTGCCTCCTCATCCTTCTTCTTCTTTTCTCCTCTTTTCTTCTTTGACTTTTCAACATTTCTTTTCCTTTTATTTTTTGTTTTGTTTTTGCTGAGCCCCAAAAATGCCATATCTTACAGAAGCGAGGTTGATGTGATGACACAAGGGAACTCGATATTCCTTTATAATGCTTGCTCATGATTGGAGTTGTTGAGAGGATGGTAGTACCGGAGGAAAAAGGAGGATTCTCGTCATGGGCACCTTGATGCCAGCTTTGTAGTTGGAGTTGCTTCATATATTTCTACTTCTCTTGGCTGTATGAGTTGAGATTTGTGTTAAGAGTCACGGAGGTTCCATTTCTGTAGCAATCAGCTCTCCTTTGTAGGATTCTATCTATGGAATTGCGATGATACGATGAAAAGAGCATGACAGATATTTGGTATAAATGTATTGATCAAGAAAAGTAATAATACTTAAAATCCGACTTTAAGGAAGAAGGCCACTCTCAATTAAATTTGAGTCAACTGTGGTCTCAAAATTTAGCTAGAAACTTTTACACATATGCTAAAAATCTTGTTTTTCTTGGCTACTTATATGGCTAAATGGTGTTGGTGAATTTATGTGGAATTACATTTTGGGTCAAGAAAATCAGAACATCATTTTAGTTAATCCAGTTTTAAATGATTATCCAAGCTTGGGACTCGCTAAGGCTTTGATTTACCTATTCTATGGTGTAAATCTGAGATAATCTCTGGCTAATTTTTGGAGACTTGTCCTCATGGTTCCTTACATGGAAAGCAATTGTCTTAATACTACAGCTTCAGATGACAAGACCTGGACTTTACTTCCTTGGAATATAGGGAGAATTGGCAAATGAAATGGGATCTATTTTCTTCAACTTCTTTTTGGCAGATTATAGGGTTGCTACATTCTCCATATTGAAAAGATACAGAATAGAAAAAGCTGAAACTTTCATGCTAGAAGAGTGAATTCTTCCTTGTTTTTTTTTTTTTTTTTTTTTTCGTGTTACAACAATAGAAATGCTACATAAAGACTTCATTTTCAGATGGTTGGACAATGCTACGCAGTTCAGTGGGTACCTCCAGCGTTGTGAGGTCAAACCTTTTTATGATTGGTTCATATTTGTTTCAAGAATGTTTACATCCAAAATTTGGTGTTCAGCTAGTGAAGGGGCTACCATTTGTTGGAATTGTGTGAAGAGAATGTTAGAAATTGAAGTTCAGCAGGTGGAATGGAAGTTTTCTTTCCTGTGTTGTAAAACATTTTATACTTTCTTTACATTATGACTGGACATCTTATGGAAGCGAAACTACAAAATCGGTATTTCTCATGTCTTTGGCCTGGCAATGATGGGAAAAACCACTTAGTCTTCTGGTTAGATCTGATAGCAAAGTCAAATAGTTTATGTGTTATCTGGAAGGTGAAACATTTAAGGATTGAGGGAAAAATTTATATCCTCGTAAAAATTGTGTTGTTCAGTGTGACATTAGTATGTTAAGGGCCACCTTTAGTAATAAATGAGTGGAGTTCCCTTCCTAGTTCCTAAGTCTGTGTTTGATGATGAAATTTTTCTAACTGATTGTTGTAGAAGTCAATTGCATTCTAATGGCATGCCAGGAGAGGCTTCAACACTCTTAAAATAAAAGTCAAACTCTTTGATGCAGAAAATTATGACAGAAATGATCTCTACGTGCAAATTTAATTTGGCCAAATTGAGGCCTTTACATACTCATTTCTTTGACAATACTTACCGTTCTTCTTTGCGACTATGTTCTATTTAGTCTTCTGTTTGTTTTCTTGGTCTCATTGCATTCCAAAAGCAAGTTTTTGAGAAAGTGTTCATTTGCATCTTCTTTAATGTTGACACCTAAATTTTGGCGATCCATTTAGTCATTTATTGCATTAAAAAATTAGGGGTTAATTTTATCCCTGAAAAAAATAGTTAATTGCATAGCATATAGTTTTAGGCGCATTTATTTTTAATTTGCATTTTTTGCATTTAGCATTGGACCGATGGCGAGCATATTAAGATAGGATTTTTCACATATTCAGGTAACATACACCAATGGGTATATTCTTGGATAGAAAAGAAATTTTTGGATGGAATATTTGAAAAATACAAAAGGGAATATTGCGCGGGATGCAAGGATATATTTATGAGATTATGCACAAGCAAAATTGGAAGTGAAATATTTCACCAAAATTTAATTCCCTCTCCTATATAATGTGTTGTGCGCATACGATAAAAGGGGACCACACACATTGAATATACGGCCGAAAGGGGCTTCTTCTCGTTTTCTTTGCGGTCGAAATTCAGCATCAACAAAAAAGAAGCAGCAAAGAGTTTCGGTTCTTGAAGAAGAGTCAGCAGGAACTTTTCTTCTGCTGGAAGTACAACAGGGCAGCAGAGTAAAAAGGCAGTGAAAGAAAGCTGCAGCAAGTGACGTGAGGGAGAGAGAAAAAAGGGGCACGCATCGTCTTCCTCGCGGAGATCCTCGACGCGCCGGCCGTGCGTTGCACCGGCACCGCGATGCCAGCCTCCACCGCGCCTCCGCCACCGCTGCGCTGTCGGCCTCGCCGCTCCGTCCGCTCCTCGACGCACGCGCCCGAGATCTACCCACGACCCAGCGGCGTCGATCGAGTTCTGCTCGCTGGTCCGAGATCTGCCGAGTGACCACCTTGCCGCGTCTCCGAGTGACCCACAGGAGCCCGCAATTCGCTGCCCGAGCCTTCCGCCAGACGCAGCAACGCCACTCCGTCGCTCCCTGCTCCGCCTCTGCTCCGCTTCTCCTCTGCAGCAGCCGCGACCCGAGCGACTTGCTTCCGCTTCGCCGGCCCTGCCTTGCTGGCGACCCACACCAGTCTTCCGCCGAGCCGTCCAGCTCTCTGTTCCCCGCGACCCTGCAGCAATTCGAGCCCTAGCGACCCGAGCAGCCGCCGGCCCAGTCGTCTGCGACGCCCGATCCCCCTGCAGCGGCTCGAGCCCTCGCGACGCCTGCAGCCCTTTGCTTCCCCGACGACCGTTGCTGCTACTCCCCCGCCACTGCTCTCCGCCCTTGCTGCTGACGCCTCCGCCTCACCCCCGAAGCCGTCGCTGCTGCCGAGCCGCTCCACCAGCCCGACGAAGCCACCGCCGTGCCGATCCATGACGACGCTGCTTCCCTGCCCTGTCCGCGATCCGCCCACGACGTCCGAGTTCAGCGCCTAGCCCAGCCAGCTGCTGCCCTTTCCGAGCTGCTCCGCCCTGCTCGCTACCGGTTCCCCACGCCGGAGCTCCGACGACTGCAGCCGGTGACCGGCGGTGACCCACCACAAAGCTGCCAATCGTGGGTGAAAAAGCAAGGGTGAAAAAGAAAATTAAATTAGGTAGAATCTTTTTTATTTTTTATTTTTATTTTTATTCTTGTTTTTATTTCGTTATTTGGGATATTACTTGATGTAAGATTGAAATTCCTGTCATGAAATAGCCTGTGAAATTTGTGATTGACAGTCCGATTTTCGCGCCCGAAATCCGACTCGCAATTACTTGAAAAATCGCCAATCCGATCTCACGCCCGAGATTCGATCTGCGATTTATTTAAAATTGGCCAACCCGATCTCATGCGTAAGATATGGTTCGTCAATTTGGATATCAATCTTACTTTGATTCGCTGTCGTGCCGTTTAAGTTAATTTTGTTTTCGTAAAAGAAAAAAATAAAAAAAAAATGTAGGTTAGAATTAGGTTTATTTCATGTTTTAGGGATTGCATATTTAGATTAGGAATTTTATTTCGAATTTAAAAAAAAAAAAAAAAAATAAAAAATCAAATCAATCAATTTAGGTTGCTAGTTTTTTAACTTAGGTTGCATGTTTAATTATTTGTCAATTTCAATTTTGAAATTAATAAAACAAAAACACAAAAAAATCATCATGCATATGTCATGTAGTGTTAGGGCATCTTTTTGTACGTCATTGCATATTAGGGTAAAATTGCACTTAGTTTAATTTTAGATAATATTTTTCTTAATTTATTATAAGTTTAGGTATTTTCTTAAATAGACTGCATTTTAGGATTATTTGGATTAAGATAATATTTTAGTTTAAATTAGGATTTGGCTTAACCTGATTCCTAATGCAAATTGAATAGAATCTTAATCTAGTTAGATAATTTTCACATTTTTCCTAATTCCGAATTTCATGAAAAATACAAAAACAATGTCTTAGGATAAATTAGTTTTATTTCTTTTTAGGATAAATTGCATTCTTTTAGGAAAAAGAAAGAAAAAAGAAAAAAATGTCATATGCACGTCATTAGGATTAGATTCATGAAATGCACGTCATTTAGAGATTGTTATTAGGTTAATTTAATTAGAAATTGCATTTCATTAGAATTAGGTCATTTAGTTATATTGCATTGCATAGAGCATGATTCTCATTAATTAAATGAAAACAAAAAAATTGCGTGTTAATTAGAAATCATATCTAGGGTTGTTGATGTAAATTCGATTTAACAACGCAGATGCTTTCATTGCTATGAGGTAAGTTCTGCAATTTATTTACTGCTTTACTTGGGTGTTAAATTGATGGTTTGCGACTGCATGGTCCACCTCACATGTTAGGAAAATAGATTTAAAATCAATCCAAGTTACATTCAAAAAACATTTTTCAAAATAAAAGAGAAAGGTACCGAAAGGGCGTTAGAGAAATCTAGCATAACCAAGTCCCCGAACTCATAATCTCTGGTTCGTAGAAGTAAAGTAAATCTCCCGTTACTTTACTTGGGTTTCTAATCGACCCACCAAAAATAGATTAGTGGCGACTCCTAGTTAAAAATCAATTGCATGTTAAAAATTTGAACCTAAGTCGCGAATTGGTATGGGCTTGGGAGAGCCCGAGTTAAGTCTAGACTTAACAATCTATTAGCCTAATTTTAGGTGGTACACCCGAAAAATTGGTCGCGACATTTAATTTTCTATTTTTCCTTTGTTGGGCAAGTTCAAAATTTTGATTGTGCCCATTTGATTGGTTTGGTTTTTAGCACTTGTGACATGAGAGTATGTGTTTTTGAGGACTATGGAAAAACGTCCGGATATTAATTGGCTATCGCTTCCTTAGGAACTTGGATTGTCAATTATTTTTTCATGTTTATGTTGCCATACTATCTTGTGGCTAATGAGATCAATTAAGATATACAAATGAAAAGCCCTTTATTCAATGTAATGTGTAGTGCCGGTTTGTAAATTACTCTTTGGATAAGGTAATTGGGCAGTTTTTTTTAATAAGCTGTAGATTTTTTGTCATGTGAATGCCTTGCTGTGAGCATATTAATTTGCCTCCTGTCTCTTGGATCCAGCAGAAGACTGTAGTGTGTCCCTTGAAATTTGTTGGGCTACTATTTGCATTCGGTTTTTTTTGCTACGCTGAGGCAAAATGGTTTTTCTTTATTCATTAAGTTGACAATATCTTATTATAATTCTTGGTAAAAGAAAAAAATTAATCCCTTAACCTTTACATTTGTCTTTCAATTCCAATCAACAATGACCTGATATTTTTTTCCTTGTGATTCAATGCTGTAGGAGATAAACAAGTTCATAAACTGCAACGAAGTGAAAGTAACCGCTGCCGCTAACAAGGAAGGCGGTCAGCTAAGCATTGTCAAACCGCTATTGAAATATACTACTAGTGAAAAGAAATAAGTCACTGTTGAGAGGTATGGATGCATCTTTTCCTAGAGAAGGGAAGTTTGTATTATCATTTTCCAAAGTCTCTTTCGATCTCTCTTACCTTAACTCGCCAACCTTCCTCACGAAACTAGGCCTGCGGTTTCTCTCTCACTCCCGCGTGATCAATGATGATCTCAACGAGTTAGTGTCGGTTTGGGGTGAATCATACTATCATGCTTTCAGATACAACAAGCAAGAGATCATAAACATTTATGACGAAACATCCATGGATTTTGATGGGGTGCGTCTTGGGACCCTGGACGCTATTACTGCCTTCTTGAACGGCTTGGGTGAATTCCATCCCATGTGGATGAGTTCAGTGCGTTCATTGACCACATCACTGATCGCATCATCACCTCCTTTGCTGGGCGGTATTTGAGGAAAGGGCTAACACGCAACTTCTATGAGGTATTCTCTATTGCTTTTGTTGTGTCTTTTTGGAAAAGGAAAAATATTTAATTTGTATTTTGCCCTAGACTTTTATTCTGCAAATGACACCAGAGGAAGGACGCATTATATTTTTTGTCTTCTGAATAATACCAGATCCCATGGATGTCCTGCATGAGGCAGTGACGGAGGAGTAGGACTCGCCCGAGGGAGAGGCACTGGAGGCGCCGAAGCTTCAGGACGTGCTAGAAGAACTGCAGGGCAGGACAGTGGCACCGGTGGCGGCGCTGAATGCTTGAAGCACTCAAGGGAGCGAGAACCCTTGAGACGGAAAATTTGGTTTACATTTTATTGGATTGCTTGAGTTGGGTTTTCCTGTGAAACAGGTTTTGGTTTGGCGTTTACTCGAATTTTTGGATAATTTTCCCTCGGATGGTGAGAGTAGATGACCTAGATCGGGTCATTCAGTTTAACCAAAACTGTTAATTGTTTCCATTATGCTGAGATGGTGCATCTATCTCTCATTCTCTTCCCGATTGGACATTCATATCTTGCAAATTGGGAATAATGCCTGCCTTGATTATCATACTTGCCATTTTCATGACTTCAGCTAATACCCATATATAACATCTCTTGGCCACCAATTCAGGACCGGCTTGTATTGCCAGAAGTTAAGGTTAGTATGATGGACAGATTGGACATTTGAAGAGGGTTAGGCCATGTGTTAGGTAACACATTTAGGTCAATCATTCTTTTTCTTTCAACCTAAAATACTATAGATATTAATCAACATTTCTCTCAATATCTAAACATTTGGAAATTTACACCTATGAATAGATATCTCAATACTTGTTATGGTTTAATTATGATAGTTTTGAATGTTAGAAGACCATGCTTGCATTTCCTTCTGTCAGATGTTTAAACTATCTTACGGTGTGCATTCATCCTTTGACCATTAATAGTTCTTTTCTGACTTCTACTTGTGAAAATTGTGTGGCTCGTGAAGGCGATTGCTAAAGTTCTAGCCATTAAGATCTTTAATATTGCACAATATCAAAATGCTTTAATTGTAAACAACACTTTTCGCACTTTGTTAGTTCGAGACTATCTTACTAGAAATTTGCAGATTTAAACCATGATAGGGCACGCCCCAAATGAATCTTACAATGACCCTTCTCTCACGGAGCATTGACGATTCATGACTTAACAATTTCCTCACTTCACACCTTGCTGATTTGTTTCCCTAAAGGAAATATACCATGTAAAAACTACAATACCATTTTAATTTCGCATTGGGTTTGAAACTCCTATGTTGCACATTGTGATTCTACGTCAATGTCCAAGTAAGAGTTTGGAAAATAAATTTAGGGGGAATAACATTCACACGAAAGAGTAAACCCAGGAGTAGAAAAGTAGTCCTATAAATAGCTTAAGACTGAATGTTGGATGACAAATTTAGGCGATTTTAATAAAAAGGGACCAAAACTAATGGCAACAAAATAAGTTCTAAGAACATTATATATTCAGCTTTAATTTTGAAAGGAACTTGGATTGCAAATTATTTTTTCATATTTATGTTGCCATACTATCTTGTGACTAATGAGATCAACTAAGATATACAAATGGAAAGCCCTTTATTCCGTGTAATGTGTAGTATCGGTTTGTAAATTACTCTCTGAATTAGGCAATTGGGATGTCTATTTTTTAAAAAGTTGTAGATTTTTTGTCATGTGAATGTATTGCTTTGAGCATATTGATCTTCCTCCTGTCTCTTGAATCCAGTAGAAGATTGTAGTGTGTCCCTTGAAATTTGTTGGGCTACCATTTGCATTCGGTTTTCTTTGCTACGCAGAGGCAAAATGGTTTTCCTTTATTCATTAAATTGACAAGATCTTAATTCTTGGTAAAATGAAGAAAATTAATCCCTTAACCTTTACAATTGTCTTCCAATTCCAATCAATAACGACCTGTTATTTTTTCCCTTGTGATTCAATGCTGTAGGAGATAAACAAGTTCATAAACTGCAACGAAATGAAAGCAGCCGCTACCGCTAACAAGGAAGGCGGTCAGCTAATTATTGTCAAAAATGAGAAAAAAATCAGAATAAAAAGAAAAAAGCGTCCATTGTCTAATGGATAGGACAGAGGTCTTCTAAACCTTTGGTATAGGTTCAAATCCTATTGGACGCAATTTTTTCCATCTATTTTTTGACATTTCTATCTCAAGAAAGATATTGATATTTTGAATGATTTAAATAAGAAACGCTTATAATATGTCGTTTAGTTTAGCTCTACTGAAATCTACTATTAGTGAAAAGAAATAAGTCACTGTTGAGACGTGTGGATGCATCTTTTTCTAGAGAAAGGAAGTTCGTATTATCATCTTCCAAAGTCTCTTTCGATCTCTCTTACCTTAACTCGCCAACCCTCCTCATGAAACTAGGCCTGCTGTTTCTCTCTCGCTCCCGCGTGATCGATGATGATCTCAACGAGTTAGTGTCGGTTTGGGGTGAATCATACTATCATGTTTTCAGATAGAATAGGCAAGAGATCATAAATATTTATGACGAAACATCCATGGATTTTGATGGGTCCGTCTTGGGACCCTGGACGCTATTACTGCCTTCTTGAACGGCTTGGGCGAATTCCACCCCATGTGGATGAGTTCAGTGTATCCATTGATCACATCATTGATCGCATCATCGCCTCCTTTGTTGGACAGTAATTGAAGGAAGGGCTAACCCGCAACTTCAATGAGGTATTCGCTATTACTTTGTGTCTTTTTGGAATAGGAAAAATATTGACTTTTTTTTTTCCCTAGACTTTTATTCTGCAAATGACACTAGAGGAAGGACGCATTGTATTTTCTGTCTATCAAACAATACCACATGCCATGGATGTCCTCCCTGGGGCAGTTGCGGAGGAGGAGGAGGACCCGCCGGGGAGAGGCACCGGAGGCACCGGAGCTCCCGGACGTGTTGGAAGAACTGCAGGGCATACTATCTTGTGGCTAATGAGATCAACTAAGATATACAAATGGAAAGCCCTTTATTCAGTGTAATGTGTAGTGTCGGTTTGTAAATTATTCTCTGAATTAGGTAATTGGGATATCTATTTTTTAAAAAGTTGTTGATTTTTTGTCATGTGAATGCATTGCTTTGAGCATATTGATCTACCTCATGTCTCTTGAATCCAGTAAAAGATTGTAGTGTGTCCCTTGAAATTTGTTGGGCTACCATTTGCATTCGATTTTCTTTGCTATGCTGAGGCAAAATGGTTTTCCTTTATTCATTAAGTTGACAAGATCTTAATTCTTGGTAAAAGGAAGAAAATTAATCCCTTAACCTTTACAATTTTCTTCCAATTCCAATCAACAATGACCTGTTATTTTTTCCCTTGTGATTCAATGCTGTATGAGATAAACAAGTTCATAAATTGCAACGAAGTGAAAGCAGCCGCTGCCGCTAACAAGGAAGGCGGTCAGCTAAGTATTGTCAAACCGCTAATGAAATCTACTACTAGTGAAAAGAAATAAGTCACTGTTGAGAGGTATGGATACATCTTTTCCTGGAGAAGGGAAGTTCGTATTATCATCTTCTAAAGTCTCTTTCAATCTCTTTTACCTTAAGTCGCCAACCCTCTTCACGAAACTAGGCCTGCTGTTTCTCTCTCACGATCGATGATGATCTCAACGAGTTAGTGTCGGTTTGGGGTGAATCATACTATCATGCCTTCACATACAATAGGCAAGAGATCATAAACATTTATGACGAAATATCCATGGATTTTGATGGGGTCCGTCTTGGGACCCTGGACGCTATTACTACCTTCTTGAACGGCTTGGGCGAATTCCACCCCATGTGGATGAGTTCAGTGTATCCATTGACCACATGATTGATCGGATCATCGCCTCCTTTGTTGGACAGTATTTGAAGGAAGGGCTAACCTGCAACTTCAACGAGGTATTCTCTATTACTTTGTGTCTTTTTGGAATAAGAAAAATATTGACTTTGTTTTTACCTAGACTTTTATTCTGCAAATGACACCAGAGGGAGGACACATTGTATTTTCTGTCTATCGAACAATACCACATGCCATGGATGTCCTGCCTGGGGTAGTTGCGGAGGAGGAGGACCCGCCGGGGGAGAGGCACTGGAGGCACCGGAGCTCCCGGACGTGCTAGAAGAACTGCAGGGCATACTATCTTGTGGCTAATGAGATCAACTAAGATATACAAATGGAAAGCCCTTTATTCAGTGTAATGTGTAATGTCCATTTGTAAATTACTCTCTGAATTAGATAATTGGGATGTCTATTTTTTAAAAAGTTGTTGATTTTTTGTCATGTGAATGCATTGCTTTGAGCATATTGATCTGCCTCTTATCTCTTGAATCCAACAGAAGATTGTAGTGTGTCCCTTGAAATTTGTTGGGCTACCATTTGCATTCGGTTTTCTTTCCTACGCTGAGGCAAAATGGTTTTCCTTTATTCATTAAGTTGACAAGATCTTAATTCTTGGTAAAAGGAAGAAAACTAATCCATTAACCTTTACATTCGTCTTCCAATTCCAATCAACAACGACCTGGTATTTTTTTCCTTGTGATTCAATGCTGTAGGAGATAAACAAGTTTATAAACTACAATGAAGTGAAAGCAGCCACTACCGCTAACAAGGAAGGCGGTTAGCTAATTATTGTCAAACTGCTACTGAAATCTACTATTAGTGAAAAGAAATAAGTCACTGTTGAGAGGTATGGATGTATCTTTTCTTAGAGAATGGAAGTTCGTATTATCATCTTCCAAAGTCTCTTTCGATCTCTCTTACCTTAACTCGCCAACCCTCCTCACGAAACTAGGCCTGTTTCTCTCTCACTCCCGCGTGATCGATGATGATCTCAATGAGTTAGTGTTGGTTTGGGGTGAATCATACTATCATGCTTTCAGATACAACAGGCAAGATATCATAAACATTTATGACGAAACATCCATGGATTTTGATGGGATCCGTCTTGGGACCCTGGACGCTATTACTGCCTTCTTGAACAGGTTGGGTGAATTCCACCCCATGTGGATGAGTTCAGTGTATCCATTGACCACATCTTTGATCGCATCATCGCCTCCTTTGTTGGACAGTATTTGAAGGAAGGGCTAACCCGTAACTTCAACGAGGTATTCTATATTGCTTTGTGTCTTTTTGGAATAGGAAAAATATTGACTGTGTGTTTTTCCCTAGACTTTTATTCTGCAAATGACACCAGAGGGAGGACGCATTGTATTTTCAGTCTATCGAACAATACCACATGCCATGGACGACATGCGATAATGATCGAACGTGCCCGGGCACGTCCGATCATTGTGACTCTTCACACCGTTCTGTCTTTTTACTAGTGATTAGCTTAAATTGATCATGGTCACATTACACATTTTCAAATGCTCTCTTTATAGCGAGGCATATTTTTCATTAATGACTGACCAGAGGTTTCGTGCTAGAAATCTGATGCTAGTTATTCCCTCTTTCTTGCTTGTTCCCTTTCGCAAACCATTCTCTTTCATTAAGTTGACAAGAGTTGAACACAATTTCTATGTTCTTTGATGTAGGCACCTGAAATCATATTTGTCAAGGATTTTGACCTTTTTGCTGGTGTCCGTGGCAAGTTCATTCACACTAAAAAGCAAGACCATGAGGCTTTCATCAATCAACTTCTTGTTGAACTTGATGGGTAGCATCAACCATACTTTTGTTTGCAAAATTTTGTCTTCCCTTTTTTTCCCGTTTCCTTTTACCAACTCTACATTTGCCACTAAGCTCTCAACAGGTCTTTTTTCAAGATATTCTGCTCCTATTCTGCGTTCTTGGTGTTGGGTTCCACTCAATCTTTGTGCCTGCTAAAATATTTTGTATCATCTCCTCTGCATTGCAACTTGATCGCGACAATTTATTTCCAAGACCAAGTATTACTGAGATAGTATTATAGGCAAATCGGATATGAAGACGTGCATATATGAGCTTTTTGGGCTTTCTTCCTGCCGCCCTATCTAAATGTCATTTTATTGTATGGTTAACTTTCAGGAAAAAAAGGTTATTTCTTTGATTTCCCTGTTGTCTGGTCGAAGCTTTTGCATTTCTTCCGTCCTGATCAGCGTAATTATTTATGCAGATATGAGAAACAAGACGGTGTTGTCTTGATGGCCACAACTCGAAGCCTCAAACAAATTGATGAGGCATTGTAGGGACCTGGTCGGATGGATAGAGTCTTCAATTTGCAGAGGCCAACTCAAGCAGAAAGAGAG
This sequence comes from Eucalyptus tenuipes, assembly GCA_014182365.1. Classification (NCBI taxonomy): domain Eukaryota; kingdom Viridiplantae; phylum Streptophyta; class Magnoliopsida; order Myrtales; family Myrtaceae; genus Eucalyptus; species Eucalyptus tenuipes. The sequence continues at coordinate 39,499,189 of CM024544.1, read as the reverse complement.
GAGATGCTATGAATTGCTGCTAAAGAAACAATGGACGATGAGCTCATTGATTTTGTCGACTGGAGAAATTTGATTCACCATCAAATAAACGCACACTATATTTTCCTTTTCGAACAGATGTACCTTCAGTTGTTGACAAAAACTGCTCATTTCCAACAAAAATAAGTAGGTGCAGGACCTTCCAATGGTGAGGTTTCTATGGCATTTGACAATCGATGATACTTTGAATGTCCTCTTAGTCTGCAGCTTTGGGATAGTTTGTAGATGGGATATACAAGTGCTACCCTTACTACCAACTGCTTGACCTCTTGTTTGTCGGTGGATTGGCTCGTTAAGCCTGAAACCAATAAATTAAAAGACACTTTGAGATGTGATGAAACTTAGCACCTCCTTTTTTTGGCCCCCTTTCTTTAGTGACCTTAATGAGCAATTTATTTACCTTCATAGGTGGCTGAGAAGATTGCGCTTTTTAGAACCTATAGGACTGAAACTTGTTCCTGTGGCATTGGAAGGAAGTGCATTTCCGAGCAAATTTGTTGATGCAGATGAACTTATGACCTACTGCAGTTGGTTTGCGGTAAGGTTATGATTAAAACTGTGGTCGGCTTTGGGGTTAGTACGTCACTTGGCAGTGTTCTTGCCGGTGCTTTCCTACTTGATATTCTCAACATATCAATTTTGTTGAAATTACATTAACCGTCCCCAATCACATTGCTAGTTTATCATTGTAAGTAATTTTTCTTGTGAAATCAAGATTTGGTGAATTGGAGGGATTGTCCTGAATTAGAATCCATCGGGATGATTCATTGCCATGGGGTCTAGTTACTCCAGTATGCAATTTTGTATGATATTGGATTCCTTGAAATAATGCACAATGGGCAAAAAGTGTTTATTCAAATGAGAGAGAGAAGATTGACTGGCGGTACGTATTAATTCAACGGAAAGAGCTGGCTGATGAAGGACGCAGTAGCCCATAAGCTCATGTGCCAGCTGGTTTACACATGTTGGGATAATTCATGAAAAATAACCAGTTTTAATGAAGTGATTGGACTCTTAATTGGTTGTTTCCCAATTCAACCGGGGTACAACAATCGTGGGATATGACAATCATTTGGTGTCAGGTGCCTGATCATCTATTATGTTAGAAATTATGGGATCTTTTCACACTAAAATTTATACTCCTTGTTGACTAGGATTGATTTTTTAATGTCTCCGATAGCATGGCTCTCGACTTCTCTGTTCTTGAGTCATGCTGCCACTTATTCTCCTCTTAGAAGTTTCCATTCGCATGACTTCACTGACTATAATGGGAATTCTCCCATGTATTATTTTTTTATGTGATATATTTTATACCATGTGCATATTATTCACTCATTATTTTGCATAGACCTTGAGCAATATGGTTCCTATATGGATTCGGCAAACAAAAGTTGTGAGGCAAATTAGCCGAATGCTGGTGAATCATCCGGGGCTGACATTGACTGAGGAGGACATACAGAATGTTGTTGATCTAATTGAACCATACGGTCAAATAAACAATGGAGTTATGCTCAATTAATTCTCCTTGATGCTTACTATTAGTTTGTTGGACTATCCTGGGCTATTGTCTTCCAAACAATTTTAAAATTGACAAAATTCTAATCTATAAATTTCTGTTGTTTTATTTTTTGCGCACTCTAAAGAATCGGGAGTACAACAAATTCAGTGAGATACGAATCATTGTTCTAAAAATTTAGCTAACTTGATATACCCAGACCAGCGAACAAACGATTATATCATTATGTGTACAAGTTTCGTTGGTTTCTTTGAGGTGACTTACATAATATGGATGATTTGAAAGTGGACAGAGGAAACCAAGTTCCCTCATGCTGTTTGGGCAGCTGGTCATGGCCTTATAGCTCTTTGACTATCAAACTTTGATGTAGTCGACAATTTGTGGCTTGAACCATCTTCGTGGCAGGTTATTGTCCTCTTTTTCTTTCTTGTAATGAAATAGCATGCACCTTATTAAGCTTATGAGCAAGTACCTGCAAGAGCCTTATTCCTATTTTAAGGGTCCTGTTCTACTGCTGAATAGGGAATGTCATCCTTCATGGATGTCAGCTCGCCATTTCAATCTTTTTTGTGTTTTTTCCTTCTGGCACTTTTCAAGCTATGTGCATTGGCATGTTGTTCGTTATCGAACTTTTGATTCAGTGGTACTGTCATCCATTCATGCTATTGACATGATAAATTACCTTCTTTATCTGGGCACTCGTGAATCAGTCCCATGCTTTTGTTGGCCATGATCCTTGCTGTCGTATCTAAGGATCAGGAGTTTAATATGAAACGGGATATCAAAACAGTCGAACACAATGACATGAGATGTCTATTTATGGCTTTATCCGTCATTGGAGCATTTTGGCAGATTTAATTTAATCATTGTGCTACATTGGACCTGTTTGGTAACCATCCCAATAGTGCCGGATTCGATTTTTTGTTTCGAATCGCTTGGGACGAGAATCGTGTTTGGTAAAATTTTTGTTCCTGGGAACAAATTTGTTCCCCGAGAATCGGTTGGGACGAGAATCAAAAATAAAAAAAAAAAGTTAATTCTTGTTTCGGGAACAAAATTGAGAATCAAAATTCTTTTTCTTCTATTTTCTTCTTCTTCATCGACCGCCATCCCGCCACCGCCGCCCGCCACCGCTCGCCGCCGTCCGCCGCCATTCGCTGCCGCCGCCTCGCCGCCGCCGCCTGCCACCTGTCACCGCCGCCGTTCGTCGCCGCCGGTTGCCGGCCACTAGTCCGGCGAGCTCGCCGGAGGCTCGCCAAGCCAGGGCGAGGTCCGGCGAGCTCACCGGAGGCTCGCCCAGCCACCAGCAAGGCTCGGCGGGCGAGGCTCGCCCGGCCCCGTCGGTGGCCGGGCGGGCCTCGCCCGGCCCCGAGGCGGCTGGCCACCAGCGAGGCTCGCACGGCCCCGCCGGTGGCCAAGCGGCCTCACCCGGCCCGGCGAGGCCGACCGGCCACGGGAGGCCGAGCCTCGGCGGGGCTGGCGAGCCTCGCCCGGTGATGGCGAGGGTCGGCCGACGAGGGCGGCGACGCTCGGTGAGGTCGCCGCCCTTGTCTAGCCGGTCGCCGGACCGGCGACCGGTCTAAAGAAGAAGAAGAAGAATAGGGAGAAAAAAAAAAAAAAAAAAAGGAAAAAAGGAAAAAAAGAAAAAAATTATAAAAATCATTTAGAAATTAAAATAAATTGATTTGGAACAGAATCAATGAACATGTTATCAAACGCAATTCTATTCTAGAATTAGAAATTTTGTACGGTTACCAAACGCCTTTTTTTACTCAGAATCGGTTCCCGGGAACAGAATAAAAAATAATCATTTCTTGTCATAATCTGTTCCCGGGAACAGAATCGTTACCAAACGCGCCCTGATGAGTGTATCCACATGTGTCCTGGGTTGTTCTTGTTCTCCTCTTCGCAGGAGAAGTTATTTGCAGATGCATGCCTTATGGGATTTTAGAGCCCTTAGTCTTATAAAGACGTTCACTTTGACCCCTTTCTTGCAGGGAATTGGCTGTACAAAGATCACCGAGGCACGGAGTGAAGGCTCTGTTAATGCTAACTCAGAACTAAGATCATACCTTGAAAAGTAGCTTGTATTTTGCTTTGGTTTGGATGTTGCTTCACAGCTTCTACTTCCTCCTGGGGAAGAATTTTCTCTCTTCTTCTGAACTGAAGTAAACTCAAGAGGTTGGTCCTGTAACATTATGCTTTGAGAAGTTTGTCGATGTTCTCTACCTTAGATTACCTTTCATGAGAAAACTCTCACAGCGAAAGGTGAATACATGTAGACATATATATTAAGATACATAACCTGTGACAGATGGCGACAAGAATGGTCATTCAGTACGGTTGGGGGCTTGATGAGAAGCAAATGGTGTCCCCCCTTCTTGCACGATTGAATCCACAAGTACCAGCGGAGACAGTCCTGCAATTTACTATCACAGTAATGCAGTACTTCTCTGGTCCATTTTGCATGCACTTTATGATTGTGAAATGGACAAATGCGGATCAATCTCAACACTGTTATATATTGAAGCTTCATGTTCCAGCTGGGAATCTTTGATGCGCTTTACCTTAATTCTGTTTGTATGTTTCTATTTCTCTAGGTTACAGCTTTGAGCATGGGGAACAACCATGCTAAAGTCGAAAAGGCATTTGTCTGTTGCTATGAGGCTTTGTCTGGCTTACTATTATTCAATAGTCCAAATTGAAAGAGCCGCAAATCTCTGGTTGAGTGCAAGATTCTTTGATGGATCCTTGTTTCGCAGATGTACTCTTTGGCTTGTCGCAAAGCAAAGGAAATGTTACAGAAAAATCATCGAGTTCTAGAAAACATTGTCGAGGAGTTGCTTGAGTTTGAAATCTTGACAGGTAGATCTGGAGCTGTCTAGCTTACTTTTGTAGCTTTGTTTTGTTCTATGTCATCATACAGTTAAATCCTCCTCTGTTAACTGCAGGTGGTTTGAATGATAGAATGTCACTTGTAAAGTTAAGAGTCTATTCTCAGGTGCCATTGTATATTATTTAGCTTCTTCCGTATGATACTTAAGGAGAAGTCTATGTCCTCTCTTATCATCATGAGACCTTTCCTAGCCAATTATTCTCTTAATTTTTTAGTACCCTTTTTCCATTTGTCCTTGGAGTCTCTTGCTTCTTGCAAGCCCTTACCACAGATGGTTGCTCATCTCCTTCATCTCTTGCCTATCATCTTCAGTCATGTAAATGTCAACCTGTTGAGCTTAAGTTCTATCCTGGCTGAAATGGTACCTCCAATGGGGATTAGACTCTGTTCTTTCACATATGAGCTAATGTCGTCAAGCTCTATCTGGTTTTCTTTCTGTCTTGAGATGGTTTCTACTTACGTGGTGATCATGTAATTCCATACACCTTCAAATGCTGCCTTGCCTCACTCTATCAACATGATCCTATTTTTAGTCAACCTTTTTTTTAGTGAATCCTCTTAAAATAGAGATGACATATTCATTGATCGGCAGGACTTGGAAAGGACGCTTGAAGAAAATGGTGGAATGCGGGAGAAAGAGCCACTTTCCCTTGTTCAACTTTTTGATGGACCGTTAAATCCGAGTTTTTAACTTTGCTTGTCTGGTAATAGAAGTTGATCGGAGTTTCTCACTTGCGGCCCTCGTTTGGTTCTATGCAAGGGCGTGACAGCCTCACCTATGGCCGACAAGGATGTGGAGGCTCTCACTTGTGGCCGGTGAGGATACGAAGGACTCGCCCATGGCCAGCAAGGGTCGCCAGCCTAGGGTTAGGAGTAAAAAGAAAAGAAAAAAGAAAAGAAAAATATTGAAAAAATATTAAAATATTGTTAAAATTATCCATGATAATGCTGGCCAAGTTAAGTAGGACAAGTGGTGTACACATCTACATTTTCTGTTAAAATTAGTTGGATGGAGTTAATTGGCAAAACACGAAGACGTTTGGGATCCAATTGCAAAATCGAAAGTTTAGGACTAAAATAATTGTCCCTAAGAGATGCATACAGAGTACAATAATCGATCATAACACACACGACTTTTCCATTAAATAATGTATTTATTAAGAAGTCCGGGGAACGAATGAGCTTTCCACGAAAGAAGAAAAATTTTAAAGTGTTTGGCGTAAAAAGGAAATTCTTATTCATAGAGAAGAGAAAAAGACAAAAAGAAGAGACAACGAGAAAGAATAATTTATTACCAAAACCACACCGTAAACTTAAAATGCATGCAAGTATCGTCCCTTCGTATTAAGTGCATATGACCAAAAATAGTAAAAAAAAAAATCCGCAAATCAATCTTAAAAAGTGCGACATCCTTCCTTTATATGATAGGAAGACAATATACCGAATTTTCTAAAGTGTAAGGTGATTGTAGCACACCGAATATTGAATATGACCTATTTTGCTTTTCTCTTATTGCAGCTTAAAAAGAAAAAAAAAAAAAAACAGACACAAGATCAAAGGAGAAAAAGGAAGGAAGTAAGGGAGCAGAGAATTAGAAAAATAATGATTGAAATCTTCGAGTGTAATATAATAGATAGCTATGATTTTTTTATTCTCCATAATAATTATAATAAATCAGGGATATACACGATCAATGAAAATATATGCACAATTCCTAGGATTATGAAGAATTAAGAGAAACATCCAAATTAACCGTGGATAAATTTTTATATATGTGTGTAATTTATTGTTATATGATAGATAGAATTAATCACGAAGAGAGATTTTCTGGAGTTTTATAACGCGGAAAAATATTTAATAGAGCCGACCATGTGATATTTAACCCCACGATTTGACAATAGGATAGAGCCGAGAAATTTCATGGACCAAGCACCACCAAGAACGTGGCCACTTCATGATCACCATTTAATTTGTGACCGGGGTCACGAGCCACAGAGGTCGGGCTTTATCATATAATAGACAAAATCATGTCACGATCGGTCTTGGTCACCTTCCCTTTGAGTGACCAAACAAAAACACGATCCTCGTTACTCCTAGAAAAAGGAAAGGAAAGGAAGGAAAAGGAAGAAAAGGGTGTGCATACGGAATGATCTGACTGATTTGATCATTTAGGGAGGAATTTAGTGTAATCTTGAATTTCTGACTTTGAGGCGTGTTTATTTACATGAGAAAACTTTTCGTAAAATAGTTATCTGGTAAGAATGATCAGTTAATAGAAAACATTTATGCTCAAATGAAATTTGCATGCTCGAGTCCAGAGGCTCATGTTCTGATGATTGATTAATAAGTAGAGCCCAAATAGCCCCTAAGCGGCTCAACTCAGTCACGACTCTGCCCCTCCCCACCCACCCAAAACGGGCCAAACCCAAAAGGCCGCATCAGGAAGCATTCTAAAATGTCGACATTGTCCTGTGACTACTCCTGTTTCGATTAAACTCTTCCAGGTCCAAATAGAACAGAATTAATGGCTCGCTTTGTCTACAATAGCGAAAATACACAAAGAATTGCCTGTGACGTGATCCTAGATGACGAGAGCTATAACCAACCGACTTCACGACACACGACATGTCCCAATCGCCTACGTAATCAACCATACCAACAATCTCCAGCCAATCAAACTAAACAAACAAGAAAAGGTCCACACCCAGCATTTCTTGTTCTAATACCGGTCAACGAGTACACCACATCTCCCCCCCCCAAAAAAAAAAAAAAAAGAAAAAACACAAGCAAGGTGTCACTGTAATCTACTCAAACACAAGGCGATCTCCGAGACAGCATCCCGGGCGATGAACAGAAATGCATGAACGCAACTAAAACAAGCACAGCACAAAAGGGATACGCAAGATCACTTCGCTCCACCCAATCCCACCTACCTAGTGCAAGAACCAAGGAACCCAGAATTCTAACGCGAAGGTTGGAAAGCCTTACCGTCTCCTGATGCGAGAAAGAGGAAGAAATTTTGCTGAAGTGAAACCCTAGCAGACTTGAAGGATTCAGCGGAAAATCTGAAACGAGCACGGAAGCACATTCGCGGATTCTTTTCTCCCGTTTTTTTTTTTTTCTCCTTTTCGAGCCTTCTCGATATCGATTGGACCGAGAAAGTGGGCCGGACCGTGCTCCGACTCCAGCCCAAACAAAGCCCATGGCCGGTCCAATTCCTTGTTTCCAATCAGAGGCCTGGCTCAATTAACTGCCCGGTTCTCATTGTGTTTGCAATTTTACTTCATTGCAGAGCATGAGTTTTATCGATTTTTATTAAGGAAAATTATTTAAAAAGTCCTAAGCCTATTAGAATAGTGTTGATTCAATCATAAACTTTTTTTTTTGTGGCCAATTGAGTCATAAATCTTTTGCAATTATGTTAATTCAGTTCATTCGGCCAAATTTGGCTGGCCGAGATAATGTGAACACCAGCCAATGCCGACACTAGCTAACAATTTTCCAACAATATTTTATTTTTTCAAATTTGGCACCGGTTGATAATTTTTATTAATTTTTTATCCCCCCTCTCTCTAGCTAACAATTTTCTAACAATATTTTATTTTTTCAAATTTGGTGCCGGTTGATAATTTTTATTAATTTTTTATCCCCCTCTCTCTCTAGCTAACAATTTTCTAACAATATTTTATTTTTTCAAATTTGGCGCCGGTTGATAATTTTTATTAATTTTTTATCCCCCTCTCTCTCTAGCTAACAATTTTCTAACAATATTTTATTTTTTCAAATTTGGCGCCGGTTGATAATTTTTATTAATTTTTAATCCCCTCCTCTCTCTCTCTCTAGCTAACAATTTTCTAACAATATTTTATTTTTTCAAATTTGGCACCGGTTGATAATTTTTATTAATTTTTTTATCCCCCTCTCTCTAGCTAACAATTTTCTAACAACATTTTATTTTTTTTCAAATTTTGCGCCAGTTGATAATTTTTATTAATTTTGTATCCCCCTCTCTCTCTAGCTAACAATTTTCTAACAATATTTTATTTTTTCAAATTTGGCGCTGGTTGATAATTTTTATTAATTTTTTATCCCCCCTCTCTCTCTCCCTCCCTCTCTCTCTCTCTCTCTCTCTCTTCTTGCCTCACCAATGGCAAGCTCGCCCTTGCCTACGTCGCCGTGGATTGGCCATCGAGCTCACCTAGCCACTGGCGAGGTGGAGCTCATAGATCCACTAGCGATGCTTAGCCATGCTAGATTCAGCGAGGGCTTGCCTCACCAATGGCTACGCAACCTTGCCCTTGCTTAGCTCATCATTGGTTGGCCGCCTTAGTTCGGCGGCAAGTCCTCCCCTCTAGCTCATCACCGAAGCCAAATAAAGAAGGAGGGAGGAGGAAAAAAAAAAAAAGAAAAAGAAAAGATAATTAATTAAAAAATTTGAAAAAAAATTATTGAAAAAATTGTTAGTTTTCAGTTGGCCAAATTTGGTCAAATAGATTGAATTAGCACAATTGCAAAAAGGTTAGTTGACCAACAAGAAATTTTGGGCACACTCACCATTAGTAGTTGTGTCGCTGAACTTATTCACATGCTGCCTATTCGACGATATAAAATATTTACATGCATAAAAAATTCTTCTGAGTGGTGATTGACCTAATAAAAATCCAAAATCAAATAGGCTTGTTACTGATAGGGTGGAGTATGGTGGACAGAGTCAATTACAGGAGCAAAATACGATAATCTTGATAATGCATGTAAATTAAGATAAGTAACAATGATATTCAAATGGAAGTTGCCAAGTTACTGATCAAGGTAAAGAAATTCCACCATCGGGAGTCGTCTTATCATCGTCCACGGCAACATCTGGTTGACATAATTGGTATTGGTCCTCCAATAAAAATGAAACATATAGTGACAGTGTATCGGTTGACTAATCAATAGTAAATTCGAATATAAGTTTGTAATTCTTTCAAAAAAAATTAGTAACTTGGTTATAGATCAATTAGTCATTGGTAAGCATTTAACAAGTAAGTTTGTCAAATGTTTGCAAGGTTGATATTGTAGATATTGGCAAACTCTAATAATCACTACTGCAATATCTATAAATATATAATTACAATGTATTCTCTAAAAGTTGCCTCCAATGTTGACACGTAGGACTCTAATTTACCAGAGACCGGTCATCCCTCCTTCCAAGAAGTAATTTTCTTGCACTCTCCACTAATCGAATGTACTCAATTCAAAATAATTATTGCTTGAACAGGGATTATAATTTGGCAAAAAATCATTAACCACTTAAACGAGAATACTACTATTTAAATATGAAAAAGTGCTATAAATACACAACACATTATTCATCATCTTTATATTATTGAAGGACGTATGAAAAGGAGAAAATTCAATGAAGCAACACAATCCTGCGAAGTTTAGCACAAGGCATACTAAAACTCAGATGAATTCATGTACTTTGATAGTTAGAACATATCACTTATCAGAAAAGTTTCCAATTTAAAAAATGGCACCTTTGAGACATCTTTTTCATAATGGCTCCACCTTTAAGACAATTTTTTATGTGGACTAATTTTGAAGATAGTCTAGGAATCATGATTAATTTTTGTTGCGAAGAAGAAGAAAATACAGCTTATTCTTATTAGTCTTGTAAAAAAGATAATATGTATGTGTATATATTGCTTTCAAGATAATATATCATATGGGTTTTTATTATTGAAAAAAATTGATTTTGTCTTTAACCATTCAAACGGTGTTCTAATGCGAAAAACTATGTGTTAGCTATCATACAATAAAAATAAAAATAAACTGTTTATCTATACATGCAACGAAACGATGTCTTGCTGATACAAGTAAATCATTGATGACTTTGAATGCGTGATTTCATATATTCGCAGTGGCTTCATCTGTAAAACACTAGTGAACTCAAATAACTACCAGTAAAATCCAAATTTTAGTTTGTTACTCCCAATATACAAGATATATTGGTAAATATATATATATATATATCAAAGACATGGCCACCTACTAACACCAAAACCGGCTAAACAGTTCACCAATTACTGAATATTCAATGAAAAGGACTATCATGTACTAAAATTTTCTCGTCATGGACGATAAAACCATGGTTTGTCTTATGGATCACTGAAATTTTCAACAGGGTCTTACCGCACGTCTATGATGCGCCCAACACAACAAAATCAAGACCTCCAGCACTAGGATTATAGTGAAAACGGCATATTTTGAAGGTTTCGAAATCGGACCTCTAGCATTGAGGCTTGAGGAAAATGATATTATAAGTGTCGTAACTTTTGCATGGTACTAATTTTGATGCAGAAACTTCTACCTAGATCACTTCAAGTGTTAACTTTGATTTGAATAGTTGGTAATTCAAAATAATAATATTTTATTATTTTTCAATCCGACTTGGCTTGCCAATGCTTTGACTCCGTATACATAGCATAAACGACGTCACAAAACATGTTTTCCCCAGTTTAAAACCCTAATTGGTGGAATAGAAAACCCTAATTATTGTGCTTAGGGTTTGGGCCAGACCTGGACTGCGATGGCCAGCCGCTAGAGCTGGGTGGTGGTCGTCGGCCACGAATGATCACTTGTCCACATCAATACCTTCGTCCACAACAGTGCCCTCGTCCACAGAAGCTTCGACAATGCTTTCGATGGAATGGGACGTGAGCAACGTTCAGATCAGAAAGGAAAGGATGATTATAGTAAAGAGGCTCGGGAAGAGAGAAGGGATATAACACTGACTTCTTGCCATTTTATGTATCCAGCTGCAGCTTCATCATTCGAGCGAGTCTCAATGAGCATGAGGGGGACTCGAAGGTCACTATTTTCTTTCGAGACCCACGCTCTCGGACGCTCATGAACGTCCCCGCCTTTCGTATCACCCAGCCAGCTACTTCCACCGTCCGGCGAATGGCGATGGTGATGGTACTCGTCCATTCGTGGAGCTTCGATGTTTAAAAGGTGCTTGATGATGAATTATGTTATTCTTGGTTTAAAGATGAGATAATAGTGGTGCTATTGTTAAATTTATTTTATTCGGAAATTCATATGGGATGTCGAAGTGTCTGGGTAGCTGTTGTTACTCGAAAGAAACCCCAACTTGGGCTGAGAAGAGAAAATGGAAGCGGGCTGGAAATTGAGTGGGCTGTTTTAAAATTTTCGTGAGCCAAATGAGATTAATTCAAAGTGGGCCTTAGCGTAGCCCCTTTTTTAGTCCAACCTGGACCGATAGGGTCCAGGTAGGTTGAGTCGGGGCGGGTCTCTTGACCCGGTCATCCGGTCTCGTGCGGGACCAATCAAAAGGCGCCGCTCAGTGCACTCGGCCGCACCCGAAAGCCACCTCGTAAAGAAAATGCGCGCGCTTTGCATCTTCCCCGCTCTCTCAGTTCGTCGAGTCTCTGCAAATTCTCTGTTACGAGCCAAAACCCGATCGAATCGAAGTTCACCTTCGGACTCTCGTGCGCGTCGGACGGCGATCGCGGTGAGGCTCCACCGCAGTGGCCGGTGGATCCTCCTCCTCCTGCGACCGAATTCCGTCGCGGAGCAGAGGCTTTTTTTTTTTTTTATCGGAGAGAAGCGCGCTTTGCAAGGCGTGATCTTTTTCCCTTCGAGCGCCGTCGACAGGTCAGTATGTGGAACGGGCCTGTTAATGCGGTCGATCTCTGCCTTTCTTTTCTTTCTTTCTTTTTTTCTTTATGCGTATGTTGTTTGCACCTATTGTTCTTGAACAGAACAGAGGTATGGATGATGAAGAACTCAAAGACTTAGTGGCAAGTTGGGGTTTATCATACCATGATACTTTCGAAAACAATAGGCAAGAGGTGACAAGCCAGTATGATGAAGCATCGAAGGACTTTGATGGGGTCCGGCTTGGGACCCTGGACGCCATTGGTGCGATCTTGAACGGCTTGGGTCAATTCGTGTTCAATTTGGATGAGTCCGATGCGTTCATTGACCACGTCAGTAATCGCATCTACACCACCTTTGGTGGACAGTATTGGAGGGAAGGGCTACAATGCGACTTCCACCATGTATTCTCTATTCCTTTTGCTGTGTCTTTTTTTTTGGAATAGGAAGATTACTGATTTTGTGTTTTGCCTAGACTTTTCTTCTGCAAAGGACACCATAGGGAGCACTCCTTGTATTTTCTGTCTTCCGTACGATACCAAATGCCGATGCAGGACAGGCAGTGGCGGAGGAGGACCCGCCCGAGGTACAGGCACTACTGGAGGCGCTGGAGGTCGAGCTCCCGGATATGCAGGAAGAATTGCAGGGCAGGATAGCAGCACCAGCAGCGGCACTGGATGCTTGAAGCACGAGCAAGAGACGGAAACTTTGCTTTTATTAGACTTCTACAGTGAAACTCATTTTGTCTGGAGAATGTTTACCAACTGGTTGTTATTTGCTAGCACAAATATGGAGTTTTGTCCTTAAAAATTCAACCGGATACGTTGCTCATCTACTAACAGGGATTCTGCTAGAGAGTTCCTTTTTCCCTTAATCTTTGGCACTAGCTTGTTTGTGGAGGGGCTCGGTGAATCAGTTAAGTCGTATAAAGGTTTTCTAGTCGAACTATGCTTAGGTGAAATTTCCTATTCACTGTGTCTGCGTTTTCCATCAGCCACGTGAAATTGTTCTTGCACGAAGGCTTTGTGGATGACTAATGGATGGAAATCTTCCTGCGGCAATTCTTCTCTCTATACATGCAGAATCATATTGATAGCCTGCTATTGAATCTGATGGGCTATCACCTCTTTTGCTATCACTAATCAAATGGTCATGGAAGAGGGCTACTTTCAAGAGAGGTTCTCTAGTTACGAGGCAAGGCATACTTAAAGCAGGCCTCATTTCCTATTTCCTTGTGCCCCTTTTATACTCTTAACAAATTGTTTTAAGTAGGTCTGCTCTTGCGAGAATATGATAGTGCATGAGCTACAATATGAGAATTGAAGGGTTATGTTGGACTTTTAGCATCTGAATCTTTTTGTTAGTTGATGTGTGGATATTCTATTGAAATTATTGTATGACATATACGCATAATATGGTGGTGGTGGTTATTTTTTCAACTGATAGTGATGATTAAATCGTTTATCATGGTTTTGGGAGTAGTTCCCCATCGCATTTTGTATAAAACAGTTTTACATGTCAGGAGCATCATGCTAGTGTCACGGGCCGATTGATCTAGCGTTCCCTTGCCTGTGCGGCTTTAGGAATTTCTTCCCAAGTCAGCCTTTCTCACACTCAACTCACAAGGATCTTTAGAGAGAGAAACAACTCGTAGAGAGAGAAGCTCTGGATTGCATTTCACTTGTGAATGAGATGATACAAATGAGGGGGAGGAGACCCCTTTATATACAAGTACAAGGCAAACCGTATCCGTAGATCCCTCCTCGATCTAACAGTGGAGATTAGATCTCCCCAACTACCAACTACCCGCATTTATTACATACAAATACATTTACCGTATCGCCCGCCCCCAGGAGTATTCTAGAAGACTCAAGAAAACCCTAGGACCCGAGGATACAAGCCGAGGGTTGCTTGATCCATAGTCGTGTCACAGTCGGCCCATAGAAACCTCTTGGATCGTCATTCTCCCGAGCCATGACACTAGCATGTTTTATGTGTCTTTCATGAGACTGCGGACTGTACTGGCTCACCGGATCAGGCATAACAAGGTTGATTGTTGCTTCCCGGCTCTGAAGCCTCGTATGTGGGGACGAGGGGACATGAATGGAGAATGTTTGCCATGTTATCTGTCAAGACTTTTGTTGAACCTAAGCAGCATAGGCAGAATCCTTCTCTCCCGTGTACCGATGAGAATCGAGCAAGTTGAATAGGCGGTTGAAATTGCGATTACATTCGATAGATTGAGACCATGTGATTATTGAGATAATGAAAAAGAAAAGTAACCTTTCTTTGTGATGCTACTTTCTTTTCAGAAAGAGAAAAATGTCATTGATTGCTCATAAAAGTAAAAACAAAATGCGGTAAATGAATATCTTGTCTAAGAAAAGAAACAAAAGAGTTTCCATTGTCCTGCGACTATTCCTGTTTCGATTAAACTCTTCCAGGTCCAAATAGAACATAAATCTAAAAATACTTCCCTAAAATCAAGATTTGAAGGAATATCAAAATTAATTATGACTCATGAGTTTAGTTTCCTATATAAATTATTATATACACAATATGTTCTATCAAATGTTTATTTATACTTTTAATAATTTAGTTATTGATTATGATTAAAAGTTAAGCGTATGACGTGGGATTGCATCAAAGTAAATACTATGTCACGGTAGTTATTACCTAATATCGATCACGAGTGTAATACTCTATATATATCATCAAAAAATTGCTATTTGATATATAAAATTAATAAATAATTTAAGGTAATAAGTTGTACTTAATCATATAATATGCTATTAAATTTATTTTTATTACATAATTAACAGCATAGTTGAAATAGTAATTGCATTTGAAATTCGTGCATTGATTGATATAATTTGAAATCAAGATTATAGCATATCATGAGTTATATAATATGAGATTATGAAAATTTAGATCACTGTCCCAAATAGCGGGTGCATATTGCCGACTATTATATTGCGTATTATATTACCGAGATAATATAATCATCATTCCTTCAATGATTTACCAATTATTTGAGATTTCGTTCATTAAACTAAATATGACTAGATACCAACAGTAAGGGAAGCATCTGTATTACATACCTATACCAACAGTGCAAGAAAACATATGAGACAAATGGCCAAAGAATAATTAAAAAAGAAACATACGACAAAAACGACCCATAAGGGATTCAGTTCAGGTGGAATGTATGGGATGCCTCCTATGATGGACAGATATGGCTGGGGCTTCCGATGGGTTCGGTGGCATGGTCTATGTGAAATTTCTCTGTCTTTGGATGTTGCTGCTTTTTCCTTTTCACTATACAACTATGTTATTCAGTGTTGCAATTTTAGATATTCTGCATGTCATTGTTTTGGTATTTATTCACCCAGGGACCACGGCCGGGATTTTTCCCCGGTGATAAACTTCAAAAGAAGGGGGCAGGTTGGTATTCCGTGTGCTGGTGATTGCTTTTAGAATTAACAATAAGAATACTGGTTCATCTCCAACTGACATTAGATTTCCTTGAAATACGTTGTAGATGCAACACGCGATAATGATCGGACGTGCCCGGATTGTGGAAATGTTTACTTCTCTTTTAGAATGGTGTGAAGAGTGCAATGCTCCAAAGCCTGAATCACGGGTTGGTGTTGCTTTGGCAAACAATTTAGCAGCTTGAGGAGATTAAACTTTGTGGCTTTCTTTCATGTCTTTATTGTATTCCTGAGCTATAATTTTGCTCTAGCCAATTTGTTTTAGCTGAAGAGTGCTTATTGGTTTAAATTAACATATTTTTATGCTCTTCAACTGCAGGTTTCAAACTCTGATAAGAACTATAGTAAGTTATCACTACTGGCCATGTTGCTTGGCTCGTATTTGTCTATATTGGTACTCATTTGTAAAGTGGCTTTCAAAACAAAAATGCCAGAGAGTAGTTGGAAGTGTGAGCAATGCAGTAACGTAAATGATTCATTTCGGACAAAGTGTAACAAACAAAATTGTGGCGTCGACAAACCATCTGAGGCTAAGAAATCTCCCCCTCCAGCAGAGGATGAAAATGATCAGGTCCATTGTGTAATGTGCTCCCCGATACACCCGCTACCTGAATTTGTTGTTGTTTCTCTCAACAATCTGGACCGTTATCAATAAAATCGGTGGAAAAATAATAAACAGCCATGTTGAGCCAGTAAATGTTCATGAAGTTTTTGTCCTCGATTTGCTTTACAGTATCACTTCTTTCGTGCATTCATTGATGGGCAATTGTCTACTCCAGGGAGTGCTAGGACATACTTGAGGGCTGAGAAGGTCCATGGTTGTCGCCCAGCTTTGCTAAAAGGTGGTTGTCTTAAAGTCAGTCTTGTCGTCCTCCTGTTGCAGATGGCTGTCAAACCACTCTACCCTCCCCTAATTTGTGTCAAGGTGGTTGTATCGAATGATGGTTTATATGGTCTTCGTGGGTCTTCATGGATCCTTCAAGTGCATTATCTGTCAGCCAGCTTAACTGGCAAGGATTATTTGGTTTGTTTTTTTTTAATACTTTAGGCACCTGAACTGCAAGTGAGTCATCTTCTCTAGCCAGCATGTGGTATGCGCATCAACAAAGTTAAAAGAATTCACGGAGACCTCTGGGGCCAATATTTCTGGTTCCATGTGTTTAAGTTGTCACCGGATAGTGGCTGACATGAGGAGAGATTCTCGGCAAAGGCGAAGCAGAATTGTTCCAAATGCAGAGGCTCTCAAATCCTGATTTTGTCAGTTGACTATAAGTCGACAGTCCTAGTCTTTTAGGTGTCGCGAGTTGGTGTTAGGTATTCTATTGAGAGTACTATTTCATGCTGAATGAGTCAGGTTCACTTTATATGGACATAAAACAATATTAGGGATACAAAGTATTTACTATAATATTCTTTTAGTAAATGATTTACTGGCACATATGACGTGCTGTAATTATGAATTGCCAAATGTTTAAAGAGTAGGGTCCGGTGAACTTATTTCATCCAACAATAATTAGTTGTCGTATCATTTAGTAACCAAATTTCAGCACACTTTCTTAGTACATGTCTCACATTTCTCACGAGCATATGCTCTCAGATGAGAACTTCCCTGCGCCACCATTATGTATGTCTATCTGGCTTTTAACTGTCGTAAAAGTCGCGCGATGGTAATTGCTTATGTAGTCATATCCTTAAATATTAAACTTCCTCACTGCTAATGTCATGAAATATCAAGTCAATTTTACTGAGCAACATATTACCACGAGAATTAGAAGGCCCTGCCACTGAGTTCATAACTGCAATCTGACTCTTAGACATATGCTGAACTTGGATTCGAACATGAATCCAATACATATATATGTACAAGTTTCACAAAGTACTGCAAAAAAACATTGAAAAGTACTGCAATAAAACATTGAAAATCAAACATCAAACATCATCAGGTCTCTGTAGAGACGGAGGAAGTTTAATCATGGGTATTCGGATTCAAAATGCTGAGGCGTTCGAAATGCGGAGGCGTACTCGGTGCCGGGGCAGCCGACGTCGGCGGGTATGCCGAGGTGAGCATTTGAAATAACGAGACATACATTGGCGGTGCCGAGGCGTGAAGTTTCGGTACCCAGGTGGACATACGCGAGGTCCGAGGCTTCTTGAGATCAAAGAGCATCCCAGATTGTCGAGCTATGTAAAAGCTTCCTTGTCGTGCTGGCACCAGATTGAAGCTCTGAAGGTAAGAATCAGAGCCAGCCAGAGCGTTAGACAAGGAGCTTGAGATGTACTCTCGGTATTTATGCGCGATGCGATTGACTAATGGATTGATCGATAGAGAAATTGCAAAGCGTTGACAAGAAATAATAACTTAGAGAGAAAGAGAGAGACCTGCTGTATAAGGGCGGCGTCCGCCTCCTCCTTCTTGCCGCCTACCCACCTCCCGCCGCGGACCACGACGAACCCGGCGACCGATGCGGGTGCCAAGCGATAGGTCTTGCACTAGAACTCGGCGAATTCGTGGTGGCACTGCTGCGGAAGGGAGGTGAGTTTGGCGAGGATAGCCTCCTTGCCCTGGATCTTCCGGCCGTCGAATTTCAGCACCGATCGTTGCCGGTACAGGTTCACCAAGCCCTCTCTGTTCGCGTCGAACGTGCTGTAGTAGTTCTGCATGAACCGCTTGGCCTCCGCTATCATCGGATCCCTGTCTTCTTCCGGACCCACCATCGACATCTCTCCTCCTCCTTCCGCTTCTGTCACGTCTTCTGGACCGATCGTCGACATCTCTCCTCCTCCTCCTCCTGGATATGTGTGAACTGGAGACAATTTCTCTAGGGCTTCCAGGGTTTTCTTTTTTATTTGGGAATCATCGGGTCCGGATCCACCGACCGACCCGAAACCGGTTCTGTCGGCTGAAAAGACTAGAAAGCCCCCCTTGTTTTTTTTTTTTCCAGTTCAGCCCCTTCTGCGCCACCGTGGCGACGGAGCTGAATTTGGAGAGAATTTAGGAGCGGTCGGAAGTGAAAGGGCACGAGTATTCGAATTGCACGAAGAGATTGCTGGAGAAGGTTTCGGTGGTTCTGAGATGTATGGATGTGATTAGGAGAGGGGAGGGGCGTGTCAAGGAGGTGGAGGTGGCGATGAAGGCGGTGAAATTGGAAAAACGGCAATTGCAGGAGGAGACAATGCGGGCGGGGTACGTACGAGGAGCTGAGGGAATTGAAGAGAGAGAAAGAGGGGTTCGTTAGGATGTGAATTTGAGGAGACCTTGAGCAAATTGGAGGACGAGTGTGATATGATTTGGGAGAGAGTTGGGGATGTTGAGGATACTAGAACGAGGAGGGAGATTGTCGCAATGAGTATTGGAGTGAGGGATTTGTTTCATTAGAGAGAATGTGAAGCTCTGGTGGAGCGGTCAAGAGGGAAATTTGGCGAAACAGTACCCCGAATAGGTAAAATTTCTACGGCCCCTCATTTGTTATGAGTCCCGATACTGCAGATACAGTTGAATTGGCGCTAAGTAAAGATTTTACCGGAAATTGTTGGATTGATATGCTGATACCACAGGGCATTCCCCATCATTACTGCACAAGTTTGGATTAAACGTTTATCAATTGTTGTGGGTGTATGCACTATGAATAGATTGGCTGGGTTCCCGTTTAATGATGCCAACTTGCTCAGTAGTGTTTCCAGCTTCTGCGGTCTTTCTATGCATACATGCTTTTCAGAATGGGTTAGCCTCATCTGAGTAATTCTTTTTCCTTTCCGAGGTAAATGATCTTGCTTCTTCATCTTGAGCAAAATGTTTCCCTTTTCCGCAATGTGCCATTAAATTCTGAAACCAAGCCTTCCAAGTCTGATGTTGAGGAAGATCCGAAAAGTGCTCAAAGGAAGTACCTGCAACAAATGATTCTGCCAAGTTTGGTGGAGACCGAAGATTTTGGTCCTCTCTTTCGTCAAGATTCAGTAGGTTTTGCTCTTCTTAAAAAGCAAGGCCTTAGAGGTTCTAGGGAATTGCAGAGCAGTCTAGAGGCTCGCATAAGAAAAAGCATGAGGAAATTTGGCGACGAAAAGCGTTATATTAGGGGTGAGCAGTGGTCTAGGGTCGACCCTGGACCGACCCTGGACTGGCCCAATCCTGCCGGTCCTGGTCCGATTCCCAAGGGGACTGGGTCGGTCCTTGGTCCTAAAATTCCAGGATCGACACTATGCGGGTTGATCCTCGGTCCTAAGAGTTTTGGGTGGGTCCAACCCTGGACCCACCCCGTATATTATATTATATTATTTATAATTCTTTTATATATTTAAACCTAAGTAAAATGTCTATTAAAAAAAAAAACCTAAGTAAAATGATGTTAAAGTTGTTGACTTCTCAGGCTCATAGTCACAAATAGACGGCATCCAAAAAGGTGTGAACTGGACTCTACGTGATCAAATGCTAGTCAAGTGGTGCGAAGGTCATTTTTTGGTTGAGTGGACTCTACATGATCAAATGCAAGAAAACGCTTTTGCATATGGTGTTATGAATATTAAAGATAGATGATTACAAGAACTTTCCATCTTGTCCCATACTCGATGAGCGGTTAGCAGGTACGAAATTTCTGTTATTGTGTCATCTTAAATTTGCTGAATATGTATTGATATTTATAGTTTAGTTGCACAATGCCGCATTGTCGATGGATGTGTTATTTGAATTTGTAGGTTTGCTTTTTTAGGGAGTATAAAAAACAAGACGAAAAAAATTATTGATTGGTCCCGGGTTGACCCTGGAACCGGACCGAACCCATTGGGTCGGTTCGGTCCTTGGTCCTAGGCTCAATAGAGTCGGTTCTCGGTCCTAAAATTGAGGACCGACACCGTACGGGTTGGTCCAGGGTTAGGGGGTGGCTCGGACCAACCCGGACCATGCTCACCCCTACGTTATATCATAAATACACCACTTGATGAAGTTGTCAAGGGGTTTCCTGAAGTCGAGTGGAAGTGGATGTTCCGGGATAAGAAGGTCATGGTTCCCAAACCTATTGGGCTCCATTTGTATCATGGGTGGAATAAGTGGCATGAAGAAGCTAAGGCAGATCTAAAGAAAAACTACTAGAAGATGTAGATTTTGGGAAAGAGTACGTGACCCAACGGCAGGTAGGTCCTGGCTCACTGAGCAGCAGCACTGAAGTGGGTGTGTTGTGTTACTGGTGTGTCACGTAATTGTATTATGTTTACTACTCCTCCCAACCCCTCTATAAGATTTGTTCATTTCTCGTTGCACCATGTGCTGTTTGTGGCTCATATTTACAGTACAACTTCACAAGCATGCTTTATTTGAGCTTTCTGCGTAAACAAGTGAAGACTCTGTGCATTATTCTGCCAAGTTGAATGTCTTGAGTCTCGACTCTTCTGAATTGCTATTTGTTCGTGACTTTTGAAAAGAGAATTTTACCCTCTCTTCTCTTCTTTGGCCGAGATACTTTTCAAGTGGATAAAGATTCAAGAAGATTCGAAGTTCAACTTAGGTGCTTGCTCTAACATTGATGGATTTTTTTACACCTTTGAAGGAACAGATTCTCTTGGACCGAGGTAGGATGGTGTCCAAAACATGGTACAATGACGTGAAAAATAGGTGGGAAATGGATCTCATAGCTGTAACTTATGCTGCATCCAAGAAGCTTATAGACAGTGCACAATTCAGACATGATTGGGGTGCTTTGAAGGGGGACACAAAGGAATATTATGTCAACATCAAGGTACTGCATCTTTCAACTTATAGTTTATTCTTTACATTATTCATTTCTTTGGGTTTTTAATGTTATTCTGCATGATTCCAGGAATTTGAAAGGCTGTTTGAAGAGTTTGGGGGCTTTGATGGGTTGTACGTGAAGATGCTTGCTTCTGGGATCCCTACTGCCGTTCAACTTACGTGGATACCTTTCTCAGAGTTCAATTTTCATCAGCAGTTCCTTTTGACGACGAGTCTCCTCCATCAATGCTTAATGGAATTGTGGAGGACTCGAGCCATATCATATGCCAGAGGTTTTGGTTGTTGAAAAAGTCAAAACAGAAATGATGACATAGCGACAGTGATAATTTTTTCCCATTGTCGAGCGCCTAATCCCTTACCCGAGATTGATTCTTTAGCCTTCCAACCTTTCTATTTCTATAATTTTTTTTTTTGGGAAGTCACTGTAATGGTGAACTTTGTCCATAAGTTCTATTATTTTCTTATGTGCCACAGATGAGGACGCAATTGGGAATGGCATGGCCGGAGGAAATCGATCAAACTGTTGGCTCAACATGGTACTTGAAATGGCAATCGGAAGCAGAGATGAACTTTAAATCCAGAAAAATAGATGACCTCCGATGGTTTTTTGTGGTTTCTGATTAGAAGTGCTGTATATGGAAACATGTTGTATAGTGTGTTCCAGTTTTTGAAGAGAAAAGTCCCCAGACTTCTTGGTTATGGGCCTTTATGTAGAAATCCAAATGTGCAGAAGTTTCGGGAGTGGTATCATCTTTTTCTTGCTTCAAATATCCTTTGTGATCCTTTAGCTGCAATTACTCTGGGCTTGCCCTTCACCTGATGCATGACCCTTGACTTTTTGCTTTTTCTAAATGTTGCATGCAATTGGAGTTCTTCATTACATTTGCGTGAAATCCTTCACTTGGCCTTTTGTGCTTTGATTTTGGAACATATTGTGGATTGGGTCTTGACTCTCTGCCAGCTAAAGTTTCTTGTCAATAATATATGCTTTTCAGAGCTAGATATCCCTTGTGTACCACACCACGCTGTGATGAACTTACCCCTACACCGAGAAAGAAACTTCTCACCTATTCATGAATTCTGTGTTACCTTCACTCGACTATTGAAGTAGTCATTGAAGTCCTTTTTTTGTAGCTTATTATGTGCGAGCAACTGAATTTAATGTTACCTTTATGTCACCTTGCAGAAATTGTATATCCAGTATGAAGTAAGAAAAATCAAACAGAAGAAGAAGGCTGGCGTAGATCCCCTCAAAACTGCTTTTGATGGAATGAAGGTGCCTATGCTGCAAAGTACTCTATAGTTTATAACCCGTTTCTTGTAAATTATTGTCTCATAATTAAGCATTGTTTTGTGCAGAGGGTTAAAAATGCGCCACCATTAAAGGACTTTGCTAATGTTGAATCAATAAGAGAGGAGATCAATGAAGTTGTTGCTTTCTTAGAGAATCCCTACGCTTTTCAAAAAATGGGCGCCTGTGCACCTGGCATATGTTTTTCTCTTGAACACATCAAATGCTTCTATGCTCTTGGTTCTCTGCATAAAGTAGACTTCTACAGTGAAACTCATTTTGTCTGGAGAATGTTTAACAACTGGTTGTTATTTGCTAGCATAAATATGGAGTTTTGTCCTTAAAAATTCAACCCAATACGTTGCTCATCTACTAACAGGAATTCTGCTAGAGAGTTCCTTTTTCCCCTGTTCTTTGGCACTAGCTTGTCTGTGGAGGGGCTCGGTGAATCAGTTAAGTCGTATAAAGGTTTCTTAGTCGAACTATGCTTAGGTGAAATTTCCTATTCACTGTGTTTGCGTTTTCCATCAGCCATGTGAAATTGTTCTTGCACGAAGGCTTTGTGGATGACTAATGGATGGAAATCTTCCTGCGGCAATTCTTCTCTCTATACCGCAGAATCATATTGATAGCCTGCTATTGAATCTGATGGGCTATCACCTCTTTTGCTATCACTAATCAAATCTTCATGGAAGAGGGCGCTACTTTCAGGAGAGGTTCTCTAGTTCTGAGGCAAGGCATACTTAAAGCAGGCCTCATTTCCTATTTCCTCGTGCCCCTGTTTATACTCTTAACAAACTGTTTTAAGTAGGTCTGCTCTTGCAGAATATGATAGTGCATGAGCTACAATATGAGAATTGAAGGGTTATGTTGGACTTTTAGCCGCTGAATCTTTTTGTTAGTTGATGTTTGGATATTCTATTGAAATTATTGTATGACATATACGCATAATATGGTGGTAGTGGTTATTTTTCAACTGATGGTGATGATTAAATCGTTTATCATGGTTTTGGGAGTAGTTCCCCATCGCATTTTGTATAAAGCAGTTTTACATGTCAGGAGCATCATGCTAGCATGTTTTATGTGTCTTTCATGAGACTGCGGACTGTACTGGCTCACCGGATCAGGCATAACAAGGTTGATTGTTGCTTCCTGGCTCTGAAGCCTCGTATGTGGGGACGAGGGGACATGAATGGAGAATGTTTGCCATGTTATCTGTCAAGACTTTTGTTGAACCTAAGCAGCATAGGCAGAATCCTTCTCTCCCAGGTACCAATGAGAATCTAAGCAAGTTGAATAGACAATTGAAATTGCGATTACATTCTGATAGATTGAGACCACGTGATTATTGAGATAATGAAAAAGAAAAGTAACCTTTGTTTGCGATGCTACTTTCTTTTCAAAAAGAGAAAAATGTCATTGATTGCTCATACAAGTAAAAACAAAATGCGGTAAATGAATATCTTTTCTAAGAAAAGAAACAAAAGAGTTTCCATGTGTATGTCCCTCTATACTATTTGTTGATTAATCAATTATGGGTTTTGTCATTCTTATATTACAGGGCATTCTTATTGTGGGTGAGAGGGGAACTGGAAAGACATCTCGAGCATTGGCTATAGCAGCCGAAGCTAGGGTGCCCGTTGTTAAAGTCGAAGCCCAGCTGTTGGAGGTTGGACTATGGGTTGGACAAAATCGAATGTTAGGGAGTTATTTTAGGCAGCAACGGATTTGGTTGGCCTTTCTAACCCTTCATTTTATTTTTGTTGCTGGTACATGTTGATTTACTTGCATTTCATTTTAAACTAATCTGTATCCGTCCATGTTAGGCCTTGCATTGTTGGTTGGGCTTCTATACATTTCAAATATTTTGTCGAATACTTCGTCATTGCCTAGTTTGGTAGTTGTGAAAAGGATGTCTCTGCACAAATGCATTTTCCTCCCAACTCCCAGTCTAAAAAGTTCTGAATTTTTTTTTTCTTTTGAATAATGTGGCCTCCTATGAGGTCAGACGTTCTGTCTTTTTATTAGTGATTAGCCTAAATTGATCATGGTCACATTACACATTTCTCCCTCTGATTCAAAATAAATATGTTTTCAAACGCTCTCTTTATAGCGAGGCATATTTTTCATTAATGACTGACCAGAGGTTTCGTGCTAGAAATCTGATGCTGGGTATTCCCACTTTCTTACCTGTTCCCTTTTGCAAAACATTCTCTTTCGCAGTTGAACACAATTTCTATGTTCTTTGATGTAGGCACCTGAAATCATATTTGTCAAGGATTTTGACCTTTTTGCTGGTGTCCGTGGCAAGTTCATTCACACTAAAAAGCAAGACCATGAGGCTTTCATCAATCAACTTCTTGTTGAACTTGATGGGTAGCATCAACCATACTGTTGTTTGCAAAATTTTGTCTGTCCTTTTTTCCTGTTTCCTTTTACCAACTCTACATTTGCCACTAACCTCTCAACAGGTCTTTTTTCAAGATATTCTGCTCCTATTCTGCGTTCTTGGTATTGGCTTCCACTCAGTCTTTGTGCCTGCTAAAATATTTTGTATCATCTCCTCTGCATTGCAACTTGATCGCGACAATTTATTTCCAAGACCAAGTATTACTGAGATAGTATTATAGGCAAATCACATATGAAGACGTGCATATATGAGCTTTTTGGGCTTTCTTCCTACCGCCCTATCTAAATGTCATTTTATTGTATGGTTAACTTTCAAGAAAAAAAAAAGGTTATTTCTTTGATTTCCCTGTTGTCTGGTCGAAGCTTCTCCATTTCTTCCGTCCTGATCAGTGTAATTATTTATGCAGATATGAGAAACAAGACGATGTTGTCTTGATGGCCACAACTCGAAGCCTCAAACAAATTGATGAGGCATTGTAGGTACCTGGTCGGATGGATAGTCTTCAATCTGCAGAGGCCAACTCAAGCAGAAAGAGAGGAGATGCTATGAATTGCTGCTAAAGAAACAATGGACGATGAGCTCATTGATTTTGTCGACTGGAGAAATTTGATTCACCATCAAATAAACGTGCACTATATTTTCCTTTTCAATAACAGATGTACCTTCAGTTGTTGACAAAAAACTGCTCATTTCCAGCAAAAATAAGCAGGTGTAGGACCTTCCGATGGTGAGGTTTCTATGGCATTTGACAATCGATGATACTCTGAATGTCCTCTTAGTCTGCAGCTTTGGGATAGTTTGTAGATGGGATATACAAGTGCTACCCTTACTACCAACTGCTTGACCTCTTGTTTGTTGGTGGATTGGCTCGTTAAGCCTGAAACCAATAAATTAAAAGACACTCTGAGATGTGACGAAACTTCGCACCTCTTTTTTTTAGCCCCCTTTCTTTAGTGACCTTAATGAGCAATTTATTTACCTTCAAAGGTGGCTGAGAAGATTGCGCTTTTTAGAACCTATAGGACTGAAACTTGTTCATGTGGCATTGGAAGGAAGTGCATTTCTAAGCAAATTTGTTGATGCAGATGAACTTATGACCTACTGCAGTTGGTTTGCGGTAAGGTTATGATTAAAACTGTGGTCGACTTTGGGGTCAGTACGTCACTTGGCAGTGTTCTTGCCGATGCTTTCCTGCTTGATATTCTCAACATATCAATTTTGTTGAAATTACATTAACCGTCCCCAATCACATTGCTAGTTTATCATTGTAAGTAATTTTTCTTGTGAAATCAAGATTTGGTGAATTGGAGGGATTGTCCTGAATTAGAATCCATCAGGATGATTCATTGCCATGGGGTCTCTCTTTCTGCTTGAGTTGGCCTCTACAGATTGAAGACTATCCATCCGACCAGGTCCCTACAATGCCTCATCAATTTGTTTGAGGCTTCGAGTTGT
Organism: Eucalyptus tenuipes; assembly: GCA_014182365.1. Classification (NCBI taxonomy): domain Eukaryota; kingdom Viridiplantae; phylum Streptophyta; class Magnoliopsida; order Myrtales; family Myrtaceae; genus Eucalyptus; species Eucalyptus tenuipes. The sequence goes on along the minus strand of CM024544.1, from coordinate 39,472,686 downwards.
GGCCATCAAGACAACACCGTCTTGTTTCTCATATCTGCATAAATAATTACACTGATCAGGATGGAAGAAATGCAGAAGCTTCGACCAGACAACAGGGAAATCAAAGAAATAACTTTTTTTCCTGAAAGTTAACAATACAATAAAATGACATTTACATAGGGCGGCAGGAAGAAAGCCCAAAAAGCTCATATATGCACGTCTTAATATCCGATTTGCCTATAATACTATCTCAGTAATACTTGGTCTTGGAAATAAATCGTCGTGATCAAGTTGCAATGCAGAGGAGATGATACAAAATATTTTAGCAGGCACAAAGACTGAGTGGAAGCCAATACCAAGAACGCGAGAATAGGAGCGAGAATATCTTGAAAAAGACCTGTTGAGAGGTTAGTGGCAAATGTAGAGTTGGTAAAAGGAAACAGGAAAAAAGGACAGACAAAATTTTGCAAACAACAGTATGGTTGATGCTACCCATCAAGTTCAACAAGAAGTTGATTGATGAAAGCCTCATGGTCTTGCTTTTTAATGTGAATGAACTTGCCACGGACACCAGCAAAAAGGTCAAAATCCTTGACAAATATGATTTCAGGTGCCTACATCAAAGAACATAGAAATTGTGTTCAACTGCGAAAGAGAATGTTTTGCAAAAGGGAACAGGCAAGAAAGAGGGAATACCCGATCGATTTCTAGCACGAAACCTCTGGTCACCATTAATGAAAAATATGCCTCGCTATAAAGAGAGCGTTTGAAAACATATTTATTCTGAATGAGAGGGAGAAATGTGTAATGTGACCATTATCAATTTAGGCTAATCACTAGTAAAAAGACAGAACGTCTGACCTCATAGGAAGCCAGATTATTCAAAAGAAAAAAAAAAATTCATAACTTTTTAGACTGGGAGTTGGGAGGAAAATGCATTTGTGCAGAGACATCCTTTTCACAACTACCAAACCAGGCAATGACGAAGTATTCGACAAAATATTTGAAATGTGTAGAAGCCCAACCAACAATGCAAGGCCTAACATGGACGGATACAGATCAGTTTAAAATGAAATGCAAGTAAATCAACATGTACCAGCAACAAAAATAAAATGAAGGGTTAGAAAGGCCAACCAAATCCCTCGCTGCCTGAAATAACTCCCTAACATTCGATACACTTTGTCCAACGCATAGTTCAGCCTCCAACAGCTAGGCTTCAACTTTAACAACGGGCACCCGAAGCTATAGCCAATGCTCGAGATGTCTTTCCAGTTCCCCCCTCACCCACAATAAGAACGCCTTGTAATATAAGAATGACAAAACCCAGAACTGATTAATCAACAAATAGTATAGAGGGACATACACATGGAAACTCTTGTTTCTTTTCTTAGAAACGATATTCATTTACCGCATTTTGTTTTTACTTGTATGAGCAATCAATGACATTTTTCTCTTTCTGAAAAGAAAGTAGCATCACAAACAAAGGTTACTTTTCTTTTTCATTATCTCAATAATCACGTGGTCTCAATCTATCAGAATGTAATCGCAATTTCAACTGTCTATTCAACTTGCTCAGATTCTCATTAGTACCTGGGAGAGAAGGATTCTGCCTATGCTGCTTAGGTTCAACAAAAGTCTTGACAAATAACATGGCAAACATTCTCCATTCATGTCCCCTCGTCCCCACATACGAGGCTTCAGAGCCGGGAAGCAACAATCAACCTTGTTATGCCTGATCCGATGAGCCAGTACAGTCCGCAGTCTCATGAAAGACACATAAAACATGCTAGCATGATGCTCCTGACATGTAAAACTGCTTTATACAAAATGCGATGGGGAACTACTCCCAAAACCATGATAAACGATTTAATCATCACCGTCAGTTGAAAAAATAACCACTACCACCATATTATGCGTATATGTCATACAATAATTTCAATAGAATATCCAAACATCAACTAACAAAAAGATTCAGCGGCTAAAAGTCCAACATAACCCTTCAATTCTCATATTGTAGCTCATGCACTATCATATTCTGCAAGAGCAGACCTACTTAAAACAGTTTGTTAAGAGTATAAACAGGGCACGAGGAAATAGGAAATGAGGCTTGCTTTAAGTATGCCTTGCCTCGAACTAGAGAACCTCTCCCGAAAGTAGCGCCCTCTTCCATGAAGATTTGATTAGTGATAGCAAAGAGGTGATAGCCCATCGATTCAATAGCAGGCTATCAATATGATTCTGCAGTATAGAGAGAAGAATTGCCGCAGGAAGATTTCCATCCATTAGTCATCCACAAAGCCTTCGTGCAAGAACAATTTCACATGGCTGATGGAAAACGCAGACACAATGAATAGGAAATTTCACCTAAGCATAGTTCGACTAAGAAACCTTTATACGACTTAACTGATTCACCGAGCCCCTCCACAAACAAGCTAGTGCCAAAGAACAGGGGAAAAAGGAACTGTCTAGCAGAATCCCTATTAGTAGATGAGCAACGTATCCGGTTGAATTTTTAAGGACAAAACTCCATATTTATGCTAGCAAATAACAACCAGTTGTTAAACATTCTCCAGACAAAATGAGTTTCACTGTAGAAGTCTACTTTATGCAGAGAACCAAGAGCATAGAAGCATTTGATGTGTTCAAGAGAAAAACATACGCCAGGTGCACAGGCGCCCATTTTTCGAAAAGCGCAGGGATTCTCTAAGAAAGCAACAACTTCATTGATCTCCTCTCTCATTGATTCAACACTAGCAAAGTCCATTAATGGTGGCGCATATTTAACCCTCTGCACAAAACAATGTTTAATTATGAGAATAATTTACAAGAAACGGGTTATAAACTATAGAGTACTTTGCAGCATAGGCACCTTCATTCCATCAAAAGCAGTTTTGAGGGGATCTACGCCAGCCTTCTTCTTCTGTTTGATTTTTCTTACTTCCTGCAAGGTGACATAAAGGTAACATTAAATTCAGTCGCTCGCACATAATAAGCTATAGAAAAAGAACTTCAATGACTACTTCAATAGTCGAGTGAAGGTAACACAGAATTCATGAATAGGTGAGAAGTTTCTTTCTCGGTGTAGAGGTAAGTTCATCACAGCGTGGTGTGGTACACAAGGGATATCTAGCTCTGAAAAGCATATATTATTGACAAGAAACTTTAGCTGGCAGAGAGTCAAGACCCAATCCACAATATGTTCCAAAATCAAAGCACAAAAGGCCAAAGTGAAGGATTTCACACAAATGTAATGAAGAACTCCAATTGCATACAACATTTAGAAAAAGCAAAAAGTCAAGGGTCATGCATCAGGTTAAGGGCAAGCCCAGATGGACATACGCTAGGTCCGAGGCGTGAAGTTTCGGTACCCAGGTGGACGTACGCTAGGTCCGAGGCTTCTTGAGATCAAAGAGCATCCCAGATTGTCGAGCTATGTAAAAGCTTCCTTGTCGTGCTGGCACCAGATTGAAGCTCTGAAGGTAAGAATCAGAGCCAGCCAGAGCGTTAGACAAGGAGCTTGAGATGTACTCTCGGTATTTATGCGCGATGCGATTGATTAATGGATTGATCGATTAAGAAATTGCAAAGCGTTGACAAGAAATAATAACTTAGAGAGAAAGAGAGAGACCTGCTGTATAAGGGCGGCGTCCGCCTCCTCCTTCTTGCCGCCTACCCACGTCCCGCCGCGGACCCTGACGAACACGGCGACCGATGCGGGTGCCAAGCGATAGGTCTTGCACTGGAACTCGGCGAATTCGTGGTGGCACTGCTGCTGAAGGGAGGTGAGTTTGGCGAGGATAGCCTCCTTGCCCTGGATCTTCCGGCCGTCGAATTTCAGCACCGATCGTTGCCGGTACAGGTTCACCAAGCCCTCCCTGTTTGCGTCGAACGTGCTGTAGTAGTTCTCCATGAACCGCTTGGCCTCCGCCATCATCGGATCCCTGTCTTCTTCCGTACCCATCATCGACATCTCTCCTCCTCTTCCTGCTTCTGTACGCGGTTGAAGAGAGAAATCCCTAGCGCTGCTTCGAGGGTTTTTATCCCTTTCGTTGAATGGTCGGGTCCACCCGCCGACCCGAAACCGGATCTTTAGGTCATAAAGATCGGAACTCCTATTATATGCACGACTCCAGAATGGAAATTGCCTAATCCGTAAACGCCTAGAATTCACACCAAATCAAGATTGAAGTTACCTAATTTGGTTCACAAATATAACCGGGGCTAATGTTTCTGGTTCCATGTGTGTTTAATTTGTCATCACGCGGTGGCTGATCCTTTGGAATTAATTCATTTTAATATGGCCATAGTCATTATCTTGCTTTATCTAGGTTAAAACATCCTTTGGAATTAATTCATTTTAATATTTGGGGTCCCTCTCCTATTATTTGATTCAATGACAATAAATACTATATTTTTTTCATTGATGATTTCTCTCGTTTTACTTGGTTCTATTCATTCTCATTTCGCAGTCAATTTTGTTCCATTTTTAAAGTCTTTCACAAACTTGTTGAAAATCAACTTAATTGCAAAATTAAATCTATATGAATTTGTCACATCCACCAAATTTGTCCAATACATTAGAGAGCATGACAATCACCAACAGGTTTATTGTCCTTACACACCCTATCAAAACAGGACTGCAGAATGGAAACATCGACATATAGTCAAAACTAGATTGACTCTTCTTCTTCGTCAAGGTTCTAGTCCACCAGTGTTTTCGCAGTTTGCTTTTGAAATTGCGGTTTACTTGATTAACCCCATGCCAACACCAGTCATTGATAATATTTCGCCTTGAGAGGCTTTATTTCACACTAAACCCAATATTACGCACTTACATGTTTTTGGTTGTGCAGTATATCCATTTCTTCGCCCTCACTTGCCCCATAAGCTTGCACCAAGATCCAAGGCTTGCATCATTATGGGCTATCCTTCAGGATATAAAGGATATCACTGCTATTGCCCCAAAGATAAGCATTTTTATGTTGTTGTGGATGCCACTTTTGATGAGGCCACCTATCCTCTTGCTACCTTGCCAAACTCCTCTCAAAATGCCTCAACACCAACACATGTGGAATTATTTTTGCATGCTGATTTGTCCCTATCATCCTTGACACCTACTGGACCACCTGAGTTTCCACAGGTTTCTCCACCAAATCCGGATGTTCCACTTGCCGACATCATTGAAACTACAATTGAACCTGTAGGGGTACCACAAGAAACTTCTACCACGATACCATCATCATCTTCACATCCTATGATGATTCGTCTTCAAGATGGGACCATAACTCGTCAAACTTTTTAAAAAAATCATACCTCGGCTTTTGTGGTTTAGTCTAGTATTACTGAAGAACTCACTTGTTTTTCCAAGGCAGCAAAGGATGAGAAATGGCAGCTCGCAATATAGTCTGAATACAAAGCACTAATGGAGAATTGCACATGGGATCTTGTTCCGCTTCCTACTCATGCTCGACCCATCGGATGCAAATGGGTGTATAAGATTAAACTCCACTCCGACGGAACTATTAAACGATATAAAACAAGATTGATCACCAAGGGTTTTCATCAACAAGGGTATCAATTACACTCACAGTCTTGTCTTTGGCATATTCCCAACATTGGTCCATTTGACAATTGGATGTCTATAATGCGTTCCTACACGGAGTATTTGAGGAGGAAGTTTATATGACTCAATCGCAAGGTTTTGTTGATGCAAGTAAGCTTGACTATGTTTGTCGCCTTCAATAGTTGTTATATGGTCTTAAACAAGCGCCTCACGCTTGGTACACCCACTTGAGTTCCTACTTGTGCGACTGGGGATATGTCATATCCAAGGCCGACACCACCTTGCTTGTCAAACACATGGTTGATTTCACCATTTACTTATTGTTATATGTTGACGACATTATTTTAACCGGTTCCTTGAATGCTCCATTACATGATCTCATGCAATCCCTTCAGTCAGAATTTGCTATCGAGGATTTAGGGGACATTCATTATTTTTTGGGGATTGAAATGCTTCATACCAACAATGGATTACATCTTCACCAAAGTCAATTTGTGAGGAAAATACTAAAAAATGCTAATATGCAATCTGCCAAACCCACTACTACTCCTGCAAATTCCGTGGAATCGGACATGATTGCTTCTTATGAGCCACTTATAGACCCATTTCAGTTTCGAAGCATTGTGGGAGAACTTCAATATCTCACTCACGCAGCCCGATATTGCATATGCGGTGAATTCGACTTGTCAACATCTTCACGCCCCTACTATGGCCGATTGGCAAGTAGTGAAACGCCTTCTGCATTGCTTTGCCGCTATGATCTCGCATGGTCATCTTTTTTACTCGAGCAGCAACCACTCGGCTCCATGCATTTTCTGACGCCAGTTTAGTGGGCGACAGGACGGACCGTCGCTCCGTTGGTGGGTTTTGTGTCTATCACGAACCAAACCTCATCTCTTGGTCATCTTGCAAGCAACGAACCATGGCTCACTGCAGCACTGAAGCAAAATACAAATGTCTTGCAGATATAACGGCGGAGTTAATGTGGCTTGAATATCTCCTTCAGGATCTTCATGTGCAACCACCCAAGCCACCCACTCTTTGGTGCAATAACTTATCTGCCATCTACTTATCCACAAATCTTGTGCTTCATGCTCGAACCAAACATGTGGAAATTGATTGCCATTTCATTCGGGAATGCATTACTCGGAAAAAATTGGTAGTCCGTTACATTTCTACCGAAGAACAAATTGCAGATATCTTCACTAAAGGCTTGTTTTCCCGCTGGTTCCTTCAATTGTGATCCAAGCTAATGGTGCACCCTCACCATTAGCTTGTTGGGGGATGTTAAGGGAAGAAAATATTTAGCAAACATTTAAAAAATATTTGTTATTATGTTATCTTTTATATCTTATCTCTTAGAGTCGGCGTATATCTAGGGAATATTTGTTATTCTTTTACCTTTTGTATCTTATCTTTTAGAGTTCTTAATATATATTGTATTTGCAAAACAATTTTGTACATAAAAAGGAATAAATTTTTTTAATTCACTTAAATGATCGTTTTTCTTTCGATTTGACATTTAAGTTATTCAACAAAAAATTTTAATATATAAAAGTTATGACACTTTTGATATCATTTTTTCCCAACATTCAAAATACACCCAATTGCCACCAACTTTTACGAGCACCTTTGCTTTAAATGATTCCTAGTCCTTAGCTTTTCCTTCTGTCTCGTCAATTCAAAAGAGGTCTCTCTCCATTCCTTTTCATCAACTTTGTCACCGTGTCTCAATTTCTCTCATTTTCTTCATCTGTCCAGAGATCATTAAGATGTACTCCCCAAGATTTCTGCTGATATGGAGACAAAGATAGGACCATATGTGGGGAAGAATGGGGCAGTTCCTTACAAGACCGAATATACCATGTAGCACCAGCTCACAATCTTAACACGTTGTTTCCTTCAAAACCTCAAGAAAGGAAAAGATAGATGAAGTTATGATATGACAAGAACTTGAGGGTGTGTGTGTTGCAGGCAGAGTCTGGAGGCTGGATACTTCTGGGATTTCATAATTTCCTTTCTTTGTTTGAATACATGATGCCATTTATATTTCACAAGATGATGGCGCGTGTTGCCAAGTTCTTGTAACTATAGAACAACTAAATTTGGTAAAAACATATCTAATATTTTCACATCTCTCTCCAACCTCCAGATGCAGACCGCATTGCTGACATCTCCCATTTCCAAAGATTCCACCTTTATCCACATCAACCGCTTGTGCCCGAAAACTTTGGTTGATTTTGAGACACATCATCACCCCACCCCCCCTCTCTCTCTCTCAAAAGTCAGCAGATATTATGCACAACCCAATGACAACAAAAAAGGAAAACACATTAATCCTCGACACAAAATAAATGGCCGCCTCCTTTCCCATCCCAAGTCCTTTTCGCACAACCGCGTAGGGAACATGTGCTAACTTCACCTTGTGGTCACACAAGGCTGCCTCCACACATGTAAGTCATTGTGGTGATGGAGTTGATGGTGGTGGTGGTGGTGGGAGTGGTGGGGGTGGTGGTCGCGGTGGTTCACCAATTCATGGCATCTCCCAAACCCTTCATTGCTCACTTCTTGATAATGATGATGATGATGGTGAAACCTCCACTCGCCCATCCTTTCCTCTTCTTCAAACTCAAATGTCTCCTCGTCGTGATGACCGTCCTCCTCTTCGCTTATCCAGCACTCTGTTGAATTGCCGGGATCCTGCACCTCGCGGCGGTTGCCGTCATCCTGCTCGTCCTCTTCTTCTATTACTTGCTCCTCCTCATATTCTAGTTCTTCTAGTTCTTCTTGTTCTTGTTCTTCTTCCTCATCCTCCTCGTCTACAATGAACTCCAACCGCAACCGCCCATCCTGCCGTGAGGAGCGGAGGATCTCGGGCCGATCGATCCTTACCTCGGTCAGCTCCAACCTCCCATCCCTCCTCACAGGCCTGAGGAAGAAGCTAGGTTGGCCCTTGTGGTTCAAGGAGGACAATGGAGGTGGGAACTTCTTCTCTCTCCTCCTCTCGCTCTCTTCCCTCCACCTTGTCCTCCCCACGTGATGCCACTCATCATCGCCGTTCTTGTTGCTCATGCTCCCTATGTCCTCCATCATCATGTGGTCGTCGACGCTCCGCTCATCAGAGCTCTCGAACCCTAGGCTCTCGGTGCACGACATCAACCCGTCGACCACCTCCCCTACGTCATCCAAGAACATTCCCACGTTACTATGCCCATCCGGGTCCTTCTTTGCCGCCGCAGCCGGCAGTGATTTGATGGCGGAAGATTCCAACACGTTCGGCTGGCGGCACATTTCCCCCGTGGCCGTCATGAGACCCACTCCTCTAGCCAAGTTGGCGTCGGCGGCAGCAGGAGGCGACGTTTTAGTGGCGGGGCAGGCGACCGCGATGGCGGCGGTATTGCTATCAATGAAGTAAGTGAGGCCCAGAAAAGAGTGGACACCCTTTTTGCAAAAGCTCATGATCATAATTTGGAGAAAGGCGGGGACAAAAAGGGAGCGAGCATCAACACACACTTTTTTCCTGGTGTGGAAGATTTGAGGGAGGGAATGGCTTATATAGGGGGGAGAAAAAGAGGGCGAAGACTAAAAATTAAAGACGACAATCAAACAGATAAAATGAAATATCCAATAATACACACAAAATTCAAGAAAAAGAGGGATGGGGGCGTTAATAATATCCGCATGCCAAAGATAGGGGAAGAGAGAGAGAGAGAGAGTGCTGGTGTGGAATGGCTAGAAGTGCGCCAACGAGACGAAAGGTGTTAAAAAGGATTAGCTGTACCGATAGAGCAAAACGGTGCCCGGGTCCCACGTCAGATGCCCCTTGGCCCTCGCCAGATCCGCCCTCGCCTTCCACTCCTTTCCTTCCTTCTTTTTATAGTTTCCTTTCAATTTCCCTTGAAAAGCACTCTTTTCCGTGAGGGTGATCGGTTCTCCGGCGGCTCGATTATCATCTAAGAATTGAGAATCGGACCCGGGGGATCAATTTCCGGTTCCGTGGAATCGGGAATCGGATCATATGGTCTTGGGATCAGTTTCCGAGTGGGTAAATGGAACTGGTGGCTCTGGTCCAAAGTTACTAGTAATTCCCGGTTCTGCTGATACAAAGATCTCCACCCGACAGGAAGCACTTCCTATTTACAAAGGCCTGTCTCCAGATTCAGCAACGGAAGATACTTGGCAGGAGAAAGGCAACATGATCTATCCCCTCACAAGGACAATCACAAAAATTTTCTCGATTCTTAAGATAAGGCTATCGGGTCGAGCCAGAGAGTCTAGCGATCAAGGCTTGAGTCGAGCGAAATCAAGAGCGAGCAACTGAGGGTTCGAATAATAATCATTCTATTCTCGGAAAAATTTGTGACCATAAATAGATATTTATGTTTCTATTCCTTAAATAAGTTTCGGAGAAAAGATACACGTTTGATGACAACACAAAAATTCTATTCCTAAAACAGAAATTTCATTTGATAGGGTTTCTTAAATATCTCCTTTCTAAGATAGGTGGAGAGGGAGAGCGATGAAAAGAATTTTCATTTCTGTTTTTGTTCCAAAAATAGAACAAATAGAAATCTTTTACTTCTTAGTTCTGTTCTAAACCTTTTTTTAGGCTAAAACTTTATCCCAAAAATAGAAAAATGAAATTACATTACTAAACAGATTTCTACTTTAAACATGTTCCTGAGAACAAAAAATTAGAAAAACATAGAAATTTAATGGTTATCATTTGCGTTTGGAGTGATTGAAATTTTAATGTACAATAAAAATATTTTTTGCCGATTCATTTTTGTAGACGATATAAGCAATTACTTGTAAGAAAACAATTTCCAAATCACCCATTTGCTATGAAAGAAATGCATCCTAAGCATGATTTTGTCGGTATTCCCAAAACATATCCATCGAATTTGCAACAAAGAATTTGATAATTTTCAAACTTTTAGGTAGTTTGCTTGCTAGTGTCCAGTCTTAAAAGTCGAAGACAACATGAAGCTGAGTCATTTTTTGTGTAGGTGATTTGTAATTTCTTCCTCTTTCTTTTTCCTATTTTAAAGTCATCTTCATTGGGACTGACAATTGGTGTTATTTCGTGTTAATCGTATCGTGTAGAGACAGAAGTATAATTAGAATTTTGTTGACTTGAAGATGACAAAACTGCTTCAACGCACCTCATAAAGCAGGTCACACAACACGATATGTTAACTTGCTTACAAAATAATTTTAACATGTAATTGTATACATGATAAAAAAACAAAAAAAAAAACATATTCATACATGATAACTTCTGTAATGAGTTTTGACGTATTTCTAAATATATGAATAATTTTGCTTCATATAAAATCTAAAATAATAGCCTCTTTTGACATTATATGACTTCTGCATCCCTATTACTGTTTTTGTTTGACCTTTCACTCATTTTAACTGGGTTTATTTGTATAAACTATTTAGGATTAGAAAAAAAAAAAAATCTTTAGATGCGATTGTTAAATGTGCTAAAACCTGTTTAATCATGTCATGCTAAACATATGACACGTTCATACGTTAACTTAAACGTGCCCATTCATGTCTAATTTGGTTAAGCATAATAACTCATGTAACATATAATTGTTGTTGTGTCATAACTAGGTCAACTCACTTATGATACATGAACTCATACATCCTAAATACAGACCTATATAGTTTGGTCGTGTCGGATCGTGCAAATGGGCCGTGTCAAAAAATTGTTGGCACTAAGTGTTGGATCATGCAAATGGATTGGGTCGGGTATGGATCGCTAAAATTGTATTGTATATAAATAGCTCAAAACGAGTTAAATTAGTCAATATAAGTCGAATCATTTTCAATCCGACTCGATCCAATTCCATCCATTTGACAGGTCTACTAACAACCCAACCTCATTCCATCCACGACCAATGACTGTTGGGCCAAATTAATGCTCTAAAATGCTGTGAACTTGGCTCGTCATATCTGTTTAGCATGTCATGATAGATATCACATTGCTATCGAAATGCGATGGTTTTTGTGAAGAAAAGGAGATATCGAGTCGTCTTCGTCGGAGGAATAAAGCGACAAAGGCGGCCGATTGTCATGTATTGCAAGTTGCGAAAAAAGGCAAGAGTTTCAGTTGAAAACCCATACAGCACGCACTGCAGTCGGCCAATCCATGGAGGGAGTGGAGTTTTTTTGACTTTTTTCATGCATCATTGAAGCACAAGAGAATTTGACATGGACAAGACAAAGAATCAACTAGTATTTAGTAGATATCTCGATGGATACACAATGTGTTGTTCTATTTTTTCAAATTTTATTGGAATGGTTTTATGAAATGGCATTCAAGAATGAAAATTTCGGCTTTTCGAATTTAAATTGATGGTAATTAATGGAATGGTTACATGCCTAGATGGGCAAAGACCTTGGCATATTCCCTCACGGGGAACAAAAATGTGGTGTGTGTTTTGTCTTAGTCCATTGCGATTCCAGATAAATTTCAAGCATCGACAACTTTTTGCAGATAGCGACCCTAAGTTGGAACAATTATTGCAGTTCCATACTATACTCCAAATAGACCATAGTCTTGTAGGATCGGTCCAAAAGAGCTAAAAGCACACCACATCTACCTTATCATTCGCTTCCATTACTTGAAAAGGCCACGTGCAATAGCGTGGGTGGAGCCACATGGCTAAAGGAAAGACGCTTGATTCCTGAGGTTTGCTCCTTCTATTGATCCTCACATGTAATATGGATCGATCTTGTCCGTTTATGTAAACATGGGAATTGATCAGATTTAGACATCTGAGACGATTAAGAAAGTATTTGGCTGAAAGTTGAAAATGAAATTGAAAATATTTTCCATCGAAAATTTGATTTGATTTTACCTAACAAAATAAATGCTCAAATTCAATAATGAGAAAAGCACCAAACCTATGCTCAACTTGAGACCCTTCTATTCTTTCTTTAGAGAAAATCTTCTATTCTTTCTTTAGGAATAATTTGCCTGAATCTGATCCAAAACAGATTATCGATTTGCAACAGGCTGCAAAAGAAGATGATGAAAATGAGGCACTGCAAAAGAAGACGATGAGGCGCAAGTTCGAGAAAGAGTCTTTGATGTGAAGGGTCTCTAATTTCCCGAAGCTCTGGGGCAGGAGTGATAGTGGAGGAGGAGGAAGAGAAAAAATTGTTTATTGAAGCTCGATAAATTAGGCCTAGCTGAAGAGGTCCTAAAAGTGGGAACAAGGTCGATGGACCCCAGGAACCTTGAGAATTTGAAACAGGAATGGCGTTTTTTTTTTCTATTGAAGTAGATGGACTCGCAGTAGATGAAGGCAAACTTAATCATGGAGTCTTATGGACGGACCATGTCAGCAAAATAGAAATAGGCATGTTCGAGTTTTTGATTTGATCAGAGTGGTTTGAGTTATTTAAATGATTTTTCTGCTGGTATTATCAATTGTTTTCTTCTTGAGGCTTTGCGACCGTATGAAAATTGGGGTGAACATTCATGTAGCTTCGTCAGAATGTAAAGTATATACTTTGTCTTGGGATTGCTGCTTTTAATCTTGTTTTGCATATGCTTTGTTGTCTTCTCGTTATTTGGTACGTTACATTATCGGCGTATCTGGTGTTGCCTAATTTAAGAGTGTTTGATAGTGTGATCAAACCGTTCTGAATTTGCCATGCATCTGCCCAATAATTTGATTTACTGCCCATTCATGTGATGTGGTCTGCTAATCGATTTAGCATGCATGATTCCAGCAAATTCCAGTTAAGCTGCTTCTACTTTGCACCGGGGCTTCGGGCGCTGCCTTAATGGACCCAGGTGTGGGCATCGGCATTGGGGGCCTAAGCACAGGTACGAAGATTGTGGGCTCTACCTTGATGGACTTGACCGAGGGCACAAGGGATTTGGACATGGCCACCGGAGATTTGGTCCTACGCTAAGGACCCAGGAAATAGGATTAGGGTTTATATGCCCAAGTGTAGAATTTTAGGCCAAACGTTAAAAATCTAGTCATATTTTAGAGGATGATTTCCGATTTTTAAAGATGAAATTATTTTCCTAAATATAAGCATAGATTTTCCATTGACTCATTTTCCTAAATAAATCAAATACCAAAAAATAAGAAAAATAGTTTTCACATAATAAATGGAACGTAAATCTCATAAGTTGCAATATTTTCGTATGTACTTATAAGGGTCAGTGAGACATGGTTTGAACCAATCATGTCACATTGATACAAACTATAGTCCAGCCAACGCAACGGGGAGATCGTGCTCATGTCAAACACTATTGGCAATCTCACTTGGGCAGAAGGAGACCGGTCTATGATAGTAAAAAGAATCTCTACACTGCGATGCCTCTCCCCTTCAAAAAGCAAAGAGATTCCTATTAACCATCATTATTGTTTCTGGAGTGGAGAGGTCTTGCTGTGTAGAGGCTGCCATCATAGACCAGCCTCCTCCTGCCCAATCGAGACTCGTTTTACAAAAACACCAAATATCCCCCTTCTGCTTTGGCTGGATTCTAGTTTGTATTAATGTGACTTGGTCTGGCTTCTTGTTGACCCATCAAACGAAATGTATTAAAAGACTCGAACTAGTGACATCTACTCTATGATGTATCTCTGTATATAATAAAACGAACTTAAATGCACTATTAACTTCAAACTTTTGCCCCTATGAAAACTATGCATATATCTCTATGTAATAAGAAGACTGGATCAAATAGCTTTCTCTGATTGTATCAAATGTGAAAATCTTATCATTCTCAACTTTTTACCATAAACGGACATCACTGATCGATGTGACATGTGAGGACCATGGTAAAGGAGCAAATTTTTGGCGTATAAATCAACAACTTGTTGGTCTTGGGACGTTTTGCAAGGAGAGGGGCAATCTTCCGTTTTCAAGTGTCTTCCTTTCAGCCATGTGGCTCCACTTGTACTATTAGATGTGCCCTTTCCAAGTTATGGAAGGAAAATATAAGATTGTTTGCAACTCTTTTGGACATGTTCAAGAGAAGGAATATTGTCCAAAAAGTTCTAAATATATTGTATTTTTTGTCAATTCAGTCCCCTTATAGTGCCTCTCTTATGCTTTACTTAATTGAATCTTAAATATTTTTACATTTTGTCAATTTATACCATCTTACCAATTTTAACCAAAAATTGCTTACGTGAATGCCGACCGTCTTACAAGCATCAATGACTAAACAAATTTTATAATTTTTTAAAAATTGAATTTTCGAATTTTTTATTTCTTTCTTTTCCTTTTTTATCTTTCAAGCCTAGCAAGAGTAGCTGGCTGGCCGACCCTCATTCAACTCTAATAATTGCAGCTTTCGCGTTTTGTGCATACAAAATGGTAGAAGAATAAAATTGCAATTTTTTTGATGATTTTGGCGAAATAATTTTAAAATATGTTGTATGTGTCGTGTATACATATTCAAGTTTGGTTCAGATTTAAATGATTTATAAGTCTTTCTTTTCTTTCATTTTTTTGGGTCTCTGGAATGAGTCAAGCCGCACTTCTTTTTAATCCATTGGCCCAACCTCATTCAATCTACTACGGGCGATCACCGCGCTAATCGTTTTTTTTTTTTTGGGGGGTTCATCATCGTTATTTAACATGATACGTATCACCTTAACATCAAAATGTGATGATTTTTTCTTTTAAGAAAAGAAAATACGGTGTCGTATTCATCTGTGAAATTGGGCGACAAAAGCGGTCAATTCTCATGTATTGCATGTTGCGAAAAAAAGGCAACTTTCAGTTGAAGACCCATACGCATGTATTGGCAGTCGGCCAATGCATAGAGGGAGTGTTGACATTTTGACTTTTCTTCATGCATCGTTAGAGCACAAGAGAATTTGACGTAGACAAGAAAAACAACTAATTAGTGTTCAGTAGATAACTCGATCGATGTATGGCAAGTTGTTATGTTATGTCAAAATGCTATTATAAATTGTATCAAGAATAAAAACTTGAATTTTTCGATTTTAAATGTGATCAATGGAATAACACGTGCCTGGATGAGCAAAGACTATTGGGATTATTCCTAATGGGGAATAAATATGTGAAGCATGTCTTTTCTTCTTCTGTTATAATTCAAGAGAAACTTCGAGCGTCAATAACTTTTTGCGGATTGTGACCCTTAGCTTGTAACAATTATTGCAATTGCTTGAAACTAAATTTCAAATTGTCTGGTCTTTAGCATAGGTACAAAAGAGTCGAAAAGACACATGATTTGTCTTGTCATATCCTTCCATAACACGCGAAGAGCCACGTGGCTAGAAGGGAAGATGCTCGGAATAGGAGCAATCGTCTCATTTATCATAAGAATCAATCATGTCCATTTATGTAAATTTGGGGATTGATAAGATTTTGACATATGAAACAATCGGAGAAAGCTCCTATTAAGTCATTTTATTATATATGGATATATGGAGCACTCTCTAGACCATGAGCATAATTTGCTGGAACTTATTTTTGTGTGGAGGTACTCTAGATGTGATTACAGTTAATTGCGATAGCTGTAAAAAGAATTGACTATAAAATGGTGTAGCTAACATATCTATGACTTGAGAAAATGTTTCTCGAGCCATAGACGTGTTAGTTGCATCATTCAATGAGCTAACATCTTCTTGAGCCGTAGATATGTTAGCTGCACCATTTTATGAGACAATTCTTGTTAATATGATTTGTTTCGAAGGGATTTCATTTTTCTCATTTTATCATATGAACAGATGTTTGAAATGATATGACTTTTCACTGATTTTCATCATAGGAACTTAAGTCTGAATGTGTTGATGGGATCTTCATTGCAAATTAACAATCGCTGTGATTTCTTTGCGCAGGCAATCACTTGAGATTCCTTACCCCTTCTCTCGATTTGATTGTTACTCCGAAGTTGACACCACCTTGATCTGTTCTTATAATGTTGACTACAAACTATAACGTTGGAAGAACTGCTTTATAAGATCATCACAACAGTGAAGTAGTCAGCTACACAATCGTCCGGGTGCTGAAAATTTGAAGCCAATGCAGCTTTATGTTATATATATATATATATATATAAGAACGTTGGGTAAATAATTAATCTCTTGGATCGCCATCTTATGCTTTTCTCTCGTGAAATCATTTCCATTGATTGGAAGTGCTGCTTATCCTGTTTTGTACATTTTCTTGATGTGCCACGCCTATAATTAAACGCGATGGTACTTCTACGGTAACTTTTATTAGGCATGTGCAATGGAGGTGGACTGCTAACCGAAATGTGGGGCACAATTTTTTCTGGACACAACTTCACCCTGACCGAGATACTTGGAAGTAGCATGTACTGTCATGCACTGTGTCTCTGATCAATCATTAAAAGGTGTGGTACCACTTGTGCGCTGGCTTCCAGGAGGGCAATGTTTTTGCAGGTTCCTAGGACTGCATGAACCTTCTTTTCTCCTTGGTTAGGGAACTTTCCCTTTCAAGTACTAGGTAAATTTGGTTATACATCGTTGAAACTCTTCTTGGACCTACCGGCCTTCCCATTCTATATTTGTTTATCTCGTGATGAAGGCAACATTCGCATAATGTCCATATCTTTCCTTAAAAAAAAGGAAAAATGGTTATTATCTTGCATCATGTGCTTTTTTTCGATAATCTGCTCTTGTCTATCCTCAACCAATTATTACATGAGCGCAACATGAACTATGGGGAAAGTATAAGACGAGCATGGCTCTAAATTTTAAGGTAGATAATGCATATTTCATGTTTATGTTTCTCATTCGGTAAGGCAATTTAAGAATGATATTTATAAGGATGCTCTTCTACAGTTCCTCCAATTATGAGATTCATCTCCCTTGAAGCGACCCAATGTAATTAGAGAAATTTGCATGAATAAACAACTTCTTGTGATTAAGGCTAAACCCGACAAACTAGCCAAGAATCAATTTTAATATGGGACATACACATGCGCTATTGGATTCAATTTTATTCAAGTCATATGGCATTTGAATGCATATAATTTTTTTATGGATAATTCAGGGGCACGAGCATAAAGATCCGGGTCCCTAAAGACCCATAAACATCTTGTAAGTCTCATGAATCAGTTTAGTCCAGACTTTTACTCTATACAAGCAATCTTGACTTAAAGCAATTTACACACAGATGGCAAGATTTGAATTGATGAACTTGTTCGTGAGCTGGAAAAACCCCAAAGCCACGATCGATTGTTTCAACCCTGGGAGTTAATTTTTTTTTAATTGTGAGAGGCCTTTGAAAAGGAAGAGATTGAAAGATATGTTGAGAAGGAGGGGAAGGGTGCGAAGGATATACTTCGGTACAGGTTCCTGAGTTATATTTTTATGAGAAGAAAAAAATGGATATAGTTTTGCATTTTAGCTGTGCAATGTTATTATTCTTATCTAAGAAGTTGTTGACAATATGTACTTAGACGGTGTAAATTGTACTCGTGTTTTTTTTCCTCAATGAATGTGTTAGCAATTAATGGTAATTAAAAAAAATTGTATTTGAAAAAAGATTACATTAGAGTGTAGGTTCCAGGATTGTGTGAAATTGACCAATTCATGTAGGATAGGTTGCAAGAGCCTATGGGTGAGGAGTAGGTTTTAGGTTAAAGTAAGAACGGGTGCCTTTTTAGGAACTTATATATCTATGGTCCAAGATGAGTTGACTTTGAAAAATAAAATTTCCACAATAAATTTGGATCATTATATTAATAGTCTCTACTTTTTGAAGCATATTCATTAGAGGAAATCCGATTTATCTCTACCATTTGTGCATGAGCCGTTTCCTTTAACTTCTTCGCAATGTTGGAACTTGTATACCTTAGGAGGAAGATGAGTTGACTTTGAAAAATGAAATTTTTACAATAAATGCGGATCATTATATTAATTGTCTCTACTTTTGGGAGTACATTAATTAGTGGAAATCTGATTTTTTTC
Source organism: Eucalyptus tenuipes (assembly GCA_014182365.1). Lineage (NCBI taxonomy): Eukaryota > Viridiplantae > Streptophyta > Magnoliopsida > Myrtales > Myrtaceae > Eucalyptus > Eucalyptus tenuipes. The sequence continues at coordinate 39,454,191 of CM024544.1, read as the reverse complement.
CCAGACCAAACCCAAAAAAAAAAAAAAAAAAGCCTTCTTCAAAACACAATTTATTAGCAGTGAGAAAAAGAAGTATAATAGCTGAGGATTCAGCACTTGCGAACACAACCAGAAAATTCGCGAAAACTAGGACAATGTCACGTCTTTTGAAATCTATAATTTTAATATTAAACTTATCCCTATAGACCGATTTGACACATTGCTCAATCCTACAAATCTCACCCTAGAAGAAAAATATCGAAAAATATTTAAGATATCTAAAGCTCATGTGTGCCAACTCAAATCCATGGTTTCGTCGAGTTCAATGCTCCGGAAGGAGTCAATAAATGGAGCCCTAATGCACTACAACCTCCAGTTGCTAGGGGCTCATCTCAATTATTATTTAACCACCCTATCAGTTGGCACTGGTCAATATGCTCCAAACTTGGTGGTGGATATAAGTAGTGTGGATACATGGATGCAATGTAAAAGCTGTAGCCATTGCTTCTTCGTAAGGTAAGGTAACTTCAATAAAAACCAATCATCATTATATCGACGTTTGCCTTGTGATCTTCCCCCGTGTTCCCCATCTATGTAAAAACGACATTTGTATGTACGACCACGTCGACCTTAGATATGGAAGTGGTGAGACCTATAGCAAAGGTCAGCTTGGATCGGACATCTTCACCTTTCATAACAAGGGATATTCCAAAAGATTTCCTAATACCGTGTTTGGTTGTGGCCTAAACAAGTACAACATGACCTAGGATGAGAGTGGACAAAATAACATCATGGCGGGGATATTTGGCTTGGGATTGGAAAAGCGATCTATCTTTATGTAATATTTCAATGAGATTAAAAAATTTAGGATTAAATTTGCATCAATGCAAAAGGTTTATGAATTTTTTTATACTTTTCACCAAATCGTTGACCGCAGATACTAGCAACATTTTACATTGACAACTATAACTCATTTGGTATCTATTGGTGCTAGTAAAGACATATTTTTGAATAGTCATACTGGAAAAACTCTTTCGTTTTTTCTTCCTTGAAAGAAGCTTTTAGTCCTAATATTTGTACTTTAGTAAAATAGAAACGTAAAGGCTGTTGGGATATATAAAAACGAAATTTTATAGAGTTCTTGCTTTTTCAATCGATAAAATTATTTTTAAATTCATAAAAGCTCGACTTTACATAGATCTTTATGGGTATGCACCATACCCATATATACTGTGTGACCGTAAAACTACAGGACTCGCATGTTGACAATGACTCTTTTCTGCCATTACGTTGTGGAAAACAAATAACCAATCTATTAAGTAAATACAACGAGAAAATAAATCGAATGCTGGATTTCCATAATTCAAGTGGCAAGACCTACTCCATGAGGAGACTAGCATAGGATTTTAGTATTGAATAAGCGATATGACGGAAAATATAACCACACTTGAATTATTCAAACACTTTTGGTGTTTACTGGCTTTCAATAATACCCAGTAATCTCATACACTCATCCATTATTTAGCCCTCGCAATATGTCTACCAATATTTCTAACTGAACATATGAACGACAAGCTTCCCATATTAGCTGCTTTCTATCTTCTTCGTAGGCCATCTCAAATTCAAACAGTTCAAAGAATTGGCATCAGCTCGCATTCAATTCCTACACCAGAGTTAAGCATATTCTGTCTACTCGATCCACACTCGGCTCAGCATAAGAGCAAGCTAACACCATTTTCCGGATCATAGAGATCGAGTAGACAGAATATGCTTCGTTGAGGCCCTTGTTTCCAGGGTGACCTATGAGGTCATCGATGCCTCTATTTCCTCGAGTGTGCGCCCCTTGGTTTCCGGCACCATCTTCGCTATGAAGAGTACTGCAGAACAGCAGATGCCCGAGAACGCAAAAAACACGCCTGAACATTCGGCAGACTGATGAATATATTAATTTGTACCTGAATTTGGCACTAGAAAAAGCAGCGAGGATGAGAAGTGAAGAAGCATCACCTGCTGAGCTCCATTCAAAGAAATAGTTGAATGTGTAGGCCACAAGCCAGGAACCGAACCAGCTGACCAAATTCACGAGGCTCCCCGCCGGTCCCTTCACGTTCATTGGGAAAATCTGGCACAGCAGAAACCGTCATAATAAGATGAGACATCAAGACGATTGGTGATCACGTCAAGCCCTGTGAACTCAATGAGCATACAGGACTCGAGAAAAGTAGTTAGAGCACTAGATTTCTCACTTACTTCAGCCATTATGATCCACGGTATCCCTCCTAAGCCAAGTGAAAAAAACCCGCTAAAAACCTGAAGTTGTATAATGCGTACCTCATAAATCCATCTAAGAGGAGCAAAGTTCATAACAATGCTGCTGCTGCATTTTTCTTTGCATTTTGAAGCAACAAATAGAGCATTTAACATATCAAGGGGAAAAAATTTACCACAATCCCGACGAAGGTCAAGGTGGATACGACATCGGTCGATTGATGATAGTCCTGCACGTTGAATCTTAGACAGTTTTCCATCAAGAGCATACCGTACTAAATTCATATGAGGATAAACAGGAAGCATGTGTAGTAAGGAACCTGAAGGAGAAATGATAATCCAATAAGGAAGCCAGCCAAGCAAGCTCCGGATGCTGAAACCTGCATATTAGCTAGTTGGTTTGAGGAACAGTAAAGTTTCGACTACATTCAGAAGCATTTTATCTATCAGCCATTTTGAAGCAATATTTGCGTTGGGTGAATATGATGAGCACAAGAATGATCCGCAATGCTTCGGCTCAGTTGCTACCAGCAGTAACGGTCGTCTTCCGAATTTATCCATCAAGAACACGGCTACAATATTTGCTGCCAACTGCGTGTCATGGATACAAAAGAATTATTCACAGGCTAAGAGAGAAGAGAGGAAAGGCTTACTATTTACACAGGAATACAAACCTGGACAATGGCCGCGGTGATGGACCCGGCGGTACTCGAGGCACCTGTCTCAGAAGCAAATTGTTGTCAGTATATTATTCATCTTGAGATGGAAAGTTTTCATTGAATGATGATTCAGTGTAGGTAAAGTTACCGGCTCTTTCGAGAATTGAACTCATATAAAATCCATATGCATTTAATCCTCCCAATTGTTGAAAAACCATTAGGCCAAGTCCAACCTAGATCAAAGTCACGTGCTTGATTTCATCGATAACATGAAATTGGTAAAGATCGAGATAAATAGTAAGAATTCAGCTATGGGGCAGCTATGGGGCTTACAGTTAGTGCTCGTGCGTATTTTCGCTGAAATGTGTGGAATATCCCATGTTCTGATACTTGTTGAAGAGTTTCAATGTAACCCTGCAGAAAACAAAGCGCTACCTCATGCTAAACCACGCTACCGTTCTCGAAAGTAAAGCCATTTGGACATAATTAAGCAATGAGTTTAAAATGAAAACATTCTGCTGCAGTGAGATTTTATACTTCGATTTCAGATGTTTCTTTGGAGACATCTGCATTCTTTCCCCTGAGATGCTGCAACGCAGCTTTCATGTCTTTTTCTCTACCAACCTTGGCCTGTGCACGGCAATCATCATTGTCTATATCAGTCCCAACTGATGCTTCTGCCAGTCTTACTTATGCAAGCAACAAGGCGGGGACAAAAAGTGCATGAAAGGTTCTAGATTCTATTTAACATGTCATCTACTTTCCAGCAGCAGTATCTTGAATTTCCCTTCAAGAAACTCACCAGCCATCTAGGAGATTCTGGAATAAGGAAAAGACCCACCAGCTGCAATAGACATGGAATAATTCCTGAAATCCGTTACATGAGAAAGCGTAAGAATCATATTCAAAGCACATGAACAGATAATTACTTATAGTTCATTGGGGAGTACCTAAACAAGCCAAGAGACGCCAATTTACCAGCGAACCAATGACATACGTCATTGACATGCCACCGGCTATCACCAACTGTATATCATCCACCAGGTTAAAAAAGGGAAGTTATTTTCGATAGACAAAGGATGGCCACAAGATCCTCCAGTGAGATAATGTGATTTGTATGATGCAAGAACGAGTCAGGAAAGATATGTGGAATGCCTAAAATGACATCGATAAAAGCTGTAAAGAAGCGGCCTGAGCTTGTGGATCATACAGAGGATCAATGTAATTTGACTTCAGGTAGACTGAAGCCAAAGCAACAATTTATGAGGCTTCTAATTACCATACAGAGCGAAACAAATCCTCCCCTTAAATTCTTCGGTGTTACCTCTGCAACATACACTGGTACCTGCACGATTAAATGCATAATCAATCGACATTGAATCATTGGACTTACAATGCTATATGATCTGAAGAAACTGCATTTGTTACCACGTATGAGGCAAGACCAACTCCAAATCCCAGTAATAATCTTCCAAGGTCAAGAGACCAAGCACTCTTCAAGAAGTTAAAGTTCGTTAGTATTATGTAGAGTGGATAGTAAACTATGCCCACAAAAGAACCAGGTTCTCCATTCGACATTAATGTCTATTTGCTCGGTAAAACTTGAGGCTAGACGTCAACTTTTGAAGAACTTTGCCAGCGGAGCAAGTAAGCTAGCCAAGGGATAAGTAAAATAATTAATGAAAACTAATAATGGACCAATTGGCACATAAACATGGCACCTCTGAAAGAAATATTGCACACCATCCGATGATGCCCAATACATCAGTAACCCACATAGCCTGTGCAACATTATCAGCAAAAGTTGAATTATAATTTTCAAACAATTTGTGACGCTCAAATTTGAGATAATGCAGTGGTGAAACAACATTTAAAACGTATTGGCCAGAACACTTACCCCTTTCCGGCCGATTTGGTCAGCTACTTTACCACTGCATAGGGCACCTAGAAGTCCTCCAACCGTCAATAGTGAACCAAAAACCGAATACTGCATCTCACCAGCACTTCAGTTCAGTCGACCAAAGAAAATTTTGGTGTACAGAACAATAGGTGCAAAAATATACACCCAGTTGGGTAAAATTTTCTCGTGTCTTTTAGATTTCAGTCACAGGAAATTGTCAGAATATGGAGAGCTTTCTTTGTAACAAATTAGACATTCAAAGTAAACACCAGAGACATGATCGGAAGAACCAAGTGAGTTCTCACTCACACCGCAAAATGTTTTAGTCTATTTAAGCAATGCTTCCATTCACTTAGTTTATACTTTTAGATGGATTACACGAAACATTAAAAACGGTGAAAGAGCAAATAGTGATGGTCACTGACCTCTGCCAAAGAAAGGCCTAGTTCATCTATAATGCCTGATTCAGCAGGAGATGAGTAAGACACCTGAAAAAATCATATCTTTAAGCCAATTAGACGGTAACTAGGAGTGAGAACTACACTCTGCTCAGTCTTCAAAATATTTATTTTGAATCAACACGAGGACATATGCCAAGTCTTGTTCTACCTAATCAAGGCAATATTGCATAACTAGAAACTGTTGCACACTGATCGAAGGCAAAGGCCAGTTTGATAAGTCATCCAGAAAATTAGTTGGTCAGCGTTATATTCTTTTCCAGATCAGAGTTTGCTATTCCAGATGACAGTAACAGAACGAAGAAACGTGCGTGACAAGAAATGAAAAAAAAATTAAAAAAAAAAAAAGCACATAAAAGGACAGACAAGTCCTGCTACTAGCCAAGCTTTAAGATAAGCAAAGTTCTTACAGCATTTCCAAAGACGTAGGAGCCGCAGACAGCGAAAAATGCACTGAGAACAAGCATGTGTGTGATTCTGTCAGGAACCGCTTCTTCTTGTTCTTCAAGAAGAGGGATCCCCATTTCTCCTCCTGGTGTCCCCATGTCTTCCTTTTTTGATTCTTCCTCTTGAAACGCTCGCTCACTCGTTAACTCACCACTCACACGCAGAGTGAGAAAGACAGACAAATGAGACCTCAACAGTTCTGAAGAGGAAAGCTGAAGAAAGCTAGGAAGCATCCTTTTCGTTCAAGTCAACCCTTTTTTGCGTGGGCACTAATAGCGGAACTAGCCAATGAGGCATGAGCAGTGAAATTCAGGGACAACATGATACATGATATCATTGGTTGATGTATTCTCCATATTCAACTCTCATCTTTCAACTGATTAGAACTGGAAAATAGAGCTTCGCCCAAGATCATCTTAAGGAAATTTAAATCCGAGCTACTTAGACCCATCTTCATTCAAAAGCATATCGGAAGATATATGAACTTATTAGAATATACTATTGCTGCACCTTACACCACATCTCCCTTTTGGAAATTATAATTCACAACAAATGTTCAGTCCCACTCCTCTTAATCTAGATATTGTACCGCACCAACATTATTTCATCTCAAATCTCTACCTTAGCTTAGCCAATCGGCTAGAGCACAATACCGCCTTGACTCCTCCTCAATCGCCCTAGTCCAGCCAAGCTTGGCAAGATTGCACTATCTACCACGTCATGGAGAGTCACATCCAAGATTCCTTTTCTTGAGATACTCATAAATTCCCGAGCCACATATCTTGGGCCTAACCCATCCAAATCATCGTCTCTAATACACTTGTTGGTTTGACGTAGTAAAAACCCAATACCTTCACTCCAATATCATCAAAGGGGAGTCCATATATCTAATCTGACTCGTATTCACTCAAAAAGCTTACACAAACGAGTTATAAACCCACTAGCACACACTAATGGATTCACTTTACACCACATCAAACTTCTTTCGCATATCGCCCTCACTTCAATATTTTTTTCAATGGGCATCTATATTTACCTACTTTTCTTTCTTGAAGAGGAGATACTTTTGCTGTTGCACCGAGCAGGGTTTGACTGTTAGTTCTGACCTGTAACATTTGTTGCCCACGCGTGTTTGAGAGAGAGATAGGCTAATGTTAGAGTTCTCAGCCAAAAGTTGGAATATGACACCCTCTGATTATCTCATTTCACCTACATGCGTTAGGCTTCAGCTCTTGGGCGAGTTCTTTTGATTTCTATAGTGGTTGCAAGCAGTCATGAAGCGGCTATGGCGACCTACACGATGAAGCAAATCGATGTTTTGGATCATCAGTTCCTTATAAAACAGAACAATTCGGATATATCAAATTTATTACTAGCGGGATCTTCAACCTTCGATGATCTGTCTTCTGTTGTAACATGCATTCTTAGCGTAAAATTGTAATACAAGACCGAAACAGATTTTTATGAGCTGTCCCGGATTTTCCTGACGCTAAAGTCCCGCTGTTGCTTCAATTGGTCTCTGATTATTGAAGTTGCTCTGTGTTTTACAAGATGCAGAGGGGGTGTGTATGAGGCACATGATACTGGTCTTGGAGCAATCGGGTTGGATCCTTTGAGGCACTTGAGTCTTTGGGACATCTTGGGACGGTGCCCGGGGTTATGAGGTTGTGATGTATGCTTTGGCACATCATGTTGCTTCAAGTTCAGAGCGTTTCTTTGGACACAGCTGTAGGGTTGATATGAAAAACGTGAGCTTGTACTGGACATAGTTCATTTTCATTGATTCTGTGCCTACTGCAGAGACTTACCAAACCACAATAAAACTAGATGAATGCTATTGGAGAAAATGCTTCCAGATAATGGATGAATAAAGCCTGGATAGATTTTACAAATAATTATATTTTTTCTTCTTTTGTTTGCATTTCTTGATTGAACCACCTTTTTGCCATGTTATATCTGCCTTACAAAGAAAACTCGTCATGTTTCATCTGCATTATAAGAAAGCTCGTCTGATTGAGAGTGGGGTTTTCGCACGAATCTATTGAATTGTATTAAAGGCTCAATACAATGATAAAACCCTTATAATGAGTTGTGTGCATCACCTGGTAAGCTCAGTTCAACAATGTCAAAATGAAAATTCAAAGATGATCAGGACAGCGGACCTAAGATGCCAAGCTCGGTTCACAACACTTCGCACCAAAAAGTGGACCTACAATAGAAATTAGGAAAGGGACATTTGGCCACGATAATGAACCTTTCGGTTTTAATTATGCATCGTCATAAGTTGTATAAGAAATATTACTGATGAGGTATATGGTTTTATATTATCAAATGCGAGCGACTGGCTCGAGTTTAAACTCACACTTACCTAATCTATAAGGTCAATTGATATTCAGTAAGGGAACTTGGTAAAGCCAACCCCAATCTTTGAGCCTTTATAACTATCCTGATGATGAATCTTCTATGTGCTCCTATAGATTATGACAAGAAGTGTTCTCAAACCGAGTGAGGGATGGCTGTTGACTTCACCGGCCCATAGTCGAGAGAAAAAAAAAAGGAAAAGAAAAGAAGAAAAAGAAATAGAAAAAAAAAGTAATCAAAAAAAAAAAGTCTCTACATTATCATCAGTCATGCCATGTAGGATACTTAGTATTTATATTAGCGATTTCCAACCAAAATCGATCAGATTAAATATATTGACAAATTATCAAAAGGTGTAGGAATTAATTAACACAATTGAAAGGTTTAAGACTCAATTAGCACAAATATAACAGATTGAAGATTTTGTTGATACCTTTCTCATTGAAATTCGTCGGTTCTCTATAGACCGAGCTCCATCTACGAACACAACCATATCAAACAGGCAACCTTGCGTAGACTAATAACGAGACCAAAGGTTAAAATCTGAACTCGGAGCTCGAACCATTGAAGAGCGGGTTTACAGGTGCATAACGAGAACATTCCTTTAACTTTCAGACACGGTGTCGATGACTTGTAGCCGGGAGGAGAAGCTGAAACATCACAAGCGTTGAAGACCAGTTCCAACGTTAGTCGTCCGCATTCGGGGTTCATTCATTGCCAATCCTCATTATCTTGGGTACAAGGAGAAGACATTCTGGCCCCGCAGCAAAGGCATAAATGGACCGCCCTATCTATTTAATTGCATAAAATATAATTAGTTAGGGCAAAGAAAGTTCACGTTCCTGCAGTCGCCACATGGCAAATACGACCGCCCCGCGGTAAGCAATTTGGCATGATCATGCCACGTGGCCATGTTCATTAAATTAGCATTAGTTCGGTGGTTTGTCATCCTCAAGCGTTCGTCACTTATTAAATTTAAGTAGTTCAAGAATTGATGAAGAGAAAGTCTCTTATTTTTAAATGCGTCCAGCCGACAAAATAGACAAAAATAAAGATTAAATACCTCGAAATATATTTATATTATACTTCCAGACACAAATATATTAGAAGTTTATGGAATGACTTTTTTTATTTTTACATTTGGCCTTTTTGGAGATCGCATCTGAATGCGAAGCAAGGCCAGCCAACTTTGACTTCAGAGATAAGCTGTCGAGGCCTTCCAGTTTAACGAAAAGGACGAGAAGTTCGTGAGGTTTAATTTTGAGATTAAGCCGTGCCCCGAAGTCAGATCCAATTCGCGAAGAGGATCCAAGACTCGTTATGAATCATAGAAACTAAAATCGTCCAGCTATTTCGATTTGTCTATGATTCAAATTAATGTTAAACCAGATAATGCTTAGAGCAAAGGGATGAAAATAGTCCGTATAGATTTTACAGAAGATTACAGCTCTCCTTTTTTATTTACGCTCCTCGCTCCTTAATTCAACCACGTCTCTCTCATCTTTTATCTACCGTAATGTCTAAAAGCTTATCCTTTGATTCGCTTCTCCAACTCAGGGATCTTCTCATCAAAACTTTCCAGCATGCTCTGTACAATTACACAAAGTATACCCCACACGCAGCTCCTACATCCATGACAAATTATTATCATTCTTATTGGTGATGGAGGCATGTATTTCTTCCAGCATCCGCCCCTTAGTCTCAGGTACAAGCTTTGCGATAAATATAACACCGACCGCACAAATGCCCGCATATATAAAGAATGCCCACGAAGCAATAGCAGAATAGACTGAATTTAAGCAACAGAGGAGCATAAAAAGAAATGTCCCGAGAGAGATTTTGAAGAGATGCACCTGCTGAGCTCCATTCAAACTAGTAGCTGAAGGTATATGAGATAAACCTAGATCCTACCCAGCTGACCAACTAAACTAAGCTTTCAGCTGAACCCTTTACATTTACTGGAAATATCTGCCAATGAGGAACCACACCGTGTATATCGTTTGCATTGTTGAATGAAAAAATATTCGTCACAAGAAATCAATTGCAAGTCTGAGGACTATACCTCCAACATTACAATCTAAGGAATTTCTCCCGTCCTGAGTTCGAACGAGCCTAGAAATACCTGAGTGAAGAGCAAGAGAGAAATGAGTAGTTGATGCATTTTATTAAATTTGGGGAGAAAAGGAAGGACTGAGAACAAAAAAGCATGTTAAGTGGCGTTACCAAAACTCCAGAAAGCACCAAACTGGAAACCAGCTCCGCTCCGCTAGGAGGGTCCCGAGGGAATAAACAACGCTACACAAAAATTCACTTTACCATTGGCTAAAAAGTGGGATACAAAAACTAACACTGTCGGTGAAACTTTTTACTAACAGACCCAATACAAGCCCAGCCAGCCCATGTCTCTTAAAAGTTAAGCCCAAGCCCAAACCTCTTTTTCTCTCTTATTATTTGAGCTCGTGCTTTTGAAGCACAAAAGGAAAAGAAGAAGCTGAAGCAGAAAACGAGGAGGGAAAGAGGAAAAGAAGAAAAAGGGAGAAAAAATTGTCCCAAGTAACTGATCTGGACACCCTGACTAGCTGAATCAACTTCTAATTGTAACACCCGGTAAGTATTCAAGTTGATTATTTGTCTAATCAGAGTAATTTTGGAAGTTAGGGTACAAACTTTAAGTTATATGATCTTGAACTTTGAGGTTCGAATGAGGAGTTTTTGAACTGCGATTTCCATGGAAAAAGTAGTCTAAGGCGTTGTGGAGCTTTGGGATTTAACAAAATTTAATTACGAGGTACGATTTGATCATAAAAAATTTCTAAGTTTCAAGTTCAAGTTACACTTAGCAAACAATTTGCATTATATAGAAAGATAAACTTTTGCTATAAACAAGTTTCTTTGATAGCGCATAGGTGTTGTTTTATCAAAGAATAAGCATAGTTTAGTCAAATCATAGATTAGAGTAGCATATTACATGGTTTTGATATCGTTTTCAATTAATTGATACAAATACAAGTACCTTGGCTAGAGTAACCACTATATTGTTATCTAAGAGTTCATGTCTTCAAAAAGATCAAGATTTGATATATTGTGAGTTATGAAAAAGCATATTTGTTGCATAAAATTTGAATCAGACATTTAATACATTTTGATATTTATGAATGATATGAGAACTATTTGGTGAAAATATATTTTTGTTTGATGAATCAAGTTGAGAAATATTATATATTTTGGGTTTACAAAACCTTTTTATAAAAAGCTCTTGACTTTGAATAAGGTTTATGGAATGATAACATGAGTTCGATTTGATTCAGTTTGTAAACCCAAAATATATAATATTTCTCAACTTGAGTTTTTTCAAGGACAAGTTGAATTTATAAATCAGAGTTTTAGAAATTAGAGGTTAAACTTTTACCAAATAGAGATCGTACGGCTCCTCCGAGGGGAGTTTTTTCATGGTGGAGGAGAATGACAAGGAACCAAATAATTCCAAAATTTTGGAGTAAAACTAATCATTGTTCATAAATGAGCTATTTCAGTACAAAGTGAGCCACTTCAAATAAGTTGATTACTCTTTTGACAAAAAAAAAAAAAAAAACAATAGGTTGATTACTCAGGCAAGAAGCACAATTAATCTGTATGGTCTACTTGGGCCCCCAATAGTTTACTTGATAAATTGATAAGTGATGCATTCCCGACCCCCTAAATGAAACCAATGGTTTTGATGATCACAACTAGCTGAAGTTAAAGTTCCATTACAAACCGCTATCTACTAGACAGAACCACCTCAAGGAATATAAGATTTTCTTGAGACCCATCTTGAGCTGCCAAATTACCTGAGGCCTAGGCTTTTTTGAATTAATTATAGATTTCATGACAATAATATATCTTCTCTTTTTTCTTTTAGCCGTTTTTTGCCATGAGATCTTTGATACCATCCTAGACATGATATATTTGATAAAAAAAGTTCTTATAATGTTGACTACAAAATGTAACGTTGGAAGAACTGCATTATAAGATCATCACAACGGTGAAGTAGTCAGCTACACAATCATCCGGGTGCTGAGAATTTGAAGCCCAGGTAGCTTTATGTTGCTATATATATGAGGACGTTGGGTAAGTAATTAATCTCTTGGATCTCCATTTGATGTTTTTCTCTCGTGAAATCATTTCCATTGATTGGAATTGCTGCTTATTCCCTTTCAAGTACTAGGCAAATTTGGTTATACATCGTTGAAACTCTTCTTGGACCTACCGGCCTTCCCAATCTCTTTCCGTTCATCCCGTGATGAAGGCAACATTCGCAAAATGTCCATATCTTTCCTTAATAAAGGAAAATTGGTTATTATCTTGCATCATGTACTTTTTTTCGGTAGTCTACTCTCGTCTATCGTCGACCAATTATTATGTGAGCGCGACATGGAGAACTATGAGAAAAGAATAAGATGAGTATGGCTCTAACTGTTAAAGCAGAAAATGCATATTTCATTTTATGTTTCTCATTCAGTAAGGCAATTTAAGAATGATATTTATGAGGATGCTCTTCTACAGTTCCTCCAATTATGAGATTCATCTCCGTGAAGCAACCCAATGTAATTAGAGAAATTTGCATGAATAAACAACTTCTTGTGATTAAGGCTAGACTTGACAAACTAGCCAAGAATCAATTTTAATATGGGACATACACATGCACTATTGGATTCAATTTTATCCAAGTCATATCGCCTTTGAATGCATATAATATTTTATATATAATTTAGGGGCACGAGCATAAAGACCTGGGTCTCTAAAGGCCCATAAACATCTTGTAAGTCTCATGAATCAGTTTAATCCAGACTTTTACTCTTACAAGTAATCTCGACTTAAAGCAATTTACACAGATGGTAAATTTGAACCGATGAACTCGTTTGTGAGCTAGAAAACCCCAAAGCCACAATCAATTGTTTCAATCCGGGGAGTTAATTTTCTTTAATTGCGAGAGGCCTTTGAAAAGGAAGAGATTGAAAGATATGTTGAGAATGAGGGGAAGGGTGTGAAGGATATGCTTTGGTACAAGTTGCTGAGTTATATTTTTATGAGAAGAAAAAAATGGATATAGTTTTGCATTTTAACTGTACAATGTTATTATGTCTTGTCTAGGAAGGTTTTGACAACATGTACTCAGACGGTGTAAATCGTACTTGTTTTTTTTTTCCTCAATGAATGTGTTAGCCATTAATGGTAATTAAAAAAAAAATTGTATTTGAAAAACGATTACATTAGAGTGTAGGTTACAGGAGTGCGTGAAATTGACCGGTTCATGTAGGATAGGTTGCAAGAGCCTATGGACTAGGAGTAGGTTTTAGGTTAAAGTAAGAACGGGTGCCGTTTTAGGAACTTATATATCTTTGGTCCAAGATGAGTTGATTTTGAAAAATAAAATTTCCACAATAAATTTGGATCATTATATTAATAGTATCTACTTTTTGGAGCATATTCATTAGAGGAAATCCGATTTATCTCTACCATTTGTGCATGAGCCGTTTCCTTTAACTTCTTCGCAATGTTGGAACTTGTATACCTTAGGAGGAAGATGAGTTGACTTTGAAAAATGAAATTTTTACAATAAATGCGGATCATTATATTAATTGTCTCTACTTTTGGGAGTATATTAATCAGCAGAAATCTGATTTTTTTACCAGACCAAACCAAAAAAAAACTTCTTCGAAAACAATTTATTAGCAGTGAGAAAAAGAAGAATAATAGCACTATATGAGGATTCAGCACTTGCGAACACAACCAGAAAATTCGCGAAAACTAGGACAATGTCACTTCTTACTCTAGTTGCTCTCTTCATTTGCTTTCCCATCACCACCAAGTCTTTTGAAATCCATGGTTTTAGTATTGAACTTATCTCTATAGACCGATTTGACACGACGCTCTATCCTAGAAATCTCACCCTAGAAGAAAGATATCAAAAAATCTTTATGATATCTAAAGCTCATGTGTGCCAACTCAAATCCATGGTTTCGTCGAGTCCAATGCTCCGGAAGGAGTCAATAAATAGAGCCCCAGTGCACTACAACCTCCGGTTGCTAGGGGCTAATCTCAATTATTATATAACCACCCTGTCAGTTGGCACTAGTCAATATGCAAACTTAGTGGTGGATACAACTAGTGTGCATATATGGATGCAATGTAAAGGCTGTAGCCATTGCTTCTTCATAAGGCAAGGTAACTTCAATAAAAGCCAATCATCATCATATCGAACTTTGCCTTGTAATCTTCCCCTCTGTGTTCCCTGTCTATGTAAAAACGACATTTATATGTACGACCAGGTTTACCTTAGATATGGAAGTGGTGAGACCTATAGCAGAGGTCAGCTTGGATCTGACATCTTCACCTTTCATAACAAGGGATATTCCATAAGATTTCCTAATACCGTACTTGGTTGTGGCCTAAACAATTACAAGATGGCCTGGGATGAGAGTGGACGAAATAGCATCATAGCAAGGATATTTGGCTTGGGATTGGGAAAGAGATCTATTTTTATGTAATATTTCAATGAAACTAAAAAATTTAGAACTAAATTGATATTAATGTAAAAGGTTTAGGACTTTTTATACTTTTCGCCAAATCGTTGACCATAGATACTAGCAGCATTTCACATTGACATCTATAACTCGTGGTATCTATTGGTGCTAGTAAAGACATCTTTTTGAATAGTCATACTCGAGAAACTCCTTTATTTTTTCTTCATTGAAAGAAGCTTTTAGTCCTAATATTTGTACTTCAGTAAAATAGAAAAGCAAAGGCTGTTGGGATATTAAAAACGAAAGTATATAGAGTTCACGTTTTTTCGACTTATAAAATTTATTTTAAATTCATAAAAGCATACTCTACATGGATCTTTATGGGTATGCACCATGCCCATATATATCACATGACCGTAAACCTATAGGACTTGCATGTGGACAATGACTCTTTTCTGCCATTACGTTGGGGAAAACAAATAACCAATCTATTAAGAAAATACAACAAGGAAATAAATCGAACACTGGATTTCCATAGTTCAAGTGGCAAGACCTACTCCATGGGGAGACTAGCATAGGATTTTAGTATTGAATAAGCGATATGACGGAAAATATAACCACACTTAAGTTATTCAAACACTCTTGGTGTTTACTAACTTTCAATAATACCCAGTAATCTAATACACTCATCCATTATTTAGCCCTCGCAATATCTCTACCAATATTTCTACCTGAACATATGAATGACAAGCTTCCCATATTAGCTGCTTTCTCTCTTCTTTGCAGGCCATCTCAAATTCAAACAGTTCAAAGAATAGGCATCAGCTCGCATTCAATTCCTACACCGGAGTAAAGCATTTTACGCTACTCGATCCACACTCGGCTCAGCATAAGAGCAAGCTAAATCCATTTTTGCGACCATAGAGATCGAGTAGACAAAATATGCTTCGTTGAGGACCTTGTTTCCAGGGTGACCTATGAGGTCATCGATGCCTCTATTTCCTCAAGTGTGCGCCCCTTGGTTTCTGGCACCATCTTCGCTATGAAGAGTACTGCAGAACAGCAGATGCCCGAGAACGCAAAAAACACTCCTGGCACATTCGGCAGACTGATGAATATATTAATTCGTACCTGAATTTGGCACTAGAAAAAGCAGCGAGGATGAGAAGTGAAGAAGCATCACCTGCTGAGCTCCATTCAAAGAAATAGTTGAATGTGTAGGCCACAAGCCAGGAACCGGACCAGCTGACCAAATTCACGAGGCTCCCTGCCGATCCCTTCACGTTCATTGGGAAAATCTGGCACAGCAGAAACCGTCATAATAAGATGAGACATTGAGACGATTAGCGATCACGTCAAGCCCTGCGGACTCAATGAGCATACAGGACTCGAGAAAAGTAGTTAGAGCACCAGATTTCTCACTAACTTCAGCCATTATAATCCACGGTATCCCTCCTAAGCCCATCGCAAAAAACCCGCTAAAAACCTGGAGTTGTATAGCGATCACCTCATTAATCCATCTAAGAGAAGCAAAGTTCATAACAATGCTGCTGCTGCATTTTTCTTTGCATTTTGAAGCAACAAATAGAGCATTTAACATATCAAGGGGAAAAAAATCACCACAATCCCGACGAAGGTCAAGGTGGATACGACATCGGTTGATTGATGATAGTCCTGCACGTTGAATCTTAGACAGTTTTCCATCAAGAGCATGCCATACTAAATTCATATGAGGATAAACAGGAAGCATGTGTAGAAAGGAACCTGTAGGAGAAATGATAATCCAATAAGGAAGCCAGCCAAGCAAGCTCCGCATGCCGAAACCTGCATATTTGCTAGTTGGTTCAGGAACAGTAAAGTTTCGACTAATTCAGAAGCATTTTATCTATCAGCCATTTTGAAGCAATATTTGTGTTGGGTGAATATGATGAGCACAAGAATGATCCACAATGCTTTGGCTCAGTTACTACCAGCAGTAACGGTCGTCTTCCGAATTTATCCATCAAGAACACGGCTACAATATTTGCTGCCAACTGCGTATCACGGATACGAAAGAATTATTCATAGGCTAAGTGAGGAGAAGAGAAAAAAGGCTCACTATTTACACAGGAATACAAACCTTGACGATGGCCGTGGTGATAGACCCGGCAGTACTTGAAGCACCTGTCTCAGAAGCCAATTGTTGTCAATGTATTATTCATCTTGAGATGTAAAGTTTTCATTGAAAGATGATTCAGCATAAATGAAGTTACCGGCTTTTTCGAGAATTGAACTCATATAAAATCCGTATGCATTTAATCCTCCCAACTGTTGAAAAACCATTAGGCCAAGTCCAACCTAGATCGAAGTCACGTGCTTGATTTCATCGATAACATGAAATTGGTCAAGATCAAGATAAATAGTAAGAATTTAGCTACGGGGCCCACGGTGAGTGCTCGTGCATATTTTCGCTGAAATATGTGGAATATCCCATGTTCTGATACTTGTTGAAGAGTTTCGATGTAACCCTGCAGAAAACGAAGCGCTACCTCAGGCTAAACCACACTTACCTTTCTCGAAAGTAAAGCCATTTGGACATAATTGAGCCATGAGTTTAAAATGAAAACATTCAGCCGCAGTGAGATTTTATACTTCGATTTCAGATGTTTCTTTGGAGATATCTGCATTCTTTCCCCTGAGACGCTGCAACGCAGCTTTCATGTCTTTTTCTCGACCAACCTTGGCCTGCGCAAGGCGATCATCATTTTATATGTCAGTCCCGACTGACGCTTCTGCCAGTCTTACTCATGCAAGCAACGAGGTGTGGGCAAAAATTGCATGAAAGGTTCTAGATTCTATTTAACATGGCATCTACTTTCCAGCATCAGCATCTTGAATTTCCCTTCAAGAAACTCACCAGCCATCTAGGAGATTCTGGAATAAGGAAAAGACCCACCAGCTGCAATAGACATGGAATAATTCCTGAAACACGTTGCATGAGAAAGCTTAAAAATCATATTCGAAGCATACGAAACAATAATTATTTTTAGTCTAATGGGGAGTACCTAAACAAGCCAAGAGACGCCAATTTACCAGCGACCCAATGATGTACGTCATTGACATGCCACCGGCTATCACCAACTGTATATCATCCACCAGGTAAAAAAAGGGAAGTTATTTTCGACATACGAATGATGGCCACAAGATCCTCCAGTGAGATAATGTGATTTGTATGATGCAAGAACAAGTCAGGAAAGATATGTGAAATGCCTAAAATGACATCGATAGAAGCTGTAAAGAAGCGGCCTGAGCTTGTGGATCATACAGAGGATCAATGTAATTTGACTTCAGGTAGAGACTGAAGCCAAAGCAACAATTTATGAGGCTTCTAATTACCATACAGAGCGAAACAAATCCTCCCCTTAAATTCTTCGGTGTTACCTCTGCAACATACACTGGTACCTGCACGATCAAATGCATAATCAATCGACTTTGAATCATAGGACTTACAATGCTATATGATCTGAAGAAGCTGCATTTGTTACCACGTATGAGGCAAGACCAACTCCAAATCCCAGTAATAATCTTCCAAGGTCAAGAGACCAAGCACTCTTCAAGAAGTTAAAGTTCGTTAGTATTATCAAGAGTGGATAGTAAACTATGCCCACGAAAGAACCAGGTTCTCCATTGGACACTAATGTCTATTTGCTCGGTAAAACTTGAGGCTAGACATCAACTTTTGGAGAACTTTGCCAGCGGAGCAAGTAAGCTAACCAAGGGATAAGTAAAATGGTTAATGAAAACTAATAATGGACCAATTGGCACATAAACATGGCACCTCTGAAAGAAATATTGCACACCATCCGATGATGCCCGATACATCAGTAACCCACATAGCCTGTGCAACATTATCAGCAAAAGTTGAATTATAAGTTTCAAACAACTTGTGACGCTCAAATTTGAGATAATGCATTGGTAAAACAACATTTAAAAGGTATTTGCTAGAACACTTACCCCTCTCCGGCCAATTAGGTCAGCTACTTTACCACTGCATAGGGCACCTAGAAGTCCTCCAACCGTCAATAGTGAACCAAAAACCGAATACTGCATCTCACCAGCACTTCAGTTCAGTCGACCAAAGATAATTTTGGTGTGCAGACCCATAGGTGCCAAAATATACACCCAGTTGGGTAAAATTTTCTCGTGTCTTTTAGATTTCAGTCACAGGAATTTGACAGAATATGGAGAGCTTTCTTTGTACGAAATTAAACATTCAAAGTAAACACCAGACATGATCGGAAGAACCAACAAGTGAATTCTCACTCACACAGCAAAATGTTTTAGTCTATTTAAGCAATGCTTCCATTCACTTAGTTTATACTTTTAGATGGATTACACAAAACATTAAAAACAGTGAAAGAGCAAATAGTGATGGTCACTGACCTCTGCCAAAGAAAGGCTCAGTTCATCCATAATGCCTGATTCAGCAGGAGATGAGTAAGACACCTGAAAAAATCATATCTTTAAGCCAATTAGACGGTAACTAGGAGCGAGAACTACACTCTGCTCACAGTCTTCAAAATATTTATTTTGAATCAACACGAGGAGATATGCCAAGTCTTGTTCTACCTAATCAAGGCAATATTGCATATCTAGAAACTGTTGCACACTGATCGAAGGCAAAGGCCAGTTTGATAAGTCATCCAGAAAATTAGTTGGTCAGCGTTATATTCTTTTCCAGATCAGAGTTTGCTATTCCAGATGACAGTAACAGAACGAAGAAACATGCGTGACTAGAGATGAAAAAAAGAAAAAAAAAGCACATAAAAGGACAGACAATTCCTGCTACTAGCCAAGCTTTAAGATAAGCAAAGTTCTTACAGCATTTCCGAAGACGTAGGAGCCGCAGACAGCGAAAAATGCACTGAGAACAAGCATGTGTGTGATTCTGTCAGGAACCCCTTCTTCTTGTTCTTCAAGAAGAGGGATCCCCATTTCTCCTCCTGGTGTCCCCATGTCTTCCTTTTTTGATTCTTCTTCTTGAAACGCTCGCTCACTCGTTAACTCACCACTCACGCAGAGAGTGAGAAAGACAAATGATACCTCAACAGTTCATATGAGGAAAGCTGAACAAAACTAGGAAACATCCTTGCGGTCAAGTCAACCCTTTTTGCGTGGGCCCTAATAGCGGAACTGGCCAATGGGGCATGAGCGGTGAAATTCAGGGACAACATGATATCATTGGTTGATGTATTCTCCATATTTTACTCTCATCTTTCAACTGATTTGAACTGGAAAATAGAGCTTCGCCCAGGGAGACCATCTGAAGGAATTTTAAATATAAGCTAGTTAGACCCATCTTCATTCAAAAGCATAACGGAAGATTTATGAACTTATTAGAATGTACTATTGCTGCACTTTAAACCACAGCCCCCTTTTGGAAATTATAATTCACAATAAATGTTTAGTCCCACTCCTCTTAATCTAGATATCATACTGCACCAACATTATTTCATCTCAAATCTCTACCTTAGCTTAGCCAATCGGCAAGAGCACAACACTGCCTTGACTCCTCCTCAATCGCCCTAGTCCAGCCAAGCTTAGCAAGATTGCGCTATCTACCACGTCATGTAGAGTCACATCCAAGATTCATTTTCTTGAGATACTCATAAATTCCCGATCCACATATCTTGGGCCTAACCCATCCAAATCATCGTCTCTAATACACTTGTTGGGTTGACATAGTAAAAACCCAATACCTTCACTCCCAGATTATCAAAGGGGAGTCCATATATCCAATCTGACTCATATTCACTCAAAAAGCTTACACAAATGAGTTTAAACCAACTAGTATATACTAATGGCTTCACTTTACGCCACATCAAACTTCTTTCCCACATCGCCCTCACCTCAATATTTTTGACAATGTGCATCTATATTTACCTACTTTTCTTTCTTGAAGAGGAGATACTTTTGCCGTTGCACCGAGCAGGGTTTGACCGTTAGTTCTGACCTGTAACAGTTGTTGCCCACGCGTGTCTGAGAGAGAGATAGGCTAATGATAGAGTTCTCAGCCAAAAGTTGGAATATGACACCCTCTGATTATCTCATTTCACCTACATGCGTCAGGCTTCAGCTCTTGGGCGAGTTCTTTTGATTTCTATAGTGGTTGAAAGCAGTCTTGAAGCAGCTTTGGCGACCTACACGATGAAGCAAATCGATGTTTTGGATCATCAGTTCCTTATAAAACAGAACAATTCGGATATATCAAATTTATTGCTAGCGGGATCTTCAACCTTCGATGATCTGTCTTCTGTTGTAACATGCATTCTTAGCGTAAAATTATAATACGGGAACGAAACAGATTTTTATGAGCTGTCCTGGATTTTCCTGAAACTAAAGTCCCGCTGTTGTTTCAATTGGTCTCTGATTATTGAAGTTGCTCTGTTTTTTACAAGATGCAGAGGAGGTGTGTAAGAGGCACATGATAATGGTCTTGGAGCAATCCGGTTGGATCCTTTGAGGCACTTCAGTCTTTGGGACATCTTGGGACGGTGCCCGGGGTTATGAGGTTGTGATGTATGCTTTGGCACATCATGTTGCTTCAAGTTCAGAGCGTTTCTTTGGACACAGCTGTAGGGTTCATATGAAAAACGTGAGCTTGTACTGGACATAGTTCATTTACATTTATTTTGTGCTTAATGCAGAGACTTACCAAACCACAATAAAACTAGTCTCTGATTCAGATGAATGCTATTGGAGAAAATGCTTACAGATAATGGATGAATAAAGCCTGAATAGATCTTACAAATAATTATAATTTTTCTTCTTTTGTTTGCATTTCTTGATTGAACCACCTTTTTCCCATGTTTTATCTACCTTACAAAGAAAGCTCGTCATGTTTCATCTGCATTATAAGAAAGCTCGTCTGATTGAGAGTGGGGTTTTCGCACGAATCTATTGAATTGTATTAAAGGCTCAATACAATGATAAAACCCCTCATAATGAGTTGTGTGCATCACCTGATAAGTTCAGTTCAACAATGTCAAAATGAACATTCAAAGCTGATCAGGACAGCGGACCTAAGATGCCAAGCTCGGTTCACAATACTTCGCACCAAAAAGTGAACCTACAATAAAAATTAGGAAAGGGACATTTGGCCACGATAATGAACCCTTCAATTTTAATTATGCATGGTCATAAGTTGTATAAGAAATATTACTGATTAGGTATATGGTTTTATATTATCAAATGTGAGCGACTGGCTCAAGTTTAAACTCATATTTACCTAATCCATAAAGTCAATTGATATTCGGTAAGGGAATTTGGTAAAGCCAACCCCAATCTTTGATCCTTTATAACTATCCCGATGATGAAGCTTCTATGTGCTCCTATAGATTATGACAAGAAGTGTTCTCAAACCGAGTGAGGGACGGCCGTTGACTTCACTGGCCCATAGTTGAGGAAAAAAAAAAGGGAAAGAAAAGAAGAAAACGAAATAGAAAAAAAAAGTAATAAAAAATTCAAAAAAAGTCTCTACATTATCACCGATCATGTCATATAGGATACTTAGCATTTCATATTAGTGATTTCCAGCCAAAATTGATCAGATGGAATATATTGACAAATCATCAAAAGGTTTAAGAATTAATTAACACAATTGAAAGGTTTAAGACTCAATTAGCACAAGTATAATAGATTAAGGAGTTTGTTGGTACCTTTCTCGCTAAAATTCATCAGTTCTCTAAAATCGTGCAACTGTTTCGATTTGTCTATGATTCAGATTAATGTTAAACCAGATAATGCTTAGAGCAAATGTATTTGTGAAATGTATTTTAATATATGAGATTGTTTATGAATTAGACTTCTGGTATTAGGGGATGATGGTTAGGTGCTCAATATCGTTGTGAACCTGCTTGAAGGTTTGTGAGTATACGCATACTAGTATAAAATATCATTGTGGGTTGAGCCATCGGCTAATAATAAGTGGAGATTTAATTAAAGAGAAATCTTGGTTGCCTTGTCACAGTTGTTATGCGTGACCATGACTAGATATTTAAGTATGAATTTAGTCAACGAAGTGGATCATTAACATGTTATTTAAGTTTAATCAATGGAGTGGACCATTGATACATGATTTGAGATTAGTCAATGGAACAAACCATCGATGTGAGGTTAGATTTTAGTCGGTGGAATAGACCAATGATAGCTAATTTGTTATTGTGAACTGATATTATTGATTTATACGAAAAAAAGGTTTGTTGGAAAGATATTATCTACTTTTGATATTTTGAATATATAGTACTCTAGCTTTGCGATTGATAAATGGTGATGTTGTGTTTGTAAATGTGCATAGTGAATATTCGATCTTCTTAAAAGAGATGCACTACTCAATGAACTGTGATTGCCCATTCCTCTACTTTCCAATTCTTTGTAGATTCTTTAGCTAACGATGAATGGTACAAAAACGATATTGACAATGGAACATTTTGGGAGTTGGATTTCGGTTGTCTAAGACTGCATCCTTCCAGTGGAAGAATAGCCATATCATCCTCCATTCTTGATGGCTTTGGAACGTGATATTTTTCATGTCAATTGCCAAGTGATAAACAAAAAACTCCATTCGGATATGAAGAACGAGCTTGCAAGAAGAATACAGTACTGTGAAGACACATCCCAAGAACCATCCACTTGTAGATACCTACAAAGATAAGCAGCTATTCGGTACGCCAATTTCTGACACGCAAATGGCAGGGAAAAAGGAGGAAAAACAACACGGGTCTTTGACTTATGCTAATCAGTAGAAGTGGGCGTCTTCCAGACTTCTCTATCAGTAGTACTCCCAAAGTTGTACTTAGAATCTGCATACAAGTATTTGCAGTCTTAGGAATGTAATAACAAACACATTGGCACTTGATTTAAAATCCAAGATTAGAGTCAAGACTTGCCCCGCAGCCGCTACTACGGTTCCTATTGTTGCCAAAAAACAGGAGTTAATTTTTATAGAAGTGTTCCTTCCTTTCAATTTGAAGTGAAATTAACCGCTTATTGGTATAATTACCAGTTCCTTCAAAGATGGCACTTGTACAGAACATAAAACCATTCGGGCCTCCACATTGCTGAAATATCATCAGCCCAACTCCAACCTAGAGGAATCTTCAGTCAGGCATAGACGTAAAAAGGATACAATTTCATCATGAAGCGGGCAGCTTGCGCAGAAATAGGGATGCTCACAATTAATGAATGAGCATATTACCACCGGAGAAGCTCTAAAATTCCATCCTCAGACATGTGACGGAGGTGTTCCATATAGTTCTAAGGTGCAAAAAGAAAAACATACAATACTCATTTAAGTGGTCATTGATATTCTAATTTCAACTGATGCACAGTTAATAAATAATGAGCATCAGATTCATACTTGGATATCCGATGCCTCTTTAGATATATTTGCATTCTTTCCTCTCAGATGCTGGAGAGCTGCTGCGAGCTCTTTTTCTCCACCAACTTTTGCCTGTAGACCGTTAGGAATACTAGTTCAGCTCTCCGATAGATCTCTGTAAGCTTAAATAACTTTCTCTAACTATGAACAGCCAAAATCAGATTCAGAGAGCATCCCAGACTCGATATGTACACTCACCAGCCACCAAGGAGATTCAGGAATGAAAAATAAACCAAGAAGCTGTAGCAGACATTGAAGAGTTCCTGTGATAAATCACATCATAGCAGATTTCCTGAAACTGTGGCTTAGACGCTTAATTCAATCGCAACATGGGTGACTGAGAAGTTACCTAACAAGGCTAGAAGTCAAGCCACTTGACGAGAGAACTAATGAGAAACACGAATGCTTTCCCAAGACCTATCATCAACTGTTAAAATGGATTAAGCAAAATCATATGGACTTCAGATGGTCCTAATATGCAAGATAAGCATGTCAAAGGTACCAGAAAACATGAAACTCTTCGTTTCGAGGTTATTGGCCAGGTGCATTATGATTTAACTTATAACCAATAAGAAAATTTTATAGACGTGTCCCTTTAACAATGATTTGCTGTAAGATAATTCTGCTATAAGGTTATTATTTTACACAAGAATGATCATTTTTTTATCACAATTTATGGCTTTGATGTAGTTAAAAACACATGGAATACTGGCAAATGCGTATACAAATCGTTGGCCACAGATTTTAATAGCATTTCACATTAACAACTATAACTCGTTTGGTATCTACTGGTGCTAGTAAAGACATCTTTTTGAATAGTTATACTCTAGAAACTCTCTTGTTTTTTCCTTAAAAGAAGCTTTTAGTCCTAATATTTGTACTTCAGTAAAATAGAAAAGGGAAGATTGTTGGGATATAAAAAAAAGTATATAGAGTTGGCGCTTTTTCAACCCATAAAATTAATTTCAAATTCATGAAGCCCAACTCCACGTAGATTTCTATAGGTGTGCACCATACCCATATTTATTATGTGACTGTAATAAATCTGTAGGACTCGCATGTGGACAATGGCTCTTTTCTACCATTACGTTGCAGAAAATAAATAATCGATAGAATAAGGAAATAAATCAAATACTAGATTCACATAATTCGATTGGTAAGACCTACTCCACTGGGAGACTAGCATTGGATTTCAGTATTAAACAAGCGATACAGCAGAAAATATAATTACACTTGAGTTCCTCAAAAACCCTCACTACTTTCCCCACCTTCAATCATATCCGGTAATCTCACAGACTTATGCAGTATTTAACTCTTGCAATATTTCTACCGATATTTCTACCTGAGCATATAAATGACAAGCTTCCCATATTACACATCACTAATGCATATGAAACGGCATTAGTTGCTTTCTATCTTCTCTGCAGGCCATCCCAAATTCGAAAAGTTCAAAGGAGTGGCATCAGACCAGGGTTAAGCATTCGATCCACACTCGGCTAAGCATAAGAGCAAGCTAACTCCGTTCTCACGATCATAGAGATTGAGTAGACAAATATGCTTCGTTGAGGACCTCGTTTCCAGGGTGACCTATGAGGTCATCGATGCCTCTATTTCCTCGAGGGTGCGCCCCTTGGTTTCCGGCACCATCTTCGCTATGAAAAGTACTGCAGAGCAGCAGATGCCCGAGAACGCAAAAAACACGCCTGGCACGTTCGGCAGACTGATGAATGTATTAATTCGTGCCTGAATTTGGCACTAGAAAAAGTGGCAAGGACGAGAAGTGAAGAAGCTTCACCTGCTGAGCTCCATTCAAAGAAATAGTTGAATGTGTAGGCCACAAGCCAGCAACCGAACCAGCTGACCAAATTCACGAGGCTCCCTGCCGATCCCTTCACGTTTATTGGGAAAATCTGGCACAGCCGAAAACGTCATAATAAGATGAGACATTGAGACGATTAGCAATCACGTCAAGCCCTGCAAACTCAATGAGCATACAGGACTTGAGAAAAGTAGTTAGAGCACCAGATTTCTCACTGACTTCAGCCATTATGATCCAGGGTATCCCTCCTAAGCCAATCGAAAAAAACCCGCTAAAAACCTGAAGTTGTATAATGCGCACCTCATTAATCCATCTAAGAGGAGCAAAGTTCATAACAATGCTGCTGCTGCATTTTTCTTTGCATTTTGAAGCAACAAATAGAGCATTTAACATATCAAGGGGAAAAAAATCACCACAATCCCAACGAAGGTCAAGGTGGATACAACATTGGTTGATTGATGATAGTCCTGCACGTTGAATCTTAGACAGTTTTCCATCAAGAGCATACCGTACTAAATTCATATGAGGATAAACAGGAAGCATGTGTATTAAGGAACCTGTAGGAGAAATGATAATCCAATAAGGAAGCCAGCCAAGCAAGCTCCGGATGCTGAAACCTGCATATCAGCTAGTTGGTTTGAGGAACAGCAAAGTTTCAACTACATTTAGAAGCATTTTATCTATCAGCCATTTTGAAGCACTATTTGTTTTGGGTAAATATGATGAGCATAAGAATGATCCGCAATGCTTTGGCTCAGTTACTACCAGCAGTAACGGTCGCCTTCCGAATTTATCCATCAAGAACACGGCTACAATATTTGCTGCCAACTGCGTGTCATGGATACAAAAGAATTATTCATAGGCTAAGGGAGGAGAGGAGAAAAAAGGCTCACTATTTACACAGGAATACAAACCTTGACAATGGCCGTGGTGATGGACCCGGCAGTACTTGAAGCACCTGTCTCAGAAGCCAATTGTTGTCAGTGTATTATTCATCTTGAGATGGGAAGTTCTCATTGAATGATGATTCAGCATAGATAAAGTTACCGGCTTTTTCAAGAACTGAACTCATATAAAATCCATATGCACTTAATCCTCCCAATTGTTGAAAAATCATTAGGCCAAGTCCAACCTAGATCGAATTCACATGCTTGATTCATCAATAACATGAGATGGGTAAAGCTCGAGATGAATAGTAAGAATTCAGTTACGGGGCTCACGGTGAGTGCTTGGGCATATTTTCGCTGAAATATGTGGAATATACTATGTTCTGATACTTGCTGAAGAGTTTCGATGTAACCCTGCAGAAAACGAAGCGCTACCTCATGCTAAACCACACTACCTTTCTCGGAAGTAAGCCATTTGGACATAATTGAGCCATGAGTTTAAAATGAAAACATTCTGCTGCAGTGAGATTTTATACTTCGATTTCAGATGTTTCTTTGGAGATATCTGCATTCTTTCCCCTGAGACGCTGCAGCGCAGCTTTCATGTCTTTTTCTCTACCAACCTTGGCCTGCGCAAGGCGATCATCATTTTATATGTCAGTCCCGACTGACGCTTCTGCCAGTCTTACTCATGCAAGCAACGAGGTGTGGGCAAAAATTGCATTAAAGGTTCTAGATTCTATTTAACATGGCATCTACTTTCCAGCATCAGCATCTTGAATTTCCCTTCAAGAAACTCACCAGCCATCTAGGCGATTCTGGAATAAGGAAAAGACCCACCAGCTGCATTAGACATGGAATAATTCCTGAAACACGTTGCATGAGAAAGCTTAAAAATCATTTTGAGGCATACAAACCAATAATTATTTATAGTCTAATGGGGAGTACCTAAACAAGCCAAGATTCGCCAGTTTAGTACCGAACCGATGATGTACGTCATTGACATGCCACAGGCTATCATCAACTGTATATCGTCCACCGTGTAAAAAAAGGAAGTTATATTCAAAATACGAAAGGATGACCATGAGATCCTCCAGTGAGAAGATGTGATTTGTATGATGCGAGAACAAGTGGGGAAAGATATGTGGAATGCCTAAAATTACATCGATAAAAGCTGTAAAGATTCAGCCTGAGCTTGTGGATCATACAGAGGATCGATGTAATTCGACCTCAGGTAAAGACTAAAGCCAAAGCAACAACTTATGAAGCTTCTAATTACCATACAGAGCGAAACGAATCCTCCCCTTAAATTCTTAGGCGTTACCTCTGCAACGTACACCGGAACCTGTACAATTAAATGCATAATCAATCAACAATGAATCGTTGGACTTACAATGCTGTATGATCTGAAGAAATTGCATTTGTTACCACGTATGAGGCAAGACCAACTCCAAATCCCAGTAATAATCTTCCAAGGTCAAGAGACCAAGCACTCTTCAAGAAGCTAAAGTGTGTAAGTATTATCTAAAGCAGATAGTAAACTATGCTCACAAAAAAGAACCAGGTTCTCCCTTGGACATTAATTTCTATTTGCTTGATAAAACCCAGGGCCAGACATCAAATTTTTTAAGCATTTTGCCAGCGGAGCAAGTCAAGCAAGCCAAGGCAATAAGTAAAATGGTTAATGAAAACTAACAATGGACCAATCGGCACATAAAGATGGTACCTCTGAAAGGAATATGGCGCACCATCCGATGATGCCTGATACATCGGTAACCCACATAGCCTGTGCAACATTATCAGCAAAAGTTGAATTAAAGGTCTCAAACAATTTGTGACCCTCAAATTTGAGATAATGCAGCGGTAAAACAACATTTAAAAGGTATCAGCTAGAAACTTACGCCTCTCCGGCCGATTAGGTCAGCTATTTTACCACTGCATAGTGCACCTAGAAGTCCTCCAACCGTCAATATTGAGCCAAAAACCGAATACTGCATCTCACCAGCACTTCAATTCAGTTAACCAAAGAGAATTTTGGTGTACAAACTAATTGGCGCAACTGATGCAGGAGAATGATACTAGAAGTGCCAAAAGTTGTGTACAACGCTTATTTTAGTATCAAGAGTTTTTTTCGAGTTACTTAAGTGCCACCTTTTTAAGAAACGATCACTTAAGCACCAACTTCGATCTGGGTCGCCGGAAATCCGACATTGCCATGTTTTATAATTTTATAACCCCTAAACGAAGTCGTCTAAAAGTTGTAAATGGTGATCGTTTAAATGCCAAATTTTGTTTGAAGTGATCACTTCAGTATTGGTCGTAGTTAAAAATCAATCACTTCAGTGCTACGCGCCACATGGACTAGATTTTTTCAAATAATATGCCAAATCATAATCAATTTTACACGTATTATTTTTTACTAGAATATCTTGCTGTTGGCATTTAAGTGATCGTTTTTTCTCCTATTTGACACTTAATTGACCCGGAGAAAACTTTTGACACTAAAATGAGCGCTTATATAACTTTTAGCACTTCGAGTGTTCTTATGCCTAAGAAATTGACACAATATGTAGAGCTTGTTTAGTAAGAAATGAAACATTCAAAGTAAACACCATAGACATGATCGGTAGAACCAACATGTGAAATCTCACTCACACTGCAAAATGTTTAAGTCAATTTAAGCAATGCTTCCATCCACTTAGTTTATACTTTTAGATGGATTACACAAAACGGTGAAAGAGCAGGTAGTGATGGTCACTGACCTCTGCCAAAGAAAGGCCTAGTTCATCCATAATTCCTGATTCAGCAGGAGATGAGTAAGACGCCTGAAAAATCATCTTTCAGCCAATTAGACAGTAACTAGGAGCGAGAACTACACTGTGCTCACAGTCTTCAAAATATTTATTTTGAATCAACACGGGGAGATACGCCAAGTCTTGTTCTACCTAATCAAGCCAATATCGCAAATCAAGAAACCGTTGTCACGCTGACTCCAAGACAAAAGGCAAGTTTGATAAGTCATTCAGAGTTTGCTTTTTCAGATGACAGAAACCGAACAAAGAAACATGCATGACTAGGGATGAAAAGAAAAACCATACAAAAGGACAGACAATTCCTGCTAGTAGCGAAGCTTTAAGATAGGCAAAGTTATTACAGCATTTCCGAAGACGTAGGAGCCGCAGACAGCGAAAAACGCACTGAGAACGAGCGCGAATGTGATTCTGTCAGGAACCACCTCTTCTTGTTCTTCAAGAAGAGGGATCCTCATTTCTCCTCCTGGTGTCCCCATGTCTTCCTCGTTTAATTCTTCCTCCTGAAACGCCCGCTCACTCATTCACTCACGCGCAGAGAGTGAGAAAGAGGGACATCTGAGAACTCAACAGTTCATATGAGTAAAGCTGAAGAAAAGTAGGAAGCATCTTTATCTTTGAAACAGTGTCATTATTTTTGCGTGGGCACTAATAGCAGATCTAGCCAATGAGGCAAGAGCAATGAAATTCAGGGATAACATGATATCATAGGGTGATGTATTCTCCATATTTGATTGTCGCCTTTCAACTGGTTTGAACTGGAAAATGGAGCTTCGGCCAGGGAGATCATCTAAAGGACTTCCGGATCCAAGCTAGTTAGACCCACCTTCGCTCAAAAGCATAACGGAAGAGTTATGAACTAATTAGGATACATTATTGCTCCAGTTTACACCACATCCCCATTCTTCAAATTATATTTCACAACAAATGTTTAGTCCCACTCCCCGTAGTGTAGATATCCCATCGCACCAACATCATTTTAACTCAAATCTCTACCTTAGCCCAGCCAAGCTCAGCAAGGACACGATACTGCCTTGACGACTCCTCAATCACCTTAGTCCTGCCAAGCTTAGCAAGATCGCACAATCTACCACATCATCGGGGGTCACATCTGAGATTCATTTTCTTGAGATACTCATAAATTGCCAAACCTCATATCTTGGGCCTAACCCATCCAAATCATCGTCTCTAATACACTTGTTAGGTTGATGCAGTAAAAGCCCGATACCTTCACTCCAAGATCATTAAAAAGGGAGTCCAAATCCGACTCCATCTATATATCCAATTTGACTCATATTCACTCAAAAAGCTTACACAAATGAGTTATAAACCAATTAAGATATACTAATGGCTTCACTTTACACCGCATCAGACTTATTTCGCATATCACCCTCATTCGATGCATCACTATATTTTTTTACAATGTGCATCTGTGTCTACCTACTTTTCTTTCTTGCAAAGGGGATACTTTTCCTGTTGCACTAAGCAGGGTTTGACTTTCGGTTGTTGCCTGTAAAAGTGGTTGTAGTGGTTGGCCGCGCGCGTTTGAGAGGATTTAGAGAGATTGGCTAATGTTAAGAGTTCTCAGCTAAAAGTGGGAACAGGACACCCCCTGATTATCTCATTTCACCTACATGCTTCACGCTTCAGCTCTTGGGCGAGTTCTTTTGATTTCTTTAGTGGTTGAAAGCAGTCATGAAGCAGCTTTGGCGACCTACACGATGAAGCAAATCGATGTTTTGGATCATCAGTTCCTTGCAAAACAGAACAATTTCGGATTTATCAAATTTATTGCTAACGGGATCTTCAACCTTCAATGATCTGTCTTCTGCTGTAACATGCACTCTCAGCATAAAATTATAATACGAGAGCGAAACAGATCTTTTCGAGCTGTCCCGGATTTTCCTGAAACGAAAGTCCCGCTGTTGTTTCTATTGGTCTCTGATTATTGAGGTTGCTCTGTTTTTTACAAGATGCAGGGGAGTGCGTGTTAGGCACATGATCCTTTGAGGCACTTGAGTCTTTGGGACATCTTGGGAAGGTGCCCGTGGTTGTGAGGTTGTGATGTATGCTTTGGCACATCACGTTGCTTCAGGTTCAGAGTGTTTCTTTTTAAACACAGCTGTAGGGTTGATATGAAAAACGTGAGCTTGTACTGGACGGAGTTCATTCGCATTGATTTTGTGTTCAATGCGGAGACTTACTGCACCAAAAATAAAAAGGAACAAAAATAAAGAAAGAACTAGGATGAATGCTATTGGAGAAACTGCTTATAGCAAATAGATTATAGATTTTACAAATAATTATGGTTTTTCTTCTTTTGTTTGCATTTCTTGATTGAACCACCTCTTTCCCATGTTTTATCTACCTTGTAAAGAAAACTCGTCATGTCTCATCTGCATTATAAGAAAGCTCACCTGATTGAGAGTTCGGTTTTCGTATGAATCTACGGCACTGTATTAAACGCTCAACACTGTGATAAAACCTTCGTAATGAGTTGTGTGCATCATGTAGTAAGCTCAGTTCACAACAATGTGAAAATGAACAGACAGCAGACCTAAGATGCCAAGCCCGGTTCACAACACTTCGCACCAAAAAGTGGACCTACAATAAAAATTAGGAAAGGGACATTTGGCCACAAGAATGAACCTTTCGATTTTAATTATGCATTGTCATCAATTGTGTAAAAAATATTAATGATGATGTATATGGTATGGGTTCGATTTATATTATCAAATGCGAGCAACCAGCTCAAGTTTAAACTCGCAGTTACATAATCCATAAGATCAGTTGATATTCAGCTATGTAGCACCAACACGGACACGCGACACACGACACGACACGACACGACACGACACGACACACGATACGCCGACACGTCATTTCTTAAAAATAGAGAATTCCGACACGTTTCAACACGTTATATATTAAATATATTTTATATATATAAATAAATAGTCTATAATTAATTTACACGAAAAATATTAATTTAACATTTGTTAATATCATTCATTATTTTAATCTATTACAATAATACATAAAACTTAGAGGAAAAAACATTGTTTAAAGAAAAATGCTGAAATGATATTTTTAAATTTATTTATTTATCATATATAGCACTTTTTATTACTTCTTTCATAGTAAAAGACTTTTGAAAAAACTAAAACAATTCTAAAAAAAAAAAACTGAAAAAAAATTTTACCCCGAGCGTGTATATTTATAGCATTGTTTATTACTTCTTTTATTACTTCTTTTTTATATTTATATTTTGACCCCTCAAGTATTAGAAATTTTTAAAATTGACCCCTTGCGTATCGGAATCGCGTGTCAGAATTCCAGACTCGCGTGTCGGAGCGTGTCGAAGAGAGTTGACCACGTGTCGGATTTTTTGACACTCGTTGACTGCGTGTCGAAGCGTGTCGGAGCGTGTCGGACATGTGTCGGAGTGTCGGACACGACACGAAGGCTTCCGGAGAGTGTCAATGCTACATAGATATTCAGTAAGGAAACTTGGTAAAGACAACCCCATTCTTTGAGCCTTTATAACTATCCTGATTATCAATCTTCTATGAGCCCCTATATATTATGACAAGATGTGTTTTCTGGGAAAGAATATCACTCACCTTGTCATTGAAGGTTTCCGACTGAGTTACAGTGAGTTTTTGCAATTTATAGAATTCTTCAGTGAGTCTTGATGGCTCAGAATTCAGACTGCAGGTTCTTCTCCTCTTCTTTTTCTATGGAAGTCTTGAGGGTCAGTAGGTAATGGGACTTCTCATGCTGAGATTGGTCATTTGGTCATCTTGTGTGGAGTCTTGAAGAATGATTTATTTACGCCTTTCTCTGCTGCCATTGCAGTTCTATCTGCATTCGTTGTCATTGTCATTGACAATGTCCAGATGAACTGCTTTGGACTCACTAAGAAGTTTACAATAAGTACGTAAATCATGTGTTGATCGTGAATTGGTTCAGATTTTGCCCTTCCATTAGTTACCATCAGATAGGCCAGTATTTAAGTTGTCCAGGATTCTTCAGAAACTAAAATCATGCAGCTGTTTCGATTTGTCTATGATTCAGATTAATGCCAAACCAGATAATGCTTAAAGCAAAGGGATGAAATAGTCTGTATAGATTTTACAGACAATTACAGCTCTCCTTTTGTATTTACACTCCTTGATTCAACCATGTCTCTCTCATATTTTTTTTTTTTGTATTTACACTCCTTGATTCAACCATGTCTCTCTCATATTTTATCTACCGTAATCTCTAAAAGCTCATCCTTTGATTCACTCCCCCAGCTAAGGGATCTTCTCATCAAAACTTGCCAGGATGTTCCGTATTTGGATATGATTACACAAAGAATACCCCACACAAAGCTCCTATTTTCATGACAAATTATTGTCATTCTTATTGGTAATGGAGGCATGTATTTCTTCCAGCATCCGCCCCTTAGTCTCAGGCACAAGTTTTGCGATAAATATAACACCGACTGCGCAAATGCCCGCGTATATAAAGAACGTCCCTGAAGCAATAGCAGAGAAGTCTGAATTTAAGCAACAAAGGAGCATAAAAAGAAACGTTCTGAGAGAGATTTTGAAAAGACGCACCTGCTGAGCTCCATTCAAACAAGTAATTGAAAGTATATGAGATAAACCAAGATCCTACCCAGCTGACCAAGTTAACAAAGCTTCCAGCTGAGCCCTTTACATTTATCGGGAATATCTGCCGATGAGGAACCACATTGTGTATACCGTTTGCATTGTTGAAAGAAAATTTCAGTCACAATAAATCAATTGCAAGTCTGAGGACTATACCTCCGACATTATAATCCAAGGAATTCCTCCCATCCCGAGTTCAAAAGAGCCTAGAAATACCTGAGTGAAGAACAAGAGAGAAATGAGCAGTTGATGCATTTTATTCAATTTGGAGAGATAAGGAAGGACTAAGAACAAAAGAGGTTGTTAAGTGGCGTTACCAAAACTCCGACAAGCACCAAACTGGAAACAAGCTCCGCTCCGCTGTGAAGGTCCTGAGGGAATACACAATGCTTCAGAAAAATCTACTTACCATTAGCTAAAGCGTGATATTAAAACTAACCCTGTCTGTGAAACTTCTTTCATGTCAATTGCCAGTGGATAAACTTAAAACTCCATTTAGATACGAAGAATGAACCTGCAAGAAGAACGACAATCCTGTGAAGACACATCCCAAGCACCCTCCAGCTGCAGATACCTACAAAGATAAGTAGCGATTCAGTACGCCAATTTATGAAACGCAAATGGCGGGAAAAAAGGAGGAAAAACAACATGGGTCTTTGACTTATGCTAACCAGTAGAAGTGGGCGTCTTCCAGACTTGTCTATCAGTAGTACTCCCAACGTTGTACTTAGAATCTGCATACAAGTCTTAGGAATGTGACAACAATCAAATTGGCACTTAATTTAAAATCCAAGATCAGAGTCAAGACCTGCACAACAGCTGCTATTATGGTTCCTATTGTTGTTGAAAAACCTATAAAGGGAGTTAATTTGAATAAAAGTGTTCCTTCTTTTCAATTTGAAATGAAATTAGCCCCTTATAGGTATAATTACCAGCTGCTTCAAAGATGACACTTGTATAGAACACAAAACCATTCAGGCCTCCACATTGCTGAATTATCATCAGCCCAACTCCAACCTAGAGGAATCTTCAGTCAGGGATAGACGTAAAAAGGGCATAATTTTGTCATGAAGCGGGTGGCTTGCGCAGAAATAGGGATGCTCACAACTATTGGATAAGCATATTTCTTCTGGAGAAGTTCTGTAATTCCATCCTCAGACATGCGATGGAGGTGTTCCATATAGTCCTAAAGTGCAAACAGAAAAACATGCAATGCTCATTTGAGTGGTCATCAATCTTCTCGTTTCAACTGATGCACAGTTAATAAATAACTTAGCATCAGATTCGTACTTTAATATCCGATGCCTCTTGAGAGATATTTACATTCTTGCCTCTCAGACGCTGGAGAGCTGCTTCAAATTCTTTTTCTCTACCAACTTTTGCCTGTAGACCATTAGGAATACTAGTTCAGTGCTCCGCTAGATCTGTGCAAGCTTAAATAACTTTCTTTAATTGTGAACAGCCAAAATAAGATTCAGAGAGCATGCCAGACTCGATATGTACACTCACCAGCCACCTAGGAGATTCAGGAATGAAAAATAAACCAAGAAGCTGTAGCAGACATGGAAGAGTTCCTGTGATGAATCACATCATAGTAGATTTCATGAAACTGTGCCATACACGCTTAAGTAATTGCAACATGGGAGACTGAAAAATTACCTATCAAAGCTAGAACGCGCCAGCTGACAAGAGAACCAATGAGAAACATGAATGCTTTCCCAAGACCTATCATCAACTGTTAAAATGGATTAAGCAAAATCATATAGACTTCAGATGATCCTGATATGCAAGATAAGCATATCAAAGGTACCTGATTAAGAGATGTGTATACTCCTCTAACGTTCTTGGGGGCTATTTCTGCAACATATACAGGTACCTGTGCAGATGCGGATCATTAGATTGGTGGATCAATTAGGTTAATCTGCTAAATAGATAAAGTTTGCAATGATTGTTACCACATAAGAGAGAAGCCCAATTCCACAGCCCATGAGTAGTCTTCCCGCGTCAAGCCACCAGGCACCCTTTTAATAATATGGCACCTCATTTAGTACAGATACTCTGAATCGAATTGAACAAATAACTATGCATGGCTAGTTGAGCTAACTAAACTGTCAACACAGATGTCTTGGCTAAGCATTAAATATTAAAACACCCATCATTTTGGAGCACCATTTCAAGAGATTTCTCTTGGATGTAAATGGGTGACAGCTTCAAGATGTCACTAGCACATGGCATTTCAATATGCTTAGGAGATGGTATAGTCCGTCAGTAAATTTCTTTTCTGGGATAGATTAAGGATCTTATCAATAAGTTTCGTCCTGGACCTTGTGAAGATGGGGCAAGTGTAGTAGAAAACCCTCCCAATGGCATGTAACACACTTCGACATTCATTTTCTTCAGACTTTGCTTGGGATAAAATGGTTCACAATGATTGAAATTACTGCTAAGTTATACACGTGCCATGGAACATGCTTCAAAGAGGAGGAAAATACAAGAAACCTTCGCAAACAATATCGCAAGCCACCCCGTGATGCAGAACAGTTCTGATACCCACATAGCCTGCTTTGCCAGATTCAACAGTGTAAGTACTCAAAAAGGTCGTTCACCATCAAGACACGTGGTAGTGAGAAAAATATTAAAAATACTTACACCCCTTCGACCCAGTAGATCTGCAACCCTCCCACTCGGTACTGCTCCAATTATTGCTCCAATTGTCAATGTGGACCCAAAAACAGAATACTATGTAATCAAAGGCATGACATGGTTAGAACCTATGTGAGTAGGATTCCTCAGACAAGCTTCTGAAATGTTGACAATATTTGTTAGAGAACATAATAAGAAGAAGAAAATTGACTGATTTAGTTCTATGCCCTTGATTACCCAATTAGCAGCCTTTTCCTGGATTAAGTTCAGTTTATTCAGGAGCTTTCATTGAGACTTTTAAATGCTTCAACATGATCTAGATGATGCCAGAACGAGGAAACTGCTGTGAAACCTTTAAGGTCCTCGGCAAACGATCCCAGGCCATCTCTCTAAGTCATTATCCTAACAGAGTGGGTAGACCTTATCGACACAAGCAATCAACAAAGATTCGCTTCCTCAATCCATAGACAACTCAGCATTCGAGGCTTCTGCTTGCATATTTGCTGTGTCTTTCCAAATAAAACTGCAAATATGTTTCTGAAAATAGAATGGACACAGATAATCATAGTCCAAGAAGATTTCTTGATGTGAACAAGAATTCAAGGATTCTAGCTGGTTTTATGATGTAGGCCCACCATACTATTGAGGTATCATAAAGTAGGTAGCCATCTGATTCGTACATTAAATACGACCAAACAAGATTCTGAAAATGAAAACCGAAGGGGAACCTCAAAGTAGGTCCCATCAGTCCCGTTCAGCATGCTCTAAATCTTGATTTGGCAACACACTGGGAGAGACTAGCTGACTTACTGATCCAGATACCCCTGTCTTTCCTATTTCGCCAGAAGCAAAAAGAAAAGAAGCAATACCCCCGTTGAACTCAACTATTTCAAGTTGATTTCCGGTCGAAGGGAAGATGACGATGGAGCGTAAGAAACCAAAGCTGACAATTTACTGAAGCGGCACGAACTTTCCGACATCCTGTGACCCTTGTGACGTGAATTCCTGGGAAGGTTTGAACTTCCCACCATTGCGGATTCTTTTCCTCCTTCCACTGGGAGAGATGGCTGAGTCTCAACCCCCTAAATGTGAAGAGCGGTACTTCACAAATTGGGGGTAAATGCTTCGCACCCGACAGCGATAATCAAATTTAGAAACGTTACAGTCGTCAATCTATCACGACTTGTCTTTTTTAGAGGCATTTCACCTCGAGAGGAGTATTTGACACTACATATCAAGAAGTTCTGGGTGAACCTTTCAGAGAGGCTGAAAGAATCAACATTACAGGTAGGTGGTCAGAAACCCAATCCCATCTCCAGAAGTAACGACACTGAGGGGGAAGATGGAGTCGAGAAGAAGAACCGGCATGGGAAAGATGCGGTGGAGTTCGTCCCGGAACCAAGAAACTTTCGGCTAGAGAAAGGATTGGGCTCTTATTGAAGCTATGAAAAAGAATTCCTAGCATAAGTTTTCTTAGTTTAGTCCTCGTTTAACAAAGCCTTAAAGGACAGAAGCTTCGTACCAGGATGAGAGGTCGCAAGAGTGCTGCTCCGAACAGAAATTTTTTTATTATTATTTTTATATGATTTAAAATTATTTTCCTTAACGTACCAAATCAAATTAAAGGGAGAGAGAGAGAGAGAAAGATACTACAGTCCCCTACTGTTTGGTCAAATATTTTGTAGGTCCTTGATTTGACCTTCCGTAGGGGTCCTTTTCATAAAGTGGAGCGGGGCGGTACTTGCTCAGTGTGCTCCCCTTAAGTTTCCGGGCTAGGATTTCTTGGTAGCAGGGGCAGGGGCAGACAGACAGCAACACCTCGCCATTTTCCCGCGCCTATGCATGGTGATGCCCGACTGTCTGATCGCCGCAAATCACCCGACTTGCAGATAGTCTGGATGTTAGGTAAAAGCATATTTCCCATTTATCCTGGTCCACCAGGGTAATCTATCAACCATTGAATTACAGGAGCGTACTTGGCTCCTGACTTCCTGAGCCACATAAAAATCTTCACCGTAATTATGTGACATAATTACGGTTAAGATTTTTCTTTATGTTGCTCAAGTATCAATGTCTGCTATAAATTACTCATAGCAGAAGAAATGCATCTCCGCGTCGATCCTGGGCGACAAAATCTCTCAACTTAGCTTGGATTAGAGATGGCAACGCTGAGAGCAAAGAGTTCTATGTTGGGCTTACTTCTGCTAATGAAAGGCCTAGATCGTCCATGATTCCTGTCTCGGCAGGTGATGAATATCCAACCTACAAAAGAAATAAGAAAAACACCTCATCAAATATTTTTAAGCTCATGCCGCTCGTCCCTCAGCTCAGTGGTGCCATGAGAATTAAATGAACTCGGATGCAAGGTGCGAGGACAGCAGTACACAAACTTCCATAGTACTAAAGTCTTACGGAGACGAAAGAACACTGCTAGATGACAGATCAGGAAAACTACTGATCGTGATATAAAAGTAAACAGATATTTGGGGAGGTTATGAGAATGAGAAACTAAAAGATGCTCTTCATGCCACCCGATTTTGGATTTTCTTTTAGAAAAAAGATCCTTGCAATTCCAGGCCCTTGAAGTGGCATATGACATATTGAACTTGTCATCATGCACCATCTGGAATCTCCAATATCCTCAGTCAAAAGGGGCTTCATGTATAATAGAAGTCCGAAAAGCTGATTATATAAAAACATGACTGCATAACACGCCTATGGATTCAAACATTAAAAAAAAAAAAAAAAAAAAAAAAAAAAACAGGAGCTGACAGAGCTTTCAACAAATAATAGAATCAGGCCTGCAAATTCCAAAAGAATCTTCCTGAGATGTTAATGTACTAAAGGCATACCCCTTTACAATATACTTCTAGGTGAAGGAAAAGGGGTTCATTGAATGTTAGGTGAATCAGTAAAGACCTTTGCGAATTGCAACGACCGTCCTTGGACAAGCTATGGACGAGAAAAATCTAATGATAAGAAATGTCTAGCCCCTTAAGCACCAAGATAGCAGTTGGATACTTTAATAATTAACCACACTTTCAGTTTACCAGCTTAAGCTCTGAATGAGTTGTAAATGATAAACCATGCTTCTATCTTCCACCTAAAGCTTTTTACGTTGATTATCAATGGTTTTCCCTAATTTCTTCCCTGAAGAAACAAGGATCTTGGAATCAAACCCCAATGCCAAAACCGAAACACGAATGATAGAAGAGCTAAGATCTCCGTTGATCCCACTGTCCTGCTAAGCCATCAAAGCCGGACAGAGGACACGTTTGGTTTCGAGAACTGTGCAGTTTGGAAATGAAAGTGAAAAAAGTGTCAGAAGTCCATGTTTCTATTTTCTCGAAAGCATATTGAGCATACGAAAATGAGAATTCTTTTTCGAAACGGAGTTGGCAAAATAATGGCCGGTTACGCCATTTTCATGAGAGAGAAAGAGAGAGAGAGATCTTCCATAATGAAAACAGAGGAAAATAAAACAGAGGAAAATAAAACAGAGGAAACACCAACATAGCATTTTTATTCTTCAAGCTGGGAAGTTCAAGAAAAAAAGAGATACTAGCAATCGCATAGGATTCTAATTTATGTTCCCCTTTAACACAGGACAGCCCAGTTGATCATAACTTTCTGCACAGTCCTGGAACAGCAAGAAAGAAATGCCCAAGCTTATCATCTCCCTAGATAGGAAAATCACCATATCGACTGGTACTCCATTCAGCGAAAAAGAAAGAACGAAAAGTGAAGCAATTTTTCTTGAACCGACAGCACAGAAACTAGAAGAAAACGATCGAGACTCACTGCATTTCCAAAGACATAGGAGCCGCAGACAGCGACTAAGGAGCTGAAAAGAACCACCGAATTCCCTGAAGAACAAGCAGAAGAAGAAGAAGAAGAAGAAGAAGAAGAAGAAGAAGGAACAATCGCAGCGACTGATCCGCCATTATGGCAAGCCCCGGACTCTTCATCTTCATCGGGCCTCGATGCTCTCGAAAGCAGCGGCTGGTTTGCTGTTTCCGCCCCTTCCATGGACGTCTCTGTCAAATGGGTTTTGTCTTCCACTTCTCTTCAGCTCACGTACGCAGTTTTCCAGAGCCTGACACAGTGTGAAACCTAGTCCGCGGTACGTGCACAGACAACTAGAAAGTACTATGGCTTCTTTCTCTGCTGTGGAGTATTCCATCTTATATGCCCCACTCTGTCCTATCAAATTCAAATCATTTACGTCAGGTGCCAAGAAAATCAAATTCGTGAGGAATTATTCTTTTGTGATTTGTCTTCACTGATTTGGTCGAGCATTGGAACCGAGACTTTACACTTCGTGTTAGATGTCGCCCCCGAAAATATAACAAGAATCAATTCAGAACATTGAATTTTATAAGTATCTTGAACCTTTTTTTTTCTTTTCTTTCAATGTTCCAAAAACCAAAAGGATGTTAATTGAAAATGTACCCAAAAAAAAAGCCATAAATCTGTTCACTTTAATTCAATTTTGAACTTACCAATCCTGTCAATTTGATTCTAAAACTTTTGATGATTTACTAATGTAATTCTTTTAAGCAGTTTTAGTCGGAAATTACTAATGGTAACACTAGTCATAAATAATTTTCAAAAATTTTCCTAATTTTTTCTTTTTTCTTTTTTTTTTTTTTT
Organism: Eucalyptus tenuipes; assembly: GCA_014182365.1. Lineage (NCBI taxonomy): Eukaryota > Viridiplantae > Streptophyta > Magnoliopsida > Myrtales > Myrtaceae > Eucalyptus > Eucalyptus tenuipes. The sequence goes on along the minus strand of CM024544.1, from coordinate 39,412,725 downwards.
TTTTTTTAATTTCCGTCCACTGGTCCATGGCCTCTACGATGGCAGGCAAAGGGCGTCCTAGCCCTTGGCGCAGATCTCGACAGAAACAATGAGCCATTAATGTAGCCGATGTTCACATCACGAGAAAGGCACATGCAACCGTGAAAAAAAGAAAGAAAGGAAAGGAAAATAATAATAAAATTTAGGATTAATATCATAAAAAACCCTAAATTAATACATGTATCATAAGTGTACCAATTTAATTTTTTGATAATTCAAAACTTAGTTCAAAGTAAATTTATCACAAGCACAACAATTTGAGATTTATGGTTACCCAAAAATAAACTTGTGATAAATTTGTTGCAATTATACTAATTTGAGATTTTTCGTAATATCAATCCTAAAATATATATAAACATATATAAATTAGAAAAATTTGTAAAAATTATCCACATTAGTACGGTTAGCATCCACGTTAATGATTTCCAGCCAAAAGTGGCCAGAATAACTATTTTGGCAAATCATAAAAAAATTTCAGACTAAATTAACCAAATTAAAAGTTTTAAAAGCAAATTAGCCACCATATAATAAATTTAGGACTTTTTTGATAATTTTTCACATAAAATGCTAATTTTACGAGACTTGTAAAAAGCAAGTAAAAAACACAGGTTAATCTAAATAAACTTATATTTAGTTTTCTTGAATAACCCCGTATCTCGAAAGATGTAGGCGTATCTATTAAAGTAGTAAGGTGATGAATAGCAAAATGATGATTTGGTATGCTTGGAAATATCGTTTGGTTTCATTTAATAGTTAGTTGGAGTTGTTGGTTCCTCAAAAACTCCATTCTTTTTGTATTAATGGTTTGATAATCAGTCAGAATTATTATAAAACAAATAATAAAAGCCAAGTCTCGCTCTTCTCTTGATTCATGAAGTTCAAAAGCAAATTCAATTACTTTTAATCTCGAAATTCATTATTGAAAAGATCAATTCCACGTCCATAATTCATCCGTTTGACAAAAAGTCCAAAAAAAAAAAAAAAAAAAAAAAAAGTTAACATGTGGCCAGTTTTTCGTTTGTGACATTATTATCTTCATGGATAGGAAGAATAAAGATGTCTCGATCACGAGTAAAGTCCCATCTATTTCACGAAAAAAATATATAATTTGAAAAATATTTTCTGAAAATGATGGTTTCTATTATTTACAAAAATAAATCAACGAAAGATATTTTTTATCGTCTACGAAAATATTCAAATATAAATTGTTATCGATGATAGACATAACTTTCAAAGTCTCGAGAGTTGAAAGTGCTCTTCGTGGGCCGAACAGCGGATATAGCCAAATCCTTGAATTTTCTGGTCATCCATCCAATATGTAATGCTAGGACTGTTCAGCAATTTCTGACTCGCCTATTCTTCCCCTTCTTGATCTTCGGTCCCGCACACCATTTTGACCCTACAGAAAGCTTGGGACGCCATTGAAGCTCACCTAGCATTCTTGGACACCGAGAGGAAAGATTCCCGAGCTCTTGAAGGACCAGATTTTACATTCGAGCTTGTTGATCTTTTGGTGGAAAGAGGGATGACTGCAAGGTGGAGATGAAACTTGCTGATTTGAATTTACATCCGACGGTGATACTTTAAATTGTACAAATGGAGTGAGCACGTTCTCTTGATATGATATTAAATTGACAAAACTCTGTAACCCTTTCTTCCGTGGACGATCCGAGGGCCTCGATGACTTCTCAAATTGGAGATAACGAGTCTTGGATCCTCTTCGCGAATTGGATCTGACTTCGGGACACGGCTTAATCTCAAAATTAAACCTCGTGAACTTCTGGTCCTCTTCGTTGAACTTGAAGGCCTCGACGGCTTGCTCTCTCAAGTCAAAGATGGTCGGCCTTGCTTCGCATTCAGATGCGGTCTATAGAAAGAAAGAAATAATAAAAATAAAAAAGCAATTCTACAATCTTCTAATATATCTCTATATGGAAGTATAATATAAATATATTTCGGAATATTTAATCTTTATTGTTATCTATTTTGTCAGTGAAATACATTCAAAAAAGTAAGATACTTTCTTTTCGTCAATTCCTAAACTTAAACTACTTAAATTTAATAAGTCATAAACGCCTAATCATGTCCTATTGCTTGTCGCCCAATGATCATATGTGTCACGACTGTAGGACCGAATTATTTGCCCTAACTAATTTACTTTATGCAATTGAAGAGTCATGTCACAATGTACTCCTGTCCCCGAGATAATGACCACTGGCAATGACTAGGCCTCGGATGCGAACGGATGCGGACGACGAACTTTGGAACTGGTCGTCAACGCTTCGCGATGTTTCAGCTTCTCCTCCCAGCTACAAGTCATCGACACCGTGTCTGAAAGTTAAAGGAATGTTCTCGTTATGCACCGGTAAACCCGCTCTTCAATAGTTCGAGCTCCGAGTCCAGATTTTTAACCTTTGGTCTCGTTATTAGTCTACACGAAGTTGCCTGTTCGATATGGTCGCGTTGGAAGATGGAGCTCGGTCTATAGAGAACCGATGAATTTCCGTGAGAAAAGTACCAACAAAATTCTCAACCTATTACATTTGTGCCAATCGAGTCTTAAATCTTTTGATTATACTAACTAAGTCATAAACCTTTTGGTGATTTGTTAATTTATACCATCTAGCCAATTTTGACTGAAAGTTAAAATGAAAAACATCCTACAAAATAGGACTAGCACTAATACGAAATTTTTTTAAAAAAATTATTACTTTTGTTGTCTATTTTTTTTTTCTTCTTTTCTTTCCTCTTTTTTCCCCCTCAATTGTGGGCTGATGAAGTCAATGGCCAACCCTCCCCGGTTTGGGCAAGGGTGTCGCAACCCTCATTGGCCATGGGTAGACCTAGCCCTTGTCGAGACAAAGTTTTAAAAGAAAAAATAAAATAAAAATAAAAATTATAAAAAAAAAATTTCATGTTTATATCAGTTGTGTTACATAGGACGCCTATATATTCATATCAACGATTTTCAATCAAAATTGGCCAATAGACTATGTTGGTAAATTGTCAAAAGGTTTAGAACTCAAATGATACAACTAAAAAGTTTAAAATTGAATTGGTTTAAGAATAATAAATTTAAAACTTTTTTTGATAAGTTTCCCGAATTTCAGTCCCCACACTTTTGCTCATAAGTGGATTTAGTTCATTATCCTCGTTTGGGCCGAACACGGGTCACGGGCTTTGCACTTGGAATATGCGTGTAAGATCAATTTATAGCCAGGACCAGGAATGCTTGATGCGTTGCAAGTTCGACATCCCATAGCTTTTGGACAAATGAAACGACGTCGGTCTCAAACGAGTTTTGCAATATTAATTTTCTCATAATTTACTGTATGAAATAATATGTCTTCTTGTACTCTTCATGTTATTTTTCTACCATCTTGTTCCCACGTTGTACCAGTGTGATGTTTGGTGTGTGGTTGAACTTGAGCTTGGACATGTTGTACATATTTTGAATAATAGAACAATGAAAAAAGGAGGAGGAAATATTGAATTATTTAATTCTAGAGCTGACAAATGTGTACTCGTTTTTCTATTATATAAAGTGGGGTTTTAAAGTAATACTATTTTGACACCTGTCTGCTTCAGTTAGGTTTGGTGAAGAATGGAATTCTTACTTCCTTATTCATTTATTTTTATTTTTTGTATCTTTTGTTTCATTTTGTTTACTTAATCTTTGGATTATCATTTATTTCTTTTCCATCTAAAAGAACGTTTTTCAAATTTATGATTTATTCTACGACAAGGTCCCACTTTGCCATAAACGATTAGACAAACTTCGTCACTTGGAGGAAATGTCATGATTATGTTGTTTAATATTCTTTTATATTGCTTAATAACATACATGAAATCAATTCTCTAGCTAAGTCGGGCTTATTCATGTTCATATGTATCTTATCTAGTCATGGCGTAGTAATGAGGTCATTGTAATGATTCAAAGTATAAGAAAAAGAGAAATAAATCATAATCTTAAATCTAGTAGAACTGATCGAAAAATTCATCATGAGAATACTGCTAACTGTCTTTTTGAATCATCAACACATATAAAGTAATCATCTATACACATTATAAAGCATATGTCAATATAGAATGTCTTACAGGAAAAATAAAACTCGACGCAAGGCGTAGGCTTTTCATCAATATTAATGATAAAAAGGCATTGCAGATGCTTGAATCACAGAAAAAACAGCTAATATAATAAATCTTCAAGCTTTTCATATAATAGATGTATCTATTTTTGGAAAAGAAAAAATTAAATCATTTAAACCATTTTAAATTAATATGATCATATAGAATGTCTTATCTTTTTTGATCGCAAGATCAATCTTCTTAAAGCGCATTCTTCTTTGTCTCTTCTTTTTAGGCTTTAACATACATAAATATTAATAGCGGCAAACAAAAAAATTTATATTCAGATTGTCAAATGGAGAATACGATCGCTCTCTACCTGATGGTAGCTCCTCTCTACCCTAGGGTAGTTTTGCCCCAAAATCCATAACCTCATCACAAAACCCTAAGTCCCACCCAGATCTTCCTCATATAGATCCACCCATCCATCCCCACACCAAGCCTGTTACAAACCCCAAATGCCCGTAATCCCACCCAAACAGCATAGCCCCATCCTGGGTCCTGATCGATCATCCTCCTTCTCTTGGAGTTGCAGTCGCGGGGGCTCACGGGCGCTGCTGATCGTGTGATGTGCTCCGATTCCAGTGACGTACTCCAAATTCTGCGACGTGCTTCTGTCTAGAGCTCCCTTCATCCGAAAGATTCATCAAAAGGGCAGTCATCGTGGCATGAACTGGATGCTGAGGCCTGTAGTTTCGAGTCTTCCCCTGCGTGCGCTCAGTAGTAGCTGAAAGAGAATGATGGCAAGTCAAAAAAAAGAAGATAGAAGGTTAGCAGCTCTCTGTAAAAGCCTGGGTAAACTATGGTCAGAAGAGGATGTGATTCATGTTAAAGAAGATATTTCTGAGGTTAGACTAGCAAAATGTAGATTAACCCTGTTCGGGAAACTATACTCCAGGCCTAATGTGAACTTCCAAGCGTTTTTAAACACGATGAAAAGGGCATGGAAGACTGATGCAGTGATTTTTGAACCTGAAATCAGAGGCTGAAAAACAGAGAGTAATGGACTCAGGGCCATGGTCGTTCTCAAGTAATTTAAAACAATGTGAACCATTTTATGATTATACCTATTGTCCCTTTTGGGTACAGTTGTATGGCCTCCCATTTGGGAGAGTCAAAGTATTCTACGGCGAGCAAGGTGACATGGAATCAACATCTGAAAGGGGCCAGGCAAGTACTAATACCACTGCAAATAGAGCAAATCAAAAACTGAAAACCATCGATGGGAAGTCAAATCTAACAGGGGATGGACACCAACATACCATAGGCAATACTGACAAGGAGGGTGAGATTTCCTCCCCTGAAGCAGAATGTATGTTGGTGGACAACAAAGGCATCCAAAAAAGAAGCAGCAGCTGCTTGGATGAGGAGTCTACCTTGGTTTTATATAAAGAACAGATGAAAGAAGTAGAAGCTGAAATGCTGGAAATGACGGAAACATCTAATACCCTAGTCAGGTGTAAAGCTAAGAGCACCAAAATCAACTCAGCAAAGAAGGGCAAGAGATTTTGTCCGTATGGAGCAAACTCTTCCAAATCAGCCTCTCTTGATGCATCACAGTTGGTGGATAACCCTATCACTCTGGAGGAAAAGGAAATCAAATGGGCTTTGGTGGCTAGCCCTAATAAGCCACCGGGTCAGACATGAAGTTTTTAAGTTGGAATTGTCAGGGGTTGGGCTCACCCCTGACAATTCAAGCACTTAGAGTCTTAGTGACTCAGGAAAAGCCCAGTTTAGTTTTTTTAATGGAAACTAAAAATAAAGAGCAAAAGGTGATAAAGCTCAAGCGAAAGCTCAAATTCCAGAACAGTTACCTGGTTAATCCGATAGGAATTGGAAGGGGTATGGCTCTCTTCTAGAATGATCAGATAGGCATAACAGTGGAAGCAGCTACCGAGCACTTCATTCATGTTATTTGTCACCTACAGGAAAACAGACAGCTCATGAGAATTACTCTCCTACATGCCCCAACTGAATTTAAAGAAAGAGTACTGCTGTGGGAGGAAATACAGAGAGTTAATGCAGCTAATTTGCTACCATGGTTATGTATGGGCGATTTTAATGAGATTCTATACCCCTGGGAGAAAGCGGGGAAGAAAAAGGCAGAACACTTTAGGCTCACGGCTTTTAGAGACTTCCTTCATGCCTGCTCTCTAATGGACATGGAATCAAAGGGGGTGCGCTTTCACGTTGTCTGAAGAAGAGGCTGGATAGGGCATTATAATGCATCAGCCCTGCCAGAAATGTCAATATAGAATGTCTTAAAAGAGCCTGGTCCACTAAAGCGACACATGAAGCAGATATAGTTGGAAAACTCACACTATTGTCGAAACAACTAGCTGAATGGAGCAAAAATCGTTTCCCTAATGCACAAAAGAGAGTAATATGGCTGAGAAATGAACTCCAGGTTATGCAAAACAGATCAGAAACAGGTGTGGAAAAGAAACTCTATGGAGACAGGAGGAAATAAAAAATGGGGGGACAGAAACACTAAGTTTTTTCATGCAACAACTATCCAAAGGAGGACTCGAAACAAAATATCTATACTCCAGGATGCAGATGGGAATTGGGTCAGAGAAGAAAATACTATCAAGCATATGACCGGTGATTTCTTCAAGGACCTTTATACCACAGTGGGAGCTAGAAATTTCCAGCCTATCTTAAGTCACATTCCTAGCTTGGTTGATTCTGCTATGAACCAAAAACTAACTGAACCTCTCACCATGGAGGAGATTACAGCAGCCACTTATCAATTAGGGGCTTCAAAGGCTCCAGGACCGGATGGTATAAGTGGAATTTTCTTCCAAAAGCATTGGCAAGTAATCAAGCAAGACATTTTTAAAGAGGTACAACAATTTTTTGAGACTGGAATCTTAAACCCTGACCTAAACAGAACCGCTATCATCCTCATCCCCAAAATACCAAACCCCGAAAAGCTGGAACAATTCTGCCCAATCAATCTTTGCAATTTCGCTTACAAAATCATATCCAAAATTCTAACAAACAGGCTGAAACCTATACTTCCAGAGCTAATAACAGCAGAACAAAGTGCCTTTGTAGGGGGCAGGCAGATACAAGATAACATTCTGATCGTGCAGGAAGTTCTACACAGAGTAAGAACCAGAGAGCGGAAGAAGAAATTCCAAGCGGTCCTAAAATTAGATATGCAGAAGGCATACGACCGTATTGAGTGGGACTTTCTCCAAGAATGTCTTATAAAGATGGGCTTTAGTGGCAAATGGGTGCAGTGGGTCATGCAGTGCGTCTCTACGGTCTCCTTTAGCATTAAACTCAATGGAGACCCCCTGCCATATTTCAAGCCATCCCGAGGTATCCGCCAAGGCGACCCACTTTCCCCCTACCTTTTTATTCTAGTGGCTAATGTCCTATCTTATATGATGAAGGAAGCCATAGAAATGGGCTCTATCAGGGGTATCAAACTAAACAGAAATTGCCCTACTCTCTCCCATCTACTATTTGCGGATGACTCTATATTCTTCCTAGATGGAACAGTCTTAGAATGCCAAACTCTGTCATCTATCCTGCATCAATATTGTTTTGCTTCTGGACAGGCCATAAACCTAAACAAATCGGGAATCTACTTTAGCAAAGGCTATCCGGAGAGCTTAAAGAGGAATATGGCAGCTGAGCTGAGAGTTCCAGAAATTCTTAAAACAGGAAAGTACCTGGGTATTCCGTCGGACTGGGGTGCCACCAAGAAAGACATGTTTGCATGGATACTTGCGAGGGTCACCATGAAACTGGAGAGCTGGAAAGAAAATCTACTATCAAAAGCAGGGAAAGAAATACTTATAAAATCTGTGGTGCAGGCAATTCCCCAATATGCGATGTCAGTTTTTAAAATCCCAGTTTCCATTTGCAAAGCTATTGAAAAACAAATAGCTAACTTTGGTGGAGGAATAGCAACAAATCCGCTGGATTACACTGGAAAAGATGGGAGATTTTGAAGCTTAGAAAGGATGAAGGGGGACTCGGCTTCAAGGACCTTCTAGCGTTCAATAAAGCCATGTTAGGTAAACAAGCATGGAGATTATCCCAGAATCCAGATACCCTTTGGAGCAGAGTTATGAAGGGGTTATACTACCCTAATTGTGAGTTTTGGCAAGCAGGGAAAGGATCGAATCTCTCATGGGGATGGCAAAGTATATTAACAGGTAGAGATGCTATTGCCCCACAAATTATGTGGGCGGTCGGCAACGGACAAAAAATCTCTATTAGAGGCAACCAGAGATGAGCTTTTCATCAATATGAATGATAAAAAGGCATTAAGTGAAGAACCAGGGGGCCTACCATGCTTGAATCACCGGCAAAGAAAACCCTATTTAAAGCAGACAACTAAATATAATAAATCTTCAAAACCCCCGGATCTTTTCATCAGGGAAGGGATAATAGATCTTCTAGTATCTATTTTTGGAAAAGAAAAATTAAATCATTTAAACCATTTTAAATTAATATGATCATATAGCATTCCATGATTTTTCTTGATCTTGATGAACAATCGCAAGATCAATCTGATGTGGCTTAAAGCTATAGCATTCTTCTTTGTCTCTTCTTTTTAGGCTTTAACATACATAAATATTAATAGTCCACTGGTGGACAAAAAAATGAAAGAAATACCGGGCCTCAAAAAAAAGCTTGTCGCTTAAATCTGCTTCCTACTAACTGGGTATTATATTCAGATTGTCAAATGGAGAATCGTGTTTTGTTTTATGAAATGTGTTCACATTAAGCAACTCCTCAGAGGAAAAAAAAAAGACAAATTGTATGACAATTTGCTTCATACTAGTCAAATAACCATTTCCTTCTTGGAAACAATATCATAATACAATACTCTATTTGTTTTCCTAACCGCATATCAAATTGAATACATGAAATGATTAAATCATTGTTATTTATATATCTTATTTGATCGGTTACATCCTTTTATTGATAAGTAATTCATATTGCAAGTTTTCTTCCCCTCCTTTACCTGGCAATAAGCCCAGTTAGGGATGAATACAAACCTCGTGAAGTCCTTTCAAGACAAGAGGCAACAAATCCGTATAATCATTTACACATCATCTTTACATGATTTTAATTGAAAGAATCAACCTAATCCCAGAACATCGTACTACAAAAACCCCAGAAGAGAATAAGCAATTTGTTGTTAAATGGAGCCTCCCGGTGACATCTACAGAGTTTCCTACCATCAAACTGGACATTCATTGTTCAGGATCTCATCCTGTTTCAGAATTCAATGAGTGACCTCCGGACATAAATGGCCGAAAGTCGCTGGGGCTCGTCATGAAGCTGTATGAGCCACTTGAGCTTGCTGATTGCTCCACGTTCTCGATCTCTGCTACTATGGAGATAGGGCGGTCGGGTATCGGAGGTACCGGTGAATCGCTTTCCAGGATCTTCACGACATGCTCCATGGTGGGCCTAGCATACACCACTGGATGAGAGCATAGCACTGCCAACAGAACATGCTTCTCCATCTCCTCCGGCGCACCCAAATTAGGTATCCCCTCGTCGATGACGTCCAAAGGTCTGTTTCCCCTCACTAGGGACCAAGCCCAATCCGCCAGGAGCGAGGCCTCGCCTTTTTCGACTGAAATTACCGCCTTCTTCCCGCTCAATAGCTCTAGGAGCACGACTCCAAAGCTGTACACATCGCTCCTTTCCGACAACTGCCCGTACAAAGCGTACTCAGGGGCCACGTACCCGAGGGTACCGGCCACTTTGGTGCTCACGTGTGACTGGCCCTCAGGGGTAAATTTGGCGAGGCCGAAATCGGCGAGCTTCGCGTCAAAAGCCTCATCCAGGAGTATGTTGCTCGCTTTCACATCCCGGTGGATTATAGTGGGCTGCGCACCATAGTGCAAGTAAGCCAACCCGCGTGCTGTCCCAAGGGCAATCTTCCGACGGGCAGGCCAACTCAGAGGCTTCTGTTCCTGCCCGAAGAGGTGATCGAAGAGGCTCCCACTGCGCACCATTTCGCACACAAGGATCCGTTGGTGGCCTTCCATGGGCCCGGTCTCAGTGCAGTAGCCCTTCAGTTCCACGAGATTGACATGCCGGACGCTGGCAATGACCTCTACCTCATGTGCGAACGCCCCGTCGCCAGCGGCCGTGCAGTTCTTGAACCTCTTGAGGGCAACCTCTGACCCATCTGTCAAAATTCCTTTGTACACATTCCCATATCCACCCCTCCCAATTATGTTGTCCCTAGAGAAGTTGTTCGTGGCCTTCCTGATTTCCTCAAGGGTGAACCTGATGGCTCTGGCACTTGCAGTCATCATCTGATTCATCTCCATTCCTGAACCAGCATTGCCTGATTCCATCTGGGCCAAACTCTTTCTCATCCATTTCTTCCTCCAATGCCATGTCCAACACAGCCAAATCACAATCACCGCACCGAAGAAGCCATTGATGCAACCCGTGACGATTCCCCAGAAAACGACCCCATACTTCTTTTTCTTCTTCTTGTCTGCGCTGAAATTGAGCGAAAACAAGCACTTGAGGTCCCCTTCATCGGTCGGTCTGAACTGATCGGCATATGCAGCCGCGTAGATGAATGGATACCCATTGCAGTCTGATTCATTCCCGTTGTTAGGAACCCCAAAATACAACCCTTGCACGCGGGCCAAGACGTCCGTACACGATGTGCAGGCAGACTCGTCTTCCAGGGACTGATTGCAGAACTTCTGGACATCGCTCAGCTCGGTTCCTGACACGAGCCTCTCGAAATCCGATCGCGTCGTGACATTTGCGCACGTCTCAGACATGAGGCTGGTCTTGAACCCACAGGTGGACTGGACATTGAAGTCGACAATCTTGGAATTGACTATGCTCTGGTACACGTCCCAACAGGCCTCGGATGAGTTGGGAGGCGGGAAGAAATACCCGGTGGTGTGGAGATACTCCGAGCGGACCAGCCGGAGCGCCTGGAGCATGTAGCCACACTCAGTTGGAACATCTAGCAGCAGGAGCCGCTGGGAGCTCCCATTAATGAGCCTGCTGAGATAATCAAAGTTCAGCGGACAGGAAGGAGAAGCAGAAGAATCAGCAGCTTCCAATTCTCTCCTTGAGACTTCATATTCTGTGTGTCCTGAGGAATCGACAGGGGACAGACTCGAGCTCAGCACCAGAACAATAAAGAGAAAGATGAGCATTTGAGAGCAAGCATTTGAGAGCTTGGTTTCCTGATTTTTAGGATAGAGAGTGAACGCAAAGTTATGAATACCCGCCAAGTCGGATTGTCATCGATTATATCAGACTCCTAGCTGATTGATAAATAAAGTTTTAAGAGAAGAATTTGTTGACCTTTTGCAGGGTCAATACTCAAGGGGACGGTTTCAGCAAAATACTGGTGGAGAGTCCACAAAAATTGTCATCTTTTAGGCTCCAGTTAGCGTATATTAAACGAAGTCCTCATCTGATTACTCATCGGTGTAGATTTATACACTGCCAGGATATACTTGTATATTTTATTTTCAGGGCTAAAGCATTAGACAGATGAGGTCGAAGAATGCAGTTGAGCCACGTTCCCCAAGTCTACTTGGCTAGGATAAACCAGCCATTTTGTTCCTCTAGAACCAGCCGCATGATCTGAAAATCCAATATATGGACTGTACAGAAACCAGACCAAGTTGGAGCAGAAGTTTTACGTGCTTGAACGATTCAAACCTTTACATTTTATTTCAAAGGTCAGATTTTTTGCCACTAACAGAGACATCGCAACACGACTCCAGGGAGTTGAAGACAAATCGCCAACCTAAATTGAAACTGAGCCTTAAAGATGAGAACCTTCCATAACTTTAGGGACGACACCTTGCGTCCCATTCTCAACCACATGCCCGAGGCGAGACATTGCTCCCTTCTTTGTTCTAATTTAGAATCAGTAACTTGGAGCGACTCCGGAAGCATCGAAGAATCAACAAACTCGCCCCCTTGAATCACGGAAGTTCGAGCGAGGTCCTTGCCTCGTAAGCAAAGATTGACAATTCTTTTGTGTCCGAACAGTCCTCGTCCGCCATGATCTCGAAAGCTAAACGTTCGGAAACTAGAATACGTGCAGCTGGCTATAATATAGAGGTTTAAACGGGTGGGTTGGGTCGGGTTTGGGTCGGGTGATTAATGGTCCGACCAAATCGACCCATTAACCAATTTATGACCCATTAACCAATTTATGGCCCATTTTATGCCTAATGTAAATTTTCCAACCCATACTCGACTCATTTAACTAAACTTAAAAAGCTTATTTCTTATATATATGTTAAAAAAAAAAATGGTATTGCTAAAATAGTTTTATACAACACAAATTTAATGGAAATTTTTATAATTTTTAAAATAATTATATTAAAAAATCGAATTTTTAATTATTATTTTTTTAAATTAAATTTCTAATTATTTTTAATTTTTAAAATATAATTTTTTCTTTTTTCTTTTTTCTTTTTTGTTCTTCTTCTTCTTTGGCCGACCGACGGCCGGCCATAGGCGAGCCTCGAGCTCGCCAGGTTCGGCGAGCTCAAGCTCGCTAGACTCCAAGCAAGGCCTCCGCCTTGCCGGATCCAACGAGCTTGAGGCTCGCGGACATTAGTCGAGCTCGAGCTCACCCCTCACCGAATCTAGCGAGGCTCGAGTCTCGCCGGACGTCGCGATGCCTCCGCGCCGCCAGATCCGGCTAGCTCCAGGCTCGCTTGGCCGGTCATCACCATCGCCGTGCCGGCGACCGAGGAAGAAGAAAGAAAAATAAAAGAAAGAAAAATAAAAAAAATAATTATAATTATAATTTCGGTTTTATAAAAAAATATTTTTGTAAGATCCATATATCTCAACCTCTTTATTTTTAGAACATATTATGGATGCTTTGAAAATAAAGCTTGACCCATTAACGCCTAATTTAACTAGAAATGGGTTAATGACCCATTTTGACACCTCTACTATAATACAAACAACGTCCTCCATAATGGAAGTGGCCTAAAAAGTCAAGCCGGATTAGGGAGACCGCAACTCTCTCCAATCACCAGCAGCGATTTCCCCGGTATAAATTATTGCTCCTGTCGCCAGCGGGGAAAGCACTAGCCACGGCAGATCATCAGTAAGTCAACGAAATCAAGAGGGGTCGCTCTCACTTGACATTTTAGGAACTTTCTCTTGGGTCATCGTTGAACCGAAGACCCTGGCGCCTCTTCATTCGAGATTATACCAAGTCAAGATGAATCGCTCGGCTGCGTCCGTCGACTTCCATCTCCGAATTGTCATGACTCGCTCGTGTTTACCGAACGTTGACAGCCTAATTGCCTTGCCTGCGGAATTGGTGCGTCCATTCCGAGGAAAAGCTCTCGACTTTCCTGGCGTCGACTTCTCTTTGCCTTCGCTTGGAACTTCGGACGCAAAGATGACGTGATGAAGCTTGTTTTCCCTTCGCTCTTTTTCATATCTTGGGGATCTCCGACATTAGCCGACAACCGACTGATTTCCCGTCCGGCGTGTTAGGTAATCCCTTCATCCCCGATCGGGCCGAATAATCATGAAATGCTCACATCTGTAGCTTTTTGGGTTTGCTTGAAGAATTGGTAATTTATGGCATATTAGGTAACCATCCTATTTTTCTTCTTCTTTTTTGGTTCTTTTGTTTTCCAAAACAATAAAAGAATAGAAAATCCATTTTGTAATGTCAATAAATTTTTCTATTTCCCCAAATAGAAAGGTCGCCAAAGCATAGATTTGGAATAGAAATAAAAAGAAAAAAAAAAAAAACTACTTCTTTATTTTCAGGAACATAATTGAAAAATAACCTATTTCTGAACAGAATTTGTTCTCGAGAGCAAAAACTTTATCCAACGCACCCTTAGCATAATCAACCAATAGAATTGGCCAATGAGGGGTATGATAACTAGGCCTAAACATCCTTGTGCTCTGGTCGAATGATATAAGGATAACTACACAAATAATCCTTGAACTTTGTCTCGGTATGCAATTTGGTTCTTAAACTTTTAATTTGTTTAACATATTCCTAAATATTCAATATAGTTCTTAAATTATTATATCTCTGGACTAAATAATCCAATGACTAAATTGAACACGTATTAAAAATTTAAGCATCACGTTGAACAAACTAAAAGTTCATAAATCATACTAAATAAATTAAAAGTTCATGAATCATATTATATGTTGAGACAAAATTGAAAGATTATCTATGTTATTTTCTCGATGACGGCCCAACCGTGCTTGGCGCAAGTGGGTGAAGTCACGCCAATGAAATATCATTGTCGAGATCCCTCCAAACTATGCTTCGGGCCTCTTTATAATGAAAACATTAAAATTCAAGAGCTGTCGCATAACAAATATGACCAAGATGACTTGTCACTGTGTCAACAGACCGGAGGTTAAGATGAGACGTGAGTTGGTTATAAATATTCTTTCTTCTTTCGTTTTTTCCAAATTTTTTACGGCAAAATGACGTCTTTCGATCTTTATTTTTAATCTCTCTTTGTACTCGAGAGACTAATTCAAGGCCTGGAAGTGGAAAGATCTTAGTGACTCAAAAATAAAAAATAAAAAATTAGTCTGCTTAAGAACTAAGGACGCCCAATTTATCAAATAAAAAAAAAAAAATCGAAAGACGTCATTTTGCTGTCCAAAATTTGGAAGTCTACTTGATGGGTGCTGAACTAGAAAGATCCTTTCAAAGAAAAATTAACACCGCGATTTTCTTTTTCCCTTTTTTTTATTGGGTTTCAGCAAAATTGAAAGAATATTTGACTCTGACCAATCAAATGTTCAAGAGCTTGATCGGGTCTTTATCAGGAAAAATCAACGGTACTAGACAAATATAACCAAAACAATAAGCATTACATTTCTCATAAAATATAACTGTTGCATCTTGATTTAACATTTTTTTTTTCCATTCAAAGTCAGTTTCGAATCATTTCACGCTCGCAACGACATCACGGAACGAAATATCTTACGCGTATTTATTTTAATTTCTTTTTGGTCAAGTCAGCAATTTCATTTCAGCAGTTTCTTTATGCATTCTTTTATCAGAAAAAAAAAAAAGAAAAGAAAAGATTGAATCAGTATGTTTTCCTATTCATTATTGTGAAAATCTCCTTCGTGGGAAAAACAAATGAAGAAGAGGAATAAAATACTTACTTGGCCCATCAAGCTGGATCGGGTCAGATCCATAACAAACATGAAATGGCTGGGCCTGAGAATGAGCCTAAAGGGAAATTCAGATATGAAACCTCAACCCAACCCAACCCAACCCCACTTGTCAATAAGAAAATAACATAAAAGAAATAAATAAAGCAGAAGCAAAACCAAAATTCCAATTTAATTGATCACCCAAGGGAAAAAAAAGATTTTCCTCTCTAATTGACTTAAATCATATTGAGAAATACCTTAATTTTCAAATCTGAAGGTTGAAATTCGCTTCGATCTATATAAACTATAAATTGAGTAGACATGATACGGGGCTAAAAAAAGAACTACCCTAATCACTTACGAGATTAGACACAAATCAAAAACCCAATTTGTAAACTATATGCACGTATATTTCTCACAAAAAATCCTAATACAACTAAGTTCGTTCATAAAACATACAACCTATTAATCTTATGGATCGGTTTAAAAGCCAACCTCAACATTCATGAAATCACTTACACTCGAAAATATGGAGGGTCGAGCATTTACTGCGCAATGCGTGCTGTCCAAATGAGGCGTTTCTATGATTCTCAGGAAGTACCGTGCCCGACGTTGTAGGAAAGGTTGAATGGGGAATAGAAATGTTCAGCTTCCTTCTTAGTTCTTACATGACTCGTTCACATCAACAAAATGACAAATGAAAAGAAAGATAGATCAACAAGACCAACCGGCAAGTTGGGCCCATAAAAAGCTGTGAACATCCTGACTCTGATTTTCGCAGGACGGGGACGGTTCACATCCCTAACTTGCGTAACTTTTTCTGCTGCGCAGCATGCTTCTCGCTCAGTCCCATAACATGGGCAACCCAAACTCAGCTAGCAACAAAAAATATGAAATATAAATATAAATACAAATGTTCCCAACATAATTTTTATTCTCCATGTAACACTACTATCGTTACAAATTCTACCCTTATAACGTCAATTGCTATTGGCGATATGCCATATGATTCTTTGCATTTCAATATCATGACTATAAATGCCTCCTATGATGTTGTGCTTCACACAATTTAATAAAAAGGTGTTTTCATCGACGATAGATGGGGTATGTTTGCTCAAGTATCGTTATCAACTCTTAACTTTGAATGGTGAATGAAGCAAAAACCGGCACTCCCCCATGCCATTATACATGTCGGCAATGCGAATGCAATGCACAATACTTACTCTCGCACAAAACAAGACACGACACGACACAATCTTTTTGTATTTGGTCGGGACCAATTCATGTGTTGAATCGGTCATATACTAACGTGGGCTTTGCACTGCACTTGCACATGTTTGTGCCACGTGCGTGTGTATGTATACGCAATGTTGATCGCAAAATTAAAGAAATTTATAAGTGGGCATGGCTTTTTCCATGAATTATTCTATCGCGAATGAACCGGTAAAAGAGAGAGAGTGAGCACGTGTATAAACTATATGAGAAAGTAGAATCGCCACAGGATGATCCACGCGTACTTAGATAGAAGTTGAGAAAAATACCTAATGAATCCTCAAATTATTATACGTGGATCAATTCAGTCATTAAGTTTTCCATTTTTGTGAATTTATTTGTGCAAAATTCCAATATAGTCATTTCGGTTAATATTAATCGGAAATTGCTGACGTGACAATCCTGTCATCACCAGCCGTTTTGCGTGACATACTACCACATCAAATGATTTTTGGTGAAAATTAATTAAAATGATTACATTAGAATTTCGCACATAACATTAGAATTAAATTGACAAAATTTGAAATTTTAATATTGAATTGACATTTGTGTAATAAGTTTAGAATTAATTTAATAATTTCCCCAACAAAATCTACGTTATTTAGGTTGACCTTTATTTTCCTAAGTTTACTAACACTGACATAAACTATTTTTTTTTTTTTAACTGTTCGTTGGTTACATATCAGTTTGACCTATCCGTTGAACCTAAATTGTCGTGTACATTTCACTTATTAAAAATATAAAAATAAACTTGGCATTGTGGATTATTATAACTACACAGCAAAAATTGCTAGCATGACTGTGAGAATAAAACATTCTATTATGAGTTATAAATTCTTGAATAAGTGGGTTTCAGAATAATTTACAATTATTTATGATATGATTTTTTGTGGTCTAAAATAGACTGTCATTTTCACAATACATTAAAAACTGTCACGCAATCATTTCTCTTTTTAATTTCCTTCCCCCCTTCTTAGCCACCATTTCCTCAAAATATGCTGAAAAGATATTGGACAAGAATCTCCATGCACACACCTTGCATATACTACTATAATATCTACAGATTCAAAACAAAAGAAATTTCTTGTTGCAGATTGGCTGAGTTGTGACAGAACAGGAGCCCTTAAACTCCGGGCGTGCAAGACAAAGGACCAAACCCTAATCTAAAGTTATAACATTGCTTGTTGTCCAGCATTTGATCCCTTGATCCACTTGCTAGCACAACCGAATGACATTCTTCTCTATTTCTTGAACTTTACACTTGATCCCTTTTTTCTTGCAATTGTGTCCTTAATTTAATGACAGGCCTATATACATAATTTATGTTCAGCAGGTTGAGTGTCTCATGTCACCATTGTAGTTGAATGCTTGCAGGCTTAAAGTAAAGGATCGGCCGGAGGATATTCTTCATTTACTACTCTCATCTATCTTCACCAGCATGCGTTCGGTCCGTGCAAGAATTTTTCCATAGCATATGTCGATTCCTACTTTCGACCATGTCGATACTCAATCTGTTGAATGTTAAAGTAAGACTAAAGAGGAGTCCAACATGAGTGATCAATCTATATGAAATTGACTAACCTTTAGACACCAGTGAACTCTTCCGTCCAACCTGCATGATTCAAGAAAAAGAAGAGATTGATATATGTAGTCGATAAGGCACTTTAATTCCAGAAATCAAAAAGTTTGCAAGAAGGGTCCCAAATTGAGGAACTTCAAAAAAATATGAAGTCCATTTAATATGGCAGCTAATAAAGGCTGTCCATATGGTACTGGCCATTTAAGGTGATTTTTTTGGGCAAAACCACATAGGATTCTCAAATTCATAACTAATAGCTATTACTACACATGTAAAATTACGTCTCAAGTTTGAACAACAAACAAAACTTGATCCAAAACTTAGCGATATAAATTAGGAAAGTCTTAATTAGACTTGTGGTTGACCAAACATATAAAGCAAAAGCAAATGCTTGTTTGAGTTGGATACTTAGTTTGAGTTGGTTAAAAGGGGTTTTCTATTTTTCACACATATATTATATATAAGATGGTTTTCTCTTTGAGTTTTTTTAGTGAGTTCTTCATCAGAGATTATGAAATAATAATTGAGGGTTTTGTTTTGGGTGTAATTTAGGTCCATAGAGACTTGAGCGATCAACTATAACTTTACATTCTCCGAATTCATAGTGGATTTTTTGGTGGCTGACTCTTCCCATCAAATAGATACTAATGCTCAAATTGAACCACATAAATCCTAAAAAAAATTGTCAAAAAAAATCTTAAATCTATTACATTTTTATCAAATTAGTTTTAAACGTTTTCAATTGCGCCAATTAAGCCCTACACTTTTTCGCGCTTTACTAATTAAGTCAATCTAACTAATCTTAACCAAAAGTCACCGACATGGACGTCGGCAATGCCAAATAAGGATAAGCAGCACTGAGACGTGAACAATTTTTTTTATAATTTTGTTAAAAAGGGAAAGAGGGAAAAGAATAAAAGAAAAGAATAAAAAAGGTTTGGAAATTTATTAAAAAATTATAAAAATTATCTACGTCAATACCGGTCATGTCACATAAAACAATCAACATCCACGTCAGCAATTCCGGCTAAAATTAATTGGATAAACTCAATTTGTAAATCATGATAAGATTTACGACTAAATTAACAAATTTGAAATGATTAAAACTGAATTAACAAAAGTGTAATAGATTTACAACTTTTTGGATAATTTTCCTCATATATCTCTAATGTTCTTTATTATTCATCATTGATTTCTCTCTTAATTGCTTCTTCTTGTATTACACTTAAATTGCAAGATCCGTTAACTCCTGCGTTATTTCATGATAGAACCTAGATAAAAGTAATGCAAAATCTCTATATTAGTTTAGTTCTCCCCACCCATTTTCCCCTATTTTACGGATATAAATATATTGCAGAGTCACCAAGTCCGGACAATAAAAGAGTCGCTAAACTCCGGGTATGCAAGTCAAGGGCCAAACCGTAATCTAAACTCAGTTCTTGCCTTGGCTGTGACGTCTGCTATGTGAAATGACACATTGCTATCCGCTTCGACTTTCAATTAAAGGAGACAGATCATGTGGCAACTCTAGATAAGCGATAACTAGGTAAATATACAAATTAATAACTTTACTTCAATGTTTGCTTTATTCCATTATGTTGGCAATTACTTATTTGATAGTTGTATCCAAGATTGTTGACTCCAATTTTTTGTTGATTTATTCAAGCTATCGATTCATCGAATTGTCAATAATTTTGTTCATAAATAACCAAACTCTACTTTTATCGACAAAGTCTATCACATGTTGACAACAATTAGAAGTTGGTCATTTTTTGGTTGCAAACAATTCTTCTCTATCTTTTCCCTTTATCCATCAGTTTCTCGCCTTGCGTCCTTGATTGAATAAAGCGCCTATAGATGTGATATATGTTCAGTGGTTCGTGTGTCTCATGTCACCGTTGTAGTTTAATGCTTGCAGGCTTAAAAAAAGGGACTTGGCTGGGGATACTACCTTGATTCTTCTTATATAGTCGAGTGTCACTATCCCAATCTACCTTGTCAAAAGAGACGGGCACATGCATTCGGTCCATGCAAGAGTTCTTGTATACGCAGATGTGGACGCTCTTCGGCTATCCATATACTCAATGTGTTAAACTTGGGAAAGAAAGGTCCAAGATGAGTGATCAATCTTTATGAAATTGACCTTTAGAAACCAGTGGACTTTTCCATTCTATTTGCATGATTCAAGAAAAAGGAAAGATGGATTTCTGTAGTCGATTATGTACTTAAATTCCAGTGAGGAACTTTAAAAACTTTTGAAGTCTATTTCATATAGCAGTTAGGAAAGGCTGTCCATTTGGTACTGGCCATTTAAGGTGACTTCTTGGTTAAGCCAAACCCTGAGCTACTCAAGTAGGAGTGAATTTAGTATTTCTTTATTTAATTTGACACATGGGAAACTATAGATATCTTTAAATGGTGGTCCATTATTTTAGATAGAATTAGAAATTATGGGTAGGTAATATATTCTTGAAAGACTCTTGCCACGTCCTGATCTATTGTTTATTTGGTATATATCATATACGGCACATGTACTTTTCAGGACATAATTATCGATATATCTTGTTTCAATATTGACTTTATTCATGACATCAGCACTGGGGTGCTAATGAACTTTGCCATAGAAAGCCCTTTTTTTTCTGAAGTTGTTTCTGTGAAGTTTAGGAAATTAAGCACTTTTCCCGGAAAAGGGAGATTTGTTTTGAAATACGGGTTGCTGCCAAATTTAATGCACTTTTAACTTTCTTACCTAACATGGCAAAGGAAAAATCCGAAGCAAGAAGACGAAACACGGTTCTTGGACTTGGCGATTGATTTCAGTTACTGCTTATCACCAAAAGACCTTCGTTGCCTTAAATGATTTAGCTAACAATGTTTAATGGGACAGCCAAGGAACAGCAAGAGCTTCGACATCTATCACAGTCCTATTCAATTTGTAGGTGTTCCAAATGAAGATGGAGAGCGCTAGCTGACCCATTTATTTTCTCTATTCCTTCACTGCTTCCATCCGTTCAGATTCATAATTTTCTTTCCTAAGTTGCTGAGTTAAGATCTCATATATGGCAAGAGATAACTTTGCTTGAGGTGGGAAAAGCTAAAGATGAGAAGGCTACAGATTCGATTATTCAAGACATGACATCTCCTTGCCAAAAATTTGCAGATTCTGCATTAATATCCTCAGATTCTGGTGTCTCTGCAAAAGATTTATTTGTTCTTCGACCGTCCGGGTAAAAACAGCTCACGAGGGAACTCGCACATTAAACAACCACCTTTGGTCATCAAACCATAAGAATTACCATCCTTCTTTTTCCTGGAAAATTATTTGATTTTAAATTTAGGTAGTGAGAGAACTCAGAGAATGTAAAATGATAAATGTTGAGGGCAAGCAGCAGCTCAATCTGAGGAGGAAAATTTATGGCATACCAAAAGAGGAGAGAGTGAGGTCAGTCAAAGCTCAAAACGTGGGGAAAGTACAGATAAAACACTCAAAAAGAACTGCAGGATTTTTGTCTGAAAGAGACCCGAAAGTTTTGATTTTGATGTTTACCCTCCAAAAGGGGCAAAACACGTTCCCACGCTTGAACGGTCGCCCGTCTCCTTCTTTCGACGTTCTCTATTCGAAATCGAAACCCAAAAACTGAAGGACACAGAGAAGGCAAAAAGAGAAAAATAAATAAATAAAGGAAAAGAAAGACAAAACAGACAAGAAAGAGGGAGAACCAGTACGTTCTTTCATTGCGTTTGGAAGCGGTTTTAAAGGTGGAGAGCAGAAGTCGCAGCGAAGCATTCACCACCTGTCAACAACCAGCAGAGAGAGAGAGAGAGAGAGAGAGACCATCTTTTATAAGAGTTAACGATAGTGAATTCTCTGCCATAGGTAGAGCTTAGTGAGTGTGTTTTAATAATATCCATGTCTCTGTTTGTGGGTTGATATGTCCCGGTTTTTCAGCTCAGGATGATTGGCTTCAGAGGCTCAGAGCTTCACATTGGTCTATCTATGGTAAACTCTGCTATATCTCTTTCTATCTCTATTCTTATTCTTCTTTTTTGTTTTTGGGTAATTTTATCTTAATGTATGTTTTGGGCTTTCGATCTTCTTCTTTTTTTTTCCTTTCTTTCTTCCGTTTTATCCCTTCTTTCTCTGACGAGTTGCGCGTTTGTTAATGGCGGAGGTTGCAGCAAGAATGGCACCTCCTACTTTCTTTTTTTCTGGTTATCTATGGTATGCTTTGTCTTCTTCTTCTTCTTCTTCCTTCCTGATCATTTGGATTATGCCTTGTTAGCTTCTGGGTTCACCATTTTTTTGTTGCTCTTTTAGATGATCCCTTGATGAGGAAGCATCAGTTCGTCGTTTGTCTTTTCTGGATAATCGATCCTTCTCTATACCGAGCTATAGTATTTTCTTGGATTTTAGTTGCTACATTTCGTGTTCTATATTTTTGTTTTCCCTTTTGTGGCTAACTCAACCTCGGTTGTCCCCCCCCCCCCCAAAAAAAAAAAAAAAAAAAAGAAAAAAGAAAAAGAAAGAAAAACCTCGGTTGTTGGGTTGATGCTACTTGTTATGAGGTCTAGAAGTTGGGACCCAGAAAGATATATGACGTTGTGAGGTTGAGGATGGTTTTTTGGTCGGGGGATAATTTTTTTATCATTTGTCGTTTTTTTCTTAAATCCCATTTTATGGAATCAGTTTTCTGATTGTTGGATATCGATGCTTTAGAAATTTCCTTTGGATTATCCCCAGTTACCATGTGGATGATAGTCATCTGACTCTTGTTCTCTTTGAGATTATCCTCTCAGATTTAGTTTTTGAATGTAGGACTATCTATGCGTATAAAAGGACATTTTGCATCTGCATTTTATATTTAGGAACTTCTTTTCATATGGATGCAGTATTGTCTATGTCTCTGTATTATAATCTCGAAAAGGGAAGCTCCTTATTTATACTATCCATCTGCTTTAGGCATATGTTGTCGAATTTTTGCTTGTGGTTGTTCATTCCAGTAGCAGCTTTATGTCGCTTTTAATTCTTCAAGCTTTCATAAAGATCTGCTGCTGGTATCCGGTAACAGGCTACTGGTTCTTTCAATGTGCATCCGAGATGAATTTTGCAGCATTTTCAATCAATATGAACTTCAACTGTAAAAATGCACAATTGTTCAAAGGAATGATGTCTTTTGTTGCTATTTGGCACACACCCGCCTCCATCCCCCTCGCACACATGCATTTCAGAGAAACAAATTAGCAGATTCTATTTTCCCCAAGTTTTTATATTTTTCCAGCTCTTCGGTTGACCTTGCAGTTGTAATATTGTTAGGCATCATGATATGGATAATGGCACAAGGCCTGTGAAGATACTGATAGATCCATTAAAGCATAAAAAGCGAGGTGCTGTACTATCTTCCTCTGCTTCTGCACAAGGTATCAGAAATTGTAAAGCTTGTCCTCGCTTGATTATTGCTTCATCAGCATCTCTGCATTTTCTCTGTCTCAGTGTCATGCTTCTGCTATCTGTTTGTTAGATTTGAGACTTTTAGACATGGAAAAGAAACAACATGATGAGTCATCCCCAAGAGGAGTAATAGAAGCCTGCATCAAGCTTCTGGAACCAGAAGCGGAATCTCCCGAGGACAAACGTGATGAGCAGGAAACACACTGCTCACATTCAGGGACACTTTCTCATTGGAGAAAATTTTTCACTTTATGGAAGAGAAAATCAATCAAACGGTTGGCCTCTTTTCCTCCCCTTGCCATGCCGAAACTATCCAAGAGAAAGAGCAGAAGCGCTAGAGAGAACATAACTCCCGTGTTGAGTGATATATACAACTTCAAGGCCTCTTTGGTGCATTTCACCTTTTCTGAACTACAGATGGCAACCAACAACTTTAGCCCTGGTATGTAGTTTAAATCAATGAACTCAATGCGTTTTTCTCTATACGATCATTAAATGTATGAGGTGCCTAACTTATGTGCAGAAAACTTAATTGGCAAGGGTGGATATGCTGAAGTATACAAGGGGTGTCTGCAGAATGGACGATTGGTTGCGGTGAAGCGGCTGAACAAAGGAACAGCAGATGAAAGGATCGCAAGTTTTCTCTCTGAATTGGGCACCATTGCCCATGTAAATCACCCTAACATCGCTAAGTTGATTGGGTGTGGAGTTGAGGGAGGAATGCACATCGTTTTTCAATTATCTGCTCTAGGAAGTTTAGGATCTGTTCTTCATGGTCTGTTCATGCCTTATGCAATGAAGCTCTCAAGTTTTCTTCCATTTTCGCATACAGTTTTGTAAATTTTTCTTTGCCCTTGTATTACGCTTTCCAGGATCAAAGGCTAATCTAGGATGGGATAAAAGGTATAAAATTGCTCTAGGGACGGCAGATGGCCTTCTTTATCTTCATGAAAGTTGTCACAGGCGAATCATCCATAGAGATATCAAGGCTGATAACATCCTTCTTACCGAGGATTTCGAACCTCAGGTATATATTGAATGGAGTGGACAATATGGTTTTGATGTTTTGTCCAACATAGGCATTGTTTTAATGGCCTATATTGTCAGGTTCATAGGCTGCATTCATTTTCAAAAAGCACATACTTGGTGGTGCATCGATAATTTATTTAGTCCTGAAAGATGTTTCTCAGTGTAAATTCTTTCTTATAAGCAATTGACAACTTGGAGGCAATAAATTTTCACATCCGCACATATGCATGCATGTATTCATTCATGTATATATGTGTCTATACTACATGCATGTGTGTACATGTATGCAAATTAAATAGCTGGAAGAGGACTGCCAGCTGCATCAGTGTCTTAATGTATGATAAATGGTCCATCATAAGGAATCCACTGGGGAAGATAGCCACGTGAAGTTACCATAACTAGTTGAACTTGAGCTCTTCAGAATTAGCAATTTCGCTTACAAAGCTAATTTTTGGACTGGTCGTACTCTTGGTTTCTTATTGATATTCCAATTGATTGGCAACCATGCATGCAGAAAAATACAACTAATCGACAAAGTATTCAAACTTAGATTATACAATGTGTACTTTTCTTGATAATTAAAGCAAATTAGATCCTATAACCCTGGGTCTGTGAATTCAAAAATGAAATAGTCTGCTAGAGTTGGCATGCTCGCTGTTTTAAATGCCATGTACTTATCAGAAAATAAGCTTACATTATATATACTATCTCATTCTGCCTCCATAGTCTTACATATTACTTCGAGGAAAAATTTTAGGAAGCATTTGACTTTTGCAGAATAGATTGCCTTTAGTTTCCAACTTTGCAGTGCAAAGCCTTTACTCTGTAGGTGGCAAAAAGCTGCATTTCAGCTTAAGCATGTAGGAACAGTTAACTAGCTTTTTCTTTGGTAAGCCAATTGCATATCTCAATGATTTATGCCGTTAATTTGATGAGGTACCGACAAATTCACATCCTAGATAGATATCAACGGCCCTAGTGTGTAACGCTTCAGCTGTCGATCTTCAGTTTCATTCTTGTCTTTGAAATGCTTTTGGCATTTGAAACGGATAAAACGAAAATAGGTCAATGTCGCTTTCGTAATCATCTGCAAATCGACCGTGAGTTGCAACGGCAGATTGACTTTCTTTTTTTGGGCCATCAACACATATCCCTTATAAAAACCCATTTTGCTCTTTTGCAAGTCTAATTTTTATTGTTCTTTTGTCTATTGAAGTTGTTTTGCACTCATCCTATTCTCATGGTCATTGATTTACTAATTACTGTTACTGTTTACAGATATGTGACTTTGGGCTTGCCAAATGGCTACCAAAACAGTGGACTCACCACAATGTGTCCAAATTTGAAGGAACATTTGGGTCTGTAAGCCTTAAGCTTGTTATTTTCAACTAGTGTCGCCATTGGATCCTCATTCAGATATATACTGACAGCTACTTCGCCCCCGAGTACTTCATGCACGGGATAGTGGATGAGAAGACTGATGTATATGCCTTTGGGGTTCTGCTTTTGGAGCTCATTACTGGGCAAAAAGCATTGGATCATTTAGGCAGAAGCCTAGTTCTTTGGGTAAATCCATTTTCTGTCAGGTGGTCACATTTGATGATGTCCTTATAAAGTTAGTATAATTTCGTTCATTATTGCAGGCAAAACCTCTTCTGAATGACAACGTTATTGAAGATCTCGTTGATACTTCCCTCGGTGATGATTACAATGCTGATGAAATGGATTGTGTGATAATGACTGCTTCGTTGTGCATCGAGCAGTCTCCTATTCTACGTCCTCGAATGAATCAGGCAAGCCTATGTCCTGAGACTCTCACATCTCAAACGTATTTTTAAACTGGCAAAAGTAATTAGCAACCATCTGCTGAGAATCTTTATGCATATGATTACCTTTGCCATTTGTTAGATGCATGGTACTCATACTTTTTTCAACTGCAGATAGATGAAATACAGAAGTGGGAAAAGATTAATGACATATGAATTACCCTATAAACTTGAAATGTATAAAGAACGCTACTAGGATTTATCTAATGTATGTACTCGATAAGGAAAGTGTATCATCTTTATGGTCCCTATCAAACATGATTACTCAAATTCTATGATTATCTCCTGAGAGGGAAAGATCATTATCCGAATGTGTTGGTGATAGTTTTGTGGGAGAAAACCAATCGGGTTCTCTGGATATGATGTCTAGGCATTAAGTCTTGTGAAACATCAGACTATTAGAGGGTAGGGTTTTCAATTATTTCTATGATCTGCACACTATTGTGAATTTCTGCACTTCATTTGCCCATGAATGCAGGCCAAAGGATGAGCCATGGATTAGTTGTGTTGCACATTTCCTTTCTTTCCTTGTTATTCATCGTTGTTGGTTGCTTTTCGTTCAAAGGGTATCTTGGGTGTTTCAGCCAGAGTAATAAGCTCAGAGATTTGTTAAGCTTTTGTCAATGTCTCTGTCATTAAAAAGGATGAGAAAGATTTTCCAGTTCAAAATCTAGTCCTCTGATGCAATCCTTTCTCACGGTTTGGGCATGTTTCGACGGATGACGGCATTTATATCATTCCTACTAGGGAAATGTTAACTTTCAAGATTTCAGTTCTCAATGAAGCCGTTGCTCTCTTTTCTATATTCTCTCTCTCTCTCTCTCTCTCTCTCTCTCTCTCTCTGTGATCGCATGTGGTAACTTCATGTGTCATTCTGCTGGAATGCAGGTAGCCATATTGCTGAGAGGAGAAAGTTTCATCTCGGAGTGTACAGAAGAAGGTCAGAGGCGTTCCCTCCAGAGAACCTACTCCGAAGAGCTCCTGGACGCACAAGAATACAATTCGACAAGGTACTTGAGCGATCTGAAACGCCACAAGGAGGTGGCTTTGAGTTCTTGACACCAGCCGTCCACACCACATTACACATGTTCCACCAGTTAGCATTAGTTAGATAGAGCCTTTTTTCTGAGCCGGAGAGAGTTCAGGAGTCCCCTGGTAGTGCAATGGATTATGTGCTGTTATTTCATGGCATATGAGCCTATAAATGATCTCCAAGACACATTCCCTGGATGAGATCCCAGATTATCGTGAATACGAATTCGTCATTCAGTTCTTATGCGGCGACATGATTCTCTCCTGTCAAATCCCCAAATATACATGAGATGAAACTATTTCTTGTGGACACTTAAAACTCTCCCTAGGCTCTTACAGACTTTTTTGCCTCCTGTATATATATGTCTGAATTAGTAAATGCGGTATATTGTAATGCGAT
This sequence comes from Eucalyptus tenuipes, assembly GCA_014182365.1. NCBI lineage: Eukaryota > Viridiplantae > Streptophyta > Magnoliopsida > Myrtales > Myrtaceae > Eucalyptus > Eucalyptus tenuipes. The sequence goes on along the minus strand of CM024544.1, from coordinate 39,384,820 downwards.
GCTGTGGTGGAACTCTTTAGAACACCGGATTTTGAGCTTCCTTTGTTTTTCTTTATGGTAAGTCCTGGCCTTATCCTTTTTCTGCATTGCACTTGCAAGAGCTAAAATTTGAAAATTTGGCAATTTCTATATAGCTTTGACTAACATGTGTCGTGAACTTACCACGGAAAGCTGCATATGTCAGGAGGAAAAAAAGTTATTATCGGCACCACGCCGCAATTGCAGCAGAAACTAGTGTCAGCCGCTAGTGTTGCTGCTGCTCTGTTTATCCATTTCCTTTGGATAATCTTGCAACAAATCTCTGTGAGCTATAAATGCTGATGAATCTGAGAATCCAATACCGGACCCAATTGAAATGTTGTCCTATACAAACAAAGAACCAAACCAGACTTTATTCCCAGCATGTTCATCCAATAGCAATCTCGATAATGAGTACTGGAGAACATAAGAAAGCTGTGACCATACCAGAGAACATGTCTGCTCAATTATTCGGAAGAACGGTCCTACTCCTGAAGTGGTCCTCGTGTCGATATTGTTAGGTGGCATCCTTTATCGAACCATCACGCGTTACGTTAAATTCACTTCTCCTGTCGGGTCACAGGCGAGTTGTTCGGATCGGAGAGCCTGCGAGAGAACAGGAATTTAACTTCTCACATGGGCTCGAACCGTCATGGACCATGTACCGCAACCTCAGATGATGTGACGCTTGGATCGGATCGGATCGAGACAATATATTCCCTTACAAATTTCCAAACACGCAGTACTGTATCGAGGCTTATTTTATCGGCTTAGGCGTGCCCGAGCAGTCCTGTCTGGCTACAATATTGGAGACTTTTCAAAGATCATGTTGGGCCTGAGGATCACGAATTTAAGGGGGGAGGGGAGGAGGAAGAGGGACAGAAGGCAAGGGCCTTTGTCGTTTAACAGCTTACAGTGTCGTATTCCGAAGCAGGGTTTTGATGGTTCTGGGGTCCCCCCCACATCAGCCCAAGGTGTGTAAGTAAACGACAAGCCCTCATGCTAGGGTTTGCCAGGCATTACTTCCATTTGCTGAGGAATATCCCCCGGCAACAAATGGATAAATGAGCTTTTTGAGCACTCGATTAATCTAGGTATTCTTTAGATGCGCGGAATATTGGTTCTTGATGTATATATCCTGACCGGTCCGCGCTCCTGCAAACCGACATCGTGGCATTACACAAGTTGAGGAATTCGAGTTCACGTCTTGAATGAGAAGAACATGATTTGCGCTCGAGCAGTCTCGAGTAAGTTATTGTCAATGGGGGAATTCATTGTTGGAACTTGTAGAGAAAACCATCCTTGAGATACCTTCATCCATCTATCTTTCATTCAAGAACATTTCGAAAATTTGTATTATGAAAACTCAATTGATTATGGTATCTTATGACCTAATTCCCTAAAAAAAAATATCCCAACTTTAGGTCCATCTCCCAAGTCTACCTCGAGTTCTAAAAGATTCCTCAAATTTTACTCTAATCCTAAATATGCTCACGTGTTAAAAAGTCACCATTAGTTTCTTCAAAATTATTGACATTAAAGCTAATTAGATATTTATCATCAGAACTTGTATTTTCATCAACACCATTACTTTCATACGAAACAACAACAACTTCAGGAGATTGATAATCTTAAGGAAACCAATGACGATTTCTAGACACGTTAACAGATCTGGGACTAGAGTGAAAATTTTGGATTTTTTTCATACAAAAAAATTATCACAAAATTAGGATTTAAACTTAAAGTTGGGACATTTTTTTTTTCAAGAGGAATTAGCCTTGCAAAACAATAATGTTAATTATGTTATGGATAGTCTTAAGAACATGGGATTTCAATGCTACTAGTTTCGAGTACTAATGAAGATTAGCACGAGGGAAGTAGTAACAACAATATTACCTATTTTCTGTTGCTTTGTCCGAGTGGGTTGATTTGAAAAGATTTTGGGAAAGGTTGACGACAGGAGTCATTCTTGATGCAAAAAAAGAACCAGCCCTAGAGCTCTAGCCCTAGGTGTCGTACCACAACGTATCTTATTTACAGAATTATTGGTGCCATCTTTTCGCTAGATAATGCGTTTCGGTGGCCTCGGAATCGACTACCGCTATTTCTTGGAAAATGACGTAAAAAGAATAAAGTGCAAACAAGAGTTTTAAATTCTCTCTCCTCTTCTTATATAAAAATACAATAAAATTTCAAATAAAAACATAAAATGCCTCGATTTTCTTAAATGATGGTCATAATATGTCAAATAAAGATCTAAAGTGATAATATCAATTTCAAATAAGAGCTCTAGGGAGAGGCCTAGTTGTTGTGCTTATTCAATCCTTAGCAATTCTCGCAGCCTGACTTCGTCGATCATCGACTAGCTAGATGTTTTGGCTAATGAAGAAAATTAATTTAAAAAAAAAAAAATTTTTAAAGTTTTTTTCTTTCTTTTTCTTTTCTTTTTCTCTTTTTAAGAAGTGCCAATGGGGGCTCGACAACCCTCACCGATCATTGGGCGAGGGCTCACAAGCCTTCGCTGGTAGCTGGTGAGGGTTGCCTTGCCCAAGCCCTCACCAACCTTTAGCGATGCGACCCCAAGGGCTAGCCTCGCCTATGGCCAACGAGGGTGGTCTGACCTAAGGCAAGGGTGGCCCTCTCAAAGATCGAGTGAGGGAGACTCTCACCCAGCCCTCTCTAGTTATCGCTTAAGTCTGTCCATCAACGAAGAAGAAAGAGAACCCGAGGAAAGAAAGGAAAAAGGAAAGAAAAAATTCCAACAAAGATAAAGGATGAAAATGCCCTTGACCAATTTGAAAATCAAACCCTTATTTGAAACTGATATAGTTATTTCATGCTTTTGTTTGAAATAAAATCCACCTCAAACTCTTATTTGAGAAAATGAGAACACTTCATACTCTTATTTGAAACAAAATCTACGTCAAACCTTTAATTGAGAAAATAAAGGCACTCCATATCATTATTTGGAATTTTCCCTAAAAATATTAAATTTTACAAAACGAATTTCAACCAAAATTTCTTTTCCTTAAATTTCGTTTTTCTAAAAATGATTACTTATATCTCATACAAAAATAAACGAAAAAAATTTTGTATTGTCCGAGAAAATATTTAAACATAAATTATTATCGATAATAAAAAAAAATTAATGGCTAATTACTTCAATTAAGACAAATGATTATTTTTTAGGAAGATATTTTTAAATCATTTATTTTTTGTGAAATAAACAGAGCTTTAACTTTTCCAATTTTTCACATGAGTATGAGGACCATACTTCCTTATGGAAAAAAGTTTATATGTCAAATAGCGCATATTTTTTCTAACAAAAAATGTGAAAAGGCAAAGGGAAATACAAAGAGTAAAATTGGAAAATGAGATTTTTTAATGAGAAAGACAAGATCCAAACACAGTTAAAAGAACGAGCATAAGAACCGCAATTCTGTTTAGGTCCACTCTTGACTTACGAGTGTTAAATGTGCCCTTAAAATGAACGGGTTTTGTTTTGTGTTGGCTAAATCTCAAAAGAGTTAGCCTAAGTATAAAATGACCATGACCTTATGTCTCTATAAATACGAAATTTTAAGATCAATTTTTGTTCAAAATGGATCTATTGAGATTTAATGTTTCAAGAAAGTAATTCTTCGCCATGCTAGAGAGGTTCAATTTGGGGCGTGAAAAGTGATCTAAGATGTTGTCTCGCCATAAAATGAAATCAACAGTCATTTTTTTTTTCTGGTCAAGATGGCACGTTACAGAGTTCTTTCAGAATTGTAATAATGTCACAGTGGAACCGAATCAGATGCCCAATATAAGGTCCCTCTTTGAAGTACCCTACTTTCAACACTTGTTGCAAGCCTGGTTCCACCATTAAAAATGCAGCAAAGAGCCCCTCTTACATGATGTCCTCACCTGGTGACAAGTGGCTAACCTGCAATGCACACACATAAAAAATTCGATACCTTTGGGCTCGATCTGATTTAATCGTGAGTCTTTTCTGGATGAGATAGTGAGCAGATCGCCGATACCAATTCTTTAATGTGAAATTTTTTTAACACAATATCATATCGCTAAAAGGAAATCCGATCTCGAATTAATCAATTTATTTAGTTGGATTTAGCTCACTCAATAATTTAATCTAATGAATTTACAGGCCAATTAAGATATATTAATTCTTTAATGTGAGACTTTTCCAACACTATTCACAACACCAACGGCTTGTTTGGTTATTGATTAATTCTTGGCTATTTTTTTCTTTTGTTATTTGGAGCAAAAAAAAAATCCATTTGATAATGTTAACTAATTTTTCTACTCCTGAGAGTAGATTTGTTCCAAAGAATAAATTTGGAATAGAATAAAAAAAAAATAAAAAAATTTATTTACTTGTTTCCGTAATAATTCTAGTATGAAATTATTTTTTTCTCTTTTCTTTTCTTCTTTTTCTTTTTTTTTCCTTCCTCCTCTAGTTGGTTGCCAAGTTCACTCATGGCTCGTAACCAATCAGAAATGAGGTCCAGCTACTATCTAGACCTGAAGGAGGAAGAAGAGAAGGAAAAGAAAAAAGAAAAAATCTCCTAAGATTATTTAAAAAATCAAAAGAAATTCTTAGTAAGAAAATTAAAAATTGTAGCAAATGCATTTATATTCTTTTTTTTTTTATTTATTTTAAAAATAGAAATTTTGAATAGTTATCAAACGCCATCAAATCTTTAGGAATACATACATAGAACAAAATCGAAAAAAACTTATTTCAAAATGAAAATTATTCTCAAAAGTATAATGATTATCAAAGACACCTCACAAATATAAACAGCGCCTTTGGAAAATATAGCAAACTAATCAAAGCCTTTCCCCTCCAAATTTTTGCCTCAGTGGTTTTCAAAGTGGGGAAACTTTACCCACTTAAACGTGTGAAATTCTCCATAAAAATTTCATGTTTCTGGTCAAAACAAAAGCAGCCCCCCAATCCCGGGCAAATGAAACCTATTTAAATTCCTTCTTGACTGCATGGAGATCAAGAAAATTCAAGATTTTGTAGTTCCCTAAGCTCATTGACTGCACCATCATCTTCCGATAAGACAACACCGGCGCCACAAAACGACAGGAGATCCGGAAAAGATAAGGAAAAAAAGAAAAGAAAAGAAAGCAGCAATTTTGATGAGAGAGAATCTCGAAAAGACTGAAAGCATAGGCGTGAAATCAAAGGACAAGGGGGAGCAAAAAGCTAAGGGAGAGCAGTAGGTAGATACTGAAAACGATACGTGCTTTGGCCCTCTCCAACTGCAGGTCCAAATGCTTTTTATTTTCTCTTTTTATTGCTTCCTCACTGGGTGAGTTACCGATGCAGGAGGAGATGTCAGAGTTCACAATTTGCTGTTTGCTGTAGGATTTTCTTTCCTCCATTCTTTTCCCCTGATAAAGAAACGAAAACCTCCAAAAAAATTCTCACATGAACAGTGAAAGGTGACAAATGACCATTTTAGCTTCTGGGTCATGTTTAAAGATGCCACTTTGTTCTCTCTTTGCCTTAAGGGAAGCATTTGGTTTCTAATTTCTTGCCACTTGGACAATTTTTAGCTCAGTCCATAAGTTGATCACCACATGTTCTAAACTCATAAAAGTATGTTGGTCTAATATTTTTTTGGGTACATTAGTAATTGTCTCTTCTTTTGGTAAATGTACATCAGTAACTGTGTAATGCATTTGACGGCTGAAAGGACTCGAACCAATCCAAATAGAGAGAACAAGAAATAAAGCAGAATAAACAGAGAGAGAGAGAGAGTCATCATAATTACTGAAAGAGAAAGATGATAAGGTGAATGACTGGATGGTCATGGTATCAAGCTTTGGATCTTCTGATGGCTCTTGTTTTGGACTGTTTCTATAAGAATTGATGTTATTATGATTGTGAGATAGTTAAAAAAAAAAACAAAAGCAGACACTGCCAGACAAGAGTGACTGCATACACTGTATGAGACAAGCCATTCCTTTGGAATCTTTACTTACATGCACACCCAACCTCAAACTTTCAGTTCAGTGCCATTATAAAACCAACGCGAAAAAACCTTTTTCTGGGTGTCCACAGCTTTTGAATGAATGAAGAATCTCTGAAACTATAACGATGGATGTAGCTCAGTTGAAGCGGCAGTTATTTGAGTACACCGCTCTACTATTTCACGAGGTGATAACAGCAAATGTTTTCTCTTTTTTCTTTTTCTTCGTGTTCTTTTTCTCAAGGAGTACACTCAAAGAATGAGTTTCTCCCTTTATTTTGCTGGTGAGAAGGGATTTCTAGATGAGCAGTTCACTCAGCTTCAGCAACTGCAAGATGAGAACAACCCAGACTTTGTTGTGGAGGTGGTGTCACTGTTCTTTGATGACTCTGAGAGGCTTCTCAATGAGCTGGCCAAAGCACTGTGAGATTTATTTTCATCATCCAAATGTTTTCCATTCTCCAATACCATTTTTAACATGATATCTCCCCGAATAAATCGGAAGAACTAATGCATTTCTTATTCATTACTTTTTTGTGTTTTTAGTGATCAGCAGAATATCGATTTCAAGAAGGTGGATGCTCATGTGCATCAGCTGAAAGGAAGCAGCTCCAGGTACTTGCCATTTTCAAGGGATTGTTCCTTTCTTTTAGCATATTAGACTATTTGCTTATAACAGCAAAATCACAAGCAGTTTGAGCAACGGTCGCCTTTTCCCATTAGTCCTCGAGGCAATTCTTGTATAATGAACATGTTCCATTGAATGTTTGTTCAAGGCCTTCTCTGGTCCAAACAGAAGATCACACTCCCTTGGAAAAAGAATGAACGGAAAAAAAAAAAAAAATAGTAAAAGTAGAAACTCGTGGTCATGCATACAAGCCGAGCAATGTTCAGGAATGATGGCTCTTTCAATTTCCAAATCCTGAGCAAGATGAATTGTTGTTTGGAATTACAGCATCGGCGCCCAGAGAGTTCAAAGAGTCTGCATTGCCTTCCGCAACTACTGCCAGGACAAGAATGTCGAAGGGTGAGTGAGTCCCTCCCCATCTCCAACATGATTTTTGTGGGGAAAATCAAAGAAAAGAATTTACTTCACAATCTCACCAGGCAACAAATTTTAAGTTTTTGATAATGATGATCCTTTTTAAAACGGTCTTACTTAAAGTGGCCGCTTATTTTTCCTTGTTGTGTAGGTGCCTGAAGTGTCTGCAACAAGTAAAGCAAGAGTATTCCCTGCTTAAGAATAAGCTTGAGACTCTGTTCAATGTAAGCATCAAGTAGAAGATCCTACTATTCCAAATTATTTCTGTTATTTCTTTAATTACTCAGAAGTCCTAATGTTCTGTTTGGTTAATCAGCTGGAGAAGCAGATTCTGGCAGCTGGTGGGTCAGCTCCTATGTAATGAAGTGCGAGTGGATTTAGCAGATTTTACAAGATTGAAGAAATGTGACTATGAGTCCATTTATTTTTGCTTTTATTTGAGGCGAGATGGTCCTTTATTTGTTTTTCCTCTTAACCCATTTTCAGCAAGAGCTTGGGTGGTTGCATCAGCTTTTGGTCTTCTCTCGCGGCAAAATCCAAATCAATGAACAGTCAGAGAAGATCAATGTGAATAAACTCTTCATCAGCTTGTCTATGTATTGTTTTGGCAATAAAATTTACCCCATGTTGTTTCCTACTTGTTTCGGTTGCACAAGGTAACATTTTGCGTATTACCCAGTCGCCAAAAGCCTACGTGAAAGTGAAGTTCGTATGTTTACAAAAAGGAAGGGGAAAAGGAGCTGATCTCTAGAAGATGATTTCATGGTTTCTAGGACAGCAATCTAATGTTTTGACCTCCTTTTAGACAATGGCCATGATTATCCTCTCCCTCAGATGTTAATATTCGGAGTCTTTTTAAGTCTTTCTTCCAGTTCTATCAGACCCTCTTACCAGATTTATCATATAGAAGTGAAGTGAACGTCCACCTATACTCAGAGAACATGCGTTATTCTTCCATTGACCCAACAAACAGAAAAATGTGAAGCGACCGGCCAGTATAGTTGGCCAGCCAAAACGTGGCAATATAAATTTTATGGGGAGCTGAAGCTGAACATTGGTTGGCAATATTATTCAACTTTGACGATGCTGTCCACATTTTTGTAAAGTATCTTCTATCTATTTTTTTTTTTTTTTGTGGAATAAGTTCAGAGGTTCCTGTTTCAATAGCATTATCTTTTTTGTTTCTTTGATCACCAAATCTTGATGTCAATTGCACATGAATTGAACTGATGGACTTTTCTGAGTCAACTGTTGTCACCCATGGTTGGCGGATGTCTCCTTGTCTGAAGATTAATTGCGAATAAGACCGAAGGACCTTTAATCTAACGTCACAAGGCCGCACAAGAGGCCGAAAGGACTCTTGTAGTGGCCGAAAGGGTTCTCGATATATTATATCTTGCTGTACAACTTCCAAGAAGATCAAATTGCTGTGCCAACCTCCAATCAAATTAGCTCCATCATTATTCTCTCTCTACTTTTCTTATTTCTCTTCTTCGGCTTATTGTGGCCAAACGAATCATCGCTCTTCAAGAACGAGTAATACTCGTCCTGAAAAAGCACTTGCACCAACAAATTCGATTCTTCACCAGCTCCATCCATCACATGTCTGAACGGGCATGGATATTTTGTTTGTTTTCCTCTTTATTCCGCTCTCTGTCTAAGGTCACTTTTGATAACAACTGACAATTGTCATTCTCATCATTTGACAGAGTAGTTTCAAATTGTTTATCACTGTTTTGTGAATAGTGCGAGCCACACCCGGTGATGAGTATCGAGACACGTGAAATGCATCAAGTACTGCAACTAGCAACAAATAATACTAGTGTTTCCACTGAGACATAGGACAAACCTTAAAAAGGTTAAAAAGAGGTTGTTTTGGAGGTCCTAAACTGATTCCCTTCCATGCTTCTAGTATTTTAACGCGGTCAAACTATGCCAAAAACAAGAAGATAGATGCTCTTATGTCCTTTTCACTGTGTCACAAGCTCTACTATCATTTCTGGTGCTGATGCACGCGTGTAGAGATATGGAGTGAACATATACCTCTTGAAGGACTTCGTTTCATCCTACGTTGACAATTTTATAATTAAAGCTTCCATATCTCCAAAATCTAAACTAATCTTCACCACATGGCTTTTCACCGAGCAAGTGCAACAACTCTTAAAATTCTCGCTCTTCTTATTAGTCAATGGTGGCCCACACGCCGTCCATTTTTTCTACTGTTTTCTAGTTCTTATGCAGACCATCAAGTGTAAACAAAGCAAAAACAGAATCAGTCCGAATTCTAAGGGCAAGAGATTACTGGTTTCCTTCATGACTGCTGTCACTCCGGCATGGAGTTCTGTATTTACTCTTTGTGACTCACCGTAGGTCCCCAATACAGCGGACTGTCTTTCGTTACCCAGTACTTCCGCAAAATGCTGGTAGTAGGCCTCCTCATTAATGCTTCTCAAAATCTTCACTGGTTTTCCTCGCTTTTCATCAATGATAATTTGTCCGATTTTCGATTCATCTCCATCTGCCAAGATTTTGAGAGGCTTGAACTGGAAAGTCCCGTTTAAGTGAGGAATATTGCTGGCCAATATCACTGCTCCCAGAATTTCCCCCAAAAATAAATCCTGCATAGTGATGTATTGTAAAGTAGATCTTGTAGATGTGTCAATTCTCAAAACAGAAAAATGTGCAATCATTGCCATATGTCCTCAGAGTTTTCTTCCCTAAATACTTGGATTAATGCAGTACTACTGCTCTATGATCAATCATGTTCAACAAAGTAAATTGCTTTAACTGTGGTATTATTGAAAGAGTAAAAATTCACATGTGCACGACCTTCAGCTAATTCAAGGACGTGATGATTAAGCTCTCTTACCATGTGACGATATCTGTTATGTTTCCGCTGCAAGTTCCACAGAGTCGTGAGCAAATGATGGGCCAACGAAGCTTCAGGAGTCCTGTTCGCAATTTGTAATTTGTTTAATATCATCGGGAAGGAACTGACCCTCCTTTGCATATTGAGAGGAATGAGTGTTATGTTAAGTCCCGAGGCAAAAACGGCCTTCGCAGCTAGAGGATCAAGAAACATGTTGAATTCTGCGAATTTGTTGCAGGGTACAGTAAAGAGATTTCCTCTTTCATTGCCATTGCCAACATGTCCGCCAACAGCATATATATCCTGCAAAATCGAATCGAGATAGTGGAAAATTTCATCATATAGGCCCTTTTTTTTCTTTTTCTTTTATTTGTAAGGAAGCAGATAAAATAGAATTGTCACGACATTCATAATGTGATTTCAAACATGTGCAAAATGACCTATAAAAAAAATCTCAGTTTCTGACATTCTAAAACTAATAACTCTGAAATTCAAGCACAATCAGTAATATTAACGGATGATTTATACTTAAACCTGTGATGACAAATTTATCCTTGTCACTGGATTTACCTGGATCATCGAGCTTGAGTTTGTCAAATGAATGATTGAGGCCAAGTTTGTTAAGGGTCCATTGCTCAATATGGTAATTTTGGCTGCTGGGTCTAGTGATTTGACGACAGATTTCCAGACATCAACGGCAAGAGGCTGTCTAAATTCAGGGTGATCAGTATTTCGAGGAGCTCCATACCTCATGGAATTTTCTGCTGTGTATCTGACACAGAAGTTTAGAGCCAAGATCAGCATGTTCTGAAAGACGCAAATGCATTAGTTATTTTTCCTCCCCTAAGTTACAGAAACGAATTACTAAATATGCTAAGCTAGAAAGTGTCGAGTGAATAAAACGCAAGATGGCCTATCATACGTGCAACCATAAGCTATCTGATGTCTCTTATTGAGGCAGACAACATGCATAATGGGACAGAAGAATAATCAACTTGTGCAAAAGGGAGAAGTAAAAATGAGAGGTGCAAAACCTTCTTGGACTACTAGGCAAATCACGAGATAATCCATAGAGCGTGTCGGAATCTAAGAAGCCGCCGCCACCATGAGGAATGGCCTTTCTGTACTTGCAGTCCCCTATAGCAGGAAAAGTTGGATCTCTCTGTCCATGTGCAAATGCATCTCCAAGACCAACCGGAATATCATCCCGACCCATCATGTGTAACACATCATAAACAATGTCAACTGTTGCAGCGGTGGCCCAGCCAGTTGAACCAGCTATTATGCCCTATTTGTCCATAAGCACATTAGCAGCAGTTGTTAGAAATGGTTTAGGGAGAATTTGAGCTACACATCATAAAGTGTAAAAGGGCTCCAACAATTATCAATTGTTTCCTGCGTCTGATTTGTCAATGAGTGGTGCACAGTCGCAATTCCTACCTTAAGTTCGATTATTTCCCTCGGTACTTTCAAAAGATACAAAAGAGACAGAAAATCTCCAGCACTCATATCCATGTCGAAGACAACTGGTTTTCCGGTGGACTTAATATCACTGTCTGGCTTAAGCACAATTTCTTTGTACTGAGGAAACCGTGTGGTGATGTTGAACCTTCCACTTTGTTCGGGATTGTTTAAAACCTGAAACATCACCAAGAATCTCGTCAATTGTGCTAAGGTAAATAACATCAGCTTAAACAATGGACTACGAAGCTATCTATCCGCATGGCATTATTCTTCCTAGTGCCGTCAAGCCACTCAAAATTGGTCTTCATAGACATATAAAAGAAAGATAACCTTCTTCAGTTCAAATACTGAAAACAGAACATATTGCACTTCAGACAAATGATCTCACGATAGTTTACATTCAAGAAGCTTTCATAGAACTCTTTGGTCAGTGAGCTTTTGAAGTCTTGACTTGGCTTGGCTTTTGTTGCGACAAGAACACGCACTGCTTCTGGACCAGTTACCTCCTGTGTGTAACCATCCTACGATAAAGCTTAATTGATGACATCAGCATAGCTTATAATATATAATCATGTGCTTCATCTTTATGGGTAGTAAATGAAAATAGCGATGGCCTAATCAACCATTAAATGCAGCAGTACAGGATATTGCTTGCGAAACATTCATGCCCTGGAAGTGGAAGATGGGCTTTACTTATAGGGTTTGTAAGCACTTTCTCAAGCATGTAGCAGGTCTTGCATACCTGGGTTTTGCTGTGAATAAAATACTAACTCATAGAAAGTAGAAATATTGATGCGCAAGGCACGGATATTATCACCACAAAGTCATATAATTCGTTTTTTTGGTCGAAAAATTCATATAATTCTAATGGTAAAGTAAAAGTAACTTATCGACTAATACTGACTTATCGGAAAGCATGAAACATTAATGGCCTAGGTACATGTATTATTACCACAAAGTCTTATAATTCTACTGGTACAGGTAAAAGTAACTACCTGACACGTCCCCTTATCCTCTGCTTCGCAAAATGGATCTCGCATTCCCATCTGAATATGACCACTATGCACTCCATTGTTCCTTAGTCTGAACTTTGGGACAGGAAGCCCATCAAAGAAGGGATTGGAGCCATCTGAAACTCCGTAAGGTTTGTTCGAAGTAACGACTGTGATGTTCATGTACTCCATCTCAGCAAATGCATTTTCCTCTTCCAAGTTTTGCTGATTTCGCATTTTAGATATTGCCACTCCAGCCATAAACGAGTCCCACATGCAATAGTTCTGGGAAGTGATCATTTCATGAATGACCAATCTTGACCAGGCAACTACAGCACTATTCTCAATAGTTCTGGAAAATAGAAATGTGTCAGGACGTACCTCATGAAATCCATCATTGAACCAAGTATCGTGAACCATTTTCAATGATTGGAAACAATATTGCGCCTCATACGTATCTTGCCTCCTTTCGAATGCCTGGAAGAAGTTCTTATCAACAGGAATGGTTCTCGTTGCGTCCAGAGGAACAAGTGTGACTGGGATTCCTGAATGAAGTACCTGGACCGCAAAACACTCTCAGGATAGACAAGACCTTGAATGCTTACGGCTTTTTTATCCTAATGCAATGTATCATCATTCACAAACTAAGAGAGCATCGAGATTATGAATTTACCTCATACGCAGCAAAAGGATCTCCAAAAAAGTTGAACTCCGCATACGGGTTGCTATCTTGAGGAAACAAGTTCCCAATGTTAGCGCAGACAGCCGGTTGAGAAGGGTCACTGACTTTCAAGCAAGTGGACCTAATAGCACCACCCATGGCATATATGTGCTCGACATTTCTCTTCAGATGAGGATTGGTCATGAGAAAAAGCGCAAAATTGGTATGTGTTCCCATCAGAAATACCGTGATAGGACCTGAAGCTATCGCATCTTTCATCACTTGCTGCGCACTAGCTTGCTTGAGAGGAATATATTTCCTGTGACCCTGATAATATCAAGTTGCTAGAGCCAGATCTAGAATATAAATATGTAATTCAGAGGAAAAATAATACATCACAGTGGCAAACGGACCTCAACACTTGAGAACAGAAGATGAAGGCAACAGCCATTCCATATGGTAAAAGTCTAAATATATTTGGCTTAGAATTAAGTAACATCGTGAAGCCGTTTCTGTCTACAAAAATGAGCATGAAACAATCTGTAGCAACTAACTAAATGCATCATGGCAAATATGGCCTTTGACCGTCCAGCACAACAACATATTACTCCTATCTGAAAAAAAATGAAGTTGTAAGAGGCATACATCAAGCACTAGATCATAGTAAACACAGACAATCTGCATTAATGACAGTACATGGGGATGCTCGATGTGATTGACCGCATTAAATTTGGCTACCTTCGGAAGAAACCCCTTTCTTAAGCCGTAGTTTGTGTTGATATCCAACCGTCCCCTTAGACCCAGCGGGATCGCTTGTCTATACCGGCACCCTCCCTCTGTTGACATTCCCTGTGAGAGAATGATGTGATTAAGAAATAGAAACTAGAATTTAAGAATTGAAATGAGCTTTATAGAAACACCTGGTCAATAATAGGAAGATAACCGCCAACTTCTGGCATGATAACCCCATCTGGCAAAATACCGCCTTCACCACCCACCCCGACTGGAATATCGTCTCGATTCATCATGAAAAGGATATCATATAAATGATTGACTGCATGCCCAGCATCACTCCATCCATTTGCATTAATAGTAATCGCCTGCAGTGATTTGTTAGCATCATTCAGGCTTATATGCAAGTTTCTACCCTGGTTGAATTTGAAAGAGCTGCTCAAACTTCAAAGAAAAGATATGACCTGTAAGTCAAATTCACTCCTGTTCTGTTTCAACAGATAAAAGAGAGCGAAAATGTCATCGATGTCGAGATCAGTATCGACAAGAATCTGGCGAGGCCTAGCGTCCAAAATGTTCATCATAAATCCGCCACATCCGATCAACACCATCATTCGAAGAATTCCAGTCGACACCATGGTTCTGTGGTCCAATCCCAGATGGAAAGAAAATTTCATCCAATCATGAAAACCAAAATGTCATGGAGAAAATGCGAAGCAAGTATTCGGTACTGGTTGACTGAGGTACAGTTTTCAACACTCTTGTCATAGCTTGCCGATGAATCATTTTTGAAATTAAACAGAAAAAAAGAAGGAACTTTTCACTTCAAAGTGATTGATACAATAATGAAATGTACATCAGCTGGAAATTCTTTTCCATGCAAAAGCAAGACAAATTTTCTGCTATGGCCTACATACTTTCTGGCAAGTAAACAATCTGATATCATCTAGAGAAATTCTCCATAAGAGAACCGTAAACAAAGCAACAAAAGAAAACTCAACGATTACCTGATAATAAAGAGTTCCTAGAGAATCCTTGTTTGTTGGAAAACTCTATTCAGACTCTCATAAATTTTCTTTCGAATGGGAAAACATTTATTCCTTTCATCTTATCGTGGAACTCATGGAAATATGAATCAACATCAATCCATCTTCATAAGGTGAGCTCTCTATTAGGGATGCCAAACCAGGGAGGTGGTTTTGTATGGTAGTGCTAATCATGGAAAATCTATCAGTTCTGAGGGAGAAAGAGGGGACAGGTTCCCTGTGTGTCCATGAGACACATGGAAGAAGGTCAATATAGATTGGTAGGATGGTGGGGAAAATCTGGGAATGAGATGATGAGTACTTTTGGAAAGGCCAATGAATGAATGGAGCTCAAAAGGCATATGTGGGTCAAAAGCCAATCGCGATTTACCATGTAAAGTTGGTGTAGGAATGAAAGTGGACCATTTGTCTCCCACTTTTATCTCTACTTTTCTGGGTGAATGTCAAGGGTTTTGGTCAATTGGTGGAGACGACTCTTTTTCAGGCACAACACTAGTGCCCTTTCGTTGTCATGGCTCAAGCCTTCCTAAGACTCCTTGTCGTTTAGTCATTCAGCCGTTGCTGAGAGTGAGAGTTTGTTGGGTTAAATTTGTGCAGTCAAATGTTCCAAGAATGGCCCCTCATCTTTCCTTATGTGGGAATTGCCTTGTTTTTGTGTCCTTTTTTTTTTTTCCCCTGTGCAGAGGGTTTGTAAGGTCAATTATGTGTGATTTATGATGTGCATGGTAAGTAATTTGGCTTAAAGCATTTTTTTGTTTTTTTGCCCAAAATGCCAAGAAAGACGGTCTAAAAACACATCAAATCCATACTTTTATCAGGGAGCAAATCAAGGACATGCTCCTTTCTCTTTTTTTTTCCCTCCAAAGCGAAGCAACTTCATTTGAATAGCAAAACTCGAATTACGATGGAAGTTAACATCCAAACGTAACAAGTCCCAAAGGGGTTTGGGGGCTCAGAAAGCCAATTAAAATAGAATGAAGCCTAGTCTATTCGATGGGGAATTCAGCCATCTACTCTACTATTGATACTCAAAATTGATTTGGTTGGCACGTGCCTGTCAGGAGGGTAAGAAATATATGATATTTATATAGAAATAAGCTACACTCACGCGCATAACGCACGGGTAATGTCTAATGCATGTTGGACTATCGACGGACATTGGGGCAAATATACGGTGAGTGACAATGAAATAAAGGAATACCACATGTCCAATTGTTGAAACATAACACAATTGGTGGCCACCCCTATGAAACTTGGCGGCAACTTTCCCAATAGAGACACTTTGAATAGTACTCTAGGCGCCAAGATAGTTAGCATCGAAGACGCACGTTGTAAAAAGAGTAGTCGCTATATGGAGATCTAGTCATGGAAGAGCCATTTTTAATTGCACAATCGTCGAAACATGACTAGGACGTTTATATGAAATATGGACAACATGATCTACAAGAATAAAGGAACATAAATAAAGCCAGTGGCAATTACTAAAGAATTTGCAAATGTTGAATGATTATCATATCTTCATTAGAAATACCACCAATCATCTAGTGAGAACCCAAATAAATCAATTAAAATGTTATTTTTTTTATCTTTACCTTTTCCTGTATTGCACTTCAATTTCCTTAGTTATAGCTTTCAGATTCTCGTTGTTGATTGGATTCCGGTGTGTTTATCTATTCTGATGTATCGTCGTTGATTGAATTCTAGCATTACATCTTACTATCATGGTATAGTGTCGTCGATTAAATTCCAGCATTGTATCTTATTATCCTCAACTCGTGTTATTGATTAAATTTTGGCATAAGGGCGTTTTGTAACTTTGACTAAATTCCAACTCCGCCTAAGATTGTATTGTGTCAATTGGACCAAAGAAATTCAATTCCTTATTGCATGAGATGTCCTTTGTTTGGAGTTGGCACAAAATCCTCGTCTCCCTCTAAAAAAAAACGAAGAACAACTTTTGATAAAAGACATTTCGTCATGGGGGCAATTCCGATGAAGCATCTGCATAATAGTTTTCTTCTCGTGGACGATGGACTGCCACACCACGCTATCCAGCTAGGCTAAGAAATTTCTACAATCCTCAATTAAGTGTTGAATGGCCCATGGGCTGGAAACGTTGTCCGAGTATCTCTCTCCACGATTGACTTGGGGCACGTTTGGTAATGATTATGTTACCGGGAACAATTTCTAATCATAAGTGATTATTTTTTATTATGTTCCCAGGAACAATTTCTAAGCAGTTTAAGTAATTTGATAACTGTCCAAAATTTCTGATTATGGAATAAAATTGCGTTTGATGCGTGCTTCATTGATTCTGTTCCAAATCAATTTCTTTTAATTTTTTAATTTTTTTACTTTTTTTCTTTTTTTTTATTCCTTTCTCTCTTCTTCCTCACCAACAGCTAGGCGAGGCTCGGCCTTGCCAGGGCTAGGGGAGCCTCGCCGGTGGCGGGCTTGCCTTCGGCGAGCTCATTAGACCTCGCCCTGGCCTGGCGAGCTTGCCGGACCGGTTGTCGGCGGACAGTGGTGGACGGCGAAGGACGGCGGCAGATGGCAACCGCGGCGATGGCGGTAGATGAAGAAGAAGAAAAGGGAAGAAGAAAAAGAAAATGGCTTGATTATTAGATTTGTTCCCGATAACAAGAATCAACTTTTTATTATTATTGATTTTGTTCCAAATTTACTTCCGGAACAAAAATTAGAAATTTGTTCTCAAGAACAAAATTTTTACCAAATATGATTTTGTTCCCAAACTTCTCCTAGGAACAAAAATCAAAATCGATACTATTTAGATGGTTAACAAATAGCCCCTTAGGCCTTTGTTTGGTAATCATCCAAACATGGCCAAATTCCGATTCTTTGTTCCGATAGTAGTTTGGGAATAGAATCACGTTTGGTAAATTTTTTGTTCTCGGGAACATATTTGGAGTGGAATCCAAGAATAAAAAAAAAGTTGATTATTGTTTCGGGAACAAATTTGAGAATCAAAAACCAATTCTTCTTCTTCTTCTTCTTTTCTTCTTCTTCATTGACCACCATCCGCGACCGCCGCTTGTTGCCCGCCTCCGCCCGTTGCCGTCCACTTGCCGCCCGCCGCCACCAAGTCCCGCGAGCTCCGCCGCTCGCTAGGCCGGGGCCAAAGTCAACAAGCTTGTCGGAGGCAAGCTTAACCCCGTCCGAGGACCGCCTCCACCTGGGGCCGGGCGTTGGGGCCGGCAAGCTCGCGACGCCCGAGGCCGGGTGGGCCTCGCTCGGCCCGACGAGGCTCGCCTAGCCTCACCGGTGGCCGGGCGGCCTCGCCCGGCCTCGGCGAGGCTCGGCCGACGAGGGCGGCTCTCGCTTGCTAGTCGCCGGCCCTGCAACCAGCCACAAGAAGAAGAAGAAGAATAGGAGAAAAAAGGCAAAAAAAAAAAAAAAAAAAAGAAAAAAAGGAAAAAAAGAAAAGGAAAAAAAAATGAAAAAAAGTAAAAAATTATTTAAAAATTAAAAGAAATTGATTTGGAACATAATCAATGAACATGAGTGCAAACGCATTCTTTTCTAGAATCGGAAATTTTGAACAATTACTAAACGGCTTAAAATGTTTAGAATCTGTTTCCCGGAAACAGAATAAAAAATAATCATTTCTTATCAAAATCTACTTTCGGGAACGGAATCGTTACCAAACGCGCCTTACTGTCTTGCACGCACATTTTTGTTTCTGTACTTTCGTACGGTAGTTTTGAGCTCTCGGTCCAACACCTCATGGCTTCCCGTACAACTAGGGCTCCCCTTTGAGTGGCATTTCTCATTACATTGGCTCTCCAAGCATCCCGGCATTTGGTCCTGCCTGATTTAAAAAAAAAAAAAAAATCTAGATTTTGGGTATTGTTAATATAGATTCGGGTTGGGCCGCAACTCAATCGTCCTCGCACGAATTTCAATCATCTTGTGAACCGGTCGTTCTACACTTGGCAAATAAGAAAGCCTATGAATATTTTTTGGACTCTTTGATGCTCGAGCTAGTGTGAGCTTTTTTTAAGTAATGGCTAAATTTTTTGGACCTTCCAATGCTTGAGCCAGTTTGAGCTTTAAGTGACACATGAAATTAATCGAGTAATGGCTAAATTTTTTGGATACTTGCCTACGACTAGCAATGACAACCCTCACCTAGGTGAGGCTACCCATCACCTTTGGCCCTTGGCTGGTCATTGGCAAAAGGAACAATAAAGAAAAAACAAAAAAAAACAATATTAAGATATTATTAACATTTATCCATGTTAGTGTTGGTTATGTCACGCAGGACAACTGTTGTTCTCCTTAGCAAATTTCAACCAAAATTGGTCGAATGGAGTCAATTGATAAACTGTGAAGATGTTTAGAACTTAATTGATAAATTGAAAGGTTCATGATTAAATTAACAAAAGTGCAATAAATTTAGCACTTTCTGAAAATTTTCCCCACTGAAATGGTCGATTTTCTCACCCAATCCAATGGCAAGCCATGCTCTCACTATCCTCTCTCTAGTTTATCTCGCCACAAAATCTTGAGCCCCAGTTATCTCAATCGCTGACAATCGATGTCAAGGTCACCGTGGGTCCCCCTGATGTCGACCGCCGACAACCGCCACAACTGGCCAGTACCCTTGGGGTGTGGTTTCCGCCACTAACCTCCGCCTCTTTTTCTTTAGCCCACCCATAAATCCAAAAACTGGGCCGAACACACGAGCCCAGAACACCCCAACCCCGCAAGCCAGCCCATGGGCCACGCCGGCACGGGGGCCCACCCGATACGACGCCGCGCCGGCGCCCCAAATTACACGGCGCGCGCGAAAGAAGCATCGAGTCGAAGTTCGCGAAAAAGCCCCCCGAAAGAGCTCGCGCTGGCTTCCTTTTCCCGCGAGAATCAGATCCGACGGCCCTCGCCCCCGCCACGCTGGTGATCCGCGCGACCCCGGATCCGACCAATCGTCTCGGCATCACGCGCCCTATATATATTCTTCCGCACCCATCATCGTTTCTCCATCGATCTCTCTCTCTCTCCAAGCGGCGCTTCCGTTCTCCGTTCGCGATCGCCCCCAAATCGTACGGCGTTTTTCTAGGGTTTCGCTGTTGTCGTCGTTGCAGTTTTCTCCTCTCGAATCGGAGACGATGAGCTCGAAGGAAGGCGGCGGCGGCAAGGGAGGGAGGGGCAAGCCCAAGTCCTCCAAGTCGGTGTCCCGGTCGCAGAAGGCCGGCCTGCAGTTCCCCGTCGGTAGGATCGCCCGGTTCCTCAAGGCCGGGAAGTACGCCGAACGCGTCGGCGCCGGAGCCCCGGTCTACCTCTCCGCCGTCCTGGAGTACCTCGCCGCTGAGGTTCGATTTAGTTTTTTTTTTTTTTTTTTTTTGTTTAGGCTCGATTGGTGTTGGGTTTGCCTTTTGAGGTTCCTTGAATGGGTGGGTTAAGTATTAGGGTTTGATGAAGTCGTCGCTCGGCTCTGGAACGGGCTTTGGTGATGGGTTGATTTTTTATGAATTGGCGTTTACCGATAGAAAGTTTTCAACTTTTTCGTTCTGGTTATCTTTGCAAAATGATTGTTCGTGCCTTGCTCTTCGTCGCTTGATTGTCAATGTCCATTTGCGTGCGATGAAGAATCGGTTCTCCAGCATAGAAAAAAAATTCTCATTTCTTTCTTTTTTGTCGTTCTGTTGTCTGGGATTTTGTGGATTGTTTTGATTTTGTTTATGGACGCTCGTTCAAGCCCTTGAACTCGTTTGTTAAGTTTGGTTTCGTGCTTTAGTCTGAAGAAGCTTTTTTTGGGTGGGTTTCAGGTGTTGGAACTTGCTGGAAATGCTGCCAGAGACAACAAGAAGAACAGGATCGTCCCGAGGCACATCCAGCTCGCGGTGAGGAACGATGAGGAGTTGAGCAAGCTCCTGGGTTCCGTGACCATTGCTAATGGAGGAGTGTTACCCAACATTCACCAGACCCTGTTGCCGAAGAAGATGGGCAAAGGGAAGGGGGACATTGGATCTGCTTCTCAGGAGTTTTAGGGAGTTTTTCTCGTTTGTAGCTTGGGGTCTTGTAACAGAGATTTTGTCATGGGATGACTTCTAGTGTATATGTTTGAATATGGGTCTTTCGGGGTTCTTTGGCTGGGAATTCTGATATCATATTAGGATCATGTTTGAATCAAATCAAAAGGGTTTTTCTTTGTTCATGTTTTCAGATGAATGGATCTATTGATATTGAAATTGGACAAGTGGTATCTTCACTGCTTGATTTGAATGTACACTAAATTGAGACCAAAAGAGGGTCAATATCTTGAGTTTGAGACAGTGCAATTTGTTGCTCCAGGTATTGATTACGAATGCCCAAATTCAGTCTAGTTGGAGAGGGTAGAGAGCTCTTCGGACCATCTGGATTGACCTTTAAACAGTCTATATTTTCTCATTCTTCAAACACTGAAGCAGCCTTTCAAGAAGAATCGCTTCTCTTAGCACTCGCGAAGACATTGAACCTTTTTGTCATCAACATAATCACTTTTCAAACTCATACAGGGGAATGAAAAAGGATGAGTTACCTGGTTTTATTTCTGATGTAGAGAGTTCTCTATGATATTGATGCAGGATCCTATTGATTTTCCTGAACCCAAGGCCTTGGCTAATTGTAGCCTAGTCTCGTGATGGTGGTGCAGGATGAAGGCAGTGTTCAGAGATGCCCATTTGACATGAGGTTTCACTGCAGGTTCTGTTAAGCCCAACCATCTCATCACTCTCTGCAGCTGTTGGATTGCATGAGATCAAAATGTTAGGCAGTAAGAACAATTAAGTGAATATTCTTCAAACCTCAGTGTGTGAGATTGTTGAAATGACCTTATCAACATCTGAATGCAATCCTTCAGAGAAGCCAAAGGAAAGCAGCTCTGCCACTAAGCCTCCTAGTATGACACAGGAAAAATTGTTGAAAGTCTGCAGGTTTAGAGCAATTTATAAGCATTGAAGCACTTTGAAGGAGCAATTTTCACAAATTCAGACTATACAAGCCCCATCGTATCAGCAGAGACCACCCTAAGGCCTTCGAATATTAGCAGGACAAAAGAACCATGTTTTGTTTTCTTTTATCCAACAATAAGACATGATCATAAGAAGGATCAAGTAAGAAAACACTACCTTGGAGGATATGCATCTCTTATTAACCTGCATTTATGGGATATGAGAGTTAGCATAAATCTTGAGTAGAAGCAAACCAGAACCGAAACTCAGGCTCTCAGATTTCATCCAAAGATATAGCAAGTGACTGCAGTGCATTTGCTTGTGTCCCCTAACAGCAGATTTCCAAAATGTAGAGACTCAAAACCTCACGAACATCTTTAAAAGCTTCTGGACAAGTCTTATTGTGCTTGAATTAACTGTAGCTTGTCTCTTGCAAGCTAAGTGTGTCATAGTGACATACAGGGGGACTGGGGAGGGTCCTGTGAGAAGTGGATTGGGGTGTTGTGAAGGTTTCAAATGCTGAAGTAATACTATCAAGACAAACAGAGGAGAAGAAAATAATCTCACTTTGTAACTTGATTCTGTGCTGCTGATGGATTCATTTAATGTATCCAAGTCAGGAACCTGTGTTTCAAGACAATCAGGAAATGACGTATATTAAGAGAGGAATTGACATATAAGCTGCATAAGCTCACACCATTTCAGAGTAAGGTTCAAAAGCTTAAACAATCTTGACCTTACAGATCGACCTACTGAACAGCCTAACCCTCGATTTACCGGTTGAAGTTTCAATCACAAGAAAACCATGACCAGGTCAAACTAACCCGTTAAACAGTCAGAGCCCCCTTACCTCTCTAAGAAATTCAAAGCCCACAAACTTCACAGTCCCTACAGCAAATTGATCCTGGTTCGAATTCCCTCTCTTCAGCACTTTATATTCTTTCGGGAGGACCCCAGTAGATAAGCAACTAGGAAATGACCCGCTTCGTGCTGCAAAAATGCATTTCACATTGTTCAAACAAATCCCTCATGTGAAGGAGACATGAATGTCGAGAGCGGCACAAAAATCATATGGATGACAAAATCAAGCTCAGTCATGTTCAACTACCAAGCTACAAATGAGCAAAATTTTGATCCTTGAATGATGTTACACACCTCAACTTGAACAATGCATCACGGTTCTTGCATTCAAAAAACAAAAGCTAAAATCTTCCAATGTCGACTGCTTCTTTGCTCGATGAAGCATCGGAACTCAGTGCTGAAGGAGCCGAGTCACTAACTAGAGACCCAACAGGATAGCCCTTACCTGTGTACACATGAAGATGTCTTCTTCCCCGAGAGGCTGATCAATTCCTTCTTCAAGCACTACACTTTGCCTTCCACTCCCCGACACCTGCAACAGAGACAGCAGGCAAACAGATTTGATTGCAGATTTCATTCTCCACTACAAACCCAATTCGCACAATCTCTGCACATGATGGCATCGTTTCTTAAAAAAGAAAGAGCCGGCGAACGTGCATACAGAGTCTTCCGTTCGAGCAAAATCAAGGCAACTCTGTATGGAATCCAGAATCGAGTCCACCAGTGGACTAAGATACGACAAGTCCATGCCATTCAGCTTCAAATCATCAGGCAACCATACCCTTTTCGGAACCTGAAGATCCATACAAGAACGAGAATATCGCATCACAGTGACAAGCCACAGAGAGAGAGAGAGAGAGAGAGAGAGAGAGGGTACCTGCTTGGCGGCGCCGAAGCCGGCGAGACCACCGGGCTTACCCTGCAGCTGCCTCGCGATGGCCAAGGCGCTGCGGTAATTACGCTTCCCGAGCTCCCGGTCCAGCCGCAGGAGAGATCGGCGGCGTCGCTCGGAAGGGTCGGAGCGTCGACCGCGGTCCGCCGCGGAGACGCACCGCCGGTGGCCGGAGACGCCGGCGGAGTCGTGCGCGCCAACGCATTCATTTTCCTCAGCTCAGCTCCCGCAGCCAGCAAAATGGCCACAGAATCTGCATCATCATCATCATCATCATCATCATCATCATCCCACTTCGGTAAATTTTTTTGTAATAAATAAATTTCATATTTTTATATCTTTTTATATCACAAAAATGTTTTTTTATATATTTAAATTTTTGGGTTCTTGCTTAACCTCGTTAGGCCACCTTAATACTTATTCCGGCTGTCAGCTTTTTTTTTTTTTTTTTTTTTCGACAGATTCCGGCTGTCAGCATTGTGTGGTCGGAAATGAACGAGACGGGAATTGCTCTGAGCAACACCACCACCACCACCTAGAGCTGCACTGAACCCATGCAGAAGAAGCTGCTCGCAGCGCTGGCCTCTGCTGCAGCAAATTTGTCCAAAGATGGGGAGTTTCGGCTTCTACGGGAGCTTATCGCGCGACCCTCGATTGAAAGTTCCAATCTTGAGGACGATCATCGTCAGAGCGTCGTCGTCGCCGCCGCGAGTCGAATTTTCGAGAAGGCAAGTTCTTGAGCGAGTGGACAAGGAGCTGGCTAAAGGGAACGAGAGGGCAGCGCTGGGTCTGGTGAAGGACTCGCAAGGGAAGCCCGGCGGTCTCCGTTGCTTCGGTTCCGCGAGGCAGGTTCGCTGATTGCGTTACTTTTTCTTTGTATGCATACGTTTCTGTGTTTGAATCTGAGCGCTCGGTTCAATTCTGAAGTTTTTGTTTGGGACGAGTGTTTGTTACTCGGATATGAATCGAAGCCTTCACATTGTTGGAGGAAACGCAAAATTTGGACCTGGTTTCCATCTCTTTGTCGCTATGTGGGCAGTGCAGACTTGGGTTGTGCAATGATTCTTATTATCTATCTCCTATTCTTTCTCCATTGATGGGTTATTGTAGCAAATGTATGGAGGAAAGTCCTGTGTTTTTGTGGGCAATGATGACTTGATGACGTAGGTTTTTTCAGTGATTCTAGTTATCTTTCCCATCTTCATTTTTTATTGATTGTTATAAAGCACACGCCTGATTGAAATTTTTGGGATGACTTAAGAAGATGGTTCGTGGGACGGACAAGGAATGGAGATGTGTACTGTTATGCGACTGAATGATGTGTAATCTTGAATAAGAATCTTGCCAGTTTTGTATTCAATTCTTTAAAATCGCCAAGCTGTTGACATATGTGGAGTTGTTCTTGGAAGGGAATTTCTCAAAGTCGTGAATTGACTATGCCATGTACTCATTAATTAGGCTCCGATTGCAGGTACCGCAGCGGCTTTACACTTTAGATGAACTGAAGTTGAATGGAATCGAGACAGCATTGCTCCTGTCTCCAGTAGATGCAACTCTTGGTGCTATAGAGAGAAACCTGCAGCTTGCTGCTGTCGCTGGAGGGCTCTCCGCTTGGAACTTGTTGGGTCTCAGTCCCCAGCAAATCTTCTATATTTCTTTGGGCCTTTTGTTTCTGTGGACTTTTGACACGGTAATTTGCTTGAACTGTGTATTGAAACTTGAAAGCTGATCATTCTGGTCCCAATTAGATGATGGAAATAGATATTGTTTTGGGACAGCATTAGGCTCTTCAAAAAGTCTGTTACTTCTGTCTAGTTCCTTTTTCTTTCATTTGTTTGTGACATCTAGGTTGAAGTTTGAGGTTGGTCAGAAACATCCCCCACTGCTTTTCCCCTACACAAAAGAGGCAAAATATTGTAATTAGAAGAGTAAGACAAGGTAAAGTAAAGGTGACAACCTGGATTGTCACGAAGTCTGCTACACAAGCAGTAGAAGAGTGCAGCAGTTTTTGTGGATCTTCTTACACTTGTTTTGGTCTTTTGAGTCATTTTTATGTCTTTTCAAGCAAATGTGCAAATCTTACTGTCTTTAAAATGCAACCATTTGCTTGTTCATGCAGGTATCTTTCAATGGAGGAGTTGGCAGCTTGGTTCTTGATACAATTGGCCATACTTTTAGTCAGAAGTATCACAATAGGGTTCTTCAAGTGAGACCAATCTCTCTCTCTCTCTCTCTCTCATTCTCATTCACTACCCTACTGAGATATTTATTGTCCCTCTCTATTCATGGCATCCTGAAAGTCGTCTATTTTCATTTATATTCGACAACTAAATAATTGCTGCATCTTAATGCCCCGATACGAATTTCTCACTATGGTCTTTTTAAACTTTGGAAATGATTTCTTCTGTCTGAGCATTTTCCTAGTGATGAGAGCTTCCCTGTATTGATTGAAAGGCTGAAATGTTGCGCAGCATGAAGCTGGACATTTCTTGATTGCTTACCTCATCGGAATCCTTCCTAGGGGATATACAATCTCCAGTTTGGATGCTTTAAAGAAGGAAGGCTCTCTCAATGTCCAAGCAGGGACTTCTTTCGTGGATTTTGAATTTCTTGAAGAAGTAAATTTCTAAAACTCTGCCTCTTCGGTACTTATCTATTACTTTACTTTCTTCGTCGGCTGATGTGTGTCGCGAATTATTGTGCCTTATCCCCTTTAATACCCAATCCGACTGCACAGTGGTCATGAAGAGACTTGTCATGCCCCCATTAAGATATCCTGTCTACAATAGCTGCATTCTTCAATCCTGCTACTCCTACTCCCAAGCAAACTGTTAAGGGCAAAGCGAGCTGTGTGAGAACTAAGATGTGAATCCGTCAGTTTATAGAGTGGTGGATGCATAATAAATGTTTAACTTGTGGCAGCATCGATTACTTGTTGCCTGGTAGGCCCAGGAAAAAGGAAAACAAGTTTCGCAATGTTGATATAATAGTTGCAGACTGGTGTTCTGAAATACCAGTGTTTATTAAGTGGACTCTATTCAACATGCAGGTAAATGCAGGAAAAGTATCGGCAATGGTACGTGTTCTCCAACATGCCCATGATCATAACCATTTACATGCATACGTGACATTGCCGCACTAAGGGACTCGAGCTATTTCTTTTAGACGCTCAACAAATTCTCCTGCATAGCACTTGCCGGCGTGGCGACTGAATATCTTCTCTTTGGATGCGCTGAGGGAGGTCTCGCAGACATAAACCAGGTAAGCTGCAGTGCTTTTGGTCCCACCATTTTGCTGAATCAAAGCCTTGATCATTTGTGAGCGAAAATGATGCGGACTTTTAACGCCCTCAGTGAAATTCTCGCGTTGGTCGAACAGTTGGATTCATTGCTCAATGGCTTGGGATTCACCCAGAAGAAGGCGGATTCTCAAGTCAGATGGGCGGTGCTGAACACGGTCCTGCTACTGCGCCGCCACGAAGCTGCGCGGGGGAAGCTAGCAGAGGCAATGTCCGAGGGGAAGTCTGTCGGATATTGCATCGATGTCATGGAAGGCGCCATCGGCAATGCGGACATCTAGATCTGATCGCGAATCATCATCCATTCTTCTTTCTTGGGTCGGCAACAGAGTTACTGAGATCTTAAGTCCTGTCATGTACATATCAGAATCATGATAATCTTGAGTGACTTCATTGCAAACAACTTGTATGAATTTTAAATCCTTAATTCGATACATGTAAAATAGTCAGATTAAACATGTGGTTGCTTCAAGTTCTAGAGCAGTTCTTTGGAATTTCATTTCCATTGTGGATATTTGTAAAAGCTTCCCAATTATTCTCATCTTTTTCCCCTGCAATCTCTTGCTACATTGTGTGTGTGTGTGCGTGTGTTTTTTTTTTTTTTTTTTTTTTTTTACTGCTGTCCTATTTGTTTTTGGATAGGTCATTTTAGATGATCTCCTAAAATAACAATTTTCTTTTCTTTTAACATCGCGTATTTTTCAAATTTTAAATGCACTTTTTAATTTATGTCCAAGGCATGTCTAAGGCGACATTTTCATCCGGCAAGACGGACAGTGTTGTTGCACTTCATGAACTATAGATTTTACGTTAATTCCTCATCCTAATCACACTGTCCCACATAAATATCATCTTAATAAGAACTCATTCCTTGCATTCTCGTAATTTCAAGTTTTCACTATTTTATTTTTTAGATAATCATTTTTTAAATAATATTTTATTTTTTATTGACTTTTTCTCTTTTTTTTTTTTCCTTCCTTCTTCCACTCGGCCCTTGCCTGAGAAAAAAATGAAAAATTCAAAAAAAATAAAATACTACTAAAATTGTCCTAGTCAGTTTTGATCATTGTAGGTAAAAATTGATCGAATGGATTAAATTAACACAAATACAAAATATTTAAAACTAATTTGACAAATATATATATATATATATATATATATATATATATATATATATATTTGAATTGATATAATTATAATGTGTGTAAATTTTTTTTTGGTAATGATCCCGATATAAATTTATAAAGTATACTTATTTACATACAATGCCTATATTCCCTTGATCATCATAAGACACGTGAACAACCGAGTGAGAAATTAATTCGACTAAATAGACTTTGTTATAGAAATAACAAAACTAAATATTACAAACCTAAAGCGAAAAATGAAAAGACCGCTGGATTGGCATGAAATAAAAATCGAAGTGGTAATTTCTACCAAAAAAATATCGAAGTGGTAATTAATGTCATTAATGAAAAAAATTATAAAATTTAAAAATTCAAAAGCGAATTTACACATTTTTCTTGTACCTTAACCTTGTCGATTTATACCTTTTCTAGTATTTGGGAAAATTTTCAATAAGGATTTGAAGTGGTACGATGTCCAGATTTCTTCCCATTAACAATTTCTTTCTAGTGCTTCCGCTCCGCTCTCTCTTCTTCTGGCTTCTGCTCGGGAACGACGGCGTCTCTCCGGAGCTTCGTTCATCGGAATTCCTTCGAGCGCCGAAGGTGAGTCCGACTCGCTCCTCCTTCTCCGGCGATCTCGCGAGCTCGAGGGTACCCTTCAATTCGCCTACCGTTTCTCTCCCTATGTTGTTCTGCGTTTGCGCTTTGTTTTTGGTCCGATAATCCTCGGTAGATCGCGTGTCGCTTTCGTTGATGGGTTCCGGCTCGGCGGGCGGTGCTTGTGCTTGTCGGGCGCCGATTTGGGCGCGGAAAGTTTCGATCTTGGCGCGTCCTGATGTGTTGGGTTGTGAAATGCGGGGCCAATTTGGGGCGCCCCTGCGTGTGGATTGAGATTGACCCGGTGGAGCGCTGATGGGGTTGAACGGTTGCGGTGATGTGGAATTAGGTTTCGATAGGCTCTGGGGGATTTGATGTTCTTGTCGAGAGAGGCGACGGCGACCGGGAAGTGAAGTCGAGAAAGCAAGAAAAAAAGGCTCTTGGTTCTTGGTTATTCTTCCTGGGCAGCTCACTTTTCGCGAGCTTTCTCTATGTGCGCCCGCGCGCACGTTGGGTTGGACTCGGTGGGTCTCTGGAAGTGTTCAGTTCTGCTCCTTTGATATAAAATGTGGAGTGAGTGGGGTGGTGCCGTGAATCTGCCCTAGTCTCCGGCAGAGATTTGAATTTATATTTGCAATTAGGGACTGTTGTACGTCTAAATTTCAAAAGCCTATCTATGCAGATTCGCTGATATTTGAGGCTAGATGTGTGAACCGTGTGAGTTGCGCAGTTTAGCTTGATTCACGTGAGGCATCTGCGATTTGTGCTACGTGAATAAGGCAACAAAAGCTTATAGCATTGAGAGAATGTAAGGATGTTAAACTAGTTTGTAGTAGAGTCATGGTTGAATTAGTGTATAAAGATTATACTTTCATGCTTGATTTTGTTAACGTTCAAATTTTGAAGCCTTGCATGGCTTGCATGGCTTACATGGCTTGCATGGCTTACATGGCTTACATGGCTTGCATGGCTTGCATGGCTTCTAGAGTGCACCCTTGTGAAGCCTTGCCATTCCCTCCTCTTCTCCTCGGCACCCTTCCACTCGTGAAGCCTTGCATGGCTTCTAGAGTGCAAGTTTTTTGGTACCGAGTCTCTGCTGTATAGCTCTTGGTTTTAAGTCAATACATATTACCTTTACCAATAAAAAAAAAAATTCAAATTTTGAGATAACTTGTTTTCTTTTTGGATGCCAAATATGCCCGATACTAAATATCTTGATCATTGCAGCTCTTCGGTCAGCAATGATTTACACTGCAATCGACAACTTCTACCTGACGGATGAGCAGTTGAAGAACTCGCCTTCCAGGAAAGATGGAATTGATGAAGCAACAGAAACAACTCTAAGAATTTATGGCTGTGACTTGATTCAAGAAAGTGGCATACTACTCAAACTGTATCCTCATCTGATGTCTAGATGATTCGAGGCCTTAGTATTAATGCGTAAATCATTTGAACTGCATTCTGTTGTTCGGATCATTTCCTTAATCTGCAACGCAGACCACAAGCTGTGATGGCTACGGGCCAGGTTCTCTTTCATCGTTTTTATTGCAAGAAGTCATTCACCCGTTTTCATGTTAAGGTTAACTTCTTTACACCAGCTTTTGTTTTATTTCCATCTCATCCTCTGTGATTGCGCGAAAGGAAACTTTGAAACCGTAACATTGGTGCAGAAGTTCAATATTCTTGTTCCACTGTAGCCTGGTCTCTTAATTTCCTATTGCAGTCTATTCTTTTATCTTTCGTCACGCATCTCTTGGGACAAAGTTTTGAGCAATCTTTTTTGCCTTGACTTGAGATGAAATTTTTATTCTTTATCTTCTTCTTGCAAAATGCTTATCCAGGAGTTGATTTGGTCATAATAACCTTGCAGAAAGTTGCTGCAAGCTGTGTTTGGCTAGCATCAAAGCTTGAGGAAAGCCCTAGGAAGGCTAGGCAAGTCCTCATTGTTTTCCATCGCATGGAATGTAGGAGGGAAAACTTGCCAATAGAGCATCTGGAACTGGGTTCGAAGGTCAGAATTGGATTCTTAATATAATAATTTGCTCTTCTGATCATCACTATAGGCATTTGATTTTGCATATTTTAAAAAGAAGTATGCAGAGCTGAAGATAGAGTTAAGCAGAACAGAAAGGCATATTTTGAAAGAGATGGGTTTCATCTGTCATGTTGAGCATCCTCACAAATTTATTTCAAACTACCTTGCAACATTGGGAACACCTCCAGAATTGAGACAGGAAGCCTGGAATCTGGCAAATGATAGGTAATTATATGTATGATGTCTCAATTTTGATTAGTGGATCAATTTATGCACTTCAATCTTGGCGTCGCTAGTAATTTTCTGAGTTAGGTGTGGAGAGAGAAGCATGTGTCGAGCCCTTTTTTTTTTTTTTTTTTTTTTGGGGGGGTGAGTTGTCTGGGTGTGGGGGTGCATTTTCATGTTGGCAGGTGGAAGCAAATTGACTGGACTCTTTATCTATGAATACATTAATTTGTTCAGTCTCAAATTTGCATTCTATCATGGTGCGATATGGTCTTATACATTAAGTTTCTCTGCTTGCCGAGCAGTTTGCGTACTACTTTGTGCGTTCGTTTCAAGAGTGAGGTTGTGGCGTGTGGAGTTGTATATGCTGCTGCTCGGAGGTTCCAAGTGCCACTTCCTGAAAATCCGCCATGGTGGAAGGTGTTTGATGCGGACAAAGATGGAATCGATGAAGTTTGTAGGGTTTTGGCTCATTTATACAACCTGCCCAAAGCAGAATATATTCCAGTATGTAAGGATGGAGACTCCTTTTCGTTCTCCATGAAATCCTTGGATCTACAATCTAAGCCAGCTTCGAAGGTAATTGTTTTATTTTTATTTTTTCTCCATTTGCTGCTCTGTCCCTTTGGAAATCCAGATTGGGAGATAGTACTGTTTGCTGCCTTTTATGGGCAAATAGAATAGCTATGCTGCCATTACGGGCTCTGCTTACCATATTCAGGACTACCAATTCAAAGTTTCTGCACATATAACTGAAAAGGAATTGTCTTAAGTGTGCGCCAACAAACTTCTGAACTGGCAACGTTTCTTGATTAATTTCAGGAGGTTCCACCGAGTAGCCCCCTGGTTAATACTGACTCTAATGCTGCCAAGACTGCCCCATTATCCGGCAATCTGGAATCCGGTGGATCCAAGGGCGAATTAGTAGATTCAAATGGAAAGGAATCTAGAAAGAGCGATGATGAATCCATTATTGTGCCAGCTGAGGGCGGGGTAAAAGATGATTCTTTCCCTAAGCCAAAGTCTGAGCACAGAAATGAGGCTAGTGGGGAAAGGAACAAGGAGAGAGAGAAGGACAGAGAGAGGGAGAGGGATAGGGACAGAGAGAGGGATAGGGAGAGGGATAGGGAGAGGGAGAGGGAGAGGGAGAGAATTAAGTCCAGAGATCGTGATAGGGGAAGGGACTCCGACAGGGAAAGAGAACGGGAAGACTCCGACAGAGATAAGACTAGAGAAAGGCGTCACCGCTCAAAAGACGGGGGAAAGGATTCAGGTTTGTTTGTGAATCTATTATCTCAGTCATACATTTGGTTTGAATCAATCAATTGAAACATCCTATCTGTCGCAACATATACTATCCTTGAGTTTTAACTGCTGCTTCTTTGACTTGGGTATTTTACACTTCGAAATGCAGGACATTCAGATAAATCAAGACACCACTCTTCACGAGGCAAGCTGTCCATTTAACCTAATGTTTATCAGGTCTCTGTGTGTCTTTCTTTGTTCAATACTTAGTTACATTGAACAATTGTCTTGCTTTTCAGATTGGGAATACCGCAGTTCCTCATATTCTTCCAGGGACAAGGAAAGGCACAGACATCATTAATATGCTTGAAGCAGTTGCCACCTGCCACAATGCAGTAGGATATCAGTGGCTCAATCCAGATCTTGTAACATGAGAGAGATTTCGTGCTTTCAGTTTTGTGCAACTGACTTACCAAACTGTCTATACAGGGGGCATGTTTCCTGTGAAATTAGTTGCCTTCGTTAATCTTGAGTTTATCTCTGCTGTTTCGATGACGATACGTGAACATTAGTTACTAAAATACTCCAGCATTTTTTTCAACTTCCCGGGGAATGTAATATTTCTCGTTTCCCTTTGCATGGCGACAGCGCAATCCAGTCATCCGCTTGGATGTCTGTGTCTTACCTTTGGTGGCCTCTCTTTGGTGACCCATCCGGTGATTGAATCCAAGATTCATTCTGTACATACAATCGAGAATCTCGGGATCTTAGCTCATGTGTAGGAGTTTCCAGGGCAGAGCTCTCCAGCGTGAAGTCGTGATACCATTCAACAGAAGTGCAACCGTTTGCTTCGGGGCCTCAAAAGCATCCAATACCCTTTTAAAGGATAGAGCATGAATTTCTTTTTCAACATGAGAGACATAGGATTCCAACTGATTTTCTTTTGCTCCACAGGTTGGCATGTGATTACTACGGTAAAGAAAAATAGCCGGCACATGTCTCATTAATTAAATTATGGAATTTCGACCAAAAACAAAATTATGGAACGTCTGTCGTGCAATAATTAAGCCAATTCATATTCTTTCTTAAAATTGTAGGCTGTAACGAAAGAAACCAAAGTCTATCACACCCTGAACTCATTCTAAAACGAAATGGTCCAGCCTCGAAAAAAAAAAATCTCGAGCTAAATGAGAATCCAGCAGCTCCATATGAAGGAAATCACTATGCACATAATCTGTGAACTACGGAAGGCTTATTTACCAAACTCCGTTGACATTCTTGCGGACCCAGGTCATCCAACGATGCAGGGGAATGGCACTGGGACACAAAAGTGCAGTCTCTGAAGTGAGGGTGTGCAGCTCAGAGACAAATAATAGGAAGATACAAATTGGAACAGGTCAAGCTGCAGATAAACCCTCATATGCAAGAAAATGAGGGGAAAAAGTTGCTGATTTCAGATCCTCGGACCTGCGAAAGAGTATCGAGACGAAACTGGCAAGCTAGCATCATTTTTCTCATTAATCTTGTAATGGTGTGCTCGATCACGTCCCATTAGATCATCAATATACCTTGGACGTGCTTCATCCCGATCGACTCCTCTCCTTCGTGGACGGTCCTTCTCACTAAAGTAACTTTCCCGCCTACTACCAAAGGGGCCTGAGGGTACATCCTCCCTTCTTGAAGAATGTGGATATGAGTCCCCAGATGCAGCACCATGCCGATATGCATCATAAGGATCCTCGCAGTAGGAATCAAAAGTAGCAGCAGCAGAAGTACCTGCCCTAGAAGGAGGAACTTGGTAGTGCAATTCCTGCCTTGGATGAAGAGAATAAGTTCTGAATTCCCTGTCACTCCCATGGCTACGTCCAACAGCATATTCTCTCGATGCCGGAGCAGCTTCCCTATGTCTCTCTTCCGGCAGTCTTCGAAGGCGCTCTCTCTCGTGATCATCCCGGTATGGTCTTAAGGTAGGAGAAACATGTCTTGGGAGACCTGAGTTTCTCCTCTCTCCTCGAAGACCAAATGCTCGATACTCCTGCTCCGTAAGATACATTTCTCGAGGTTCTGCTCTTGGCCTAGGTGCCAGCTCACGGTCCACAACTAGCCGGTCCCTTTCATGAGCTAATACCGGAAGTCTTCGAGATTGATGATCAGCATAAGGATCCCTCACCGATGTTTCCCCACGTGATAGATGTCGTGATTCTCGAGCTCTGACATGAGAATCCCCCGTTCTGCTTTCAGTCAATCTCGAGGAATAAGCAGGCAATTCTTTCGGATGGAGCTCTGTTGGTCGAAAAAGTTCTGCAAGCCTACTTACCTGAAAGAATTCAAGTTTTATTGTCTCCAAGAATTCTTCAGGAAAAATACTGCTGAAACTTCACAAACAAGTAGCATGCATCCTCACCTGTTTAATAGAAAGTTCCGTTTTGAATTTGTGTTTAGTTGTATAATTTTCTTTCATGCCCAATTTGAAGATACTCTCCGGTAGCGGATAACAGTCGAGATGAACTTTAAATCGCACCTAGAATTTCAAACCTGATCAGCTTTAGCAAACAAAATCATCTGACTAGTAAGATAACCAGCTAATAAAAAACTGACCTGAACTGGAAAAGCCCCATCAAAAGCTCTAGGCTCAAGTCTCATGCCCCCGGGAGAGGTGGCCTTGTAAATTCCATGCATAAGCTTAAGATCATAATCGTACAGAAAAAGCTTGAGACCAGGTCTGACACCCAACACGAGATCCTTTTTATTCAAGGAGACGCCCATGACACCATACCTTAAACAATCTGGTTTGGTCTTAGAGTTACACATAAAAATCAAACCACCAAGTTTTTCTTTATTATCTTTTCTCAGTCTGATTTCCAAATTGTCAAGTTTCTCAATGTCCTTAAAATTGTTCAAACTCTTGTTCGACTTTTGTCTTACCGTTTCCTTCAATTTCCTTTTGCTTTTTCCAAGCACTTCAGCTCTTTTTTCCTCACTATGATCTGCAGCTAGTTCCTTTGAAATCTTCTCTACATGACTGCAGCTATTTTTACCTTTCAAGTTGCCATTACCCTTTTCTTCACTCCTGAAATCATCTGCATTTCGTTGCATCTTATTACCAGAAGTAGATTGCTTCAAGGAGTCTTCTTTGCTGCCATTTCCATTCTTAACTGACAACACATCTTTCTCCTTCGTCGCCTTTTTCACCTCAACTTTTGGTATGGTAGCTTCGACTTTTTTCTTCATTGATGGAGTAATGGCAGGAGATTTCTTGACAATTTTTGATCTGGCTTTCAAAACTTTAATAGTTCTCTTATTAGAGCCCTGCACCTTTTCAGAGGCCCACGCAGGTTCACTCTTATTTTTCAGCTCCACAGAGTGTAGCTCAGTGGAGACAACTGGAGCTGCTTGAATTTTCTCCCCATTTTTAGGCTGAGCCGGCAACTCCTTGGACGTTTCTGCTACTTTGTTCTTATTTTCCATCTCCATAGAATGTGGCTCGGTAGAGACATCTGCAGCTGATTTAGTTCCCTCGTTTTCGTGTTCCATACATAGGGCCTCCGTGGTGTCCTCTTCTTTGCTGCCATTTCCACTATTAATCAGCAATACTCCTTTCTTCTTTATTTCTTCTTCCCCCTCAAGTTCTGCCACAGTTACTTTGGCCTTTTTCTTATTCAAGGAATTACTGGCAGGAGATTTCTTGGCGATTTTTGATCTGGGTTTCAAAACCGTCCTAGTTTTCTTTTCAGAAGCCTGCAACTCATTGGAAATCTCTGCAGCTTTGCTCTTGCCCTCCAGCTCTGTTGAGTGTGGCTCAGAGGCATCTGCAGGAGCTTCATTTTCCTCCTTTATTTTCTGCACCTTCTGAGTTGTGTGCACAATTGTTTTAGCTTCCTTGTTTTCCTCTTTCACACGGCGCAACTTAGTGGAGAAATCTGCAGGTGTTTCAACTTCCTCCTTGGTTTCCTGCTCCAATGTGTGTGATTCAACGGACACATCTGGAGGTGCTTCAGCTTCCATTTTCTATCTTGCTATATACTTCCACCCAGTTTTCCAAGCCAACTTTAGTCCCAAAACAACAATTACCTAGCAAAATTCAGCTGCAAACATCTACAGAACATCAGATGCTCCGTAGGGAAACGGTACTTAATGCGATTCAGACTGCTTCCACAGCATTCCTAACATACGCATGCACATGTCTTCTCACTTCACAGCTAAACAGAATAATAGAATTACTACTTTTCCACATGTAAGTTTTAACAAATTTCTACTAAAATGATTTCTTCAACTGAAGACATCTTTATAATAGTAGTATCATAAAACCTCTTATAACCAAAGCATTCCCAAGAGCATGACACACATATAGACCATTCCAATCCAAAGAAAACGAAGTGGTCTATAAAATATTTTAAAAGACACCCAAGAATTTACTAAAATGCTCATATGCTGAAAAACTTAAATCAACAAGAACATGCTGTAAGACAAAACCATTACTTCAAACATGAGGTCCTTATATTGTGTATTTCGAAACAATGCAGAATGTAGGAGATAGGGATTGCATAGCTTTTTTAATGTAAGATAATAAATACTAACAAGTATTTCATATCTAAACAATTTGTACTTGTGAAATGGTACAAAAGCCTTATTAGCATCAAACTTCACCTTCTTGTCATTACTCACATGACTTGTGATTCTGAATGCATTTGTGGCACTTCTTTTCCAATTCCAGTTCAACCTATCTGATTTCTATTGCTTGTTCTTTTATTTTCCCTTCTACCCAACCTTTTTGTTTCCAACCTCAAATCTACCACACTCGAATCAAATCGATCATCTAGGCACAATAATCAATGTCACTAGGACAGATCAAGATTCATATCAATGGTTCAACTCAGTTCATATAGAAAAAGATTCAACTTCAGGGTGAGAATCAAGGTTGAAATTCCTGACAACATTTGTTTATAATTCAATTAAACTAACAGTTCCAACATGATTTACAGATTAATTTAGTCTGATAAAAGCTCTCGAGCAATTTTAGGATAGATGGGTAGTTAAATGTTTAATGTTCTCAAGCGACTGAGAATTACATTGGTTAATCTCCCAGGGTATTCAGCAATCAAAGCGGCCAGAATAACTTGGTTAATGCCAAAAATGCATTCATAGAGTTGCCGAATAGCGTAATTTTATAACATAGTTATTATTAAAGGAATTCTCAGACAATCTCATTCCTCATATCCTCTCAATTAAGAGCTTAAAAGAATGAAATAACAACTCCAAATTTTTACAATAACATTGTAAGAGATCCAAGTAGTAAAACTGTCAGCATCCTCAACCTTGCCTATTAAACTAAAAGGAGATATGAATGAGTATTGCCACTTCTGCAAAAGTATTCTTCTAGCATCACTAATATCATATTTGGGAATCTTGTGTCATTTGTGACGTAAAATAGATTGCTTAAACAAATACCCAAGTTCCTTGTTATAGCGACCTTAGCAATTATACTGTAATTATTACACATGCAAAATGTCCTTAGTTTTTTACAATATCGCGTCTTTCAGAAACTAATTGATACATCATCCGTGTTTTTCTGAAGCTGCTTAATAAATGTTACAGTTCAATAAATGCTATCCACGATTCTAATAAGATTCTCCTAATTTGCGATTCAAACAATAAGCCTGACCACCAGGGCTAGTGACCATAAACTATGTAAGGGCATGACGAAAGACTTTGACTAACAAAGCACAACCCGTCGTAAAGACTAGGAACTTTGCACTACTGTATCAGATACAAAAGACAGATGAGATTGGTTGAAGTTGGATGATCAATTATTTGTTTACATTATACTTATCCTGTTTCTTTTCCCCTGTAGCGTTTTCCTCTAGGAACTTCAAACAAAGGTGCTAGACTATAACCTAAAAAGACTACCTGGTCCTACCCGAAGCACTGAATATAAAGATGAAATTCGATCTGCTTCAAGAGCACCATGTCCAGCTACATCAGATAAAAGAAATAGCACCACTTCCATGCTTTTTCCCGGCACAGTTCAGCAGAAACCCACACATCTAAGTTGACACAGAGAGAGAGAGAGAGAGAGTTAAAAATCAGTACTTTCATGAAAATGCGCTCAATAGCTCAATATGGTGAACTAAAAAAACCACAGTCAACGAGAAACCATTCGAGATTACGGAAAGAAGCATAAACTCTTACGCAAAAAATCACCTCCCTTACACTTCCAAAAAAAAAAAAAAAAAACCAACCTAAGACCGCAAACAACCTATGCATCGGAGGGCATCAAGGAACAATCACTCCAAAAATTCCGAAACCTAAAATCCCGACGGCGCAAGGCGACACCTTGCCCTCCTAAATCGGTATCATCGACACTCAAACAGCTACTGAGAGGCTCTTAACACTTGCACAACAGATCTTCCGAGCAATCTAACAACACCCAACACGCCAGATTGACCTAGACGAGCCCCGGACAGCTCCGTCGCGCGATCGCACGCCCCGATCGATCCGCACAATGAAAGAACAATCATCACAGAGAGAGAGAGAGAGAGAGAGAGAGAGAGAGGACGAGAACGCGACATTACCAGGATGGAATTAGGGATTCTGGAGTCGAGGAGCGGCCCGTAGCTCGACGGCGAAGGCGTGCTTCATAGAGAGAGAGAGAGAGAGAGAGAGAGAGAGAGCACTGTTTTGGTGCTTGCAGTTGCAGATGGGGAAGGTTTTGTTCGATATTGGAGAGGACGACGACGACGAGGAATTACCAAAATCCGTGGGATTTTTACCAATTTTACTTTTTTCCCATCTAATTTCATTTCGTAATTCATTCTTTTTTTCCCACGTGAAAAAAAAAAGAAAAAAAAAGATGGTTTTTTGTGTAAGCCCTGCAGAAGAGAAATTTTTGTATAAAAAAAAAAAGTTGTTGGGATTTTATTTTTTTGGTAACTGTCAAATCAGATAAAAGATTACTTTGGCACTTTGGATGCTTTTGGTCGGGATCTAATGAGGATCTCTTAGGCATTTAAAAGGCAGCACCTATAACAATTTTTTTTTCTTCTTTTTGGCTAAACTTCAAAAAATAGTGCCCTTTTTGGGCATTTCCCTGACTGGAGAATGCCAAGTCTCACATTAAAGGAATGAGTGAAATTTGATTGCCATAAATCCAGTTATAGTACATGTTAGTCTCCACTGGCCATGTTAGTCTCGGTTTCGATCTCAAACTTCAACCGTTAATCTTGCAAACTCCGTGACACTTTATTTTCATTCCTTAAGGTCATCTAGGCGGCCTCTTTTACCTAAAAGAGAAAAATTAATTCTTTTCTTGAGTATTCGAAAATATCTTGTCACGACCATGCATATCCTCTCCTCTTTATGGCCTCAAATCTCCCACGCTGATATTTTCAGAATTTTCATCTTCTTTAAACCCCTCATTCGCTGCCAAATTAAAGGGGAGCATAGCTAAATTATATTTCACCGGTCTTTTAGTCTAATCCTGAAGTAGAAACCCAACTGGTTTCATGGACACTCATTGAACTTGAGCCTGACTGGTATATTAGTATTTGATGCCCCCAACCACAAGCATGAATTAGAACTTCCTCCTCTATCTCTCTTCTTCTTGATGTGAAACTTCGCCTTGATTCAATTAACTTCGAGATCATGAAATACCCGACTAATTTCATGGACTGAGTATGGCGCAACTCAAGTCAATTATAGTTTTTCAGTTATGGCCGGAACAATGTTTGCCGCATGATTCAACTCCGAATGCCTATTAGTCTTGGCACCTATGCATTGCAACTTGGTCCATACAATCTCACAGATATGACATGCATGTGTGTACCGATGATAGCACGGTTACTCCCGGTTTCGGGCGGTGTTGCTTTACTCTGGAACCAAACAACAGTCATTACACTCCCTTTATCTTTTCTTTTCTAGGCAACGTGTATTATCCGGGTACAGGACCGGCCTCGCCGGTCGGTTCAGGAATCAAGACGTGCAAAGCAGAAGACGGACAATACACGTTTGCCGGAACCAAACTCGACTATGCGTGGATCCAACATCTGTGATGTTACCGACAGTGAATCAGCCTCTTTACTGGAAGTTCAATGCTTAGTATGTCTTTCTGGAGTATCCAGACTGACCCAAGCAAAGTCATGTTATATAGCCACACAAAATCTTAACATTAAAGGATATCTTCACAAAGCAATTTCTCCTGGACACTGAACTTCTGTTCCCTGATAGGCATAAAATGACGCACTCTTCCTTTTTACCAATCTGATGCTTCATACTGATTTTCTCTGATGCTAATAAAGTATCTAGCTCGGAACTTTTGACAAGTCCTTGCTCCAACAAACGGGGGAAATTTTTATTATTACAACAAAATAGATTGACAGATGATAGCACAATCCAGAACTCGAAAGGAATTTGTCCCAGAAGATGGGGCTCGGATTCGGCTGCAACTAGAGCTTGACCTGACTAAGCTTTTCAACTGTTCTTCACCAATGTATCCCTAATCAGTTGCTTTGGTGCTGCAGGGAAAAAGGAAAGTTCATGTTTAGTAAAGGCAAATGTGTCGGGCTGGGCTGCAAATACGATACCAGCTTGACGAGCAGAAATCTATAATTCATCGAGGCTTTAGAAGTCATCTTACCAGGATACCCTGTGAACCTTTCAAACTGTACAAAGGCCTGATTGATGAACATCTCCGTTCCATAGACAGGGATAGCTCCAAGCTCTTGAGCTTCTCGGAGAAGTCTAGTCAATTTCGGCGTGTAGATGGCATCGAAAACCAGACAATAGCGACTCAAAGCATTCTGCCATGAAAAAAGCGATTTCATGTTAGCTTGTCATTCATCAAGGTCAATAGGTCCAGTGTTGAGCATTATGCAAGGATCCTATTAAATTAATGACATCATGAATGAGTCCTACAGAGGATGAGTGTCAAGATACCAGACCTTAGATAAGGGTGTCAGGTCAACGTTTGGCTTCATCCCAACTGATGTGGTATTTGCAAGAACCATTCCATCTTCCGGATGAAAATTCTCCAGTTCAGCCAGAGTAATCGCTTGCCCTCCAACTTTACTGGCCAGTTCTTTTGCTTTTTCTACAAGTCAGGAGAAACATCATGTCGAGTTTGTCGTCATGCAAACTATATTGAAAGAAGAGATGCCCATAGGAAGAAAATCTTACCATAAGTCCTGTTGGCAACTACAACTCTTGCTCCCTTCTCCATAGCACCATATGCAAGTGCTTTTCCAGCACCACCAGCTCCAATGACAACAAATAGCTTTCCAGCCAAGGGGGAAGTGGAAGTGGGGCTTGCTCCATTTGAAGCTGCATCAGAGAGAAACCATGTAAGATCCTCAGAGGGGTTCAAAGTTGAGAGTAGCAAACAGCAAGTTACTAAGTGCATTTAAAACCTCGGAGTGCCTCCTCAATAGCAGCAATAGCTCCGAGATAGTCAACATTGTATCCGATCAACTTCCCGTCGGTTGGTCTTCTAATCATCTGACTGATAGCTCCTATGGCCTGTAATAATCACCATCCAGACATCAAAACAGGCATGCACAATGATGCAGAAGCTTGTCAGGAGCCTAGACAGTAACTCTATCAGCAAAAACGCCTACTTATTTAGACAGCATCCCATCAACAGAAGAAGCTAAGAAGTAAGGAACAACACTTTACCTTGGCTATTGGGTCGACCTCATCACAGCATCTAAGTCCATCCTCCTTGTGAGGAATCGTATAACTGCATTTCAAGTTGAAAATTTGGATTTTCATTTTGTGAATAAGAGGAATTAAATAAAGCCCATCAAGTCGCTCTGCTGAGGTGAACCCAACAAAGGACCTGTAAAATCAACAAAAAGAAAACGAAGCAAATCTGCACTACTTGGAGGAGGATATTTTACCTGTATCCAACAAAGTCTGGAGATGAGTAGGCATTGATGAAATTTGCCACATTGTCAACCAACAGAGGAAGATAGATTCCATTGAAATTGACTGATTTAAATGCTGCATTGTACAGATGAGGACTCTTGCTGTGACCAATGGGCTTTCCAATAACACCATGTACTTTGGTATCAGGCCCTAATTGTCTTAGATTATATAAATCCAACAGATCTTTTATGGATGGCTGTCCAGGAGCTGAAACTACTCCGGCTTCAATTGCACCGAATGTGAGAAATCCACCATACTTTGCAGCAAGTATCCGTGAAATCAAACCCCTCTCGCCCATAGCAATTGCGATGGTTGGAACCTGCAGTGGCATATCATGCTCTACTGAAACTTTGTAGAGAGGTAAATAGCCTATAAAAAGTGAATAAGAACAGAGAATGATGTCTTCCTATTTCCTTGGGCAGGACGCCATTGGAACTTGAAATATCTACCAGATGTTAGAATTCTTTTTCGGCCCAAAAAATCAAGTTGGTATTCGTTTTCAATGACGCATGCTGTCACTCATCATCCTTACTGACTATCATTGTCAAAGCATGAGAGAGCTACTATTTAAGCCTCTTATTTGATTTTTTAAAATAGCCACGAAGCGTATCAACCCAGAATTTCAAAAGCCCTGCCCTAAGATTTTCTTTTGGTGCAACAAAGTACTCACTTGAGAATGTGTAAGAACTTGAAAGATACGTGGGCAGTCACTAATATCGAGGGCAGTAGTTGCAATCTTGACAATGTCAGCGCCAGTAGCCTGGATTCTGGCTACAAGGTTGCCCAGTTCCTCGGATGATGGTGTATTCTGATAGTTGTGAGAAGAAACTATGATTTTGGCCCTTTCAGGC
Organism: Eucalyptus tenuipes; assembly: GCA_014182365.1. Classification (NCBI taxonomy): domain Eukaryota; kingdom Viridiplantae; phylum Streptophyta; class Magnoliopsida; order Myrtales; family Myrtaceae; genus Eucalyptus; species Eucalyptus tenuipes. The sequence continues at coordinate 39,342,004 of CM024544.1, read as the reverse complement.
TTCTTCCCTTGAATGGAACTGAAGAACTCTTGAGCAACCTTCAATCAGATGAGCAAAACTCTCAGTGGCATATATATGACCCTTCCACAGAATCAAAGACTTGGAAAAGAGCAAATTGTTGATAGTCAGCACTATACAGAAAATAGAAGCTGAAGAACATCTATCGGCGTAAATTAGGTGACAGATGCAATTGGTAATTCACTAGAAACTCATCATAAGAAGCTTCAGACTTCACGAACAAATCCATATTTTCAAGAGTTTTGGAGGAAGAAATGTAATCATCACTATCATTCAGTTCAAATAGTCGACCGTCATTCTGCAACTGGCTGCCAAGCACTACTGGCAGAAGCTCTTTTCATATGCACTTTACTCAACAGGTCTATCCTAAATCAAACATGGATTTAAAAGACAATTGTGGCATTTTCTGCATTTTAAAAACCAAGCTTATGGAAACATAAACTGGCAAGGATAAGATCTCATTATTAACTCTGATACTAAGTCTGGTTCTCATTTGGTGCAGATGATAAGTATATCCAAAACAAACACATAGGATAGAGATAAAATCTGACCTGAAGCTCGACGTCTACATAGTCGGCTCCCAATTCCAGCGCCAATCGCAATGCGTCCAATCTCCGGCTGTCATCACCCTCGTACTGACCACCTTCCCATTTGGGTCTGATAGAGGAACAGCAGAAGATTCATAACCATGAGAAAAACTCAAACGAAGGAAGACATGCCACCCGAACTCGACATCATTCAGTAAACTAAACAGTATTGCCGGAGATGCACATAAAATCGATAATTTTCACTCGAAACTGCATCCCTCAATGAAAAGTTCTTCCTATATCTCAACTTCTTGGGCATTCTGCTCCAGGACCAAGCAGCAAAATCACCCATTGACATTTTATACTGCACAAGAAAACCAGATGGTGGATAACTAAATCACCTGTAAGTCACTAGAGTGGGCAAGGCACTCTGTTTGAACAGGACCTCGAGATCCTGCTTCGGGCTAAAGCTCTTCAAGAAATCCAAGCGAACTTCGACGAGGTCGGCGCCCTGCTCCTTCGCCGACCTTATCAGGCCCAGCATCTGATCGACCGATTCCCCCATCACCGGCGCGCACAGCAGCGTGGAGTTCCTCCTTCCTCCGGCGGCAATTTGGAGGTCCGCGGCAGTCAACTGTCCAACACAGTTTCCAACAAACAAACAGCAGACTCGATCAGAACACAAGGCGTTCGACTCCGCACCGTTTCCGCATTCAGACTAGTTCCGACAGAGTATCATCAACTCGATCATGATCTACTACAATTCAGCCAATCATCACACAGTTTTTTATTCAACAACGACATCAATTCCGGACAAGACAGCAGCAGAAATTTCCACAGGTCGACCCAAACTCCGGTGGCTGAACTAGGCACAATTCGAGACGACAAGGGTGACCACGAAACATCGAACCCGGAAGGGGGAGAGAGAGAGAGGGAGGGAGAGGGAGGGAGAGGGATGTTACCGGGATGCTGCTGAGAGTCATGGCGGCGGCGGCGGCGGCGGCGGTTGAGGGTGTGGAGAGAGAGTAAAGCTACCTCCACCGAGATGTAGAGAGAGAGAGAGAGAGGGAGTGATGACGTTCAGTTGTAGAGAGAGAGACCCGGTAGCGAGGTAGGTGTGTGTATATATATATAATATATAGAACAGAGCAGAGGAGAAGGAAAGAGCAGGTGGCGCTTGGTTCGCTCGGTTGCCTTTTGAAGAAGACGAAGAAGAAGAAGAAGAACGTTAGATGACGTTGGTTCGAAAATTCGTTCTCTCTCTCTTTCTCTCTCTCTTATTTCCATTTTTTTATTTTTTTGGTTGCATTTTGATTCCAAAAAAAGTTTCGGAAAAATACCACCAAAAAGGAAAATGCATGGCCGGTTGGTCAAAGACGGAGAGGTGCATTTTGCGTTGACCATGTCTGCATTTCAGCTTCATCATGAACAAAATTTAGGTGGCTGACGGAAAGCAGTCTTCCGCTGCCGCCGATTGGAGTTTGGAGCCTGCCCGCTGACCCGGCGGAGATTTTTGTTCTTTAAACATCGTGATGCGTTGTCACTTTGTTGCGAAATGATGGATATTTTGTTTTTTGCATCATAATTTACAACATATCATAAGCCGAGGTCGAGGTGACCTCACTCGTCGCTCTTAGTACATGCACCAACCCAAATGGTTTGTGGGAGTTGCACTGATTTAGCCAACAATTATTTCGATTGTCCTTTATCTTAATGAGTTATGGGCTTATTCTAAATGTCGATGATTTCACTCAATTAAATTGTGAAGATGTGATTGATAATACAGGATGTCAACTTTTTTCTATTTCCTGTCAAGATAACATTTTAATCATTTCTACGAAAATATAAAAGAGAAACAATTCAGTCCAAAAGACAAATCCCAATTAACTTCAAAATTAAACTAATTTTGAATAACAATATGAATCTTTACTATAAGGTTAAGGACCACATGCTCAAAGAGCGGATCAGTGACTTCTCCAAATCAAAATCGATGGTTGATTATCGAATTCGTTTTCGATAACGAGCATACACCAAGATTTCCAATTATCACTGCAACTTTACTTTTCAATGGTACGTGCCTAGTTTCAGCGTCAATTCAGAGCGTCAATTGACTTTCCAATATGTAATTAACATGTATCAATCACAAGACACTATGAAGGTGGTAGCGCAATTGAAAAAAGGGTTCACTCCCAAGTGATTTCCCTTCATGATGATGGGCTGGCCTAGTCCTCTTTCTAAAGACCAATCCGCGTCTCCGGTGCATCGCCGGTCCGGTGGGAGGATTGGCTAGGATGATGCGACGCTGGACAGGGCGGACCCGGAAGTGTTGTCATCATTGGAACTCTATAAGCCACGAGGGTAAGTGTAAACACATGCTCCTACATCTCAAGCTCGCCGCATCTCCATTTTCCTCGTACAATTCTTAGTATACAAATATTAGAGTAACCAGATCGATTTACATGACGTATCATCTTCGAAAGCGAATTCGTATTATTCCCGATATTATCTATTCTCCTTTAGACCATTTAAAAATGAAGAGAAGGCGCCTGAAGTGCCACTCGTTGATATCGGGGGAGGATCATCAATATTTACCAAATCCGTTCCCACCTAATGAGGGATAAATCAGCTTTCTATATCGGGTACTTCTAATGGCATATCGCAATTTGAGAACGCCCTAATCACGTCCGGAGCCGTATTTTCCGGGGGCACCTAATGATTGGCGACTTATGTGGAGGATTGAATCTATCCTCCATTCATCTAGGTGGGATGGAAAGAGGAGGTGCATATAAGAAAATTCAGAAGTGTAGTACCAATGTTTGACCCTCCCTTTCGCCTGCTAGAACAACTAACTTTGGAGGATCTCAAATTGACATTTCTTTATTCATTCATTCAGTCATTCAACTTTCTTTTTGTTTTTGCTAAATGCTTTCTTCGGATTCGATGAGATCGGCAGTTCGTCGGGGTGGGGGGTGAGGGTTAGGTATAACGTGGGAAGAAGACCGCCGAGTCATGGAACCAGAAGCCCCTTCGTTAGATCCTGTCTGTCTCCTAATTACTTAGGTAAGGAGGTCCCCTCCCTCTCCTCCTCTCCTCTTCCTCCTCTTCTTCTTCTTCTGTCTGTCTCGCTGACTCGTCTCGGGTAGGTGACAGCAACCTCTCCACCAAACTCTCTCTCTCTCTCTCTCTCTCTCTCTATCTAGAGGTTGGTTGAGCTTTAAGAGAGAGAGGGAGAGTCCTAGTCGGTCTTGAGTTCGTGGGGGAGTTGCCGTTCATCGTCCCCTAGATCTGAACAGGCAAGAATCTCGTCCTCCGTTAGACACTGGACCACCGTGACCTACGGGTGTACTGTGAAGCCCTGGTTTGGTTCCTTTGTGCTTTTTAAGTTTTGCAGGTCTCTTGAGTTTCAAAATTCATCACCAGATATTTTGCTAATCCATCCTTAATGATGGGGTATTTGTTGTGGGTTAGTGCTGGGTTACAGTAAGTATTAGCAAAAAAGATCAATATCATCAAACAAGTTAGGCTTTGTTCTCACGAAATGTCATAGATACAAAACATGATATTCAATTGGTTTTAATTTTTGTCGCAAATGATTATGACATCTAGTTATTTGAATGGTCTTCATGATTGACAGGATTACCTCTCTTAGTAACATCGAAAAGTGATTAAAGGCATGACATAAGCTCCCCAAAACGTGAACAAAACAAAAAAAGAGTCACGATGTTGATTCTTGCCGGCTTCAAATGTTTGTATCGACTAATTTCAAAAAAGGTCCTTTCTTTTTTGGGTTTCATTATTGAAAAAGGGTTACAACATTTAGTTACTTGAATGGTCTTCATGATTGATTGTATTACCTCTCTTGGTAATAACGAAAAGTGATTAGAAGCACGAACTTAAGGCAATGTCAATTCTTGCCCGTTTCAAACTTCGTATCAAGTAATTTCAAATAGGGTCCTTTTTTTTTTGAGGATCACTGTCGAAACGGGACCCGGATGTTATTCATAGGTGAAGCTTCCCTGTAAATAATCGACGGCTGAATATTCTTCCTCCTAGCGACTTGGCCCACGAGGAACGAGGCAAAGGCGATTGCACAACAAGGATTCCGCACAACACAAGGACGCACGATATTTCGACCGCATCTGATGTCCGGGACACACATTGGATTCCGTCGTGTCCCATGGCGGACCTTAACGTCCTAAACCGGGTCCAGAAACTGTGCCTTTTTCTGTCCTCTTCTTGAAGAGAGCCAAGCGTTCGAGACCAGCAACTTCTCTGTCGAGAAAGCCGGATGCGGGAACTGCACCGTTGTTCGGCCATCCAACTGCCTGCCAAGAGGGAATCTGCTGAACGGCGGGCGCAACCAGATTTCCAAGATCTCACGATTTGTCCTTCTGCGCACGTCTTGGTTCGGTCAATGTGGATCGGATTCGGTGCATTAGATTCTGCCACGAAAGTACAAATAAATTATGAGGAGGGTATCCCAGCTTGGGGATGTAGCTCAAACGGTAGAGCGCTCGCTTTGCATGCGAGAGGTACGGGGTTCGATACCCCGCATCTCCATATCTCTTTCTGTCTCCATTCGTTTTCACTTTTTTTTTTATTTCTTTAACCCTATGATTGCTATCGATAAAAACATCTTTAAAAAAAAAAAAGTAGTGAAGACCCACCAAGCTGATCTTGAAATTGTCGGGTTGGAAACATGTGATGATGGTTGGAACAAGAGGGATCAGGCTGCAACCCATGGGCATTAGGGTTTATCTGCATCAGTGCAATGCAAGCAAAACTCTTATTGGAGTCCTCCATGTGGTTTTTATTGACAATGTGTCTAAACATCATCGTTGGAAGGAAAGATGTTTTCACTGCGCATGACGACGGTTTGGCTGTTACTGAGACGTAACTTTTTGTCATAGCTGAATGTCGTCGAGGCTTGTGGCATCCGCACGCTTCTGTTCTTTGCATTGTCCTTGTTTACTAAGGATAAGATTAATCGATGGTGTGCAGCAGTTAATGGTGAGGCAATGGAAACCGTACGAAATGATGTGTTCTGAGGAGATTAACTGATGGATTTTCGGTGATCTGATGGAACGATGTTTGTTGTCGGCACGGATCAAGCTGGCTTAAGTGAACAAAGGCGCGACACACGAAGGACGGAAATACGAAATATTTCAAAATCCACATTCAGGGTTTACACTGTGATGACTGAGAAGAAATTTTGGTAGAAATTATTGGTAACAACTTCATTGGCTAATGATGAATTCGGTACACAGTACTCAAAACAGCTTATCGGAATATGCAAAAATTCGAACCCAAGGCCTTAACAAGAGAGATGATTTTTCCAGTCGGGGATGTTCGGTTCAGCTGAAAATCGGAAATTCTTCAGATGGACGCCGCCCATCTATGCGTGTTTCTCCATGAGTGTCCTGAACAATTCCTCCGGGGCTGAAATAGGACAATGACAACGAGTCGCTTAGAATTTGGGGTTATGAATAGACGACAATAAGCTGAGGTACAAGAGCTTGGTGTGGATTGTCTTACCAGGCAAGCCGGTGAAATTCTTATATTGCTCAAAGCCTTGACGGATCAACATTTCCGTTCCGTACACGATAACAGCTCCAGTCTCTCTCGCTTCACGCAAGAGTCTGGTGTCCTTTGGTGTGTAAATGGCGTCAAACACCACGCAATAATGTTTCAAAGCGTGCTGCAAGGAAAAGATAATGCAATGCATCAGTGTACAGAAGGCCACTTCATGCACTTCTATAATTTTGTTACATTTAGTAGTCTGATTAGTCCTGTTAATTCATGTACTATTCAAGCGCTTGTATTTGCAGGAGATCGCCTGGGAATTTTCGAGCTTTGCATAAGTAGATTCACTTTGCCTTGTAAAAGTCAATCTTCGCGAATATGTACTTAGAGAGTGAGGAACTGGAAAGCAAACCTTGGCCAAGGGGGTCTCATCAATCTTAGGCTTCATGCCGACGGAAGTCGTGTTTGCCAGGACCATGCCTTCTTCAGGGTGGAAGTTCTCGACCTCAGCAAGAGTCATAGCTTGTCCTCCAACCTTTTCAGCAAGCTCTTTGGCCCGTTCTGCAGTACAAAAAGAATGTGCATTGTCATCACTTAGGAACCGGCATTTCGTTGCTCTATAGAGACAGATGTTGAATGACGTGTAAATTTAGATGGTCGCTTGTTCAGCGATCTGTACAATTTTAGCGCTGATGATGAAGATTGTGAAGTGATCATCACAATCGATAGGCAGCACAACGATCTCTCATTAGCTTTCTATCGAAAGTGGAAGCTCCTATATTTCTCCTAGGATCATCAACTCCTACAGGAACTGACAAGCTCCTACAAGTTGCTACGAAGTCCATAATCTCAATTCTATCTGTTTTTGACAGTGAAAGAATGGTGAAGGTGTGTTACCGAATGTCCGATTGGCCACCACGACTCGAGCTCCCTTCTGTGCAGCTCCATAAGCAAGCGACTTGCCAGCACCACCAGCTCCGAGGACAACAAACAGTTTACCAGCTAATGGTGAGGTTCCTGGGCTCACCCCATTTAACTCTGTATTAACGGAAACACGATGTCAATGCACCATCTTGAAATTGATCAACCATCGCATTTCGCTTTTAGAATAGATAACGAACCTCTCAATCCATCCTCGATGGCAGAAATGGCACCAATATAATCAGTATTAAAAGCAGTCAATGTCCCATCAGGCCTTCTCACGATATTGTTGATTGCCCCAATTTTCTGATGAATTTGACAGACGGAATTAGTAATGCAATTTGTCACGGATTAATTTTGCGAATGTTGCTCAAAGATCTTGGGGTACCTTCGCAATCGGGTCGATTTCGTCCATGCACTTGAGTGCGGCTTCCTTGTGAGGAATTGTGCAGCTGTGTTTTGGACAAAGCAATTACAGACTCTTGGTCAGTAGTTGTTAAACATAAGAATCCAAAATTTGTTCCTCCAATTGAACTGCAAAGCTCGTGAATAAAAAAAAGATCTAGTTCCGTACCTGCATCCAGAAGCAAAGTCAACAGCTGAATAGGTGTTGAAGAACTTCTCGACATCGTCTACCAGAAAATGCAAGTAGACTGCATTGAGGCCAACAGACTTGTATGCGGCATTGAACAGGAGAGGACTCTTGCTGTGACCGACTGGCTTGCCGATGATACCATACACCTTGGTGTCGGGCCTGATGAGCCTAAAGTTGTATAAGTCCAACAAGTCCTTAGCTGTTGGTTGCCCTGGAGCGGATATGGCACCGGCCTCAAGCGCACCATAAGTGAGATATCCACCGAATTTGGGGCTAAGTATTCTTGAAATCAAACCCCTCTCACCCATAACAATTCCTATTATCGGAATCTGCAAAATAGCAGTTACTCATTAGAAGAGAAGCGACATCGTTAAATCATGAAGCAATCCGCAAGGAAGGGGAGGGAATGTTTCTTACTTGAGAATGGACGGTTATCTGGAAAATCCTTGCACAATCTGTAATGTCTAGTGCGGTCGTCACAAGTTTGGCTATGTCAGCACCGGTAGCTTGGATTCTCGCCACGAGATTGCCAATGGCCTCGGCCGATGGAGTGTTGTGAAAGTTGTGCGAAGACACGATGATCTTAAAGTTGTCGGGCTTCTTTCCAAGAATGGAATTGTTGAAGTCATGAGCAACCTGCAGGAGGAGTTTTTACAGCATTGTCAGCTTCCATACTTCTTTGGAGATGTTAAAGATAAGTAGACTTTCCTAAAGTACTTAATGACCAGCGTGGCAATGATTGGAACGCAACTGTGACATCATACAGTATTTACAGGTCTTTCGAGTTACTTCAGGGAAAAGCAGTTGGTTAGTAATTACCTCAAGCTCAACATCTATGTAATGAGCTCCGAGCTGCATCGCCAACCGAAGAGCATCTTGTCTCTTGCTTTCATCGCCTTCGTATTGGCCGCCTTCCCAGACAGGCCTGTAATTGTACGCCAAAGCAGACACATGAAGAAGAATCTCATGCAACGGAGGTTGCTAATAAACTCAACACCGTGAAAAGGGAAAACTTCCACTACAAACAAGCCTATCTCCAGCGGAATTAGTCTGAAAACCGACATCTCAACTTATTGTAACGACGATTTGGTTTTTCTTTTTCAATCAAACTGATGTTTAAAAAAAGTTTCATTTCAGACTCAGCAAGAACTCGAATCTACACGATGATCGATAGTGTCACGAACTGCCAGGATGCAACAAAGCCAAAATGAACCTGGAAAAGACGCTCATGAGCTCTGATCGACCATGTCTTCTTCTCTAATCTGAGCTACCATTCCAACGACCCTCCCAAGGAATAAGACCAATCCTAGGATACAATAGCGTCTACAGGACTAGGTTCCCGGCAAACCGTCAATGCTCCTTCAGACAACCAGCTGCTCATCTCCCTCACTCCACCTAACTAGCAAATGCCCTCGTTCCAGCTTCCTTCTGCAGAGAACTTGCACTCATCCTAGAGGACTCCGACGAAGAGAAGACACGGACGTGGCTTTACCGCCGCGCTAAAGAGACTGTCTCTAGCGTCGGGAAAAAACAAAAAAAAAAAAAAAAAAAAAGACACTACAAAATTTCCGAGAGATTCGAGAGCTTTCAGGAGTCACCTGTAAGTGACGAGAGTGGGGAGAGGGGACTGCTTGATGAGGATCTGGAGGTCCTGGTGAGGGTTGAAGTTCCTCAGGCAGTCGAGGCGGATCTCCACGAGGTCGGCTCCGATCTCCTTGGCCTTCCTCATCTCGATCAGCATCTGGTCGACCGTGGTGCCCATCAGCGGCGTGCACAGCAGCGTGGGGCTGCTCCGGACTCCGCTCGTGCTCGTCTGGAGATCCGAAGTAGTGAACTGCATCGCCACCATCACCCGCCATAAGAAACCCGCGCACGCGAACAGACACACACGACATAAAAAAGAAGCAAGACCCGGAATTCGAACCAGGAGAACGAACTCGACAAACTGACGCATTCGGCCTGACAGAACGGGAACCGAGAGGAAAGAAAACGTACCGGAAGGCTGCCCATTGTCGGAGATCGAAGGTCGGAGTGTGGTGAGATTTGTTCAGGTGCTCAAGGTTGTTTATGTTATGCAAGGAAAAGTGAGTGAAGGGCTTGATTCTAACAGCTTATATAGTTGCATACTTAAAATGGGACACGCACTGAGTTAATTGATGTCAAGTGCATTTGTGCAAAAATTGATTTTTCTTTGCTTTTCTTTTTGTGGGAATCTGCATGAAGAAAGGTAGGAGCAGCAGTCTGAAAGTTTGAAAGTTGGGTGGCAGAGAAAGTCTTGTGACCAGAGGCATCAGCCGAATTAGGTAACAGCTTCTCTTCAGGGTTCATTAGAATTTTAGGTGTCACTGGTCTCTCTCTCTCTCTCTCTCTCTCTCTCTCCTCTCTCTCTCTGCATATATGTTGACAAAATTTAATGAGAGACCGGTTTGCAGCCTCATGATAAAAAAATAACGGTGGAAGTCCTAAAATTCGTCAACAAACAACATTTGATTCAAAAAATACAATTAAATCCTACAATTGTCAAACTGATGTAATCAAGTCATTTTATTAATTCTATCTAACTTAATAAACAAAAAATACTAATAAATTTTAGAACTCAATTGAACTTGATTGAACTTTAGTGCGTGCAACATTCTTTCAAATCAAATCATCGATTCGGGATGATCGATTTTCGACCGATTTCGAGCTTTCAACGCCCCCGACTAATTCGAGATGAATTGAATGTGGTTCATGCAACATGAGGAATACCAATTGACTTTTTTTTTAAAAAATATATTTATTTATCTATTTTGAGGATGAGGAGGACATTGATAGTTGAAAACTAGAAAATGAAAGTGACTTGTTTTATAAAATTGGGGGAAATGATACGTAGTTGTGGGGCCCACGGGGTGTCTTGCTACGCCCACCTAAGTTTCTGGGTTCCTTCAAATTAATCGTCGATGAATTGAAATGCCGCCACGAAACGCCGCCACGAAACGCCGCTGCCATCACCTCAAATATATATATAATTAGGTGATAGATATAGTTAAAGTATTAAAATTTGTCATGAATATACAATTGAGTTCTTAAATTTTCAAAAAAATATTTAAGTCTAAATTTTTTACGAAAATATGATTGAGTCCCAAAATTTTCAAAAAATATTATTAAACTCTAAAATTTGTCAAATTAGTTCAATTAAATCTTTCCGTTAATTACACTTTTTGAAAATTTCAGAACTTAATTATATTTTCGCGATAAGTTTTCATATTTGATTGCACTTTTTGAAAGTTTTAAAACTTGATTATACTTTCATAATAAGTTTTATGACTTAATTATACTTCTTTATAGTTTTAGAACTCAATCGTACTTCCATAACAAGTTTAAGGACTTTTAATATACTTATTCCTATAATTATATAATCAGAACGGAGAATACCATAAGAAACTCCGAATTTTGTATTATATCATGTATGACCTAAACCCCCACGCTTGTATCGGTACGATGAGGGTACCCTTCCTCCTTCTATTCCAAAAAAATCTTAAACTTTGCCTATTCCCAATATTTCAACCATCCGATTAAGAAAAAATCAATTAAATACTTTGAACCTTTTTTCCTTTTATGTCACCAATACTCTAAACTTGTGCCGGTATCGAGGGTGTTAGTATCACAATGGGCATACTTTAGGGGTTTTAGAGACTGAAAGAAAGAAATATTCATACGTAAGCATCGAGATAATCATAATTTAGGATTTTCAACGGTATAAAAGAAAAGGCTTAGCGACATCGCTGCCGGCGGGCGTGATTTATTATAAGATCTTTACTTTTTTATGGGATTAACTTCATTTCATTCTTTTTCCTAGAAAAAAATAGAAAAAACTCAACCCACATGATGAGTCCACAAGTTTTTAGTAACGCAGCCAGAAGCCCAGGATGTACGAATTGTTGTTAAATGGGCCACGAGCGGTTGGTAAGCACGTGGGCTACTGATCCTCTCTCTGTTCTTTTTTTTTTTTTTTTGCAACCTTTTATTGTGCACAATTCTGCCACACGTGCGGGCGCCTCACGTCTCTACTGCGTTCTCGCGCGTGTGCATAACTCGTAAACCAATTTTTTTTTAGGATTAATATTATGAAAAATCCAAAACTGACAAGCTCATGATAAATATATCCCAAATTGGTATAATTGTAACAAATTTATCCTCAAATTTCTAAGTTGGGTGATACGTAACAATTGACAGACGTACCGATTTAAAGTTTTTATCCTTGTTTGTCACAAGTATATCGATTGTTGATTTCTCGTAAGCTTAATCAAATTTAATGAAAAATAACATGAGGCAAGTTTATTACAAATATACTGATTTTGAAATTTTAGTACTTAAAAAATTAATTTGAAATAAATTTATCACGAATATAATACTTTGAATTTTTTCATAATATTAATTCTTCATTTTTATAGAGATGTAAAACATACAATCCAATTGATAATTAAGAGGGAGATGAGCTTTTGACACGTTGAAAGTATGATTAAAATGCGCACCTAAGTGCCTACTATTCCACTAGAAAATCGATACACGTACCTTGCTATGCGCCACATTCCTCAAGAATAACTTGGTCACGCTTATGCCAAGTTGAGGGTCGGAGTTGATTCGATTCGACGGCCTGGCCTCGTGGGCCACGCTCGCGCACATCCACGTTCACGGCAGCCGTCCTCGCACCCAACGACTTGGCAATCGTGGCAACCTGGCCACGCAAGTCACTCGCGCGCTGGGGCGTCGTGCTTGCCCCGCCCTCGATGGCTCTGCCCTGGCTTGGGCCCGTAGCATCAAATATTTTGCGACACAATGCCCTAATCCCTCTGCCAATGGCAATTCCATGATTACAATGCCCCACTTGCCCTAGTCAGGATCAGCCATGGGCAATCAAGCAAAGATTACTTGCTGTACCAGGCTAATTTAACTAATTAGACAAGAAATAGGCCCAATCCATAGAACTGGCAAAATGATCCTGTTTAGCTCCTACGAAGGGTCAATTGCATCATATTCCGGCCAGATTCGACGCTTACCATCAGCGACAAATTATCGGCCTCCTCCAGCAAAGCTCCTTCTAGAAGCATTTTTCCCCAACTCCATTCGAATTCATCCTCCCAGAAGCTTTCTAACCTAATTCCATTAGAATTCATCATCCACTGAGGGTAAGTGGGCGATGGATGCTCGCACAAAGCTTGTCCTAGAATTAAGCTCAACTTCGGTTTTCTTCCCAGTGATCTCCTGCGTGCAAATTGAAGATTCCAAAACACGGTCTGCATACATACAGGCGCTTCATAAGACACCCGATGGTATGAACATAAGCTTGGTGGCCTATACGAGTAAAATCACATGCTCGCAACATGGCTTTCTTAATAGTGGGTGTTAAATTTACCGAGCAGTTTTTCACCTGTCGGCATGCTTGCGAAAAAAGAACATGAGATTGTGTAGTTAACTCAGAAAATTATCCAGTCGATCGTATGCCAAATCACTTATTAGATGCAAGCACCCGTGCATAGCGTATATGGAAACTCGCCAGGACTGGGTGCTTGGCTATCATCAGTTCATGGCGCTAGGGCACCAATGGGAGCTCCTTTTTGGTTTCCTACAGAACAAATCAAGTGATATGTGCCCGGCCTTATAGAACATGAACAATGAAGCCATCGGCCCATAATGGAAGAGCTAGAGACGAAAAATTTGCTAGAGAAGCCATGTTAAAATAGCAGATGACTGAAATATAGACAAACCCAAATCCAGGTGACATTATAGTTGATAGCCTCTACAGGTTCGCAGTATCAGAGATAACAGCCATTACCAAAAAGCACATCAACTGAAAGAGTTTTAACCAAAAGCAGACACTCTGAAAATATGCTTTTACTCAAGATTCCAACCCCCAACAGGCTCCTCATGCATGGCATGCGTTAGATACTTATGTGGTCGATCGAGGCAGCTCATCCCTGAAGACCGATGATACCTGCAATTGAGAGAAATAAACCACATAAGAATACTTATCTTATAAGTTGGTTATAAAATACATTATAAGGACAGATCCTACAGCTACGATATAAGTATATCTTTTTACTCCATTCAACAAATCAACTTATAGAGCATGCCCCCGCGAAAACATACTGCACATCGCACAGAATCATGTGTACGATGGAAAGATTCCAAAAATCCCCACCCACGAAAAAGATAACGAATTGAAACAGGAGAAAACGAGGACGTACACTAATCATCCCCATGCTACAGGAAAGGCCTTTCAATGGAGAAACAAGGACACTTATCCGCATTGCATGCATCAACACACATCATTATGTCAGATGATCAAACAAATCTACTCACCGCAAGCAACTCTGCCACCAGCATTTCCAGTTGTTTTGCTAAGCTCATGTCCACCTGCAAAAACAAAACAACGCTCATTAAAGCATCAAACACAACGGTCAATTGTTTCATAGTTCCAATTTTCAAATATCAGTATAAGTTTGAACTAACCACAACAGAGGCAAACAAAAATCGTCAAATCAACAACCAATCGGTTTGCCACAAACACAAATTAATACTCCACTTAAGTTCCTCAAGATTCCACCTAGATCTCCTATCAGGCTTTCAATCAAGTAACCAGATCAGATAACGTACATAAAGAATAGTACGTAGAAAGTTCATATTTCTCATGTAAGAAGATTATCTAGTCAGCATAAAGATTTTACAGAGAAAATTTCAAAAATTACCCTTGCCAAGATCATCAGGATCTGAATGGACAACCACAGCCCTTCCAACAATTGAATTAGGTCCAGTGAGAGGAATCTGAAAAAGCAGACATGTCCATTAGGAAACTGTAGGACACTCAAGCCAGATGCACCCGAAATTAAGAATGAGAAGATGAAAACAGAGAAGGAAGATAAGGAAATGATGCAGGGGCAAAGACAGACCTGCTTGTCAGTAATGGTGAAAGTAGCAGTACCTGGAAAAGAAGGCAAAAATATATCAACCCTTACATAGCACCACAAACTAAAACAGTAATCAGATATAGGTCAATCCTGATTTTCAAAAGCCTTTTATTAGGACATGTAGCAATAATAAACCAATCAAGAGCCAACACAGATATACAATGAAGGGATGTCATGACGACAATCTGTGAAACCACTCGTGCTGCAACAACTATTGCCACAACAAATGGAGTAATTAGACAATAATAGACATACCATTATCACCAGCAGTCACATTTCCCAAATCACCAGCATGACGATTCTCGTCTTCAGGGGCACCATGCTCCTTACCAGCAGGATTGAAATGTGGTCCTGAAACAAAGTAATCACAGAGAATAATGGTTAAAATGCATCCTTTATCTTGCACTATGTATGGAAAAAAGAATGCTTAAACGTGCACAGACATCAGGAATGCGGAAACAATTCTCTTTCCCTTTTTCTCAAAAACCAAAATGAGAATTTTCTTCCAATCAGTACCAGTTGACATGCAGCCATTTGTGGTGTCCCCGAGGGCATGAACATGGAAACCATGAAGCCCGGGCTTGAGGCCAGAAACACTTCCGGTCACCGTGGTCGGGCCTGCACATCATCGCAACCAATAAACCGAGATGATCGCCGTTAACCGCATCAATAAGCAAAAGACCAAGACCGTTCAGCAGATCACGCTAAGCTTACCATCTCCTTCTTGGACAAAGTAGACGGTGCCAGTGACACCCTCGCTGCTTCCGAGTACGGCAACGGCCTTCACCATTTTTTTTTCTTTCTTTTTGTGATCTAGAGACAATAATAGCACTTCAGATCACTAATCAAGTCACGGAACACAATATCGGCAAGAGATTGCGAAACAAGACTTTGCATTGAACACGACCACAAAAGGCGACGAACGAGAAACTAAGTCCGCGGTCGGCGTTGGCGACGCTCTCACCGGCCAAGTCGCACCTCGAAAAACGCCCGACGCGATCGATACAGTGGTAAACGAAACACATCGAGCACGAGCGTAACTCGATCGCCCCTCGCGGTGACGGTTTCCGTCACGTGCTTTGCCGCGTTCGCTTCGGAAAGCACTAAAGAATCATAAACAAGCTGCACAACAGAGATCATCTTGCACAGAGCTCTCTCTCTCCCTCCCTCTCTCTCTCTCTCTCTCTCTCTCTCTCTCTAGAGGATCGACAATGTGCACAGAACAAAGCTGAAACAGGAAAGGTCCGAAAGAACAAACGATCCGACAATCGCGCTCCCGTCGGCAAGCCAGCTCCGGCGGGAGATCAACAGCTCAATCTCCGATCGAGCGGCTTCCGATCACACGAAAACGACAGAACAGCAACGGGCTAGTCTCGCATCGCGAACGAGGATTCTTGCACGGTTTCGAAGCATCGAGAAGAGGAGAGGAGAGATTCGACCTACCTCAGAGCACCCCTTGGGAGATAGACAGAGAACGCGAGAGACCGGGAGGCGCAGAGCACGCAGGCGGAGGGAGGCGATGAATGCGAGCTGAGTGTTTCGGTTCACTCTTTAAGTGTATGGAGTGAGAGAGAGAGAGAGAGAGAGAGGAGAGGGGGGCGCGAGGTTCTAGAGTTTTCTCCCAACGAACCACGCACTTCCACTTGTCGCCTCCTCATCTGCCAGGGGAACTTTTTATCTGGCGAAACAGTAAAGGGAAAAAGTCAAAAAAAAAATAAACTTTATCAACCGTCACATTTAGCCTCGACTTTTTATAATATTAAAAATTTCAAATTTATATTTATATGATATATATATCTCAATTTTTTCTATGACATCAAAAAATCTAAATTTATACCGTTTTTTTATGACACCAAAAAATTCAAGTTTATACTTATGCAACAAAAAAGCTCTAAACTTTTTATTTTATAACAGCACTAATCACTAAAATTATATTCATGTGACACATTTATACAAAAACTTTAATGTCATAAAGAAAAATTTGAGATTTTTTGTATTACAATTTGAAATTTTTGGTGTCACAAAATATGTCACATTATACAAATTTGAGATAAGTATGTCATTGAGGTAAAAAATTAGAGTTTTGGCATCACAAAAATTTTGAGATAAACATATGACAATGAGCATAATTTAAGATTTTTGATAATTAAAGATGGGATCTTGCAACCGTTTGATTGGCTCGAGTTTAGATAAGCCCGTGCCCCTCCTAACTTTTTCCACCGTTTTATTTTAACGCGACAGATCTCAACCGTCGAACGGAGTACTGGGGCCGTCGTGATTTTTCGCTTTTCGATCCTATGAGAAAGAGGTTCGGAAGACACGCGATGCCTCCTCGAGACCGTACTGGAACCCCGACGGCTCAATTATTAGAGGCAAGTGCACCGATATTTGGTAATTCCTCTCGTTCCTCCGAAAGGGGCCGAACGCGAATCTACAGCTTGTTGGAACTTTTTGCGACAGCGGGATCGAAAATTCCGATTCGGACATGATCGCACAGGCTTTCGAGATGACTCCATCCGAGGTAAAACACGCGCCGGGGGAAATTGAAAAAGACATATTGGAAATGCACGTCTAGCTTTGACGCACGGAAATGAAGTGGCAAGGTTAAATAGTCCAAAATAGCGCGTCTAACATCTTGTGTGTTGCTCAATAAATTTATAGTAAGCTCGCTTGGGATCGTCCTTGATACATGGCGCGAATCTACCCAAGGAAAATGGAGGAGATCCGGATTCTTTCTCGAGAATCGATGTGGTTTGATCGATGGCTTTCCTTGATATATCTCTGATGGGGGATGCGATTGAAAAGAGTGAATTTGTCGGCGGTAGAACCTCAGGTGTCATTTTCTGCTCTGACACTGCCGTTGTCCAGCGCGGATCCTTTGCGCGAATCTTCCCACAGCTGGTCCTCAATGCCGAGCTTCCTTAGCTCAATGAGACCTCGCTCGACTGAATATTAAAGCAAAATGGAGATGAATCAGCGTATAGCATAAAGAAATGAGAGAGCAAGCAAACACAAGGAGCAAATCAAGTCCAGCATGACGGTAACATAAAGTCTCCCACAACTTCATATGTGCAGCTGATATTGTTTCATCAGTACCCTGACCGGTAAAAGCTAGCCTGACCCGGAACAACCTAGGCATCGGTTTCTATTTCAAAGCTTGTTCAGGAGGGTTAGTAGAAATTGAAAGAAAATGCTCATCCGCAAGACAAGTTTCCAACATCTGCTTTAATTCAAAGAATAACATTCTCCAATCTGGAGCATTGACAGATTAATGTCAGCATACCAGCAAAGAGGCGAAGCTGTGAAGAAACCGAAGGATCCTTTCCCGAAAGATTAAAATGCAGCTTAAATTCAAGGTGGATCGAACACAATGGCAATTCACTGGTGCGTGACTAAACCTTACAATGGGTATTGCCATGATGCAATTCATTAAGCTAAAACCAGACTCTTTTCATTTCTTGACCTTCTTTTGGTGGGATTCTCATGAAGAGAGGGAGTGAGAGGAAGTACCATCGACTGCGTCTTGTGACGTAGGTGACCGAGTGCTTTGATTGATAAGGAATTGCAGTCGCTCGTCTGCTACATCTATTTCCAGCCCATGGTTTTTTACTCGTCTCCAGAAGTATGTCAGCCATGCCTGCCACAGGCCCGCCACACGGTCAGACATATAAGAAGTGTTGAGGTGGATGCAACTTTGGTATAGCGATGTTAAAAGCATATAGACTACAATAGTAATGCTCAAAATGCTGACGAATGATCTTACTTTTGCTCGCTAAGTTTGTGTACGAAGTTCGGATTGTGAACATGCATCCACCTATTAAGGCAACTCCTTACTAATTTTCATTTTATGATGTTTGAGCATTGATATGACCAAATAAACTATTTTGAACTCCAGTTCTACTATTCATCGAATAGGTAGTACAGATTGATCTTTAACAATTAATGATCATATCATCCTACAAGCATATTAGGTCCCTACAGTTCATTCCTTTCCATCAGCACGCTTGTACACACAAAGCACTAGGAAGGCCCTCAAGAAATGCCAAGTGTCTCTTCCAATATAGAGTCATAGACGGCCAAAATTGCCAGAGAAAGAAATAGAAAAGAATTCTGTCCATTATCGTAATCCATGGAGAAGGGAATGCCTATTTATCGATTAGCTTCTAAGCTTACCGCAAAAACAACGCCGAACCTACCTGCTTGAAAAGCACATCTTCAGATTCCTCTTTGCTCAGTTCTGCATGTATGGTTGCTTCGTTAGAAATTTGCCCACATGTCAGAGAGTGCTATAAATCCAAGAACTTACAAACAACACATATCATCCGGAAAGAAGAGAAATTAGGAAAAGAAGATAAACTGAATATGGAAAAATGGAACTGATGATAATGGAAATAGGTTCGTCAAATATTCCCGCTGCATGGATGAGACATCTGATACGTTTTTGATATTTCAATCAAGCATATTCCGTCAAAACTAAAGTTAGAAATTCATTTCCATAAATAATTTTTATGCTGCGAAAAAGAAACGACAAACAACCTATTACCCACAATGTGAAGTGGGCTCACTCAGTCTTCTGTGATTGTGACAAAAATTTATTGGAATAGAGGAAAGCGAAGGAGAGGGACCTAGACAAAAACTTAAAGAGGAAGATCTTGAGTATTTGAACTTTAGCAAACACTTGATACCCAAAGTTTAAGGATTAAGATTGAAACAACATATTGAGCATCCATGTCAAGTGAGCATAAAATTCCAGAGGCTTTTTAAAGCTGCAAAGTACTGTGCCTTAATGTTTTTCTCTTCTGGAATTAATCTATATCATGATCAAACATTTATTCTGAAACAAGATACAAAACCATCCAAGGAAACGAGAGTTGTAGCGAACTTTCATATGGTCAACTGCTTTTCCATAAGGATGGAAAGGAATTAGGTGAAGTATTACCCAAAGTTGTCCTAAATTGGTTTGACCACAAATATGGGGGGAAAAAGGATATATAAGTTCACTGGATTATTTAGTTGTTTAAGCATTCATTCCAAGTCAACACAAAAGCTCCAACTTTCACTTGCATTTTAACTTTTACTCAAGACACCTATCGTATTTACCATCCATCTATTCTCAGAAACCAAGCATATAACACAGCGGTAAAGCTTACAACAAATTAAAATCCTTCCACATTCACATGGCTGTTAGTATGCTGAGAAGCAATGTCAGATTTAATATTTTGAAGGAGACAATACTTACCAAATACTTCTGTCTGTCCCTCAATTGGCAACTTCAAGTCATATAAACCTAATTAGAGAAAGAAAGGATATATGAATAGCCATAACCCTAAACATTTAGCAACATGGAAAGACGAGAAAGAACAAAATTTGCTTTCAGAGTTCAAAAGGAATGATTTCGGTCCAAGAATATGACCCCCAGCTTATTGGGACTCCAAGCAAATTAACTCGTGAACTAAGTGCATTGGTAAATACACAAAAGTCTACGAGCAAGATGGAAATCTGGGTAATTGAACTGTAACCTCATACCTGCATCACCAGATTTGAGAATGCTTTTACGTCGGTGCTGAGCCATTGCAAGCAAAATTGCATCCTCCACCTTTTGAAAGAATAGCTTTAGCTCCAATGCATAGTGGAAGGATTACATTTTACATGAATTTATAGAATGAAACAAAGATCTGAAAGGTCATGTTCCTCACTGAAACATATCAACATGCGGAATACATTCCTTTGAAACTTATGAAAGAGCAAATCCAAACTGATGATCTTGCATACAGCCATGATGAAAAATAACAACCGAGATGTCATCTAGATATACGGATCATTATACTCATATGCTATCAAGAACAAAGAAACTCAATTCGATATTTGAATCCTGTTACCTTGAGGCTATAGATCATAGATAGATTGTCTTCTCTTAATTAAAACTTTGACAAACATTTACTTTTCAGTGAAGCTTTGTTGCTATTTGCTTGTGCATCTTGAGGAACAACTCCACGAAGTCTCATGGAAGGTCCATTGAAGGATCAGTTGCCTATTTGCAAGACATAAAATATGGGCAACATGCACAATAACCAACCTATACTAGTTGAAAAGTTGGAAAAATCTTCTTTTCTTCCTTCTTTTCTCCAGAAACTGATTTTCCATTTAGAGTCACTAAACAAGAAAGAAGAGCTTATCCGTCAACAACTTTTAACAACAATTCCCTTTGTTGTAATTAGAATACTTCCTCATTCTCCTTAGAAAATGTCCACATGTGGCCACAAATCTTTCATTTATTTTAAATTTTAACAGTGATATGAAGGAATTGAGGAGAAATTTTAACAGGGATTTCGCTTTGTCATCAATAACTAGCCTGTTAATCACTAAAAAGTTTAGTCCATAACTAACAGCATGTCCATCTTAATTCCCAACAATGTTGAAAAGGAACTCGGCCTATACCCATGTCTATCACCTCTATGCAAACCAATAGAAGTAGCACTGATGAAACTTTTTTATTTTTTAATGTGAGGACCTCAACTACCTCTATGTGCATCTTACAAGCCAAGACATCATTAGCAGCAGTTCCAACTCATTCACCTTTTTCTTGAGATCATAAAATAATATAGTTGGACTTTTAGTGTCCTTTGTCTTGGGTGTTGCATGTGAAATCTCATTAGCATCATTTAACCATGGTTGAAGCTTAAATTGTGTCCTGTGTTACAACAGTAACCCGTGAAAATGTTTGAGCCTGCAGGTATTCACATTTCACTTGTTACTTCATAAATAAGAAAGTGAATCGCTTTTGATTTTTTTGTTCATTGTTCAAAGATAGCATATTCACCTTAGGTGAAGTTATCCGATAGAACTGCAGTGACACTGTATTCCAACATATGCATGCAGATATGCATTAAAAAAAGTTCCAACGGATAGAACAATTCATGCCATCCAGATGAATGCGTGACTTCACTATTCATTTAAAAGAAATTGGATGACATGAAGAGGATATAATAGAAACCTTCAATGAAGCTAGTTCCCGCAAACCTTTCTCAGCTAAAAGCATGCTCTCAATATTCAGCTCTCCAGAGTGCTCGTTTTTATCTCGTGGAAATCTGTCTCTTTCATTCATATTGTCATAAACTGCTCAATTAAAAGCACAAGTTGATACCATGTCAGCAAGAAAGTCATTCCATTATATGTGACTTTCTCAGTATAGTGAGGGGTAAAAAGAACCAGTACTGAGAAAAAAAGGGTTTACTATACGAATTCTCTTCTTTAGCTTTTTGCCCCGCAGCTAGTACAACTTCCATGGGAGAAGGGGCAAGGGATGACCAGTGTTCGTGCTTTGCTTCAGCGATTTCTGCATGAATACCTGCCATAATATTTTAAGGAGACATTGAAGCTTTGAGGAATTTCTGCCCTGTCTTTCTAGGGCAAGTCTGTGAAAGCCATGCGAAGGCAACTATAATTATGTTATAGACACACATTAACAAACAATCAGACTTTTCCAATGTCAATCTTTTCTTTGGTCATTAATAAGATCGTCAGAGAATATTTCTATCTGCACAAAAATATACACAATCCATAAAAAATTTATTCTCAAACTCTCACTGTTGGACATCAAAGAACTCTAATCAGATAATAAGATCATGTTCTCTACTAGAAAGAACAATGGAAGCAACAGCTTCCATCGTATGTAGGCACTAACCGAAATATATTGATAACTCCTGGTTCAACGATGTGGATAGCAAAGTACTTCGCACACCTACGAGGAATGCAAAAGCAGTATCCTCTCCTCGTGTACTTGTCACATTTTTGGTGTTTTTATGGGGCTTCTCCATGGGAGGCATGAGATAATCAGACTGATAAGCTCTCTTTTATTTTATGAGTAGTATTTGTGTTCCCTTTTAGCAGAGTTGCCTCTGGCATGCTCACAGAGAGTGTCGTAGACTCATAGCTTCATCAATCATCCTAGCAGGATGAAGCGGTTTAAAACACACACACACACACACACACACATGCAAGGAGTCCAGAAATTCCATTTAACAGAATGTTTTACATGACTTGACAAATATGAGTAGATGCACCTCTGCTACAAATAAGTATAAATGATCCAAATCACCCAATTATAATGTAAAAAGTGGTATGTTCTCGAGTTACGAGAATGACTTACCATATTTAATACATAGACTCCAGTACCGAGCAAGCCAACATCTCTTTAGGACCACTTCCTCCTAAGATGACAATTAGCGGGAAATTTTAGTTGGATGAATAATATAAAACACATGAAAAATGCTTGATTTAACAACCATTTCTTCTTGGGTCAGTATGGTCCTTTGAGAAATTGTCTGAACTTCATGAAGCTTCTCCCATGCAGATGTTGCCTCATCCCTTGCTATCTACTCAAGATTCATCACATCACAACGTCAGTAAGTTCATCACTTTACTCCAAGAACTAGAAGTAACTAACATGTAGCATGTATATTGGAAGTTGAGAATACCTCAGCTTCAATTTGAAGAGCAGCCATCTCTTCTGTTTTCCCTCCTTGAGTCTGTCCTGCATCTCTTAGAGCAGCCTACAAAAATTTCAGTACTGGTTAATGAAGGCTCTGGTCCTCCCTGTCTCCCTCCAAAAAAAAAAGAAAAAAGAAAGAAGCCCCCTTATGTACAAACTGAATGATTCATTACTGAGATAATATTTTGCAAGATTAGACTGATATCCTGCAAGATTTTGAAAACTAAACAAAAAATAACAAGTGCTGCATCCGCATTCATCCACATGCCGAGCCATAACATTCTAAGTGTTGTTGATCGAGCCAAGGATCGGCATGTAGTTTCTAGTTCTAGCGTTGAGTAAACAAATGCCTATGTCTGACTATTACGATCTAATCCCTACAATTGCTCTTCCTCTATTTACCTGGCGGAGAGTACACACAGCAGAGTTAGAACATTCTATACAGGATTACCCTACATATCGTTGGAGTACCTCTTAATGTTCCACAAGTAGATCTTTTTGTTCTTGCACCCCCTGCCCCCCAGCCTGGATTTCTTCATGGCAAAGTGACACTTGTTTAAATTGAAGCAAAATTGAAGATTCAATTATCTTAGTAATCTTGGTCTAGAATATCTCTCCATCTTCTTAGCTTCCTTTCGCTTGCTTCGTTTACGTTTCTGCATTGATATTATTCATGTGTATGTCCTTACATGTCTTCCCCACAGACAAAGAGTCTCTAAAATAATGAAATGGCACAAACTCTGGTTTAGGAAGCATAATCATGCCAGGGACAATCTATATTGATCCACCTGGCAACATGCAATATTATCCATTTTCAGGAGTGGTGCCCCTAAAACAAAGAAAAGGTCCCAAATGCAAGTGCTTGAAAAGCTAAGCAAGGTAGAAAACAGACCTCCCTTTGCCGCAAGGCTGCTTCCTTTCTGAAGAGCTATCAAGAATAAAATGTTAGAGAGCATAAAACTTGGCATCATCAAGCAACAACTCCGAAGACAATGACAAGCTTGCCTGCTCAAAAGACGAGCTTCCAAATTTACCCCTTCACCTAGAGAAGAAATCTGAGAAAAGAGATCCCATAAGATATATACAAGAGGTCGTTGACAATACACGAAATAGAGTGAACAAAGTACCCCACCTGCTTCTCAAGCTGCCAAGCTTTAGCCTCTGCTTCGTCACACCTCTCTTCTGCAAGTTGAAGCTGGCAAGAGCAAGTATCTACTATCAAGATGGAGCTAGTAGAAATAAAGAAAGAATAGAACTACAACCACATGGATATTTATTGTCACATGGATATTTATTGTAGTCCTAAAGTACTTACAACTTGATGATGGCTGAAATTGTACTTAAAGATACTGCATGAATAGAACTGCCATTTTAATATTTCGAACTTAATGGCACTGCAACATCTTGAAATTATGCCTGATAACTAGTATTGTTTCCATTAACTTTACTCTCTAAATTACCTTAATTTACTCGGTCCTAAAAAGATAAGTCGATAGGGGGAAAAGGAAGAAGCAACATTACCTTTTCAAGTAAGCTGTCATTCTCTTCTTGTAGCATATCAAGCTGGAGAAACAAACCAGACAAACATATTGATGTTCTAGTATAGCCCGGATGTGTTAAACAATTGCATTCTGCCTTGGCTTATGTGCAACCCATAATACGTCCTTACCTCATCTTGTAAAGCAGAAGCAGATCGCTGATTGCTAGTCTCTTTTGTGCTCACGTTATCCCAATCCACGGACAATCTGCTGATAGGATGAAATCAAAAGAAATCAGCCATTTGGCTTATGAACTATATAAAACAACATAAACAATGAAGAACAAATATCCTCTATATAGTCCCTAAAACCCACTACTAAAAGTACCACAAGAACTTTCAATTAATAGAAGCACACACATAGAGCAACAATATTACAGCAACACAGCAAATTGGGCAACAAGTAGTTAAGGGTATTCTTTTTGTCGACATTTCAAAAATTGTTCTCAGTTGACAGCGAGAAATATCTCAACGCGCAGTTGTTTCTAGTTCCCCAATCCCAATGTGCGGTTGCTTACATCGCAATGCCTGTGCTTCCAGAAGCCAAAAAAGGGTACCCCGAACAAATAAAAGTTCTTTCGTCCATAAAACATTTGAGAAAACTCGTGTTGACCTTGAGTTTGATCTCTAATTAATGAGGAAGAACAAAGGTAATAAAGCTTTCTAAGTGGCTAAATTTGCTAGCAAGGATTTGAGTAATACCTTTTGTCTCTGCGATGTTCAACTGGAGTCTCAGTTGTAATGACAGAGGAGGATGGCTTTAAAGATATCGGGACACTAGCAGGCACCATAGTCACTGTTTTAACTCCTAAAAATGGACGGCTACCTGATGTTGAACGAGCGGATGGAGGTTGTTCTGGGTTAGTTGACTGAGATGGCCTGCTCGCCACCACCACCGAACGAGTAGGATAAGATTGTTCGGCGGCAGCAGAATGAAATGATTGAGTGGGAGTCGATATATGAGCCAATGATGGTTGTTCTGTGTTAGCTGACTGGGGCAACCTGCCCGCCACCATGGAACGAGTAGGTTGAGATTGTTCGGCGGCGGAGGCAGCAGAATGAAATGATTGAGTTGGAGTTGATATACGAGCCAGTGATGGTTGCTCTGTGTTAGCGGACTGAGGCGACCTGCCAACCACCACGGTGCGGCTCGGTTGAGATTGTTCAGCAGCAGCAGATTGAGATGACCGAGTAGGAGTCGATATCCGAGCCAATGGCGGTTGATCGACGGAGTTCATGGGAGGCGACGGTCGCCCAATTGCTGATGAACGTGCCGAATGCGGTTGCTCTACATGGGGACGAACTGACTGACACCAATCACAAACAGTCGAAAGTGAGCATCGACACTGAAAATACGCGACACAAACTATGCTAGTTCAATGCACCTTCATTTTCTGTGATGAACTCATTCAATATACTAACCGACCCATTACTCGACTTCTTCGAAGATTAATTTCATGATCTAAGTACCATTTGAAGAAAAGTTAAGAACTGCGCTCATACAGCAGGAAAACTACCACAAATATCGAATTCCTATCGACATAAATAGTCCAGCCAAGTGAATACCATCGGCGAGCGACCCCGCGGAGCACGTCCACCGGCCAGCCCGATGCTTCCAGCGCCACTGGCCGGAGTGTATTCATACGAGAGGTCGTCGTCCTCGTCGTCCTCGTCGTCACCGAGCTGATGCGCCATCACCTGGGCCAGCCTCTGGGCGGCGGCTTTCGTCTGCGCCTTCTTCATGTACCCCGTGGAGCCCGACCGCGCGTGCCGGTGGAGCGGCGACCTGGTCGGGGACGCCGACCCTCCCGGCGTCCCAGGGTTGCTCTGCTGCCTGACGTACAGAGGCCTCGTCCGGTCCATCTAGATCGAACGAATCGGTCACGCAGAAGCAAAACTCGACTCAATCACGCATCGAACGACTCGAACAGCGGCTCATGCACGCAATTCTCGCTCGCGAACGTCGAGAAACGCTCGAAACCGACGGCTAAGACAGAGCGGGAAGCCACCTTCTCGCTCACGCAATCCGCGAACGCGGCGGCGCGAATGCCGATTTCGACGAGGACGCGATCGACGGAACGACGATCCCAATCATCTCGACGAGCATTACTTTTTTCGAAAAGGAGAAGCGACGACCGACGCGTCAGTCTCGATCGCGTCGAACGCTCAGGAGGATTCGTACGTCGTTCACCATTTTCGATCGATCGATCGTCTGAGAATAATCCGTCGGGTTTCGCCCGGTTAAAGCGGGATCGGAAAACGCGAAGATCCTATCGTCGAGGGGAAGACGAAGAAGGCCGTGGCGTAGCGACGAGCCGTTTTAACTGGCGCGAAGATGGGGCCCAGCGATTTCCCTCCCGCCCCGCCGCGGAAGGCGCCATTTGTGCTTGGAGGAGAAAATTCGGCGGAGCGATGCGGTGCCACGTCAGCCCCGGACGCATCAGGGCCCTTGATATTGACGGGTCCCGCATGGGACGTCCGTGATTTCGCGGGCCCGGGATGTATTTGATTGTGTCCGACGCTTTTCCATATTAAGGACAATGACACAAAGTTAAATCCTTAACCTTTTAATTATTCGATGTAATTTCTAGAGTTTTGATATGTACTTAATTTAGTATGTGAAAATATTCAATATTGTCCTCAAAATTGTTAAACGTTTCCATGCAGTCCAACAACTAAAGTGAATACCTATCAAAAGTTTAAGAATCACATCAAACAAATTAAAAGTTCAAGAATAACGTTACACATCAATCTAAATTTCAAAGACTATATTGAATAAAACATTTAAAATTCATGGATCATTTATGTCATTTGTACTCCATATTACAACAAGAACTTGCACATCATATCCTTTTTCCAAAAAGAAAAATTGTGCCAAATACCAACGTCTATCATGTATCATTTTTTCTTTTGTCATAGCGAGCATCGACAAAAATGAAAAACATCACATGAATACCTTTTTTAGTCAAGGGCAAGGTTAGATCGAAAAAATGTGCCAATTTCATACGTGATGACTACACTCTCGTGTCGTAATTATGTGCTCAATTCTAGGGATTAAGCAAACAACACAGATTCGATGTTCCCCCCCATCGAATACAAACAAATTGGATGGCTATGCTGAATCATTGTAAAAATCATCCCTAGTCATCGCTCGATCAAATCGTGTTATATTTCGTTCGACATTCATGCTCTGATATCATTTATAGCAATCCGGGGCCTAAACCAAGCCTGAAGTGATGAAGTTGACGGGAGCCAGCATGTCATAGGTGGTTTGATTGGGCCGCTGGCCCACTATCGATGAGCGGGCCTTGGGAGTATGTGGGCCCACAAGTAGCCGGCCATTCCACTTCATGGGCTGCAAAAAGCCCACGAAAGAAATAACCAAAAGCCGACGTCACGGGCCTTCACATGCGGTGCAAAGAAATGGAGCTCAATTTTGACGCGGCATCGATGATGCACGCTGTCGCCGAGTCAATCAAGTCTTGCTTTATTGTCTTTTTTCCGGAATCGAAAGGCACAGCAGCGATCGTGTCTGGAAAAACGAACAATTGCTGTCGATCCCGTCGTATCACTTCATCACGATCGGTGAATTGACTATGCATGGAAAAACCTTATTAATCAAGGGCACAAGGGAATGTCAACAAGCCCGTTCATTTTACTCTAGATGTGCTTCCTAGACAAGTCCATCGAACATGAGTGTCGTCATGCTGAAGGGAGTCGAGCATATGAAGAGGAGTCGAGCAATGTGATAACGTTCCTAGTGCTGGTTCCTTATAACCAGTGCCACCCCTATAGAGATGAGGTGTGAATGAGTGCTACCCAGGAGAAAGAGTTTGAGGTTGCCAGTTTGCAATGAAGGCAGTGGTAGTTTTGGATAATGAATCATTAGTGATCAGTTCTTCAGAGAGTAGGAGATTGTGTAAATCTTCAATAGTGATGGAAGTTTGATGAGCACGAACACGAATAGAAGATGCAAAGGAGCGGTAAGCAACGGGTAATCCATCAAGAATGCAAATTAGGAGATCATCATCACTTACTGGAGATCCGCAAATTGCAAGTTTATAAGCTAAAGTTTTGAATTGTTGGAGATATTCTTGCACAGTAAGGTTGCCCTTCTTGAGGTGATGTAATTGTCTTTTCGGAGACATTACATGAGCAAGAGTGAGTGAGGCATAGCAATGAGTGAGGACATCCCACACGACTTTTGTAGATGTAGCACCAACTACTAATGGAAGTGCAGATTTAGACAGAGTAGCGTTGACCCAGGAGAGTAGCATATGATCTTTTTCGATCCATGTCTTGGAATTTTCATCAGTTGAAGCAAGCGCTTGGGAGGTTCCATCAATGTAAGATATGAGATTGTGACCTTTGAGAATTGGTTCGAAAAGAGAACACCAAAGAAGATAGTTCGAGCTGTTCAGTTGATGGATATCAAGTTGGATATATTTGAGATAACAAGTGAGGGAGATGTGATAGATGAAGATGACTGAGATGATGGATTAGAGCTTGTCGACATTTTCTTTGGGAAGAAGAAAGTCGATGAAGAATGAGAGGAGAAAGAGATTTGAGGATCATAAGGCAGATTACGCCAAATGCAGCTCTGATACCATGAAGAAATCGTAGTTTCTATTTATTGTGTTATGATATTTCTTGTACAGATTGTATATAAAGATATTACAAGAACCCTAAATTGGGAATGATTGAGGATGCTTAAGGTAAGCAGAGAAATTACGGAAATAATATCAACAATATCTTAAATTAGATACAAGAAATAAGATTGTTGACTAGGAACGTTATCACAACGAACCGAGGTAGGGTACTAACTTACTTGCAACAATGAATATGCATCCGCATCTCAAGCATACATTCAAATTTCCGACCAACATTTCATTACCGAAAGTGAAAACGAGCACAACCTCGGACCTCTATTCCTCAGCAGCACGAGGCCGCGATTTGCCCCGAACAGCTTCCTCAAGCCGCGTAGAGGCCGAGTTCGAGATCAAGGTCGTGATCGAGATCGAGATAGAGGGAGGTGCCTTTTGGATGGCATGTCGCTTTCAAAAGTGGGAAAAGATTTGTGGCCAGAGAAGGCCTAAACCATGCCGCCATAAATTAGGCGAGAACGGCGGTTGAACTGGGATGATGATAGCTTGAGAAGGTGGGTTTTTTTCCCGGAACGGATGGCCCATTTCTCTTCAATTTTGCTTGCTTCCTCCTGCCTCTCTCCAACTCATCGGCATTTACAAATGGTTGGTTTCGTGTCCTTTTCGTGAATTCCACACGTTATGTCTTCTTTGTTTTTTTTGTTGGGACGTGCCTTAATCTCGCATCAAAATCGGGATCGCACTAATTTATTAAACGACACGCATGCTTTAAACTCGTCACAATCGGCGTTGCACTAGAAAAAGATAAATGAAAACAATCGTATGATACCACGGTAACGACTAATCCACATAATACGTTAGACTCATCAAAATCGATATTGCATTATATTATTAACTAAAACAATCATATGATACCGTGGCAGTGACCAATCTACATTATCCATTGGACTCTCTCTCTCTCTTGTAATTATATATATGTATATAATCCATTGAAATCGCAATGTATTTTCTCTTAATCTGCATGTAATTGTTCTTTAATGATATTTTTGAAGAGTGAGCTTCACACTATAGCATATAATAAGTTATTCTCTTTCAGTAAACGGCCAAAAGTTGTCCTATTTGATGTAACAAAGTGAATAAATACTTGAAACTGGTGTCGTTCATCCGATCTCACTTTTTTTCGAGAGAAGGAAAATTCCGAAATCGAAACAAAAGGGTCTTTCCACCGTCCTCATCGTGGGAAAAGAAAAGTCGATCTTCATGGCATTGTTTAAGAAAAAGAGCCATATCAAAAAGGTGATTTGCAAGCACAAGAGAACAAAAAATTAAAAAAGTTGGGGGCCACATTCATAAAAAGTGACATTTACGGGGGACAACGCACGGCCGCATATTCACCAAAAATAATAATAATAATAATAATAATAAAAAAGATTTCGAATAAGTGGGACACGTCTATAGTCAATAAAACAAATAAATAAATATATATTTAAATAAGTTAATGTCCCGCGGGAAATGCAGCAGCACGGCACTGTGCACGTGTTCCTAATTATTTTTCCAATAATTGATAATCATCTAAAGTGGGCTTCGAGCTCGAAAGTACCGTCACGTTCCATTTGTTTTAGGAATAATAAATATTTAGAAAAAAATATTTTTAGAATCATTCACTTTTATCGTATGAAATAATTAATTAATGAAAAAAATATTTATTATCAACAATAATTAATGTCCAAATATTTTTGTCGACAATGAAAATGTCTTTCAATTATCTATAAAAATGCAAGCATCATTCTTTAGAAAATATTTTTCACATTATTTTATTTTCAGGAAACAAATGGAGGTCTAGTGAATGCAACCGAGTAGTTATCTCATTTAATCAAATCCACCAAAATAAATAAATAAATATTTATATATATAGGTGGGCACTTCCATGCATAAAAGGAAGCTTCCATTCTTCCATGGTCCAATGCTCTTTTGACCTTCAAATCGATTGCAGTCCCTTTATGGATCTATCAAAAGATCGATCAATTCCCATTAATTGCAGTCACTTTAAGCAAAAAGAGTCAAGTCTCAGTTATTCTTAATCATGTCTATTGTGGTCACATTTTCTATTCCGTATAAAAAAGGGATTATATCAAAACTTGTTAACCCTTCATGTCATTATGATCCAAAAAGTCTATAAATTTTTTTGTTTATTCAGCACATATAATATGGTTCTCTATTGCATAGTGACCTAAAATGAGAGGTGATTTTTCTGCCTAATGACATGCATTAGAGTAATACAATGACCTACCAATTGGCTTTAAATATTGTTAATTATCGAGATCAAGCTCGAGATTAGATGCGATAATTATTTTCCGAATTAATACCATTAAAATCCCAAATCAATGCCCACGACACGTTTACCTTAGTCTTGCAAAAAACCCAAAGCAAACACTCTTGATCTAAATCCATCATTCTTTAGCATTCCACCCAATACTTTGATAAAACGCATACACATTGACATAAAGTGGCAAAGAGTCCCTTGCAAAGAATAACATATCCGACGCTTGAAAATCCATGCATGTCGACGCATATACATTTTAGCAAAAGGATAGATCTGGTTTTGGGTTTTTGGATTGGGATTTTTTACAAGATGAAAATTAATTTGTTGGCGAATGCACCGCAGGGTATTAATTTGAGATATCTTTAATGGTATCATAATCCTTTGCATAGTATCGTATAATTGACTAGTCAACTGGTTGGTACAAGACACTATTGGAAGCACACAAATATTGGAATATTTCACCGTCTCACCCCAAATGTGAGAGGCTATTATACTTACTTACCTAGCGATAATTACTTTCGAAAAAGTGACGGGAAGTCTACCTCAAGGTCCCCTAGTTTCTAGGTAAATGTTTCTCTTCCCTACTCGGGTGGAAATACTCTCGAAATTTTACGTTCCAGAGTTCAGACTAAATTTGAGATGACCTTAATGGTATTGTAATTTTTACCTTTTTAAAAAAAAAAAAAGGAAAAAAAAAAAAAAACTTAAAGCTATCCAAAATCGAGACTCCGCCGGTGTGACGCACGCCTTGACAAAACGAAGAACGTGGGAGAGGGGAGATGGTCAGATTGGGGCTGTTTCCAGAAGAGAACGAAAAATTCGATTTCTCTCGCACACATTCATGTTCATCGTGTTCGGTCTGTTCATCTCCTGAAAACGAGCCTCGTTCTGCGACAGGCCAAAAGACGTTAAATTCAAAGAAGATATCTTCAAAAAAATTGCCAAGAAAAATCCCTCCCTCCCTCCCCCATTCAATTTCGGCGAGCCCCAAATTGCGAATTCTAGAAGTGAAGGTCCCGCTCATGACCAAAACGTCGCATCCAATTTTGGTCCCCAGAAAAACAAAAGAGAACGTGTGTCGTCTTGCCTTGAACAAATTAATATCAAAGAAAAATATATAACTGAAATAAACGGAAACGATATGCATTATTCAGTCTCCGCTTGGCACATGTTTCGCGTGACAACGAACATAGAGTTACAATGGAGGATGGCATTTCGAATTTTGCTCTCTCAACTAGAAATCAAGCATCTTGACTCCCGATCACAGCATCGATCATGAACTTTTAATCCGTTTAATATGGTTCCCAAACTCTATCTTAATATGTAATAGCGTCTTTAAACTTTTGATTCATTAAATGTAATTCAAGAACCTTTGGTAAGTTATTTGAACGATATTGGAAATGCTCGATGACATCCCTAAACTTGATTTAATGCAATGACAACTTCGTGCATTTTCATGCCGTCCAGGTACAAAATTGAACACGTATGAAAAGTTCAAGGATCATGTTGTGCGGATCAAAAGTCTTGGGACAGCATCGCTCATTGGGTTTAAAATTCAAAGGCTATATTGAATATATGAAAAATTCAGTAGTGACATTGCATGTTGAGCCAAAGTCCGGGGCTCGTTCGCGTTCATTTGCCCCTAAAAAAAATCCAAGAAATGAGAATATTTATTGGTTTTCTCAGTGGTCAAACACAACATAAATCGGATCCAAACCCACCGACCGGCCGGCGACCGGTACAACCGCCATCGGCAAATCGGACCGGGAAAAAAAAAAAAATCTCCCCGTCTTCATTACTTGCCTTCCACTTCCCATTTCCCCAGTCTCCCCTCTCTCTCTCTCTCCTCTCTTCAACGTCAGCGATCACCAACTTCTCTCTCTGTCTCTCTGTCTCTGCAACTGTGGATTTTCTCGGTATCCTCGCTCCCTGCGCACCACCAACCGAAGCCTGACGTCATCCTCCTCCTCCTCCTCCTCCTCCCCCCACCCCCGCGGCGGAAGAAGAGAAAACGGTAAGCTCACGCTACTCCTCCCTCTCGCCTTAAATCCCACGCCCCTCCCTCCCTCCCTCCCTCCCTCTCTCTCGTCCGCTCCCGCGCCCGCGTGGTTTCTCGAGTCCTTCTTCCGCCGCCTCGTCGCCGCCGCAACGCGTCCGTCCGGCGGCCGGCCGCCTCGAAAACCGCGTCGTCTTTCCCGCGCCTCGCCGCGAGTTCGAGCCGGGTGGCCCCGTAATCCGCCGGGTTTCCGTTTGGAAATTTTTTTCTTTTTGGCCCGGCTCGTGATCGCGCGGGGATCGGGAGCTCTGTCGAGCGGGCTGAGTTCGAGGCGGGCCGGAACCCGAGTTGGACGCGGCTTGATCCGAGATTCGTGCGGCGATTCCGTCTCGGCTCGGTTTTCGAAGCGGTCGACTTCGAGTTCGGGCTGTTGCGATTCTTCTCGCTGGTGAACGCGTTTTCTTCGCCTTTAGTCGTTTGTACGGAGTCTTCTTTGAGCGTTGACTGCCGAGCTCTTTACTTGAGCTCGCTTTATTAGCTTCGCGGTTTGTCGGTACCGGTGCTCGTCGTCCTCCGATTGTGCTTTTCGAATTCGCATGGAGACGTTGCATTTTGTTTGTTGAGTTTTCTGGATTGTAGATTGTTAACCGTGGAAGTTGACGACAGCGTTGATGGCGTGATTGGGACGGTGTTGTTCTGAGTTAGGATCGATTCGTTACCGAAGTCGCGACCTTTTTATTTTATAGCCTTTCGTTGCGTCCATGGTGATCTCGGTCCTGGAAATGATCGAGGAGTAACGGAGCTCCTTTTTGTTCCTACGGATTAGGCAGTCAAAAGAGATGAATTGGTCCTTCTATCTGCGCTGTTCTGATCTCGGTTCTTATGCGTGATTATCTGGTGTTTTCATTTGTGGATGGCCTTTTCGAGTTTTCCATTGTTTAATCAATGGCAGGATCTTATTCACAATTTTAAATTCTCGATTTGCAGAGGAGGAGATCGGGGGAATCCATTGGTGGCTCTTGATGCTGAGAAGAGTTGTTGTGAATCTGGATTCTCTGAGAGCACATGGAGAAGCAGCTTCTGGACATTCAGCCTCGTGAACTCAAATTTATATGTAAGGCTCTGGGAATTAGATGCACAACGCTAGCTTCTTCCTATAAATCTGCTTATGGAGGAATATACAGTGGGAACAGTACTTGTAATATTGAAGGATTTCGCCAAAAGTAGCAAGCCTTTTATTCTACATGTATGCTTCTGAAATTGTCGATGTTTGGTATCCTCTATCATGAATTTTGCATCAAGATTATTTGGTCACTGCTTTGCCTCTTCGTTTTCTTCTCGTGCTTTTTGAAGTTAACCGGCACAAAGTTGAGGAACATGAACTGATTACTGCTTATCTATTTCTCTCGTTGCTAGTTGAGCTGAAGAAGCAAAGCACGTGTACCATCCGACTCGTGAATCGTTCTCACCAATATGTCGCTTTTAAGGTAAAATAACCTATCGTTTGACAGTGTTTTGGAAGCTTAATATTGGCAGGATTCAAAATCTGAATATGAAGTAATCCGAAACTGGAAACTACTACTGTGGCAGGTCAAAACTACATCTCCAAAGAAATACTGTGTTCAACCAAATGCTGGAGTTATTGCCCCAGAATCTTCATGCAATTTCAATGGTATGCCATCTTATTGACATTTACTGTGAAACTGGTGTATATGTCTGGTCATCTTGTTGAAATGCCTGAGTTTTAGGTAAGGATGGGTATATTGGTCTCTGAGTCAAGCACACACAAAAGTTATTAGGAGTTTCCAAGTTTACGATTTTTATTGTTGAAATGCCATGATTGTGGAGAACGAATAATCAAATTTTTACTATTTGAAACATTTGATCTATGATTAAAGATGTGGGGTTCTCTCCTCCTATAGAGATTGTGAGTTGGACGTTAGAGAGGATTGAGTATTAAAATCACAGATATATCAACAGGATTTTCATGGATGCTAATTTTCATTTCACCTGTTTCTTTTCACATTGCTTAGAAATTCAAATCATACATACAAAGATTTTGCATTCTTGTGGAACAGAAATGAGCGGAATATGTTAGTGATATAGCATATTGGACATATTCAGTTCTTTGGCTTCTTTTTGTTTTGGTGAGGATTATCATGCCGTACTGGTCAGTAAATAAAACCAAGACCATATTAGACCACTAAGATTGATATTTGGCATTTCAGTGGTAATGCTAGTTTCTTACCGTGTATGTCGTGTCAATTGTAGTTAAAATGCAAGCTCAACGTACTGCTCCCGCGGATATGATATGCAAAGACAAGTTCTTAATCCAAGGAACCGTTGTTCCTCCTGGTACAACAGACGAGGACATCAAATCTGCCATGGTACCGGTTATTCTTTCCGCAGAGCCCGAATTTTATTTTTTGTTGCTTTCTCATTTGTGTGTCTATCAGTTTGCAAAGGGTGAAGGCAGGTACGTAGAAGAGAACAAACTCCGGGTGTCTCTCATCAGTCCGCCTCATTCACCAGACTTGTCACCAATCAATGGGACATTTACGCTGGGTCTAAATGAAGCTTCAGTTAAAAAAGAGGAAGAATTGAGTGGAGTTGACTTCTTCTATTCAGAGCCCATGGTAAGATTGGGAAGAAAAGCCGTAATTATTTTTCTCCTTATTTTCCATCATTAAACATGAAGAAGCTGGTTTACTGGGTTTGGGTCTTCCCCTCCTCCTTTTTGAGGTAAACCATTTGAACTGCTATTGAGGTTAAATTTTCATCAGGTGGCTAAGCCTGTTGACTTCATCAAGATATTAAACAATGGGGACTTGCATGTGGAAAAGGATGTAAAGTCAGAGGAGAAAAGGAACCTAGCAGAGGTGATTGTGATGAAAGCGGCAAAAGATGTAAAGTCAGAGGAGAAAAAGAACTTAGAGGAGGAGATTGTTGTAAAGACAGCAAAGGATGTGAAGTTAGAGGAGGAAAAGAACTTACCAGAGGAGACTGTGATGAAAGCAGCCAGGGATGTGAAATCAGAAGAGAGAGAAAGCTTGGCAGAGGAGATTGTGATGAAGGCAGCAAAGGATGTGAAGTCAGACGATAAAAACAACTTGGCAGAGGAGATTGTGGTGGAGAGGGCAAAGGATCTAGCGTCGCCGCCATTTGTGACCACAAATATGGAGGAAGTGAGTTTATCCAGAGATGTGGTGGAGCTAAAGTCAAAACAAAATGAACTTGAATCAGGACTCAGCGAGGTTAGCTAGAAATTCTGGTTTCATTCGTCTTGTTTGGTGGAGTTTACTTCTCCATGATTGAATGAATATGTTCATGGCAGTGTTTACTCATGTCTGCATCAGCGCGGAGTTGTCCATGTATGTTCGTGTGTTCCTGTACTTACCATTTGACTACTGCATGGAATAGAGTCGCTATAACTTTAAATTGGCTGATTTGTTTTTTTTTAATATGACCCGGTCCTACTGCTATTTTGATATTGGCAATTCGTTAATCATTTTAATAGAATGTTGTCGCTCATTGTCAATATTGAACCACGGGCATTGCTATTTTGATTTTGGCAATTCGGTAATCATTTTAATAGAATGTTGTCGCTTGTTGTCGATATTGAACCACAGGCGTTTGGTATACTTTCATTGCCTAAATTCCAGGGAAAGATTAATGAAGTTTTCATGTGGATCCTTTGTAGGCTCGAGCTACCATTGCAAAGCTTACGGAAGCCATGACATTGAACGCTCAAGACACAGCATCTTTGAGAAAGAAAGTAGTAAGTTTCTCAATTGCAGATTCCCAATCTTTTGTTTTTTTTTTCTTCTTTCTTAATTCTTCTCACTTTCACGAACCGCCACTAACATAATGACAACTCTACCTTTTGTTGTCGTCTCGCTTTTTCACAGGCAACTTTGAGTAGGGAAAACAAACAAAGAGGACAAGCAGGATATCCGCTTCTGTTTGTCGTTATGGTGGCTATGATCAGTGCCACTCTCGGATACCTTTTACATTCTTGAATCAGCACCCCTCTTATACAAAGTGAGGCAGGCTCATACTTAGTGTGATAGGAGATAAAAAGGTAGGTCGTCACTTGTCAGATTGCTTTACTCTGGTCTTCAATTGGTTGTCGAAGGCACAGAGAGGTAGTTGTAGCATCAACACTTCTTATCCGGTATAGTTTGCTTGTTGTAGTCGCTGTGGCTGTAAATGTGAATTTTATACGAACAGAATTGCTTGGAAGCTAAATTTATTCTGGCGGACAGAGATTCTGGATAGCTATTCGATGACAGTAAGAATGATAATCGTGCATTTGATAGGGGTGGAAATTCATATCCCGACCTTCAGCGCATCTTCTTGTGCTTCCAGCACGGCATATTCGTAAGTGCCCTCTACGCTGGAGAAGCATTGGCTCACGAGTGCAATGTTGGGAGTGGTCTCATTCTGAGGCTGCTTGATGGACGGTTAGCGGTGGTGATGGATCATGAGAACGGAATGGTAGCAAGTCAAATGTTTCCGCTATGAACTCGGGTTTTTTTCAGTTATATGTGAATCGATGACAAGCTTTGTGTGAATGGTAACAGCTGTAAACAGACGTAATACAGAGTTTCTACGCGACTCGATTCAATGAACATCAAAGACCTTGGACTTTGAGTCGAACATACCTTTGCAGTCGCTGTCGTTTTGTACGTTGGATGACTAAGCGCAAATGGTCCCGGAAGAATCAAAACAAAAGAACTCTCTTTCAACGTCAAGATAATTTACTTAAGCCTCTTAACTTTAATCAAATGTGTAATGGGGTCATTAAACATTTGATTTTTATAATGGTTCTAGAACTTAGTTCAATGTGCAGTCTAGTCTTTGAACGTTTGATATATTTAATGCAGTCTTTGAATTTTTTTGTATATATTTAATTTAATCTTTAGACTATATAAAAATATTCACTATTATCTAGAATTTAAATTAATAATAGAATGATAACAATAGATATTTTCATATAATATAGGGATTGAATTGAACATTTACCAAAAGATTAGGAATTCTATTGAACAGATTAAAAGTTTAAAAATTGTATTACATATTGAGATAAAGTTTATAAACTATATTGAATAAATTAAAAGTTTATGGACCACGTTATATATATTACCAAAGTGCATGGATCATCTGTATAATTATATCGGTTGCAAAGAGCTACTGGACTAACTTTTCTCTTTCGCCTCCTGAAATCGCACGTGGGTCCGTGTTGGCATGCTTGTGGTTCCAGGCCTTATGGGCGATTGTTAGAGGGGTGAGCATCGGGTCCAGTTCGGACAAAACAAGACTAAATCGGCCTGTTCAAGACTACACTTGAGTTTGCACGATAAGGGAATACCTCGGATTGCTTTGATGACGGAACCTGATCAATCACAACAAACTAATAATAACAATAGCAATGGCATCTCTCGTGGGTTAGATATTATTATTATTTTTTTGTTGAACGAGGAGAAATTTTGAGTTTTTTCTTTTTTTTTGGGGGTCCAAGAGGAGAAACTTTGTTGACCGGGTTAAAAATGAGCTTCACTCGGATCCGTTCTCATTCGGGCTAACCGGAGAACCCGAACATTTTTCCTTTTCGGTGCACCGCCGGAAGACGGCCAAACATAAGAGCAGGAAAAAACACCCACTCATCGAGCTTGCTACTCTCTCTCTCATCGAGGCGGCGGCGGAAGGAAGGAAGAAGGAAGACATGGGCGCGCCGAAGAAGGCCCCGGCCAGGGCGGTCTCCGACGATCCCGAGGACCTGGCGCGCGTGCCGCTCCAGGCGGTGCTCCTGGCCGACAGCTTCGCCACCAGGTTCCGCCCCATCACCCTCGAGCGCCCCAAGGTACCGCCGCCGCCTCTGCCGTCCGTTCTCCTTCTCCTTCTCCCCCGCCGCCCTCTTCTCTTCCCGCTTCGTTTGCGCGCGGATTCTGCGTAGCGTGTGCGTATTCGCGTAAGGCGCGGGGCGGGGCGATGTCGCGTGTACGATTGAGGAGCGAGCTTGGTGTGTGGCTCGTCTGAATAGTGCTGAATTGATTGTAGCGGTGAATTGCGGGGAGATTGATTGGCGATGATATCGGGCGAAGTTTTCGGTTGCTTAATTTTTGGCAAAGCACTCGGAAATGTGGTGTCCAAGTCTTTGGCTCGCTACTCGTGAATGAGTTCAGAAACATGATTTACCGACCGAGCGAACTTACGGCAGTTGAGGAATGGAGGTGATCGATGGCCTTTCCGAGCGCGAGCCATGGCTCGTCAGGGCAATTGCCGGCCGTTGTTTAGGGAAGGGAGAGGATATATACTGTTGCGGAAATTGGTGTATCTTGGGATGTCCAAAGAATTAGTTCAGCAGAGTCGAATGAGGATTCAATTGTTTATGAACTGTCGATGTTTATTATGTGGATTGTGCTTTCTTTTGACTTGTACCCGGCTCAATCCTGTTTCTTGTTGTTGCTGTTCAAGAATAAATGATATCTCTGAAAAAGTTGAACATCAATCCTGACATGCGGAGGCATGTTCGCCGCCATTTTTTATATTTTTTAGCTGGGTTTACCTTTTGGTTGTATTATTGGGATACTCTATTTGCTGGATCCTTCGAATTGCTCCTAAATTATCAGATCAATTATGTGCATTTTTTTTTTGTTTTGGTGTAACTAAGCCTTTTGTTATTGAAGGTTCTGCTGCCATTGGTAAATCTCCCGATGATAGAGTATACACTAGCATGGCTTGAATCTGCTGGCGTTGAAGAAGTTTTTTTATTCTGTTGTGCTCACGCCAAGCAAGTGATAAGCTACTTGGAGAATTCTCAGTGGTTTGCGCAACCAAAGTTTACTGTCACAACAATTGAGTCACACAATTCTGTTAGTGCAGGAGATGCTCTTCGATTGATTTACGAGCGTAATGTGGTAAACTTTCTTTACACTGTTTGTCCTTTCCATTTTCAATTGTAGTTCTTTTTTCTGCACTTCTAGACAAAAGTGCATTGCTTGATCCAATAAAAGTCGCCCTTCTCAGAGTCAAAGCAGCAGTTCACACCTGTTACTGAATTGACTTTGAAGAGTGCTATTTCTTTCACATTCAAATAAATGACATGTCCCCATATTGATATCTTTCATTAATGTATTGAGGGGAAAACAACCAAATTTTATCAGTAAATGAAGGGTACTGACGTGAATCAACTTTGGTGGTTGTCTGCTTCTCCTTGGAACTTCTTGCAGTGATTTACAGCATGTCTGAGTGCTTTTATAGGATTCTGCGTGATTTGTGTTGTTGCCATATGAGAGTTGATGAAGTCTTATTTGAAGTGAAAGTGGAAACCTAAGATTTGTGTTTTTGACTGCATTTAGATGGATGAAGACTTTCTCATAAAAGGTGGGATTTTTGTAAATTGGCTTTATAATGTATAAGCCTTTTTGTGATTCGTTCATTTTTTTGGAGCCTTTTTAATTGTTGCCACTGGTAAATTCCTTCTTCTGTATTTCAAATATAGCGACTCTGATCTACGCCACTTTTGCCTCTTAAGATACATGGGGATTTTGTCCTTATCAGTGGAGATACACTAAGCAATATGTCATTGACGAGGGCACTCCAAGAACATAAGGAGAGAAAGAAAAAGGATAGTAATGCTGTAATGACCATGGTCATTCAACGATCAAAACCGTCTCCAATCACTCAACAATCTCGTCTTGGAACAGATGGGCTGTTTATGGCTATAGATCCTACTACAAAGCAGCTGCTCTATTATGAGGAG
Organism: Eucalyptus tenuipes; assembly: GCA_014182365.1. Taxonomy (NCBI): domain Eukaryota; kingdom Viridiplantae; phylum Streptophyta; class Magnoliopsida; order Myrtales; family Myrtaceae; genus Eucalyptus; species Eucalyptus tenuipes. The sequence goes on along the minus strand of CM024544.1, from coordinate 39,300,757 downwards.
AACACAGACCATTTAAAAGGGACTTTGTCTATTGATAAGATGCTGCTGGTCGATAATAGCTCAATCACTCTTCGTAATGATGTCCAGGTTTCTCCTGTGAAAATTGCCTCTTCTATGTTCCCCTTGCATTTGCACATTTTTACTTTTCTGAGTCAATGGCATAGTTGATAAATATTTATTAATACGTGATGTTCTTCTTTGCAGGATTGCTATATAGACATCTGCTCTCCCGAAGTACTCAGTCTCTTCACTGATAATTTTGACTATCAACATCTTCGTCGGCATTTCGTGAAAGGACTGCTTGTTGATGATGTACTTATTTCTCATAACCTATGTGCTACTAAAGTTCTCTCCCTATGAGAATGTGTTCTAGTCTGTGCTCTTGACCTCTATCTTATGCAAATATACTCGATTTTGTTTCATAGAACTTTGTGGTCGCATGCAATGGTGGATATATGTACTAGTGCATTCTTGTGTGTCCCCATTTTATAAGCGAAAGAAACTCCTGTTTTAGTTATTCCTTTTTGCTATGATTGCATTTTCACAGAGCTAAGTGCTTATGGTTTCAGATTATGGGTTACAAAATTTTCACTCATGAAATTCACTCAAGCTATGCGGCTAGAGTTGACAATTACCGAGGTTATGACACCATCAGTAAGGACATAATTCAGAGGTGGACATACCCACTGGTTCCTGATGTGCTGTCTTTGGGGAATTCTGCTACTAATCTTGAAAGACAGGGAATGTATCGAGCATTTGGTATGGGTCTTTTGTTTAATTTTTGTAGGTACTTTACTTTCGGTTGAGAATACCACGCTAGATGAAAGTAGCAAAGTAGCACCTGTTCCTTAAGCCCCCAACCCCCCCAAAAAAAAAAAAAAAAAAGATTGTAGTATCTTGTTCTGCATGTCGATGACCCTTCGACCACTGAACTTCAGAAGGTGTTCCTGCAATTTGAGCAACGCATCTTATTTACTTTTGGTGATTTTCAATCTTACAAGGCCTTGTCTTATTTACTTCCTATCATGTGGCTATACCTCTGTCCATTAGAGATTTTGAAAGAACAAGGGATGCTGAAATTGCATGGCAGAGTACGATAATGCCTGCAATTTAAGTGCTAAATCTCACTATATTTAGGATTGATACATCATAAGGTCATTGTTGGATAAGTTGTTGGTATTGGCATGCTTCTTCACTGAAGTAAAACTTTTAGATGTGATTCATTTTCTGCTATGGTTGTATTTTTCTTTATCCCTTGCTTTTCCTATTAAATATCTGTCTTCATGGTGAATAGTGAGGAGGGCTGAACTCTGATGACATGATTAATTACCATATCTTTGTTTTCTCCTTTATGTGGGTGGAATGTTGTAGGCACTTTATGCATGAACTGCTTGAATTTGCAGCAAGGTGCCATTGCTCAATTTTACTTTGGGATGTAAATTCTCACTTGGTCTGATGCATTCTGTTTACTCAGAAATAGGGCAATCCAGGTCTGCACAAATTGGGCCTCATACAGTTATTGGTACTGACACCACAATTGGAAGCAACACCAAGATTACAAATTCAGTAGTTGGAAAGAATTGTGCGATTGGATCAAACGTCTTAATAGAAGGTTCTTACATATGGGACAATGTCACTATTGAAGATGGATGTGAGCTAAGGCATGCCATAGTGTGCGATGGAGTAATAATGAAGTCGGGGTCAGTTTTGAAACCTGGCGTAGTATTGTCTTTTAAGGTACTTATCACTTAGCTCAGTTAAGAACCTTGCTTAAATTGTTGTTCTGCTTTTTCCTATTTGAAAAGTAAAGTCCTCTTATACGAGGAGAACACATCCAGATAAGCTAGGGAGATAATAATTTCTGATAAACTTGCTATATATCCTAGCCTGTCTTAGTGTGACCAGCTTTTATACTGCTTAATCACATTTTATACATTTGGAATATCCTTATAGACCTTTATATTGTCAATATATCTTACTTCTCAGGTTGTCATTGGACAAAATTTTGTTGTTCCACCATATTCAAAGGTATCTTTACTTAAGCAACCAACCAAGCAAGATAGCGATGAAGAACTGGAATATGCTGACAATGACAGTGACACTCTGGATCCCGGTGTGTCCTATTAACTTACATATTTCTTTCATTGAATTTTGGTGTATCTAGCAGTCATCGTGCATCTGGGCTGGCTTCTTAGATGCTTGTTTTGATTTGAAAGGACTGTTGAGCTGGAGCAGTTTTATCTTGTTAGACTGCCGCCTATAAGGCCAGTGAACTTCTTGTGACAGCATGCCATGCAAAAGTACGGAATCTTCGGAAAGCTTTGGAAGTGCTTTACCCTGAAGCATTTGTTGAGACCTCTTGCTAAATATCAACTATTTCTTCTTGGAGTAAATAACTAGATATAGAAGCTTGTCAAACAAAGAAACATCTAATCGCTAAACAGAATACAAGCTTTTGACTAATGCTTGTGTTTGTCTTCCATCTATAAGTGACAAGGATGGCAAATATCTCTCCACCAAGCAGGAAAGTTAGAGCTATAGTTATTTTTTTTTTTTTATAGTGAAGAGTCCTCATACTGAATTGAAAAGACCTATACCACTTTTCAAAAGCGGATCAGTGGGATTCACTGGCTATTTGCCTAGCAAAGTTAGAGCTTCAGTAGCAGAGACTCTAACTTCCCAATGAGCTCTAAATAGTTCGTAGGTCACATATCTGGGCTAATGAATGTCAGACTGAGACTTTAAGATCGGTGGTCTCATTTGGACTCTTGTTACTCCATTCCTCATAGAGACTATGTGATTACAAATTTCTAACTGCCTTGAGTTTGTTTTCTTTCTCCTGAATTTTAGTTGCCATATGGTTTATGACTTGAAGATTTTGAAGTGCAGCAGCTACTGGTACGATGGACAAGCTAAATGGAGATTCATCGTTGGAATTTTCTGAGATGCAAGACCATGTTTCGTCAGAGGTTAGCTATTTTTGGTTAGCTGATGATTCTTGCTGAAATTTATTACTTAAAGATATACCATGTTACATGTCTCAGCACAGAATTATTCTGTGCAAATTGTGGTTTAATTCAACTAACAGATTGCCATGTTTGCTCTTTGCCACCAGAATGGTTAGGCTCAAAGTTACAAAATGATGTTTTCAGATGTTTGGCTTTTCTACATATCTAGACTTCACATACATCAAAGCTGATGGAAGAATTAATTGAAAATGTTATGATCACTTTTATCACTATAAGATTTTGTTGGCCTCGCGATCCTCTTTTGATTTGTGAATTTTAATGTTGTTACACTTGTATTGTATTGGCAATTCGAACTAAAAGAGTTAGTTTCAGTTATACGTGCAGATTGTATTACTTTGCTAAGCTCATGTCTCCATTTAATTTAAAAGAAATGTTATAGTGCAATTTAAGCCTGAAACAGTTTGCCTGACAGTCACAGCTTTGATTTTTTTTATTTTATCTGGCAAAGGAAAAAGTCAACGATTGAATGAGAAGTAAATATCCAGTGCGATTGGTTGTGAAAGATTATTTTCCAGCATCCATGGATCACGACATCAGTCCTTTTAATAAATATACCTGTTCCCAACTTATCTCCACATATGACTTTGCATCCCTGCATATAAAATCTTCAATTTGCACCTTGCGTTTTGTTATTAGACTCCAATTTTTTGGCTTGAAACGTTGATGCAAAGTTGTCTCTGTGTGAAATATGACAGAATTCTCTACTTTGTTTAGTACAGAGTAGAAGATAGAGTTTATCTTTCCTTTTTTGGGATTTGTTGGGGGATAAACATATGATGCTAGTTCAGTTTGGCATTTGTGCTAACATCTATGGTTAATCAGCTTGGCTATGGTGGTGTGGGTTACATTTGGTCCATATGTGAAGGATCTCATGAAGAAGAATGGAGACATTCGGTTGCTCCTATTCCTGCTGAGAAAGTTGCAGAGATTACTCAAGTGATAGAAGATGATCTGGAGCTTGTTAGTCAAGATAGCAATGCTCCAGCATCATCTGGAGAACTGAAACCTGACACTCAAATTAATGCTGAAGACGACGCAGTTTACTTTGAGAAGGAGGTAGAGAAGTTGCAAGTTCAGATATTGATAATGTTCAAGTTTTTTCCTGAGTGGATCCTCTTTAAAATAACACTTGTATGTGTAGGTTGAGGCAACTTTCCTGAGGGCTGTAAATGAAAATGTTGAAGTAGACCATGTAATTTTAGAAGTGAACTCTCTGCGGTATGTGATATCTTCTAATTAGTTGTAGCCTCTAATTCTAATAGTGCCCTACAAAGTGTGGTTTTTCATTGAATTATTTGTCAAAGTACCCTCTTTCCCTTGGAATCTGAGAATATTACATATTTAAAGAAACTATTGCCCATTTCTTTCTTTTGATGGTCCTTCCTGTTCCAAGGACTTGTGAACCTGTGTCCGCTTTTGTGTGCAGATGCTTATTTGATCAGTTTCTTAGTAACATATTTCATGTTTTGCTTGCTCGTTTGTCATATCAGGTTGTCATACAATATGCAAGCTGCAGACTGTGCTGGTGCCATATTTCACTCCATGATGAAATTGGCTTTGGATACTACACATAGTTCGCAGAGTAAGTTTTGTCTACAACAACCCTTAACTTTCTCGCTACTTAGTTAGTCTATGCAGCTTTGGGGCAGCAGTGACAAATCAATTCAAGTGGACACTTTTCAAATAGAATAAGAGTGAGTATAGGGTCATGTGTGACTATTATCCCTTGACAGTTTTTTGTCTTTTTAATTGTATCCAAGTTCAGTTACCATGTCTGTAAATGGTCAGCATGGCTACAAAATATGAAGGCACCCAAGTAAGAACGAATTAATTTAGCTGGTTGAAAACTGAAACAGAAAAGATACTGGTGATTTTGAAGCAGAAAAGATGGGTATTTCATCCATATCTGGCAAATAGAATAGCTGTAGACAACATCCTGTGGAAAATTTCATTGAACTTAATGGAAAAGAAAATCGGAGGTTCTGTTACATCGCATATAGATCATTGCTGACACTGGTTTATGCCATGATATTGTTGGGAAAACGGTCCATAAGTTACAGATGAGTCAACCTTATTCAGGTGTCTTTGTCTCATGCACCAATATGCAATGTCAATTTCTATGGGTCCAGTTGGACAGATTTTATACTTGCTAAAGTCATATGTTCTTTTAATTACCTGTCATTTTTAGCACCACTGCTTTCTTGTCGACCTTATAAAGTTTAAGCACTATTGCTCATTCATTATCGCAATAACAAACAGCAGTAATGTGCTCATTTGCTGTCATATTTAGACCATTGGCCAGTTCTTTCTGATATTTCAGAAATTCCAGTAATGCTTTTCATTTTTAAATCAAAGTACTTATAAATCCCGAATGAGTACTTTATAATTTTCTGTTGCAAGTGCTTTTGATATTCATGCTTCAAAAGATCTCCTCTTGAAAGCTTGTTAGTTTAAGTTTGTGTGCACTTCAAATAGTACTTACATGGAAGAAGACAGTTTTGAACGTTTATCCCTGGATTGCAAGTTTCCAGAAAATCTTTTGACGGTTTGGAGCACAAGTTTTCATATTTGTCAGTTTAATGCCGTGGCTTATTCTTCTTAAAGATGGGTTTATCCATGTATGTACTCCTAACAACAGCAATCCTGCATTCTAGATATACATTCTATATCTATTGCAGGGGTATAACAAGCATGCTTGGGCTCCTGTACCTTACCATAGACATGATTTGGTGCTGTCATGGATTTTTTGGGGCCTATAGATTGTGTATTCGTTTCTTTACATCTGTATAGAACAACTAATAGAAGTTTCTTTCTTCAGATGAGTTATTGCGTAATGTCCAGGAGACGGTCAACACTTGGCAAAAACTATTGAAGTCCTACCTGCCAGGCAAAGATGAGGAGGTTTGTATATATTGGCATTTGGTCAAAACTTAATTTATCCGGTGTTGGTAATCACATTTTGAAATGAAGTCTCTGAAAAGCTGCTCACTGTAGCTGCTCACGGTTGTCTGACGTTTCTCTGGTGTTTGCGTGCCACATGCACTTAAAATTTCGTGACTATTTATACCCACTAAACTCTAAAGAGAAAAGCCTCACATGCCATGCTTTTTAGTTGTAGTATGCATTACATTTGCAAATGGATTTCTGAGCTGGGGTAGTAGTTCTTGCAATTTAAATGTCCTGTGATGGTGACTGTTATGTGTTGTACATTTCCAAGTGCATGTGGTTAGTGCTTCAAGAAAGTGTATACATGTCCTCCATAACGAAGTTTTGATCCACAGATTGAAGTGATACTGAAGTTTGAAGAGATATGTCTGGAATCTGTGAGGGAACTATCTCCATTGTTTACACAGGTTATTTTTCTTCATCTCCCATTGCTTTCATTTTGATGGAACTGGTGGCTTTTTAAGCGGAGGGACATGGTTGTGTTGGTCATGATCTTGACTGGCTGGTGATTTGTCACTGATTCACCTTACCCTGTTGATTAGTTCCTCCTCTTGAGCTTTCTTCAAGCTTTTGTACTAGGATAGTAGCGTGGAATGAGATCACTTGCTTTTTCGTTACTTTCACAGAACCAGCTATCTCTGGCTTTCAATGGCTTTTGTCAGCATTTCAATTTAGAATTTGTTATTTCCATCATTTTGTAACTTGATCTCTTCTTCTCAAGCTAAGCAAAATGCTGTTTATTTTCTCAGACGATGTAATAGCTACTGCATTGTTTTACAGATTTTGCACCATCTATATGAGAAGGACATCATAACAGAAGAGGCTATTGAAGATTGGGAATCTGAGAAGAAAGATGCTGATGAAGCAGACAGAGTCTTTGTTAAGCAAGCTGAGATATTCCTTAAAGTATGTATTCGCATTTACCTTTCACTCAATAAATGTGATGCTTCTTCCAATTGCCTTTCTTTTCTAGCGCTTTAGTTGTTAATGCTGCAGTAGCTAGAACTGCCTGCATCAGAAGCTAGTTTGTAAGTGTTGAGATTATAAAAGATTATCTTGGGCAATGGTATTCACTTTTGAAAATTAACTGGTAATGAAGTTGAGTCTGAAGTCTTGATTCTCTCCTAGACTGCCAGCAACTTCTGTGGTTCCTCTGTTATTATGAAGTTTGCGAAACGGTCATTTCTTTCTGGCTTTTACAGTAACCTGTAGAAAGCATAAAGTTATAACAATTTCTAGCAATTAAAATTCAGCGAGGTTCTTGTTTAAATTTTCATTGAGTCCGTGTGAAGGTGCATAGCTTTGTGTTGTGGCTTCATTTGATTACCAGACAATATGCCACTTGATGAGGTTGAAGGCATTCTATAGCACCATCAAATATCTGGGTCCTGAGCAATCCGTGATTATACTGAGTCTAACGGGTCCAGTGCGATTATGTCAAACAACAGATGTTTTCGGAAGTTTTGAGGTTTTATCTCATATTCTGTACCATAATGAATGAAATCAGTAAAGGATTCATTGTGAAAAAAGTGTGCTGATCCACAGGCTCAACTCTTCATGTCATTTTACTTCTTGACCTTCCTTTCGAGGCAGTCTAATGTAATTCTTGTATGCCTACGGAGAGAGAATTCAGCGGCATGCTTCTGTTATAACCGTTTTATGAACATTTGTTTCATGGTACTGCACTCATAATAATTGCAAGTTCTTTTGTTTGGTGTAGTGGTTGAGAGAGGCAGAAGAGGACGATGAAGAGGACGACGAATGATGCAGAACATCAACTTCTGTTATATCCTTTCGTGTGGGCACCGAGGAATGGAAACATTAAATCCATGTAAAATATTCCAGGATGACAAATTTTGGTAGGGGAAGGGTTTCGTCTGAACTCTTCCAATTTGATGTACTAATAATATTCACTGAGGTTATATAGTTGATTTTTGAATGTTAAGAGGATTGAAAACTGCAAAGACATGATTCTAAAGTGTCTCATGCAACATATACGTATTGAGAACGAGCACTCTTTTCGATATATTATCCCGTTCTTCGGTGATAACTATGATTCATGCTGTGAATAGAAATTATCAGTGCTCGCTTGCCACTGTGCTTTCCTTTTCTCTATGAAGGAGACAGAGAATGTAAGTATGTGTAATCCTTTTGCCGTCTGAATCTCGAATAATACCAAAATTATACCAAGTGGCCAAACAAGGTTCCACTCAGGATTGGCACCATAGGCGACACCAGGTAAAGCATTTCCTTGCCAAGCCTTGCATTAGGAGGTCATTAGCTAAGATTTATTCCAGAGACAATTTGGTATATGTGCTGGAACGTTGTGCAATGGCAATTCAGAGTTCCACAGCAACAAGAATTTAGACATCAAACATATCTAGTAATACATGTCTGTCCACCGGTCGTCGAGTACAAGATTTATACTGCAGGCTGATCAGAAGCGTGGAGGTCCGCCGGGAGGGCCTGGTGGGCCACCGAATGGCCCGGGAGGCCCGCCGGGGGGCCCTCCAAATGGACCGGGCGGACCACCAGGTGGACCCGGTGGACCACCGAAAGGGCCTGGAGGCCCTGGTGGACCACCGAACACCGGCCCGCAGCAGCTCTCGAAGATACAGCAGCAGCAGAGGACATAAAAACTGGCAACAGCGCCAAGAATATGTTAGAACAATTCGGAAAGCAAGCAAAAGTTAAGAAAGGCCTCATCTTACAGAACAAAGTAAAAGCTCAAATGGTGTAATCCCAGAAGTCTCAGCAAGAAAGCAACATGTTATGTGTGTGACTTCATGCAACAAATTGAGTTCCAACGTTGGACTGTCAGTGCTAAACTGACGTTCCTTAGAATTTCAGAACTCACGCAAGCGTTCTGCGTTCAGAGATGCGAACTCACCATGAAGATATCGCTCGGCTGATTCCGTCGCAGCAAAAGAACAAGCAACCGCACGGCCCCGGCGGCCCGGGAGGCCCTCCCGGCGGCGGTCCCCAGCCCGCCATCTGCGCGAGTCTTGTGATCTCGTGGTCCGAGCCAGATGAAACCGAACCAGAGGTGGTGGAATTGGAGCTCTCTGTGCAAATGGGATATGGCAGGATGTATAGAGATGGAAGAAGGCGAAAAGCAGAGACGTGGATGAGTAATTTAGCGGCAGCCAATAGCGATGACACTGCGCTAGGCACTAGAAAGCGCCATGGACCAGCGAGTGAGAGAGTGACATGTGCTTGGGCCAGTGGGGTTTATATTTGATTGAGAGCCATGTGACGTCCTATTACAGCAGCCCAACCTAATCTTCAAATTATCGATTTCCGTGATTAGTTTGTACATTATGGAATCGCAGGTCTCTCTCTCTCTCTCTCGACTCCTCACCAATCAAATTACCACATGATCCATCATTGCCCTTCGAATCAACCACCCCTTTGATTTCTCTCTCTCATGATGTTGACGATGGAAAAGAAAATCGAGAGGTCAAGAAATGGGGAAAAAGTTGCCCAAAAATTTCTAATTTTATTATATTTTTGTCATTTTGTATTAAAATTTTAATTGTGCTAATTGAATTATATATATTTATGTTTTGTTAATTGAGTTTATCCGTCCAATTTTAATTGAAAATTTTTGATCGGAACGTTGATTGTTCTATGTATCATGATTAATGATGATAACGAGTTAATTTTTAATAATATATTTTTATATTATACTTTTTCTTATATATATATAATTTTACTTTTCTTTTTGTTGTCAAGGGCCAACAACCCCTTGCGAAAGCCTAGCGACCCTCGCTAGGCAAAGTCCTGTGAGCCGTATGATTGCAAAAAATGGGCAATGAGTATAACTTGGTCAAGATATATTAATGACCACCAAACACTATGGACAGTCAATCCATGTGGTGGTTTATGATGTTGGTACCTAACGCGAGGTCGTGCCCAAAAAGCGAGAGTGACCGTGGTTGTGATTTTTGTTCCGCGAGTTTGTTAAGTTTTTCCATTTCCAATTCGTTATGATTCAGGGCAATACCAAACCAAAACACCATAGATCGTATCCCATTCTATCGTACTACTAAGCAAACAATAGCAGCTTTGACTACAAGCATCTTAACTAAGAAGTTCTTCGGAGGTAGAAATTCTACCATCCAGTCAATGCACAACATCTAGGTCCGCCTCGAAAACTTTAATTCTCTTGTAATCTAGCCCATGACTATTGTTTGCGATGCATGATTTTTCGTTTTATTAGGCATGTATATATTTAGTTGTTTGGGAATATCAACGAAGTTACAATTTGGGACGAGACCAAAGCGAAAGAAGAATGGAGATGAAGAATGGAGATGAGGAGGAGTACCGATACAATATCCAAAGATTAAAATCCGAATCCGACAAGACACGAACATTCCTTTAATTCCACAAACGGACGAGACTCGACATGTTTTGAATACCCGTGTCGTGTCCGACTTCGCACGCGTGTCCGACACGTTCCGACACGCTTCCGGCACGCGGTCAACGCTTCGACACGCTCCGACACGCGAGTCGGAAATTCCGACACATGACTCCGACACACACGGGATTATTTTTACAAATTTCCAAAATTTCTGGGGTCTAAATATAAATATATGAAAAAAAAATAATAAAAGCTAAAATAAATTTCCAATACTAGTTTAAAGATGTTGGGGTGCTTGAAGTTGCAAATATTTCACTGAATGAGCCAGAGCCGAGATGAAGTTTTTTTTTTTTTTTTTTAGAAGAAATGGATAATATGGATGAATGAATTTTTGTTATATTTGATGATGGAATGTTGATTTTTTTCTTATTGTTAAATTTTAAATTTAATAGTGGAACGTGGATCACTTGTTTTTTCCTCCAAGTTTTATGGATTATTACAATGAAATGTAGTTGAATTTGTCAAATTAAAACAATGAATGATATTAACAAATGTAGGATTAATGTTTTTAGTATAAATTAATTCTATGCTCTTATTATTATTATTATTTAATTATTTATACATTTATATATTAAAATATTTATTTAATATATAACGCGTCGGAACGTGTCGGAATTCTCTTTTGAGAAATGACGTGTCGGCGTGTCGTGTCGTGTCGTGTTGCGTGTCGCGTGTACGTGTGGTGCGGCCTAGGTTTTGATTCCCCCTCTTCAGACATTGGATCAAATTCCAATAATTTGGAAGAAAGATAAATCTGTTGCTCTCGATATGCCCACGAGGCCCACTTCCGGCCCACCATGTCGTTGGGCCTCGAGACTCCCTCAGGCCCTTATTGCGGGGGCCGGATCGTCGTCGTCCCAAGCAGGGCCCGACCCATAAAACCAGCGAAATCAAAACCGCTGGCGGCGGCGGTGGTGGTGCACGATCGTCGGAGGTTTATGTGAGGTCTAAGGGAGATGGGATTGACCAACTTCATCCTCACGGTGGCCGGCGTCAGCGCCGTCATCCTGCTGGTGAGGAGCGACGTCAAGCAGTCGGCGGTGATCTTCCGGCGGAACGTCAAGCAGATCCGGAACTGGCTGGAGGAAGAATCGACCGCCGCTTCCAGGTTAGGTTTTTTTTTTTTCACCCGCGCGCCGTTCGGAAACTCCGCCGGCCTCGCATTTTCGGGCGAGATTTTGTACCGGATTCGACCTTCGCGGTCGAGGCGAAGGGGAATCGCGGCGGCGTAAGCTGACTTCGTAGCTAAGCTCTTTGATTTTGGTTTTGAGGACGGGCTTTGTGGACTGGTGTGAGGTCGTTTTGGCGATGACGGCGTCGTTTTGTCTTTGCCGGAGGCAAAAGGTCTCTGCTTGATGGTTTCTTGGAGGCGGCTTTTTGTTTAGATGGTCTGCCGCTGTTGTGCAGGGGATGTGATTCCATGGTTAATTGCAGGTGAATCGGATGGAAAGCGGAAATGGCGGCGATTGTTGAAATAGAGGCCGTGACTGCTCGTGTGTTTTCGCATTTAGATCTTAGATGCACTTGAATACCTAGAGCGGTGTACGATCGAGTAATTTGAATTTGCGCTAATCGAACAAAATCACATTAGTGATGCTGATCAAAACATTATCGTTGGTTTTACATGTCCAGCTGCTCCATTTGTGTTCGGCCATGTTTTCTTTGACTACGGCTACCGTAATTTGTTGAATGTTCACTCAGTAGTAGAGTTGAAGATTAAAGTTTTGAAGTTTGAGAACCTATTCTGTTTGGAATGTCAACATACGTTTTTCTCTGCATTTTCCTGACTGCCGGGTATGTATGTTCGCTTGTTTGCGACGAGAGTTGTAGTTCTTTCGACGGTGCTATATTCTGATAATTTTGCATTGGAACTTCTCTATAGTAAGATACGTTAAGGGCCCGGTGATTTTCAATCCTGGCCATTCTCTGTTGAGTATTGTTTATGTCAACATGTTCTCTCATCTTTGTTTTTTTTCTTGTGAGTGGAGGCTGATGGGATACTCAGATATCGATTACTGAAACCCGTGTTTGGGGCAGTCTTTCTGTTTCCGATTGTTTTCTTTGATGAATTATTTTGTTGAAATGAGGATTCTAATATTGATATGTTTTCCATTTGTGCCCAGTTAAGACTTCCTGATTTGAATAATTCTTTCTGCCTTCTTCTGTTGGCTTGCTTTGTCTGCCACAAGTTTGAAATATCTACAACAATTGATACAGATAGAGCATTACTAACTTGAAGCAGTTTGTTGGTTATCGACCAATTGTGCTGGTATAAATATTCTGATGGTTTATCTCCCTTCTCTCAGGGAAGTTGAGAAGGGAGCCAAGGAGCTGGAATCAAAAGTCTCTAAGAAGGATGTCCCTAAGGAGGACAAGCACTAGTTGGTGCATGTGGTCTTGAAGTTGCTTTTGATATGAGAGTTAGATTATCGCCTTTTTGTTTGAATACTCTATTAAATGAATAATCGTGGGTAGAGGATGAATAGTCGTCATTCATTTCCTTTGGATCTACACAGGACATAAAGGAAATATCAATCTAGTAAAGTTAGAATTTTGGTTTGCGGTGGATCTGTGTAGCTAGAGCTACGTTTACCAACAATGGAAGCTCCTCGTATTGTAACCATGCTGTTGATAATTTTTGCTGTCCCACTCTTTACTGTGCTCCACATTATTTCTCTGATACATGTGATTGTAAATACTTGCAGTTAAATATCGATGGTTGATTTGTTTCATTTTTGCCTTGACTTAGAAGTGATTAAAAATGTGTGAAGGACGATGTGCACTACGGTGGAGATAGTGAAGCAATGGTGGTGGAAAATGTAGGGGGAGAGTATTGTTTATTACTACTCGTTGCAACTGCCTTTGTCTCAAGCAATGTTGGTGGAGTGTAGGGGGAGAGTAGTGTTTATTACTACTCGTTGCAACTGCCTATGTCTCATGCACTCCAAGACATTGACCGAAACATGTCCCTGATTCAGTGATGAGGAATTGGTTTCGTATGACATGAAAGCTTCGACAATCTCCAATGCTCATGCATGTACAAGAGAAACCTGGTAAATAGGTTTCGGCATGACAATTGCTGACTGAAAGAGAGGTTGTGCGTTATGATCAGTATTGTTGTAACAACTATTGGCTCAAAGCAAAGATGGTGATGTCGTTGCTAGCAGATGATGACTTTATACTTAGCGTAATTTTATTGCAACTGGAAGTCGGATGATGAGATCGATGAGCTCTACCAGCGTAATAACTACGTGTACTCGCAAATTTTCACGCTTCTTTTGGCCTTTTGGGAGAATTTTCAAGTTAATTACGACAAAGTAGAGGGGCATTATACTGAAGAAAGGGAGATACAAATCAGGGCCGAAAACATGGCAAAATGAACAGGTTCTTCACTTGGTATGAGGTCTAAGTCCAGTTCTGGTAAAGCTTTCAAGTATGGATTTTCAGTTCTGTTCAGAGGTCATTCCGAACTGAAATGAATTATGTCATTGCCGATGTATATCTCATTGGATGTAAACTCAAACTGTCTAGTAACAAATACATTTCTAGCTCATATGAAAATAATTTGATTAAAAAAATTGGAATCTTCATAAACTTTGAATTATAATAGGATCATGATAGGCGGCCGTGGTTCAGTCAAGTTTTCTAGATATGAATTTAGTTGTCGGGTTGGTTTATACTTTTTGCACAAAATTGAACTGGTTTGGCCCATTGACAACCTCCCGGGTGGGAAATCTCTGTTAGGCACTATTACTTTGCATACTCCTCCGTCTCGGATCGAAACAGTTCTAAGTTCGGAACCCAGCTGATATTATGGCAATTGAAAAGAGAAATGAACCTCTAGACATACAGTATGAATTGACATAGACAGGAATATTCTGTAGCGAGCGTCAAAATCTCATTGTAACGCAGAAAGAATAGCGACACCAACTGTTTTTTCTCTCTGGTTTCCCACAAATAACTTATTACATGAACATAAGATGAAACGAAAAACATAGACCAAACACCCGCATTCAGACATGGTTTCCTAATGAATGGGCCAACGAGGACTTTAAGGCGGAGGCGGTCCAAATCCAGGTGGTCCCGGCGGCCCGGGAGGACCACCAAAGCAATCTTGCAGCAACCAGCAGCAGCATAGAAAGTTGAAGCTGTCAAGTGACAAATAAATTTGATTAGCAGAATGGATCGTCCATAAAGAACTTCCCACCTTAACGACAAAAAGAAAAGGATTGACCAAATGAATAGAACACTCGATGCACGTGCCGGAGCTACAAACTTGAGCAAAAGTTGGTAGCATTGCTAATTCCATGATCCTACGCACTGAGCAACACCGTGCTCCGACAAATAATGAGCTAAACGCATTGATCTCATGGCGATTGTAATATGATGTAAATCCAAAATGGTAATGCAAATGCGGGTGCATATGCATCGACCTATGTAGTGAAAACGCACTCACCAGGAACCTATAACGTCACAAAAGCCGCCGAAGGGCCCTCCAGGTCCTCCCCAGCCTGGCGGTCCTCCAGGTCCTCCCGGTCCTCCTGGTCCCCCTGGTCCCATAAGCTTCCCCTCTCTCTCTACACTTCAAAACCACACCTCCAACTAGAGAAACAGGAAATTCAGATGGATGTTCTCTCAAATCCTCTCTTGATATAAAACAGGTTGCAGAAGTCCTGGGAAGCCGTGCAGAAGGTTTCGAGGGGTTTATAAGGAGAGCGTGGGGTTATGCTAGAAGCCTCTTGTAGCTACCGGAATGCAGAGAGACCCCTCCTCCATTAAATCACTTCATGCTCACCTGCTGTTCTTTCAAACCTACCATTCAAAGGGCCATGGCATGCCATCCGTCATCTAACTTAAAAAAGACCAAATTGCATTTCTTTTTTCATCCTATCCGAGCCTCTCCTCCTACAGCGCTTCCCTCATTCTTTATCCGCTTTTCTTGCCACTTCACCTCACCACACGTGTCTCTGATTGGATGTTTCTTGCACGTCGAGGACTGCCATGCCGTAGAACAAAATTCGAGATGGTATTTGTTTATGCATGATAGCGATGCTCGGGGGATTGCACTTTGCTTGCTTCCCCCGTAAGGAAGCTGTTCCTTAGATGCCTCTCTCGATGTAGTGTGAAATAGATGAACTCAGAATATGAAACGGCTGTCTCCTCGAGAGACAAAAAGGGAAGAAACGAAGCTCCATATTCAAAGTTGACTTGGACTTTGCTTGCCCCTTTCACTTCACCCAACAAAAAGCCATTTAATTCAAGTTGCTAACTGAAATATGAATTGTTGACGTGAAATCCGGCACCTTGTATTGGAAGTAAAGGGGAAAGCAATCACCTGAGTCCAATTCCAACCAAGTCACCAAAGTATCAGATCTGGGCCTCTAATGGTTTTCACCCAAAATGTGTGCTTGACTGCAAATTTAAACAAGCTCTAATATTTCGGTTCCTTGCATTCATAAGGTTTTGTCTCCTAATCAATATCAATACCCATGAAGCTTAGATTTCCTTTCTCCGTCGTAATCTTCAAATTTCAAATAAAGAAACAATGAATTTAACTTCACTAAACAAAACGAACAAATGTAGCATCTTGTCGAACTGAGATGCAAACAGGGGAAAATAAAAGAGGACAAAGATTTTTGGTAACTATGAATCTATCACGTCAATTACCCATCATATTTCTGAGTGTCAGGACCGTTCTTAAGTACTCGGGACAAAAGCCTCGAGCTACAGCTTGCCATGTAAGCTCGAGACTGAAAAACTTCTACGAACTCCAGAATTTAACAGCCGATTCATCTCGATCCAAGAGCAAATAATACATTCCTCAGGTATATCTATGAGCTCAAGACAAGGGATTTTGTACAAACTCGCATTATGCAAAACCTGAAGAGATGGACCAAGACCAGCAAACTCTTAGAATTTTGGTGAGAGAGATTGAAAAGGCCTCCACGCACCAGCTTCTAGTAAGATGTGGATGCTTCTCACAACTTCATATCTGTACAAAAGAATTTTCCTTGGCAGAAAGGTATAGCTCACAAAATTGCTGCCAATCCCAGAGTATCCCCTTCCTCAACCATTGATCCTGGAGCACTGACTGAGCTGCGAGGCCTCACTGAATAAAGAAAGACAGAATGCTTTAGCACGATAGAGATTCCATATGTTGGTACACTGGTTGTCAAGAAACCAAGCTTCTTGCAAACAGCAGTGGAAGAATAGTATGTGTTATTACACAAACATTAGACAATGAAAGATCAGGCTGAAGATCCTAATCTTGCATTTTCGGTCTTCTACAGAACAAGTTTGATTTAGGTGCATTGATGTAGCAAGAGTCATTAGTAATCACAATCTGTAATGCAGAGTACTTGCTCTCAATGCAAGGTCTCAACTTTTAATTTCATGACAGGCCAAGAGCAAGCGTACCATGCTGTCTGTCCCCAGTCAAATCAGTAGCCCAATTACCCATGAAACCGAAATGCTAAACCATTCATTGACCAGAAAGTAAATTCCGGATCTATTTGCTAGTAGTTTTGGAAGTTCTCACCTGACATGTTTGTGATAACATTGACACTCTTTTGAGCAGCAAGTGCTTTTAACTTATTTCCTGTGGCCAACAAAAGTAGACTCTTCATATGCTGCTTCTGTTCCTTTGGGCTAGAGGTCTTCACCAATGCTTCTTCAAAAGCTTGAAGATCTTGGGGTGTAATAGCAGGGAGGGAAAGCAGAACCTGGGTATTTCCAGAAAGTGGGCTACTATTTAGCAATCCATTCAGTTACATCTTACATCAACTTATAAAAGTAGTATTACTGATTAAGTATTGTCCTTACCTGCCTGGGAGCTGGGTCCCTATCATAAAGATAGACAAATATTTCACGACAGAGGCTAACCAAATCAGCACTGATGATGGCATTTGATTCTAAAGTCAAACCGTGAATTACAGCTGAAAAAAGATCTCCAGCGACAAATTGACGAAGTTCCACATTATTGGTTGATATAGCTAGAAGAATCACAGTAGCACAAAAAGAAGAAACTTTGGTCACTGCATCGCCATCTGTCCATCTGAAAACTTCTAAACACATCTGTAATACAGGAAGAGCCAGACCTTTGCGCTTCATAAGGAAACTGTAATGGATTAGAAAAGTGAAAAGTATCAAATATGAGTATACCAATTCACGCAAAGAACAGGGAAAAAGAAAAATCTGCTCATCCTTTATACCTAACCATAGAGCTTCGTGAGTAGGCGTCCAACTCTTGCAGAGAAGACATGTCAATGCGATTGGCATGCCCCGATTGTTCTAGTGAAGGAAGCCCTGCATTTAATGCCGGGGAAGCTATTGCAGAAAGGAGTGCACATATTTCACGAGTTAAATCTCGAAGTAACTTCTCCTCCATAACCTCAACTTTCAAATCTGAACTAGCAACCATGCCAGTAGTATCCGGAACCTTTGCTCTACCTTCATGCAGCAGACTGGACCATGAGCTGCTAAGAGCTTGTTGAGAGTGGACGAACAATGGTTGGAGGAGTGTCTCCAGCCAGGTTTCCCACAAGTCTACTGGACAAGATTTAATCAATGGGACTACAACTAAATGAACAAGCTGCCTTATATGCCGGAATTCCATGGATTGGACATTTTCCATCAGTGCTACAGCGACAGAGTGAATATCCAAACATTTGAAAAATGCATCGCCAACAGTAGTTGATAAGCCTAGCACATTATACCTGAAAAATTGAAACAGTGGTCTGAACCTTGTAAAAGAAAGTTCTCACGGAAGAAAAAAGTAACGGCAATCTGTTAGAAAACAAAACCAAGCATCCTTAAAGCAAGCTATCATGAGTTTCCTGCCTAGAGACCCATGAGGGAACACTAGTCTTAATCTAGGTGACTAGGTTTGAAAAGATAGTAGGAAACTAGAGGAAACTTCCGACATATGTCAGTCAAATTATTCTGAAACTTTTGAACCTACATTCATTAAGAGATAAAAAAAACTGTACAATTAAACTAGATACCTCATTTCACTGATGCTAATAATTTTTCACCCAACATCATTCTAAATAGAGTACAGTTCAATAAAATAGCACCATTTCAGGACACTTTAGTTTGTGGTTAGTACCATTGGAGAATGCCTCATATAAAATTGTTTTCAACGCCCCACCTCAAGTGTTACCAGTAAAAGTTTTACATCCTGCTTTAGTCTGTTTAAACCCCAAAAGACTTAGGTCTGACAATCTTTAAGAACAGAAATTTTAGCAAAACAAAAACCTTCTTCTGATGTCCAGGAAACGTTTACAAATTTTTGGTGACCCCTATCCTTTTCTTATCGGATCCACATCACATGCTCCAATCCCCCACTTTTCTCCTTCAACTAGAAGGACGAGAAGGAAATGGGGAAATACTCATCTAGGTTTGTAAATTTTCACACTTACCCACTGTCTCTGACACCTTTCAACCAGTTCCGAATATCATTTTCATTTGGCTCCGTATTTCCTTCCTTGCTCAAATCAGTTTGAGATCCATCTGCCAAATTCAATGTGGACTTTGAAGATTTAGGAACCCCCTCTCCAAGAAGGCCGGTCTGCTCCACATTACTTATGGTCATTGCAGCCTTCAGCTCACTGGGTAACATACAGAAAACAGGAGGAGACCAAAGAGAGTGTATGGCACGAAGTAACTGCATGACAAACACAATGAAGAGCTCAAATTCGTGCAGTGATGGTAAAGGGAGGATATCATGGATTAAACACATCTACAAAAAGAATGCTCGCATACTTTTAGAAGGGGAGGCAGCATCCATGACAAATGTGAAGCCATTGGATGCAAAAAAGCTGAATTTCCTATGGAGCAACTCTGCAAATTCAAATTCCCTTTTTTGTATCCACTTCTCTTGAGTGCCTTCTCAAAAAAAGTAACTGTATGGAAAATTGACCACATAAAGGATGTCTCAGTGCACAAGCGAACCAAGCCTAAAGGTTCAGATAAATAATTGTTTTGCCATTCTGCCTGGATCCATTGTTGGCTCAGTGGTTCCAACAACCAAAGCAAAACTTCTTGCTGCTGTTGAATCCTGTAGCAAGTTTGGATTAAGAATTCAAACATTTTCTAGTGTAGAAAATGAGACAAGTTCAGGAAACCAAACATAAGTGATTACCCAGCAGCAGAAGCCATTACGAGAAATGCTTCTCCAAGAATATTATGTTCACCACGCAGAAGACGACCTTCTCCTTGAAGATAGGCCATTGTGTCAGCAATCCCCTTTAAAGAAAAGAACAAAGAAAGCAAGCAGAGACAATTAATGTCAGAAGAGCAGGCACTATACTAGTACTTAACATTTTAGCTAACAGCAGCTGTAATTCGACTTCTTGGAAAGAGATATCCTATTTGGCTAAGTATTTCATCCTCTGAATGCCAGATTTGTACAAGTGGATATTCTCTTAGTCACTCCTCTTCTCCCGACAAAAGCCAGCGTAGACATTCAGAGAGACCAAAGAAATGAACATTCTTTCTCGAAGCAAGGTAAATGGTATGGATAACTACGATGTTAACACTAAATCTTACAGTACAGAGAAAACCAGGTCCAAATGCATCATAAACTTAAGCCTATTCTATACTCGTGCTCATTTACAATACCACCTCTATTCTGCCCATGTCTCGGTATTGTTCTGCACATTTTTCTTTTCATATTCTTCTTCCTGCTCATGTATTTTTTTGATACCTAGAACTGTTTTTCTAGCTAATATCTTACTTATCAAAATGTGAAAACAACTGTTTCAGCCAAACCGAAAACCCAAATACCAAGTTTAAATGTATAGGAAGACACCTTCATGTGTGGCAGAATGCTTTTATCAGCAGTTTTGGCTATCCGAATAAATGAGGAACATATGTGCAGTCTTGCATGCCTAGCACTATTTGCTGAGGGATCCTGCCAAGCAAGCATTTGCTTTAAGGCATGTCCTGTACATATTTCTTAAATGTATCACATCTCAAAATGATTAAAGAGACCTTAACGGCAAAGGGAAGCGATGTTAAAAGCTCAAACAATTTGGTGATGACACTGCCAGCAGCATTTGGAAAAAATTTTATAAAAGGGCCGAATGCATCTAAATAGCGCCCAAGAACTTCCACAAGAACTGGTTCACTCCATTTCAAAGCAAGAAGTTGCTGAAGTAACCCTGCAATCTCAGTTTTGAAGCACAATGTTGTTTAGTGATAGTAGAATATCGTGCCTCTGACAGAAGAAAAAGGCGCAGGTTACCTTCGAATATGGTACACAATGTGAGTTGAACTTCAGAATTACCACCTCCAAATTCGCCTAATCCATCAAAAACTGTGTTCACAACATTTTCTAGAGCCAACTGCATACTTTCCATCAAAGCCAAATCCTGGAACAAGGCGATGCAAAATTTAGGATCTAATGATAGATTAAAGCAAGGACAAATGAAAAACAAGGAAAGGGGAGAACCAATTTCTCTTCCTCCTCCCACCTAAGACAAATTTAGCTTTTAGTTAGAGATGTAAGATCTTAGTATGAACAGATTTTCCAATTATGAGCCCACCAAAAAGATCCAAAAACCCAGTCCCCATCCTGCAGCTTGACAGAGATTTAAAGAATAATAGTTTAAACCTTAAAGAGTTCAAATAATTATTTATTGGCCTTGTTTTGTTCTTTTGATTAAAACTGTAAGCTGGGTTTTGGAGGTAAGCTATTGCGTATTATTTCATGTCCAATAACCAGCAATATGACAAATGGGTAGTACGAAATTGGTAGAACCTAGGGTATTAACCATTAACTTAGCTAGAGGCCCACTTCAGCATCACAAGCTCTCTCAAATACAGTAGGCTCCCATCCAATCTTTTCCCTTTATTATTGCAAAAAACAAAGGATAAAAGATTATGACCCCAACAATTCCCATAAACTCCTATAATAAAAGCCAAGTATGTTAAATGAACAATGTACTTGAAATAGGCTCTCGGCACTATTGCATTTCCAAATAGCCAAATTGCTAGGAAAGAAACTCCATGAAGAATCTACAAACCAAACCTGAGCAGGCATTGGAGGAGGCAAGGGATTCTTGATCATTGAGATTATTCTTTCAGATACTTTCCTACCAGCTATTATGGGCTTGTTTGCAGCAACAAACCTAACCAGCTCCAACTGCCAAAAACCAATCTATCAGCATTAAGCAATTGAGGGAAAAGTCATGTAGCATCCTAGTTAACATTTGAAGCAACTTCTAAATGGGAAAAGAAAGTATCTCATCAGCATACCAGCCTTGACCGATACTGGCTAAATTCACCCTTGCCCTCGTAATCATCACTCCACAGCTCCAGAGTTCCCAAAGATACTACTGTCTCAGGAAGAGCTTTTTCTTTCTTGAGCAGCCTTAGGAAAGATGTCTCTAGAATGGCACTGCATGTATCATCATTTACAAAATCCAAGAGCCTTTTCTTCTCCTTATCAACCTGTCCAATGCTAGAATCTAGACTACCAGTGGCTGGGGTTTCTCCACCAACATTTAGAGGCACCTTAGCCTTTGACATTAAATCTCTCATCAAAGCCTATAATTGCAAAGAACTGTCAAGTACACTTCAATTAAATACAAAGAATTCGAGATCTGACCACAACATCAAATGATCAATAAAAGAACTGCTTACCAACCAAAAGTGCAGAGATTGGAAATGAAGAGCAAATTTGAAATGTTGAAAGAAGCCAAGCATCTGCATTAACGTGACAATGATTAGCATACAGACACCCTAGTAATCACAGTACTATAGAACTTATAATCATCATGACTGGGAAAATTATTTCACAAAGCCACAGGCACAGTTCTAGACTCTCAGAACTTGAGAGCAAAGAGACACCTGCTTCTCAACTTAAAAGATACAATTTTAATGCTTAAACCAGCTATCCTACAGATGTCCATGCTTCAACCGATCAACAAAGATTACGTTAAAACTAGAAACAATAAACAATGAATCACAATTCCCAACACCAGCAGTGGAGGGAAAAAAACTGCCACACAGAAGACAAACAAAAATGAGCTAAAGAGGTTGTCAAGAATAAACAAGTTCTTTTCAAGATGCCAAATGAAGAAAGCAACTGCTTTGATGCCACTTTGCGCCACGTAGATCCTATGATTTGAGCCATGAAAGGCAAGTTACTCAATTCAAGGACTCATTTGGCTCAGCCAGGTGAATAGTCCTATATATCAATAAATTAGCAATACTTCCCGCATTAGCAGCCAAAAAACCACAGGTCACTTAACAGCCATGTTTTCATGACCTGAAAATAAAAACCACCTAATTTTACTCCAGCAAGCAAAAACAGTGTGGGCATAAGGCTGGAATGAAGGAATTGAGAACAGACTCTTCCCAGCATCCGTGCGGCATGAACATAAGATTGGATCTAGTATATCAAGACTTCCTTGAAAGTAATTTGACCTCTAATTCCTCTAAATCACGTCATTACGAGTTTTAACAAACTGAAGAGAATCTACATAAGTAATCACCTGCTGCAAATAAACAGAAAGCACAGTGCTATCACCAGCAACGCATGGCAAGTTGGAAGAACCCAAAGAGACCATGCTCTCACATATATACTCAGAAAACTCAAATTCATTTTCCTCAATGATGCCTGGATTTGATGTAGATCTGTGCAGAAATTCTCCAGAAACATTCATTAAGATCTGAAAGATACTACCCATCACAGCATCAAATTCTGGAGCAGTGGAGTCAACTGGTCTCTTTCTGCAATCAAAAGTGAACATATGAGCAGGTCATGGTCAGATGAGTGAATAACTACTCACAGATCAATTGTTGACAACTGCCCATACCTTGGGGAGACAAGTTTGAAAAATTCACAGGCATGAAGATGGAAATCAGGAGAGGAGAGTAAAATGCCACACCTATCATAAGAAAAAGACAAGGGGGGAAGGAGGTGAAGTGACAAAGGAAGGAATTACTGCATGCCACATTTTGAATAAACAAGTTTTGTACATAAACGATTAAATACCCGTGAATAATGCCAGATTTGGCAAGGTCTGGCACTGGAGCCCACTCAGCATATGCATTGATGGCATTTAAGGTAGCAATTACTGTGGCTGCATGTTGTTTTGCAATTTCAAATTGTTGCCTACCAGCTTCATTCAAGGCAGCTCCAAAATGCTTCTCTAGCAACTGAACCAAGAATGGCAGTGTTATAATGGTACCAGATAAGCAAAATAACAAAAGGTGTGGTCAGAATCATACAGTGTACAGTAAAGGTAAAATATCAGGCAAAGATTGTGTAAGTCCTCGTAACAACAGCCTGCGCCTGTCACCTGAATTAAGAAGCAGAAAGAAGAATTGGAGTTGGCTGAGGCAAAATTTGGAAGCTAAAAAGATTAGATAATATCCATGAAACCAAAGCATTATGGCATATTAATTAATTGAATGAAACAAGTCGGAAAATATTCTAGTACTAGAAGATATCTGGCACTGACTTTCAACTTTCAGAAAATCAACCAAATACTACTGCTAAATTTCTCACGCATCTACCCAATTAGAGTTACAATACTCTGCAGACTGGGTGGCAGAACAGGCACTAGAAGTCAAATCAAATGAAAGGTAAATTAATAAACTAACCTTCCAAGTCTTCATTATGAACAGTAATATCTTCCGGAAGCCACCTCAGCGTCATCGAAACCAGCTCCGCCTTATTAACCAAGGGTGGATATAGTGATCAATAGATGTTTAATATAATAGTTGAAATAGCCAAGGTGAGGAAAAATATAGATTTACTTGTATGGGACCCTTGCTGGAGAAGGAAACTAGAGAGGGAAGTAGCTCCTGCCATAAACTCAGTTCTTCTCGTCTAACTATCTAAATTTGTACAAAATCACATTAGCATCGCGTCTGAGAAAATCACTTTAAGCTTCAAACTCAAAAAGAATGTAGTTAAGACCTCAGCAACAAGGGCAGCTGTTTGACTCTTCAAAGCCCATTCTTCAGAAGAATATGCACTCTCAGACATCAATTCTACAGCAACATTTGCAAAATTCCTACGTTCTGCGGGGTTCAATTCTTCCCATCGTAATCTAACCAAATGCTGCAACAGAATGCGAAAGTTAAGTGAAGCCATATAAACACCCACGTACTTCACAGTCACAAATCTAAGCTTAAAAGAAAACTCTGCTTCATTATCGAAGTTCTATAAGCACATCAGCAGAGATGGGAAGCATCAACAAATTTTATCTCCAAAGGCACAGGAAAATCCAACACAAACAAAACACATAAACCGTAAACTACAAAAAGGATGAACCTGAAGCATTTTGAAGGCTTGCAATCGAATTTCAGAAGACCAATCCTTCTTTACTAGAAGGAATGACGAGCTCGCTAATACTCTTACATCTCCAGTCTTGATCTGTTGAGAAAGCAGAAAAAAATAAGCACTACCAAAACAACAAATGGCACAACTTATTGAGTAGAAGCACAAAAATCATATAGCATATATTGTATAATCTTGGGATCTATCAATGGAGAAGATCACTCAGACGAATAGATAAACCACTCACAAACTAATTCTCCCGCAAACATCAGCATTGCAGAAAAACCTTCTCCCAGGCAAGTTCAAAGCTACAAATACTTGGAAAATTACAACAATAAGTTACACAAGTACCCAACCAGCTAGGGAAATATTAAGCAAGCTTGGACAGTAAACTTCTTTAACCAAAATTACACATTCCTGGACCAAGAAACATTTATTAGGAAAACCTAAACCATTTGTTTTCCTAGGAAACTAGCAACCTATGCATTACACAGGTAGACAACTTTTTTAGCAGAATAATTTTGATTTGCACCCATGTGAATCAAACAAAATTTCTCAAAGCAATCTGATAGTTTAGTTTATTTTGAAGGCCCTTTTTATTGTTGGCTGGGAATAGCTACTTGTCTCACAAAATTCTTTCCACCCATATGGCTAGAGCCGACCAAAATTTTCATATCTAGGTTTGGCAAAATTGTCTCGCAGAATCTGGATTGGAATGTGAAATTGACTACAGGTACAACTTAATTATTAAGTTAATAGCATTTGTGATTTTTAGCCAAACGAAAAATAGCAGTTGCAATTGCAATTAATACTGTTGGTCGAGCACCTTGATTGTAAAACCCATTCGTTCCTTTGATATCAGATTTCCATAATTCTTCAAAATGAAGACCATCAAGAAACAGAGGGTAACAAACTTCCTTTTAAGTACTAAGGAATCCCTTTAGTAATCCTTAATAGACCAAAAATGAAGAACAACCAAAAATGAAGAACGCAAAGCAGCAAGCATCCTGAACAGCTATATATTAACTTTGTCTATGCTGTATAATGGTACCAAAAGAGACTCTAAAAGTCCCAAAATCGATAGTGTGTAAACCACACAAAATCGACTCTGATAGTTCTAGCCCCTAGAAAATGCTGCCGATTACGTATTAAGTACGTGTAACTTAACCAAGGAAATATGCGAATGGGGGACAGACCATGGCTTATCACTCTAGTGTAATTGCCAAAGAAAAAAAAATGCACGTGCCGAAATGCTCTTTTGGGGAGCATTTATTACGAAACAACTTGATAAAGAAAAGTAACTTCATACAAGTTCAGATTACATCTTCAAAGGTAGAAATCATGGCCAGACAAAGTTCCCAGAAATGTTTCATGCAGTGCATTTCCCAGCTTACCCATCAAAGTCCACAAGCAAAAATTCCCCTTACTCTGACCCGAAAGAATGGTTGATTAGCTTACCCCAATTATGCGATCCATATCCCGACATTAACACCATATTATATCGGAACCCAGTTCCAACAAAATATGGCAGTGATTTACTACAAGAAACTACACGGACAAAAAGCTCAAAAGCTGTGTATGAGTATGAGCTCGTCGATGACCTTAAACCTCCAGAACCCTCAAATACCAAACTATTACCACGCCTACTGAAATAAGAAAGACGGATGGCCAAACCCGCAGCAATGACATCTATAAATCCGGCAAGCCGCCGATTTTTCAATTTCCCCCATCACCAACTTTCGAAATTACTAGAAGAACTCAGGGACCACACACAATGCGATCACTCTTTCCCACCCAATCGCAAAACGGCCTCTTTCACTTATGGAGGAAGCTCAAGTTTAAGACACTTCAATCACAAAACATTACAAAGCCTCAGGTCCAGTATTTCCACCCCGGGGCTCGACGGCGACATCACTTCCACAATTTCGATGCGGAGACTTATTCAGGCACTACGAACACGCAGTCAAAAGGCGATGACGCTCGCCATTGCCGACGAACGCGTCATCGAACCGAAACCCACGTGTCATCGACCCCGGGGAAGACGCCTCGAAACACAGAGAGAGGGGGAGAGGGGGAAAGCGAGGGGGGAGAGAGGGCGTACGGATTCGAGGAAAGAGACGGCGGCCCGGCGGGCGTCGGGAGCGGAGCTCCAGTCCAAGGCGGCGGCGATGGCGCGGGCCAGGTTGCCGGCCACGGCGTTCGCGTCCCCCATCGCTTCCCCCCCGATCGAGCAACCACCACCGGCGCGCTCTCCTCCAATCCGCGGCGAGAAGAAGAAGTGGGGGAAGTCCTCTCGATTCGATCGGGGCTTTCCGCCGTTTCTCGAAGCTTCTGCGGGAGGTGGTGGGATCAGCAGAGGCGCGCGAGAGAGAGAGGAGGAATGGGTTCTGCGGGTTCGCTTCGCGGGACGGAAAAATCCGAGCTTTGCGCTGCGCTTCGGGCTTCGCTGGTAGTGAAGAAAGCTTTGTTTTTTTGCTTCGGCGGTGGTCCTCCAAAGTTCGGATCTTTGTTTATAGCGTGTGCAGGAGAGAGAGAGAGAGAGAGAATGACTACGTGATTTCGTTGAAAATTGGGGCGCAAGGCGTTCAAACGTCCAATGGAAGTCAAGACAAGTCATCCGGAAGCAGGATTGAGTCCTTATTTATTTATTTTAATATTTTAATACCACAATAAATTTCAAATCGATATATTTATGATACATTTATATCTTATTAATTTTAATTAAATTTTATCGTCAAATATACAAATTAAAAGTTTTTATGTTATGTTTATTATAAATGTAATTGATAGAGAATAAATTCCTCATAAATGTATGGATTTTTGATGATCAAAGAATAATCTTTGATAAATTTGTGTAGGTAAAACAGTTAGGATTTTTCGTAATCAAAAATTTATAATCATGTGCACAATCATGTCAATATTCCATTCGAAATCCCGAGCTTAAATCTATGCAGCAAAAATACTCGCCGTCTATTACAAATGGTAATATCAATACCCAAAATTTGTTAAGAGTATTTGTGTTGCGGTCCACATAATTTAGGATTTTCATTGACACAACTAAAAAAATTTGCTTTGCAGCGTGAATGGTTTAGGAACTTTTGGTTATATAATCTTTAAGAACAGACTCAAACTCGAGCAAATGAAATGATTTTGGTACAAATTTTCAAAATGTCTCAAGTAAGGGCACATCCTTATCCGACAGCCACAACTTTCGCCTACGTTTCTCTGAGAAATATCCACAAATACTCGTCAAACGTGTGAATAAACAGAGTACATGATGCCTCCATATCAAACGCTATTCTTGCATTGCAAAGGTCTCAACAGCATCAAAAGCCACCACTCTCTTTCCGCCCCTGCAAATCCATCTTGATTGACTTCGGACACTCACCAAATGGACTGGAATCTATCGGGCGCAAACCGTCTGGCCGAGCAATCACGATGAGAGAGACCTAACGGTGGCTCCCTCGTGTACAAAACTTGCCAAATCAAGTGACCGAAGATGAATTATCTCGAGGATGACGGCACTTCAGCATTGAGAAGAGTAGAGAACTCAGGCTGTCAATACTTATTTCAATTCTTCACAGTGTAAAAAATATGGAATACTTGGTACCAAGAAGCCACTGAAGCAAAAATTTACAGCACCAACATTGACTGACCATCCCAACAAACCAAAAAACGGTAAGGGCAAAAATTTAAATCCTCCATGGGACCAAAAAATAAACATTGACGTGGATGATAAATACCGAGTGAAGTTTACCCTCGAATTAACTTTTTCCGTGTTCGTAAAACAAATGGTCTTCCCTCCGGTAGATCGTTTAAGCTATGCTTTTGCTTTCATATGCTTTCAAATGAGAATCCGCTCTTCTGCCTTTATTGGTCCCCATAGATAATTTTGAAGACTCTCGTTGACCACCTGCACCATGCTTCTTTCGCCTTGGAGCACCGGGAGGGTCGACCAGTGGGCCTGACCATGTTTGATCATGCTCTTTCGAAGAAGTAAATGAGGCAGAGGTAAATGGGACATCGGGAGGGACAACAGCTGGATCAAAGCGATGAGAAGCTCCCAATGGGAAACCGAGCGCTCCATCCTGATGTGGTGGAGGGAACTTTTCGCTTTTGCTCTTTGCATTTGCATGGGAAATGAGTCGTCTTCTCTGATATACAGAAAAACCAGTAAATTTGTTATGAAAATTAAACCAAGTCTAGTAATGTGAATGGGTGTGCCTGTCTGCCTAATCTGTCTGCCCAATTCTTTGTCACTAGTTGGTAATGCTTTTGATGATTAGGTTTAAGGAGCATCGTCACCAGAAAAAGTAACAGAACACTGGACTCCTTTGGCTACCATGTAATAACAAAACCAAACAGAGGAAGAAGGAAAGAGAAATAGTTTCACATACGTCAATGTTATGCTGAATCTCAGCATTGGCTTCCGGAGCAGGAACAGCCCTGACACGTCGATCACGTGTCCGTTCTTTCTTTGAACCATCTGCTTGTCCTTTACTAGCTGCTCTCAACCTGCAGAAATACAAGAAAATGCTAATTAGAAAAGTTCACCAAACACTGACGGGAAAACTGCCATATGCTTCATTTTGGGTACCAAAGATGCTACTTTTCGCACTGAACAATCCAAGGATGCTACTTTTAGAACTGAGATGTTGCATTTTCAGTACTTATGTTGCTATGCATGGTATGTAACCACATTTTTATATCAAATGCTTTAACCTAGAAATGTGTAATTTGTCTGACTAGATTCGCACTGACATTTCCTGAAATGCCAGTTCTATATTGATAATAAACCAGAGAAAGGCATGATAAATCAGGTAGCAGTTTTAATAGAAATGAACAGTCAAGAAAAC
Source organism: Eucalyptus tenuipes (assembly GCA_014182365.1). Taxonomy (NCBI): domain Eukaryota; kingdom Viridiplantae; phylum Streptophyta; class Magnoliopsida; order Myrtales; family Myrtaceae; genus Eucalyptus; species Eucalyptus tenuipes. The sequence goes on along the minus strand of CM024544.1, from coordinate 39,271,207 downwards.
ATGAGCCAGAATCCTTATTAGCCACTCTAGTTAAACCACAGGAAAAAGTACGAGGAATGGAAGGAACCAAAAAAAGAAAAGAAAAAGGCCAATCTAGCTTCTGGGACCAACCGTCGAGCTTCGTCATCACGTTTTTTAGCATCCATTTCCTTACTGGGGGGATACTGTGGAAGGCTAGACGGTTCACAAGCATATGGCTCCATCCTGAAGAACTGTGTGCAAAGGCAGGGGCAAAGTAGTAAATTAAAAGGAAAGGGAAAAGGAAAAGTGAAAAGAAAAGGAAGCACAGTCGCAGAGCTTCAAATAGCATGTGTACAGCCAGATCTCACTAAATATATTAACCTTATTAGTTAGTCCTAAAATAGTTTATGACAAGCCATCATTACATTATGCAGCCAAGGATCCATCAAGTTTCATCCACGTTCAGAATGGTAAGTTAATGGACTGTAAAAGCTCCATCCAAGGTCCGGACAATTCCCATATATATTGTGTCTTCAAGTGCTTATCCAGATCATAAGCATGAAATTATACAGGAAGTAAAACTTAATCATCCTGGGAAATCATAATCTCGTAGAACAGATAATGAACAGACGGGCACAATCAGAGCTGGCCAAATTTAAGCAACTCGAGTTTAAGTTGATGCAGGTTGCAAGAATAGGATTGCAAAAAATTGTGGTTTGAACCTAGCCAGAGGAAATTGTCTCTGTTTAAGCAAATCAATTATCAAAGACAAACAAAGGAAAAAAAAAGTTGCAATTGCAAATTACAGTCTTTGTATAGAGAGATCAACAGGAAAAAAAGAAGCCATAATAGTAAAAAACTTTACTGTCGAGGGAAAAAGAGCAACAAGCACATGGAAGCATTTCAAATATAATGCACTAATGTTAAACTGACTTCGCTTTGCAAAGCATCAGTGGCAGTCCCGCGTTCCGCTGGATCAATTGCCAGAAGAGTTTCAATAAGTGGCAAAGATGATGGGGGAAGTCCTTAAATGTTTCCCTGATGCATCTTCTATAAGGTTCTCGAGGCTTGAACAATGTTGCATTCGGTAACTTATATTTCTTCCAATACTCTTCAGAAGGTGAGCCGCATAATTTGTATATCTTGTGGAGTTGCTCTACCTATGTACACAAATATAACAGCAATTCAAGTTTCAGATATGAGAGGAAGGCAGTTGTTTTTCCTGAAAAAGAAGGATGGTTCCACAGACAAGGATGGAACAATCAATCAGATAAAAAACTAAATGGCTGAAAGCTAGTCAACAGCAATGAAGAATCGAAATGTCAAACTAGATCTAGGCCAATATGATCTAGCATATAAATCCACTTATGCCAAATTAATTTCATATCACCAAAACTGAGGATGAATATGATCATTTACCAGCACATGGAGTAAGAATATTACACAGATTGTCCATAATGTATATTGCATACATAGATTATCCAAACCTTCAACTTGACCAATCCCCATGGAAGCACATAAACTGCCTTGTTCATGCGTACAATGGGCAAGGCACTACTCACAGGATGGTGGGTTTGGCCTTAATTAACTCTGAATGGGAGATGCTACAATTTGAATACCGGTTCTATTGATTTTCAATCAGGCACTTGACTACCCAACCAATTCTTTGAGGGTTCAGAGTGCCTAATATCATATAGATCTAAGTATACCGATTAATATTGCATATATATACACCTTTCATTACCCACTAGACAACTTTAAGCCTCAAACTGCGAATTACAAAAGTTGCAACCAAGAAACGTTCTTTGAATCCCAAAAAAAAAAAATGAAAATAAAATCACAAGAAGATGGTCCACACATACCTCTGTTCGACCAGGCATAATGGGCTTCCCCGCCAACAACTCAGCTAGTATACAACCAGCACTCCACAAGTCTATACCCACACCATAATCATTGGCCCCGAGTAGAAGTTCAGGGGGACGATACCACAGAGTGACCACCCGACTTGTCATCCGATGCTTGTGGTCCGGATCATAGAACGAAGCCAGCCCAAAATCACCAATTTTAAGAACTCCTCCATTGTCAATCAGTAGATTCGAGCCCTTAATATCACGGTGAAGCACACGGCGATTGTGACAGTGCTCTAGTCCAGAGAGCAGCTGATGCATGTAACACTTGACCTACAAAATATATAATATACATTTAAAAGAAGGGGAAAACAAGTACGGTATACCCAAAAGGGGCATGGAGGCCTCACAATTAATCACTGATTTTAACTTACAAACTTGTACGAACCTGTGGCTCAGTGAATTTGATTGCAGGACTTGCTGCTAATCCAGCCAAATCATGCTCCATGTACTCAAATACCAGATACAAGCTGCAGGACATTCGTGAGGTAACTAAACCCTCCAACTTCACAACATTGGGATGATCCAGATGCCGTAGAATGAGAATTTCTCTTGCCATAAACCTCACGCTTTCGGGTTCCAAGTTGTCAAACCGGACCTTTTTTAGTGCAACAATTTTACTAGTCAACAGATCCTTGGCTTTGTACACATTGCTATATGTCCCTTGTCCAATCTGACAGTAAAATAACACTAAGGAATTAGAAAATAAAGGGGGAAAAAGGAAAAGCATGGATTTAATATAATAGCAATTATCCAAAATGAAACCAAACAAAACAAGAGCAGAGCTATAAGTCGTGAGTCCTTTTATTGTAAACCATGCAACTGATCATGAGTCCAAAGCACTTCAAATTTTTTCATTGCCACAATCAAAAGCTGCTATAATCAAAACACCAGTGATGAACTGTAAGCAACAAAAGTTATAAGTCGCATCCAACCTTGTCAATTTTCTCAAACGTGTTTGCTTTTCGAGGAATCCAGCCACTGAGAGCCTCCCCGCATATGTCTGAGAGCCACGAGGGCCATCCAGCAGCAACCTGCTCTCCTCGAGTATGCTTTGGCAGGTTGCCTAGCCTCGTGCTTGGCTTCGACCGTCTCCTTTGCTCCCGTGACTGTGGATCATCTTCGACCTTCTCCTTCTTCTGGGTCTCCTCGGTCCGCACCTCCTCGGCTTTACCCTCTCCCTCCACCTTCGCAGCGACCGAATCATCCCTCTTGCTGGTCTCAACGTCCGAACTATCCCGTCCTTTGGACTCTGTGACTATGCCGGACGACACCTCTCGACCAAGCACGCACCCCATGTCTCGCTTCTAATTTTCATCTCTGAACATATCCCATACAGCTCGTGTACGGCCTGCCTCTTAACCCACCAGCCACCACCCACCAATATCCTCCCACGGATCACTCACCGCAAGAACAAGACGACTCCCAAGCACAAGCAGCTCAATCTCCGCATCAGCAAGTCAAAATCTACCCACCTGCAAGTCACACCAGAGCTCAGACACCCGCAACCGGAACTGGTCAATCCACTCAACGAAGCAACACAAGTCACCAGATGCTGCGCAAGACAAGAACCCTAAACCAGCTAATCCCCCAAAAGGAAAAAAACCCATCGTGGGTGTCCAGATTTCAGCACGACCCACCAAAGAAAAAAACCGGATTGAACCCAGAAACAAAGAGCAAGGAAGAGGGACCGACCGGGACCGAATCTGGGTCTGCCCAAGAAAGCACCGACCTTGCTCCGGTCAGGGTGCAAGCTCCTTCAGCGAGGCGTGAAACGTGTCGTCCCCAGTCACTCTTGCTCTCGGGAAAAAGAAGGAACTGGGGTGGGAGGAGAAAGAAATTTTTGCTGGGTATGCGATTGCTCGGTATTTCGGGGACGACGTTCAAGGCAAAAAAGGGAAACAGAAGAGAACAGGAGCAGGAACAGGAAACAGCAACAGCAGATCGTACCTCTTTAGTTCTTGATTATATGCTGTCTCTTTAGTTTTTCGCAAGTCAAACCTCCGCACCTCCTCACCGCTGTTCTTTTTGTAGAGGACAAAGGTGGGACATATTTCTATTTCCTGAATTAACGGAAGGACTCTTTCTTTCTTCCTCCTCTTTTTAATTTCTTTTTTTTCTCCCCCTTTCCCTTTTTCACGTTTTTCCCTTTTGATACGTTGCTGCTGTGTCTTCGGTGATCATTTTTCTTTGTTAATGAGATTTTTCCGGATTTACTCCTCACGTTAATATCATGAAAAATTCTAAATTAGTACACCTATGATAGATTTATTATAAACTAATTTTTTAATTATAAAAAAATCCTAAATTAGTAAACTTGTGACACATTTATCCCAAATGATAATAAAAAAACTCAAATAGGCCCATTTTTGATAAATTTACTGACCACTAAAAATCCAAAATTAATATATTCATGACAAATATACTTTATATTAAATTGAATTAATACCACAAAAATGACAAATAGAAAGTAAAATTCCAAACTAATGCACCGACAAACTATTATACACAAATAATTTGACACTCAAATTTAACAGAAATTAATAAAAAGTAAATTTATTATAAGTGTACTAGATTCAAGTAAATTTATTAAAAGTATATTAATTTGGAATTTTTGATGATTAAAAAATTAATTTATGATAAATTTATCACAGATATATTAATTTGAAATTTTTTAGGCTACAAATCATGTGGAAAGAATTGGAGTCGGATTACGTTCTGTTCTTTTATTTTTTATATTTTGCTGAGTACCAACTTTTCTAGAACGCATCGAGACAGACGGGAAGAAATTTCGTTGAGGAGATGGATGGTCGTTCTTTTGAAGGTCCCTTTCAGATGGTTTCATGGGGAAGGAAGTGGACCAACGGTGAAGGACACGGACGTTTTACCAAATTATCGCCAGAACGCAACTCAAACCATTTCTTAGTTCGTCGATTTCTTTATTATTCCGTTCTTTATAAGTTGAATTGTAAAATATGGTGGTCGTGATTCAGGAACCCCAGTTGCCGAGAATTTGGACATCCAATTTTATATACGTCCACGTCAGAATGCAGAAGCCAAAAGAAGTTTCCATTTGAACTGGCAATGGTCCCCCGGACCTGGAACCAAGATTACGTCCAACCATGTTCAGCATGGCTTGCCCGAGACATGACTTTGCATAAGAGAATGGAAGGAATGCGCTACTAATATAGACAAAAGCATAAAGGCATTGTTAGAAGCATCTCTGTTCCCTTGTTGACCTTCCAAAGTCCCCATAACAAACTAATCCGACCGATGATTGATAGCCAGACATGAAGTTGAGACTCATCAATACCTCAATACACGCTGATGGCAAAAAGGGCGACCATTTCTCATCGGCGATAAAGAAATTTACTGCCAAAAAACACATGGAAAGTGGACCTAACAAAACCACATTTTACAATAAGCAGTCGTTTCAGTGCAGAAATGAATTCAAAATTCGTTCTTGGGTAGCTGCAGCAACTACACGTACAGATTCTTCTTCAGTCCTCGCTTCGCTTTTTCTTCTTTTTTTCTTTCTTTTTGCTAGGTTGTTCACTATCTTCTTCATCTTGTTCAGCATGCTTTCTCTTTTTCTTCTTCTTCTTCGTCTCTTCTTCTCCAGCATTCCCATCAGACTGCAACCCGGCGTCCTCAGCTGCCTCCTTTTTCTTTTTCTTGTCTTTTTTCACGGGGGCTTCGCCATCAGCTTCTGCAGAACCATTTGCGCCCACTAGCACCGCCGGCTCTTCCTCATCAGCTTTCTTCTTCTTTTTCTTTTTCTCTTTCTTCCCCTCGGCAGTTGGAGGCTCTTCAGTCACTTCTGCCATCTGAGATGGTACACTTTCGGTCTTTCTCTTCTTTTTCTCCGCTTCTTCACCATTCCCAGTGGCATTATTCAAAGTTTGCCCAAGAGTAGAATCAGCGGAAGGATTGTATGTCTACAAAAGAAAAAAAAAATACAGGTATCATTATCCATTTGCAACAAAAGGAAGAGCAGAAGTGAGATACAACATTATTAAAAACAGAGGCTTCACTTAATGATGGCCAGCTGACACTGACATTCAGCTTTACATTATAGGTGCGTCCCCCATTGACAGTCACTATCGAGTCAAATAAATCTACCCTTAAGAAAAAAAAGGGGTGTAAATGTAACCGTACCTTGGCTGCAGTTATCAAAGCCCCAGCCCCCTTCTTTCTGTCCTTGTCATAGACTTCTATCTTAGGCTTGCCTTTTGCAGAGCCAGCCGATTGACCCAATTCTCTGCCTTCAAGATTTCTCAACCTTGCTTCAAGCTACAAGCAGCAATGCATCAGCAAATTCTCTCCATTCCACTCTCTGTGCGTGCGTGTGCGTGGGCATCTACTTGTGAGTCTGGGTGGTTTTTGAGTGATTGAACAATAGAAGCATATATCCCGTGTGACAAAAAGTACCAAGTAGAGAAATTGAACAAAGTACCTTGGCCCGATTTTCAAGTCCCATTGAGTTATCTTCAGTGTCTCCGAGAGCATCGTATCTAATAGCCAAGGCAGTTTTGGCAGCAAGTGAACGAGAAATTTTTCCCTTCAATTTTGGTGCTGCCTGGCCAATCAATGATGCATGGTAAATCAGCCCATATTTAGGTGTAGCATGTTTTGTCTTCAATGCTCTGAAGAGAGCCTTTTCAGCACCCAAGATTTGGACGGTGCTACCAGGCTGCTTTGCAAGGTTTAACAAGCTGCCGCCATGCGCGATCAGCCGGGCCCCCACGAGCTCTCCGACAAGGGCAGTCAAATTGGGCGCAATGGTGTTCATTCTACTCTTTAAGTAATCATAGAGCTGACCTCTATACTCGGAGAGAGACAAGACTTGGTCACAAAGTTCTCTAATGTTTAACAAATCAAGGTCACTGACTTCGGTGCCCATCGAAATCTCAGATGCTGCCTTTAACTCCGCCTCAACCTCTTCAGGCAATACCTGCAGAATATAAAGCAAAATGACAAAGCACATTCCCTGGTCAGAATATCATAAATATGATTCACAGTTCCAGCTTATTCATTTGACAGCCTCCATTTTAATTCTTATTTGCAAAATCACATCTACAACATATACATCTGGTGGAACATGAGTCCTGATCAATGCCAAAAAATTAAAAGACAGAAATTTATTATGACCGCAAGCTTCTACTATTCCAGAATTTCCAAGAGCTAACTCCTGTAACATGAAAGGAGAATCCTGTGGAACTATATATACTTGGATATCTTGTCCTCAGACTTATATGCAAATAAAAATCACCATAATCATTTCATAGAAAGCCATACCCCAGAAAAGTCTAACTTTGAGGCATTAGTGCGGTTGCCCATCAGCTTCACAGTCTTGGCATACAGTATATTATCCTGGATAATCTTCGCAAGCTCCGGAAAATGCCAGCCATACCACTCTCGGACCCTCATTGCATAAGTATTCAGCTCTTTATCAAGATCGTCAAGTAAACCAATGGCCTGAATGATCATAGTGTCCACCTAAACAAGACAACCTATGTAATTAGAGAACTCCAGCATAAAAATCTGTTTCTGTTAAAAGGACAAAAGCGGGACCACTGAAAGATCATAGCTCTGAGTTCAACATCTTTCCCAAATAGTAGAATAAACAAATAAGTTTAGAAAGATGGCGATTAAGTGCACTTCTCGGATCTTATGGGACCTCAAATAAAATATATAACCACCTAACCAAAACTGCCAATTCCTATTTCATTAAAGACCATCTATTAACTAATTCAGCTAAAAAATCAATTGAATTTTTCAATATCCTTACAAACAATTTGATCATAAATAGACCAGCCATAACCAAAAAAATTGAAATCTTTATTATTCTTACTACAATTATTTCATAAGTCAAGACCAGCCATAACCAGGTAAAGCAAAGACCATGCGACAATGATGGTCAATTGATGAGTTTGTCACAGATCAAGAAACATCAAGAACCATAGTTATCCAACACATGTAAAAGAATTAGGAAAAAACACACACCTTATCGGCACTAAATTTCAGCTTGTATCTAGACAGGCTATGAGATAAACCCAGACTCATTGGAGCCAGATCCTGGACAGCTAGACCCGAAATGAGTTCAGTCAGCTGACTCCTCACACCTCGCATCAACTCCATGACAGCATTATTGTGGACACAATCGATTTGCTGCAAGGAAATAATCTCTTGGGTTTTAGGAAAAACAGAAGGAAACATGCGAACAACAGCATTAGGATCACGCTAAGCATCAAAGCATCTGCATACCAACTTCTCTTTAATAGCATTTCCAAGCTTTGAATCAGCCACAGCCAAATTTTCCCCATCACAGTGAGCGCGTAAGAATTTACGGAGACCTTTGTAAGGTTTGCTCTCAATCAAACAGGTTGCAGCTGACAGAGCTTCTGCCGTATTTTCAAACTTTGAAAAAGCTTTCAACTTAACAACCTGATATCCACATAGAGAACAACTGTCAGGTCCATTGTGAAAGACTGCAATGACGCAACGCAACAATCTTGGCAAGACTAATAATCAAATTAATCAGACCCTGAAAGCCCTAGTGATCAAATACTCGGTTGGCAATCAACAGACCATCAATGAAAATAAACACGCTAACTAAGCGCATCATTTATGTTCCTGGCAAAGTGACGAGAAACAGACAGGTCACCTTTTTAGCAGATTCAGCGGATGAGAATTCCTGCCACAAGTCCTGGCAACAGAAAAAAACAGGACATTAACTCGTAGCCTCGAGTCATGCACGACTATCGAAATGATCACAAACCCCAAATCCTCGATCCGAGCTCATGCCCGAAAAAACAGCAACCGAGCAACATGGAAAAACAAATCACCTCGACCTTCGAGAGCTTCCCTTCATCCAACACCTTAAACAGGGCGAACCCCGCCGGCGTCTCGAACAACACGAGCATTTCGAACCGAGCGCCGGACCCGAACCCACCTGAAAACCCAAACCCATCAAACTGCTCAGGCAACTCATCAAAAACAAGACTCCACAGAACGGACACAACAAATCGCCCTCAACAGCAACCGCTCGACCGACCCACAAGCGATCGCACAACGCATTCGCTTCCCGACACATGCACGCCCCATCCCCACGCGTACCCACTAGCTAGCGATTCAGAAGCAGCCGCCCCGGTCAACAACAGAAGCTCAAAATCGAATCTTTTGCCGCTCAAGAGCCGGAAAAACACACATCCCAAGTTTGCCCACATAAAAATCCTAACGTACACCGACGGTACTGCTCGGTAGTCGAGCTCGACCGCGCAAATGGGCGAGAACGCGGCGCAAAAGAGAGAGCTTTTCAGGGTTTCGCGGAGATGCAGAGGAGGTGGAGAGTACCCGGAGGTGCGGTGTGGCGTCTAGAAGGAGGAGGAGCAGAAGGCCAGCGGGAGGAGGTGGAGGAAGACGAGAAGGGTCTAGGGTTTAAGCAGGGCGTGCGCAATTATTTATAGACGAACGACTCACCGTTTTCTCTCCAGTTTGTGGCCTCGCTTCGTTCGGCCTTTTTTTCAATTAGGTTATTTAGCAATGTGCATGATTTTTTTTCTTTTTATACAAATCATCGGATTTTGGAGCATTTTTTTTTTTTAGACTTATTTTGCAAGTAAATTGAAAACCTTAAGGTCTGTTGTTTTTTTTTTTTCACGAAAATTGAATATTTCAAAAATTATTTTCTTCAAAAATATTATTTATATTGCTAAAAAAATATTAGTTAATGAAATATTTCTTATTATAGACCACAATTAAAAAATATTTTGTATGTTTTTTAATCCGTTCGTTTGTTTTTGTAGATAATACAAGCAATTATTTTTAACAACATATATTCTGAGTCATTCATTTTTCATGAAACAAATCTATAGATTTTCAAAGAATTAGGATTTGAGATGATTAATTTCAGTTGTAAGTTTTGACTTCCACACTCTTTATAAATGAAAATCTAAGAGAGTTGAGATTATAAGTAAAAATTTGTAATGGGATTGAAACGTGATTGAGGAATGATAAAAAAAAAAAAAATTGATGGGATGGTTTAGGGACGAGTTTTGATGTCCGGAACTGTCTCGCTTCTATCCCTAAGCAAGCTAGGGACGTCCCACAAAATTTAAGGGAGAAGAAAATGGGGAAAAGAGAAAAAAAAATGTAAAATCAAATCAAATTTAAGCAAGCCAAATACATTTTAGTGTATCTTTAATTGTGGGTTTTATATTTTATAAGCTCAAAACCAAACCACCAAAATTTAAAGAAAATCCCAAAGAGGTGCATTCCATTATGCACTCGAACAGATTTTTCTAGAATGTAGAGTAAGAACATGTATGTTTTACGATAACACATGATACTTTAACAAGTACATAACAATTGTGAGACATCTAGTGTGTATGCTTTAGGGGAGACAAGTGACATTTACAGGCAGGGAATGGTCCGAAACTATAATGTTACTCGATTCGCAGCATAACTTTTCTCCGGATTCTATTCTTTTTTGTCTTTCTAAAAGGTTTATTTTTTTTTTTTTTTAATAGAAGTGAGAGGTTGTTTTTTTTTTTTTTTGTCAGAAATAGTAGTGAGAGGTTAACCAAGAACATTTCAGAGGAAAATACACGGAGTGGTTATTCCAAGTCCCTAGATCAGCATGTGCTTTTTGTACATTCTATACCGGGCCCATAGAATGATAGTCATATTCTTAAATTTTCTTTGTTGAACCAAACATATTATTGAATCTGTCATTTTTTGCGAATATAATGCATCTCATATCCAAATGCATGAATATAATCGTCAAACGATTAGCTCAGGGACACAATTTGTCAGATAGGACATGCCTTGCCAATATGCTGCGTACTAATTTTTATTGTCGTGATCTCTCCTAAATCTCCTGCTTCCATTCAAAATGACTATCTAAAACATATGATTGGCATTAATAATTGTAGTCACAAGTTGAGCTCTAGAGATTATCGTATGATCTGCGATAAAGTGCAAAGAATTGCGATTCATAAATTCTAAATGCAGCAATGTCATGTACCAATGAGAAACTAGGCATCTACCATGCTTGAAGAATTGAGGGCATAAGGAACTTGGTAATATTAGAGATGTTAAAATTGATACACGGAATTCTTTAAACAAAGTAATCTATCAGATTCCCGTTGGTACCTAAATCAGTCCTCTAATTTTTTTTATTTTTTATTTTTACGTCGAAATCCAGTCCTCTAATTTAAATGGCTTGTATTCAAACATTTTTGTCGACTTTGCACCTTTTGCATTTACATATTCGTAATTAGATACTGTAGACATTTGCTGATAATGGAAGGAAAGATGGATAATTTCCTCAGACTTTGCAGTTATAAAATTTTTACATTCCCATCGAGGAGACAGTATTACAAGATTTACTTAAACAACTTCCAACAACCATGAATGCTCCTAAGAGAAAGGCTATTAGAAGGAAGAATCTACTTCACTATAAAATCTGTCTCCTTCTCATAATTGGAGTTTGCCTAGCTCCAAACTTACCACCGCTTCTGGCTCTGCCGTTCAATTTCCGGAGACATTTGACCGGTCGTCTGGCTGGAAAATCGGTGTTCTTCCTGATGGTGGAGCTGAACACACTGGTACAACAGGACGGATTCGAACAGCGGGTGCCAAGAAATGAGGATGAATCCTTCAACATTACATCCTTCGGGTTTTGGCCTAGCCGAATATGAATTAGCTCCTGTTCTCATTCTTGGGGGAGCATGCATATGGGGAACCATATTTTGTGGTCTGTACTGTACTACAGGCACACCGCAACTTGATCGACTCATTCTGGATTCCACTGCAGAAGGCCGGCTCAAGCATCTAATTAAACTTGCTCTTGGAGGATACCGAGGTCTGTGAAGTAGGGGAGAAGAATTAAATCTATCCGTAGTTTGTAACTAAGCTTTCTCTTTGACATTCCAATAATCCTGTCCCGATATTCTTAATTCACTTCCGCTGCTTCTAGGAACAAATGAATCTGAAGTAACAGTTGTCGGAAAGCCTGATGATTCTTCAACTTGCTCCTCCTGTATCTCTTGAATGGTCTTTCTGAGTCTGCTGCTCATTGAATCAGGAAATACTTGGTTTGGGAAACTAGAAAATGGGACCGAGGTGGCAATTGCAATTTTGGGCCCTAAGACAGGAGAACAAAGCTGCCTTGCTGTAAAATACTGGCAGCCGTCTGGGCTAACCACAGATTGCATGACGGGAAGAATCTGAGGTGATGGTATAGTAGAAGGAATGGGAAGCCTCGCTAAGTGAAGCTGCTGTTGTAGTAGCTTTTCTTGCTCCCACATTGGATACGTTACCATCTCATGTGGAAAACTTGGGTATGCCAAATTTTGATACTGCAAAGGACACAAGCTTCTTGAATATAGGCTGCGTACATTGGATTCGACTGATCTTATTTGTCTTTTTTGCACTTCTATTGACTCTGACTCTGATGGTGGTAAACTTGAAAGGAAACGAGCGACGATAACCTTCTCCTGTTCTTCACTAGCTTTAGAATCCAGTGGACTAGATGAAGAACAGGAAGACATTGACTCCTGAGACACTGCAATGGGTAATAAAAGTTAGATATTTAGCAATATTCCATAGCCACCCTACTAATGCTCATCATCAGAGGTCCCTGAAAATTGAGCTTATGACAGGCTAAATCCCAACTTCTACTCCAAAAGCAAGAATAGACAGACAAAAGGGAAGGAAGGACATGAAGGGAGAAAAAAGGGTAGGTGAGAAGAATTGCATACTTTTTCTCAAGGCAGACCAAGCAGCCATGGCAGCATTTTTCTGAGCTTGTTTCTTTGTTCTAGCTGGTTGCCCAGTAAAGCTCTTTCCAGCTAGCTCAACTGTACATGAGAAACCAGGAACCTGGCCCGGTCCAGATCGAAAAGTAGAATAAGCAGGCCGGTTCAAACCAGCTCTGTGAGCTGTCTCCTGAAGCAAATTCTTGTAAACTCCAGGTTTATCCTGCGCAAGCCCATATGATAATGATACAAGCATATCTAGAACAAACAATTTAATAGTGTATTTAGTCTATTTAACAGCATGAAGTGTTCGAGAAATAGCCATATAGAAGTAGTTCATTTGATTAAGGTTTCAGATGAAGAAAGTAAAATAATGTAACATAAGACAGAGAATCTAAATCGTCTGTTTAATCCCTACCAAAACTTTTGCAGCCAATGCTCTAGATGGACCCTTTGTAGCAAGTGTGGTTAGAGCTACCTCAGCTGCTGAATGTTCTGCTTGCCTTAGTGTAGAGCAGAAAGTAGGGCTTTCAAAAGTCTCTCCATTGAAGTTGACTGTAGCTTTAAATCGAAGGGCATGATCAGGTCCTTCCCGGATGCAAGAATAAGATGGCAAATTGAAGCAGCTTCCCTGAGCCAATTCTTGCAGCTTGTTTTTATACATAATTTATGCATTCAGTAGGAGTTGTATGCTGTCATTCATTAAGAGTTAGACAAAGTTAAGCTGATATTAAAGAAGGCATATAAAAGGACAGTGAGTTCAAATTACTGATTTTCAGATATCTAAGTCTGCCGGAAACAGCAATATTGGCAAGAACACAAGAGTCATCCAGACACAGAAAAACAATACATCAATCGTTCTCAAAATCAATGAAGATTTGGTGGATCTTATTGTCTCGCTCTAACTATTGTAAATTTGCTAAATTCATTGCAGAAACTGGCTGTCGAAAAACTGCTTTTCAACTACTTGTCATCGTCAGCAGATACCGTGTGATCAAATTTCCTATCTTAACACAATGAAAAAGGGAAAAAAGGAAACAAACATCATGCATTGCATGTTTAGAAAAAGATCTCAGCCAATTGTGTGGAACTAAAAAGTGAGACTGCAAGTCGCGACATCTGACCAACTCATACTAACTAAGGACTTCCTAAAGATTACTATGTCGTGCAAAGTTAAACTCTGACTACTGGAGAAAATACACGTAAAATGAACAATGGTTTAACAGCACACACTGCTCTATAGTCTATATACGCAAAGAATTTGAATAAGCCCACTGGCATGCATAAATTCTTCATGAACAACCAGACAGCATCCCAGAAGTACTCCCTAATTGTCATAGATAAACAAACTTGGAACAATAAGAAAGCAAATACCAGTAGCATTACTTTTACCAAAAAAAAAGAAGTACCAGTAGCATACTTCCAGCCAGCAACTGACAATTACTAACTTGTACTACCGAAACTTCACTAAATACATGAACAAAGACAACCAGCTATAGCATCATCTCCCTCTAGTCCCGAAACCACTGCTTTGATCTAATTTTCAGAATAATCAGCTCCACCAACATAAATTTCCCGCATTACCCCATCTTCATACCTAGAAAACTTAAGAAAACCGGAAAAAGGAAGAGAATTTGGAAACCATTGAAGGAACTACAAATGGGATCGCCGCCTCTCATATGAACAAGCCCACATCCATCGCCTTTATCCTTGTTCAACATTTCGCCGCTGGAGGGTCAAATTAAGATCATCGTAGGGCATTCCAATGCATTTCATCAGCAACCCACTGGCTATACGGCTCAAGCCGGCGCAACAGCAAGGCCTCTGCCCAGCGAAACACAACCGCAAACGAAGGAAAGCGAAACGAGCTCCACCACCTCAGTAGCAGAACGAATCGCATCGAAGCTACGGCAGATTGGAACGAAAGAGAAGAGGAAGGAAGGAAGGAACGAAACGATCCGAACTCAGCGGAGAAAGAGGAACTCGCCTAAAGCTGCCTTCACCGTCTTCGCCTCGTCCAATCAGTCCTCTGGAGATTTTCCCGAGAAAAAGCGACGGAAAATTTCCCGATGGAGAGGCGAGTCCGAAGCCGGATCACCACCTTCCGCGAGAAAACGACAGAGAAAAATGGAAAAAGTTGACGGCGGAATCGAGCGAAAGATTTTTGATTTTTCACGCCATTCCACGACACTCTCGCACTCGCATTTACATATTTTCTTTTTTCAGAAAATGTAGAATTGGAAAAGGCAAAGTTATTTATATTAATATTTTCAAAAGCTAAAGTCCAAGACTACAAGGGTTTAATGAATCCAGCAAGGTTTATGCGATGTGTGGTCAAATACACTTGACTATAGTCCATAGAGGTGACAATGGACTGGTCTGGATTGGTGCAAGAGATATTTCGATCTCACTACGCCGGGCCTGGCTCGTTGTTTGGGCTGATTGAACTTGATTTGAAATCGGGACCTATGTATTGTGCAGATTTGTGATGAGGTGACTTGACCAATCGCATAGTTTGAGCGTTTCAAAAAATCAAAGTACTTACATCCCAAGATTTTCAAAAAAAAAAAAAATAAACGCAAAATATAAAAGTCACTTCAAATAGGACATTACCCATGAGAGGTTTTCAAGTGATATAACTAGTATTTGTATTCTTTCCTTTTATTCTTCTTCATCAAAGGTCTCTCTTAATCCAACCCATCGGTGGTCGCGCGGTTTGCGCTTTGCTGCCCCCGCAAAGGGAGCAAGTTCAAATCCCCGTGGTCGCTTGTGCGACTCAACCGCGGGCCGGGTCAGGTGGGTGGGCTCGGTTTGCCCCGAGTTTACGCCGCCGGCTGTCGGTTGTACGGCGGTTTTCGGGTCATCCAAAAAAAAAAAAGTCTCTCCTAATTACATGGATGACTTTTTAGTCTAGTCCAGCCTTACTTATTGGTTCACTGATGCATCCTTGTTTAACTACACTCAGTAGCTTCAGGGAAGGGGGAGTCTCGCGACAAACAGCATTTAACAAGAAATCTGCTACACTCGCGTCCAAGGATTTGAGCCACGTACATAGTCACAAATGTTTGATCAGCTTCATTCAACTTACTTCAAGGGACAACTTTTCCAAAAGCTTCATGCTTTTTTTCTAATTCTCCATGTCACGATTACATAACAGCTGACCTAGGAGAAACAAACCAAAGTACCAAGAAGAAATGCCCCCACTCGTCGACTGGTTTCAACTGCTATTTGGCGGAGCCTGTACTAGTCTCCTGCCATAACCCGCAACGAAGAGGTAGGCTTAGTGTCCCCTCAAGAGGGCAACGAATAAAACATTTTGCATATAAAGATAATGAAAAGTTGTCTTTATTGGATCCTTAACGATAGTACACATTGACATTATCCGTCACCGACACAATTCGGGCACAAAAGAAACGTTCAATGCTCTAAAATCGAAGAAAAAACGAAGATTCGCCTATTGAAGTTCTCCAAGTATGCTGCGTCCTCGATCATTTATGCGCATCACCGTCCAGCGGAAGCTCGTATTGAAGATCATAAAAACATTTTTACAACGGAGAAAAAGATTAGCTCCACTAAAATGGTATGTTAGCAAGAAAAATCATGATACTGGAGTATTTTTGGTTATGCATGAAAACATTTTGTATTAAGCACGTCTGTTACTATCACTGCTGCCAGGTTTATGGAGACATGATTAATACACTACCAAACAAACTTTATTCGATGTCTCAGCCGTGGCCATTTTCCATGTGGGGAATTGATATAATTGGTCCAATTAACCCTCAAGCCTCCAATGGGCATCACTTCATTTTGGTGGCTATTGATTACTTCATGAAGTGGATTGAAGAGAATTCATATGCTAATGTCACTGCGAGAAATGTGCCAAATTTATTCTCTGTGACATCATTACTTGCTATGGTGTACTTAAATCCATCATTACTAATAATGACTCGAACCTGAATAACAAAATTGTGGATGAGTTGCTTTGTGAATTCCCAATTTGCTATTTGAATTGGTCACCTTATCGCTTGCAGATGAAGGGGACTGTAGAGGCAAGTAATAAAAACATAAATAAGATCCTGTCTAAGACGATGGATAATTACCGTGATTGGCATGAGGGATTGCCATATGCGTTGATAGCATATCGGACCTCAATGCGCACATCGACTGGGGCAACACTTTTATCACTGGTTTATGGTCTTGCTGGTAGAGATGGAAATCCCTTAATTGAGAATTCTCTCACAAGTTAAACTTTCTGAAGCTGAATGGATGCGGCAGAGATATGAACAACTGAATATGATTGATGAGAAAAGACTCAATGCATTATGCTATGGCCAATGCTATCAGAAGCGAATTGCGAGGTCCTTTAATTGCAAGGTTCTACCCAGGCATATTCAAGTGGACAACCTTGTGTTGAAAAAGCATTATGCTCCCCTTCGCCGTTGATTGGGGTAGCGGCAACGGCAGCGGTGTTTCCAGCCACAACCCTGACTCTTTTCACTTTTGTTTTTTTTTTTAATAGAATTATTTTAGTTTTTTTAAAAGTCTTTTACTATGAAAGAAGTAATAAAAAAAAAGGGTATATATGATAAATAAATAAATTTAAAAATACCATTTCAGCATTTTTCTTAAACAATGTTTTTTCCCTCTAAGTTTTATGTATTATTGTAACAAATTAAAATAATGATGATATTAACAAATGTTGAATTAATATTTTCAGTGTAAATTAATTCTAGGCTCTTATTATTATTATTATTATTATTATTATTATTATTATTATTATTATTATTATTATTATTTATTATTATTATTATTATTTATGTATTTATATATAAAAATATATTTAATATATAACGTGTCGGAATTCTCTATTTTTTAAAAATGACGTGTCGGCGTATCATGTTGTGTCGCGTATCCATCGATGCTACATAGATGATAACTTGGTGATTCCATTAGGGATAGGAGTACTTAGGCCTAATTGACTTGATTGTGTGTTTTCTAATATGTTTTCCGGGCAGCGCATTCGAGAAGGTGAGGTAAGTCCACTAAACTCGTGTTAAATGTCGGTGCAAGATTGGAGTAATAAGAGGTGGAGTCTTTGTTGACACTTTGTTTTTTTTTTTTTTTTTTTTTTTTTTTTTGTCGACTTGTTGACACTTTGTTTTGTAAGTTAGTGTAAGTAATAAATAATTATGTGAATGACTTTGAAGTGCCGTTTGAATATAAACTGTTGTGCTTGCTTTTACACATGCTCAAACACTACACCTATGCACGCACAACCTACAGTCAAACCCCGGCTGCACCCTCGGGGAACCTTTAGGAGGTGTCGAATATTGATTAGACTATACGTACTTTGCATCAATGGGTTGATTAGACTATACGTACTTTGCATCAATGGGACAATCATTCTTGATCTTGCTCATTTCCTAAAAAGAATAGGTCCAACCTACATGCAATTTGCAACATTGGAAAAGGCTTACTATTTCGTTGAGAGTCTCGCCAACCTATTGTTTCTATCTTTCCTTTTAACTTCTCACAATTCTTATTCTTTTACATTATTACCATTTATTTTTTCATGATCAATTGCAATTAATCAAAAGCATCCTCTGCTGGTCTAGATATAATGGGATGATCAAATATCCAAATCATCCCTGTCCCTAATGAAGCTCTTCTGGTAGAGCTCTGTAAGATGACCCCATAATTCCAAGAGTACGTGCAAGAAAGGCTAGGTAACCTCATAAGGCTCTTGGAGATCGATTGTCAAGTCAGCATGTTCCAAGCCCTATCGCATTAATGGAATCATACAACTTCAACATTCATCTTCGGTTGATATGAATTAGCCCAACTTATGAGGAGTATGAAGCCACCATTGGTATCCACTCCTTTGATAGATTAGTTGAGCCACTATTAGGATCAAAACCTACAAGCGCCTTAGCAGATTTTTTTATGAATCAATAGGGTCGAAATTGAGAAGGTTTTAAAAAGTAATGCCAATCTTTGCCCTTTATCATTTTTGACTAACAAATTTTCAAACCTTCCTCGAGAATTAGGTTCCCAATCCACTAAGGCATTCGTTCTAGCAATTTTTTTTTATATTCCCAACTTCAAGGACAGCTTTAAATCCTTTGTTGGTTCACATAGTCAGATAGGTGGGCATCAAATGAAATTTTACCAACATGATTTTAGTTGACACATTTTTATCGATCTTTTATACATGCATCTATCGGTCTTTTATACATGTGGTTTACGTCTCACCTCAAAGATTTGGGCCGTCTCATGCTCATACTCAAAGTGATTTAGTATACTCACCTACTCGAGAAATTGATTCCAAGGCAAGATGGTGTACCTAAACAACCTTTTAGCTTATGGATGCGTTACCTCGAATGTTTTTCCATAGAACAAATCAAATGATGGTTATGGTAGGCCAAATCCCCTAAAGTGCGCCTTAACTGTGAAGTGGACGATCCATATTCAAGGATAGTCCGACAATACGGCACCTTTCAAAAGATGCCGCCACCTTATAAATTTGGGCCATTCAGATTCGACATCCTGCGTAAAAATCTGGGGGAAGATCAAGTAGCTAAGTTGTAAGAAGAGTTTGATTGCATCAAATGTGCTTGGAAACGGTGCCCACAACAAACCATCACGCGACCTACAGGTTTGGAAGGGGCAATGTATATACTCCTCGATCGCGTGGTGGATATTAATCTCCCTTCCAAACCTGTAGGTCGCGTGATGGTTTGTTGTGGGTACTATTTCCAAGCACATTTGATGTGATCAAACTCTTCTTGCAATTTAGTTATTTGATCTTCCTTAGATCTTTGTGCAGGACCTCAAATTTGAATAGCCCCAATTTACAGGGTGTGGCATCTCTTGAAGGGCACCATACTGTCGGACTATTCTTAACGGGTAATATGAAGTCCCTTTAGAAAATCTCAATAACGAGATAGGATTGTCCATTTCACAACTAAAGTGCACTTCATGGGATTTGGCCCATCCTAGCCACAATTGGATTTATTTTATGGAAAGACACTCGAGCTAAAGGCAAAAGGGTTGTTTAGGTATGCGGCTTTATCTTAGAATGAATTGTCAAGTGGGTGAGTATACTGGGTCACTTTCGAGTATGGGAGGGCCCAAATCTTTGAGGTGAGATACAAACTACATGTGTAAAAGACCAACAGGTGCATGAAGATTTCCTTTTTTGTTGATCTTAAATTAGTAAAGTGATAAATATGTCTTAGCTAAAATCATGTTGGTAAAATTCCATTTGATGCACACCTATCTAACTATGTGAACTAGTAAAGGGTTAAAAGTTGTGCTTGATGTTGGGAATATAACAAAATCACTAGAATGAACGCCTTAGCAGATTGGTAACCTAATTCTCGAGGGAGATTGGCGTTAAAAATTTGTCAATAAAAAATGATAAAGGACAAAGATTGGAGTTACTTTTAAAACCTTCTCAATTTTGACCCTATTGATTCCTAAAAAATCCACTAATTTACCAAAGGAGTGGATACCAATGCCAACTTCGTACTCCTCATAAGTTAGGCTAGTTCATATCGACTAAAGATGAATGTTGAAGTTGTACGATTCGAGAAATATGATAGGCCTTGGACTAGCCGACTTGATAATCGATCTTTTAGAGCCTCTTGAGGTTACCTAGCCTTTCTTGCACGTGCTCTTAAAATTGTGGGGTCATCCTACAAAACCATGCCCAAAGAGCTTCATCGGGGACAAGGATGATTTGAATATCCGACCTTCTCATTATATCTAGATCAGTAGATGATGCTTTGATTAATTGCCATGAATCATGAAAAAAAAAATGACGGTAATGTAAAAGAATAAGAATTGCAAGAAGTTAAAAAGAAAAGACAAAAACAATAGGTTGGTGAGACGGGGTTTCAATCACATAGACATGCGCATGATTTTGTGAGGTTTCGACACCTAAGCGGGTAGGGTGTACTATAGGCTTAAGGCTCCCACCTCAACGAAATAGTAAGCCATTCCCAATATCGCAAATTGCGGGTGGGTTGAACCCATTTCTTTTGAGGAAATGAGTAGGATCAAGAATGATTGTCCCATTAGCACAAACTATGTATAGTCCAATCAATCCTCGACACCCCTAAGGGTTCCTTGAGAGTGTAGCCAGGGTTTGATTGCCGGTTGTGTGTGCATAAATGTAGTGTTGGAGCATGTACAAAAGCAAGCACAACAATTTATATCCAAATAATACTTCAAAGTCATCCACATTCATTCATTCCTTAGACCAACTTACAAAACAAAGTGTCAACAAAGACTCCACCTAATTATTGCTCCAACCTACACCAACATTTAATATGAGATTAGTAGACTTACCTCACTTCTTGAATACACTGCTATGAAAACACATTAGATAACACAATCAAGTTAATTAGGCCTAAGTCCTCATCTTCCTAATGGAGTCGCCAAGCTGTCGCAACCTAACCCTCTCGCGGGGGAGGGAGCTTTTTTGTTAGGTTTAGAGGTAATGTCAACTTTGAGCCAATAACTTTCCATTAACTTAGGCTCTCACAAGTCCATGTCCTACGCGACATCGAATGTTCAAATTTTTAATCAATTAAGCCTATATTTTGACGCCACTAGCCTTTTTGGGATTGGTTAGAAACCAAGTAAGATATGGGAGGATATCTTACGACTTACGCAACCACAAATTTTGGACTCGAGGACTTGATTACGTTAGCCCCTTTTGGTACCTAACCTAATCATAAGCGAACTAACGCCACAATAGTCTATCAAGAAAAAGCACGAAAATGTTAATATGAGGAAAGAATAGCCTAACTGGGGTGGCCTCGAACCACAGGGTGTGCCGGCGAGGGCAAGGTTTCCGGCGGAGTGGAGGACTCAAGGCCTACTCGACGACGACCGATCGTTTCCATGGAATCGCATGAAAACACATAGACAAACCCGAAAATCAGACGAGATTCAAACAACATGAGAGAAAAAGAAGTTCTCGAGACTCAACGATGAACGTGATTCAACCCTCTTTCAGGCATTTTGTCGAACACGTGATATCCAGGCTTCGCAGTAGCGTTCCGATTCGGTTTCTAAACGAATCCTAGCCTAAAAACAGTGTAACGGACATTAAATACCATTACTAGCAGAAAAATGGCCTTGTTTCACGAAGATCTCGTCAAAAAAGCGATCGATTAGAGCGTGAACATGAGAACTTTTCGGTCTTCTTTTAGACATTTTAGCAAACACATGACATACAGATGCGAAATTTGAGTTTTCAACTCAGAACCAACACCATTTCCAGCCAAAACGTGACCCATCATGCTCTAAACGTCATCATCCGTCACTAACCTATTTCAGTTTCACATACTCAACCACGGAGTTCATTATTTTTGAATCCCCAATAGCACGAAGAGAAGGGGAAAAAAAAGAAAAAGAAAAAAAGAACGCCCGAAGGAAGTGTAATCCCTACCTAGCCAGAAATGGTATTGCTGTTGCCACTTGTTCGTCGGCAAAGCTCAAGAAACCGCTGGCACTCCACCCTTGCTCCGGTGAACTGCCACGCTTGATGGTGCTCGTCGCTCGACCACCAACAAGGACGGTGACCGGCGGTAACCAGGTGGGGCTCGAGATGAACTCCGGCGAACTCCTTTCTCAACTCCCCAGAAAACTCCCTCTCTCTCCCTCCACCATTCTCCGCAACCTCCTCTCCTTTTTTTGGCAAAGCCTCGTCTCTCTACGAATCTTTTCGGTTAGGCGTCCTCATCCCTTTAATGGGCCATGAAAACATTAAAAGAGACGGTTCAACGAGGAGGGCGGAAAAAATGGGCCAAATGGAAGAAATGAATGGGAAGATGGGCTTCAACTCTTGAAAGGGCCGAAAATTGATTGGAAGGATGGGCTGAGCAAGTCGGCCCACTGGACCCGACTTTTCATTTCATTTCATTCATTTTTACAATTAGTATTATATATATTTTTTGCTTTTTACCTTTTTATAATTTTTTTTTATAATTTTTTGCAAAATAAATGGATATTTAAAACGTCGAAACAATTCGGGTGTCAACACTAATGTCGCAACCTACTTTCGCAGGTGTACCACCTAAGAGTTCGGCTAATGGATTATTAAACCTAGACTTCATTTGGGCTCTCCTAAGTCCATATCAATTCGCAACTTAGGGTTCTTAACATAATAAGGAATTGCCACTAATCGGTTTATGATGGGTTATTAAAACCAGGTAAAGTAATGAGAGATTTACTTTACTTAATTTTGGGTACGGGGACTTGTTTATATCAAATTTCTCCAATACCATTTCGGTAACATTATTTTTATGAAAAATGTTTAACGTGGAACTTAGATTCATTTGATTACATGTGTGGTGATCAAGTGGGTGTGTAAACCACCAAAGTAACACCCAATAAAGTGGGAAAGAAGTATAGAGTGCCAAAACTTGGCACATGATGACACCTAAATGCCAAAACTTTCGAAAAGTATACTTATGTGCAATTTTTTTTTTTTTTTTTTTGAAAATTAGATACTTAAGTGCAAACTCCAACAAGGTTTGTCGAAAATTCGATATTGTGTTATTTTATTAATAAAACCATCCACGGCTTGCTAGAACTACTCAGCAATTCTTATCCTAAAATGACGTCGTTTAGCCCCCAAACTTGATTTTAATATAAATAAAAATTAATTAATTAAAAAGACTAAATAAAATAAAAAGGGGAAATCAGGAAGGGCCTCCACGACCCTTACTATTGGCCAAGGCTTGTTGATCCTAGATGATTCTCGCCTCACCGTCATCGGTTCTTTCCAGTGATGGTGGGGAAGCTGCCAGTGTGGAGGCCCCTGTTGATTTCCCTTTTTAAAATAAATTTAATTTTTTTATTTAATTTAATTAATATTTATATTATCAAATTTGGATCAAAATGATGTCGTGTTGGACTTACCTAGCCATGCCACGACGCCGGCGAGGGCAGCCCTCGCCGGACGCCGGCTTCCCTCTGCCATGGCCGGCGGAGGGAAGAGAGAAGAAAAAAAAAAGAAAAAGAAAATTTAAAAGTAAAAAGACCAAAATGCCATTTAGTTTAGGGTAAATGTTTCACATGACAGAATTTAAGGTTTTTTGTGTCAAAAAAATTTTTTTGGGGTAAATATGTCACGGTTGGCAAAGTTCAGGGTTTTTTACGTCGCAAAAAAAAGTTTAGGGTAAATCTGTCACTTTGGGCAAAGTTTAGGATTTTTCGTAGTTTTTTCCCCTTTCTGTAAAAGTGTCTAGTTCATGCGCTCCACCACCCCATTCTATTGAGATGTGTACCTGACAACTATTTGATGTTGAACAATCCTTAAATCTTTATAGTACTTGTTGAAATCACATTTGTAAAGCTCAAGACCATAGTCCGTTTTGAGACGTTTTATCTTCTTCTCAATTTGATTTTCTATCAACATCTTCCACTTCTCAAACTTATTAAAAACATCACTTTTAGGCATCAAGAAATAAACCTAGACTCTCCTAGAAAAAGTTATTAATAAATGTCTGAACATAAACTACACCATCCTTAGACGTAACTTGTGTCCCCCATAAATTGGAGTGAATATAGTCAATGGTGCCATTTGTTGAGTACAACCCAATATTGAAATTAACTCTGCATTGGTTCCTGAAAACACAATGTTTGCAAAAGTCAAATGAGACCATATATCCTTGCAAAGTAAACTAAGTTTACTCAATATAGTCATTCATTTTTTGCTCATGTGTCCCAACCGTATATGCCACAACCTTATTTCTCATAATCTGAAGATGATGATGATATATTTGAAGAACCCACAATGGTACTTCCTTGTAGGATGTAAAGATTATTCCTCTTGTTACCTCTCATCACAATCAAGTTCTAATGCCTTACTTCCTTCTCAAAAAGAAGGATGTGATGCTATTCTTTAATTTATAATTGTTCATAAAAAATTATCCTTCTCTTACTGTTGAAAGATTCATGTCTTGTGCTTTTTTCTTCTATCATAGAGGGTCTCTACAATAACTAACTTTCATCGTACTATGCTCTCTTGACTGCCCCTTTCCATTGTGGCCTTTTTTTTGTTGTGTAAATAAGGTCTTAGTATGTATGGGCATTCTTGGCAGGTCATAATTAGTTGTTGGTCGAAGGTTTGGACTAGTTGCAATTCATCACCATATTGCCCAAGCCTTTTGAAACTTTCAAAATTTTCGAAATTCATCACCATAAGCATTTGATGGAATCCAAACTACTCAACAAAATAAGGTTCTTTTTCGAATTTTGGATGCGCCTAACGTTTGTCAAATTTCTTACTACCTTAGCATGACATTTGAAATGCACCATAACCAATACTTACAAACCTATAAACTACATTGTTTCCCATTAAGATCGAATCACTGTTGACTTTCTCATATATGTGGAATCAATCTCTATGTGGACACATGTGGCATGAACATATTGAATCCAAAATTCATTCATCATCGACACGACAATTTGGAGACAAAATAGTAAGAATATTATCTACATCAGTCGACTCTTTATTTTTTACTAGACTAGCCAAATCGAAACTCTCCATTAACTTCTTTTCCTTAGTTTTGAGAACATGATACTCATTTTTGCAGTGTTCGAATTTGTGACAATAGTAACACTCCACCTAACTATTATTCTGGCTCGACCTAGACTTAGAATGCCCTTTATTATTACTGTGCCTATCACGATGATTTGTCCTTTCCCTAACAACTAAGCCATCGATTTTACCTCCACTACCACTAGCATTCAACTTTGTACGCATCTTCGCAAAATTTAAAGAGCCCTCTACATCTTCAAGAGTTATGGTTTTCCTTCCATATAGCGTAGAGTTTGCAAAATCCTCATACGAACTTGGTAGTGAGCATAACATAATCAGGGCTTGATCTTCATCACTTAACTTCAAATCTATATTTTTCATATCTTTTGCAATCTTATTAAATTCGTATATATGATTTTGGATAGGAGCACCTTTCTATCTTTAGCATGTAAAGACGCTACTTTAAGAATAATCATGTCGTAAGAGATTTCTTCATGTAGAAGTTGTTAAGCTTATTCCACAATCCTGAAGCTATTTTTTCATCGGCAACCTCACGAAGCACCTTGTCAAACAATGACAATTGGATGGTGTTATTCGCCCTCTCTTCCATCTCCTCAATCTCAGCTGTAGTAATATTGTCGGGATAGATACCAAGGAATTTCTGCAATATCTAGACCTCATGTGCGCCAACTTGATTCTGTCACTTATTTGAGTTCGACAAAACAAAAGCAAACGGTTGGATATGAGCCTCCCGCCTTACAACCTCGAATCACACTTCATCACCTTTGGCTACAACCTCAATTGCTTCACACTTTTCTGGAACGAAAGAAGCTGTCAATCTTTTGAAGTCAAATAAGAACCGATAATTCGCCTGTTGAAACGCTCCTAGCACATTCACTCCTCCGTTACCTATAGGGACGATCATCAAGCAAAAGCCACGCTCAAAGAATCTGAATACATTTTCCGGGGCAAGGGAAAGATTGGCACCTGAGAAATGATATGTCATCGTTGGATATGTATAATTCCCACGAAGCACCGGATAACACAGGTTAGAATTGCCTGGCTGAGAGGCTCAGGGTGCCAAGAGTATTTGCTGAAGAAATATTGGCTTATTTCTTCTTTCACGGCATCGTAGGTAATTTGAACAAGAACACTATGAGGAGTTCCTGAGTCGAGAACAAGCCCGCCTGTGTGGCCTGGTCTTATTCAGAAAGCAGCAGGTTCTATATTAAGGCGCTTTCCATTGATGCTAATGCCAATGACGTTAACCCTGTACTCGGTCACATTAGAAATCAAAGCTGTCGTTTGAACAATTGATCCATGACGGTCACCAATTCGTGCGTCATCCCCAAAATTGAGTAATGTGTAAGAACCGCCACGGGCATTCCGTGAGGGCAAGCAACACGAGATGTGTTTTTTAGTTTCATTGGCGCAGTGCGTCAAAATAGACCTCTTCCCCCCTCCCAAGCCTAATACTCCAGCTACGGTATTAAGTTCTCCGAGCCTACCCAATACATGACGTTGTTGTCTAGGCCGCAACCGAACACGGTTTTAGGAAATCTTTTGACAAATCTATAACCATCCTGAAAGATAAAGGCATCTGATCCGACCTGCCCCTTGATATAAGACGCATGGCTTCTTGTTCCGAGATAACTTATATCATAGGCACAACTACCATTTATACATCTGTGAGGAGCACAAAGGGATCTTCACAAGGTAAAGGCTAATAATAAGTAAGCGATTTACTTCTGTCGAAGTTACCCTGCCGTAAGGGGAAACAGGTAGTGCATCCTTTGCATTCGCATTGCATTCATGTGTCATTACTGCCTGCATCCACAATCAAATTGGGAAAATATGGCAGGCGTGCCAACCATCAAGCTGGTTATGGCAATAATGGAATGCTTAGTAACTGTAGGTTTCAGTGCATTGGGGCCATGTTTAGATGACTTCTTCCACTCCACTGAACTTGGAGAAACCATTGATAATTCAAGATGGTGCACAAGAGCTCTAGATATATCGGAGATTCTTCGGTATCTTTCTTCTAAGGTGAGATTGTCAGGAAAAAGAATTTTGTCAAATTGGTCTATTAGGAAGAGTTTGATGCTGAAGCCATAGGTTCCCAAGGGGTTGGCGATAATGAGAGAGCAAACGAGGAACCGCATTAGATTTAGACGCGGTGTTGTCATTCTTGTTGAGTTTTCTAGTTGCTTGGTGTGTAATGTACTCCAAAATGGATCATACATATATATCCCATGCAGTTTTTATTTTGCCATTCTTGCTCATAATAAACTAGGTTCAACATAATTGAATGAAACAGCTTTTGCAGACTTGGCAAAGAAGTATCCGATTTTCCTCTAGTTAATGCGCTACATGATAAGAGATAATTAATATTCACTTATTGTATGGTTTCCTTTTCAAAAGTCAACTTGCATATATTGTTGACACCCAAAATTATCCTTATTATCACATGCTAGTCACAAGGGATATTGACATTCAAAATTACCTTTGTTGTCACATGCGGGTTATGATTAACATCAACCTAGCCGGTGTTAGTCATAGAAATGAAGAATGACCAAGGTTTTCAAGAGCCCTTGGGCTAGATTTCGATGGGCCCATAAGTGGAGATGCGTGATTCAATGGTAAAGCAATTGATTGCCACGTGTCTAGGTCAAGAGATGCTGCTTAAGACAAAAATTCAAATAGAATTGGTGTTAAGATTTAAACGGGAACAATTAATGCTCAAAAAGGCACACAAAATCAAAGGAGCAGTTATTACTTGGTGGACAAGTCATGCGAGCGTCATTGACAAGTCAAGAAACAACAAGATGTGGATAAAGCGGTTAAGCAAAGAATGTGGGAGAAGTTAGGAGCAACTTTCAAGGAAGGATTACCGACGGTTACCAGATTATCCTATAAATACCGCTGCAAATCAACGAAGAAGCTCCCAAACAACACATCAAAATCCTTTATCTTATAATTTATTATCTTAGCCTAGCCTAGTTTAGCTATAGTTTTGGATTCCCATCATTAATTTGATTCTGGCGAGTGTCTATATTCTAGGTAATGTTGTTGATTATATTCCAGTACTATCCTATTGTACAACGTTGTCAATTAGATTTTGACATTGTGTCCTCCTATCCATCTAGGAGCAGTACCTACCCCGTGTTGTTTTCCATCGTCCGGCGTCATTGATTAGATTCCCACGTTGTGTCCTCATATCCATTTAGGAAAGTAGCACCTACTTGGTATTTTTCCACTATCCAGTTCCAACGTTGTGTCCTCAAACCCATCTAGGAGCAATACCTACCCAGTATTGTTTCCACAATCCAACGTCATCGATTAGATTCCAACGTTGTGTCTTCAAACTTATCTAGGAGTAGTGCCTTCTTGGTATTGTCTTCATCATCTGGTGTTGTCAAACTAGTCTTGATATTGTATAAACCACTTGATCTTAATGGGGCTTTCATTACTAAATTGAAGTGAGTTTGAATTAAGCTATTGATTAGATTTCGACAATTATTGTCATTTATTCCAAGCTTGTACTAAACGACTCCATTATATTCGAGACTATATAATATATACAAATCTCTATTAGCATTTGACCCTCTCTGTCCAATACTAGCACATAATGTAAGTCCCCTTAATATATATAAAATACTTGGTGAAAGATATTTCATTTCGGGATCCGAGACTGGTGAAACATATATATTAGCTTGAAGACAATAGCCGAGATATATGGACTTGAGTACTTAATTTGTTCTTTCAACTTCCACATTTGGTTACATAAATTGGAAGACAATAGCCAAGATTATATTAGCTTTTGAAACCATTTATCCCGTTTGAATGTCCATGATTTATAATGTTGTATAGTTATTGCAACAAATGCAAAACTCTAAAGTATATTGTAAAGAAAATCATATTTCCGGTCAATTCTTGCTATAATTTGTTACTTGCTGCTGATGAGTTATGGATCTTGGACTTGTTCCTAAATTAAGCCAATTCGTCACAATTTTGATAATTTCTTTCACAATGGGAAAATTACAAAGTCAGTCCTAATCTATGGTTAAATGCCAATTTAGTTCTTAATTTTTCAAATTTATTAATGTAGTTCTAAATCTTATTATGAAATTGTAATATAGTTCTTCTAACTAATTTTGGTTTGAAATTATTAATGTTGCGTCTAATCATTACTTACCATCTTATGTAGCATGATTGGTAGTTTGATATGGATACTTTCAAACAAAAAGATCATGATATTTTGAGTTTTCTCTTTACTTTATTTTTTCCTTTTTTTTTTACTTTTTGTCCGATTACTATTCATCTTCGTCTCGGATGAACAGTACCACCATGATTTCAGATTTTCTTTTATTTTCTCTTTCTTTGTTATTGTTAATCTTCTTCCAGCTGAACTTCCAGCTTCTCTGATTGTCCTGGGCACGGGAAAAGATCTGCTTCAATTTCTTAAGCGAAAGGCCGAAGCTGGAAGTACTTGTGCGTGTGCATGTTGCTTGTGCGTGAATGAATGTGCATGTGCAAGCGGTGTAGCAGCTTCTCTGAACGTGCTCGTTTGCAGTAGTTGCTTCGCAAGATGGAATTCAAGTAGTGGTTGTGCAATTCTAATTTGCATAGTTGGGATTGGGCACGTGACGGAGGGCTAGTCGCAAAGGCTCATGAGCCAAATCTGAACCAAATGTGATCGGTTCGATGAGTGGGGTCTTCTCTTCCTCTAAAGCTGGACGTTTGTCTTCTCTTTTCGGCTCAGACGAGCCAGATCAGGGCCGACCAAGTTGTCTCGCTCTCGCTCTCGATGGCCATGAAGGAGGAGTTGCCAAGCTCGCTGAGATCGGGTGGCTTGGCCATGGCCATTGAGCTCGCTGAGATATCGACGACCATGAGATTGATGAGCATGGAGGAGTGTTGAGCACGCTGAGAGCAGGTCCGACAGTGGTGGCGTGGCATTCATTGTGGTGAAGGCTGTGACCGAGAGTGGGTTGGTCGTGCCCTACTTTTTGTCGTGCAAACATGGTGGTACTGTTCATCAAAAGGAAGATGAAGATGAACAGTCCAAGGAAAGAAAACTAAAAAAAAAAAAAAAGAAAATTCAGAAAACTAAGCAAATTCATCTAAAATCGTCCATGTCAAATTGCAGGTTATGTTATATAAGACGGCTGGTAATAAAAGGATATCATGTTAGTAATTTTTAAGTCAAAATTGACAAGAATGACTATAATGAAATTTCATTATAATGTTTAGTACTATTTGGTAATATTGAAATGTTTATGATTGTGCTGCGATAAACAATACATATATGACTGATTTGCTGGTTTTACCCTTTCGTAGTACTAATAACGCTAGTCCATATCTTTTCGAAGAGTAAGAGATAGTTTCAAATTCATATCTAGTCAATTGTATCACTAGTTAGTAGATAATTGTTCAGATTTCAATACTTCTTGCTAGAACTCAAAGGCACACGTAAACTAGTGTGTTCCTTATGAAACAACGAAATGGCCAGAAGGGAACACTTAAACAGCCTCGGCTATCACTGTTTGACATATTCAGCCGACAAACTAGAGTTATGCAAGCCACTTGTCGGGGCTGTGCTACCGAATGCTTATTGCAATAGAGTACACAAAGACCAAGTACGTATCAAGTGCACGCATATGCTACTTGCTAAAGGTGATCGCTGATCGATCAGAATCTTGCTTTCACACAAACTGTCCATTGTACCTCCTCGCAGCCTCCCGACTGTCAATAGTGCTGGTGTAACCTGTTGCATACGGCTCTGGTGCGGGGTTGGCATTCCCATATCGCCCCCTGGCTTCCTTGCTGTCGATTGTTTTGGGGATCGATTCTCTTTTGGGAACTGCACTGACTGACGGAGGCTTCACAGCTTCCTTTGAGTACTCCATTGTCTTGCCCGTTTCATTCATCGGTTGGAGCCCCGTATCAGGACCTCGCCTCTCCCAACCTCCTGTCATGGTCATAGATGGCGGTTGAGTGGTCCTCTCTCCTCTCTTGGATGAGATATCATGATTCGGCAGCATGGACGCTGTTGGATTGCCAGGCCTAGCGGCAGGACCACCATTTGTGGCCACCCGTGGTTTCGGTATTTTATCACCTCTAAAGTGACTGCGATCGGGAGCTTCGTCCTCGGTAGTATTGACACAGGATGGATCCGCAACTGTCTTCAAGCACTCCATGGCCATGCCTCCGGCATCTTCTGGTTCACTGAGCTCCATATTAGGACCACGCCTCTCCCGATGTCCGGTCATGATCATAGACGCCGGTTGGACGGTTCGCTGTCTCTCAGATGAGAGATGGTGACTTGGGAGCACGGACCCTGCTGGATGACCAAGCCTAGGCCCATAACCACCTTCTGTTGTCACGGGTGGCCTCTGAATTCTCTCATCTTTAAGGTCTTCGTCCTTAAAGGTATTGGTAATGAGCTTTTGCCTTTCCTTCTCATGGTCACTATCCCCGGCATTGCCGGTAGTGCCACAAGAACCTGCGGATATAGGGATCCTGAGCGTGCATGGTCCCCGTGGAGCACCGAACCCAGCTGGTTGGCTCACTTCATTCTGGATCTTGTCGAAGAATTCCTCGACCAGAGGTGGCCAGTCATTGCTTGGGATCGAAGGCCCGTGCAGCTTGTTGTTGACTACTACACGGCTCGGGCGGTGCTCGTACCACGGGGGGGAGAATTGTCCGTAGAATTCAGAGAACATGGGTGGATGGACGCGTTCAACAGTTTTTTCGACTTTCATGACATAGGTACCCGGGTTTTGATAAGGGTCGACGGCAATCATTCTTCCCTCACATTCCTCAAAGGGTGGATAGCACAGCTGCTCGGAGTTGTAGTAGCTCCTTTCAACTTTCCATGGATCGAATCCATCATAGGGTTTTTGGCTTCTGTAAGAGTAACCATAATTTGCCATGAGTAAGACTGGAGTCTTGGAAGACTTCCTGCTTGGGATAAAACAACTAAAGCTCTCTCACTTACAAGCGATGTTATTCTTACATTTTATAGAAGTTCATCTAGTATTCAGCAGAAGCGTAAGAATCTAGTGCATGGATTGAAAAAGGAATGCTAAACATTCCAAGTGCTAAAACTTGGCATGGATGGACACTTAAGTGCCTAAACTTCCAAAGGATATACTTAAATGCCAAAATCAAAGAAGAAAGGGACACTTAAACACTAACGACAAGAACTTCCAGTTAAAATGTTGACATGGTACTTTCTGGGGACTTTTTTTTTTTTTTTTTTTTTTTTTGAGGTGGCAATTATTTAAGAAAATTATCTACGTGAAGTTGATGTGGCTAGCTTATCTTAAAACGACGTCATTTTGCCCCTAAAAATTGATTTTTGATATAAATATTAATTAAATTAAATTAATAAAATAAATTAATAAAATAGAGTGGGTAGCAAATCAACTAGTGGGGCGATGGAAAAAAATAAAATAAAAATAGAGGGGGGCTTGGTGACCCCGGTCAATCCTCACCCCACTATCGTCGGCCCTTTTCGGTGATGGTGGGGCAACAGCAAAGGGCCTCGTTGAATGTTGCCCCCTCTTTTTTTAAATTTACTTTAATTAATATTTATATTAAAAATAATTTTTTGGGCAAAACGATGTCGTTTTGTACATTAATTGCTAAGTAGATAACGCTGGCAAGCCATATGGACCACATTTATTCTTAAAATAAGTCACATCAGATGTCCGACTACTCTCATTGGAGTTGGTACTTAATTGTCCCAATTTTTTTTTTAAGTGATACTTAAAGTATCTACCTGTGTCAAGTTTTGACACTTGTGATGTACTTTAACCACTGAAAAAGTATCGTATCATATGCTACTTTTTTTTAATCTTCCGTCTCATCTATTCTTGGAATTCTTTTCATCGAAAGATGAAATAATTGGGAATCTTGTTCGTGCACTCCATAAAGGGTGAAAGTCCATCAGCTTTTAAAGGCCATCGAATACTTCCTGTTAAAGAAAATAGGAGTCCTTTGACCGGATAGTCTTGCCAAATCTACCAGATATGAATA
This sequence comes from Eucalyptus tenuipes, assembly GCA_014182365.1. Classification (NCBI taxonomy): domain Eukaryota; kingdom Viridiplantae; phylum Streptophyta; class Magnoliopsida; order Myrtales; family Myrtaceae; genus Eucalyptus; species Eucalyptus tenuipes. The sequence continues at coordinate 39,237,974 of CM024544.1, read as the reverse complement.
TGTAAGTAGACAACTCACCTTGAACGATTCAGCAGTCCGCACTTTCGACAAGTTGGGACAGACTTTTCATTAACCGCAATGCTATCCTCGTTTCATTGTTACGGAAGTAATAAGTTATCAAACAATAAAATAAACAAAACAAGAAAATAATCTAGATATTAAATTTATGTGGTTCAGTTGGTGCGACTATGTTCACAGGATAAACATCACATGAATTTACTATAGATGAAGCCATATAACAAAGTTTACAACTACCCTCGAGTTACTTAAAAGACTTTCGGTGTTTCCCAACTCTCAATTACATCTAATAATTCATACAATATTTAGCCCTCGCAATTTCTCACAAAATAATATTTCATGTCATGAATAAATTAACAAATCTTATTTCACCACTCTCAAATTGCTTCTCAAATTGCTACAAAGTGTAATTTACGAAGGAGTAGCCTCTTGAATACTACAAAGAAGACTCCCTTCTTATATAGAAAAGAATAGATTCAAAATAGGCCATCCTAACTTAGGAAATCTACTAAAAGTAGGAAACCACTTAATTAGAAGCAACTTAGATAATAAAAGAATCGTTTTCGAGCTCAAACTCCAGGCATATATTCAACCATTATCCAACTAGAAGAAAAGAAGAATGGATGCCAAAGCAGACGAAACTTGAGCTTTGATGCCTGTGCCTTTCAGAGTGGACAACTCTGAATCTATGATTTGGATTCAAATGTAACGCTCAAGCTTGGAATTGAGGTCCACGTGTTAGGATAATTAAATTTCCGCCAAATAAGCTGAAATTTCCTCTGTGGATTTGGAATATATAAAGATAAGAAGATTAAAGTCAAGGAGCCAGCTAAGGAATTTCTCTAAAAGAAATTCGACTTAGTCATCCATCCACGAAAGGTTCTACATGGAAAGGTTAAATTAGGAATTGCTTTGAAATTGCTTGAGGGTGTAATTCACTAATTCACTAAGGATCGGCCTCTTGAATGCTCTTCACAAGGAAAACTTATTTCTTATATAGAAAAGAAATAGATTCGAAATTCGAAACCCCAAATTATGAAATCTACTTAACTAGGAAACTACTTGAGTTGGAAACAACTTAAATAAGGATAGTTTCATTTTTGTGCTCAAACTCGAAACATATTTTTAACTAAAGTAATGCTAGCATCCATGCTGTTATTGCTTGAAGATGACGGTGCAATTTCAACCATCACTTTCACTTCAAGAGGAACACCGCTGATGGCTAGTGGATTTGTTTACATAATCCGAAAGGATGGGTTTTGGAGTTAGGTAGTGGATTTGTTTAAATAAGAAAGAAGGGAGGGTTATTCAAGGGGAAAAGAAAATTAGAAAATTTTCCTTTTTTCTTTCATCCTCACCTCACATGTTCTCTTAATCTCCAGCCCAACGTTCTCCGTGGGATCTTTTATTTTCAAATATAAATCTTTCTTTCTCATTTTACAAAATTTAGCGCTTAATTCTATGAAAAGCCGGAGAGTTACAAAGCTAAGGGAACATTAGAAATACAGTAAACTAAATTAAATCACATTTTAAAAAGTCAACTCTAAATTTCCCTTTAGTGCACTTCTTTAGAATATGTTTGTATTTTTCAATATCAAAAAATGCTTGTTTGGGGTAACCACCATGATGGCGGTAGCCAATTTTGACTATAATCACTTTCATTTCAATTTGAGGCGTGCCAAGAAGGGGTAATTGTACAAAAAATTGGGAGAGGGAAATCTAGGTGATTGATCATGGTGAGCTACCCTTTTGTAGTGGTTCTCCTGAACAAGCATATCCTCAAATTGAAAAATACAAACAAATTCTAAAGAAGCGTACTAAAGGTAAACTTAAAGTTAATGTGGTACAATGTGATTTGATTTAGTTTACTATGTTTCTAATGTTCTCTTAACATTGTAATATTCTCAAGAGAACATGTGAGGCTAGGATGAAAAAAAGAAAATTCTAATTTTCCTTTCTGGTGCAACCCATTGAGCAACCTTCCCTTTTTTTTCTTATTTACACAAATCCAATAGATGGTTCTGTTTGAAGTGAAAGTGGTGGCTGAAATTACACTGTCATCTTCAAGCAATAACGGCACTGTTACTCTGTTACTCTATTATTCAAACTATTATCTGGCCAAAAAAAAGGAAGAATGGATGCTAAAGTAGATGGAAACTTAAGCTTAAATGCGTGTGCCTTTCATAGTGGATAACTTTGAATCAATCATGGGTTCATTTGTAACGCTCAAGCTTGGAATTGAGGTCCACATGTTAGGACAAGTAAATATCTGCCAAATAAGCTGAAATTTCTTTTGTGGAACTGGAATATATAAAGATGAGAAGATTATAGTCAACAAGTCAGCTTAGGAATTTCTCTAAAAGAAATCCGACTTCGAGAAAATGTCTCAAGTCATCCATCCATGAAACGTTCTACGGGGAGAGGTTACATAAAACTCTTTTTTCATTTACCCAAGGTTTGCACTTCGGCTGATGGTTGATTTTTTGCCCATGGAAGAGCAGCGGATTGATTTTAAACTTGACAATGTATAAAACTTAACTGAGAATTTTCCAAATGATTTTTTTTCTGTCCTACTTTAACTCTCAACTCATTCTCGGACTTTTATCCTTGTTTTTTTTGGTGCAGAGTTTGAGAGTCAAACTCCACACTTGAAACTAAACATCCTCACCCATAAGGTGAGGAATCGAGCTTCCTGCCTCTCCTCAGGAGTACAGAAAGTAGCACAAAGTTGAATGATTGAGAAAGAAATCTGCCAGAATAAGACCGCCGCTTAAGCAGATACTTGGCTTTAAAGGCGCTGATTTACCCGACCCTCATTTCTTTGCCTGATGAAGATTCCTTTTTCCAGATGTGAAGAAAAGTTAGAAAATTCTAATTCCATGATTTCAAGAATACGATTCCTACTGACTAAAATGCTTTCAGATTTTTTCAGAATTTTCCCTCTTGCTTTAGGAATATATGGATTGTCTTGTTCAGTTTACTCCAGAGAGCGCTAAGCATTTAAAATATCCACAAACGAAGAAATTGCATTTTCCAAAAACTGGAAATTAGATACACAAGAATGCTATTTACAAATGATTATGTTTGGCTGAGACAAAGGCCATTCACTCTAAATGTAATGCATAAGGCCCAAACTATTTTGACAACTACCACTAATTATCAGGGCTCAAATGCTGGAATTTCGTGTAGAGGAGAATGTAATGCTATACGTACGGTTCTATCAAATAAACTTCAATATGGATCCTCCTCTCGCTTCTTGAGCAGATAGGCGATGCAGCTTTCCACGCTTGATTTTACCTGCAAGTACATCTCGTTTGCATTTTCTCTTGTCCTTCGGTGATTCGTATATCCCCCTTGTGTCTATGGGCTTCCTGAACAGATGGTACAAGCGGCCAGGTATCCTCGGCAAAATCACTGGAGTAAGAAGTGCTTCCTCCTCTCGTTCTTGAGGACCCTTTCGACTTGCTTTTACCTACATCTCGTTTGCATTTTCCCCTTCAACAAACTTCCAGGATATAATCACATGTCAATCTCAAAAACAGAATAATCCATGTCAATCTCAAAAAAGAATTCAGAGTATGCTAAGCAATTTTATGATTTCAAATATCATCCTTGAAAAATCTGTAAACAATCTTTTGAAGGTCATACGTAGGGAGCTACCTCACTTGTACAGCACTAGTTTCTCTGATGGAGTCATTGACAAATGAAATCCTCATCAGATCATTGTGATCAAGGACCAATTGCCCGTTCAAAGTAATAGTCACATCATCATCAGAAAGGGTTGCTGAATTACATAATATAGACGGGGAGGATCATTTTCATTTTTAGACTTGCTTTATGACTCGTTCAACTTAAAAATGATAGACAGCACTGGGTTAATGCAAAAGTTAGCAAGAAAAATGCATCACCAATTTATTTGATTCTGCCAAATTTATGCAACCACGTAAGTAGTTAACTAAATTAGCTGTTGAAAGATTAAACTGGAGCTCCCGATGAAGGTGTAAAGCAAAAGGAGTAAAGGGGGTGAGCGGCATGCACAATAGTGACAAACCCCCAGAAATAGAACTAAAATGCTATGCAAGTTTTGAATTCCCAACCTGCGCAGAAGGTCAAGCTAATTATGAAAACATTTTATGCAGAAATAAGAGAGCTTACTTCTGTCATGTCATCCTCTCCCACGGTTCAAATTGGTACTATTGTGGCGCCAAATCATGCATCCATTCTCACAAATTCTGGCTGGTCTGGCCAGAATAACTTGTATTCTTCACCCTACAAATGGAACTTGACAGGCAAAAGCTTAGTAGTGATTACAAGTGACTCGTTAGTCAATGCATATGAATCATCTGGGAAAGAGAACTCTAAGAATCAATGGCAAGACCAAATTACTAGTACTCCTAAATATTTTATCTAATGAACAAGTAAAATCTGTGTCTTTGAAAAGAAATCATCCTTCTCATCTGGCTTTTAATGCCCTTAATAGAAAATGTGTATTTAACTATGCAAAATGATAGGCACTCAAGAGTCACTTAGCTTCTTATCCAACCCCCTTCACCACCACTGACTAGATCGCTGCTGCCACCACCAGCAATTGCCACCACTACCACCGCTATCTGAGCTAATTGGCTACAGTATCTGACATCGCTACCACAACCACTGCCTGGTGGCCATTTTGAATTCTCCTCCATGAGGCTTTACATCCTGAAAAACCTTCTTCTTATAGCCTCGACACACGCAAATTCAACTTGAAGTATTATCTTTCACAAGATTTATCTGATGATTACACTATTAATAATGCCAATTGCATTAAAACAAGATCACATACCGTAGTTACACTGCACAAGAGAACTGATTGAACTCAAAGTAAGGTACTTACACTCCTTATAATGGAAAGCCGACAAGGATAAAGTAGAACATGAGATCTGGTCGACAACAATTTGAAGAGGTTGCTTCCCATTACAGGAACTGCTCCAAACACTTTTAGCCAATCCATTAGACCAAATTCAGATGATTGATTTTCCGTTTTGCTGCAGAACAACACCTGATGAGCTAACCCACGCGCAATAATTTTCTTCTCTCTCAAGAATTCTTCAAAAGTTCAAACAGCTCAAGTCCCATCAACATATGATAACCCACTAACAACACCGGTCCTTCAGAAGGAACTCCTGAAAGGCCTCTCACTATCTTCCCATCATCTAAAGTTGAGAATAATACTGAACTAGATGCATTGCGAAATAGCCTGCATTTATGCAATCACAGCATCAGACTAAGATTGACTGGTTGCAATTAATATATCATCATGTAAAGTGAGTGTTTGTGGAAAGATATGACCCATCTAAGTTCGTGCTGGGCTCGACAAAGCCATTAATAACATTAAAATTGGTAATAATGGATCATATTTTGCCATTAACAATTGACATTCAAATCAATCAATCAACTGGTGTTTCTTTTGCAAATCACAGGACGAGAATGGCTTCACCCAGAGATTTCAGGAAAGAGCCAAAAAAGGCATACAGAAGCATTTGTTTGCAGAATTACCCGACAACTTGATTGATTGCTACTTTGTATTCTGACAAACTAGGAGGTAGGAAATCCAAGATGTAATCATGCCTCCTTGTTCAACGATGCGTGTGTACCTTTGATGACGGTCAGCAAATTAATACCATTTTCCTGCAATCTCTGTCTAATTATAGTTCAAAATACTGGCAGCACGATATAGAGAAATAAAGCAGTCTTTTATAGATAAAATCTCCTAAAACTCAATGGTAAGTTTCAGGGAAAGTGACATTTTACTGAGCCATGCAGTTTCATCATGATATGCATTTAAGAAAAAAAAAAAAAAGCACTACTTCACCCAAATAAGTAGATAACACTGTGAGAGAGATTGTAGATTTCAAAAAATTGCAAGATTAGATTTATATTTTGCATAAAATTAACAGGGAACTTAACTTTCCGCATTCCAATCTGCAAAGGAGCTAAGCTTAAGATCTGTAATCAGCCACTAGAATTACACAGTAGTATTCTGCTTTCCTATTCTATTTGCTAAGAAGACCAATAAAAGGTAATGATATTGCTTGGCTTTGGACTTATAAATGCCATAGTCAAATTGGTTTATTTTGATGACTCAAAGTCTCAAACTATCTTGAGCAGCACTAGAAATATTAAGTGATTTTATTACAATAAGATCATTCAGTGATATGTGAAACTCAACATTAGTCGATTAATTTGTTGGGGCTGATGCACGATACAAACGCTTAACTTGATTAAACATGCAATTATCATCTCAACAAACAAATTGTAGTGTTAATTTTTACTATCGAACTGTCAATGCCTATCATTAGCATATCTAAATATAAGTGCCAAATGATATTTTAAATATGAGCTATCTTCACCAAATGCTCTTTTAGCTTGAAGTCTCCTGAAACAAGTCACTCCAGCTTTACCACATTGAAATAATATAAATTTCACCTACCAATAGAAGTGAATGTCCATTGTCTTTGAAGTAACGAACTCTGCTGTTCTCCAATGAGTTTGCAAGCCTTTTGGCTTCATCTCCACTAGGAAGCATGTTATCCTTGCCACTGAATCAATAGAAACTTTTGCAGAAATGTGACATATTGTAACTATGCTTTAATCTGATTTGCTGTTGTCTCTCCAGTGGAGAAAGAACTCCCATTCATAATGAGATACCCATGCGCATGCATGCATGATGCATTAATCTATAATTATGTGCATGCATGTGTAAATGCATGCATGTTGCGATACTCATGCACACTAACATATACTAATGTACTGATAGAAGCTTCGAAACTAATCACACATGGAAACAGGAAATGGCTGATACCCATACCATGAAGCAATATCAAGCCAAAATAATGCCTGGGCCCCTACATATTGCCAAAGGACATATTCCTGCTAATATAAAGTAGAAGTAATTTAAAGACAGTGTATATTCATACTTATAAGCTGAGAATAAGGCAGCTTATTTTTTCCAGCTGTGAGCAAAAGAATCCCTTCAATAGGACTCACCAAGAGTACTGAAAAGAAGAAATTGGCAATAATTGCCCAGATAAAGGAGCTACCAAAAAAAGTGGAAACCTACTCGAAAGTAATTTGCCACATAATCTGATAATCATGTCATCATCTTGACAAAGTTGGAGGAGCGAAAACCTGGCAAGGAGAAGCACTTCGGCATTGACAGCATGAAGACGAGAATTAGTATAAGAGGCAGCTGATTTAAGCAACTTCATTTTCCAAAGAAGAGTTTCCTTGGGTATTATATCCGCCAAACCCTGAAAGAGGGAATTTATTATTGGGTCTCAAGATTATCAAGAAAGATCCCAACAAAGGATGAAAACTAAGAATATGTTTAGAATATAAGCCTACTAGAAAGCCTGCTATACATCTATTGTAAAATTTCGAGCAATAAAGATAAATGAGAAAAAGAGAATAAGCAAATCCCATCAGAGAAAATGCTACTTACTGAGAGGCAAGGCAGCAAAGAAGTGAGGTTGACGGACAATTGTCCAAGTGCCACTCTCAGGGGAAGGATATTATCGATATGGACCATCACCACCTTCACTGGGTGACCTGACTTAGAAAGAAAAATCAAATTTTATGGACAACTGTGAGAGCATCGTGATCATTATTTTAATAGAGAATTGAAACTAGCATATCATACCCATATCAAAGCTCAGAAGACAGGGGACGGTGAAATGGAGTTCGTCAGGCATAGCTTCCAATAAAGGTAACAGTGGCTGCAGCTGTGAATGGCCAAATGATGTAGCTAACATGACGGAGGAAACAACAGACTTCCTCAGAAGAAGGCTTGTAATCCAGAAGAATATACCCAATTCATGATTTGCTTGCCCATCTGAAGAGTCACCTGGATTCACTAATAAAACTACCAGGTCGATGCTAGGATTACGAGCAGCCACTGCAAGTGCCAGACATCCTCCAAAGGAATCCCAGCAAGATAAATGGGCTTATGTGGAGATGAGGCATACTCAGTTTTAACAGTTTTCTCGACGAATTTCACCAGATCTAGCATGTATAGACAACAGATTACAAAAGTGCTTTGTCAGGTTCTCAGTTATTATGCATGCTATTTTATTTCTTGTAACATTTGTTGAATATTTAGAATAAAGTCTTCTGCATTTAAAAGGCTTGTAAACCCACATTGAGAAGTGTGCATCATCAAGAAAATCACAAGTTTGAGAAGGAACGGCAAGGATTGAGTATTCAATATAGCTTGAAGCCACATACATGGATAATATATGTGCATATGGGACTAAATGGAGTGAAAAGGGAGGATTGTAGAAGGACATGTATGCACCGCCACAAATTCACTGGTTTATGACACAGCTAAAAAAAATTCCACTTCTCCCAAACTTGTTGTCATCATGAACAGCATTTAAAGGCTTTGAAAGGGAGATAACTTCAAATGGAGTCCGATCATAAACAGGGATATGCAAGCATCGAACTTCAAAAGCCCTGCAGTTTTAAGGTTTCTGCATCAAAATGCCAGGTCATAATAGAGTAACAGAAACAAACATGGCTTCTCGTGCATCATTACTATCCCTTGTAATGCAATTTGCAAACCCAAAACGGGGCATACAAACTCACCTCCCCAGTGCTTTATGGTGCAAGATGAGGCCCAGTCCAGTGCCATCAAGTCCTGCAGGAAACAGCACTCGTGCACTAAAAATGCAGCAATACAAGTATTATTTTACTTAATATTTAACAAATTAGGCTTCTATACAGTATAGCACATGGGTGTCAGTTGATGCATGAGTACTGTATAATCACTTCTTAAAAGCTACAGGCATATTGTTGAAACCAGAATTCCTGTCATCTCCGCACACCCCTGCAGTAAATTTCCAGTTTTGCACCCATTCAATCAAGAAGCTAGGCATTACTGGGCAAAAACAAAAGAACTGGAGAATCATTGAAAGGCTGTCCACACTCGACAAGGCAAAACCAATGGGGCAGACCTCCGTCAGGCCTAATCATATCCTTCAAGCAGTCTAAGATAATCCTTCACAATCTTAGTTCCATACGCACCATCCCACAACACCTACAAGCTTTCCAAAACGGCGGTACCTTTTGCTTCTTTCTCCGCCTTCTTCTTCTACTTCTTCTCCACCACCTCAATCTTTGAAACTCCATATTCATTCCCTCCAGTCAAAGGACCAACTTTCTCTTTCTCCTCCATAGGAGGAGCTCCATTCAATACAAACAATTCAGGAGATGATTACACCCTTGAGTCACCACCAGCTGAACTCTTTGCTTGCAATCTACACCGATGCCTAAATTCCAAATTGAACACCAAATAGGGCAACATCCGGAAAGTAACTGATGATGTCATGGCAGACATACAAAGATTGCACCCTTTTATTTTCCCCTTTTCAAACTCAGCAACTGAGAAAATTTGAACTCCACTAAGAACTCCACTTGTAAAAGTGCTCCTATTAAGTCACCGAGGGGCCCTGGGGAGTTCTGTCAGAAGGTTCCTTGGAACGCTCCAAACCAAAAGAACACACATTCCATTCTTGGCTCAAAATAAGCAACAGAGATACTGAGAAAGCATCCGAAAGGGACAAAGAAAATTGAAACTTGAGGCGCACTCTCAAAGCAAAATATAATATTATCTAGAACATGCAATTCCACAACTCGTGGTTATATAAGAGAGGAAGCAAATAAATAGCGAGTGGCAATTAACGTGGAACAGAGTGCATCAACGAGAAAACTGAAAGGGGCGATGAGATAGAGAGTGAGGTACTTTGAGAGGGAACCCATTGTTCGGATGTTAGCTGGGTCTGGTTCTTCGTTGGCAGTTGCAACTAACCGGGTGGTCGTTTTGGGTTTTGGTGGGGTGGGGGAGGAGGGGTTGGAGCGTTTCCATTTTTGCCGGTAAAGCTCTAGCCACGCACTCCATAGTGCAGCCAGACAAGGGTCTGTCTCGTTCTCTGCGGTTGTACAGTAAACAGTTCAAAACTGATTTCTTCATGTGAAATGCAAGGCTTGCTTTTCCTGAGAGATTGTTTTTCTGATTTCTTGCCGCAGATGCCATTTTCCAGGTGCTGTTTTCCTAAAGATGGAATTCAAAATGTCGAGGGAAAATGAAAAGAGAGAAAATAGGTCGATTGGACAATGTCATTTTCAGTATCCAGTTTACCCAAAGACCACTATCTAAGTTCTAACCAACGGATTCCATTGGCACCATTCAGTCCATGTTCACACCATTTAAGCTCGCTTGTCATTAATTAACATATATCCCCTTAACGTGAAAAATTTACTTGTTCATTCTAACCAAAAGAATTCATACTACAAATAGCATTTACTGCAAAAAAAAAAAAAAAAGGAGCCCAAAAGAATTTCTCAAATAAATGGCAAGAGGCCTCCTTTTTAAAGTCGTTCAGCTGCGTTTTAATAGTGGCTTAACGGTGAGGATAGTATAATACGATCGACATGTACCATGCAGATTTGCCCACATGCTTGCGACCTTGGGTTTGGATCAACATATTAGTCTAGACCATGTTAAGATTTGGCATGTTTGTCTTAAAAAGAGCTTTTAGGAATAGAATATCCACTTCTTCCGAAAATTTGGAACTATTTCCATTTTTGTCTCGTTGAATTTTTCGATTAAAGAGTTGCCGATGAGTCATCAATTCTTGGCTAACCTATAGTTTACTTTCCATCTTAAAAAACAATATTGTCATCAATGCTGAAGAGGGTCTGTGACAGTACGTGAGACATATGAACAAGATCTAATACTTAAGAATTGCCTAACGCAAACCAAATTGAATGCCAAGTTCATGTCATGCATTTCGCTATCACCTCAGGTTCTTGCACATTGAAGATGTCATAATCCGACCATCGAAATCACTGTTAATTCTTTTAGATTTTGTCAGAAGAATGTCATTCTCCCATTGACATATTAAAGTAAGAGGAATGATATTATGGGTTCAAACTATGTCGCCCATCCCAGATCAACAGCCTTGTCCTGTAATCGTTAACACTTAGCACCATTGGTAGGGCGGCCCAATGCATCATGCACCTGAAGGTCATTGACAACTTCCCATGATGGGTTGTTTTCCTTTCCTTTTTGGCTCTAGAAATTTCCCACATCTTGAGGAAGTCATTCCTAGGACAGTTGGATTGTGTTTGGATCATATGCAAAATGATTCAACTCAAATTGACCATTTTAACCGTATTGACTAGTTTTCATGCAATGCATTTTAGAAACCCATACCCCAACCACCCTCAACCCAATTCTTAGAAATTTTTTCTCTTAGATTGTTGCCTTTTAAAAAATGAGCAACTCCATGAATCAACTCGGTGAGGGACATTGGGTGCTCGAGTTGGTTTGTGAGCTAGGATTTCACGTGATAGGTTCAAGTTGAAAGGAGATTGATCCATTTTAACCATTTAACCCATAGGGATCTTTTTACATTTGTACTGACAAATATTCAACCCAACTCCTCAAAATCCATACCCACTTAAATAACCAGCCTCAACTCCTTCATTAGAATCAATGGTACATGTTTATAAAAGTCTTTTTTTTTTTTGACAGATGAAACTAAATTCAATGAGATTGTTTTGGTGAATGAAATATGGTATTTGCTTGATGTTTTGGAATTAAAAAATTATTTAAAAATCTTAACGACGAAAAAGGAAATTGTCTGGTTGTCACCATGGTGTTGTCTCCTTCATATTTTGAAAAGAAAATTGATTTGCCACGATGATGGTCTTCTTAAGATCTGTTTAGTTCACTGCTTAAAATTTTCTTAAGAAAGAAACTTCAAAAAAATTTATAACCAGATTCTTAAAGCATATCTGAAAACCAGGACAATAAGATTGACGAACTATATCAGAAAATAGCTCCATAACGTCTCAAAATTAAGGGTGTGTTTTAGTTGGCTTTTGCCTAAAGACTCTGCATAAATGCAAAAATCTTCAGACCAAGCAGTCCGCACTTTCGTCAGGGTGAGACAGAACACTTCTTATTAATCCTAATGTTACTCTCACTTGTGAATGCTGATATTCATTCAACCAGAAAGAAAGGAAGAATAGATGCTAAAGTAGTTGGAAACTGAGCTTTAATGTCTGTGCCTTTAAGAGTGGGTAACTCTAAATCTATCATAGATTCATATATTTCTTTTAAGCTTAAGCTTGGAATTAAGATCCACAGGTCAGAAGTAATTAAATTTTTGCCCCCAATGAACTAAAATTTCTTTGGAATTTATAAAGACGAGTAAATTATAATCAGCAACTCAGCTCAGGAGTTACTCTCAAATAAGAACAGAATTGGAAATTAGATACACAGGAATGGTGTTTACAAATGTTTGTCACTCTAAATAAAATATGTAAGGCCAAGAATATTTGGACAACCACCAAGCATTATCAGGGCTCAAATGTTGGAATTTCGTGTAAAGGAGAATGTAATGCTCTATGTGCGGTTCTATCGAATATATTTCGATAAGGATCCTCCTCTCGTTTCTTGAGCAAATATGCGATGCAGTTTTCCACTCCAGATTTTACCTGCAAGTACAACTCGTCTGCATTTTCTCTGTCCTTCAGTGCTTCATATCTACCCCTTGTCTCTATGGGCTTCCCAAACAGATAGTAAAAGCGGCCAGGTATCCTTGGCAAAAGCACTGGAATAGAAACTGCTTCATTCTCCCTAAGAAACAGGACATAATTCATGTCAATGTCAGAAGAATTTCACAGTATGCCAAGCGATTTTATAATTTCAAAGGCCATCCATATTAAATCTATACACATAATCTTTTGAAGGTCATGGGTAAGGGAGCTACCTCACTCGTATGACGTCGCGACTAGATCTTTTGATGTAGTCGCTGACAAATGGAATCTTCATCACGTCATTGTTATCAAGTACCAGCTGTCCATTCAAAGTAATGATCACATATTGTCAGAATGGAATGCGGACATACATCATATAGATGGGGAGGCTCATTTTCAATTTTTAGACTCGCTCATGGCTCATTTAATTAAAAATAATAGACAACAATAGTAAATGCAAAAGTTTGCAAGAAAGATGCATCAAAACTGTATACGTTTCAGCCAAATTTATACAACAATGCACGTAAATAACTAAATTAGCTGAAAATAGTTGCAAGATTAAACTTGAACTCCGAAGGTGTAAAGCACAAGGAATAGAGGGGGCGACTGGGATGCAAAATAGTGACAAACCCCAGAAGTAGAAATAAAATGCTCTGTAAGTTTTGAATTCCAAACCTTTGCAGAGGGTCAAGAGCTAAATACCAAACTTTGAGGTAGAAATAGATCTAGCTTACATTTGCGATGTCATCCTCTCCCACGGTTCCAAATGGTACTATAGTGGCGCCAAACCGTGCAGCCATTCTCACAAATTCCGGTTGGTCTGGCCAGAACAACTTGTATTCTTCACCCTTCAAATGGAACAAGATAGACCTGAGGTGAACTTTACAAGACATAATTTTATTGTATGAATGCACGAGCAAAAGCTTAGTAGTGAAGTCAAGTAACCCTATAATGAAATACACATGAAACCTCCGAAAACAAACACTCTAGGAGGCAATGGCAAGACCAAATTACTGGTGCTCTTTAATACATATAAAGCTTAGCTCCTTATCCACCTTCCGTGCCACCAACTGCAGTTGCCACCACTACCACCACCACCACCACCATATGAGCTAATTGGCTACAGTCTTTGACATCGCTACCCTAACCACTGCCCCACAGCCATTATGAATTCTCCTCCTCCACATGGCTTTACATTTTCACTCAGAAGGCTTATGCTGTGGAAGATCCTTCTAACCTTATAGCCTCGACACACGGAAACTTTATTTGAAAATTATATTTCAAAAGATTTGTCTGATTACATTATTAATAGGACCAGTTGGGTTAAAACAAGATCTGATCCGTTTTTACACTGCACAAGAGAACCAATTGAACTGAATGTAAGGTACTTACCTTGTTATGATTAGCCTCGCGTGCACCACCAGGATAAAGTACAACATGAGATTTGGTTGACAACAACTTAAAGAGGTTGCTTCCGGCCACAGGAACTGCTCCAAATACTTTTACCCAATCAATTAGACCAAATTCAGAAGATAAATCTTCAATTTTTCTAGAGAACAACATTGGATGAGCTATCCCGCGCACAATAATGTTCTTCTCTCTCAAGAATTCTTGAACAAGTGGATACAGCTCAAGGCCCATCAACATGTGATAACCCACTAACAACACCGGCCCTTCAGAAGGAACCCCTGAAAGACCTCTCACTATCTTCCCATCGTCCAAAGTTGAGAATAATACCGAACTAGATGCATTGCGAAGTAGTCTGCATATATCCGACCACAGCATCAGACTAAGATTGACTGGTTGCAATTAATGAATCAGCATTTGTGTAAAGGTATAATCAATTCCATTTTGTGTTGGGCTCGAGCAGGCCAATGATAGGATTAGAATTGGTAATAACAGATTGTGTTTTACAATCAACAAATGACGTTTAAAATTAAGAACTTTAGGTATCAACCACTGATGCCTCTTTGGCAAATCACAGGACGAGAATGGCCTCACCCTGAGATCTTCTGGCATCACGGGTGATAAAGTCATGCACTGATGCTGCAGAATTTTCAAGGAGATGTTGCAAAAGTAACAGAAAGTGAAGTACCAAACAATCAGATACCAAAAACATGACAACCCAATTATCTAGTTTGAAACGTTTGCTGAATAACTTAGATCTTCATAAACAGACTTAAAAGAAACAGGAAAACACTACTTTCAATTCAGAAAACAGAGAAACATCAAGCCATCACGGCTAGCTTAAAATAAATCTGGTTGAGGTCATATCTAGAAAAAACTCGTACTACTCCAATCAGGAAAGAGCAATAAGAGACATGCAGGAGCATATGTCTGCAAAATTACCCAACTACTTGATTGAATGCTATTTTGTATTCTGACATACTGGGAGGCAGGAAATCCAAGACATAATCATGCCTCCTCCTTCGACGGTATGTGTGGGTACCTTTGATGACGGTCAGCAAATTAATACCATCTTCCTGCAATCTCAGTCTGATTACTGATCAACAAATAGGCAGCACAATATAGAGAAATAAAGCAGTCTTTTATAGATAAAATCTCCTGAAACTCAATGCTCAGTTTATGATGAGGGAGAGTGACATTTTGAAGAACCGCGCACTGTCATCATGATAAGTATTAAAAAAACAGTATCTCACCCAAATAAAAAAGCTAACACCATGAGAGGGATTATAGATTTCATGAAATTGCAAGAACGCATTATATTTTCCTCCTTTCCGTATCTTCAATGGAGCTAAGCTTAAGATCTGTCATTGGCCGCTAGAATTACACAATGATGTTCTGCTTGCCAATTTTATTTGCTAAGTAGACCAATGGAAGATGATGACATTGCCTGCTTTGGACTTATGAGTGCCGCAGTCGAATTGGTTCATTGTGATGACTAGAAGTCGCAAAATATTTTGAGCAGAACTAGAAATAGTAAGTAAATTTATTATAATTATTTTATTCAGTGATATGACCAACTCGAAATTAGTAGATGAAATAAGAGGGGCTGATGCACAAAACACACATAACTTGATTAAACATGAGATTTCTCAGCAAACAAGTTTGTAGTGTTAATTTTTACTATCCAAGCACTGTCAAAGCCTATCATAAGGATATCTAAATTTAAGTGCCTAACAATATTTTAAATAAGGTATCTTCATGAAAAGCTCTCTTAGCTTAAAGTATCTTAGAACAAGTAACTCTTGAAGCTTTACAACGTTGAAACAACATAGATTTCACCTACCAATAGAAGTGTATGTCCATTATCTTTGAAGTAACGAACTCTGCAGTTCTTCAATGAGTTTCTAAGCCTTTTGGCTTCATCATGACTAGGAAGCATGTTATCCTTGCCGCTAAATCAATAGAAACTTTTGAGAAAATGCAACAATTTGTAAGTATGCATAGATCTGATACACTATTGTGTATCCAGTGGAAAAACAACGCCCAATTGATGATCACATATCCATGTGTGCAAATGCATTTATATATCTACAATTATCAGCATACTTGTGTAGTTACATGCATGTTGTGATGCTCATGCATGGTATCATGTACTAATGTGCTCATAGAAACTTCAAAACTATGCATGTACAGGAGCAGGAAAATGGCCATTACCCATACAATGAAGAGATACCAAGCCAAATGAATGCCTATGCCACTACTAATTGCCAAATGACATATAACCTGAAATACTTTACATGACAGTGGATTCTCATACTATAGGATTAGAATTAGGCAGCTTATTTTGTCCAGCTGTTGAGCGAGAGTCAGAATGACAATAGCATCAAAACCCATACTATAGTAAGAGTAAAGAAAAGAATATATTGGCAATGGTTGCATAGATATATAGGAGCAACCAAATAAAGCGGAAAGCGAATAAAAAATCATGTGGTATGCAATCTGACAATCATGTCATCATCTTGACAAAGTGTGAATGAGTAGAGACCTGGCAAGGACTAGCACTTCGGCTTTGACAGCATGAAGACGAGAATTAGCATAAGAGGCAGCTGATTTAAGCAACTTCAGTTTCCAAAGAAGGGTTTCCCTGGGTATTATATCAGCCAAACCCTGAAACAGGGAATTGATTATCGGGGCTCAAGATAATCAAGGAAGAGCCCAGCAAAGAATATAAACCAAGAAAAAGGATTAGAATATAAGCCTTGTAGAAGCCTGCTATACATCTATTGTAAATTTTTGAGCAATAAAGATAACCGAGAAAGAAAATAAGCAAATCTCCAGCAGAGAAAATGCTACTTACTGAGAGACGAGGCAGCAAAGAAGTGAGGTTGGTAGACAATTGTTCAAGTGCCACCCTCGGGGGAAGCATATTATCAATATTGATCGTTGCCATCTTCACTGGGTCGCCTGATTTAGAAAGAAAAATCAAATCTTATTATCGACAACTCCGAGAGAAGTATGACATATCATCATTTTCCACGTAGACTTGAAAGTAGCATATCATACCCATAATGAAGCTTAGAAGATAGGGGACTGTGAAATGGAGTCCATCGGGCATAGCTTCCAGTAAAGGCAACAGTGGCTGCAGCTGTGAACGGCCAAATGACGTAGCTAGTATGACGGAGAAAACAACATACTTCCTCAGAGTCTCAAAGAAGGCTTGCAATCCAGAAAAATAGACTCGACTCATGACTTGCTTTCCTATCTGAAAACTCACCTGGATTCACTAATAAGACTACCAGGTCAATGGTAGGATTACGAGCAGCCACAGCAAGTGCCAGGCATCCTCCAAAGGAATCTCCAACAAGATAAATGGGCTTATGTGGGGATGAGTCATACTCAGCTTTAACAGTTTTCTCGACAAAAGTCACCAGATCTAGCATGTATAAATACAAGAAATTTCAAAATCTCTTCGTCAAGTTCTCAGTTAGTATTGTGTGCTATTTCATTTCTTATAACGTTAGAAGAAAGGCTTCACCATTTAAAAGCCTCGTAAACCCACATTAAGATGTGTGCATCATCAATAACATCATAAGTTTGAGATGGAATGGCAGGGCTGGACCGTTGTACAAGGTAATATCTGTGCATATGGGACTTAATGGAGTGAAAAGCAAGAATTGTAAAATGACATGAATGCACCACAGATATTTGCATGTTCACAATACAGCTCAAAAACATTCCCCTCAACCCAAAGTTGTTGTCTCATGCACAGCAATTAAAAGGCTATGAAAGGGGCAGGGTGATACCTTCGAATGGAGTCCGATCATAAACAGGGATATGCAAGCTTCGAACTTCGAAAGCCCTGCAGATTTTAGTTTTCTGCGTTAAAATGCTTGGTCATAAGTGCAAATGGCATACAGAAACAAACATTGTTTCTTGTGCATCATTACTTTCCCTTGTAATGCAATCCACAACCCCAAAATGATGAACATACAATCTCACCTCCCCAGTGCTTCATGGTGCAAGATGAGACCCAATCCAGTGCCATCAAGTCCTGCAGGAAACAGTACTTATGCATCAATAATTTGGCAATACTAGTCTTATTTCACTTGCAATTCACTAACGAGGCTCCTATATCATATAGCACATGGTTATCAAATGATGCACGATTACATCATAATCACTTCTTGAAAGCTAAAAGCATATTGTTGAAACTAGAATTCCAGTCATCTCCTTAGAATCTGGAGTAAAATTTCCAGCTTTGCACCCATTCAAGTGAGAAGAAAGGCATTACCGGGCAAAAACAAAAGAACTGGAGAATCATTTAAGGGATGTCCACACTCAACAGGGCAAAACCAACGGGGCGGACCTCCATCAGGCTTAATCATAAACCTTGCGAACTCAAGATAATCCTTCACACTCTTAGTTCGATACGCATCATCCCACAACACCACCAAGCTTTCCTTGGCTTCTTTTTCCACCTTCTTCTTCTTCAACCACCTCAATCTTTGAAACTGCATATTCATTTCCTCCAGTCAAAGGACCAACTTTCTCTCTCCCTCCATAGGAGGAGCTCCATTCAACACAACCGCTTCAGGGGATGATGACACTGTTGAGTCACCACCAACTGAACTCTTCGCTTGCAATCTACACCGAGGCCTAAATTGCGAATTCAATGCCAAATAAGGCGACACCCGGAAAGTAACTGATGATGTCATAGCAATGATACAAAGATTGCACCCTTTTTTCCCTTTTCCAAATTCAGCAACTTAGAAAATTTGAATCTCCACCAAGAACTACACTCGTAAAAGGGCTCCTATTTAAGTCACGGAGGGGCCTTGAGGAGTTCAGTGAGAAGGTTCCTCGGAGCACTCCAAACCACAACAATCACACATTCATTCTTGGCCCAAAATAAATAACAGAGACACTGAGAAAGCATCTAAAATGAAAAATGGCATCCTAATACTATCAGGATTCCAGAAATCTTGTGGTTATACCATGGACAACAAATCGGATGGTCGCGGAGGGGACAGAGAGCTCTAGGGCGTTACGTGTGTGTTCCCATTTTTCCTGGTTAACCTCTACCCACACGCTTCAGACCACCGACTGACAAGGTCCTGTCTTGTCCTCTTCCGTGGCACTGTAAAAGGTTCAAAACTGATTCCTGTGAAAGAAGTGGAAGGCGCGCTTGCTCCGGAGATGATGAAAACACAGGGAAGATGGAGACCACCTTGGCAAAAAGACGACCAGTTTGAGGTTTTCCAAAGACCAAAAGTTCGCTTGTCATTAATTGGCGAATCCATGAGGCTTGGTAGGAGACTTCCATATGAGCACGCTTAATTTTAAATTTCGAAAGCTAAATATTATATCAAAAGACACAAGTGAATTAATTCTAATTTTCACATTTATATTATATCATATATATCATAATATTTCTCCATATATTTAGTATATAATTTTGTATATACTTGCCTCTTTCACTATCCTAAAAGCCCATTACAAATCGCTCTTTGTCCAGGCCAACTAACCCTAACGACCACATCGTCAGATTAGGTCATTACAAAAGGTATACTTGTAACCCAAAGGTTTCAGAATAAAATTTACTGCATAAGGATAGGGGCTGAAAAAAAGTTTTTTTTTTTTTTTTTGAGCGGCCTTTTTTACTCATAGTTGAATTTTATTTAAAATTATTATTATTTTTTAAAATATAGCTCTAACAAGAAAAAGAGAACTCTCTTCTAATCTCTCGATTTCAGCATAGCAAATAAGGAGCAGATATATATGGTCTAGACAGACCATACCAATTTTATTGTCCACATATGCAAGTGATCTCATGCTCAGTCAGACACTAAGTCTTGATTAAGTAAACGTTTGGCATTTTCATTTTTAAAAAAGCTCTTAGAACAGAAAATCCTCTTCTTGTGGGATTATGAAATAATTTTCTTCTTTTTCTCAAGAAAATTATCGAGAACAGAAATTGAGACGAAATTTTGAATAATATCTATGGGACCATATCTCTAGAATTGCCAATGAGTCATCGAGTCTTGGCTAATCTAGCGTTGGCTTTCCCATCTTAGAAAAAAAATACATTGTCATCGATGCTAAAGTGGGCCTATACAAAATGACAGTAGAAGAGAAACGAACAAGTTTTTAAGGCCACTTGTTTGGACTTTCAATAAAACAAGAATTGCCGAACACAAAATGGTTCTCTTTTGATTGAATGCCAAATTCATGTCATGTCTTTTCCTATCCAGCTGAATACACGGAGCCAAAAATTCAATGTAAGTTTCCTTCTTTTCTTTTCTCGGTATTTCCTAGGCTCGAAGATGTCACCATCTAGCTCTTGGAATAACCGCGACTTCCTCTAGATCTTGTCGAAAGATTGTCATTGTCCCATCCAAAACCATAAACAAAATGACATACTAAAATTTGAGAGAGGCACATTAATGGGTTGGAAATTTGTCACCTATTACAAATTAACAATCTTGTCCTGTACTTGTTAACACGTAGCACCATTCATAATGTGGCCATATGTAGTATGCACATGAAAGTCATTAATGTAAGGGAATTTGAATATTTCCACTAACGGCGTAAAGCGGGGTCGCATTCTCGAAAGAGAGGTAAGAGAAAATTACGTATCAAGCAAGGCATTTAAGTAGCAAACTTAGCCTTAAATAAGACCCGAGCTAATTGGCCGGCCAAAAGACACCACGAATCTGACTCCAGAAAAAAACAGGAGAAGCTAGAAGTAATATCCCAGCTGTGGTTTGGAGAAACAATGCCCCATAATGCAAGTCCAGTCTGTAATCTCTTCTCCATGGAAATAAAATTTACAGTACAATCAGCTCCCTCCCACGCACACTGATCTGCTTTTCTCGTCGGCATCCAGTTCACGCAAACTGTCCCTCGTACCTCACCGCAGCCTCCGGACTGTCAACAGTGGCTGTGAAACCTGTCGCAAACGGCTCTGGTGAAGGGTTACATTGTCAAATCGCCTTCCGGCTTCCTTGCTGTGGATTGTTGCGGGAATCGAGTATCTTTTGGGAATTGTATTAATATGATATTAAATCACATTTTTTTCAAAAAACTTAAACTTTTAGAATAATTAATCATATTTTTATAAAATCTCACATGATATCAGAACAAAATATCTTAAATTTGAATGTTTTCGGGTCCTTTACTTTTCCAATGAAATATTTACACGCTTGATACTAGATAAAAAGATTGGACCAAATGGGAAGAAAAGTAATAGAATAATTAAATATTGAATTATACATTCCTCTAAAAGTTTAAGTTTATAAAACAGTTGGAATTGATCCTCCCTTTTCTTGCCTATATCATTCATAGGTTTGAGCCCCATATCATGACCACGCCTCTTACATGGTCCTCTCTCCTCTCTCAAACGAGTCAGAATAATTCGGTAGCATGGACCTGTTGGATGGCCAGGCCCAGCTACAGAACCACCCTCTATCAATAGCATTAAGGACGAAGTTCCCCTTCGCGGTGACCTTAAGGGTGATAAAGTTTTGGAACCACCCGTGGCCACAGAAGGAGGATCCCGTGCCTATGTGGTTCGTTGGTGGGCTGAGCCCCATACTAGGATCATGCCTCTCCCAATTTCCGGTCATGATCATCGATGGGGTTAAATGGTTCACCCTCTCTCAGACGAGTTATGGTGACTCGGTAGCATCGACCTGGTTGGATGAACAGGCCCAGCGCCATTACTAGCTTCTGTTGTCACCACTGGTTTGAGAATTTTATCAGCTTTAAGGTCACCACGATCACGTTCTTCGTCCTTAATGGTATTGGTAACAAGCTTGTGCCTTTCGTTCTCATGGTCACTATCAATGTATCATTATAACGGGCAGCGACAGGTAGCCTGAGCTGGTACGGGGTCCGTGGAGCGCTGAACCCAGAAGGTTGGCTCACTTCATTTTAGATCTTGTTGGAGAAAGCCCCAACCACAGGCAGCCGGTCATTGCTCAAGATCGAAGGCCCATTCAGCCTGTCACCGAATACTCCATAAGCTCAGGCGGTGCTCATATAGCGGAGAGCATTGCTTGTAATATTCAGGAACGTAGATGGTTGGACGCCTTTAACGGTTGTTTCTATTTTCATGACATAGGTCCCCATGTTTTGACCAAGGTCACCAGCAATAAATCTTCTTCCCTCCGCATCATCAAAGGCTGGACCGTGCAGCTGCTCGGAGTAGTGGCTCTTTCCAGTTTTCCGTGGATTGAATCCATCATAGTGGTGATGGATTCTATAAGAGTAACCATAACCCGCCATAAGTTAGACTAGAGTCTTAGAAGGGTTCTTACTTGGGCTAAAACTACTAGAACTCTCACTTTAAGGAGTGTCATCCTAATGCAAAGTGCCTGTGGCTTAGCTCACTTGAGTTAAAGGAATTTGTGAAGAAAGTGATCGACCCTCTCACTGTCCCAAAGAACTCTCCCTCAAACAAACTTCACCTACTGGCTCTCAACTTTAATTTCTGAAGCTAAGAACCTGTCTTTCTTTTCTAGCGTTTGATTTTTCTGGCTTTTTCTCTCCCGATCTAATTTAGGAGTCTTGTTTTGGCCTCGTTTGGTGACTTCTTTCACCTCTTGTTGCTGCTTTTCTTTGCTCATTGTGATGAATAAATTTATTTGCAGTTGAAAATTTTGTGAGAATATCGTCACTCATTTAGCCAGTAAGATTCTCAAGATATGATTGTATGACTTCTTAAAGGTTAAATGGAAGCTTTATTTTCACGATTTACATCTAGATCTAAATATGTGAGCCTTTTTTTTTCTCCCAATCTAGATCTAAATTTGCAAGTTCCTTAAAGATGTTTCATTTGTGGTGGTTCAATATCTTGTCGTTGTCTTCACATGCCAATGGTGTTGAGAATGTCAAACTTAGGCACGTACTACAAGTCATAGTGTTTTAGGAAAGGTTTTGAAGTGTACCCATCACTAACGGTTCTAATGATTGGCTACTGATTATTTTTTTATGCTATGACAAATCTGATTTTTTGGAATTAGAGCATTCTATAACTACAAATTGTACTATGTTGTTTTCTGGGTATTGTTTTATTTTGCAGCATTTTGAAATTTGCTTTGTTTTGAAGTTTTCTATTTTCCCCTCATGTTTGATCTAGATAAATGTGAAATTTTCTTTTGACAAAAATGGAAAAGAAAAGAAATGTCATCCTCTTCTTTTATAGAAGTTCTTCTAGCATTCGGCAGAAGCAATAAGATTCAAGTATGTTGTCTGAAAAAGTATCGCATCACGTGCTACTTCTTGGAATTTTCTTTCTCATCTATCTTGGAATTTTTTCACCAAAAGAAGAGATAATTGAGGAATCTTGTTCGAGCACTCGATCAAGGGAGAAGTACACCTTGTTCCAAGGTCCCCAAACACGTTCTGTTAAATGGAAATGGGAGTCCGTGACAGGATAATCATGTGCATAATTCAACAGTCCGCACTTTTGACGAGGCGAGACATAAGACTTCTTATTAATCATAATGCTACTCTCACCTGTGAATGCTGACATTCATTCAACCAGAAAGAAGGGAAGAACAGATGCTAAAGCAGATGGAAACTGAGCTTTAATGCCAGTGCCTTCAAGAGTGGATAACTCTAAACCTATCTTAGATTCATATGTATCTTTCAAGATTGAAATTAAGGTCCACAGGTTAGAAGCAATCAAATTTCTGCCCCAATGAACTCAAATTTCTGTGGCAGAATTTATAAGGATGAGTATCAGCAACTCAGCTCAGGAGTTACTCTTAAATAAGAACAGAACTGGAAATTAGATATACCCGAATGGTATCTACAAATTTTATGTCACTCTAAATGAAATACAAAAGGCCCAAATGGACAACCACCACCCATTATCATGGCTCAAATGCTGGAATTTCGTGTAAAGGAGAATGTAACGCTTTATGTATGGTTCTATCAAATATATTTCGGTAAGGGTCCTCTTCTCGCTTCTTGAGCAAATACGCAATGCAGCTTTCCACTCCAGATTTTACCTGCAAGTACAACTCGTTTGCGTTTTCTCTGTCCTTCAGTGATTCATATCTCCCCCTCGTCTCTATGGGCTTCCCAAACAGATAGTAGAAGCGGCCAGGTATCCTCGGCAAAACCCTGGAATAAAAAGTGCTTCATTGGCGACCTCTCCGCTCATACCCTCCCTAAAAAACAGGACAGAATTCATGTCAACGTCAGAAGAATTTCACAATATGCTAAGAGTTTTTCTGATTTCAAAGGCCATCCATAGAAAATCTGCACACTAAAACTTTTGAAGGTCATGGGTAAGGGAGCTACCTCACTCGTATAGCATCGCGACTGGATTCTCTGATGTAGTCATTGACAAATGGAATCTTCATCAGATCATTGTAATCAAGTACCAACTGCCCATTCAAAGTGATAAAAACAAATTGTCAGAATGGAATGCAGAAGTACATCATATAAACAGGGACGCTTGTTTTCAGTTGCATTATGACATATTTAATTAAAAATAATAGACAGCAATGGTCAATGCAAAAGTTCGCCAAGACAGATGCATCAAAACTGCATATGATTCAGCCAAATTTATACAACCATGCATGGAATTAACTAAATTAGCTGAAAATAGTTGAAAGATTAAATTCGAACTCTGCAGAAGGTGTAAAGCAGAAGGAATAGAGGGGGTGAATGGTATGTACAATAGTGTCAAACCCCCAGAAGTTGAAATAAAATGCTTTGCAAGTTTTAAATTCCAAACCTCTGCAGAGAGTCAAAAGCTAAATACCAAACTTTAGTGCAGAAATAGAGCTAGTTTACATTTGTGATGTCATCTTCTCCCACGGTTCCGAATGGTACTATTGTGGCGCCAAACCGTGCAGCCATTTTCACAAATTCTGGTTGGTCAGGCCAGAACAACTTGTATTCTTCACCCTGCAAATGGAAGATGATAGAGGTGAGGCAAACTTTACAAGGCATAAATTATATTATTGTAAAGATGCACAAACAAAAGATTATAAGTGATCACAAGTAACTCTTTAATCACTGCATATGAAACCTCTGGAAACGAACCCTCCAAGAGAAAATGCAAGACCAAATTACTCATGCTCCTTACTACATTCAACTGAAAATTTGCCTCTGAAGAGAAACTGTCAATATCCACATGTTACACTCATCTAGTGCTTAACCCCCTTAACAAAAAATGCGTTCTCAACCACCCGCTCCCCAATCACCACCATCAGCTAGACCGTTGCCACCAACTGCAATTGCCACCACTATCCCCACCATATGAGCTAATTGGCTACAGTATCTGACATCGCCACCACAACCACTGCCCGGCTGCCGTTATGAATTCTCCTTCTCCTCATGGCTTTACATCTTCACTTGTAAAACTTATGCTGTAAAAGAACTTCTTACCTTATAGCCTCCACACATGGAAATTCTTTTTGGAAAATTATGTTTCAGAATATTTGTCTAATTACAATAAGACCAATTGGGTTAAAACAAGATCGGATCCAGTAGTCACACTGCACAAGAGAAATAATTGCACTGAATGTAAGGTACCTACACACCTTATAATGGAGAGCCTCGCGTCCACCACCAGGATAAAGTAGAACATGAGATTTGGTTGAAAGCAATTTAAAGAGGTTGCTTCCAGATACAGGAACTGCTCCAAATACTTTTACCCAATCAATTAGATTAAATTCAGAAGATGAATTTTCCATTTTTTCAGAGAACAACACTGGATGAGCTATCCCACGCACAATAATGTTCTTCTCTCTCAAGAATTCTTCAACAAGTGGATACAGCTCAAGTCCCATCAACATGTGATAACCAACTAACAACACAGGTCCTTCAGAAGGAACCCCTGAAAGACCTCTCACTATCTTCCCATCTTCCAAAGTTGAGAAAAATACTGAACTAGATGCATTGCGAAGTAGTCTGCAATTATCCAACCACAGCATCAGACTAAGATTGACTGGTTGCAATTAATGAATCAGCAATTGTAGAAATGTATGATCCATCCATTGTGGGCTGGGCTCAATCAGGCCACTGATAGCACTAGAATTGGTAATAATAGATCATGTTATACGATCAACAAATGACATTCAAAAGTAAGAACTTTTGGTATCAATGACCGCTGCTTCTTTGGCAAATCACAGGATGAGAATGGCCTTGTCCTTAGATTTCAGGCATCAGCTGGTGATAAAATAATGCACTAATACTGCAGATCAATATTCAGTGAGATGTTGCAAGATAAATAGAAAGTGAAGTAGCAAGAATCAGCTATGAAAAACATCACAATCCAATTAGCTAGTTTGAAACATCTGCTGAATGACTTAGATCTTCTTTGAAAGACTTAAAAGAAATAGGAAAACATTAGTTTCAATAACGAAAGCACAGAAACATTAAGCCGTCACAGCTAGCTTAAAAAGAATCTGGTTGAGGTCATATCTAGAAACAACTCATTCTACTCCAATCAGGAAAGAGCAATAAGAGACATGCAGAAGCATATGTTTGCAAAATTACCCAACTACTTGATTGAATGCTATTTTGTATTCTGACATACTGGGAGGCAGGAAATCCAAGACATAATCATGCCTCCTCCTTCGACGGTATGTGTGGGTACCTTTGATGACGGTCAGCAAATTAATACCATCTTCCTGCAATCTCAGTCCGATTACTGGTCAACAAACAGGCAGCAAAATTTAGAGAAATAAAGCAGTCTTTTATAGATGAAATCTCCTGAAACCCAATACTAAGTTTATGATCGGGGAGAATGACATTTTGAAGAGATGTACTTTCATCATGATAAGCATTCAAAAAGAGCACTACCTCACTTAAATAAAATTTCAAGATTGCATTTACATCTTCCTCCTTTCCAAATCACAAAAGGAGCTAAGCTTCAAATCCGTTATTAGCCTCTAGAATTACACTATGATGTTCTGCTTGCCAATTCTATTTGCTTAGTAGACCAATGAAAGATGATAGACCAATGAAAGATGATGATATTGCATGCCTCTGGACTTATAAAAGCCGCAGTCATATTGGTTCATTGTGATGACTCAAAGTTTCAAAATATTTTAGCAACACTAGAAATAATGTAATTTTATTATAATCAGTTTATTCAGTGATATGACAAACTCGAAATTAGTTGATTAAATTAGAGGAGCTGATGCACAATACACACTTAAATTGATTAAACATGCATTTCAACAAACAAGTTTGTAGTGTTAATTTTTACACTACAGGCACTGTCAAAGCCTATGATAAGGATATCTCAATTTAAGTGCTTAACCATATTTCACAATGAGCTATCTTCATAAAAAGTTCCCTTCAGCTTAAAGTCTTTTAGAACAAGTAACTCCTAAAGCTTTACAACATTGAAATAACATATATTTCACCTACCAATAGAAGTGTATGCCCATTGTCTTTAAAGTAACGAACTCTGCAGTTCTTCAGTGAGTTTGTAAGCCTTTGGGCTTCATCTGGACTAGGAAGCATGTTATCCTTGCCACTAAATCAATAAAAACTTTTGAGAAAACACAACAATTTGTAACTATGCTCAAATCTGATTCACTATTGTCTCTCCAGTGGAAAAACAACTCCTAATTCAAATCACATTATGGGCATGCAGCATCATCTGCAATTATGTGCATGCATTTATAAATACATGCATGTTGTGATGCTTGTGCATGGTAGCATATACTAATCTGTTGATAGACACCTCAAAACTATTTCACGAATAGAAACAGGCAATGCTATTACCCATACAATGAAGCAATTCCAAGCCAAATGAGCGCGTGTCACTACTAATTGCCAAAGGACATATACCTGCTTTCTAAACTAGAAGTATTTTACATGACAGTGTATATTCACAATACAAGATCAGAATTAGGGAAAAAAGGCCATTAAAAATCTCAAACTACGCACACAATAACATATTTACCCCAAACTTCTTTTTTGTGACACCGTAAACCCTAAACTTGCACTTGTGTGACACATGTATCCCAAACTTTTTGCCGTGACAGCAAAAGGCCCAAATTGTATACATGTGACACATTTATTCCAAACTCATACCCTTGTAACACAATTACTCTTCATCATAATTCCGTTAACAAACGCTACTAAAAATCTTATGTGGCTGCCTACATGAAAGATGGAAAGCAAACGGTGCTGACATGGCACTCACATGGCAAAAATATGTCAACTTGCTGTATTTTTTTCATGTTTTACTTTTCCTTTTTTTTTTAAAAAAAAATTTACTCCTTCGTTTCTTCCTTGGTTTGGCGACGGTGAGCATGGTGGTGATGGCGACAATCAAGGTGGCGGCAGCAAGGGCAGTGGTGAAGATGAAGGAGAAGGAAAGAAGAAGGAGAAAAAACTTGACAGAGAATAATGTGTGGCGCAGGTCCAAGTTTCGGAATTGTCATAAAAAAAGTTTTGGATAAATGTATCACAAGGATACAAACCTGGGATTAGGTAAATGTGCCACATTGGTACAAATTTGGGGTAAATACGTCACATGAGTTCAAGTTTGAGGTTTTTGATATCACAAAAAAGAGTTGGGCTAAATGTGTCGCAGTTGGAATGTTTTGGGGTTTTTGGTGGCTTTTCTTTCGGAATTAGGTTGCTTATTTTGTCCAGCTGCTGAGCAAGAGTCAGAATGACAATAGCATCAAACCCATACTATATTAAAATTGAGAAGAGAAGATATTGGAAATGGTTGCACATATATAAGACCTACCAAATAAAGTGGAAAGCAAATAAAAAATCATTGGTGCACATCTGAAAATCATGTCATCATCTTGACAAAGTGTGGAGGAGCAAAAACCTGGCAAGAAGTAGTACTTCAGCTTTGACAGCATGAAGACGAGAATTAGTATAAGAGGCAGCAGATTTAAGCAACTTCAGTTTCCAAAGAAGTGTTTCCTTGGGTACTATATCAGCCAAACCCTGAAACAGGGAATTGATAGCGGGTCTCAAATAATCAAAAAAGAGCCCAGCAAAGACATTAACCAAGAAAAAAGTTTAGAATACAAGCCTAGTAGATGCCTGCTATACATCTATTGTAAATTTCCGAGCATTAAGGTTAAATGAGAAAGAAAATAAGCGAATATCTGGCAGAGAAAATGCTCCTTACTGAGAGACGAGGCAGCAAAGAAGTGAGGTTGACAGACAATTGTTCAAGTGCCACTCTTGGGGGAAGCATATTATCAATATTGACTGTTGCCATCTTCACTGGGTCACCTGATTCAGAAAAAAAAATCAAACCTTGTTATGGACAACTCTGACATATCATCATTTTCCACATATAACTTGAAAGTAGCATATCATACCCATAACAAAGCTTAGAAGATAGGGGACTGTGAAATGGAGTCCATCAGGCATAGCTTCCAATAAAGGCAACAGCGGCTGCAGCTGTGAACGGCCAAATGATGTCGCTAACAGGACAGAGAAAATGACAGACTTCCTCAGAGTCTCAAAGAAGGTTTGTAATCCAGAAAAATAGACCCAATTCATAACTTGCTTTCCCATCTGAAAACTCACCTGGATTCACTAATAAGACTACCAGGTCGATGGTAGAATTACGAGCAGCCACAGCAAGTGCCAGGCATCCTCCAAAGGAATCTCCAACAAGATAAATGGGCTTACTTGGAGATGAGGCATACTCAGCTTTGACAGTTTTTTCAACGAATGTCACCAGATCTAACATGTATAGGTACATGAGATTTCAAAATCTCTTTGTCAAGTTCTCAGTCAGGATTGCATGTTATTTCATTTCTTATAACATTACTTCAGTATTTAGAAGAAAGACTTCACCATTTAAAAGGCTTGTAAATCCACATATAGAAGTGTGCATCATCAATAACATCATAACATTGAGATGGAATGGCAGGAATCGATTTTTGGGTATAGCTTGAGGTGACAGATAAGGTAATATCCATGCATATGGGGCTAAGTGGAGAGAAAAGTGGGAATCATAAAATGACACGAATGCACCGCAGCCCTTTGCATGATGACAACACACCTCAAAAACATTTTACTAAACCCTAAGTTGTCTGGCAAGCAATTAAAAAGCTTTGAAAGGGTCACACCTTCAAATGGAGTCCGATCATAAACAGGGATATGCAAGCATCGAACTTCAAAAGCCCTGCAGTTTTAAGTTTTCTGCATTAAAATGCTTGGTCATAAGTACAAATAGAAACAAAATTGCTTCTCATCTGTCATTACTTTCCCCTGTAATGCAATTCACGACCCCAAAATGATGGAACATACAAACTCACCTCCCCAGTGCTTTATGGTGCAAGATGAGGCCTAATCCAGTGCCATCAAGTCCTGCAGGAAACAGTACTTATGCATCAATAATTTGGCAATACTTGTCTTATTTTACTAAAGATTCAAATGAGGCTCCTATAACATATAGCACAAAGTTATAAATTGATGCACGATTATATTATAATCACTTCTTAAAAGCTATAAGCATATTGTTGAACTTAGAGTTCCATTCATCTCCTTATAATCTGGAGTAAAATTTTCAGTTGTGCACCTATTCAAGCAAGAAGATAAGCATTACCAGGCAAAAACAAGAGAACTGGAGAATCATTTAAAGGCTGTCCACACTCAACAGGGCAAAACCAACGGGGCGGACCTCCGTCAGGCCTAATCATATCCCTCGCGCACTCAAGATAATCCTTCACACTCGTAGTTCCATACGCATCGTCCCACAACACCTCCAAGCTTTCCTTTGCTTCTTTATCTACCTTCTTCTTCTTCTCCACCACCTCGATCTTCGAAACTGCATGTCCATTTCCTCCAGTCAAAGGACCAAGTTTCTCTCTATCCTCAACAGAAGGAGCTCCATTCGACACAGCCAATTCAGGAGATGATGACACTGTTGAGTCACCACCAACTGAACTGCTCGCTTGCACTCTACGCCGAGGCCTAAGATGTGAATTCAACGCCAAATAAGGCGAAACCCAGAAAGTCACGGATGATGTCATAGCAGCGATACAAAGGTTGCACCTTTTTATTTTCCCTTTTCCAAACTCAGCAACCTAGAAAATTTGAACTCCACCAAGAACTACACTTGTAAAAGAGCTCACGAAACCTTGGGGGTTCATTCAGAAGGTTGCTCGGAACATTCTAAACTAAAAGAATCACACAACAACAGAGACACTGAGAAAGCATCTATAAGGGAAAAAGAAAAAAATTGAAACTTGAGGTGCACCCTCAAAGCAAAATGGTATCTTAATACTATCTCGATTCCAGAAATCTTGTGGCTATACGACGGACAACGAATTAGCAATACTGAGCAAAAATTAATGTGGTTAAGAATGCAGCAACAAGGAAACTGAAGGAGGGTAATGAGAAAGAGAGAGAGAGAGAGAGAGGGAGAGGAAGAGAAGTACCTTGGAGTCGTTTGGAAGTTAGCTGGGTTTGGTTCTTTGTTGGCACATGCAATCGGATGGTCGTGGAAGGGGCAAGAGAGAGAGAGAGAGAGAGAGTTTCCACTTTTCCTGATAAAGCTCCAGCCACGCACTCCAGAGTGCCGACAGACGTAGGGTCTCCATTTTGTCTTCTTTGGCTGCACGAGTAAAAACTTCGAGACTGATTCCCGAATCAGCAGGCGCAAGCCGTGCTTGCTCCGGAGATAATGAAGTGAAGAAAGAGAGAAAATAGCGCCCACTATGGCAAAAGTCCAAAGGTTGGACAACGTCATTATCATTTTCCAGAAAAAAAATATCGCATTGTCCTGGACCTCCACTTCGGCTTCGCCGCGTGTCCAAATGGGGGCCCACTTTTGACCCTTTCATCTTCCCTCTGCACCTTCTCCTCCTCTGCTCCAGTTCACCCTCTGCCCCCTCCTCTGTTTGCTCTCTCTCTCTATGTCTCCAGCACCGAAGCTAAGCTTTCCAGCGTCTCCGACTGGGGCCGAGCATCGCCCTCTCCCTCCTCATCCCTCCATCTTTCGGGTTCTTTCCCACCTGCATCTTCTTCTTCGTTTCCGGCCACCATCGCTCCCTCCCCATCAGCTGAGGTTTTCCCCAGATTTTACTGACCACCCGAGCCAAGCCTCTCTCCCTCTCCATCTCTTCTTCAGTCTTGATCCCGCTGCTGGGGCCACTTTCCAGATTTACCTGGACCGAGCCAGCTCTCCATGTTGCTCTCCTTCATCTTCTTTTTCTCGGTTCGGATTCTATGCAGAGGGGCCTCATTTTTACCTCCAGAAACTCTCGCAGATTTCCTGCATCGTCACTCTCTCTCGGGTCCCTCTCGGATCTTCAAATATTCTGGATCCTCACTTCGTCTTCTTGGATTCTCGATTGGCAGGGACACTGCAGCAGAGGAGAAGGTGGAGACAGTAACGAAAAGACCAGGAAAAAATGTGACGAGTGAGCCCATTATAGACACGTGTTCAGTAATGAATAAAGTGACGCGACAAAATAAATACACCTACTATTTTTTGGTAGGGTCAACACCTAATATTTTTTGGTCGGACGAAGAGATTAAAAGGAAGAAAAGTGAGGCAGATGGAAATCCGGACTATGCAATATATATTTTATTTTTTTTAATAATTTTCAGTTTCAAGTTTACCCAAAACCAATATTTACGTTTGCTTCCGCTAATTGACATGTACTCTTAATACGAAAAATATAGTTGTAGCTGAAAGATTTTTATATTATGACTAGAATTTGCTGCATGAGGATAAGAGCCAAAAGGAGCTCCCCAAGCAAATGGCAAGTGGCCTCTTCTTAAATCGTACTTGAGTCTAATATAATTTCTTTCTCAAAGAAGATAGCTCTAACAAGGGGAAAAAACAACTCTCTTTCAATCTCCCGATATCAGCTTAGCAAATAAGGAGCAGACATATGGTCTAGACCAACTATATAGATTTAATTCTCCAAGTATGCAAATACCAAAAAAAATCATACACATATTGTATTCGTGTCAATTTGATCGTAAAATTTTCAATTATGTTAATTGAGTTTTAAATATTTTCACATTTTCTTAATTGAGTCCGTCCGGCCAATTTTCGTCCAAAAAAATTCGCTAACATGGACGTCGTCGCTCTACGTGACGTGTCGACGTTGATGTGAGTAATTTATATATATATTTTTTAATTTCTTTTTTTTAATTTTTTTTTTATTATTTTTTCTTTTCTTTCTCACCCTTTTTTTCCTTTCCCCTAAGAGGGTTGCTAGCTAACCCTCATTGATCATAGGCGAGGGCCAGTTGACCCTTGCTTGGGACCTGCTAGAGCTTTGGAACCCTTGCCTTCCTTACTAAACTTGGTAGAGAAAAAAAGAAAGAAAGAACAAAAATAATAAAAAAATAAAAAGTTCAAATTTTTAAATAAATTATAAAAGAAATTGTCAATGTCAACATGATTGTCCTACATGGAAATATCTATATTCACTTCAATAATTTCTGGTTAAAATTGATTGAATGAACTCAATTAGCAAAATATAAAGATACTTAAGTATTGATTGACACAAATGAAAGATCTAGAATTGAATTGGCACAAATATAATAAAAAACTTTTTGGTAACTTTCCATAGTAATTTGAGTCTCGACAAAATAAAGGTTTGGCATTCTCATCTTAAAAAAGATATTAGGAACATTATAAGATTTAGGCTTAGCTTATTTCATAGAAAATAACTTTTAGGAATACATTTTCCAAATTTTTCGGGGTTCAATTTATGAAAAAAAAAAAATCAAAGAAAATATTTTCCTCTAATGGAAAAAAACACCTTAAAAAGTGGGGAAATTTTTTTCCTCTTTTCAAAAAGTTTCCATTCTTTTTTTTTTTTTCACTTCTACACCAAGCACTTCTTTCACCAAATATATTTTCCTTTTTCTTTTTTTCTTTTTTTCAAAAAATTTCGAGTTTTTAATTATTTTAAATTATAAATTTTTTCTTTTCTTTTTTTTTCTTCTTCCTCAGCCAATTACCGACCAATGCAACAGCCAGCAATCGGCCGCAAGCGAGCTCAAGCCTTGTCGTAGGTTGGCGATGGAGAGTTTGTGCTTGAGAGGTTCAAGGACAGTCCGATCCATAACAAGGGAATCATTTTAAGCCGTTGACATCCAGAGTGGACAGAGGGGATGCCCAGGGATTTCAATGGGGATTGGGTTCTACCACTGCAAGACCCAATTATAGGTCTGTGGACTTTTGTGGCTCTCGACAGTGCTTTTGAGAGTGGTCAAGTTGGCACTTGCAATGTCTTGCACTCTTTTGATTGGAAGTTGCCATAGGGGATGAAAGAGGGAGATGTGAGCATAGAGGAAGGGACTAAATCTAATCCCATTAATTCAAGGAATATGATACATGTTGGAATATAATACGCGAAACGACATAATCTTTGCAATTTACGTCAACGCGAAATCACCAAAAAATAAACGAAAAAAAATAAGGGCGCCAGAAATTTACGTGGTTCGGTCCGAGATATCGATACCTATGTCGCACAAGCTGAGCGAAGAAATAATCCATTAAAATCGAAAAATCGAGTTCTGATCACTTCACACGTCTTTCGAGTGTTTTCCCACACTAAATTTAACCACAAACCCAAAGTGTTTATAAATAACAACCCGCTTAGGTATAAACTCATAGCAGAAAAATCACCATGCATTCCAGCTCGAAATACAACGTTCTACGTACACCTGATACGTACGAAATCGCGTATCTCTTCAAAGCTTCGTGCGACTACTCTTTCTCTCATACAGGTGCAGTGGCGTGAGGATGTGCGGCTTTTATTTCTTCGGCGGCTTCAAAACGTGGAGAAGGGAAAACCTGCAAAAAAAAGTATTTCTTTTTATACGTGTGTTTGCGCCCCCAAGGTCAAACTTTTGACCTTGGGCCCCACCTCCTCCGTTTGGGCTTCACGTGCAGGACTTCACGCGTCTTTCCTTTTATGTTTCGTAGGGTTTCTTTTTTCCGTGCAGGGGCACGTCTTCGGCAGCTTCACTTCAAAGACCGAAAATTCATCTTTTAATTATTTCAAGAGTCCAGCGAAGCCTTTTGATTTTTTTTTTTTTTTATCTAATCTTTAAATTCGAGACATTAATTTAACAATTTTCCACCTTAACTCGATATTTGGCCAAGTTATAGTCTTCATCATCCAAATGCTTCTTTCTCCCAACGCCCTAACGCGCCACTCTCCACGGACGCCAATAGAGCTCAAATAGAGCTTGAGTTTCGCTAAAGGAACATACTTAGTCATCATGTCTGTCGGGTTATCTGCTGTAACAATCTTTTAACAGTAACAATACCCTTAGCTAAGACATCTTGGATAAAATGGTATCTGATGTTGATATGATTCGTTCGCTCATGATAAACTGGATTATACGCCAAATATATCGCATCTTGGTTATCACAGTGTAAATTCACACTTTTCTGTTCTAACCCAAAGTCCGAGAGCAAACTTTGTAACCATATCGCCTCCTTCGCCACAAAGGTTAGTGCCATGTACTCTGCCTCAATCGAAGACAAGGCAATGTGATCCTGTAAGGATGCTTTCCAACTAACTGCACCACCAGCTAGCGTAAATACGTACCCTGCTAAAGATCTGCAATCACCAAAATCACTAGCGTGATCCAAATCCACAAAACCAGTGGTCTCACTGCCATTGCTATCCCTCCGGTATACTATACCCATGTCTGTTGTCCCCTTCGAATATTTGAGAATCCACTTCACAGCTTCTTAATGAGCTTTACCAAGATGCTTCATATAGCGACTAACCATGCTCACTGTTTGTGAAATATCAGGCCTAGTGTACACCATAGCATATATAATACTACCCACGACACTAGAATAAGGAACACGGGACATATGTTCCTCCTCCTCCTCGATCGGTGATAATTTATCGAAAGTTTAAAGTGCTTCGCTAAGGTGTACTTACAAATTTTGCTTGATTGCATATTAAAACGTGCTACGATCTTCTCAATATATTTATTTTAAGATAGATGTAAAACTCCTACAGTCCTGTCACGCAAAATCTCCATACCCAAAATTTTCTTTGCAGCACCTAAATCTTTCATCTCAAATTCAGCATTTAATTGCCTCTTCAGCACATCAATAGCAGACATATTCTTAGCCGCTATCAGCATATCATCAACATATAAGAATAGATAAATCAAAGAACCATTCTCCAATCTCCTATAGTAGACACAACTATCCATCTGACTTTTCAAATAGTCTTGACTAGTCATGAAAGCATCAAAACATTTATACCATTGCCTAAGAGATTGTTTTAGCCCGTACAAAGATCTTTAACAAGCAAACATGATCTTCCTTACTCGGAATAGCAAATCCCTCTAGTTGCCTCATGTAAATCTATTCCTCCAACTCACCGTGAAGAAACGCAGTTTTCACATCTAGCTGTTCTAACTTGAGATCCTGCGAAGTAACTAAGGCAAGTAAAATACGAATAGAAGTATGTCTTACCACAGGAGAGAACACCTCATTGTAGTCAATGCCCTCACGCTATGTATACCCTTTCACCACAAGTCTCGCCTTATACCTCGCTGCCTCAACACCGGGAATGCCCTCTTTCCGTTTGAAGACCCATTTGCTTCCGACAATCTTTTGGCTCTTGGGTACTTTGACCAGCTCCCATGTCTGATTTCGATGGAGTGATTCCATCTCTTCACTCATAGCCCCTAGCCACTGCGATGACTCTAAACTAGCCATCGCCTCAGAGTAAGACGAAGGCTCATCTGTCTCTACCTCATCACCTACAGTCAATGCATAAGCAATATCTGTATAACCATAACGTACCGGTGATTTAATTTGCCTTCTCTATCTATCTGCGGCTATAGTCTGTTGCGGCTTTGCTGGTTGTTCACTATCACCGACTTCAGGAACTGCGACTTCATCTGCAGTCTCAACTTCTGTTACCTTCGAGGTCTCCGGAGTCTCCACCTGAAGCTCCATCTCACTCATGACACCATGATCTGTCTTCTCTGCTTGTTGTGTCTCAGAACTCCTTCGTTGAAGCATTGCAGTCTCGTCGAAGATCACATCTCTGCTGATTAGAAAATCGGGGATTTGGGATCGGTGCACCACGGCCCGGTAGCCTTTCACCCCATGTGCATAACCCAGAAATATGCACTTCTTCGACCTCGGCTCAAGCTTACCATCACTCGCATGAGCATACGTAGGACATCCGAATGTACGTAATCTGGAATAATCAACAGGTTTCCCCGACCATACTTCCTTAGAAGTCTTCCACTCGATAGTAGATGATAGAAATCGATTAATCAGGTAACATGACATGTTCACTGCTTCAGCCCAAAATTCCTTGCTAAGTCTTGCATGCGAAAGCATGCATTTTCTCGCTCAAGCAAAGTTCTGTTTTCCGTTCAACGCCATTCTTGTATGGTGTCCCAGTGCTTGTGCGGTGTCTTACAATACCTTTTTTCTCGTAGAAATCGGTAAAATTTTTACCACAGAACTCCATGCCATTATCGGTTCTCAGGCACTTGATTTGATTATCTGACTGCTTTTCAATCAATGCCTTAAATTTCTTGAACCAATCAAACACGTCATATTTGTGCTTCAGAAAGTATACCCATACCTTTCTCAAATAGTCGTCGATAAATGTTAGCATATATCGGGCACCCCCTTTCGTAGGAACCGAAGACGGGCCCTAAACGTCTAAGTGAATATATTCAACTAGTCGTTTGGTCGAATGAATAGTTGTAGTAAACTTAACTCGATGTTGCTTCCTATAGATGCAGTGCTCACATAAGTCCAGCTTCCCTGTCTTCTGATTCTTCAACAACCCCCTTTCACTCAGCATCGTCATACCTGCTTCACTCATGTGCCCTAAATGCATATGCTATAACTGAGTCAAGTTAGAGTCTGACTCATCTGATGAAACATCAGCGGTTCCGGTCACGGTCTCTCCCATTAGATGATAGAGAGTATTCACTTTCTTCCCTTTCATCACTATCATGGCACCTCGAGAGATCTTCAATACTCCACCTTCAGCGGTGTACCTGCACCCGATGTCATCGAGTGTCCCCAGAGAAATAAGGTTCTTCTTGAGCTCTGGTACATGCCTCACATCTGTCAATGTGCGTACCACCCCCATCGTTCATCCGGATCCGAATTGTCCTTATCCCCACAGCCTTACAGACTACATTATTCCCCAAAAAAACCCTACCACCATCTGCAGTCCGGTAAGTAGTAAACCAGTTCTTATGAGGCGTCATATGATAAGAACACCCCAAATCTAGCACCCATTCGTCTCCTACGAAATAGTAGTCACACATAAGACAACTTCTGCATCACTATTGCTCCTCTCGGCAACATTTGCCACACTACTTGTGACATTCTGCCTATCAACTTTATTCCTCCACTTAGGACAGTTTCTCCTGATGTGCCCCTCCTCGTGACACTCAAAGCACTTCACGCGTCCCTTGGATTTTCTATGGCGTGATTTTGATTTGCTTTTACCTCTGCTGCTACTAGGCCCTCGATATTGTTCTTTACCCCGAATCGTCAGTGCTTGCGTTGCTCCTTGTGCCAGACCGTCATCTCGCAACTTTCTTTGCCACTCCTTAGAGAATAAGGCGGACTTGACCTCTTCTGAGGTAATTGTAGTACGCCCCTGCTACAGTGAATCAATAAAGTGCTCCTATGATTCTGGTAAAGAGGCTAACAACATCATGCCCTACTCTTCATCATCAAGTAACTTACCGACGTTCTTCAGATCCAACATGAGTTTATTAAATTCATCTAGGTAGGTTATGGTAGACGTACTTTCAGTATATCTAAATTGAAACATCTTCTTCAGCATGTACAAGCGATTGTTCAAACTTTTCTTCACATAGAGTGCTTGAAGTTTTGCCCATAATGCTGCGGCATCCTTCTCCTCAGCAATCTCTAGTAAGACCTCATCCGTCAAATTTAACAGGATTATACTTTTTGCTTTTTCCATCAGCTCTACCCTCTCTAAGGCTTTCATTATAATCAACAACTCATCTTCACCATCCAGTGCCTTGGCCAAACCTTGTGTTGTCAATAAAGCTCGCATCTTGATGCTCCATAACACAAAGTTGTTGCTCCCGTTAAACTTCTCAATTTCAGATTTCCTCTTAGACATAATTGCAGTAATAGAATTTCCAGATAATAATCAGACAAGCAAAAGCTTCAAATCACAATCGAGAAATCTGATCCAAGCTCTGATACCAATTGTTGGAATATAATACGCGGAAACGACATGATCTTGCAATTTACGTTAACGCGAAATCACCAGAGAAATAAACGAGAAAAATAAGGACACCAGAAATTTACGTGGTTCTGTCCGAGTATCGGTACGTATGTTCACGGGGAGAGCTAGCAGCAAATAATCCACTAAAATTGGAGAATCAGAGTTTACAATCACTCACATGCTCAAGTGTTTCCCACACCTAAATTTAATCCCAAACCCAAAGTGTTTATAAATATCAACTCGCTTGAGTATAAACTCATGGCAGAAAAATTACCGTGCATTGAAGCTCAAAATATAACGTTCTATGTACACCTGATTTGCATACGTACGAAGTCACGTATCTCTTCAAAGCTTCGCGCGACTACTCTTTCTCTCATACAGGTGCAGTGGCGTGAGGACGTACGGCTTTTATTTCTTCGGCGGCTTCAAAACGCGCAGAAGGGAAAACCTGCAAAAAAAGTTTTTCTTTTTATAAGTGCGTTTGCGCCCCCAAGGTCAAACTTTTGACCTTGGGCCCCACCTCCTCCGTTTGGGCTTCACGTGCGGGACTTCACGCGTCTTTCGTTTTATGTTTCGTAAGGTTTCTTTTTTCGCGCAGGGGCACGTCTTCGGCAGCTTCACTTCAAAGACCGAAAATTCATCTTTTAATTATTTCAAGAGTCTAGCAAAGCCTTTTGATTTTTCATCTAATCTTTAAATTCGAGATATTAATTTAACAATACCCATTGACTAAAATGCTTTCTAATTTTCCTCGCTCGTTGCTTTAGGAAAATATAGATTGTCTTCTAGATTATTCCAAAAAGCGCTAACCATCTAAATCTCAACAAAATATATTGCATTTTTACTAAAATATAGATATACTCAAATGTATTTACAAATATTTATGTTTGGCCGACACAAAAGCCGGTCGCTCTAAAATGAAATACATAAGGTAAGTCAGCAATTATCACAAATTATCAAGGCTCAAATGTTGGAATTTTATGTGAAGGAGAATTTAATGCTCTATGTATGGCTCTATCAAATATACTTCGATAAGGGTCCTCCTCTCGCTTCTTGAGCAAATAAGTAATGCAGCTTTCGACACTTGATTTTACTTTCAAGTACAACTCGTTTGCGCTTTCTCTGTCCTTTAATAATTCGTATCTCCCCCTTGTCTCTATGGGCTTCCCAAACAGA
This sequence comes from Eucalyptus tenuipes, assembly GCA_014182365.1. NCBI lineage: Eukaryota > Viridiplantae > Streptophyta > Magnoliopsida > Myrtales > Myrtaceae > Eucalyptus > Eucalyptus tenuipes. The sequence continues at coordinate 39,197,580 of CM024544.1, read as the reverse complement.
GTACAAGCGGCCAGGTATCCTTGGCAAAATCCCTGGAAGAAAACCTTGTTCATTTGCAACCTCTCCGCTCTGACCCTCCCTAACAAGCAGGACATAATTCATGTCAACATAAAAAAGAAAAAAAAAAAAAGGTCAGAGCATGCTAAATGATTTTCTGATTTAAAAGGTTATCCATACAAAATCTATATACAGAATCTTTCGACCATTCGTGAGTAGGGAGCTACCTCACTCGTGGAGCAAGTCGATTCATGTCTCTGATGTAGTCATTGACAATTGGAATCTTCATGAAATCATCGTAATCAAGTACCAACTGCCGTTCAAAGTAAATAATCACATCATTATCAGAATAGAATGCTGAAGTACATCATAAAAACGAGCAAGTTCATTTTAATTTTTAAACTTGCTTTGTGACTCGTTTAACTTAAAATAATAGACAGCAATGGTCAATGCAAAAGTTCGCACAAAAAATGCATCAAAACGTATTTGATTCAGCCTAATTTATACAACCATGTGTGTGATTAACTAAATTAGGTGAAAATAGTCGAAAGATCACACTCGAACTCCGACGAAGGTACAAGCAAAAGAGTGCAATGGGCAATAGTCACAAATGCCACAAGAATAGATAAAATGCTATGCAAGTTTTGAATTCCCAATCTTTGCAGAGGATCATGCTAAATACGAACTTTAATGCAGAAATAGAGAGATCTTACTTCTGCGAAATCATCCTCTCCCACGGCTCCAAATGGTATAATTGTGGCACCAAACCGTGCAGCCATTCTAACAAATTCTGGTTGTTCTGGCCAGAATAACTTGTATTCTTCACCCTACAAATGGAACCGGATAGCGCTGATGTTAACATTTCAAGGCATTACTTCATTGAAAAGATGCACAAAAAAGCTAAGAAGTGATTACGACTAACTCTAATTAATATATGTGAAACCTCGGATGACGAATAATCTAAGAGGTAATGGCCAGACCAAATTACTTGTCGTGCTCCCAAATACTCTATATAATGTACAACTAAGAATTTTTGTCTCTGAAAAAGGAGCTGTCGATTGACGTTTAACGCCCTTAACTAGAAAAGACGTACTTAACTATGTAAACATTATTATTCCTCAAGACTTGCTAAGGTTCTCATCCACCCCGCCAACAGCATCGGCTAGATCGCTGCCACCACTGCCGCCGCCACCACCAACATCTGAGCTAATTGACCATGGAATCCGACATTGCTACGACCACCTCTACACGGCCGCCATTTTGAGTTCTCCTTCTCCACATGGCTCTGCATCTTCTCTCATGGAACTTATGTTGCGGAAGATCCTTCTTACCTTATAGCCTCGAGACATGGTACTTCCAGTTGAAAAGTTATTTTCCACAGAGATTTCTCGAATGATTACATTATATATTAGGACCATTTTGGCGAAAACAAGAGCAGATACGGCAGTTACACTGCAAAAGAGAACTAATTGAACTGAAAGGAATGTACTTACACACCTTACGATGAAGAGCCTCGCGTGCACCACCTGGATAAAGTAGAACGTGAGATTTGGTCGAAAACAATTTGAAGAGGTTGCTTCCCGACACAGGAACTGCTCCGAATGCTTTCATCCAATCAACGAGTCCAAATTCAGAAGATAGCTTTTCCGTTCTACTAGAGAACAACATTGGGTGAGCCACCCCGCGCACAGCAATGTTCTTCTCTCTCAAGAATTCTTCAACAAGCGAAAAAACCTCGAGTCCCATCATCATGTGATTACCGACCAACAACACCGGTCCTTCAGAAGGAACCCCCGAAAGGCCTCTCACTATCTTCCCATCTTCCAATGTTGAGAATAGTACCGAACCAGATGCATTGCGAAACACTCTGCATTTATTCAACCACAGCATCAGATTAAAGCTGACTTGTTGCAATCAATGAATCAGCATGTAAAATAAGCGCTTGTGGAAAGAGTATGGCCATCCATGTTTGTGCTGGGCCCAAGGAGGCCACTGATAGTGTTACAGTTGGTAATAAGAGATCATATTTTTCGATAAACAAATGACATTCAGGTTGAGAACTTTAGGTGTCGACGACATGTTTCTTTTGAAAATCACGGGACGAGAATGGCTTTACCCTGAGATTTCAGGCATCAACTGGTGATGAAATCAAAATCATGCACTAATGCAGCAGATCAATTTTGAATGAGATGTAGCAAAAGAAATAGAAATTGAAGTAGCAAATAATCAGATAAAAAAAAAACTTGACAACGCAATTATCTGGTTTGCAACATTTGCTGAATAATTTAGGTCTTCAAACAGACGTAGAAGAAATATTAGTTTCCATTCAGAAAAATCTCATTCTGTTCCACTCAGGAAAGAGCAAGAAAAGACAAGCAGAAGTCTTTGTTGGCAGAATTACCCCATTACTTGATCGAAAACTAGTTTGTATTCTGAAATACTAGGAGGCAGGAAATCCGAGACGTAATCATGCCTCTTCGTTCGACGGTATGTTTGGGTACCTTTGATGACGGTCAGCAAACTCATACCATCTTCCTGCAATCTCAATCTAATTACTGGTGGATAAACAGGGAGCACCATAAAGAGACATTTATAGACAAAATCTCCTGAAAAGCAGGGGTTGACATTTTGAAGAACCATGCAGTTTCATCATGAGATGCATCACAAATAAATAAATAGAACTGTGAGAGAGATTGTAGATTTCACGAAATTGCAAGACAGCATTTATGTTTTGCACATAATCAACAGGAAATTTAACTTTCCTATGTTCCAAATTTCCAAAGGAGCTAAGACTAAGATCCGTCATCAGCCACAAGAATTACACAAGGATGATCTGCTTGCTATTTTCCTAACTAAGGCTGTGCAATTCACGGATTAGTTTTGTTTCCACTTGGAACTAACCTATCTATTGGAATAGGTTCCCAAATTTCGAACTTAGAACCCACCCTACATTCTTTGGAACCTTGGACCTACCATGTTATAGGTTCAAGGATTTGTCCAGGTTCAATTTATATTCTTAATTGAACAATTGCAATGAATTATTACTTCTAATGACCACTATTTATTGTTATAATCTACTGACCACAACTTATATTTAGATATATGAAGAATATAAAATATTAACAAAGTGAAAGTCTTAGTCATGAATATGTCGGAAATGAAAGCACGGACTAGTAGTTCCACATTACATACTCATAATCAACACCATGGAATACTGCAAGACTACATGGAGATATAGAACAAGAAAAACATCAAGATTTGTTCTAAGTTCCAAGTTACTGATTGGAACAAGTCCCTCAATTTGATGAACTTGAAATTTACTCCGCATACCCTAGAACTGCACCGATAGAAACTGGTTTGGTTCTTCGATTCATGATTCTTCCATAGAGCCCATTGAATGTGGATGATACCACATGCCTTTGGACTTATAAGTGGCGTAGTCAATTTGGTTTATTGAGACTCAAAGTCTGAAAATAGCCCGAGCATCACTAGAAATAGTAAATAATTTTAGTACAATCAGTTTAATTCAGTGATACGACTAACTCGAAATTAAATAAGAGAGGCTGATGGACAATATCTACTTAACTTGATTAAACATGTTTCCATCTTAGAAAAAAGTTGTAGTGTCAACTTTTACTATCCAAGCACCGTTGTAGCCTATCATAAGGATATCTCAATATAAGCGCCAAATTATATTTTAATATGAGCCATATTCGTAAAAAGCTCTTTTAGCTCTGTTCAACAAGACACGGCATTTCTGACCAAAAAAAAAAAAAAAAAACAAGACACGGCATTGGAAAACACTAAAGCCCCGTTTGATTAGGTTTTGGGCAAATGTTCTTGGGAAAATACAAATGCCTTTAAGTTAAATGGGTTTTTCGAAATGTAAATAGTGTTTGGTAAATTATAATTTTAAAGTGCATTGCAAAACAATTTTGACTTAAATGCCGTTTGGTAAAAGATTTGGCTACCGGATAGCCTTGCATGAGGTCCATTCGCCTTAGGTCTTGGACCTCAAGCGACCATCGCTTGGGTCATGCAAACCTAGGCAACGCTTGAAGTCGCATGACCTTAGGGGATGGTCGCCAAGGTCGAGTGACCCCTCACGCAGCAATCGTCGACGCAGCGGCCGACGGTCGTTGGCCTCCGTTTGTTTCTCCAGAGAAGATAAATAATAACCATGAACAGTAACGGACTTGTACTCTGAAGATGTAACTTCCCAAAGTACCTCAAAAACTACTTTGGGCTAAAGGCTCTTAGAGCCATTTGGAGATACAATTGCATCTTGCTAAAGTCCTCCAAAAAATTGAACCAAATAGGTTTGTATTTGGCCAAACCCCCTTAGAGCCCAAAAAGTTCATTCCAAATGCTGAACCAAATGGGACCTAACTCCACAAGCTTTACAACATTAAAATAACGTAGAACCTACCATTAGAAGTATATGTCCATTGTCTTTGAAGTAACGACCTCTGCAGTTCTTCAATGATTTCATAAGCCTTTGAGCTTCATCCCGACTAGGAAGCATGTTATCTTTGCCACTGAATCAATAGAAGCCTTTGAGAAAATGCAACTATTTTTAACTATGCTTAAATCAGATAAACTATTGTCTCTCTAGTGAAAAGAACTCCCAATTAATAATCTCATACCTTGTGCAGGCATGCATGATGCGTTTATCAATAATTATATACATGTATGTTTTGATGCTTATGTATGGAACATATGCTATCGTGCTGAAAGAAACTTCAAAACTATTCATGCAAAGAAAATGGAAAATGGCTGCTACCTTTGCTACAAAGCGAAACCAATTCAAACCAATGCCTGTGCCATTACATATTGCCAAAAGACATATGCCTGATTACTAAAGTAGAATACTCCACATGACTCTGTATATTCATGTCTATAAACTGAGAATTAGGCAGCTTATTTTCTCCAGCTGTTGAGAAAGAGTCAGAATGACAATTTCATCGAAACTCATCCTGGGACTCATGAGGCGTAGTGAAAAAAGATATTGGCAATGGTTGCACATATATAGGAGCAACCAAATAAAATGAAAGCCTAAGTTTAAACAATTTGCTACATCAATCTGACAAACATGTCACCATCTTGACAAAGCTTTGAGGAGCAAAAACCTGGCAAGTAGAAGCACTTCGGCTTTGACAGCATGAAGACGAGAATTGGCGTAAGAGGCAGCTGATTTAAGTAACTTCAGTTTCCAAAGAAGAGTTTCCTTGGTTATTATATCAGCCACACCCTGAAACAGGGAGGTGATTATTGGGCCTCGAGATAATCAAGAAACAGCCCAGCAAAGGACAAAAAACTTGAAAAGGTTTAGCATAGAAGCCTAGTAGAAGGCCTGCTATACATCTATTGTAAAATTTTGAGCAATAAATACAAACGAGAAAATAAAATAAGCTAATCTCGGCAGAGAAAACGCCACTTACTGAGAGACGAGGCAGCAAAGAAGCGAGGTTGACAGACATCTGTTCAAGTGCCCCTCTCGGGGGAAGCATATTATCAATATTGGCTGTTGCAACCTTTACTGGGTCACCTGATTCAGAACTAAATCAAATCTTACTACGGAAAACTCTTGAGAGCATTGTGACATATCATCATTTTACAAAAAGACTTGGAAGTAGCATATCATACCCACAAAAAAGCTTATAAGATAGGGGAGCGTGAAATGGAGATTGTCAGACATAGTTTCCAATAACGGGAACAGTGGCTGCAACTGTGAACGGCCAAATGATGTAGCTAACATGACCGAGAAAACAACAGACTTCCTCAGAGTCTCAAAGAAGGCTTGTAATCCAGAAGAATATACCCAATTCATGATTTGCTCGCCAATTTGAAAACTCACCTGGATTCACTAATAAAACTACCAAGTCGATGGAAGGATTATGAGCTGCCACAGCAAGTGCAAGGCATCCTCCAAAGGAATCCCCAACAAGATAAATAGGCTTATGTGGAGATGAGGCGTACTCAGCTTTAACGGTTTTCTCAACGAATTTCACCAGACCTAACAAGTATAAAAAAAACAACAGATCGGAAAAGCTCTTTGTCAAGTTCTCAGTAGTGCATGCTATTTCATTTCTTATAACGTCAGTTGAGTATTTAGAAGAAAATCTTCACCCCTTAAAAGGCTTGTAAACCCATAATAACATCAAGAATTTGAGAAGGAACGGCGGTGATCTAGTATTGAATATAGCAGGGAGCAACAGATAAGGACAATATCCATTTCTATGGGACTAAATGGAGTGAAAAGGATGATTGTAAGTTGACATGAATGCACCACTGCCCTTAGCATGTTTAGACACCGCTCAAAAACATTCCACTTCAACCTCAGTTCCATCAGCATGCACGGCAACTAAAAGGCTTTGAAAGGGAAATACCTTCAAATGGAGTCAGATCATAAACAGGGATATGCAAGCATCGAACTTCAAAAGCCCTGCAGTTTTAACTTGGTCATATGTACAAACATAATCATGGAAACAAACATGCTTCTCATGCATTGATACTTTCCCTTGTAATACAATTCGAACCCAAAATGCTGGAACATGCAAACTCACCTTCCCAGTGCTTTATGGTGCAAGATGAGGCCCCATCCAGTGCCATCAATTCCTGTAGGAAGCAGTAATAATGTTTTAAAACATTGGCATATTTTACTTGAGATCTACAAAATTAGGCTCCTATAGAATACAGCTCCTGGGTATCAATTAATGCATGAGTACATTACATTCTCTTCGTAAAAGCTACAAGCATATTGTCAAACTAGAATTCCAGTCATCTCCTTAAACCCCTGCAGTAAAATTCCCAATCAGGCGAGAGAAGCCAGGCTTTACCTGGCAAAAAAAGAAGAACTGGCGAATCATTCAAAGGATGTCCACACTCAACAGGGCAAAACCAACGTGGTGGACCTCCGTCCGGCCTGATCATATCCCTTGCGCAGTCAAGATAGTCATTCACACTCTTTGTTCCATACGCATCATCCCACAACACCTTCAAGCTTTCCAAAGCACCGGTACTTTTTGCTGCTTTCTCCACCTTCTTCTTCTTCTCTACCACATCAATCTTCGAAACTACATATCCATTTACCCCAGTCAAAGGACCAATTTGCTCTCTCTCCTCAAAAGGAGGAGCTCCATTAAACGCAACCAATTCAGGAGATGATGAGACTGTTGAATCTCCACCAACTGAACTGCTAGCTTGCACTATACACCGAGGCCTGAATTGCGAATTCAACACCAAATACGGCGACACCCGGAAAGTAACTGACGATGTCATAGCAGTGGTACAAAGATTGCACCCTTTTCTTTCCTTTTCCAAACTCAGCAACCTAGAAAGTTTGGTCTCCACCGAGAACAACACTTGTAAAAGAGCTCAAGAGTCCTATTAAGTCACTGAGGGGCCTTGGGGAGTTTAGTCAGAAGGTTCCTCGGAGCACTCTAAACCAAAAAAGTCGCAATCCACTCTTAGCCTAAAAAAAGCAACAGAGAAACTGAGAAAAATTCAAAAGGAAAAAAATAAAATAAAATTGAAACTTGAGGTGCACCCTCAAAGCAAAATGGTATTTTAATACTACCTAGAATGTACAATTCTAGAAATCTTGGGGTTATCCGGTAAACAGAACTGAAGCAAATAGATAGTGAGTGAAAATTAATGTGGAATGCCATGCAGCAACAAGAAAATTGAAAGGAGTGTTGAGAAAGAGAGAAAAAGAAAAGTACTTTGAGAGGGAAACCATCGTCTGGAAGTTAGCTGGGTCTGGTTCTTTGTTGGCGCTTGCAACTAATCGGAAGGTCGTGCAGAGGAGAGAGAGTTATTCCATTTTTCCTTGTGAAGCACTAGGCTCACACCCATAGTACTGATAGATAAGTGTAATCGGCCGGTTGATCTAGAATTCCCTTATCAGTGCGGCTTTAGAAATTTCATATCAAGTTAGACCTTTTCACCACCGTAGAAACTATTTTGAAAGTTTGATCTTTACACATGCAAGTCATATCAAGTTTGGATTGGTCATCTGAGTCTCAACTAAATTAAGATTTGGCCTTCCATCTTAGAAAAATCTCTAATGGCAGATTGTGAACTTCTTGTGAGAATTTGAAACTCATGAAATGTTTTGAGTACATAAAATGAAATGAGATTAAATACAATAAAGAAAATGAGATGATATTAAGGATAATAAGCCGTGGGAGCATATATCAAGAATTGCCAATGAGCCATTGAGTCATGTCTAACCTAAGGTTGATCTTTCCATCTAAAGTAAAGATCTTATCATCGAAGAGGGCCTAAACAAAGTAACAGTAAATGAGAGATATCAACTAGAATTAAGACCGCTAGTTTGGACTATCAATCAAACGAGAATTACCGAACACACACCGGTTGGGTTTTGATAGATTGCCAAGTTCATGTCATGCCTTCCCTATCAGCTAAGGGCACATTGATTTGGCCCATTCGTCAAGGTGAAGGATAAATCTATGCAAAGGCATCAACTTTGTCAAAGCCGAAAGGATTATAGGAAGCAGCCACATGGGGACAAAAATCCATTGTAGTTTTCTTTGTTTTCATTTTTCAGTTTTTTTTAGCTTGAAGATGTCGCCATCTGACTCTTGAAATAAATTTAACTTCTTTTAGATTTTGTCAAAAGATTGTCATCGTCCCATCCAAAACCCATAGTAAACGGCATAAAAAATAAAAAAAAAACTAAGAGAAATTGCATCAGTTGAACACAAATTGTCATTTGTAGCAAATTATCAATTTTGTCTATAATCGTTTAACACTTAGCACCGTCGGTAGGGTAGCCAAATGTAGTATGCTCATGAATGTCATCGCTGCGGTTTCTTATTATTCTTGGTTTATTTGCTTCCTGTTTTTGGCTCTGGAATTGTCCCATGTCTTCAGAAAAGCCTTGCAAAGAAAAGACATAACCTCCGGGAATTTTCAACCAAAACCGAGTAACAAGAGAACATTGAGATCCTATCGTGTTTAATGTTGGAAATATGCTTCCAGTTTGAGCATAAAAAGGAAACTTTCCTAAACTAAGTAGGTGGCATGATTGAATAGGTTTCCTAATTAAGTGATTTTGTAATTGGAGTAAGATTCTTGAAAAAAAGTTCCTATTTTGGATCCAACTATTGTCTATATATAAGAAGTGCAACTTCTTATGAATTACACCTTGAAGCAATCCAAAAGTGTTGAGCTCAATTGATCTTGTTGTAAGATTTGCGAATTTCTTTATAAGATTGAGAGATTATTTCGTGAAGAATGTTAGGCTAAACACTTTGTGAGTTATTGAATGTAACTGGAATTGGAAAATATTGAAAATATTTGAATGACTCGAATATAGTTGTAATCTACATTGCATTGTTTTATCTATAACAAAATTTTATGTTGGTCTCCCTGCAAATGTAGATCGTATCAACTAAACCACGTAAATTCATTGTCTAATTTATTTTCTTATCATTTATATTTTATAGTTCAATCGTTTGATTTTTGCAACAATTAAAGTGAATGAATTATAAAAATACAAACTAAGTGAGACCAAAAAGCAAACAAAGGCCTGCCAGAATTTTTTGTATTGAATTGGTGTGGAGAACTAAAAAAATAGTAATAGGGAGGTGAATAATAACCATTTTAGTCAAAATTTGATTTCTAGAATAAAAATAGATTTTTCTATTTCTATTTCTAGATGAATTTCTAAACAAAAATACGTATTTGATAGTGATACAAAATTTATGTTCTTGGAATAGAAATTTATTTGATATTAACACGAAATTTCTCTCTCTCGGGTGGTGGTGGATGGCGGGTGGCAGTGACCGGCAGGGGGCAACTAGCCATTGGAGGGAGGCCATCGACAATAGGCATCGGTCAGCAGCGGGTGGTGGCAGACGGCGAATAATGAGTGGAATTAGCAAGTGATGGTGGGTGGACAACCGGCTAGTACCGAGAATGCGCAATGAGAAGAGTTTTTACTTCTCATTTCTGTTTCAAACCTATTTCTGAAAAAAAAAATTGTTCCAAAAATTAAGAAAATGAAATTGCATTACCAAACGGATTTTTATTCTAGAAACAAGTCCGGAACAGAAAAATAATTTTGGAACAAAAATTGAATGGTTATCATGCACACTCGGACCAAAAATAGTTATTTAAAGATGGATCATATGTAACTAACGTCGACAATAGGGGTATGCAAAAAAATCAAAAATCGCCCGGACTGGACCAAAACCGATGGTTCCCAAGAAAACTAGTCCGATTTTGATTCCAATTGGGTACCGGTCTAGTCCCCAATTCCAAGTGTGAAACCACCCATCCGGATCAAACCGGTAGTGTGTGTGTATATATATAAAATTTAAGAAAATTTCCAATAAAAAAATTTAAGAAAAATGAAAATTCTAAAATCTCTAATATGAAGCTCAACACCCATTGATCAAGTGTTCATCTCATCTTGCTCTCACCTCATCTAAGTCATCGCTTTATCTCTCACTCATGGCCTCGACTCTCAAGCTCAATGCCTATTGAGTTATAGTCTCAACTCTCAACTTCAAATATACGCCCAATCTTTTTACTAATCTTGCAATTAAGAATATGAAAGTTTTTTGTTTTGCTTTACTTTGGCTTGCTAGAAAACGTTGCACTGAGTGCAACAAACTTGGTGGGACTGGTTCTATGGACCAAGTCAAGAGTTAGATTGGATTGGTGGTTTGGTTCTTGAGTGGATCCATGGAATCAACGGATGATCCCTGATCCCAATCTTTAGGAGTCGGTCCTTAGTGAGCGGTTCCCAATTTTAAGGTAGAAATCGTCCATTCAGGTCATGCTCACCTCTAGTTCTACAAGAATCTTTCATGATAAGAGAGCAACAGAAATTGAGTTCAAATCTTTTTGAACCTTTATTCGGCTCTCTTTCATAATACATATCATGAGATCTACAAGGATCTGCTAAAAGAGATATTCATAACAATTGGCATCGCACACCACAGCCTTATTTCCAATCAAGTAAGAAATGGTACTGCAAAGCCTAATTAGGTTAGATATATGAGCTCGATATAAGTCTGCCTGGTCATATTATTTAATATTTTCTCAACTTGGTGAGCATGATTAATGGTTATTAGTATCATACTAATAGTATGATAGCGTCTGAAGAAGGCACACGTAGGCCAGTGGACTTCTGGGTTCCCCTTCCCGCTTCCACATGTTTTTTCCAAAAGAAAATAAGATTTTTCATAACATAAATGAAATTATATTTGCCGCTACGGTTCATGGAACCTTTAAAACTTGGATGACGTTATTTTTTTAATAAAAAATTTCTAATAATTTGACTGCGCGTGCCATAGACAGATGTGACATTGAATCTAATCTAAAATTATAAGACTGCATTATATATTTTCTTGAAGAAACTTTAGAAAAATGCGATTAACTTTAATTGAAAAGCGACTCTTCACCCAACTCAAATATTTGAAGAGCGCATGCGGTGACATTGATAGACAAAAAAATGATTTGAATAAGTAAATCTATTGCACACTAGCCAAACAACGCATTATTTAGTTGATTTATCCATCAATTTGCAAGTGCTTTTGTAGAAGTACAAGCCAGCAAGCTGTCACAGATGCCGTTCGCACATTGATTAATTCACCAACGCAGATAGCTTTTCATTCAAGTCTGGTCGAAGACAGACCGTCCACATCGAAATTAGAAAAACTCGATGTGCTTGTCATTCGTCCCCAACAGGTTAAATGACCCTCACCGGCGAGAGAGAGAGAGAGAGAGAGAGATTACATTTACAATACAGCAGCCATCACTTTTTCATCAAACAAATCATCAACTACTTTCAAGTAGATGTGGACATGCGTGCTTTCGAATATCTCACGGCATCAGAATCTTCCTCTAAATATAAGTATGGATGCGTACCAAAATTATGTAATAAGGCTGCGACTTTCATATGATGTAAGAATGATATAATAAGTTTTGGCTTGAGCTTTCGAGAAGACCGGCCTACAAGGGGAGATTCTGTGCTCCAGGCCCAAGCCAACAATTTATCGGACCAGTGCCTTTTGTAATTTAGACTGTTTAATAAAATATATTAAAAAAAATTGCACGATCGAATGATTTCAGAAAAATAGTAACTGATAATCGTTTTAGGGAAAACTACCAACTATGAAAATTGTCGATGTTACTATTGATTAAGGATAATTAGGACATTTGACTGCAATTACTCATTGATTGAGTTCCAATAAATTGGAATCGGTGGGTATTGTTCCGGTTCCCGATTCCAAGTGTGGAATTGAACCGAACCGATAATATTTATAATTTATAAGAAAATTTTCCAAACAAAAAAATTAAGAAAAATGAAAATCCTAAAATCCCTAATCCGAAATTCAACACCCACTGATTAAGTGCTCATCTCACTCTCACTCTCACCTCGTTTGAGTCGTCTCTCTATCTCTTACCCACGGCCTCGACTCTCAAGTTCAACGTCCATTGATTCACAGCCTCAATTCTCAACTTTCAATTTAAGCCCAATCTTTTGAATGTTCTTGCAATTAAGAATGGGGAAGTTCTTTGTTTTGTTTTATTTTGTCTTGTTGGAAAACGTTGCATTGAGTGCATGAATCTTGATAGGATCGGTTCCATGGACTCATCTAGGAACTGGACTGGATCGACAGTCCAATCCTCGGTTGGATTCATGGAGCCAACGGGTGGATCCTCGTTCCAATTTGTTGGAATTGATCCTAAGAACTGCCTACCTGGACCATACTCACCCATTGTCGACGCTATCTTATTTATCATTTTATTCAAAACCCACTCTAGTTTTCTTAGTTAAATAATATTTCACCTTACAAAATTACTATGTCCCAAATAGCATTCTACACCATCAAAAGGAAAAACAGAATAATACAATAGAAGAAGGAGAAGCTAAACCGTAAGAAGCAACATTTTTCTTAGCTACAAGATCAACATAACTCGGCTGGTGATGGTTACATATTATTTGTCATTGAGGATTTGTTGTTTGAGGGATGAATGATGGATTTTAGCTGTTTCATGGTACACTAAATAGGAACTAGTTTACTGCATATCAATTCATGAATAGTTGTAAGATGCAATTGAAGGACAACGGTAAGTATGATATTGTAGGTGTTGGCAATGTCAAAATCAAAATACATGATGGGATCATGAGAATATTGGCTAGACTGTAGCATGTTCAAGATTTGAAAAAGAACCTAGTTTTCTTAAGTGCCCTAAATTTGGCCATGTGTTGGTATACTTCAAAAGGTGAAGTTCTTAAGGATCGAGGAATTAGTATAGTGGCCTATATGAGCTCCAAGAGGAGATAATGATGAATTTTGCTGTAAAGAGGTCACATACATTTATTCGAGAATCTAAATCATGACACATGCATTTAGTACACATCAGCGAAAAACGCCTGAAGGTTCTAAGTGAACTAAATTTATTGTGTGGTTATTATTAATTTGTAATTTATATGTTTTATAGGGTTTTTATTTAATTATTTTTCTATTTGCACCCTAAGTGTAACCAATCTCTTCTATAAATACATATGATATAACCTTAATTGGAGTTGAGCCACCATAAACACTTTGTCATTATTTTATCTTCGGCTCTAAGCATCAACAGTTATGTGCCTGAGGAATTGAATTTATACATGCTCTGACTTAAGCAAACGGCGGAAAGTGTAGTTATGTATGATTATAAAGATTTCATAGTAGATTCACTTAGATGTTTAGAGGATACCCTCGCCTAGCCACCGATGGGACTTAGCCTCATTGAGTCACCGTGAGGTCAGCCTCATCGAGGCCGAGCGACGCCACACTTGATTGGTCTAAACCTTGAATGCTCACTCTACGATCGCCGTCGTCATGTACCTTTCGTCACTCTCCGCTCGCATAACTCTCTTTGCCCTCCTCTCCGCCTTCACCTTCTACTTCCTCTACAAATCTCGCCAACGCAAGAACCTCCCTCTTGTCACCTTCAACCTAATGGCGATGGCAGTGGCGACGCTCTCTCTCTCTCTCTTCTTAGATGCAAGCTCTTCTTCATCTCCCAAACCGGCACTTCCACAGCCATAGCTCATCGCCTTTTCTCTTGCCTCGCCTCCAACGGCCTCCCATTCGACCTTGTCGACCCGCAGAACTATTTGCCCAGATTTGGCAAGGTAGAGACCTCGTCAAAGGCTAGGTGAGCTCGACCTCCCTCAGCCTCCCTAAATCTAGGAGAGGCCAAGCCTCACCCAGCCGCGGCGGAGGCTTGGCCTTGCCGAGGGCTAGCAAGGCTCCGACGAGGTCGTTGGCCCTCGTTTGGCTAGTCGATGGCAATGGCCAGTGATTGGTTGGGAGGAAGAAGAAGAAGAAAAAAGGAAAGAGAAAAAGAAGAAAAAAAATGAGAAAGAAAGAAATATGAGTTAGCTTGATTCTAGAGTTGTTCTTTGGAAAAAATGATCAACTTTTTTTCTATTCCTTGATTCTGTTCCATATCTATTCTCGCGAATAAAAAAATTTATCAAATGGATTTTTATTCTTCCTTTGTTCTCGAATATAATCAGATACTGTTTGGCAACCGGCCAAACATACCCAAAGGCTGCGTTTGGCAGTCAAGATAAAATTCGGGATATGATATAATTTATCATATCCTACGTTTGGTGCTCGCTCAGGACAGGATAAAGTCGGATATAAATGAGATATAGACAGGATAAAATTATCCCATGGGGAAGGTGGGATAAAGGTGTATAGGATTTCTAATGTCCACAATAGGAAAATTATTTTTCTCGAATAACAAACTTATTAAATTAACAAAATTGAAATTATATTTCAATATAAATAATATTTGAATTCTAATTTAAGAAATTAAAAATAAAAAATAGAAATTTATTTTTAATTAATCTTATTTTAATTTATATATTCAACTTTAATTCTATCTTATAATAAACATTCAATCTATAAATTAAATATTTATATTTATTATATATTTTAGGTATTTTTGTATTTTAGGTATGTTAGTACATTTTACTATTTGATAAACTTTTATTAAAGAATGATGAAAGGGGAAAAAAGAAATAATAAAGAAAATAATATAAAAAAAGAGGAAAAAAAAAATAAAAATAAATTAAGGAATAATGTTACGAGAGATTTCCACTATCTCCATTTATGAACATTTAGGTTCATTTATAATGATATGCCGTTTATATATATATATATATATATATATATATATATATATATATACATAATATGATGTAAATATATCCGATTTTAATATTACAATTTACCAAACAATGGACAGGATATAAAAAAAAAAAACCCAGGATTTCATATCCTATCCTATCCAGTCCTATCCCTATTAGAAATCTGGACGACCAAACGTAGCCAAAGTGTTCCAATTTTACAGGTCTAGTGCTGTTAAAGAGCAAGTGTTTGATGCCGTTCTTGACGAGAATCTGCCCATTTTTCCTTCACTTTTTGCATGCATTGATTGTTGTACAGTATAAATACTCTCCCTCTCTCATATTTAATTATATTTTTGTTGTAATTAGTTATAAATTCATAACCATATCGTGGATACATTACACGCATGCCATAACCATTTTTCTAATTTTCTATTATCATTCAGTTATCTCAAATCTTAAATGGAAAGGTAGTGCGACTGTGATTTCAATGATATTATTGAAGTTGGTATATGATTCAAATCAAAGCTTGCATTATTGCTTGCTTGAGGATAATATCTATCGAGCTTCTATTACATCGAGTTATGTAATGCCACGTTAAAATAAATTAAAAACCGCTCCACTCATGCGAGGGAAGAGCTGCTGGCCTTGATTAAGAGAATCGACTGGGATAAGTCAATAGTTGATAGCTTATATTATATTCTCGAGTGGGCTGACAAATATTATTATTATTTTTTTAATAGTAGCATGGCAATTACTTAATTGATTGTGTTTTTCTAAAGATAAAACTGACAAAGCACCCAAAAAAAAATAAAAATACTCCCTGTCATTACTTTAATGTGTTAAATAGCAGATGGAGTTGGAAAGTCATATGGCAAGTTGCTTTAATTACAAATAATTAGAAAAAATAAGTCCTTGCCGGCAAAGACGTGGAAACCAAGCTCTAATCACCGTTTTTGAATGATTAGGCCTTTGACTAATTCACTTGTAGTTACTGCCCAAGGGGTTGATAGGGGAACACCCAACATGATTAGAAAAATCATGTTAATCAATATAGACAAACCGCTACTTACTGCAAGGAAAAGCAGCGCATTATTGTGTAAAGCATCAAGATAACCCGAGTGATTTTTTTTAGTGAAGATAGATGAAAAGCCAAGATACCCTAATACAGAATTTCATGAGATCAATTGATACGATCTACATCTATGGTCATAGGATAAGATCGATGAAACTCGCTATCAAAACCTATCGAGCTTTATTCCATACTTGATTTCTTGAACATGGTCCCTGGTTACAAACGTCATGGTGTGATGGTGTAAGTCCAATTCAACAATAATAATTCATTTTATATGCTGAAAGCTTTCCAAATCTATCACCTCATCCATGTCAGTTTTAATAGAGCTCAATCATTTTTTTTTTACATGGATATATGATCTTCCTGGAGATTTGTCTGAAATAATGCACCCGTAGTCAGACTATTGTCTCAAAATATGCATTTCTTTTGCTTAAGCTAGTAATCAATAATAAAGTGTTGGCGCCTTCACCTAATAATAATTCAAACCATGTTAACTCGGGGGAAAAAAGGATATACCAGAATGAAAATAACATAGAAAAAGGAACTAAACATTAAAAAAAAAAAAAACTCACAAAAAAATTGCATTAGGTCCCCTCCGCTCAACCTGTCAAATTCTCTCTCAGGAATATGACATCAAGCAATACGGAATGGACACTGCTTTCTCATTTTCCTTGCCAATAGCACTTAAAATTAGAAAAAAGAACAAAGGGGTCTTGGCTTTGGTTTATTGGGCAGGTGAACCCCAGCAAATTGCAAGGACCACCTCTATTTTTTTAATGCTGACAGTAATATTTGGCGCAACCCATCATGGGTTGCCAAAAGCAGACTTCATTCAATTGAGATTCAACCTAAAAAGAGTCAACCGCATGCCATAACCAATCAGCCATATAAGATAAACACCACAATGATTGATTGAAAATATCAATTTAATTCTGACTATGGTCATGGAAGTTGCTTTTTTTTTTTTTTTTTTTTAATAAATTTATATTTGAGATAACATGAACTCACCACCAACCATTTCCTCCATTGGTCTCAATCATCTACTACATCATTGTCATGGTCCTTTTGATTTTATTATCTATTCTTTGTTTTTATATATAGCGGGATTCTACTTAAAACAATTTTCTTTACAAGATGATTTTCTCGCAATGTATTCCCTAAAACCGGTTAGCAATCATATTCAAAAACAATTTAATGAAAATAGTTTCGAAATGGCATATACAAAGAATTTTAATTTTCTTTTACTCATATTTCGGGTATGGGCACAGCTACTAAAAGTTAGATGCTTTTGCATCATCCATATAAAAAGTAAAAAAAGGAAAACAAGTAGCACCCAATTAGACCATATGATTTAGCCAAAATTGGATTTCAGTCTCCACACGCAAAAGTTTGCAATTTTGAACCTCCTATTGTTTTTGCACCACTTTATTCAATCTAAAATACGATTTGAAGAAGTGAACAACTGACCAATCATTGATTATGGAACTAAAGTATCCTCTCATGCTAAGTTTTGACATTTCAAGTGTCCGTATCTCCCAGTGAGAAAAAGAGAGAGAGGCCAGCTTCTTTTGAGTAAGCCAGTGCTAAAGAAGAGGGCTAAGGAAAGAGAGAGAGATTGTAATTACAATACAGCATTACAATACAGCAACTATAACTTTTTTTGTAATTACAATACAGCATTACAATACAGCAACTATAACTTTTTTTGTAATTACAATACAGCAACTATCACTTTTTCAGTAAACAAATCATCAACTTTCAAGTAGATGTGGACATGCATGTTTTCGAATATCTAACGTCATCAGAATCTTCCTCGAAATGTAAGTACGCATGCGTACCAAAATTATGTTATAAGGTTGCAACTTTCATATGATGTAAGGAATGTGTTGGAATTTTAGTCGGCGGAAGACGACTTACCCGATTCCGATGCACAAACAACAATTAACCTCGGAACGAACGTCGAATTGCGGATGAATCACGAACGAAATTACTCCACGTTGGTCTGGATGCGATCATGAGGAAAGCACCCGATTTCCACGGCGTAAATGCAAACCGTTCTCGTAAAGATGAAATGGAACGCCTTGATGGAAAGGGGAGAGAAAGGAGCGTACGTTCTCTCTAAGCGTACGTTCTACCAACAACAACCATCAATGGTTGTGTTCAGGAGGCTTTTATACCTCTCCGTTCATACCCTTTCAATAGTGTCTCGCACCCCATCATGGACGTATTAATAAAATACTACATCTCCCACTCGGACATGATGGGCTTGATAGCACTCTATCAAGAATACAAGGCGTTCAACATTCATCAACTTTACAAAACAATTCATACTAGCAAGTAAGCCGTGCGACTAGTGAGTACACCTGCACTTGGGAGCTCAAATTATGCACCTGTTAGGGATGACATAATGGCTACAACCCCGAAAAGAAATAAACAATCGATGTCTCACAGTGCCCCAGACATATTTTGTTACATCAATCCAAGTATACCTATCCCTTAAAGGCTATACTTGACTATCCTAAAAAACATCATGTATTTACAATTATATCCGCAACCACAGAGGGCGACATAATTGGTCGACCAGTAAATACATGTGATAGATGTAAAACAACAATAGTCTTCCTTCGCACTCATGTCTCTCTCCATTTCAGAACAACTGCTTTCCTAGACATGTCCCATAGACCATATCTATTCATGACCGCCCGTAACATGCTAAAGTAGCAACATTGATCTTTCACTTCGAGAATATAGTCAGAAGTAACATAGGGCACATAATGAGGTAAATTATAAATTACCTCAAGGGCTCACACGATGAGTAAATAGGGATAATTTTACTCATCTTCCCTTATTGGTCGAACAATGCACATGTAGTATGAATTACATGCTATAGTGGATTACTCTTTCTATAAGAGCGTATATCATTTATCAAATATATCCACTATACGGATCTTAGCCTAAACATAGTCACGTGCTTCTCACGTACTCATGTTTAACCCGAGTGCTATATCAGCTCACTTTCTATAGTGCCTAATTAAGTACTCGCATCCGGCATCTTTCAGGCATACATGATTGTGGGACTATCATGTTCGGTCTTGTTATAAACAAATCACAGACCTCATCTTGACTCCAATCAAGGCAACAGATTTTATGTACCAGACTTGCTCTTCAGCATCTATTTGTACATAACGTCTCATCTCAACGTGCTATCTAAAGCACTTGAGGCGATTGCTCGTGTGAGTGAGCCAATCATTGCTTGCTAACATACTTTTCAATAAAACATGTGTGTTTGTGCTAGTCTCATAGTGGATTTGTACTTATTGATAAAACATCAAATCACTAATGAACAAACAAGTACAATACATATGTCCATAAATACATAAACCAATGATCCTCTACAATAACACATATCACATTCTACGTAATCCTAGTGACATCCTGTGGGTCAAGAATATGTCTCTAGGAATAGCCTTCGTAAATGGATCAGCAACCATTCTATTGGTTGAAATGTATTGTAGGCTCACTTCTTTCTGCGCTATAATATCTCGATGAAATTGTTCTTTATGTCAATGTGTTTCGTCCTTCCATGATACTTGGGATCTTTCACATAGGCAATGGCTGCTTGACTATCGCAATAAACTATCACTGGTCTTGAAATCTCAGTGACAATGGCTAAATTTTCCAAAAAACGTTTCAGCCATACTACTTCTTGCATTGCGGCAGAACATGCAATAAATTCTGCCTCCATAGTAGACAAGGCCGTGCATGTCTGTTTCTTGCTAATCCAAGAAATTGCACCTCCATTGAGCAAGAACACATATCCAGAAGTTGATTTACGCTCATCCAGGTCTCCACCCCAATCAGCATCTGAATAGCCAAATAGGCGTAAATCATTCCCTTGGTAACAAAGTCGATAGTCCATAGTGCCTTTCAAGTATCTCAGGATCTTCTTCATTGCTTTCCAGTGTGCTTGACCGGGATTTGATTGATATCGGCTCACCAATCCCACGGCATAACATATGTCGGGTCGAGTACACATCATAGCATACATCAAACTTCCGACCGCACTAGCATAAGGAACAGTTTCCATTACTTTAATATCTTCTGGAGTCTTAGGACATATCTCAGTACTTAGGCCTTCACCTTGCATGACAGGGGTATCAATGGGATTACAGTGCTGTACATTGAAACGTTCAAGAATCTTTATAATATAAGACTCTTGTGATAAAGTAAGGAGTTTTCTTGATCGATCTCTTTCGATCTTAACTCCTAATATATAAGCAGCTTCTCCCATATCCTTCATTTCAAAATTGGAGGACAACTATTTCTTTGATGGTGATAACCAAAACCTTGTCATTTCCAGCCAATAGAATATCGTCCACATAAAGTGATAAAATCACAAATTTATCTTCGGACCGCTTGACATATACACAGTGATCTTCTTCGATCATCGTGAAACCAAAAGTTGTTATGGCTCGATGAAAACGAAGATACCACTATCTAGATGATTGTTTAAGGCCATATATTGAGCGACGAAGTTTGCAAACTTTATCCTCTTGACCTTTAGCTATGAAACCTATTGGTTGTTTCATATAGATTTCCTCATCTAGTTCTCCATTGAGAAATGCCGTCTTTACATCCATTTGATGTAATTCAAGGTCCAAATGTGCAACGATGGCTAGAATAAGGCGTATTGAGGCAAACCTTACAACCGGTGAAAAGTTTCCTCATAGTCTATACCCTCTTGTTGAGTATAACCTTTCGCCACAAGGCGAGCCTTATACTTTTCAATGGATCCATCCGCCCTTCGTTTAATCTTAAAGACTCATTTGTTTCCAATGGCCTTACGATTGGGTGGTAGATCAATCAAGTCCCAGACATGATTTGCCCTCATTGACTCCATCTCATCTTCCAAAGCATTTCTCCATTCTTCCTTATCAGAGGATGAAAGAGCCTCTTGAACAGTCTTAGGCTCAGCATCGTCTTTCTGAGTAATCATAAATGCTTCCCCTTCAATCTCAAAACGACGGCGAGGAATGCTCTTACGATTACTTTTACGCAACTGAATTTCTCTTGAATTCAATTCGTCAGGCGATGCTACACTCCCACTAGGTCTTATGTGTTGAGGTAAATTTTCATTTCCTTCTACAACATTAGTGGGCGTGTTATCAGGATCTTACATCTCATATAATTGGAAGTCCTTATCAATCTCACCTCTACTAGGAAAATCATTCTCCAAGAACGTGACATCTCGTGACTCCATTTCGGTCACACTTCCATCAGCTTGTTCACCTATGAACACGTACCCTTTGGAGTGTTCAGAATATCTTATAAAGATACATTTCTTCCCTCTTGGGCCCAATTTGCCATATTTATGGGAAGAATCATGAACATAAGCTGCACATCCCCATGGACGTAGACTACTAAAGTCTGGTTTCCTACCAGTCCATAATTCATAAGGGGTGGAAGTGACCGATTTTGAGGGCACTTGGTTAAGTACATAGGCAGCAATCAATAATGCATCTCCCCAATAGGAGATAGGTAAATTTGCTTGCGCCATCATAGACCTAACCATTTCCATTAAGGTTCTATTCCTTTTCTCAACTACCCCATTTTGTTGTGGAGTACCAAGAATAGTTAATTGTCGTACAATTCCCTTTTCATCACAAAGAGCCTTGAATTGCTCCAATAGATACTCACGTCCGCGATCGGTTCTCAATGCCTTTATTGTTTTGTTCAACTGATTCTCTACCATCGTTATATATCATCTAAAGTAGTCCAATGCTTCTGACTTATGGGAGATCAGAAAGACATAACCAAAATGCGTAAAGTCATCTATGAAAGTGATGAAATATGAGGCTCCATGCCTTGCCCTCACATTCAAAGGACCACAAATATTAGAATGAATGAGTTGCAATGGAAATTCGGCTCTAGTCCCTTTACCGAATGGTTTTCTAGTTGCTTTTCCCGCTAGACAATGTTCACATACGGGTAGATCAACATTAGTGAGTGACCCTAAAAGGCCTTCTCTAGCTAATCTTTGCATTCTTTGCAACCCAATGTGACCTAATCTAGCATGCCAAGTATTTGCATCAATCTCAACATTACTAGAAGATGCAATTAGAGAAAAACAACCATCGACATTAATATTGTATTGATCATAGTCAATGTCTAACACCATAAAACCATTCGATACATGACCTGAACCATAATAAACTGTTCCATACAAAATGTCAACACAATCACCATGAAAATTCAATACATAACCTAAGCTAAGAAGAACAACTACGGAGACCAAGTTTCTTCGAATATCCGGAGCATAGAGGACATCATGTAGGAATAGGCTTCGACCACCACGTAAAATTAATTTACATGTGCCAATACCCTTCACTTCAACTCTTGAGTTATTCCCAACATATATCCATCTTCTTCCAAGCGGTATCCGACGATACTCCACAAATGCTTCTCGGTCTCTAGCTACATGGTCGGTTGCTCTTGAGTCTACAGTCCACATAGGATGTGATTCAGCAAGCATTACAGTACTAGAAACAAAAGCATTACTTAAAGTAATGGAGTAATAGGGTACCTCTTTCGGCTCAGTGCATTCACGAGCAAAGTGACCCATCTTGCCACAATTGTAGCACTTCATCTTGGCCTTGTCCTTCTTCCCACCACGCTTCTTGCGTTGGAAGGTCTTAGCCCTCTTAGGTGCCTGATCAGTCTTCTTTCCTTTGTTGTTGAATTGAGAATTCCTTTTGCGCTTAAAGCCCGAAACTTTGCGCGAACTCGATTCAGCAACATAAGCACGGGTAGAGGATCTCGCAGCCTCTAGGCGCTCATCCTCTAATTCCAAATAACGCGCTATATCATCAAAAGTGACAATATTCTCATTATGCGTCATATTGATCTTCATATGCTCCCAATTGTCAGGAAGAGACCTTATAACAACCTAAACTTGCTGTTCATCAGTAAGGGAGTGACCTGCCGACTTCAGCTCACGAATCATATTTGACATCTCCCGAAGATGCTGCCTCATGTTACATTTGGGCACTTTCGGTATGTGTCAAACTTGATGGTGAGTCTCCTTAACTTAGTGGCAGATGTTCCCCCAAACTTATCTTTCAAGGCAACCCACATAGCTTGAGCCTTATCATAACTTTCAAACTCACACATGAGATCATCTTGCATACAGCTCGGCAACGTGATGCGAGCAATGCTATTCTTCTTTTTCCAAGCTTGATAAGCTTCTAGATCTCTCCTGTGTTGAGCTGAAGTTCCATGCTCAGGTTCATCCATGGTGTGGTTGAGGGTTTCCAAAACCTCTTGCTCCTCAAGGATATACTGAACCTTTCGGTGCCAAATATCATGATTGTCACCATTCAGCTTCTCACCCTTATTGAGGTCAGCCACAATGGTCTTGGATGCCGATGCCATAATCAATTGCTATAACACATTGACATAATAAACACAGAATCAACACTAGCACACTTTACAGAGTAACACACATATTTAATTTGCAGCAAAGACAAACTAAATTAATGATAATTCAATAAAAAACACAAAAGCAAAAGTTCACTATGTTCCCAATCAACGTCTATGTACAATTGTTCTATTATCATTAATTAGTTTAATTTGCGCAAATTTTAAGTTCTAGGTGAGAACTCCCTCGAATTCTACCAACCTACGAACTCCCACTAGGAAAAATAATTACATGACCTTATGTAATTTCTACATTTTTCCATTAACACAAAAACATAGCATGATATGAACCAACGTACAAACAACAATCATGCTTCAACTATTAATCAAAATCGCAATTCAACATGTAATGGATTTCCTACCATTGTTCGAATTTTCTAACAACTAGAAAATTGCAAGTATATTAAACTTTATACATAATATCATCGAACCAAGCTCTACACAGCATATATGTCATCATTTGAACACAAGCTAGCTACTGTATTTCCTAAACCACAAGAAAATACAAGCTACAAATGAATAAACTATGCATTAAACCCCAAAAAATACGCGTACTTAGGGTTTCCTACGCATTTTCATACGTTTATAAAATTCAAAAGTATAAAATATTTATACCACAGTGTAGAGGACACTCATACGAACCAAAACGCCACCGACCACGCTCTAATCGGAGCTCGAACGCGCCCCCACGCGCTGCCTGAGTGCGCGGCGCGTGTGGCGCACGCGCCAGCTAACCAAACGGCTCCCGGCCGGTCCGACCGGTCCGACCGGTTCGACAGGTGACCGGTCCGACCCGTTGACCGGTCAACGGTCGGGGTCGGTCAACATCGGGTTGGGTCGGGTCATGGGTCGGGTTGGGTCAACATCGGGTCGGGTCGGGTCATGGGTGACCGCCGGTGGGTGACCGCCGGCCAACGCCGCCGGTGGTGACGTCATCCTAACGGTTACCGACCGTTGGATGACGTCATCTGTGACGTCATCACTCGTCGCGTAGCTCTGCGCGACACGCGCGCGTCACGCGCACACGCGTCGGTTCACCTACGCAGCGTGTGACGTCACGCGCCGGTTCGCTGGCGTGCCCAGCACGTGAAGCGCGTGGCTCCCACGCGCCGCGGCTTCTGGCCGCGCGTGTGGACGCGTCCAGTGTCTTCTGTCGGCGTTCGACCCACCGTTGGACTCGTCTCGACGAGTACTTTCACCCTGCATATTTCAAAGTTTATTTTGGCCGAAAAATTATTTCGAAAATTGGCCAAAATCGTACGGATGCACGCGACCCCGAACCCGTTCTTCGCTTTGGTTCGATTTCAAGTTTTCATATTGTAATTCCGACCAATAAATATCAAAGCAGTGCAGAATACAATCTCTTTATCTGATATCAAATGGTAAATGAGAAAACTCGATGAAGAAACAAGGCAGAAATCACGACCGGGCTCTGATACCAATGTTGGAATTTTAGTCGGTGGAAGACGACTTACCCGATTCCGATGCGCAAACAACAATTAACCCCGAAACGAACGTCAAATTGCGGATGAATCACGAACGAAATTACTCCACGTTGGTCTAGATGCGATCACGAGGAAAGCACCCGATTTCCACGGCGTAAATGCAAACCGTTCTCGTAAAGATGAAATGGAACGCCTTGATGGAAAGGGGAGAGAAAGGAGCGTACGTTCTCTCTAAGCGTACGTTCTGTCAACAACAACCATCAACGGTTGTGTTCAGGAGGCTTTTATACCTCTCCGTTCATACCCTTTCAATAGTGTCTCGCACCCCATCATGGACGTATTAATAAAATACTACAGAATGATACCATATGTTTTCACCTGAGCTTTTGAGAGGACCGTGCTACAATGGGAGATTATGTGCTCCATGCCCAAGCCAACAATTTAATCGGACTAGTGCCTTATATAATTTAGACTGTTTGATAAATTTATAAAAATAAAAAATAAATTGCACAGTTGAATGATTTTAGAAAAATAATAACTCTTAATCGTTTTAGGAAAAACCACCAACTTTGAGGCTTCGTTCGTTTCACGGAAAATGACTTCCAAGAAAACATTTTCCGAATTTTCTAGTATTCGTTTCACGGAAAATGAATTAGTCAAGGATAATATTTTCCATCATTGGAAAAAACAACCTTTAAAAGTGAGGAAAATGTTTTCCACTTTTCAATAACTTCTTTTACCTTACTTCTTTTCCCCAACATATTTTTGTTTTATTTTTATGCTTTCTTTTTCTTTTTTTTTTCTTTTTTTTTTGAAAAATCAAGTTTTTTTTTTTCTTTCTTTCCTTTTCATCTTCTTCCTTGGCCTTGGCCGATCGCCGGCCACGGCGGCTGTCGACGACTGGCCGCGAGCCAGCTAGAGCCTCACCCCAGGCCGGCAAGGCTCCGCTTAGTCCGATCTAGGAAGCCGAGCTCGCCAGAGCTCGGCGAGCTTGGGCCTCGCCGGATCGGGCGAGGCGGAGCGTTGCCGGCCTAGGGCGGAGCTCGAGCCTCGCCGGATCCGGCGAGCCGGGTGGGGCTCGAGCCTTGCCCGAGCTCACCGAATCGCGGTGGAGCTCGGTGCCCGATCCGGCGAGCCTCGAGCTCCGCCGCCGATCCGGTGAGCTCGCGGCTCGCCGAGCTCGGCGAACCTCTACAAGCTTAGGCGAGATCGGCCGAGACTCAAGCTCGCTGGATCTAGTGACCGCGTCTAGGTCGGCCACCGGGCGCCGGGCATCATCGGGCTGTGGCGGCGGCGGAGGAAGGAGGAGGAGGAAGAAGAAGGAGGAAGGAGGAAGGAAAAGAAAAAGTAAAAAAGAAAAAGAAAAAGAAAGAAAAAATAAAAATAATAAAAATTTCGATTTTTTTAAAATACAAATAATTAAAAAATTCATTTTTAAAAAAATATAAAAATAAAACTAATTTTTTGGTCAAGTAAAAATATTAAAATTCAATTTTTTGATAATTTTTTTACCAAACAATTAAATTAGCTAACGAACGGTGGAAAATATTTTCCACTCAAAGTTCAACTTTCGGTGAATACCGGAAAATATAGTCATTTTCCAAGAAAATAATTTCTTGGAAAATATTTTTCAAATACGTGATATTTTCCGCGAAACGAACGGACCTTGAAATTGTTGATGTTACTATTGATTAAGGATAATTAGGACATTTGAGTGCAATTACTCACTGATGAGGTTCTAATAAATTAGAACCAATGGGTACTGGTCTAATTTCCGATTCTCAGTGTAGAATCGCTCACCACCCATTGAACCAGATTGGTAGTATATTTATATATAAATTTTCAAAAAAAATTCCGACCAAAAGACAGTTAAAGAAAAATGAAAACCCTAAAATCCCTAATATGAAACTCAATACCCATTGATTAAGTGCTTGTCTCATCTCACTCTCACATTGTCTAAATCATCTCTTTATCTCTCACTCATGGCCTCAACTCTCGAGTTCAACACCCATTGACTCAGTTCATCAACTCTCAACTTTTAATATAAGCCCAATCTTTTTACTAATCTTGCAATTAAAAATAGGGAAGTTCTTTGTTTTGCTTTACTTTGGCTTGCTAGAAAACGTTACACTAAGTGCGTAAAGCTTGGTGGGACTACTTCCATGAACCCATTCGGGAATCAAACCAGATTGACAGTCTAGTTTTCAAGTGGATTCATGGAACTAACAGGCGGTTCCTAATTCCAATGGACTTGGTCCTTAGTAGGCAGTTCTCGATTCTAGAGTGAGAACCGCCTACCTGGACCATGCTCACCCTAGTCGACACTACCTTATTAACATTTCATTCAAAACCCGCTCTAGTCTTCTTAGTTAAATAACATTTCATCTTACAAATTTAGTATGTCCCAAATAGCATTCCGCGTCATCGAAAGGAAAAACAAAATAATACAGAAGTAGAAGGAGAAGCTAAATCGTAACAAGCAACAATTTTGCTTGGCTACAAGATAAAAATAACTCAACTGGTGATGATTATGTATTGTTTTTCACTAAGGTTTTGTTGTTTGAGAGACGGATAATTGATTTTAGTTGTTGTTTCATGCTACACTAAACAAGAACTGATTTACTATGTATCAATTCATGGATAGTGGTAAGATGCAATTAGAGAACAATGCTAAATACAATGTTATGGGTGTTGGCAATGTCAGAATCAAATACACGATGGCATCATGAGAATATTGACTAGAGTGTAGTATGTTCCAGATTTAAAAAAGAACATGATTTTCTTAAGTGCCCTGGATTTAGCCATGTGTTGGTATACTTCAAAAAGTGAAGTTCTTAAGGTCATTCGAGCTTTTTTAGTGATAATGAGAGGAATAGAGCATAATGACCTATATGAGCTCCATAGGAGATAATGATGAATTTCGTCATAAAGAGGTCACATGCATTTATTTGAGAATCTGAATTTGGCACATGCATTTATGGCACATCAATGAAAAAGCCTAAAGTATCTAAGTAAATTGAATCTATTGTGTGGTTATTATTAATTTGTAATTTGGATGTTTTATAGGGTTTTTATTTAATTATGTTTTTATTTGCATCCTGAGTGTAACCGATCGCTCGTATAAATACAACCTTAATTGGAATTGAGCCCTCATAAACACTTTGTCATTATTTTCTCTTTGACTCCAACCATCTATAGTTATGTGGTCAAGGAACTGAATGTATACATGCTAAGACTAAAGCAAAAAGTAGAAAGTGTAGTTATGTACAACCACAGAGATTTCATAGTACATTCACTTAGATGTTCATAGGATCAGAGTCAAGTTTACACTCTCCTATTCCAAATGATCAATAATTTATACTTATGTATTGTGTGTGTGTGTTCAAATTCAAAATTACTCAATGGAAATTGGTCGGCTAAGCTATTGCCATAAGCTGGTCACTTGCTGCTAAATTGTGAAGAATTACCTCAATGCTTTGTTGTTGAAGCCCAAACATATTCCATTTTCATGTCAATGGATCTCAATAAACGAACTTCCCCAAAGTTTCTAATTTATTAAATCGCCTATTAAAAAAGGAAAAAAGCTGCATACAGGACATTTAGATTTCTTCTTCCTTTTTTTTTTTTTTTTTTTTAAAATTTCTTCTTTTCTTCTCAATTGGATTCACACACTTCCTGTACAAAAGAAGTCCTTAATGCTCGAAAGTCAAATTAGAACTGATAATTTGTGTGTTGAAATGCTCCAAGAAGATTCGCTCCTCCTCCGTCGTACATGGGCACAAGCATCAAGCAAAAACCCCAATTATAGGATTTGGAACTCGTTATGCCTGGCAAAGAAAGATCGGCTTCCGCGATTGATACTTCATAGTTGGATATGTATAACTCTCACGGGGCACTTAATACGACAGGTCCAGTTTGCCCGGTTGAGGAGGCTTAGGGTGCCAAGAGTACTTCCTCAAGAAACATTAAGTTATTTCTTCTTTCACGGCGTCATAAGCGGTTTGAACACGAATACCACGATGACTTCTTGAGTTGAAGACAAACCCACCCTGTGCAGTTCAGTCTCGTTCAGAAAGCTACAGGATCTATTTAGGCGTTTTCCATTGATGCTCATGTCCATGTACTTGCTTACAGTAGAAGTTAGATGTGCCGTCTAAACAGTTCCTTCGTCCCCAAAGTTGAGTAATGAGTGCCGCCATGGGCATTCCATGAAGGCAAGCTAGCCGATCCTCTTTTAGTCTCACGGGCGTATTATGTAAGGATAACCCTCCTCCCAGAGCCCAAGCCCAATATTCCGCATATGGTGTTGTTTGCTCTGAGCTTGTTCCATCCAAAGTTGTAGTTGTCTAACCCGCATAACGAGCATAGTTTTGGGGAATCCCCTAATGAATCCATTACCGTCCCGAAAGATGAAGCTGTCCAATCCAAATTGCCCCTTACTTCCCGTTCAGAGGTACCTCAGATCATAGGCATAACTATCGTTCATATATAAAAATAAGTACATTGAAAATTCTAAAACTTATTACGAAAATATAATTGAGTTATAAAAATTTCAAAAAGTGTAATTAAATCCTAAAACTTATCATGAAAGTACAATTGAGTCTTAAAATTTCCAAAAGTATAACTAAGTCCTAAAACTTATCAAATTGGTCTAATCAAGTTCTACATTAAATGCATTTTTTGAAAGTTTTAGAACTCAATTATACTTTTAAAAGTTTTAGAGCTTGATTGTACTTTTATAATCATTTTTAGGATTTAATTGCATTTTTTGAAAGTTTTAAATTTAATTGTACTTTTGTCACAATTTTCTACACAATCTGACAATCACGTTATCATCTTCACAAAACGTGGGGAAGCAAAAACCTGGCAAGTAGAAGCACTTCGGCCTTCACAGCATGAAGACGAGAATTAGTGTAAGAGGCAGCTGATTGAAGCAACTTCAGTTTCCAAAGAAGAGTTTCCTTGGTTATCATATTAGCCAAACCCTGAAACGGGGAATTGATTATTGGGTCCCGAGATAATCAAGAAACAGCCGAGGAAGGGACAAAAAACAAGAAAAGGTCTAGCCTAGAAGCCTGGTAGAAGGCTTGCTATACATCTATTGTAAAGTTTTGAGCAATGAAGATAAACGAGAAAAGAAAATAAGCAAATCCCGGCAGAGAAAATGCCTCTTGCTGAGAGACGAGGCAGCAAAGAAGAGAGGTTGACGAACAATTGTTCAATTGCCACTCTTGGGGGAAGCATATTATCAATATTGGCTGTTGCAATCTTTACTGGGTAACCTGATTCGGAAAGAAATCAAATCTTACTATGGAAAATTCTGAGAGTACTGTGACATATCATCATTTTACACAAAGATTTGAAGGTAGCATATCATACCCACAAAAAAGCTTAGAAGATAGGGGAGTGTGAAATGGAGTCCGTCGGGCATAGCTTCCAATAACAGTAACAGTGGCTGCAGCTGTCAACGGCCAAATGACGTAGCTAGCATGATGGAGGAAACAACAGACTTCTTCAGAGTCTCAAAGAAGGCTTCTAATCCAGAAGAATATATTCTAATTCATGATTTGCTTGTCAATGTAAAAACTCACCTATATTCCCTAATAATACTACCAGGTTGATGGTAGGACTACGAGCAGCCACTGCAAGTGCAAGGCATCCTCCAAAGAAATCCCTGTTGGAAGTTTGTTTTATATAAACAAACTAAGTGTATGGTTCCTTGTCCCACATAGGAAAAGTGAGAGGAAGTGAGCCAATTAATAAGTGTAGGATTTCTTTAGTGTAAAACAAACTAAGTGTATATTTCCTTGTCCCACATAGGAAAAGTGGAAGGAAGTGAGCCAATTAGTAAGTGTA
Organism: Eucalyptus tenuipes; assembly: GCA_014182365.1. Classification (NCBI taxonomy): domain Eukaryota; kingdom Viridiplantae; phylum Streptophyta; class Magnoliopsida; order Myrtales; family Myrtaceae; genus Eucalyptus; species Eucalyptus tenuipes. Next base: position 39,166,562 of record CM024544.1, on the reverse strand, counting down.
AGGTTTCTTTAATTGGCCCACTTCCTCCCACTTTTCCTATGTGGAACAATAAACATACACTTAGGTTTTTTTACAAATAAACTTCCAACAATCCACCACTTTGTTTGTAAAACAAAGATTTCAATTTTTTTTTTTTAAAAATTAAAACCCATTTCAAAATTTAAAAAAAAAATTAAAACCCATACAGCCAAAATTTCAGTAAAATTAATATACATACATAAAGATCTCTTTCGAGTTAAACTTTTACTTAGTGCAAGTATATCAAAGCTCTATCAAAGTGACAAGTAGTTCGATTTTAAACTTGTACTTTTATATAATAGAACCGGACATACCGCACATACACTAACCTCTTGTTTCAGCGAGAAGTTCTATATTACTCCACACTATTATGGCCTTGTACTTGATCCTGTTTCATGAGTTCTCTAGAAAGCAACCCTAACTTTCGTAAGAAGCGACACCACTTTTAAGCTCATATAGGTGAAGCATCTACCATGTATTTCTATTACTATCAACACATTACAAGTGTGTATTATACTTTATTAAGAATTCCATCCAACTTACAAAACCTAAAAGACGTTACTGACTTCTCATATAAGGGCTACGTCAGTATCAAACAATCACATTCAATAACTTGTTCTTACCCATTAAATCTTGTAACTAGTGATGTTCTAGAAAAAGATCGAGTTACCACTATTGGTGATTTCAATTAAAGGGTTTTAGCCCTATTTCTTGTGAGGTCATTATTACTATGTGTCTTGGTAAAGCTTTCGTCAAAAGATTTACAAGATTATTACTTAACCTCACGTAAACAATTGTTATGGTACCATATTTAATCAATTGTCTCACATATTCATGTCTTAAACTAATATATCTAGACTTACCATTATAGGTGCTACTATAGGCTCTTGCCAAAATAACCTGACTATCACAGTGGATAGAAATAGGGGCATAGGATTAGGCCATAATTTGATATCCAACAACAAATTCATAATCCATTCAGCCTCTTTCCCAGTTGCCGCTAAAGCAATAGATTTAGATTCCATTGTTGAGTGAGTTATACATGTCTGTTTTTCACTCGTCCAAGATACATCACCTCTAACTAGTGTGAAAATCCATCTAGAAGTGAAGCGCTTATCTCCCACACTTGTAATCCAACTAGCATTGGTGTATCATTCTAATACACCCGTATAATTATTATAGAACAATCCTAAATTCTTAGTTCTTTTAAGATAACCAAAAATTCTCGTAATAGCTCTCCAATGTTCTGTACTTAGATTACTAGTATACATACTCAACTCGTATATAGAATAAGCAATATCGGGTCTAGTACAATGCATCACATACATTAAAGACCCTATAGCACTCTCATATTCTAATTGTGCCACCGCTCTACCAGTATTATGATTTAATTTAATACTGAAATTAAATAGAGTACTTATTTCCTTGAAACCAAGATGTTGAAATTTATTTAATAATTTTTCAACATAACTACATTGGCTTAAAGAATAACCCCCATTATATTTCTTAACTTTAATACCTAAGATAGTATCTACTTCACCCAAATCGTTCCAAAGATAAGCATATCGTCTACATACAAGCACACTAAGACACCATAGTCTTTAATGAATTTAGAGTATATACACTTATCAGCACTACTGTGGATGAAACCATTTGACAATATAACCGAATTATATTTTTCATGCCACTACGTAGGAGCTTGCTTAAGCCCATTAAGAGACTTAATCAATTTACATACTTTCATTTCATTTCCAGGAAGAATGAAACCCTCCGGTTGTTCCATGTAAATCTCCTCATTTAAGTCTTCATTCAAGAAAGCGGTCTTGACATCCATTAGATGAACACAAAGACATAAATGGAAGTTAGAGCAAAAAGAACTCGAATAGAAGTTGCAACGAGAGCATACGTATCAAAATAATCCATTCCTTCTTTTTGTCTATATCCCTTGACCACAAGTCTGGCCTTAAAAGCTTGGATAAAACCGTCACAATGATATTTTCTTCTAAAAATTCATTTGCACATAATAAGTTTTGATCATTTTAGTAAATCTACTAATACCCAAGTATTATTGGACATAATTGAGTCCATTTCATTATTTAGAGCTTCTTTCCAAAAAGAAGCATCTCTAGAAGACATAGCATCATCAAAGCTTCTAGGACCGTCTTCTAAATTTAATATTAAAATGTATTTATTTATCATGTTATTATCTCTATCTCCTTTAACAAGAAAAATATGAGTAGTAAAATCAGGACCTAAGTCTTTTAGTTTTCTAGCTCTAGTACTTCTCCTTGATTCAATCATGTCTTTAGAATCATCTGTTTCTTTCTCTTGAGAATCTACTTGAATTTCCATAGATTTTGAATTATTTTCAATAATTTTAGAACCCGTGAAATATTTATTATCAAAAAATTCAACGTCTCTCAATTCTACAATGACATTGGACTCTAAATCAAGAAGTTTATAAGCTTTACTGTTTTCGGCATACCCAACAAAAACACTTTTAATAGCTCTAGGACCGAACTTTGTTTTCTTAGGATTTGGTACTCGGTAGTATGCCAAACACCCCCACACTTTAAGGTATGACAAATTTGGTTTTTTACGTTTCCATACTTTATAAGGGGTTATGTCATTTTTCTTGGAAAGTATTTTGTTATGAATATAACATGCAGTAAGTAATGCTTCTCCCCAAAGATTAATTAGTAGTTTTGAATTTGAAAGCATACAATTAACCATTTCTCCAAGATATCAATTTTTTCTTTTAGCCAAACCATTTTGTTGTAGAGTATATGGTGCCGAAACTTGATGAATAATATCATGTTCTTCACAAAATGAAGATAATTCATTTAAGAAATATTCTCCACCTCTATCTAATTGCAAAGTATTTTGATTTCAAGTTTATTGATACTAAACCCTTATTGGAACAAGTCCATGAATTGCAAGTGCTTGTGAATAAAATTCGTGCCCTCAAGATAGATATTCCAGAAGCTTTTCAAGTTAGAGCAATTATTGCGAAATTGCCTCCAAGTTGGAAAGACTATGAAAAAAGGCTGATTCACAAGTCAGAGGACTTTACTTTAGTGCAAATACTGAAAAATCTTTGCATTGAGGAAGAGTCACGTTTACGTGATAATTATGTTTTGTACAATTCCAAGGTAAATGCTGTGGAAAGAAAACGGAAAATCGGCCAAAATTTCAAAGTAAAAAGCGGGCATAAATTTAAGAGAATACAAAAGAAGAAAAAAGGGTTGCTATTTTGTTTGTGGCAAACATGGACACTATGCCAAGGATTGCATTCACCGTAAGAGCATTTCAAAGGACAAGAATATTTCGACGGTGAAGGCAGATGCAAATTTGGTTGAAGAAAATTATGTAGCCATAATTTCAACCATGTTTTCGAACATGAAAATTTCCGAAATTAATGATGCGATGGCTATGGTTTATGAAATCAATTCTACCATTATCCAATCCGGATGGTGGTTAGATTCTAGAGCAATAGTACATGTGTGCAAGGACAAGTACATGTTCAAGCCTTTTGAAGAGATTGTTGACTCAAATGTTCAAGAGGTCATGATGGCGAATAATGCTCTTGCAAAGGATGTTGGAAAAGGCACTGTGGAGATAGACTTCACTTCTGGAAAGAATATTACTTTTTTTAATGTGTTATTTATACCCGAAATTATGAAGAACCTAGTTTCTATTGATTTACTTTGTAAGAGGGGGTTTCGGGTTTTGCTTGAATCCGACAAGGTTATCCTGTCAAAGAATTGGTTGTTTGTAGAAAAGGGTTATGCCAATGATGACATGTATTAACTGAGTATAAAAAATAATATTGTTAGTTTTGCCTATATTGTTGAGTTTTCTTTTTTATGGCATAGTAAGTTGGCACATATAAATATTCGTTATTTGAAGAATATGAAAAAGTTAGACTTGATAAATTTCAATGGTGAATTTGATAAATGTGAAATATGTACTAAGTCCAAACTTACTAAGAAAAAATTTCCTAGTATTAAAGGAAATTCGAATTTATTGGATTTAGTTCATAGTGATATATGTGAATTCAATAGTATGCTAACACGTGGAGGTAAAATGTATTTTATTACCTCTGTTGATGATTGCGATAAGCTTTTATATGTTTATCTCATGAGATCGAAAGATTAAGCATTTATCATGTTTAAGAAATATATAGCTAAAGTAGAAAATCAATTAGAAAAGAAAATCAAAGTTCTACGATCAAATAGAGGTGGAGAATATTTCTTAAATGAATTCTCTTCATTTTGTGAAGAATATGGTATTATTCATCAAGTTTCAGCACCATATACTAAAGAAATGATTTGGTGTGGGCTAGACCCCATCATACCCACGTGCAGATGCGTGAATAATTGTGCGATTTTGACGCAATTATTAGGCGCACTTAGCACTTTGCATGCTTGCGCACCCGCAGTTTAATTAGCACTAACCCATTTGTTATTTTATTTTTTATTTTGTACGGTTATCTTGTTAACTTTAATCAAATCAAAGGTTATTTTTGTTTATTGAGAATTTTCAAAAATTTTTAAAAAAATCTAAATTTTATTTATTAAAAAATAATTATAATAATATATATTTTTAATTATTCTGAATTTTTGTTTGTATCTTTTCAAGACAACCTTTGGAAAAAATACTCGTTCAATTTGCAACTTTTCCCGAAGGGTTGCATTTGTTCATTTTTGCAACTTTTCATGAAGAGTTACCTATGTTTTAAGACTGTTTTATATATACATGTCAGTTTTCAGAAAAACAGTGTGTGTGATCATTTTATCTTTTCGAGCTTTCTTTATGAAAAACTACAATCATTTTTTCAATTGTTTCCTAGAGAGATCCTCGAGAAATACAAAAATTGCTATATAGTATTCTCATTTTGAGACTTTGTTGTATCATAGAGGAAATTTGCCGGTGACCATTAGCAACGTTATGGGGCAAATAAATCCTTAAAGAAAATAATATCACACTTCAAAATCCAACTTGATTACTTTAAAAATCCAGCTTTATTGTTCTATCCAATTCGAAGCCATATTTTTCCAACAATCCCTAGGAAGATAAAGGGGCTTATGTGGAGATGAGGCATACTCAGCTTTGATGGTTTTCTCAACGAATTTCAATAGACCTAGCAAGTATAGATACAATAGATCACAAAAGTTCCTTGTCAAGTTCTTAGTTAGTATTGAATGCTATTTCATTTGTTGTAACATCAGTTGAATATTTAGAAGAAAGTCTTCACCCTTTAAAAGGCTTGTAAACCTGTGTTTAGCAGTATGCATCAATAATAACATCACAAGTTTGAGATGGAACATCAGGGATTGAGTATTGAATATGGCTGGAAGCAACATATAAGGATAATATATGTGCACAGGGGACTAAATGGAGTAAAGAGGATGATTGTAAAATGACATGAATGCACCACCGCCCATTTTGTCTATTGAGCTCATTTGGTCAATTTTAGTCCAAAAAAAAAAGGCTAACATGGCCAATGCCGGTGTGAGTAATTTTTATATATATTTTAAAATTTCTGAATTTTTTTTTAAAATTCTTTTTTATTCTATTTTTTTATTTTTTTCCCAGCGAGGTCGCTAGCTAATCCTCATCGATCACGGGTGAGGGCCAGTCGACCTGGTGACATCCTGAAATTTTCAATTCTGATTTCAATTTAATAAATCAGGCCTTTCATCGACGCGCCTATAGTGCTATTCTCAGAGCTGATCATTCATGAGATAATTAGACTATAAGCTGAAGATAGATAGTATAGCTCACTCTAAGTTGATAAATAATATACTACTCGTGCTAAGCCGATATATCAAGGCCCTCAAGCTGATATAATATACTGACAATGCTCACCAGAAGCTGCTAAGGTATACTGCTCGCACTAAGCTGACATATCAAAGCCCATAGGCTGATATAGTATACCGATATACTGCTCACTCTAAGCTGATATATCAAAGCCCGTAGGCTGATATAGTATACCATCCTGACCAATTGACAATTTCGCCATTTTTATCATACTCGATAAAAATACTCATGTGTGGGTACACGATCGGCCTTAGCTAAAATACAATATTTCCCCTTTTGAAAATCCCACTAATTTTAATAGTCCACAAACATTTTTGGCATTATAAACCGATGCCCGGTGATTTTCTAATTAATTACCGAAATTAATAATTTTTGGGATAAATACCCAAAATCACAAATCACACTCAAATTGCACAAAATAGCACTCAATTAATTAAACAAATCACACCATTGTGATCAGCATATAATTCCGGTCACCGGCTATCCCTGTCTAATTTTCGAAAAATAATAATTAATTAAATATTTACGAAAATTAATTAATAAATACTAATAAATAGCAAAAATGCACACTTAGGCCGGAAATGCCTAATTAAATATCGAAACGGGCCTAGAAAAATTCTGACCCTCGCTAGATAAATGCTACAGCCTATCTACTTGCTAATTGCACTACTCTAGCAACCTAACATGCAATATCGAACGATTAAATTACTAATCTATTCTAACTATCCACTTAATCCATACTTAACTTAAACTAAGCAATCCTCAAACATAATTAACTTCCTAAGTGGAGAGTAGTGAGTAAACTCACTTGATTAACGATCCAACGGGCTCACTTCGATGGGAACGCGTAGATGAGCCACAACCTCCAAAGCGGGGACACCAAGCGGGCTCGGGAAAGGCTCGGAAACGGGCCTCGAAGCTCAAAACCCTTTGCTGGGTTTCGGTTCTGGTCTTGGGCCAAACAAGGCTGCTTCGGTGATCGGTTGAGCTGGAAACGGGCAAGGACGGGTGGAGGAGTTGCAGTGGGGTCCGGTGGCCAACGACGGAGCTTCATGGTGGTGAAGACGAGCCGGATGGGCTCCGCCGAGCCCGACGTGGCTTGAGGGGCTCCGAACTAGGTGGAACGACGGCCGGGGACGTGCGCACAGGCAGGAGGCGCGTCTGGCGAGCGAGTGGTGCGACGGTGCATGACGGCGATCGAACGGGCGGCAAGTGGGATCGACAGGGGAAAGGGGCTACTTTGCTCGGTCTTCTGGGTTTTTGGAAGCTTCAAGGAGCTAGAAATGGGAGGGGTCGACGACAGTAAGGAGAAGAAGGGGGAGGGGATAGCTTTGGCTCTTGAGGGGGTCACCTTGGTCTTCGTCTCTATCCTTTGGTCCCCTTGACTTGGCCCCACTTGCAAGCTGGCTTCCTCAACAACTTGCAGCCCTCAAACTTCCATAACAAGCTAATGAAATGGTCCAAAAATTCATGGACCATGGGACGTACGAATTTTGCACAATCTCTCCCAAATCCACTTCCATTTCCTCTTGAATCAACTCAATTTGGCTTCCAAAAATTCCACCGCCGAGTCTTCGATCAAATTGGTATTTTTCCTCGTTAATAGAACCCACTTGCATCCCAATTTCGCAATAAAAAACAGTCTTTTAAATTTTCCGGTTGAAAGCGGCCCTATATCAGTTTTTTCCGTCAAAATCTCGGTTTGCAGACAAAATCTTCGGAGGATAAGTCGACATTTCTAAAATGATTTGTGACATGACAAAACTTTCAATTTCTGAAATCGGATTCAACAATCTGGTGCGATTTTAACGTGACCTAACTTACTGGGTAGTTTTCATAAATTTTTAATGCAAATGACCTGTGATCGATTTTTTTCGAGTCACAATAAACCTCTTCGACACATTAGCGACCCTCGGTAGTCATGAAAATCTCGAGGTTTCAAATACAGACACATGGTACCAAAACAATAGAAAAATCAGTCTAGTGCTGGTCAGCGAGAATTTTGCAAATTGGTGGAATCACCCACGTTTAGCCACATATCTTAGTCAAACCGACCTATTTCTGATCTCTAATAGATCTTTACTGTGTCGTAATGATCTCTATAGATGAGCATAATCGAGTAGTCGATTCCTAATTGAATTCTCAAGTCTAATGCATTAAAATCCCTTAATGACTTCCCCAGATAGGTCACGTTTAGTTCAGCATTCCTAAGGGACTTTCAGCCATGAAAGCCCATTGGGAAAAATTTTAGGTGTTTGGTTCGGCATTTGGAGGTGTCCTTGGCCAAATGCTAACATTTGAAATGCTAAAAGCCCAAAGCAGGTCCGGACCTTCTTTGGGCTTTCAGCATTTTCGGAATGCTAGTCTAACCTTTAATGATTTTTGTCTTTCCAATATTGGCCTTACTGATAATAATATTTTCCCATTTTGCCCTCAAAAACATTGTTCGTCTTCTTCCTTAAACTGCTCGGCCGAGCTTCACGGTGCGCAGCGCTCGGCCCGCGAGCAGCCCGGCGGCCGGATCCGGCCACCGAGGGGCTAGATCTCGGCCGTCGGGAAGCCTCACCCGAGGTCGCGCGACCTCGGGCGACGCCCGGGTCGCGCCCGAGGTCGAGCGACCCAGCGGCCGGGTTGCACGAGCCACCACCTCCCCCACCGTCGCCACGCCGCCGCCGCCACCAGCCGCCTCCTTACCACCACCAGTTTCTCCCCCACAATTTTCCCCTCTCCACGCGTAGCTACATCTCCTCCTCCCTTTTCTTTTCTTTTCTTTTTTTCCTTTTTCTTTTCACCTCAAAGTTGCTTTCAAAATACATACAAAAAATGAGTTTCCAAACACATTTACTTTTACAAAATGCCCATTCACTCAAATATACTTGGGGGAAATGCAAAGCCATTTCCCCAAAGTTGAACCAAACGGGCCCTTAGAGTGAGCAGTCCGTGATGTGATCGGACTTTATAGATAGTATTGATTGGGTTGACCGAGGGACTGTCTTGATGACATGGAATTGACTGAGTCGATTGATCGATGGTTCAATCTAATTGGATGAATTGATTGGTCAAAATGATTGATTGTGTGGTTTGATTGTTAAGACTTGCAGGAAGGGACCGGGGCTAAGGTAAGTCCTCTAACTCGTGTTTGTGCTTAGGCATCCCTAAGGGCGTATTTTCTTCCTAGTTAGGACTTAGGGGGTGAACTCGCTGAGACGTCGTCTCACCCCTTTATGGGATAACATTTTTCAGGCCCATAAATGGCAGCTCCTCCTGAGCGTTTTGGACAGCCGAAAAAGGTCACCGAGCAGAAGTATTTCATTCCGCTTCACGGAGATCCGAGGGGATGGGTTTATGAGCTGGTGAAATCCATGGTTTGGGTTGATGATGCCTTACCCCGTAAGGTACCCCATGAATTCAGATAATGGTATTGTCAAGAGTGGAATAGGTAGAGAGAGGGTCCTATACCGAAGTCTGAGATCCTCTTGTACGTGCTAGAGGTTGCTTTTGGGCATGGCAGATCCTCCTAGTGGTTCAATAGTGGATCCGAGTTTGTCGAAACCTGAGTCTCCGAAGTATTCAGCTGAAGGCTCCAACGAGGAAGAAGATCTATAGTTCTGTGAGCCCCCCCCCCCCTCCTGTTTTGTAGACCTTGGATCTACATATCGGCTTGTATTGTATATATGACATGGCTTGTTATGTATATGTGTGTGTGTGTGTGTGTGTCTATATCTATATATATATATATATATATATATATATATATATATATATATAAGTGTGGTTTAGTTTCGAGAAAATTGTGGTCCTACTTTTCTATTCCATCTTGTTGTGATCCGGGGATTAATTATTCGCTTCCGCATGCGCATTTAAAATGAATGGGTCGGCGATGCATCCTAGGACGTCGCTATTAGATCGACCACAGAGGAATGGACACGTGCTCGGAGGATCGAGGCGTGACAGATCCTCCCTCATGAACAAAAAGGGCAGAACCCTCCCCCAATTGCCGGTGAGGATCGCGGGCCCTTACCACTGGCAAGCCATCACCACCCTCGCTGAAGTGGCTAAGTTCTGTTGACAAATCATTTGAGATTAAAAAAAAAAAAACAAAAATCATGTACAAAGTACAATTATACCAAATAGCAAAAATCCGATTTTTAGCAACTAATTCTTCTAGCTTTTCTTTTGTGTTTATTTTCACTCTCACCCCACACACTACTTTGGGTGCGTTTGATAACATTTCTGTTTTCAAGAATAATTTCTTTTTAAAAATAGTTCTTTTATATTTCCATTCCTTGGAATAATTTCTGAGTAAAATAACACGTTTGGTAATTATATAAAATTTCTATTCTCTAAATAAAATAAAAAAGAACGGGAATGTGTTTGGTACAATCCACAAGTTTTTTTATGACATAGAATTTCTTTTAATTTTTTATTTTTTTTTCTTTTTTATGCGTTTGGTACAATTCACAAAATTCCTCCTCTAGCCGGTCGTTGAAAGGTCGCAAGTGGCGATGGATGACAAGCAGCGGGTGGTGGGCGATGACCGGCGGCGGTCAGCGGGGTGGTATGGAAGAAGAAGAAAAGAAAGAAAATGAATTATTTCTAAAAATTGTTCCTGAGAACAAAAATTCCTTTTTTTCTATTTCTTATTGCTATTTCAAATCTATTCCCTGACTATTTTTTTTATTCTGGGGAATAGAAAAATTAACTGACGTTACCAAACGGATTTATGTTATTTTTATATTCTGGGGAACAAAAGAACATAGAAGTAGAAATTTACCATGTGGAACCTTAACCACCCCAAACTTACTCAACGTTGTAAGTATTCTCATTGTACATCGCCATCCCAACAATGGCTCTTGAAATTTTCTTCACATAGCTTGCTTTTTTACTTCCTCTCCTCCTCCTCCTCCTCCTCCTCCTCCTCCTCCGCCTCCTCCTCCTCCCCTCTTAGTGAAATGTTTCCACAACAAAAAGAAGAACCGCCCTCCAAGACCTAAGAGCCAAGCATGAACCGCTTGCAAGTTTCACTTGTTTACACATCTTACATAACATGAACAATTGTGTTGGAAACAAGAAACAGGTCATGGAAGACGACCTCCACGAGCTCAGATTTCTCAAGTTAGTGCTCAAGGAGGCAATGTGGCCACAGCCTCCAAGTGTAAACTTATCCCGAGGAAAACAATGGGCCACTTCAAGCTGTTTGGCTACGACGTCGCCCCACAGACCTCTGTCCAGGTCAACGCAGGGGCATCTGGCAAGACCCGAGCCTTTAGGAGGGCCAAGATGAATTTGAGCTTAAAGGTCCAAGGACGGTCCAATCGATTATAAGGAAATCATTTTGAGCCGTTGATGTTTGGAGTGGGACGGAGACAGAGGGGATGCGTGGGGACTTTGATGGGGATGGGAGTGGTCAAGTTGGCACTTGCCAATGTCTTGCAGTCTTTTGACTTAAAAGGCTCTATTTGATAACATTTTTATTCCTTTCAATTTTTGTTCTTTTGTTTAAAAAAAAAAAAAGAATAGAAATCCGTTTGATAATATCAATGAATTTTTCTATTCCCTAAAATAGAAAAGTGGCTGGGAAATAGATTTGGAACAGAAATAATAAGTAAAAAAAATTAACTTCTTATTTCCGGGAACAATTTCTAAAAATAAATTATTTTTTCTTTTCTTTTTTTCTTTACTTCTTCCTTGCTGCCCTTTGCCCTTTGTCGTTGCCCCTGCTATTCGGCCACCACCGCCCACCCTCACTAGCCAGCAGCCGCCGACTGACCGCCTTCGCCCCCCTCGGCCCTCGGCCGGCCACCTTCGCCGCATGCCACCCGTCAACTGACAGCCAACCTCCTCCTGTCGGTCGATCGCTTCTGCCACTGACTGCCATCGTTGACCTTTGACAGGCACCACCACCAATGACCATCAAGGTTGCCGCTACCCACCAGCTGGCCGACAATTGGCCGTTGTCGCCACCCACTGCCAATGACTGTAACACCGCCAGCCACCGGTTGGCCAACCGACCGCCGTCGCGGATGACCGTCGCCATTGCCGACGACGACGACCGACTACAACCGCACCACCGCCGTCAATGATTGCCGCCGCCTCTACCAACTGTCACCGCCCGCCGCCAACCCCAACCGTTGATGACCGCCGACGACGTCGACCATCGCGGTTGACTGCTAATTGGGGTCGGCTAGAGGCTGGCACCGGCGACATTGACCACAGCGGTTGATGGCGATAGGTGGCGGTCATCAACGGCTGGGGTTGACAGGGGGTGGCAACGGTTGACGGTGGTAAGAAAAAAATTAAAAGAAATTCTACGTTACAAAAAATTTTATGAATCATACCAAACTCATTCTTATTCTTTTTTCATTATGAGAATATGAATTTTATATAGTTGCCAAACACATTCTTTTATTGAGAAATTATTCTAGGGAATAGAAATAGAAAAAGATTATTTCTGAAAATAAATTGTTCCCCAGAATATAAGCGTTACCAAACGAATCCAAAGTTGCCGAACAGGATGAAAGAGGGAGACGTGAGCATAGAGGAAAAAGCTGGCCTAACCTTGTTCAACCTAAACCCATAATTTTAAGGAATATGACACCCATTGACTAAAATGCTTTCCCATTTTCCTCGCTCATTGCCTTAGGTTAATACAAATTATCTTCTTTAGATTATTCCAAAAAGTGCTAACCATCTAAATCTCGACAAAATGTATAGCATTTTCACTGGAAAATAAATAAACTCAAATGTATTTATAAATGTCTATGTTTGGCTGAGACAAAGGCCGGTTACTCTAAAACGAAATAAATAAGGTCAAAACAGTTTCAGCAATCATCATGAAATTATCAAGGCTCAAATGCTGGAATTTCATGTAAAGGAAAATTTAATGCTCTATGTATGGCTCTATCAAATATACTTCGATAGGGGTCCTCCTCTCGCTTCTTGAGCAAATAACCGATGCAGCTTTCGACACCTGATTTTACTTTCAAGTACAACTCGTTTGCATTTTCTCGATCCTTCAGTGATTCATATCTACCCGTTGTCTCTATGGGTTTCCCGAACAGATAGTACAAGCGGCCAGGTATCCTTGGCAAAATCGCTGGAATAAAATTTTCTTCATTTGCAACCTCCCCGCTTTGACCCTCCCTAACAAGCAGGACATATTCCATGTCAATATTAAAAAAAGAAAAAAAGAAAAGAGAGAGAGAGAGAAATCGGAGCATGCTAAGTGATTATCTGATTTAAAAGGTCATCCGTACAAAATCCTTGCACTTAATCTTTCAAAGGTCCATGGATGGGGAGCTACCTCACTCGTATAGCACGCCGAGTAATTTCTCTAATGTAGTCATTGATAATTGGAATCTCCATGAGATCATTGTAATCAAGTACCAACTGCCCATTCAAAGTAATAAACACATCATTAGAATGGAAGGCTGAAGTACATCATACGAACGGGCAGGCCCGTTTTCATTTTCAAACTTGCTTTGTGGCTCGTTTAACTTAAAAGTTATAGACAGCAATGGTCAATGCAAAAGCTCGCAGGAAAAATGCATCAAAACGTATTGATTCAGCCAAATTTATACAACCATGCGTGTGATCCATTCGTGTGATTAACTAAATTAGGTGAAAATAGTCAAAAGATCACACTCGAACTCCGATGAAGGTATAAGTAAAAGAGCGGAATGGCAATAGTCACGAACCCCAGAACTATCGATAAAATGCTATGCAAGTTTTGAATTCCCAATCTTTGCAAAATATCATGCTAAATACGAACTTTAATGCAGAAATAGAGAGATCTTACTTCTGTCATATCATCCTCTCCCACGGCTCCAAATGGTATAATCGTGGCACCAAACCGTGCAGCCATTCTAACAAATTCTGGTTGTTCTGGCCAGAATAACTTGTATTCTTCACCCTACAGATGGAACAGGACAGCGCTGAGGTTAACATTTCATTGAAAAGATGCACAAAAAAGCTTGGAAGTGATAACTAGTAACTCTAATCAATACATGTGAAACCTTGGATAACGAATAATGTAAGAGGCAATGGCCGGGCCAAATTGCTCGTGCTCTCAAGTACTTTATTTAATGTACGACTAAGAATTTTTGTCTCTGAAAAGGAACTGTCGATGGGCGTTTAACGCCCTTAACTAGAAAATGCGTACTTAACCATGCAAATATCATCATCCCTCAAGACTCGCTTAGCTTCTTATCCACCCCGACAACAGCATCAGCTCGACTGCTGCCACCACCACCACCAACATCTGAACTAATTGGCCACGGAATCCGACATTGCTACCACCGACACTGCACGGCCGCCATTTTGAATTCTCCTTCCCCACATGGCTTTACATCTTAACTCATGGAACTTATGTTGCGGAAGATCCTTCTTACCTTAAAGCCTCGAGACATAGTACTTCTATTTGAAAAGTTATTTTCCAGTTACATTTATCGTACGTTTACATTATTTATTAGGACCATTTGGATGAAAACGAGAGCAAATACGGTAGTTACACTGCAGAAGAGAACTAACTGAATTGAAAGTAATGTACCTACACACCTTACGATGAAGAGCCTCGCGTGCACCACCAGGATAAAGTAGAACGTGAGATTTGGTCGAAAACAACTTAAAGAGGTTGCTTCCGGTTACAGGAACTGCTCCAAATACTTTTACCCAATCAATTAGACCAAATTCAGTTGGTGAATCTTCGATTTTTCTAGAGAACAACATCGGATGAGCTATCCCGCGCACAATAATGTTCTTCTCTCTCAAGAATTCTTCAACAAGTGAAAACAGCTCAAGGCCCATCAACATGTGATTACCGACCAACAACACCGGTCCTTCAGAAGGAACCCCTGAAAGGCCTCTAACTATCTTCCCATCTTCCAATGTTGAGAATAGTACCGAACCAGATACATTGCGAAATCCTCTGCATTTATCCAACCACAGCATCAGACTAAAACTGACTGGTTGCAATCAATGAATCAGCATGTAAAATAAGCGTTTGTGGAATGAGTATGGCCATCCATGTTTGTGCTGGGCCCGAGGCGGCCAATGATAATGTTAGAGTTGGTAATAAGAGATCATATAAACAAATGACATTTAAGTTGAGAACTTTGGGTGTCAACGACGTGTTTCTTTTGCAAATCACAGGACGAGAATGGCTTTTTACCCTCAGATTTCAGGCTTCAGCTGGTGATGAAATCAAAATCATGCGCTAATGCAGCAGAAAATTTTTGAATGAGATGTAGCAAAAGAAATAGAAAGTGAAGTAGCAAATAATCAGATGGCAAAGACTTGACAACCCAATCGTCTGTTTGAAACATTTGCTGAATGATTTAGTTCTTCAAACAAATGTAGAAGATATATTAGTTTCGGGAGAAGGACATTAGAAGCGCCTTAAATTGAGTATGACGCTCACTTTAATGCAACAATTTGTCGCCAGCTTACTTAAGTGTCAAAATAGGAGAAAAATGATCATTTCAATGCCTCCAGCTAAAAAATCCGATTAGAGAAATTATGTGGCTAATATAATTATTTTTTTTTTTATCTAAAGTGGTATATTTTGACACTGAAGTGATCACTTATTAAGTTGCTATACGACGTCATTTAGGGGTTTTCTTGACACTAAAGTGATCTCTTTTTCATTAAGATTTGTACTTATATGATTACTTTTTTTAACAACGATTGATATTGAAGTGATTATTTTTTTTATAATGACAAGCACGAAAGTGATCACTTTTTAACTTACTACATGACATTGTTTAGAGATTATATTTTTATTGGACACGTTGACAATCCACGTAAAATTGAGAAATTAATAAAATATTATAACGTCAGACTTTCGGCGACTCAGTTCGGAGTTGACATTTAAGTGATTGTTTTTTTTTTAAGTGACACTTAAATAAGCAGGTGAAGAATTATGATATTAAAGTGAGCATCATACATAAATTAAGGCAACTCTAGTGTTCTTCTCTCTATTAGTTTCCATTAAGAGAAATCTCATTCTATTCCAATCAGGAAAGAGCAAGAAAAGACAAGCAGAAGTCTTTGTTTGCAGAATTACCCCACTATTTGATTGAAAGCTAGTTTGTATTCTGACATGCTAGGAGGCAGGAAATCCAAGACGTAATCATGCCTCTTCGTTCGACGGTATGTGTGGGTACCTTTGATGACGCTCAGCAAACTAATACCATCTTCCTGCAATCTCGGTCTAATTATTGGTGGATAAACAGCGAGCGCCATGAAGAGATATTTATAGACAAAATCTCCTGAAACTCGATGCTAACTTTACGAGCGGGGGTGATATTTTGAAGAGCCATGCAGTTTCATCATGAGATGCATTCACAAATATATAAATAGAACTGTGAGAGAGACAGTAGATTTCACGAAATTGCAAGTTCGCATTTGTGTTTTGCACATAATCAACAGGAAATTTAACTTTCCTATGTTCCAAATTTCCCAAGGAGCTAAGACTACGATCCGTCATCAGCCACAAGAATTACACGACGATGGTCACTTGCTATTTTCTAACTAAGAGTGAGCAGTTCCAGGGTCGATTTTGTTTCCACTTGAAACTTAGAATCTATTCGTGGAATAAGTTCCCAAATTTAAAACTTAGAACTCACCCTGCATATTTTGGAATCTGGGACCTACAATGCCATAAGTTTCAAGATCTACACGGGTTCTAACTATATTCTTAATTAAATGATTGCATTGAATTATTATTTGTAATGACCACTATTTGTCATAATAATTCACTGACCACAACTTATATTTAGACATATGAATAATATAAAATATTAACAAAATAAGTTTCAATCATGGATATGTCGGAAATGAAGACTCGGACTAATAGTTCCAAATTATATGCTCATCATCAACACCATAAAATACCACAAGATTGCGCGAGGACATAAAATAAGAAAAATATAAAGACTTATTCCAAGTTTCAAGTTAGTGATTGGAACGACTTTCTCAATTTTATGAATCTAGAACTTACTCTACATACTTTGGAACTGCACCGTTAGAAACCGGTCCGGTTCTCCGATTCATGATTCTACAGTAGAATCATATTCACCCCTACTTCTAAGTAGACCATTGAATGTGGATGATACCACGTGCCCTTGGAGTTTGGACTTATAAGTGCCGTAGTCAATTTGGTTTATTGGGACTCAAAGTCTCAAAATAGCTCAAGCAGCACTAGAAATAGTAAATAATTTCAGTACAATCAGTTCAATTCAATGATACGACTAACTCGAAATTAGGTGATTAAATAAGAGAGGCTGATGGACAATACCCACTTAACTTGATTAAACATGTTTCCATCTTAGAAAAAAGTTGTAGTGTTAACTTTTACTATCCAAGCACCGTTGAACCCTATCATAAGGATATCTCAACGTAAGCGCCAAACTCTATTTTAAATTGAGCTATATTCGTAAAAAGCTCTTTTAGCTCTAGCCTCTATTCAACAAGACAGGGCATCGGAAGACACCAACTCCTCGAGCTTTGCGACATTAAAATAACATAGATTTCACCTACCATTAGAAGTGCATGTCCATTGTCTTTAAAGTGACGACCTCTGCAGTTCTTCAATGATGTCATAAGCCTTTGGGCTTCATCCCGACTAGGAAGCATGTTATCTTTGCCGCTGAATCAATAGAAGCCTCTGAGAAAATGCAACTAACCTTTAACTATACTTAAATCAGATACACTATTGTCTCTCCAGTGAAAAAACAACTCCCAATTAGGAATCACATACCATGTGCGTGCATGCAGGATGCATTTATCAATAACTACATACATGTATGTTTTGATGCTTATGCATGGAATATATGCTATTGTGCCGAAAGAAACTTCAAAACTATTCACGTAAAGAAAAAGGGAAATGGCTGCTACCCCTGCTACAAAGCGAAACCAATTCAAACGAATGCCAGTGCCATTACATATTGCCAAAGGACATATCCCTGATGACTAAAGTAGAAGCACTTCACATGACTGTATATTCATATCTATAAACTGAGAACTAGGCAGCTTTTTTCCTTTAGCTGTTGAGAAAGAGTCAGAATGACAATTTCACCAAAACTCATCCTATGACTCATGAGAAGTAGTGAAAAAAGATATTGGCAATGGTTGCATATATATAGGAGCAACCAAATAAAATGAAATCCTAAGCAAAAACAATTTGCTACACCAATCTGACAGACATGTCATCATCTTGACAAACAGTTGAGGAGCAAAAACCTGGCAAGTAGAAGCACTTCGGCTTTGACAGCATGAAGACGAGAATTAGTGTAAGAGGCAGCTGATTTAAGCAACTTCAATTTCCAAAGAAGAGTTTCCTTGGTTACTATGTGAGCCAAACCCTGAAACAGGGAATTGATTATTCGGTCTCGAGATAATCAAGAAACGGCCCAGCAAAGGACAAAAACATAGAAAAGGTTTAGCATAGAAGCCTAGTAGAAGGCCTGCTATATATCTATTGTAAAGTTTTGAGCAATAAAGTCAAACGAGAAAAGAAAATAAGCCAATCCCGGCAGAGAAAACGACACCTACTGAGAGACGAGGCAGCAAAGAAGTGAGGTTGACAGACAACTGTTGAAGTGCCACTCTCGGGGGAAGCATATTGTCAATATTGGCTGTTGCAATCTTTACTGGGTCACCTGATTCAGAAAGAAATCAAATCTTACTATGGAAAACTCAGAGCATTGTGACATATCATTTTACAAAAAGACTTGAAAGTAGCACTTCATACCCACAAAAAAGCTTAAAAGATAGGGGAGCGTGAAATGAAGATTGTCAGACATTGCTTCCAATAACGGTAACAGTGGCTGCAGCTGTGAACGGCCAAATGATGTAGCTAACATGACCGAGAAAATAAGACTTCCTCAGAGTCTCAAAGAAGGCCTGTAATCCAGAAGAATATACCCAATTCATGATTTGCTGGCCAATCTGAAAACTCACCCGGATTGACTAATAAGACAACCAAGTCGACGGAAGGATTACGAGCTGCCACAGCAAGTGCAAGGCATCCTCCGAAGGACTCCCCAACAAGATAAATAGGTTTATGTGGAGATGAGGCATACTCAGCTTTAACGGATTTCTCAACGAATTTCACCAGACCTAACAAGTATAAATACAACAGATCACGAAAGCTCTTTGTCAAGTTCTCAGTTAGTGTTGCATGCCATTTCAATTCTTATAACATCAGTTGAGTATAAAGAAGAAAATCGTCACCCTTTAAAAGGCTTGTGAACCCATAATACATCAAGAATTTGAGAAGGAATGCCAGGGATCTAGTATTGAATATAGCTGGAAGCAACAGATAAGGACAATATCGACGCATATGGGACTAAATTCACTGAAAAGGATGATTGTAATATGACATGAATGCACCACTGCCCTTTGCATGTTTAGACACCTTTCAAAAACATTCCACTTCACCCTCAGTTGCTATCAGCATCAGCAGCAACTAAAAGGCTTTGAAAGGGAGATACCTTCAAATGGAGTCACATCATAAACAGGGACATGCAAGCATCGAACTTCAAAAGCCCTGCATTTTAAGGTATCTGCATTAAGATGCTTAATCATATGCACAAACATAATCATGGAAACAAACAGGCTTCTCATGCATCAATACTTTCCCTCGTAACACAATTCGAACCCAAAATGCTGGAACATGCAAACTCACCTTCCTAGTGCTTTATGGTGCAAGATGAGGCCCCATCCAGTGCCATCAATTCCTGTAGGAAGCAGTAATGGTGTTTTAAAATATTGGCATATTATACTTAAGATCCACAAAATTAGGCTCCTATAGAATATAGCTCCTGGGTATCAATTAATGCGCGAGTACATTATATTCACTTTGTAAAAGCTACAAGCATATTGTCAAAACTAGAATTCCAGTAATCTCCTTATACCCCTACAGTAAATCTCCCAATCAGGCGAGAAACCGGGCATTACCCGGTAGAAAAAGAAGAACTGGAGAATCATTCAAAGGATGTCCACACTCAACAGGGCAAAACCAACGTGGCGGACCTCCATCAGGCCTGATCATGTCCCTTGCGCAGTCAAGATAGTCCTTCACACTCTTTGTTCCATAAGCATCATCCCACAACACCTTCAAGCTTTCCAAAGCAACGGTACTTTTTGCTTCTTTCTCCACCTTCTTGTTCCCTACCGCATCCTTCGAAACTGCATATCCCTTTCTCCCAGTCAAAGGACCAATTTTCTCTCTCCCCTCAACAGGAGGAGCTCCATTCAACGCAGCCAATTCAGGAGATGATGACACTGTTGAGTCTCCACCAACTGAACTGCTCGCTTGCACTATACACTGAGGCCTGAATTGTGAATTCAACACCAAATAAGGCGACACCCGGAAGGTAACTGATGTTGTCATCGCAGTGATACAAAGATTGCACCCTCTTCTTCCCTTTTCCAAACTCAGCAACCTAGAAAGTTTGATCTCCACTTGGAAAAGAGATCAAGAGTCCTATTAAGTCACTGAGGGGCCTTGGGGAGTTTAGTCAGAAGGATCCTCGGAACACTCTTAACCAAAACGAGTCACATTTCATTCTTGGCCTAAAATAAGCAACAGAGAAACTGAGAGAACATTCAAAAGGAAAATGGAAAATTGAAACTTGAGGTGCCCCCTCAAAGCAAAATGGTACTTTAATACTATCTAGAATGTACAATTCTAGAAATCTTGGGGTTATCCGGTGGACAGAACTGAAGCAAATAAATAGTGAGTGAAAACTAATGTGGAATACAATGCAGCAACAAGAAAATTGAAAGGGGTGTTGAGGGAGGGAGAGAGAGAGAGAGAGAGAAGTACTTTGAGAGAGGGAAACCATTGTTTGAAAGTTCGCTGGGTCTGGTTTTTTGTTGGCGATTGTGACTAATCGGAAGGTCGGGCAGAGGAGAGAGAGTTTTCCATTTTTCCTGGTGAAGCTCTAGGCTGACACCCCTAGTGCTGACAGATAAAGTGTAACGGGCGAGAAAATTTTGGGTACATTTCGTGCTCCAACGTGGCAAATAAGAAGCCACCTTAAATCACGCCACGTGTCTAACGTGGGCCCACGTTGTCAGCCAATTTCTTCTCACTTTTCTCTCTCCTTTCTCTTCTCCCTCCCTCCTCTGCACGCTTTCTCGCCCGACTCTCTCTCTTCGTCGCAGTTTCTCTTTGCCGGTGCGGACGAACAGCCGGCCACCTCGACCTCCGTGCCGCGGGGGCGAGCGCTCGTGGGCCTCAACGTGGGTGGTCGAGCGGGTGGAGGGGAGAAGCCACCTCGTCCACCTCAGGAGCTGCCACGGCGGGTACCTAGCCACCACCGAGGACCCGTTCCTGATGGGGATGGTGGGGAACAAGGTGGCGGTCGTGCCGATAGTGGGCGTCGGCGAGCTTGACCAATGGAACACGGAGTGGGAGCCGATCAGGTACGGGTTTCAAGTGCAGCTGAAGTCGTGGTGCGGGAAGTACCTGAGGACCAACGGCGGGATGCCGCCATGGAGGAATAGTGTGACGCACGACGAGCCGTACACAGGGAGCACGAGAAAGTGGATACTGTGGGACGTGGAGGCGGTGGAATCGAAATCGGAGACCAGAGGTCGAGGTGGCCGGCTGTTCGTCCGCGCCGGCGAAGAGAAACTGCGGCGAAGAGAGAGAGTCAGGCAAGAGAGCGTCTAGAGGAGGGAGAGAGAAGAGAGAGGAGAGAAACGCATAGAAAGCCACACGAAAAAAACCAGCGATCGGAATCGAAACCGGAGATCAGAGGTCGAGGTAGCTGGCTGTTCGTCCGCGTCGGCGAAGAGAGAGAGTCGGGCGAGAGAGCACGCAGAGGAGGGAGAGAGAAGAGAGAAGAGAGAAGAGTGAAGAGACAGGAGAGAGAAAAGTGAGAAGAATTCAGGCGCGAGAGCGTGCAAAGGAGGGAGGGAGAAGAGAGAGGAGAGAGAAAAGTGGGGAGAAATTGGCTAACAACGTGGGCCCACGTTGGACACGTGGGCGATTGTGGCTTCTTGTTTGTCACTTTGGAGTACGAGTTGTACTCAATATTTTATCGGACGAGGCCAGTTGATCTAGAATTCCCTTATCAATGCCACTTTAGAAATTTTTTGTCAAGTCAGACTTTTTCACCACCCTAGAAACTGTTTAGAAAGTTTGATCTCCACACATGCAAGTCATATCAAGTTTGGATTGGTCATCTGAGTCTTGACTGAATTAAGATTTGGCCTGTCATCTTAGAAAAATCTCTAAAGAGCATATTATCAACTTCTTGTGAGAACTCGAAAATCATGAAATGTTGAGTACAGAAAATGAAACGAGATTAAGTAGAATAAAGAAAATGAGATGATGTTAAGGATAATAATCTATGGGAGCATATCTCAAGAATTGTCAATGAATGTTTTTCCATCAAAGAAAAGATCTTATTATCAAAGAGGACCTAAACAAAGTAACAGTAAATGAGAGACATCAACTATATTAAGACCGCTAGTCGGGACTATCAATCGAACAAGAATTGCCGAACACTAACCGGTTGGGTTTTGATAGAATGTCATGTTCACGTCATACCTTCTATTAAATTATGTATCGAGTTTGAGCATTTGCAAAACACAATTTACTTGGATAAAATTTTTTACTATTTGATCATGAAGATATTTTTTCTGATAAAAAAATTTTTTTTGTTGGACTCCTTATAGCTATATAAAGGAGGAAATAAAAATAAAATAAAAGAGAGCAAAGGTTTTCTCTTTTATCTAGAGGAGTTGAATCGTGCAAGTTATCCATGGTGGGCCCAAAGTCAAATATTTGACTTGGGCACACACACTATTCTACACCGGGGTTTCTTTTTCAGCCATGGAAAACGAAAGAAAGGAGTCTCTACTACGAGCCAAAAAGGGTGGTGGGCCCAAGTCAAGGCTTTGACTTTTGGGCACATATATTTATATACACACACAAAGCGGAAGTCTCCAGGGTTTTTTGTCGCTGCTGAAGCCCTCTGCACGTAGAAAATAAAGGAGTGCCGCTTGCTGAAGCCCTACGAAGAAGATACGTACGTGAAAGGGAAAAATAGACGTTGTTCATGTTTTGATGTACGTAGAGCGTTTCGTTTGAGCTTGAACGTGTGGTGATTTTTGTGCAGTGAGTTTATGTCCAAATAAGTTGTTTAGTGAGTTTATGTTCAAATGAGTTGTTTATTTATAAACACTTTGGATTTTTGGTTAAATATAAGTATGGAAAACACTCTAACGTATGAGTGATTGTAAACTTTGATTCTCCGATTATAGTGAATTATTTGTTGCTGGCTCTCCCGGTGGATGTAGATACCGATACTCGGATCGAATCACGTAAATTTCTAGTGTCCTTATTATTTCTTGTTTATTTCTACGGTGATTTCGCATTAACGTAAATTGCAAAATTATGTCAGTTACGTGTATTATATTCCAATAATTGATATCAGAAAGCTACAGGATCTATTTAGGCATTTTCCATTGATGCTCATACCCATGGACTTGCTTACCTTATAAATTAGATGTGTCGTTTAAACAGTTGAACGGCTGCCAACTTGCGCATCGTCCCCAAAGTTGAGTAATGTGTGCCGCAATGGGCATTCCATGAAGGCAAGCTGTACGATACTCTTTCTTTAGTCTCGCGGGCGGATTGGGTAAAAATGGCTCTCCTCCCAGAGCCCAAGCCCAATATTCTGCATATGGTGTTGTTTGCTCTGAGCTTGTCTCGTCCAAAGTTGTAGTTGTCTAAGCCGCAAAACGAACTCAGCTTTGGGGAATCCTCTTATGAATCTATTACCGTCCCGAGAGATAAAGCTGTCCAAGCCATATTGCCCCTTACTTTCCATTCCGAGGTACCTCAGATCATAGGCACAATTATTGTTCATACATAATAATAAGTGCAATTGAGTTCTAAAACTTTCAAACAGTGCAATTGAGTCCTAAAACTTGTCATAAAAATCCATTGAGTCCTAAAATTTTCAAAAGTATAATTAAGTCCTAAAACTTATAAAAAATAATCCAATCAAGTCCTTCAATTAAATGCATTTTTTTGAAAGTTCTATAACTTAAGTACACTTTCGTGATAAATTTTAGAATTTAATTGCGCTTTTTGAAAGTTTTCGGGCTCGATTGTAATTTTTATGATAAGTTTTAGAACTTAATTGCATTTTTTGAAAGTTTTAGGACTCAATTGTAATTTCGTGACAAGTTTTAAAACTTTCATTACACTTATCCCTCATTCCCTCATATGTGTGTGTGGAACACATAGAGGATGTTCACAAGGTAAGGGAGTACAAAAAATTTTGATTTACTATGCCAACCATTACGTTGGTTATGTAATACCCGATTGAGTTAGAAAGAAATGAGGAAACACACTAAGAGAGCTTCATGTTGAGAGATTGGGAGAAATAGATAAAAGAAAAAAGAGTGTTACATGTTTGTAAGAGCGATTCGCACAAATGATATTTTGTGATTGCCTTATGGAGATAGCTATTTGTATCCCCTACTCCTAGATATCAACGGCTTATCCCTTATAAAAGTCTCTTGTAGATAGATGGGTAAACTTATCCTGTGAAGAATAATAATTAGCTTCGGAGGGGAAAGGTCGTGGCATCCCCCTATTCTTGTTGAAGTTGGAGCGTAACATTTGTTGGTATCATAACTTAGGTTATGAAATTTGGACATAAATTTTATGGGACGTTATAAGTTTGTGTGTTATTTTTTATAGTGCACGAGTCATTTGTTATGTATTAGGATGTATGTTTCATTTTAGGCCCAAATAATCATCATTTATGGCTTAGAGAAGCAAGCTTTGCTTTTTAAGAATAACAAAAATAAGCAAGTTATTACCTTTAATACCGGAATATATCTCAAAATTCCAAAGGCACTATTTCAACAATGAGACAAGAGGATCTTTATAATCGAAGTTTGCAAGAAGCAAGGGAAGTCACTATATGGTTATCAAAGCAGGACCCCTTTCAATAGGTGTGTGATTAGGGGATAAAGCACATATAAACGGGTGGCCCTATAACAATTCAATCCAACGAGGGCGATGAGGGGTCACTGGAGCCAATGGGCTCAGATAAAATTTGGCTTATAGCAAGCTTCTACGATATTGAAAGAGATAGGAATTAATCGAATTGCACAACAAGCAGGGGAAAAGCGAGCCTTGGAAAGTGCCTACATATACATCAAAGGATAAAATTGTGAAGCTTGGAATAGGACGAATCAAAGCGAACATTATATTAAATGAGTTAATTTAAGAATGTCACAAAACCAGCCTAAGTTATCAAGGTTCTACATATTCTGCTCACAAACTAGAGTTACGCAAACTCCTTGTCTGAGCTTTGCTTCCCACAATTGTTTTAACGCAATTCGTACAGCGCAAACACATTATCAAGTGAATAAACATGCTTGTTTACTTGCTAAAGGTGATAACTAATCGATTCAAATCTCGCTTTTGAAAAGCTGTCCCTTGCAGCCTCCTGACTGTCAATAGTGGTGGTACAACTCTATACCCAACCTACATTTCTTTGCCCTACAAAGACAGATTCCTTCCCGATCCGAAGAAAAATTCGAAGAATCTAATTCCATGATACCCATTGACTAATATGCTTTCGTGTTTTCCTCGCTTGTTGCCTTAGGAAAATACAAATTGTCTTCTTTAGGTTACTTCAGAGAGCGCTAACCATCTAAATAACGAAAAAAAAAATATTCGTCGATATTTATATGGTTAGCACTCAAAGAATATATTGCATTTTCCAACAACTGAAAAATAGATTACACAAATGTGTTTACAAATATCTATATTTTGCCGAGACAAAGACCAACCACTCTAAATTGAAATACACAATACCAAAATGATTTTGACAACCCCGGCCAATTGTCAAGGTTCAAATGCCAGAATTTCATGTAAAGGAGAATTTATCGCTCTATGTACGGTTCTATTCAAATATACTTCGATAATTGTGTCACACCCTCAAAACCATCACGAAGGGAGGATGACACGGCCGTTCTTCTATCCAAAAAACGCAGCCTTAAAGCTCTCAAAAATCCAAAAGTCACATCATTGTTATCGCTCTCATATTACTCATCGCTAGTTGAAAAACTTAAAGAAAGATTAGAAAACAGAAAGATGTGCAATCACAATTCATTAAGTAGTGCATCTCTTCTAAGCGGATCGAGCACCCATTATGCATATTGACTCCCCAAAACCACAACTCTTCTAACCTAAATTCAGAATATAACAAACAAATAATAAGAAAATAAGTTATATATACTTCAAAATAGCTATATTTATACAAAATCATTCATTTCACAATAATATCACAAACATCAATGGTCAAATCCATTGATCAATGTCATTAGTTCACATGCCAATGGTTCATTCTATTGATTAATCTCATGCTACACATCATTGATTTAATCCATTGATCCATCTTATATGAAACTACATATCGATGATCCATTATAACGACTAATATCAAATCACACATCTATGGTCTATTCCATCAACTAAACTCAAATCACATGTTAATGGTCCACTCTATTGACTAAACTCATACCACATGTCAATGATTCACTTCATTGATTAATATGTTGCTCAATATTAAACCATGGTCATGACATAATGTCTTATGAGAAGGTGACCAAGATTTCCCCTTGGCAAGGTCTCCACCTATTATTAGTCGGTGGCGACCCACAATGATATCCTAGACTAGTATGCACATACCCACAATCCCCTCACTCAACTCACAGCGATATTGAGCATCAATATCAATCCACCACATCCACAAAGCCAAACCTAAAAATCATTTCATATATTACAATACATTTCACAAATTAACCACAATCTTTTGCAACTCAACTCACCCACCAGAAATACTTTTCATATAATATTTCTCAAATCATTTTAGGACTTATCTCATAAACTGGTTTTACAAACTTAATCAAATCACATGCATGACAAAAAGCATTTCACAAATCAATATCTATATATCCATAAATCATCTCAAAGTCAAGCTTTTCGTAAAAAGGTTTCACTAATCCAAAATATATGATATTTCTCAACTTCATTCATCAAATAGAATATATATTTTCATCAAGAATTCTCACACCATTCACAAATATCAAAACATAGTAAATATCTTATTCAAATTTTATGCAACAAACATGCTTATTCATAACTTATAACATATCAAATCTTTATCATTTTGAAAATATGAGTTTATAAATTCTTAGAAGAGACAGCATCACTCTCCTGGATATGCCCCAAACCAAACAACAAGCCTCACTCGAATCGATGAACTCGCATTCTTATCATATAAGAAAGAAATAGCATCAAAACCAAGTAAAACGCTATATTAACTAACAACTCGACTAAATTATTCATAAAACGACACCTATGTGCTAAAAAAGATCACATGTTCAAAGCGATTATTCAAGACATCTGCAATGCAAAATTTGAGCACGAAACTTGATCACATTATAACTTTCTCCACCAAACTTTGTTCCAAACGTTCTTATAATCAATAGAAAGCTCTTTCAACATATTATAAGGACCCCAACTCGACTGCTGCAAAATCAAACCGAAAACTAACTAAATATGGCCTCGGATTTGCTAGGCACGCACTGTTCATCATGCGCGGGAAACCTCAAAATTTTGTCTCGGACAAACCATAAGCTCAAATTGAGATCCGTAAAATCCCACCACTCCACAACATTCTAAACTATTATTTATGTATGTATATACACACGCGCGTGCGTAGTTCAACAACTCAAAAAATAGATTTTGTTGCCCGAATCTTCAATAATTCCGAATTTCGAGCCCTAAGTCCTAAACTACTCCGATTGGAAAAATGAGGGGCATGAACTTATCGAGCGTTGTGAATAAGCTTGGTGAGGT
Source organism: Eucalyptus tenuipes (assembly GCA_014182365.1). Lineage (NCBI taxonomy): Eukaryota > Viridiplantae > Streptophyta > Magnoliopsida > Myrtales > Myrtaceae > Eucalyptus > Eucalyptus tenuipes. Next base: position 39,138,814 of record CM024544.1, on the reverse strand, counting down.
GTCCACAGCATGAACATACAAAACCCTCTCTCCTCTTTCTTCTTCCTCTTCTTCTTCTTCTTCTTCCCCTCTTTTCTTTTACCCGAACTTTTGCCTGAACGTCGACTCTCTTTTCCTTTTTATCTCTTCCTTTTTTATTTCTTTTTCTTCTCTTTTTTTTTTTTTTTTTTGACTTTTCAACCTCTCTCTCTCTCTCTCTCTCTCTCTCTCTCTCTGATGGCCAATATCACAATCTACCCTCCTTACAAAAATTTCATCCTTGAACTTCAAACGAGGATATTCACGTCTTGCCTCCTTCTTGAGCTCCCAATTAGCATCTCTTTTCGTGTAGGAATGCATTTGACACATCCATCTACCAAAACTTCCACAGCTTAAGGGTAGCAAGAGTTAGTTGAACACATACCATCATAATATAGGCCATCGGATTGAAATTTTCATCATAGTCGAGTTAGAACAGCTTTGGCAAGAGAGTTCTTTTTTGTCTTCCATGTTCATCTACATTAGTTGATGCGGGTATTTTGGGAACGTGACGGCACCTTCCCTATGGATCATAAATTCTTCAGTAACAGGGAAAGAAAGCTTAGAGCCTTCTCAAATAGGAGGAAAGTTTGCATCATGGAACATGAAAATAGAGCGATTATCCTTCTTCTGCTTTTCTTGATTGGATGGTGTCTCATTAGGGAGTTCTAGTGGATATGAATTTTTTTTTGCCCACTTTAGAATTGGCTTATAGAATAGGGAAATGGCTGGTTTTTTGTGAGAATGTGAGGGAGGTGGTGTAGGTGGTAAAGCTGGTGGAACGGGAGGTGATGATGTATATGCTGGTGGAGATGGAGCATAAAAAACCATGAATTGGAGCTTATCACTTTCATTGAGGGTATCAATAGAAGGGTCTCCGTTCAAATATCTTTGATATACACAATCCTTTGATTTTCTGGATTTTCGTCTGGACCTTGTAGTCGAGTCCATTTCATCAAGAGAATTTGTATAGTAATGATCATAGTGGTCTTTATAGTAATGAACGGGATTTCCATTACTCTTGAAGTATTTAACAAGCTTCTTTAGATCTGACTCAAAGATTGATTGTGGATCGTAAGGTTCAATCATAAACAAAGTTTGGAAGATGGAATGGTTTTCTTCCTTTTCTTTGCCGCATTTGATGGCAACAGTGCCATCATTTTTCCTCACAAATTCAAAATCTGAGGACTGGAAATTCTTATTGTTCTAGTACGGCTTTTTATAGTTAGTAATCCAAGTCTCCTCCAACTTCTCTTTGAGAATTTGCCTGGGAACATGGATGCAGGATGCCCAATCATTTTGCATAAAGATGAACAAGGCATCTTCATTTCTGTTTTGGAAATTTAGATCAAGGGCATGATTCTACACTCAATAGACCATCTGATAGTGTAGTGTTGCCGCAATGGAATCAACAGTCTAGGGTGCTCTAGTAAGTTGAATTTAAACCTTCAAGAAGGAAAGCAACTGAGAGTCTAAAAGGGCAACATTAAAATTTAAATATAGGGTTACAAAGACTGTTCCAATATTTAGAATGACTTGAACAATGCTAATACAAGCATGCTGGTACTCCAAAAACCGGGTATCCAATATAGCCATTCTGGCCACGACCAATAAGCCTTTTTCGATCGTGAAAAGTAAGTGCGAGACGGACAACTCCATAATGGATATGAGAATATCCTTATTGGAACCACTGTTTGGGAAATTCTAGAGGGATCTAGAGAGTAACAAATATTTATTGTCAGTGGCTGAAATAGAATTCTGATCACACTTGGAGAATTGCACGTACTCTTTCACTTCTTTGGGAGTTTGGCAAATAAGATGTCTCATAGAACAGATGGGGGAAAATGATGAAAGAGAATCTAGCAAAAGCGAAATATGGGTTCATAAGAAGAAGTTGGGTTTCAGAAATTTTTGTATCATCACTAAGAGAGACCTCAGAAAGATAGTCAATCTTAGAAACATTTGACACTCAAAAGTCTGAGAGAGAAGAAGAAGAAGAAGATGGGGATGAAGCAAGAGTAACAAGTGCATTGAGAGTTTCAAAGTCGGCCATGATGATGTGAAAATCTTCTCAATATTGGATTCATCATCTAAGCACATGGAACTAACCAAGTTATAAATGGAACCACAGCTCTAATGTCACGCCCCAATCCTCCGAGCACGTGCTCATCCCCCTGCGATATAAGAAATAGCGACGTTCCAAGACACATCGCAGACCCATTCAATTTTAACACGCATGCGGAAACAAATAATTAATTCCTAGACAACAACAAGATGGGATAGGAAAGTATGGCCATAATTTTTTAAACCTAACAGCACGCAAATATACATATATCAAGCCATGTCATATATACAGACCAGTCTATAAAAACAAGGTCTACAAAACAAGGGGGAGTTTCACAAAACTACGGCTTTTCGTCCTCCTCTTCATCCTCATCCTGATGCCAATTGGAGCCTTTAGCGGAATACACCATGGATCCTGGATCTGACATGTCCGGTTCTACGTCCACTACCGAACCTTCTGGAGGATCTGCCGTGCATTTCCCCCTCCAGCACATACAGAGGTATCTCAGATTCCGATATGGAGCCCTCTCTTAGTCCATTACGATCCTAACGGTACCATGATCTGTATTGATGGGGCAACTTCTTGGGTAGACCCGCATCAACCCAAACCACGGACTTCACTAGTTTGTACTCTAATCTCCCAGGGTGCCCATGGATAGGAATATAGTACCTATGTTCTGTGACCTTCTTCGGTTGTCCAAAATGCTTAGGAGGAGCTGCCATCTAAGGACCTGAAATGTTATTCCACAACGGGGTGAGACGACGTCTCAGCGATTTCATCCCCTAAGACCCGACTTGGAAGAAAATACGCCCTGAGAGCTGCCTAAGCACAAACACGAATGGCCTCAGTTCCTTCCTGCAAGTCAATACATTATGCAATTCATCGAATCACCTTAATAAATCAAATCATCACAACCGATCGAATCATTGATCAATCGACTCAGTTGATTTCATGTCATCAAGACCATCTCTCGATCAATCATTTCGATACTATCTATCATCTCTCGGTCAATCATTTCGATACTATCTATCATCCAATACTATCTATCCAGTCGTTTCATTGAAATGATCACTACTCACCTAAGCTGATACAAAAGAATGCTCGCCAAAGCTGATAAGGATAGATAGTATAGCTCACCGAAACTGATATAGATAGATAGTATAGCTCATCAAAACTGATATAAGTATTATAGCTTGCCTAAGCTGATTTGTGCTCACCGAAACTGATTTATGCTCACCGAAGCTGATTTATGGATATCATACTCATCCACTACCCAATTCACCATTTTCATAATACCCAGTAAAATAATCGTGTGTGGGGACACGGTAGACCTCAGCCAAAAATACAATATCTTTACTTTAGTAAATCATTATATGGTCGATAAAAACATTTTTGGCGTTGTCAATCGACGCTCGATGATTTTCTAATTAATTACTGAAATTAAATAATTTTGGAATAAATACCCAAAATTACAAATCATACTCAATTTGCATAAGATAATAGTCAATTAAATAATTCAATCACACCATTGCAATCAGCACAAAATTCTGGTCACCGATCATCCCGGTCTAACTTCCAAAGAATAAATAATTAATTAAATAATTGCGAAAATTAATTATTAAATACTAAAAATGCACACTTAGGCCCGTAAAGCCTAATTAAAAGCCGAGACGAGCCCGGAAAATTTCCGAACCACTCTAGATAAATGCTAGAGCTTATCTAGGCTCTAATTACACTACTCTAACCACCTAACATGCAATAACGAACGATTAAATTGCTAATTTATTCTAACTATCCACATAATCCATACTTAGTCTAAACTAATCAACCCCTAAACGTCATTAATTTACTAAGCAATGATTAGTGAGTTAAACTCACTTGATTAACGATCCGCTTGGATCAAAACGATGGCTAGGTGGAGAGGGACAACAAACTCCCAAGCGGGACCGCCTTTCAAGGTCCGGAAGGCCACAAAAACGGGCCAAGCAGTGTTTGTGATACCCACACTATTTGGTGCTAATCTTGGGCCGAGAAGGGTTGATCGAGCAACCGGTTGAGGCTGAAACGAGCAGGGAAGAGGCGGACAGGCTTCCAGCGGCTTGGCGAGCAGCCAGGCGGCTCCGGCGACGGCAAAGAGGGTCCGAATGGATGGCACCACGATGGAGGTGGAAAGGTGGCCAGAGACGCATGGGTCTGGCGCGGCTGGCGTGCGGGGCGCAATGGGCGGGCGACGACGACACGGTGGAGTTGGACGGCTCGGACGAGGCTGGCGACAGCTTGGAGGAGGCTGAGCTGTGGTTTTCTGGGTTGCTGGAAGTTTTAAGAACTGCAATGGAGGTGGAGGGGTCGACGGCAGCAAGGAGAGAGGGAGGGGAACTGGTTGGATGGAGGGGGCCACCTTTGGTCTCTCTCTCATCACTTTGTCCCCTTGGTGTGTCCCACCATTGTACAGCTGGAATCCTCTCAATTTGCAGCCACCAAACTTGTCTAGGAAGCTAATGAAATGGTCCATAAGTTGGGTCTAAGGGGGCACACGAATTTGGCTTGATTTCCCTCAAATTAGAATTCAATTCCTCCTTGAATCGACTCAAATCGGTTCCTAAAAATTCAATTGCCGAGTCCTCGATCAAATTGGTATTTTTCCTCGTCAATAGAACCCACTTGCATCCCAATTTCGCGATAAAAAATGGTCCTCTGATTTTTCCGGTCGAAAACGGCCCTATAACGACTTTTTCAGCCAAAACCTCGGTTTGCAGAAAAATCTTCAAAGACTGAGTCAACATTCCTAAAATAACTCGTGACATAACAGAACTTTCATTTTCTGAAATTGGATTCAAATTCGCAATTAATTTCAATCTGACACGATTTTAGCGTGACCTACGCTATCGGATAGCTTTTAGAAATTTTTAGTGCAAATGACCCATGGTCGATTTTATTCAAGCCACAATGAACCTCTTTGACACATTGGCGACTCTCAGTTGTCGTGAAAATCTTGAGGATTCAAATATGGACACATGGTACCAAAACGACAGAAAAATCAGTCTGATGCCAATCGACGATAATTTCTCAATTGGTGGAATCACCCATGTTTAACCACATATCTCAGTCAAACCGACCTATTTCTAATTTCTAATCGATCTTACTGTGTCATAATGATCTCTGCGGATGAGCACGGTCAAGTAGTCGATTCCTGGTCGAATTCTCAAGTCTAATGCGTTAAAATTTATGAATAACTTCCCCCAATAGTCTAGTTATCTCAAGAGTGATCAGCTCTGAGAATAGCACTATAGCCGCGTGATGAAAGGCCCGATTTATTTAATTGAAAACAGAATTGAAAATTCGGGATGTCACATCTAATACCAATGAAGGAATCTATACTTAGAATCAAGGAAGACCAGGTCAGTCGCAGCAGGTATGCTATCCCATAATAAGCGAACCTCTCTGTTCAAACCTTCAAGAGGCTACCAAGGAATTGAATATATGTAGGCACTGTGTAGGTGCTATGACTTAAGCAAACAACAAAAAGTGCAGTTCTGTACAACCACAGAGATTTCACGGTAGATTCACTTTGATGTTCAAAGGCTTATGATAGCAAGCAAGAGTCAAGTTCACTCTCTCCTCCAAAATATCAACAATATATGGTACACGTTCCATAGTTTCCCCGTTTCTTCTCAATTGGATTCACGCACTTCCAGTACACAAGAAGCCCTTAATGCTCCGAAGTCAAATAAGAACCCATAATTTGCCTCTTGAAATTCTCCAACCACATTCACTCCACCGTCATACAGGGCACGAGCATCAAGCAAAAAACCCAATAGGATTTGGAACTTATTATGCCTGGCAAGGAAAGATCAGCTTCTACGCATTGATACTTCATCGTTGGATATGAATAATTCCCACGAGACACTTCATAAAACAAGTTCAACTTGCGCGGTTGAGGAGGCTTAGGGTGCCAAAGAGTAATTCCTTGAGAAATATTAAGTTATTTCTTCTTTGATGGCATTATAGGCAGTTTGAATAAGAATACTACAATGAGCTCCTGAGTCGAAGATAAACCGGCCCTGTGCCATCCGATCTCATTCAGAAAGCTGCAGGATCTATTTAGGCGGTTTCCATTGACGCTCTTGCCCATGACTTTAACTATGTACTTTTTACATTAAAATCAGACGTGTTGTCTAAAGTTGAACGGCTGCCTACTTTCGCATCGTCCCCAAAGTTGAGTAATACGATACTTTTTGTTTGGTTTCACTGGATTATTGTGTAAGGATAGCCCTCCCTCCCAGAGCCCAAGCCCAATATTCCGCATATGGTGTTATTTGCGCTGAGCTTGTCCATCCAAAGTTATAGTTGTCTAAGCAGCAAAGCAAAACAAATACAGTGTTCACTTAAGTATCACAACTTTTTTTTTTTTGCAGTCACTTAATGTCATAATTTTTTAAAAATGTTCACCATGAGTGCTATGCCACATCACATTTCCGACACTTGAGTGAATTTTTAAAAAGTTATGATACACAAATGATCAATTCAAAATTCTAGCACTCAAATTGACGGTTTTTAAAAAGTTATGATATTCAAGTGATTGGGAAAAATTTAAATGATGTCATACGAAAATCCTAACGCTTTATGTACTTTTAGAGGATGTTCATGAAAAATTTTGATTTACTAGGCCAATCATCATGTTGGTAATGTAATATCCGACTGTGTTAGAAAGAAAATAAGGAAACACACCAACAGAGCTTCATGTTGAGAGATTGAAACAAATAGATAGGAGGGAAACGAGTGCAAGTGTTTGTAAGAGCGATTGGCACAAAGGATGTTTGTTGACTGCTTTATGGAGACAATTTGTACCTATGACAGCGAGCGAGTCATTTTACACTCCGCCACTCCTAAACATCAACAGTTTATCCCTTATAAAAGCCCATCGTAGATAGATGGGCAAGGTAGTCCTGTGAAGAATAAAAATTAGTTTCAATTTCAAAATCAATGAAGCGAAAGTCATGAGCTCAGCTGTGTATTGCCACAATCAAGGGCATTGATGAAGACACGATCTCGCTGAAAGTTTCTTTTTATTACAGAGGAGAACTGCATACCGTACTTCAAGGTTTCATTTCTGCAGTCTTTTGTCTTTGCTTTTTCTTCTCAATTAAATTCACACACTTCCTATACAAAAGAAGTACTCAATGATCTCATGTCCAATTTTTATGATGTTGTGCGGTTGTTGCAACAAATGCAAAAACTCATAATTATTTTGTAAGGAGGAGTTATTATTTTTTGAATTGGAATTGCTGCTATCCCATTTCTGGTCAGTCGTTGCCTTGAGTTTGTCACTTGCTGGTGGAGATGGAAGGCATTTATGATGAGTTTTGGATCTTGGACTTGTTCGTATGTAGTCATTCCTTATGTGAAGAGATAAATCCCAGACACGAGCCAGAAATATCTTGGTGAATTTATGTTTTCCTCCAAGGATTAGGTTTCGATTGTGCTCAGATAGGTTCTCTTTTTCTTCTCCAGTCGCATGAATTCGAAGGTGAGACCCGAGTTTTAACGTCTGCAAACTTGCAACAGTTTTTTCCCAAATGAAACCAATCCATCGCAATTGGATCACTTTGTTCACAAAATCAAGAATGCTATTGCATACTTTCTTGAAGAATGCTAAATAGTTTTCAAATTCATCTGGTCAGCTGAATTACTAGTTAGTAGTTAATCGATCCAATTTGATTACTTTTAGCTTGAACTTAATGGTGCAGGTAAACTAGCGATTCCTAATACTCAATGAAATGGCTAGAGGGAACTCTAAAATAGCCTTGGCAATCCCGGTTTACATATTCTGCTCATAAACTAGAGTTCTGTAAACTACTTGTCTGAGCTTTGCTTCCCAAAATGCTTATTGCAACACAGTACATTATCAAGTGCACACATATGCTAGTTACTTGCTAAAGGTGACAGCTGATCAATGCAAACCTTGCTTTCACACCAATTCTCCCCTGTACCTCCTTGCAGCCTCCCGACTGCTGATTGTAGTGGTGTAACCTGTCGAATTCAGCTCTGGTGAGGAATTGACATTCGCATATCTCCTTCTGGCTTCCCTGCTGTCGATTGTTTCAGGGACAGAATCTCTTTTGGGAACTGTACTGCCTGATGAAGGCTTCACAGCTTCCTTTGAGAACTCCATTATCTTGCCTCTTTCATTCATCGGTTCAAGCCCCATATCATGAACACGCCTCTCCCGACCTCCTGTCATGGTCGTAGATAGTGGTTGAAAGGTCCTTTCTCCTCTCTCGGAAGAGACATAATTATTCGGCAAAGTGGACTCTGTTGGATGGCCAGGCCTAACGGCAGGACCACCTTCTTTGGCCACAGGCAGTTTCGGAATTCTATCACCTTTAAAGTGACCATGATCAGGGACTTCGTCCTTGATGGTATTGACAGAGGATAGATCCAAAACTTTCTTCAAGTACTCCATCGCCGTGTCTATGTCATCCATTGGTTCACTGAGCTCCATACTGGGAACATGCCTCTCCCCACGTCTGGCCATGTTCATAGATGGTGGTCGGTTGGTTTGCTCTCTCTCAGACGATATGTGGCGAGTCGGTAGGACGGACCAGTTGGATGACCAGGCCTAGCCCCATAAACCCCTTCTGTTTTCACCGGTGATTTCAGAATTTTGTCAGCTTTAAGGTCACCACAGTCAGGTTCCTCGTCCTCCATGGTATTGGTGATAGGCTTGTGCCATTCCTTCTCATAGTCCCCATCCCCAGCGTTGCCGGTAGTGCCACGATAACCTGCAGAGATAGGGATCCTGAGCTGGAATGGGGCCCGCGGAGCACCAAACCCAGATGGTTGGCTCGCTTTATTCTGGTTCTTGTTGGGGAGTTCCTCTACCACAGGCCGCCGGTCGCCTGTACTGTCATAATAACCTGTGGACACAGGGGTCCTGAGCTGGTACGGCGCCCGTGGAGCACCAAATCCAGATGGTTGGCTCACTTTATCCTTGATCTTGTTGGGGAATCCCTCTACCTCGGGCGGCTGGTCGCAAGTAGTGCCATAACAATCTGCGGAGACAGGGATCCTGCGCTGATACGAGGCCCGTGGAGCACCGAACCCCGATGGTTGGCTAACTTCATTCTGGATCTTGTTGAAGAATTCCTCTATCACAGGTGGCCGGTCATTGCTCGAGATTGAAGGCCCGCGCGGCTTATTGACTGCTTCATAACTTGAGGAATGCTCATACCCTGGGGGAGAGCATTGTTTGTAGTATTGAGAGAACGCCGGGGGTGGACGCGTTCAATGGTAGTTTCAATTTGCATGACATAGGTCCCTGGGTTTTGATAAGGGTCACCAGCAATCACTCTTCTTCCCTCGAACTCATCGAGGGCTGGACGGCACAGCTGCTCGAAGTTGGGGCTCTTTTCGGTTTTCTTTGGATCGGATCCATAGTGGGGGTTATGGCTTCGGTAGGCGTAACCATAACCTGCCATAAGTTAGACTGGAGACTGAGAAGACTTCCTACTTGGGCTAAAACGACTTAAGCTCTCTTACTTACAAGGGATGTCATTCTCTCCTTTTATAGATGTCCATCTAGCATTCAGCAGGAGCATTTGATTCAAGTTTGTTGATTGAATAAGGATTCGTATCATATGCTAGTTTTGCGAATCTTCTATTTCATCTATGCTTGGAATTCTTTTCACCAAAAGACTAAATAATTGAGGAATCTCGTTCGAGCACAAGGATGAGACCCATCAGCTTTTAACGGTTGACAAACACAAGCTAAGGAAAATAGGAGTGTTTGACTTAATGGTCTTTGCCCAATCTACCAGATGAAAATATGTAAATAGACAGGATAACTCACCTTTGAACGATTCAGCAGTCCGCACTTTCAACAAAGGTGAGACAGAAGACTTCTTATGAATCCTAATGCTACCCTCAACCGGTGACTGCTGATAGTTATCCAACCCAAAAGAAAGGAAGTACAGATGCTAAAGCAGATGGAACCTCAGCTTTAATACCTTGTGCCTTCCAGAGCTGATGACTCCGAACCTATCATGGATTCTTATGTAAATCGCAAGCTTGGAATTGAGGTCCACGTGTTCGGACAATTAATTTTCTGGTAAACAAACTGAAACTTCTTTTGTGGAATTTATGAAGATGAGAAGATCATAATCAGCAAGTCAGCTTGGGAATTACTCTCAAATAAGATCACACTTTCAGAATTTCGTCAGGTTCAAGCTGATGTAAAACTCTTGTTCATTTACCACAAGACTTGGTGCTTCGGCATATAGTTGATTTTTTGCCCTTTTAGGAGTGTCAGGTTGATCTTAACCATGATCGATGGACGATACCTAATTAAGAATTTTCCAGCGAGATAAGTAGCATAAAGTTAAATGACTGAGAATAGAAATCCGCCAAAATGAAATTCCTTAAGCAAATACTTACAAATGAGCAGTTCCAGGGACCGTACAAATCCCATCTAGAATTTGGAACTTACCTTTGGAACAAATTTCTTATTTTTTGAAACCTAAGCTATCCTGCATTTACTGGAACCTAAAACTTACCCTATGACAGGTTCAAGATCTGTTATCACATTTAATGACCATAACTTGTTACTACAATTCACTCATCATAACTTATATTTAGACACACACAAAATATAACTATTCGCAAAGTAAAAGTATCAATTACAAAATGGAAGCTCAAACTAGTAGTTTTAGATTATACACTCATTATTGAATACCATGAAATATCACAAGATTGCACAAAGACATGGACGAGTAAAGCACAAAAACCTATTCCAAGATCTAGATTATTGGTTTCAAGTTCCAAATTCCTCCAACTTAGATCCTCGAACCTACTCGTCAAAATGGGTTCCTTAATTTTTAGAACCTGAAACCTACCATGCATACCTTGAAATTAGGAACCAGACAGGTTCCCATTGGTCCAGTTCTCAGGTTCCAGGTTCTACCCTAGAATCATATTCCCCTCTAATACTTCGATGTCAGAGGTGCTAATATACTCAACCCACATTTCTTTGTCGGATAAAGATTTCTTTTTCCAGATTCGAAGATAATTTTGAAGCATCTAATTCCATGATTTCAAGGATTACGATACCCATCTATCAAAATGCTTCGGATATTTCGGGCTCGTTGATTTAGGAATACACAAATTGTCTTCTTAAGATAACCCAAAGAACGCCAATCATCTAAATATCTACATATGTTCATGTTCAGCCTAGATATAGGCGGTCAATCTAAATAAAATACACGAGGCCAAAACTATTTCGAAAGCCATCACGGATTATTAGGGCTCAAATGCCGGAATTCCATGTAAAGGAGAATGTAAGGCTCTACGTATAGTTCTATCAAATATATTTCGATGAGGGTCCTCCTCTTGCTTCTTGAGCAAATACGCAATGCAGCTTTCAACTCCGGATTTTACCTGCAAGTACAACTCGTTTGCATTTTCTCTGTCCTCCAGTGACTCATATCTCCCACTTGTCTTTATGGGTTTCCCAAACAGATAGTACAAGCGGCCAGGGATCCTTGGCAAAACCGCTGGAGTAGAAAGCGCTTCATCCTCCCTAAGAAACAGGACATAATTCATGTTGGTGTCAGAAGAATTTCACAGTATGCTAAGCGATTTTATAATTTCAAAGGCCGTCCATACAAAATCTACCTCGCTCGTATGGTGCGTCTAGATTCTCTGATGTAGTTATTGACGAGTGGAATCTTCATCAAATCATTATAACCAAGTACCAACTGTCCATTCAAAATAACAATCACATCGTGATCAAAATCCAATGCTGAAGTAAATCATATACACAAGCCCATTTCTAGACTAGCCTTATGACTCGTTTAACTTAGAAATATTAGACAGCAATGGTCAATGCAAAAGTCGAAAGAAAAATGCATCAAAAACATATTTGATTCATCCAACTTAATCAACCATGCATGTATTTAATTAATGCTATGCAAGTATTGAATTCGCCACCTTTGCAGAGTCAAGAGCGAAATACCAAACTTTAGTGCAGAAATGGAAGAGCTTACTTCCGTGATATCATTCTCTCCCACAGTTCCAAATGGTACTACTGTGGCGCCAAACCGTGCAGCCATTCTCACAAATTCTGGTTGTTCTGGCCAGAATAACTTGTATTCTTCACCCTACAAATGAAACGGGATGCTGCTGAGTTGAACTTTACAAGCACAAATTTATTGAAAATATGCACAAGCAAAAGCTTAGCAGTAATTACGAGTAACTCTTTAGTCACATATGAATCCTCCGGAAACGTACACCCTAAGAGGCAGTGGCAGGGCCAAGTTACTCGTGCTCCTAGATACTTGTGCATCTGAAATGAAATTCTCAACATATAATCTTGACCTCTTGTATTTAACGCCCTTAAGAGAAAATGCATACTCAACCATGCAAAATGATTATAACTTAAGACTCACTTAGCTTCTTATCCACCCCCATGTCATTACCATCGGCTAGACCACTGCCACCACCAGCAGTTGCCACCACCATCTGAGTTAATTGGCTTTAGCATCTGACATTGCTACCACAACCACTTCCCGGCGACCATTTTGAATGTTCTTCTGTGCATGGCTTTACATCTTCACTCATAAAACTTATGTTGGGGAAGATCCTTCTTATCTTATAGCCTCGACATATGTTCTACTTGAAAAATTATCTTTCACAAGTTTTCTTCTTTGATTACTTTATTAATAAGATCAATTGGGTTAAAACAGGATCAGATACAGTAGCTACTCCGCACAAGAGAACTACTTAAACTGAAAGTAAGATACTTACACACCTTATAATGGAGAGCCTCGCGTACACCACCAGGGTAAAGTAGAATATGAGATTTGGTCGAAAAAATTTGAAGAGGTTCCTTCCCGTTGCAGGAACTGCTCTGAATACTTTTATCCAATCAGTGAGAAATTCAAAAGATGGATTTTCCCTTTTTCCCAGAGAACAATTCCGGATGAGCTACCCCACGCACAATAATGTTCTTCTCTCTCAAGAATTCATCAAGTGAAAAAGCTCAAGTCCCATCAATATGTGATAACCCACTAACAACACGGGTCCTTCTGAAGGAATCTTTGAAAAGCCTTTCACTATCTTTCGTTCATCTAAAGTTGAGAATAATGCCGAACTAGATGCATAGCAAAATAGTCTGCATTTATCCAACCACAGTATCACAGTAAGATTGACTGGTGGCAATTAATGGATCAGTATGCAAAATGAGCATTTGTGGAAAAGTATGACATATCCATGTTTGTGCTGGGCTTGACGAGGCCACTGATAGCATTAAAATTGGTAATAATAAATAATGTGTTTCTATTAACAAATGACATTCAAATTTTGAACTTTAGGTAGCAACTGACTGGTGCTTCTTTTGCAAATCACAAGATGAGAATGGCTTCACCCCGAGATCTCAGGCATCGGCTGGTGATAAAATCATTCACTAATGCTGCGGATAAATTTTAGAGCGCTGTAGCAAAGGAAATAGAAAGTGAAGAAGCAAATAATTAGATATGAAAAACATGACAACCCTATTTTCTAGCTTCAAACATTTGGGGAATAATTTGGATCTTCATAAACAGACTTAGAAGATAAAGGAAAGTATTAGTTTATATTCAGAAAGAACAGAGACATAAAGCCATTAACAAAAATCTGGTTGAGGTCAATTGAGAAATAACTCGTATCCAATCAGGAAAGAGCAAAAAAAGACATGCAGAAGCATTTGTCTGCAGAATTACCCAACGACTTGATTGAATGCTACTTTGTGTTCTGACATACTAGGAGGCAGAAATCCAAGACATAATCATGCCTCGTCATTCGACGGTTTGGGTTGGTACCTTTGATGACGGTCAGCAAATTAAGATCTTCCTGCAATCTCACTCTAATTACTATTCAAAATACTGGAAGAACAATATAGAGAAATAAAGCAGCCTTATATAGATAAGATCTCCTGAAACTCAATGCTAAGTTTCAGGGAGAGCGACATTTTGAAGAGCTATGCAATTTCATCATGATATGTATTCAAAGAACCCAAATAAATAGATAACATATGAGAGAGGTTGTAGATTTCATGAAATTGCACGATCGCATTTATATTGTGCACAAAATCAACAGAAAACTTAATTTTCCTCCGTTCCAAATCTCCAAAGGAGCTAAGCTTAAGATCTGTCATCAGCTACTATAATTACACAATAATGTTCTGCTTTCCAATTCCATTTGCTAAGGTGATGATATTGCACGCCTCTGGACTTATACATGCCGCACTCAAATTGGTTCATTGAGATGACTCAAAGTCTCAAATTATCTTGAGCGGGAAAATTACCAAAAAAGTCTTAAACCTATTGTAATTGTGCAAATTCAGTCCTAAACTTTTTTTAATTAATTTAGTCCTAAACCTTTTACAATTGTGTCAGTTTAGTCCATCCAGCCAAAATTGGCCAGCCAGCACTAATGTGGACACCACCCGTACGGCAAAAGCTGACATGGCAATTTTTTTTTTTTTTCAAATTTTTGAACTTTTTTGAATTTTTTTCTTTTTTTTTTTCCGGCCAGTGGCGAGGCTCGTCCCCCGGCCACTGGTGAAGGTGAGCCTCACCGAGCGACGGCAAGGTCGCAGTCACCAGATCTGGCGAGGCTCGACCTCGCCTTGTAGTTTTAAGGTTTCTACATTAAAATTCTTGGTCATAAGTACATGTAGAATCACAGAAAAAAACACTGCTCGTGCAGCATTACTTTCCCTTGTAACGCAATTCACAACCCCAGAAAAGATGGCACATGCAAACTCACCTCCCCAATGCTTTATGGTGCAAAATGAGGCCCAATCCAGTGCCATCAAGTCCTAAAGGAAACGGTACTTATGAATAAAAAATTCGTCTACACTAGTATTATTTTGCTTAAGATTCTCAAAATCAGGCTTCAATATAATATAGCACAGGGGTATCAATGGTTGCACGAGTACATTAATCACTTCTTAAAAGCTACAATTGTTGAAACTAGAATTCCAGTCATCTCCTTACAGCCCTGCAGTAAAATTTGCAGTTTTGCACCCATTTCAAACGAGAAGCTCGGCATTACCGGGCAAAAACAAAAGAACGGAAGAATTATTCAAAGGCTGTCCACTCTCAACAGGGCAAAACCAACGGGGCGGACCTCCGTCAGGCCTATCCCTTGAGCAGTCATGAATATCCTTCACACTGTTAGTTCCATACGCATCATACCACAACACCTCCAATCTTTAGTTTTTGCTTCTTTCTCCACCTTCTGCTTCTTCTTCACCACATCAATCTTAGAAACTGCAAATCCATTTCCTCCAGTCAAAGGATCGATCTTCTCCCTCTCCTCAACAGGAGGAGCTCCATTGAACACAAATAGTTCAGGAGATGATGGCATTGTTGAGTCACCACTGAACTCCTTGTGTTAAATTATGACTCGATTTTGAGCGTTTGCAAAACGCGATTTACTGGACTAAAAGAGGAAATATAAAATAAAATAAAAGGCGGAGAGTTGTTTGCTGCGAAGCCTGCGGATTCCGAATTGAAGGCAATCGGTTTGTGGGGCCCAGAGTCAATACTTTGACTCTGGGCACACACGCACAACTCCTGTACGCGTGAAGAAGCCAAACATAGGTGGGCCCACGGAGACGTCTACGCCGAAGAAAGCAAGTGTAGTCCTCTGCATCGTAGAAACAAAAGGGATGGTGGGCCCAGGTCAAAGTTTAACCTGGGCACACGTATAAAAGGAAATATTATTTTTGCAGGTCTTCTCTTCTGGTTCGGTTTTGAAGACGCCGCAACCTACGTAGGAAAAGTCCGCCGAAGCTAGAAGCCGCTCAAACCTACGTGAAGCCGCACGTTCAACGAAGAAAGGAGCCGCACGTCCGCCGATCAGATTCCGTGCGAAGCTTTGAAGAAATATAGAGTGTATTGTTTTGAGCTTGAACGCGTGGTAAATTTGGTGCCGTGAGTTTATACCCAAGTGAGTTATTTATTTATAAACACTTTGAGTTTGGGGTTAAATCTAGATGTGGGAAACACTTGAGCGATTGAGTAATTGTAAACTCTGATTCTCCGATTTTAGTAGATTATTTCTTCTTTGCTCTCCCCGTGGACGTAGGTGCGATATCTCGGGCCGAACCACGTAAATTTCTGGTGCTCTTATTTTTATCGTTTATTTCTTTGGGGTGATTTCGCATTGACATAAATTGCAAGATCCTGGTAATTCCGCATATTATATCCCAACACCTTGCTTGCACTCTACACAGTGGCTTAAATTCCGAACTCAACACCAAATAAGGCAGCACCCAGAGAGTAACCAATGATGTCATGCCAGTGATACAAATATTATACCCCTTCTTCACTTTTCATCCTCAGCAACCTAGAAAGTCTGAACTCCACCAAGAACTACACTCTTCAAAGAGCTCAAGAGTTCCATGAAGTCACTGAGGGGCCTTGGGGAGTTCAGCCAGGAGGTTCCTTGGAACACCCTAAACCAGAAGAATCGTGCATTTCATTATTGGCCCAGAAGAAGCTACAGAAAAACTGAGAATGAAACTCAAAGTGCATCCTCAAAGCATAATGATTTCTTAATACTAAGGTAGAATTGTAGAAGTGCTATGATTAGAGAATGGACAAGAAATGGAGCAAATGAAGTGTAAATTAATGTGAAAGAGAATCCAGCAACAACAAAATTGAAAGGGATGATGAGAAATAGAGAGAGAAAGAAAAGTACTTTGTGGGGGAAACCATTGTTTGGAAGTTAGCCGAATGTGGTTCTTTGTTGGGTCATGGTCGTGGAGAGAGACAGACAGACAGACACAGCGTTTCCACATTTCCTGGTAAAGCTCTAGAGGGAGGGCCAATCACCCTCCCGTAATTGATTTTACCACACTCAATTTAGCTCAGACATCCATCACCTTGAGCAAGACATGCAAATCACTTCGGCACAAGTTTTGGCCAGATATGTCCATCATTAGCTGCGGACCAGATTGTGCACAGAAGACTTCCCTCGCCTTTAAAAATCCTCCAAGACGATAATCATCAAATGTTTGCAGCACAAGGAGCGTGACCTCACCCTCACGGACTAGTTGTATCGACTCTGCTGTATCTCTCACGCTCTACTACCGTGAAGCTCCAAGTTTCAGTTCGCATTCACATGGGAAAAATCGGACCGTGACCCAAGATTCTGTCATGTCCTCTTCGGTGATACGGTAAAAGGTTCAAAACTGATTACTGCATGAGAAGCGCGAGGCGTGCTTGTCGCGGAGATAATGGCATTGCGGGTGTGTATTCACGTAAGGCGTTATTTTCCTAAAGACATAATTCAAGGGTGCGTTTGTTTGTGTTTCTGTTCAAAAATTATTCCGGGAATAGAAATAGAAAAATTATTTCTATTTCGGGAACAATTTTTTACAAGAAAAATGCGTTTGGTAAACTTGTTCCGGGAATAAAAAAAGAACAGAAACATGTTTGGTAAATTTATGTTCTTTTTTTTTGCTTCTTTTAATTTTTTAATATTTTTATTTTCTTTTTCTTTTTTTTTTTCTTTTTTCTTTTTTCTTCTTTTGGCCGGTCGCCGGCCTCGGCCTTGGCCGGCGACCAGCCGACAAGGGCCAGCGGCCTCGCCTTGGGCTGGGCGAGCTCGGGCTCACCCGGATCCGGCGAGGTCGAGCTCACCCAGCCACCGGCGAGGCTCGGCGGCGCCGGATCTGGGCGAGCCCGAGCTCGCCCAACCAAGGCGAGGCTGAGCCTCACCAGGGACCGGCGATGCTCCAGCGAGGTTGCCGGCCCTCGACAGCCGGTCGCCGGCCATGGCCGAGGCCGGCGACCGGCCAAAGAAAAAAGAAGAAGAAAGAAAAGAAAAGAAAAGAAAGGAGAGAGAAAATTTGTTCTTAAAATTTGTTTCAGAAACAAGAAACAAGTTTTTTTTTCTTGTTTCTGTTCTTGTTCCCGAGAACAAAAAATAGATTTGGAACAAAAACGCAAACAAACGCGTTTCTGTTCTTTTTTGTTCCCGAACAAAAAAACAAAATTTTTGTTCATAAACAGAAAAAAAGAACATAAACAAACACCCCCAAAACACCGAGAGATAATGGAAAAAATAGCAGAGCCCATCATGGCAAAATGAAGAGTTTGGACAGTGTCATTTCCAGTTTCAAGTTTACCCAAAGACCAATATCTGGCTTCCATTGGCACTATTCACTGTATTCGGTCCAAGTTCACAACATTTTAAGTTCGCCTGTCATTTGTTAACATATACCCATACTATGAAAAAAAAAACTTGTAACCGAAAGATTTTATATTATGAATAAGATTTAAGTAGGAGCCAAATAAAATTCCCAAACAAATTACAACTACTCTATTTTTCAGTTGTATTAAACTTTTATTTCTTTTAAAACAGGTCAACAAAAATTATATGGTCTAGATATAACATGCAGAGTTGATTCTCCACACATGCAAGCGATCTCATGTTTTGATCGGCCATTTGAGTCTTGACTAAGCTAGGGTTTGGCCTTTCCTAAAAGCTCTTGTGGACAGAATGCCCACTTCTTATGTGAATTTGGCATTGCTTTCATTTTTTTTTTTTCCTCGCAAAATTAAGTGGAGAAAATGAGACCATATCTCAAGAATCTCCAATAAGTTATCAGTCCCGATTAAGTAAAGTTGGCTTTTCCATATTGAAACAAAAAAACAATCTTGTCATCGATGCTGAAGAGGGCCTAAACAAAATAACGGCAAATTAGAGACATGAACAAGATTTAAGACCACTGGTTTGGCCTATCAATCAAAACAAGAATTCCCGAGCACATCGATCCAAGGCCGAATTCATGTCATGCTTTTCCCTTATCACCCAAGGTTCTTGCACGTTGATTTGGCCCATACCTTTACGGGGAAAACCACAAATGCATGTTAGGAGATGGCAAGAACCTTGTCAAAGCCGAAAGAGGAATACAGGAATAGTGCAGCCAGATGGAAAGTCCAATGTCCTCTTTTCTTCCCTTTTTTCCAGTTTTTCCGAGGCTTGAAGATGCCACCATCTGACTCTTGAGATGAGCCTAACTTCTTTTAGGTTTTACAAAATGATCATCACTGTCCCGTCAAAAACCCATTAAAAAAACAACATATTTTAGTTACAACTCTGTTTCGTAAAAATTAATTATTTGAAGAATATTTTCCTTAAAAATAATCGATTGTACCACTTACAAAACAAGCATATATGGAAGAAAATATTTTCTTCTATTGCATTTTCAGTTTTGGTATGGACCGGCAACCCAACTCTCTTTCCTCTACAATGTACGCGGTTGTCTTTCTAAAGAAAAGAGTCAGGTTGCTTTCTCCGTTTATGACTTTATTGGACACCAGTTTGGGCAAACATCAAAGAGCTATGTGATGCAAGTGGAATCACGACACAATCCAAACAGAAAAGAGACACCACATTGAGAGAGAGAGAGAGAGAGAGAGAGAGAGAGAGAGTCCATACCAAAACTGAAAATGCAAGGGAAGATAATACCGTGTCAAGCAGCAGTTCAAAGAAATACATTCACAACCCAAAAATATGTACCTCCTCTTGTCTTATGCTTTTCGCTCGGTGAAATATCAGCATCAAGATTTAACAGGTGGCCCAGATGCCACTAGCAGCAACACTGCCTCATCTACCAATTTACAGAACACCCGTTCGAGTATATATACATTAATACACATTCCGTCCTACTTATTTAGTATGTCCCAAATAGTATCCTGCACCGTCCAAAGGAAAAACAGAATAAAACAGAAGATGAAGGAGAAGCTAAACCATAACAAGAAGCAGATCTGCTAACCTACAAGATCAACAACGATAAGAAGACCACACGATCAAAATGAACTTTCAAAAGAGGACAGCAACAATATCACTCGAGCTTCACCATGAAAACAAGGCAAAATTTCCCCCATCCATAGATTACATTGGAACCCTCTCACACTCGATCTTGTCATTCATGCTTACAGCACAAAGCAGCACAGATACATCATGAAAGGTTAAAAAAGAATAGTAGCGATATGTTATATGAAATGTCCTTTTCTCTATAAATGTAAGTCGTTTTATTTCAGGAACAAACTAACAAAATCACAAGAAATTTCTATGGCTAGGGTTGCACCTAGCTACAAATCTGCAAAGCTTTTGCAATCCCTAATTTGGCTCCTCTTAAGGAAATATTCCTCCCTGTCCAGAGTCGAGAACCCTTGAGTAAAGGCGTGAAGATGCATCCCATAATACAATAGTTACGATAGCACATGCTCGTGAGAAGCTCAGATGAAGTTCACAATTGTAGTATGGGTAAATGGTGACCAGAGTTCTTGCTCGTTGAGAGGACTATGCCAAAGTCAGCAATCAATCGGTCCACAAATGTACAAAGACCCAGCACACTCCCGGCCATGTCAAGTTTGCAACAAATATCAACTCCCTTCCACCAAATTTTACCCTGGAACGTATTCCACTGCATATGCATAGCCACCCTGCAGCTAATAAAAAGTAACAGAATAAGATAACTTCATCCACCCCATGTAGTAGTCACTGTTCTCTTCAAGGACAAAAACGGGACTTCAAAATGTAGATCAAACTATAGAATACAGCACATTCAAGTATTCCTCACCTCCTTTCTCAGCTGAACTAGCCTCCCATGCTGAATATATGATTATTTAAAGTACAGTATCCAAAAGTCCATGTTCTGTGTTTTGAGTCGAAATACAAGTTAAGCTGTTTATTAATACCATAGCAGGACTTCACTTCAACTATCAAGCATTTGTCACGGCAAAAGAAGGACAACTGAACACAGGCAAGAGCCAATCATTTTATCATATTTGGGAACCGCAGGACTCAAACACTGGCACCACGACCACAAGTGAGATCTATGTCTGAGCAAATAGGATGCCAAGCATGAGGACAGAACTCACCCTCTTGTACGATCAAACCAAATCATTTGCCTTGAACCACCCTGTAGTTAAGAACCAAGTCCTCGGGTTTCTTCCATATATATGCTCTGACAGTGGCTAGGCTCATGTCTGGGGACAACACCTGGAGAGAGCCAAGATTGAGGCAACGTTAATACCCAATTGCATATGATCGGATCAAAAGTTACTGCAAAGCCTAGATGTCAGCAAGTTGACATGATTCTATCGTTAGACAACAGCAATTGCACAAAAATTAAAGACGAATGCACAGAACTAGGGTCACAGAACAACACCAGAAGATAAATTGTAATAATGATATTCTGAATCCACATAACACATTCAAAATTCAAAGCAAAGGACTTTCTTCCATCATCTCACGCATGATTGCAAGAAGATGCCCAAATTCAGGTACCCTTGATTGGGCAAGAAATGAGTCTGCCATTTAAACATGCCTAACATCTATGAAGTGACCAACAACAAATCAATCTTCAAGAGATAAAAGGCCCATGAGGCATCAGATAGCATAATGTACCAATTCCACCTAAGTTAGAATAGTGTTCTAATGTACCAATTCCTCCTAAGTTAGAATAGTATTACTAACAAAGTCAACAAGCTTCAAAAGCATAATGGAAATCATCAAAGGATGATTTCATTGCCAAATGCATATATCCACTTGCCTGGTTATTGCACAAAATCTCTATAGAAGGCCTAAGCTTCTGCCATGGCTTCAATCCGGACCGGAAAGATATGTCTCCAGCTGACGAATGTGGCAAAGGAGGAAACGTTCCTTCAGTGCTCACATTGTCCACTGGTTTCTCAAGAACCATCTTCTCAATTACATAATTGACAACCTTCATAAACAATAAGTAGATTGTATCTCATTTCTGTATAAGACATTAAAGAAGATAGGAAACATAGCATAACCAATCCAGAAAGTATCATTGCATGAGTTCAAAATCAAGTTGTGCCCTGCTGGACCCAAGTTTATGATTGTAGATCATAGGTCAGTGCTGCCATTCTAGGTCTCACCCACCTCAGACAGCTAGTTCATCCATAGGAGCAGTACATATGAGTAAAGCATATTTCACAGGGTGAAGCATACTAACATGCAACACCAGCAGCAGACAGCCACAAAAGAAAGATACCAAGTTATCCACAGTGAATACCGATTCACCTGGCTCAGAAGATTCCCTCAGGTTTTGTATTTTTAAGTAACAAAAGGGCACAAAATCTTCACAGCATTACTCATTTGTCAGACCTGACAAGTGTTAATGCCACACAAAACTCAGTTCATCATGCTCCATTCGATAAACTTACTTTATGGATCCTCAGTATCCTAGGAGCACTTAGTTTCCCTTGTGTAAGGATCTGAACAGTTGCACCTTCACATGGATGCAGGTAAAAGCTACACCTGTGCAAATAGCATCAGACAAGCATTTGACATCACCTCCACATCAAAAGGGGAAAAAAGAACACAAGTACATCCATTAAGCATAGTTCTAAGAAAATTATTTATCTACCTTCAAGCTAATGAAATTAGTACCATGATAAAGTTATAGAAAGTTATCCTCCCCCCCCCCCCAAAAAAAAAAAAATTCAAAAGAGATTATCAAAATCAGGAATAAATAGACAAATGAACTAGATAGCAGAGATAACCTAGACAGCCCAGGGAAGTAGATGCAGAACCTTAGAATAGGTATCACAACTCTAGAAAATTATTAGTTCTGGGAGATTGTTTAGGACAGCTTGCAGGAGCCAAAATCATCCAACCAAGTTTAAAATGCACAAGTGGCACTAAAAACATTTAAATCGACTAAAAACCCCTTGGTTTTGAGGTTGTAAACATTCGTCCAAAGTTTTCTTTTCCCATTCAATCCAACAAAAGGAGCAAGAATCAACAAAACAACCAACAGCAAACAAGTAAACAGATTTCACATCGGCAGAATTACTAAGAAAGGCCTGCACATAATCTATATTAACAAATGCATGACTACTAGTGAGTAAATTGGTAAAATCTTACTAATGGCTAAAAATAGAAGTTGCGTGCAAAAGCGCAACAACTGTAAATCAATGGTATCTTGTCAAGCAGGCAGAATTGGTATACTAGTGGACGGCACGTAATGATTGATGAAAAAAATTTACTTGGTATTTTCTCTAGGAGGCAAGCGATTATTCAAGACACAGTCCAGACACCACCAAGGAAAGTCCTTTTCATCTTCAGTTCCATCCAGATCAGTAATCTTTTTTCTCCACGGACCTCCATGAGAACCTTCAGTGATGATGGATGGAGGCGAGACAGTTGAAAATTCGAATGGAGGATACACTGAGGAATCATTTTCAGCATTTCCATCAACTTCTATCCTTGAATGGCTAAGACTCCTGGCAGCAACATCCCTCACAGATAACATATCGCCATTTGCTGACGCCTGGGGCCCACTTTTTTGTCGTCTCTTGGTCAACCAATGAACCAAGAGACCTTTAAGAGTTTCTCTACCTAAATTTACCTGCACAATTAAAATGTTTTAAAAAACTTTCAGACATTGCACCCCACTTTCACTACCTCTTTGCTCTCAGAACAGAATCAGCAGTACTAAACCATAAAGGGCTCATATTATATGTGTACATCAACAATCTTCAGCCCAGAGAAGAAGCAAAACAATAGAGAAGCCACTATCACTGGACAATATACAAGCATAACGTCTAACATACAAAATAGAGATAAGGAAACCAGCACATATTTCACCTTATCATCTTCTGGCTTCCCAGATATGTTTAGATCTACTGAATACATCTCCGCAGAAAAACATTGTGGAGTATCCAAATGGACAGATAAGCTACCCAGCCTGGTATCAATAGTGAACCACGGAGGAATGCTTACCTGACACAGCAAACACTAGTAAGTAGAAACAATCTTATCGTATGACAGAACTACAAATCCTAGTAGTAGCTACACGGTTCTTACCATCTCAAATAATTCTTCTTTTTTCTCCTCAAAGGATACCTAACATCAGAATATTATATCAGAAGCATCAAAACCATGAATTATACTGAAGGTGCCACATAGAAAGTGTGAAATAAACAGAAAAAATGCAAGTAGAATTATAGAAAGCTAATCACAAGAATAACACACTAAATATTAAGAAATTAAGCCAAATCAAACTATAGAGAAAAAAAGTCACTAATCTGACCTTTCCATAATCCTCCACGACAATGCCTCTTGTAATCTCCCATAGTTTCACTGAA
This sequence comes from Eucalyptus tenuipes, assembly GCA_014182365.1. Taxonomy (NCBI): domain Eukaryota; kingdom Viridiplantae; phylum Streptophyta; class Magnoliopsida; order Myrtales; family Myrtaceae; genus Eucalyptus; species Eucalyptus tenuipes. Next base: position 39,114,553 of record CM024544.1, on the reverse strand, counting down.
CCCACCGAATCCTATTGGGAAAATAACAAAGCCCATTAGGACCACCCATTCAAATAAGCACCTAACAGCCGCAGCGACTGTTAAAAAAAAAGAACGGGGCATTACAGACTATATTCACCTTGGTCAAAACATGCCTTCTGTTATTCAAAATTTCATGTTGCACTATTCCAGGATTACCCCGGATGGTAAGCTTCGGTTCTTTAATTACAGGAAGCTGTACCATTAATCATTTGTTTGTCAGAAATTCCTAAACCAGATAATCAGATGCAGAACAATTGCCAGCAATGAGAGAAACAAGAACGCAAGCAACAGAAGGAGATAAATTTATGTAAACTTCTCAGAGGAAAAATGCAAGTATCCTTTCTTGACCTTACAACTTCTAGTCTTACATTAAAAGTACTCCTGCTAATTTAATACAAAATGACATAACCATGTAAACAAATTCAAATATTGTTGAAGGAAACAAAACCAACAAAATCGCATATACTACAGGATAAAGTAAGGAAGAAATTTTCTCTGTTTTTCACATCTGAGGTTGCATAAGCTTCTTCAATATCGATATGAGATATAAAATGGCCAAAATTGACTATGAAGCACAAAATAAATTTAAAAAAAAAAAAAAAATCTCCTTATGAATCAAGAATCAATCTGGACTGGTTGCAGATTATTAAAGTCTAATAAGGTCACACTGAAACTAAACCCACCTATATGGAGAAGTTGTGCAAATAACCTAAAAGTCGACATTCAAAAACATCAAATGCAGAATGACTACAACAAAACCATATCTTAACTTAGACTATGACATTTGCCAGCAAATGGCAAATAATGCATAAGAACCATGAGATCACGAGGTTGCAATTGCTAGTTTTTACAATCTCAGCCTCGAACAGAATCTTTAAATAATTAGCTAGGATGTAAAGGAGGAGAATCATTTACCGGGGTAGATCCTTCTAGAGATACTCTTGCTCTTGAGAAGGACAAATTCCCCGCCAGGAATGAGCCGCCTCTTTGAAAAACTTTTTGTGGGTTACGTCCTTCAATAGGCCATCTATGTACAGAAGAATCTGTTGTCGCAATCCATATACTATCATCATGCAATGCCAATTGCAAGACAGGGTGTTCCTCCGTGCAAAGTAAAAGACTCTCTCTTGTTGACAAATCGGTCAAGTACAACTGCGGATAAAGACATCTAGTCATCACTATTGCTATTAGAAACGCCAGCAGTGCATGCAAAACAAAAGATAATTTCATAATTGCAGTCAAAGATGCTCAAAGAAACCACACTCACCGACATGTCTCGGCCACCACTATAGACATGACTAAATGTCGGAGTGCTGGCAAGGGCCCAAACTGAATCGGTATGCACGGCATAGGAATGAATACATCGCTGCTGACCAAGATCCCACAGTCTAGGAGGAGAAATGAACAATCAGATCAACATACCATTTACATAAAGAAAGAAGCAAAAGTTCGCAATTAAGTATTTCTGATGATAAAAATATCACATAGATATGCCTATTCATGCCAAAATAATATTGGGAAAGGGTACAGTCAAAGGTATGAGATCTGCAAGACACCACCAGATGTCAACTGGGCTCTACAACACACCATTGGAGTTGCCAACCACAATGAGCTTGCAGTTGTGCCTCTCTATTTCAATTCAATGAGCTCACTTTTGTGCACATCGGCTTCTACCCAAGTGAGCAAGCTCATTCAGAGGGAAAGGGGAGAGAGGATTTGAACAAAAGCCTATACTATTTCACACCAAACCCAAAAAACAGCATACTACCAACAAAACAAAAATGCTACTAGAGAAGGGAGCTAGCACCCTTATACCTCCCTTTGATTTGATTCCATACAATTTTAATTAAACCATGATACATCATCTCCCCAAACCTTGAGTTTTGACAGAGAAAAACTGCATTACTTTGCACATGTCAAGCTGCCTAAAGATTGAAAAACCATCAACTAGTAATTCTTGGATTACAAGAGAATCATACTTTATATAAATGTATCTTGAACTTCGAGGCTAATCAAACTCAAAAAAAGCATGTCTTGAAGAAATTTCGTGTTCGATCCAGGATCAGATGCAAAAAAACTTGTTTAACACGGTTCGAAAATGTGAGCCAATGCACTGAGCATAGTCCAAAAGAAGTGACTTCACAGTAGACTCATATTAACAAGATTTTCAGGAGATCCAACTCGCATAAAATTTACAGAAAGACTTCGTTCTGCAGGACATGATCCCAGTGATATCATAGACTCACCTACCAATTGATGTTTCCAAAGCACACATAAGAAGAATTGCTTATAATAGTACGTCTTTTTGTTATCAGAAAGAGGGAAGATGACACAGACACAGACACAAATAAAACAAATGAATCGATTCCTCGACAACAGACAGGAGGTTGCGCTATGCAAATAAATGATGCTATAAGGAACAAAGAGAATACGGTTCACTCTTGCCCGCAAAATAGCCAGTTAGGATACATAATAGAGATCCCATCAACTACCTAGCCATGCCACTACTACCTACCCCTATGGGAAAGCAACATTCTGAAGCATATCCTAGAGTTCCAAAACATGAAGTTGTCATAACACCAACACCCTACATCCACATGAATCAACATATCACAGCTATGATATGAAAGACGAATAAAGGAAATCATATGCCAACCTGATCATAGAATCAGAGGATCCTGATAAGCAAAACCTGCAAATGGAAATACCAAGACAATTCTAATGAGAATATAACTTTGAGAAGGCATCTGCATCCAACAAGACAGGCCAAACTTGCAAGTATCCAGGACTGATGAAATTATAGACCATCTCATAGACAGAATGCCTCAGTATTGTGCACAACTACCAAAGACAAACCCTCCTCTAACTGCCAGTCCTCCGCGCGCGCGCGCGCACACAGAGAAACAAAGGATTATAAGTGCCCCGACCTTCCCATCATCCCTTAAGGATAAGGATTGCCAAAAATTTGAAGCAAAGCATCTACATCAATCCTAACTCTCCTTTCCAACAAAACCTTCTCTCCTATAACCTGATTAACTAACACAAATCCTAATGTGCAAAATAAGAAGTATAATATCTCATGCAACATCTGCATAAAGAAGTCAATACTATGTAAAACTAACCGGCCAGAAGAGTCAAGAAGTAGAGCTCTAATATTATCTGTGTGCCCTTTAAGCTTCATAGTCTTAGAACCACTTCTTGGATCCCAAACACGCACGACCTAAAGGAAAATCATATGATATCCATCATTGCAAAATTCCGTATTTATACACAATGAGCACTTCTCTTTCTGCTGAAATACAGTACAAGCACTTAAAAAGAGAACAAGCAAAAGAATCGTGTATATGGAAATAAAATGCAGCAATTGATAATATTATACAAGCAGTCTTAGTGATTAAGAAAATGATTCAAAAGGCAGATACTCAAGTTTGAGTGTCACTGGAATATGCCTTCAATAACATCCAACTACTATCAACTCTAAACTGAAAACCTCCAGTGAAGGATCATGACAAATTCTCGATGAACATCACTGACAAAAATGTACCTTTTCAGTTCCACCAGAAACAAGAATCATTCCACTTCCATTCATAGCAAGTGCATAAACCGACTCCTTATGACCTTTAGCCGCTGTTGGAACATAGCCAGGAGATTGACTGGGATGAGTAGAAATGCTGTTGCTTGAACCAATGCTGCGTAAACCACTAACAGGTAGAGAACTCCCACTAGTACTGATGCCATTGGAACAATCATCATCCATCTGATCACCAGACTTTGAGGCCGGGGCAAGTGCTGCTTCAAGATCCCAGATGAAGACCTCCCCACCAAGGCCACCAGAGGCAACAACATTGCTCTAAAATGCATGACACTACAGAACAATCAGAAACTGGCTTCCCTAAAATATATGAAGTAAGGACCGATGCTTAATTTGAACTAATTCCATCAAAACTTATAGGGCTGCAAGTTAGGGAACCTTTCAGAATGTAGGTTATCACAGAGATATTGCCAAGGAAATTACATTGTTTTCTGCTGTAGCAAGACAAGTGACATAGTCAGAGTGATGACGAAGAGTCCCCGTGCAAGCTCCCTCAGACAAGCAATTCCAGGTCTATTTTTTTCAAAATCACAAAGGAAAATGTATAAGGAAAATACTAATCAAAGAACTTAAAAAATCACTCAATATCATATCAATATTACAGGGATAACAATAATCAACTAGATATTACCTTTAGAGTTGTGTCTGAAGAACAAGAGACAAGGGTGTTATCACCCACAAGGACAGCATCATTAACCTGCAAAACCAATACTCACTGATGTTATATTGGTTTTGCAAAAACATGACATCAAATTTACTGATACATTTTCAAACGTCTCTTATTCATATTCCGGGGCACAAGGATAACCAAGCACTACATAAAAATCCAATTGCATAAAAGAACTCTAAAGAACAAACCCAAGTCTAGAACAATGGCAATAACCATTTAACACTTGCAAAAGGTGTGCCAAATGAGGATTTGGTGTCTATTTTCGTGGATTATTCAGGAATTTCTCAAGTGATTGGAGTCTATTTGGATTTTAATAAGTTTCCTTTTCCTAGTTGGCAGTGGATATGTGTTCTACTAGTTTGATTAGGATATATAAGGTCTCTTATTTCCCAGCTAGGAATGTAGGACAACGAGTCCCACAACAACGAATAAATCTTCAAACTTCACACCAAAAGCTTCCTACGCATCACAACTAAGAGAGGAATTGTATGACACAATTCCAAAGCAACAAAATTGCCAAATTTAAACAATCATCAACTCAATTCGACGGAGACAATTAAAACCATATATAGACTCTAAAGTACTGCTCCAGGTCAATATAAGAAACCTTATATATCCTAATAAAACTTGGAAAAACATACCAACCACCAACTAGGAAAAGGAAACATTTTTCCAAGTCCAACTAAGAAAGGGAAACTTATTAAAATCGTAATAGACCCAAATCGCTCAAGAAGATTCTTGATTATTTTCAAAAGAAACAGCAAATCTTTATTTGGCACGCATCTTGTAAGTCTTCAAAGGTTGTTGCCATTGTTCTCCACCATTAATGCAGAATCTGTTGAGGAACACTCAATATGAATGCCCCAGGAACTAGCAACATATATTCCTAGTGAAACCAAAGGAAGTCGTCACAACTAATAAAGAAAGGGCAAAAAAGACCTCACCCAATCGACATGTGACTCAAATGTAGCCGAGCAAGTAGCTGTGCTTTCGTCCAATGCCCATCTCTTCAAAGTACCATCACGGCTCCCAGTAAAAAGGTAATCACCCACATCTGATGTTGACTTCCATAAGGCTAAACAATTTATACCTGCACAATGCTGCATACAGAGAAACAACAACAATGATAAGGTTTTAAAGTAGCTTGCTATGACTGAGTAAACAAAACTTATTTTAAATCACCAACAGAAGTTTGATTTTAACATATCACATAAAGCATCTCTTTGTTACTAAGGGGGAAGAACTACCCAAATCAAACGGAAGAAGATACATTCGTCTGCAACTCGACATCTGTGATGGTAAAAGTAGTAAGGGGCACACAAAAAGGTTCTCTAAAGTAACATTGGAAGGCAAAGATTGAAACTAGGCATGTGGTCAGCATGACATTTCTTGCTATAGTCAAAAATTAATATATCAAGTGAACGGTACTACTAGTAACTCATATCCAGTAAACAAAGCTCTTTGAGTTCCTAAAACACTCCTGAAGATGTTTACATTATGCCAGCTGATGCCTTTAAATCAAGTTTCTACAATCATAAATTAGAAATTCCATCAACTAGACGAACATGGGTCCAACCTAAGCAAAGCACAAAAATTTGTCAAATTTTAGAAAATAAAACCCTAAAATGTATATCAAATAAAAGAAAGGACTGATGCTACTAACCTTTGCGTCATCGGCATAATTCAATACATATGTAAACCTCTTCTCTTTGCGAGGGCGGGTAGAACTGGCCGTGTTTCCTGCACTACCCACGCGGTGCATCTCAGGATCCTCTGCAATTGAAATACAAAAATGGTTAAAGGGAAATTTTCTTTGCAGTATCTTCTATGGTAAGCTTTTCTTCTATTTTCTCAATTGAATCTCAGATATGCTTTTTGGTTAAAAAATGTCCAGTAGTTGACTTCTTCCAGACATCCTCTAGCCTGGTACCTAGGTATTCTTTGACATACTTGAATATTCATTATTTATAGAGAGTTGAGAAAAGCACAGCAACCTGGACCTTAAAAAAAATTAGTTATCCAGGCTAACTATTCTATCACTGAATTCCAGTCTATCCAAAGAAGATTCCAACATACGTAATGCCATAGAGATGAGAGGCCTCAAATGGAAAAGAACCACCCAAGAATGTTCTTTTCTGTAGGCACCAGCAGGCTACAGACATACATTGCTGTATAAAATGCTTTCAAAGGACAAGATTCATCCACTGATAATAATATAATTGTCCTTATAAGAAGATAAACAATTTATTAACCATCTTAATTTGCATACACAATAAGTTCACTTCATGTTACTTAGCTCATTTGTTTAACGTAATTTTCAGAACTGTGGCAGATTATATAGAATTAAACTATGAGCATGAATTGAAATATTGAAATAAAACAGGACCCAAAGTAGATTTCTTAAAGCTACACACAATTATCAAGGAAAGTTGAAAAGAGACGAATAGGAGAATACTCAAAAGAGATTAAAAAAAAAAAGGCATTCGTGTGACAAAACAAAGATGGTTAAAGCCAAGCATGAAGGACAGCATTTTAGATTTTGAGGCAGCTGTTGTCTTCATGGACCTATAACTCAATTTGCACGTGGCTGCATATACAGGTTTCACATATTTGGTGCGTAGGGTAAGTGCATCCCGAGTATTTCAGTGACTTAGTACTATTTTAGCAACACATCCGAGGTGCATAGTGAGGAAAGATTTTCATCTCCATGCAGCTCAGCTTCACATTTTCTGATCGTAGCAACATAAGAAAAGGGAGCAACTTCTGGAAAAGTACCATGCACAAATGAACAAAAGACAAGTTTTCCTACTTATCCAAAAAACCAAAAAAAAAAAAGAGGAGAGAGAATTTTCCCATACTTGTTGGAAATCACACAATTATGTAATCGAAGAATCAACAATTTAAAATTTTCGACAACATTGACACGCACGCGCATACACACGACAGACGAGGAGCATCATTTGCCATGATAAAGCCATGGATTAGGAACTTCTGAGATCATGCTAAGCACTCTTGATAGGTTCATGCAAGAACAGAAAAGACCATACTGCTACAGATTCAGCACGCAAAGACGCACAAACTAGAGCTCCACTCCATTGAATTTACCGTGACAGGCAACAATTTCGTCGTCCTCGGTGACCGAAGCCATAAAACACCAGAGACGAGAACAAATATCTATGCCTACCTCACAGGCCCCAACTCTCCAAACTCAAAATCCAAAATCACAATCACGCTACCCTCCGTTCAACATCTTCCGCCGCTCACGCACAATCTCTCCTACCTAAACTTCCAACCGCACCATCCCCCACCCCCACCTCTCTCATCTACCAGAAAAGCACCGCAACAGCCTATCCCCGGACCTCACTCTCGCCGCGGCCGTCAAATCCGCATTTCGCCATCCGAAACTCCCGACACAACCGAGAGCGAACCAATCCCCAAAACCAGGAAAGTCCTGGTCAATCCGGCCGGTCGACTGACCGATTGATCTGCGCACCAATCAGGAGAAGGCCGATCCTACAATCGGAGCCCTCATCTGTCGACCGGTCCAGCCGCGACGATCATCGGATCAGAAAAGGAAGAAGACGCGCCGGCTCCGGCTCCTACCGACCGCGCGAGGACGCCGGATAGAGAGAGAGAGAGAGATAGAGAGAGTAGCAGAAGAGGATGCGGGAGCAGAAACCCTAACCTCAGGCGGGGACGACGAAGAAGTAGGAGCGCTCTTACCCCCCACCCCAAAGCGACCGTTTCCGTGGGCGCCGCGCTGGGGAAGCCGCGGTTGTCGTCTCCGATATTGGTGCGCGAGCGGAGGAGAGAGAGAAGGAGAGGAGAGAGAAGCAGCTGAGTTCGACACAGGAATAGAGAGAGAGAGAGAGAGAGGGGCGTGGCGATGGTGTGTTTTCGGATTTATCGTGGGCGATCTTGTCCCTTTGACTCGGGCCTTCTCTTTTTTTTTTTTTTTTTTTTTTTTTGGGAGGTTTTTAACGACGTCGAGGAAGGAGGAACCTCGGTTGCCGATCGCTGGCGATCCGGTGCCCGCGGGTGTAAGCTTCCGTTATCCTGCACCCGCCTGGATGATCTCTTTTTTTTTTTTTCCTTCTCTCCTGTTTGATGTCCTGATTAAAGATTTCCGCTCAAGACCGGCGGAAGAGAGAGAAAAATGAAGAACGAAATTACAAATGTCATCCATATTAATGTCAGTCGTGCCACGTGAGGTGAACAACTTTGACTTGATCACCACATCACTAATTTCCAATCGAGATTGGTTGGAAGGACTGTAGTAAATCGTCAAAAAGTTGAAGACTAAATCGCCCAAATTAAGAAGTTTAGGGTTGAGTTTGACTGTCCCACCATGGATTTAAAAAATTTTGGACAATTTTTGCTTTTCTTGAAAAAAAACATGGCTGTTTTATTAACTAGCGAGAATTAGGAATTAAATCATTAGGTCGGTTATGCCATATAAAATAGTCGGCGCTTATGGATTACCACATCATCAATTAATGGTCGAGATTGACCGAAAGGATTATATCGATAAATCGTCAAAAGATTCGGGATTAAATATGAATAAATTTAAAAGTTCATAATTGAATTTAACTACCTCATGATAGGTTCATGATTTTTTGGACAATTTACTCTATTCTCGAAAAGACATAGTTATCTTATTAGATAGCAAGAATTATAGATTAAATTATTAGGTTGGTCGTACCACGTAAGATGGCCAGTCCTGATAGGATCACCTCATCAACAATTTTTGGTCGAGAATAGCTGGATGGACTATATCGACAAATCGTCACAAACTTTAGACTAATTTGGCCAAAGTATAAAGTTTTTGATTGAATTTGAGGGTTCAAGATTTTTTGAACAATTCTTCCCATTCTTGAAAAAACATGGTTGTCTTATTAAATACAAGAATTACAAATCAAATTATTAAGTCAATTATGTCACATAGGACCATCAGCACTGATTGGATTATCGCATCAGCAATTTCAAATCGAGATTGAGCGAAATGACTATATCAGCAAATCATTACAAGGTTCGAGATTAAATTGGACAAATCAAAAGATTTAGTGTTGAATTTGATCAGCCGAAGATGGGTTCAAATTTTTTGGATAATGTTCCATATTCTCGGAAAAACATGATTGTCTTATTCAATGGCAATAATTAGAAATTAAATTAGTTGATACTCTTTTTAAAATAATAATAATAAATTCTTCTTTCGATTTGTTTTAGACAGAGCCGGATGAATGGGGGCAGTTAATGGATTTTGCTTATCCAACTCTTTTGCTTCAGAATATGGGTGGGGCGAATATGTTCCTTTGTCTCTATTGGATATTCTTTCTCGTACGAAGGAAATTGCCGCCGGCTACGTTCCTTTTCCTAAACTTTAAACCAAACGCCGTTACACTTAAAACTTTCAGACAAAGAAAAAAGATATGTTTTTTTCATAAAAAATACATAATTTTAAAAATATTTTATTAAAAATGATTTTTTATATCTTTTATGAAAATAAATGAATAATTTTTTAATTATCTATAAAAATGCTTAAACATAACATATTCTTTGATTGATTATTTCAAGTAATATAAACGATTATTTTTTTTAAAAAAAATTGGGATCATTTATTTTTTGTAAAACGGATAAAGCCTAACACACAACGCTCGGTTACGCATAAGAAAAGTTAGATATCCTCTCGAGAAAAATATACTTGATCCACTCATCCTAATCTTAACTGACGTCTTGCTCGATCTATAAGATTAATATAGCGCCCGATGGAACTAAGACTCAAGATATACAAAGTGGATTTTCTCGCCGAAAAAAAAATGTATTTATGTTTCAAAAACAAAAATTCATCTTCGAAGTTCAAGTGAGCTGCGCTTTAACAACCCTTGACTTTTTACGCTATTGTCGTTTTCATAAACAAAGGAGAAGAGAAGGCTTCTCTTCGAGACCGGAGGCGTAGAGGCACTGAACTGTCGCTGTCCCTTTCCCCGTGACATGTCGCCTCATGCGCGTCGTTAGTTTCAGCGTGAAAGAAGTGTCTTCTACACAGGATTAGCATCATACACTAATTTCCCTAAGAAACTTCTAGACTTTTTATTTTTATTTTATTTTTTTTTTTCAGTTACGAGAACCTCATCAAACCGGAGTCGTTCCATGGCTCGTCCTTTTTAACCAAGATCGGAGACCACCTAGATGATACCCCTCCACCCTCGAAGGCCGTTATGGCTAGAGGTCGACCTAAGCCAGTCCGTCGGACTCTGCAGATCGTACGATTGAATAGCAACAACTATTGAGGTCCTGCGACTAAGAAATTGTCCATCTTGAGAATTGACTTGGACCGTTTGTTGGCATGGCTAGATGAAAGCTGGAAAGCCTGCCTTTTTCGAGCAGGAAAGCATGAAGCCATGTATCTTGAATTGCTCCTTTGATTGGGTTCACGATGGCTTCTCAAGATAAGACTGTCTGATTGTCAGCTGAACGTGCCAGACCCACACACCCTTGAAAGTTATCTCTTTTGTGATGAGCCTGATATTGACTAACGCCACCCAATAGACAAAGCAATGACCCTCTTGCGAATTGTGATAACAGCCGCTAATCATCACTATATAACGCCCGGAGCATCATCGCTCCAACAATCAAGTTCCAATCATGTCTCTAAACAAAGGTCCGGACGGCTCGAATCATGTGGCTCTGCTCAAGCTTACCACCAGCCAATACCTTGTCAAGAATAGCAGGGAAAGAATCGGAACAATACTAGAATGATGACGGACAGGAAAAAAAAAACTATTCAAACAATGATGATAGCATACTATAACCGAGAAAAGAAATGACCACGGCACGATCCAAAGGCGGAATAGTTACTGATGGTGAACCATCCATGCTCGAAAGTTTCTCATGTCGTGTCCTTACAGATACACTACATAAAGGAAGAAGGTCTGAGATTGATGCCCTGTCCTTTCCAGCAAACGAAAAAGCAACATCTTAGGGTCCAGCCGCCAATAATTACAGGGCCAACCGGCTGGGCCACGAGCCATCTGCGGCACAACCCGAATTGAATAATATATTTTCACCCCTTTTCCTGGAAAGTTGGCAACCACACTAACTAAAGGCCGTGACGATATCCTGTGCGGATTATTAAATCATCGCATGGGGTACGATTTTCATCTTCTATCGTCAGACCTCTCGAGTCAAAGCTCGACAAACAAATCAGCAAAAAGAATTTAACGACAGGGATGCGTAACTGTAATTCATAATGTATCTTGCCATTGCTCAATCTCAGCTTGAGTATGCTACCGTTCTAATGATTCACATGGAGATGTCAAAAAGGAGAGTTCATACAATGGGCGACCTCTGTACAGTCATAATCTCCTCCAGCTCAAAAGAGCAAGGAAGGATGTGAAAAATCATGATGCCAGTACAAATGAGAAGCGGCGACAGCAGAAGAATTCTTCATAGTCACCTCCAGCATTCCTGCACCATAAAAAGGAGAGGGACACGTATCCCGACAGATCTTTTCCTTTAAAAGAAGTATGAGCCAATGGTTACGAAGAAACACCATCCCTACTCATTCAAGAAGCGCAAGCCTCAAACAAATAACACGCATATGCCCATTCTCGCTAGTACCGGTAGAGTGGCTGGCATGCACATTCAAATCTTCATAATTTGAGATGCACAACACCTTTGAGCAGGCAACCAGCGTCCTCAAATCTGCAAAGGCACGACTAAGTAATGATAAATCAAAGTATTGGGGAACAAAAACATGTACAACAGAGACAAAACTTAGATTGCATTACAAGCTCTAAATGCTTTCAATCAAAAAGGTGTCGAAAAAGAAGTCGCACCATGGAACTAATCAATCTCTCAGTCACAACGGAATTGCGCTTGGCAGGGACTGGCACACGCCATCACAGACTTACATCCCACGCTCCGCAAGATAAACAAACAAAAAGGGAATCAAAAGGGGAAAAGAATCACAAGAGTCCCCTAAGCACAACTCGTAACCTAAAGTAAGAAATTCAACTAATAGGAATGGGAGACATAATGTTCGAGAAAACCAGGTCATTTTCCTGTCTCTTCTTGCAAAGGAGCTTTATAATCATTGTAAACTAAAATAGCCAAAAACATATTGAGTAAGATATAGCTGTCTATTGTGTCCTTACACTTAAATAACTGAATATCTGCCTTGTGGGGCTCCACCAGGAAGTGATAATGCTGCATTTGTGACATCCTCCAAAACACGTTTCAATTCTGCTTTAGCTCTCTTGACAGATTGTTCGGTAGGACCTTCAATAAACAAGTAGAGCTTCCGCTCTCCATGAGCTGGTATTTTGCCAGGAGGGAAATACTGACCCCTGGTGGTAATGGCTGCACCTGTCCATTCTGAAATAGGGCCCAAAGTTTCCTTGTGGGTAACTTTCCACCGAGCATTCTGGGGAAAATCATTTATCTCCAACTCAGCCTCATAGTGCTCGGGCATGGCATCAGCTTGAATCTTTGCAAGATTATGCTGTAGATTGATGGCAGCTGCTATAGCTGCTGCACGGGCAGCCCCGTCAGTGGGCAAAACCGGCACAGTCCCCGGTAGAACCGCAGAAGTTGTGGAACCAAGAACACCAGGAAGGGCAGCAGGAAGTACATTTGGCATCTGACCAACTGTGCTAGGAGTCACATTTGAAGCTGTGCTGGCTCTGGAAGCCGCAGCAAGGGCAGCTAATTGAAGGGCAGCCTGCTGTGAGATGTCACCACCTGCTTTCCGGACCCCCTCATCCTCATCATCTGAATCAGACTTGTCTTCATCAAAGCCATATTCTTTGGCCTGTGCCTTTTTGGCTGCTCGCCTAACTTCATCCTCCTCTTCATTGAACTTAAAACCACTCCCTCCGTAACCAGTCCCGTGAGCTTGCTCAAGTCCCTGATTCACTTTAGCCATGAAAGCATCAGCAAGGGCTTTTAGATCATCAGGAACTACTTGTTCAGAAAGTTCCAAGGCCTTGACAAGATCTGGCGCATATCTAGCTTCATCCTCTGATATGAATGTTATAGCACAGCCTTTACGACCAGCTCGACCTGTCCGACCAACTCGGTGGACATAATCTTCATAGTGATTAGGAACATCAAAGTTAATCACCAGTTCAAGCTCCTTCACATCGAGTCCCCTGGCAGCAATGCTAGTAGCAATCAGTAAATTGCACACATTGCTCTTAAAATCATGTATCGTGGACTCCCTGTCTGTTTGATCTTTGGCCCCATGAAGTGAGAGACACGGATACCCATGTCTCAGCATATCTCTAAACAAATCATCGCATTTTGCCTGAGTATGAACAAATATCAAGATCTTCCCCTTCTCATACCATTCACCAAGCAATTCTAACAGTCTCAGGAACCTTTCACTTTCCGGTCTCACCTCGACTAACTGGGTAATGTCCTTGTTCACAACACTCCTGCCGCCAACCTGAATTTCTACAGGTTTGTTCAAGACCTTACGGGCCAGAATCTCAACCTGACGAGGAAAAGTGGCAGAAAATAGAACAGTTTGACGGTCTGGACGGATATTTTGGACAATTCTAGTGATCTGAGGTTCAAAACCCATGTCAAACATTCTATCTGCTTCATCCATAACCAAGTATGTGACCCTACGCAGATTTGTTATCTTCCCTCCACTAGTGCAAAGAATGTCAATCATCCTACCCGGAGTACAGACAACAATCTCAGTGCCCCGCTTTAACTCACTAATTTGCTGGGCAACACCAGAACCTCCATAAACAGGCACACATCTGACACCAATTCCTTTGGCAAACTTCTTTATATCACTGTGTATCTGCTGGACAAGCTCTCTCGTAGGTGCCATCACCAGACCGATCGGCCCATCTCCGGCTACAACAGGTGGCTGGTCCTTGATGTGCCTCAACATTGGCAGCACAAATGCAAGGGTTTTGCCAGAACCAGTTTTTGCAATACCTATGCAGTCTCGACCGCTCATGATTATCGGGAGAGCCTGAGCTTGAATAGGCATTGGCTTCTCATAATTAAGCTTTTTTATAGTCTCCAGAAGTTTACTTGTGAGTCCTGTCTGGTGCCATGTTTTAATTGGTCTTGGCACATCTTTTCCATGAAGCTTCAATTCCAGCTGTTTCCTGTATGCAGCTACCTCTTCAGCACTCATCCTCGAAATCTCCTTTACTTCAATATAAAAATTCTTGCGAAATGGTTCATAATCAATCTTAGAATGGTCAACTAAGGACAGCTTTTCAACTTTTGTCTTCTTGACCCTTTTCATGAACTCGTCATCATCTTCATCTTCTATAGGATCTCCATCATTCTCAAGATCTACATAGTCAGGTTCCGAATCCTCCCCCTGGATAATTCTTCCCATAGACTTACTTGGACCATTCCTCGCCTGTTTTCCATTACTCATATTAATTTTCTTATCTTTTCTCTTCATTTCTGAATTATCGTCGGCAGCAGTTACAGTAGGCACAGCATTATTCAGCTTCTCCACTTCAGGTAACACCAAATCATTCATGAAGGCATCCAATGGATCAATTTCCTCATCTCCACCAGCACCATTTTCCATTTCTTCTAAAGCTGGAGCAGTTTCTCCATTGCCAGAATCCACCACCATGGCATCCCCAGCTTTATTATCAGCAACTTCATCTTCATCCACATCCATATCTGGTTTCATCGTGTGAGCAGCCTCCTCATCGTCAGATTCTCCTTCAAGAGTCCAGGCCTTCCCAGACTTTCCTTCTTCCACATTCACTTCACCGAGCTTTTCCCTCTCCATCTCTTCCTTCTTTCTCCTCAGCTCTTGCCACTCTTGAACTCTTCTCCTCCTCTTTTCCATCTCCTCATCCAATTTCTTTTGTTCATCCTCTAATTCCTCTTCTCGAGTGGGCTTATCGTCTTTGTTCTCTGAATCCTCCTCGTCAGTCCTCCTCCTTGGGCTATCTTCATTGTTCTCACGGCGCTTGCTTCCCCTGCTCCTACCCTTTTCATGATCTCTTTCTTCATAATTCTCATCATCATCTCTCCTTCGACGCTTCTTGCCATGCTCCAGGGAATCATCTTCACTATAATCACTATCAACTTCCCGACGCTTTTCCTTTTCTCGTATCCTTCTCTCCCTCTCCCTCTCCCTCTCCCTCTCCCTCTCCTTCTCCTTCTCTCTCTCCCTCTCCTTTTCCTTCTCCCTATCACGTTCCCTCTTCTCTCTTTCTCTACTTCTCTCCCTATCTTCCCTCTCACGTTCCCTCTTCTCCTTTTCTTTCTCCCTCTCCCTCTCCCTCTCCCTCTCTCTCTCCCTCTCCTTCTCCCTTGCCCTCTCTCTCTTCTCCTTCTCTCTATCCTCTCTTTCTCTCTCCCTTTCCCTCTCCTTATCCCTCTTCTTTTCTCTAGATTTCTCCTTCTCACGGTCACGACTTCTTACTCTACCCTTTTCCCTTTCTCTATACTTATCCTTCTCTCGCTCCCTTTCTCTCTCATACCTCTCATCAGAATCACTACTCTTCTCCCTTTCAGAATGTCGACTGTCGCGCTCTTTCTTTTCCCTCTCCTTATCTCGATGTCTCTCCCCATTCCTCTCCCTTTCTCTTTCCCGATCATGATCATGATCTCGATGAGCTTTCTTCGATTCTGCCTCCTTCCGAGATTTATGTTTTACATCCTCCATCACTTATCCCTGCAAAACATGAACCCACAGACATTCTAAGTGTGGCCAGATTTAGTTGTTTGAGAACACCAAAAGAGTCATCGATAACAGTTAGAAGTTCAAGCTTGAACAAACTGATGTCATAGGTTCAAGCTATTGAGAAAGGAAGTACACCACCAACGAAACTTGATTTTTACTATTCAAGCAAAGAGAATATAAAAGGTGCATTGTCCACATATCAAATAATGTAAGGGACTGGTGTAAACAGGCAAAATAAGAAGTTGAACCCAGGTTAGAAAAAAAATATGCTAAAATTTGAACCAAGTCCCAAGCTGAAGTACACCATCAACCAGAGTGTAATTATGTTCGACAGGAACAAATATACTATGTACTAGATTTATAGTGGGGAAAAGCCCCAAGCCTTCAAAAGTTTTACAAGCGAACACCTTTTTCACAAGATTATTGCAAGCAGCTACAAGATTCAAGCCCTAGACTGAATATCATTGAAAAAATAAAGATATTGCACCCGAGAGCTAATGAAGAGAGGAAAACTGGGAAGATTAAAATACCGATGTTCATAGGAAAAATGCAAATGAAAAAGAGAAATGGGCTTACTTCCTTCTCAAGATAATTGGAGTTTATAATGGTTCAAAAAAATCATAAGATGGGAGGCAATAATCAATTGATACAGACGATTCAAGTAAACCCTAAAATCAGACACATCATACAGTCAAAGCAATGCATGCCTCGTATTGAGCACACATGAGTCTTTCGATGCGGAAAACTGAGCGCTCTAGTCACATTTAAAGCACATGATTCGCACTCTCTTTATTCGATTTACAATATTTTTAACCATCTTCAATCCCCAAACTAAATGCCACGGAGCAGATAGGGAAACTCTACCAAAGAGCTAACAAATAGTATATAGCATAGAAAGACGGGAATATCATAGTATGGAGTTGGGGATAGCTTTCAAAAGAGGAATTAAATTAAATGAATCACCACGGTGTCCCCCCATTCTCTCGGGCCGACAAGCTATCTTTCACTCGTAGGCCGTCCTCCCTATCCGCAAAACCTAATCTCCAGAGGTAACTAAACACATCATCTAGCGCCGTGCCCGAGATGCCACCCAGAAATGACAATCCAGATAAACTAGTGGGCCACACTAAACCGCTAAACCGAGACGCAGCAACGAAAACCCCAACCGTCCGCCGCAATTCGCAGCGAACTGCATAACCGGACACGAAACGAAACGACAAAACGAGCGATTCAGCCACACAACCCCCACACCACACCCGCAGCAGCTCAGCTCAAACCTCAACCCGCACGCCAATCGAAGTCCTCAGCCTCATTCCCCTCGATTCCGCTCGATCGAGCGAGCGAGCGAGGTTCGCGCAGGTTCCGCGTGCCCTAAACGGACGCCGCCAATCGCAACCGGGAAAAAAAAAAAAAAGCTAACGACAAAAGGAGAGCGCGCGCGCGCGAACGGAATCGAGAGACGAGAACAGTTCGAGGGATCGAAGACTCACCAGCTGCTGCCGCGCATGAAAAACGCCGAAGCGCGGAGGCGGCGCCAATCGATCGCAGGGGCGACGGCGGTTCCGGCGCGGTCGCGAGGGGGCACGAAACTGCAGCAGAGTCGGAACGAGATTGGAGAGAGCGGAATCCCTATTCTGAAAGAGAGATTTTTCGTTTCGTCTGGACTGACCGCCTATTTCACCATTCCCAATTTTTGTCTTCTTTTCCTCTTTTCGGCGACGAACTTTCTCGGAATTATTTTAACGCCGGTCTAGACTTTTTGCGTTTCAATTGAGTCCTTTTTTTTTTCGGGGGTTACATTTATCCTGCCATCGAGTATTTGAACGGACTAGTACTGAGGTGCGCGTAACTGCTGAGATGAAATAAATATATAATAGATAGATAAGGACGCGAATTTGAGAGAGAAAGGATGAGTTTTGGAGGGGATGTGACTGCCTTTTTTGCTTAGAAGCACATACAAAGCTTCCCTCTTTTTAGATTCGACAACGAGAGTCATTGACAAGTGTTGTAACTTTGCTTAAATGCACGGGTTTCTCGCCCCCAAATCTATAGCAAAGATCGAGCCACCCTGTCTCTCTTTATATGTCTTTTTAGGTATGGGTACAATTCGAGTAAGATTTAGGGTCGTTTGCTCAGTCTAGTGAGGACCCAAACATCATCGTTGGATTTTCTTTTCGCTCTATTGTCGCCATCAAATGGGCTTTTTCGAGAAAAGCAATTACCTCACTTTGCAATGTTCTCATCATGTTAGCATGGCCCATAAAGTCTTCCTTAGCGAAAGGATCAATCTGAAAAGGAAAATATAATCCAGTGGTCAAACTGTAAAAAAAAAAAAAAAAGAACAGACACGAATTTTTTACTCACGACTCCACCGAAAATTGTATTTTTCCGTCGAAAATAAGGAAGAGACCGAACAACAACGTTAGTCCCCCAAAACACACGAACGAAGCAGCTCGTCACCACTTCGATTCGATTCGAAACCCCCAAGCCGGATCGCGGGCGGCGAAATCCCTAGAAAAAATCTCCCAAACCAGCACGCCGAGCTCGCATCCATGGCTCCCCAGCGAGGCGTGGTCGTCACCGTCCCCGTCCTCGTGCTCTCCGTCCTCGGCGCCGCCGTCTTCCTCTTCTTCCTCTTCTTCTCCCTCTCCTCCTGCTCCTGCCCCGGCCCCTACCCCACCGCCGTGCCCGGCGGCGGCGGCGGCGGCGGCGGAGGAGGAGGCGGGATTGGGGGTAGGATCAAGCCGACGGAGACGGATATCGAGTGGGTGAAGGATCAGATCCGTGCGAACGGGCTGCACATGCAGGACAACGTGCTCCGGAAGGGGATCAATCCGCGCACCCGAGCTCAACAGCTCGAAGATCTTAACCAGTAATTCGCTTCTCTTCTCTGCTGTTGCTGTTGCAGTGTGCTGAGTGATTGTTCGAGTCAATGCGGGTGGCAATTCGTGTTCCGTGCTACCGTCTCGTAGATAGAGTGAAGTCTTGACCGATATGGTCAAAATTTGATATTTCGGTTGCACAGTGCGTCGCGCTATGTTCGAACGACAGTGCGCAGTGTCATGTCGGATTTGACGTCTCTCTTGGCGGCGATTATTTTTGGAGCTGCGGATGTAGTGTCGGGTCGTGTCATCATTTTGCGTCTCAAATTTGCAGCCTTTATTTATACGAATGAATCTGTGTACTGCCTTTCGCTGAGATTTGTAGAATTAAGTTGGAAGCCTTTAGTCAGTTGCATTTTGACTGTATATTCTTCCTTGATGTTGGATCTTGAACAGAGATTGATGTATTGTAGATTGTTCTGTACTCGTTGTTGATTTGTGATAAACTTGATGAGAGATTAGATTGTCATCTCCACGGAGTATGTCGCGTACCATTAGGATATCCATTATAGTGTAAGTATGCATTTTTTCACTTAGTAATCTCTTGCACCTGGTTGTTATGTTACAATGCATCTTCTTTGATTTGTATGATCGTGCTTTCAAAGATATGACCAGTGTCTTCGTATATCCAGATTCAAGGGCATATCCCATTACGAAGAGCCAGATTCAAGCAACCATACTGCCCTTCCCTGTCCTGGGGAGCTTCTCGTCGAAGAGCACCATAGCTACTATGGTGAGCCTTGGGCAGGGGGTCGTGATGTGTTTGAGTTTCTCGCGGAGGCTGTGCACCTTAAACCTGGCTCACGTGTTCTTGAGATTGGATGTGGGACACTCCGAGTTGGCTTGCATTTCATTAGTTACTTAGATCCTGATCACTTTCACTGCCTAGAGAGGGATGAGCTTTCTTTGATGGCTGCATTCAGATACGAGCTTCCCTCACGTGGTCTTTTGTATAAACGCCCTTTGATTGTGCGGGGTGAGGATATGGACTTCGCCAAGTTTGGTTCGGGAAGTACATATGATCTGGTATATGCTAGTGCTGTGTTCCTGCACATGCCTGATAAGCTTGTATGGGTTGGACTGGAGAGATTGGTGGGCAAGTTGAAACCTCATGAAGGACGCATATTTGTTTCACACAACATAAAGTTTTGCTCACGATTGGGAGGTGAGGAGTGTACAAGAAGGCTCGCAAGCTTAGGGCTTGAGTATGTTGGCAAGCACACACATGACAGCTTGCTCTTTAACCACTATGAGATTTGGTTTGAGTTCAAAAGGTTTAAGGCGTAGAATATTGGGACTGTAGAACATTCGAAGGAAGAATGAAGCGTGCAGCATCCACCCATTTTTGCAGGGTATTGCTGGATTGCTCTTTGAAAGATCCTGGGAGAGGCTTCACCATCCGGCGGATGATGTACAAATAGATCAAGAGGGAACAGTTTTTGCAGCTTCACGGTTGAGGGATTTGTACCATAAATTTGATCATGCCCTGTAGTTTCTATTCTTTGCGTCTTTCTCTCTGATCTTTGACGTTACACTGGAAGGAAGTTGATGGAATTTGTCAGGCTGTCACACTATGTATCGGATGCTGATTTATCATTTCATTAATCTGCCACACATGTATGCTTTCCAGCTATGAATTCTTTAGATTCCTTGTGTGCCGTAGTTTCCGTCTCATGTGAAAACAGTTACAGAATTCTGCTTTGTAGTTTCAATTTTCTGTCTTTCTATTCCGACTCTCGATATGACATCGGAAGTTGATAGAGTCTATGAAGATGAATGAGATGTAGATTTTGTCATTTACATATGTGGCATATTTCTCCTATCCACCAATGAGACCTTTAGATCCTAATTCAATGTGGTTTAAACATGTCACTGAGTTTCAGGGCTCTTATGATCAGTGAGCCATTGAGGCATCTTTAGTCTATGCCAGTTGGTTGAATCAGAATATTGAACCATGTCATTTGTCTATTTTTTTTTTTTATTTTTTTTTAACATTATCTGGTTGCAAGAATTGAGAACATCTAGTCTGGATCGTATTATCTAGGCTTGTAGCTTGTAGCCTACGAAACATTTTCCAACTCCTTTCAATGTGACCATCCTCCGTATTTTTGTTAACTAAATTAAAACATTGCACGAGCGCCTGGCAGCATACAGTTAGGTACATCTCCATATCCCCTGATTCGATCTCTATATGGAACCAGGAATATGACTTCCTTTTTGCAGTCTGCAGATCAGGCTGTGCATCTGAATTTCCTCTTTTATGAATTCGAGATCATTCTAAGATCAGACTCTCTTTCTCTCTCTCTCTCCCCTGAAGATCTCGCTTACCTCTGCAGTTCGCAAGAGAACTAGAAATCTACCCACCAAAGGCTGGTCCCTGTTGTCTGTGCGGTAGATCCATGAGAGTACTGATTAACTTTTTTCCAAGAAGATATTGGTTAGAGTAATTATGATGAACTGAAGCCAATTTCATATCAAGAATCAGCAGGATCAAGAATGCCGTCTTACTTTTAACGCCTATGATCCATAGGTGGGAATTAAGCATTGCTTCTTTCTTCCATGCACTCCCATTGGCTCAATAGGGTAAAACTTTATTCCATCCGAAAGAAACCATCCATTAGACACAGCAAAGTTCGTTAGTTACGAACTCTGATTATGTCATGATGATTTTGTCATAGAACTGGGTTGATAAATTCTCTTAAAGCAGCCAAACTCCTTAAAGCGGATGCATGCTTAGCCAATTCGTGATGGGACTCGTGGAAGATTCACACTTAGATCAGAAGATGCGGTTTGCCCTGTCTCCATTTTCATTTAAACGTTAAACATCTCCGAATCTAGAATGCTTTTCTGGGTTACCTGTTATCTCTCTCTCTCTCTCTCTGAAAATCTCGCTTAGCTCCCTCCCTACCTACTGAAAAGCTCGCTTACCTCTGCAGTTCGCAAGAGAACTCGAATTCTACTCACCAAAGGCTGGTCCCTGTTGTCTGTGCAGTAGATCCATGAGAGTACTAAGAAGATATTAGTTAGAGTAATTATGATGAACTAAAGCCAATTTCATATCAAGAATCAGCAGGATCAATAATGCTATCTTACTTTCAACGCCTATGATGCATCAGCGAGCATTAAGTATTGCTTCTTTCTTCCACGCACTCCTATTTCCTCATAGTGTAAAACTTCATTCCATCCGAAAGAAACCATCTATTGGACACAGCAAAAGTCATTAGTTACGAATCCTGACTATGTCATGATGATTTCATCATAGAACTAGGCTGACAAATTCTGTTAAAGCAGCGAAACTCTTTAAAGCGGATGCATGCTTAGCCTATTCGCAATGGGACACGTAAAAAATTCACACCTAGATCAGAAGATGCGGTTTGCCCTGTCTCCATTTTCATTTAAACATTAAACATCTCCAAATCTAGAATGCTTTTCTGGGTTAGTACCCATTACCAGATCATCCACTATCGCCTTCACTAGTGTAGTATTCTGCTTTGTAGAATAAAGAACCAATAATGCACACACAGATTATCCATATCCATGTCATCCTCCACTAAACAAAAGCTTGCTCTTCAAGCACGTTCCATTGCTAGAATGACTATATAATGGCACAATCTCCTCTAAGCAGTACAACAGAAGGTGTGTCCTTAAAAAGTGTACAACAAGTGTGTTCCTCAAAAGTGTTTCAAAGTTCGGCATCTCTCAGCATTAGCAGAAATGTCTAAATACTTCACTTTGTGCTTTCTCCTCTTGCTCATCCTCTCGTGCGGTACTAACTTTAACCTTTGGCCAAAACTTTGGGCCAGATTGTTTGATGCTTCCTTGTACTTGATATTTGACCATGTATCTACTTCTTGCATTACTCCGTGCAAGAAAGATGACAACTTTAGCTTTTACATTACTGCCGTCTTAGTAACTCTATGCATGAGATCTGCATATATAGGGGAAAGCATCAGTATAGTTTTGCAGGCAAATTATGTACACTTGTGCAGAATGGAAGGTGCTGTCTTTCAGCAGCAAACAGAAGATGAGATCAATACTTTTTCCGATATCAGAGAGCTAATCTTCTTTTGAGTTCTATCCTTCCTGTTCATAAGCAGTGATAGGAAGCCTGCTCTTGAATTAACACCAGTATCAGTGAAAAGATCTTAACTGTTTCGGAGACAAAGTTCTCACAATCAAAAGCGTCTGTTCTTGTAACGTGTAAGTACTGTACATAAAATGGGCTTTCTCGTATGATCTGAACTGTTTAATGCTGACAGATGAGAAAAGGGTTCCCTTAGCGGAAGCAAAAGATTGCCACAAAGTTTGGACCTGCAAAGGCGGCGACAAATGCTGGGAGGATTGCAAGAACCAGTTCAATGGACGAGGCATGTGTGATCTGTACACTGCGCCGCCTGTTCCGAAGCAATGTTTCTGTGCTTACAAGTGCTGATTTCCAGTCTGTATTAGACAGAACTACTATCACCTGTGTATAAGTAGAAGTGTTGGTGTGTTTCCACTTCTCAGGTTCTGAAATGCTTCGTTACCATCTTGTTTTTGTGTCTTGTTCACCCACTTAGGGATAAAATGTAGGAATGATGAATTTCTTCCAAGTTTCAAGTAGTTGTGTTGTAACATGTAATGTCTCGTGAAGGGCAAAGTGAAGACTAGCAGTGACGCTAGCCTGTACAATTATATCGAAATGAAATGATCTAATTGTTATGGCACGTTGAATTCTATATTTAATAACACTATCTGTAAATAATCGATGAAAGGCACTCAAACAGACGTAATCATAAGAAGAAAAATCAACAAAATTATGAATAATCTACTAAATATATGGATTCTTTATCAATTGTTATGCATCAAAGTGAGCAAATTAACACGTTAACTCTTTTCATAGAGAACTTAATTAAGATTTTGGAGGGACAAAGGAGGATAGAAAGAGCAAATGAATATAAAGTGAGAATTAAACTGAGGGTGTGTTTGATGACCATTTTATTCTCGAAATTTATTTTTTGCTCAAATATAGTTTTTTCTAATTTTGTTCCATGAATGAGTTCATGGGCATTTGAAGCGTTTGGTAATTGTATGAAATTTCTATCCATGAAATAGAAATGTGTTTGGTATGATTCTTAAATTTTTTTGTGACTTAGAATTTCTTTTAATTTTTAAATAATTTTATTAAATTTTTCTTTTTTTCAATTTCCTTCTTTTCTTCTTCCTCTAGTCGATTGGCGATCGACGAGACAAGAGCTAGCAACCTCATCTGGTTGATTGGTGACCATCGCCATGGCCAGCGATCAATTAGAGGAAGAAGAAGAGAAAAAGAAAAGGAAAGAAAAGCTTTAAAAAAGAAAAAAAAAATGGCTTAGGCTTTATCCTAGAGTTACTCTTGAGAGCAAAAAAGAACCTTTTTTTTTATTCTATTTCAAATTTATTCTCAAAAATAAATTAGTTTTCGGAAATAAAAATATTACCATATGGATTCTTGTTTATTTTTTTTCAAAAAATAAAAAAATAAAATCGAGTATTGTTTGACATGTCACCAAAGTAAGTCCCTAAAATAATATACAAATAAAATTACTTAAGGAGGAAGGCAACTTAGGAAGGTGGAGGAATCGAGATTTCATTTCTTTATTCATAAATCCTTTATTGTCATACTATCTAAGCAAGATTTACTTAACTATAAATTATCGCAATGGGTCATAAACAAGTAAATGAAATGTTTTCATTAGATTTATCTCGGACAGACTAGATTCGATGGTTTAGGAAAGTCTTAAAGTCTACGCGATCTCCTTTGCATTCGACAATCAGTTCCAATCACGTCCCGCCATGTATGCATGACATGGCCCCCACCAGAGCTGATGTGGCGACAGCTGGCCACTGTCGGGCCTCAGCCTATCAGAGAATTTTTGGTTTTCCACCGTTCTAACGTTCTGTCAGATGAAGAGGCATGAAATGAAATGATTCATTCATAAGGCCCTTGCAAATTCCTCCTCCGTACTCAGTTGTCTTCGTCCAGTCAAAGAGCAAGGCAATTGACAAAACGAGGAGGGAGACTGTAGAGAGAGAGAGAGAGAGATAGAATGAGAGAGAATCACTAAATACCATTGACCGTGATTGACTTGCTTTCACTGTTTCTGCCTTCTCCAAGAGGGTGGTACCTCTCTTTTCCTCGTTAAAAAGCTCAGTTTTTTAGTGATCAATCTGCACGTCATCGGCTTCGTCTCGAAAACACCCTGAAAAAAGTCCCTTCTTGAGGCCTCCATTTTGTCTGATCAAAGGTGGGTTCTCGTTGTTTTCTTGTTTTGTCCATTCAAGTTTGAATTTTTACACGGATTTCTTAGGTTTAATTTGCGTTTCAACGTAGGACATGCAGTTCTGGTTGATTGTTTGTAATTTTGCCTTTTGAATGTACCGAACAACATAGTAGCTGGAGCGCACAAACCATCACTTTGATGGCTTTAAAGGGTCCTTTTTGGAGCGTGGACTTACAGTGATTCTGGGCTTTCTTCGTGTCAAAGGAGCAGTTGATTAGCAAATACATAACCCCACATTCGAATGCTTGGAAGGTCTAAATCCAAATGGTTTTGATGTTGGTGTTTGAAGTCTGATTTGGCACTGTAGAGTGTGGGCATGGCACTAGATTTGGCGCATGCGCGCCGGCATTAAAGATTCATTTAGTTGATCTTGTTCATTGAGTAGACGCGTACTTATCGTCAATTAGTTGTGTTTCTGTAATCTTTGGCATCTGCATTTATGAACTGATCACGCTGAATATGTTTCTATCCGTCATGAAAAGTAGTTTCTGAAGCTCGAAATCATGGGCATACCTGTTTAATTGTTATATCTTTCCGTGGTTGTATATAAAATTTTAATTTGAAAGGGAATAAAGTGGTAGCTGGAGCTGCCGTACTTGGTAAAATGCTTGCTTACCATTCTTGGCGTGTGATCAGGATCTCTTGTAGGGTCAAAAGTTTGGTCGCCGATGGGAACTATCGGAGATTATAACCAATGTTCAAGTGATTATGAACCAGATGAAGAGGGACCGGTGCTTATTTCGGCTCCATTTCCTTTAATAGATGAGAAGCCTCAGCATGTTCTCATAGGAGAAACTTCCAAATGTTTGATTACTATACAGAATACCAGCACTGACCAGGTGGAACTTTGGGGGATCAGGATTTTCTCATCAAATCCTCCAAACTCGTTTGCATTGTCTCTGATGGAACCGCCATCTCTCAATTCAGACGAAAGATATGTTCGAGCATTTCGTCAAGGTTCTGAATTGGAGGATAGAGTATTGCATCCACATCAGACTCTAAAAATTTGGTTATCCTGCAAGCCGAACGATATGGGCTTGCAGCAAGCTATCATCCATTTTGATGTGGAGGATGCTAGGATTGAACGCGTAGTCTTCTTATTGGCTGAGGATAAGATCTCTCAGTCTCTGGCTCCAAACAGGTCATACATAAGAGGTCCAAGAAGAAAACAATTTACCATGGAAAACTGTGAGTTTGTGGTTCCGTACCGTTCTGGGAGGGAAAAAACCCAAAGATCTAGGTCTCGTGTACTTCAGGAGTACCCGATCCCAAAGAATTTCAGGGAGTTGTTTATGAATAACAAGGTCCCCGATGTTCTTGATGAAGGTTTGACAACTGAGAACTACTCAGCTTACTTCAATGCATTAGTTATCATCGAAGAGCTAAACTTGGAGGTAACAATAATACTTAAGAAGCATTGAATAAGGATTCTTTATTCTTGTGATCTAAATAACCTTGCCGCTCCTATTTTTTCATCTCAGAAAGAAATGAGGCGCCATAACATGGAGTGTGTCCAAATGACGAGGAAGGGCGCTCATCTTCTATCTTTGGTGGTTCCTGGTCTTGCTGAGAAGAGGCCTTCACTTTTACAAGGCGATATTGTCCGGGTGAAGCTTGCTTATGAAGTCACGGCTCATACTATTCCTTATGAGGTTTGTTGACCATCTTGTATGGTATCTTTCAAACCACCTATGCATTAAAATTTTGTGCATTTTTCATTTATATTGCATGCTGTGTACTTTTGCTGGAGGATGAAAATTCACCTCACAGGGGAAGAGGTGGAGGTGTGATCACAAATAATTACCCTGCGGGGGCTTTGAATTTTCCTAGTGCTCAGGAAAGAGAAAATAGATGCTCTATCTTCTTTTAGCATCTTGAAGGTTTTTCCTTAAAAGCTGTTGAAGTATAAAACCTGATTAGCTGTTGATGTTACAAGTTCCTGAGAGAATCAATGCTATTGTGCCTTTTATTGCTATATCTTTAGTTGAAATTACTCTCCTTGACTGATAACCTCACTATTAAGTGACTTACATGTTCATTGCAAATTACTGATTGATTGAGCACTGTTCAGGGCTGCATTCAACGTGTGGAAGCTGATGAAGTGCTTTTAAGATTTGCGGATGAATTTCATGAGCGTCATTATAACAAAAACTTTTACAGTGTTCAATTTGCTTGTAATCGGGTAAACATGAGGCGGTTGTATCAGGCCATTGAAGCTGCGGAGCGTTTAGGAAATGAAATTCTGTTTCCAACAGTTTCAAATGGCAGAACGTTGATCGAAACATCACCCTTTGTGCCTTTTACATCTAATTTGAACGAGGAGCAAATGCGTTGCATTCAGATGATTCTTGGTTGCAAAGGTGCTCCTCCCTATGTGATTTTTGGGCCTCCAGGAACCGGTAAAACAATGACCTTGGTCGAAGTGATTTTACAGGTATACAAAATGCGGAGTAGTTCAAGGGTTCTTATTTGTGCTGCTTCCAACAGTGCTGCAGATCATGTACTTGAAAAACTAATCACAAATGAGGTTGCCCAAGTCAAAGAGAGTGAGATTTTCAGGCTCAATGCTACCAGTCGTCCTTACCACGATCTTCAGGCGGAACACATCCGCTACTGCTATTTTGTGGAGTCTGTCTTCAAATGTCCTCCTCTCGAGGCTTTAATGCGCTATAGGGTCATCATATCTACATATGCGAGCTCATCCCTCCTTCGCGCAGAAGGCATAGAAAGGGGTCACTTTTCCCATATCTTTCTGGATGAGGCCGGGCAAGCTTCAGAGCCTGAATGCATGGTTCCTGTCGCCAACCTTTGTGGGAAGGAGACGGTGGTTGTACTAGCCGGAGACCCGAAGCAACTTGGCCCCGTTGTACAGTCCAAAGATGCAGAGGCTCGTGGATTGGGAAAATCTTTCCTAGAGAGGCTTTTTGAACACGAAAACTATCTGAATGAGGACATCGGGTTTGTGACAAAACTGGTGAGAAACTATCGGTCCCACCCTGCCATTTTAGATCTTCCTTCAAAGCTCTTCTATGAAGGGAAATTGTTAGCATGTAAGGAAAACTCCTGTTCTGCGATCCCATCTTCCGATCTGCTTCCAAACAAGGAGTTCCCCATTCTGTTTATTGGCATTCAAGGCTGTGACGAGAGAGAGGGTAATAACCCGTCATGGTTCAATCGAATTGAAGCAAGTAAAGTCGTTGATTTCATCCAAAAGTTGAGAGACGATTCGAGTATGAGCGAAGCCGACATTGGGGTAATAACACCGTATCAGCAGCAAGTGGTGAAAATCAGAAAGGTGCTCGAAACGTACGATATGTTGGGCGTCAAGGTGGGAAGTGTTGAACAGTTTCAGGGTCAAGAGAGAGAGGTCATCATTGTCTCCACTGTGCGATCGACATTGAAGCATACCGAGTTTGACAGAGCTCATTGTCTCGGATTCTTAAGCAACCCGAGGAGATTCAACGTTGCAGTAACCCGTGCTCGGTCTCTGCTCGTCATCATCGGGAACCCTCACATTGTTAGCAAGGTAACTGCACTCGATCCATATCGGATCTCGAATCTTTGAAGGTTATGCACTGTGTGTTGCTTGTACTGACAACTTATCACCGCAAAAGGGCGGACATTTTGCGCATGACCAATGTTCATGACTGACCTCGAGTCTTTGCTTTATCTAGGACCCTTACTGGGAAAAGCTTTTGCAGTATTGTGTCGACAATAATTCCTACCAAGGCTGTCCTCTCCCCGAAGGACCGGATGACGAGGAGGAGGAGGAGTCTTTCATCGGGGGAGAAACCTAACAACTCTCATACTTCAGGAAACCGTAGAGATCTTTTGGGGGTAATTCCTGAAGACTAATCATGTCAACTGATGAAGCTGAACTTTTGAGATGTCTGGAGCTGGTTTTTCCGCACTTTTGCTTTGTACCATGTTAAATACATCTGTCCATATGCTTCTGATCGGTTAAACAAGAAGTTCATCTTTTGTGTTGTTGCTGCCAGTTTGGCCCCAGACCATGGAAGCATGGTCTAGTTTCCGCACTTAGCAGTTGGAAGATTGCGTCTGTTCTCTGGTGCTGTTGTTATTTCTGATCTGACTCTTAGAATACAGTTAAAGTTAGCAAACTTTCATGTGAAAACTTTTCAAACATGAATGGGTTAATATTGGAAAAAAACTCCAAATTAGTATATCCATAATAAAATTATCCAAAACTAATTTCTTGACGGTAAAAAACTCTAAATGATATATTTATGACAAATTTATCATTCGTTATCCTCCGTTGAATTAAATTAATATCAAGAAAATCGACATACTCATCGATTGTCATGTGTTGTCATTAATTTGAGATAAATTATTAGATGTGTTGTCATTAATTTGAGATAAATTATTAGACTTGTATCAATTTAAGATTTTTTGTAGTATTAATCCAGATACAAATGATACGATAATTGTTATCTCTTGCATACGTGACTGCTGCATGTCACCGTTTCTCTTCCGAACGCCATCTGTTTCATGTTTTGCATACCTTCCTTGAGGCCACCTCAAGGCTTCGCCGAGTGCCCCAAAAGATAAATAGCAAAAATGAACGAACGAACTGCTGATAAATTATCCCCCAGTCCTCCTCGAGTCCCTTAGATCCACGGCCTGCATTCACCACCGCAATGAGCCAAGGACAGCCGCGCAGGAGGGCTCAAGAGCCCGTGAAATACAGCGACGTGTTCGCCTCCGTCGAGGGCGAGCTCGCGGGCAAGCCGGTGGCGCCCAAGGACGCCGCTCTGATGCAGACGGCGGAGAACCCGACGCTCGGCCAGGTCCAGAAGGGCGCGGCCGCGTCGGCGATGCAGTCGGCGGCCGCGCGGAACGAGGATGCCGGCGTGGTCGGGCACGATAGCATGAACGAGATAGCGGCGGAGCAGGGAGTGAACGTGGCCGCCTCGGATCTTCCGGGCCGGCGCGTCATCACCGAGTCCATTGGGGGACAGGTATGGTTTTCAAGTGAACAGTCCGGTTAGTATTATCCTAACTGTCGTTCGGTACACGAACTAATTTGTGAGATATCGTTCGCTTGTTCTGGCTTCTTAACCCAGGTCCTAGGACAATACTCGCGGCAGGCTCCTCTGGTGTCTGGTCCGCCGTGCCTGAAAACAAAAACAAACCGAGCGGTGATGACGATGGCATTGGCGACAGCAGCCCAATCACGATTGGAGAAGCCCTGGAAGCCACCGCCCTAACAGTCGGAGACAAGCCGGTGGAGCGGAGTGATGCAGCCGCCATACAAGCTGCGGAAGTGAGAGCGACGGGCCGCACCACCATAGCTCCCGGGGGAGTAGCAGCCGCCGCTCAGTCGGCTGCGACTCTCAATGCCAGGACGACCCGGGCCGAGGAGAAGACAAAAATGGCTGATGTTGTATCGGTAATCGATCCGACATTACTCTGCGTAGTTTTCAGCATTTCGGTTTAGAAATTGGCATTCTGGCATAAGATGATGCGAGAGACGTACGTCGCCTAGAAACGCAATGACTCGGGGTGACGAAATGCTGACCGTTCTGTACAGGGCGCTTCGTCTAAGCTGCCTTCGGATAAGCCGGCGACGCGTGCAGATGTGGAAGGAGTCACGGCTGCTGAGATAAGGAACGACCCATTCCTGACCACGCATCCCGCGGGGGTTTCAGCAACAGTGGCGGCAGCAGCCCGGCTCAATTTCAGCGACAAGGACTGGAATGAGAAAGATAAAGTCCCTGACATATAGTTCATGAATCTCCCATCCGATGTACAGGTTAAGGTCTACTACTAGTACTAGCATGGATGTCCAAAATGTAAAAGAGAACGGCTCAGTTCTTCCCTGAAACTGGCAGTCTGTGTACCTTGTTTCCTTCAGTATCAGAACTGGTTCGTGTTTCACGCGGTCCGGTTAAAGCATAATCTCTCTTTTCGAAAACATATGGTGCACTGTTCCATCCATGGATCAATGACAAAGCTATAATTGGACATAGATTGATTTAAGGGTAGGTAGGTAGGCTTCAAAGCTGAAATTTGAAACCTATCATATTATAACCTATTCCCAATTTTTAGATCATGAATCCTACTCTATTTGTTTGAAATTGGTTCTGTAACCTATTTGGTTTTTTTCAGTTTTTTCAATCTGGTTTCAGGTCTATTCAAGATTTTTCCTTTTTCATCAAAAAGATTTTTCCTTTTTCATTTTTTTGATTCATATTATATGACATATGAGATTATGACCAATAAAATGGTTCAAAGTATAAGATAAATAACAAAAATCCCTATCTACTAAAATAATAATCAATAAGATAAATATGTAGTATAAATAATAAAAAAATTCAAATACGTAATATAAAATATAAATTAAAATCCCATTCTCAATTTATTCAAAAAATTTAGGGGAAGAGAGAAGACTAGCAAAGAATTTTGAGGAAAGACAAAAGTCGAAAGAGTGTGGAGGTTAGAATTTAAGGGAAAAAAATTAGGATTTTGACTTTTTAGCTTATAAATTCAAATTTCAATACAAGGCGGCCTGGTATGATTCCCGAATACCCCTGGTATGATTCCCGGATGGGTATTCGCTCATAACCCTTTCATGGACTAATTTCAACCGATTCTAAAATTTTTAAAACCTGTTCCCGTACTTATTTTTAGGCGATCCAGTCCAGTTTCCAGGTAAAACTGATTTGGCTGCACACCCCTAGCAATAATGTTACATTTACATTGATGGAAGATGGAAGTTAATGTTCATCTTCTCCTCCTCCTCCACCATTTATACATCCCATTAACTGTCACTGAGAAGGGGGAGAAGACTGAGCTAATCAGCAAAAATGAACGAGAGAGAGAGAGAGAGAGAGAGAGAGAGAGAGAGCTCCCGGGTAGATCTCATTTTTATGTTATGTAATCAAAACAACATAAAAAATTCCGTTTCTGCCGATACAATCTCCGACGATGATAAGAAAATATCAACTCTCAAGGATCACTTTCGAACTTGGCAAGAAGAGAAGTAGCAAAAAATTATCGACTCTCAACAATCACTTTTGAACTTGGCAAGAAGGGAAGTAACAACAAACTACACCATACATACTCGCAGAGCCTTGCACAAGTTTGGTCGTACACTACTTTTTACCCCTACTCTTTTTTGAACCGACCACTGTCCATCCATCTGCATCAGCCGCCTGAGTTGGCCGCTCCTCGTCTCTGGCTTTGTCGGCCAGAGTCGGGCTCGGCTGAGATTTCGGTGCATCCACCACCATGTACGGTGAATCATCCACAGTCATGTCTTCGCTATCACTGTCTTCCTCTTCTTCTCCTTCAACGACCTACATAGACATGAAGTTGTGTCAAGGAGGCTTCGTGACTTGCATAACAACTCTCGCAGTTTTGATGTGTGCAGTGGTCTCCAACGCAAGATAAATGTCTCCGTCAATACGCAGATGCACTTTACACAAAATACTTCTGGTGCCGCATGCAATTCACAGTGAGATCATGCAGAAGATGTTTCCCAGAATATAATCGACAAATCCCCTTGTTGAGTGTATTCCTAATTAATAAGCTGTACATGATAAGATAAATTTCATGTATAGCCAGCCCTGAGAGAAGCATCAGCAACCCTTATTATGAATGGGCATATCAGTTGCATAGTCTTAAAATGTCAAACCTTCAATGAGAACTTTATCTTGAAGACACCCGAATTTACATATCATGCTAAAAAGACTGAAGTACACGGAATGGTGATATAAGAAGAAATTCCCCGGGTCAAGATCTCAAAACAAAGAAAGTGGATTCCTAGCATCAACAACAGAGAAGGGGGAAAAACTGAAATGCAGGGAACGCCACCCAAAGAAATCTTAGCATCGCAATAATACGTGGACGGCCCTACTGTAGCTCCTCCTCACTATCTCCTTTAATATGCTTCCTCCTTGAAAATTAAAGACAATCAAGCAGAAACCAAATAAAGTTCCATTAAGCATGTCTCCAGTCTCAACCAGAACAGGATTGTAGACGGCTCGACTTGCTAGCACACTCAGCAGAAACTCAATGTGATCACAGCTACACCAGTGAACGAAAAAGTTCCGCCTAGAGCAAGATGCCTAGTAAGAAGATATGCGCTTGCAAAAGATGAAGGTGGCCATAAGAGAAAGTAAAATATATTGCATAAGATCCATCTGTTTCGTTCATCCTCTTTATGGTCTGACCGAAGCAAAATTCACCATGCGATAACTTTACGCGCTGCTTTCCTAGATCAATTGTCCCAGAGGCTTTGTGATTATATATGTGCGTTGCTTGAAAAGGCAGCTTTTTGCTTCGGAATAACGGTATAATCACTTCCTTTCAGATGTACTATCGAGAATGACAACCTAATTTCTTCAAATTTTTTCCAACAGATACAAGACTCCCATAATCAAGCAATCGCCGATTGCCTCAAACGAGAAAAACAAGGAGCCTACAGCATCCCAGGCAAAGCTTCCCACAAGAATTACCTGCTTGACATGCGCCGGCGCCACTCTCTTCAAAGCAGCCTCCCTCAGCTTCTCAACAGCCGCGAAGTTCCCTTCCAGGCATTCTTCATGCATAATCACCAACTTCTCCGCCACCTGCAGAGCAGTAACGCAGAGACTCAGCACAACGACGACATCGTTTCATCAGCTTAATCCAACAACGGATGCCGCGAGGTCGCTTAGCCGCATACCTCCTCGACGCTGCCGTCTTCGGCCACGGTGTTCAGAGAAATCATGGCCTCGTACAGAAGATCTTCCAAATCGTCGATGTAAAGCGGTTCTAATCAGATAAAAAAAAAAAATTACAGCGTTCAGCAAAACGAACCGCGCTGCGAAGTATTCGAAAAACCTCCGCCGCCGCCGCCGCCGCCGCCGCGCGCGCGCGGCGTAATCGGGGCGGTGTCGTTACCTTTCGATTGCGTGAACCAGGTGAAGATGTCGTGGCCGAGCTCGTCGGCCCTTTGCCGCGAGCTCCGGCCGCCCCACTCGTTGTCGACCGCCATCTGGAGGGCCGACCACCGGGAGAGCGTCAGCGCCACGCCTTCCCTGAAGATCGGCACTGCCGGCTCCGGCAGCTGCCGCGGCGTCGGCGTCGGGGTTCCATCTCCATATCTCTCTGTCTCGCTCGCTCTCGATGCTGGAGAAGGTCTGCTGAGGGTTTCCAGAGAGCGGCGCGCGCGGCGAAGAAGAAGAAAAGGCGGAGTTTGGAGAGCCGAGCCGAGCCGAGCGGTGGGCGCCGCCATGGGGGGCGAGATCAGAACCGGAGCGAACCCGGTTCGGCTTCGGAGGCCTCGTTCGGTTTTTGGGCCTCTCACAAGTTTATTATAAGGATAATGACACGAACAAACGGTACTTGAATTTTAATTTAATGTGCAATTGATATCTGAATTTTTAATTTATTTAATGTAGTATTTGAACTTTAAACCAATGTGCAACCTAAACTTTTGATACATGTAATTACATCGAACAAATTAAAAATTCAAGAACTACATTGCTTATTAGTCTAAAGTTCAATGATTATATTAATCAAATTAAAAATTCAAGAATCAAATTACACATTGAGCCAAAGGCCAACATTTAGAAACTGTTTGTGTCATTATTAATTTATGTTCTTAATGCAAAGCATTTTTTTTAAAAAAAAATTCTTTTTAAGAAATAAAATCTTGAAAAAGTTCTAAATAAAAACTTGAAATGCCATCAACTAAAGGCCCAAATTGAATTTTTTTTTTTAAATAAGTGCTTTAAATGGCCAAATCATCTTAAATAAGGGTATGGAGCAGAACTTGTTTCAAATGAGGGATTAAAGTGGCCATATTTTCAATTTCAAAAAAGGCTAAATTCTCAGATCAAAAGACATTCTTATCTTTTAATTTATTATTTCTATTTATTTCTTTTTCCTTTTTTCTTTCTTTTTTTTCCCTTCCCTCCGCCGGCCATGATGGAGGTTGTCGGAGTCAAGTGAGGCCAACCCTCGCTAAAGTTGGGCAAGGGCACTCCTCGCTAGATCTGTGAGGGTCACCCTCACTAGATTTCGCTTGAGCAACACTCGCCCCACCCGGCCCAAGCAACGCAACCCTTGCTAGACACTGGTAAGGGCGACCCTTACCAGATCTGGCAAGCCCTCGCATAAGGCATGTGACCTCCGTTGATCGTGGACAGTGATGGCCGGGGAGGGAAGAGGAAAAAAAAAAAAAAAAAAAAAGAAAAAAATATGGTTAAAATTTTTTTATTATTAAAATACCCTTTTCCCGATGATTGGAATAGTCATTGGTTACCTAAAGGCCCTTATTTGAAAGGATTTGGCTACTTTAGACTCTTAATTCAAACAAAATCTAATTCATGTCCTTATTTAAGAAAACGAGAGTACTTCGGGTTTCATTAAGAATTTTTCTTAAAATCGGGCAACTTTTCTTTTCTCTTTTTCTTGATTTCCTAAAATGTGGCATGTTACCAAAAAGGTCGGTAAATTTAAGTATTTGTTAGTAAATTGTTTATTCGAATATTCTGCAAAAATCGAGGTATTAATAAGTTTATATATATATATAATATATATATATATATATAAAAGATTGATTATTCGGAAATTGATTATCGGAATGATTTACCAAACCCTTTCTCATTAAGTTTCCCAATAATTCTAAATTACTTGCTCCCATTTGAGTGACTTTCAAAATAATATGAATCGACATGAAATTAACATGCCCGAGTGTTTTTTTTTTGTAGGTTTGACAAAAAATTATAAATGCTTCGCGATAGCACGACTTCTTATATTAGATATGCAAATAGGAATTCCCAATTTTCTATAATAAATGATAATTTCCGTATCGGTGAACTTTGTATATATAGAGAATCGATCAATATTCATCTCCTTCACGATCTTGATCTTCATAAGTCTGAGCAACTTGGAAAGTCTGAGTTCAGCCACCGGAGTATATGCAAAACAAGTTCACAACTGCCTTTGCCAATGTGCTTTATCAGTCTTCTGCTGACAAAACTAAGCTTCCCTCATAGAATATCTGCTAAGTTGCTTGTAAGATCAATATAAGGTAATTCGGTACCCGAAAAATGATTATGAAGCACAGCACACCGGATCAGAAGCTCGGGTTTCATCTGTATGAGTTCTTCTGGTATCACGGCATTGAAAATTCGAAAATAGAACAGGACCGAAGCATGGAATTGAACAACGTTTGTAGGAAATTACAGACATAAGAGGAAAGGATCATATAGTGTCTCATTGACAAATAAGTTCCAGCAAACATATTAACATGCTGAATCTCAACAAAAGCAAGTCGTTCCTGGGAGTGAGTTGGAGTCGCTTGGAACGGCATCGACATGTGAAAACCCGTAGTTGAGATTTCAGTAGACAAGTTGAGATCTCCATGGATAGGCGGCCTGTTTGTATCCACACTAACTTCGGATCGAGTTGTGGCTATTGTCACTCTAATCGAAAGTCATGTTTTGGGCCTCATCCCTGATTGAATCGAAAAGGGCGGTCGAAAGATAACGCTCTCCGAAACTAGGGAAAACAACCTGGCAGGAGAGCAGAGGGAGAAAGTCAGGGCCAGAATAATGGCACGAGAGGGAACACTGTGCATGCAGAGATTGAAGGTGGGAATTAGTAGGAAAGCAAAGTGTCGGATCAAAGACAAACACCGAATCATCAAGGAAGAAGTAATTGTATCTCTTTTTAGCTTAAGGCGTTGCAGATGAACATAATGCAAAGAAGTTGATGCTTACAACGATCAGTTTTCCTGCAAATTCTGGCCGCATTCCCAACTTTATTGCAGCTGCAGCTGCAGCCCCTGAAGAGATCCCTACCTACGCAAAGACAAAGCGGAAGATTGCCAAAGGTGAGAACACAAAAGGCAGTTAGTATATAAGGGCCGTCACAGCAATATGGTCTGAAATTTTCTCCCGATGGATCACTTCATGCATCCGGAAAAAGAAGACGGGTTATGACAGATAAAAGTCAGTACCAGTAGACCCTCTTTCAGGGCAAGAAGCTTAGCAGTCTCAATAGCTTCCTCACTTGATATCTGGAGCCACAAAATGTAGTGTAATCAAATCAGTTAAGGAAAGTATCCTCAACTTGACGGTCAAGGCAGATAGTCTAACCAAATTTTCAGCCTAATGTTGGAAACTTACTTGGAGGACTTCGTCAAGCAAGCCGACGTCCAAAACTGGTGGGATGAAACCAGCACCAATTCCTTGTATCAAGTGCTTGCCTACGACATGTTTCAGACATCAACTAATGGACCAAAAAGAGTTGATACGCATCAAAATGTCGGTAGCATAGATCTGGACAGGAGGATTAAAAAAAGATAAAATTTGTCTCCTACATAGCACAATGCCATTTCTTCATGCTTTTTGCCCGTTCTACCATCACTATCGAGGATATAACAGTCACCCACCCCGCCCCGCAAAAACAAGAAGGAAAAGGATAGAACTCGCTCCTAACCCAGTGATATCCAAAGTTTTACTGCACAGGGTTCCAACGACAGCAAAGACGAGTCAGAGAGGGGAGAAGATAAATCCATGCACTCACCTGGATTTCCGCCATTCAGGACTGCACTTTCAACTGGCTCGACACCATACACCTGCACGTAAATGAGAGAGCATATAAAGACATATACTTAGTGGTCATTTATCTCTCTGAAACTAACGGAACACAAGATTGGAATTCCAGCTGACCTTGATTTCTGGGTTTCTTTCCTTGAGGAATTTGCCCACGCCAGTTACAGTACCTCCCGTCCCTATTCCTGAAATGAAGGCATCCACCTTTCCTCCCGAGTCCTTCCATATTTCTGGGCCAGTAGTTTCATAATGAATCTACAGACATCATCGCAAACCAACTCTTCAATCCTTCAAATTGTGGACATAAATGCGTATACAGATAAATTAAAAGAATCAGGCAGAAGAAAATCAACAAATAAAATTAAAGAACCTTTGGATTTGCAGGATTCTCAAACTGTCGGAAGAAGTGACTATTCGGTGTCCTGTGATGGATCTCCTCAGCCTTTTGAAGGACTCCATCTAATCCCTTGGCCGGATCCGTGATATATACCTCAGCTCCAAAAGCTCGCATTAGAATTCTTCTCTCAATACTATATGAAGCCGGCATGACAAGGATTAGCTTGTAGCCCTTAAGGGCAGCAATAAAAGCCAAACCAATGCCGGTGTTACCACTGGTGATTTCGATAAGGACGGTCTTCAATCGCCAAAAATCCATCAAAAACCATTTTCCAAAATCAGAAGGTTAAACATAGGCAACAGTGACCGTGTAAATGTTCAGAAAAGCGCTTTTAGACCCGTGTAATTCACCTTTCCTGGAGTTATCAGGCCTTTTTCCTCAGCATCTTGGATCATGCTAAGTGCGATCCTGCATAAATTGTACTGATGAATATCTATCAGTGTGCGCTAATAAATGCAGGCCAGCAGTAACAGAGGGATAATTGTTGCTTGCCTATCTTTAACGCTAGAACAAGGCTCCATACTCTCAAGCTTCGCAGCAATGCGAGCAACACAGCCTTCCACAACATTATTGAGATAAACCATTGGAGTATTGCCTATTAACTGCACAATACAATGAGAAACACGTTAATTGGATAGCACACAACCAACAGGAACTTTGTGAGAGAATCATAATGACATTGGGAAAATGGCATTAATAGAGAGTTTACCTCAGTGACGTCTCTCTTGATAGCACACTGTCCCTCCATGTCATGTTTTCGTAACAATCTAGAAGCCAACAAGGAAATAAATTGCGAGATAAGTCTTCCAATTGAAAGTCAATTGAGAAGCAACAACCAAGGGACTGATCGTGTTTGCAATTCCATCGATGCATTTTGCATTCTACATATTGCTTATTCCACAAAACAGTAGCCAAGCCCATGCGTCTACTAAACTACATCACTCCAGCACGAAGGGCAAGCAAACGATATCGAATGAAGCCAACTTGCAGCAACAATCGGAACTCTTAAATCAGCTCAATCATAGGCGTAAAAGGGGAAAAAAGGGCATGGACGAAATTCATCGACTGTCAACTCCGATGAAAGAGCAGTGAAAACACACAATTCCCTGACTTTCACATCCTCTAGGAGAATGTCTACACCTATTTCGAGTGAGCATTTGAGAAATTAAAAGACTTTCTGAAGCAACTAACTACACAGCATGCCTCACTTCTTTTTCTGATAGTATAATCTTTTCATCCTTCGTGTCTAGCAACAAAGCACCAACATCTTGAAATATCAGGTTTCAACATAAGCTCGGCAGGAGTTTGGTCAACACCCATATGTTTCACCATAATTTTTTTTTTTCAAAGGAACAAATCCGACAAAAACTCCAGAAACTCTCACAAACTTCAACTGGCACCTATAAACAAGAGAAGCAGCAGCGACCAAAACATTGCAACTCGCTGTTTTATTAACAAACTCACCAGACCACTGATCAGAAAACGCAGTATGCCTCGCCAATCGCTCTGCAGGGGAAAGCTATTCGAGCAATGTGAAATTAAATAGAGGAGACTGGATTGAACCCAGCAAGGAAGATAAGGCAGACATTGACGGCGAGGAGGGAATTGGAGCACGCATAGGTCGGAGAGTTTAAGAATACAAACTAAAACTTGCTTGTCCAATTAAAGAAGAGGAAGGTGAGGATTCATTTACAGATTTCGAAGCTTCCGTGCCCTGCCCACCGCTTCGTCGCCACCACTTCCGCTTCTTCTTTTTTTATTGGGGCCGAGTTGGCCGCCCATAATATAATATTATTAAGGCTTTGAATTTCTCTCTCTCTCTCGCCTATAATATAATATTCAAAAGGCTTTGAATTTCTCTCCCTCTCTCTCTCACACACACACAACGTTAAGCAGAGCAGCATTGACTTAGAATTCGTTAAGATAAAGTCACTGTTTCTGTCAATTCACGATTTTCACTCCCTCGCCAGCCTCATTAAATTATCTCTCGAATTTGAGCGTTTGCAAATCATGATCTACTTAAATAAAATTTTTATTATTTGATTGTAAAGATATTTTTCTGATAAAGATAATATTTAAAATTACGCACAAAAAAAGAAAATCGAAATTCTTTTTGGATCTTGGATGTCTTCGATCAATAGAAAAAGTTTCGTCGGACTACAAGAAGATTTACAAAAGAGAAAATAATATAAAATTAAAGAAAAAGGAAGGGTTTCAAACCTTTACCTGTAGAAGAAGAAGTGGTTCACATTGAATATTTAAGTCGGTGGGCCAGGTCAAAATTTTGACCTTGGGCACACATAGAAAAAGCAGAACACGTTCTTCCTTAAGGAGGAGCCGCAAGATTTGAGTGTTGCACAAGAAGGACGTCCAGAAAGAAGCCGCGCGAAGCCTTGAATAGGAATGCAAAGACGAACGTTGGAGTTCCTGATTTTGGTGTACGTAGAGTATTTTTGTTTTGAGCTTGAATGTGTGGTAATTTTATGCGGTGA
Source organism: Eucalyptus tenuipes (assembly GCA_014182365.1). NCBI lineage: Eukaryota > Viridiplantae > Streptophyta > Magnoliopsida > Myrtales > Myrtaceae > Eucalyptus > Eucalyptus tenuipes. The sequence goes on along the minus strand of CM024544.1, from coordinate 39,073,942 downwards.
GTTTATGTCCAAGTGAGTTGTTTATTTATAAACACTTTGGGTTTGGGCTTAAATTTAGGTGTAGGAAACACTTGAGCGTGTGAATAATTATAAACTTTGATTCTCCGATTATAGTGGATCATTTGTTGTTTACTCTCCCCATGAACGTAGGTACCGATATCCGGACCGAACCACGTAAATTTCCGGTGTCCTTATTATTTCTCATTTATTTCTCTAATGATTTTGCGTAGAAGTAAATTGCAAGATCCTGTCGTTTTTCGCGTATTATATTCCAACAATTAGTATCGGAGCCTAGGATTAGAATTCTTGATAGTGATTTGGAGTTTTTGCTTGTTTGATTATTATCTGGAAATTCTATTATTATAATTATGTCTGAGAGGAAATCTGAAATTGAGAAGTTTAACGGGAGAAACAACTTTGGGTTATAGAGTATCAAGATGTGGGCATCATTGACAACCTAAGCTTTGGCCAAGATACTAGATGGTGAAGATGAGTTGCCGATTATAATGAAAGCCTCTGAGAGGGTAGAGTTAAAGGAAAGAGCAAAGAGCACAATTCTGTTAAATTTGTCGGATGAGATTTTAATAGAGGTTGCCGAGAAGAAGGACACTGCAGTATTATGGGCAAAACTTCAAGTACTCAATATGAAGAAAGGTTTAAACAATCGCTTATACATGTTGAAGAGAATGTTTCAATTTAGATATACCGAATGTACGTCTATCAGAACCCACCTAGATGAATTTAATAAACTCATAATGGATTTAAAGAACGTTGATGTTGTTAGCTTCTTTACTAGAGTCATGGGAGCACTTTACTGATTCACTGTTGTAGAGGCGTACTACTATTACCTCAGAACAAGTAAAGTATGCCTTATTCTTTAAGGAGTGGCAGAGAAAATTGCGAGATGACTGTCTGGTGCAAGGTTAGCGCAAGTACTAACGATTCGGGCTAGAGAACAACATTGAGGGCCTAGTAGCAGTAGAGGTAAAAACAAATTGAAATCACGCCATAGAAAATCCAAGGACACGTGAAGTGCTTTGAGTGTCACGAGGAGAGACACATCAGGAGAGATTGTCCAAAGCGTAGAATTAAAAGTGATAGGCAGAATGTCACAAGTAGTGTGGCAAACGTTGCCGAGGGGAGCACTGGTGATGCATAAGCTATTTTATGTGTGACTAATATTTCGTCAAGAGACAAATAGGTAGTGCTAGATTTGGGGTGTTCTTATCATATGACGCCTCATAAAAACTTGTTTACTACTTAACAGACTGTAGATGGTGGTAGAGTTCTTTTGGGGAATAACGTAGTTTGTAAGGCTGTGGGGATAGGATAATTCGGATTTGGATGCACGATGGGATGGTGTGCACATTAACAGATGTGAGGCATGTATCGAAGCTCAAGAAGAATCTTACTTTTTGGGAACACTCGACGATATCGGATGTAGGTACACCACTAAAGGTGGAGTACTGAAGATCTCTCGAGGTGTCATGACGATGATGAAGGGGAAGAAAGTGATTACTCTCTATCATCTACTTGGAGAGATCGTGACTAGAACCGCTGCAGTTTCATCAGGTGAGTCAGACTCTAACTTAACTCAGTTATGGCATATGCGTTTAGGGCACATGAGTGAGGCATGTATGACAATGCTAAGTGAAATACGGTTGTTGAATAGTCAAAAGACAAGGAATCTGGACTTATGTGAACACTGCATCTTTGGGAAGTAGCACCGAGTTAAGTTTACTACAGTTGTTCATTCGACCAAATGACCAGTTGAATATATTTATTCAAACGTTTGGGGCCCGTCTTCGATTCCTTCAAAAGGAGGTGTCTTATAGATGCTAACATTTATAGACGGCTATTCGAGAAAGATATGCGTATACTTTCCGAAACACAGATATGACATGTTTAATAGGTTCAAGAAATTTAAGGTATTGATTGAGAAGTAGTCAAATATACAAATCAAGTGTTCGAGAACCGATAATGATATGGAGTTCTATGGTAAAGACTTTACCAAGTTCTATGAAAAAAAATGTATTGTGAGACACCGTACAGTACTTGAGACACCATAGCAGAATGGCGTGGCAGAACGGAAGAATAGAACTTTGCTTAAGCGAGCTCGATGCATGCTTTCACATGCAGGACTTGACAAAGAATTTTGGGGCGAAGCAGTGAACATGGCATGTTACCTGGTTAATCGATCTCCATCATCTGCTATCGAGTGGAAGACTCTTGAGGAAGTATGGTTGGGGAGACCTATTGACTACTCTGGATTATGTATATTCGGATGTCCTGCGTATGCTCATACAAGTGGAAGACTCTTGAGGAAGTATGGTTGGGGAGACCTATTAGTAAAGATATGATCTTCGACGAGAATACAATGCTTCAACGATTACGTATATTCGGATGTCCTGTGTATGCTCATACAAGTGATGGTAAGCTTGAGCCGAGGGCGAAGAAGTGCATATTTTTGGGTTATGCACATAGGGTGAAAGGCTATCGGCTGTGATGTACTGATCCCAGATCAGCCGGTTTTCTAATTAGTAAAGTTATGATCTTCGACGAGAATACAATGCTTCAACGGAGGAGTTTTGAGACACAACTAGTAGAGAAGACATATCATGGTGTCATTAGCGAGGTGGAGCTTTAAGTGGAGACTCTGGAGACCTCTAAGGTACCGGAAGTTGAGACTGCAGATGAGGCCGCAGTTCCTAAAGTTGGTGATAGTGGACAATTAGCACAACTGCAGCACGCTATAGTCGCGGATAGACAGATAAGGTAAATTAAATCATTGGTACGTTATGTTTATACAAATATTGCTTATGCATTGATTGAAGGTGATGAGGTAGAGACAGATGAGCCTTCGTCTTACTTTAGAGGCGATGGTTAGTTCTGAGTCGTCACAATGGCTAGAAGCTATGAGTGAAGAGATGGAATTACTCCATCAAAATCAGACATGGGAGCTGGTCAAAGTACCAAAGAGCCAAAAGATTGTCGGAAGTAAATGGGTCTTTAAATGGAAAGAGGGCATTTTCGATGTTGAGGCAGCGAGGTATAAGGTAAGACTTGTGGCGAAGGGGTATACACAACGTGAGGGCATTGACTACAATGGGGTGTTCTACTTCTATTCGTATTTTATTTGCCTTAGTTGCTTTACAAGATCTCGAGTTGTAGCAGCTAGATGTGAAAATTGCGTTTTTTCACGGTGAGTTAGAAGAGCAAATTTATATAAGGCAGCCAGAGGGATTTGCTATCAAATCATGTTTGCTTGTTGAAGAAATCTTTGTATGGACTGAAATAGTCTCTTAGGCAGTGGTATAAATGTTTTGATACTTTCATAGCTAGTCAAGACTATTCGAAAAGTCAGATGGATAACTACTTTTACTTTTGGAGATTGGATGATGGTTTTTAATTTATCTACTTTTATATGTTGATGATATACTGATAGCTGCTAAGAATATATCTGATATTGATGTGCTAAAGAGGCGATTAAATGCTGAATTTGAGATGAAAGATTTAGGTGCTGCAAAGAAAATATTCGATATGGAGATTTTGCGTGACAGGACTATAGGAGTTTTACGTCTATTTCAGAAGAAATATATTGAGAAGATCATGGCACGTTTTAATATGCATTAGTAAAATCTGTAAGTACACATTTAGTGAAACACTTTAAACTTTCAAATAAATTATCACCATAGACAGTGGAGGAGGAGGAGCATATGTCCCGTGTTCCTTATTCTAGTGTTGTGGGCAGTATTATGTATGTTATGGTGTGCAATAGACTTGATATTTCATAAGTTGTGAGTGTTGTTAGTCGTTATATGAAGCATCCTGATAAAGCTTATTGGGAAGCTGTGAAGTGGATCCTCAAATATTTGAATGGGATAACAAACGTGGGTATAGTGTACCGGAGGGACAACAATAGTAGTGAGATCACTAGTTTTGTGGATTTGAATTATGTCGATGACTTGGATGATCGCAGATCTTTAGCAGGATACGTATTTACGTTAGCAAGTGGTGCAGTTAGTTGGAAAGCGTCCTTAGAGGATCACATTACCCTGTCTTCGATTAAGGCAATGTATATGGCACTAACATTTGTAGCGAATGAGGCTATATGGTTACGAAATATGCTCTTGGACTTTGGGTTAGAACAGAAAAGTGTGGATATACACTGTGATAACCAATGTGCGATATATTTAGCATATAATCCAATTTATCACGAGCGAACGAAGCATATCAACATTAGGTACCACTTCATTCGAGATATCTTAGCTAAAGGTAATATTATTATCAATCCGGTAGACATGATAACTAAGTCTATTTCTTTGGCGAAGCTCAAGCTTTGCTTGAGCTCTATTGGCGTCTGTGGAGAGTGAGCGCCCGTAAGGGCGTTGGAAGAGTAGCATGGATGATAAGCACTATAACTTGGCTTCAAACATCAATCAAGGTGAAGAATTGTTAAATTATATCTAGAGTTTTAGCGTTTGCAAAAGGTGATCCGCTTGGATAAAATTTTTATAATTTGATTGTGAATATATTTTTCTAATAAAGATAATATTCAAGATTATGCATAAGAAATAGAAGAAGCTTCGTTGGACTGCATGAAGGTTTACAAAAGAGGAAATAATATAAAATTAAAGAAAAATGAATGGTTTCAAACCTTTACTCGTGGAAGAAGAGGTTCATGTTGAATATTTAAGTTGGTGGGTCCAAGTCAAAATTTTGACCTTGGACACACATATAAAAAACAGAAGACGTTCTTTCTTAAGGAGGAGTCGCAAGATTTGAGTGCCGCACGAGAAAGACATCTAGAAAGAAGCCGCGTGAAGCCTTGAATAAGAACACGAAGCTGTACATACACTAACTAAATACAAATGTTGGAGTTCTTGATTTTGGCGTACATAGAGCGTTTTTGTTTTGAGCTTGGACGCGTGGTAATTTTAGTGTAATGAGTTTATGTTCAAGTGTGTTGTTTATTTATAAACACTTTAAATTTGTGCTTAAATTTAGGTATGGGAAACACTCAAGTGTGTGAGCGATTGTAAACTCTGATTCTTCGATTATAGTGGATTATTTGCTGCCGGCTCTCTCCGTGAACGTAGGTACCGATGCTCGATCGAATCACGTAAATTTATAATATCCTTATTATTTCTCTTTTATTTCTCTAGTGATTTTGCATTGACGTAAATTGTAAAATATTGTCGTTTTTTGCGTATTATATTCAACAAGCCTAGCATCTGGGCTGCCCACTAAATAACAATCAGCTAAGAACAAGAACCTCCGCTCCCAAGAAGAAACAAGAAGACTCCTAGAGCAAGTTCACTGAACCCACGAGCAACATAAGTAGTGTTTCCGTTAAGCAGAGCAGCATTGACTTAGCATTCGTTAAGATGAAGTCGCTGTCTCAGTCAACTGAAGATTTTCACTCACTCATTAGTCTGTCGTCTGGGCTGCCCACTAACTTAAAACCAGCTAAGAACAAGAGCCTCTGCTCCCAAGAAGAAACAATAAGATTCCAAGAGCAAGTTCATTAAACCCACAAGCAACATAAGTAGTGTTCCATGCTCCTACTACTTGGAATTTGACTTTATCGATGGTGTAGGTTAATCAACCTAAGGATTGTCATAGAGAAGGAAGTTGACTGCTTGCAGACATCCATATGGAACCATTTGAAATGATCAGGTATACCCAGAGAAGTTTGGAATGGAACACCCTTCATTTCCATGCTCTTTCCCACTTTTTTATCTTCAAACCTTTTCTCTCGTCCTCGTGGTGAATCAGCCAAAAAAGCAACCTTTGCGAACTACAGCATTACCATCACGAATCTTCGCGAGTCCCCTGTTCGCAAGAAACGCCCTTTCGATTCTTCTCGCCTTCGACTGCCCAGTGGGTCCCTGAAAACCACAGCTACACACTCAGAGCCAAAATTCTGACCATCTCATCCATCTCCATCTCTCTCTCTTTGTCCCACACAGAGTGACTACTGAATCGGCAAGAAAGTTCGACCTCCGTAAAAGCAAGAAGAAAGGGAAAAAATATAAAACAAAATTTTGAAAAAATTATTAAAAAATTAAAAGAAATTTTATGTCACAAAAATTTTAAGGGAAACAAAAGAAAATTTTCTAAAAATATTAAAAATTAAAAGAAATTTTATGTCACAAAAATTTGAAAGTCATACCGAATGCATTCTTACTCTTTTTCTATTTTAGGAATATAAATTTTGTGTAGTTACCAAACATATTCTATTGCTTAGAAATTATTTTAGGGAATAAAAATAGAAAAAAATATTTCTGAAAAGAAATTATTCTCGGTAATAGAAATGTCGATAACTATTTTGTTCCCGAAAATAATTTTTAATCGAAATAATTTTTTTATACCGTTCCCGAAGATAATTTCTGAGCATTTGAAGGCACTTAGTAAACTAGCCAAAATTTCTATAATTTTTGGTAAAAATCTTAAATTTCTAGTCCAAACCATTTTCTTTTAATCTTTTAATAATTTTATTAATTTTTTTTTTTTTTTTTTTTTTTTTGCCCTTTTCATCTTCTCCTTCCTTTGGTTGCTTCACCCACACTCTCCAAGATCCTTCGTGTCGTGTCGGATACTTCGACATGTGTCCGATACTCTCCGACATTTGGTCAACACGTGTCGGAAAATCCGACATCTGGTTAACTTTCCCAACACTTTCCAACACTCGAGTTAGAATTCCGACATACGAGTTTCTGACACGTGATTCCGATATCGTGGTCAATTTTAAAAAATTTCAATAAATGAGAGGTCAAAATGTATATATGTGAAAAAATAAAACTCAATAATAAAAATAATAAATGAAGAAAGAAGAAAAACCTAGTAATTTCTTCTCTTTTGACTCTCACTTCTTGTGATACACAATTCATCCCTTAAGGTTTTTTTCTCCTCTTCCGACATATCTAACATGCAAATCCAGAATGTGAATTGCTTGTTTTTTCTTCAAATTTTATGAATTATTGGGATAGAGTTGAATTTGTCAAATTGAAACAATGAATGAATAAATGATGGATTAATGTTTTTAGTGTAAATTCCTTCTAGGCTTATTTATTTATTTATTTATGAATTTGAATCAAATTAATTTGTTGAAATAAACACAAATATATATAAATAAATATTAAATATCCAATGTGTTCCAACGTGTCGAAATTCTCTATTTTTTGAGAAACCACATATCGGCATGTCGTGTCATGTAGTGTCGCGTGTTGCGTGTTAGTGTCGGTGCTACTTAGCTGTTTGCCGGCCCTCATCTGGCCGCTCGTTGGCCATGGCCGAGTCCGATGATCGGCCAAAATGAAGAAGAAGAAGAAGAAAAGGAAAGAGAAAAGAATAAAAATTAGGCTTGATTCTAAAATTGTTCACGAGAACATGAAGTAACTTTTTTTCTTTTTAATTATGTTCCAAATTTATTTCCGAGAAAAAAAAATAAATTTTTGTTCTAGGGAGAAAAAAAATTTACTAAATAGATTTTTATTCTTTTGTTCTCTAGAAGAAAAGAACAAAATTAGATACCGTTTGGAGTGTTACCAAACAACACCTAAGTTATCACTCCAATTTGTGTGACTTTCAAAATTACATGAATTGACACCAAATTAGCATGCTAGTGTATTTTTTTGTAGGTTTAACAAAAAAAAAAAAATTAATGTATCGTGATAACACAACTTCTTGTCTCTATATTAGACACACGAATAAGAATTGCCAATTCTCTATTATAAATGATAATTACCCTATCGTTGAGCTTTGTATATTTAGAGTACGTGTGGTAACATTTCTGCTTTGAGGAATAATTTCTTTTCAGAAGTAGTCTTTTTTTTTTTTTTTCCTAGAACAATTTATGAGTAAAAGAACTCGTTTCAAAACTACACAAAATTTATATTATCAGAATAGAAAAAAAAAAATGGAATGCGTTTGGTATGGTCCATAATTTTTTTTGTAACATAGACTTTTTTTAAATTTTTTACGGTTTCTTTTCTTTTATTTTTTTCTTTTCTTCTTCTTCCTTGTTGTTGCTTGCCGCCACCAACCAACCGTCCGTCAGCTGTTTGCCACGCCAGCCGGCAGGTGGTGGACGACTGGCAAGCAGCGACAAAGAAGAAGAAGAAAAGGAAAAAATGACTTATTTTAGAAATTGTTCCCAAGAAAAAGAAGTTACTTTTTCCTATTTCTTTTTTCCTATTCCAAATCTATTATCCATTCACTTTTCTATTTTGAAGGAAAAAAAAAATAATTAACTTTACCAAACGGATTTTTTTTTTTTTTAAATTCTGAGAAGCAAAAGAAGAGAAGCATTGCCATGCGCGCCCCAGGAATCCATCGATATTCACCTTTGTCTTCATAAGTCTAAAGGTTTGCTTGATTACTACTTTATTTCTCTATTTCTCTATTTTTCTGCTCCTCAGAACATGTTGGGAACAAAATTCCATTTGATAACGTAATTTCATTTTTTTATAACTGTAAGATAAAATTTAAATAAAAATCGACAATCCCAATCTATCATTTAGAAATAAATACGTGCATAATTCGGGATCGGTTTGCGGAAATGTAAAGATTGATATACCTCCAACCATTGATGAAAATTTACAAATATAGAAAATCCCAAAACCTTGAACGAATGCGCGATACTGTACGTCCTGTTCCACTAATTAATACCCCTCAAAACATGATAGTGTGTTTTTCTGTACTGATAAGTTTTCAATTAGACGACTTGATGTTTTATTCCGTTTCTTATGTTATCAACATCTTCCATCAATACCATTATGGTAATATATTAATGTGCTCTATCCGTCTTCTGCCGATAAAGCTAAGCTTCCCTCTCATAGAATATCCGCTCAGTTGCTTGTAAGATCAATATAAGGTAATTTGGTACCCAAAACATGATTATGAAGCACGGTGTGATGACTTGGAAACTCGGGTTTCATCTGTACAAGTTCTTCTGGTATCACCGCATCGAAAGTTCGAAAAGATCATATGGTGTCTCATTGACAAATAAGTTCCAGCAAACATCTTAACATGCTGAATCTCGAACAAAAGCAAGTCATTCCTGGGAGTGAGTCGGAGTCATCGTAATGTGCTCGGAACGGCATCGACATGTGAAAACCAGTAGTTGACATTTCTGTAGACAAGTTGAGATCTCCATGAACAGGCGGCCTGTTTATTTCCACACTAACTTCGGACCGAGTTGTGGCTAGTGCCACTCTGATCGAAAGTCATGTTTTGAGCCTCGTCCCTAATCGAATCGAAAAGGGCGGTCGAAAAATAACGCTCTCCGAAACTAGGGAAAACGACCTGGAAAGAGAGCAGAGGGAGAAAGTCAGGGCGAGAATAATGGTATGAGGGAACACTGTGCATGCGGAAATTGAAGGTGGGTATTAGGAGGAGAGCAAGGCGTCGGATCAGAGACGAACACTGAATCATCAAGGAAGAAATATTATTATCTCTTTTTAGCTTAAGGCATTGCAGATGAACAAAATGCAAAGAAGTTAACACTTACAACGATCAGTTTTCCTGCAAATTCTGGCCGCTTTCCCAACTTTATTGCAGCTGCAGCTGCAGCCCCTGAAGAGATCCCTACCTATGCAAAGACAAAATGGAAGATTTCCAAAAGTGAGAATGCAAAAGGCAGTTAAATGGATCCGGAAAAAGAAGATGGGTTCCAACAGAGTTAAAAGTCAGTACCAATAGACCCTCTTTCAGGGCAAGAAGCTTAGCAGTCTCAATAGCTTCCTCACTTGATATCTGTAGCCACAAAATGCCATATTATTTAATCAGTTAAGGAAAGTATCCTCAACTAGACAGCAGGGCGGATAGGCTAACCATATTTTCAGCCTAATGTTTGAAACTTACTTGGAGGACTTCGTCGAGCAAGCCCACGTCCAAAACTGGTGGGACGAAACCAGCGCCAATTCCTTGTATCAAGTGCTTGCCTATGATATGTTTAAGACATCAATTAATCAATTAAAAACAGTTGATACATATTAAAAAGAAGGTACCATAGATCTGGACGGGAGGATGAAAAAAAGGTGAAATTTGTCTCCCACATAGCATGCTGCCATGTCTTCATAGGCAAAAGCCTATGCTACAGTTGCTACTGGGGAAATAACAGCCACCCACCCCGCCTCGCAAAAAAGAAGAAGGAAAAGAAAGAACTCGCTGCTAACTCAGTGACATCCAAAGTTCTGCTGCACAGAGTCCCAAAAACAGCAAAGACGAGTCAGAGAGGAGAGAAGATAAATCCATGCACTCACCTGGATTTCCGCCATTCAGGACTGCACTTTCAACTGGCTCAACACCATACACCTGGATGTATACGAAAGAGTAAACAAAGACAAACACTTAGCGGTCATTTATCCCTCTGAAGCTAACTGAAAACACGCAATTGGAATTCAAGCTGACCTTGATTTCTCGGTTTTTTTCCTTGAGGAATTTGCCCACGCCAGTTACAGTTCCACCCGTCCCTATTCCTGAAACGAAGGCATCCACCTTTCCTCCCGAGTCCTTCCATATTTCTGGGCCAGTAGTTTCATAATGAATCTACAAACACCATCGCAAACCAACTCTTCAACCCTTCGAATTGTGGACATAAATGCGTATACAGTTTAATTAAAAAGAATTGGCAGAAGAAAATCAACAATTAAAATAAAGAACCTTTGGATTTGCAGGATTCTCAAACTGCTGGAGCAAGCGACTATTCGGTGTCCTGCTCTGGATCTCTTCAGCCTTTTGAAGGACCCCATCTAATCCCTTGGCCGGATCCGTGATATATACCTCAGCTCCAAAAGCTCGCATTAATATTCTTCTCTCAATACTATATGAAGCTGGCATGACAAGGATTAGCTTGTAGCCCTTAAGGGCAGCAATAAAAGCCAAACCAATGCCAGTGTTACCGCTGGTGATTTCGATAAGGACGGTCTTCAATCGCCATACATCCATCAAAAACCATTTTCCAAAATCAGTAAGTTAAACATAGGCAACAGAGGCCGTGCAAACTTCAGAATGAAACTTTTGGCCCCGTGTAATTCACCTTTCCTGGAGTTATCAGGCCTTTTTCCTCAGCATCTTGGATCATGCTAAGTGCGATCCTGCATAAATTGTACTGACGAATATCTATCAGAGTGTGCCAATTGATGCAAGCTAGCAGTAACAGAGGGATAATTGTGGCTTGCCTATCTTTAACGCTAGAACAAGGCTCCATATTCTCAAGCTTCGCAGCGATGCGAGCTACACAGCCTTCCACAACATTATTGAGATAAACCATTGGAGTATTGCCTATTAACTGCACAACACAAAGAGAAACACGTTAATTGGATAGCACACGACCAACAGGACTTTGTGAGAGAATCATAATGACATTGGGAAATGGCACTAATAGAGAGTTTACCTCAGTGATGTCTCTCTTGATAGCACACTGTCCCTCCATGTCGTGTTTTCGCAACAATCTAGAAGCCAACAAGAAAATGCATTGCAAGATAAGCCTTTCACTGGAAAAGTCAATTGAGGAGCGACAACCAAGGGACTGGTCTTGTTTGTAATTCCATCAATGCAGTTTGCATTCTATATATTGCTTATTTCACAAAACGGTAGCCTAGGCCATGCTTCTACTAAACCACATCACTTAAGCATGAATGGCAAGCAAATGATATCAGACAAAGCCAACTTGCAGCAACAATTGGAACACTTAAATCGGCTCAATCATTGGTGTAAAAGGGGGAAAGAAAAAGACGTGGACGAAATTCATCAACTGTCCATTTTGATGAAAGAGCAGTGGAAACACAATATTCCCTTACTTTCACATCCTCTCGGAGAATATCCACACCTATTTCGACTGAGTATTTGAGAAATTAAAAGACTTTCTGAAGCAACTGACTACACAGCATGCCCTACTTCTTTTTCTGATAGTATAATCTTTTCATCCATCCTCTGTGTCTAGCAACAAAGCACCAACATCTTGAGATATCAGGTTTCAACATAAGCTCGGCAGGATTTTGATCAACACCCATATGTTTCCCCATAATTTATTTTTGTCAAAAGAACAAATCTAAAATAAGCTCAAGAATCTCTCACAAACTTCAACGAGCGCCCAACCAGAAACAAGAGCAGAAGAAGCAAAAAGTAGCAGCAACCGAAACATTGCAGTTCGTATTCACGAACTCACCGGTGATCAGAAAACGCGGTACGCCTCGCCAATCGCTCCGCAGGGGAAAGCTACCCGAGCAGTGCAAGTTCAAATAGTGGAAATCGGATTGAACCCAGTAAGGAAGATAAGGCAGAGAGTGACGAGGAGAAGACAAACTAAAACTTGCTCATCCAATTAAATAAGAGGAAGTTGAGGATTCATTTACAGATTTCGAAGCTGCCGTGCTTGGCCCACTGCTCTGTCGCCACATCTTCCACTTCTTCTCTGTGGGCCGAGTCGGCCGCTTATAATATTCAAAGGCTGTGGGACTCGGGTCTCTCTCTCTCTCTCTCACACACGCGCACACAACGCTACGCAGAGCAGCATTGACTTGGCAAATGTAAAGATGAAGTCACTGTCTTTGTCAACTCATGATTTTCACTCACTCATGTCTGTCATCTGCGTTGCCCACTAACTAAAAACTAGCTAAGAACAAGAGTCTCTGCTCCCAAGAAGAAACAAGAAGACTACAAGAGCAAGTCTATTGACCCCACAAGCAGCATAAGTAGTGTTTGATCCTCTTACCACTTGGAATTTGACTTTATCCATAGTGTAGGCTAATCAACCTAAGGATTGTTATATGGAGGAAGTTGACTGTTGCAGACATCCATCTAAAACCATCTGAACTGTTCAAACGAACTGTTTCAAAAAAGTAGGATCGGGTATTATTTGGAGTATTACCAAACAGGGCCTAAGTTACCTCTCCAATTTGAGTGACTTCCAAAATTACGTGAATTGACATGAAATTAGCACGCTTGAGTGTTTTTTTTTTTGTAGGTTTAACAAAAAAAATATGATGTATCGCAATAACACAACTTCTTGTCTCTATATTAGACACACGAATAAGAATTGCCAATTCTTTGTTATAAATGATAATTACCCTATTGTTGAGCATTATCTATTTAGGATATGTTTCATAACATTTCTATTCTGGAAAACAATTTCTTTTCAGAAATAGTCTTTTTCCATTTATATTTCCTGAAACAATTTATAAGTAAAAGAACGCATTTGACAACTATACAAAATTTATATTCTTGAAATAGAAAAAGAACGGGAATGCATTTGGTATGGTCCACAAATTTTTTTGTAACGTATATTTTTTTTTAATTTTTTTAAAGATTTCTTTTCTTTTCTTTTTTTTTTCTTTTCTTCTTCTTCCTTGCCGTTGCCCGCCGTCACCAACCAACCATTAGCTAGCTATTTGTGGCGCCAGTCGGGAGGTGGCAGATAGCTAGCAAGCGACGGCAAGGAAGAAAAAGAAAAGAAAAAATTAACTTATTTTTAGAAATTGTTCTTAGGAACAAGAAGCTATTTTTTCCTATTTCTTGTTTCTATTCCAAATCTATTTCTCATTCAATTTTCTATTCCAGGGAATGGAAAAATTAATTGACATTACCAAACGGATTTCTTTTTTCTTTTTTCTTTTTTTATTTCGAGAAGCGAAAGAAGAGAAGCATTGCCATGCGCACCCTTAAAGAATCCATCGATATTCACCTTCGTTCACTATCTTGATCTTCATAAGTCTAAGGGTGCGCATGAAACTATTTTTTTTTTTATCTATTTTATTGTTTTCTCTTCTCTAGAACAGAATCCGTTTAATAATGCAATTTCATTTTGCTATTTCTGGAATAGATTTCTACTCCAGAAATAGATTTGGACCACAAATCAGAAAGTAAAATTTTAACTTTTCTATTTCTAGAACAAAATTGAAAAATGAAAACTTTTTCATCGTTCACTCTTATCGTCTACCGGTCCTTAGCCGCCATTTGCTAGACGACTACCGAACGTCCACCCGCCTCCCACTGATCGTCGAATGCCTCCCACCACCACTTGGGAGGGAGAAATTTCGTGTCGTTATCAAACGAATTTCTATTTCAAGAACATAAATTTTATAAGGTTATCAAATACGTAATTACGCTTAGAAACTTGTCTGGAGAATAGAAATAAAAAAATCAATTTCTAGCTAGAAATTGATTTTTAAAACATAATGGTTATCACGTGCGTTTTAAGTAACTTGGAAAGCCTAAGTTCATCCACCGGATCAAATGGAAGACAAGTTCATGATCGCTTGTGCCAATGTGCTCTATCAGTCTTCTACTGATAAAGCTAAGCTTCTCTCTCATAGAATATCTGCTAAGTCGCTTGTAAGATCAATGTAAGGTAATTTGGTACCCGAAACATGATTATGGAGCACAATGCGATGAATCAGAAGCTTGGGTTTCATCTGTACGAGTTTTTTTGGTATTACGGCATCGAAAGTTTGAAATAGAACCGGACCAAAGCATGGAATCAAATAAAGTTCATATGGAATTACAGACATCTTCTTATTCAGATGCTGGAGTCCCTAAGATTGCAAGAGAGTGGAAAAGATCATATAAAGCGTCTCATTGACAAATTAGTTCCAGCAAACATCTTAACATACTGAATCTCGAATGAAAGCAAGTCATTCCTGGGAGTGAGAACGGAGTTGTTGTAATGTGCTTGGGACGGCATCGGCATATGGAGGCCCGCAGCGAACATTTCAGTAGACAAGTTGAGATCACCATGAATAGGGCGGCCTGCTTATTTCACACTAACATCAGACCAAGTAGTGGCTATTGTCACTCTAATCAAAAGTCATGTTTTGGGCCTCGTCCCTGATGGAATCGAAAAGGGCGGTCGAAAGATAACGCTCTCCAAAACTAGGGAAAACAACCTGGAAGGAGAGCAGAGGGAGAAAGTCAGGGCCAGAGTAATGGCATGAGAGGGAACATTGCATACGGAAATTGAAGGTGGGAATTGAGAGGAAAGCAAAGTGTCGGATCAAAGACGAACACCGAATTATCAAGGAAGAAATAGTAGCATCTCTTTTTAGCTTAAGGCGTCACAGATGAACAACATGCAAAGAAGTTAAACACTTACAACGATCAGTTTTCCTGCAAATTCCGGCCGCTTTCCCAACTTTATTGCAGCTGCAGCTGCAGCCCCTGAAGAGATCCCTACCTATTCAAAGACAAAATGGAAGATTTCCAAAGGTGAGAATGCAAAAGGCAGTCAGTGGATCCGGAAAAAGAAGACGGGTTGTGACAGAGTTAAAAGTCAGTACCAATAGACCCTCTTTCAGGGCAAGAAGCTTAGCAGTCTCAATGGCTTCCTCACTTGATATCTGGAGCCACAAAATGTCATGTAATTTAATCAGTTAAGGAAAGTATCCTCAACTTGACAGCAAGGCGGATGGTCTAACCAAATTTTCAGCCTAATGTTCGAAACTTACTTGGAGGACCTCGTCAAGCAAGCTGATGTCCAAAACTGGTGGGATGAAACCAGCGCCAATTCCTTGTATCAAGTGCTTGCCTATTGTATGTTTCAGACATCAAATAATCAACCAAAAGCAGTTGATACATATAAAAAAGTCTGTAGCATAGATCTAGACAGGAGGATGAAAAAAGGTGAAATTTGTCTCCTACATAGCACAATGCCTTTTTTTCATGCTATTTGCCAGTGCTACCATCACTACTGAAAATATGAGTCACCCGCCCCCCAAAAAGAAGAAAGAAGGAAAAGGAAAGAACTCGCTCCTAACTCAGTGATATCCAAAGTTATACTGCACAGAGTTCCAACAATAGCAAAGACGAGTCAAGAGAGCAGAGAAGATAAATCCATGCACTCACCTGGATTTCCGCCATCCAGGACTGCACTTTCAACTGGCTCGACTCCATACACCTGGATGTAAACGAGAGAGTAAACAAAGACATATACTTAGCAGTCATTTATCTCCCTGAAACTAACTGAACACGCGTTCGGAATTCAAGCTGACCTTGATCTCTGGGTTTTTTTCCTTAAGGAATTTGCCCACGCCAGTTAGAGTTCCTCCTGTCCCTATTCCTGAAACGAAGGCCTTCACCTTTCCTCCTGAGTCCTTCCATATTTCTGGGCCAGTAGTTTCATAATGAATCTACAGCCACAATCACAAACCAACTCTTCAATCCTTCGAATTGTGGACCTAATATTATACGAAGGTTATTTTAAATGAATCAGACAGAAAAAACCAACAAGTAAAATAAAGAACCTTTGGGTTCGCTGGATTCTCAAACTGCAGGAGCATGTGACTATTCGGTGTCCTGTCCCGGATCTCCTCGGCCTTTTGAAGGTCACCATCTAATCCCTTGGCAGGATCCGTGAGGAATACCTCAGCTCCAAAAGCTCGCATCACAATTCTTCTCTCAAGACTATATGAAGCGGGCATGACAAGGACAAGTTTGTAGCCCTTAATGGCAGCAACAAAAGCCAAACCGATGCCGGTGTTACCACCGGTGATTTCAATAAGGACGGTCTTCAATCGCCATGCGTCCATCAAGAACCATTTTCCAAAATCAGTAGAACATAGGCAACAATAGGCGTGCAAATATTCAGAATTAAACCTTTAGCCCAACATAATATTGTATTCACCTTTCCGGGAGTTATCAGGCCTCTTTCCTCAGCATCTTCGATCATGCTAAGTGCAATCCTGCGTAAATTGTGTTGACGGCATATATATCATAGTGTACTGATTGATGCAAGGCTGCAGCAACAGGGGGATAATTGTTACTTGCCTGTCTTTAACACTAGAACAAGGCTCCATGTTCTCAAGCTTTGCAGCGATGCGAGCTACACAGCCTTCCACAACATTATTGAGATAAACCATAGGAGTATTGCCTATTAACTGCATGATCCAATGAGAAACACATTACTATACGTTTAGTCGTCCGAATTTCTAATCATGATAGGACTGGATAGGATAGGATATAAAATCCATGAATTTTGCTATATCCTTATCCACCAATTGCAATAATAAAATCAGATATATTCACATTATTTAATGTACATTGTTTGGTATAAATGACATATTAGTATAAATGAACTAAAAATTTTACAAACGAAGATTGGAAAAATCTTTCATGACACTCTTGACTACTTTATTTTTATTTGCTTTTTTATTTTATTTTCCCCTCTTTTTTAATTAATTTCTTTTTTTATTTTTCTTCCCCTTCCATCATTCTCTAATAAAATTTTATTAAATAGTAAATTGTACTAACATACCTAAAATACTAAAATACCTAAAATATGTAATAAATATAAGTATATTTATATTTATATATTGAATTTATATTATAAAATAGAATTAATTCGAATATATAAATAAAAATAAGATTAAATAAAAATAACTAAATTGTTATTTTTTGTTATTTGAATTTATTATATTAGAATTCAAATATTATTTATATTGAAATATAATATTAATTTTGTTAATTTAAGAAGTTTGTTATTCGAGAAAAATAATTTTTCAATTATGAATATTAGAAATTCTATTTACTTTTATCACACCTCTCCATGTGATAATTTTATCTATTTTATATCCCTTTATATCCGACTTTTTATTCTATCTTGAGCATGCATTAAACGCATGATAGGAAATCTTATCCTAAATGCCTAATGCAGATAGCACACGACCAACTGGAACTTTGTAAGAGAATCATAATGACATTGGGAAAATGGCATTTATAGAGAGTTTACCTCGGTGACATCTCTCTTGATTGCACATTGGCCCTCCATGTCGTGTTGACAAAACAATCTAGAAGCCAACAAGAAAATACGTTGCGAGATAAGTCTATCGCTCAAAAAGTCAATTGAGAAGCGACAAACAAGGGGCTGATCTTGTTTGTCATTCCATCAATGCTTTGTGCATTCTATATATTGCTTATTCCACGAAGCAGTAGCCAAGGCCATGCTTCTCCAAAACCACGTCACTCCAGCACGAAGGGCAAGCAAATGATATCCAACTCGCAGCAACAATCGGAACACTTTAATCAGCTCAATCATAGGCGTAAAAGGGGGGCAAAAAAAAGACATGGACGAAATTCATCGACTGTCAACTTTGATGAAAGAGCAGTGAAAACACACAATTCCCCGACCTTGAAATCCTCTAGGAGAATATCTACACCTATTTCGACTGAGCATTTAAGAAATTAAAAGACCTTGAGAAGCAACTGACTACAAATATCATTGCTTCTTTTTTCAAAGAACAATCTTCTTCATCCTCAGTGTCTAGCAACAAAGCACCAACATTTTGAGATATCAGGTTTTCACATAAGCTCGGCAGGATTTTGACCAACACCCATATGTTTCATCATGATTTTTTTTTTTCAAAAGAAAAAATCTGATAAAAGCTCCAGAAACTCTCACAAACTTCAATGGGCACTCATAAACAAGAGCAGAAGCAGCAAAAGGAGCAGCAATCAAAACATTGCAATTCGCTGTTTTATTAGCAAGCTCACCATTGATCAGAAAATGCAGTATGCCTCGCCAATCGCTCTGCAGGGGAAAGCCATTCGAGAAGTGCAAGTTTAAATAGAGGAGACTGGATTGCACCCAGTAAAAAAGATAAGGCACAAGTGAGGAATACCCCACAATGAACAATAGAGTGACTTAATAAGACAAAGTAAAGATCAGAGAGTCTAAGAAGACAAAGTAAAACTTGTTTCTGTAATTAAATAAGAGAAAGATAACAAAAGGAGCAAATTGAGGATTCATTTACAGATTTGGAAGCTTTCCTGCTTTGTCCACTGCTTGGTCACCTCGCCACCATCTTCCACTTCTCTGTGGGGCGAGTGGGCCACCTGATAATGTTCAAAGGGTTCTCTCTCTCTCAACGTTATGCAGAGCAGTATTGACTTGGCATTTGTTTGGAATAAGTGTTAAAATATGTCTCGAATTTGAGCCCATTGAACAGTACTCAGTCTAAATAAATTAATCTGGCCAACTTGCGATTTTGTGGGATTTCTTCGGTCTAGCTGCACATGATCACGTCTATGTTCAGCCGCAATTGTGAGAAGAAGAGGATTGCGCATGGCTTTTCTCTCCCTCTTTGTCCCATGCAATGAACGAATGGAATCAAACGAAGCCCACAATTTTTTACTTTGGCCAATTCTTCTTGCGGCTCCTCTCTCTCTCTCTCTCCCCGCTTTTCTTTTGACTTTCTTACTCGGCTGAGGATCACAAAGTCACGTGTGATCAACGACAACCTTAAAAGAAAGCCATGCGCAATCTTCTTCTTCTCACAATTGCGGCTGAATATAAATGCAATCATGTGGAGCTAGATCGGAAAAGAAGTCCCACAAAATCACAAGTAGGCTAGTTTAATTTATTTAGATCGAGCATTGTTCACTATGCTTAAACTAGAGATATATTTTAATAATCTCTACCCTAGCATCAAGTCACAATCGCTAAGTGAAAATCTTGCTACTACTTTCCCACAGCCTCAATGGGCTCACTTGCCACAGAGTGCTTTCTGGACTTCACCATGACTGTGGACCTCATCAAGACGCCAACTTCACTTGCACAGTTAGCCACTCCACGAGGATTTTCCGACATAACCTTTTGTGTCCGAGATAAAACAAAACCATCATTGCATTCATATTTGATAAAAAATCGAACACACACCTTGCTACAGCAACCATTGGCTCTATCGGCTCCACCTCGCTACAAGTATCATATGTGTCAATTATTCCGCTAGTACTTGCTACCTCACATGTTTTTGCAACTCTACCTTGAGCTGAATACTGTCCAGATCTGTGTTAACACTACCACAAACACTCCTAGTTGAAATTATTGGAGACTTGTCAAAACTGGTGGGATGAAACCAGCGCCAATTCCTTGTATCAAGTGCTTGCCTATCATATGTTTCAGACATCAACTAATCAACCAAAAACAGTTGATACATATCAAAATGTAGGTACCATAGATCTGGACAGGACAACGAAAAAAAAAATGTGAAATTCGTCTCCCACATAGCACAATGCCATTTCTTCATGCTTTTTGCCCGTTCTACCATCGCTACTGAGGATACTACAGTCACCCACCCTGCCCCGCAAAAACAAGAAGGAAAAGGATAGAACTCGCTCCTAACCCAGTGATATCCAAAGTTGCACTGCACAGAGTTCCAACGACAGCAAAGATGAGCTAGAGAGGAGAGAAGATAAATCCATGCACTCACCTGGATTTCCGCCATTCAGGACTGCACTTTCAAATGGCTCAACGCCATACACCTGGACGTAAACGAGAGTATATAAAGACATATACTTAGAGGTTATTTATCTCTCTGAAACTAACCGAACACGCGATTGAAATTCGAGCTGACCTTGATTTCTGGGTTTTTTTTCGTTGAGGAATTGGCCCACGCCAGTTACAGTTCCTCCCGTCCCTATTCCTGAAACGAAGGCATCCACCCGAGTCCTTCCATATTTCTGGGCCAGTAGTTTTATAATGAATCTACAGACACAATCGCAAATCAACTCTTCAATCCTTCAAAGTGTGGACATAAATGCATATACAGATAAATTAAAAGAATCAGGCAGAAGAAAATCAACAATTAAAAAATAAAGAACCTTTGGATTTGCAGGATTCTCAAACTGTCGTAAGAAGTGAGTATATGGTGTCCTGTGCTGGATCTCCTCAGCCTTTTGAAGGAGCCCATCTAATCCCTTGGCCGGATCCGTGATATATACCTCAGCTCCAAAAGCTCACATCAGAATTCTTCTCTCAATACCATATGAAGCTGGCATGACAAGGATTAGCTCGTAGCCCTTAAGGGCAGCAATAAAAGCCAAACCAATGCCGGTGTTACCGCTGGTGATTTCGATAAGGACGGTCTTCAATCGTCATACATCCATCAAAAACCATTTTCCAAAATCAGTAAGTTAAACATAGGCAACAGTGACCGTGTAAATGTTCAGAATGAAACTTTTAGCCCCGTGTAATTCACCTTTCCTGGAGTTATCAGGCCTTTTTCCTCAGCATCTTGGATCATGCTAAGTGTGATCCTGCACAAATTATATTGATGAATATCTATTAGTGTGCGCTAATAAATGCAAGCCAGCAGTAACAGAGGGATAATTGTTGCTTGCCTATCTTTAACGCTAGAACAAGGCTCCATATTCTCAAGCTTCGCAGCAATGCGAGCTACACAGCCTTCCACAACATTATTGAGATAAACCATTGGAGTATTGCCTATTAACTGCACAATACAATGAGAAAAACGTTAATTGGATAGCACACGACCAACAGGAACTTTGTGAGAGAATCATAATGACATTGGGAAAATGGCATTAATATAGAGTTTACCTCAGTGACGTCTCTTGATAGCACACTGTCCCTCCATGTCGTGTTTTCACAACAATCTAGAAGCCAACAAGAAATAAATTGCGAGATAAGCCTTCCAATCAAAAGTCAATTGAGAAGCAACAACCAAGGGACTGATCTTGTTTGTAATTCCATCGATGCATTTTGCATTCTATATATTGCTTATTCCACAAAACAGTAGCCTAGGCCATGCTTCTACTAAACCACATCGCTCCAGCATGAAGGGCAAGCAAATGATATCAAACGAAGCTAACTTGCAGCAACAATCAGAACACTTAAATCAACTCAACCAGAGGCACAAAAGGGGCAAAAAAGGCATGGACGAAATTCATCGACTTTCAACTTCGATGAAAGAGCAGTGAAAACACACACTTCCCTGTCTTTCACATCATCTAGGAGAATATTTACACCTGTTTTGACTGAGCATTTAAGAAAATTAAAAACTTTGAGAAGCAACTGACTACATATATCATTACTTCTTTTCTGAAAGTACAATCTTCTTCATCCTCAGTCTCTAGCAACAAAGCACCAACATTTTGAGATATCTTTCAACATAAGCTCGGCAGAATTTTGACCAACACCCATAAGTTTCACCATGAATTTTTTCTTCAAAAGAATAAATCCGACAAAAGCTCCAGAAACTCTCACAAACTTCAACGGGCACCTATAAACAAGAGCAGGAGCAGCAAAAGCAGCAGCGATCAAAACATTGCAGTTCGCCATTTTATCAACGAACTCACCAGACCACTGATCAGAACACACAGTATGGCTCGCCAATCGCTCTGCAGGAGAAAGCTATTCAAGCAATGCGATTTTAAATAGAGGAGACTGGATTGAACACAGTAAGGAAGATAAGGCAGACATTGACAAGGAGGAGGAAATTGGAGCACGCAAAGGTCGGAGAGTTTAAGAAGACAAACTAAAACTTGCTTGTCCAATTCAAGAAAAAGGAAGTTGAGGATTCATTTACAGATTTCGAAGCTTCCATGCCTTGTCCAATGCTTCGTCACCACCATCTTCCACTTCTTTTTTGGGCTGAGTTGGCCGCCTATAATATTCAAAGGCTTTGGAACTAGAGTCTCTCTCTCTCTCTCTCACGCGCCCACACACACACCCACACACACACAACGTTACGCA
This sequence comes from Eucalyptus tenuipes, assembly GCA_014182365.1. NCBI lineage: Eukaryota > Viridiplantae > Streptophyta > Magnoliopsida > Myrtales > Myrtaceae > Eucalyptus > Eucalyptus tenuipes. Next base: position 39,051,453 of record CM024544.1, on the reverse strand, counting down.
GAGCAGCATTGACTTAGCATTCGTTAAGATGAAGTCACTGTTTCCGTCAATTCACGATTTTCACTCACTCATCAGTCTGTCATCTGGGCTGCCCACTAAATAACAACCAGCTAAGAACAAGAGCCTCTGCTCCCAAGAAGAAACAAGAAGACCCCAAGAGCAAGTTCATTGAAACCACAAGCAACATGAGTAGTGTTTCATACTCCTACTACTTGGAATTTGACTTTATCTATGGTGTAGGTTAATCAACCTAAGGATTGTCATATGGAGGAAGTCGACTGCTTGCAATGCAAACATCCATCTAGAACCATTTGAAATGTTCAAACAAACTGATCAAATTCAGCTGATCAGCCAACAAAGCGACCTTTGGGAACTACAAGACAAAGTTTGGAACGGAACATCCTTCATTTCCATGCTCTTTCCCACTTTTTTTTATCTCCAACCCTTTTCTCTCTTCCTCGTGGTGAATCAGCCAAAAAAGCAACCATTGCGAACTACAACGGTACCATCACGAATCTTCGCAAGTCCCCCGTTCGCAAGAAACGCCCTTTCGATTCTTCTCGCCTTCGACCCCCAATGGGTCCCCGGAAACCACAGCTACACACTCAAAGACCCCAAATTCTGACCGAGTCCTCCATCTCCATCTCCATATCTCTCTCTCTCTCTCTCTCTCTCTGTGTTTGTCCCACACAGAGTGACAACTGAATCAGCGAGTGAGTTCGACCTGCATAAAATCAAAGGCCCGGGCCTAATGCAAATTACTTACCTGGACGGGGTCAACGGGCAATCAAGAGAGCTCATGGCCTGGGCCTAGTGACCTCCATTGCACTAACGGAGGGGTGCTAGCCCAAGGTCGATCCAAGCGGTCGAGCCTACGTCATAATTTGTGGCAGCGGGGGCCTGCGTTCGCGCGGTCCCTATCCAATTCTCTAGTCCTATCTTTCTAAGTTAAGCCCGTGAGGGTTCTCCCTAGTCAGTCTCCTTGTGTCCTTTTTAAGTTCATGAGCATATTTCCACTTTCCTGGCAGCTTCGTCTTTCTGATTTTAGGAATAATAAAAGGAGGGTTCTTTCCTTTAGCTGAGAAGAACATGTGAGCTTTTGAGCTCAGCATCGGAGAAATCGTAGTTTTTCATGCCTTGGGATGGAGAGAGTTGACCCATCGGCCGTGAGTCTCCGTACCTTCAGGATTTCCGACGCCGACGACTTCCTTTCGTTCGCAGGTGACGACCAGGTCACCAGGTTCCTGAGATGGAACACGCTGGCCTCCAGAGAGGAGGCCCTGGCCACCATCAGGGACGTCTGCATGCCGCACCCCTGGCGCCGCGCGGTGTGCGTCGGGGACCGCTGCGTCGGGTTCGTCTCCATCTGGCCCGGGTCGGGGGACGACAGGTGCCGGGCGGACATCGGGTACGGCGTGGCCAGGGAGTGGTAGGGGAAGGGCGTGGCGACCCGAGCGGTGAGGATGACGCTGCCCCAGGTGTTTGGGGATTTGCCTGATGTGTTGAGGATTCAAGCCTTTGTCGGGGCGGACAATAAGGCTTCCCAGAGAGTGTTGGAGAAGGCCGGGTTCACGAGAGATGGGTTGCTGAGGAAGTATGCCTATCTGAAGGGGACTCTGCAGGATCTGTACTTGTACAGTTTCTTGTCTACCGACGTTGTGCCCGCCGCCGCAGACTGATGAGTACCGATCCGATGGCCTTCCGAGTCGAGTCTGGAAGGCATATTGAAGTCTGAAAATTTTTCTGCCTTGCTAGGAAAAGCTAATAGGTCGATCTATATTTTCGAGTCACTAAGTTTATCTGTATTCATGTACGAGAATTAGCTCCTCAATAGTCATGTTCATCGCGATCTCAATGTTTCTTCTTCATGGAGTATGAAATGTAACTGCTATCAGCTTTATGCATATGAAAGAGCTCTTTCTTTTTCTTCTTTTTTGGGCAAATTGAAGAACTTCCGAAAATGGCATGGTGGATTCGATCGACAGAAAGCATGGCTAGTGGAGGTAGTAAAAGAGCAAATCCGAACTATTAATTGCCACCTTCCCCCTTCTCCATCAAACGCAGGAGGTTATACTTATAAGACAGTTGAATACAGCACGAATATCAAGCACCATGGCCTCCCTATGCAGCTTGATTTGCACTGGTGAAAACATAAAAACTGAAGGGGGCATGGAACCATAGCACGTTTTTAATACTTGTTACTAGGACAACTCTTAATTAGAAAGGACCCGCCGGAATTTGTTCTTGATTTGTCAGTTAAACTGGATGAAAGCATGCCGACTCATAGTCAAGGTTCATAAAGCATATTCTCTGCCTCCTGCTTCGTGGATTGAAAAAGCGCAGTAGACAAATAACGCTCTCCGAAGCTTGCGAAGACTAACCGAGCAGGGTTAAACATTTGGTATAAGTATGATCGAATGGTTGCTTGCTGCTGAAGAAGAGTATGAACAGGTAGAAATGGTTTTTAGTCTTTTGAATAGAGGAAAACAGAATAGTTCTATTCAACAGAAGGTCAACATCAAGCTGAACAAAACTCAAGTAAGCCACATTCACACATCAAGAAGACTATGCTGCATACACAGCTATGTTACGGCGAACTCAGTTGAAAAATGCATGATATTCTGCTTATGATGTCCAATAATAGCAAATTAACTCACCACAATGAGCTTTCCAGAATTTTCTGGCCTCTTTGCAAGTTTGATTGCAGCTGCAGCGGCTGCACCTGATGATATTCTGACCTGCAAAGTGCAACAGATAAAATTGCAAAGAAGCTAGCTGAAAAGCACGCAGCAGAAATCTCTGAATTGCTGTGATCATGATATATCCCAAGAAATCAGTTGAATATGGATTTTAGTCAGTGTGCGAATTCTTTCCTAGGTTGCATTCTGAAGTCTCAATGCCATAGATAGACAAGTCACTTTACTAGCAAAACCTCCTTCACTAGAAAAAGCTCGGCAGTTGCAATAGCTTCTTCACTTGATATCCGCAAAGTCAGAAAGACAGTCCTGTGATAGCTGCCGAGAAATTACTCAATAGAGGTCACATTACGTTCAGAAGCTTAACATACAATGATATACAGACAGGTGAGGATTTGGCTTTCTCTTCAATGAAAATTGAATCTCCAAGGGCTTTTTCATCCAAGGTGAGCTTCTGGTATTGGGCCTAGAACAAGGTAATGGAAAAGATTGGAGGTACCAATAGTAGATGTTTTACCATTTAGAGCAAAAATTCCATCAATGCTGCTGCAATTGTGAATAAAGATTTTCCAAAAATTGGCAAGTTTCCTTGTGAAGTAGCTTTACTAGTACATAGAAGTCATTTAAATTGGCCCCTTAGGTGGCAGTTAATGAATTGACAATGACACATGATCCAACCTTGCCAGATAGCAGGAATCAAGGAACAGAGCAGAAGGTGTACTAGTGCCAATCATTCTTTAAGAGATGGAAAGCGCATGAGTTAGTCTTAAAGAGTTATGCAATCCCTGTACCCCTTGATTTTACAAAGCAAAGTGAAGATCGTTGGCTAATCGGTATGCAAATTATGGAAAACACGTGCTTGAAGAGTTGTCGTCATTTAGATGACGAGAAATTGTGACTGCATCAGTTAGTAAGATGGGTATCAGCAAGAGAGCAGACTTTCTGTTGGTATGTTAAGTCCTTTATCCCCTGTGCAATAGCATGGATGCTATGAAATTGAGGAATGAAAGATGATTGAACAAGATGGCAGGCCAAAAATAGGAAAAGTACAAATTTGTTCTCTCGTATGGATCAAAATTTACTCGAAAAACTTCGTCAAGTAAGTTCACATCAAGCAACCCAGGGATGAAGCCAGCACCGATGCCTTGTATTTTTATGCGTTCGGCCATTCATTTTGTGTTGTGCGTGAAGTTAAGATAGAATCACGCTGACCATCACAAAAATATTATTAAGGGCAGAAAAATCTAAGCATATTTAGATGCCCCCACACATACGTAGCAAACTCGCATGTTCTGGAACAAAATGAATTGGAAAAACCTTCTATGATTCTTTAAAGTTGACAAAGCCATTTATTTCTAATTATTATTTGATAAATGTAAATATCGTTTATTTCAGATAATGTTGATATAAGGAAGGCTTGGGACTATTGATGACTTCCTGAGCACACAGTGAAAGACGCATTAAGAGCTAGATGGATCTTGATAGAGTAAAACAAGTTTAGGTGAATGGAAAGTTCGTGATGATTTCAAGATATTGTGATAAGGTGAATAGTTGAGTGAAATCTTGATCAATTATGTACTCAAGAAGACCAATGAATAGTGATTTGTAAGCGAGATTGCATAGATTCACCAGATTGCTGACAATCAACCGTGATGAGCACATTTTCAAACCAACGGATCAAATTCATCTGATCAGATATGCCAAGAGAAGTATGGAATGGGACGTCCTTCATTTCCATGCTCTTTCCCACCTTTTTTTTTTTTTTTAATCTTCAACCCTCTTCTCTCTTCCTCAACGTAAATCAGCCAAAAAAGCAACCCCTGCGAACTGCAATAGCACGATGACGAATCTTGGCAAGTCCCCCGTTCGCAAGAAAGATCCTTTTGATTCTTCACCCCAAATTTTGACCGACTCCTCTCTCTCTCTCTCTCTCTCTCTCTCTCTCTGTGCCTGTGTCCCACACGGAGTGAATACTGAATCAGCGAGAGGTTGACCTCTGTAAAAGCAAAGGCCTGGGCACTGAGCACAGCACTTACCTGGACGGGGTCAATGGGCGATCAAGAAGGCTCATGGCCTGGGTCTAGTGACCTCCATTGCACTTTGTGAGGGGTGCTAGCCCAAGGTCGGCCCAAGTGGCCGAGCCTACGTCATAATTTGTGGCAGAGGGGGCCTGCGTTCGCGCGGCCCCTACCCAATTCTGTAGTTCAACTTTCCTGGCAGCCAACATCTTGCTGGTTTTAGGAATGATAAAATAAGTGCGCTGTCTTGTTTGGCGAAGGGACCCGAGCGATGGGAACGGCGTTGGCCCAGGCGTTCGGGGATTTCCCTGATGTCTTAAGGATTCAAGGCCTTGTCGGGGTGGATAATAGGCGCCTTTCCCAGGGAGTGTTGGAGAAGGCTGGGTTGATAAGAGATGGGTTGCTGAGAAAGTATGCCTATTTGAAGGGGACTTTACAGAATTTGTACTTGCACAGTTTCTTTTCCACGGTCGTCGTTCCTGCAGACTGATTAGTACCGATCTGATTGGCCCCTTGGGTCGAGTCACGAAGGCGTAATAAAGTCTCAATATTTTTGACATGCTACCAAAAGCTAATGGACTGATCTACATTTAAAAGTCTTTGGGTCATCTACATTTATGTCAGAGGGTTAGCTCTAGTATAGTCTCGTTCATCAAAATCTAAATGCTACTTCTTCATGGAGTATGAAATGGAACTGCCATCAGCTTTATGCATATGGCTAATTTGATAACAGAAAGCATGGCAAGTGGAGGAAGTAAAAGAGTAAATCTGAACTATTAATTGTCGCCTTTCCACTTCACCGCATGCAGAAGGTTACACGAAAGTTAACATGGTCGGAAGCGTACAGTACAAATATAACTCTCCGCAGCCAGCCTGAGCAGTTTGATTTGCACAACGAAAAGAAAAACTGAAGGCGTGAAACGGAAAAAAACATACATGTCCGCATAGCGTGTTATTGAATGCTCACCATGGACAATTCTTCATCAGAATGGGCCAGCTGGAATTTCTTCTTGACGTGTCGATGAAACCAAATCAAAGTATGTGAGGAAATTAGTCAAGGTTCATAGAGCAAATTCTCTGACTCCTGCTTCACGGATTGAAACAGCTCAGAAGACAAATAACGCTCTCCAAAGCTTGGGAAGACCACCTGAGCAGGGTTAATATTTAGTATAAGTATGATCAAATAGCTGCTTGCTGCTGAAGAAGAGTATGAACAGCTAGAAATGCTTGTACTTTTTTATCATTTAGAGAAGGAAATTAGGAGTAGTTTCGTTCAACGGAAAGTCGACATCAAGCTGACGAAAACTTAAGTAAGCCATACTCGCAGAACAAGAAGGTATGTTCTCGCTTACACAGCTGTGTCATTGCCAAGTCACTTGTGAAAGATGATATTCTGCTAATGATGTCCAGTAAAAGCAAATTTACTCACCACAATGAGCTTTCCAGAATTTTCTGGCCTCTTTGCAATGTTAATTGCAGCTGCAGCAGCTGCACCCGACGATATTCCGACCTGCGAGTGAAAAAGATAAAATCTCAAAGAAGCCACTTAAAAGGCACGCAGCAGAAAACTCTTGAGTGCCACGATCATGTCATGTCTCAAGAAATGAGTTTAAAATGGATATTAGCCAGTGTGCGCATTGTTTCCTTTTCTTTGTGGGGGGGGGGGGAGGGGGAAGGGGGATTTCTGAAGTCTCAATGCCCAATGATAAGTCTCTTACCAGCAAGCCCTCCTTCACTGCAAGCAACTTGGCAGTTTCAATAGCTTCTTCACTTGATACCTGCAAAGTCAGAAAGACAATCCTGTAATAGCCGACGTGAATTACTCATTTACCACTTGATAGGAACCACAAGTACAATGCAAAGATCATTGGCTAACAGTATGCAAATCGTAAAAAGCATGTGCAATTGAAGAGTTGTTGTCATTTTGATGAATAGAAACGATGATCTATCAGGTAGTAGGATGGATATCAGCAAGAGAGCAGACTTTCTGTTCACATGTTTAGTCCTTTTCCCCTTGTGCAACAGCATCGATGTTATGAAGTTTAGGAATGAGGATAATTGAACATTATGGCAGGACCAGAAAACAGAAAGAAAATAGCACAAATTGGTCTCCTTGTACGGATAAATACTTACTGGAACAACTTCATCAAGTAAATTCACATCAAGCACTCCAGGGATGAAGCCAGCACCGATGCCTTGTATTTTATGCGGACCTTCGGCAATTCATTTTGTATTATGCATGAAATTAAAATAGAATCATGCTGAGCATCACAAAAACATATGAAAAGGCAGAAAGTCTAAGCATATTTTTAATTTTTATTCTCCACATAAATGTAGCTGAACCGTCATGAGTAGAAAAGGAAATGGATGACCAAAATCTGTGGCTCAATCATTAAAGTTAATTTCCGGGCAAGTAGTTGCTTTGTTTAACGCAATTAGACAACTACTCTAACTGTATCCTTGGAAAAATCAGTACAGCTATTCCTAAGTTCTTCTTGCAGTATATTAATCATGCATTAGAGGGGGAGACAAACGAAGAAGCACAATTAAAACACAAACCCAGAAGAAATAAATGAATACACAATAAAGTTAAGTTGGTGTAATATCACTATCAGTTAAAAAGGGATCCAAGAGTGTATCAAAGATCATGACTTACCAGGTTTGCCACCCGATAATACTGCACTTTCTGCAGGTTCTACACCATAGAGCTAAATGCAACCCAGAAGAAATAAATGAGAATCGCGAGAAACGGTAAAGTTGCAAAGAAATATTAACTAGGCAATAGAAATGCACACCTTGATCTTAGGGTTCTGCTCCTTGAGATATTTTCCTGCTCCTGTAATTGTACCTCCAGTTCCTATCCCAGAAATGAGGGCATCAACTTTGCCACCTGAACCTTTCCAGATCTCTGGTCCGGTTGTTTTATAATGGATCTATGAAAGCAGGAAGAACTTGAGCTTCTCCCACTAGCTAGCTATAGAAGCATTACTAAGCGTGCAAATGTGTACCTTGGGATTGGCAGGGTTTTCAAATTGCTGAAGCATGTATGCATTGGGTGTTCTTTCCAATATCTCTTCAGCCTTTTTAACGGCACCTTTCATGCCCCTGGCTGGATCTGTGAGGACCAGCTCAGCTCCAAAAGCACGGAGAATGGTTCTTCTTTCAAGACTCATTGAAGCAGGCATAGTAATTACAAGCTTATAACCCTTAGCAGCAGCCATAAACGCCAGCCCTATTCCAGTGTTACCACTCGTAGGCTCAATCAGAACACTCTTGAAAAAATTACAATGAGGAAAGTTTCGTCAGTTCTTCAGTTCCTTAGTTTCACTTGGCACTTATAGAGACTTTTTCTTGTTTTACTGTGTGTATCAGACAGATAAACATTTGCGATATTTTAGAGAAGATGTACTTAACAAAAGAGGATACAAACTCACTAGTGCCTTATTTGATTGTCAAATCCATCAATTTTATTCAACAAACTTGGACCACAAAAATAGTTTATCTCTCGAGAGGGCAACGGGTATAAGAAAATGAGAGGCTTTCCAACATGAATGTAACAGACTGGCCATGCTATTTCATTGAGAATCCAAGAGACAAACATGAGCTCTTATCCAGTTGAAAAGCTTTCATAGAATGGATGGTCTCCACATGAAGAAACTTGAACAAGTAAAACTAACCTCTCCTGGCCTAATGAGACCCTTTTCCTCAGCATCTGCAATCATGCTATATCCAATCCTACAAGCAAGGACAAAAGCATTGGCTATGTTTGCAATTCATCAGAGCAAATCACATCCCTGAAAAAAATGTTCCATCCATGCAATAATATGTGGACTGGAGATGACGATTAAATTCATGCTTCTTTCAACAAGTACCCATCTCCTGGCATCAGGAGGAATCGGTAATTCGACTGGAGATGAACACTACAGTATAAAACTTCCAATTACAAACCTGTCTTTGACACTCGAGCAGGGCTCCATCATCTCGAGCTTCGCAGCGATTCGGGCGACACAACCCTCCACCACATGGTTGAGGTACACTAGTGGGGTCTTGCCAATTATCTGCACCGAAACAGCACTCGGTCAGAATACAGCGCTTTAGCAGCTATTTATTCGAATGGTGTTAGAGGAGATGCAACGCTGCTTACCTCGGTGACATCTTTCGCAATTAGGGAGTTCCCTTCTGCCATGTCCGTCGCCGTACGATCTGAAACAGCCACTTCCTTCAGCACCAAACAATAAGAGATAGAAACACGATTTCGATTCTTATAAACAAGTTCGTAGATTCTTATTTTTAGAAGGAAGCAAAGTAGTTCCAAGCTATTTCGCGTGAATCGCCTCAGATTCGCGCCTCCGGCAAAATCAGCATGCGAGCCAGCGTAGTACGAAGTGATTCGACACCAACGAGAACTTCAACCTGAGCTTGCGTAGAACCCGTGCACACAGAGTGCAGTAGTGGGTCCCCCACGAAGCCCAGTGCGCACACGGGATCAAAGCAAGAGCGAGTGCAGAGAAAAGAAAATGCATGGCGAAGCTTTTCTTTATCAGCAAAAGAGAACAGGAACAAGCTCGGAGTACAGGTTCCACACAAAACAACATGCGAACGCTAGTGCAATCGAGCCACATCGTTTGCTGCGAACCGGGGAACGGTTCCACTACCCGAAAGCGAGACAGACGGTTTAATCTGGACAGTCCCGTGTCCGAACTCACGGTTCGTCAAGCGATGCGAGTCTTCTCAACGAACGACAAAGCTCCAAACCGAGAAAGAAAAACAAAGAGCGACCAGGCAGCGAGCTTGCGGTTCTCATTAATGGGCAGCCGAGAGAGAGGTCGAATTCGTCGGGAGGAGCTTTTACCTTCGCAGAGAAGAAGCAACAAAGAGAGAGAGAGAGAGAGAGAGAGAGAGAGAAGCTTCTAACACCAGCTCCAGATGAGCTTGTCTGCGAACTGCGTTCTGTCCGGTTTATGGAGATGTGAAAACTGGGGATCGTTTTCGTTCGACTCAGGCGAAGGTGACGTCATGAATTTGCAGACTAAAAGTCAGAAGGGAAAATTCTAAATAAGACCTAGTTTTGCCGGTTCGCCGGCAGGTAAAAAAGATTACATACTTATCCAGGCAATGTAAGCGGAATGAACATCGACATGCTGACATAATATTCGTAGAAGTACAGGTTAGTTTCGCTGTGTGTCGCCCTTTTTTTGTTTTATTAATAGCCACGAGGCCCACGACAAGGAAAAAGGAAGAGAAAAATCATAAAATTCCGACTGACAAACTCAGTAGATAAATATAAAGACAGAGGGCATTGCATCATTTGCGTACCATGGAAGGAAGGATCCGGTGAAGGTGGCCGCTTTCACGTCTACATTCATCTTGGTATCATTGGAGGTGATGGTCTTGTATTTCTATTTTCGGAATAAAGGTTGGAAAAGTAAATAATTGCAAATCGGGATTTAGAATCAGACGTAAAGATTAAGGTTCGCTTGTTTCACGAAAAAAAAAAGCTGTACGATTTAAAAATATTTTTTTCCTAAAAGTAATTAAACTCCATGCCATTGTTATTATGTGTTGCCCTCGGACCTTCTCACCCAGTGTCATATTTTCTTATCATGGAATGATGAGAATTTCAAGACTTCTCCAGCCTGAACCTTGATGTCAACGATGTGGCTGCAAAAAGAACAAGTTTAATGTCGTTGTAATATTTGAGGAATTTCATATTTATGGGCAATACCACTTCATTGAAGAAGGGATTGCCCTCCTTGTTCGCCAATTCAACTTAACATGAGTCATAGAAAATGTTAGAGCACTATTGCTTAATGGACAATTACTGGCACACAAATCATCCGTCGTATTACTAAAAAACTTACAAGAAATACCTAAAAAGTTCTGCAACCCCACAATCTTGTTGGGCAATGGCCATTGGAACTTTCGCTACGAGCAGTAGAGTGGGGCATCAGCATACCCATTTCCTCAAATGTCTATACCAACGTCTTGTACATTAAAGTTTACCTCATTCTTATGTTTGGATGAAAAGTTTCAGCCTGCCTTCCTCGTGTCAGAGAAGAAAACCCCATCGCAACCGAGACTTTTAGACATTGGACTGGAGGGTAGATGAGGGAAGTGTTCACATTGGCATTATCTAGCGTTTTGCTGAAGATTTCACTGGAGATGACAAAGCCATTACTAAATCTCACAATTTCGTTGGACTCATTTCCGGAATTACGCTCGAATATTACTTCTTTAATCTAAGAATTCAGTAACATTATTCCCATTCTTCATTAACCCATATGAAGGGGACCCATTCTATTACCATTGAGGACACCTATGAATGAACTTAGTTAAGTTATTATTTCCTTTGACTCGTCTTACATTGAGACATGCAATTTAAATCACTGGACGTACAGATGGACACCTTATCAGTAGGTCACCCATCCAATTAGTACTCACTAATGACTCAAATACCACTAGAGTTTTATAATGCTAGTATGATAATTGCTATTAATAATCATGTCATTCACATATATGAGTAGCAGAATATACCCATGAGATGTTTGTTGAACAAAAAGAGCATTGTGATAGGGTCTTGACGTAAATCCAAGGCATTCTAGAACTGAACTTGGGAGCAACATGCATGACGACCCCGCTTTAGCCCTGCTCAATGTAATTGACACACTTTATTGGGAGTATTGAGTTTCTTCAGAAGAAGGTTCCACATATACTTCCTCAGTAAGATCGCCATTGAAGAATGCATTTTTTGACATATATCGGGAACATAGGTCATTGCTTAACAAAGGTGACAGCAAGAAGACTTTGGACAGATATAAGATGGGCAAGTGGAGCAAACGTCTCATCATATTTAATACCCTACACCTGAGTAAAGTTTTTCGCTACTAGTTGAGCTTTAGAACGTTCCATTATACTATATATTGAGGAAATCTAGGATGATTGTTAAGAAAACCTCCTATAATATTTTAAAGATGACAAAACAATCCAGTAATATCTTACTTAGCTTGATACGTACGGATGTTGTCAATGTTTCAGGTAATATCCGTTTTGAAGGAACTTAGACGAGCATAGCAAAAAGATTGGTGAAGACTGGAAGGACCAACACTAAAGGGTGAAAGGCCGGAAGGACCTACGTCCGTTTTCCAACGCATGCTTTTCACTCACTCATCAGTCTTGCCCTCCGGGCTGCGCACTAAATAACAAACAGCTAAGAATCATAGTCCTTTGCTCACAAGAAGAAACAAGAAGGATCCAAGAGCAAGTTTATCAATCCAAAAAAAAAAAAAAACAAGACCCCAAGCTGGAGTAGGGTTCGGTACTCTTACTACATGGAAGTTAGACTTCTTTTATGGTGTAAGTTAATCAACCTGAGGATTGTCATAGAGAGGAAGTCTGGCTGCTCACGAACATCTATGTAAGAACTATTTGAACTGTTCGAACAAGCTGATCAAATATATCCAGAGAAGTCTGGACTGGACTGACTTTATTTCCGTGCTCTTTCCCATTCTTTTTCTTCGACCCTTCTCTCTCTTCCTCAAGGTGAATCAGCCAAAAAAGCAACCACTGCGAACTGCTGTAGCACAATAACGAATCTTCACGAGTCCCATCTTCGCAAGAAACACCCTTCTGGTTCTTCACCCAAATTCTGACCGACTCCTCCGTCTCCATCTCCTTCTCTCTCTGTTTGTCCCACACAGAGCGACTACTGAATCGGCGAGCGACTTCGACCAATGTAAAAGCGAATCTTGGGCCATGAGCACTTTACTTACCTGGACGGGGTCAATGGGCGATCAAGAAGGCTCATGGCCTGGGCCCAGTGACCTCCATTGCACTTTGGGAGGGGTGCTAGCCCAAGGTCGGCCCAAGTGGCCGAGCCTACGTCATAATTTGTGGCAGTGGGGGCCTGCGTTCGCGCGGCCCCTACCAAATTCCTTAGTCTGAAGACAGTCTATCTCCTTAGTATGGCATTCCTAGCGTGGTGACCCAAGCGGCGGAAATGGCGCTGTACCAGGTGTTCGGGGATTTCCCTGTTGTCTTGAGGGTTCAAGCCTTCGTCGGGGTGGACGATAGGACTGACCAGAGTGTTGAAGGCCGGGTACGTTAGAGATGGGTTGCTGAGAAAGCATGCCTATTTGAAGGAGCCTTTGCAGGATTTGCGCTTTTACAGTTTCCTGTCCACCTACGTTGTCCCCGCAGGGTGATAAGCACCAATCCTATGGCCTTTCTGGTGGAGCCTTCGAAGGCATGTTGAAGTCTGAAAATTTTCGCCTTGCTGCCAAAAGCTAACTCGCCGGTCTATATTTTCCAACTCACTAAGTTGTCATGTACGAGAATTAACACTCCTATAGTCATGTTCATCGTGATCTAAATGTTACTTCTTCGTGTAAGTATGAAATGGAACTGCTATCAGCTTTATGCATATGGCTAATTTGATTACAGAACGCATGGCAAGTGGAGGAATTAAAAAGAGTAAATCTGAAGTATTAATCGTCACCTTTCCCCATCGCCGAATGCAGAAGGTTATACTTACAAGACCATTATGAAAGCTAACACGAAAGTTTACATGGTCGGAAGCAAGGAAAAGAAAAACTGTAAGTGGGGAAATGTCATGGCCCCCTAGCGCATTATTGAATACTTGTCACGGGGGACAGTTCTTCATCAGAATGGGCCGGCTGGAATTTCTTCTTCATGAGTCTATTAAACCAAATCAAATTATGTCAACACATTAAGGAAATTAGTCAAGGTTCATAGAGCATATTCTCTGCCTCCTGCTTCACTGATTGAAACAGCTCAGAAGACTCCAGAGCTCGGGAAGACCACCTGAGCAGGGTTAATATTTTAGCATGAGTATGATCGAATGGCTGCTTGCTGCTGAAGAAGAGTGTGAACAAGCTAGAAATGGTTTTTCATCATTTTGAGAAGGAAAATAGTAGTTTCATTCAACTGAAGCTTGACATCAAGCTGAAGAAAACTTAAGTAAGCCGAACTCACCGAACAAGAAGATATGCGCTTGCTTACACGGCTATGTTATTGCATAGTCACTTGTAAAATGCATGATATTCTGCTAACGACGTCCAATAAAAGAAAATTTACGCACCACAATGAGCTTTCCAGAATTTTCTGGCCTCTTTGCAATATTAATTGCAGCTGCAGCAGCTGCACCTGACGATATTCCGACCTGCAAGTGAAAAAGATAAAATCACAAAGAAGCCACTTAAAAAGCACGCTGCAGAGAACTCTGAAGTGCCACGATCATGTCATGTTTCAAGAAATAAGTTTAAAATGGATATTAGCCAGTGTGTGCATCGTTTCCTGGGGTGGGGTTCTGAAGTCTCAATGCCTAATGATAGACAAGTCTCTTTACCAGCAAAGCCTCCTTCACTGCAAGCAGCTTGGCAGTTTCAATAGCTTCTTCACTTGATACCTGCAAAGTCAGAAAGAGAATCCTGTAATAGCCAATGTGAATTACTTGATAGGAACCATATTTACAACGCAAAGATCATTGGCTAACGGTGTGCAAATCGTAGAAAGCATGTGCAATTGAAGAGTTGTTGTCATTTTGTTGAATACAAATGATGATCTATCACGTAGTAGGATGGATATCAGCAAGAGAGCAGACTTTCTGTTTGCATGTTTAGTCCTTTTTCCCTTGTGCAACAGCATGGATGTTATGAAATTTAGAAATGAGGATAATTGAACATGATGGCAGGACCAGAAAACAGAAAGAAAATAGCACAATTTATCCCCTTGTACGGATAAAAACTTACTTGAATAACTTCATCAAGTAAATTCACATCAAGCACTCCAGGGATGAAGCCAGCACCGATGCCTTGTATTTTATGCGGACCTTCGGCAATTCATTTTGTAGTGTATATGAAATTATCATAGAACCATGCTGAACATCACTTAAACATATGAAAGCACAGAAAGTTCAAGCAAATTCTTTTTCCCACACAAATGTAGCAAATTCATAAGTTCTAGTGACTAAACAAAGGGTATGTAGTAGCTGAACCGTCATGAGAGGAAAAGGAAATGGATGACCCAAATCTGTGGTTCGTTGATCATATCAATCATACAATGAAGTTAATTTCCAGGCAAGTAGTTGCTACTCTACCCATATCCTTGAAAAATCAGGACAGCCATTCCTAAGTTCTTCACACAGTATATTAATCATGCATCAGAGAGGGAGATAAATAAGAGAAGGCACAGCCAAAACCCAAACACAAAGTATGTTTCCTCATCCAAGTCCTTCAATTGGTGCAGAAGGAAAAGGAAAAGTACAAAATGAAAAGTTAAGCCAGTTTAATATCACTACCAGTTACAAACGGATCCAACAGCGTGTTGAAGATCATGACTTACCAGGTTTGCCACCGGATAATACTGCACATTCCGCAGGTTCTACGGCATAGAGCTAAATACACAGAAGTATTAAATGAAAAACATGAGAAACGGTAAAGTTGCCTAGAAATATAACTAGGCGATAGAAATGCACACCTTGATCTTAGGGTTCTGCTCCTTGAGATATTTTCCTGCTCCTGTTATTGTACCTCCAGTTCCTATCCCAGAAACGAGGGCATCAACTTTGCCTCCCGAACCTTTCCAGATCTCCGGTCCAGTCGTTTCATAATGGATCTATGAAAGCAGGAAGAACTTAAGCTTCTCCAACCGGCTAGCTATAGAAGCATTACTAAGTGTGTGAACTGTATACCTTGGGATTGGCAGGGTTCTCAAATTGATGAAGCATGTATGCATTGGGTGTTCTTTCCACTATCTCTTCAGCCTTTTTAACAGCACCTTTCATGCCCCTGGCTGGATCCGTGAGGACCAGATCAGCTCCAAAAGCACGGAGAATGGTTCTTGTTTCAAGACTCGTTGAAGCAGGCATGGTAATTATAAGTTCATAACCCATGGCAGCAGCCATAAATGCCAGCCCTATTCCGGTGCTACCACTAGTAGGCTCAGTCAGAACACTCTTGAACACATCACAACAGAGGAAGTTTCGTCAGTTCCATAGTTTCACTCAGCACATATAGAAACATTTTCTTGTTACACTGAGTTTATCAGACAGAGACTCGAACCTTTGCAATTTTTTAGTGTAGTTGATGTACTAGACAAATGAGGATTTAAAACACATTCATGCCTTATTTGATTGTCAAATCCATGATCAATTTATTCAACCAACTTGGATCACACCAACAGTTACATCGCCCAAGAGGCACCAAGCGATATAGAGAATCGGAGGCTTTCCAACATGAATGTAATGGACTTGCCATTCTGAACAGCTTTTACAAATGATAGTCTACATGAAGAAAGTTGAACAACCAAAGCTAACCTCTCCCGGTTTAATCAGACCCTTTTCCTCAGCATCTGCAATCATTCTATACGCAATCCTACAATCAAGGACAAAAGCATTGGCTGCGACTTCAATTCATCAGAACAAATCACATCGCTAAAGAAAATGTTTCATTTATGCAATAATATATAGACCAGAGGTGGTGATTAAATTCATGCTTCTTTCGACAAGTGCCAACCTCCTGGCATCGTGAGGAATCTGTAATTTGACTGGAAATGGACACCACAGTATTCAAATTCCAATTACAAACCTGTCTTTGACACCTGAGCAGGGCTCCATCATTTCGAGCTTCGCAGCGATTCGGGCAACACAACCCTCCACCACATGGTTGAGGTACACCAGGGGCGTCTTGCCAATTATCTGCACCGAAACAGCACTCGATCAGAGTACAGCGCCTTGGCAACTATATCTACACAAATGGTGCTGAAGGAGATGCAACACTGCTTGCCTCAGTGACATCTTTCGCAATAAGGGACTCCCCTTCCACCATGGTTCGTTGCAGCACAATCTGAAACAGCCGCTTCTCTCAGCACACAAAGCATATTCTTATAAACAAGTTGGTGGGCTACAATTTCTAGAAGGAAGCAAAGTAGCTCCAAGCCACTTCGCGGGAATCACATCAGAATCGAGCCTTGGGCGAAATCAGCATCTCGAGCGAACACAGTACGAAGTGATTCGACACGAGAACCCGGACTCGGACTTGCGTGGAATGCGCGCGAGTAAAGAGCACGCATACAGAGCGCGGTATTGGGTCCCTCACAAAACTCAGTGCGCGCACAGTATCATAAGCAAGAGCAGAGAACAAAGAGAAAAGAATATGCATGCGAAGCCTTTCTTCAGCAGCAAAAGAGAACAGGAGCAAGCTCGAAGACGAGAACGGACGAATCGCATGCACTTCAGTTCCAAAACAAAAGAAGATGGACGTGCGAGCTCTTACCTTCTCCGAGAAGAAACGACGAAGAGAGAGAGAGAGAAGCCTGGAATGCGTGCTCCAGATGATCTTGTTTGCGAACGGCCATCTGTCTGGTTTTTGTATGTATGAAAAGCCGGATCGTTTTCATTCGGCTTCTGGGTAAAGTAGCACGCGCGAAGGTGACGACATGAACACATTGACTTTTTTAGTCATCGTATTACCATCATCTTTTCCAGTTTGTGCAAACGAGTCCTCGAACATTATAAAATTTTCAATTAAGTCCCCCGGTCGACGACAATATTGACTGGACCGGGATTTCGGCATCGACGAAAGTCACAAATCGGACAAAGGCCGTCTTCGAATGAAGATAGTTACGAACTTTTACTTAAGTCTCAAATTTGCACTCATTAACTTTCCGTCCAAAATTTCTTTTGATAACTGAAAGATGAAAAACTCCCAAGCACGAGTATTTGAGCATCCTAAGTGTGAGCTCTCCAACCATAAGAGATAGAAGACTCCCGAGCACGAGAGATTGAATATTGAGCACAAAATTAAAGATCCCCGAGCAAGATGAAAAGAAGACTTTCTTAATAGTAAAAGCAATTGAAGATGGCCAACCTCTATTTGCTCTAGTTTTTACTCAAATGTAATATCTAAGAAGATATCATTTGGGCAGACATTATTTATCTCCAATTGATGTATTTTTTATCTAAAATTTAGGGAAAAACTAGAGTAATGACATAGGGCAATTTTGGAGTGTTAACAAGGGTAGATATGTGATTCAGTAAAAGTTGGTGATTTTTTAAAAGATAAAAAAGAAAAGAAAAAAGAGAGGATAGAATTGGGATTGTACCTTAAGTTGGTGGTCTATTATGAGACAAAACAGAAGTTCATGGTAAGATTGAGACTAAACCAAAAGTTGATGATTTTTTTTATAAGATAAGATAGAATTGGGATTAAACCTAAAATTGATAGTTTTTTTTTAGGGTTTTAGGCCTAAAAAAATCTTGCAACCCTCCAATCTTGTTAGGCAATGGCTAGAGACCGGCACTTCTGATGAGTGGTAGAGTAGAATACTAGCATAGCCATCTCCTCAAATGTCTAATTGAACATCTTGTATGTTGAAGTCCACCTCGTTCTCATGTCCAAAGAAAATCTTTGCCTTTCTGGTGTCATGTACAGATTCTCCAACTGTTGATTGCTCGATAGGGCGGATCTAATGCATTGAACCCTCCCACATATGTTAGAGACGGAATCATAACTGGTAGAGGCCATCTTGCATGCACAAGTTATACAATGACAAACACACCTCATATGGAATAAAATCTTCTTGCAAACGAGACTTGGTTGTTGGACTAGAGGACAAATTAGAGAGGTGCTCACATTGGCATTATCTAGTATTATGCTCAAGATTTTATTGGAGATGTCAAATTCATATTGGCTCTCATTATTTTGGTGGTCTTTTTTCAGGAGTTATGCGAGAATATTACTTCTTAAATGGAAGAGATTCGTAACGTAACCCCCATTCTTCATTAAGGGGTCCCACTCTCTTACTATCTGTGACATGAATTGATTCACTTCAAATATTATTTGTTTTGACCAGTTTCATATTGAGTCTCGTGGTTTTATTATTGGACGTATAGGTAGGCACTTTTTCATAGATGCTACCTATCTTCTTAGTACCATCACATAAGCATGTTAAATATGGAAACCCATTGATCGCAGTACCATCACGTAAGCATGTTAAATATGGAAACCCATTGATCGCAGTTTTATGATTGGATGTATAGGTAGGCACTTT
This sequence comes from Eucalyptus tenuipes, assembly GCA_014182365.1. Classification (NCBI taxonomy): domain Eukaryota; kingdom Viridiplantae; phylum Streptophyta; class Magnoliopsida; order Myrtales; family Myrtaceae; genus Eucalyptus; species Eucalyptus tenuipes. The sequence goes on along the minus strand of CM024544.1, from coordinate 39,032,672 downwards.
CTCATAAGATCACTTATCTTATTTATACCATCACTTGAGCATGCTAAATATCGAATTTCCAATGTTAGGCATTGTCATTAAGCAAAAATATGCCTCTTACGAGTTAATTCCAACTTCCCACATATATAATTCAGGAATGATCTCCTAGTGATCGATGTGCAATTTATTTTGTTCTCCCCTTTGCTATCAAGGAGCCTATCAAGATCAGTTCCTTATTTATGCCCTCTTGCCCTAGGGATGCTCCAGCCCTTGTCATATCGAGTTGCTAAAAGAGATTGAAAAGGAATTATACGATCTCACTTAATTTTATTAGATGTCTCCATGACTTCGAACCAACTTGAAACAAGCATCACAAGAGTTTAAAAAAAGCCATTTTAGTTTCATTGTGCAGCATGTCACTGCATAGTCATGCTGAAGTTGTTTCTACCGAATAAGGTTGGTCTAGTCGAGTATTAGTTAAGGTAGTTTTGTGATATTCATCGGAAAGAGAAAGTCACGTTCATAATATATTCAGTGCATAAAGATAAATCGGGCATTAACTTATCCTTTCGGGTCATTTGAAATCACCTAATCAAGGTTTTTCGAAAATGCCTATCGGCTAATCATCTGTAAAGTGATTGGAGAATTGATGCACGATATGAATCTCACCCGTGGAAGGTGACAGGCAATCTGTGCGCCAAGGATAAAATGGCGAGGCCTGAGACGAGCTGAAACCGCCCAACGCGCAGATCTCGAATCGTCTCAAATCCTCTCTCTCTCTCTCTCTCTCTCTTTCTCTCTTTACATCTCCGAGTTGACTCGCCGGAGCACGGCCGCTTGCCCCAGTCCGAAGGCTCGCGCGCGCCATGGGGGTCCCCGCCTTCTACCGGTGGCTCGCCGATCGGTACCCGAGCTCGATCGCCGACGTCGTCGAGGACGAGCCGACCGTCGACGCCGGCGGCGCCGCCCGGCCGATCGACCCCTCGAGGCCCAACCCTAACGGGATGGAGTTCGACAACCTGTACCTCGACATGAACGGGATTATCCATCCGTGCTTTCACCCCGATGGCAGTTCTTTCTGTCTCACTTCAATATTATATACAAGTGAGATTAAATCGTTATCCTGGCTGGCAGCAGACAAAGGTTTGTTGATATCTTATTTAGCATCTGCTTTCTTAGTGCCTTTCACATTGGATAATTCCTGACCTATGGAGTAATTCATCTCTATTGGGGTAAAACTCTGTTTTCAGGATTCTTTCTCTCTAAATTTATTTATGCGGCTGCATTGGATGATTCTTGAAGGTTATTCTTTCTGATGCAAATGTTCCTGAGGAAGGAGAGCACAAGATTATGTCATGTATACGATTACAAAGGAATCTTCGTGGTTTTGATCCGAACACTCGGCACTGCCTTTATGGCCGGGTAAATTTGTTTTGCACTCTGCCTCTGTACTAACAGCTTTCCCTCTTCTCGGCTGGTTACTTTAGATTCTGCTGAGTTATTATCTAATTTGGTTCACTATAATCAGGATGCTGACCTGATTATGCTTTCGTTAGTGACACATGAGATTCACTTTTCAATTCTCAGAGAGGTAAATAGATTTGCCAATTTTCCATTTTCGGTTGTGGGATGCAGCAGGATCTCATTTTCTGGTGTCCTTTTGTTTTTTTTTTTTTTTCTCTCTCCAAAAAATCTGCAGGTGGTCACTTTTCCAGGACAACAGGAAAAATGTTTTCAGTGCGGCCAAGTTGGTCACCTGGCTGCTGAATGTCGTGGCAAGACTGCTGATGATATGTTAAACGATATTCCTATCCACAAGAAGAAATATCAGGTTTGTAGAACTCTGATGTCATGTTCAGTCTCTTATTCCCTGCTTTTCTTTTGTATGACTGTTTGTAATGTGGCAGTTCCTCAACATTTGGGTACTCCGGGAGTACTTGCAGCATGATCTACACATACCAAATCCTCCGTTAAAGATTGACTTCGAAAGGATAGTGGATGATTTTGTATTATTATGATTCTTCGTTGGCAATTACTTCCTTCCACATATGCCTACATTGGAGATTAGGGAGGTATGTCTCATCTAGGTCTTTTGATCAGATCACTATTATGCGTGGCAGCAATCGCGAACTAAGATGTTCACAACTTTTCACCTAACAGAGACACGATTTCATGCTAACCTGGTGGTTTTGCTTGGGTTTATTCTGTGTGCTCACTAATTATGCGGACTTCGAATGCTCATTGAGCATCTTTCTGTTCTTTAGGGTGCTATCAATTTACTAGTGATGGTTTATAGAAGGGAGTTCATTGCCATGGGAGGTTACCTTACTGAAGCAGGCGAGGTAGTTTCATTATGCATCCTTTGATATGCAGTTTCCAGTTGGGTAATGTTGTGGTTGGATGATGAATTCGTGGGTTGGTTGCTCTAATACTTGTTGTTCGGGTTACATGTTCTTGTTTGTTGAAGAGTTTATTTCTTCTTTAGGATGTGGTTTCCACAAGGCTTTTCTAGTTATTTTTAGCTGCCATAACTATTTGCTGTCAGTATGTTTTTGGAAAGACATTTTCTATTTTGCGTTTTTTCTTATATTTTTGTTTTAACTCTTGCGAATTTGATTTTATTTAGTGAACACCTCAAATCAGTTGGTATATGCAGAGTCTATTTTTTCATATATATAAGGTTTTGGTATAAGCTGTGTGTATTGGATGGTACTTTGAAGACCTCCTGTTGGGATATTGAGCGAAAATCTTGTTATTTTGTTTAGTCAGATGAATCCTGCATGCTTCATTTTATGGGTAGCTTTACTCGAAATGTATTGAATTACCACACTATGATTTCCCTACTATCAGTACTACTATTAAGTTGCAATTTGGTTTTCATGCTACACTAGTTTTTATTAGCCTATTTTTTATATCTGAATTATTGGAAGTTGTATACTTGCTTGTTCAGTTACTATTCATTCCATTATGCTCCATTTGCTTATGATCTCAAGGATTTAGCTGGTCTAGAGATCACATTTTTCTTGGGAGAGCCTTTCAAACCATTTGATCAGCTCATGGGAACCTTACCATTTGCAAGGTTTCTTTTTGTTTTCTTCTGCTTTTGAAAATACTGGGGACCGTTATATTAGTCCTTTTTGTACTTCAAATTTTCTTTTTAGACTGCTCATATCTAGTGTTACAGTGCAATTGCTCTGCCAGAACAATACAAAAAATTGATGACGAGGGGGCGGTACTTGCACGACTTGCTATTCGAGTTGGGTGTCGGCTTCCCAATTCCACCCTTTTGATTGGGAGGGAATGGAATACTTTCCTCCCATCATCGGCCTCTTCCCAAACTGGTTGCTATCTTTGTTGGGCACAAACCGCGACCCAAATGCGGCGGCCCGTTCATTCAGATTTCTCTCTATCAGCTGGGCCATCTCGTACAACTCATCATAGTCTTTGAGGTTCAGCGGTACTAGCGGGTCCTTGATCTCTGACCTCAGACCATCTCTAAACCTCCTCGCCCTGTCCAACGGGTCCTCAATCAGTCTCGATGCATACTTGGACAACTTAGCAAACTTTGCTTCGTATTGGTCCACGAACATATGACTCTGACGGAGATGCTGGAACTCGGTCATTTTCTGCTCTCGTGCATAATCTGAAACGTACTTTCCGTAGAAGGCCTCAATGAAAGCATCCCACTCGAGGACCGTACCTTCAAGAAATACTCTCCCTTTAGTGGCGTCCCACTTAGTACTCGCGTTACCTTGCAACTGGTAGACAGTCAGGACTACCTTGTCTTCTTCAGAGCACCTCAACAGTGCTAAGACTTTCTCTAGTTCTCGGATCCAGAAGGTTGCAGCTTCTGGATCGCCCGCTCCAGTGAACCTTGGCGGTTTTAGTTTCAGGAATTGCTCCACCAGCTTATGCATGAGTTGTTCACCATTCCATTTCCTGGTGGGACTTCAGCAGGTGTGGCGACTACAGCAACAGTGGCGGCGGCGGTAGCAGCAGCTTGGTTCTGAGCTTGCTGACCGATCATATTCCCTAGAGTTTCTAACGCCTGTAAGATCCTATCCAACCTAGAATCGCTCGGTGCTCCTCTACTAGCACTAGCCTGAGGCAGTACTCTTCCCTCTATACTAGCCGGAGCTGACGTTCGCTCGTCTCGGTGCCCTCCCTCTGGCACCTGTCATAGCTACTATAGCCCTTCTCCGAGGGGCTCTTTGCTTAGGATCGCTCATCTTGCAGGGTTTTTACAGAAACCTGCTTTTCGATTCTAACATAGAATTAAAAATCTAAGCGACCAGTACAAAACAATCAATCAATCACACCCATAAGCGTAAGGAAAAAAATTTTCCTACTAACTATCCCATGACCTATTGCACCTTATCACTTCAGACCTTGACCAGGCTCTGATACTACTTCGGGCGGGGATGTCACGCCCTGAATCCTGAGTACATGCATATCCCTCGACGGTCGATTAGAAATGCGATGTCCCAAGACGCATCGCCGACCCATTCTTTTAATCTTTCGATTAAACGCATGCAGAAGCGAATTAAATACACACCTAGTCAACCATAAGAAATTGGGATAGTAAAAACACAACAATTTTTCACAAATTACGATTTATTTATTAACAGGTTAACCCAAGGAGTATGATATGTACATACTTATTACAAAAGCGACTCCTACACAACCTACTAACAAAAGGGTCGAGGTCGGGGTTAACATCCATTTTCACAACCTATACAAGCTCCTACAATATTCATTTTAATACCGAGGCGCAAAATCGTGCACGGTGTCAGGCGGTTCCGGCTCCTCGGGCCCCTCCGACTCAGAATCCGGATTCACATGACACCGTCTGGAGTGTCGATGTCCATGGGGTCGCCTCCTTGCCCATCCACGTATCTAATGGGCAACCCATCAAAACCTTGTAGGGGACGAATCCTATCGTCGTTTGTCATTTTGCCTGCCACCACATCTGCTCAATTGTCTGTGCATTCCCCAGGGGGGACTTTTTCGAGGCCTCCATTCATACAAGACAAGCCATTTTCTCCCACAAGCATCATTTGGAGTTCGACTTCTTCAATGATTATAATACTGGATGTTATCTCCTATCAATGATGGTTATTGTGTTTAGTCTAATTGGCATCTCATCCAAAAGTCGTGCATGGACAAGGTTTACTCTGTTTGTGATGTGAGTGGCCTTAATATTATCAATGGTCTCATTTTCGATGCCTATGGTCCTGCTAAGCAAGAAAGGAGAAATAGATGACGGAAAGATCACGTTTCTCATGTAAAAGAGGGAGTTGCAATCGTTGCATGGTCGGTACTAATGGGAGTCATTTCATTGGGTCATATTTTCAGGTTCTTTGCGTGAAAGATTCGTATGTCTTTTTTCTTTTTTCTTTTTTTTAGGGGGTTTGAATTTCTATGAAAGCCTGTGGATATTTTTGCATTTAATTTTTTTTTCATCAATAAAGATGTCAAATGTTTGACTCTGACACCTTCAAGTAAAATTGCCTTGTTCATGTAGACTTTTATTATGATTAAACTAGCCACGTATCGACAAAAAGAAGAAAAAGAAAACTGATTGCGTATGAAAGATGGCGGGCAATTGGATTTTTATTTCGCGTCCGCAACATAATGACTGTACCACCTGAAACTTCGCATCGTCCCCTAGTTTCACACGGCGAAATCGTTCTCGAAGGCTTATGGCTGACTGACAGCAACGACAATGGTGCCGCCGCCGCTGCCGCCTTTGGCTCTAGGAGCTCTGTTGCATCGATGGTAGTGGCGACGACGGTTGTTCCAGTGGCTCTTGCTGCGGCGGTCGTCATCCTGTGGTCCCTGGCCCTCTCCCTCGCCGCGACAGAGGTCTCCACCCACTTGGCCTACAACACGAGTGCGGTCGCCCCTTCCACTTGGTGCCCCACTCTCATGACGACGTCAGTTGGCTGAAGACCGTTGACCAGTACTACGTTAGCGCCAACAACACCATCCGACTTAAAAAACAAAAAAAAAGGGGCCTTTGACCCTCTTTCGTGCTTTGCTCACTTTGCTCCGCGAGGTGAGATCGCCGCGGGCTGACTGACGGAGCAATGCTAGTTGGTAGAGAGTAACGCGTACAGGCCTGACTGTCGCGATTGCCCCGCATGCGGCTCGGCTGTCGCAGCTACCATGCACTTGAATCTGTCATCGTCGTCGAACAATTGCGAAGTTTCAAGTGGTACAGTCATTGTGTTGCGAACGCGAAATAAAAGTCCAATTGCCCGCCATCTTTCGTACGCAGCCAATTTTCTTCTTTTTTTGGTCGGTATGCGGCCAGTTTAATCAAAATAAAAGTCTACACAAGGCGATCTTACTTGAAGGTGTCGAGTTGAATATCTGACATCTTTATTGATGAAAAAAAGACTAAATGCAAAAATATCACAGGCTTCCACAGAAATCCAAACCCCCTTAAAAAAAGAAAAAAGACATACGAATCTTTCACACAATGAACCTGAAAATTTGACCCAATAAAATGACCCCAATCAGTACCGACCATGCAACGACTGCAACTTTCTCTCTTACAATAGCAAATGCGATCTTTTCATCCTCTGTTTCTCCTTCCTTGTTCAGTAGGACCATAGGCATCGAAAATGTGACCATGGATAATATTAAGGCCACCCACATTACAAACAGAGTAAACCTTGTCCATATATGACTTTTGGATGAGATGCCAATTAGACTGAACACAATAACCATCATTGATAAGAGATAACACTCAGTATTACAATCATTGAAGAATTCAAATTCAAACTCTGAATGATGCTTATAGGAGAAAATGGCTTGTCTTGTATGATTGGAGGCCTCTGAAAAAGTCCCCCCTGGGGGATGCGCAGACAATTGAGCAAATGTGGTTATTATTAGGGAGGCAAATGGCGATAGGATTGGTCCCCTGCAAGGTTTTGATGAGTTGCTCGTCGGATGCGTGGATGGGCGAGGAGGCGACCCCATGGACATCGACACTCCTGACGATGTCATTGTGAATCTGGATTCTCAATATCACATCTACTAATTCGTACGGAAATAATCAATTTTTGTTCTCTGATTTATATACGATTAACTTGATCACAAGACCTTAATTTGGATCATCCAAATGGGGAGATTCTTTGATATCTTTGAATAATTTACATAGATGTGCACATTCCACAGCTAGCTTTTTAGAGATTAAAAACACGAATAATAAAAAGAAAAACGGTCTAGTGTAGGTGCATTCCATCATCGATTGTCATATGTTTAAAGGTCAAAAGAAAACCTAGTAAGCATTGGTATGTAGCTCAAATGGGACTTGATAAATGATAATTAGTTGGTAACTTAATGGAAGAGAACTAGTAAGTCACACAAATAAAAATTCATAAATTGGAATTGAAGACATAGATAATAGAAACAAATAAAAGTTGCTGAATGATAATTTAGAAAAAAATTAAATGAACATAAGCTTTTCTGCACAATTCAGTTATAAAACCCATTTGCCGGTACAAATCTAAATTTATTGAAGATATATTGATATAACAAGTTCATAAGGTTATCAATCTATTGGAATGATGGGTTGTGAAATTTTGACAACAGCAAGAGTGAGAGAAGGTGTAATCTTTTGATACGTTGTGATGTACAAATCAGATGCTTATCGGCAAAAAAACCAAGTAGAGGTCACATATTTGTGACCAATTCGAAATATTTAATCTGCTAGCTTTTTACCACAAAAATGAAAGAATGAAGCTTATGTTCATTTAATTTTTTTTAAACGAAAAATTTTAAACAAATTGATCAAGTTGAATATAGTGATTAAACAAAGTACTTTCAAATAATGGGAAAAAGCTAATTGAATACATTCATTTTAATGATGTTCTGTACCATTTATCAATTTAATACCCCATAAATGCATTAACTTGATAATTTAATTAAATGTAATCACAACTAATATTCGACACTCCAAATCTCCTGATTAACTAATTATTGGTCACATTAATGATCCAAGTATGACTCATAAATTCAATCATTTAATCATGAATGCATTAACTTTGTAATTGTTACAGAGCATTATTCCAGACATTTATTTGTAACTATTACAGGTCTTTATTATGGGTATTAACTTTGTAACTGTTACAAATATTTAATTTGACTATTACTTCTGAAACTGTTTTAGAGCATTAATTAGTCATTTAAATCTGAAACTGTTTCAGATAATTAAACTGCCCTTTTATTCAGAAATCATTTCAGATCATTAATGTGACCATTAAGTTCTGAAACCATTTCAGAACTTAATGTGACCGTTACATCTTAAAAATGTTTCAGATCTTTAATTTAGCCATTAAGTCTGAAACTGTTTCAAATTAGTTTGTTTCCTATACATCTAAAATTCATTTATTTTCATAAATTTACATCAACTTATATTGTGTATATTGAACCTTGCAGAGAATAATGCTATGCCAAATGGCATATAGTAATTATTGTAACTTAAATATTAATGTTTTATTATGAAATGGCATATAATGGATATCATTATGGTGGTTGCAATATATCTAATCATTCAGTAAGTGCCATTCGAGGATAGTAAACGTTATTATTTATAGATTGATAACCTTATGAAGTTGTCATATCAATATAGCTTAAATAAATTTAGATTTGTACCGGCAAATGGGTTTTAAAATTGAATTGTGCAAACCAGCTTATGTTTCACATTATTCATAATTGGTTGTGCCCAAATTCAATTACTTTTGGTTAATGGTATTTTTAAATGCTATACATACCCTCAAATTTACAAGTATGACTCATAAATTCACAACCTTTTACAATCATCTTAAAAACGTTTCAGATCTTTAATTTAGTTAACTTGTAGTTCTGGATAAATAACATTAAAAATTCAACTTTTACAGGTCCGTTTCATCAAATTTTCAGTCAAATGCGGCAACGACTAACAAGTTATTAAGAAATTGAAATATTGCAGCAATGCGGAGCCTTATCAAAACAATTGAAACAGACTTGTAAACACTAATCGAATTGATAAAGAGTGAGTGTATATTATCTCCCCTTTGAATATGATAGAGTGAATATTATATACATTTCCACTTGAATAACCTTAAATTTCCTTAAATTTTGAGATCTAAATATATGAATATGACAAATATGAATTAGGTTATCATTCACAAATAATGTCATCAACCCACCATATTCGTTCATGTAATGGTGATAATATAAGCATATTATATTCAGAAATGAATGGATACATTCATGATTGAATGATTGAATTTATCAATCAAGTCGACATAAATATCTAATTTCAAGACAGTTGTAATGGATGTCGTTGTGAATCCAGATTCTCAATTTTCATTCTCTGATGGGTTGTTTTAAGGTCTTGTGATCAAGTTGGGATTACTTCAACCCATTTGCCACCTATGAAAGAAGATTTGTCATAATAATTTACGTTTTCTTTGGACTCTAGGGAATTTCACCTTAATCATTAGTTAATATGACATCCTTGTAGGTTAACAAATATATGTGGATGAACCATAAATTGAGAAGATATTTCAAACATCACAATGTTCAACTTTACCGGTTAAGGAGAATAATGGTGGGCTCATGGATTAAATGTCATTAAAAATTTTGTTAACGAGTGTTAACAACCAAATGCCAAATAAGCTTTTATGAAAAGTAATGTACATCTTTAAGTTATACAACCCTAAATAATAGTTAACCCAAAATAATCACTAAATTATAACATTCATGTCAAAATTTATAATCTACCTTGGAGGACATACATGATTTTTCATAAGCATGCTAATATAATGTGCACTATCATTTATTTTTAAGATCTAAAATAAATTTATCTGTGCAAAGAGTGATTTTTCTATTATTATTTTATGAATAGGCACTATCATCTCCTAATTCAGACATGAAATATAAATGACTTTATCTGAATTCCAATTATAAAAGTTAATAATATAACCAAACAAACGTCATTATAAAGTTAAAATTTATCTGAATTCATTAACTTATGTTCAGGATATCTTTAAACGACCGTGCATATTCTAAAATTATATGATCCACGTGTGAATATTTTAGGCATATAACAAATATGAATTAACTAGGGAATTAGCTATACAAATAAATTTTGTTAACGAGTTGATGATTATATGTCATATATAAATTTTTAAAGTCAATGTCATTATCTACTATAAATAATAACGTTTTATTCGTGTTTGGGTGCTTGGAGTAACGCATATCTTATTACTCCGCGCGGAAATCCCCTTGTTTTATTTTATTATGGTGTTTGAGTACAGGAGGTTTCATAAAGTAGTTCAAGATTCTCAAAATAATTTTGAAATTCCTTATCAACATACTTTCCACCATCGTCAGAACGAAGAATTTGAGTTTTAGCTAGAAATCAAGTCTGAATCATCGCATGAAAAGTTTGAAACATACCCAACACATCAACTTTGAGCTTCAACAATTATAACCAAGTTATTCAAGTACAACCGTTTTGAATGATGTGATCTTCATATCCTAAATGTCTTTTATGCTTGGAGGAAGGCCAACTCGATAGAACATTACTGTTTTCATAAGCATGCTGATATCATACGTCATTAGTTGACTTAAAAGTAATTGGACCCATTTGTCCCTTTTCAAGGCACGGGGTGGATATACTAATGACTCTTTTGCTTAAAATAATATGATTTGGTGGTCTTGTTCATACCTTTATAATGCAAGTAATGCATTAAAAATCGACAATGTAGATAAAGAGTGAGTGTTAAATCAGTTATAACTTTCTCTAAAAGTGACAATTGAAAATCACAAGGTTAAATAAATACACCCATTATTACATTTGATTAATATGGAATTGACTATAAAATTTAACCTCGGTATGGATATAATGATTAATATAGTGGTTTAATCTGTGCAATTAAATTAATGCGCAATCAAGCTTTAATTACTATTAATAATGGGTGCATTTATCAAATTTAATCGTTAGCTAAGCAGAAAAATCTATGTGGCAAATTTTATCAAATGGCCTCTCATACTAAGTATGATAGTGATTAAAAGACTAACGAGAATTTATGCTTCCTATCAATTATTCACATACAATTGTGTATGCTATAAATTCTTTAATAGACATGATATTGCTGATATACCGATAATTTTCAGTTTATTGTATATTAGTCTTAATATTGATTAAGAGTTGAATATTAATTGTCAACAATGGCAATTGGATATGTGAATAATGTGAAACATAAGGTAGACTTGTGAGATTGACATTGGCAAATGGGTACTTGGACAGTGGCCTTACATGTTGTTCACTTAAATTGACATTGGAGGACATACATGATTTTTTTTAGTGTATGTTTATTGAGGGTAGCATACTAGTTTCAAAAGTCTTAACTTTTAGATACACGGATTAGAGATTATATGCCAGTACACCTTAGATAAAAAGGTAGAAAGCAGTTGCTGACTTCAAATAACGAGAGAGGAATCCATGAGAGGGCGTGACCAAAGACCAAGATCAGAGAATCAGAGAGATTAATAATTTGAGGAAAAGAGCTTTTCTGTTCCTGCGATTGGTTTTTTGTTTTGTTTTTGTAGTTAATGAATTAAATTAGTTTTGACCATCATATTCATGAGAACATGTGTGTGTTCTCTTAAGGAGTAAAGTTAAACTAACACAATTTGCCCATAAATTAAGAAATTGTAAATGAGTGATAGACAATTTAAGTGAATCATGATTATCATTTTAGATTAATACCCAACTACATATGGGCAAAGCATTGCTAATGTCAAGTATTATTACATCGGAATTCATGAAAATCGTTCAACCACTCAAGCTCAATGATGATTGAGTTTATTTAGAGGGTTTGATACATATTTGCACCATGTTAGTGATTGGATATTCCTTTTTGTAATACAATATCACTAGATACTATTCACGCATTTAAAATTTGATAAGATTCTATCCATCTATCATCAAACAATTTAGATGGGTATAATTTGTACAAGTCAATATCTTTTACATGTCAAAAGATACTATCCTCTGAACTTGTCTAGAGGTGTGTCAATCTCTTTCTAGTTGCTTACCACATCAGATCCTTAGTTTTTTCTTCATGAATTATAATCAAACTTGAATTTTGGTTTCTACTGCTTAATTTTCACTGTCATGACTATCAAAGGACAATCAATCAAATAAGTCATATTTCATGCATAACAATTTGTATATGCTAGTTAGTGATATGAGATCATTAGAGAGTACTTGTAGCATTCTTTTCATACTATTCACAATCGTTTCATCAATCAGAAAACTAATCCCCACAAACAATGGAGGAAAACAAAACCCTTTTAAGAGGTAAGATGCTCGACAAAACAACTTAAATTTGACCTCTAGGTAAAATAGTCTGATTTATACAGGTACTTGCTTAAGGATTGTTTGGAAATTGAGACTCACCTCTTATTGAAATAGTCAACATAACAAAGGTTCCACCACCTACAATGACCTTTATCAATCGCCAGTAAACTTAGGGACCAAAAACGTAGCACTTTATTCCAATTCATCACATTATAAGCCTTCATTGTTCCTGCTAAAAAATTGATAAATGTTCTGGTCGCATAGCTGGACAAGGCTTCTGTCCTAGGAGATACGATAAAGTACTTGAAACAGCTCGAGGAACGTGTGAAGATCCTCGAGGAAGAGGTGGCCACGAGAACCATGGAATCCGTGATCTTTGCAAAGAAGCCATCGCTCCAACGTGGTGATGGCGTCATATGTTTTTCATCGATCAGCAACTACCCGAGGTCGAAGCACGAGTATTGGGGAAGAACGTTTTGATTAAAGTCCACTGCGAGAGAAGCACGAGGGTTGCATCAAGGAAGTGATGAAACAAATGGAGGACATGAACTTGACAACTCTAAATATTAGCGTCCTAGCATTTGGGAGTTCCCTCTTGGATATTACAATTGTGGCCCAGGTAATTATTGCCAATTTCTTCATATTGTTTCAGTGAAAAGTAGTCTTTTAAAACTTCAACTAGTTTTTCTGATCCTTTGTGGAGAGCATATTGTCTGTTCAGATATTCTTGGATACAAATTGTTATCCCGATTTTTCTCTTTCTTCTTTTTCTGATTTTGGTATGGAAAAGTCCGTAATATGGTTCCTTGTTAATTATATGAGCTTTGGCGTCACTTCTCGTGATCCCCAGAAGCTTTTGCATTTCGTTTTTGAAATCTAAAATAACAATAAATGAGGGAAGATTACTAATTCCACATACCAAAGGAAACTGCTGTTAAAAATTAAATATTATATGTGCAAGAATTCTTAGAGAATGTTCAATCCACTTTTTGTTGCATTTTTGTTAGATTTACTGATAGGTTTCTGTATAAATTAATCTTTCTTATTCAGAGCAGAGTTATGGTATTTCATCTTCAGTTATATAGAAATCATACTTGTTTCGTCTACATTACTTGCAAATAGAAAATGAGAACTGCCTGACACTTGAGATTGTTGAAAAACTACACGATGCTCTGCCCATGTTCATCGGATCATCTTCAAAATGGTCAGCTTGTTAGGCAAAAAATTGCTATTCTGCCATGGTCTGTGTCCTAGAGATGTTCTTGATTACGTGTTAGTGCAAGACTTGTGGTTAATTGTACTATTATGTGGATTGTAATTTCTAACTAATTGTGGTAATTATCTGTTAGTGCAAGATTTAACCACGTGTTACTGCAAGAATTGTGGGGAAGTGTCACTCTTGCCCTCATGGCTTTTTTTTCTCTATTGGTCTCGCTTCTATTTCCCTTGTCACCTGTTTTGAACTGCTTGCAGGGAGTACGAGGCTATCTTCTTTATCCTTCTTATTACAGTTTTCTTTGTGGTAGATCTCTCATCTTGCTTGACCCGTTGTTAAATCTTGCTTTACAACTCTGATTTGGTCATCTATTATGATTATTTTCCTATATCTACAGTTAAGCATTTCAAGGGGCTCATGGCTTATGATGATTATGATGGAAATGGAACAAAGCAAGAGTCCACTCTCATGAACCAATATTCCTTCTGTGTAGTTCATTGGCACGGGTCCTCTCACTTGGAAAGAAGAGATGACCTTTATCGTGACATGGACCCAATTGCGATAAATCTCCCATGTTACCTTCGTATCTCAGTCTAAAATCTGCTGGTCTTGATTCATCTATCCCTAATTCTAAATCATTGCCTCTGAAACTTTTCAAGTCTCATTTTCTTTTGGACTTTTAGAAATATTAGCTCATTCATCATTCTTTTCTTCTTTTCGTTCCAGCAAGTGCCATGCTTCTGGTAGTTTTTTTTTTTTTTTTTTTTTTATAAAGGTAAGAATATATTGAGAGCTTTAACCAACCATACACAAGATCAGTGCCAAAACAAATACTCAAAGAGACAAAGGTCAAAAAGAGTGTAAGGGAGCCGATGTAAAAAGAGAACACTCAAGAAAACCAGGAGACCAACTAAACAACCCAAAACCAGGCAAAAGAGCCAAAAGAAAACAGCCACCCGACAAGAGGGAAGAAAACAAGGACCAGTTGTCTTCAGGAGATAGAGACAAATACCAGCCAGCTAGCCGAGCAGCAGCCAAAGAGGATAAGCACTCTACCCGGACCGAGAGGAGGCAGCAATGAATTGAGGACTGGCGAAGATGGAAGAATCGAGCCCCCAACTTCGCTGGAGCGTCATGTTCCTAGGGTTGTCCACCACATTACTGAAAGTGAGAGCCTTGTCTTTGACCAGTTTTATGAGATGGTTCTTCAAAGCCACCAACTCCAAGGTCTCCCCACGAAAGATAATGCTGTTTCGCTTCTTCCAAATTAGGTGGCATAAGGCTCCAAAAGAGAAATGAGCGACGCGGTGGAGAAAATCCTTACCAGGAAGGAATTTCAAAGCCCAAGAGAGGTTCTCCGACCAGGATCTGTTTCTCCACGGAAGATTACATCTCGCAGCCCAAAAATAAGCGAGGCTGGTCGAGATACGACAATCAAAGAACAGGTGATCAACGGAATCTGGCATGGAATTACAAAAAGCACATAAACCACTGTTAATTCTGCCATAAGAAAGGAGGAGAACCTGCGTGGGTAAGCGGTTTCTAATTATCAACCAAAGATTAAACTGAAATCTTGGAGCGATAGAGTTGTTCCATATAAGCGAAGCCCAAGGAACACGATCCTTCTTCCTCCTAATGATTTCCAAAGCCGAGGCTACTGAGAAAGCACTAGAAGAGCACCCAAGCCAGGTAAATCTATCAGGGGAATGAGAGAGAACCGGAAGAGAATAATCTCCAGCTTCCAAAAGAGTCCTGAGGTCACCACCATAAGGGGCGAAAAGATCCACTAACGTGGCTTGTCTGGAAAAGCCCGAACTATCAATGAAGGAATCTGGTAAGAATAGGTGAAGTGGGCCTCTCGGGTGCCAAAGGTCAAACCAAAGAGAAACCGAGAAACCATCACCAACTTCCCAGGAAAAGGATTATCAAAATTCCCGCCTTAGGTGAAGAATTTTTTTCCAAGCCCAGGAACAAACAGAGGGGATGCGGGAAACCCAAAAATTCTCTTTCTTTAAGAAGGTCGTGTGGATCCATATACACCACAACGACTCCTTATCTGTGAAAAGGATCCAAATATACTTGAGCATCGCAGCTTTATTGCAGTCACAAAGCCTGCGAATGCCCAAACCTCCTTCAACCTTTGGGAGACATACTTCCTCCCAAGTGACTTTGGCCCCCCCAACCCCAAGAGAAGGGCCTTTCCAAAGAAATTGCCATGCTTCTGGTAGTTGCACTGCAATGTTTAGTCTTTTTTTAGTGCAGAGAAATTAGGAGAGAAGACCCAGATATTCAGGAGGCATGGTGAGTTATATCCTTTTGGCTCTTCAGTTTGCAGGTTGTAGATGCAATTAGTTGTACATAGTTCGTATGTACTTGTAATCATCATGTGTTTGACCCATCTATTGATAAAATCCATTGTTTGGATTAGAGATTGACAAACATACAAATGTAATTCAGTTCCATGGATCTCCTCTAGTACATTCTTTGCTAATCTTACGGACAAATTGTTTTTGACTCCCTTTATTTGTTTTTGTTGAGAATGAAGCTTCATCACATCTTGTCTCTCTCCCCCGTTTTTTTTTTTTTGGCTAGGCTTCATAACATCAGTACCAATCAAAAGGAATAAGAACAAAAATCTGGTTCAATTCATCTATTGTATGTGTTATGCAGGTTTTGAAGTTTCTGCATATGCATACTAAGTTTTTGGTATTAACATATGTCTGTCTTTATGAAGTTTGAGCTTCATATGGTATCGAGTTTGAGGGTAATGCAAGTTTTCTGTGTAATATCCTGACCTTTGGGAGCATTACGTCCAAAATCAATGATGTTGAAAACATGTATCGAGTTTGACACTTGATTACACTTAAATTTTCTCTATCCTATTTAGTCATTTATCTCATACGAAAATTAGGAGTCACCAACCCTGAGCAAAATATTATTAGCATTGTTAACATTTGCATTGCTTTTAGGCTTTTTGGACAATTTTTTAATAGTGTGATGCGGTTGTGTGCGGCGGGATTACAAGTATGATAGAAGAAGGATAGATTATGATCACCACCAATGTCTAAAATACCGGTCGGGATTACAAGTATGGTAGAAGAAGGATAGATTATGATCACCACCAATGTCTAAAATACTGGTCACTGGACGAGGATGAAGGCACAAAACACCCCTCAAGAATAAAGGACCTTGGGATGGGAAAAACTCCCCACCAAGGCTTGAAGGAAAACAACGGCTAAGGGTAAGGGATTTCTTAGCTCACCAACAAGGAAGAATCCACTTGCCAAGTATAAAGAAACTAGAGATAGATGTTTGTTTACACAGGCAAATCTCATATATTCTCAAAATTCAAATCTTGTCTTACAATTAAGATATTACTAAAAAAAAAAAATGACTCTTTAAATTCTTGAAAACCGAATAAACTCTTGGGGATTTCATCTAATGATGACTTTTCAGAGTTGAGCCACAATAAAGACTTATAAAAGCTATAAACTAACAAACTCAATAGGTAGGACTAAATGCATTTAACCTAAATGCATTTAACTAATCATTAGATGTATTGAAACTTGATAAGACTTCCTAAATTCATGCACTAGCCTTAAAAGCTCAACAAACACCCCTGAAGATCGACACCTAAACACTTAGAGTGCCAAAAGTCGGCACAAAGAGACACATAAGTGCTAAAAGTTACGAAAGTGACACTTAAGTGCCAAAATAAGAGCACAATGGATCACTTAAGTGCAACCGAGGAGAAAATCTAGCCAAAACGCTAACGTGGCAATTTTTCGGCAAGCTGCGCGCAAAATGACGTCGTTTTGCATGCCGATGTAGCTAAACAAAGTGTCAAAACGACGTCGTTGGTATAATTTGAATTTTAATATAATAATTAATTAAATTAAATTCTAAATAATTAATTAATTTAAAAAGGGGGGAGGAGGAGGAGGGAGGCGGCCGGCGGCTAAGGGCCACGGAGGAGAGGCGGCGGCAAGGGGGCTAAGCCTTCACCGCTGCCGCTGCCTCCCTCCTCCTCCTCCCCCCCTTTTTTTTTTAAATTAATTAATTAATTAATTAATTAAAATTTTATTTAAAAAATTCGAATCATACCAAAATGACGTCGTTTTTGTGTGTGGTTTGTTGAGTCAGCCTTCCGGCGAGCCACATAAGAAAAAAATTAATAAAAAAATGCCACATGGGATTTCCTGTGAAGTTCGCCAGATGTGACACTCAAGTGTCCCATTTTTCTTAAAAAGTGACATTTTAAGTCACTTTCGTAAGTTTTGGCACTTAAGTATCCCTTTGTGCCAACTTTTGGCACTTGAAGGGTTCTTTTGCCCCTGAAGATCAATAAAGAGTTGTGGTAGTCGACCATAATAGCATTCATTTGATAAGTAGTTGATCAGTAATCTTAGAGTCGACAATGAACTTGTAAATAGACAACTAGGTAGTCAATGGACAACCATAAAATCCAATAATTAGTCCATTAAATTGATGACTAATGCAAAATTGACATCTTGAACTTGATTCCATTGAGTCAAAGTGCAGTTGAAATCAGTCTTTGCTTGATGGAATAAGGATCAATTGAAGAGTTCAGGGTTGAGCTTGAGAATTGATTGATAGAGCCCGATGCTTTCACATCAAACTCCCAGGGTGTTGAAGATTTGTCCTCAAATCTTTTATGGCTTCATATCCAAGATTGAAAGTAGTCAATTAGCCACAATTATCCTTATTGGAGGAACTTTATTCTGACAAATTTCCACGACGGCCTCTCCAACCAACTAGATAATACATCATCTTCATATAAATAAATATCTTCAAGGCTTGCTCAAAGCTAAAAATTTGTCAAATATAATTTGCTAAATGATTAATACTTCGAGAGAGAATGCTTTGAGGCATACAAAATGAAAGTGGCAAGTAATATCTCTAGCCGTTATAATCATCCCCTCTCCATCTATAACCTCAGCATTTGCCTGAATTAATTAATTTGGAGATTCACCATCTATGATATCATAGTTGCATGATGGGATATGGATCACCAATATCTCTCCTTCATTTGTTCTATGATCTAGTCTTGCTCCTTAGATTAGACTCTATATGGTATATGTCTTGTCGAGTCTCTTTAAGTTCCAAGTCAATCTTCTCAATTTCTTAAATGGTGATAACCTTTTGGTTTGGACACTTCACTTGTAGATGCCCATTGCCGTGGAGCTTGATGCACTTGCTATTTTCACCATTTGATTATTTTTGGAGCTCTTTAACAAGCTGAGCTTCTATTTAGAAGTATTCTCAACCTAATTTGAATAAATGCCCTCAAAGAAGGATGCACCATTAATGAAAGGCTTAGTTGAAAAACTCTTGCCACCCTTCAGTCATTTCTTTAGGAGGGTGAGCACTCTTTCCATACGGTCACGTGTTCCATTGTGTGCTTGCTCCAAAGTCAATTCTCTTGGAACCTGATAAGACATTTCCTTTTCTTTTTTTGTTTTTGAATGGAAGTATGAGGTGGGATAAGAGATGGGTAATAAAAGGAATCACTCAAGATGAGTTCAACCTTGAGCTCTGATGCCTAATTGATGCGGTTGCGGGATGAATGTATTTTGAATGATTAAAGGATGATGTAGGGTAGAATAATGCTATATCAGGATCACCATCAGGGCTTAAAGGAAATACCAC
Source organism: Eucalyptus tenuipes (assembly GCA_014182365.1). Taxonomy (NCBI): domain Eukaryota; kingdom Viridiplantae; phylum Streptophyta; class Magnoliopsida; order Myrtales; family Myrtaceae; genus Eucalyptus; species Eucalyptus tenuipes. The sequence continues at coordinate 39,013,443 of CM024544.1, read as the reverse complement.
CAGCCAAGGATAAAGATCGAGATTGACAAAGTTCATCACCAAGGATAAAGGACTTCAGAATAGGAGAAACTTACCATCAAGGCTTAAAGGAAACCACCAGCCGAGAATAAAAGGCTTTTTGGTTCAACACTAATGAAGAGCCCACCTAAAAGGATAAAGAAGCTAAGGATATATATTTACTCATACATAAGGAAAATCTCATGTATTCTCAATATTCAAATCGCGTCTTACAATTTAGATAACACATCTATTGATATCGCTAAACAAAAGAGAAGAATCTTTGAACTCTCGAAAAGTGAACAGGCTCTTTGGGAATTCACCTAATTATGACTCTTGAAGCATCACCTTGGAATTCACCTAATTATGACTCTTGAAGCATCACCACAATAAAAACTCATAAAAGCTATGAAATAATAGACTCAATAACTATGACTAAATGCATTTAACTAACCATTAGATGTATTGAAACTTGATAAGACTCTCTACATTGGTGCACCAACCTTGGAAGTCAAATAAACACCCTTGAAGATCAACAAACCGCTATGAAAGTCGAACGGAATAGCCTTCGATTGACGGGTAGTTGATGGGCAACCATAAAGTCAACAATTGGTTCATTGAATTGACAACCCTCTTGCAAAATTGACGTCTTCAACTTGAACCTATCAACTTAATGTGTAGCTGAAATCGGTCTTTGCTTGTCGTAACTAGGATCAATCGAAGAGTTCAGAACTAAGCTTGGGAATTGATCAGTAGAACCCGATATTCCTGCATCGCAATGTCTCCACACCAAATAAATTCTATTCAATTTGGTCTGGTCATGATCAGGAAAGTGATTTAGAGATAAAATCCGGAGAGCAATATTACACAGAGATCTCGAGAATTCGGCCACAAAAGGAATGAGGAAGGAATATTCAGGGGACATGTACTCGGCGAAGAGCAGAATATGATGAGCCAAAATATTCACATGCTTGAATAAAAAAGAGAGAGAAAGAAAAGAAGAGCTATGTCAATGGAGGATCTGTCATGCATGTATGTTGGTGGAGGAAAGGAAATAAATGGACGAAAGGAAAGAAAACAGAGAAGGGAGGAAAACTAGTCTGCTAGCTCTACCTTTCCTTGGTGTGAGGCTCGTGATCTCGGCTTGAAAGGAGACGGAGAATCCAACCAAATGGGGTACTAAAGGTCTGTTTGGTAACATCTGTTCTGAGAAATAATTTTTTACATTTTTATTCTCTTGACGAGTTTCTAAATAGAAAAATGCATTTTGTATTATCCTAAAATTTCAATTCTTGGAATAGAAAAAAAACAAATAAGTGTTTGGTACAACTCTCAAATTTTGTTATAACGTAGATATTTGTGGTTTTAAAATAATTTTCTCAGATTTTTTGAATTTTTATGAATTTTTCTTCTTTTTTTCCTCCTTTAGCTAGTCATGGGCCTTGGCAATGTCCAGCGATCGGCTAGAGAAAATGGATGGCGAGGTCGACCTTGCTGTACTCTGGCAAGCATTGCCGAGCCACCATGAGGTCAGCTTTGCCTAGCCATGGCGAGGCCAATCTCATGGTGGGTGGACAAGGCTCGACCTCGCTAGATTTGGGTGAGGTGGAACCTCACCTAGCCATGGCAAGGCTAACCTCCCCCAACCACGGCAAGATTGAGCCTCGCCAAGGGCAGCGAGGTTAGGCGAGGTCAACCATGGACCATGTTGGCCCCATCTTTGGCCAGTTGCTGGCTCTCATCAATGCTTGATGACTGACTCAAGAAGGAAGAAGAATGAAGGAAAAAAAAAAAAAAAAACAGAAAATGACATTATTTTAGAAATTATTATTGGGAGCAAAAAGGTAAATTTTTTTAACCTTTTGTTTATGTTCTAAATTTGTTCCTTGATAACTGATTTATTCGGGTGAATAGAAAAATTAGCTGGTAGTTACCAAACGGAATTATGTTCATTTTTTACTTTGGGGAAAAAATAGGGAAAAAAAAGGATGGTTACAAAACAGCCCCTAAGTAGTTCTCACCCTTGACTCTCTCTCTCTCTCGGAAGTTCACACTATGGCCTCCATCGATTCAAGAATATCCTACCAACTCTTGGTGACCACCAGGCCTCACATCCAGACGTGACCGAGACCGATACTGAAGCGCATCCAGGCATGACCAAGGCCTCACCAGCGCGCAACCGAGCAAGACCAAGCCGTGTACCTGGCATGCGAAAGAGCAAGAACCCCGGCGCAGCCGATCTCATCCTGGAGATCCACTTGGCGGTTCACCAGAGCGGTCCACCATCGACGAGCGAGGCCATCCGTGAGCACAACCGTCCTCCTCCACCATATTACAACACGAACCTCACATTCATGATCACATCCATGCATTGATTAATCGCTTTCCGTGCCTTAAATCAATTCACACGTCCTCATATTACACGTTCCTAACGAGGCGAGTAGTCACCGCAAGTTGAAGACGAGAAGGAAAACGGCGGAGATCGGTGATAGAAAAGGAAAGTGGAGATGACGATGGGCGTTCGAGATGGTTATGCCTATAATTTTCAATTATCTCTTTCTTCGGGAGATGGTTCGGTCATCCACTTCCCAATCCAGCTTTTTACATATACGGTGCAAGTTACTTTGAATTAGGAAAATCCACATAATTAAAAAAGTTGAACTTAAATAATATGTGAGGCTGGTAGGGTATTTTATGAGTTTCTATATAGGTGGATCGTTTTATCTGCATTTCTAGATTGGTAAAAATATAATTTACGCGGCTATGGCCAGTGATTATGTGAAAGATTTTTGCAATCTTTATCTCATTTTATTTTATATCTGATGTTTTTCTTTTTTATTATTATTTTTCTTCTTCCTCTTATAGTCGATGGGCCTCAGTGATATGCGGTAGGGGCAATTCTCACCTGTGGTTGACCGCCCGTCATCATTGAGATTGGCCATAGTTGGAAAGGAAAAGAAAAGGCAAAAAAATAATAATAATAAAGGAAAATTAATTTAAAAAAAAAATCAAAATCGTTCATGTCAACATCGACCATGTCATCGGTGTCAACATCGACCATGTCACATGGACAACTGACGTTCATGTCGATGATTTCCAATTAAAATTGTTCAGAAGGATTACCTTGAAAAATCTTATTATTAGGACTAAATTGGCTAAATTGAAAATTTTGGAATTAAATTGATCGTTGTATAATAAGTTCAGCACTTTTAGACAATTTTCCCCACAAATGAATTTCAGGCCCATGAAATATTATGTACCTCTTATGGAGTTAATAAGATGCGAATAAAAATCTGGATGAGCGACCTACATATGAAACTATTCAAAAAGTTCTACTTTAAAAGGATCGATTAAATATATTGCAAAAAAAGTCGGTGAATATTTTTTTTTTGTTAAAAAAATCAATCAATTGCAAATTATAAGTTTCCTTCACTCAGTTTCATTAAGTACCTCAAAGACATTATAATATAAAAAGCCATAGCTGCTTAACGGAAAATTTCATTTCTCATTCTTTTTGGATCCTACTTTCAATGTCTTTCTCTTAACATTCTACAGTTCTCCTCCATTCTTTTCTCTTTGCAATTGATTGCTTCTTCTCTGCTTTCCTTTCTTTTTATTTAAATTTTTGCCATTTCCTCCTCACGCACTTTCGAAGAAAACATAAAGAAATCTGCTCGTGCTCCATGTGATGGGGTCTCGTGGCTCTCATGGAAGACTTCATGTCTCTCCTGCATTAGAATATTCAAGCTGTCACGATCTAGACTAGATCCAGGTGGTGGAAGGCTAACTAGGAATTTTATATTGGAATATTCAAAGAAAATCTGCTAGAAGCAGAAATAATTTTTGTACGAATTGATTAAGGGCACGTTGCGAAATAGTATTCATAGAAAGAAGTGTCGTCCATCTCTTTCACCGATTGATGTCTTTCATTCCATAGAAGGCTTCCCAAATATCCGAGGATTGGTTGGTTAGAATGTAGTGGCTGTTGGATCAAAAGGGAGGAAATTTCATCAGATAATTCATAAAACCTTTTAAGTTTTTGTATTCCGTGACACTTCTAACATAAATATTATGACATATACTGGGATTAAAAGGGTGATATAATAATATAATTATCTTGCGTTTGAATCGCCATTAAATTCACTCATTTTATTACTAATAAACTGAAGTTTCTCTTTAGCCCCAAGAGAAAGAAAGAATTGGAGTGTTTCCCAGAGGAGCAACCAAAGCGGGGATTTCTTTATACATCTCGCAATCCAACCCAATGGAGTTCACAACAACGCACTCCACCAAAGATCGGCTGCTCGAGAACGTGATAGCCATCCAATTAAATGATTGGAAATCTCATTCATCGATTGTATTCTTTTCAAGTTTTTGTGTATTACAATCACTTTAAATAGGGTTATGAAAAAAGCACGTGATTATAACCGATAACAATTAAAAATCAGCTCTTCGATAGACCATAGAAGCCCTCAAAATCCACCAACAATGAATTTTTAACTTATGTCATCATTTGGATATACAACCACTACTCTCATTTAATCTTTAGCCATTGTTTGTGGGACCAATAACATGAGAAAATATATGATGTGTCGATCACACAGTCGATGTAATGTCAATGGCAAATGGTGCAGCTTCATGTGCACATAGAAGCTCACTCCACCAAGGATTTACATCGCCGCGTGAGATAAACGTATTTCTCTATTCGGCATGTGCAATCAACCTATGTAGCACCGAAACTCTTCAGGAACCTTTGTGTCGTGTCCGACATGCTCCGACACACCCCGACACGCAATCAATGAATGTCGAAAAATTCGACACGTGGTTAACTCTCTCCAAGACGCAAGTCCAGAATTTCGACACGCACGGAGTCAATTTTGAAAATTTTCAATACTTGAGAGGTTAAAATATAAATATACCAAAAAAAGAAAGAGAAAAAAAGAGGAGGGCTGGTGGCTAGGCACCACGGCCGCTACCACCATCGGAGGGGGTTGGCGGCCTCGCCGGCCATAGGCGGCTATCACATTCCCGTCCACTTTCGAGCCTTCACAATCCTGTCCTAATACTATTTCCACGAGATCGTGAGCTTTTGCCCAAACTATTTATGCTTACAGCACATAGGTGCATTCCATCATCGAAGTAGAATATGCACGAAATTCCAAAAGCAGAAGTTATCCTAGACGCCACCTTAATCATGACGATCGTCCACGTTTTACAAGAATTATCTAATGCAAAGGGAATAAAGAGTGAGGATTACCATATTGGATGGACAAATGGGTTAAATGATAAATCCTCGTTCTCAGATTTCAGACGAGTTTAATTGATTTAGGCCTCACTAATTGAATAATTAGTTTTAAAAATTTCCTCACTCTATTTTTAGGTAACAGCAGATTTTACTATTAAATTCAATCATTAATTTTCTTGGAGGTTCTATGTATGAAATCTGATAACGAACATGGGTGTGGATCTTGAAATGAAAAACCTCGGTGTCAAATTTGTTGCCGTCACACGGGGAATATCGGAAATTGAAAACTATTTCGAATTGATCGCAGCTGATATTTAATCAAATGATGGCGTTATTTATGATTGAATGATCGAAAGCATCTCATTAATTAAATGATTACAGCCTAAATGATCATAAATTATTCCGTACCTTAATCTATTTGCCTTTCTAAAGCATATATCATAGCACAAATGATCATAAATTATTCCAGTTGTGCGCTCTATCATTTCAAGTTGTAATGTGTAGGAATTTTCTAATTGATAATCCATGTAATCCAATGCCTGAACGTATATAATAAATAAGAAAATGATGAACTACCAAATAACACACTTATCATTCCAAGTTGACCATGATGATTAACCAACAAACTCGAAATCATTAAAATGAATTTTCTGGTTTTGCATTCTAATTCGTATTACGTTGTACCCTAACATTACATGCGTTCTATGTTCTACATCACTCATTTCCAAATTAAAATTAATTTTACAAACAAGCCGTCAAATGATTACGTTAGATCATTAGATCTCCACCTCATAAGCCTAGGTGTCAACTCGAAGATTTGATAATGATGGCTTAAGATTTGCCTTGAAAAAGAAGTTTGTGACTCATAAACTTAGGTGTCCAAGAAACATATGGTCATCATTACCATAAAATTCTCCTTACAGAATAAGTAAGCCAACTCATGATGGCATTGTATAAGTGGTATGGAAGAGAAACAAGTAAGCCTCCAATCATTATATTAGGCCATTAGGTGTGCCATCTTTCGAAATGAAAAATGCCTATCATTCTGCAAAATTTCATACGAGATCTTAAATGCAATTTTAAAACACGAGGGCTTCTTGAAAGTTGGTGAGGAGATTAAGAGTTTACACTTCAAGAAGTTGTTGAATTCTCAAAATCAAAGCCTACTCAGCACAATCACTTGGGATGAGGACGGATAGAGAAATAAATAAATAAATATAGTAATGTTAGAACATTTGTTGGTAAAAAATTACTGATCACTTGATTTCCTACGACTTATTGATATCTTATCGGCACTTTATGTAATGACCAACTCTTTTCTATAATAAGCACATTACTAACTTTTTTTTTAATCTCTTACAAATTTTAATTTGTCTTTTGTACCAATGCCTTAAATTTATAAACTTTTATATGAATTTATTAATCTTTATTTGAATGACTTACCAACTTTTCTCAAATTATATTATCAATTAACTTTGGGTTACCAACTTCAAATTCGAATTACTTGCCAATATTAGTTTTCTTTTTTAAAAAATTATCAACTTTTGTTATCATTTATTAATATTTATTTGTCTTTTTTTATAAACACCTGAAATTTATTCAATTCTCATATGAATTTATCGAGCTTTATTGACGATATCAGTTTTAGGGGTGAGCATCTCCCCTTTTCTGCTAGCTTTTTACCAAAAATTATCCTGTCATATGTTCTTCGCAAGTCCCTGTTCGCAAGAAACCCCCTTTTGATTCTTCACCCAAATTCTGACCCGACTCCTCCATCTCCATCTCCATCTCTCTCTCTCTCTCTCTCTCTCTCTCTTTGTCCCACACAGAGTGGCTACTGAATCGGCGAGTGAGTTTGACCAATGTAAATCAAAGGCCTGGGCAGTAAGCAAATCACTTACCTGGACGGGGTCAATGGGCTATCAAGAAGGCTCATGGCCTGGGCCTAGTGACCTCCATTGCACTTCGGGAGGGGTGTTAGCCCAAGGTCGGTCCAAGTGGCCGAGCCTACGTCATAATTTGTGGCAGTGGGGGCCTGCGTTCGCGCGGCCCCTACCCAATTCCTTAGTCTAAACATAGACTATTTCCTTAGTATGGCATTCCTGTCGAGGTGACCTGAGCGGTGAAAATGGCGCTGTACCAGGTGTTAGGGGATTTCCCTGATGTCTTGAGGGTTCAAGCCTTCGTCGGGCCGATAGGACTGGCCAGAGAGTGTAGAAGGCCGGGTGCGTTAAAGATGGGTTGCTGAGAAAGTATGCCTATTTGAAGGAGCCTTTGCAGGATTTGCACTTGTACAGTTTCTTGTCCACCTACGTTGTCCCCGCAGGGTGATAAGCACCAATCCTATGGCCTTTCTGGTGGAGCCTTCGAAGGCATATTGAAGTCCGAAAATTTTCGCCTTGCTGCCAAAAGCTAACCAGCTGATCTATATTTTCCAACTCACTAAGTTGTCATGTGCGAGAATTAGCTCTCCTATAGTCATGTTCATCGTGATCTAAATGTTACTTCTTCGTATAAGTATGAAAGGGAACTGCTATCAGCTTCATGCATACGGCTAATTTGATTACAGAACACATGGCAAGTGGAGGAAGTAAAAAGAGTAAATCTGAAGTATTAATTGTCACCTTTCCCCTTCGCCAAATGCAGAAGGTTATACTTACAAGACGATTATGAAAACTAACACGAAAGTTTACATGGTTAGAAGCAAGGAAAAGAAAAACTGTTAAGGGGGGAAACAAAAAGAAACGTACATGTCATGCCCCCGTAGCGCATTATTGAATACTTGTCAGGCGGACAATTCTTCATCAGAATGGGCCGGCTGGAATTTCTTCTTCATGAGTCTATTAAACCAAATCAAATAATGTCAACACATTGAGGAAATTAGTCAAGGTTCATAGAGCATATTCTCCGCCTCCTGCTTCACTGATTGAAACAGCTCAGAAGACAAATAGCGCTCTCCAGAGCTCGGGAAAACCACCTGAGCAGGGTTAATATTTTAGCATGAGTATGATCGAATGGCTGCTTGCTGCTGAAGAAGAGTGTGAACAAGATAGAAATGGTTTTTCATCATTTTGAGGGAAAATAGGAGTAGTTTCATTCAACTGAAGCTTGACATCAAGCTGAAGAAAACTTAAGTAAGCCGAACTCGCCAAACAAGAAGATATGCGCTTGCTTACATGGCTATGTTATTCCGAAGTCACTTAATACATGATATCTGCTAACAACGTCCAATAAAAGCAAATTTACTCACCACAATGAGTTTTCCAGTATTTTCTGGCCTCTTTGCAATATTAATTGCAGCTGCGGCAGCTGCACCTGATGATATTCCAACCTCCAAGTGAAAAAGATAAAATCACAAAGAAGCCACTTAAAAAGCACGCAGCAGTAAACTCTGAAGTGCCACGAAATAAGTTAAAAATGGATATTAGCCAGTGTGCTCATTGTTTCCTGGGGTGGGGTTCTGAAGTCACAATGCGTAATGATAGACAAGTCTCTTTACCAGCAAAGCCTCCTTCACTACAAGCAGCTTGGCAGTTTCAATAGCTTCTTCACTTGATACCTGCAAAGTCAGAAAGGCAATCCTGTAATAGCCAATGTGAATTACTTGACAGCAACCACATTTACAACGCAAAGATCATTGGCTAACAGTATGCAAATCGTAAAAAGCATGTGCAATTGAAGAGTTGTTGTCATTTTGTTGAATACAAATGACGATCTATCAGGTAGTAGGATGGATGTCAGCAAGAGAGCAGACTTTCTGTTCGCATGTTTAATCCTTTTTCCCTTGTGCAACAGCATGGATGTTATGAAATTTAGGAATGAGGATAATTAAACATGATGGCAGGACCAGAAAACTGAAAGAAAATAGCACAAATTTGTCCCCTTGTATGGATAAAAACTTACTTGAATAACTTCATCAAGTAAATTCACATCTAGCACTCCAGGGATGAAGCCAGCACCGATGCCTTGTATTTTATGTGGACCTTCGGCAATTCATTTTGTATTATATATGAAATTATCGTAGAACCATGCTGAACATCATCAAAACATATGAAAGCGCAGAAAGTTTAAGCAAATTTTTATTCCCCACACAAATGTAACAAATTCATAAGTTCTAGTGACTAAACAAAAGGCTATCTAGGCATAACCAGGGTATGTAGTAGCTGAACTGTCATGAGAGGAAAAGGACATGGATGAACCAAATCTGCAGTTCATTGATCATATCAATCATACAAAGAAGTTAATTTCCAGGCAAGTAGTTGCTACTCTACCTGTATCCTTGAAAAATCAGGACAGCCATTCCTAAGTTCTTCTCGCAGTAAATTAATCATATAACAAAGAGGGAGATAAATAAGAGAAGGCACAGCCAAAAATCAAACACAAAGTATGTTTCCTCATCCAAGTCCTTCTATTGGGTGTTGAAGATCATGACTTACCAGGTTTGCCACCTGATAATACTGCACATTCCGCAGGTTCTATGGCATAGAGCTAAATACACAGAAGTATTAAATGAAAAACATGAGAAACGGTAAAGTTGCCAAGAAATTTAACTAGGCGATAGAAATGCACACCTTGATCTCAGGGTTCTGCTCCTTGAGATATTTTCCTGCTCCTGTTATTGTACCTCCAGTTCCTATCCCGGAAATGAGGGCATCAACTTTGCCTCCCGGCTCCTGTTATTGTACCTCCAGTTCCTATCCCGGAAACGAGGGCATCGACTTTGCCTCCCGAACCTTTCCAGATCTCTGGTCCAGTTGTTTCATAATGGATCTATGAAAGCAGGAAGAACTTAAGCTTCTCCAACCAGCTAGCTATAGAAGCATTACTAAGTGTGTGAACTGTATACCTTGGGATTGGCAGGGTTCTCAAATTGCTGAAGCATGTATGCATTGGGTATTCTTTCCACTATCTCTTCAGCCTTTTTAACAGCGCCTTTCATACCCCTGGCTGGATCTGTGAGGACCAGATCAGCTCCAAAAGCACGGAGAATGGTTCTTGTTTCAAGGCTCATTGAAGCAGGCATGGTAATTATAAGTTTATAACCCTTAGCAGCAGCCATAAATGCCAGCCCTATTCCGGTGCCACCACTAGTAGGCTCAGTCAGAACACTCTTGAACACATTACAACAGAGGAAGTTTCGTCAGTTCCATAGTTTCACGTGGCACGTATAGAAACTTTTTCTTGTTACCCTGAGTGTATCAGACACAGACTCAAACCTTTGCAATTTTTTAGTGTAGTTGATGTACTAGACACATGAGGATTTAAAGCACATTGATGCCTTACTTGATTGTCAAATCCATGATCAATTTATTCAACCAACTTGGATCACACTAACAGTTATATCGCCCAAGAGGCACCAAGGGATTTAGAGAATTAGAGGCTTTCCAACATGAATGTAATAGACTCTTTTACAGATGGATAGTCTACATGAAGAAACTTGGACAACCAAAACTAACCTCTTCCGGCTTAATCAGACCCTTTTCCTCAGCATCTGCAATCATTCTATATGCAATCCTACAATCAAGGAAAAAAGCATTGGCTGGGACTGCAATTCATCAGAACAAATCACATCGCTAAAGAAAATGTTTCATTTATGCAATGATATATAGACCAGAGGTGGCGATTAAATTCATGCTTCTTTCAACAAGTGCCAACCTCCTGGCATCGTGAGGAATCTGTAATTTGACTGGAAATGGACACCACAGTATTCAAATTCCAATTACAAACCTGTCTTTGACACTTGAGCAGGGCTCCATCATTTCAAGCTTCGCAGCGATTCCAGCAACACAACCTTCCACCACACGGTTGAGGTACACCAGGGGCGTCTTGCCAATTATCTGCACCGAAACAGCACTCGATCAGAGTACAGCGCCTTAGCAACTATATCTACACAAATGGTGCTGAAGGAGATGCAAAACTGCTTGCCTCAGTGACATCTTTCGCAATAAGGGACCCTTCTTCCACCATGTTTCGTTGCCGCACAATCTGAAACAGCCGCTTCTCTCAGCACACAAAGCATATTCTTATAAACAAGTTGGTGGGCTACAATTTCTAGAAGGAAGCAAAGTAGCTCCAAGCCACTTTGCGGGAATCGTATCAGAATCGAGCCTTGGGAGAAATCAGCATCTCGAGGTGATTCGACACGAGAACCCGGACTCGGGCTTGCGTGGAATGTGCGCGAGCAAAAAGCACGCATACAGAGCGCGGTATTGGGTCCCTCACAAAACTCAGTGCGCGCACAGTATCATAAGCAAGAGCAGAGTACAGAGAGAAAAGAATATGCATGCGAAGCTTTTCTTCAGCAGCAAAAGAGAACAGGAGCAAGCCTCAAGACGAGAACGGACGCATCGCATGCACTCCAGTTCCGAAACAAAAGGAGAAGAAAGACATGCGAGCTCTTACCTTCTCCTAGAAGAAACGACGAAGAGAGAGAGAGAGAGAAGCTTGGAACGCGAGCTCCAGATGATCTTGTTGCGAACGGCCATCTGTCTGGTTTTTGTATGTATGAAAAGCCGGATCGTTTTCATTCGGCTTCTGGGTAAGGTAGCACGCGCGAAGGTGACGACATGAACACGTTGACTTTTTTAGTCATCGTATTGCTATCATCTTTTCTAGTTTGGGCAAACGAGTCCTCGAATATTATAAATTTTTCAATTAAGTCCCGCGGTCGATGACAATATTGACCGGACCGGCGTATTGGCATCGACGAAAGTCACAAGTCGGACAAAGGTCGTCTTCGAATGAAGATAGTTACGGAAGATTTGCTGAACTCTAATTGCAAATTATTTGTCCCGGTGATTTAATCGGAACAAATTAATTACCTAGAATTGTTGTACTTTTCTCAAATATTTTATATTTAGTCAAGAAAAATTTGAGATGTTAGTATTTTCATGGATATACAAGGGGATTTCGCTGTACTCTCTCTATTTTGTTTCATTAATAGCCACGACGAGAAAAAAAGAAAGAAAAATAAAAAAGTTTGACTGATAAACTTAGCAAATAAATGTAAAGACAAAGAGCATCGCATTATTTGCGGACCGGGCAGGGAGACTCCGGGGAGGGTGGCCGGTTTGATGTCTACATTTATCTTGGTGTCATGGGAGATGCTCTTGTAATTTAATTTCCGGAATTAAGATTGGCATAATAAATAATTGCAAATCGAGACTTAAAATTAAACATAAAGATTCAGATCTTATTTATTTCATGGGAAATGAATGACTTAGAAAATATTTTACTCTAAAAATTATCACTTATATAACTCGAAATAATTAGTTAATGAAAAATATTTGCATTATCAAAAATAATTTATACTATTTTCATGGACGATGAAAATATTTTACATTTATTTATTTTTATAAGGAATACAAACGATCATACAAATTATATATTTTTCGCGAAATAAATGCACTCTAAAATCACATCTCTTATATCCCATCCAGTTCAAACTCTAGCGGTTTACAGTTCACGGGTCGTGCAACGAACGACTATTGTCCTCACTCACCAACAATGACTAGTAAAAGTTCGAATAGTTTCAGACATCTCTATCACTGTATCCAAATTGAACATTAATTAAATTAGGAGGCACACAATGAGGCCATGAGAATAGCTTTTTGCATGGATAAGTTCTTGTCTATTTAGACGCATAAAATAAATTCAACTCTATCCATAATATTTTATAATACAAAAAAAAAAAAGAAACACACTACAAAATTTAAAGTAAGATCTTTTGATTGAGTTCGATTTTGAAACACCATTAGAGATACACCACTTACAATTGGCTACAAATTAAATTATCTTTTCCATTATTCTAGCTAACCGGGATTCTCAAAGACTATAATGCTAATTTAAAACTTAATTAAATTGGAATTCAATTGACCTGGATCAATTTTCCGCTTCCATTTAAAAATTGTTGGGTACTTCATATATTTACAAACTATGTGGAATCAATCGGCGCACATTAATTTAGTTTCATATTTACGTGAAAATAGGAAATATGGTTGCTGAGAGTGCAATAACTTCTAAAATTAGGCGATCATTTATATAATTTCTCGATAAATTTCTAGTGCGGAAGCATTACACGATAAATTGAAAGAACAAAAAAAAATTGTAAGTATGGCATCCTTTCCCGATTCCTTACCTTGTCATTACTCTATGTGGTCAAATATAAATGACGTAAGCGAAAGACCGAGAAAGAACCCTACACAAAAGAGAGAGAATCGAGCCAAGATTCCAAGCAGCAGATGCCTTGCACCGCTATCAATCCTTCGTCCTTCAACGGGTGAAGACGGCACGCAGGCTTCTTCAACTGTAAAAGTTGAAGTGCGCTAGAACTTAATCTTTGGCATGATTCGGATAAGACAATGATGTCGCTGTCTCTTTTTCATGTTAGGCACATTCTTGTGGAGTAAATTATTGCAAAAACCAATCACGCCGTAGTACAATCATTGTTAATTTTTATATAGACGAATTAGACGTATTATCTTTCAAGAATTATTGGCTAGTACTGGACATGGACTCCAAAGGTACGGTAGATACCCGTGGGCTAAGTAAGCTTCGGCCCATGGTGGAGAGAATTTGAAAAGTGACGGGTCACCTCTTCCACTATTTCAAACCATTGTTGCCAAACATTAATGCTGTTTTCACGAACTCTATCAATGTATTCGGAGTTGTTCCATTCCCTAGTAGGTCTTCAACATACCAGTAGATGAAGCCAAAGGCCTAGTGAATGCGTTGGGGTGTTTTTCTTCCCCAGTAGAGACTGAATTATGAGGGCAAGTTCTCCGTTCATGGTTTGAAACCCGTTGCGTCAAATTGACAGGCTTATGCGGCATGCATATTTCAGATCAATTCATTACCTCTATAATTATATTTTGCCCTTAGACCTACTCACCCACTACCAAATTTTCATTTTATGGATTAATGAGAGTTTTGAGCCTCTCTAACTTGAACCTTGAATTCAAGACTGTGGCTACCAAAAGAATAAGCACAATGTCGTTGTAACATTTGAGGAATTTCACATTTATGGGCACTAATTGAAGAAGGGACTGCCCTCCTTGTTTGCCAATTCATCTGAAATGAGGTATAGAAATGGAAGGACACAATTACTTGATAGATAATCGTTGACACTCAAAATATCTATCATATCACTGAAAAACCTGCAAGAAATCCCTAAAAACTTTGGCCTAATACCATAAAAAATAATAAAAATAATAAAAATAAAAATCCAACTTTAGGTTCAATCCCAATTTTATCATAATATCTTTTGTCCCCTTAAAAAATCTCCAACTTGAAATTCGCTCTCATTTCTACCTTAAATTTTCTTTTGTCCCATGAAAAACAACTTTAAATCTAGTCTAAATTTACATTAAACTTATTTTTTGTCTCATGAAAATTAACAAACTTTTACTTGAGTCTCAAATTTGCACTTGTTAACTTTCCTTCCAAAATTTCTTTTGACAACTAAAAGATGAAAAACTCCCAAGCACGAGTATTCAAGCATCCTGAGTGTGACCTCTCCAACCACAAGAGATAGAAGACTCTCGAGCACGAGAGATTGAATATTGAGCACAAAATTGAAGATCCCGGAGCAAGTTGAAAGGAAGACTTTCTTAATAGTAAAAGTAATTGAAGATGGCCAATCCCTGTTTGCTCTAGTTTTTACTCAAATGTAATATCCAAGAAGATATCATTTGGGCGAACATTATTTATCTCCAATTGATGTCTTTTTTATCTAAAATTTAGGGAAAAACGAGAATAATGACATGGAAATGCCACATCATTAAGGGCATTTTTGGAGTGTTAACAAGGGTATATATGTGATTCAGTAAAAGTTGGTGGTTTTTTAAAATATAAAAAAGAAAATTAGGATAGAGTTGGGATTGTACCTAAAGTTGGTGGTTTATCATGAGACAAAACAAAAGTTCAGGGTAAGATTGAGACTAAATCAAAAGTTGATGATTTTTTTACAAGATAAGGTAGAATCGGGACTAAAGCTAAAATTGATAGTTTTTTTTAGGGTTTTAGATCTAAAAAATCTTGCAACCCTCCAATCTTGTTAGGCAATGGCTAGAGACCGGCACTTCTGATATGAGTGGTAGAATAGAGCACTAGCATACCCATCTCCTCAAATGTCTAATTGAACATCTTGTATGTTGAAGTCCACCTCGTTCTCATGTCCAAAGAAAATTTTTGCCTTTCTTGTGTCATGTACAGAACCTCCAACTGTTGATTGCTTGGTAGGGCGGATCTAATGCGTTGAACCCTCCCACATATGTTACAGATGGAATCATAACTAGTAGAGGCCATCTTGCGTGCACAAGTTATACAATGACCAAACACACCTCATTTGGAATAAAATCTTCTTGCAAAGGAGACTTGGTTGTTGGACTAAAGGACAAATTAGGGAGGTGCTCACATTGGCATTATCTAGTATTATGCTAAAGATTTTATTGGAGATGTCAAACTCATATGGGCTCTCATTATTTTGGTGGCCTTTTTTCAGGAGTTATGCAAGAATATTACTTCTTAAATGTAAAAGATTCATAACGTAACCCCCATTCTTTATTAACCCATATTGAGGGGTCCCACTCTCTTACCATTTGTGACATGAATTGATTCACTTCAAATATTGTTTGTTTTAACCAGTTTCATATTGAGTGTCGTGGTTTTATCACTGGACATATAGGTAGGCACTTTTTCATAAAAGTCGCCTATCTTATTAGTACCATCACTTAAGCATGTTAAATATGGAATTTCCAATCATCGCAGTTTTTATGATTGGATGTATGTATAGGTAGGCACTTTCTCATAAGATCACTTATTTTATTAGTACCATCACTTGAGCATGCTAAATATCGAATTTCCAATGGTAGACATTGTCATTAAGCAAAAATATGCCTCTTATGAGTTAATTCCAACTTCCCACATATATAATTCAGGAATGATCTCCTAGTGATCGATGTGCAATATATTTTGTTCTCCCCTTTGCTATCCAGGAGCCTGTCGAGATTAGTTCCTTGTTTATGCCCTCTTGCACTAGTGATACTCCAGCCCTCGTCATATCGAGTTGCTACAAGAGATTGAAAAAGAATTATACGATTTCACCTAATTTTATTAGATGTCTCCCAAATGGCTTCGAACCAACTTGAAACGTGCATCACAAGAGTTTAAAAAAAGCCTTTTAGTTTCGTTGTGCATCATGTCACTGCATAGTCATGTCGAATTTGTTTCTACCAAATAAGCTTGGTTTAGTTAAGTATTAGTTAAGGTAGTTTTGTGAGATTTATCGAAAAGAGAAAGTCACGTTCAGAATATGTTTAGTGCATAAAACTGAATCGGGCATTAACTATCCTTTCAAGTCATTTGAAATTACCTAATCAAGGTTTTTCGGAAATACCTGTATGCTAAATTGCTAATCATCTGTGAAATGATTGGAGAATTGATGCACAATATGTATCTCAACCCGATGGAAGGTGAGAGATAATACGTACGCCAAAGGATGAAATGGTGAGGCCGAGATAGGTTGAAACCGACAACGTTTCTGAACTCAGTTAAACTTCTTCTTTTTTAATTTTTTTGAGCTCAGTTAATTAAGCCGGAAGCAAAGCACCCCAACGTCTCTTATCCAAGATTATCCAGGCCCCCGCAGCCAAACGGGCCGAATCACCGTCCCCACGGGGAGCCACGTGGACAGTCCTCGCTCCCGGCACCAACCTTTTGACCCATCCCCAGGGGACGAGCCCTCGCGCCACCGCCGCCCAACGCGCAGATCTCGAACCGTCTCAAATCCTCTCTCTCTCTTTCTCTCCCCTTTCTCTCTCTACATCTCCGAGTTGACTCGCCGGAGCACGGCCGCCCGCCCCGGTCCGAAGGCTCGCGCGCGCCATGGGAGTCCCCGCCTTCTACCGGTGGCTCGCCGATCGGTACCCGAGCTCGATCGCCGACGTCGTCGAGGACGAGCCGGCCGTCGACGCCGGCGGCGCCGCCCGGCCGATCGACCCCTCGAGGCCCAACCCTAACGGAATGGAGTTCGACAACCTGTACCTCGACATGAACGGGATCATCCATCCGTGCTTTCACCCCGACGGCAGGGTACGTGCGTGTGTTCCTTCCTCCTCTTCGGCGCGCTTGTGTGTGATCCGGTTCTTTTGAATTTCGGTGGTCTTGAGCTGGAATTGTGAAAGGTTTTTCTCTTTTTTTTTTTTTTTTTTTGGGGGGGGTGGCTCGATGTTGAGATGAATAGTTTGGTTGATATTGGAAGAGGGTAGGAAGTGAATGTGGGAAATTTGAGTTTTTGTGCTGTGGGTAATGTTTAATTCGGTTAGTCTTCCGCATATACGCGAGCTAGGTGTTGGAGTGCGAGTTTATTTGTGGAATATAGCCGGAGAGATTGGCTTCTCATGGATATAGTGCTTTGGGATGCTTATGACTTCAGGCGAGACGTTGGGGGATGTTTGGTTTGTGCTTGCAGATAGATGCTTCTACGTCATCATCACCATTTTAGCTCGTCTTTGTATTTCAACTGATGAAATGAGAGAGAGAGAGAGAGAGAGAGAGTAGTTGGAACCGAGGACTGCAAACGTCCACGCTTCGGGGATGCGTGGGGTTTGGCAGTAGCCACGTTCACTAGGAAATGTAATTTAGCTTTGTCAGGATTCTTCTGTACTAAGTAAGGCAGTAAGGCAGGTTGTAGCAGTGACTGACCTAAGATGGGAACTAGTGCGAGCTAATGCCCCTGGGATTACGGTGTACGTTTTGATAATTTTATACTACCATATATGAAGCACCATGTAAAATTTCTCTATTTTTCCCCTGGAGTTAAGACTTTTACACAATTTTTCGTCGCGATGTATTATCTATGTTTTACTTCCTCATAAAAGTTCTCTTGACTTTAACTTTATGTGATTGTGCAGCGTCCTCCTGCTAGCTACGATGACGTCTTTAAGGCAATATTTGATTATATTGATCATGTCTACTCATTGGTTCGTCCTAGAAAGCTTCTTTACCTGGCAATTGGTAAGCTTCAGTATTTTATTATTCTCCATATCAACCATGCAGATTAATCTAACTGAAAAATATGCAGATGGAGTTGCACCAAGAGCTAAAATGAACCAACAGCGTTCTCGGCGTTTTAGGGCTGCAAAAGATGCAGCTGATGCGGTAAGATTTCTCAAGTTGCCATTATAATCATCATGATCACATTATTTTGAAGATTTTTATCTCTACTTCAATCATGCAGGAAGCTGAAGAGGAACGGTTGAGGAAAGAATTTGAGGCTGAGGGACAAATTCTTGCTCCCAAGGAAAAGCCAGAAACTTGCGACTCAAATGTCATTACTCCCGGCACACAATTCATGGCAGTTCTTTCTGTCGCACTTCAATATTATATACAAGTGAGATTAAATCGTTATCCTGGCTGGCAGCAGACAAAGGTTTGTTGACATCTTATTAAACATCTGCTTTCTTAGTGCCTTTCGCATTGGATAATTCCTGGCCCATGGAGTAATTCATCTCTATTGGGGTAAAACTCTGTTTTCAGGATTCTTTCTCTCTAAATTTATTTATGCGGCTCCATTGGATGATTCTTGAAGGTTATTCTTTCTGATGCAAATGTTCCTGGGGAAGGAGAGCACAAAATTATGTCATATATACGATTGCAAAGGAATCTTCGTGGTTTTGATCCGAACACTCGGCACTGTCTTTATGGCCTGGTAAATTTGTTTTGCACTCTGCCTCTGTACTAATAGCTTTCCCTCTTCTCGGCTGGTTACTTTAGATTCCTCTGAGTTATTATCTAATTTGGTTCACTATAATCAGGATGCTGACCTGATTATGCTTTCGTTAGCGACACATGAGATTCACTTTTCAATTCTCAGAGAGGTAAATAGATTATCCAATTTTCCATTTTGGGTTGTGGGATTCAGCAGGATCTCATTTTCTGGTGTCTTTTTTTTTTTTACTCTCCAAAAAATCTGCAGGTGGTCACTTTTCCAGGACAACAGGAAAAATGTTTTCAGTGCGGCCAAGTTGGTCATCTGGCTGCTGAATGTCGTGGCAAGACTGGTGATGATATGTTAAACGATATTCCTATCCACAAGAAGAAATATCAGGTTTGTTGAACTCTGATTTTATGTTCAGTCTCTTATTCCCTGCTTTTCTTTTGTATGACTGTTTGTAATGTGGCAGTTCCTCAACATTTGGGTACTCCGGGAGTACTTGCAGCATGATCTGGACATACCAAATCCTCCATTCGAGATTGATTTCGAAAGGATAGTGGATGATTTTGTATTTTTATGTTTCTTCGTTGGCAATGACTTCCTTCCACATATGCCTACATTGGAGATTAGGGAGGTATGTCACATCTAGGTCCTTTGATCAGATCACTATTATGAGTGGCAGCAATCACGAACTAAGATGTTCACAACTTTTCACCTAATAGAGACACGATTTAATGCTAACCAGGTGGTTTTGCTTGGGTTTATTCTGTGTGCTCACTAATTCGGACTTAGAATGCTCATTGTGCATCTTTCTGTTCTTCAGGGAGCTATCAATTTACTAGTGATGGTTTATAGGAGGGAGTTCACTGCCATGGGAGGTTACCTTACTGAAGCAGGCGAGGTAGTTTCATTATGCATCCTTTGATATGCAGTTTCCAGTTGGGTAATGTCATGGTTGGATGATGAATTCGTGGGTTGGTTGCTCCAATACTAGTTGTTCGGGTTACATGTTCTTGTTTGCTGAAGAGCTTATTTCTTCTTTAGGATGTGGTTTCCATAAGGCTTTTCTAGTTATTTTTAGCTGCCATAACTGTTTGCTGTCAGTATGATTTTGGAAAGACATTTACTATTTTGCGTTTTTTCTTATGTTTTTGTTTTAACTCTTGCGAATTTGATTTTATTTAGTAAACACCTCAAATCAGTTGGTATATGCAGAGTCTATTTTTTCATATATATATTTTTAAGGTTTTGGTAGAAAATCCAACAAATCCTAGTTTGTGATGGTTGTGTGAATCCATTAGTCTATTCGTTTCTTGTAAAATTTAATGTAGTGACAGTCTTTGATGAGGAGTTTTAAGTTCTTTCTCGTGTCCAGGTCATGTTAGACAGAGTAGAACATTTTATCCAGTCTGTTGCTGTCTACGAAGATCAAATTTTTCAGAAGCGGGCTCGCATACAGCAGGTAACTTTGGTCATTTATGAATGCTATAAATTCAATCTGTTTGTAATGAAGCATGTGACGGAGAATTCGAAGAATGATCCAAATTCTTTCAGTTTCTTTTGGTGTTATTCGTGGAACAAGTGGAGTGGAAATAGATTTATTTTTTTTAATTTTTTAATTCCATTGAAAGTAGTCGTTCAGGACTCAGAATCAATTAAAGCATGAGACACTTTTAGTACGGACTAGTGAGTACAATACATATGCCAGCATTCAGTCCTATTTAACTTTATGCTCGACATTTTCTCTAGGCACTGGAGAATAATGAAGAAATGAGATCTAGGTCAAGAAGAGAGTCATCAGCAGAATTACAAAGTCCAGCTGTTGACAAGGTATGCAAAGAGTTGATTTTCTCCTTTACCTGTGTGGTAATTGAATATCTTCTGTTTTGCACTTTCAGTTGATCAAAGGCAATTGAAATGTGGCGAGTCATGATTTCTGTAATCAATAAAGATGATGCAGTTTTGTTTGGGTGGGGACTATTATTAAGTTTGATTTAGTTCTCTGATTGTAGGTTGGGATTTAATGAAGAGATCAGGTGCACTGAAAAGATGTGCACTTAACAAGTCAAATGAATCAATGTTTAAGTGGCTCCTTTTATATCTTCCTAGCTTTGGTTACTCCAACCTCTCTGTTCAATAGATTTTAGCACTATTTAACTCTTGCGCTGTCTGACCAAAAGCATAGTCTTATATGATGAGTGATGTCTTATGGACTCCAGTGTGTACCATACATGAGCTTGAATGGTGTTGACGCTACTCTTTTTGGGGGCCATAGTATTTCTGCTATGTTCATTTTTTCTTGTGTGTCCTTTGTTTTTTTTTTTTTTTTTGGGGGGTGGGGGAGGGGGGCTGAGCAGATGGGAGAAGCTAAGTTTCACATGGTGTACCATTGAACTGTGATTCTTTTTTCTGTATGCTCTCAAGTGAACATTTTATGAGTGAAGATAGCATTTTTTAAGCGTTCTGGAGAGAATGATCTACCTTTTACATATTTTGAGTAGTCGGATAAATTGAAAAGTTTGACTTTTTGATGTTATTTTTGTGGATGAATTATTTCTATTGTCAGTCCCATTATCAATATCTCAAAGGAAACATAAAAAGCTTTACGAGCTAAGTAATCAATTCTTGAGTTTGATACGCTATCGTTTGAAATCAGGTTAGATTAGGGGAGCCTGGATACAAGGAAAGGTATTATGCAGAGAAATTTCATGTGTCAACTCCGGAGGAGATAGAGAGAGTTAAGAAGGAAACGGTAATTTTTTTCTTGTATCTTGAAGCATTCAGTTTACTTACTTTAATATCAGTATTATTTCTCATAATTATTTTGGTTTTGTTTCATCTTGGTTGTCTTGGTAACTTAGTATGTATATGTTTTACAGTGTTCTGTGCTTACTCTCCTTGATTTTAATTATTGTGATTGTTTGTGGCATTGATTTAGTTTGTTTGGATGGTAAAGCAGCCTTCAGACTCTGAATCTCTTAATAGCAGTTCCTTTACGTTTAGATGTCCACTTTTATTGCAAATCTGTGTGGATGTGGAAGTTATGTAGCTTTGAGGAGCTGTAACTGTGTTCTTTTAAATAGGAAAGACATATTGATAATTCCTTTTTCTGATATGAATTGAGAGGGAAGTTCTTTTTATGTTAATTTTCCATAGGAAGTTTTCCTTTTATGGAGATTGATTTATTTAGGAGTATACCTGATAGTTTTCACAGCCAATGTTTTGCTAGGTGATTTCTATGGAAGAAGGATCTGAATAGCATTTAGTCAACTGCATTTGGACTTCGGATGAGGCTAATTTATTCTTCTCCTTATCTTAGACAATTTTAAGTATGACAGTTAGATATTCTGGAAGAAATGTTGCTGGGCATTAGCTTTTCTTTTTATTTCTGGGTAAAAGGGTATTGGTCAACTAAGCTGGAATGTTCTGATGCCAGGAACTAAGCTGTAACATTCTGGCTCCATCATTTGTTCAAAATGGTTTTTGGTGAACTAAGCTGGTACTATCTGAATCCTACTAGAGCAAATAGATGTTTTGACGTATCTCAAGTAGATGCTTATGTAGTTGCATTTGGTCTTTGCATGGTTCAAATCCATATGCCACTAGGTGCCAAATTTGAGTGTGATAGAAAAGAGTGGCAGCTTCCTTGTGACTATGTTTTTGTGGGTACAATACTTGGTAGGATTTTTCATGTTGACAGCACCTATCTTTCGCATTGTAAATATATGTCATGGACTTATTAATTGGATGAGTTCTCGTTGTCAGAAGCTTCAGTTTCACTGCAGTTCCTCATTCCAGATTGTGTGGCTTCTTCAATACATTTGCCCTTGGAAAAATGTTAATATCTCTTGTTTGTGAAGTCCTAGATTGCTATTATCTTCCTACCTCTTTAGCATCGTAAAGATATATCATGGACTTATCAATTGGATGACTTCCTCATTGTCAGATGCTTCAGTTTCGGCCTCAGTTCCTTCTTATAGATTGTGTGGCCTCCTCAGTACATTTGCCCTTGGATAACTGTTAATTTCTTTTGTTTGTGAAGTTCTCAATTGCTAGCATTTTCCTACCTGTCTGATTATTACAACTGCAGTTTTGTATCGAGGTTAATGGTTGATGGCATTTCTGCTTTGCAGGTTTTGAAATACGTAGAAGGTTTATGTTGGGTCTGTTGGTATTATTACCAAGGTGTTCGATCCTGGCAATGGTGAGTTTTACCATTAAGGTCTGCAAGAAACAATACTGATCCATCTTTACATGCCTTTTAATAGCAATTATCTGATTCCATTGCCTAGAATGTGCTTATAAACTGTGCATATTGGACGGTACTTTGAAGACCTCCTGCTGGGATATTGAGCAAAAATCTTGTTATTTTGTTTAGTCAGATGAATCCTGCATGCTTCATTTTCTGGGTAGCTTTACTCGAAATGTATTGAATTACCACACTATGATTTCCCTACTGTCAATGCTACTGTTAAGTTGCAATTTGGTTTTCATGCTAAACTAGTTTTTATTAGCCTATTTTTTATATCTGAATTATTGTGAGTTGTATACATGCTTGTTCAGGTACTATCCATTCCATTATGCTCCATTTGCTTCTGATCTCAAGGATTTAGCTGGTCTGGAGATCACATTCTTCTTGGGAGAGCCTTTCAAACCATTTGATCAGCTCATGGGAACCTTACCGTCTGCAAGGTTTCTTTTTGTTTTCTTCTGCTTTTGAAAATATTGGGGACCGTTATATCAGTCCTTTTTGTACTTCAAATTTTCTTTTTATCCTTGCTCATATCTGGTGTTACAGTGCAAGTGCTCTGCCAGAACAGTACAGAAAATTGATGACGGATCCTTCCTCACCAATCCTTGACTTTTATCCTTCAGGTATACTAACCAGGAGCAGGCGATGCTTATCAATGCAACTCTCTCTCTCTCTCTCTCTCTCTCTCTCTCTCTCTCTCTCTCTCTCTCAACTTTTCCTTGTTATTGTGTTGACAGATTTTGAGGTTGACATGAATGGAAAGAAATTTGCATGGCAGGTACAGTCTAACTTGTCCACTTGACATTGTTCTTGTTGTGGCTATCTTGTGTGAATAAATGGAAAGTTTCTCTTTCTTGAATTAGGGTGTTGCCAAATTGCCGTTCATCGAGGAGAAGAAATTACTCACTGAAACGAGGAAACTAGAAGTCTATTTAACAGTGAGAAAGCTCTTATCTTGAATTTTATTCTTATTTAACCTGACTGGACTGTCATAGCTACTTTATATCTTTTTTAACTTGACATTTTCTTTTGCGTATTAACATTTATTCAAGATGCTCTTTTGTAAGATTTGTATTGGATCAAATGAGTTTTTTTAACGAGTGCGCATTCTGAGTTTTTGGTCCAGGGATACTAAACATCTGTAGTTGAATGAAAATGTTTTGCTAAAGCCTTCAAGAGTGCTTCCATGCTTCACTGATTGTTAATATTGTGGCAAGGATATTTTCCTACTTATTTGGAGACCGTTACTTGATCAATACTGAGCTTAGCTTGGGGTTGTGGCAAGGAGTATCATGTTCTTTGGAGGTGCAATTTTGTAGGCTGACCTTTTTTAACTCCAAGATTCATTGATGCCATTTCTGCCTTTTCATTTTTTTTTTCCAAACATCAGCTCATGATTTTTCAGGTGGCATTGTTATCTGCAACTCCTCTGTAATTTGAATTCTCCATCTCATGATGCTCAAGAATGCTCACAGATTGACTTGGTTTATATAGGAGGAGGAGCAACTACGAAATAGTGTGATGTTCGATTTGCTCTATGTTCATCCATTCCATCCTTTGTCTTTACAAGTTTATTCGTACCACCAATTATGCTATCAATTAGGGCCATATCAAAGATATCCAGTACCAATTGACACAAATGCTAGGTCAGCTAGCCTCTTTCTGGCATAAAAGCTTGTGTGTATATTTTACATGGCTGCAATTGGCTTAACTTTTATTCTGCTGCATTCATTTTTTGCCAATCTTTTACAGCGGTGGAATGAATGGATTCCTCTGGCTAACTGAGAGGAATGTACTGACCAGTGTAGTTCGTTCGCCTGTACGTGGATTAGAGGATTTTGTAAACAATCAAGTATTGTAAGTGTCTTTTTTGCTTTTGCAATTCTTGGGCGACAAACTCGAATTATTCACAATCCCTGTTGCTTTGCAGTAATGTTACTTATCTCAATCCTGCAAAGCATGAGCACATTCCCAGACTGCCTGATGGTGTTGACATTCCTCCAAAGGTACATGATGTGCTTACTGGTTCATATATGTTAATTTGGAAGTAAACATTTGTATTTTGTTCTCAATGTATTCAATTTATTGGGCAAGACCTTATGTACATTATGTAGGACTTTGTATTTGATGTTATGTGAGGCCTTTTCCCCTTCAACATTGGTGTGAAATATACAGTTGAAAAAGTGGGGGTTATTTCATATGGGAAAACCTTTTTCAAATCAATGTTTAGGTCAGTTGATATTGGATGTTGTGACAAGAAAATGGATGGCTCACTTCTTCACTTTTATAGGTTTTAGGACCTTTGGATATCAAGCCATTCCCTGTGTTATGGCATGAAGATAATTACGGCAGGCGCCACCAGGGAAGAGAAAGGTGAGAGTGAATTCTGATGGTCTTGCCGTCTGCGTTGATAAGTCTGTCCGTTTGTTTTATATTTCTGCTTCTGCATTGGTAATTTATATCAATTTAGAGGCTTGTGGTGCAATAGAATTCGCAGTTGAGAATTAATTTGAAAGCAGGGACATTTGGAAAAAAATTTTGGTTACTCCTACAAGTTATTGAGTGTGGGTTGTGAATTCTTCGGAGAACCTTCTTTTCCCGTCATTTCTGTTTGGAGACACTTCTCTCTTTTCTCTCCCCATCTAATTGCAGTGCTTGTGTTCTTGTAGGCCATCAGTACCTGGAGCAATGGTTGGTCCAATGCTGGGAGAAGCAGCTCATCGTCTTGTCAAGAGTACACTAAATATCAAGTCCAACAACAATCAATCATCTGGTATTTTGGAACCACCACGCAATCGAAACTTTCCGGGATATTATCCACTTAATAGACTGAGACCAGCTGGTCCCTCTGGGTACGAAAGGGGCTTCAGTGAAGATCCCCCCCAGTACTATGGGAATCACAACTACAATCAAGGCATGATTGGTAATTCGAGATATCTGCCTTTATCAAATGGTTGGCAAGGAAGCAAACAGCATGTGAGGCCAATGGATAGGTCTCAAAATCAAGAGCAGCATAGGAATTTGAGGAATGGAATGTCTGCTTTGGCAGTGGAAGAAGGTGTCAGAACTAAACAAAATGTCCCTATGTTACTAAGGACCCCCAATGCCGGGCATTCTTCACTCACACCCGACCAGGCTATGCAAAATGTGGGCCCACCGCCACCCCCGCCCAAAAAATGGATCATCAAGAAGGCGGTCGCTGGAAATGGAGTACACAGGGAACAAGGAGCTGTCGCTGGAGGAGGATCAGAGAAGCAGGCAAAAATGGTCTATCAGGTGAAGACCCGGGTGTCAAACGAGACGTTGGGTATGGAAAACTCGTCATTGAGTCAAAATGCATGTGATCTTCCACCTTTATGAAGCTTCTTGGCATCTCAATGGTTTATCTTCAACGAAACAACAGTGTTTCACGATCCATGTCTAAACCGGCGAGAACTGTGGAATTCTTCAGCTATATGGAATATTGAGCCGCCCAAGCTCCAGTTCTCATGCCACCTTCTGGCTGGTGATTCTGATCAAATTACCTGCTGATTGATTACTTGAGGCACGTGTGGATACAGAAACTTGACCAACCTCTGCTTATTCTGCAAGAGATCTATATTTATAATCAGCACACCATTAACTGCTGTGGAGGAGGCGTTCCCGCTCATGATGGGACCTAGATTTCTTGGCCGTTGGACGGCGCTTCTGTATCATAGGTGCAGGTCATATGTAGGATTTATTTAGTTCTCCAGCGTTGTAAAGTACTGTGATCCATTATTCATTTTCAAGGATGGTGGTTCTAGGGTTATAGTCAGCAAAATTGCACTATCATCTGCGGTGTTGTTGGGAAATTTGTATCAATGGGCAAGTAGTTGACAGTCTCTTTCCCTTGCCGCGTTGCCTGAATGCCACAGGGAAGTGAAAACACTCTGCACTGCTCTTTACTCCCTAGGAAGTGCAATCAGAGACTATATGACTAGCGACGGCACTCCATTATGGTTGGAAGTCCTCGAGTCTATGGAAAAGATTACCGGCGTGCGATAGATGCATTTGATCTTTGCTAGGCATTTTTAAAGATGATACAATGTGACTGCGAGTCGCCTTATGGCCGTCAAGAGCCGACTAGCTGAAACATTAACCCGGACCAGGTCATCTGTGCATTCTGTGGCTCGAAATGAGCGGGTTGCCGCCGCAGATTATGCATCCTCAATACTCAGCAAATCTCAAATCAAAGGAGATGTTCCAACATCAACGAGATGATATAATCATCAGAGAGTCGAGCTCAACTTTTACCAACTTAGAACAGCTATATGACAGTGCTACAACAGTTGCCAAACTTTTATTAACTCTTTCAAATTCTATTTTGCACAAACATACAATGAGATTTCCCCTTAACCCAAAAAAGAAGAAAAGCCAAGCAGCTACAAAACCAGCAGCAGCCCGAATTCACCCTTTGGACTTATTGCAAGAAGTAACCGGACAAAAACAGGACGAAGAAGAAGAAGAGGCCGCCGTAGATGAGCACCGCCTTCTGGCCGGAGGTGAGGGCGTTCCCGCCGAGCCCGAATTGCTGGTTCTGCGCGAACCCCGCGATCTCGACGCTCTTGCTCTCGAAGAAGCTCTTGGCCGCCCCGCACGTCGGGCACCGCCAGTCCTCCGGCATCTGCGCGAACGGCAGGCCAGGCGGGATCGGGTACGACGGGTCCCCCACCGCCTCGTCGTACTTGTACCCGCACGACCGGCACTCGTAGATCCCCGTGTTCAGCACCGCGAACTTCTCCTCCATCCGCCGCCTGTCGAAGCTCTGGCCGTCGTCGGGGGCGGCGGCGGGGGCCCTCTTGCTCCTGGGCGGGCGCGGGCGGCCGGGGCGGGGCGGCGGTCGGGGCGGGCGGTTCTTGGCTCGAGGTGGGCTTGTCTTCTTTGGAGACGTCGACGGAGCGGTGCCGGAATGGCGGGTTCGGGTTCGGGTTTAGCCTAGTCGTGAGGTGGAGCTTCTTGGGGATCCTGGGGGCGGTGGTGACGGCGAGGGAGTGGTGGTGGGTGAGTTTGGGGTTTGCGGAGAGGTGGAAGGAGAAGGTGGGTCTTGTGGTGGCGGAAGCCATTGATGAGATGAGCCTAGTTCTTGCCGGTGCTGGTGTGGTGGGATTCTTGGGTTGGGGAGTTCAGTGAGGGATTCTTGATGTTGGGTTTGCAGAGGAGCTGGAGGTGGAGGAGAGGGACAGAGAATCCATGGGAGAGGGAGGAAGAGCATATGCTATGCTGTGCACAGGAGTTTTTGAGTTTTGTGGTTGGATAAGGTAGGGAGGAGAGAGGGACATTTGCAAGCATTCCCCCCCACACAACACACTCACCCCCCCTCACTCCCCCTTTCCTGCATTTTTTCCAATTCTTGGTCTTCTTTTTTCTTTACTTAGCACTTTTGCCAAGAAATAATGGAGAAAACCCATGAAGAAGAAGAAGATGGTTCTCAATCCAGTTCAAATTAGGCATTGCATTCTTAGCATTACCATCATATGAGATACTTCTCATAATAATAACAATAACAAGAGATGTAAAAGGATCTAATCTGATCCCTTCGATCGCAGTCCGACCATTTTGGTTGAATCAAAATCTATCTCAAATTTGACTGTCAAATGACTTTTTAATTTAAGTAATCATTTATACTAATATGTTGTGCTCACGGAAGAAAATTATTTTCAGTAGATGAGATTTCTAACAAAGAGAAATATGCTAAAAAAAAATAAAAGTACTATATTGAATCTCTCTACGGTGAATTTGAATTTCCTAGCGGGATTTCTCATGTATGATTTGAGAATGAAAATCGTGCATTTCTCGTAAAATTACATATCAAAGACGAATATGGGTTCTTGTCTCTGTTCATGGTGAAATTTCACTCGTCCTCTGCATAGTCCATTCTTCAACTATATATAGTAAAAAGGACTACAAGCGAGGGTGATATGGGCTCGGGTCCATCCCCAACACGATTGACTGAGCCTAAATAATAAATGCTGTCTATAGTTTCGATCACGGGCTTGTTGGTCGTGGACCATGGCCCACTCACATGAATTGTCATTTGTCCCACAATGATTCATATCTTTCGGCCGGGACGATTCGGGCGAGCGTGCGAAAATCATTGAGGGTGATCATTCCAAGAACCGGACCAAAAGTGTCGGTTCCCAATTTTTGAAATCGAGAACCAGTCCGATTCAATTCATGGGTGGGTTTGGGAATTGATGGCGATATCTGTTTTTTTTTTTTTAACCCTACATATTTCCTATAAGACTACAGATGTTATTGCATAGTTTGAACTCTCATTTTTTAGTGCTTCGGATCTTTAATCAATGAAAATCTCCATGGAAATACATTGAAAGTGTGATGAAATGTGATCGGGTATCTTTAACTTGCTAATGAAAAAAGTATTGGTTCTGTTTCACATTTGAAATTAGGAATCGAATCGATAATCATTGATTTCAAATTGTAGGAACTAATAATTGTCTAAATTTGGGTGATTCAATCTGGTTAAAAACCTTACCCTAATAATATTGCTTGTAATTTGTATCAATTTAATCATCTTGATTTTGATTTTATATGTTGAATAGTATAATCATAAAGAAAGCATGTTACTTTGTGTCAATTTGTGTCAATGTATAAAGTTAGCATGTCAAATCGAGTTAGGACATATTCAAATTATCTCTATGTAATTCGTCTTTTTATCTCGCACGATGCCAATAGGACGCGTCCATTTTTATCAACCCAGCAAAATTGTCATCTCGAAACTTAACCACTAAGGTTTCATTTATTTTACGGAAAAAAATAGTCTATAAAATATTTTTCTAAAAATAATTATTTATATCACTTATAATAACGAATGAACTTGTCCACAAAAATGTTCAAATATAAATTATTGTAAATAATAAAAATATTCTTCATCGATAATTATTTAAAGCGATAGAAGAAATAATTTTTAGAAAAATAACTTTCAAACTTTTCATTTTTTGTGACATATAACAATAGCTACATGATTTACAATACCCACATCCGCTAGTATTTCCAACATCTAAACAATAATTCGACACATCACATCATTAGTGGACTGATGAAAATACAAGGAACAAAAGATTGAAAAGTTCGTAACTGGACAGGAGTGAGCAAGATAGACCGATTGAATCGAGAATCGCCCGATTAAAACTGAATTGGTGGTTTCCCGTTCCCTAAAAGCGAAATTGGTTTCCCAATGATTCGGTTTCCGATTATGAAGAAGGGAATTAGACTGATTATTTTTTATTTATTAAAATATAAATCCAATAATCTAAAATCCCTTCATGCACGCCTCTTCTTGCTATCCTCTTTAGGTCTTTTCAAATTCGTCCATGACACCCACACCTCATCTTTAGCTGAACTCACAATGGGACACGTTCAATCAAATCACGCGTTCAATTGAAATAAAATTATTGATCGGAATGTAATTTGCATACAAATAATACAGACAAAGATACTAATCTACAAGGGAAATTCATTTGGGTAACTCGGGATTTTGTTTTATACCATTTTCAAAAAGTTCACAGTGAAATGGGAACACGGTGGTTATGTTTTGGACAAACCTGTTTACTTCCGCAAAATATGAAGAGCTTGAAATAACCGAGGACCAGACAGGACTAGTGGTCCCTAGTTCTGAAAATTGAAGACCGATCTCTCCGGTCCGAATCTCAATTTCTAGTTCCTAGATTGGATCGGATTGGACCGAGAACCCGAGAACCGATCATCCGTAAAATGAGGATTAAAAAGCAGCTCACTTCCCAGGAGAAATCAAAAGCAAAAAATAAAAGACTGATAATACTAATAACAATAATTAACAATTATAATAAAATGGATAAAATAAAAAAAAAAAAAAAAAAAAAAAAAGAGGAGGAGGGAGGGAAAAGGGGGGAAAAAGCAAGTTGGAGGCACGCAAAAAGATAGGGAGGGGGCGCTAATTGCAGCGCACGGGACCGCGCCCAACCCAGCCCCAGCCCCACACGCTAACCCGCACCCACCCAATCCCCCCAACCCCCGTCAACTCTCTCTCTCTCTCTCTCTCTAAACGCTTTCCCCCGATCCATCGCATCGTCAACATCGAACCTCCCCCTCCGACCCCCAGCCCCAACCTCCTCCTCCTCCGCCGCTCTCATGGCCTCCGAGCAGGACGGCGCCGCCGTCTTCCCCGACGAGGAGGACCTCGACGACGACGACGACAGCCAGGACGACGACGACGACGAGGAGCTCCTCCCCAACCACGCCTCCGCCGGCGTCGGCGTCGGCGTCCTCCCCGACGACGACGATGACGTCTTCGACGACGACGCCGACTCTGCCTCCACCTCCTCCTCCCTCCCCACCGCCACCCCCATCGACCACCACCTCCCCCACCCACCTTCCTCCTCCGCCTCCGCCGCCGCCGCCGTCACCGTTGCCGTCCCCGCCCCCTCCGCTCCGATCCCCTCCCCCTCCCCGTCCCCTCCGCCGCTCCCCCAGCCTCCTCCGCCGCCTCCGCCTCCGCCTCCGCCGCCGCCGCCGCCGCCGTCCCCATCGCCGCCCCAGCCGCCTCCCCGTCCCCCGATCGTCGGCACGATCTCCCCCTCCGAGCTCAAGCGGCCCTCCCCGGCCGTGACCGTCGCCAAGCCCCTGTTCCAGCGCCTCTGGACCGACGAGGACGAGATCGAGCTCCTCCGCGGGTTCCTCGACTACACCACGCAGCGCGGCGGGGCGCCCTCCGGCGGCCACCACGACACGGCCGCGTTCTACGACCAGATCAAGTGCAAGCTTCAGCTCGATTTCAACAAGAACCAGCTCGTCGAGAAGCTCCGCCGGCTAAAGAAGAAGTACCGGAACGTGCTCAGCAGGATGAGCTCCGGCAAGGACTTCGCTTTCAAGAGCCCCCACGACCAGGCCACCTTCGAGATCTCCCGCAGGATCTGGACCAACGTCGCCGCCGCCCCTCTCGGCTCTAACAACGACCACATCGACGACGAGGACGACACCGTTCGGAACCCTAATTTCAATAATCACCTTTTTACTACTCCTAATCCTAACCCTTTTTTCGATCCGGTCACGACGCCCACCAAGTCGCGCAAAAGGCAGCGTCCTCCGCAGCCACAGTCTCATCCGCAGCAGGTGCAGGTGCAACTACAGCATGTGAAGGTGGAGGAGAGGAATTTGGGGGTCGATGGCCCCACCGTGTCGAATAATGCGAATCCCAATTTGAATCTGAATGTGAACGCGAGTTCGAATGCGAATGCGAGTCCGAGTGTCGCGGGAGTGATTGAGGATACTGTGAGGAGCTGCTTGTCGCCATTGTTTAAGGAGTTATTGAGTGGGGCCGCAGTGGGCGGGGGATTTGGTGGCGGGGGATCAAGAGGAGGGTTTGGGTATATTACAGCGGCGTTGAATCCGTTGCCGTTCAGTTATGGAGTGGGACTCGGAGTGGGCAGCACCGGCGAAACTGGGGATGAGAGGTGGAGGAAGCAGCAGATAATGGAGTTGGAGGTGTACTCGAAGCGGTTGGAGTTGGTGCAGGATCATATCAAGGCGACTATAGAGGAGCTGCGCTCTAGCGGAGGGTGATTTGAGGAATTAGCCACTGCGCTTTTCATTTTCATGAGATGTCAGTTGTAAGTGAGTTTGAGTTTTCTTGTTTCCCCCACTCAAGTTTCGCGAAATAGATTGGGCATTGATAAATAGTTGACACTTGATAGTGTAGTGGCCAGTTGAGATTTCGGTTTCACCTTTCTTCGAAAGATGATAGGGCAGTTGTTGAATAATTATTTCTAATTATTTAGCCTCCGATAGATTGGTCATGTTTTCCTGGGTTATGTAGATAATGGCGACTATGAATCGACAGTGGTAGATGAAATAATTGAATTGCTCTAACTTGCCTGGCAGGATCTGTCCTGTCGGATTTCTGAATTGTCTTCAGTTCATGTAAGTTCTTTATGTTTTGTGGTGGTTGATTAGATTTATGGGAGTTGGGTATTCTGATTTTCTTTTGTATGCATCAGCTTTGTTGAAAGCCTGTACAATCTGCGATGACAAGAATTTGTTCATGGGAGTTGGATATTCTGATTTGCTTTTGTATGCATCAGCTTTGTTGAAAACTTGTCTGATCTGCAACGAGAAGAATTTGGCTAAGAATAGAGCTGGAGCGGCATCCTTATCCTTGGTTTTTCATTTTCTGAAAGGACTTTGAATTGGCTTGGTGCCTTTTGTGCTAAAAATGTTCTCTATATATGTGCAAATACTTACTTGTTATACTTGTAGTATGTGGGAGAGGCGAGTTCATGAGCATCTCACACTGCTTTTATAGAGGATGGATGCATCTTAGCATCTTTTAGCATGTGACTAGTAAAGATGATAGTATCTATACTTTTTGGCACTGTTCTGTGTTGTGCCTTCGGCACTTTGACTTGTCGTTGTAAATGTTTCTTCTCTTTGATGCACCGACATCATGCATTCAAGTCATTTTGATGTTTAGCAGTTCACGTGTAATTTTAGCCATCAAATTCAGGAAATGTTGCATTGTTCACAATAACAAATTTTAGGTCTAATTATTGTTACCTCCACATTATCGAAGTTGTGGAATTCTTGAAGCGTGATATTCAAACAACTTGGTGAACTTGTAAATTGCACGGTGCAAATTGTTTCATGCCTGCAAGTGTGTATTCCACAATGAATGGCAGGGGATACGTAAATAGTCTAATTTATCACGGCTAGGAAATTTAGTGGGTGGGAAGAGGGGCATGTTATTACTTAGATCCTATAGTTCGCTTTAATTTGTTCTTACATCGTCCTGGTAACAGTTTTGGTTGTTGTGACATTTATAATTTCAATCTTGGCCATTTTTGTCTTCACAAACTCTGATGCTATATAACTTCTTGGCTGATGCTTATAATGAGTTCTTATATAATACGAGCATTATATTGTCACTTCTAATTTGCCTCTGCGTTCTCATGGCCACGGCCTTTAGTTACCCATGATTTTGTTAGATGGTTCTGATTGCTGTTATTTGCTGATAGTTGTATGCTG
Source organism: Eucalyptus tenuipes (assembly GCA_014182365.1). Lineage (NCBI taxonomy): Eukaryota > Viridiplantae > Streptophyta > Magnoliopsida > Myrtales > Myrtaceae > Eucalyptus > Eucalyptus tenuipes. The sequence continues at coordinate 38,979,198 of CM024544.1, read as the reverse complement.
TTTTTGTTTGTGTTTGCTGTTCCATGGAGGGAGTTTGGATGGAGTAAAACAATTTAACGTTTCGACAGTACCTAATATTAGACTTTATTGGATGATGGGTGACGATGTGGAACGAACTTGCCTTGCCCATTTGAACAATGCTCTGCTAGATTTCTCTTTCTGAGGAATCTGGGATATTACCATCTACTCTCCGTTTATTGATTTGTTAGTCTCTTTGAGGGAGATGAGACAGCTTAGTATTTCACTCAATGCTGCTACTGAGTTTGTTCGGACTGCCAGTTAACGAGTTTCTTTCCTGATTTGAGAAGGTCCGAGCCCTCATACACTCTCTTTTGGAAGCAGCACATGCAATTTCAGGTCAGCTTCTTCCTGATTGGGAGGGTCCTTTTGGGCTAATCAGGGGGCAACATTACAATTGGGAGACAGTGTTCTTAAATTATACGAACGCGCTAAGAGGAAACAAACTGCTGAACAGTCCGGATCGATACTATTTCCTCATTCGTTTTTCCCTCTTAGCTTCGTCTCATAAAGTGGAGCCTTCTCGTGTGTCGTCAGAGCCTCAGAACATGGTGCGCCAAAGCAAAAACAAACTTTTGCAAAGATTTCACGGTGACTGTTGGTAGAAAAGAAACGTGAAAAAAAAAGATCAAATTCGTTTGTTCTCATGTCGTGACCAGTCTGCTGTAGCATCTCTCCATACTCAGGAACCTGCGATATTAGAAACCATATCCTAGCTGTGGTCCAACAGAAGAAAGAGGCATGATGCCACTAGAGCTAAGTATCGGTTGAGATGGTTACTGCTTGCTGGAAGCATCTTTGGATGCTTGCTTGTAAGGTGCTCAATATGTCCTTGTTAGCATGAAATATTGCGGGGGTAGGCGTTGCTTCTGATTCTTGCCAACCATCCCCACGACAACAGATTTGGACTTATATAGCCCGACTGAAACCATGTCGAGAATCAGACTGCGGCCCACCCGCATCAATTCGGCTTTGACCCCGTGAAAACCATGGACACGATGCACGAATCAGAGGGGCTGATTTCCCTCTTATTCCGGACGCGTGCTTACATCTCAATCCTCCGCCAGCTCTCCACCTTGCTCGATAATCACCCTTCTGATGAAGGTTTGTGGAGGGTGTTGACAAAATTCAGTTCTATGATAAGTACTTGGACCGTCCGTTTCTTGTTACTGTACACTCCTGACGATCTATGGTTTCAGATCGATAGGGAGGTCGGCATGTTGTGATGATTTGTGTCAGACCCACTCATTTACTTGTGCACCCCCTAGCATCCAAACTTCCTCATGATTTATAATCTGATCAACTCCGACCAAACACGTCCCGTCATCGTCGAGCCAACTACACCGGTAGTGGCCTAGGTATGGGGACATGGGGCACATGGAATCCGCACCCTGCGGATGCCACATGGGCAGGAGCGGTAATACGCTCGGCCCCAGCTCGTTTCCCTCGCCCTATTGATTTATTAGCACAAAATATCAACTTCCATTTATTTACTTACTCGACGTACACGGTAATTCCGAAGAATGCATCCAACGCCAGTGAAGATGACAAAATGCACGTCTGCTAAATAAGACTGCCCTATTGGGATCTAATTTTACAAACAAGCTTGGTTATCATCAACGTTCCTAGGGTGGTCAGCCAAGGCGGTATTTGTCTCGAAACGTGGTTCGAGCCTGGACCGGTCCAAGGGATATATCAGATCACTTACCACCAAGTGAAGGATGTAACAAAATTGATGGTAAAAAGAAAGAAGAAACGAGGGGAGTCCTTTCCCGAAGACCAAAAATTACAGGAGCTTTGATTACTAAGTATCTTTAACAAAAGCAAGAACATTCTCTCAAAGCTTTCTTCATCTCTGTTTCTAAAATTTCGTCCTCCACAGAACAGTCAAAATTCGTAAACCGACTAAACACCGGGTTAAACAGCAGAAACAAACAATTCACTCCATAGCTACTTCCTAACAAGGGAACATATTGCAATTGAAATTGACTCCCATATCCTAGGCTTCAGAATCAACACGACTCTAGACGCTCACTTCTTCTTCCCTGCCTTGGCAGCATCGCCTGCTTTAGTCTGCACAAGAGTAGGGAAAATTAAGAATAACAACACCATCTGGGACCAAGAAACCAGAAAGAAACATAGATCCGAAATTACCTTCTTTACTCCACGGATTTTCTTGGATCTATTCTTCCTTTCCTTCATTTGCTTTCTCGACTTCTCTACCTTGGTATCAAGTCCATTCTGCCATGCAAAATTACCTTCTTTACTCAGAGCTTAATCATCACTAAAGTTTGGTTACGGAGGGTGTCTACTAGTAAGAAAAGGGACCACATCCATAAGATAATCAAGTGCACTATTTCATTCCAAAACCACCATTCGCAAAGAATTTATGTCCCGCATTCAAAAGGTAAATTTGCAGAGCCTATACTACCAAAGATAATTTTTCCGAAATATAATGGTTATGTTTCAATTATAAAGTAGCTTGCAGGGCTTTCATATATACTGCAGAACCTTATACTAAGAAATGCTGCCCAAAGAAGATAAGCTTAATCAGCTCGATTGTTGCGATTTATAAAGGGTGGGGAGCCCCACAAGTTGGAGTCTCCCAGCAACATGTCTACTGCATGTAGCCAAGGTATTCTAAACTGCATTATAGATAGATAATGCTTCGGCAAGGAACAACTAGCGATTCAGTAGGCCGGAGTACAATTTCAATTCAACAAATGAGGAGCAAGAGGAACCACGAGAGATTAGATGACGTGAGGAAAATTACCCTGATGAGTCTGTACTTGGGCTCATACTTCTTGGCAGTCTCAACTGAATCATAGATCAAACCAAAGCCAGTAGATTTCCCACCTCCAAAATGAGTCCGGAACTTGAACACAAAGATGGAGTTTGGGTCCTTCACATCATACATCTTTCCGAGCTTCTCCTTCAGCTCCGCCTACAAACCAAAAAGACCCCCAATTAGCAAACATCTCTTTGGCAGAATATCTCCAACATTTGTGGCGCAAGTGCCAGATTGAGAGGATTTTGACTGTCAAATCAACAGTTTATTACCTTGGAGACATTGGGTCTTCCAGGATGAAGTACATCAATGACCTACATTGCAATGGGAATCCAAACATCAGCAGTCAGAAAAAGGGTTTGATCAACGCAATATATTCAACTAACACTCCGAACTTCGACGGCTCGTATTTCTGCATAATGGAGGAGCTCGTTTTGCTCCCATTGCCTACTCCATTTCCATGAAAAACACACAGCATCTTTTGCATTTTAAGACTCTAGATCATCCTAAACTAACCCAAGTCCCGTTTTGACCGACGAAAATAGGCGCAGTGAATTGTATCACTCTACCATTCAAGTTTGCTCAGCTAATTTCTAATTCTCGCGATCCGCCCCGACGGGAGAAAACGGCCCTCCAAAGCCAATGATGCTCTCTCCTCACCAACTTCCGCCGACAAATCAGCAACCTTTCCTCCATACACACAACCCTCCGCGGCTTATTCTCGCAACCGGGACCCGTACCTTCAAAACCCTCGAAACCATTTCGGCTGAACCCCAAAACCCTTCTTCAGGGGGAACTTAGCCTAAGACTAGACGGCCCCTTCCGGCGCCCCACCACCCACCGATCCCACATCACCAAATCCCAAACGCCGCCGCATTCACGAACCTAATCTCGCGCCGCCCCCGATACGCAAACACCACAGAAAAAGCTCCTTCTAGAGAGAGAGAGAGAGATACATATAGAGAAAGACTCACGAACTGCTTCCTGGAGAGAAGCCGGTTGGTCATGAACTTGCGGGTCCGGATGGTCACTGCCTTGTCCGCCATGGCTGCTGCTGCTGCTGCTCCTCCTCCTCCTCTTTCTGCCCCGCTCGGTCGGTCACTTCTCGGTGGGCGCGCAGCGAAGCGGAGAGATCTCGGCAGGCAGCTCCGGAAGGCGATGCCTTCGAATTTATAGCATTAGGGTTTTTCCATGCCCAGGATTTCGCGTCAGCGAAGCTCCCCGTCGCCATCTTCTTCTTGGGCTGGGCTACCAAAGGGCCCAACCTCTGCGGCTCAGCTAGGTGAAAAATGCAATCTTGGCCTCCTTTTATTCATATACATATGTTGATGAACTTTGGCCCAATGTCTCATCACCTTCCTGAAATTTCAATTTATTTAATGAGGTCTCTAATCTCTAATTCAATGAGCAACGTCATCTCTGAACATTTTAATAAATGTTTAAATTAATCCATGAAAGATATGAAAATACTCATTAGGAAGAATGACATCAATTATATTCATATAGTTTGAGGGTTAGTTTAAGTAGTTATATTCAAAGTTCGGGAACCGTACATCACGTTAGACGAAAATATAAGGATGACGTCGAATAAATTGAAATTTTCAGAGATCGTTGGTCAAAATCAATGGACCATTCGTGCCACTTCATTATTTTATCTGGTCAATTTGAGCTGGGCATACACGAGAAATGAATGAAAATCTCGTGGTCTCCATGGAGAGATGAGGTTCATTCGTACTCCTTCTGCCACCTCCACCACAAGCCGACCCTCTCTCTCTCTCTTCTCTCTCTCTCTCTGAACAAGCCCACTCCTCCTTCCGTCACCCAAAAAAACAATATCTCCCTCCCAAAGTTCGCTCCTTTCCTTCCTCTCTCTCTCTCTCTCTCCCAAGAAATCCTCTCCTCCTCCATCGACGGCATTGGCTCCTTCCCTACCCACCATCGATCCGAGCCATAGCCATGGCCACGGCCGCGACCCTCTTCCTCTTCCAGCCCAGGCTCCCCAGGTGCGGCCGCAAGTCGCCGCCTTGCCTCCCCGGCGCCCGCCGCGTCCGCCTCGGCACCCGCGCCCCGAGCTTCGGCTCCGAATCCGTCCGCAGCCGCCGTGACGTCGCCGGGTGCTCCGCGCGGCGCGGGGACCTGCCCGCCGCCCCGAGCGCCGCGAGCTCCTCGGGCGCGGAGGATCGTCGGCGGAACCCGGTCGAGGTCGTCCTGAGCGCGGTCGCCCGGGCCCTGGAGTCGCTCAAGAGGCCCGCCGTCGCCGCGATCCTGCTCGGCCTGCTGCTCGCCTACGATCCTAACTCCGCATTGGCCGCCTCCGGCGGGAGAATGGGGGAGTTCGTTTTCGTCGTCGCGATCGTCGTCGTCCTCGTCCTCCTCGTCGTCTTCGAGGAGCTATACGACGAGGGCGCCCGGCCCTAGCTCTTCGTACTCGGCTCCGTATTACGCGCCCTCGCCGTTCGGTGGAGCCTACGTGGGGCCGGCGGTCGGGGTCGGAGTGGGCGCGGGGTCGAGCTTCTTCTTGATATTTATGGGCTTCGCCGCGTTCCTTCTGGTCTCGGGGTTTCTCTCGGATCGGTCTGAGGGCGGCGTGCTCACCGCGACGGAGAAAACGACTGTGCTCAAGCTTCAGGTATGAGTGATTGTTTGGTGTTTGTTGAAATGCTTCATGGTTTGCAAGTGTTTGTGGCTCTGAGTTTGATTTGGACTGGCTAACTACGTGGAGTTTATCTGCTTTAGATGGGGGGCGAATTTAGTCATCGATCATCATTGTTGATGTAGGAGTGAAATGATTGAACGCCTTGGGGGTATTTGTATAGTGGCCTTTGCAATGACTTCAAAGTTACTGTCTGTTTTATTCATATTTTCCTTTATCCCTCCTGTCCATCTTCGTTTGGGTTTGTATTTGTAATGGCACCATCATACATGGCAACCGAATTGTTGACATGGTAAGATTAGCAAAGGATGGATGGAATAGACATTGAAGCGAATGTGAATAGTTTGTGCATCACAATTGCTGACAATTGAAGTGCAAGGGGTCACTCTGCAAATGCACAAAGTGAAGGGGGTCTAGGTTCTATTGCTGATATAATACACATGCATAAATAGCTTTTCTTTGAAAACTGCACTTTGATGATGTTTCTGTGGACTTCTTGATTGTGTGAATCAAGGTCCTTCTGTTCTTGGGGGATAAAAGTGATTAAGCTTGGAATTACCATGTGTTGTAAGGAGGTGTTTACTAGGAATTCGGATAGATGAGTTGACAATTTTGGTTAGTCAAGGTGCGAGTAATCAGAGGAATAGTTGGGATTGTCCCTAGATTCCTCGATAGAAGTGCAAGTAGATGCTATAAATGCCGGAATTGGAACTAAATTTGGATTAGCTGCAATGAGCCGGGTGGTTTCAAATTCGAGACAAATGCCTTGTTGTTGAGGCTAAATTGGAATGCTCTGTGCAACATGTGTGGAAGAGGTATTTCTTTTTTCTTTCATATGAGTGAAGTGGGGAAAAAGTTGAGGTGATGTACTTTGGTTGCACAATATAGGTAGTCCACCATCTACTAGCTTCTTAAGGCACTATGAATATTTGTAAATATGGAGTTATATAGTTCTTTTTAGCTTTTGAGTTTCCCCAGATCATTTTGTTCAGGTGGGATTGTTGGGCATGGGAAGGTCACTTCAAAGAGATCTTAATAAGATAGCGGATGTTGCAGATACATCCTCATCTCAGGGTCTTAGCTACGTCCTGACTGGTAAATTTCCTATCCTTCCTCTCTGCCTTTTTCACAAGTGATGCCTTTCCTAACGTCTGCTAGTTTCGAATGAACTCTGAAATGGTAAATTTTTTGAAGTTCTTTTTCCTAACATCTCCATGAAAGTTGTTTGGTAGTTTAGTTGTTTGTTTCCTTACATGTCAATGTGGAACAAATGAGGAAGGGAAGGAATATGGCCATATTGGTAAAGTGTTTGACCAAACAATCAAATGGAGGAAGGGAATGAAATGTAGGGATTGACGTGTCTCTCAACAGTTTTTCATGCTTATCTTGAAATGATGTGGAGAATCTTTTATGTCATCCGGTCAGCATTAGGGAAATTGACAGAACTTTTATTTTCCATTTAGACATTCACATAAGTGTGTCCACATCTGGGCTATGATGGGATAAAGCATCTTATACAAAGCGCTATTTTTTTAGTTTTTTTCCCCTCTCTTTGAGCAATGATTTTGAATTGGAAGGATTGAGCACTCATGTATATGCACTTTGATTATTAAATATTATTGAATTGTACTTATTGGCAAATCTTCGTGCAGAGACGACACTTGCTTTACTCCGTCATCCTGATTACTGCATCTCTGGTTATTCATCCGTAAGTTAAATCCATGATCTTAAACTTTCATTGACCTAGAAATTTTAGTGAATTTCTATCGAGAATGGGAAGTCTTGTAACGCATGGGAAATAGTAATCGTGATTATAATCATATTGGAGGCATCATCAAATGCGACAAATATTTATACCAAGTCAGTAATCAATCCATCCGCTATGACATTTGTGTTTCCCCAGCCAGGATAAGCTTAAGGTTCTAGTCTGTATGCACTCTCTGGTTGGAAGAAGGCCTGTTCTTTATGATAGGATTGTGCAGTTGTGACGCTTAACGCACCAGAACCAATAGTGCTACCTTTGTTGAATTTCCTCTTGAAAAGAAAGAACTAGGGATGATAAGTGTACTATAAACCCTGTACCATAAGCAAAAACATCTACATGATAATTCCAGCTCGACACACAGAATAGAAGTCTTGCTTATCCTAATTTGCCATATGAGATATTAGAAAATAATTTCTTGATAGGCTTCTTATATTGGGTCTATTCTACTTGGGCATCTAGCTTGTAGCAACTATGATTCCCAATTTCCTGTCTGAGTTTTTTCTTTTATCGATTTCCTTTCAATGTAATGATTTGATGTCTTTACACTAAATTTTTTCTGTGATTGGGTCTTTATTTAGGTGGATGTGAAGCGGAGCATGGAGGATGGGGAGAAGCGTTTCAATAAGCTGTCAATTGAAGAGCGAGGGAAATTTGACGAAGAGACACTTGTTAATGTGAACAACATAAGAAAACAAAGTACCACCAGCCAGAGATCTAGTGGATTTAGCAATGAGTACATAGTGGTAAGTTCCTGAATTGGTGTTTTGATAAAAACCTTGCATTATTTAACTGATCTTTTATGTATGTCATTGATCCTAGCAGTTTTCATTTCCTTGCTGTATTATTAGACCTATAACTTCACCTTCTTATTAGCTGAGTTGATGTAATCAAGAAATCTTTAAGCCTTAGAACTATATAGGTCTGCTATCAGATTTTTCAGTTGATATGCTTTTACAGTCCTTATGTGACAGATTCTATCACAAGTCTGTTAGATTTATAAGATTTAATTATTGATATCTTAGGGCATTTTCAGGACTTCTGGTGATATTGATTTTGAGGAGCTCTTCAAAAAATAATGGATGGCCATTTTGCTGCCATTTCCAGAGTCGACATCCCTGCTGTTCATTGAATTTTATTATGTTATTGGACTTTGCTTTACCTTGGCTCTGAAAACCAAATTATGAGCATGGCTTTCTTTCTTTCTTTCTTTCTTTCTTTTTTTTTTTTTTTTTTTTTTTTTGTTTTGGAAACTTAAAGCCCTCCAAAGCCATTGATGGTTTTTTGTCTGGTTGAAGTTTCATTGCAAAAGCTTGTAGTAGTCACTTAAATGAGATTTGTTGCCTATCCCACTTACACATTTTCATCACCTCAATGGAGCCTAAGATGTTAAATCTCAGGAACTAAGGAAAGATATTCAACCTGTATGAGCTTCGGTGAATCTACCTTTTAGTTTAGAACTATGAATGATCACGCATCATGAGGCTTGTAGTTTCTAGTTTTATTGCCTTCCTATATTAATTACTGCTGTTACCTGCAGTTTGTCCTATAGAGCTTTTTGCATGAGGTTGAGAATTTTAAAAGTTAGATTTAAGAGCTAGATGCATGGATTAATTAAAGAGTTGTATTTAGTTGGCTGTTACATTCCCATTATCTTTCAGCCCTCTTTTGTCGCTTACAATTTTCTTTCGTTTCAGATAACCATTCTAGTGGCTGCTGAAGGAGTCCACAAATTGCCTTCCATTAATGGTGGTGGAGATCTGAAAGAAGCCTTGCAGAAACTTGGGTCCATTCCCTCTAGCAAAATACTAGTAAGAACATCGAAATTTCTATGAATATCTGCCCTGAGGATCTCTTCATTCGCTTCTGACATCTCTTTGTTGGTCATGCAGGCAGTTGAGGTGTTGTGGACCCCTCAAAATGAAAATGACACACTATCAGAGAGGGAGCTTCTTGAAGATTACCCATTACTGAGGCCTTTGTAACATATATGATGAGGCTTCATTTGCTTTTTTCAGAGGTATGATCGCAGTCAAACTTGTATGCTTGGAGTGTTTTGTATAGAATAGGTCCTGTATAGTATACAGAATGAATAGGTTAAAAATACCATTAAATTTTTTGTAATCGAGCTGCCAAGGCACAGGCTTTTATTCTCCATGACTTTAATGCTTGTGAGTTGTTTCTTCCAAGGTTTGAGCTTATGAGATACAGAACGGAGTTGTTGTATCTTGATTTTCTTGCCAGATGAATGGGATTTCCTGAAGCAGTTAATCAAAAACTATGTTGGCATGTCTGCGTCAGAGTAGGACTTTGAAAGAAAAGGACCCTAGAAATTGGTCCTGTTCTTTTTAGTGGAAACAGTCTAATATCATCAAGAATAGGGAAATTACGTGGCGGGGAACATCAAGTACTTGTCATTTGCAAGGAATAGAGACCCATGCCTAACTTTCCCTACCATTCTCGTGCATGTTGTGTACTTCCCCAAGCAATGTCTCGATGCTTTAAGCCTTTGTTGAAGGTTTCGTACTTGTTATGGTTGTAAGCAGTGTCGGTGGATTGCACATCAGGCTTTTCCAGCACCTCACTTACATTTTGGGAATGTTGGAGTAGACCTCACTAAGCCATAAACTGATGGCTCCAAAGTCCCATCGTTTCCTACTTATCATAATGAATGCGGTGTTGCGAGTCCCCAGAAGGTGCGCTGATTTGGTCTGCATCTTTTTCCCAGCGATTTGAGTGCCCTTTGCCCAAATCACGTAGAGCCAAAAGCTTCCATTTTGACCTGTCGAGAGTACATGAAGCTCTTTGTTTGGTCTATTTCTAACTTCAAACAAGTTCGGTGCCGGAACAAAGTTGAAACTCCGAGGCCTGCAAGAAATGGTCTGCTTTTCCCTGTTCTTCTCTATTTCTTGATGGTACCAGGTCCTCCAAATGTACTGCTAAACAAGAACTGTGGAACCAACCTAATATTTCCCCCTTCCTTTCTTCTGGAAGTTTTTAGACCAGCCTTAATTCAGATGGTTTGAAAGGGACAGATCCCTAGGATCCACCATGAATCATGAGTCATTTAACTTAGAATGCTTTCAACACATAGGATTTAGTATTTCCCATGGTTTTCGCAATTTTGACCATCAGATCACTTCCCTACCCTCCGCGGAGTAAACCCGGTGTGCCGACCATTACCATCAACTTCTTGAAAAGAAGAACGCGACATACCAACTTTTGACCGTTGAGGAATCCTTTCATCACGTCCTTCGGACTGTTATCGTGTTTTAATGATAACATCCGAAGGTAATGTTAGGCGTAATTGAAAAATCAATTTATAAATTAATATATTCGTGATATGAATAGACTGCAGCTTGATCTTTATACATGTGAGTCATATTTCATAGCTGGGAAAATTGTCAAAAAGTCATAAACATATTAAATTGAGTAAATTCAGTTATAATTTTTTTATTTTTTTGACAATTCAGTCGTGAAAATTTTGTATTTGTGTTAATTTAGTTAATTTCGTTAATTTTGGCTGGTTGAGGCCCACATAACATTGTTGACATTGACGTGAATTTCTTTTAATAATATTTAAATATTTTTTTTTTTTTCTTTGATTTTCCCCTTCCACCCATCGCCGACCATAGGCAAGGGCTGGGACACCATCGTCGGCATTGGGCGGGGGCTGCCCGAGTGATAGCCTCACCTAATCTAAGTGGAGAGGTAAAAACTAAAGAAAAGAAAAAGAAAAAAATTTATAAAAGTTATAAAAATTTCAAAAAACTATTAAAATATTATTAAAAAAAAATTCTATATCGGCGTTGGCGGAATTGGCACAAAAACAAAAAAAATAGAACTAAATTAACGAAAAATATTTAGGATTAAATTGGAAAAAAATTATGGCTAAATTGACACAATGCATCTTAAACGCCTGTTTCTTTTTAGACATTTTGTTTACGTACTTAGAGGGAAAATTACCAAAAAAGTCCTAAACATATTGCAATTGTGCCAATTTAGTCATAAACTTATTTTTTAATCAATTAAGTTCTAAACCTTTTACAATTATTCCCGATTAGTCCATCTGCCAAAATTGGCCGGCCGGCGTTGATGTGGCAGCCTGCGCACGCGAGCTTTTTTTTTAATATTATTTTATTTTTGAAATATTTTATTAATTATTTTATATATTTTTTCCTTTTTCTCTCAGTATTTTTTTTTTCCCTTCTCCCTCTCCCTCCTCCCTCCTTCTTCCTTTGGCTCTGGCGGCCGGGCTAGCTTGCCTCACCGTCACTGGGCTAGGGCAAGCTCGCCCAGCCACTAGCGGGGCGAGCCCTCGCTAGATCCGGCAAGGGGGGCATCGCCGTCGCCGGGTCTAGCAAGGCGAGCCTCGCTGTTCGGCAAGCTTTCGTCGGGCAACGGCGGGGCGAAACCCTGCCGGATCTGGCGAGGCGAGCCCGCCGGAGCCAAAGGAAGGAGGAGGGAGGAGGAGGAGGGAGGAGGGAGGAAGAAGGAAGAGGGAGAAGGGGAAAAAAAAAGAGGAAAAAGGAAAAAAAAAAAGATAAAAAAATTAATAAAATATTATTAAAAAAAGGTTGCCGGTTGCCACGTTAGCGCCGGCCGGCCAATTTTGGCTGGATGGACTGATCGAGAATAATTGTAAAAGGTTTATGACTCAATTGGTCAAAAAAATAAGTTTAGGACTCAATCGGCACAATTGCAATAGATTTTTGATAATTTTCCCGTACTCAGATCAACTTCATATCACTATCAACAACCCCATAGCAGCACTCAGAAAAAAGGTAACAGCGTCTACTCTCTTTCAATTTTCTTGCCGTTCAATCAATTCGACCCTACAAGTTGACCCTGCCTACCACTTTGTCATCGATAATGCTTCTTGCTTTATGTCTATCTTCATCTATCAATTATCAGTAACTTCCCAATCCACTCTTTCTAGGAAAACCCAATACAACATGACTCTTTGAATTCTCCACAAGAGTTCAAATTGTACATGCCATCACGAAGTTTTTGTCCATCTTCTTCTTCTACTTCTTTTCTTGTTTTGCCTTGCGAACTTTATCAATAACCCTTAAAAGTAAAGATAGCCAGCTAATGATCCCAAGAGAATCCACAATATTAGACCAAGTTAACCCAAAATTGAATTCAATACGCCTTTCTGACTTTCTATTATGGGTGCTGATTCTTCCCCATGCAACTTGGCCTCCAACTTCATCCCTCTCCGCGGACCACGCGGAATCGCCCGCACCAAGCCATGACCACGTCAAAAAAACCGATTAGAAAATCATCAAGAGCGGCCGCACTCAATCATCTTTCTCATATCCCCCAAGACAAACGCCAAAGCTTCAGTTTTCAAAGTTGTTGACCCCAAAAGGAGGAGTTCCCTAGTCCCGTATTGATTGATGACAGCACTCCACGACTTGTCCTGCCAGTGACTTGCAAACGTGGGTTTTCAACACGCGTGTGCGCCTCAAGGTCGAAGGCCTAAAGATGAATGTAAGACTTGCAATGTGGGGGAGGACCGGCCTAACACCCTTAAATCAACTTTTGTCATGTGAGTGTAAGCAGATGGTTAAGATTTTTCCTTCTTTTTTTGTTTTTTGTTTTTTGGGTGCATGGTTATATGATGCTTTTAATTTGGTGGACCTCCCTATTATGCTCTCTCTCTCTCTCTCTCTCTCTCTCTCTGTGTTCAAAAAGAAGAAAAGCCCACCTCTAAATTATTGGCACGAGGGCTTGTGGGCCCACATAAAGATGGGAAAAAGGCAAATAATTCAGCCTCATCATCACAGCCAGATCCAATGTTCCTCCTCCATGTTCAACTCTCCAACTCATGACAGGCATGGACAGCTTTGGGGATATTAAGGTACACCATATAATCTTAAAGCTCAGCAATGCTTGGTATACCAGATGGGTCCATAAAATTTGACATAACGGGTGATGCTGGGATGTAGTTATGATTACATGATCATTGTGTGCATGCGAAATGAACAAGGAGACTCTTTGATAGTTCTGCACACTTTAGTAGTAATTCCCCTTACCTTGTTCATTGAGAGAACGACCCAAAAACACTCTAGCATACGACCGACTATGCTGCCTGACCATGCTGCTTACTTTTCGCCCAAGGTTAAAAGCAGCATTACACTGGCAACAAAATAATGAATCAGACTTTTAAAGCGGGCGAAAGAAATGAATGAGCTCCGATATAACCAGACCCGACATTGCAATAAACTCAGCAAATGGCTAATTTAAAGGATTGCGACTCAATAGACATTGTCATTGCTTTTCTAACATCATTACACGACTGAAAATGGTGGATCCGACAATGGCAGCCTCTCTAGGGATGTATTAGACATGTACAAGAATGAGAAGTGCCTTATGAACCTATATATGAATGGCGTCGACGGGGAGGGATGTCGTCCTATGGAGCGTGTGTGGAAGCAGTGACATGGTGTAGCAACTCTCAGCAGTGGCCGTTTCTACTTCTCTTGAGGAGTTATCATCCGCCTCACAATTTTGGGCCCTTCGGGTTTCCAAATTGGGGCTAACATCATACCTGCAGTTAGGACCATTTGAAGTCGAATGCTCGTTATAAGCAGGGAGTGGAACTCCATCCTGCAACTGTTTACTTAAAAGTTGAGCCAGAGTTGGTGAAACCACATTATTTGTTTTCACTTCCCGGTTAGGGTGAGCTGGAACTTTCAAAGTCTGTCCGAGTTGTAGGTCTTTGAGTCCTCTCAACTGCATCTGATAGTTTGCTTTCTGCCATCTTAATTCGCGCTGGACCACATTCTCATAATCATCTGATAGATCATGGCAAAAAGATGGATATGCTGACAACGAGCATGAACCAGTCCCTTTCAGAATAGATTCTCTAGCACTAAATGGGACCTTATCTTCTGATTTCATCTCCGACCCAGTTTCCTTTGAAACTGATACATCTAACCTTTCACTCTCTTCATCAGTGTGACTGGGTTCAGAGGGTCCTGCCGAACTGAGTTCACGACTTTCCCGCTGATCCCAGATATCCTGATAATCTGAGCCCTCTGATGTGCTCCACACATTTGGTGCACCCTCTCTCGTGTGATGCTCTGGACCACCAGCTTGGTAGGTTATCTCCTCGAACCTACCATGCATTGAAGCGCATCCGTTCCTGCAACACTGCATCTGCATGTTTGTGAACTCAGGGTGATGTGATAAAAATTCCACGAAGGAGCCAGTGGAGGTGCGGTTGGATGCACAGTTCTCACAAAACTTTTGGTTTGCAAACCGTGGCGTTTCCTCTATTCCAGGCCCTGGCCTCCACTCTGGAACCAAAGAAGATATCTCCCCATCAATCATATCAGCAATCTTAGTCACGTCTTGGTCGTTTAGATCCAACTCAGCGACCATTTCTGTGGCTACACTTAATGCTGTATCTATTTCGATATCAAAAGGGAAATATATGTTCCGGATAGGACCTGCCCAGAATAATGCAATATAATGTTTAATTGATCAGCGGAAAAACGTAAAAGAAGGAAGGCTGAAAATAAAATAACAGTTTGACGGATCTAACCATCTTTGTCTGCAATTCTGAGTCTTAAAAATATGCTCCCGTCTTCTTTTCTCTTGCCTTTTATGCTAATATCAACATTTGCAGTATGATCATCGTCATGGCACTCGAAGAGTTCCATTCCGCTGGATTCAACCTCAGCTGGGTGATAACCCCATTGATTTGCAGGTGTATAACCATAACCATTACAATATCCATTACTGTACGATCCATCGCTGCAAGGCAGGTATGGTTCCCTCAACATAGGACCCATCTCATCAACTTCTCTTCCGTAATCCAGTGATCTCAAATCTGATTCACGTTCATCGATTCGAAGAAAAGGGTCATCCAAAAGCTCCCTAGCAGAAAGTCTAAGAGATACCGTAGCTAAGCATTTCTCGACAAACTGTCGCACTTCTGGATCCTTCACTTTATACAAAGCATCCGGCTTTTTTCCCTAAAGTGAAGACATTAACATTCATTATTGAATCTACTTTTCCACGAAACACTCAAAAAGTAAAAGGCATGATGATGAGATTAAGTGAGAAAGACCGATCTCTTACGGAGATAACTTTCTTGTAGATCTGAGCAGGGTGCGTGCATTCACTATATGGGTACTCAAACGTGACCATTTCCAATACGCACATCCCAAATGAGTATATGTCCACTAATTCATTGTAAGCCTCTTCATAAATTTCTGGAGCCATAAATTCTGGTGTCCCTGAGATATTCACCTCAAACATAAGAACTGACAATTGCTTCAACCACAAACCTAGATAATCATCGACCAAGAAAACTCCAGAACAATAGAAATTCCCTCTTTCTTATTGATAAATTGACTCGTGGCAGCTATCGACTATATGTACATGACAGATGGAATATTAGGATGTACCTACACAATGATCGGCATGAGATTTCCGTAGAATCGCTGCTAAACCAAGATCTCCAATCTTCACTTCTCCTTGGTTTCCATTGACAAAAATGTTGTCACATTTGAGATCCCTGTGGATCACCGGTGGGTCGTGGTTGTGAAGATAGAGAAGTCCCTTCAAGATCTGTCTGCACCAATGCTTCACTGCCCTAATGTTAACTCTCCTATGCTTCAACCTGTACCTGTATTGTGTTTGGGAAAAAATAAACCAAAAAAAAAAAAAAATCAATTGGGGATCTGGAAAGCCTTTCCAGAGAAATCACCAGAATCCCACGAGATACTCACTGCCTAAGGGTCCCAGAAGTGAACATTTCAGTAACAAAGTTGATGTTCCTATTGGCAGTGTCAACCCAAGAAGTGTAGAACTTCATTATGTTCTTGTGCTTCAGCGTCTTCAGGAGATGGATTTCACAGTAGAGCCTCTCGAGATCTTCAGGACTCTGCAAGAAGTCATAGAGCTTGACCTGATTCCAAGCCACCTCTATGCCTTCATACTCGTCAAATGCTCTATAACTGCGTCAGAAAAGGGTGAGAAAATCACTAATTTCCCAAACCAATCCTCAATCTAACAATGACCCATTTGTGGGAGCTCAGAGAAGAACCTTTAAAAAGCAAAATTTCCCAGAACCCAAAATGAAATGGACGGTTTCCGAACAAAAAGGTTGAAAATTTGAGGGAAACACGAAATGGGTCATTCAGAAAGTTTGAGAATACATACACTGTCTTTGAAGCTCCTTTACCGAGGATCTCATTGTACTGCAACAAAGCAAGAAGAAACTCAAATCAATCTCCCAATCTAGACGATTAAACACAGATTCGGATTCAAGAGGCGCGAGGGAGCGAATTGGGAGTACCCTGCCATATCTTCCGGTGGGATCAACTTCTACAAACTCAGAAGCGTCTGGTTCGGTTTGCGAGAGACCATTCATTCTCCAACCTCCAAAGTCCAAGGCGTCTCCTTTTTTGTGTTGGCAGCTACCGTCCTTGAAGCTCCCTTCCTAATCTTCCTGACTCGCCGAGGATGTGCACTGGAAAAGGCCGTTTATCATGCACAAATTATTGCCTTCCAGCAACTTTTGGTCAGAGAGAGAGAGAGAGAGAGAGAGTAGCTATTTGAGAGAGGGAGAGGGAGAGAGTTGAGGAGAGAGAGCTGGAGAGGGCATGTACTTCCCATTTTTCACAAGTTCATTAATGTCAAATTTATGAAGTAGGACATGGAGAAGCCAAACGCCCATCCCCAAGCCAACCCCCAATGAACAGGAAAGGGAACATGACAAATGGATTTGGCTCATCTTGACCGACTCCAAGGTGGTCGTTTTCTCCTTTTTTTTGGTCTGCTCGGCACATTACGCCTCTTCCGACTCTCCTTCGCAGAAGATTTCGCCAGCAATGGAAAAAACAAAAAAAGTTGTGTAGTTTCTACTTTGTACAGGAAATAGAGTTTAATACCACCAGATGAATGAAGGGCTAGATAAAATTCACAGAGACTGATGTATGGTGTGATTCTCATGGACTCCAGCTTTTACTTTTTAGCATACGACTACCGTTTGCGTTGTTTTCTCCGAATAGATGCGTTAGTTTTGACTAATGATACATCGGTTCAATTTCACACATCAGACGAGGGTTATGACCAGAGCCGAAACTTGAAATTTCTAAACCAACCTCATGGAATTTGTAGTCGATCATTTTAGACAGATTTAGGCACAGATATACTATACTCGAATCTAAATTTTTCTCTGTCCTGTAGTTCCAAATTAGGTATTAAGGAGATGAAAACCGAAAAAATAATGTCAAGTGATCGAATCTGAATTGTGATGGTAGTTGCAAAATGAGCTCATCCGAGAATCTCATTTTCTGATCAACGCCAGTTACATTAAAAAGAGGAGGAAGACAAAAAAGTTGAATTCTTTCTTGTGTAACGTTTCATTATAAATTACAAAAGGTGCATCGAGGATTCCATGCTGAGTTTTCCATGTACCCGTCCAAAGCAGGCCGAGAAATATAAATTTTTAAGACGTGCGATCAGCAGTGGCAATTTTGAAATCTGGCTGTTCTTTTGTCTCTTCATCATGGGGGTGGCCATTGCCATGGCTTGAATTGAGCTTTTTGCTAATTCAGGGTGTTCTTGTAGAAAGCTTACACTGAGCTGGTGGGTCGACAGCTATTATAATTGGGGAGAAGAACCTTAATCCGATTCATTATGTTCGATTTAATTTTGCTCTTAATAACAATAAATTAAATTGAGTTAGCAAAAGGTTGCCTGAGTGGCTATCTTTCTCACAAGAGAAAAGGGAGATAGGAGGTTTGATTCCTCATCTGAAGGGGGTAGTAGCTCAATTAAGACGGACAAAAGAAAAATCTCAAGAGATTAAAGACTCAGGCAACTCATATTAATGCTGGCATTTGACTAGTTGCTTAATTAGTTTTGTATAAAGATTCACATTAAAAAGATCCCACATATCTAAATTTTCTCTGAAAATATAATTATGGATGGATTCAAACTATGCACCAGAGAGTGCACCCCCTTGAAATTGGTACATGAGGAGTAGATTCTATATGCTTGAATTTCTCTTTTTTAAAAAGAATGGTGGCGTGATATGTGTATACTAATGCAAAGTAATGCGTGTTAGTGCATTATAGGCACGACCGGCACATCAACGTCGCTTTGGTACGGTGCCTTTGGATATTTCTCAAAACATGACGTTGGTGATGATGCATTCAGGTCGGCTCTAATTAGATTGTTTCAATATCGTCCACTGAATAAAGGGGTGGGGGTTCGGCTAATTTGTTTAATCAATTTTTAATCTATTATATGAATGTTAATTTAGTCAAATTTCTTCCAATTTTTCCAACCAAATCCTAACACCTTCTGCGAAAGTCTAATATAATCATTCCAGCCAATTTTTATGAGAAATCATCCATGTGAATGAGTGTTGTATAAGACGGATGGCGATGATTGGGGCTTGTCATGATTTAGATTATAAGTACCAATCAAATGGACTTTGATTAAGAGAAAACATAACTCTTGGTTAAGATAAGATGTGACTTTTAATCAAAAGAAGACATGACTCTTGATTATGAAAAGATGTGACTTTTCGTCCTAAACAGAGGTTATCAATAGTTATGAAATGAAGTTATTCTTGACATGAAGAATGGTGATGATTGGAGATAAGATATCTATTTCTAAAAGATGTGTTAATTAATTGTCTATGAATAGAGACTAATTCACATATTACTTATAATAATCACAAGTATCCATAAATGTTTTTTCTTTAAAACTATCTTTTCTTCTCTTTTAATAGATGCAACTTTAACACATTCAAGATCTTTTTTAAGTAATTATTGAATTCATTTCTCTACGACTTTAGTATATATCTTGTGGATATATTTGTTTTAAACCCGAAAGCAATAGTAGTGAGAATAAATAATACCTTAAGGACATTGATCATTATCATGTATCAAAGTATCAAGAATCTATTCCTACTTTTCTATCTTCATTTGCAATCAAATTTTCCAACACCTTACACGTATTAAAAAGCTTACCTGGCATCTCTATAGAATCCCTCTCTTTGATCAGAATATACTTTGCTCGAAAGTGGTTTGAACATGGCAAGATTTTTAAGTACTTACGGACCGATCCCTACAAGCACGACCCCTCTAAAAAGTTGGTGTGTCGGGCGATTGTAGAGCTGGAAATGGACAGCACAGGGAGGGGCTCGCAGCGTGTGTAGTCGGGCACACATGCATGGACGTACGTACGCATTGGGGATCGGATTTGTACCGATCCATGTACCCTCACGCCCTGAACTCAACACGTTGCCTCGTCAACTTGGCATCTGCACTTGCTGGCCTCTTTAAGGGACATGAAGATCTCTCGATTTGACGACACCGGGATTCGATGGTGGCTTTTCCGAAAAGAGATGTTCGGGGTGTTCCTTTTAGCTCAATTATTGCATGTGGAGCGTCGCCAGGATGCATGCGTTGGTGGACTTAGAATGGACGTGAAATGAAATGTCGTGACCCTGAAACGTTCGAATCTCTCTCTCTCTCTCTCTCTCTAATTAGGGGGGCATCGAGAATATTTTACACTCGTGTATTGTCATAGTAGCTAGACATATAATCGATCATACCCCCAATCTCTTGAACTCGGTGTGTTTGTAGTTATGTCCTACAAATTCCATCACGATTTGTAGATATCCTAATTGTCAATGTTTTGATTACACATGTTAAATGCGAGTGCCATCTCAATTTTCTCTAGGAAAATTGTCTAAAAAATTAAAAATTTATTACACTTTTATTAATTCAATCTTAAACTTTTTAATCGTATCGCTTGAGTTTTAAATATTTTCATATTTTATCAATTGAGCCTATTCAACCGATTTTAACAAGAAATTTACTGACATGAACATTGGTTGTCCTACTGGCCATCCTAAGTAGCATGATTGGCAAGCCTTGACGACCGGCCAGAGGCAACGTCTAGTGAGGTCGACCTAGATAGCCTCCAGTGAGCCTCGCTTGCCTTGGTGAGGCTCGATCTCACCAAATTTGGTAAGGGTCGAGCCTCGCTAGTTGTGAGGCAAGGCTGACCTTGCCCAGTGATAGCAAGGTCAAGCCTTGCTAGGGGTGAGTGAGGTTCACCCTTGCCAGTGGCCAACCCTCGTGGGGGGAGGAGCTTCGCTAGAGGTCGGCAAGGTTGACCTCACTGGCCCTCGCCTCTGGCTAGCCATCAAGGTCTTGTGACTACCTAGAGAGGAAGAATGGAACGAAAAAGTAAGAAAAAATATATAAAAAAATGACGAAATACTAAATTATTACTAAAAATTGCTCACGTCAATGCCAACCATATCATGTGAGATGTATAGCATTCGTGTTAGTAATTTTTGATCAAAATTACTTGAGGACTTAACTGGCAAAATGTGAAATGTCTATGATTCAATTAGTACAATTAAAATATTTATGATCGAATAAACAAATGTACAATAGATTTATGATTATTTGGACAATTTCCCCAATTTCCTCATGCCTATGATCTAGGAGCGAGGACGGGCATATACATACGGGCTATGTAGCTAATGTGCAATATCTCGAGTGATTTCCAACGCGAAAGCGTGCACGCATACTTGTCAAGAGAGAGACGATTTCGATTTGATTCAGCTCTAAGTATCAGATATAACTCAAGAAAGAGGCACTAAGACTTCTAAAGTTACACATTACACCAAGCGCCCTTCATACATTTCACCGGATATCTTTCTTGAATCTCATACCAGAAGCAATCTCTCACATCCAGACACTTGCACACGCACTTGCGGAATACTCCGCCTTTGACTCGTGCATGCACTTTCTCCCCACCCCTCTCCCAAGAAACCCTCCAAACGAAGCTGTACATATATAAAATACGCATTCACCAAAGCTGTAAAGCGACCATCATTATCTCGCAAAAATTTACTTTAGTTTCGTTCAGCAACGCCGGTCTTCTTTAATAATATGGACACATCTCTCGTCGTTATCACGAGACCATGTCCACTTTTATCGCGATGTCCCCCGGTGCGTGCAAAAGCTTTATTAATTGGAAACAGATCATCTCGTAAAACGACGTTAAAAAGCAGATACTACTTGCAGAGGTTTCTGGTTTTGACCCGTCGTCCGCTGGTTTCCGTAAGATGCGGTACGAGTTCGGTAGGACTGTACGAAAACCTTAAAACCGGAGGTAAGTGCTTGGAATCCTCTCGTTTCGGTAGCTTCTTATTTTAATGAAGATGAAAACGAGACATGCGATTACGTAGGCTTGATATGCGCGTGACGGCGAAATTACACCAGAAGTTTGATTAAAAGAGTAGAAAGAAGATCGAGGGTTTCTGGTGGGGATTGTCTTGTTCCTGGAGCCAATGGAAGGAAGACGTGACTGTTCTGTGATGGTGAAAGGCTCGATGAATAAGATCGGTTGATTAATTTTTTCTTCTGCGTAGTGTGAAAGCTGACAAGGAACGCGTGCATCGATCCAAATTTGACCATCAGTTGTCCGATGATTTTGATGCACGCAGTTATCATGAAGGCAGCCGGTGTAAAGAGGAGAAGCTGGCATGTTGGGTTTGTTCCGTTCGTGTAGGCCATGCACGAAATCTTTCACCAATTGAATGCTTCCATTTTCGTGAAGGTATAGAGATCTTCTTGACGAATCTAGAATAGGGTCTTCTGCTTGAGGATTGAAACTACCTGCGATGAACTTGATAAGATTAATGGTAATTTCCCGTGAGGTTCGCCTTCGATGAAGAGAAAAATGCAGGGATTATTGTTGGGAACCCATGAAGCATGCTGGGAAGAGACATTACAGCTCTAGAATTGATAGAGCCTTTCTTGCTGCTAATGAAGTCTTCCAAACTGGAGTTACGATGACGATCAATGGTAAGGTTAGTTTACCCTGAAGTGACAATCTGATGGGTCCACCCACCTCTCTGTCGTCCTATAATTGGCCCTTTAACTGAGGAAGAAAGCATGTTCGGTAGAAGCCAAAGAATCAAGTTCATTGGTGACTGAAATTTTGGTGTCAAAAGTAACATGTCAAGAGAGGATGTGACTGTGAAGAAGTTTCTTGTGTCAGAAATTCTATGGACATGTGGACCAAGTTCACTCCTCAAGACAAGTTCAAACTCTGCTTGGGTTTAATGGACATCTGGATGAAGAGATTCGTAGGAAAGTCTCAGGTGGAGATAATTTTTCAACATCTATATTTTCAACGGCACTCGCAGTGGAGAACCGTGGGAGAAATAAAAGCAGGGGAAAATTCAGCGGGCGTAGTAGGTCACATTCAACGGAGGAAATATTCAGTGGTTTATTAGCACCACATCACCTGCTGTGGTGGCATATATTATTTTCGCTCATATCCACTAATATATTGACACATGTCCATCAATTCATGTAAGCAGCTGATGTGGAATCTAAATAAAAAATTTAAACATCTCTTCATCCCTTTCTTCTTCCTCCTTAGTCCATGGCCGTCGGACCACCAGTGGAGTCGCCAGAGCCGTGACCAAGCTGACCACTGCTGCATCCAAGCGAGCATGGCCGGCTCCCTTTGTTTTCCCCATCTCAAGATCCGATTGTCCATGGCTTGAAATCATTTGCACTCGTACATGGCCATCGTCGGCATCGTTCACCCCTGGTCGAATGCTTTTAGGCGTCGTCTTCATCATTCATCCATGGCCGACCATAACCTGACCGGAAAGGACGATAGATCTCGATATTTGAGCTTTGTCCATGCCTCTGAAATTCATTGCCATGGCCAACCATGAGCTGATTGCAAGAAGACAGCTTCTTTGTTTTTTTTTTTTTCTTGATATTTGAGATCTATCCATGGCCTTCGAGATCTCAACCTTGCCTGTCGCCATTGAAGAGATCAGATCTGGAGACATGACTCTAGTTCAAATTTGGATGAAAACAACTGCAAGCCGCCATGACAATGAAGGGCTGGGTCGGCCGTCGATGGGCCTGACCACGAGTCGACTACAAGGGGCGACAGAGTCGGCCACGAGCAACAATGGTGGAAGATGGAGGCGAGCAAGAGCACGACGGAGGGGAAGCATCCATGGGTGAACAAATGGTAGATTTTTTTTTTTTTTTTTACTTTTATTCCACATTAGTAGACATGTGTCGATTTTCTATTAGATTTGAGTAAAAACACATGCCACCTTAGCAGCTAAGGTGGTACCAACAAACCACTAAATATTTCCTCCATTCAAGGGAAAGAGATAGGTTACAAAAGATGAGTGTTGGTTTTGTCACCAAACCGGATACCAAAGGTTCCAATGTGAAGCATACAAAAAAGAAGTGGCAAAATGAGAATCAAGGAGCTAATGTGGTTGGCTATGAACCTTTGCTAGAGAACTTGTGTTTGCAAGGTTTGACTTGACGACCGACAAGTGGTTCATTGATTTTGGTGCTTCTTTCCATTGTACCTCGCAAAGAGACATATTTGATAATTATGCTAATGGAGATTTCGGGCAAGTGGTTGTGAGAAACGACCACATGTTTTCGATTATT
Organism: Eucalyptus tenuipes; assembly: GCA_014182365.1. Lineage (NCBI taxonomy): Eukaryota > Viridiplantae > Streptophyta > Magnoliopsida > Myrtales > Myrtaceae > Eucalyptus > Eucalyptus tenuipes. The sequence goes on along the minus strand of CM024544.1, from coordinate 38,955,478 downwards.
GGAAAAAGGAACTGTGATTGTGAATATCTCAAGTGGAGGACATATAGTTTTGTATGAAACCAGATATATTCCATAATTAAAGAAAAATTTGATCTCAACCAGTGAACTTGACCAAGAAGGTTTGATAACAACTTTTGGATACTGAGAGTGCAAGATAATATCAGAGGTAAGAGTAATAGTAAAGGGAAAGCGTACGTATATACTTTACCTTATCCAAGGAGGCAATGTCAATGATATGGTTGCAACTATAGTGGCTACAGGTAATTTATCTATTCTTTGGCATTTTTATTTGGGATATCTTAGTGTAAAATGATGTAACGCAGTTACATTCAAGGAAATTGCTTTCAGTTTTGCAAAAAGTTGAGCTGATTTATGTGAGAGTTGTATTTATGAAAATTAGAGAAAGGTAAGTTTTCAATTGAATGGGCGACGGAATAAAGGCCGAAAGCTAGAGTTAGTTCATACTAATGCATGAGGACGGCTCAGGAACTCTCTTATGGTGTTTAGAGATATTTTGTCACCTTCATTGATGATGCAACAAAGAAGACTTGGGTCTATGCTCTTAGAGAAAAATCAAAAGTATTCGAGATGTTCAAAATATGGAAGACTATGGTAGAAAAAAAGAGAGGTTATCAGATTAAATCTCAGAAATCAGATAATGGTGGTGAATATATAAGTAAGGAATTTGCAGAATATTTGAGCCGAAAAGGCATAAACAGGTTGAAGACTATTCCTAGAACTCCTCAAGAAAACAGTGTAGTTGAGAGGATGAATATAACTATTCTAAAACAGGTGAAATACATGAGGCTACACGCGGGTCTCCTATTATAGTTATGGGTTGCCACAGTTGATACAACTATTTATCTTACTAATAGGAGTCTAACTAGTATGTTAGATGGAGAAATACCACAAGAGCAGTGGTTAGGTGAAAAAAATTAATTATTCACATCTAAAAGTGTTTGGTTGTATTGCATATGCTCTGAGTGACAGGGAGAATAGGAAGAAGTTTGATGCTAAGTATCAAAATTCCATCTTTATCGGATACGATGGTGATAAGTATGGCTATAGGTTTTGGAATTATGAGAAGAACATCTACAATTGGAATGTGGTATTTCATGAAGAAAAGATGTACAATGATTGTCAAACAAAGCATGAGAAGGCTATAAAACCAGAATATATTGAACTGAACACAATGCACACAAAGATGGTTCCGGTAGATCAAAGTGCACCACAAGAAGAGGTTCAAGATGAGCTTATTATCTGTGAGGATGCATTTCAAGAGAATCGTAGTGATTGGGGGTAGACTAATGACTCTGAAGTACTTGTCTTGAGGAAGTCTACATGTGTGAGAAAGCTAAAGGTGATTTTTGATCCATTAGCTATTCTGAGCCATGTCTTACATACAAATTCGGGAGAACCGGAGTCTTATAACGAGACAAACTAAAATACATCTCACATGTAATGGGAGTGTGTTATGAAAGATGAGATGGGCTCATTAAAACTTGGGAGTTGACCAAGTTGCCCGAATGTAAAAAGCTTTATTAAACAAGTGGGTGTACAAGATTAAGAACGAAGTATATGGTAATATCAGCTATAAGGTGAGATTTGTGATCAAGGGCTTTTCTTAAAAAGGACAGATCGACTACTCCGAAATATTTTCGCCTGCAGTGAAAATGATATCAATTAGAGTCATGCTAAGTATAATTGTAGTAAATAATCCTTATCTCAAGCAGTTAGATGTGAAAATGACGTTTTTACACGGTGACTTAGATAAAGAGTTATTTATAGCGCAACCTAAAGGTTTTGAAGTAAAAGATAAGGAGTACATGATATGTCGCTTGAAGAAAAGCTTATATGGCTTGAAATAAGCTTTGCGGCTATGGTACCTAAAGATTGATGGTTTCAAGAAAAAAAAAACGCATTTGTATACTGTGAGGCTAATCATTTTGTTTATTTTCGCAAGTATAACGATGGTGATATTGTGTATCTCTCTTTATGTTATGACATGACGATGGCTAGCTCTAATAAGAAGAGAATCAGAAGTACAGAATATGTTATTATCATTGTTTTCTATGGAAGACTTGGGAGATGTCAAGAATATTTTAGATATGAAAATCATTAGGAATAAGAAAAATAAGAAATTATTGTTGTAGAAACACTATATGAACCAGGTGGTAAAGAGATTTAACATGAACAACGCAAAACCGACTACGACTTCTTTAGTGAGTCACTTTAAACTTTCCAAAAAAATTTTGTATCCTAGTACTTAAGACTTTGAAAGATAAGACGGCAGTAGTTCTATATGCATCAGCAGTGAAAAGTTTGATGTATATCATAGTAAGCACGAGACCAGACATTGCACAGCCAATGGGAGTAGTGAGTCGATATATGCAGAACTTAGGTAGAGAGCATTGGAATGTAATGAAATTGATATTGAGATATCTAGTAGGTACATCAAATAACTCTTTTTGTTACGGTGGTACATCTTTAAAGTTGTGGGGTTATATGAACGTAGATCACTCGGGTGATCGAGATAATGATAAGAGTACCACATAATATGTTTTTACAGTTTAAGTATAGTAGCGAGTTAGGTATCTCAACTATAGGAACTAGTGACTTTATCAACAACAAAAGCGAAGTACGTGGTCATCACGGAAGCTTCCAAAGAAATCATGTGGTTATAAGATTACATGGAGGAGCTGCATCGGAGGCAATCAATTAGTACACTGTGGAGTGATAGTCAAAGTATAGTGCATTTAGCAAAGAATACAGCTTATCACTCAAGGACTAGACATATCAAGAAAAGTTATCACTTTATTAGGTCAGCATTGAAAGATAATAAGTTAGAGTTACAAAAGATTGATGACTCGAAAAATCCAATTGACATGTCGACCAATGTAGTAGATAAAGAGAAGCATATTTTCTGTACTACTACCATTGGTATTACTCCATGTTGATTGATGAGGAATATTGCTGAGGCACAAGCTTTTCAATTACTAGCTTTTGAAGAAGATGGATGCAAAGTTGCTTGGTGCATCGCGTATATTTATCTTCAAGTGGGAGATTGTTGGTGGATGACGCCAAATCTTTTTTAGGGGCCTTTTTGTCTTTTCAATTAATTTTACTTTTAGGTTAAAAGTTACACATTTATATCAGCATAGTTAGATGCTAGCTGTCAAGATGCTGAAAAAGAAAAAGAAAATAGATAAGAAAGAAAAAGAGAGAACAAAAGGTGAGTAGTTTTTCTTTGTGATAGTTCTCAATATCTTTGTACCTTGATCATGAGAAAAAGTCATTGTTATATTTCAACTTTCTTCGAAATCTGGTAGATTCGTAAAGTGTCTCTATGTGGAAATGTAGCACAAGTTTGGGTAAAGAAATGTTGCTCAAATTTGGGTAAACTTTGATAACAAATTTTTTAACGTGTTGTTCTGATTCTATTATTCTATTATTATATTTTGTTTAGTGGATTGTTTGCTTGCGTTATTTTTCTAGAATTAGTGTACGATTTCATGACACTGAGATGGATAATAGGCACTATGACTTGGTTCAGACATTGAGTTAAGGTAGAGATTATTGAAAATATTACTCTAGTTTGAGCAAATTTCCTAGTTTAAGTAGGTTTCCCAAAACGGATTTCCTATTTTAGATAGAATTGCTATTAGTTGAAGTAGAACAAACAAGAGTAATATCAAATTTTATCCTTGTGGGTTTGTTTTGGGCTTAATCTAGGTGCTGAAAGCACTTGATCGTATGAGTAATTGTAACTCCAATTCTTCGATTATTAGTGGATTACGTATTATTGATTCTCCTTGTGAAATAGATATTGATATTTGGATTGAACCACGTAAATCTCTATCGATTGTTTGTCCAATGACTTTACATTGATTTAATTGCAAAGTTTGGTTAGCTTCCGCGTTATATTACTACAACTTCTCGCTTTCATCTGCCTTTGACCTAGCTAATCATATCTGTGGTGAGGCCATTCATGGAGGTGACGGGGGTTGGATTTGCAAAGCAAAAACTTTACCCAAGATCCAGCATTTGTTCTGGTTGTTTAGCCATGATGCGATTGCCACCATTACCCTCTTGGCTGATATAGAGGGTTGAATATCAATGCTTGTTGCCTTATGTGCCTCGTGATGTTGAAATGTCGGATCATCTGTTTAGAACTTGCTCGTTTACGGAATAAGTTTTGGACTGATTTGGGCATTCCTTTCCACATGAGAAACTCCTTCCGGTTATCCCTCGCTGAATGGTTGAAAATGAACTGTCTCTCAACTTCGATGTTTGCTTGCCCAGAGCTTTATGTGGAAGGTCATTTTACCCTTCGCTGTCCTGTTGCTTTGGCCGCTGACGCATTAGCAACTTCTCTGATCATAAACCCAAAATTTCATTACTTGAAAGACAGGCTCTCTGTCTGGCGAGAACCGCTAAACACCATGCTGTTTCCACAGAAAATAAACACCTATGTTCGAGAGAAATCGTCTCAGTTCTGCGGACTCCACCCCCGGCCTCCAGCTCTCGTGGTGCGGATCTCGCGCCACGGGGGCATGCATTGTTTTGATTGAACAGTGGCTCGAGGTTGCAGCAGCTAGAAAGGCAGGCCAATGTCTGCCAGCTCGCGTTTTTGTGCGCCGAGGACATGAACGGCACGATGTCGACCGGTGCAAGGTCTTTGAAACTCTAAAACTCCTGCCATATGATATGAGGGAGAGGTGGTGGAGTCATATAAAAGCCAGTCAACGCGGATTTAGCTGTTTAATCTGCACAGTTGGTAATATGTTCATAGTTTCCCCTCTTGTTTTGGAAAATGGAAGACAAAATATGTAATTTCTTGTGAGAAAGAGTAGAGGAAATATATATAATAAAAGAAATGCGTAGTCTCTACCTGAAGTTTCCTTTCCCTCAACTTTCCAAACGTGGCATAGTTTATTCCTAAACTAGCATGTTCACACACGTTAGACATAATAGTTGACTAATCATGGTTGTTTAATCTGTCTAATAAGTAATTAATCATATTGATCTGCTGCCGAACTTATTCCAATTCAATGAGTATTCTCAATATTATGCCTTGAAGAGGACTCGAACCTCCACGCTCTTTAGCACGAGATTTTGAGTTTAGAAGAAATAATTTGAAATTCCCCTACAAATACGAGATTATCTTTCTTTTTTAACTAATGGGATATATGACTGATCGCGGAGAATCCATAGAGCTTTTCTGTTCTTTCACCCTACATGTCGGCCCAAGAAAACTGATATTCTCATTTTCTGATCCGACACGCTGTAAATTCGACAAAAATTATCTCTCCCACGTCCACACCGCCAACTCTTTTGGAAATAAAGTACTTTTGTGATGGAAATTACAGTAAAAAAAGAGTAAAAAATGCAAACCTCGATTTCCACATTTTACATCACCGATTATAGAAATGCCGTTTAAAGAGAAACACATTGGGACAACCTCGTCATGTTTCACGGGGTTCAAGTAGGGGAAAGAAAGAAGAAAGAAGAAGAAAATGATGGAGTGTTCGTGGGGTCGTCGGGGTTCGCTCGTTGAACCCGCAACTTCCTCGTCTCACATGCGCCGACGACAAGTCGTTTTAAGTGGCATGTTAGGATGGCATCCCCACCTAACCTTAGCCCCCACATGCCTTGTTCCTCCAGTGTTTGTGCATCATGTGTAGACTTTTGGCGGTTCTCTCCCGATAGAGAGAGAGAGAGAGAGAGAGAGAGAGAGAGAGAGAGAGAGAGAGAGAGAGAGAGAGAGAGAGATCCCAGTGAGTCCCGAGCTCTGGGCATGTTGACGGGCTCGGGTCGATCAGAGTGGTCGAGACAGTGGTTTAGCAAACTAACAAGTGTAGGAGGTACTCCGTCGTGAGCGAGGCTTTCCCGGGTTGATCAGGAACGACATGGTGCATGTTGTGTGGCCCTGTCGCGGTTTTGGATACACAACCCGTTTCCTAGAATCGTCCCCATACAAGCCGTCCACGACACCGTCGTGAAAAAGTACTATTCATTGACTTAGGATTCCACCGGGTCTGTCGTCCGATCATATCCTAAGGTTCTTTCTCATATCTCCATTTTTCTTCAATACCCCAATCCAAAAAGATGTAGTGAGAAACCAGCTACCAAAGCTGTCCCATAGGAAGAAATCAATGATATCGATTCGAATGTCATCCTCAATTAATAATTGGCATAATTCGACAACAACGAGAGCCATTCCACATTGAACAGCGCATGATTATATAAATTAATAAAAGTGTACGACCGATTAAATCTTTGTTAGAAAAAATGAGCTGAACATGCTTAAACTTGCAAGTCTCTTTTAAGGCCTTGAAGTCCACGGATCGCGAGGTTTGAACGAAAACCCGTCATCAGTCGCCATCCCCCAACGCCCTTTTTTCCCGAAATTTCTAAATGCATGAAGACGACGTTTGCGCAAGGCGCGATCAGTGCTTGGGGGTGATCCCGTTTTCTCGTGCTGCATCCAGTTCCATCAGGCGTGAGCCCATCAGGGTAATGCAGGAAATGACGTTCGAGTAGAGAAAAATATAGTTGGCATGGTCCCATGCTGACATAGGATGTTGGACCGGGCGATCCGGCGGATCGCAACACATCGATAGCTGCAGGTTCTATCCAATTCGGCCGTCCTCCAAGAACGTCAAACTGATTGGATTTATTGTTCTTGTAGAAATGTATGTTTGACTAGAGGAAGAGGGCAGGTGACGCGAGGACCCGATACAAAGGGAGGCCACATACATATCAGATGAAAACATGCCATATAAAGCATAGCAGTAAGGGAAGTTCCCAAAAGTTCCAAACTAAAATAGCACCTGAGAGGAACTACATAAGGCATGCTTAAACATCAACAACACTTCATGGTAATTCCAGGTTATTAGGATTTAAGCAAAGAACAAAGCCAACTTGTTCCCTGTTAATGAGACAGGGCTGTCATTCAAAGAAGGATTGGGCTTCTAAAAGAAGAACCTGCTTGAGACTCTTTTGATGATCTTATCATTCGGCAAAGGCATATACGGATCACCTGTTGTCAGGACACATCTGGAATAAAGCACATGTAAATCAGTCATGGCACATCCAACCAAGAGTCACGCGGGTTGCTGGGCGAGGTTGACCTCACCCAGCAACGGTGAGATTGAGCCTCGCTAGGGGCAGGTGAGGCTCACTGTAGCTAGTGACTGGTGGGGGTGAGCTTCACTAAAGGCTGTTGAGTGGCTAGAGGAGGAAAAAGGGAAGAAAGAGAAATAAAAGAAAAGAAAAAAAAAGAAAAGATTAATAAAATTTTGAAAAAAATATATTAAGATATTATAAAAATTATCAATGTCGGCATTAACCGTATTACATAGAACAGCTAGTGTCTAGGTCAGCGATTTCTAATCAAAATTATTTGAATAGGCTCAATTGGCGAAACGAGAATAGGTTTAGGCTCAATTGGCACATTTGAATGGTTTCGGATTGAATTAATAAAAATGCAATAGGTTTAAGATTTTTTTGAATAATTTTCTTATGCCTATGCTCTAGGAGCGAGGACAGGCATATACGTAAGGGCTGTGTAACTAGCGTGCTATGTCCCAATTGATTTCCAACGTGAAGGATTGCACGCAAGTGTCACAGGTCCATAGTTCCTTGGCCAAGGAATAATCCGTGCGGTGCTTGGTGGGCAAAAAAACACTTGGCTAACCTTCCTTCTATAATTTTTTTTTAGAGAACAATATGGCGAATAGCTTCCTTATATAAGATCATACCACGCCTAGCTTAGCTCGAATGTTTAGTTCATTGAGCGAGACATCAGATCATTTTAGACTTCACAATTGATTTCGGCTTGCCATGACCTCATCAAGAGAGCGTCATTAGCTTTCGACTAGTTTATGCATGGGAGGCCATCCCCGCCTTCAGAGTTTCTAAGTAATATAATCTTTTTTATCCTAGAACTTCTAGCATCAACTATCCTAACGTCACTCACATAGATAAATTGTATTTGTCCCCTCTGCATCACTCACTCTTCACTCGATAACCTCAAACTCCACTCACAAGAGTTCACGAGTACTAGAGAATCACGGACTGTGACATTCTCCCATGCTCAATTCCATAACGTCCTCGTTGCATATTGTGTTGTCACTTTCCTACGTTTCCTTAATCATTGATGTTCCACTTTGGATTAGATATTGAATAGTAACATTCATCCAACAAAATATGCTACCCCATTGGTAGTTTCTTTTTATCGTAACTATACAAGCCGCTTTGGTTACCTACGCTTTTCCTAGCAAGTGTGCCATTTTTTGCCAATTGCACATGTTTGGCAGCACCCTATTTTGCCTACTAAATTTTTCTTGATCCCAGCAAACTAATAGAGGTTTCTTTCCTTGTGGAAAACGTGGCAGCATGCTTCCTCTTGAGATTCACCAATTAATCTAGGAATGTTTTCCTTGTTGAATGAGGAATCGGATCTTTCTTGTGGCCGCATTGCCATCCTAGAAGTCGTCTGCATTGCCATCCTAGAAGTCGTCAAGAGCTGCGTTTTGTCCGAACGCCTTTTGCTCCAGCAATTCACTCTTTGCCCTTGTAGGACCATGAAGACCACATGTTTTCTCTAACTCAACCCACTTGTTGAAAAGATCTTGCTCTAATACGATTTGTTGAATCGACAGTTCATTGGCTGCGGAATAACCTGTGCGGTACCTGGTGAGCAGAAAACACTAGGCTAGCCTTTCTTCTATAATTGTTCTAGATAACAGTATGTTGAATAGCTTCCTTATATAACATCATACCATGCCCAGCTTAGCTTAGGCATTTAGTTCGTTGAGTGAGACAATAGATCACTTTAGGCTACACAATTATTTGGTCTGTCATGGCCTTATTAGGAGAGCGGCATCAACACTCAACTAGTTTGTATAGGGTAGGCTAACCCAACCTTTCGAACTCCTAATATAATTTTTCTATCCCAAAACTCTTAACACTAACTGTCCTAATGCCATTTCTACAAATCAGTTGTATTCATCACTTCTGCATCACTTGCTCTTTTGCTCAATAACCCCAAACTCCACTCACAAGAATTCACGAGTACGAGAAATCACTAACCGTGACCCATGCTTGTCAAAAGAGATATGATTTCGATTCGATTCGATTCAATTGGGCTCTAAATATCAAATATAACTATTAAAAAGAAAAAAGAAAAAAAAGAACGTACTAAGACTTCCGAGGTTACACATCACACAAAGCGCGCTACATACATTCACTGAATATCCTTCTTGAATCTCATCCCAAAAGCAACCTCTCATATCGAAATACTTGCACACGCACTTACGTAATATTCCGCCATTCACTCGCACATGCACTTTCTCCCCGCCGCTTTCCCAAGCAACCCTCCAAACGAAGCTGTATATTTATAAAATATGCATTTTACCAAAGCTGTAAAGCGGTCATCATTATCTTGCAAAAATTTACTTTAACCTCGTTTAGCGACGTCTCTCATCTTTAATAATATCGAGGCATCTTTCTCCATTAGAGACCAAAGTACCCGTCGTTATCACGAGACCATGTGCACTTTTATCACGATGTCCCTCGGAACATGCAAAAGCTTTATTAATCGGAAACAGATCATCCGGTAAAACGACGTTAAAAAGCAGACACCTCTTGCAGAAGTTTTGGTCTTGACCCGTCGTCCTCTGGCTTCGGTAGAACGCCGTACGAGTTCGGTAGGACTGTACGAGAACGTTAAAACCGGAGGTAAGTGCCTGGAATCTTCTCGTTTCGGTAGCTTCGTATTTTAATGAAGACGAAAACGAATCGTGGGATTACGTAGGCTTGATATGCGCGTGACGGCGAAATTACACCAGAAGCACGATCAAAAGAGTTGAAAGAGTATCCGGGGTTTCTGGTAGGGATTGTCTTGTTCCTGGAGCCAATGGAAGGAGGACGTGACTGTTCTGTGATGGTGAAAGGTTCGATGAATGAGATCGGTTGGTTAATTTTTACATCCATATAGTGTGAAAGCTGACCGGGAACGCGTGCATGGGTCCAACTTTGACCATCAGTTGTCTAATGATTTTTTCACTTTCTGATGCATGTAGTTATCTTGAAGGCAGCTGGTGTAAAGAGAAGCTGGCATGTTGGGTTAGTTCGGTTCGTGTTGGTCCTGCATGGAGTCTTTCATCAATTGAATGCTTCCATTTTCGTGAAGGTATAGAGATCTTCTTGACGAATCTAGAATAGGGTCTCCTGCTTGAGGATTGAAACTACCTGCGATGAACTTGATAAGATTAATGGGGATTTCCTGTGGGGCTCGCCCTCGACGAAGAGAAAAATGCAGGGATTGTTGTTGTGAACCCATGAAGCATGCTGAGAAGAGGCATAACGACTCTAGAATTGATAGAGCCTTTCTTGCTGCTAATGAGGTCTTCTAAACTAGAGTTGGGATGGCGATCAATGGCAAGGTTAGTTCACCCCGAAGTGACAATCTGACAGGTAAACCCACCTCTTTGTCGTCTTATAATTGGCCCTTTAATCGAGGAAGAAAGCACGTTCGGCAGAAGTCAGAGAATCAAGTTCCTTGGTGACCGAAATTTTTGTGTCAAAATTAACATGTCAAGGGAGGATGTGACTCTGAAGAAGATTCTTGCGTCAGAAAATCTTGTGGACATGTGGACCAAGTTCATTTGTCAAGACAAGTTCAAACTCAGCGTGGGTCTAATAGACATATGGATGAAGAGATGCGTAGGAAAGTCTCAAGTGGACTTAATTTTTTAGCATCTACATCTTTGACTTGACGGCACTAGAGTGGAGAATCATGAGAGAAATAAAAACTGGGAAAAACTCAACAGATGTGGCAGGTCACAATAAAGAGAAAAGAGATAGATTACAAGAGATGAGCATTGGTTTTGTTACCAAACCAGACATCGGAGGTTTCAATGTGAAGCCTACAAAAAGAAGCGGCAAAATGAGAATCAAGGACCTAATGTAGTTAGTAATGAACTTTTACTAGAGAACTTGTGTTTGTCTGCAGGGTTTGACTTTACGACTAACAAGTGATTTATTAATTCTTGCGCTTCTTTCCATTGCACCTCACAAAGAGACATATTTGATGATTATTCTAGTGGAGATTTCAGGCAAGTAGTTGTGGGAAATGGCCGCATGTGTCTAATTGTTGGAAAATGAACTATGACTGTGAACATCTCAAGTGGAGGACGTCTAGTTTTGCATAAAACCAAACATATTCCAGAATTACAAAAAAATCCAATCTCAACTAGTAAACTTGACCAAGAAGATTTGATAATAACCTTTGGATGCGGAGAGTGGAAGATAACCTTAGGGGCAAGAGTAATAGCAAAAGCAAAGCATATGGGTACAATTTACATTTTCAAGGAGACAATATCAGTGATAAGGTTGCGGTTACAGAGGCCACAGGTAACTGGTTTACTCTTTGGCATTATTGTTTGGGATATGTTAATGAAAATTGTGTAAAGTAGTTTCATTCAAGAAAATTACTTTTAGGCTTGGAAAAAATTTGAGTTGGATTTCTGTGATAGTTGCATTTACGGAAATAAGAAATAGTTAGTTTTTAATTGAATGGGTGACAAAGTAAAGGCTGATAGTTGCATTTATGGAAATTAGAAATAGTTAGTTTTCAATTGAATGGGTGACAGAATAAAGGCCGAAAGCTAGAGTTAACTTGCATTGATGTGTGGGGATCGGCTCAGGAACTCTCTTATGGTGGTAAGAAATATTTTGTCACCTTCATCGATGATGCAACAAGGAAGACTTGGGTCTATGCTCTAAAAGAAAAATTAGAAGTATTGGAAATGTTCAAAATGTGGAAGTCTATGGTAGAGAAAGAGAAGGTTATTAGATTAAAGCTTTGAAATATGATAATGGTGGTAAATATACGAGTAAGGAATTTGCAAAATACTTGAGTTGGGAAGGCATACAAGGGTTGAAGATCGTTCCTAGAATTCCTCAAGAAAATGGTGTGGCTGAGAGGGTGAACATGACGATTCTAGAATGTCTGAGATGTATGAGGCTACATGCGGGCCTCCCACTATGCTTATGGGTTGCTATAGTTGATCCAGCTATTTATCTTATCAATAGGAGTCTATCTGATGTGTTGGATGGAGAAATACCACAAGAGTGGTGGTCAGATAAAAAGATTAATTATTCACATCTAAAATTATTTGGTTGTATTGCATATGCTTTTATTAATAGGCTAGATAGGAAGAAGCTTGATGTTAAGTCCTAGAAGTGCGTCTTTATCGGACGTGGTGACGATGAGTATGGCTATAAGCTTTGGGATAATGAGTATAACAAAGTCATCCACAATAGAAATGTGGTATTCCATGTAGAAAATATGTACAACGATCGTCAGACAAGCATGAGAAGACATAGAACCAAAATATGTTGAATTGGACACAATGCCTATGAAGATGGTTCCAGTAGATCAAAGTGCACCAGAAGGAGAGGTTCAAGATGAGCCTATTATCAGTGATGATGCAGTTCAAGAGGAACGCAGTGATTCAAGGTACACTAACGACCCTGAAGTACCTGTCTTAAGGAGGTCTGCATGCGTGAGAAAGCCAAAGGTAATTTTTGATCCATTGACTAATGCTATTTTGAGCCACGTCCTATATATTGATTCGAGATAAACCAAAGATTTATGATGAGGTAAAGAAAAACACATCTCACATGCAGTGGGAACATGCTATAAAAGATAAGATAGGCTCATTAAAACTTGGGAGGCGAGACTTGTGGTCAAGGACTTTTCTTAAAAATGAGAGATCAACTACTCTAAGATATTTTCGCTTATAGGGAAAATGATATCAATCAAAGTTCTATTGAGTGTAGTTACAGTGGAGGATCTTCATCTCGAACAATTAGACTTGAAAACAACGCTTTTACACGATGGCTTAGATAAAAGTTATACATGATGCAACCTAAAGGTTTTGAAGTCAAAGGTAAGGAGCATATGTTATGTTGCTTGAAGAAATCCTTGCATGGCTTGAAACAAGCTTTGTAGTAATGGTACCTAAAGATTGATGATTTCATGGAAGAAAACGGATTTACAAACTGTGAGGCTGATCATTGTGTTTATTTTCGCAAGTATGATAATGGTGATATCGTGTATCTCTTTTTATATGTAGATGGCATGCTGGTGGCTGGCTCCAATATGAAGAGTATCGCAAAATTGAAGAAGATGTTATCATTACAATTTGCTATGAAAGACTTGGGAAAGGTCAAGAATATTTTAGGCATGAAAATCATCAGCAACAAGAAAAATAAGAAATTCTAGTTGTTGTAAGAAGACTGTGTGAACAAGGTGTTCAGAAATTTGACATGAAGAGGGCAAAACTGGTTACGCCTCTTCTAGCGAGTCAGTTCAAACTTTCCCCAAAAAAATTGTGTCCAAGTACTTAGACTTTGAAAAATGAGATGACCGTAGTTCCATATGCATTAGTACTGAGAAGTTTAATGTGTGTCATGGTAAACACGAGACTAGACACTGCACAAGCAGTGGGAGTTATGAGTCGATACATGTAAAACCTAGACAAAGAGCATTAGACTGCAGCGAAATGGATATTCAAATTTCTAGCATGTACATCAAATTACTCTCTTTGTTACGGTAGTACATTTTTAAAGTTGCAGGGTTATGTAAATGCAGATCACTCGGGTGAGCAAGAGAATAGTAAGAGTACCACTAGATATGTCTTAATAGCTGTAGGTGCAGCAATGAGTTGAGTATCTCAACTATAGAAAATAGTGGCTCTATCGACAACAGAAGCGGAGTAAGCTTCCAAGGAAATCATGTGGTTACAAGATTACATGGAGGAACTACATCGAAAGTAACCAATCAGTACACTGTGGAGTGATAGTCAAAGTACAGTGCACTTAGCAAACAATATAGCTTATTACTCAAGGATTTGTCATATCAATAAGCATTATCACTTTATCAGGTCATCATTGAAAGATAACGAGTTAAAGTTATAGATGATTTAATTGCTCGAAAAATCTAGCTGACATTTTGATCAAGGTAGTAGATAAAGAGATGCATATTTTCAATACTACTACCATTGGTATTACTCCATGCTGATCGATGAGGAATATTGTAGAGACACAAGTTTTTCAGTTACTAACTTTTGAAGAACATAGATGCAAAGTTGCTTGGTGCATTGGATATATTTGTCTTCAAGTGGGAGATTATTGTTAGATAAAGCCAAATCTTTTTTAGGTACTTTTTTTTTGTCTTTTCTATTAATTTTGCTTTTAGGTTAAAAGCTACACCTTTATATTAGCATAGTTAGACGCTAGCCGCCAAGAAGTTGAAAAAAGAAATATAAGGGAAAGAAAAAGGGAGAAGAAAAAGTGAGTTTTTTTCTTTGTGAGGATTCTCAATCTCTTTGTGTTTTGATTTTGAGAGAAAATCATCGTTGTATTAGAACTTTCTTTAAAGTCTAGTGGATTCGCAGAGAACTTTTGCGTAGAAATGTAGCCCAAGTTTGGGTAAACGTTGATAACAAATTATATGGCATATTCTTCTGATTTTGTTCTTTTATCATTATATTCTGTTTGGTGGATTGTTTGCTTGCGTTATTTTTTTTTTTGAATCAGCATGCAAGTTCGTAATACTAAGATGAATAATAGGCACTATGACTTGGTTCAGATATCAAGTTAAGGTGGAGATTGTTGAAAATATGTCTCTATTTTGAGCAAGTTTCCTAGTTTAAGTAGGTTCCCCAAAACAGATTTCCTATTTTAGATGGAATTGCTATTAGATGAAGTAGAACAAACAAGAGTAATATCAGATTTTCTATCTGTAATTTTTTATAGCGAGTTATCAGTGAGATATTGTAAGATAATATTTTTGGGTTTATTTTGGGCTTAATCTAGGTGCTAAAAGCACTTGATCGTATGAGTGATTGTAACTTTGATTCTCCGATTATTAGTGGATTACTTGTTATTGGTTCTCCCCATGAAATAGATATTGACACTCAAATCGAATTACGTAAATCTCTATTAGTTGTTTCTCTAATGAATTTACATTGATTTAATTGCAAAGTTTGGTTAGCTTCTGCCTTGTATTACTACAACTTCTCGCTCTCATCTGCTATCACCTAGCTAATCATATCTGTGGTGAGGCGAATCATGGAGGTGACTGGGATTGATTTTGTAAGGCAAAAACTTTACCCACGATCCAGCATTTGCTCTGGTTGTTTATCCATGATGCGATTGCCACCGTAACCCTTTTGGCTCATGGAGGGTCGAACATCAACGCTTCTTGCCTCATGTGTGCTCATGCTGTTGAGTCGTTGGATCATCTGTTAAGAACTTGCTCGCTTACAGAATAAATTTAGGACCGACATGGGGATTTTCCACATCAAAAACTCCTTCCGGCTATCCCGCGCCTAATGGTTGAAAATGAACTGTCTCTCAACTTCGATGTTTGCTTGCCCTAAGCTTTATGTGGAAGGTCGTTTTATCCTTCGCTTTCTTGCTACTTCGGCTGCTGACGCATTGACAACTTCTCTGGTCATAAAGCCAAAATTTCATCACTTGAAAGACAAGCTCTCTGTCTTACGAGAACTGCTGAATACCATACTGTTTCTACAGAAAAGAAACACCTCTCTGCGAGAGAAATCATCTCGGTTCTACGGACTCCCCCCTCCCCGGCCTCGAGCTCTCATGGTGACGATGTTGCGCGATGGGGGCATGTGCTGTTTCACGGCTCGAGGTCGAAGCAGCTAGACAGGCAGGCCCATGTCCGCCCACGGCTCGCGTTTTTGTGCGCTGAGGACATGAACGGTAAAATGTCGACCGGTGCGCGGTCGTCGAAACTCTAAAACTCTTCTCATATGGAATGAGGGAGAGGTGGTGGATTTAGACAAAGGTCAGTCAACACGGATTTAGCTATTTAATTTGCACATTTGCTAATACGTTCATAATTTCCCTAAAGTTTCCTTTCCCTCAACCTCCCAAACGTGGCATTAGTTTATTCCTGAGCTAGCATGTTCACGGACGTTGGACATAATAGTTGACCAGTCACGGTTGTTTCATCCGTAGAAAAAGTAATTGAGCATATTCTTTCAGAAGAAAAGAAAAATTAAAATCCCCCTAAAAACACGAGATTATTTTTCTTTTTTGACTAATGAAATATATGACTGATCATCAAGAATCCATAGAGCTTCTTTCACCTTACATATCAGCCCGAGAAAATGAAAATCCTCATTCTATGATCCGACATGCTGTAAATTCGACAAAAATTATCTTCCCCACGTCCGGACTAGGATGGACTTGAACTTCTCAATTTGACTCTTTTAAAAATAGAAAGTACTTTCGCAACAGAAATTACAGTAAAAAAAAAAAAAAAAAAAGAGTGAAAAATGCAAACCTCGATTTCCACATTTTACATCAGGGATTATAGAAACGTCGTTTAAAGAGAATCGCATCGGGACAACCTCGTCATGTCTCACGAAGTTCAAGTAGGGCGAAAGAAAGAAGAAGAAAATGATGGAGTGTTCGTGGGGTCGCCGGGGTCGCCGGGGTTCTCTCGTTGAACCCGCAACTTTCTCGTCTCACATGCGCCGACGACAAGTCTTTTAAGAGGCATGTGAGGATGGCATCCCACCCAACCTTAACCCGCACATGCCATGTTCCTCGCGTGTTTGTGTATCATGTGTAGATTTTTTGGTGGATCTCTCTCTAGAGAGAGAGAGAGAGAGAGAGAGAGAGAGAGAGGGCGATCCTGGCGAGTCCTGACCACCAGGCATGTCGGCGGGCCCGGGTCGATCAGAGTGGTCGAGACGCCTGTTTAGCGAACCAACAAGTGTAGGAGGTATTCCTGTTGCGAGCGAGGGTTTCCCGGGTTAATCCAGAACAAGATGGCGCATGCTGTGCAGCCCTTTCAGGATTTTGGATACACAACCCGTTTCCTAGAATCGTCCCCATACAAGCCGTCCACGACCCCATCGCAAAATCTGCGAAAAACTATATTCATTGACCGCCGGGTCTGTCGTCCGGCATATATTAAAGGGTTCTTTTTCATATCCCCATGTTTCTTCAATACCCCAATACAAAAAGATGCAATGAGATACCAGCTACCAAGGCTCTGCAATGGGAAGAAATCAATGATATCGATTTGAATATCATCCTCAATTAATAATTGGTATAATTCGACAACAACGAGAGCTATTCCACATTGTGCAGCGGATGATTATATAAATTAAATAGAAGGGTACGACCAATTAAATCTTTGTTTGAAAAAAAGAAGCTGAACATGCTTAAACTTGCAAGTCTCTTTAAAGGCCTCGAAGTCCACGGATCGCGGTTTGAACGAAAACCCATCATCAGTCGCCATCCGCAACGCCCTTTTTTTCCCGAGATTTCCAAATGCATGGAGACGACGTTTTGCACAAGGCGAGATCACGCGCGTGGGGTTGATCCCGTTTTCTCGTGCTGCATCCAGTTCCATCAGGCGCGAGCTCATCAGGGTAGTGCAGGAAATGACACGTTTGAGTAGAGAAAAATATGGTTGGCATAGTACCATGCTGACATGTGATGTGACTCGTAATTCTTCCTGGAATTTGAAATAATGTTGGACTGGTCGATCCGGCGGATCGCGACCACGTCCATAGCTCTAGGTTTGATCCGATTCGGCCGTGCTCCACGAACGTCAAACTGATCGGATTTATCGTTTTCTTGTGGAAATGTATGTTTGACCAGGGGAAGAGGGCAGGTGATGCAGCACCTTTTGAAGTTCCTTTTTCGCCCTTTTGGTCGGATTTAGCGTCCTTGATGATGATCTTCATGGGGCCAAGTTCCATGGGGATCATCCATTGGCGTGCTGGATTAATGGTTTGAATTGGGTTTTTGCTTGGACAGCACGTTATCAAGCTTAACATGAACGAATCGACCGGTGAGTCTCTGTAGAATAGCTAAAGGAGAGGAGAGATGGGGTTGAAGCTTCTTTTTCGTTCAGAACTTTGAAGTCTTTACAAAGGCAAATACATAATAAAACACCACCAAAATAGGACTCATAACAATCCATTATCTGCATAAATCAATTACTCCACTAACTCCTAAAAACACAAACAAATTAGCTAAATGTGCAGAAAAAGAAATAACTATTATTTTAACAGTCTCGACATCTCCTGTCGAATCAATCTGATTGAATGGCTTGGGTATATTGATCTCGAATGGACTGAGCACATAAAAGAATCTTTCCTTTCGACCTCAAAGCATGTCGTCGAGACCAGGCTCGATAGAGCGAGGCTGTCCATCCACAAAGTCCTTATGGGCCGGGATCGACTCGAGATGCCCGACCCATCAGTTTAGAGACCTAGCATGGAGTTTATTAGCTGAATGTATCCTAACTCATCTAACCAGCAAAATTTCAATGTTTGCAGAAAAATACTAATGATCCTCGTCAATCAGACAAAGTTGCTTTGACAATGTTATTCAAAACAATTGGATTTCAGTCATAACCAAAGGCTCCATGCAATCTCCACGCATCTCGGATTCTCCGAACCAAACTGTGGAAATGAAATCATTTAAACTTTAGGCACCGAGTATTTGAACGTCGCAGCAAAAAGGATGAAAGAAGAGGAGACAAGAAAACGAGAATGGTTGACAGAACGCACAAGCTTCAACCCATGATCACACTGATGAAACGGGGCCATCTAGCTTAAATTTCAGAGAGTTGATTGCAGCAGGAACTTTCACCAGATGATCAACCCCCACCAATTTCTTTCATTGAACAAGCCCCGAAATACAATGCCCGTTACACTATCGGTTTCATGATACATATGGATACTTCTACTTGCTCCCCATTCAGGATGCAACTTACATCGTGATTAATGCGCCTCCCGGCTACGTCGCCTTTCTCGTCCCTGTAAGATCAATAGCCTGCATATTAGACAAGACTTAGCTCGTCCTTGGTATTAAGAGTGTTCTCCTGGACTTGAGAATCAATAGCAGTGGCTATCTTCTTTCGCAAAGCCACCAGCTCTTCCCCAGCATTGCATATGTATGCTGAAGCCTGCCTCCCGGATAAAGTGGCGCCTTCCATGCTATCAATGTAATCCTGCACAAGCAAATTCTTAAGCCACCTCTTTCTCGATTTTATTTGACAGAATCAACCATTAAGCTCACATCAAGCTAAGAAAAAGTAAAATAACCTGTTTTGTGTACGAGCCGGCGAGGAAAAAGTTTTTGATGGGTGTCTTCTGATCAGGTCTGAATGGATCTTTACCAGGAGCTTCTCGGTAGAGAGATTGTCCAATTTTGACGACAGAAGACCAAGTCACTTCTAAGCCTTGAGCTGACGGGAACAATGCGAGGACCTGATACAAAAGGAGGCCGTAAACATATCAGAATTGAAAACATGCCAAGCTTGTACGGCATGGCGCAATAAGAGAAGTGCACAAAAGTTCCGAACCTAGGATTCTAGCAAAAGAACAAAGCCTAGTTGTTCCATGTTAAAGGAAGGGACGGTGTCATTCAAAGAAAGATTGGGCTTCTAAAAGTCGAACCTGCTTAGAGACTCTTTTGATGATCTCATCATTTGGCAAAGGCATATATGGATCACCTGGTGTCAGGACACATCTGGAATAAAACAGATTTAAATCAGTCATGGCACATCCAACCAGGAGACTATAAATATTTGTTAGCAATCAAACATAAACTACATTCTATGTTTGATGAGCATGCAAAAGACCTATATTAAAGTTTAATCAATATTTCAAATCTGATGCAATGAATCTTGACAATAGATCTTTTGACACAAGTTCGGTCTAAGAAACATTTAAGATTATGAGAAACAAATAACCCAAGAGGAGCCTCATGGCATATTGCTTAAGAAAGTGTTGATAAAGAGATTCATGTTCCCATCAAAAGTTTTCTTTTCTCTAGTTCAGAGTTTGTAAGCTCTCTGAGAGAGAAGGAGAGAGAAGAGGGGAGGAGGGAGAGAGAGAGAGAGAGATCACCCATTCTGAACTAATGAAAATATGCACATAGTCCTAACAAAATGAAGAACTTCTTTGCGATTTTAAAGAACACGAATATTGTTTACCTAACAAGATCCATCTTCAAAACAGCAGATCTCAAAAAAAATGAGCTTTGTAAACATTTGTCAAAAGAAACGGTGAAAATTTTCTTACTGGAGCAAGGAACCTTGTCCCTCAATGTAGTAATCTTCTGGAGAAGTGAGCGCAAGGTCTGCGAAGCAAGAGAAATCTGCATCTGGAGTGTAAAGAAGGTTGTCTAACCCAGCAGCTTTCCTCAATTGCCTATCAATTGTCTCTCTGTTAACATGTCCGTAATATGCTCTTTAAAGTATAGGAGAATGGGATTTTGGGTTTTTGCAGCTAGCTTTAGTAAGAGACCGCATTATTTTTGCAAAACTCACATTCACAATTCCACAGAAGATTACCTTGACCTCTCTAGATCCTGCAACTCTGTTACCCAGCCATTGTACCGAAGCTGCACAGTGACAACAGGCACGCCAACTAGCTGGTAAATATTATCAAAGAACTCCCATTCCCTCCACTGTGATGGTAGAAGTCTCTTGATGCCAGGGACATCACATGCTGCCATTCAGGTGGGCGAATCTAATGATATTCGATTTTCATAAATCTAAAGAAAAAAAGTAAAGAATACCTGGATAGTAGATCTAATTACAGACCTGCTACATAAGCATCAGCTTTCACAACTTTCTTATTGGTAGCCTGAGAAACAAATTTCCATGAACCTTATGTTAGCCTGACAAAAATAAGAGATGCGCACCCCTGAAAACCATATGCAGCTTGTTGTAAAGCCATTAATGTTTGTTAGCATTGGAAGATTATTCACATTGTAGCAAGAGAAGGATACCATTGCACTTCCTTGATGCTTTCTTGAAACAAATCAACTTTATAACCTTTCCCTTGACCGATTCGAAGGACACTTGATGATTATCAGTAGTGTAAAATACCAATCTATAACTCACACAATAAGAGAATTGTTTGAAAGCTTGTCAGCCGAAGGAGTTGTCATCTTGATTAAATAGATGGGAAGACCTTTTATTGGCTTAATACAGGATCCTATTTGATGATGGCTTGGTACATTTCTTTTATTTCTTTGGGGTATTTCTTTGCAAGGAAATATACACGAGTAATGCTAAATTGGTCAGACATATCAAGAAGACTTCTCTTGGACTGACTAGATAATGTCAGGAAAAAAGAGCTTCACAAATCAAGCAGTTAACGAACTAGTCATAGAAAATGTCTTTAAATGCATGAACTAGTACCATAGGCATTCCAACTTAAGGGAAGAAGGTGAACATATTACTTTAGACATAGCAAGTCCTGCAATGTATGTCCCTCCATCAGCAGATTTATCATAGAGTATCTCTCTGCATCCCCACCTAAGATGGAACCTGTTCTAGCGGAGAGAGATTCTAGATTAACATAGATCACTTGAAAATGAGGGAAAAAAATATTGTCAGTCGCTTTCAAAGGATCTTTTGAAAAGATGCATATACCTGCCTCCTCTGTCTGTAATGTACTTCCTAATTGGGCCACTCAAGTAAATGTCTGGAGAGCCCTTGAGCATGCGTAGTAGAGAAGCCTCTGTTTTGGTGGCAAACAATGCAAATATTGTGAGCATACAGCGAGCGCTGATGTTATCACAGTCTATAAATCCAAGGGCATAGGCAACAGGATCCCACATTCTCTGGATGCTCATCCGTGTGCCGCCCTTGGACATAAACCAATCAGAGAAGCTTACCTGCAAGAGGCAACAGAATTTTAGTGATTAATCAACAACTGAAACATTATTGAATGAAACTATCACGGAGAAGAGGAAGAAATTTTATGAAGTTCCAAGGAAAGAAGAACCTCCAGAGATGTAACTAAAACAAAACACTTGAAGAAATTCCTCTACAGGATTCTGGAATTCACAATTCACATAGATGAAAATGAGAAGATAATCCAAAAGAATAAACCGCTAAGTTTATCATCTTACACTATCCAAATCACGTATGTCCTTCAGCGCTCCATCTGGATTGACGAGAGCCTTCACGACTGGACTCAGTGCAAGAGCAATGGCATTTCTGGCTTTATCATAAGTCTGCATGCAATGATTGAAGAAAGAGCGCTTATGTCATCTGTGAACTCATGTCCCAGAAAAATTGTTTGGTTTTTCATATCCGGTATCAATCAAAGCCCTAGTTGGTAACCACAGCTGTGGGTAATTGACACATATCATGCAAAGCAAAACTTAATGTTCAAACCATTTGAATAGTAAAATTTGCTTGAAAGAAGATTACAAGACACGCATTTGTTAGATTATTTCATCAATAAAATTTAAATTCTAGTGAATTACAGCATAATGGAAATCTGGGCAGTAGTAGCAAGCATCACGAAGAAAGAGAAATATTCATAATGTATTCTTCCTGAAACATTACCTTCAGTTGATTTGTTGACAAGAATGCATTCATCCCGTGCAGTGGAGCACCAACAGGAAAACGAAAATCAAGTTCTGACAAAAAATCAATTCATGAAGTTTTACTCCAAAATAACTCATTTGTATATCACCACAATGTAACGGTCTTATCATGAAATGAATTCTGCCACGAAGCTAGAAAAAGGCAATCAGTTTTAAAAGGTTGAACAATACCACCAATTTCACCGCCTTTGTTCACAAAGGTGTGGGTGTGATCCTTCACGAGCAAATTTTGCTCTGCACCCACCTATGTTGAAGAGAAAATGAAAGAGAAATCATCAGAAACCGCAGAATTTCCATACTTTAACATACTTAAAAATGATTCAGACTTACTCTGCATAAAGAATTATTAGTTCCTAGCAAAAAGATAAGACTAGTCCCAAGAAAACACATTATCAATTCACATTCTCATAATAAGAAAATAAACTATGTTCACCTTCTTCATCAAACGAAAAAGATTGTTGTAGCAGCCAAAAAAGACATGCAGACCCATTTCGATATGGTTTCCACGTTTATCAACGAATGAACCGACTTTCCCACCAATGAAGGACCTTGACTCATATATATCAACCTGAAAGTATAAGACATGATTACAACCACCAAAAATATAATCAGAAGGTATCCAAAGAACATTAACCACTAGTTGCGCGCATGAGCTCCCAAATGAAGCAATGCTTGCATAAACGTTTAAATTTTCTCAAGCAAAGCAGGCTTCTGTAATTCACTCAAAGTCCAACATTAATTTGATTCCCCATCACTTTGAGATCATATAATTAAAATATCTGGTTGACGTTCTTTCAGAGGTGAAAAACCAAGTGATGGCAACAAACAAGTAACTATTGCTGTTGCGTATTGGGAAGCCTTTAGAATAAAGAAAAGCGGACCTCGTGGCCTTGATCCAAAAGCTCGACTGCAGTCGACATACCGGCAAGCCCTGCTCCTATGATTGCTACTTTCAGCTTTGGCCCCCTGTAATGTTCAGGCTCTGGAGGGAACAAGCCCTTGGGAGCTGCAGAGAAAACCAGCGAGTTGCGTAGCCGGATTTAAGTACTAAAAGCCCGAGATTATCAACCCAACTTACAATCATCAGTCAAATAATGCACACATTTCTCCTTCCTCCTTACACAGCTTCAACTAATTAGACAACACAGGACTGGCAAATCATTTTTAACCAACACTTGACTCTCACTCTTATCAGCTCTTCATCATGATAGAAATGGACGGCAAAATATACTTTCAGTTCCAAAACATTCAATCCGAGTATAATATGAAAAAGTTTTCACCTTGAATTTCGTAGAATCCATTAAAACAATAACAGGCCCTCTCTCGAAATTAGACTAATCAGCCGCAATAAAACTAGGAACAGAAGCGCAAAAAGTAAATTGAACCCAGAAAACTAGAACTAGCACAGAGTGAAATTTGAGCTCTGCATACCATTAACGCTCATGTCTGACACATTCGAGTCCAGCGATGACCGAACGCACAGCCTCTGCGGCACCTTCCACAGCTGCCGGCGGCGACCCGATAGCAAGAATTCACCACTTCCGTTCGGGGTCCGAGTCACGGAGGTCGCTGGAAAAGCAACGGAAGAAGCCATAGGCAGGTGCCAAGAGCCCAAGAAGCTGGGCAAAGCTTAAAACTCTATGGCGTGGGACGTGTCTGAATCACAGAATTTTGTAGTTTTTAACGTCGCCAGCACTCTCCTTGGGTAGAGAGAGAGAGAAACATAAGTGGCTACAGTGCTAAATAGTTTTAGAGAGAGAAAGTTAGGCTTCAGGGTATCTGGACAAGGAGAGATGCTGTAATGAGAGTTTTGTCAGGTAATCGAAGGCTTAAAATTGAGTCTGGTGGTTGAAATTTTGAAGGTTATTGCGGTTGATACAGTGGGAATTATTTTTTAGCTAATGGAATGTTATTGCCACTAAAAGAGATAATGGGGCACCCAATATGTAATTACAAAAAAAAAAGAAAAAAAAATCTCAATTTTTATATTTTTTTTTGTGATACAATCTTTATGTTGGCTCTGTTTTTAATTTTGTCTTGTTTCATGGGTTTGGCATTTGCTTAGTGGGGTGTTTAATGCTGTCCACCTTATCTTTTTCATGGGTGTTAGGGCAATTAGTACCTAGCGTAGTGTTGGGTGTTCCTGTGTACAAGGTTTTCTTGGTGAGCTTCAGTTTGTCTGGCCTGGATGAGATAAAGTCTGACAACTTTGCAGAAAAAGAAAATTGCCACCATTTTTCCCCCTTTTCTCTTGCTGCTTATTTTGATGAAATGTCACCAGAATTGTGGTTCCCACTTCCCCTCACTAGTAACTTGTCTTTAAGCCCAAAAAGGAACCCACAAAATGAAAAGATGCTCTTAACAGCACGTCAAATTTTGAGTCAGTAGATGCCTTATGTTATGCTTATGACAGCATTTAGTCTGTTCTTTCTGTTTCATGTGAGTTTGATAGAAATCCGAAATGAGAGAACAAATTGTCCAGGGAAAACACTTCTGAGCTGATGAATTGTGCGGTAATCATTGGACATTGATTTGACTCTCGATTAGGGAGACTTGGTTCTTGTTGCAGCAAATAAATGTAGATACCACAATGTATCACCTATCTGGGACAGCAAGGTCTATGCATTAGCATAATCGTAGAATAAATTCAGGTGACTTATCAGGCTGAAGTAAATCACTAGAAGATGCTTTTTGTCTCTTCTCAGCCTCACAAAAACACTTCAGATGGATTTAAGAGCTGGACCTAAACAACACATTAGGTGTAGAACAATCAAATCGCATGAGAGTCCCAAAGATTATTCTGAAATCCGAGGTTTCTTCATTCCATCTACCAGGGGGCACTTTGAAACCTGGAGATCTCGTCTTGGTCTTTAACAGTAACATGATAGTGGCAGTTGCCAAGAGGAAAATTGATGGAGAATGGATAGCAGTTAATCTGACAGGCAATGCAAATGGCAGACCGCTTGATGATTGGATCCAATGTTCTCCTACTTTAAAATTTCGTTAACCAATACATAGAAGACACCGCTTTTTTGCTGATCAATGAACTTAATAATAAAGAGAGAATCACTTGCAAAATTGTCAACAAGAGACGAGTACTTTGTTCATACTAGAATCGACCTCTCATTGATATCATCCCTTGGTGTCTCCAGAGTAGATGATGTGACAGTACATCAGATATGATTTTACCATGATCTTTTGTTTTCTTTCCTAATGTCGCATAGATTTATTCCATTTAGTTTTACCTTCCAAGATCACAAATTATCCACTGAGCTGCAGCATCAGGATTAAGGAAATCCGTTTTAATAACGAATTCCAGGTGTATTGAATTGTTGATGGTCTCTCATATTATTGCACAGACAACAAACAATGTTAAGAGAAGTGCGGTTGCTCCAAGTATCGAACATATGATCCAACAAGCTTTCCACAGCCAACTCTTCGCAGTGAAAGAGTCCTGCACACAATTTACACGGGCATTTGATTATATAAACAAGCATATATAGATTGAATTTTTTATTTTTATTTTGTCCAGCCAAAAAGTACCTGCTTATGAATTTGAGATGCATTATGCGACTGTCAAGAACGAAGCAGTGAAAAAGGATGAGCCAACGGAACACGAGATGTGCAGAGGATAGATTACTTGGTGGTTAGAACAGGATGGTGACTTACCAAAAGAGGTCTTAGCATCTCTGGGTCATCTTTCAAAAATGAGGCTGCCATCACATCTGCATAACAAGTCGGTTGGTCCACTTAAGATTATTGAAAAATTCAAGATGAAGACAAGGCTTACTGCTCGATTTGGCAGATTCATATAACCAATCGTCAAAGGTAAATCAATGGCAACAAGAAAAGTAAAATCAAGAAACCCAAAACATCTTTGTCTCTCCCATTCATGAGCCGAAATTTTAAGGTCATTTAAGTTGTCATTCCTATAGAGTTTAGTTTTCTGGTGTCTGCTTACTACAATTTGTTCCAGTAACTCATTCAGGAAACTAATGTTAGAGGTCGCGCAGTTTCCCTGTCCAATGTAAGTGTTTCTGCTTCCAGTTTAATATGGAAAAACAGATTCATGTAGCAAGTATGACGATTCGACAAAAAATAAATTGTACCTTGATTGTAAAGGCTGGTAGATTGACTGGTTTCTCTGATGTCTGCAGAATGTAAATCTCCAGGCCTGGATGCAACAAAAATGCAAAAGCTGAGAGAAAGAAATGGCAAGGTCATGTGTCAACAGTTTGACTTACATTTTCCTATACCTCAAGCAAAGGAAGCATTTATCTTAGCCTACCACATGGTTGTAGTCACTTAACTATACTGTAATTAACAACATAGATGATCTAGATGATACCGCAAGGTTGTTTGTGCTTTTTAGTCGTTTTGAAGTAAGGGAGATCAACTTTTTTGCAAGTCTCAAAGAAGATAAAATACTTATGATGTGAAAGCCTCCAATAATCAAACAATTTTTTCAGATTTACCTATCTACTTTTGTTCTTTTTGCCGAAGTTATTGGTTTCAGAACTGTAGCTCTAAAGGAAGTAAGAAAATAGCTTGCTGCTCATCTCCTATAGGGAAGTCATTACCGGAGCATTATGTACAGCCAAACTTGACAATTTTACCTTATTGGACCAACTAATCTAACAATTGCCACCTGTCTATCAACTTTATAAACCTTAATACAAGTTGACACGGTGAATGTCATACCTGCTTGGAGATGCTGGCGTGAGGAGACTGACGGCCACTTCTCTTGTTCGCAGCTGAATATCCAACAGCATTTTCCATCGCCAACCTAAATCTTCATCAGTTCTGCACAAAAACTGCAATTGAAGAATTTACTCATGCTGACACTGGCAACCTAAGTAATGTCCGCCCATGCTCAGAAGATTCCTCTTGTTTCCCATTCTTCAATGAGCAACTAAAGCGAAGTGGTCTAATATGAAAATGTGGACAACTTGGTTCTTGTGAATGTGAATCTTTTGTTTCCAATGGAATCCTCCATTGCAAGCTAAAGTTTAAATAGCCAAGAAATTAGGAAGCTTTATCACAGAAATTTCGTATGAACGCCTGTCCGTCTATAGCCATGCCCATCTCTAGTAAAAGAATAAAGGCTACTGAACTAAGGCTCATTCAGACCAAAAAAGGAAATAAGGGGCATAATTCCCAATGACATTCTTTCACTCAAAACACCAGATGATCATTCAACGAGAGGCATAAACAGATAAGCTAACTCCTTCAAGAAATTGAAGAGCAGTTTAAAGCAGAGAGAGAGAGAGAGAGAGAGAGAGAGAGAGAGAGTACAAGACGGGTTTTGAGGGTGGATTGTGAAGGAGAGACTCAAGGCGATCAAGCTTCGTGCCAAGCTCAAGGAGTTTGGATTTAGTGGCGTTACTGAGCCTGCACATCTCCTGAGGATTCTTGTTCCTGACCTTGCTCTCCAGCTCTTCCAACAACTCTGAAGCCTCTTCAGCTTCTCTCATCCACGCATCCATCACCATGAATTGCTTCACCATCCCTCTCTCCCTCCCTTCCTCTCTCTTCTCAATTGACCACACCTCTCAAATCTCCATTACGGTTAAGCTGAACCGTAAGAGGGGCTTGCCAAATGCAGGACACACACACATGCACGGACCAAAATGACTCTGATTTAGACCACTCAAATGATAGCTGGCACAAATCATTTGAGCGTGACATGGGCAAATTCGGAAAGGCGGGTATGGTCTAAGCAACAGCTAAGATCCGTTTGTCCTGGCCGGAATTCCTCAAATAAAGATGGCAGGGATATGAATGACATCTTTGTCTCTTTCTTATGTAATGAATCGGGACGTTGCGGGGTGATTAATTATTGCCAAACAAGGAAATGATTGGTCCAGCGCAACTAAATCAACATCAGACGAAGGGTTACCGACAAAAGCCATGTCCATTTTTCTTGGTCACTGTCTTGATCACTGGTAGATTGGGTTGTCCCAATCTGTCTCATCAATTTTAATATCGAATAGATCAACTGGCAATTGCATAGATTTGGTTATCGCGTGTTTATTTGCTGGGTAGGTTTTGAGCTTAGGCACAAAGACCGAGGAGTCATTGCATGCACCTGATTCAATTGATGTAACATATGAATATTACATGCATGTATCTGATTCAATAGATCTAACATATGAATCTCACATAAGATCCACATGATCTAACGGTTAACATCCTTTGGATATCGTCGTTCAGATACAACTAATAATTCTCCTAAAACACTCGACACCCCAGGCACACCCAAGAGAACATAAGTTTGTGTGGACTAAGAGGGATTTTCAACAATCGGATCTTGAATAGACCCTTGGATGCTTAAAGTCAATGCAAAGGAGGTTTGAGTTTGTAGTTGTGGGAATGCGATAAAAGGCTGGTTTCCGCGTTACACAGTTCCGCTATGATATTATCCTAACATTACACCTATGCGATCAATTTAAGGCTTGTACTTCTTCGTGATAGCATATGAAATGAAATGATCAAAAGTAGAGTCGAAATATGTTTTTTTTGGTCCGTAAATGTCTCGATAGGATAGCGTTAGATGATAATTTGTTTATGCGAAATGAAGAGGAGTTGAAGAAGATGCGTAAGAGCCCAAAACCGGCCCAACACAGAGGTGAGGCCCAGTTCTTGGCCTGTGAAAAAGTGCAGCTTTTGTCTCGTTAATGGATAGCAAGCTTCCATTTTGATGATTAAGATGTTATGATGAAAATTACTTGCAAAAAGGGCTTTGCAAAAATTGATATTTAGAAAGATTTTTCAAAACCACCTTATTCGGAACCATTTGAATTATCGATAACTGGAAAAAAAAAAAAGTTCATCGAGGGAATATGAATATTGTACACATGTCGTGTGCAAAAAGAGAAAATTATTTCGAGATTTGAAAATAAAAATATGATTGTTTATTAGATGGAAGATTTTTGAATTCCGCAATGGAAACACAAGAAATATAAATGAAATTATTATCTTACGCATCTATCCATTGATAAAGTATTACAAAAATTTTGGCGGATAGATATTTTGAAAAAGACAAAAAAAAAAAGTGATCCCTATAAAATATGAGATTCTCTTTACTTTATGTAATAGTATATATAATCATGTAAAGTCAATTATAGGAAAATTTACTTTGTTCTATTAAAAGACTCAAACTACCTTGAGCATATTGCTAGTAATAGGATCCGTCCAATATTGATTATCCTAATTAAGCAGTTTCTCCAAATGAAACTCTTTATGCAGAGAATTCAGGACCCACCTTTTTCCCACTGATGTAATTCTACACTGACGAAATTATTGCTGCATGCTAACTTAACACATGAAAAACATGTTTTCCACATACAATGCCTTGGTAAGTTTCCATGTGTATCCAGAAAAGGGGGGAAAATACAAAAATAATATCCCTTATTTTTCACCCAATAATCACTTTCATACCTATAATATAGCAAAAGTACCACGGACATACCTCTAAGCAAAACCCACATCAAAAAAACCAAATTACCCTCATTGCAAACTCATTTTGGCATCTTGCTGAGGGTTTGGGTGATTTGTTTGTTGTTGGTACTGAGTGTTTTGAGTGGGTGCAGAATTTTTTGGATTAAAGGGATGGGCACTTTTGGCACAAAATTGCATTTTCGTGTACAAGGGCACTGGGATAATTGATGCAAATATGTATATTGATCTCTAAAGATAAAGATCATGTGCATATTTGGTATTTTCCAAAGAGCAATGCGATGGCAATCGGTCTGTAAATTCTTTTCCTAGTAACGTTGCTTTCACAATCACACATTATTCCATGGAAACTGGCCAGCTTACTTCATCCGTTTTCATTTGAAAAATAAAAACTTTCACCTGCCATATAGAGTTATGATGCAAAAATAATAAAGAAATTGAGTATAAGGATATTCCAATTGACGTACAAACACAAATTGTAATATTAAGGTTATATTATTCTATGCAACAAAAAAAAAATATTTTTGCATTTAACTTTTCTTTGAAAATTTAAAACTTTTAGAATATTAGGTTTTAAAAATTATGGAGTACTATACATGATTTTATGTGTCTATATTTGTATAGTTTAAAGCATTTCATATGTTTTTTGCTAACTAAAAATCTAAGTGTGAAAGCCATATTAAAAAAGAAGTAAAGTTCGCTCTAAATCGACTTCATTAATTGAATGACTCTTCATATATATATTCTTTGACCGTGTTCATTTCCTACCGAGGAGGATGCACATAGGTCAATGTAAAGTTGATTCATTTAATCAATTCCTAGTTGCATGCTCAATTTGTTTCGATCTGTTTAATAAATAAACACGACATAACCTGAAAATCTACTTTAGCCATAAGTATCAAACACAGCATGAAAAACTTCTTTTCAACAAAAATTAAATTTTTGGTGGTTTTTATGTATAAAACATGTGATAATTATGGGATATTTACATGCTAGAGAGTTGCTCTCTAATAAATTATTAGGAAAAAAATTGCAAATCATGTTCGTTATTATATAACTAGAGTTTGTTGTGTTGTCAATTGCAGCCAGCGTATCATAATGTAATTATTTTGTACTGACTAAAAAATTAGGCCTTTTATATTGACATAGTATTTCATAATTCTTTTTAAAATTTAATCTTTCAAAAGTTTGTAATTTATCCCTTGAAAATCAGCTAAGTAGCCCGATTCTAAGGAATATTCTGTGACCAAGAATAGGAAAAGAATGACAGAGCTGTCACCTTAGCATTGGTCTTTTCACAATTAGAGGTAAGTGGCTATTATCGAGTGAAATGCGAGATATATTATTGATATTTTTCAAAAAAAGAATGATTGGTTTTTATAGATCTATGACAAGAAATGTTATACTCAATGGCTTGACAAGGAAGGGAGACAAATTTTGTATCATGATGTGCTAAGTGTGTAGTCATCATCTCGTTACTTGAAATGGATTCAAATTCTGACGTGCACATGCTCTCATGTTGGACTGTTTCAGTCAGCAGCAGCAGCAGCACCATGACAAAGAGGGTTTTACTCTAGCATCAATGTTTTTTGGGGAATCGATCTCTCCTAAGATTGATGAATAGACAACTCTTGGTTGGAAAAGAAAAACACTTTTGCCAAGGATGATCTGTTCCTTTCCTGGTAAAAAAATAAAATAAAAATTGCTGTTTTGTTAGGTAAGTTGATCAGATCACTCTCCATCATCTTCATATAGTAGTTCTATTCTCGGCCTTTTTTTATGCTGTTTTGTGTAGAACTATCTACACATGCTAAATTAGACCCTAAAGTGAACTGAAAAAATTTACCCGCCTAACGTTATCATCACGTGACATGATAAC
This sequence comes from Eucalyptus tenuipes, assembly GCA_014182365.1. Classification (NCBI taxonomy): domain Eukaryota; kingdom Viridiplantae; phylum Streptophyta; class Magnoliopsida; order Myrtales; family Myrtaceae; genus Eucalyptus; species Eucalyptus tenuipes. The sequence continues at coordinate 38,923,659 of CM024544.1, read as the reverse complement.
GTCGTATTAACGGTCAATTGTGCCTTCTTCTTATTACTCGATGCAATGTTTAAGACTAAGCCTCAAAGAAAGAATGACTTGTTAATCCCCCAACGCCTTCCATATTAGGGGTGTGCATGGTTCGGGCCGGCGGTTCCCGATCTAGAATTGGGAACCGCCCACTAAGAACCGGTTCCGAAAAAATTGAAACCAGGAACCACCCGCTAGTTGCATGAATCCACCTGGGAATCAGACCACTGGTCCAGTCCGATTCCCAGGTGGATCCATAGAACCAGTCCAACCTCCGCGCCTTCCCATTTTCACCCTCCCCACATCTGCTTATTTTGGCTCTCTCGACCATGATAGCCTTATTCCCCTCAAGTACTAGTGTTGTGGCGGTGTCCGCAGCAGCGGCGATCGCGACCCTCGCTCCGCTTCCGTCCCGGCCACCACCACCATCTTCGCCACCCCCTCAACCGTCTCCCACTCCTCCCTCGAGACCGATAATGAGGAGGACAACGGGGACGATGAGCCATTCTTAGACCCGGAGTTCACCTGTCCCCGAAGATGAGGATGATGGGGAGAAGCTTGAGGAGGGGGAGGAGGAAGAGGGGAGGTAGAAGCGGGACGAGCCCAACAACGAAGAGGACGATAGTGACGATGAATGCGGAGGTGGCGACAATGTGGAGAGAGAGTTCAAGTTCGAGGGAGGAAAAGAGAATCAACTCATTGTTTTGCCGAGTTCGGAAGATGAGTAGATCCAGAGGTGAATCGGAGAGGAAGAAGGAGCTCGGGGAGATCTTGAACTGAGAGAGACGAGATGGAGTAGGAAAGTAGTGAATTGAGACAAGATGGTGATTGAAGTCATAAATTTTAGAATTGCTAATTTCGATTTTTTTTAATATTAAAAATTAATATATTGTTATAATATAACCAGGTCCGGTGCAGGTGGGAGGGTGGGCGGATTTGCCCATGGAACAGGGAATCGGGCCTGACCCTACCGGTTCCCATAAATTGAAATCGGGACCGGACTGCATTCCCTTAAAATTACCGGTTTTGGGCAATTCCAGTCCGGTTCCAAGCGGTCCGTGCGGGTCTCGGTACTTTTGCACACCCCTATTCCATATTATCAGCCCTGCTTAGAAGGGGGACTTAGTTTCACGCACAAGAAGTTGCCCGAGATCCCCATCAATTGCAACATGAGAGTAGAGAGATGTCATGCGGACATCGAAGGAGAACATCGCCAGCCCATGCTTGGCATGCAAAGTAGGCCTAACTGGCTATTTAGGCCTGACCTGAACGATGGCTGCATGACTCAATGCCATCGTACCAAATCGTTCAAATTCGTTCGCGAGATCTCATGGCCAAGCACACCCAACCGCCTAGCTAACACGACCAAGTCTCGTCAGCATGTCATGCGATAAGGGTAAGCTGTTCGACGTTCTGTATGGGTTCCACCTAGAATCTGGACGTAGAATATGGAATCTACCCGCTCGAACAAATTCATCATTTGTTGAAACTTGGAACCGACCCTATATTTCTTGGAACCGATAGGTTCCTATCCGTCTAGTTCTCAAGTTCTAACCCACTCCCATCATGCGGCATAAGCGACAATCAAGGGTGCACCGGGCATTCCATAGACCAGAGCAGCAGGGTAGCGGCGCCACCTTCCCGAAGGAATTCAATAAATCGGTCCCAGCCTCTGCATGAATTCACGTGTCCTGCCATACAATTGCCGTTAATTACACCATCATCAGCACCCGCTGGTGCATAGGATTCTAGGGACCGAGATGCCCCCCCACCCAAAGCCTTCGTTCGGATGCACCCCCCACATACGCATTTCAAAAACTCATCACTTGTTTTGTTTTTCTCCTCCTCTTCTGCCCATCCCCAACGCTCGCGGACGCTGCTGCTCCCGCACGCGCTCCCCCTTAGTTCCCAGCCAGCGGAAGAGAGAGAGGATGGTGATTGACAGCACGGGTGATTTGAATCTTGATGACAAGTTGCTGTCCCCGTCCCTCTACACTGACTTCACCTCCTGCCGAAAGAGCGTGGTGGGTTATCGTCTCTTTGCCCGAACAGGACAAAATCCTTGATAAATGAATATGGGGGAGGAGAGAGAAGGGGAGAGAGAGAAAGAGGGGGAGAGGGGGAGAGGGAGGGAGGAGACAGAGGTCTTTCTTTGTAGTTTTCTTGGCATCACTTTGCCAATTTACAGTGAGCAGAGTTGGGGGCGGAGAGAGAGAGAGAGAGAGAGAGAGAGAGAGGGTAAAGAGAGGGAGAGAGAGTTAGATAGAGCTCAAACACAAGATGTTCGATGGAGTGCCGGACCAGTTTCACCAGTTCCTAGCCTCCTCAAGAGCTTCATCACTCTCTCTCCCTCTCTCTTTCCCGCTTCAACATGCCTCTTCACCCCCGCCGCCGCCTCTCGCTTCTTTGACTTTCCCTGCCTTCGATCTCTACCCTCCTCACCACCACCACCACCTGCAGCAGCCGCCTCCCCATTTCCTGCAACCGCTGCACCAACCGCCTCGAGCCCAGAAGGACATCATTCATGAAGAGATAGATGGTAAGAACAGCTTGGTCCCTGTGAATTTGGGCATTGATCAGAGAGACAGATCCAAGTTAGCAGAAGCAGCCACTGTTGATGATGATCGCCAGTGGACTAGTGATGAAGTGCTTGCACTGTTTAAAATCAGATCTGGCATGGAGAATTGGTTCCCTGAATTCATTTGGGAACACATATCCAGGTAAACACGAATCATTTTTTATTTTTATTTTTACCAAATTGGAAAAGAAAGAGAGACACGGGTAGGTTTTTTCTCTGTGCATGCGTGTTTGTCCAGGTGTGCATATGTGTCACACATGCATGCATCAATCTCATAGTCTTCTTGGACTTTCCGAATTAGTTTGATGAACTGGGGCTCAGAATCTTGTTGATGACTGGTTCAGTTTCTTCCTAACACCAAAGAAAAATGAAGCAGCCGTTTGTATAGGGATCTTCAAGCTTAAAAAATTGCCTTCCCCAAAAAAAACAACTAGACAGAGATAGTGCCTAAGGTTAAACAAATGGAGGAATAAACTCTCATGGCCTATAAAACAAGAAGCAAGGTCTGCGCGTATTCTTATTTTAAAGTGGGTTGCATGCAGGAAGCTTGCAGAGCTTGGCTTCAGAAGGAGTGCTGCTGAGTGCAAGGAAAAATTTGAAGAAGAAAGCATCAGATCATATACACCTGCTAGTGTTAGTTATCCAAAGAACGACAGGTTGCTGAGTGAGCTTGAAGAGCTGTGCAATAGTAATCATGGACATCACCAGAACAATCCTCCAATACTTGCAGCTGACAAGAGCACTGATAATAAGGTGGGAAAGCTCAGAGCAGGAGAAGAAGAAGACAAGATGGCGGGTCAGATGATCCAGAACTTCGATGGCACCAATTCAAGAAATGAATTGCGTGCGACCGTGAATGACGCATCAGAGGAAAATTACAAAAAGGCAGCAACAGATGATGAGGACCACATCAACAGGTCATCCTCAAAGGGCAAGAAGAGGAAAAGATCACAGGAGGAGAGACTAGTGAAATATGAGCTGTTCAAGGGCTTATGTGAGAGCGTTGTCCAGAGGTTGATGGCTCAGCAGGAGGAGATGCACAACAAGCTGCTTGAGGACATGGTGAGGAGAGAGAAGGAGATGGTGGAGAGAGAGGAAGCATGGAAGAGGCAGGAGATCGAGAGGATGAACAAGGAGCTTGATGCTAGGCGCATGACCAGGCCATTGCAGGTAACAGACAGGCCACCATCATTGAGTTCCTCAAGAAGTTCACTTCCTTCGATGGGGATGATGATCACAGCCCGCATTTGCTGTCCAACTCTTCAAGTCCATGCTCCTTGGCTGAGCCCAACTCCTCAAACCCTAACGACAATTCTAGCACTTCCCATATGGGCACGCACAAGCAAAGCCATGCTGCTGAAGTTCCCACTTCGTCTCCCCTGGAAAATCACAACCACTCCACTTGTTCTTCCTCCTTCCAAAGCACACCCACCAAACAAGACCCAAGTTCAGCTTCAGCAGCAATGGCTCAAACTGAATCCAGGTCCAACCCACCAACTTTGACAACCATGACTCCTCAAAACCCTAATCCTCCTAACCCCCATCAAAAGATCCATCATGGGTCGCAAAACTCAGCCCCAAACGCGGCCAAAGATCAGGACGTCGGGAAGAGATGGCCAAGAGATGAAGTCCAAGCGCTCATAAACCTTAGGTGCAGTCTCTATGGTGGTACCAACAACGAAGATCACAAATTGGAAGGATCAAACAACAACGGCAACAATAGAGCTCCACTTTGGGAGAGAATCTCACAGAAGATGTCGGAGCTGGGCTACGAGAGGAGTGCCAAGAGGTGCAAAGAGAAGTGGGAGAACATAAACAAGTACTTCCGAAAAACCAAAGACAACGACAAGAAGAGGTCTCTCGACTCAAGGACGTGCCCCTATTTCCACCAACTAAGCCACCTGTACGGCCAAGGAAAACTTGTTGCCACTGCCACCGCCACGGCGCCGCCCGCCGACCAGGCCTTGCCGGCGACCGTTGCTCACGGCGATTCGTCGGCTGCACAATTCGGTGCAGGTAGAGACGAGGACGTTGCCAATCAGGTAGCTCCAGCTGCTAATTCTGAGTTTTGAATTCTAGAAAATGAGAAGTCTTTTTCGTTTGCATGTTTTTGGTGTGCAATCATGATGATAACAATCATAAAGTGGTAGGCTAGCTGGACCTTTTTCTCCTTGCGAAGATTTGAGTACTAGCAGTCCCTTTTTGTTATGTTCCTCCCTTTGTTTCTATCATATATAATTTATGATTTCTCTCGTCCGAGGACAATGTCAGTATATAAAGTTGTAGCCATGTGCACCGACAGGTTTGAAAAATGAGAGTTTAGATTATCTTTCTATAGTCACGTATGATTTTCTCATTACTTTACAATGCCACTCGTGCGCGCCCGGGAAAGTGAAAAAAATAGAAAAAGTTTATAGAACAATCATATCTCAGAGATTGTGGAAGACAATGCAATTCCTTCTTCTTCCTTTTTTTTTTTGGGGGCGAAAAAGATGATAATTGCGATACTCTATTAAATTGATTCCCTTCTTTTGAAAAATATGAACCCTTTTGGGTATAATAGAATTTTCGCTTAATGCAAAGTTTATTGATAGTATATATATATAGAAGCTACTACCATGTTAAACTTATATTGTAGTGCAGTGGTTCTCACCTTGCATTTCACTTGGAAGTAACGACAATAAATTTATGGATGGCTATTAAATTATGCATTATATATATATTATGCATGGCAATTTATTATAAGGCTCCACAAAACTTATTTTTCTAACCGCGGAGGAGAATTATCTCTAATTTTGTAACAAATTATTATTCCTCTTGAAAGATTGATAGGTGATTTTCAAAGTGAGAACAAGGAACTAATGTTATCACCAGTTTATTCTACATTAATTTTGTTCAACTTTGAAAGGATGACTTGGTGATGTCTGTATGACCAACTATTCTTATCTTAAATTTCTCGTGGACGATATTTTCGCTATTAGTTAGTAGTTATGAAGTTATTGCAGTGTGCAACATATTCCGTATCTAAAATGTTAGACACTCTTTCCTATATCAAATTATCATAATGTTATCATCCAAAAAAAAAAAAATCATAAACATAAGTAGGAGCTATTAATTTAGATTGATTCTTTTCTTAACATATGTTTTCTAATTTTGTGTTGGTCTCGTCATTTGTACTTAGGTGAGACTTGCGAAAATGGATTTACAAAATTAGTTTACTAAGTAATGAATCAAACTACAATTGACCCTATTTTCCTCATTTGGTCAGAGAGGTGGGCAATTAAATACTTGATGGACTGTGAAAGATAAAAGAGAAGTCAAATTGCATTTATAGTCTTATTATTACAACAAAGCTCTGAAAAGTGAGATGAAAAGAAGATTTTCAGTTATAGCATGAGATACTGGCAAAAAGATAAGTTATAGTATCAAATACTAGAAGATGGACTCTAACATGTTAATTTCATCTAATGAGAACTGAGGAATATTATTTGTGATTTTACATCGATTACCCTCATGGAAACGGGTGATGATGTTTTGATAATGATCTTACCGCAATCATATTTACACTATTATTCCTTGCCGATTTTTCTTATAAGATGCATTTTTTTTTTTATTAATTCAAGTCCTATTTTGTCTATCAAACATTTGATTTGGATGTAATGAATATTTTATTCAAATTTTGAGCAGCCACATTTGCCATTCGCTATATAATGCCTTAGCCACACGCATGAACATGAAAAGTTAAAAACAAAATTACAAAGTATCGTGAGCATAGATTCTCAAATGATTGATATACGAAAAAAAAATCCAATTATATAAGTAGCATTGGTTGTGCTCGTCCATGTTATACACCGACAATGAACTTAAACTCTGTGATGACCACATTAAACCTCAAAAGATTTTAATGGTCAAGTGTGTAATGATTTTTAAATTCAGCCAGTTTGATTAAGTGATAAAATATCAAAAGAAATTAGAATGTCACCAGACACCTTTCGATAGCACTCCCTGTCCTGCATTTGTACGAGACCAATGTAATTTATTCTTCAATTATTTTTTCCCTTATAATAAAAATGGTTCTTTTGTCGTCATTTTCTCAGTACTTCCGTAAACTCGATGATTTAAAATAAAAACAATATTTTTTTCTTATCACTTGCGCATTGACAGCTCAGTGGGGCACGACATAATAATTCTGTCTGCAGCGGGCCCCACCACATGACAGGTGGCCGTCTGACGCGCTTCTTCTTGCATCACACATTATAGTACACTGACCTTCTTCGAGAGCAGCGTCCTGACAAGTGGGGCCCCACCCCGGGGCCCACCCCGTCCTCGCCTCCCCGCCGTCGATCGACCCTGCCGCCCTGCATCGACGGCGCGCACGCGACGTTGGTGCGGGCGCACCGCACCGTACGCTGCGCGGCCGCTCCACCGAGTCCTGTCCCGTACCGCCTGACCGAATCGGAGGGTGGAGAGCGCCCCTGCGGAGGCCGCACGTGCGCCCGCGCTCATCCAACGGCTCGGATCGGAGGCCCACCGACCGATCTCTCCCTTCGGTTCTTGCTCCGGAAGTCAACGCGATCGAGCGCGGTCCTCCGTCGGACGCCCCTTTTTCCGGCCTTTCTCTCCTCCTTTTCCTGAGGGGGCGCCGGAGGATTTGACTTTGGTCCTCGCTGACCACCTTTTTAGTTCTCGTGCCACGTCCTGATCCGGCGAAGGTCGACATAATAATGACCCAACAATGAGACAATAATGCTAAAAAATTAAATTAAAGTAAGGCTGAATCGAGAATTCAGTGCATGTGGACCGGAAAGGTCTTTCGTGCGATAATTACATGTGTGCAGCGCGGTAAAGCCGATTGGAATCAAGGGAATGCGAAAATCAAGAGTCGCGAAATGATGAGACACGACATGCAAGCAATATGATTGGTCCTTCATATTATGTCGGACGTGTGGCTGGTACGTGAAATGCTAGATACTGGCAATTTGGAAAAGTTTATATTTTTAACAGTCATCTGCAAAAGTAAAATATTATCCATTTGCCAGATGTAGCCCATGAAAATGGATAGGAGGAGGAGGAGTCATCAGAGGCCTAACCTAACCCATTAGGTTTTGGGCCCTAGCCCAGAAGATCAGTGGATGGGCTTGATTCAATGAGGAAGGAGAGGACAGGCCCAAGTGAGTCTTGGTTGCAAAATTTGATCTTGGCAGTCCAGATATACCAAAACATAGATTATGACCACAATAAGATGCAAAAACAATACTACCACCACATAAAAGGGTTTCGACGAGACCGAAAGGAGCAACGAGAGGCGACATCTGAGCAGAATCTCCCATTTAGAGCGTCCCGAGCGAGTTCGAGGGCCTGTACTTATGGACGGTCTTATAATTTCTTAACATGATGTAACCTTTGCTCGAATGAGACATTCCATTGATTATGTGTCGTGGCTAATCATAAACGGGCCATCTTGAGCCTCATCATTGGACAAAACACTAATTTTTCTACTAAATTTGCTATGTGAAGTTCCGTGGTTGGAAGCAATGGATTGCATGAACCCGCTAAATACCAAAAGAACACAAATTCTTCGTAGGTGGAATGGCGCGTCGGTGCAAAGTAATGATGGTATGGACGACAAAAATGGCAACCATCGTTCAAAAAGTATGCAAGAAAAAAGGCAAGATCAATTGGAAGCTTTGCGGGTTTGATTCTCAATGTCGTCCAATAACAACAACGTTGCACACTGATATGCTGGCTTAGGATTTGACTCGCATCTTGCTTGATCTACGACGTTGGAGAGGCATTCCATCGGTCTAGATTTTACCTACTTAAGCATACTTGTACTTCGTAATTAAAGAAGGGTCCAACGGTGGGGACGATGACATGAAGTAGACTCGTTTGGATTTTTATTTTTATTTTTTTTGGGGTGGGGAAGAGAGATTTTCGAAGCTTTTGGTGTAAAGTTGTTCGGAAACATTGGAAATCACTTTGCGATGGTGGGGTGGCACTTTCTGCTCTTTGTTTGGGTCACGTTCGCCTTGTTGCTTCACCACTAATTTCTCACCCTTTGTCCTGCGGATGCACGAGAAGAAAACCAAGTTTTTTGAACATCAACTTCTCGACGACTCCATTTCCTAGACCTGTTTTCTAGGTGATCCGTCACGGATGCATGAAAAAGAAAACACAGCTTTTGTGAAAATTGATGATCTTTTCCGCCACTCTAACTTCGTCGGATAGGCTTTATTATTGCTTGACTTTAATTGTCTTTCAACAACATTAAATATGTTGATCCTATGAAGGGGCCAGAAATCTGAATCCCTCCTGCTCTTTCTCTGTATAATGGTTTAGGTGGTATCCTAGGTTAACTGTTCATATTGAGTTGAATCCATTTTTCAGTCCGATTAGGGACAAACGGTCACATCCAAATTGACAGGTTCGCAAGAAATTACATTTTTCATTTGAGACAATCCTAAGTAAAGTGAGAGTCAAATCCGAGACCTCGTGCCGGAATTATTAGGGCTTTGGCCGAATGACACTGGTGGTGACTCGCTTTGGTGAGGATTGTCTCCCCCAATTAAAGCTTAATCAAGGTCTCCACAAGCCTCACCGACAGCAATAATCTACCAACAAAGTCCAAACAAAAAGAAAATAACATAGGCAATGAGGCGGAAGATACCAAAAGGAGGGTGGGTCCTGCGCACGGACACAAAGTGGTCCCACCGAAGCCATCGCCCCCCCTCATCTAATTTTTTCTTCAATAATGTGGTGGATCATAATGGAAAAAACGGAGTTTGTAGGTAGACTTTATAATAAAATAGAGATCGGTGAGATTTTCTTGTTTTCGAGGGGTGGAAAATGGAAATTAGATTCATGAATCTATATTTGTATTTTTTTTTTTTTTTTTTTTTGCTCTGATGGAAAATTTGCAGGGTCACCAACCGAGCTGCTGGGTGCTGCCCTCAGATCTCGTGACATTGCCGATAGCCAAAGGATCCTCTGTTGTCCTTTGCCAGGAAATATGATTTTTTTTTTTTGGGGGGTTTGAAAAATTAATTTATTGAGGGCAAAAGGGCTTTTGTCCTTTTGCGCGAAGCTTGGAATCTTTTGGCAATTTTTGGAGGTGCCCGGAAATTACAAAGGAGAAATAGTGATCCATAAATAAATAAAAAAATTGTATTGTGATGCTTGGAAGCCAATGTGGACAGAGATTCATCATTAAGTCATGATTTAGTGAGGGGGTCAACGATTTTAGAGGGAAAAAAAGAGGAAGAAGTCAAAACTTAGGGAAAAAAACTCATCTAAGTTCTTTTTTTTTTTTTTTTTTTTTTAAATAAGCCATTTTAAAAAAATCGATTACTTTTTTTTTACAAAAATAAATGAATGAAAAATATTTTCACTATTGACAATAATTTATATTTAAATATTTATGAAAACGATGAAAAATACTTTTAAATTCCTAAATTAATTTAGATGATGCACGAGATTACTTATTAGAAAATATTTTTCAAAATTTTCATTTTTTATTAAAAAAAACAAAATCTTGGTAGGATAGAACCACGACGTTTGAACGATGCGGTAAGAAACAATATTTATGACCAGATTGGGAAATGAATAATTTTTAACATTAGATGCTAAAAAAAAGAATAAAACTTTAGTTTTTTTTTTTTTTTGGTTTATTAGGAGTCATTATGGGTCTTATTATTTGTCAAGATTGTGATCAAACCATCTGAATAGAAGTCAAATAGGGTATTAATGCTCATCATGTCCTTTATGTGGATGTCAAAGGACCGGGGACCATTCCTTGACGCGTACCGATGGTAAGAAGCCTTTGATGGGTTTTTGACGAACGGAATTAATCCACTCAAAGCTGAAAAAAATGGTGATTAACTGAAAGATTATCTCTAATTCCAAGAAACAAAATTAAGCACATTCCCCCAAGCATAAGCCACTGAACAGTAACCTTCAGTATTCATTTCACTTCACTTCAAATGGCAAAGTGCAGTTGGGCCCTATGCCTGCCCTGCTGTGTAATCTTAGCAGAAGAAAGGATTTCTGATTTTATGAATGACTCCAAATGCATAGGACAACTTTAGGAGGAGGCCATGAAACTTCCTTCAATTCATGTCAAAAAAGTTCAGCCAAGGTGGTAGAGATGATCATGACCCTCTCGTGTTTCCGAAAGAGGATGGGGTTTCTATGTTCGGTGCTCATTTGAGATAGTCATTAGGAAGAAGTTCTAATCGAAATGCCTTGTCCTGCCTCGGGTGCTTTCTTTGGATACGAAATGTAGACCTGACCCGATACTAGAAAGCTATATTTTGAAATTGATTTGGATGGTTCTCGTGTGGGTGGAGGCCATCAACATGCCAAAATGGGAGAATTAGGCAACACGACCAAACCGCGTTTGCCTTGAACGAAAATGGAGTAATTGAAATCGACTAAAGTACTTGGTCGGCTCTTCCATCACTCGTCCCGTGATAGTGACGGCTCTTCCCCCAAGCTGTGTGGCATCTAAATTGCCAGCCAGACACAATTTGTTGACTATCACAAATGCCGAATTTCACGAACTTATCCATAAAATTTATATATGTGATCTCCATCCACTAATAACTTTAGTTTATTGGATTGAACATTCTAACGTGGTGTTAGAGTCAAGTTCCGCCCCCATTTTATTTTGTATGTTCGGTCTCTTGATCTATGAATTTTCGCTTGTCATTCTTGAATTCAACTTGTCCACGAGAGGGGTATTAAAATATATATATTGCTTTGTATATGGGGTTTCTATGCTTTTTATATACACATGGTTTACATTTGCCTATAAGTTTAAGCTTTTGAATTGGATATTCTAAACCAAACATGATCGAATGTGTTGGTTGATAATTCCTATTCACCACATCAAAGCTCATGCCAAAGGGTTTTTTTTTTTTTTTTAGAAAGATATTCTAATGATCAAGTAGTGGATTTCTCTCTCACAAAAGTTACTTATGTTGGGACTCGAACCCATAATTGCCTCGAGGCGATTTCGAGTGTCGAGATTTCATCATCTCGTTGGATTGTAAATGGACATTGGATTCATATATGTATTCTATCTATGCATCGTTTAGATCTACTCATAATTATAGTTCGATTTATCCATAGATCGATTAAATTTCAACTGCACATGCGATGAATCTCGATATGGTTAGCAACAAACTCCCATCTCTTTCTAACACTCAAGGAGACTTCTCATTCACGCTTCTCCTGCCCAAAGATGACCTGTTCTCTCTCCCTAAACGAATGGAAAGAAAAAAAGGAGAAAGATAACATGCACACCTCGACTAGTAATCGATGGTTCTCTCTCTCTTTTCGGTAGATAAGCCAAGGGCATCATCTCCAACCGCTTGAAAGGTGGTTATCAACTGTGATTGCTACGTGAAAGAAAACGTGCCAATCCACCATCATATGCCAAGAGAAAAAAGGATACAAGAGGGGGGGAAAGAGAGAGAGGGAGGGACAGGGAGAGAGAGCTTTCACTAGGCCTCGACATAAATTTTAGGATTGAAGAGTTTGCACATCATGATATGGAGAGAGAGATCCTTCACTAGGCCTTGACATATATTTTAAGATTGAAGGGTTTGCACATCATGATATGGTTGTACCACTTCTCCATTTTCCTCTTCAGTGGTCCAAATATAACGAAAGATACACATCGACCATGGAAGCAAACTGCACGATATAATGTATGCTTCATCGCTTAGTTTTCCTAGGAGGCTACGCATGAGGGGAGGGGGTGCGCATTCAAATGATGATGGCCATTGAATACATTGACCAATGTTTTGTCACCACATGCCAGCCAACACATGGGACGGTCATTAAGTTCGCGCATAGAATGCCAACCCCATTCTGATTTTTTGCCTTTTTGATTTGTTACTTCAAAGTTGTAGACACGTGTGCATGAGATCGGGAACAATCGTTGCCTGATAGATTAGAAAATGGGAAGCCTTGAGAAGCCCAGACAATGGAATCGAGTGTTTGGGCTAGAGGAAAACGGTCTCAAACAACCTTAAGAGGCTTGCAATTCGAAAAGCCGGTGATTAGATAGAATGGTCAGTATGAGGTAGGGTTTGTACTTAATTCATAGTGCTTCCCACTCGAAGTAAGTTCAGGATGTGGATGGAATGATTTGCATGCATTGATGAACACTAATCAAGTCGGTAGGTTTGAACATCTCGTGTTATGAGAAAAAAAATAGACCTTGGAATTGATTCCCATCTCTGAATTATGTACGTATGGATTTAGTCCAATGTAAAAAAAAGAAAAAAGAAAAAAAGATTTCAATTCTTGAATCACAGTTTATTGATTGTCAAAACATTTGTAAAATTACCCATCACACTCTCAACTAAAAACAAGACATCATATATAATGAGTTGCAACTGACTATAATCACATTACTTGTGCGATACTCGTTCTAACCTAATTTATATTTGAATACTATTTAACTTACTTTTCCTTACATTGTCATATATGCACCATAAAATAACACTATCCGTCACTTTTACACCACATAAATACTGATAATTATGTGTTGAGTCTCCTCCGAAAAAAAATGGGAGTTAATTTGATTCCTGAAATTCCGGAGTCAATGGAGTAAAACCGAAATCTCCTTCGTGAAGTAGGAATAAAGAGAAGAGAAGAAGAAGGAAGTCAACGGCTTAACGAGGACTGAATCCGGTCAATTTATGGTTTTCGAGATTTCGGTGGAAGACGAGGGGCGGTTCGGTCATTTCGAGGGGAGCAGTGGGGGAAGCGATAACGGGGACCTCGTGATTGAAGGCGGGGGAGTTGGGTCGCGCGGATCGAAGTCATGGGGAAGGGGAGGGGGGCAAAAAGGGCGCGGGCCCCACCGCCGCTTCCTTTGGTCGGAAAAAATATGATATATATATATATATATATATATATATGTAAATGAGGATAAAAAGAAAATAAGAGATTCGGTCAAAATTATCCTCTTCTCATTTTTTCCAATTTATATAGATAATGAAGTTCTTGCTACGGATGACCATAAAGAGAAGCTGGCATTTTAGTGGTTAATCGAGTCTAGATCGGCCATGGTGATAGAGAGAGAAAGCTACAAATTAATGTCAAATTGTGCATATGGGTCGGGAGGAAAAAAAGGGAAAGAGTTTAGAACGAATGCTGACAAAGGTTTACTGAGAAGAGGCCCCTCTCTCTATCAGCTCCTTCGCATCTCCATTTAGTCAAAGAGCTGATGTTACTTTCCCAGTAGGAAGTTAGAGAGAGAAAGAGAAAGAGAGAGAGCTCATTCCTAGTTTAGTTATTTACATATTTTTCATTTTTATGTAATTTCTATAATACGAAACCCTTTTCGATTGAGATTAAACGGGCGGGTGAGGACAACGGGTAGGGCGATTTTTTCTTGTCTCTAGCTATTTGGTAAATCATTGCTGGAGTGGACATTGATCGAAAAATTTTACGAGGTCACATGGCGAGCCCAGAGCCCTAAGCTACTCTATCTGATAGAGGCTGTGAAGATAAAAAATCGAAAAGCCGTTCCTGATCTGTCTCTTCTCTAATCTCTAATCTAATTAATCTAATGAATCTAATTAAATATATTTTTCAATATAAATAACTGTCAATATCTTATATTAGTCCGAATATATCTATCTCCCCCGGCACCCCCTCCACCTCCCTCGCTCTTTTGTCTGCTTCTGTGAGCTCAGCTCACCATTACCATTTTCCTCTCTCTCTCTCTTTTCTTTGTCGTCTCGCTTGGGGGCGAGCACCAATGGCGAGGCCGCTGCTGCAGCTGCACCTCCCCCTCCTCCTCCTCCTCCTCCTCCTCCGCTTCCTCCTCTGTACGTCGCAGCGTTGTCGCTTCCTCCTCCCCCTGCCAATGTAGCTCCCCACTCAGATTCCTCTCTCTCTCTCTCTCTCTACGCCGTTCCAGCTGCCCTCCGATCCGTCCGCGCCTCCCGCGGGCAATGCTGCATTCCCCGCTCCTCCTCTCCGGTGCGAATCTTGGGTCGGGCCCGGATTTTGAATCTGGCTAGTGTTTCCGGGGCTCGCATTGACTGGTTCTCGAGCTGCATTTGGCTGCTGCTGCTGCTGCTGCGTGCTTGGCTCGCGCGTGCCGAGATTTGATTTTTCCGCTTGCTGGGCTCTGTTGCTTGTCGCGGGCTTTCGACGTTCGGACAGGTAGTCAAAAGGCGCTGGCTCTGTTCCCCTTTGAATCTGCCTCCTTTTTCGTCTTTAGAATCTTTTCGCTTGATTACGGGGCGCTTGTGACTCGGAGATTTGTGTCGGTAGATGCTCCCGGCCGTCTCGCCGTCTCTTTCTCTGTTCTGTTCGGTGCCGGCATCGCTTTTCAACGGCTGTGTTTGTTGGTGAGAAATGCAGGTAACCAAAGGGGAAGACGCTGCCGTTCATCATCAGACATTCTCGGGATATCATGAAAGCTTCTAGGAACTGAGTCGGAAAAGGACCATTCGCATTAGCTAATGTAAGTGTTCGGGGGTGAAGATTTCGGCTTTGTGCTCTGTTCGATGTCCGCTGTCGAGATATTATTTACCCATGAGACAGTTGATTCTTGGAGCTAGAAAGTTATAATATTTCTCATTTCTTGCCATTAAGACAAATTGCATTAGCTAATGTAAGGACTCAGGTAGAGATTTGTGCTCCGTGCTTGGTTGCTTGTGACGATTTGAATAAACCGTCCGATATAGCGCTGTTGAGATATTTATGTACTCATGAGGCAGTAATTTCTTGGAGTTAGAAAGTTATAATCTTTTGCATTTCTAGCCACTAATTTCTGCAGAAACTATGTTTTTTTCTTACTTGCAATTTTACTTCTGCTACGGAATTTCTGGTAGTGCCACACTTTCTCGTCATTTATTTCCGGCTATATTGACTTAGGCTTATACGTTGATTTGTGAGTTTGCCCAAGTGTCTTGTTTGCTTGGATAAGGAAAAGTTTTCCAAGCGCTTTTTCCTGTCAGTGGGAACGGAGGATTATGTCCAATATCGCAACTCTCATTTTCTGTTCACCTATCTGGTAAATGCAGATTTTATAGGTATAATCAACATGGAGCAATATGAGATCCTAGAGCAAATCGGCAAAGGGGCTTTTGGTTCCGCTCTTCTCGTGAGGCATAAACATGAAAAAAAAAAGTGAGGACTATTCAACAAGTGCTCTTGCTGATTTCCTATTGTCTAATATTTCAATAAAAAAAAAACTTTGTAGGACCAGTGTTCATTTATCTGTATCTCTGTACCTAGGATGTCTGATTCTTTGGTCATTCTTTTCTGCTTGTCTGTATGTTATTAAGGTATGTGTTGAAAAAGATTCGTCTTGCTCGGCAAACTGATAGGACCCGTAGATCCGCACATCAGGAGGTTGGTTTTTATAATTTTTTCTTCCCAACTTTATACTCTTTGCTGCTATTCATATTTTTCCTACTTAAAGCCACCCCATTGCTGTAAGACTCATGTTTCCTTGTCCATTCATGCTAAATTTATGAGGGTTTCTTGTTAATCTAACTTCTAGTTGTTGAGCAGTATGATTTAGTGGCGTTCATTAGAGAAAATTGGCCACTAAATATAATGATTAGCTGGAGGTGAAGTGTATTTCTGATAATGTGCTTTGGTTATTACATGTTTGAGAAACTGTTTAAAGCTAAATGTCGCTTGGACTAATAGGAGCTCTGACAACTTATTTTTCTAGCATGTTGTAGCCTTTTGAAGCTGATTAGCTTAGTACATGTGTGCTGAACATACTTTCAGTTGCTTTACTAGAAGAGGAAACTTCAATTATTGGATTAAAGTTGGCTTGTCTATCTTTATTTTAACCTTTTCAATGCTTTTGCAGATGGAGCTCATTTCTAGAATGCGGAATCCATTTATTGTTGAGTATAAAGATTCATGGGTGGAGAAGGTAAAAATTCATCATCACGTATGTTATAAGTCTAATATATATTGCTGTCCAGCACGTATCAGTTCTATGCCTTTTGACAAATTGTGCTATATCTCATTTTGCAATTGTCTTCTGGAAATAAATGTTAAGAATATCCATTGACTCCTTGCACAATGTCTTTTCTGATGAAGCTTTTAGTATTAGTCCTCCACAGCTCAACCTAAGTATATATGAGCTTTGGTTATTTTACGTTTCCTTTTGCGACTAGCTTTGGCTTTTGCATATGGGGCCTAACTTTAGTTCGAAAATGCCTCTATCTCAGGGTTGCTACGTCTGCATAATATTAGGTTACTGCGAAGGAGGAGATATGTAAGCTCTAGCTTTCTGAATTTCAAGATGATTGATCTGATAAAGTCACGAGCTGAATCATGGCACAATCTTAAATACTTGCTTACTTATTTGCTGTGCTACAGGGCTGAAGCTATCAAAAAGGCTAATGGCATGCTTTTCTCTGAAGAGGTTTCCACTTTTGTTCTGTTTCCGTTGTTGCAGCTTTAACTTTACCTTTATGATGGTTAACAATGCAGTTCTTGCTGCATTAATGTTCTAACAGTCGTATTCATTAGTTCTTCGTTGGTCCTTCCAGAAATTATGTAAGTGGCTAGTGCAGCTTCTCATGGCGCTTGACTACTTACACATGAAGCACATCCTCCATAGAGATGTCAAGGTTTGAGGCATATCTGTGTAATTTGTGACTGTATTGCAGTGTTCTGATGTTCTTCATACTGATACTGTTCTGTGGTTTCTCTAGTGCTCCAATATATTCTTGACAAAAGACCAGGATATACGCCTAGGTAAGTGATTCTATTCTTCTATTATTCTCTTAGAGATCGTCATAATTGTCTGCTGAACAATCAGTGATAAATGTTGTGTACAGGTGATTTTGGACTTGCCAAAATGCTTACTTCTGATGATCTTGCTTCCTCGGTATGTTTTGCTGTCTCTCATCAAACTAAACTTCCATGAGTTGATGTAGCATAGTTCCTTTTTCTTTTGGCTAAGCTAGCAAGTGAGTTGTATTATAAAGAATCAGTTACAAAGGCTTAACGGAACAGCTGCTACAAATAGCAAACCAGATAGCAAATGGACATTGCTCTTGGCCTACTGTTCTCTACCTTCTACAGATTTCTCCACATTGATCTTGAACAATGGAACTGCAAGTTTTCTAGCTACCAATTCTGTACAATACATCACCATGGAATAGCATTCCTTATTTGCTTTCTCTTACGAATCATTGTTACTCAGGTCGTGGGAACTCCCAGCTACATGTGTCCAGAGCTACTTGCTGATATTCCTTATGGTTCGAAATCCGATATTTGGTCTCTCGGTAAGCTCTGTGTAGCTGCTTGAATGCCTTTTTCCTTATTTTTAACCAGGACAAGAGCAAGAACTATTATTGTTTCCCTCCTTTGTATTTTATTGTTAATTCTGCTGGTGTATCTATTGGTCAGGATGCTGCATGTATGAAATGACTGCACATAAGCCTGCATTTAAAGCATTCGTAAGTTCTAAATGCCATCTTTTCTTCCCGAGAATGTTGGTGCAGTGCATGTTTGTGCTATAATTACATCAGACATATTTTAAATTGGTACAGTGAATTTCAAAGTTTAGGTACCAAGGAAACTTTTTGATTGTACTCCAATTTCTCTCCTGTATTTACTGCAACTTAATTCTACTAGCTTTGTATTTGCTATGTGCCCCAGATATCCTTTATACCATGGGTGTGCTTCATTTCTCAAATTTGGTGTGTACTTTCACAGGATATGCAAGCATTGATAAACAAAATCAACAAGTCCATAGTGTCTCCACTTCCTACAAAGTATTCTGGGGCATTGTAAGTCCTAAAGTAATGGGTATCGTTTCTCCTGAAATAGCAGAAGAGTACAATGGTTCTAATATTATGGCTCATTTTCAATTTCAGCCGGAGTCTTATCAAAAGCATGCTACGGAAAAATCCAGAACTCAGGCCAAGTGTATGTGGTTTCTCTCTTAAATATAGCTCTTGCAAGTGTATGCATACAGATACCTTATTCTTTGCTGATCTCAAGCATGTAGCCAACCTTTTCATCATGCAAGTTTCTGCTTGTTTGACTGTTATCTTTGCAGCTGTAAATTCAGTATTTCCTAGTTTAATATGGAGCAACAAATCAGTGATTCTTCACTTTGTTGAAGGAGGTCTCTTTTTTATCCTTCTATTTGAGATAAAACAGTTGATTACATTGTAAATGCATAACATGGACTCTGGCGGATGCAAAATTTTAAGTCATTGTGGGTGGCAAATAAGAAATTTACAATTCCCAGATCTTGCACATATTTCGATTCCAGCGATCCTTTCTGAAAGGCTTCCACCGGTCTTATTGTTAGTGGAACTCAAAATTTCAAGAGATGCAATGCACAATTATAAAATGTTTCATGGAGTACCTAGTTGGCAGCCCTCATTATATCTGCCCCTGCGCATGTTCTGATTATGAAATAGAGAGACTGGAATTTGCATGTTTGCTTCTTGAATCTGTTACCATCCCTTCTCCAATTTAAATTAATTCTTATCCTATTCAGGCTGCTGAACTGCTTGGTAATCGACATCTTCAGCCTTATGTTCTCAAAGTACAAATGAAAATGAATAGCCCCAGACGCAATGCATTGCCTGCCCAGTGGCCAGTAGATGCTCGGGCTTACAGGAAATACCGGTACTCGTCCAGCAATAATAGGGCCTTGAATCCAAGTATATCTGGTGCCGAGCATGATTCTGTTTGTTCCACTGAAGGAAGATATGTTCCTAGTTATTTAAATGAGGAATTTGAAGAACTGTCAGTTGCAAGCACACAAAGCACAGTGATTTGCAAGCCAATTTATTCAAAAGCATCCAGTATCGTCAAAAACCCAAAAATAAGTCCTGCAAAAGCTTCTGCCACTCCAAAAAGACGGACAGAACCACTGAAGAAGCGTGAATCTGTAAAATCAGAAACCCTCCTTTTCTTTACATGCACCATCTAAATATGTCTTGAGCCACTGTTCAGTACTTATGGTTAACAATTTTTGGCCTTTGACTTGAGCTTTATTCTTTGTTTAATGTTTCTCAGCTTCCTGTTTCATGTGCTCCGAAGAATCCTGCCCCTGCAGCTCGCAGAGCATCTTTCCCGCTGCCCAATGATAATATTCTCCACCATCTGAAGTCTCCTGATGTATCCGTCAACTCACCACGGATAGACAAGATAGCTGAATTTCCGCTATCTTCATGTGAAGAACCCTTCTTACCTATTCAGAGAACTTCTGCTAAAGGTTCCTCTGGCTCCCCGCATTATGGAGACAAATCAATAACGAAGGACAAATGCATGGTTCAGATTTGCAACAAATCTTCTAGAAAGCCTGCTTATTCTGATCTCTGGCAGGGGATTCAGAGAAGTATGTTTCAGGTTGAGAGGGAGGATGGAAGTGACTCTTCTAACCAAAATGCAACTGCAGGGGCATCAAGCCGCACTTCGTGCGATTCACGGCGGCACCGGTTTGACATGTCATCATACCAGCAAAGAGCCGACGCTTTGGAAGGGCTGCTTGAGTTTAGTGCAAGGTTGTTGCAGCAGGAAAGGTACGACGAGCTTAATGTGCTTCTCAAGCCATTCGGGCCTGGAAAAGTTTCCCCTAGGGAAACTGCCATTTGGATAACCAAGAGCTTCAAGGAGAATACTTCGAAGCCAGAAGATTAGTTCAATAGAACCAATGCCACGTGTAACATAATTATTAGTCGTAGTTGATCAGAGTGGGATCATAGAAGCTTGTCAACGGGGATGGATACGGGAGGCACTAGGCACTCTAGGCAGACTAAATGAGTATTTAGGTTAGAATTCCGGGCACTTACAGTTTTGCCACTCCATTTTATGACCTTCCACTTGGTATTGTCTGCATCAATTGTTCAAATCTAAGCTGACAGTACAGTGACATTAGTTCCATCGTAGTGTACTTATTGAATACTGGCTAGGATAAATCTTTGCAGATATGACCTCTCTCTCTCTCTCTCTCTCTCTCTCATGTGTGTCAGTGTGTGTGAGCAGGCAGATGCATTGATGGAAATTGGATATAGAATGATAAGTAGTAACGTGCACCATACATGGAGTTCGCATGCATGCACGGAAAATCGTTTGGTATGGTATCATATAATTGCAGATCTGTACTAATATTGGGCATTTGTCTAGGTTATCGTTGGATAATTTTTTTTTTCCAATTTAAGATGATTTTGTTCAAATATCTCGCACTGCTCGTGGGGTTTAGAACGATGACCTTATATGTATGTAATGTTCCTATTTGGCCTGAATGAAAAATCGTCTTTCGGAGACTTTGGTCGGTCTCTTTATACATAGCTGTTTGAACTTATGCCAACCCGTGGTGATGGCTTGCATTCTATCGTGGAAGTAACAGGCAACAGTGGTAATGCTTAATTCTGAGCTCCACACAATTACAATCCAAATCTGAATCTCTAGGTGACCAAAGAACCATCTTCTGCATTCTCATGTACAAAAGCCACCTCCTTCGCTGCCAAGTTGATGGCATCACGCTCTGGTCTCTGAAATACGCTTTATGCCTTCTTCAGAACATAGCCAAATGCGGCTGCAGCAAGCATATCCAAGAAGTTCAAGATCTTTGTTAAGGAAGTAAAGAGTAACCACGACGTATGTACTTCAATTCGAGTCATACCTCTTAGGCGATAAGAGGTCTGCTATCGTTGGAATGAGTAGTCACAGTGCTGGTGGTGGTATCGCTCTCACTGTCGTTGACTGATCTCCTCGACTTATAGAGCTTTACGAACCATGGTTCTTGATTTTCTTGAGAAGCGAGTTTCGCCCCTGGAGTGAGGTCTCTCAACTGAGTCCTGAGCTGTGTGCTTGTACCATCCACCGATGGGGTCTGCTTGCTCTTCTGCCGTGCGCTCCACTTGGGCCGCTGCTTTGGTTCGCTCTGAGACCTGGTTTTCGCCCTTGATGACTCTGTGTTTGCCATGTAATGCGGCCCCAATGCATAATTCTGAGATGCAGAGTCCGCAGTATCCGTGTGATGAAAAGCGAAAGAAGCTCTGCTCGATCTCGTTTTAGTGATGACGGACCGATTGTCTTGGGGAGTGTTTTGTGCCGAGGAAAAGAAGTATTCCTCGTACTGTTGTCCTTGTCTCGCTACCGAGAGGTCTCCGGAAAAGTAAGTGGTAAAGCCTTGCTCTATTCTTCTTTCCACCTTTGGTTGATTGAAGTAGCCAATCTTGCTCTTTGAGACTTGGCATGACTCTATCGGATTTCTATCCAGTGGTTCCTGTTTGCTCAGGAGTGTTATGAAGATTCGTTTTCACTAATTATACTACCGAATTGCAGATACACTATATTCTTCTAAAATGAATCGATTATCACTAAATACAATCTCTGAAGGAATGTTCAAACATCAAAGTATTGAATTGCGTATTGCGTGTGAAAATTTGCTTTTCACTTACTTTCTGTACTTTTCTGGTGTAGCCATCCTGGAATGAATTTCTATGTACCGACGACCGCCTAGGAACCGCGACTTGCGCTTCCTCTGCCATCTGAATCCTTTGAACACGGGCTCGGACTTGAATTGACATTAGCGCGTGCATGCACCGTAGAGTGGCTGTAGTCTGCTTCCTCACAAGGAAACCCCTCACAAGGGCTTGTAGCTTCACTAGACTCCTTAAAGCACATAATGCTTTCCTTGCCTGCAATTTTTGTCATCAGATGATAATAAACGTTAAAGCTTATGACTGATATTACAAAAACGCAGTCAAATTTCTGCAACACAACATGAGGATCCTTACATCTATTCTTGGACCTGATTCGCTTCATTTTAATCGATGAATTAGAAACTGCTGTAACAAGAACTACTACTGTACGAACAACAATACTTACTAAGTAAGAGCGAAAGACGGCCTGTATTTTTGTTGCAGCTGCATGTTTATCACTGGCTATGGCCAACAGTGCCAACGAGCGGTCGCGCTGAAGCTGAAACTCGGCCTTCGCCTGCATCACCAGCTGAGTGGTCTCGGTCAAGTCCATCGACCTCGAGAGCTTGTGTGCCTTGCCTTTGGCTGCGGATTTCCCGAAGCTCCACCGCCTTTTTATCTTTGGGGTTGGCAGTGGTAAACCGCTGCTGTCAGCCACATACCCAGATAAAACAGAAGCATCATTGATCTTCTTGTTATCTTTCTCATCCCTTTTCCTTAACAAGAAGTTTCGGATCCATCTGCTCGCCTTTCCCATCTTCTTAGCACCACAATATGGGAAAAGAAATTGAGAATTAACGCAGACCCTCTTCCTGAATTGCTCTATACTATATGAATTTTGTACTTATAGAAACTCAAGAAACTCTTGAATTCATTAGCTTTTGTTATATATAATGATCTTTTGTCCTGGTTTGATCTGGGGCTGTGCGGACTCGAGTGATTCAGTCAAATTAATTGTTTGGTTGAGGCGTGCAGATAGTTTTCACTTCCTGTCTTGCCATTTGCCATTCTCCTGAAGCTTTGTAACCTGTAAAGGTTGTCATCATCCGAGATTTCATTTCTGCATTGTAGAAACTGAAAAAGTATCTAGGATTTCATTTTTTTAGCGTAACCTGTAAGCTTATAACTTGTAAAATTGTCAACATCCTCTTGCTATTTTTTTCATAAACATAGTGCATGAAGAGCTACTGTTGTCAAGACAATGGGGCTCACAATGTGATATAACAAGCCCAGCCCACCCCAGCCCAAAACCCTAAAAATTCTAGCCTTAAAAAACTACTCTCAATTTATTCATGTGATGTATATTTTGAGATTCTTTTGCTATCGATGAATAAGATTTGGGAAGTTGGATTTTGAATATAAGGTTTAGTTTGAAATTTTGAAGATGCAAAAAAATTTTGCCGATGAATTTTAGATGTCTTAACTTTATAATTAGATTATCGTTCTATTTAATATATGAAGACTTATATTCTAACAACAAAATAATGTCAGTTATGCTTGAGACCGCGTCTTTCGAGTAAGAAGACAGCCACGCCATTTCCCTGCGCTTGCAGGATTGGGGGGGTTGACTGCTGGCATGATGCGCCAAACATGATGAAGAGTTAAATTTAGGAGCTATCGACGGGACAAACAGCATGACGAAGTGGTCCAAAAGCATGGCCCCGGATCCATAGGTCGCACCGATTTTTCCAAGTGTTCTCACTGTATATATTGATCGAACTTGTCAAGAGCAGTACTTCTAGAAAGCCTCAGCGGATATGCGTGATCAATGTGCCGTCCTGTTTTGGTAGTCTGTGACACAAAGTCATGCTCAAAAACCAGAAAATTTGACTTAGGAAAAGGACTTGAAGAACCAAACCACCCCCAGTTGCAAAAACAAGAGTCAACGCACCATAAATAAAAGAGAATTCTGGGGAAGAGAAGAGGATAAACAGTAGGGGCCTCATCTAGTTTTCTCGTCCTACAACGTACCGAGCTACAGACCGATCGAATTGCGAAAATTACTCCAACTTGGTCCGCTTTCTTTCTTTTACGGTCAATCGAATTACCCCCTCTTCTCACGATTCCTCAATTTCAATCTTTGGAGTTCCGGGTCGAGTCGTGAGGACGCGGTGTTCCTCGGTCCTTCCTTGGAAGTTTGGCCATTCCAATGCAGCTGGGAATTCAGCAATGTCAATCCCCACCAAAACGCTTAGGGTCCATATATCCGTGTCGATGTCACCATTACATAAACGACTGCTAAACTACTTTTCCCTCGTCTGTTTCTTATTGGCCAAGACTGAATTTTAGCACACATGAGATGGAAGAAGCTTCCGTGACATGCAAAAACGAAAAACGGACCGGCAAATCTCATTGTTCTGAATTTCTGCACCATTTCTCACATCTCCCCGGATATTCTAATTTCTATCTGTCAGGTCTTGGCTTGTCTGGACCAGATAAAACTCTGATCTTTATCTTTTCCGTGTTGAAAATGACATTGGACTGACCCTACCCACTTCTGGACCTGGTTGTTTGTTCTCTCTCTTTCTTTTCCGGTTTTTCTGTCAACAATTGGAGGCTATGGGACGACTGAAGCACTAAACCAAGGTGCAAGAAATGCTAAAAATAATTTGAAAATTCCCACTTACTTGTGTGGGGGGACAATACACCCCATGACC
This sequence comes from Eucalyptus tenuipes, assembly GCA_014182365.1. Taxonomy (NCBI): domain Eukaryota; kingdom Viridiplantae; phylum Streptophyta; class Magnoliopsida; order Myrtales; family Myrtaceae; genus Eucalyptus; species Eucalyptus tenuipes. Next base: position 38,898,961 of record CM024544.1, on the reverse strand, counting down.
CGCTCGGTGGATTTCAAATGGATGTGTAATTTCTGAAGAAGCTTCCGTGAGCTGGAAAATCTCATTCTCTGGTTCGTTGTTTTCTAATGGGTACCTAGAAAACTCGTTCCTATATATACATATTGCGTCGGATACGTCTTATCAGAAAAGCTCAACTGCCAGCTCTTGCAGATATAGCTTGTTAGTAGTTATGGCTACTTCCAAGTTAACAGTTTTCTTAGCTATGCCTGTGCTGCTACCAATTGCAGCTTTAGGATTCCCTTGGACTCCATTTAATGGTATTTCATCATCATCATCTCTCATCTCCCTCCCTCCCTCCCTCCCTCCTCTCTCTCTCTCTCTCTAAAGCAGAGATGCTATGCTAATACATGGAAATGTGCTCTTTTGTGATGAAACAAATATAGAGAAGGTGTGTGATGAGGTGGAGTGCGGAAAAGGGACCTGTGTAACGAATTCGAGCTACCCTTTCCCCTACATCTGCGAGTGCGAGGCCGGATGGAGGAGGACGCGCTTGGACAATGAAGACAATCTCAAGTTCCTCCCTTGTGTCATTCCCAATTGTGAGTAAACTCGCTCCTTCTCAAATACCACTGCTGAGACACCGTCCGGCGTCATGGAAGAGCGGGAGCTCGACTCCTTACCCACTTCGCTTCCTACAATATCATATATATATGAATACTTCTGTGCAGCTACTTATTTTCCTTGAAGTGATGCGATCTTAAGCTTGAGATATTGGGTTAGGGGGTTGAAGTTGACAAATGCCGGATATGCAAGTTTTAGGCTTTTCTTTAGCTGGAAATGCACATCTAGCTTACTTTAAGATACGGAGTGGGGCAAACTTCAACCGTTAACTTGCATTGGCTAATGACTGCAACCGTTACCGATTAATATATATTCTTTTGATACTGTTACTTATCAATATGAAAGAATATGTTCTTTTGAATCTTTAAAACACAAATACATAACAAAAGGCCGTTTAACGGGGCAAACATGTTCTTATTGCAGGTTCGCTCCAGTACTCTTGCATGCCGGCTCCGCCGCCGATCCCACCATTTCCATTGAACCTGTCTTTCTTTGACCGTAATCAACTTAACCCCTCGTTATAATTTTCTTCATTAAACTACTTCTGAACTTTCATTTTCTGAGTTTGAAGATTGCTCTACTCATTTGCTCCTGCAGCTTGCTACTGGACCTATTGCGGAGGAGGAACATGCAACAAATCAACATCATACGATCATATATGTCAGTGCAGTCCTGGTTATAGCAATCTGATGAACGTCAGCGTTTTCCCTTGCTTCAACGATTGTAAGAACAATAACAAGAATTTATAAGTCGCAATGAAATGTCTCTCATTAACCTCCACGTTCCTTTTTTATTTGTATAGTTTGGTCATTTGAGTTGTTTGTATTGAAGGTGCAATTGGAGCCGATTGCGCCAAGCTTGGAATCAAAGTCGCCAGTTCGACCAGCACAACGGCTTCTACCTTAGGTAGCGGGAGTCACGGTGAGATTGGCAGCCAAACAACAGTCTTATGCACAATGTCTCTGCTTAAATGTTACTTCTACAACCATCATTTCTATTGCAGAAGATATTAAGAGCTACAGAATGAAAGATGCATGTTAAAGGAGGCAAAAGGGGAATTTAGATCTTCGAATAAGCCCCTTTTCACATGAGCGTGACCGATAGAAAACCTCTAATGGCTTCTCTTTGGAGAAGTCTTATGATAAAGACCCATTGGTCGGTACGAATCAGGACAATAAAAGAAACGTCTTTTCATTCGGGTCGGTAGGGTTTAAGCGTCTGCATTAGAAAGGTCAAACCACCTGCACTTGTGATCAGATACACTTGCAGCGTGGCGATTTTTATTTGGAGAAAAAGACTTTGATACTTGGCCATTATTCAAATTTCGCCTCCCTGCGCCGTCGACACGCGCAAAGCCTACCGTGTCACCCACTCCTACAAGTAATCCTTTCCCTCCTGTCCACACAGTGCCTCAAATTACACGCCAAATGAAAATCTCTACCTGAATTAGCGGTCACACATAGTACACCAGGATCATACACATTCATATTGGGTTTGCCGTCATTGTGACGTCCGGTTATTTGCATGAGATTGGTAGACGAGACGGTACAGTAAGTCGGGTGCAACGTGAATCGGATGTCTCCGAGAACTGCTGGTTAACCGTTTTAAGTAGCAAAGAAGGGAAAAAATCAATTGTTTGGTCTACCTCAAAGAAAAAATCCTGCTGATAAAACTTTTGCAGTCTTTCATACGCTGCAAAATACTATTCTGACAGCTTACTCTGTTCCTGGTCTCTTAGGTTACGCTGTCCTTCCGGGCAAGATCGTTTGGATGGCCATCCTCACCACATTTATTGCTTTGGTCCTGAAGAAGTAGGAGGGGGACGTGCCGGGTCCATCTATATCTCTTACCTGGTCTATACTACACATGTCATGGTTTTGAATACGCACAGGGTCGTTGTTGCTGATGATGCATTCTCTTCATTTGTTTCATTTTATGTGGTGTAAAAAGTCTTTAGTGTATTAATAAGGTGCGGAAGTAGGTGAAACATTATTGATGTATAATAGACAGCGTATACACATGGTTTTGACTACAAAGGCCTATTCCTACTTTCTCTCTCTCTCGCACATGTAGGCACGTGTAAGCTCTGAAGTACCGACACTCTTCGGAAGCCTTCGTGTTGTGTTGGACACTTCGACACTTGTCTGACACGCTTCGACATATTCCAACATGGGATCAACAGGTGTCGGAAAATTTACACGTGGTTAACTCTCCCGACATGCTTCAAATATGCAAGTCCAAAATTTTGACACGCGATTTCGACACACACGGGATTAATTTTAAAAATTTTCAATAAACGATGTGTCAAAAATATAAATATGTAAAAATAAAAAATAATAAAAAATAATAAAGGGGGAAAGGACTTCTTATTATATATGATGGTGAAATGTAAATTGTCTTTTTTTCGACTTATTATTAAATTTTAAATTTAATAGTAGAATATGTATTACTTGTTTTTTTTCTCTAAGTTTCATGAATTATTGGAATGGAATATTATTGAGTTTGTCAAATTAAAACAATGAATGTTATTAACAAATGATGAATTATGGTGTTAACGAATGATAAATTAATATTTTTAGTGTAAATTCATTATGAGTTCTTTTTTATTATTTATTTATTTGTCAGTTTAAATCAAATTAATTTGATTGAAATAATCATGTATATATTAAAAAAATACATTTAATTTATAACATATTCCAACGTGTTAGAATTCTTTAGTTTTTGATAAATGACACGTCGGTATGTCATATCGTGTCATATCGCGTGTCCGTATCGGGACTACTTAACGTGCAAGTGAGCTGCATAAACGCAAAACCCGTCTAATAGCTATCATATAGCTTTCTCATTCAAGGCTAGACACTATCGGATGCGAAGAAACAGATAAGCAACGCAGTAGAGACACTTCCCAAGTCAACATCTACGTAATTTGCTCTTCTGGGAATCCTTATCATCAGTAGAAAATGTCGAGCTGTTAGGAAAATGGTGGATCCGAATCGCCGTCTTGAGGAAAGCGACCTATTTATGGCAATATAATAGGTCAAATATCTAGCTGCGCATTCCTTATAAAAGGTTTCTTTATTCGTCTTGATTGATGATGAATTTGGTTCGATAAAATGATCACGCGTAAATGGATTTCGATAGGAAAAAGTCACTCAAGAAGCGGAATCACTAGTACCGTATCATCAGATCACATCTTATAATTTAGCAGGCACCAGTGTAACAAAGAAAGACTAGAGGTACGTTTGGTAACGCTTCTGTTCCCAAAAACAATTTCTGATTAAAAATAACTTTTTTAATATGTTCCCGGGAACAATTTTTAAGTATTTTAACCCGTTTAATAACTGTCCAAAATTTCAATTCCCGGAATAGAATTGCGTTTGGTACTATACTCAAAATTTCTAATCCAAATCATTTTCTTTTAATTTTTAAATTATTTTATTACTTTTTTTCCTTTTTCCCTTTCTTTCTCCTATTCTTTTTCTTCAAGTGGCCGATCGCCGATAGGCCAGCCGGTGACTAGCTAGACGAGGGCCGACGACCTCATCGGAGCGTCGCCGGCCCTCGGCGGTCGAGCCATAGCTGGGTGAGTGGCCTCGCCTAGATTTGGCGAGGTCAAGCTTGCCTAGCCGCCGGTGGGGCTGGACCTCGCCGAGCCACCACGAGGTTGGCCTCGCCTTGTTAGGCGAGCCTCACCGGTGGTCGGGAGGCCCGGGTGAGGCCCGCCTGGCTACTAGCGAGCTTGCCGGACCTTGCCTTGGCCTGGCGAGCCTTCGGCGAGCTCGCTGGACTGATTGTGGGCGACTGGTGGCGGTGGGCGGCGGACGACGGCGGACGGCAACCGTGGCGGCATTAGCAGATGAAGAAGAAAAGGGAAAAAGAACCAGAAAAAAGAAAAGAAAGAGAGAAATTAGGTTCTTGATTCTAGAATTGCTCCCGGGAACATGAATCAACTTTTTTTATTTATTTTTTATTCTGTTTCAAATCTACTTCCGGGGACAAAAAAAATAAAAATTTGTTCCCGAAAACAAAAATTTTACCAAACGCGATTCTGTTACAAATTTACTTTCGAGAACAAAAGAATAGAAATTAGCACTATTTGGCCAGTTACCAAATATACCCTAGTTCTATCTTGTACGTGATCCCATTCCTTGGGAGCTGATGTTTCACACTATTTTTGACAGTCTCGGTTAATCTCAGAGATAGTACAGCTAAAAATCTAGATACCATCAGCTGTATCTCTACCCACTTTATTAGTCGCACATTAGTGCTGATTGACAGATTACTAGAAACAAAGGCTCCTTAGCTGAACGAAGCACGCTCTTTTGACACGAGAGAGCAATATGATCACTATGCCATTTAGTAAAGTATTGCAATTTGGTTCGCTTACGCGATGTGCTAGCCGAAAGTTACACACGACAAATCCAAAGGTGACCCAACTGCAATCTGAAGACAAAGCATACATTCAGCACCCAAGCCCAATGTAAGTAGCACTTACGGATTAATCCTCAAGTCTGCCAAAAGTAGACCGCCGAGAAACTCATGTTCTTTAGCTCTCTAAACTACAAATCTATCAGAAAGAAAATAAAGAGTACTTGGCTGTCGAGTCATTATTAGTGAACAAGCATGTCAAACCCCATGAATCCAAGCAATCCCAGCTATGTTAAAACTTTCGAATAGTCATGAGGCAAGCCAACCTGTCCTAGGATGCTGGTTCTTTCTGTTAATTGGTTGATGATCCATAACAAAAATGAAGCTCCCATAAGGATACTTTTGCAATAAATCTTCTGAATCATTATGTGAGTAATTGCACCAAAAAAGCAAAGAAACTATAAAGAACAGAGGGTATATATTCTGGAATCTTATATATGAGAGAAAATGCTTTGAAACGATTCGTCAGAGCAGTATCTCTCCTTTATTCAAAATTTTCAACTTTGAAGGAGGATCTGATGCAGTTAGCAGCTCAAAAACTGCGAATATACCACAATATTTATCGGACTCAATTAAGCATCCATATAAGAATTACAAAATCTGAATGAAGATACAAATTCAAAGCTCACCCTTCCCCAGGGAAAATCACTTGGATTTTACTTCTACGCCATTCTTTCCGGCAATGATCACCGCTGTTGCCATGTCGAGAAACAGTCCATGTTCGACCACCCCTTCGAATGCTGATATTTCCTTCCCCGCTGCTAAACTGTCCTTAATTGGAGTTTTAAAGTACAAGTCCACAATATAGTTAGAATTATCTGTGACATAGGGCTTCCCATCCTGGTTCAACCTCAGTTTTGCCTCACAGCCTTCTTCGTTGAACAATTCTTGAAGCTTTACCTGTTGTCGTAAAAAATCAACATAATTTTCAGCATTTGAGGGAGCTCAACCATACCAACAAGCACATTAATAAATGTCAACAGCAGAAAGCTTTTAACTACACAATCCCTTTTCCATTAGAAATTCAGAAGGCATGCTGGGGTTTCCTCAGATCTCCACCGTGAATGAACGATGCAGCCAGGTGCTGTGCAAGTCATGAGGAAGTTGTAAACATGCAAGATTAATCCAATTTCTCGTATTTCAATTCTCCATTGCAAAAACAGGTGAACTAAGATCAGATAAAATGAACAGCAGAATTACTACAAAAACAAAACTTCCGCGAGGAAAAAGTAAAACATATCACTTCAAACCAAATTCAACAGGGAAATCACACCAACCCACAGAAAATTTCACCAATTCTGTCAAGCAACACCAACATTACTCCATTTCAACCCAAACTCCGAAAAATTAAAACTTTTACGTTCAAATCAAGAACTTCACATCACAATGCACTCCAGAATCACCTGCAGAAGTAACATATCCTTCCAAGCGACACCAACACAACTCCATTTCAATACACATTCCCAAAGATAAGAACTTTCAATATTTCAACATTAAACCAAGAACGTAAAAACAAAACCAGTCACCGGGCTCCAGAATCACTCACCAAATTGTACTTCCAGCAGAACTGCACCACCTCAACCGGCATTGCCAATCCGCTCCCGCCAAGCCCATTCACGAGCTTGGTCTCATCCGCCACCACCACGAACTTGTCGCTCGCGGCCTCCACCATCTTCTCCCTCAGGAGGGCCCCGCCCCTCCCCTTCACCAGGTTCAAATCCGGGTCCACCTCGTCGGCGCCGTCGATCGCGAGGTCGAGCCGCGGGTGGTCGTCGAGGACCGAGAGCGGGATGCCGAGCCCCCGGGCCTGCTCCTCGGTGCGCTTCGAGGTCGGGACCCCGACGATGTCCGACAGCTCGCCGGACCGGAGGAGCTGGCCGAGCTTGGCCACGACGAAGGCGGCGGTGGAGCCGGTGCCGAGGCCGAGGACCATGCCGCTGCGGACGTAGCCCACGGCCTTGTCGGCGGCGATCTTCTTGAGGTCGTCCTGGGTGAGGGCGGGGGATGGGGATGGGGATGGGGCGGAGAGGGCCCTGATGGAGAGGGGCTTCGGGGTTGAGGAAGGGCCGCGCAGGTCGAGGGTCCCGGGGGGCGCAAGGTGAGACGGCCGCCGTGGCGGGAAGCGGCGGAGAAGGAAGATACGGAGGAGATGGTGCCGCCGGCGGCGGCGGCGGCGGCGGCGGCGGAGGCCATTTTCTTGGGGAACGGAGGATGATGGGCGGTTAGAGTTGGTTTGTTCTGAATTTAGATTTGTCTTTGTCTGAGAAATTTGAGAAATTTGGGAAATTTAAGATTTTTGGTGCGATTAAGGTTAGGTGGTTTTTTTTTTTTTTTGGGTGAGCCATTTGGTGGAGTGAGGTTTTTACGGTTGGCAAATGGTAGGTGAGAGAGTGTCATCTGGGTAGCTGTTTCCGCTTCAAGATCTCCACATGCCCCTTTCCGAATTCCTGCTGCATAAACATCTGACTCGGACAAAAGATTTGGGAGGGAAGAATCATTAAACAATGAGGGATGTGATTTTTCTGTTCCTTCTTTATAATTAAATCAATGGCTCGAAGATGAGTAGATCCGAAGCCGGCGAGCTCGGCCTGTACAAAGTGTTATGATCAGTGGCAACCGTGGTTCAAAGATTGCACATGAGCTTTTGACTCAGCTGAATTTATTCACTAATTCCTTTTCCAATCCACGTCTGGCCATGACCATGAATTTCTTGGCAATAGGTGATTGACAGTTCACCAAAAAGTCAAATTCAGAGTACATTGGAGTCTAAATGCTTGGTCATGCCCCATAAGGCGATACATGTAGTCTCTGGGGAAGGGAAGAGAATGGAACACTGGAGGCACCACTTCTCTTCAGGAATAATTTGATCTTTTTAGAATTATGACAATTTTACTTTATCTCTCTCATTTGTTCTGACACGGGTTGGCTACTGCAATATATTGAAACCGCCCCAGTTGGCTTGGGTTTGGGTGCGTCAGCTGCATCTTGCATAAAGGTCGATGCTTCCTAACTGCAGCCGCGAGTTTGATTGAACATCTCGAACTGCGAGAAACCTAAACCTGCGATATGTAACCTCAAGTGAACGATTGATCAGATCTAACTTTCAAACTATGGAAAAAAAAAAAAAAAATTTGGTTGACACTGTACCTGAAAGCATTGGATGGGGGCACTTTCGTTTTAATTTTGAAAGTCCTCCGCTCGAAGCGGTTTTTAAACAGCTGGGAAGTCTGTTCATCCAATACATGCCAGCTAGATCCACCATCGTTGCTTCCCTCCACGATCCTGAGAAGTGACCGAAATGTAACAATTCACTTAAATGTGATTCTTTAAACCTATAATTAGGGCATCAATGCCAGAAGGAATAAGGAATTGACTATCTCTGAACAGATGATTCAATGGTCTGATGATCAATGACTGAAACAAGATCGAGACATTCCTTGATGCATCTTAAGCTCATAGGAATATGGTATGCAATCAGACTGTTAGGGAATCACGAAAACCAGATGAATTTTGCTGACTAAATGGTTTATGAACATCACGCATGGTTTTAGCAATAACAGAAGTATACTTTTAAAGTTAGGTAAACAACATGAGCAATAGAATCCACACGCCAACAGAGGACTATGCAGAAGGAAGCGCACCAATTCATAGGATCTCTTTCTGGAACATCATTGGCAGACATCAACTCATAAGCCACAAGCTCTCTCATCTGGCCACCCGGTACTTTATACATGATCCAACAACCTGTAAGACTAATTTCAGTAACTAACAAATGAAAACACAAACTAACAGTTGGAAAGAACATTCACAGGATACAGCAACCATAAAAAATTCGTTGGTGATCCATCATGCTTTCACCATGATCTCACCATCAGAGTGCCAAATGAAAAAACAATCCTACAACTCTCATAGATAAGGTCATTTTACCTCGACCCCCATTTGGCTCCTCCCATTTGGTCTCACGAGTACCATCAAATGCTGCTGTAGCCTGAAAGTTCATCAGAATAGTTTAAGGACATAACATTGAGGTACGAGTAAAATTGTGAAGGAAGCTTACAAAGTCAAAGAGCAAACCACTACTTACAATTCCAAGTGGAAGTTCCTCACCACTTGCAAGAACCGAACCAGAGTGGATTCTATTAGATTTCAACAGTGGAAAGGACAGAACATCACTACCGAAATGGTCACTCTGTCTAAGGTTATGGATCACGTCATCCAAAGCATCCAGAACTACAGGTAATGCTAGCGAGGTTTTTACAGGGTCACCAGCCAGACATATGTCAATTTTTCCGTCCACGTGTTCACACTTCAGAGAGAGTGCATTGAGTAACTCGCTGAAGGAAGGAAGCAACTGATGCACAAATGGTGGTGTCCCAATTGAAGCTGAATCAAGTGAAACTCTCCTTGTTTTGAAGGGTGATTTCCTCATCTTTTCTAAAAGTTCCCTAAAAGTCTCAAAAACTTCGAGAGCTCTAAGCTTAGCAACAGAGTTGTCTGCTAAGAGAGAGAGGATAGGAGAAAATGCATCATAGATTTTTGTTACATGCTCATCAAAGCAAACACGAACTGGGCAAGAAGAGCAACTCAAAGAGCCATTGTCATCTGGACCAATCTCTGATCTCGAGATGCGCCATTCCTTGTTCCCACTTTGCCTTCCAGGTAAAGATACCGAGGCATCATCTGCTGCATGAAGATCTCTCTCAATTGCTTCCATTTCCCTTTTCTCACGATCTTCAAGGGCAGAAAGCACCTGAGATGTAAAACTTCTCCGACATTCTTTTGTCAACTTAGCTAAAACAGCTGAAAGAGATGCTTCCGTGATCAAGTTTCGCCGTGTTAAAACCTGCACGTTAAACCAAGAAAGAAATAATTTGGCACAATCTATCGGATTCCCTCAATTACTCAACTCAAGTTACCCCCTCAAGGGTCATGACAAGTTACTTGCAAAATAAATATCAACGACTCATCTATTTTCAGGTGATGTGCTATTATTTAAAGGGTTACTTAGAAAATCTGTCTTTCCATACCATAACACAACATATAAGTATAAATCTTATGTTGGTGAAAATCTACAAGCAGAAAAACAAAATCTACTGTGGATGTTAGTGAAACTCCCAGTTAGGACCATATGCTGCTGAAAAGATAAATTACCTCATGCCACTTCCTTGTGTAGCGTTTTGTGACATCATAGATTCCATCTTTTGCTATCCCAAATGCATAATTCAATTTCTTATTCCACCTAGCATATTAAGAATGGAAAGCAAAAGTAGTTCTTTCAATATTGGAAAGCAAAAGTAGTTCTCTTAAACATTTTAGAATGAGTCACAATCAAAGGGGAATCAAACTGTGTTACCCCTTTTCATATAACAAAGGTTCGTCATAAACTCCTTCACAAGGATCAAGATGCATCCATCTGCACAATCATGCACGATAGGAAATATTTGTGATTGTTGATTAAAAATCATGCTTCACAGAAAGTGTGAATGAGTTGCAGCATGTTAATGATGTTTCTACCTTCCCAGATGTACGGAAAAGCACTCTGTCCACACATGATCAGTGAAATCTATAACCTACACAAGAACAAGAGACAGCGAAGGGGGAAGAGCCATTAAGACCTCATACGACACAATACATAATACAAGAAAGAGTGCCTTGACATATTATCATTTCGGAGACAGTGATGCACCCACAAATATGAAATGGCAAAATAAGTGATCTAAGCTTTAATTCATGCAAGTTCATATTGAGGCTAATTGGCTGATACAAAATACAACAAAGTGTGCCTTAACATAATATTATCTTGTAGATGATCCACCCAGGGCACGTAATGGCAAAGCAAATGACTTTTAAGGTTTAATTCATGTAAGTTCATACTCAAACCAATTTTTTCTATTCAAATTTATCACGAGACCTATACCAAGTACATTTGCTGCACCAAATAACATAACATGCAATCAATCCTATATATTTGAAGACTAAGTACGCATTTTGGCAGATTAATTTCTTATTTGGAAATAAAGAAGAAATTACAAAGTTTAGACCCACCGTATCATGAAGCCTGAAGGATTAAGGGGGGAAGAAAAAAGAACTAACCAGACGGGTTTCATAACCAAGAGCACGACAGTAGAATGTAAAGCAGTTTGCCCACTCCCCACAACGGCCTCTTCTTGTCTCTAAGAGCTTCCAATAGAAAAAGAGGCAAAAAATTAGTTGTCTGTAGAGTACAATATTCTCTCATGGGAAAAGGGAGGACGCCAAAGAACAAATTTCTGTTGAGGTTACAGAACCAAAATACCTTCACTGGATCGTTGTATCTCGGAAAGCGTGTGATCCTTGAGCAGCGTGTGCAGCTAGAATTGGCAAAAGACAAAAAAAAGAATAAGAAAGGCCAGCTTAGCAAAGGGAACCATAAAGCCAAGCATAACAACTAATATATTCACCAAGTTAATTTGCTTCAAATACTTTTGCATCCAGATAGCTACAAACAAACATCTTGAATTCAAATCTTACAATTTATTATTTATTTTTTTGGTTCTTTCCTTTTCTTTTCCTGAAGGAAATGTGCTCATAAGAAGGTAGCGGACTGGATAAGCACTTCTCCAATATTCAAAATGCTAGCAGTCCATCACACTATGCCAATGGTTATTCTTGAATATGGGGTTTGACATTCGAACTTTGATGTACTCCAAGTCCAACATATTTTTTTGCCTTCCTCGTTCCTAGGATTTTGCATGAGTCAATTTTTTTATGTTAAAAACTTCAAAGTTCTGAAAACTAGATAAGGACATCATAGGTGTCATAACTTTCATACGACGCTCACTTAAGTGCCATAATTTTTTTTTTTTTTGGGTCACTTAAGTGCCATGATTTCTCAAAAGACGTTCACTTGAGTGCCACTAATTCTAAAAATTTACTTGAGTGTCACAACTTTTAAAAACATTCATTACAAGTACCATGCCACAACAAATTTTCGGTACATGGAGTAAAAGTTTTTTAAAAAGCTATGGCACTCAAACATTTTTATTTTTTTTTTAGAACTCATTGCATTTAGTGATTGAATAGAAGTTATGGCACTCAAGTTTACATTTTTTAAAAGTTATGACTCGCAAGTGAGTGCTGTACAGAAGTTAAGATAGATGTGATATTCTTACAGTATATGCTCCAGCAGATAATCTTCAATCATGATATTATTCTTTTCCTTCTCCTCCTAAACAAATATCTGCTTCTTAAATAGCAATAACCTCTTGTTACTTTGAGAATGTTTTTGCTTATTTCCCCCGGAGAATATGTACTCCTCTAGGAGTTACCATAAAAATGCAGATGAACTAATTCCCCAGCCATATAATATGTACATAAGTTTGCCAAGACAACAGAGTATTTCAGGAAAGCACAAGTCTAAATTTTGAATAAAATCCAAAGTTGGCTGCATGATGAAATTAAACAGGGAAGGTTTTTCTTCTTAATTTTTTTTTTAGGGGAATGGGGGCTAATCAGATGGGAATAAGATAGTAATCTTTTCCTACCGGTAAATTTCAACTCGAGAACCGCCATAACGAAGTTCGGAACGAAGCGGCCTGCCCATGCCTTGACCTACAGTTTCACCACCACATCCTTCGCAAGGAGGAGCATTTACCCAGCTGCAAAAATAGATGAGTTCAGACCCTTCTTATATTCCAGTTTAGATACTAAATTTGTACAGGCAACAAGGATATAAGAACACAGGTTAGTAATTTATTCATAGTACTTTAAGGAACACGAAATTCCTCTTTTGCACTTTTCATCATTATAAACCATGTTATAAAGGTAAGTATTCAAAAGATTTACATAGTAGACGATGTCATTATTTCCCCCTATTATTTTTTTCAGCCTTCAATTTTTCCACCTGTCTTAAGATGATCATTCCTAACTCTGACATATAGTGCCTTAAATGATAAAACTTTCCCTTTTCAACCGTCATGTCTGTCCATCATGCTCGTATAAAGATCACTAAACAACTATTTGCTTAAGCATGGCAAATGTAAAAAGCAAAGTTGCCATCCTGCAGTCCTGAATCAGAATTTAAACCTCATATCAAACAAAGGTGCAAAGCATGCTCTGGTTAATATAACTGGGATTTTCATAGTGCAACACGGGTGACATTTAGAGTATGATGTCTGATTTTTCTGAGAAGACTGCTTCCACTTAAGCATACAATAATGACATCTAGATCCTCAGTGCTGATCAAGATGACTATGACGTCCCAAATTAAAACCCATGAAAAAACAAGACTTCTACCATGAACTCTATCCATATATGTATCACGAGCACTTCCCTGTACGCTAAATGAATAGATGGAAGAAGTTATCTACCCACGAAGCAGATGAATATGAAATGCCCAAGTAGTAGGAATACTTCAGAAAACTGTTGCACTATAATAAAAATAGGTGATGTAAGCATGAAATGATGAAAAAACTCTTCAGCTGCGGTCCCATATCAGCAATCACTGCACAAGATATACACTATCCAGAATTTAGAAGAACTAAGCAGAAAAATGCAATGGACAACCGTTAAAAGCACCTGAATGAACGCTTGAACCAGCAAAGCAGCTGTATTAAGAAAGCATGATCCTGTTCACTTTTGGAAGGTTTGAAGTTCCCCACCTGACCATATGTTAATTTACACTCATGAATGGCCAAAGCAACAAAAATGCTCATTGTTTGCAAGAGAAAACATCAGCAAATTGGTCCTTGACGGTAAGCAAAATTACACTGCAGGTTCTCAAAGGTAAAATGAGGTCAAAGCAAAACCACACTACCCCTCTCACCTTGGCCAGAGATAGCAATGCCTTCTCCTCAAGCTCGTCTATTGGTACAGTCTTCCGAGCAGCCTCTTGGGCTTTAGGATCCTCATACTAAATTTCACGGCATTGATTCAGTCAAGCGGCTAATATCGTTCTCACCGACACGGACGAGAGAAAAAGAAGTACAGACAGAGAAAATTATTACCCCGCGAACTTGAGCAATGTAAGGCCTCAATCTTTCCTCCATGTGAGCACTATTATCGCCCACGACAAACTGCTGCAGCAGTGCTTCTTCCTCTTCCGCCTAAAAGAACGAAAAAAAAATTGAAACTTCACAACTATCTGATGAGAATATTAAATTTGGAGCGGCGGATAAATTTCTCAAACGGAAAGCACAAGTCGCCCACGCCAATTTTTAGCAAACTTCAGGTGATGCCCGCGATCCAACAAATATCGAATCCTACCTGCAGCAATCGAGCCAGCTCCTCATCCAACTTGAGCAATTCGGCGCTGCTGCTGCCGCCGGCGCCCTGGTCTGCCGCCCTCTCCCCTTCCTCATCGATCGACACGAGCCGGAGCTTGCCGGCGACCGCGGCGAGATCGGAGTCCTCGGAGACGACCCGATCGTCCCCGTCCGCGACGATCTGACGAAGGCAACAACAGCCCAAAAAAAAAAAAAAAACAAACAAACAAAACCGAATGATCAGCCGCGATCGCACCTCAATTCCCTAACCCAATGCACTAACCCAGCTAAAAAAGCAACGATTTTTCGGGACAATTCGGCGAGAGAGAGATGAACCCTTTGCTCGTCGGGAGGGATCGCGGTTAGGGAGAAGAGCTGGTATCTGAACACCTGCAAAAACGAAGAGGCGGAGGCCTTAGCTGCAGCAAGAATCACAGAGAAAGAGAGAGAGAGAGAGAGTGAGAGAGACATCGAGGCCGTCGTCGGTGTCGTAGTCGACTTCGTAGTCGGAGCCGCCGTGGCGGACCTGGAACCTCCGCGCCACCATCTCTCTCTCTCTCTCTGAGCTCAGATCTCCGTACAGGAAGGTATCGCAGAATGGATGATAATGATGATGATGATGCTGATGATGAATGACCAAGGAGGAGTTCGTGGAATGCCTTTGGGGTCAAGTCAACAGTTGACTTGACATTGACCTGAGAGCGCCCCCAGGTCCTCCACAGCACATGAACACTTGAAGCCCAAAACCAAAAAAAACAAAAAAAGGGAAAGTAAAATTGGCATTTCATTCCTTTCTAATTTCAATTTATTTATTCGGAAAAAAAAGAGATATTTATGATCGTGCGATAGACAAACGGACATATACGAGATTGGCTGTGATGAATCATGGGTTCTTTGCTTTTCGCAAGTTAATTCATGAGGATTGGCTTTGTAATCATGGGTTCTTTGCTTTTCGCAAGTTAATTCGTGAGGATTGGCTTTGTTCATAGAAGAAGATGCAGAAGAGGAATAAGAGCTCATTTAAAATGAGCTTATGTGGCTCAAAAGCTCTTACCCTCCTCAGCAGCTTCCCAAGTGCTTGAGTGAAGCATTGGATGGCTTCCATCAGGTAAAAGCTCATGAATTTCACTTCAAATTGTGTTGCTGGGACAGAAGATGCAAATGAGGAGAAGCCAGGTGGTCAGAAGAATGGGGTTGGTGCATGAGAGTTGAGCAGGCCAAACCTACAAACAATCATGTCTTCTGCTCTTCTGTCCCTTGCATCATTTCCTTTGGCCACTCTTTTCAAGTCTCATGGTTAGTCATTGGTTTTGCTAAGGAAAAGGAAAGGAGACTGGGATTTGCTTAAATGGTATTTTGTCTTAGGAAACAGCTATTGTCATTTGCCCCTCAGATTTAACTTTATGCTTGTCAGAATACATGGGAAAGAAGTAATCTGTCCCCGTCTGTTTTGATGTCCCTGGAAATGGATAAAGCATCGGTTCTTTGCATGTAATTTTCATAAAGTGGCTCCTTCTGCTTGAAGTAAAGAATGAAAGTTTCTCTTAGTTGAAACGGAATAAAGTCCTGACAAAGACCTCATAGTGCGGCATTAACAGTTTGATCAGTCGCAAAGCCTACAATGAGTGAAGTGCATTGACGAGGTCTCGCAAGCATTAAAAACAGCATTAGAACATGAGAAGGAAGGCTCGACCGCAAGTCCTGTGATGGCTAGGAGAACAAAGAGCAGCTGCAAAGTACACAAGCCTTCTGTATCCATTTATCGTACTTATCAGTCATTGCATTCCTGGAGTCTTCAAATCCTTGAACTGGGCAGCAGGACTGCGATCGTGAACCTCTTATGCTTAGCACTTCTTGGTTGGCAGGGGTGTGTTAGCAAACTTCCATGTCACGTGCATCACGCCCTCGTATGTTCTACCACCTGCTACTTCGTTGATGGGCACAGCTCTTGAAATATCTTCCAAATCTTCTTCAGTGAGCTTTAATGTCAAGGAGCCTATGTTGTCATTTAAGTTCTTGATCTTAGTTGTCCCTAGCAAAGTTCACAGAAAACCAGTAAATATTCCACGAATTACATCAGAAAGGGCTTGTTTGATTCTGTTGTTTTTTCCTTCTTTTCTCACTGGTTTGCTTTCCCCCTTCTTTTATTTCTTTTTCCTTCATCGGTTTTTTTGGGGGGAACGCATGGTTTTTCTACATTTGCTAGATCTTTTTACCTTCATTAGAAGAGGACACTCCTTCATTCCTCTGCACGACATACACGGGAGTCATTCAACTCGAAATACAAGCTCTAGGGGACTCACCGGGGATGGGTACGACCCTGTTTCCTTGTTCAAGAAGCCATGCTAGAGCTAATTGAGCTGTTGTACATCCATGCTTCCTCGCGAGATCTTCAATCCTAGAGTAGATGATTTTATTCTTGTCCAGGTTCTCCTTTCTGAATCTGGGGTGCGTAAACTTTCAAGGGAGAGTTTTCTTGCATCAGTTGCTATAAATATATAAGTCCCCACTAGTCATTACTGAAAATTCCCTCGAGGAGATCGTGTCTACCAATGTCATAAAGATGTATAGAGGCTTACAAAACCAACAGAAAGATCACATGAATAGTAACATAATCAAGATAAGACTGTACAACCCATAAAGCCTCGGACGGCCAGTTTTCTAGTTCAACCAATGGTTCGGTTAATTAACTAAAATTCATATCCAGATGACACATTTTTGCAGTAGCATTGCATCCTTCCAGTTGAAATAGATGAATAGGACGTACCAGAGAGCTGACGGAAGGCAAGCTCTCAATAATAGCTTTGCCAGCAAAGAAGCCACGGCCGAGAGGACTGTACGTAACTATTCCAATACCAAGCTCCCTAGCAAGTCACAGTATCAATCCATCAATTTCACATCAAAGTCAACGGTAGATGCACGATCAAACCAACAAAGTCTGGATGCCAATATAGACTAACCTGCATAATGGAACTATCTCCTTTTCGATATCACGAGTCCAGAGAGACCACTCCATCTGTACAGCCGTAATTGGATGGACTACGTGAGCTCTTCTAATCGTGTCAGGGCTGGCTTCAGATAGACCAATGTACTTTATCTTTCCCTCTTCCACCAGTTTCTTCAATTCGTGCATCTATGGAACAGGAAATACATGGTTCAACACTTGTCTGTTTTCGTCCTCAAGGAACCAATCACCGAAATACTACTATACAAAGCGAATGATCAACGAAATGATAGAAAAGAAGTACTCAGCCAATGTAGTTAGACAACAGAAAAGGGTACTTACAGTTTCTTCTATGGGAACTGATATATCGACTCGATGTTGATAATACAGATCAATGTATTCCACATCAAGGCGCTTCAAACTAGCTTCACAACATGACCGCACATATTCAGGGGTGCCCCTAACTACCAAGTTGGAAAAGTCTAATCTCACTATGCCGAACTTTGTGGCTAGCTGAATGTTTTCTCTTGGGAGTTGCTTCAAGGCCTGTAAGAAAATTACAATCAAATTGACTACGAAGAGGATCAGATCCACAAGAAGCTGCAAAGTAAAACCAGAAGCATCTTCATCTTCAATTCATATGTAATTGCATCATAATTCATCAAACCAACCTTGCTAAAAGGAGGAAAATTGGTGTCCATGAAAGCAAAATAGAAGGGAAACATCACTGGAGGGCGATAATGCCTTCCTTCTTTACTTTCTTTCTCTATTTCCATAACTAAAATGAACCGACACCAAGCAGAATAGCGAATTTATAAGCTTTTTGAAACAATAGTGCCCCGCATAAAAACAGGGGTGGAAAAGCTTCTCATCTTTAGTACTTCAGCCTCTCTGGAAATACCAAATACTGAGCTTGAGATCATAGGCGCACAAAAACTGGCATGGCAACGTACGAGGCCAATGAAGCACAATGCCTATACGGGGATAACACTGTACCTTTCCGACCAGAACTTCATTAGCATTTGCTCCATACGAATCGGCTGTGTCAAAGAACGTGATTCCCTTGCTATAAGCTTCCTTTATTATCGCAATGCCGTCCTCATCGGAAAGTGGAGCGTTGTAGACACCACTCAAGCCCATACATCCGAACCCCAACTTAGATACCTGAACAAAAACAAAGTCGAGAGTGATCAGCACTCTTGTGCCTTCAATTACAGGCCATAAGCTCGAAGCGCACAGACATAGAACATGAGGAGAGTAATCTTTTCCCCATGGTTCCAGAAGCTAACAAAGTATCAAAATAAATTCTGAACCATTCCTGACAATCCCCAGATACATTTACCAGCCAGAGACCCCCAAGGATGTAGACAGAGTTCAGCATTCTCAATTTATAGTAGAAATTAATGAACAAAAAGAGCAAGCAAGACCGAGCAGCTCTTGGAGAAACTTAATGGGCATGGGCATTCAAAGATTTGGGATTGGGTTTTGATTAAATTCACCTCCAGTCCTTCGCTTCCCAGCTTCACTCTTGGAATCTCCAATCCTGCCATTTATTTTCTCCAGTCCTTCGCTTCCCAGAGCATGTGCGATCTTAGATAGCCCAGTTTGATGTGTTTCGAATTTTAGCTTCTCTGGATTGACTTCTTTTGGAGGTAGAGTATACGTTATCCTCAATGCATTTCCATCAATTAACTTTTAGGATAAATCACTTCATTCAAATATCTGGGGTCACTTTATGGATATTTTAAAAGACTCTGATGAGTCACTGACAACTTTTCTTATAATGCAGGAAAGAGGGATTACTGCCAAACTTGAAATAGTACATGGACACTTTTCAATGTAAAAAGGTCAAGAAGGTCAGCTTACACCGCATTATTTTACCCATTTTGCTTGTCGTACTAAAACATTGTGTGTACTTATATTTTTCCCATGGAGAATTGTGAACTTTTTATTACTTCCGCTTCTTTGAGCCATTGAGGAGTGAATAAACTCACTCTCGCCAGGCCTCAATATTTCTCATTACCTAATTGTATGTCAATTTTATGCTTTTTAACTCAATCGAACCTTTGGATTTTCGATAGACAAGTGGTAATAATTTTCTTTTTCCTTTGGTGCTTTAGATTTGAAGCAAAAGCTCTCTCAACTACGGCGCAATGTGCACACCTACTCTTTTTTTACCCATTAATTGATGAATCATAAGAAAGATCATCGACTTGCATTCTCGATTTATCACGTGCAAATAGATCTAGATTGAAGAATTGGGGATAAGGTATTGTGTACTCTTTTCTTTTGCTGGTGAAGTACTAATGCCTTGTACCTGTTTTTCTAATGACTTAAGCTTCAAGCTTACGCGTTTCAACAATTGATATTAAAGATCACCTCAACCATGACTTCCTCATAAGATCCTGTAAAGTGGTAGTATCGCTTTTATCGCAAAGCCGATCCATGATTAAGTTGAACTGGCATCTATCTACATCTCGATGCTCTAGCTCGAGATTGGATTTTGCCTAATGAAACGTTGCTCAATGGAGGGGAGATCATGGGAAGGTCATTCAAACATAAAAAAAGAGCGACAGAAACATGAGATAGAAGGCCGGATATATGAGCATAATCCTCGAGACAACAGTGCCGATAAGTTTGCAGGTCTGCTCTAATCTAGAATAGGGCGGTCCACGAATGCATGAATAGGGCGACCAGGAACACAATCTCGTATTTGCTATGCTTAGACCTATTGAGGAGGCAGAGGTGTGTTTGCAGACTTCCATAATGCGTGAGCCACGCTGTCATATGCTCTGCCGCCTGCCACCTCGCCGGTGGGCACAGCATTGGAAATTCTTTATCAAATCTTCTTCAGTGAGATTCACTTTCAAGGAGCCTATGTTGCAATCCAAATTCTTGATCTTAGTTGTCCCTAGAGAAGTAGAAAGAAAAGCCCGTCAAACAATTCCATGAGTCTCATCAGATGCACTTCTTGACTACATAATCCTATGCACATAAGTCCTACAAAATCCTATGCACTTCTTTCGCGCTCAAGGAGCCTATGTTGTCATTTAAGTTCTTGACCTTAGTTGTGCCTAGCGAATTTCACAGAAAACCAGTAAACATTCCCAGGAATCACATCATAAAGAGTTTGTTTCACTCTGTTGTTTCTTTTCTCACAATTACTGATTTCCCCGTTCTTGAATTTATTTTCCTTAATAATTTTTTTTTGGTGGATTCAGAATTCATGGTTTTCCTGCAAATATTTCTCTAAGGACCACTTCTCCATTTTCTGGATATCCTTTTTAGCTTCATTAGAAGAGTACACTCTCTTCACATTACCACAAAACATACATGAGTCATTCAACTCAAAATACAAGCTATAGCGAGGACTCACCAGGGATCGGTACAACCTCATTTCCTTGTTCAAGAAGCCATGCTAGAGCTAATTGAGCTGTTGAACATCCACGCTTCCTCGCAAGATCTTCAATCCTAGCATAGATGATTTTATTGTTGTCCAGGTTCTCCATTTTGAACGGGGGATGCCTAGCCTTCAAGATGGGGTATTCTTGCATCAGTAACTAAATACATAGTTCCCCTTGAGTCACAAATTGAGGAGATTGTGTTTTGCAATTTCATAAAGATGTATAGAGGGCTTATAACACCAACAGAATGATCACCTGAAACAAAACAAAGAGAAGATTATGGCCCGCTTTGTAGTTCAACCAGTGGTTCAGTTATTTGGCTGAAAGTCATATCCAGAAGATTACTTTTTTGCAGTAACATTACATTCTTCCAATTGAAACAAATGAATAGGACATACCAGAGAGCTGACTGAAGGTAAGCGCTCAACAACAGCTTTGCCAGCAAAGAAGCCACGGCCAAGAGGACTGTATGCAACAATTCTAATACCGAGCTCCCTAGCATGTCACACGCATCATTTTCACATCAAAGTCAAACTAAGTGACCAAAGAACGCTGAAGAAAGCTATTTCATTATAGCAGCCGAACTTAAGTTGAGGGAATTATGGAAGTCCACAGGGTCGGATACAGGATTGCTCGAAATGAAAAATCAAAAGTTGTTTGAGATTTCCGTATCCTGTGCTAAACGTAGACACACGAACAAATTTATAAATTCTAGATGCTATTGTAGACTAACCTGCATAATGCAACTATCTCCTCCTCAAGATCACGAGACCAGAGAGACCACTCCATCTGTACAGCCGTAATTGGATGCACTTTGTGAGCTCTCCTAATCGTGTCAGGGCTGGCTTCAGATAGACCAATGTACCTTCTCTTTCCCTCTTCCACCAGTTTCTTTAATTCGTGTATCTACAGAACAGAAAATACATGGTTCAACACTTGTCTGTATTCGTCCTTGAGGAACCCATTTGATTATTTACTTCAATCAAACCAATCACCAAAGGACTATTGTACAGAACAAATCATCATGCGAGGTTAAATAGATAGTCCAGATGTACTCAACCCAATGTACTCAGACAACAGATGCGGTACTTACAGTTTCTTCTGTGGGAACTGCTGGGTCAACTCGATGCTGATAATGCAGATCAATGTATTCCACACCAAGGCGCTTCAAACTAGCTTCACAACATGACCGCACATATTCAGGGTCGCCCTTGACTACCAAGTTGGAATAATCTAATCTTACTATACCGAACTTTGTGGCTAGCTGAACGTTTTCTCTGGGGAGTTGCTTCAAGGCCTAAAAGATGATTACAATCATATCGAGTTCGCAGAGTATCAGATGACGTCAAGAAGCTGTGAAGTAAGACCAGAAGCACCTCAATCTCCAATTAAAGTATAATTGCATGATAGTTCATCAAATCAACCTTGCTAAATGGAGAAAATTTGGTTTTTTTGAAAGCAAAAATAAAAGGGAAACATCACCAGAAGGTGACAATTCCTTCCTTCTTTACTTGTTTTCTCTATTTCCATGACTAAAATGGACCAACATTAAGCAGCAAAACGAATTTATAAGCTTTTTAAAACAATAGTGCCCGCATAAACACGGGTGTGCAGAAGCATCTCGTCCTCAGTACCTCAGCCCTCCTCAAGATGTATACAGTATCCTCTCTTCCGGTTCATCAAAACAAAAGGAATGGAAAATACTGAGCTTAAGATCATAGGTGCACGATAACTGGCATTATAAGGTCTCATATACGTTCGGCCAAACAGAAAAAGGTCACAGATACGCAATGCTTTTCCCGAATGTACCTTCCCAACCAGAACTTCATTTGCATTTGCTCCATACGCATTGGCTGTGTCGAAGAACGTGATTCCCTTGCTATAAGCATCCTTTATTATTGCAATGCCGTCCTCATTGGAAAGTGGAGTTTTGTGCATGCCACTCAAGCCCAGGCATCCAAACCCCAACTTAGATACCTGAAGGCAAACACCTGCCAGGAGCGATTAACATTTTTGTGCCTTCAGTTACGGGCCATAAGTTCAATGGACATAAAAATACAATATGAGACAACTACTCTTATTCCCATGGTTTCAGAAGCTGGAAAAAGGTATCAAAATGACCTCTGAACCATTTACTGACAGTCCCCAGACACGTTTACCAGAGGGAGACCCACCAAGGGTGTAGATCAGAGTTCAGCATTCTCACCTTACTGTATAATTTAATGAACAAAAACAGTAAGCATAACCTATCAGCTCTTGGCTTCCCAGCTTCACTCTAGGAATCTCCAACCCTGCCATTTATTTTCTCAGCTTTTGATTTGAGTTTCTGTTTCTGCTCCTTCTGGAGGCAGAGCGTGTGTTATCTTCTTCTTCTTCTTCTTTTGTTCCGGATAAGTTTTCTTAGATAGCTCAGTTTGATATGTTTTGATTTTTAGCTTTTCTGGATTGGCTCCTTTTGAACGGTACATGGAGATTTTTCATTGGAAAAAGGTTAAGAAGTTCAACCTACACCACATGATTCGATCCAAAGTACAATCATGCAAAAGCATTTCACCCCTTCACGTGTATTTGTTAGAGTGAAAGTACTTTTCGAAAATTACTTTTCTGAATTTTCACCCATTTAGTTTGCAAAAAATATTTAACCAACTAAAAACACTTTCCAGTCAATGATACAAAATTAGGAAAGCGAATTCCTAAATCTAAGGAGATGAAAATGTTTTGGGAATTCCTCCTTTGATCTTTTTATATTTTTTCTTTTCTTTTTTTCTTTCTTTTTTTCTCTTTTCTTTCCTTTTCCTTCTCCCTCCGCCAAAACCAATCGCTACGCCTCGGTGACGGCTGGTGACTGGCCACAGGTGCGGGCTGGCAAGGCTCGACTTCGCCAGATCTAGCAACTCGACCTTGCTGAATTTGGTGAGGTTGAGCCTCGCTTGTGGCTTATCATCAGCCGCCGTCAAGGACCGGCGATTGGCAATGGAAGAAGGAAAAAGAAAAACAAAAAAGAAAAGAAAAGATTAAAAAATTATCTAAAACGTTGATTTTTCTTTTTCTTGAGATGAAGTCATGAGGATGAAATAATTTTCTAAATGAGATTCAAACATCGAAAATATTTTCAGTCATATATCACTAAATGAAGGAAAATTAACAATTTTTTTGAAAAATGATTTATTAATATTTTCCTTTATCATTAAGTTATCCCTCAAACAAACGTATCCTAATTGTTGAACTAAAACATTGTACACTTTCATGTCTCCTGCGAAGAATACATGTGAATTTTTCATCACATCCACTTGTTTCGAGTCTATGAGGAATAACAAAACTTACTCTCCCAAAGCCTCAGTATAATTTCATTACCTAAGTTTTTTCAATATTCTTCACTGCCAAATTGCAAATTAGGACCGTGGAGGCTCAGGTATTTTTGTTGCCTTACCTCACCTATGCTTTATCAAGGAATTTCCTTTCTTCCACTCGTTTGAAGAGGGATAAATACACCCTAATGAATCATGATCCGGCTGAATTGGATATACTAAATAAAGCAGTCTCCCATGCCAAACTTCAGCAAAATAGATTCGCCTAAAAAGAGAGAGGAAAGAATAATGATAATGCAAAGTTCAAGAGGACTGCATGCAACCATACCACTACAAGAAAATTTACTGCATTAAATATGCGTTTGGTAATCACTCTACTCTCAGGAATAATATCTGATCAGAAATAAATTTTTTTTATTCTGTTATCGGGAATAAATTTTAAGCATTTGAAGGCGTTTGGTAATTGTCCAAAATTTTTATTCGAGAATAGAAATGCATTTAAGACCATCCTCAAAATTTCGAATTCAAATCATTTTCTTCTAATTTTTAAAATAAATTTATTACTTCTTTTCTTTTTCTTTTTTCTTTTATCTTCTTCCTCAACCGGTCGCCGGTCTTGGAATGATTGGCAACCGGCTAGACGAGGGCCGGCCACGCCTTGTTGGCCAAACCTCGTCGATGGCTAAGAACGTGTTTGGCAACCAGCGAAATAGTGAAAATTTTTGTTTTTTTATTTCTGGGAATAGATTTGGAACAGAAATTTGTTTAGTAAAATTTTTATTTCTGAAAACAAATTTTTTTTTTTTTTTTTGTTCCCGGAAGTAGATTTGGAATAAAATCAAAAAGTAAAAAAAAGTTGACTCTTTATTCCCGGGAATAATTTCATAATCAAGCCAACTTAACTTTTTCTCTTTCCTCTTATTTCTTCTTGTTTTTCTTCCCTCTCTCTTCTTTTTCAACTGCTGTCGCCGCCATCCGCCAGTGGCGGGTTGGGCAAGGTCCAACAAGCTTGCTAGAGGCTTGCCTAGGCCTCTCCCGGCTACCGGTGAGCCTCATCTGGCCAGGTGAGGCTTGACCCAATCATATGGTTGGGCGAGGCCAACCTCACAATGGCCCAACAAGGTCGAGCCTCGCCGATGGCTGAGCCTTGGCTTAGCTGAGCCTCTCCTGGCTATCAACGAGGCTTGGCCAATGAGGCGCAGCCTCGCCAATGGTCGACGACGCTTTGGCGATCGGCAAACCTTGAAGAAGAAGAAGAGAAAAAAAGAGAAAAAGAAAAAAATTAATAAAAATTATTAAAAAATTAAAAGAAATGATTTGGATTAGAAAACCAAACAACTTAAACTATTTATAAATTATTCTTGGGAATAGAATAAAAAAATTAATTTCTGATTAGAAATTGTTTCCAGAAATAAAATAGTTACCAAACGCGCCCTAAGCGAGCCTCTAATGAGCTCATCGGAACCCCCCCAGCCGATCGCTAGTGACAGGCAATCAGCAACCGGCGGCGGTGGTCGATAGCGGCATAGTGGAAGAAGAAGAGAAAAGGAAGAAAAACAAGAAGGAAAGAAGAAGAGAAAAGAAAAGAAAAAATTTTGATTGACTTGATTATGAAATTGTTCCTGAGAATAACGAATCAACTTTTTTTTACTTCTTGATTCTACTCCAAATCTATTCCCAGAAACAAAAAATTTACCAAACGAATTTCTATTCCAAATCTACTCTCAAGAACAAAAGAACAGAATCAAATACCATTTAGCTGGTTGCCAAACGCACCCTAAGTAAGGTGAAATTATTGTCAACAAGTATTGTACAAGGAGTCCTGTTTGAGTATCCTAGGATAACAAAGCAGCAGTTCTTCGCTTTTCTTTGTTTAATATTGGCTCTTTTGACAGTAGGAAGAGTCGAACTTCCTTTAGAATTTAAACCACAATGTGTTCGACATCATATATTCTTGGTGCCAGACCTGCAGACTTTGCCACTGAACCATCAAAAACAAAGCGGAGGGCAAGATTCCGCATTAAGTTTATCTAGCTGATGATTGATGTACTAGCTGCAGACTAAAATTTCCTGGGTTGAAACCACTTCTTCCCAAACAGGACGGTAAACAACAAGATCTTGCAAACTGGAAATGCTACACACTCCGAAAATAAGGCAAGGCATGTTATTTTTATGCTTTAAGGGGAGAGAGAGAAAGGGATAGAAGTGCTCTCCCAATGGGCACGGCACATTTATTTCAACGCCATAAGAGCAGAAGCATTGCCAAAGTTCATAAGTCATCTTCTTGTTTTCTCTATCAGTGCTCACATGCTTCATTATTGCACAGTCGAAAAATGCTTAAATAGACCGGCCCGACTTTAAAATTCTAGGGCTCAGACTTTCTGAGTTGGTGGAGGTGTATCAGCAAACTTCCAAGTCGCATGAACCATGCTCTCGTAGGTTCTACCACCGGCTACCTCACTGATGGGTACAGCATCAGAGATCTCCTTCAGATCTTCTCCAGTAAGCTTTACCTTTAAAGAGCCAATATTGTCATCCAAGTTCTTGATCTTAGTTGTCCCTGGAGATAGGAAAAAGAAAACAGCAAACATTCCAAGGAATCATATTTTAAGTTACTTTGATAGCATCTGCTTGAAACAAAGCTAATATAAATCCATGTCTTTCTCGGCAATTCATGGGGCCATATAGACCCATGAATAGCCTGCGTGGTTTTCATATGCAACAGCTACACAATGGCTCATTTTTAATCTTTCAAGAAAGTCTACACTGCAGTTACAATCATACATGTGGCAGAATTTAACTTGAAGCAGAAGCTTATATAGAGGGCTCACCAGGGATTGGTACAACCATGTCTCCTTGTCCATGAACCCATGCTAGAGCTAATTGCACAGGGGTGCATCCATGTTTCTTCGCAAGGTTATCCATCCGAGTATAAATGTTTTTGTTCTTATCCAAGTTCTCCTTTTGGAATCGAGGGTGCATGGACTTTCAAAGAGAACATGGGCATTAGTATCTGTGGAATATAGTTTTTGCAAAGAGGGTTGTCATTCAATCACCCAGTGCAAAGATTGTGCTTTGATTGTCCTATATTAATCCCCAGTTTTGCAACTAATAAAGCCTCAGTTTTCTGCTCCACCATGTTTACAGAATTCAGAACATAATTTTTGGGGCAAACACAATCTGATCCCAAAGTTAACTGACGCAAAATATTGTCTAAAAATGTCACAGCATTTCCACCGAAGGCTCAAGAAATAGAGCTTGAAACAGACCTTCTATGCCAAATGAAATGGCTACATACCAGAAAGCTGTTTGAAGGCACACTTTCAACAATAGCTTTGCCACCAAAAAAGCCACGCCCAAGCGGACTGTAGGGAACTATTCCAATACCAAGCTCCCTGGCATTTAGCAACATCCAGACAGCATTTGTAGATCAGGAAATATTATGAAGAGTGTCAAGACAGCATATGCAGCTGCAACATGAAGTTGTTAGAGATCTCATATAGCAGACCAATGTAGCATGATTTTTTGTGGGCTAAAGGACAACAAACGAATGAATTAATAAAGTAACGGATACTATTGTGGACTAATTAACCTGCATAATGGAACTATCTCCTCCTCGATATCACGAGTCCAAAGAGACCACTCCATTTGTAATGCTGTAATGGGATGAACTGCATGAGCTCGTCTAATCGTGTCTGTGCTTGCCTCAGACAGACCAATATACTTTATTTTTCCCTCTTCCACCAGTTTCTTAAGTTCTCCCATCTATGTACCAGGAAATGCACGGCTTTAGATGATATGTAATATAATTTTCCAATAGAAAATCAAATGAAGGGGTGCCCAAGAAAAAAATTGCAAAAGAAGCACTTACAGTTTCTTCAATGGGAATTGATGTGTCCACTCGATGCTGATAATACAGATCAATGTAGTCCACACCTAGGCGCTTCAAACTAGCTTCGCAACATGATCGCACATATTCAGGGGTACCCTTCACTACCATCTTAGTAGCTTCCATTCTTATTATACCGAACTTTGTGGCCAGCTGAATATTTTCTCTTGGGAGCTGCTTCAAAGCCTAAATTGCATCACAATGTCATTAAATCAAGCTAGCAATATGAGGATCAGATTTCCTATCTCTAGAAAAACCAATTAGGAGGAGAACATTAGTCCAAGGCAAACAATTTCTTATTTTCCTTCTTTCTCTCACTATCTTTGATTACATGACCAAAGAAGTGATCTGAGAAATCTGAGAAGGGTTAGGTTTGCAATATAATAAGGGGAGAAGCTAAATTAAATCCCATATACCTAACCCTCCCTCAGGATGTAACCTCTTTCAGGCTCGTCAAAAATAGGAAAGAAAAAGATGCAGAGTCTTTTTCAGCCAATTTGATTGTAAGTAGAAGAAAACTGACTTTTGCTTCTGAGATACAAACAGGATGAATTGGTTCAACCAGTTGATTGGTAACAAGAAAAAGTCACTGCTTATGCAGAGATATGCACCTTTCCCACCAGAACTTCATTAGCATTTGCTCCATACACATCAGCTGTATCAAAGAAGGTGACTCCCTTGCTATAAGCATCCTTAATTATGGCGATGCCATCCTCTTCAGAAAGTGGAGAGTTGTAGACACCACTCAAGCCCATGCATCCAAAGCCCAACTTCGATACCTGGGGCAAAAATAATAAGGGAGCTTATAACTTACCATTTCTCAGAACATGTATTTTAGGCAAAAGGCAGTTCATATTTTCAGTCTCAACGTTACCAGTAAAATTCTAAAACTTCGATGTAGGGTGGGATACAAATGTGTCATGGCACTAGCTATCTCGACTAGCAGATAAGTCCTGCTTGACTTGATTCCTTTGGTATAAGAGAGCTTAATTACCAAATTGCATTGACCTCAAACTTCAAAATGCTTAGGGAGAGCAGCTCACAAACTCAGTAGAGTAGTTGGATATTTGAGCTTTCTAGTTATACATAAAAGATGTCTCAATCGGACATTTAAGAACACGAGTTCATTCTCAGGCTCAATGACTTTAACCTGAGCTTAGACTAAATCGAGTCGAGAATAGTAGAGCATATCAAATTCTTTATTAAATGAGCTCAGGTTCTTGAAAAATCAAGCTAGATCGAGCTCAAGTCAAGTGTCCGGACTCCAGCCTCCAACGCTCGAGTCAGGTCGAGTCAAACTCGACCGCACCTAAACTGTCTCGAGTTGACACGGCTGGATCAGACCTCTACTTCCATTGTGGACACAAATAAGCAATCAAATACCCAACTTCAGTGCTATCGCAAAAACCCTCCATTGTATCGGTAAAATGCCCAGCAGAGGATTCTACTCATTACCCACGGCTCAAGTTCAAAACTTTCACGCATAAATCCAGCACCCACTTCCCAAACCACCGAAAAATCCCATAAAAAATTAAATGCGATCTACACATTTTCTACAGATAAACCGTCATCAAAAAGCACAGCAACAACATGCATAGCCCTTTCAGTACACGCAGAATCAAGAAAGACAGTTGATCATTTCTTGGAAATTCTTGTAATGGGCACTGGGAAAAGATCTGGGATTGCGTTGATTTTTACCTCCAGTCCTTGGCTTCCGAGCTTCACCCTTGGAACCTCCACTCCTGCCATTATTTTTCTGTCGAGTGTACTGATTTTTCTCCTTCACTGTTTTGGTGGTATCAGTGTCCAGTTGTGTGGGGTGTATATGTTGTCTTCAGAGCAGCACGGAGAGCCGGTACGAAAAGCTGTCGTTCCAAGCTTTCATCTGGAATGGACTTTGTCTTAGGGGCATGACGCATGCCTATACGTCATTGCGAGCAAAGCTCGTAGAGGTTTTCTATTTCTCTTTCCCCTTCATTTCAGCGTGTGCACGAAAAAATTTATGGAACAGAAATTAATTTCTATTCAATTTCTATTTCAAAAATTGAGAAGTTAAAAATTTTAACTTTTGATTTCTTCTTCAAATCAATTTGTGGAATAGAAATTTGTTCCAGAAATAAAAAAAATCAAATTGCGTTACCAAACGAATTTTTATTCCAAACCTATTTCGGAGGAACAGAGAAATAGAGAAGTAGAGCAGTAAAATTTTTATCACATGTGACCTAAGATCTTTTGACTTTTTATTGACATTCTCATTTCAAAAGGGCGAAAAAGCCACTTTTAGATTTCAACACAACTTCGCATGTTCCTTTTGCTTGCCCCAATCAAAATAACTTAAAATGTACGCTTTTGACTTTCTCATCAAAATTTTAAAATAAATTATAAGAAAGTAACCAACATTTGGGAAATGAAAGCTTTGGAAGTTACCGATAAAAAAGATATGAAGTGCGTGAATTGTAAAATTTTCATTTAATTAATTGTAAAAATCGACCCAAACAAATCGATATGTATTATAATACTCTGAGGTCTTTTGCAATTATTCTACTTCTTTTTATTCCAGCAACAAGTGCCATGATGCATGGGTGCTCCAGAACTCTACTAATCACTATGTCGTTTAACTTGATTTATTATGGAAATTTATTCTTTCATCTCTAAGTTGACACTAATTTATCACGAGAGAGATCATTTCACTTTTCCATAAATCGGAGATATAGAAAAAGGGGCTCAATTACGCTAAAGTCTATTAGTGTCCATGTTTACTACCATTTCCGTTATTTTTGAAAATGTTTTGATTATGTGATTATCTTCATTTTTCATTCCTAGGCACATCCACCTAAATGACCATGCATTGCAAATTCACACAAGAACATTCAACATCCACATGATAACAAGATAGTCCAAACATGATAAAAGCCACATAAAATGAGATGCGACTCGTTACAATGTCGAACAAAGAATATATATGGCCATGTTATTAAGCTTTGGATAGAATCTTGTGAACTCTTACATGCAATTACTCTAATTTGAATAACACTAATGAAACACTAATATAACAAAACATGAATTAAATCCAAGCTGTATCATACAACTCTAAACTAAATGCAACTTTCATTTCTTTATCATCATGCAACTTCCGTTGCTCCGCAAATCATCATGTAACTTCCGTTGCCCGGCATGTTATTTTTATGCTTTAAGGGGAGAGAAGTGCTCTCTCCAACGGGCATGGCACATTTACTTTGTTGCCATAGGAGCAGAAGCATTGCCAAAGTTCACGAGTCATCTTCTTATTTTCCCTATCAGTGCTCACATACTTCATTATTGCACAGTCGACAAATGCTTAAATTGCCCGGCCAGACCGTGAAATTCTGGGGCTCAGACTTTGAGTTGGTAGAGGTGTATTAGCAATCTTCCAAGTCACTTCATTCATGCTCTCGTAGGTTCTACCTCTGGCTACCTCATTGGCAGGTACAGCATCAGAGTTCTCCTTCAGATCTTCTTCGATAAGCTGTAGTTTGAGAGAGCCGATATTGTCATCCAAGTTCTTAATCTTAGTTGTCCCTGGAGTTATAAGAAAACTAGCAAACATTCCACGGAATTATGTTAGAAGTCAGTTTGAGAGTATTTGCTTAAAACAAAGACGGTAGAAATGCACGACTTCTTCCCGGCGATTTATAAGGCCACATTTTTTATACACAACAGCTACTTGATGGCTCAGTTTTTTACTTTTCAAAAAGTCCACAACACGGTAACAATCATACAAGTAGAAGATTTAATTTGAAGCAGAAGCTTATCTGCTAGAGGACTCACCGGGTATTGGAACAACCATGTCTCCTCGCCGAAGAACCCATGTGCTAATTGTACTGGTGTGCACCCATGTTTCTTGGCGAGATTATCGTCAATTATTGAAAGACTTGGTAATTCCAACACGATCTAAGTGACTTAAATTAACACATTAATAAGCCTACTCAAATGAATTTTGATAAATTATTGAATTAGCTTACAGTGTTGATTTAATAACGTTGGGTAGTTTAGTAAGGGGTTCCGTGAGTTACGCATTATGCATCGACTATTATCATAAATGAGTTTTACGAGTTACCAAAGCTTTAAAAAATTGTTAACACCAAAAGTTGACTCTGTGGGCCGTTGATAATCAACAAAGCCCACTGGGCTTGTAATGGACATATCCGGCCGCGGGAGTTCGGACATGGCAGCAGTTACAATTATCGACGGCTCAGCACCAATTACCATTTGGAAGCAAGAGGATAAGAAAGAGACCAGTTACCGAAGCACTAGGTATCAACCACTTCGTGGATAAGGCGATACAATTATTGAAGGACACCGAGTATCCCACGAACAATTAAAATTGAAGCAATAACCGTCGGAGCAGTTATTCGCCCTATCTAGCTATAGATAGCCGAAGACAAGACAAGTTGTAAAGGATCGGGAAAAAGATGAACAAAGAACACCATTTATCTTTTTATCTCGAATTTACTTTCGAGTATTTTAGATTTATCTTTTATTCGAATGGTTATAGCAATCGCTTCCTTTTCTAAACAACGCGAAACCCAATAAACAAAAATGCCGAAGAGCTAACCTTTGATGAAACATATTTTGTCCGAGAACTTTCTTTGACAAAAAGCTAGAAATCTGCAAAATGGTATCAAACAGCAACCGCAAAATGCAACATCATCATTGATGAATAATTCAAGCTTTCCCTTCCAGATCCAAGGGACTTAACAATCCTTGCTTTTATTTTTGCATCGAGATCCCCATGATCGATTGCAGACCTCGGTTACGGACAGGAAAAGAACAATGTAGAGAGCCGAACAGTGCTCCATGAAACTGAAGGAAGTCTAGGCCGACGATTTCCCGGCTCTCATGGGCGGCGTGTCCGCGTACCTCCACGAGAGACGAGCAAACCCTTCGTGAATACTGCCACCGACGACCTCCTCGATTGGCACGGCATCCGATATCTCTCTCAAATCATCCTCTGCGAGTTTCACTTGCAAGGAGCCGATGTTGGCGTCCAGGTTCTTTATCTTTGTCGTTCCTACATAAACGATGTATGAGTTCAGATAATTCAAAATGCGACGGCAGGTTTGTTAATGAACTGAGAATTCATAAATTCGGAGAACTTATAAAACGACGTGTAGAGATCGAGCGACGGGAACCAGAAAACAGTCGCTTAGTCTCTTTTGTAGCAAGTGGAAGGCGATGGCTGCTGCTGGTCGGAACGCCCATCGCCAGTAGTCATTAGAGACTGTTTTTGAGGGCTTTAGGGACCGGACAGGCAGTCGCAATCCAGTTTTTTCGTAGTACAAGGGAACGTAATTATCATACAAATGATGCTTCTATTCAAGTTGTCTACACACCCGGTATCGGGACAACGTCATCCCCTTGATGGAGAACCCATGCCAGGGCGAGCTGGCTCGGGGTGCAATCGTGCTTGTTTGCTAGCTTCTCGATTCGGGTGTAAAAGACTTTGTTCTTCTCCAAATTCTCCGGTTGAAACCTGGGAAACCTTTCCTGGAAATTTGAAGAAACGGATATGAGGATTCAGGATTGTCTTGGAAAAGCTTTGACTAAATGTTACGCACGCCAAAAGAAGTAAGGCATGTCGCACACCTGAAGGCTCTTCCCAGGCACAGCTCCTATGACTCCCCTACCACCGAAGAACCCACGACCGAGAGGACTATACGGCACTATGCCGATCCCAAGCTCCCTGGAAATCCGAGAAGCGGGCCAACACGAAGAAAGAAACTCCGCTAGTTAAATCCAAGTGTCCGACTATGTAATTAAAATGGACCAATTTATGAAGGTTCGGAGTCTACTAGGAAGTCCGTGGACAGAGTTTTCCTCCACTTCTTCGTTGCAAATGTTCCGAGAGATTAGAGTAGAGCAAGCAATGTACCTGCAGAGAGGGACGATTTCTTGCTCGATGTCACGAGTCCAGAGTGACCACTCGATTTGTAAGGCAGTGACGGGATGAACCGCGTGCGCTCTCCGTATGGTGTCGGGACTGGCTTCCGACAAGCCAATGTACTTCACTTTCCCCTCTTCCACCAACTTCTTCAGTTCTCCCATCTGCAAATTTGTTGAAAATTGATGAGTTTAAAGTCTGTTGGAGCAGAGACATTATTCAGATTTTCTTTGACAGTGCAAAACTTACAGTTTCCTCTATTGGAACCGATGTGTCAATTCGATGCACGTAATAGAGATCTATGTAGCCGACATCGAGGCGCTTAAGGCTGGCCTCACAGCATGAGCGGACATATTCAGGCCTTCCATTTATGGCCGCATCGTATCCCTTGGATTGCAGCGCCCCGAATTTGGTAGCTAACTGCACCTTCTCGCGAGGCAACTTCTTCAACGCCTGTAAATAAAGTCCCTTAGTTTCTCTTCCTTTTTCCTCACCACGTAACTAAAATTCCATGAACTAAAACTATAAACGATTTGAATTTTGCATGTTTCTGTCCTCAATTACCTTCCCAACCAGAATTTCATTAGTTTTCGGGCCGTATACATCCGACGTGTCGAAGAATGTTACCCCCTTGGCAAACGCATCGGTGATGATGGATACGCCGACTTCCTCCTGGACAGGATCGTTGTAAATTCCTGTCAGTCCCATACAGCCAAAGCCCAACTTGGAAACCTGCAGCAGCATAAAACCAAGAAAGAGTAAAAGAACTTGCACATTTCAGCAAGAAATCACATAAATTATGATCTCTCTGCCTTATGAAAAAGCAACCGCGTGAATCTATCATCTGCACTGAACTTCTGCCTTTCGTTGCGGACTCAGAAGTCGAATCTAGAACGAGAAATCATTGTCCAACGACGAAAAGTCATGATCGACTTTCGCACTCCATGCGATCGAGAAGTAGCTTTTGTGCAAATTACCTCAAGAGCCCGAGTTCCAAGTTTCACTCTGGGAATCTGAACATGTTGCTCCTGGGCCATATTGCAGATGCACCTGCAGGGAATTGCTAGCTCCTTTATCTTCTGGTTCAATCCTAGTCAAATTCCATGTATATATAGGAGTCGAGGCGGCCAAAACACAAAGAAAAATTTGTAATGTCGACATCTATAGTCTATGTGGTATAATTAGAGTTATGTTATAATTACCACGCTGAAATATAAATATTTCAACACCTTATTACAATAGGGTGGAGCAGCTTCCTAAGAAAAAAATATATTGTGTGGCCAATTGCAGGTCTAGAATTTTAGTGCTGACGATCACCCCATCTTTTTAACCGAACTTTTAAGCGCATCATTTTAAAATTCTTAAAATTTTCAAGTGAACAATACAAATATTTTATTGGGACAAGCGGTAGAAGACAATGACTCTCCCCATTGCCGGCGCCACTCACGTGGTGTCATAAGGCATCTGCCAAACACTTCATAAAATATTAAATGTCCTTTTAAACATAGTGAGAACAACATCAAACATTTTCTTAAAAGGAAAATTAGTGGTTCAGTATATATTTGCATACGAATTAACTTCTTGTATATAGATTGAGCAAACGGTTCACAAGTATCCTCGACACCAAAATATGTGTATATACATGTATATGTACAGCCAATAGTTTAATTATCGAAAATATATCTAACTAGATAAATGAACGATGACGTAAGTTGCAATAAATATTTTACACAATATAGTATGTAATATGGTGAAACCTTATCGGAAGAAGAGCTAGTTTGACCTACTACTGGGCCCCACAAAAGGATGAGAGGGATCTGATAATGACCCATTGACGTAAGCAGATGCGCAACGCAACACCCCTACAGCCTCAACATGTTGTTGCATCATTGAAAGGTTGCATCAGCCTATACGTCACAAGGCCCTCTTATGACGTCACTAAAATTAGTTGTGCCATCCCTTGTATCTAACAAAGTAGAGCTCTTGCGCATCTGCTTACGTGATGGCCCTGGTCAATGGCATTTGACTATTTAATAATCTAAAGTTTCCTTTCTTTATCACTATATATGTCACCTCAACAAACGCCTAGAAATATGCACGAAAATTGACAGATCAAGAAACCAGAAAGTACAGCAAGTAGCAACTTCAAGATATCATCTGCAAAATGGCTGGGGTTCGGATTCCGCGAGTGAAGCTCGGAACGCAGGGTCTCGAGGTTTGCAATTAAACTACTTCTTTCTTCGTCGTATTTTAATGGTGTATGTACAAAATGAAAATTTCATCACATCGGTCATATTGTTTGTGATTGGTTAAATTCCCACGGATTCATTTCAGCTTCTTCGTGCTAAAATGTATGACTTTCTGTTTCTTCTTCTTCATTTTATTTTGTTTTCGAACAATTGCAGGTTTCGAAGTTGGGTTTCGGCTGCATGGGACTCTCTGGAATGTACAATGATCCTGTTCCTGAGGAAGCCGGCGTAGCAATCATCACTGACGCGTTCGCCAAAGGGATAACATTCTTCGACACGTCGGATTTTTATGGACCCAAAATCAATGAAATTCTTGTTGGAAAGGTAATGCGAAGTAACTGAAACGCACGAAACTGGTCATTTAGTGTTTTAGTTGACTGATTTTACTTACATGGTTGTTTGGAAACTTTGTGATATCATTGTTGCAGGCACTGAAGAGGTTGCCACGGGAGGAGGTACAGTTAGCCACCAAATTCGGTATTGCAAAAACCGAAGCGGGCAATGTCGTGATTAAGGGGACACCTGAATATGTCCGCTCGTGTTGTGAGTCGAGCCTTGAGCGCCTTGGTGTCGAATACATTGACCTCTATTACGTGCATCGAATTGACACATCGGTCCCCATAGAGGAAACTGTAAGTTTGTTTAGCAGCTCTTCCTGTTTGTGGATAATTGCCGATGCTCGAAACAGGCTTTTGGCAATCAGAAATTCATAAAACCAAATGATTTCGAGAAACTGCAGATGGGGGAACTGAAGAAGTTGGTGGAAGAGGGAAAAGTGAAGTACATCGGCTTGTCTGAGGCTAGCCCCGACACCATACGGAGGGCGCACGCAGTTCATCCCATCACTGCCTTACAGATGGAGTGGTCACTCTGGACTCGCGACATCGAGCAAGAAGTTGTCCCACTTTGCAGGTACATTGCTGTTTCCTGCCATCGTAGAAGACTTCTAATCCTTTGCAAAGTTGTTCTCCAAAAAAGAGCCTTCTCTGCTTCGAACGTTTGTCTCTTCTTTCTTAATCTTTTAGCCCGCCTCTCAATTTCAGGGAGCTTGGAATCGGCATCGTTCCGTATAGCCCTCTTGGTCGTGGGTTCTTTGGCGGCAGAGGAGTCACAGCAACTGTGCCGGCACATCTTTCTCCGGTAGGTTTATAGTTAAAGGGGCTCTTCTTTGTTGAATATTTCACTTCATGTACACGATGGTCCAAACGCTTCTTCACCAATCCTCCTTGCTAACTTTTTCTCACCTCATTTCTCAGGAACTGTATCCCAGGTTTCAAGCAGAGAATATGGACAGAAACAAGATTCTCTACGCTCGAATCGAGAAGTTAGCGAAGCAGCACGATTGTTCCCCTGTACAGCTTGCGCTCGCATGGGTACTCCATCAAGGAGATGGCGTTGTGCCTATCCCTGGTGGGAATCTGATGAAATGGCATTCTTTAACAGATGACATGGAACTGGGTTTCTGTTCTTATATTGGGCGCTTTTTGCAGGAACGACCAAGATCAAGAATCTCGATAATAACATCGGTTCCTTGGGAGTGAAGCTCACGGAGGCAGACGCGAAAGAGATCTCAGATGCTATACCTATTGATGAAATCGCCGGCGACAAGATCGTCGACCACTTTGCTCGCTTGTCATGGAAGTACGCGAACACACCCCCAATAGATGGGAAATTCTCAGCATCCTAGGCTTCTCTTTTGCTTCTTGTAATTGAGTTCGGGAAATGAATTTCTGAATAGCTTAGTGAAAATTACAACAAAACTAGGCAAGTCTACGTTATTGGTTTTGTTGAAGGGTACCTTTGTTTTTTCATTGTTAGTGAGACCTAATGCTCACACTATATCTAATGATGTAATTTGTCATTTTTCTCTTTTTTTATCGTTTATGAGTCCTATCCAATAAGATGCTTGTCAATTTGGCAAACATCATCGGGTATCCTTCCCTTCCCGTGTCTAGAATCGTGTGTCAAGTCCTTTTGAGTTGGTCCATTTCAATGTTTGGGGAACTTGTCATGTCAATGATATGTCTAGTTATAAGTATGTTGTTATGTTTGTGGATGATTATTTTTGCGTAACATGGTTATATTTGATAAAAGATCGAACTGAAGTTTTTTCCTATTTCCATATGTTTTACCTTGAGATTCTCAATCAATATCATATTTCTATTAAATGGTTGCACTTTGATAATGCCAACGAATATATGACTATTTCCCCTGGTTTTCAATCATTTCTTTGGGATTCTGCATTAGACCTCTTGTCCACACCCCCAGCAAAATGGGGTGGTGGAACGAAAAAATCGCCATCTCTTAGATGTTGCTCGTTGTCTAATTTTTCATATGAACCTCCCCAAAACGTTCCGGGCATGCTATTCCTATTGTATGCTATCTTATAAATTGTCTCCCATCCTCTGTGCTTCGTGGGGGCATATTTTTCTCTACTTTCCATCCTACGAGTTCGCTTTTTTATTTACCACTCCATATATTTGGCTGTATTGTGGTCATGATAAGCACAATCCACCGGTTGACAAGTGTTGACACCTGATTTTTAGTCGACATATCATTAAAACAATAAAAAAAATCGAGATTTAGGTTTCTGATCACGACAGAATTCTCTCTCTCAACTAAAAAATGTCGTTTTTCATTTCTTTCTTTTGCATTGTCATTTTTAAGTAGTTTTTAGTTCATTTTCAAGAAAAACCCGGAAAGTCAAACGGTTGACTTTTTACCCAAAAAAACATTCCGCTTAGCTTTAATTTCACTTTTTTCAAATCAATTTCTTGAAAATTCAAATATTTGATCAAAAAATCAACATTTCATGAAAAGTCAACTAAATAGTTGACTTTTGGTCAAACATTTGACCCAAAAAATATAAAATATAAAAATAAAAATGCACAAATATATTTCTTTTAATGTCAATTTGACGTTTGTGTTGAAAATTTCACAAAATTCAATTAAGAACCTTAATTTCTGAATTTTTCAGTTTTAGGTTCTAAATCGACCAAAAATAAAATTACTTTTATTCTAGTCATAATTAGGTGTAATTCATTCTTTAACATTTGGTTTAGGGACTATCCAAAATCTGTTTGAGCATTCAATTTTGCGATTTACCTAGTCAAAATACGAATTGCCATTTTGAGCCCTAATTAGGGGACCAAAATCGATCATTAATAACTTGCGAATGGACAATTGTTTCTCACTCATTTTATTGAGATAAGTCCAAATTCGAGATTGATTTCTTGAAAGTCACACAAGAACTCATCAATTTGAAGAATTTTATCCTCCCAAGCATTAGAAAGTCAAGCAATTAAGGTTCAATTGACAAAATTCAAATTGACCCATTCATGGCTATAGTTTAATTTCATAAATCTAGGTCCAATTTTAATATTAGGCTTAGATCCATTTTTGACCTAAGTTTGAGCACTTCAATTGAAGGTCAATTTGAATGTGGTAAGTGATTTTACCTATGAGTAGCTCATTAGATAGGGCAATTGTGACACTAATTGAGTTCAATTTTACTTAATTTGCAATTTTGCCAATTAAATTGCAAATTTTACCATTTTAGCCCTTTAGGCCCAATTCAAAGCACCCATGATTTCAACTCATTTTTTTTTCACGATAATCATTCAATTAAGTCAATAAAAGACCCCTAGATTACATTCATAAGGTTTGATTAGCTTAATTGTATCTTAATTGGTCAATTTCTTCATAAAAAGGATAAAATTCCTTTTCAATTAGGTCCTTTATGAGTCAAATTGCATAAATTTTTTATCCACAGGGGTCCCAAGTGGACAAAAGAGTAGGAATCGGACCAAACCGGTCAAAATCCGGCTGAACCGGACCGAACCGGTCTGGTCGGTTTGACCAGCCGTCGGCAGGACTAGCCAGTTCGGGACCTTGCCTGCTGGTTCTTGGCCTCCGGCCACCGGTTCTGGAACCCTCTTAATCCCAATTTCACTTCTACACCTTCAATTTCCCAAAATTTTACAAATTGGTCCTCGAATTTCGTCAAAATGCAAATTGACCCCTAATTAGACATTTTGACGCAATTCCGGATTTCGGCTTGGTTTTTTGCAAATCAAACCCACTAGATCAATTACCTAGCACCTCAAGATCATAATAAAGTCTTCGAAATGGATTTTTGACCGTTG
This sequence comes from Eucalyptus tenuipes, assembly GCA_014182365.1. Classification (NCBI taxonomy): domain Eukaryota; kingdom Viridiplantae; phylum Streptophyta; class Magnoliopsida; order Myrtales; family Myrtaceae; genus Eucalyptus; species Eucalyptus tenuipes. Next base: position 38,858,850 of record CM024544.1, on the reverse strand, counting down.
GATCGAGATTTTGGTCGTCGGGTCGAACCGACGGCCAAAATTGCTTAATGTGGGAGTATATAAGTGAAATCTCTTCTATTTTTAGCATAGAGGCTTCATTTGCACAAAATTTCCTCCCTCTTCAGACATCTCTCTCTCTTTTCTCCCTCCAAAATCCTCCCCCAAACAGATTGCACACTTTCTCTCTCTAGATTCGGTTCGCCTCTTGGACCAGGCTCGTTCTAGGCTCAAACCGGCGATCGCTGGAGTTCTCTAAGCCTTCAAGTTGCTGGTGATTTGCTGTAACAGGGATCTTTGACGTTGCTGTGGAAAGAGGAGACCGGATTGGTGGCCGGATCTTCACAAGCGGCCCTGATCTTCGCTATTGAGTTAAGGCCGGTCCGTTTTGGACCGGTTCTTCCTTTTTTTCCTTGAGCCGGAGGTTCGATTGATCCCGATCTGAGTCGTAGTGACTTGATCTAGGTTCTTGGAGTCTCGATCGTGATCCGGCGATTTGATCCGACTAATCGCGATAAAAACCGACAAAAATCGCAACAAAGGTAAAGGTTCGAAACTCGAATCCGATGAAGCAAGATCGAGTTAGTCGATTGGGGCTAGGATTCAAGATTAAGAGCTTTTATATGCTTAAGGTTAATGAGTATGAATGCTGCAAAGAGTTGTTGATGATTTGAATGATCATTGTGATTTTAAGCCTAATCTGTGATTTTTGTAAGCTTGTACATAGGTTACCGTTTTGGCCAAAATGAGGTCCAAAACGACCTCGTTACAGCTCAAGTCCTCTTAAGATTAGATAGTAGACATACTGAGCTTCAAAATGATAGGTCACACGTCCAAAATGACCATTGTTTGGCTTTCCAAAAACACTTCCAAAGATTAACGATTCTGCAGTAGTTTAGGTTTTTTTTCCGGTTCTGATCCGGTTCTGCCTTCTGACTTCGTTATTTTTGTGTCAACTTTCATGATCATTTTTTGACAAAATTTGCTCATGAGTTTTGTTCCAAATCATGCCATTCATCTTCTGGAATTTTTTCATGATTTTTGGATGTGTTCAACTAGGTCAGATCTACTTAGATATAGGCTTAGGTCAATCTATTCCATATCGATCTCTGTTTTTTCTATTTTTGTGCTGATTTTTTTGTTGAGTTATGGAACAAATTTTCTTCATGAAAGTTTCTTGTACAAGTGTTGTGCATATTCTGTATATTTTTCAAAATTTTTGGACATGATTAGCTAGGTCAAAACTCTTTAGATCTGGACATAGGTCAGTCTGTCCTGTATTAGTTCGAGATTTGTTTTAGTGAATCTCTGTTTTTGCTATTTCTATGATGATTTTTGTGTTGATTTCTGAAATAACTTTCCTTCATGAAATTTTCTCATACATGTGTTGTGCATGTCCTATATGTTTTTTCAAAATTTTTAGACATGATTAGCTAGGTCAAAATTGCTTAGATCTTGACATAGGTCAGTCTATCCTACATTAGTCCGAGATTTGTTTTGGTGAAATTGAGTCCATAAATGCACTTATTTGGTCTCAAATCCTTCATGAAAGTTGAAATATATGATATATATGTTCAATTGATGCTCACTTTGCAAGGTTTTATTTTGGTAATGTGAATCAATTGCATGCATTAGAGTAAAAGGTACTGTAGCAACATGTGTTGGACATATAGTGTGATCTATTTTGTCATTTTTACCACGATTCATGTGATCTTAATTGAGTTTTGATTTCTTAACGAGAGATCTTCATCACTATATGCTCTGTATATAAGATTTTTGGTAAGATTTATGCATGTTTTGAAGATGGCTGAAATCATGCTTGTTCTGTAAACTTAATGCTGAAATGAAACCTTGTCATATTTGCACATTCTTATGCTTGTTTGAGTCATTTAGGGATCAAATCTTATAATCATGCATTCTTGATGATTGAACCACATGTTACAAGGTTTGCATATGTGTTTAGGTCATGTCATTTGAGTTTCATCTTGCATATTTGATGTGGGAGCATCCAACGTAACTCCATCGACCAACTCAGAACTATTGATGCTTATCCAAGCCAAGAAAGAAATTGGGCATCATGTGTTTCGATGGATAATTTTGAATGAATAATGTCAATTACTTATCGATATTTTGTGGCATGTCGATAACTATCGATGGGATGCCGTTTTAGACATTTTGCATGACCAATTGATGAAGTTTCAGGAGAGTTATTTTCTGGTCAAGGGAGAAGCACAAATTTTGGAAGGCTGAAGGTTAAAAAATGCAAGTTCCTGTGCTAATAATTGCATTTCCTAAGTTCCTAGGTGTCTTTATTGTTATGTAGTTTTCAAGAGTCAAAGGTTTAAGTTTTTAGATCATTAAAGTCTTTTTTTTTTTATATATATATTTCCTAAGTCTAAAATCCTCCTATAAACAGGGGAAAACTATACAATGTATGGAGATACGAATTTGATGAATGGAAATTGTGAGAATTCCTCTGCTTGAGTGAACTTCTTCGGAGAGTGGATAACTCCTTTCGGTCTCTTTATCCTTGGAGCGTAGATCACTCCTTGGTGAGCCAAGAAGCCCTTTATCCTAGGCTGGTGGAATCTTTAGGCCTTGGTGGTGAGCTTCTCCTATCTCGAAGTCCTTTATCATTGGCTGGTGGAAGCTTTAGACCTTGGTGGTGAACTTCATAGATCTCGATCCTCTTTTTCGGTTGGTGGCGTGGCCTTTATACTTTGAGAGGAGATCGTTCTATCTTTTCTTCTTCCCCTTCGTTTCTTCCTCGTATACACTACTCCATACACTTAACCAGAAAAATCCTAAAAGAAAAATTTCCGTTCTGGAATCACTCGCCCCATCATGCATCAACATCAAATTGTCTCTTAAAAAGTGTTCATCATACTTAGAATTCTCAAGCATATCATTAGGAATCATGAATCATTTTATAATGTCATTTAAATTGTATGACATTTTGCATGCCGACTTAGAATTATGACTATCTAAACTTTCCGTCGCATCCAATCCTAAGTCCGGTGTGATTTCTTCATACCATTTGGGCATTTTTTTGAGTGATTTTAAGGTTTTCTAATGAATGCTTATGTTCTGTTTTCTTAATTACTGATATGCGCATTTTTAGAAATCTTGATTTTAGGATATCAAATTGACCTAGTTTGGACTCGAGCTCTTCTAGGAAGATGTAGGAAACACTTAGAAGTTTCTAATGCCACTAATGTCATACCAATCGCTCATTGTTTGGACTATTTTCCATTTTTTTCAAAGCCAGATCACAATCTAGACAATTGATCAAATTCAAACCCCTATTTTAACCCATGTTTGGACAGAACTTTGATATTTTTGTTCCTTTGTTTCTATTTGGAATCTGAACTTGGCCTCTCAATGAAACTTGCTTGTCATCATGTTGGTTATATTATGTATAAATTTGATCATTTTTAGACATGTTCTGATATGACAAATTCTCGTGACATTAGCTGAATGTCATGTTGTTTTAACAAATATCTGATATGTTGTTGCTTGTTGTCTGATTTTTGTAAATTCATGTGTAGCTCGTTCAAGAAAATTTTCTTCATGAAAGTTGTTCATTATCATGTCGTACATATTAGGAAATTTTTATATAGCTAGATTGTCAATGAGTATTACTCAATTTTGCTGTCCTTATACGTTTGTTATGAAATTTCCTAATATAAATATGATTGTGATTGTTTAGCTACACCTTTTAGGTTAATTTGTGCATGAAATTAGGACATGCCATCTTCATGAAAATTGTTTTAAATGCTTTGATCTTTGTTGTTAAACAATCGGCCTTTTCAAATTGCATCTTTCGAAAAAAAATGTTTTGAGACATGTGATGTTTCTCAAAAACGATTCCTAAAAAGGTTATTCTCCAAAACTCGATCTAGCTTAAGGAAAAATCATGGTTTTGACCATATTCAAAATGCTTGCGATGCTTGTGACTTCTAATGTGAGGCCCAGGCTAGCTTTGGCAATTGAATGTGTTCCATAGCGTAGATATTCCTTAATCCTAAATATTTTCAAACATTTTTAAAAAATCCTGTTTTGACAACGTGAAAGTCACGGTTTGAATTGTATTCAAAATGCCTGCGACGCTTGTGACTTCTAATGAGAGGCCCGGGCTAGCCTTGACAATTGAATGACTTTCATAGATGAGACATCACCTTATCTCAAAACTTTTCATGAATGATGTTGAGATATGTTTTTTTTTTTAAATATCACATGTACCCTTCATACATATCATCCCATCATGCATTAGAAATTGCTTGTGTTCGTGATTGGCGCATGCCTTTGGTAATAAGTGACCTGCCGATGGTTCACTTTCTTGCTTGATTAGTTGAGAAACAAGGTTCAAAAGACCTGTATGCATGTTTAATTTTTTTTGCAATGCATGTGATTTTTAGATGAATGGTAGAGTCGATGCATGATATCGAGGGAAAACCCTGAGATCATATAGATCGCTTGATTAGGAGACTTATTAGCATTATTGGCCATGCAATAATACAATTGGTCAACAATTGCTATAAGTCACAAAAAAAAAGTGGATTGGGTTGGTGTCTTATGGGAACCTTGCATGAGAGACAAAGGCCGACCTCGAGGCCCCAAAATTTGCCTTTCGTATTGCACTTCTTTTAAATGATGGATTTTAACATGATAACTTGTTTTTGATTGTTTTGATGTGTATGCTTGTTTCTTTCCATTATATGCACCTAGTTATAAGTTTCTTAAATTAGGATTAGATTAGAACCCCGAAGATGGAGAAAGCGCGAAGACGGTGGAGGTCGATGTCCATTCCGACCATTATCATGTACTATTCATTTCCCAACATATGTTTTGAGTTTCATTTGTTGTATAAAACCTGACGAGTTGCGGGTTTTCTCCCTTTCTCTCATCATTTTTCAATTGTGTTTCTCTTATATATTTTTTAGAATTGCATGATAGATTTATTGTGTTCCTTGATTGTTTACTTACTATTTTGCAATTTCAATTCCATTGATTGCTTTCTTTTCTTGTTTTTCTAGAAATAGAATAGAATGAAAATGACCAACCACGCATGATTACTTAGTTTAGGACAAATGATCTCGAAAATGTAAAAGAAACGCATGGACATATTAGGAAAACACAACATACTGTTTAGGTACCGAAATGCGCTAATAGAAATATTAGCATAACTCAAGTCCCTGAACTTAGATATTTGGTTACGTAGAAATCGAGGGAACACTCCCAACCCTCGATTGGGTTTTATAGCCGACCCCCAAAATGAGGCTAGTGGCGACTCCCGTCTTATTTTTAGGTTGTCATAAACAATTAGACTGTACAAATAACCCGTTGCGCAAGGTACGAGTTTCGATGAAACTCATGATGGTTTAGCATACTTGACATGGAAGTAACCCAAAGGATGAAGTGGTGACATCCTTATGGGCGAGCCTATCAAGAGGGCTACCATGGTAAAGGTACCCTTGAATCCAATATCCACACCCGACCCTTTTTTTTTAAGGTGTGTCACTCGTGTGGGTATGGATCGCGACACTCCGCTGTCACGTGGGGTATGAGTTTGGGAGAGCTCGAGAGATATATACTCCTAAAATTTTTTTCTTACCCCAAATAAAACGAAGTAAAAGATGCTACTGTGGACAAACTAACTTGCATAACAGAACTATCTCCTCCTTAATATCACCAGTCTAGAGAGACCACTCCATTTGTATTGCCGTAATGGGATGAACCACATGAGCTCATCTAATAGTGTCTGGGTTCGCCTCAGACAGACCAATATGCTTTACCTTTCCCTCTTTCACCTATTTCTTAAGTTCTCCCATCTATGTACCAGGAAAGGCATGGCTTCAAATGGGGTGGAATATAATTTTTCAAGAGAAAAATCAATCACCAGAAGACACAGGATGGTGAACATGCACAAGAAATGCAAAAGGGGTACCCAAAGAAAAAAATTGCAAAAGAAGCACTTACAGTTTCTTCAATGGGATTTGAAATGTCGACTCGATGCTGATAATGCAGATCAATGTGTTCCAAGCCTAGGCACTTCACGCAAGCTTCATAACACGATTGCACATATTCAGGGCACCCTTAACCACCATCTGAGAAGCTTCCACTCTCACTATACCGAATTTGGCGGTTAGCTGAATATTTTCTCTTGAGAGCTACTTCAAGGCCTAAATCGAATCACAATATCATTAAATCAAGCCTGCCATACGACGATCAGAATCCCCCATCTCTGGAAAAACCAATTAGAAGGAGAAAATTTGTCTAGAGCAAACATTTTCTTCTTTTCCTTCTTCCTCTTATTATGTTTGTTTACATGACCAAAGAAGTGATCTAAGAAGGTTATCCAAGAAAGCTCAAGTTCATAATATAAGAAGGGGAGAAGCTAAATTAAACCCCATATAACTAAACCTCCACCTTTTTCGGGCTCGCTAAAATAAGGAAAGAAAAGGATGCAGAGTCCTTTTCAGCCAATTTGATCTTTAGTAGAAGAAAAGTAACTTCTGCACTTGACATACGAACTGGACGAATTGGCTCAACCAATTGATTGGTCAAATGCAAATGTCACTGCTTATGCAGAGATATGTACCGTTCCCACCATAACTTTGTTAGCATTTGTTCCATACACGTCAACTGTATCATAGAAGGTGACTCCCTTGCGATAAGCATCCTTAATTATGGTGATGCCATCCTCTTCAAAAGTGGAGAGTTGTAGACACCAGTTAAGCCTATGCATCCAAACCCCAACTTGGATAACTGTGGTAAAAAAAGAGGTGAGTTTGCCGCTTACCATTTAAGAACGAGCATATCAGGTCAAATGCTGTTCATATTTCCAAGCTGAACACTGCCATTAAAGTTCAAAAACTCCGTTGTAAGTTAGGGAGACAAATGTGTCGGTACTAGTGATCTGCTCAATCTTAACTAGCCGGTTAGTCCTGCTTCACTTAAATCCTTTGGCATATGTGTGCCCAAATGCCAAAGAGCATTGAGCTCAAGTTTAAAATTCTTAGCGTGAGCAGCTTGCGAGGTTGCTAGAGTAGTTTGATATTTGAGTTTTTCGGTTATGGATAAAAGAAAAACATGTGCCATGTTAATTCCTTTTCCTTTTGAACTTTGAGAACACGAGTTTATTTTTTAGCACAATAACTTTTAATTTGAACTTAGACCAAAATAAGTGAAGAGTAGTTGGGGATACCAAATTCCTCACGAATTGAGCTTAGTTTCTTTGAAAAATCAAGCTACATCGAGCTCAAGTCAAGTGTCCAGACTCCAACCTTGAACACTCGATTGAGTAGAGCCAAACTCAAGCACACTCGAACTGTGTCGAATTGACTTGGTTGGACAAGACCTCTGTGCTTCCACTGTAGACACAAATAAGCAACCATATCCAATTACAACATTTGCAGCATCGCAAAGCCCCCTTATTGCATCTGTGGATGTGTAGCCGACAATTCTACTAATTACCCACGGCTCAAGTTCGAAACTTTCATGTATAAATCCAATGCCCACTTCCCAAGCCACCCAAAATTTTCGTGAAAACCAACTGTAGGAATTCAAGTCAGCGAAAGATGACTTACATTTATCCAATGCGTAGTCAATAATTTACCCCGGAACGATCGTTGAATTGCGGATGAATTACGAACAATGTTACCTCGCGTTGATCTGAATGTAATCACGAGGAAAACATTCGATTTCTACAGCATAAATGCCAATTCTTCTTATAAAGAAGAAATGGAACGCCTTCTTTTTCTTTGATGGAAAGGGAGAGGAATTTCTTAGTGTATGTTCTACCAATCTTACCAATGGTTGTCTTCAGGAGTCTTTTATATGACTTCCTCATACCCTTTCAAAGGGTGCCTTTCCATCGTAGCATATCAAGATGAAACAGTGTGTTCTAATCGCACCCCATCATGGACGTACCAGTTAAAGTACAACATCTCTGATGTGGACATCGAGCCATATCGAGGAGGAGGTGCTAGGGACCCATTGTCTATTCCGACTGGTTCGATCACTTGATCGCGGGCCAAGCAATTTAGGCAAGCTGTTGGCATCATGGTTCGTGATCTTTGGCGTGGAGATGACCTTGGATCAAATCTTGAAGAATCTTGGAAATCTTGGCGCAATTTAATTATCTAGTAACCAAATATTTGACCAAGTCAAAAAAATAAATTATATTCTTATTTAAATATTTTCTAGAATATGATGCATTAGATTTCTAGGGTTGGTTTTAGGGTTTGTTTGGCGGTTAGAAAGCCTATATTAAGGATTTGCCGAATTTCTTTGGGGGACAGATATATTTTACATTTTGAGGAAAAGAATTGAGACGTTCTCTTCTACTGCTCTCTTTTGAGGACTTGACCTTATCAAGATTCTCTTGTGGCGGTCAATTCGACTTATTGAGCGACATAGCGAATTCTTTCGCTCGTGGTGTCTATAACGTTGGTTGGTTGACACGCGTTCGTCAACAGGTCACGTTCATGCCGAGGTTGCCAATCACATGTTTGATTGGAGGTCGAGGTTTGCAATTCGCACCTCCGGACATTCGTAGAACGATCTTTCCGCAACGATTCACATCATTTGGTATCAGAGCTTGCTTCTACAAGGTTTATTTATCTTTAATTTTCTGTTTATATTCGGCAATTTGAGATTTATTGAGCTAGGGTTTCGGTTCTAGCCAATTTAGGGATCTGATTGCTTTTGTGCTTCCATAGTAGTTGTTTGCTGTTAGTTTTAATTTTTTTGCTAGCATCTTAAATTGTATATGAGTTCGTAAAAAAAAAAGAAAAAAAAAAGAGAAAGTTCGTCAAGAAAAAAGAAGAGAAAGAAAACACACACACAAAAAAAAAGTGCGCAAGAGAAAAAAAAAAAACAGATTCGGTAGAAAAAAAATAGCCGAACAAAAAAGCCTAGACTTGAGTTAAACACAAGGGGAGTGACAAACACTTTAAGAGAAACATGCGAGGGAGCGATTGGTGAGGATTTTTGTGACTAACGTTTACTTGCAGGTCTAAAATATGTCGCGTGAAGAAAGTGTGAATCAAAAGGAGGTTGACTCCATACGAAGGGATGAAGCGCTCGTGGAAAGCATCTAGCAATTGAGGGCCGTAGTGGAGGAGCATAGTGGCTGAATGATGGGGAATGGCATGAGGGTTGATGGTGACTGAGAGCTACCCTGGGGAAGGCCGCAACATCAGCGAGACACCTCTATAACACGACATAGAAGGTAGCGGCATTATGATGATGATGAAGCCAACATGGAGGATGATCGAGATGCTCAATTTGGAAGGTGGAATGGAGCCCGAGGGTTTAGACACCGAGAAGATAATGAACTTGGCAATATTAAGATGAAGATTCCTTCTTTCCAAGGGAAGAATGATCCCGATGCATATCTAGAGTGGGAGAAACGCATGGAGGTGGTATTTGATTGCCAATGATACTCCGAGCTCAAAAAGGTAAAAATTGCAGCTGTTGAATTTACTGATTATGCTATAATTTGGTGGGATCAACTTGTGATTAGTAGGAGGCGCAATGGTGAAAGACCAATAGAGATGTGGGATGAGATGAAGGTAGTGATGAGGAGGCGTTTTGTACTAAGTCATTACCATCGAGATTTGTTTCAAAAGTTACAAAATCTCACACAAGGCAATAAGAGCGTGGAATAGTATCACAAGGAGATGGAGATTGCCATGATCCATGCTAATGTGGTGGAGGATCGTGAGGCCACAATGTCAAGATTTTTGAGTGGTTTGAGCCGAAACATAGCAAAGGTGGTGGAACTACAACACTATGTTGAATTGGAGGAATTAGTGGACAAAGCCATCAAAGTTGAGCAGCAATTGAAGTTGGACCGAAATCACAAGAGTGGAGGAGGTTCAAATCAGAATTGGAGATCCAATTGGAAGAGAGATGAGAAGCCAAATTAGAGAGAAAACAACACCAAAACCGAAACCTCAAAGGAGAAGAAGAGGGACGGTAAAGTTGGAACGAATCCAGTTTCAAGTAACATCGAAAACCCTAACACTGGAACTCGTGAAATTAAATGCTTTAAGTGTTTGGGCAGGGCTCATATGACAAAAATCAATGCTCTAATAGAAGGGTGATGATCATGACTGGACATGGTGATGTTGAGTCCGAAAGTGAGAGGGAAGAAGAGGATGATGAGATGCCACCATTGGAGGATTGTAGTGATGGAGAAGTAGTTATAAAAGGAGACTTATTGGTGGTTAGGCGTTCTCTTATCGTGCAAGTAAAAGAGGAGGAGCATCATCAACAAAGAGATAACTTGTTTCATACAAGATGTGTGGTGAATGGTAAGATCTGTAGTATGATAATTGATGAAGGTAGTTGTACGAATGTGGCAAGTTGTAAAATGGTGGATAAGTTGGGTTTGAAAACGACAAAACATCTTAGGCCTTATAGACTTCAATGGTTAAATGATAGTGGTGAGGTGAAAGTGTCGAAGCAAGTTCGAATTCCATTTGAGATAGGGAGATACAAGGACGAGGTAGAGTGTGGTGTTGTACCTATGCAAGCGGGTCATATCTTGCTTGGAAAACCATGGCAATATGATCGAAAGGTACATCATGATGGGTATACTAATGATTATTCATTGGTGATGAATCAAAAGACTTATACCTTGGTACCCATGACACCTAGTGAGGTGTATCAAGATCAGTTAAAGTTACAACGAGAAGCCGAGAGAGAGAGAGAGAGAGAGAGAGAGAGAGAGAGAGAGAGAGAAAAAGGTGAGAAATTCGAGGGCTTGCGTGGTGTGTCTGAGACGCAAGGAAAAGGAGAGGCCGAGAGAAGGATTGTGATAAAAACCGAGGGAAAAGAAGAGAGGAAAGAAAATAGGCAAAAGAATTTTTATGCAAAATCGAGTGAGGTGAGGAGAGCTTTAGTTCTAGATCGACCGATGCTTGTACTTTTGTACAATGAGGTTTTGTTTTCTACTAACGATCTTGACCCAAGTTTGCCTAGTCCTATTGTGGCTTTATTGCAGGAATTTGAAGATGTCTTTCCTAATGAACTTCCTGGAGGGATACCACCAATTCGAGGCATTGAACATCAAATCGACTTGATTCCTGGTGCGCCATTACCTAACTGACCCGCATATCGAAGCAATCCCGAGGAGACAAAGGAACTTCAACGGCAAGTTAGCGAACTATTGGAGCGAGGGTATGTGAGAGAGAGTCTTAGCCCGTGCGTTGTCCCTGTTTTGTTGGTACCAAAGAAGGATGGAACTTGGCGAATGTATGTCGATTGTCGAGCAATCAATAACATTACGGTAAAGTCTCGACATCCTATTCCTAGGTTAGATGACATGTTGGATGAGTTGCATGATTCTTGCATTTTCACTAAGATTGATTTGAAAACTGGCTATCATCAAATTAGGATGAAAGAAGGTGATGAATGGAAAATTGCATTTAAGACCAAGTATGGATGATATGAATGGTTAGTCATGCCATTTGGATTAACTAATGCACCGAGCACGTTTATGTGACTTATGAATCATGTTTTGCGTGTTTTTATTGGTCGATTTGTGGTTGTCTATTTCGATGACATCTTGATATATAGCCGAAGCCCTGATGACCATATTGAGCATGTGCGAGCTGTCTTGCAGGTTTTAAGGGCCGAGCAATTGTACGCTAATCTAAAGAAGTGCTCTTTTGTTACTAACAAATTAGTATTTCTAGGATTTGTTGTTAGTGCTAATGGTATACAGGTTGAAGAAGAAAATGTCAAAGCAATCCGTGAATGGCCAACGCCTAAGATCGTAGGAGAGGTGCGTAGCTTTCATGGATTGGTGAGTTTTTATCGGCGATTTGTGAGAAATTTCAGCACCATTGCCGCACCTTTGACCGAGGTTATCAAAAAGCACGTGGGTTTCACGTGGGGAGAAGAGCAAGAGAAAGCATTTAATCTGCTAAAAGATAAGTTGACTAATGCTCCTTTGTTATCTTTGCCGAATTTCAGTGCTACTTTTGAGAGAGTGTGATGCTTCTGGTGTAGGAATTGAAGCCTTGTTGATGCAAGGAGGGCGTCCCATAGCTTATTTCAGTGAGAAATTGAGTGGAGCAATATTGAATTATCCTACCCACGATAAAGAGATGTATGCTTTAGTGCGAGCTTTGGAGACACAGCAACATTATTTATGGCCAAAGGAGTTTGTGATCCACACCGACCATGAGACCTTGAAGTACTTGAAAGGCCAGCAGAAGTAGAATAAAAGACATGCCAAATGGATGGAGTTCATCGAGACTTTTCCATATGTGATCAAGTACAAGAAAGGTAAGGAGAATGTGGTAGCTGATGCACTTTCTCGAAGGTATGCGATCTAACTATTTTAGAAGCAAAGTGTTTAGGTTTTAAGCATATCAAGGGCTTATATACAGATGATGATGACTTTGGGAGAGTATTTGAAGCATGTGAACATACTGCATTTGATTAATTTTATAGGCGTGAAGGTTATCTTTTCCGTGAAAACAAGCTATGTTTGCCAAAGTGTTCTTTGCGTGAATTGTTGGTGCGAGAAGCGCATAATGGCGGTTTAATGGGGGCATTTTGGCATTAATAAGACTTATGAAGTGCTGCATGAACATTTCTTTTTGCCACATATGAAGAGAGATGTCACACGTGTCTGTGAGAGATGCATTGCTTGTTAGCAATCGAAGTCTACAACTAAACCGCATGGTTTGTATACACCATTACCTATTCCAACGCATCCTTGGACTGATATTTCTATGGATTTTGTGTTAGGATTGCCTAGGTCTAAGGATGGTAGAGATTCTATTTATGTGGTTGTTGATCGGTTTTCAAAAATGGCTCATTTTATACCTTGTCATAAAACTGATGATGCATCTCATGTTGCTAATTTGTTCTTTAGGGAGGTTGTACGTTTGCATGGCATGCCTAGATCGATTGTTTCAGATCGAGATTCTAAATTTCTTAGCTACTTTTAGAAAACATTGTGGAAAAAAACCAGGAACACGGTTATTATTTTCTACTACTTGTCATCCATAGACCGATGGTCAAACTGAGGTAGTTAATAGAACTTTAGGGGTGTTGTTGCATGCTATTATTAAAAAGAATATAAAATCTTGGGAAGATTGTCTACTACATGTTGAGTTTGCATATAATAGGAGCATGCATTCTGCCACTAAATTTACACCATTTGAGATGGTTTATGGTTTTAATCTGTTAACTCCGTTAGATTTAACCCCTTTACTTGTTGATGAGCGTCTAGATTTAGATGGAGCAAAGAAAGCAGAATTTGCCAAGGCGTTGCATGAGAAGACACGCGCAAATATTGAGCGCAAGACTGAGCAATCTGCAAGGCAAGCCAACAAAGGGCGCAAGGAAGTGGTGTTTGAACTTGGCGATTGGGTTTGGGTTCATATGCACAAGGAGCGATTTCCTGAGCAGTGACATTCTAAGTTATTACTGCGAGGGGATGGGCCATTCATGGTGTTGGAAAGAGTTAACAATAATGCATATAAGCTTGATCTTCCAGGTAAGTATGACGTTAGTGCTACATTTAATGTTTCTGACTTGACTCTTTTTCGATGCAAGTGATGATCTGAGGGCAAATCCTTTGCACGGGGGAGGGAATGATGTGGACATCGAGCCATATCGAGGAGGAGGTGCTAGGGACCCATTGTCTATTCCGATTGGTTTGATCACTCGAATACGGGCCAAGCAATTTAGGTAAGTTGTTGGCGTCATGGTTCGTGATCTTTGGCATGGAGATGACCTTGGATCAAATCTTGAAGAATCTTGGAAATCTTGGCGTAATTTTTGGCGTGGAGATGACCTTGGATCGAATCTTGAAGAATCTTGGAAATATTGACGCAATTTAATTATCTGGTCACCAAATATTTGACCAAGTCAAAAAAAAAATTATATTCTTATTTAAATATTTTCTAGAATATGACGCATTAGATTTCTAGGGTTGGTTTTAGGGTTTGTGTGGCGGCTAGAAAGCCTATATTAAAGATTTGCCGAATTTCTTTGGGGGACAGACATATTTTATTTTTTGAGGAAAAGAATTAAGAGGTTATCTTCTACTGCTCTTTTGAGGACTTGACCTTATCAAGATTCTCTTATTGCGGTTGATTCGACTTATTGAGCGAGATAGTGAATTCTTTCGCTCGTGGTGTCTATAACGTTGGTTGGTTGACATGCGTTCATCAACAGGTCACGTTCATATCAAGGTTGTCAATCACAGGTTTGATTGGAGGTCGATGTTCGCAATTCGCACCATCTGGGCCTTCATAGAACGATCTTTCCACAACGATTCACATCAATCTCCCACTCGGACATGATGGGCTTAATAGTGCTCTATCAAGAATATAATGCATTCAACATTATAATGTATTCAACATTCATCAACTTTATAAAACAATTTATACTGGCAAGTAAGCTGTGCGACTAGTGAGTACACCTGTACTTGGGAGCTCAAATTATACACCTGTTAGGGATGACATAATGGCTACAACCCCAAAAAGAAATAAACAATCGATGTCTCATAATACCCCAGACATATGTTGTTACATCAATCCAAGTATACTTATCCCTTAAAGGCTATACTTAACTATTCTAAAAAACACCATATATTTACAATTATATTTGCAACCACATAAAGCGATATAATTGGTCGACCAGTAAATACATGTGATAGATGTAAAATAACAATAGTCTTCATTCGCACTCATGTCTCTCTTCATTTCAAAATAACTACTTTCCTAGACACGTCCCATAAGGCCATATCTATTCATGACCGCCGGTAACATGCTAAAGTAGCAACATTGATCTTTCACTTCGATAACGTAGTCAGAAGTAACATAGGGCACAAAATGAGGTAAATTTTAAATCACTTCAAGGGCTCACACAATGAGTAAATATGGATAATTTTACTCACCTTCCCTTGTTGATCGAACAATGCATATGTAGTATGAATTACATGCTATAGTTGATTTCTCTTTTTATAAGAGCATATGTTATTTATTAAATATATCAACTATACGGATCTTAGCCTAAATATAGTCACGTGCTCCTCATGTACTCATATTTAGCTCGAGTGCTATATCAGCTTGTTTTCTATAGAGCCCAATTAAGTACTCGCATTCGACATCTTTCAGGCATACATGATTGTTGACTATCATGTTCGGTCTTATTATGAACAAATCACAGACCTTATCTTAACTCCAATCAAGGCGACATCTTATTTTATGTACTAAACTTGCTCTTCAGCATTCATTTGTACATAATGTCTCATCTTAACGTGCTAACTATAGCACTTGAGGTGATTACTCGTGTGAGTGAGTCAATCATTACCTGTTGACATACTTTTCAATAATATATGTGTGTATGTGCTAGTCTCATAATGTATTTGTACTTATTGATAAAATATTAAGTCACTAATAAACAAATAAGTACAATACATATGTCCATAAATACATAAACCAATGATCCTCTACAATAACACATATCACATTCTACGCAATCCTAGTGACATCCTATGGGTCAAGAATATGTCTCTAGGAACAGTCTTCGTAAATGGATCAGCAACCATTCTATTGGTTGAAATGTATTGTAGGATCACTTCTTTCTACGCTATAATATCTCTAATGAAGTTGTTTTTTATGTCAATGTGCTTTGTCCTTCCATGATATTTGGGATCCTTCACATAGGCAATGGCTGCTTGACTATCGCAATAAACTATCACTAGTCTTGAAACCTCAATGACAGTGACTAAATTTTCTAAGAAACGTTTTAGCTATACTGCTTCTTGCACTGCGGCTGAACATGCAATAAATTCTGCCTCCATCGTAGATAAGGCTGTGCATGTCTGTTTCTTGCTATTCCAAGAAATTACACCTCCATTGAGCAAGAACACATATCCAGAAGTTGATTTACACTCATCTATGTCTCCAACCCAATCAGCATCTGAATAGCCTAATAGGCATAAATCATTCCCTTGGTAACAAAGTCGATAGTCCATGTGCTTGACCGGGATCCTTTTCACTGCTTTCCCGTGTGCTTGATCAAGATTTGTTTGATATCGGCTCACCAATCCCACGGCATAACATATGTCAGGTTGAGTACACATCATAACATACATCAAACTTCCGACCGCACTAGCGTAAGGAACAGTTTCCATCACTTTAATTTCTTCTGGAGTTTTAGGACACTTCTCAATACTTAGGCTTTCACCTTGCATGACAAGAGTATCAATGGGATTACAGTATTGCATATTGAAACGTTCAAGAATCTTAATAAATAAGACTCTTATGAAAAATAAAGAAGTTTCCTTGATCGATCTCTTCGATCTTAACTCCAAATATATAAGCAACTTCTCTCATGTCCTTCATTTCAAAATTGGAGGACAACCATTCTTTTATGATGATAACCCAAACCTTGTCATTTCCAGCCAATATAATATCGTCCACATAAAGTGATGAAATTACAAATTTATCTTCGGACCGCTTGACATATACACAGTGATCTTCTTCGATTATCGTGAAACCAAAAGTTGTTATGGTTCGATGAAAATGAAGATACCACTGTCTAGATGATTTCTTAAAGCCATATATTGAGCGATTAAGTTTGCAAATTTTATGTTCTTGACCTTTAGCTGTGAAATCTATTGGTTGTTTCAGATAGATTTCCTCATCTAGTTCTTCATTGAGAAATGCCATCTTTACATCAATTTGATATAATTTAAGGTCCAAATGTGCGATGATGGTTAGGATAAGACGTATTGAGGCAAACCTTATAATTGGTGAAAATATTTCCTCATAATCTATACCCTCTTGTTGAGTATAACCTTTCGCCATAAGATGAGCCTTATACTTTTCAATGGATCCATCCGCCCTTCGCTTAATCTTAAAGACCCATTTGTTTCCAATGGCCTTATGATTGGGTAGTAGATCAACCAAGTCTTAGACATGATTTGTCCTCATTGACTCCATTTCATCTTCCAAAGCTTTTCTCCATTCTTCCTTATCAGAGGATGAAAGAGTCTCTTGAATAGTCTTAGGCTCGGCATCATCTTTCTGAGTAATCATAAATGCTTCTCCTTCAATCTCAAAACAACGATAGGGAATACTTTTACGATTACTTTTCCACAATTGAATTTCTCTTGAATTCAATTCGTCATGCAATGTAACACTCCCACTAGGTCTTGTGTGTTGAGGTAAATATTCATTTCCCTTTATAACATTAGTGGTTGTGTTATTAGAATCTTCCATCTCATATAATTAGAAATCCTTATTAATCTCTCATCTACTAGGAAAATCGTTCTCCAAGAACGTGACATCTTGTGACTCCATTTTGATCACACTTCCATTAGTTTATTCACCTATGAACACGTACCATTTGGAGTGTTTAGAATATCTTATAAAGATACATTTCTTCCATCTAGTACCTAATTTGCTATATTTATGGGAAGAATCATGAACATAAGCTGCACATCCCTATGGACGTAGAATACTCAAGTCTGGTTTCCTACCAGTCCATAATTCATAAGGGGTGGAAGTGACTGATTTTGAGGGCACTTGGTTAAGTACATAGGTAGTAGTCAATAACGCATCTCCCCAATAGGAGATAGGTAAATTTGCTTGCACTATCATAGACCTAACCATTTCCAATAGGGTGCTATTTATTCTCTCAGCTACCCCATTTTGTTGTGGAGTACCAGGAATAGTCAATTGTCGTACAATTTCATTTTCACCATAAAGAGCCTTGAATTGCTTCGATAGATACTCACATCTGCGATCGGTTCTCAATACCTTTATTGTTTTGTTCGACTGATTCTTTACCATCGTTATATATCATCTAAAGCAGTCTAATACTTCTGACTTATGAGAGATCAGAAAGACATAACCGAAATGTGTGAAGTCATCTATGAAAGTGATGAAATATGAGACTCTATGCCTCACCCTCACATTCATAGGACTACAAATGTCAGAATGTATGAGTTGCAATGGAAATTCGGCTCTACTCTCTTTACCGAATGGTTTTTTAGTTGCCTTTCCCGCTAGACAATATTCACATACGGGTAGATCAAGATTAATGAGTGGCCCTAAAAGGCCTTCTTTAGTTAATATTTGTATTCTTTGCAACCCAATGTGACCTAATCTAGCATGCCAAGTACTTGAATCAATCTCGACATTACTAGAAGATGCAATTAAAGAAAAACAACCATCGACATTAACATTGTACTGATTATAGTCAATGTCTAATACCATAAAACCATTTAATACATGACCCGAACCATAATAAACTGTTCCAAATAAAATATCAACACAATTACCATGAAAATTCAATACATAACCTAGGCTAAGAAGAACAACTACGGAGACCAAGTTTTGAATGTCCAGAGCATAGAGGACATCATGTAGGAGTAGGCTTCGACCACCACGTAAAATTAATTTACATATGCCGATACCCTTTACTTCAATTCTTGAGTTATTCCTAATATATATCCATCTTCTTCCAAGCTGCATTTGACGATACTCCACAAATGCTTCTCGATCTCTAGCTACATGGTCTGTTGCTCCTGAGTCGACAGTCCACATGGGATGAGATTTAGCAAGTATCACAGTACTAAAAACAAAAGCATTACATAAAATAATTGAGTAATAGGGTACCTCTTTCGGCTCAGTGCATTCACGAGCAAAGTGACCCATCTTGCCACAATTGTAGCACTTCATCTTGGCTTTGTCCTTCTTCCCACCATGCTTCTTGCATTGGAAGGTCTTAGCCCTTTTAGGTGCCTGGTCAATCTTCTTCCCTTTGTTGTTGAATTGAGAATTCCTTTTGCGCTTGAAGCCCGAAGCTTTACGCGAACTCAATTCAGCAACATAAGCATGGGTAGAGGATCTCGCAGCCTCTAGGCGCTCATCCTCTAATTCCAAATGATGCGCTATATCATCAAAAGTGACAATATTCTCATTATACATCATATTGATATTCATATGCTCCTAATTGTCAGGAAGAGACCTTATAACAGCCTGAACTTACTGTTCATTAGTAAGAGAGTGACCTGCCGACTTTAGCTCACGAATCATATTTGACATCTCTCGAAGATGCTGCCTCATCGTTACATTTGAGCACTTTCGGTATGTGTCAAACTTGATGGTGAGTCTCCTCAACTTAGTGGCAGATGTACCCCCAAACTTATCTTTCAAGGCAACACACATAGCTTTAGTTTTATCATAACTTTCAAACTCACACATGAGATCATCTTGCATACAGCTCAGCAACGTGATGCGAGTAATGCTGTTTTATTTTTCAAGCTTGATAAGCTTCTAGATCTCTTCTGTGTTAAGCTGAAGTTCCATGCTCGGGTTCATCAATGGTGTGGTTGAGGGTTTCTACAACCTCTTACTCCTTAAGGATGTACTGAACCTTTCGGTGCCAAATATCATAATTGTCACCGTTCAACTTCTCACCCTTATTGAGGTCAGCCACAATGGTCTTGGATGCCGAAGCCATAATCAATTGCTATAATACATTGACATAATAAACACATAATCAATACTAGCACACTTTTCAGAGCAACACACATATTTAGTTCGTAGTAAAGACAAACTAAATTAATGATAATTCAATAAAAGATGCAGAAACGAAAGTTCACTATGTTCCCAATCAGCTCCTATGTACGATTGTTCTATTATCATTAATTAGTTTAATTTGCGCAAATTTTAAGTTCTAGGTGAAAACTCCTTTGAATTCTACCAACCTATGAACTTCCACTAGAAAAAGTAATTACATAACCTCATGTAATTTCCATATTTTTTCCATTGACACAAAAGCATAGCATGATGTAAACCAACGTACAAAAAACAATCATGCTGCAACTACAATCAAAACCACAATTCAACATGTAACGGAAAAACAAGGATTTCCTACCATTGTTCGAATTTTCTTGGAACTAGACAATTGCAAGTATATTAAACTATGTACATGCTATTATCGAACCAAGCTCTACATAGCATATATGATACCATTTTCATATAGGCAAGCTATTGTATTTCCAAAACCACAAGAAAATATAGGTAAAAAAGAATAAACAATGCATTAAACCCCCAAAAATACGTGTACTTAGGGTTTCTTACACATTTTCATACATTTATAAAACTCAAAAATATAAAATAAATATACCACAGTGTAGAACACATCCATACGAACCAAGCGCCACCGACCACGCTCCAATCAGAGCTGTTACACGCCCACACGCGCCGCTTGAGTGCATGGCGCGTGTGGCGCACGCGCTAGCGAGCCAAACGGCTCCTGGCCGGTCCGACTAGTCCGACCAGTCCAATTGGCAACCAATCGAAGCAGTTTGACCGTCGGACCAATTGACCGGTCCAACTGGTTGACCGGTTAACGGTTGGGTCGGGTCACGAGTCGGGTCGCCGGCCGGCCAACTGCCACCGTTGGTGACGTCATCGATGACGTCATCCAAGTGGTTACCGACTGTTGAATGACGTCACGGTGATGTCAGTACGCGTCGGTTTGCCGATGCGCGCGTGATGTGCACATGCTGGCATGCCCAGCGCGTTAGGCGTGTGGCACCCACGCACAACGGCTTCTGCCCGCGTGTGTGGGCGCATCCGGCGTCCTTTGGCGGCACTCGACCCATTTTTGGACTCATCTCGACGAGTACTTTCACCTTGTCTATTTAAAAATTTATTTTGGCCGAAAAAATATTTCAAAAAATGGCCAAAACCGTATGGGTATACGCGACCCCGAACCCGTTCTTTGCTTCGGTTCGTTTTCGACAATTCAGATTGCAATTCCGAGCAATAGACATCCAAACAGTGTAGATTTCATTCTCCTCTTCTCGATATGAAATGATAAACAAGAAAATTCGATGAAAACAAGGCAGAAATCACGACCGGACTCGATACCAATGTAGGAATTCAAGTCGGCAGAAGACGACTTACCTTTATCCGATGCGCAGTCAATAATTTACCCCGGAACGATTGTTGAATTGCGGATGAATCACGAACAATATTACCTCACGTTGGTTTGAATGTATTCACGAGGAAAACATCCGATTTCCACAACGTAAATGCCAATTGTTCTTGTAAAGAAGAAATGGAACGCCTTCGTTTTCTTTGATGGAAAGTAAGAGGAATTTTTGAGCGTATGTTCTGCCAACCTTACCAACGGTTGTCTTCAGGAGTCTTTTATATGACTCCCCATACCCTTTCAAAGGGTGCCTTTCCATCATAGCATATCAAGACAAAATGGTGCGTTTCAATCGCACCCTATCATGGACATACTAGTTAAAGTACAACACCAACTTATCTACACACTGATACATCGTCATCAAGAAGCACAACAATAAAAACAACCAATCATTTCTTGGACATACATGGTAATGGGCACCAAAAAAGATCCGGGATTGCGTTGATTTTTACCTCCAGTCCTTGGCTTCCAAGCTTCAACCTCGGAACCTCCACTTCTGCCATTATTTTATGTCACTGTGTTGAGTTTTATCCTTCACTGTTTGAGCACATCTGCTTCTGCTTTTCGGGCAGGGTTCGTGCGATCTCAGGATAGCCCACCAGTTGTTGGCATGACAGCATGCGCATATGTTAGCAGACTCGCTGAGGTTGTCCATTGATCTTTCCCGTCGCTTCTAGTTGTATTAAGATATTTTATTAACATCCACGTTTCTGGTCAACGACCTCTACTTCAACGCAGCCTTGGAGAATATCCTATTTGTTTAGGCCCAAAACAAGCAAAAAGGTTTTTTTATTTATTACTTTCCCCTTTTTCCCGTCATAATTCAAAATATTATTTAATCTTTTCAAAATTATGAAAATGTTACATGTGAGCTACATGAGTGTATGAAAGCTTTAAGAGCTACGGATTAAAAGGAAAAAAAAATGCGGGAGCTACAAGATATAAATTAAGTCGCATCTTAAAATCAATCCAGATGGACTGGCATACATTAAAATGCTGTTCGAGCTCTTTTCATATGACTCTTAATTCTTTTTCCAACAACAAGGAGAATATCTATTTTGGCAATGGAAGTAATAAAGACTAATTTTTTTATGGGAAAATAAAAGATAAATCACTCAAATTAATATTGATAATTTCGTATAGCAATTAGTAACTCTTTAACACGTTGCTAAACTATGCAATTTGATAAATTATTACTATTGCTTCCCCGAAGCAACCAAATAAATACCGCTAAAGATTTGAAAAAGAATTGGTAAACTAAAATTAGTTGATAATTTAATCAAATGGAAGTTAGTAAATCACTCATATTAAGGTTAGAAATTTCAAAATGATAGTAGCTTTAACATTTTAGTAAGCTCAAATTATATTGGTAATTATTGTTTAAGTTGGTAATGTAAAGTGCCAAATAAACATTGTTAAACTACACAATAAGAATTGGTAAACTAAACCTAGTAGGTGATTTCGTCATAGAAAAGTAGGCGAATATATCAAAGTAAAGACTAATAACTTTGTATAATCGTTAACAACTCTTTAATATAAATATAAGAAAGCTACGGAATTGTTGAAATTTTGTAATTGTGTGCGGAAGCATGATTTTGATATCTATGATAGTTTGTGGTTTGATTGTGTAAAAGTGTATATGTGTAGGATATATTTGGTATATAATGGACAAGGGACGAGATTATAATTTAAGGATAGAGTTTATTTAATTTTGGTAATTACAAGAGTTGTAGGTTCGAGCTGTACTCTCTACACAAAGTGGAGGGCTTAAACCTCACATATTCAAATGGATGAATTACAAGTCTTTTTATTGACAATTACAACTGACATAATAGATTCTTCAACAGAAGAATACTAAAAGTGTCAAAAGTTATGTATACTTTAATGTCAAAAGTTTTCATCCGACCACTAAAGTGCAAAATTAAAGAAAAAACGATTACTTAAGTACCAACGACGATAAGTTCCAACCAAAAATAATACGTGACTTTTATAATTAAAAATTTAATATGACTTGGCATATTATTTAAAAAATTCAGTCCACTAGGTGTGCTTGACATTGAAGTGATTGATTTTTAACAACAACTGATACTGAAATGATCACTTTGAATAAAATTTGATACTCAAATAATCACTATTTACAACTTTTAGATGACATTGTTTTAGAGTTATATGCTAATTGGACCTGCTGGCGAGCCACATAGCGCTAAGAAATTAACAAAATAGGGCCATGTCGGATTTCCGATCTTCTATATCGAAGTTGACATCTAGGTAATTTTTTTTTCTTTTAAAGTGGCATTTAAGTGATCGTAATTTTTTTTTTTTAACATTAAAGTGAGTGCCGTACACAATTTTTGGCACTTTTAATGTCATTATCCTTGCATGCTTCTAGTTTGCAGGTTGTAGGCTTGTGTGGACATTCCTTGCTCACTTTCTTGGCTCTGCTTTCTCATGATTAAGCAACCTTGATTTCCAGAATGTTTTCCTTTGCAAGCTAGTCTTCTCATGTTCCTTCAATTGTCTTCTCACACTTGCAAGATTTATCCGGTAGTTTCTAGATTCTTTTTTTTTTTTTTCAAAAATGGATCACAAATTTTTTAACAGAAATTAATACCGTACGTTATTAGTAAAATTAACAATATGAAACAAGCATAAAGGTGCGGCAAGTGACTAAAATAAGAGCTCATAAGCCAAAACTGGTTAGTGCCTTAATCAAAGAAAAGTTGACAAAATCACTTTGGTAATTTTATATAAAAGTCAGCAAAATTCTAAAAGGTTGGTAAGTTAGTCAAACAATGTCGGTAAATTATAATGAAGCGAGCATGAACATTATAAATTAATCAAATAAATGTTGGGTAAGTTTAAATTAGTTGGAAGAGAAAAATCGGTACATCACTTAAACTAGTATCAACAAAATGGTAAGTGGTGCAAATGAGTTTGGTCAATTATTGAAAGACTAGTTCCAACACGACACAAGTGACTCAAATTAACACATTAATAAGACTAGTCAAATAAATTTTGATAAATTATTGAATTAGCTTATATTTTTGATTTAATAACGTTGGTAGTTTAGTAAGGGGGTCCGTTAGTTACGCATTATGCATCGACTGTTATTATAAATGAGTTTTACGAGTTACCAAAGCTTTAGAAAATTGTTAACACAAAAAGTTGACTCTGTGGGCCGTTGATAATCAACAAAGCCCACTGGGCCTGTAATGGACATATCGGGCTGCAGGAGTTCGGACATGGCAGCAGTTACAATTATCGACGGCTCAGCACCAATTACCATTTGGAAGCAAGAGGATAGGAAAGAGACCAGTTACCGAAGCACTAGGTATCAACCACTTCGTGGAAAAGGCGACACAATTATTGAAGGCACACCGAGTATTCCACGAACAATTAAAATTGAAGCAATAACCGTCGGAGCAGTTATTCGCCCTATCTAGCTATAGATCGCCGAAGAGAAGTCGTAAAGGATCGGAAAAAAAGATGAACAAAGAACACCATTTATCTGTTATTTCTTGCCTATAGTTATCTTTTATCTCCAATTTACTTTCAAGTATTTTAGATTTATCTTTTATTTGAATAGTTATAGCCAATCGCTTCCTTTTCGAAACAACACAAAAGCTAGTACACAAAAAAGCGGAAGAGCCAACCTTTGATGAAAGATATTTTGTCTGAGAACTTTCTCGGACAAAAAGCTAGAAATCTGCAAAATGGTATCAAAGAGCAACCGCAAAATGCAACATCATCATTGATGATTAATTCAAGCTTTCCCTTCCAGATCCAAGGGACTTAACAATCCCTGCTTTTATTTTTGCATCGAGATCCCCATGATCGATTGCGGACCTCGGTTACGGACAGGAAAAGAACAATGTAGAGAGCCGAACAGTGCTCCATGAAACTGAAGGAAGTCTAGGCCGACGATTTCCCGGCTCTCAGGGGCGGCGTGTCCGCGTACCTCCACGAGAGACCAGCAAACCCTTCGTGAATACTGCCACCGACGACCTCCTCGATTGGCACGGCATCCGATATCTCTCTCAAATCATCCTCTGCGAGTTTCGCTTGCAAGGAGCCGATGTTGGCGTCCAGGTTCTTTATCTTTGTCGTTCCTACATAAACGATGTATAAGTTCAGATAATTCAAAATGCGACGGAAGGTTTGTTAACGAACCGAGAATTCATAAATTCAGAGAACTTATAAAACGACGTGTAGAGATCAAGCGACGGGCACCAGAAAACAGTCGCTTAGTCTCTTTAGTAGCAAGTGGAAGGCGATGGCTTCTGCTGGTCGGAACGCCCATCGCCAGTAGTCATTAGAGACTGTTTTTGAGGGCTTTAGGGACCGGACAGGAAGTCGCAGTCCAATTTTTTCGTAGTAAAAGGGAACGTAATTGTCATACAAATGATGCTTCTATTCAAGTTGTCTACACACCCGGTATCGGCACAACGTCATCCCCTTGATGGAGAACCCACGCCAGGGCGAGCTGGATCGGGGTGCAATCGTGCTTGTTTGCTAGCTTCTCGATTCGGGTGTAAAAGACTTTGTTCTTCTCTATATTCTCCGGTTGAAACCTGGGAAACCTTTCCTGGAGATTTGAAGAAACAGATATGAGGATTCAGGATTGTCTTGGAGAAGCTAGGACTAAATGTTACGCACGCCAAAAGAAGTAAGGCATGTCTCACACCTGAAGGCTCTTCCCAGGCACAGCTCCTATGACTCCCCTACCACCGAAGAACCCGCGACCGAGAGGACTATATGGCACTATGCCGATCCCAAGCTCCCTGGAAATCCGAGAAGCGGGCCAACACGAAGAAAGAAACTCCGCTAGTTAAACCCAAGTGTCCGACTATGTAATTAAAATGGACCAATTTATGAAGGTTCGAGTCTACTAGGAAGTCCGTGGACAGAGTTTTCCTCCACTTCTTCGTTGCAAATGTTCCGAGAGATTAGAGTAGAGCAAGCAATGTACCTGCAGAGAGGGACGATTTCTTGCTCGATGTCACGAGTCCAGAGTGACCACTCTATTTGTAAGGCAGTGACGGGATGAACCGCGTGCGCTCTCCGTATGGTGTCGGGACTGGCTTCCGACAAGCCAATGTACTTCACTTTCCCCTCTTCCACCAACTTCTTCAGTTCTCCCATCTGCAAATTTATTGAAAATTGATTAAAGTCTGTTGGAGCAGAGAAATTATTCAGATTTTCTTTGACATTGCAAAACTTACAGTTTCCTCTATTCGAATCGATTTGTCAATTCGATGCACGTAATAGAGATCTATGTAGTCGACATCGAGGCGCTTAAGGCTGGCCTCACAGCATGAGCGGACATATTCAGGCCTCCCATTTATCGCTGCATCGTATCCCTTGGATTCCAGCGTCCCGAATTTGGTAGCTAACTGCACCTTCTCGCGAGGCAACTTCTTCAACGCCTGTAAATAAAGTCCCTTAGTTTCTCTTCCTTTTTCCTCACCACGTAATTAAAATTCCATGAACTAAATCTATAAACGATTTGAATTTTGCATGTTTCTGTCCTCAATTACCTTCCCAACCAGAATTTCATTAGTTTTCGGGCCGTATGCATCCGACGTGTCGAAGAATGTTACCCCCTTGGCGAACGCATCAGTGATGATGGATACGCCAACTTCCTCCTGGACAGGATCGTTGTAAATTCCTGTCAGTCCCATACAGCCAAAGCCCAACTTGGAAACCTGCAGCAGCATAAAACCAAGAAAGAGCAAAAGAACTTGCGCATGTCAGCAAGAAATCACATAAATTATGATCTCTCTGCCTTATGAAAAAGCAACCGCATGAATCTATCATCTGCACTGAACTTCTGCCTTTCGTTGCGGACTCAGAAGTCGAATCTAGGACGAGAAATCATTGTCCAACGACGAAAAGTCATGATCGATTTTCGCACTCCATGCGATCGAGAAGTAGCTTTTGTGCAAATTACCTCAAGACCCTGAGTTCCAAGTTTCACTCTGGGAATTTGAACATGTCGCTCCTCGGCCATATTTCAGATGCACCTGCAAGGAATTGGTAGCTCCTTTATCTTCTGGTTCAATCCTAGTCAAATTCCATGTATATATAGGAGTCGAGGCGGGCAAAACACAGAAAAATTTGTAATGTCGACATCTGTAGTCTACATGATATAATTAGAGTTATGTTATAATAACCATGCTGAAATATAAATATTTCAGCACCTTATTACGATAGGGTGGAGCAGCTTCCTAAGAAAAAAAAATATACCGTGTGGCCAATTGCAAGTCTAGAATTTTAGTGTTGGCGATCTGGAACCACATCTCTTTAACCGAACTTTTAAGCGCATCATTTTAAAATTCATAAAATTTTGAAGTAAACAATACAAATATTTTCTTGGGACAAGCGGCAAAGGACAATCACTCTCCCCATAGCCTGCGCTGCTCACATGTGGAGTCGCAAAGCATTTGCCAAACACTTCATAAAATGTTAAATGCTCTTTTAAACATAGTGAGAACAACATCAAACATTTTCTTAAAAATAAAATCAATAATTCAATACATATTTGCTTACGAATTAACTTTTCGTGTAGAGATTAAGCAAACAATTCAGAAGTATCCTCAACAATAAAATATATGTACAAATATGTATATGTACAAACAATTGTTTAATTACCGAAAATATATCTAACCAGATAAATGAACGGTAACGTAAGTTGCAATAAGCATTTTACACAATATAGTATGTAATATGGGGAAACCTTATCGGAAGAAGAGCTAGTTTGACCTACTGGGCCCCACAAAAGGATGAGAGGGATCTGATAATGATAATGACCCATTGACGTAAGCCGATGCGCAAACTACCATTGACGTAAGCAGATGCGCAACGCAACACCCCTACAGCCTCAACGTGTTGCTGCATAATTTAAAGCTTGCATCAGCCTATACGTCACAAGGCCCTTTTATGACGTCACTCACATCCACATGGCAAGAAGCAAGTAATACTGTAGCTAAGTTACTTTATACATGCGATAAAATTCCAGCCACATGGCGTGCTAACAAGGATGCACCCTGTAGTATTTGCTGCTTTTGCTAACTTTGAATCTGAACTGAACAGACCTTATTATTGAACATGAATCCGACCGCAACGAAGTATGATTGTTGTTGTTAGGGTTCACAAAGCTGAACAAGAGTAACCCGGTATTTTACTCTATTGCTGCAGCGAACGCTATGCTGGATCCCACGAAATTCAGAACCTTTTGTGCATCGTTAGAATGATGATCGATTTGATGTATGGTTCTTGTAGTAATGTGATGTTGACAATGTCTCATTATGAGGATGGAGATCCAATGATTCTACTATTGTAACACTAGCGAGTAGCGGAACTTTTGCTGGGGTGCGTATGGTTCCCAGAATGATTCAAGAACAACTTATAGACCAAAATCTGGGTGGGAAATGAAGAGCCATCTGCATACTTTGGATTTCATGAATTCATTGGCATAATCAGACCTTTCACTTTAGCTAGTTTCTAATAATTTATGGGATGCAACGACTAATGTTTGGAGCCGGTTCATTTTCCAAACGGAAGGGATTCAAGGTCATCATCATCCTGGAGGGAAATGTCCATTCACTTTTCAATTTTCTGAATCTGTGTATGTTCCTTTCCTCCCGGCATGTGGGCAGTTGATTGCAGAGTGGATTTCTTGTTGAATTTCACCGAGAGTTTGCAACCGCAATCTTCCTATTTTTGGCATGAAAGGATCTCTTTAGGCCATAGCCAATCTTCCTTGGTGATGGAAATCCTAAGTATCCAAGTAGTATCCATATAGGAATGAGCGATTCCAGATTTCGTATAGGTTCTACTTGAAACTCGTTATCTATTCGTTAGAACAAGTTCTTCATTTTTGAACCTGAAACCTATCATGCATACCCTAAAACCTGGAACTTACCCTGTCATAGGTTCTAGAATTGGTTTAAGGGTTTATCCAAGTTCCACCCATATTATTAATTAAATGATTGTGGTGAATTAAAATATTTAATCACCACCATTTACTGTTACAATTCATTGACTATAACTTACAAGTTATACACTAATCATCACATGGCATAGAACATTGCAAGATCGCACGAAGTCATAAACCAAGAAAAATATTAATACTTGTTTCAGATTTTAAGTTCCAGGTTCTTCCAAGTTCCTTCTATTAAGAACTTGGAACCTATCCGTCGAAATAGGTTCCTTATTTTTTTGAATCTAAAACCTACCCCGCATACCTTGAAACTTGGAACATATAGGTTTGCACTAGTCTTGTTCTCAGATATTATGTTTTACCTTGGAACTATGCTCACCTGTATCCAACAAAGGAGAGCTCTTGTGCATTTGCTTACGTGATGGGCCCTGCATACCTTGGATCTGGAACCTTTAGGTTTCCATCGATCCAGTTCTTAGATTCAAGGTTCTACCCTAAAATTATGCTTACCCTTGTATCTAACAAAGTAGAGCTCTTGCGTATCTGCTTACGTGATGGGCCCTGGTCAATGGCATTTGACTATTTAATAATCTAAAGTTTCCTTTCTTTATCACTGTATTTGTCACCTCAACAAACTCCTACAAATATGCACGAAAATTGACAGATCAAGAAACCAGAAAGTACAGCAAGTAGCAACTTCAAGATATCATCTGCAAAATGGCTGGGGTTCGGATTCCGCGAGTGAAGCTCGGAACGCAGGGTCTCGAGGTTCGCAATTAAACTACTTCTTTCTTCGTTGTATTTTAATGGTGTATGTACAAAATGAATATTTCATCACATCGGTCTTATTGTATGTGATTGGTTAAATTCCCGTGGATTCATTTCAGCTTCTTCGTGCTAAAATGTATGACTTTCCGTTTCTTCTTCTTCATTTTATTTTGTTTTCGAACAATTGCAGGTTTCGAAGTTGGGTTTCGGCTGCATGGGACTCTCCGGAATGTACAATGATCCTGTTCCTGAGGAAGCCGGTGTAGCAATCATCACTGACGCGTTCGCCAAGGGGATAACATTCTTCGACACGTCGGATTTTTATGGACCCAAAATCAATGAAATTCTTGTTGGAAAGGTAATGCGAAGTAACTGAAACGCACGAAACTGGTCATTTAGTGTTTTAGTTGACTGATTTTACTTACATGGTTGTTTGGAAACTTTGTGATATCATTGTTGCAGGCACTTAAGAGGTTGCCGCGGGAGGAGGTACAGTTAGCCACCAAATTCGGTATTGCAAAAACCGAAGCGGGCAATGTCGTGATTAAGGGGACACCTGAATATGTCCGCTCGTGTTGTGAGTCGAGCCTCGAGCGCCTTGGTGTCAAATACATTGACCTCTATTACGTGCATCGAATTGACACATCGGTCCCCATAGAGGAAACTGTAAGTTTGTTTAGCAGCTCTTCCTGTTTGTGCATAATTGCCGATGCTCGAAACAGGCTTTTGGCAATCAGAAATTCATAAAACCGAATGATTTCGAAAAACTGCAGGTGGGGGAACTGAAGAAGTTGGTGGAAGAGGGAAAAGTGAAGTACATCGGCTTGTCTGAGGCTAGCCCCGACACCATACGGAGGGCGCACGCAGTTCATCCCATCACTGCCTTACCGATGGAGTGGTCACTCTGGACTCGCGACATCGAGCAAGAAGTTGTCCCACTTTGCAGGTACATTGCTGTTTCCTGCCATCGTAGAAGACTTCTAATCCTTTGCAAAGTTGTTCTCCAAAAAAGAGCCTTCTCTGCTTCGAACGTTTGTCTCTTCTTTCTTAATCTTTTAGCCCGCCTCTCAATTTCAGGGAGCTTGGAATCGGCATCGTTCCGTATAGCCCTCTTGGTCGTGGGTTCTTTGGCGGCAGAGGAGTCACAGCAACTGCGCCGGCACATTTTTCTCCGGTAGGTTTATAGTTAAAGGGGCTCTTCTTTCTTGAATATTTCACTTCATGTACACGATGGTCCAAACGCTTCTTCACCAATCCTCCTTGCTAACTTTTTCTCACCTCATTTCTCAGGAACTGTATCCCAGGTTTCAAGCAAAGAATATGGAGAGAAACAAGATTCTCTATGCTCGAATCGAGAAGTTAGCGAAACAGCACGATTGTTCCCCTGTACAGCTTGCGCTCGCATGGGTACTCCATCAAGGAGATGGCGTTGTGCCTATCCCTGGTGAGAATCTGATGAAATGGCATTCTTTAACAGATGACATGGAACTGGGTTTCTGTTCTTATATTGGGCGCTTTTTGCAGGAACGACAAAGGTCAAGAATCTCGATAATAACATCGATTCCTTGGGAGTGAAGCTCACGGAGGCAGACGCGAAAGAGATCTCAGATGCTATACCTATCGATGAAATCGCCGGCGACAAGATCGTCGACCACTTTGCTCACTTGTCATGGAAGTACGCGAACACACCCCCAATAGATGGGAAATTCTCAGCATCCTAGGCTTCTCTTTTGTTTCTTGTAATTGAGTTCAGGAAATATATTTCTGAAAAGCTTCGTGAAAACTACAACAACACTAGGCAAGCCTAAGTTATTGGTTTTGTTGAAAGGCAGTTTAGTTTTCTCATTGTTAGTGAGCCCTAATGCTCACACTATATATGATGATGTAATTTGACATTTTTCTCGTTTCACCGTTTATGAGTCCTATCCAGTGCGATGCTTGTCAATTTGGCAAATATCATCTAGTATCTTTCCCTTCCCGTGTCTAGAGTCGTGTGTCTAGTCCTTTTGAATTGGTCCATTCTGATGTTTGGGGAACCTATCATGTCAATGATATGTCTATTTATGAGTATGTTGTTGCGTTCGTGGATGATTATTTTTGTGTAACACAGTTATATTTGATAAAGGATCAAATTGAAGTTTTTTCCTATTTCTATATGTTTTACTTTGAGATTCTCAATCAATATCATATTTCTGTTTAATGTTTGCACTTCAATAATGCCAAAGAATATATGGCTATTTCATTTGGTTTTCAATCATTTCTTTGGGATTCTGCATTAGACCTCTAGTCCACTCCCCAGCAAAATGGGGTGGCGGAACGAAAAAATCGCCATCTCTTGGATGTTGCTCGTTGTCTAATTTTTCATATGAACCTCCCCAAAACGTTCTGGAAGCATGCTATTCCTACCGCATGCTAACTTATAAATTGTCTCCCATCCTCTATGCTTCGTGGGGGCATACTTTTCTCTACTTTCGATTCAACGAGTCTGCTTTTTTATTTACCACTCCGTGTATTTGGCTATATTGTGGTCATGAGAAGCATGATCCACGGGTTGACAAGTGTGTGTTTTTTGGGTACTCTCGAACTCAGAAATGATACAAGTGTTATAGTCCGGTTAGTTGGCGGTTCTATGTCTCAGCATATGTAACCTTTTTCGAGGATCAGTCATATTATTCCTCCACTGCTCAACTGGTGACTTCATCCAAAGATACATTGTCCTTGGCCGTGGCCTCTTTACCACCTATCCCCTCGTCGGGTATACCTAGGATATCGCTCGATTTTCAGTTCACCAACATGACTTATCAATGGCGTCATCTTGTTCAATGTGAGGTAGTACAGTCACCGCCTGCGTTAGATAAGCATGATTCTCCACCAATTTACGCCATGGCCTCTGATCCGCTAGTTTCTTCTAAGCCCAATCCTACTAGTAATATTCCCATTGCATAAAGCAAAGGTATGCATTTTTACGTTGGTCAACCCAATTCTCGGTTTACCCCCTATACTGATTTGTCTTGTCATACACATACTTGTCACCTTTTTTCTTAGTTTTTTGTTGAGAAGCAAGTGGATGTACAAGTGAAATAATTACTTTTATTTTATATAAACAATATTACAAACTCTACACCCACTTTTCTACACAAGACCCCTATCACTCTAGCACCCTACAACTCAAGCTACCTACTCCACCCACACTTCACGTACATACTCCACTCACTCACACACACACAACACCTCTCACACTTACACTTCAAGAGACAACAACCCCTATTTATAGGAGCCAAAGTCTGTGGAGAAAAATCTGGAGAGAGAGGGGGAGAGAAAAGTCTAGAGAGAGGGAGAAAATTCTGGTGCAGCAGAGAGAGAGAGAAATCTGGAAAAATCCAGAGAGAGAGAGAGAGAGAGAGGCGGTGCCCCTCTTTTCTGACATTTTTATCCTACGATTATCATTCTCCTACGTATTACTCATTTGTTGCTTCTTTATCCATTGTGTCAAGTACTATTGCAGAGGCCCTTGCTTATCCAGATTGGTGGCGGGCTATGGAGGATGAAATGCAAGTGCTACAAGATAATGGGACATGGCATCTTATCGTTGACTGCCGGCAAACAGGTTGCGAGGTGTCATTGGGTTTTCACAATGAAGTTTCAACTGGATGACTTTGTTGTGTGTCTGAAGGCGAATTCAGTTGCCAAAGGTTATACTCAAATCTATGAAGTTGATTACGATGATACATTTTCTCCCGTTGCAAAAATATTTTTTGTCTGTGTTTTCGTTTCTCTTGTTGTCCAATATGATTGGACTCTCCATTAGCTTGATGTCTAGAATGCATTCCTTCATGGCAACTTGGTAGAGGAGGTATACATGGAGCACTCGAGGTTTGTCACCCTTTTTCTTAGTTTTTATCCTACGATTGTCTTTCTCCTACATATTCCTCATTCGTTGCTTCTTTATCTACTATGTTTATGCCAAGTATTGTTGCAGAGGCCCTTGCTTAACTAGGTTGGTGGCGGGCTATGGAGGATGAAATGCAAGCGCTATAGGATAATGAGACATGGCATCTTACACCGTTACATACCAACAAAAAGGTTGTGGGGTTTCGTTAGGTTTTCACAGTGAAGTTTCAATTGGATGGTTCCGTTAAGCATCTGAAGGCGCTTCCGGTTGCCAAAGGTTATACTTAGGCCTATGGAGTTGATTACGATGATCCGTTTTCTCTTGTAGCAAAGATACCTTCTATTTGTGTTTTCATTTCTCTACTCTCCATTAGCTTGATGTCCAGAGTGCGTTCCTTCATGGCGACTTGATAAAGGAGGTATAAATGGAGCACTTGGGGTTTATTGCTCAGGGAGGTCTACTAGTGTTTGTTGCCTGCGCAAGGCATTATATGGGTTGAAATAGTTTCCTCGTGCCTAGTTTGATCATTTCAGTGGTGCAGTTATTTGGTTTGGTTTGAGGCATTGTACCTTGGATCATTATGTGTTTAGTTCCACTTCCTCTGCAAGGTGTGTTCTCCTAATTGTATGTGTGGATGATATTATCATTATTAATAGTGATTCCATGGGCATACAAAAATTGAAATAGTTTTTATAGACAAAGTTCATTGCAAAAGATATGGATTGTCTGTGGTATTTCTTGGGCATTGAGGTGGCCTACTCACAAGATGGTATCTCATTATCACGACAGAAATATGTTCTTGATGTCCTCAGTAAGGTTGGTTTTCTTGGAGCTAAGCCTGTTGATACTCCAATGGATCCTAATGTGAAACTTGATGCAAAACAGGGAGACTTACTTCATGATTCGAGTAGGTATCGAAGGTTAGTGGATAAGCTCAACTATTTAACTGTCACCCGACTAGATATTTCTTTTGTTGTTAGTGTGGTTAGTCAATTAATGAGTGCTCCTCGCACTACACATTGGGAGGCAATGCTACGTGTTGTTAAGTATTTGAAAGGAGCTCCAGGTAGAGGATTTCGTTCAAGAATCATGGACATTGTAGTGTTATTGGCTACTCTGATGTTGATTGAGCTACATGTCCTATTGAGATCAACTTGTGGCTACTGTGTGTTATTGGGAGGCAATCTTGTGAGTTGGAAAAGTAAGAAGCAATAGGTGGTGTCTCGGTCAAGTGCAGAGGTGGAATATTGGGCGATGGCTCATTTCACTGCTGAGTTGCTTTGGTTGAGGATGTTGTTATCCAAACTTAGCATGCCATCTTCAGCTTCCTTAGTTTTGTGTTGTGATAACCAGTCTGCTATGCATATTACTTCAAATCCAGTTTTTTGTGAGCACACAAAGTGTATTAAAGTAGATTGCCATTTTGTGCAAGAAAAGATTTAGAACAATGACATAACACTTCAATACATGCGGACCGAAGACCAACTTGCCGATCTTTTGACTAAGTCATTATGGGGTAGTAGAGCGACTACTTTATGTAACAAGTTAGGACTCTTTGATATTTATGCCCCAACTTGAAGAGGAATGTTGAAGGGTACTTTAGTCCTGCTCACACGATATATATTGATTTAATTTGTAATTATGATAATAACCAATTTTTCTCTTTCGTTTATGGGCTTCTTTTCTGCTGCTCACGAAACATTTGTTTGCTTGTAATTCCTCTCTGGTACAAGAAGGTGCCAGAGATCAAAATGTAAACAGCAAATATTCATTCTACTGAACGGACAATGAAATCGTAACCGCCTACACGAAGCTGCGGATTTCCTCTCTCCGTGATATGCATGATTATGAGGGCTTTCTCTAAATGTGGCCGAACAAACTAGTCCGACGATGGCGACGCCACAAGCCTTGCAACTGCTTGCATCCGAAATTTACAGACCACACTTGCTTCCCGCTAGGTTGACTGGAATTATCACGTCCACTATGTTGACATGAAAATTTATAATTCTTTCTTTATAATTTTACGAAATTTCAACGCTTAATTGCTATGAAATTCCGGAGTCTTACAAAGTTAAGAGAATACTAGAAACATCGTAGATTATGATTTGACCGGCGGTGGCATTGGCAATCGCTGGCATTGACCACCGGCAACCAATGACCAGCGGAGGCGGCCGACATAAATGTGTTTGTGATACTTTTGTGGTTATAGAAATGTGAAAATGGAATTGCACTATTAAAGCTACGTAATTTAACGAATGCAGATCTAAAATTTGGTTGATTATAATTTTAGTTGACACATGATGTAGAACGCGTCAATTATATCAATTTTCAGTAAGTTTGTTTAGTATATGTTTGTATCTTTTTTAATAAGAGAATATGTTTGTTTAGTATATGATTTGTGTACTTGATTATGGTCAAACATAACAAATCTTTATGGAATATATAAAATAAAAGAAGATAACTTTACAAAATTTTGTATTTGGTCATATCCTAACATCACAAATTCATAAAATTTGATTTCTTTTATTTTACATCCACGGCTGTAAAATGCGTCATGCTAGATGGTGGAATTTACAATTTAATATCTGTTGCCCATATTGGGTTCAATAATTTTTTTTAATGAAAATCGAGCACAAAAATTTAACACAATTCCGATATAATCGGTAAAAGAACATTTGCATAGTTCATTTGTTAAATAATAATTCAATATATCCAGGTTTTGATTACTTTTTTTTTTCTCTTGTTATTCTGTACTTTACTTTTTTGGCCAACTGCATATCTTTCTTCCATTTAAACTTCATCACTTTGGGACATAACTAAGAAATTTTTCCGTGGATACCAGATATACAAGTCGGTTTCCGAGGAAAAATTGAAGGTGGCCAAAGCTCCGTCGCATTTGTGATGGGGACAGATCGGTTACCTTCACATTTTCCATTGATAACTCAGGTTGTTCCGAATGTAAGTCTGCCTAATTTTCCAGTTCATCGACGGCATTCATCCTTGCACGTGGACTAAGCTCACGACGTAAATTCAACTTCTCATGCCACCAAATGCAAACGGTTTCAGGTTTAGGCCACTCCTTTTGGGCCTAGCGCATATGATTTTAAGGTGGAATTTTATGAGCTCTAAGAAAATATTACTCTAAAATAGTCTATTTGCAGTCATAAAAGCATACAATGCTAATCGCCATATATATTAAGGTTGATTCGCGGAAGTAGCTTACTGAATGATGTGGAGCCCGTAAAGTTCTTACACGAATCAGTGTCCATAACGAAGACAATATATATGTGATTAATCTCTTGCCTTGTTCCGAAAGAAAACCCTCTTCTATTGGGTGATGCAAAACCAATAGAAGAGATCGTAAAGTCCATAAAAAAGAAAAGCCTTGTGACGTATTGGGCGATGCAAAACCTCAAGTACTAACCTCTGTCCTAAAAAATTTCGCAGGACCAATTGCACATCTATAATTTTAGGTTTGGCAAGGTGGGACCCAAATTTTCAATTTAACTTTTAATTACATCATTTAAAAAAGAAGAAGAAGAACTCAAGTATACAATGTTGATACTTTTTTGGGACTGGAGGCTCGGGAACATCACTTGCTCCCTTGGTCCGCCATTATACGAGGATATCCGAAGTGGTTGTTAGACATTTTATATATATAAAACAGATGCATTTTTAAGATTAGTGAGAGCTGCAACCCACGCTCGTTTCTTAATCAAAGAATCAATGTAGATTTGGTTTTGAATCAACTTTACATCAGCAGATCATCCGAACAATTTTCCTTTAGAACTATTTTCAATGTCGCGATAT
Organism: Eucalyptus tenuipes; assembly: GCA_014182365.1. Taxonomy (NCBI): domain Eukaryota; kingdom Viridiplantae; phylum Streptophyta; class Magnoliopsida; order Myrtales; family Myrtaceae; genus Eucalyptus; species Eucalyptus tenuipes. The sequence goes on along the minus strand of CM024544.1, from coordinate 38,821,447 downwards.
ACATTATTATTTAATTATATAACTCAACGGGTAATGGGGTAGGTCGTTACATTCTACCCATTATATCATGTGAAAAATACTTTTCTTATTAATTAGTTTGATCTAGAGGTAGATGAACATGCAGACGGTCTCTGCCCAAATTTGTCGTCTGAGATGTGACTAGATGGATTTGGCGATACTCTTACATAAGAAAGCTCGGCATGCTATTTTCTAAAAAGAGATGTTCCCCTTTTTTCAGCAGATAATAGATATCATCAGTATCTAGGCAAGGGCTCGCAAGCCCTCGTCGCCAGTTGCTGGGGGTCGCCGGACCCTAGCCAGGGCTTGGCAACCCCGGCCGACTCTCTCTCTCTCTCTCTTCTTTCTTCTTCTTTTATATAATATTTTTTAAATTTTTTTAAAATTTAATTTAATTAATTGTTATATTAAAATTAGAATTGTGCCAAAATGACGTTGTTCTATTGTTTATTTACAGAGTCAGCCTTCCAACCAGTCACGTAAGCAAGTAAATTTAGTAAAAAATTGTCACGTAAAATTTTCGACGGAGTTCACCGAATGTGGCACTTAAGTATTTTATTTTTAAAACAAAATGGTACTTAAATATCGATTTTTTAATTTTTGGCACTTAAGTATCCTATTATGCCAAATTTTAGTACATGAAATGTTCTTTTGCCTGTGGTTATCAGAAAATCTTTGTGATATCATTGTTGCAGGCATTGAAGAAGTTGTTGCAGGAGGACTCGGGGGGTGTCACGGCTGGGAGCGGTGCGCGGCGGCGCAGGTTACAATTTAGCGCGAGCAACTCGGCTCGCGGAGGGAGAACGCCCGGATGGGATTGACAGAGCAATCCTGGTGAGCGAATGCTAGGCTTTTCCTCTCGTTGCCCTCTGCTTACTCCCTTAGAAGCCTGCGTTGCATACTCCAGAATCCCGACACGTGGGCTCCTCTTTGGTCTCATGATCTTCTCTCTCTCTTTTTTTTTTTTTTTTTTTTTTTAAGCTTTTCCTCTTCAAGCTTGGACTGTCCACCGCTTGGATTCTTGGTTAAGATTCCAGAACCGCAACTACGTCGTCCCACGAATTGAAGGCGTCGATCCAGAAGGGCCGAACAGAGCTGGATAATCGCCGGCGTCGGATTGGTCCGTCGGGCAAGCTAGACCTTGGCAGGAGCTTCGGGATGTTAGGCCACTCCATTTGGGCTTGAGATGGTATTTTATGAGCTCTGAGATTTATTTACTCTAAATAGTCTTATTTAATTATAAAAACATACAATGCTAATCGCCATATATATTAAGATTGGTTTGCAAAGGTAGCTTATTGAATGACGTGGAGCCCGCAAATTTCTGTCCATAATCAAGAAACTATTTATATGATTAATTTCTTGCCTTATTCCGCAAGAAAAAGCTCTTCTATTGGGTGATGCAAAACCAATGGAAGAGACAGTAAGTTCCATTTAAAAAAAAAAATAAAAGGAAAAGTCTCGTGACGTAATGGATTATGCAAAACCTCAGGTACAATAGGAGAGTTTTCAACATCGTACCACCACAGAGGAGCAGCTTCCTAAAAAATTATGTGTGACCAATTGCAAATCTAAAAGGTTAGGTTTGGCAAGCTGAGACGAAAATTTTCAACTGACCTTTTAATTACATTATTTAAAAAAAAAAAGAATAATTCACGAGTACAATATGAATATTTTTGGGACTGGAGGCGCGGGACCATCACATGCTCCCTTGATCTGCCATTATACGAGAAGCTGTCAAGTTGTTATTAAACAATTTGTTAAAAGTCAAATGTCCTTTTAAGCTTAGGAGAACTGCATCCAACGCTCTCTTCTTAGTCAATGAATCAAAATTGCGAAAATTTATTGGAACAAGAGATGGTTTGACCTATCGGTTCCCACAAAAGAGGGGTCTGACCGTGAGCCATCAATGTAAGCAGAGACGCAACAGTCATCCAATATGTCACAAGTTCTTTTTATGACACTATTCTCACAACCATAAATATCGAGAAACTAGTAATATTACTGCCAAGTTATCTTATAAATGAGATAGAAATCCAAGAAAATAACATATGATGTGCTAACTAGGACGCCTACTATAGTATTTGTTTTTTTTCTCTGTTGCTAGATGTGAATGCAAACTAAATAAACCCTACTGTTGAGCAGAAATCCAATTGTAATGCATGATTGTTGATGTATGGGTTCATAAAAACAAGCGAGGGTCACCCGGTATCCTTATTTATCGTTGGAGAAATTTGTTCAAAAAGTTTTAAACCAATTGTAAAATGGCAAAGTCAATTTTAAACTTTTTAATTTTGTCTTAATCCTGAACTTTTTGACGATTAATTAATATAACTAGCGCCGACATGTTTACATAATTCTGGCCAATTTTGATCGGATATGATGCCCATTGTTTTATGTGGCACAATAAGCATTTGCATGAATAATTTTTGCAATTTTAAATTAGCTTTTGAAACTTTTTTTCTTTTTATTGTGAGCCAACGACCCTTTCTAGTCGCAACGTCATCACTGGCCACCGCCAAGGCAATGGACTGGCGGACTGAAATTAAAAGAAAAAAGAAAAAAAATTAGAATTTTTTTCTTTTTAAAAAATATTGCACTGCTCCTGACGTATGGAGTGATGCAAACCTCACGTAAGTCATGATCAAACGCCACTTTTTGAACTCCATAATTCGAAGTTTCCCTTTCTTTGTCCTTGCCGCCTGAACTCCTATAAATATGCACGAAATATAACGATCATGAAACCAGAAAAAACAGCAAGTAGCAACTTCAAGATATCATCTGAAGATGGCCGAGCATCAAGGAGTTACGATTCCGCGAGTGAAACTTGGAACTCAGGGTCTTGAGGTTTGTATTGAAACTATTTCTGTTGATTAGATTCTTGTGGATTCATCTGAACTGCTTCATGCGGAGATGCCTGAGTTGTGGTTTCTGTTTCTTCTTCTGTTGTTTTTAAATAATTGCAGGTTTCGAAGTTGGGTTATGGCTGCATGGGACTCACAGGTATTTACAATGATCCTGTCTCGGAGGAAGCTGGCATATCGATCATCACCGATGCCTTCACCAAGGGGATAACATTCTTTGACACGTCGGATATATATGGCCCCAAAATCAATGAGATTCTTGTTGGAAAGGTAATGTGAATAAATCGAAACATGCAAAATCGGTAATTTAGTCTTTTAGCCGATATAGTTTAGTTATATGGTTATTGGAAAAACTTTGTTACATCACTATTGCAGGCATTGAAAAAGTTGCCGCGGGAGGAGGTGCAGCTAGCCACCAAATTTGGTGTAAATTTCGAAGAGGGCAATATGGTGATTAAGGGGACGCCTGAATACGTCCGCTCATGTTGTGAGTCAAGCCTCGAGCGCCTTGGCATCGAGTACATTGACCTCTATTATGTGCATCGGATTGACACAACTGTCCCAATAGAGGAAACTGTAAGTCTGTTTGGCAGGTCTTCCTATTTGCGGATGATTGCCTATGCTCTAAATGGGCTTTAGCAATCAGCAACTAATAAAACCAAATGGTTTTGGAAAAACGCAGATGGGGGAACTGAAGAAGTTGGTGGGAGAGGGAAAAGTCAAGTACATTGGCTTGTCGGAGGCTAGCCCCGACACCATACGGAGAGCGCATGCGGTTCATCCCATCACGGCCATACAGATGGAGTGGTCGCTCTGGACTCGTGAAATCTAGCAGGAAATACTCCCGCTTTGCAGGTATATTGCCATTCACCTCCACTGGAGTAGACTTCAAATTTTTTCCTAAGCTATTTCCCAAAGACACAGTCTTTCTGCTTGGTACGGTGTTTCTTCGTTAATCTTTTGGCCCGCCTCTCCAAAATTTCAGGGAGCTCGGAATCGGCATTGTTCCGTATTGTCCTCTTGGTAGTGGGTTCTTCGGTGGTAGGGGAGTCACAGAAGCCTTGCCTTCTAATAGTCTTCTGGTTTGTTAATAGTTAAATGGACACTTCTTTCTTTGATGTTTCACATTCATATCCACGATGGTCTAAACGCTCTTTGCTAATCCTCGCTAATTTTTACCCTTATTTCTCAGGGACAAACTCCTAGGTTTCAAGCAGGGAATTTGGACAAAAATAAGGTTCTTTACGCTCGAATGGAGAAGTTAGCGAAAAAGCACAATTGCAGCCCTGTACAGCTTGCACTTGCGTGGGTTCTCCATCAAGGACATGATGTTGTGCCCATCCCTGGTGAGGATCGAACTTTTATGACATTCATTGACAGATGACATGAATTGGGATTTTTGTTTTGAAATTATGTGGTTTCTGCAGGAACGACGAAAATTAAGAATCTCGATAATAACATTGGTTCCCTTGGAGTGAAACTTACGGAGGAAGACATGAAAGAGATCTCGGATGCTATACCGATTGATGACGTTGCCGGTGACAGGATTGATGAGCACCGTGTCCGCTTCTCATGGAAGCACGCGAACACGCCCCTGAGAGATGGGAAGCCGTCAGCTTATTAGACTTCGTTCGAGTGTGTTGATGAAGCTTCGTTCAGCTCTCTGCTCTCTTTTGCTCCATGTAACTGCAGTCAGAAAATAAAACTCAGAATAGCTTAAATTAGAATAAAACCAAACCAGGCAAGTCTAAGTTATTGGCTTCTTTTGTGCTGCTCATGAAACATTTGGTTGCTAGTTATTCTTCTCTGATACAAGAAGATGCCAAGAATCAAAATGTCAAGGGCAAATTTTCATTTTACTAAACAGAATGAAATAAAAACCGCCTAGACAAAGTTGCGGATTCTGTCTCTTTGTGTGGCGTAACAACTTGATATGCATGCTTCCGGCGGCCTTTTCTAACTTGAGAAGGACAAGTTTGTTGGACGATGGCATGAGCCCTGCACGTGCTTGCACCAGAAAAATACATACCACACTTGCTAAGTAGTAGCTGAGTGGAATTACCATTTCCACTATGTGGTCATGTTATACCTGTTTCGTTACTTCATCTCTTCTGGCAAATGGTTTATAATCACTTGATCGTGTACGGCTTTGTTCTTCAAGAATGAATATGTGCTTGCGGATGAAGCTCACGACACAAATTCAATTTTACATGCCACCAAATGCAAACAGTTTCAGGTTTAGGCCACTCCACCCGGGCCCGATGAATACGTGTCCTCTTCTCATGGTGTTATCATCCCATTCAATAAGTTCGGTCGTAGTATTGATGAAATGACACGTGACTACAAGTTCAATGATCCTTTTGACTTTATCAGTCTCCAAAGACCTTCCAAAACAGTAGATTGACCTTGGTATCTACAAGTCACCATGAGCTACTTGTCCTATTGGCATTTGTTCTGCTGATTGTCATTTTTCAGCTTCTCGTCTTTGCTAATATTATAGGAAACATTGACATATGCAAAATTATCACACCATTCGCACTTATCATTATAGGTATTAATACCAAGTATAATTTTGGAATCATCAAAATTCCATGTGAGTTTTTTCCCAACTACTGTTCTTCTCCATTCCCCAATATATAATTTGGACTTTATATGTGGAACCCATCATATTTAGCTGACATATAGAACTAGCAACCAAGGTAGAAAGAGGGGAACACATCATATTTAGGTCACATATTAAACTAGGAACGAGGGTAGAATGAGTAGTCATAAGTAGATAAATGGAATTAGATAGAGGGAGAGAGTGTTGGGATTCGAATTTTTGGCACACGCTTCAACTTCAAGATAGATGATCATTTGGCCTCAACAATCAAAGTAGACAGGTTATTTATTTTTATTTTTTTGGTCAAGTCCATTCCTTGACACACTTAATGTTTCAATGTGCTTATGACACCTCATTCTAGACAAATAGTATATGTTTCTTTACTTATGTAAGGGCTAACAATACAACCTAGAGGAGAGATGAATAAGTTATTTTATTAAGTATTGACAATTTTGCGGAAATTGGCAATTACCATGAAAATCAAGTCAAGCAAATATTTCAAATGTCGAGAGCTGATTGTGTGCTAGAATGAGTAAGAGAAATAGTAGCACACAACAAAGTTTTATCAAAAAGCCTATGCCCACTTTCCACACTAATAGCCTTAAGTTGTATTGGATTGCACTAATAATCTGCTAAGTAAGTTACAATTAGTAAACATTGGTCTTATCTAATGATGGATCACACTATCAAAAGTCAGATGCTGGCATCACTCTTGTACACTTTATTTTTTACACGATAAAAAAATAGCAAGAGCACAACAGTGAAGTTTACAAAATAGAAGAGCAATATTGGCTAGGAGAATAGCTCAAAGTAATATTTGGTTTCTATGTATTGCTCATCTATCATTTGGCCTTCAAGATCTTCTTTAATATAGGCATATTCAGTCTTCCTGTTGGAAATGCTTTAGAAAAGTAGATAGTAGTTAGAAATCTGTTCGTGTAGCTGTTCATAGATGGATTGCATATATAATCTTTTCAAATAAACATTAGCTAGCTATCCCAAAATAGGTTTTGCTGCTATTGTCCCATCGCTGATAACTTTGACAATTCTAACAAAAGCCTGTTTCCAATTCTCTGACATCTGCGTATTCTTCTGCTACGCATATCCAAGCATCCAAATGATCATCCACTGATGGTCATTGTTCTAATATCACCAATGACATGATATTTTCAGTATCGACACAAACATCATCATTAGCTCATCTTTAAGTTCGTTGGTGCTGTTTATGTAAAGAAAGGATTTGTGATCCTTTTCCATTACGAATATCAATCATGTCTTTAATACATAGTCACAAATATATGCAAATATTATAGTAAAATATGCCTTGATGAACTTATCAAAGAGAATGCAAAATATGCTTTGAAGAATCATGATCTCTATCCGTAAAATAAAGGAACTGAATGAATCTATAATCTGTGTTGAACTTCTGCTATTCGTTCTGGACTTCGAAGTTGAATTTAAAATAAGAAACGTTGTCTAACGACAAAAACTTATGATCAATTTTCACACTCTATGTGATATATAAGTAGTTTTTGTTCAAATTACCTCAAGACCTTGAGTTCCAAGTTTCACTTAGGAAATTTGAATTTCTTGCTCCTTGACCATATTTTAGATGCACCTATTAGGAATTAGTAGCTCCTTTATTTTCCAGATTTAATGCTCGTGAAGTTTTATGCATATATATAGGAGTCGAGGCGACCAAAACACAAATATAAATTGGTAATATTAGCATTTATCGTCTATTTGGTATAATTTGTAGTTTGAATGTTTGACAATCCATGTGTTAAAGAGTTTCAAGACCTTATTATTATAGGGTGGAGCAGCTTCCAAAATATATATTGTGAGGCCAATTGCAAATCTAAAATTTTTGTTTTGGCGACTAGGGGCAAAATTTTCTAGTTGAACTTTTCAGTGCATCATTTTAAAATTCAGAAAAAATGCAAGTGAACAATCTAAATATTTTGTTGGGAGAAAGGCGCAGGACCATTACTCTCCCCTTGATCCGCCATTATGTGTGAAGTTTTAAAGAGTTTGTCAAACATATTATAAAAATATTAAATGCCCCTTTTAAGTTTAGTGAAACTTCCATCCAACATGTCCCTAAATAAATCAATGGTTTAGTATATATTTGCTTTTAAATTAACTTTTCGTATACAGATTAAGTAAATAGTATTCTTAGAACTACCCTCAATTTCATGTATGTGTATGTATGTATAGATTCTACACAATATTATATATCGAGACTCCCACCAATAAATATCGAGACGCCAGTAATATTATAGCCTAGTTACATTATAGATGAGACAGAAGTCCAAGAAAATGACCAATGATGTGCTAACTAGGGTACCAACTATAGTATTATTTTTTTTGTGCTAAATGTGAATATAAATTAAATAAACCTTATTGTTGAGGAAAAATCCAACCGTAACATGCATGATTGTTGATGTATGGATTTACAAAGCCAAGCAATAGTCACCTGATATTCTACTCTATCATTAGAAAAAATTGTCCAAAAAATTCTAAATTTTTTAATTTTGCTAATTTAGTTATGAATATTTTGACAATTGACTAATACAATTATTAACCAGAAATCATTGACTTGGACGTTGACTGTCCTACATGGTAAAGTCGATATATTTCCGATTTTTTCATTTTTTTTTATTGTGAGTCAGCAACCCTCGCCTAGTTGCAACGCTTTCATTGGCCACTGTTGAGGTTGTAGATTGATGAAGGAACATGAGGAAAAAAAAAGAATAATTATCCACATTAGAGTCAGCCAGTTGTGCCACGAAGGATAGTCAACGTCCACACTAGTAATTTCTAATGAAAATTGATAGGAAAGATTGTATCTACAAATTTTCAGAAGGATTAAGATTAAATTGATCAATTGAAAAGTTTATAATTGAATTGACATTCATATAATAGATTTAGCACTTCTAGGGCAATTTTTTCTAATGGGACATCATGGTGTCGGATATGGCAATTCTTCAGGGTAGAAGGGAAGACAAATGGCAACGCTCGTGACATACCGGGTGATGCAAACCTAGAGTATCCAACAGCTCAACAGTCGTCTGCTTACGTGATGGGTCATGGTCAAACACCCCATTCTTGATGCCCTCTTGCTATTCATAATTTCAAGTTTCCCTTTCTTTATGCTTGTCGCCTAAACTCCTATAAATTTGCACGAAATTTAACATCATGAACAGCAAGTAGCAACTTCAAGATATCATTGAAGATGGCTGAGCATCAAGGAGCTCGGATTCCACGAGTGAAACTAGGAACTCAGGGTCTTGAGGTTTGTAATGAAACTGCTTCCTGCTTTCGTTAAATTTAATGGTGTACGTACAAGATCAGAGTTTTACAACATCGTTTCGTTATTTGTTGTTGATTAAATTCTTGTGGATTCATTTAAGCTGCTTCATGCCAAGATGTGTGAGTTGTCGTTTCGAAGTTGGGTTTTGGCTGCACGGGACTCACGGGTATTTACAATGATCCTGTCCCGGAGGAAGCTGGCATTTCGATCATCACTGACGCCTTCGCCAAGGGGATAACATTCTTCGACACGTTGGATATATATGAACCCAAAATTAATGAAATTCTTGTTGGAAAGGTAATGTGAACAAACCGAAACACACAATACCGGTAGATTAATCTCTTAATTGATACATTTTAGATATAAGGTTATTAGAGAAACTTCGTGATATAATTGTGGCAGGCATTGAAGAAGTTGCCACAGGAAGAGGTGCACCTAGCGACCAAATTCGGTGTGGTGAAACTCGAATAAGACAGTTTGGTGATCAAGGGGACGCCTGAATATGTCTGCTCGTGTTGTGAGTCAAGCCTCGAGTGCCTTGGTGTCAAGTACATTAACTTCTATTACATGCATCGGATCGACATCAGTCTTGATGGAGGAAACTGCAAGTTCATTTGACAGGTCTTCCTATTTATGGATGATTGGTGATGTTTAAATGGCCTTTACCGATCAACGATTAATAAAATCAATTGGTTTTGAAAAAACGCTGATGGACAAACTAAAGAAGTTGGTGGAAGAGGGAAAAGTCAAGTACATCAGCTTGTCAAAAGCTAGCCCCGACACCATTCGAATACGAAGAGTGCACGCAGTTTATCCCATCACGGCCTTACAGATGGAGTGGTCACTCTGGACTCGTGAAAACGAGCAAGAAATCGTCCCGCTCTACAGGTATATCGTTGTTCAGCTCCATTGAAGTAGATTTCAAAATTTTCTAAGTTGATCTCCAAAAACACAATCCCTTCACTTGGTACGATGTTTATTTATTTATTTTTTTCAATCTTTTGGCCCCCCTCTCCAAATTTTCAGGGAGTTCGTAATCAGCATCGTTCCATATAGCCCTAATGGTCGTAGGTTCTTCGGTGGCAAGGGAGTCACAGAAACTGTGCGAGAGAATAGTTTTCTGATATGCTAATAGTTAAGTGGGCACTTCTTCCTTTGATGTTTCGCATTCATTTCCACGATGGTCTAAAAACTTCTTCGCTAATCCTTTCTGATTTTTCCCCTCATTTCTCAGAGAAGAAGCAGAAGAAGTATAGCCCAAGTGTCAAAATTTGGCATGAGGGTACACTTAAGTGCCAAAAGTTAGGAAAGTGATAGTTAAGTGTCACTTCCGGCAAACCCCGTCGGAAATTCTACATGGCAATTTATTATTATTATTATTATTTCTCTTCTACGTGGTTTGCCGAAGAGCTGACTCAGCAAAAAAACATAAAAACGATGTCGTTTTAACATAGATTTGAATTTTAATAAAAAAAATTAATTTAATTAAATTATAAAAAAATTAAAAAATAGGAAGGAAGCACGCGGTTGAGGGCTCAGCCCTCGCCGCCTGCAATCTCCATCTTTTTTTTTTTAAAATACATTTAGTTTTAAATTTAATTTAATTAATTTTTATATTAATTATTTACCCACGTCAGCGTGCAAAATGATATCGTTTTACACTTGCCTCATCGAAAAACCGCCACGTCAGCATTTTGACAAGATTTTCTTGCCGTTGACAGTTAAATGATCTATTTTGCTCCCATTTTGGCACTTAAGTGTCACTTTCCTAACTTTTGGCACTTAAGTGTCATTCCATGCCAAGTTTTAGCACTCTAGATATCTGGCACTCAAGAAGAAACTTTCCTAGGTTTCAAGCAAGGATTTTGGACAAAAACAAGCTTCTTTACAATCGATCGAAGAAGTTAGCAAAAAAGCACAATTGCACCCGTACACAGCTTACACTTGCATGGGTTCTCTATCAAGGAGATGATGTTGTGCCCATTGTTAGGGTTTCATGAATCATGTATAGATAAAATTTACAAAAACATAGCGGAAACAAAGATGATATATTTCTATACATGATTCTCCGAAGGCGTTGTTCGTGCGTTTTAATCAAAAATCTGAATATAAAAAAGGAGTTAAACGAATTACCTCTCAAAGCGCGCTTTAAACGAATTGGTTTGGATGTTCTTCAGTTCGAGCCCTACAAACGTCGGACCTCTAGTTCAGACACACCACCAATGGACGTCGAATGGAAGAAAGAACTTTCGGATAATTACCACTATAATCTTGCTAGCAATCTCGTGGAGACAATCCTCCATATCCTTGATGTTTTTTTTTTTTTAGCCACGGCCCGAATGAGAGAATCCCTTTTCTTTCTCACCTCTCGAAGACATAAAACACACACGTTTCTCTCTTTTTAGCAACTGTTGCTCATGCCCTCCATTATGTAGCATTTAAAAAAAAAAAACTTCTCGAATCAGCAATGATTGCTGATTGTGGGACGATCCGCAACGATTGCTGACCATTCATGCACAATGCTTCGTGCATGATGGTCAGCAATTGCTAATCATCATGCACGAAGCTTTACTATTTTTTTTTTTATATAAAATTATCATTTATTAAAAATGCACATGTGATGTGCGTTGCACATGGTCAGCAACAATTGCTGACCATGTGCTCATTGATTAATCAATTAAATAAATGAATAAATATAAATAAAAAATAAAAATAAAAATGACATAATATTTATGTGCGCATTTGGAATACATTAACATATATTCACTTTGGGCATGCGTGTGCATCATATGCAAGTAGGCTTGTGACTAAAATACATATTAAATTAAATCTCATTTAATTTAATTTCAAGTCGACTCAATTCGATTGTAGTAATTGCAAACACATTTGCAACATTATTTCTCTCTTGTTTCATGTTATCCTAATTGTTTATGATGTGTGACATCCCTAGGTTCATCACTAAGCTGGTAGTAAGACTTGTACTAACACATTAGTACTCCCAAAAAAATTAATTGTCTCGATTAATCTTTGGGTCCTACAAGCCATGATTGATATCTAGCAATATGTCATAACTACCCAGATAGTGTGAATGTTTTAAGAATATAATGAACCTATCAACTTTTGCTACAGTATAATTCAATCCTTCTGTATTACTAGATCCCGATCAAACAAAAACCATGGAATATTTGTTAAGTCACCAATTCGATCATATGCACAAATCTAATTGACTCGCATTTTATTCGAGACATAAACAATTTATTCTCAGTTATAACCTCGGCCGAGGATTTCAATGCAGTGTCATAATTAGATCGTATAGGACATCATTATTATACTTTACATGTAACAAGGAGACAGATTCCATATTGCGTACATGTGCAACTTCGTATATGAACAAACTATGATCATCAGGTATAAAGACGGATCAACGACTTAGCATTACATGCACCTGTGAACCATAGTTGTTTGACATACAAGTTAACATTGTGCCTCAGATCAAAAGATTATTTACACAAGACCAAAGCATGAACAATTAGACATTAACCACGCTAAAAGTTTCCATGTCGCTAATCGTTCCATTTGCGTCACGTTTAGTGAACTTGTCTAATACAAACACTCGTGTTCTAACTCAGGCATCACAATACCCAATAACTTGCGACTCATCATTCCCTTAAGTATATAATACTTAATGGTGAAGTTAAGAACACACCGGTCTCAACAGAATTATTAATATCCACTCAATAATCCATCGACCGGGAACGATTTAAAGATTCTGTGTAATTATGAACCCGTCACATATATTCTTAACGTCTCAAGAGTAGGTTTAGTTGCAACTGATCTTATGGAATCATTCGCAAATATAAAATAATTGGACAAATGAATAAATACATCACTGCCATTAATTAAATAATAATGATAGTACAACTAAAATCCCTAATATATAACTATTACATGGTAGCTTTAGGGCATACATCCAACACCCATCCCTGGTAAGAATCGGACCTTCATGACATCATTAACAGATAACACGAATTGGGATATCTGTTTTGAAATGACATGGTTTTGCAGGAACAACGAAAATTAAGAATCTCGATGTCAACATTGGTTCCTTGAAAGTTAAGCTTACTGAGGAAGACGTGAAAGAGATCTCGGATGCTGTACCGGTTGATGACGTTGCTGGCGATAGGATCAATGAGCACTATGTCCGCTGCTCGTGGAAGTACGCGTACGCGCCCCCGAGAGATGGGAGCCGTCGGCTTATTAGACTTCTTTTGAGTGTGGTGATGAAGCATTGGTTGGTTCTCTGCTCTCTTTTTCTTCTTGCAACTGCAGTCAGAAAGTAAAACTTAGAATAGCTTAAGTAAGAATAAACCATCCCAGGTTGTTCTAAGTTAATGGCTTCTTTTGTGCTCATGAAGCATTTCTTTGCTGGTTATTCTTCTCGGATACGATAAGGAGCCAGAAATCAAAATGTCAACGGCAAACATTCATTCTACTGAAAAGACAATGAAAATAAAACTGCCTAGACGAAGTTGCGGAGTTTCTCTCTCTCCTCGGCATAACAGCGGGATATGCATACCTTCCAGGCTTTTTCTAACTCTAGCTGGACAAATTTGTCCGATGTCGGCACAAGCCTTGTGACCGCTTGCATCTGTAACATACGTACCGCACTTGCTAAATGTTAGCTGACTGGAATTATCATCTCCACTGCTTTGTCAAGTTAAACTTGTTTCGTTTGTTCACCTCTTTTGGCAAAAGGTTGATAATTACTCTGTGTTCCTATATTAATCTTCCTCATTCTCCAATTCGTGCATGGATTCGTTCTTTAAGAATAATTTTGTTCATTCGTACGAAGCTCGTGACATAAATTCAATTTCCCATACCAACCAAATGCAAACAGTTTCAGGCCATCCACTCGGCTTGATACATATGTGTAGGGGTGAGCAGTTCCAGGTTCCTTACAGGTTCCACTTAGAACCTGGAACCTACCCTCGGGTACAGGTTCTTCATTTTTTGGAACCTGGAACCTACCAGTCAAAATGTGGAACCTGGAACATATCCTGTCATAGGTTCCAAGGTCGGTTCCAAGTTCTTACAGTTTTTTTTTTTTTCAATAGCGAAAGATAGTTCCATTCTACAAATGAATCAAATATCCATTAATATTATATGCAAATATTGGTCTTCATTAATGATTGGAACATCCAACGTCTTTCTCCAATACTAGTAATAAAATCTAAAAGAGATATTTTTCAAGGTTTATTTTCAGGAAACTAAAATTAAATAACTTCTTATGTTGAACTAGGAGCAAGCAGATAATGAATAGAAATCAAGAGGCAAAGAACCTGTTGAAGGCACTTCTCAAGCTACAGTATGAAAGATTTGATCCTCCGCTCTTCATATCTAGAGAGAACCCTCACATAAAATAGAGCATTCCTTCCAAACTCCACTAGCCTATCGATACCAACTCACAATTAACACGCAAAAAAACCTACATTGATAAGTCATGTAACAGTTAGTATATAATACCTGCTGTGTGTCAAAGCTCACATCCATTGCAAAAAATTTCTATTTAGGGCTCGAATTAGTAGCAGCCTGCTAAGTGACATCCACTAATTGGTGCTTTTGAGTGAGGACATGTAATTTGTCAGAACAAGAAAAAAACCCAACTTTAAGCCTAAAACCTCATTTTCTTTCTCCTCCCTCTAACTCCTTCACGTGCCACCTACCCGAGTCAGCCTCCGGCACCGGAAGCCACGTCATCACTCGCTCGCCACCATTGTTGAGCCATTACTAGTACCTGTGGCCATTATTGTTGTAAGCCGACATCCCTCCCCCGCCCCCCTCTTTCGCCCCCACAGGTTCCCCCTTCTCGACTTTTCTGGCTCGTCGTAGGGGCTCATCCATGGCAGACAACCTCGGCTCCTCCTTGTTCGCCATGGCCAACACCACAAGGGCATCACTTAATGAGCAGCAACTAAACTTAGCCCTTCCATTCATACAGATAGGCACACACATAGACACATACAAAACACTAAAAGAAATATCTCCTAACATCCCTTGAACGGTTACAACACAAAATCAAAATGACTGAACGGACTTTGGAATCTCAACTTTCCGAGAGAGAGAGTAAATTTACCCCCTTAAAACGTGAGCACATCAAAGTGCCTTCGATGCTCAAATTTTCAAAGTCACTCACCGAGTGAAATGCTCTCATACAAGCAAAAAGCACTAAAACAGTGACTTCAAACTAAGAAAAATGAGGACGACCCCAAAAATTTGGTCAATTCTCAATACTCAACATAAGAATTGAACTACGCTTGGAAATCAAAATTTCATGAATCCTTTTTGAGCACAACAACCACTTCGCAAAGAGATCTGGGAAAGATAAAGATTATCGTGGGAAGATCTATTTAACTCACCAGATTAAGCACCTACTGGACAGAATCAAGCAAACATTACAATGATCGAATCGTCCCAAAACGAAACTACGATAGAGGATGTGATTCGAAACCCTGCTTCGAATCCTAGCCTCAATCAATTGAAGAGATACGAGCACATAGAGGATTGAAGATGACAGAGCAAACACACCTAGGTTTAGGATGGATGACGCCTTCTGCTCCTAGAGAGAGACCATCCTCCGATTCGCTTCTCCAGCGGCGACTTTCTGCAAAATCACAGAGAGAGAGAGAGATGAACTTAACTCAGTTCAAATCAGTGGCTGAGTTGAGCGAGCCCAACTTGAGAGGCTGAGAGTCTTTAGTGTCTTCAAACGGAGCAGCAGTAGCATCGACGACAACGTCGTAGGTCGTGAGAGCAGCTTCAAGGGTGGCGAGCAGGGAGGACATGGAGGGTGGCGAGCAGCGTGGGGTCGTCGGGGGCATGGAAAGTTGCAAAGATGAAATGTAACGAAAAGGGAAAGTGAAGAAGGTTAAAGATGGAAGAAAAATTTAGGGTTTTATTACTTAGGGTGCCGGTTCCGAAAAAAAATAGAACTGGGAATCGGAACCTGTCTTCCCAGATCGGGAACCGAACCGGACCCATCGGTTCGGTTCTCCGGTTCCCGGTTCTACCCAGGAATCGTGCTCACCCCTACATATGTGTGCTCTTCTTATGGTATTATCATCCCATCCAATAAGTAAATCAATTTTTCTGAATTCCATTTATTTGTAAGCACTGCTGGGGCTAACAATACGTCCTAGAGCAGGTCGAATGAGTTTAATGAAGATTATGAAAGTTTTTCATGGAATATGTCACAAGCAATAATAAGGAAAGTGAGATGAGATTATAATGAGTGTGTGTGATGATAGCAAACATATACCGTAGATAATGAACTAGAAAGATAAAGCACACAATGATTTATAGTGGCATGGCTTTATCCCCAAACTTATATCCCCTCCAAATAACAACCTTAACGTAGGCTGGATTCTACTAGTAATCAGCAGTGCAAGTTACCACTAGCAATTGTTGTTTCTTTTAGACAATAGATCATACTATTAAAATAAAAAGATTGCTTTTAAACTTGTACACTTGACTATTTTCAATAACAATACAATATAAAACCTTTACTGGTAATATTATATAAAGATCCAGGGGGGCCGAACAGAGCTGGAAAATCGCTGGTGTCAGATTGGTCCGTCGGGCAAGCTAGACCATGGCAGAATCCTGGGGATGTTGGGGAAGTGCTGCAGTTCGCTGGACTTGTCGAATGGGCGGCTGTGCTCGTTGTGGTATGACGCGGCGGTGATCGCGGTGTGGTGCTCTCGGGAAGGCAGCGAAGGACGCCAGGGAAATGAGTCGCGATGAAGATCTTTCACTGGAACGTTGAAGCCTTGACTCTGGATCTTCATTGATCAACATAGGCGCCTCAATGAACCTTGAAGGTGCCCTCTGCCTCACGATTTTCCAAGATATCATCACGTGTAAACCTCAGAAAATTTATAAAATAAAAATAAAAATTACAGTGCTCCTGACGTATGGGGTGATGCAAACCTCACGTGGGTCATGATAAAACGCCACTTTTTTAAACTCCATAATTCGAAGTTTCCCCTTCCTTATCCTTGCCGCCTAAACTCCTATAAATATGCACGAAATATAACGATCATGACACCAGAAAAAACAGCAATTAGCAACTTCAAGATATCATCTGAAGATGACCAAGCATCAAGGGGTTCGGATTCCACGTGTGAAACTTGGAAATCAGGGTCTTGAGGTTTGTGTTGAAACTATTTCTGTTCATTAAATTCTCGTGGACATCTGAACTGCTTCATGCCGAGATGCCTGAGTTGTGGTTTCTTCTTCTTCTTTTGTTGTTTTCAAATAATTGCAGGTTTCAAAGTTGGGCTATGGCTGCCTGGGACTCACGGGTATTTATAATGATCCTGTCTAGGAGGAGGCTGGCATATCGATCATCACCGATGCCTTCGTCAAGGGGATGACTTTCTTTGACAAGTCGGATTTATATGGCCCCAAAATCAATGAGATTCTTGTCAGAAAGGTAATGTGAATAAACGGAAACATGCAAAACTGACAATTTAGTCTTTTAGCTCATACAGTTTAGTTATATGGTTATTAGAAAAAATTTGTGATATCATTGTCACGGGCATTGAAGAGGTCGCCACGAGAGGAGGTGTAGCTAGCCACAAAATTCGGTGTGAAAATTGAAGCGGGCAATTTGGTGATAAAGGGGACGCCTGAATATGTCTGCTCATGTTGTGAGTCGAGCCTCGAGCGCCTTGGCATTGAGTACATTGACCTCTATTACATGCATCGGATTGACACATCGGTCCCAATAGAGGAAACTGTAAGTTCGTTTGGCAGGTCTTCTATTTGCGGATGATTGCCAATGGGCTTTAGCAATCAACAACAAATAAAACTAAATGGTTTTGGACAAACGCAGATGGGGGAACTGAAGAAGTCGGTGGAAGAGGGAAAAGTCAAGTATATCGACTTGTCGGAGGCTAGCCTCGACGCCATATGGAGAGCGCACGCAGTTCATCCCATCTCGGCCTTACAGATGAAGTGGTCGCTCTAGACTCGCGACATCGAGCAAGAAATCGTCCCGCTCTGCAGGTATATTCCTGTTCACCTCCTTTGGAGTAGACTTCAATTTTTTTCCTAAGTAGTTCTCCAAAAAAAAACAGCCTTTTCGCTTGGCACGATGTTTCTTTGTTTCCGTATTGCCCTCTTGGTGGTGGGTTCTTCGGTGGAGGGGAGTCACAGAAGCTGTGCCTGCGAATAGTTTTCTTGTATGTAAATACTTAGATGGGCACTTCTTTCTTTGATGCTTCACAATCATATAAACGATGGTCTAAAAGCTTCTTCGCTAATCCTCGCTAATTTTTCCCATCATCTATCAGGGAAGCTTTCCTAGGTTTCAAGCAGGGACTTTGGACAAAAACAAGGTTCTTTACGCTCGAATGGAGAAGTTAGCGACAAAGCACAATTGCACTCCTATACAGCTTGCACTTGCATGGGTTCTCCATCAAGGAGATGATGTTGTGCCTATCCCCGGTGAGAATCGGATTTTTATGACATCATTAACAGATAACATGAATTGGGATTTTGGTTTTGAAATGATGCAGTTTCGCAGGAACAACGAAAATTAAGAATCTCGATGTCAATAGTTGTTCCTTGAGAATTGAGCTTACTCAGGAAGACGTGAAAGAGATCTCGGATGCCGTACCGGTTGATGACGTTGCCGGTGATAGGGAACAATTGGCACAATGTCCGCAGCTCGTGGAAGTACGCGAACACTCCCCCAAGAGAAGGGAAGCCGTTGGCTTATTAGACTTCTTTTAAGTGTGTTGATGAAGCAATGTCTAGCTCTCTGCCTCTTTTGCTCCTTGTAACTGCAGTCAGAAATCGAACTCAAAATAGCTTATTTAAGAATAAAACCAAACCAGGCAACTTCTCCTTGTAATGGCTTCTTTTGTGCTCGTGAAGCATTTGTTTGCTGGTTATTCTTCTCTGATGCAATAAGGCCCTGCTTGGTAACGTTTTTATTCCTCCAAATTTCTGTTCTTTTGTTTCCCGAAACAAAAAAAGAACAGAAATCCATTTGGTAACGTCAATTGATTTTTCTATTCCCCGGAATAGAAAAGTGGGTGGGAAATAGATTTGGAACAGAAACAAGAAGTAAAAAAAAAGTAACTTCTTGTTCGTGGGAACAATTTCTAGAAATAAGTTTTTTTTTTCTTCTTCCTTGCTGCCCCCTTCCCCTCGCCGCCCCCGCTGTTTGGCCACCGCCGCTAGTCGGCCACCGTCGTCGGCCATCACGCCACATCCTGCCGTCGCCCGCCGCCACCGCCTCTCGTCACCTGCCCACCGATCGACCGCCGGTCGTCCGCCGTCGCTGCCGCTGCCACCTGCCATGGCTCACCACCGATGACCATTAAGGCTACCACTCGCCGTCGTCGCCGGCTCACGCACCCACCAGCGATGACGGTTGACGCCCCACTGCCCACCTGTTGGCCAATCAACCGACCAGCGCCGACAACTGTCGCCGCCGCCCGCCGATGACCGCTGTTGTCGCCGATCGTTGCCGCTCGCCATCGATGATCTGCGACGATGGACCGTCGCCCATCGCCACCAACCGCCGTGATCGGCTGCGATCGGGGCTCGTCAACGACGGCGACGGTCGGTGGCGGTCATCGGCGGCGCAGTGACGGGCCCCAATCGGCATCGACCACGGCAATTGGTGGTGACGAGCGGCGGTCCGTCGTTAGCGGTCATCAGTGGCTGGCGGCTACGACGGCGGTCGGCGGCGGTCATCGGCAGACGGCGGTGATGGCGATAAAGAAGAATAAGAAAAAATTTAAAAGAAATTATACATTGTGAATCATACCAAACGCATTTCTATTCTTTTTTCATTCCAAAAATAGAAATTTTATGTGGTTACTAAACACATTCTTTTATTGAGAAATTGTTCCCGAGAATAAAAATAGAAAAAAACTATTTCTGAAAAGAAATTGTTCCCCAGAACAGAAGCATTATCAAACAGACCCTAAGGTGCCAGAAATCACTTTTTCTGAATTCCATTTATTTGTTACTGCTATTTGGGCTAACAATACATCCTAGAATGGGTTGAATAGGTTGAATGAGGATTATGAAATATTTCATGGAATATGTATAAAGCAATAGTAAGAAAAGTGAGATGAGATGGTAACTAGTGAGTCTGATGATAGTGAATAGATACCGCAGACAATGAACTAGAAAGGTAAAGCGCAAAGCGACTTATAGTGGTTCAGTTTTATTTCCAAATCTATGTCCACTCTCTAGGATAACAATCTTAATATGGGCTAGATTTCACTAGTAATCTGCAATGTAAGTTACAACTGGCAATGTGTTATTCCTCTCAAATGATAGATTACACTATTATGACAAACAGATTGCTCGTACACTTGTAGGCTTAACTAACTGCAATTACAGTACAATACAAAAACTTTACTAGTAATGTCAGATAAAGAACAATGAAGATTTTTGATCTTAGACAACAAAGTGCAACTACGGTATTCTCAGTATTTCCCTTGTCCAACCCCTTCAAACTTTGCTTATCCTCTTTGTATAGACGTCTTCAAACTACCGGTTAGAGACTTTGAAGAAGAACAAGATAGCCGTTTGAGAGCAATGGAGACCCTTGCCAGAATTGGAATTGGCCATACAATCGTTTCCTTTGATGTCTGCAAGTTTTTTGAAATAGAGTCTATTACAGCTGTTAACTCACTACACTTGGGTTGATGCAGAAAGCTATCAATTGCTTTTTTTAATTCTTTTCCAGGTGTTCTGCTGCGGATTTCAAGCTGGTGACGGCTCATTTTCTGTAACATCAGCGGTCCTATTCAGATGAATACTTCACCATCATCACTCGTGAATCGATGTCAGCATAATCCAAAACTCATCATCAGCATGTGCAAATTATTAGTCAGTTGGTTGACCATCAGCAATTATAGTATTGATGAAATGAAACGCAATTGCAAGTTCAATGATCCTTTCAACTTTATTAGTCTCCAGAGACCTTCAAAAACACTAGATTGACTTTGTTACCCACAAATCACCATGAGCTACTTGTCATATTGGCCCTTGTTCTCCTGATTGTCACTATTTAGCGTCTCGTTTTCGCTGATAACATGGGACAAATTGACATATGCAAGATTATCACACCATCTGCACTTATCATAGTAGGTGTTAGTACCAAGGATAATTTTGGAATCATCAAAATTCCAATAAGAGTGTTTTTAACATTCGTTCAAGAGCATAGGAGGAAATTTGGCCAATGAAAAGAAACAAAAAGAAAGAATGATATATGGTTGATCTTTCACATATTCTTGCAATGTATGGAAAATAGAGATAGAAAAATAAAGGGATATGTGCACTACAAGTCCTAAAACTTATTGCAAATGATACGGCTAGCAAGGTCTCGCTTGAGGCTGGCAAGGGCCAGCGTTGCCCAAATTCGGGCGAGCCGCGTTGGCCCCAGCCAAAGCGTCACCTAGATCTAGCCAAGCCTCGCAGGCCCTCCCCCCTTCGTCGCCTAGGGCTGGTGACCTTTGACAATCCCTCTGACAATGGGCAACGGTGGCAACTTTTTTTTAGTTTTTTACTATTACTTAAATAAGATTTAAAGAAAAAATAATAAAAAATACCACGTAGGGAAAATAAATTAATTAAAAAGTGTCATGTTAGCATTTTCCGTGAGACAAGTTAATAATATTAACGAAAGGATTCAATTGCACCAATCTGACAAGTTTTAGGACTTGTAGTGTACATATCTCAAAATAAAAGAAGAAAGTGCGTTGAGGTGAGATTCGATCGGCAAAATAAAGAATATTTGGTTGATGAAATAAAGAAAGAAAATATGTTGATATTCCAAGAAGAAGTCGGCGAGGGGCATTATAAAAACCAATGTGATTTGCCAAAGAAAAGGGGGGCACACATATTGATTGCATGGGCACCATTGAGAGAGGGCACGTTCGCGTGGTGCAGTGACGACGTTTAGATCCAGCAACTCAATCCGACGAAGCGTCTTGTAGCATTGGCGCTGTTCGAGTCCATTACTTGCGCAGCCACCGTCACTGGTCACTGTCCCTGCACCCACAAGTCTTCCAAGTAACGTTCCAGTAGTTGTCCACCGCAGAACAGCGAGCTTAAGGCGGTCCTCAGCCAAGCAGACAAGCTCTAGTGAATTTCCACTGACGATCCAACCGCAAGCAGCATCCTTGTTCCAGGCGATCCCAACAATTTCCAACGAGCTCACATAGCAATTCCAACGATCACTCGCATGTGCGCCGAAGGCTACAATTGACGCAAGAAGACAAAACTGGAGCAACCGGTAGAAATTTGTCCTATAGCTGAAGGAAGTTCAAGTGCCAGAATTTGGGAGAGCACTATTGGTTGGTCCAAGCTTTAAGAGGAAAAAGACGAGAGTTGACTTCAGCTGCTACCCGTTTAAGCCATCGTCCCTGCAGCACTTTCTCCGGCTTGATATCACCAGCAAAGCCTCGTTGTTCCTTAAATTCTCGATGCCCGTTTTTGCAGGTTTCTGGGTGAGCGACTAATGAGTAATTGACGATTTTCACCGGTTCCCAGTCGATCACCGTAATTGCCCAGTATATCTGGTCTTCTTTGCCTCGCCGACAAGAGGCCCTTGTGCCGACCACCGAGCCAGTCTTGATCCGGGAAGGTCACACCGAGAATCACTAGTGTCCAAGGAGGCAAAGCCGCCGGTGATCACATCCTCACAACAAGACGGTCCCACCAGTTCGAATTTGGGATTCAATTGAATACCGTCCATGAGATCGCTGATGCCTATCACCATCCAATCCGCCGTCCACCAGTCTGAATTTGGGATTCAATTGAATGTCCTAATTCGAATATTTTATCTAATCAATATCTGTGAGTGAGAGGCATATCATCAAATTAGGATGTGTTTACTAATTCGCAACTACATATAATTTTTTATTATATCTATAAGGGTTTAGATGGAATCATTGGTTCCACGGGAATCTTTAGAAATGATGTTTTGATTTTTAAGGCTTAAGATTAATTTATCGATTTTATTTGCGAAATTTCAAGTTGATTAGATATTCTTTCTTTGTTTGAATTGGTTGATGGTATATTTAATGATCTTGAATGATTTGGTGATTATCTTGCTTTGAATGTTTTCTTCATCCTGAAAATAGCAAAAGATTGCGTCACGAGATTAGAATTAGTTTCCTTAGATAAAATTGCATTATAGAATAATTTAGCTACCTTTTTTAATTAAATTTGGATGCATGTTTAGATAATATCTAGATTAAATAACATGTTTGCATTAAATTGCTTTTTGAGATACTTTTATAGGTTAAGATAGAATTTAGGTTAGTCTATTTACTAACTTAAAATGGATAATATCTCACTTTAGGTAGATTTTTATTTTTGGTAATTCCTAATTACGAATTTTGATGAAAATATAAAAAATTAATGTGCATGTCATATAGAATTAGGTCATATAATGTGATACTTGCACATCATGATAGGTTTGCTTAATTACGTTGCATGTCAAGTAGAGTAGCTACGTATTAATTACTGTCCGTCATTAGAATAAGGCTAGTTAGATAAAAGCATGACATATAGCTTAGTTTCCATTCACTTTAGGTAGATTTTTATTTTTGGTAATTCCTAATTACGAATTTTGATGAAAATATAAAAAATTAATGTGCATGTCATATAGAATTAGGTCATATAATGAGATAATTGCACATCATGATAGGTTTGCTTGATTACGTTGCATGTCAAGTAGAGTAGCTACGTATTAATTATTGTCCGTCATTAGAATCAGGCTAGTTAGTTAAATTGCATGACATATAGCTTAGTTTCCATTTAAATAAGAGAAAACCTACAAAGAGATTTGAGTGGAATTTAATGACAATTAGAAATCATATTTAAGTTAAATATGTGTTTTTAATTAATATTTGTTGCAGATGCTTATGTTACATCAAGGTAAGTGTTCCCCCTATGCTTGCAATTTATTTATTGCCTTGCTTTATTGAGTGTTCAATAATGGTTGTGCACCCGCGTGATTGCCTTGCTTGCTAGAGGACAGGTAAAAATCAACCCTAGTTGCTTGCAAAATATTTTTAAAAAATAAAATAAAAGACAAAAGCTACTGAAATGCCGTTAAAGTAATCTATCGTAATCGAGTCCTCGAACTGATTTAATCTTTGGTTTGTAGAAGCGAAGTAATTCTCCCATTACTTTACTTGGATTTCTAATTAACCCACCAAAAATAAATTAGTGGCAACTTCTAATTGAAAAAATCATTTACATATTAAAAACTTGAACCTAAGTTATGAATTGGTATGGACTTGGAAGAGTCTAAGTTAAGTTTAGGCTTAATAATCCATTAGCAAAGCCCTTTTAATTAGTTCACCCAAGGTAAGGTCGTGATAGATACCTTATTCTAAAAAATAGTACATGTTTCCTCACTTATATTGGGGCCAACAATATAACCTGGAAGGGGATGAATTCGTTGTTTTAGTTAACTTTGACAATTTTGCAAAATTTTGCAACTGTTATGAAAATCAGGTCAAGCAGATGTTTCTGATGTGGAGGGTTGATTGTGTACTAGAGTACGTATGAGTGAGGTAATCAAAAGCACATGATGATATATAGTGGTTCGGCTTTATTATTGCATCGAATTTTTACACTAACAATTTTAGGTCAAGCTGGATTGCAACAGTAATATGCTTAACAAGTAAAATCAGCGAGCATCAATCCTATCCAATAATGGATCAAACTATTACGGGTTAGATTCTACTATTACTCTTGTACACTTGATTTTTCACATGATTAAAAGACAGCAAGAATCCTTACCAAAAAAAAAAAAAAAAAAAAAAGCAAGAATGCAACAACGAAGTTTACAAAAGAGAGGAACAATATCAGCTAGGAGTACATCTCACAATGATATTTGGTTTCCATGTATTGCATGTCTAACATTTGGCCTTCACGATCTTCTTTTATATAAGCATCTTCAATCTTGCCGTTCAAGATACTTCAAAGAAGCAAATAGCCATTAAAAATCCATTCATGTAGATGTTCATAGATGGAGTGCCCATACAATCTTTTCATAGAGAAAATATTAAGTGGTTACTAATCATCATGTCATCATCCTACGTGGCACGCGTGAACTGAAGTGACTCCATTGAAAGGTCGACACGTGGCCTCTGATCTGAACCGACCACAAAATGGAAAAGTTTAAAAGATGAGTTTTCTTTTTCTCCTTCCTCAGGCTAGCTGTCAGAAAAGGACGCGACAATGAATTCTTAGACTCCCGCTTAAAAAAAAATCTCTCTCCTACTTTCAATTTTCAGAGCTCTTTACGTTCTTTCTTGGAGAAGAACAGCCTAGACACTTGCTCCTCTTTCTTTCTCTAGCGAGTCCACCGCCTCCACCTCCCTAGAAGCCTTGCCGGTCATCGCTTCCCCCAAGAGCTCTGCCGATCGCAGCTGGTTTCCGCTTTCGCCTTCACCATTGCCTCTCGGATCTCCATCGGTGGCTCCAATGAGCTCGAGTTGAACCTTGCGCGCGCTTCGCTTCTCGCTCTCACCTGAGTTTTGGGAAATCAAGCGACGAAGAAGAAGCTTCTCCATTTTTTTCTGCTTTTTCTTGGAGACATTTCTTCTCGTTTTCGCCCAACCCGTATCCCTGTTTCGACACCGCCATTTGAAAAGCTCCTTTGTCATTATTAAGCTTAAAATTCTCTTGGTGTTTTATTCTCCGTTGAAGTTCATTTCTCTTGACACTGTACAAATTACTCTGTTTTCTTTCCACTTTTCTTCGCCCAGTTTTGATTTTGAGCTCAAAAACACCTTATTTTCAAACATTTTTTCCCTTCATTCAAACTCCCACAATGTGCACGCAATTTTTTTTTTTTTTTAATGGGTGTGTTTTACTTGTGCAGGATCCTAACACGTATGGGAAGATGCGAGTGTGCATCACGGTGTTGATATTGATCAAGGCTTTGGAGAGTGAAGCTTGCATCTTCATCATGACGTTCATATGAAGCTCTTTCCTTGGAAATATCTCAAGAAGCGAGGGCTTCGAGATGGCGAGCCTCGAAAGGTCACGGAGGAAAATGTGGAGGAGGGTTTTCATCTTCATGGAGCTGGAAAGAGAAAGTGGAAGCTTCATGGAGAAACTACGAAGACGAAAAGGATGGAAAGTTTTGCATCTCGAGGAGAGAATTTTTTTAGCGAGAGTCTGAGCATTCATTCTCCCGTCCTTTTCTGACGGCCAGAGTGAGGAACGAGAAAAAAGAAAACTCACCTTTTAAATTTTTCCATTTTGTGGCCAGTCTAGATCAGAGGCCACATGTCGACCTTTCAATGGAGTCACTTCAAGTCACGAGCGCCAAGTAGGATGATACTGTTATATGTGGATGACATGGTTATTCCTGGCGATGATCACGAAGGCATTACAAAACTACAACTGTATTTGAGTCAACAATTTGAAATGAAAGATCTTGGACGGCTCAATTATTTTTTAGGATTGGATGTTGCTTCAGATTCCTCTGGCTATTATCTTTCTCAAGAGAAATATGCCACTGATCTTCTTTCTCGAGCTGGACTTACTGATAACAAGACTGCTACCACTCCCATTGAAAACAATGCCAAATTTGATGAAAAAGATGGAACTTCTCTTCCAAACCCTACACTTTATCGACAATTAGTTGGCAGTCTGGTTTATCTCACTGTTCCTTGCCCTGACATCGCTTATGCTATTCACATTGTGAGTCAATTCATGACTGCACCGAGGACGACTCACTTTGCTGCTGTTCTTCGGATTCTTCGCTATATTAAGGGTACCTTATTTCATGGTCTTCACTTTTCTGCTAACTCATCCTTAGAGTTAACAGCTTATTCTGATGCTGATTGGGCTTGTGATCCTCTTGATCGTCGCTCTACTACAGGCTATTGCTTTTTCTTAGGAAAGTCCCTTATTTCCTGGCGGAGTAAGAAACAAACTACTATCACTCGATCGAGTACGGAAGCGGAATATCGTGCCCTTGCCGATACAACTTCGGAATTATTATGGTTACGGTGGTTACTAGAAGACATGGGAGTTCATCATAATGGTGGGACGGTCATTCATTGTGATAACCGAAGTGCCATTCAAATAGCTCATAATGATGTTTTTCATGAGCGTACCAAACATATTGAAATAGATTATCATTTCATACGCTCTCATGTGCTTCGTGGCGATGTTCGTCTTGTTCCCACCTCCTCAATTGATCATACAGCTGATGTTTTCACGAAGGCACATCCACCTAGGCGTTTTAAAGATCTTTTCTCCAAACTTCAGTTGACCTCTTCTATCTCACCTTGAGTTTGAGGGGGGATGTTAGAGATATTTATCTTAGGATGTTAGAGATATTTATTTTCCCTAATTGATTATAATTGGTTTCATATCGATTATAATTGATTTGATTATGATATTGTAATATTTTATTACTTTAGATAGTTGCCTAGAATAGCCTATAAATAGGCTCTTGTATCATCAGTATTATATACATTGAAATATACAGAAATTCACTTTTTCACTCTATTCTATCATGGTGGTTAGTAACACCGAATATTTTATCCTTTTTCATATGAACATTAGCTATCTATCCCAAAATATATCTTTTGCTACTGTCCAATCGCTGATAACTCTGACAATTTCGACAAATGCTTATTTCCAATTCTCTGACATCTTCCTGTTCTTCTGTTGCGCATATCCCAATTTGCAATAGCTATTTTTTATTTGTCCAAGAGATCATCCACTGATGGTCGTTATTCTAGCATCACCAAGACATGATTTATTTAGCATCGACATAAAACATCATCATTAGCTAATCTTTAAGTTCGTTGGTGTTGTTTATGAAAAGACGGATTTATAATCTTTTTTCCATTATAGATATCACTTTTGCCTTTGCTATATTATCACAAAATAAACATTATATTAATGATAGTATTGGAATCATCAAAATACTTTGGGATGTTTCTCCAACAACTTATTATAAACACAAAAACCAAAGCTAAAAATCCCCTAGTCTTATATTTAAGCTATTTTGTGATACTTTCGAGCCTCAGTCAAATACAAGCATAAAGGCAAGAGAAAAAAACAAGTCTCAAGCTGAATAATTCCCGTCTCTTGGAGGTGTGTTCGCGTTCTTCCACAAGTAGCAAGCATAATACTCGTTTATCTAACTCCTAGCAATGCATGGCCTCTAGTGAAGGCCACTCTTGCAGGATCTAAACGAGGGTTAGGCCCTTGTGGCCTCTGACAAGAGCTTGAGCCTCACTAGATCTAGTGAGGTCAGGCCTTGCTCATGATTGGTGAGGTTCGACCCTGGCTAGCCCAGCCCCTGGCGAGGTCGACTTTGCTGGCCAAAATGAAGAGAGAGAGAGGGAGAGACTAATAAAAATCCAAAAAATTAAAATATTATTAAAAATTATCTATATCAACACCGGTGGCACCACGTAGGACACGTAGCATCTACGTCAGCGCTTTCCTGACTAAAATTAGTTGGATGGAATAAATTGTCAAATTTCCAAAGGTTTATAATTAAATTGACAAAAAAATAATGATTAAATTGGCACAATTAAAATTGATTTAGGACTTTTTCGGCAATTTTTCCATTCAATTTCTCATGCCACCAAATGCAAACAGTTTGAGGCTTAGGCCACTCCACTCGTGCGCATATGATTTTAAGGTGGCATTTTATGAGCTCTATGACTTGTTTACTCTTGGTCTTTTTCCGTCATAAAAACATACAATGCTAATCGCCATATATATATTAAGATTGATTTGCAGAAATAGCTTATTAAATGATGTTGAGCCAGTAAGTTCTTACACGGATAAGTGTCCACAATCAAGAAACTCTTTATATGATTAATTTCTAGACTTATTCCGAATAAAAAATTGACGTCGTAAAAAAGCCTTCTGACGTATTGGGTGATGCAAAACCTAAGTGCTGAACCTCTATGCTGGAGATCGCTCTTGAGCTTCTACTTACGTAGGAGAGTTTTCAACACCCTACTACGACAGTGTGGAGCAACTTCCTAAAAAATATTTGTACGGCCAATTGCAAATCTAGAATTTTAGTTGGCAAGCTGGGACCAAAATTTTCAACTAAAATTTAATTACATCATTTAAAAAAGGAAAAAGAATTCAAGCATACAATATAAATATTTTATGGGACCGGAGGCGCAGGACCCTAACTAGCTCCCTCGGTCCGCCATTACACGAGTTGTAAATGTTTGTCAAACATTTTATAAAACGTTAAATACCCTTTTAAGCTGAGTGAGAACTTGCATTGGATGCTCTCTTCTTAATCAAAGAATCAATGTAAATTTACGTTTGAAGTAACTTTATGTAAGTAGACCATACGAATAGTTTTCTTTTAGAAATAATTTCAACGCCACGATATACATAATTATTTAATTGTATAACTTAATGGGTGACGGGTAGCTCAATAACATTCTACACGATGTATCATGTGAAAAATACTTTTCTTATTAATTAGTTCGATTTCATTAATCCTAGACGGCTCCAAGGCTGCAATACGGTGAAAATTTATTGGTACAAGAGACAGTTTGACCTTGTCACGAGTCCTTTTCATGACGTTGCTCCCCCAGCGTTAAATATCGAGAAGCTAGTGATAAAACTTACGTGAGATACAAGCCCAAGAAAATAACACATGGCGTGCTAACTAGGATACCTACTATAGTAGTAGTTTTTTTTTTCTATCGTTTCTAGATGTGAATATAAACTAAATAAACCTTATTGTTGAGCAGAAATCCAATTCTAACATACATGATTATTGATGTATGGGTTTGCGAAGCCCAGCAAGAGTCATCCGGTATTTTTCTCTACCGTTATGGACATTTGTCCGAAAAAATTGTAAACCCATTACAAAGTGACTATTATAGCCTTAAAGTTTTTCAATTTTGTTATTAAAAGAGTCATTTTAGCCAGTTTTGATCGGAAATCACTGATATGGACGTTAATTATTCTATATAGCACAGTTAACAATGACAAATTTTACAATTTTTTTAATAATTTTTTGGAACTTTTTTTTCATTTTTTCTGTTCGTTTTTATCATGAGTCAGTGAACCCATCTAGTCGCGGCGTCCTCACTGGCCATTGCCGAGGCTGCAGACTAGTGGAGGGAAGTAGAAAAAAGAAAAAGAAAGAAGAAGAAGAAGAAGAAAAGAAATCAGATAATTTAAATAAATAAAAAATGACAAGGGCCGTGACATATTGGGTGATGCAAACCAAAAGTATCCAACGGCTCAACACACGTCCGCTTACGTGATGCGTCATGATCAAACACCACTTTTTAAACTTCATAATTTGCAGAAATTCAACGATCCTGAAAGCAAAAAATACAGCCAGTAGCGACTTCAGGATATCATCTGAAGATGGCTGAGCATCAGGAGGTCCGGATTCCCCGAGTGAGACTCGGAACTCAGGGTCTTGAGGTTTGTATTGAATCTACTTCTTACTTTCGTTAAGTTTAATAGTGTACTTACGAGATCAGAATTTTATCACATCTTTTGATTGTTTGTGGTTGATTAAATTCTTGTGGATTCATTTAAGCTGCTTCATGCCAGGATGTATGAATTGTGGTTTCTTCTTACTCTTCTGTTGTTCTCAAATAATTGCAGGTTTCGAAGTTGGGTTTTGGCTGCCTAGGACTCACGGGTTTCTACAATGATCCTGTCCCGGAGGAAGTTGGCATATCGATCATCACCGATGCATTCGCCAAGGGGATAACATTCTTCGACACATCGGACATATATGGACCCAAAATCAATGAAATTCTTGTTGGAAAGCTAATGTGAATAAACCGAAACACGCAAAACCAATAAATTAATCTTTTTAGCTAATAAATTTTTATATATATGGTTATTAGAGAAACTTCGTTATATAATTGTGGCAGGCATTGAAGAAGTTGCCGCGGGAAGCGGTGCAGCTAGCGACCAAATTCGGTGTGGTGAAAATGGAAGCAGACAATTTGGTGATCAAGGGGTCACCTGAATACGTCCGCTCGTGTTGTGAGTTGAGCCTCGAGCGCCTTGGCGTCGAGTACATTGACCTCTATTATGTGCATCGGATTGACACATCGGTCCCGATAGAGGAAACTGTAAGTTCGTTTAGCAGTTGTTCCTGTTTGTGGATGATTGCCGATGCTCTCAACGGCCTTTAGTGATCAGCAATTAATAAAACCTAACGGTTTGGCAAAAACGCAGATGGAGGAACTGAAGAAGTTGGTAGAAGAGGGAAAAGTCAAGTATATCGGCTTGTCGGAGGCTAGCCCTGACACCATACAGAGAGCGCCTGCGGTTCATCCCATCACAGCCTTACAAATGGAGTGGTCACTCTGGACTCGCGACATCGAGCAAGAAATCGTCCCGCTCTGCAGGTATATTGCTGTTTCACCTCCACTGGAGTAGACTTCAAATTTTTTCCTGAGTTGTTCTCCAAAAAACAGCCTTTTCGCTTGGTACAATGTTTCTTTTTTTGAACAAAATTTTTAGGGAGCTCGGAATTGGCATCGTTCCCTATAGCCCTCTTGGTCGTGGGTTCTTCGGTGGCAAGGGAGTCACAGAAACTGTGCCTACAAATAGTATTCTGGTATGTTAATACTTAGATGGGCACTTCTTTCTTTGATGTTTCACATTTATATACGCGATGGTCTAAACGCTTCTTCGCCAATCCTCGCTAATTTTTACCCTTATTTCTCAGGGAAGGCTTCCTAGGTTTCAAGCAGGGAATTTGGACAAAAACAAGGCTCTTTACACTCGAATGGAGAAGTTAGCGGAAAAGCACAATTGCAGCCCTGTACAGCTTGCTCTTGCGTGGGTTCTCCATCAAGGCGATGATGTTGTGCCCATCCCTGGTGAGGATCGAACTTTAATGAAATTCATTGACAGATGACATGAAGTGGGATTTCTGTTTTGAAATTATGTGGTTTCTGCAGGAACGACGAAAATTAAGAATCTCGATGATAACATTGGTTCCCTGAGAGTGAAGCTTACGGAGGAAGACATGAAAGAGATTTCGAATGCTGTACCAATTGATGATGTTGCTGGCGGCAGGATTGATGAGCACCGCGTCCGTTTCTCATGGAAGCACGCAAACACGCCCCCGAGAGATGGAAAGTCGTCAGCTTATTAGACTTGGTTTGAGTGTGTTGATGAAGCATCGTTTGGCTCTCTGCTCTCTTTTGCTTCTTGTAACTGCAGTCAGAAAATAGAACTCAGAGTAGCTTAAATAAGAATAAAATCAAACCAGCCAATTCTAAGTTATTGGCTCTTTTGTGCTGCTCATGAAACATTTGTTTGCTGGTTATCCTTCTCTGATACTATAAGGTGCCAGGAATCAAAATGTCAACGGCAAATATTCATTCTACTGAATAGGCAGCTGCCTAGATGAAGTTGCGGAGTTTCCCTCCCCCGCATGACAGCTGGATATGCATACCTACACGGCTTCTTCAGGAAAAGCGTCAAAAAATCTTAAACCTATTGCATTTGTGCCAAATTTGTCCAACAAAAACATGAGCCCTGTGACTGCTTGCATCTGAAACATACATACTGCACTTGCTAAGTATTAGCTGACTGGAATTATCATTTCCACTGTGTTGTCACCTTAAACATGTTTCGTTTCTGCACCTCTTCTGGCCAAAGGTTGATAATAACTCAGTATTCCTATATAATCTGCCTCATTTTCCAATTTATGTAGAGGCTTGGTTCTTCAAGAATGAATGTGTGCGCGTGGACGAAACTCCCAACATAAATTCAATTTCTCATGCCACCAAATGCAAACAGTTTCAGGTTTAGGCCACTCCACCCGGGCCCGATGCATACTTCTGCTCTTCTTATGGTGTTATCGTTCCATCCAACAAGTAAATCGCTTTTTTTTTTTTTAATTCTAATTATTTGTTAGTATTGTTTGGGCTGGAAATACGTCATACAGTGTGTTGAATATGTTGAATGAGGATTATGAAAATCTTTCACGGAATATGTCAGAAGCAATAGTAAGGAAAAGTGAGATGAGATGGTAACTCGTGTGTAATGATAGTAAACAGATACTGCAGATAATGAATTAGAAAGGTAAAGCAAACAGTGATAGTGGCACGGCTTTGTCCCCTAACTGGCATCCACTCTCTAGATAACGGCTTCAACATATGCTGGATTCTACTAGTAGTCGATGGTGCAAGTCACTACTGCAGTGTTGTTCCCCTTAGATGATAGATCGTACTGGTAGGACGCAAAGACTGCTCTTACACTTGTACACTTAACTATTTGCAATTACAATACAATACAAATTTTTTAATCGTAATATCAGATAAAGAACAGTGAAGACTTCTGATCTTAGACAATGAAGTGCAATTCTCAGTATTTCACTTGTCTAGCCTCTTCAAGCTTCAAGCCCCCCAAAAAAAAAGAAAAAAAAAAAAAAACCTCTTCAAGCTTCACTAATCCTCTTTTTATAAAAGCCTTCAAACAACTGATTAGAGACTTTGAAGAAGATCAAGATAGCCGTTTGAGGGCAATGGAGACCCTTGCCAAAATTGGGATTGGCCATACAATCATTTCCTTTTACATCTGCACATTTTCCGAGATAGAGTCTATTGCAGCTGTCAACTCATTTGGGTTGATGCAAAAAGCTGTCAATTCTTTTCTAGGTTTTCTGCCGCATATTTTAAGCTTATAACGGCTCATTTTCTGTACCATCACTAATCATATTCATATAAACACTTCATCATCATCACTTGTGATTCAATATCAGTACGATCTAAAACTCATCATCAACATGTGCAGATTATCATTAAGTCAATTGACCATCTTCAGTGACAGTGTTGATGGAATGACACGTGATTGTTAATTCAATGATCCTTGTGACTTTATCAGTCTCCAGAGACCTTCAAAAATACTAGCTTGACTTTGGTACCTACAAGTCACCATGAGCTACTTGTCATATTGACACTTGTTCTCTTGATTGTAACTATTTAGCTTCTCATCTTTGCTGATATCATTAGAAACATCGACATATGCAAGATTATCATACCATCTGCACTTATCAAAGTAGGTATTAGTACCAAAGACAATTTTGGAATCATAAAAATTTCATAAGAGTGTTTTTCCAACCACTGCTCTTCTTAATGCTTCCTACTATATAAACTGAACTTTATATGTGAAACACATCATATTTAGGCATCATATTGAGCTAGAAACCAAGGTAGAAAGAGTGGAACACATCATATTTAGGTGACATATTAAATTAGCAACCAAAATGGAAAGAGTAGTGATAAGTAGATAAATGGAATTAGATCAAGGGAGAGAGCGTCCGAATTTGATCTTTTGGCACATGCTTTATGTAACATCCTCGATTCCAGGCCATGGAAATAAGGTACGAGAGTCGGTAAGTCCTAGCTTGGCTTGTATCGTGATGTCTTATTAATTGATGAGTGGACACTAAATCTAGCCGAGCCGATGCATTAGGGTTGAAACATGAGTCGATCCTTCGACCATGAGGTTTAATTGTCGATTGATCCTACACCATTGTGCACACGGAGGACGATTGTGGAATCGATTATATGTGGATAGTACACCAGTTGCGGATGATTTCACATGGAACCTATTCTGACCATGAGCAATTCATGAGTCAATCTTGTCTGATAGCGAATCGATTATGGATTGATTGAGTCCACATGACCGAGTCACAACCGAGGGTCGATCATAGGAATCAATGGCATAAACCTTGGATAGACCAAAGTATGGCATGTTTGGGCATGGACCCGGTCTGCCTGACTACGACCTGGTCAGGGCGAATGATCTAGGCCAACCACAAATGTCATTTTTAGGACATCCAATGGATCAATTCTAATTGAAAATGGTCACGAACAAGGTCGTGAAGACTATCGACTTAGTTGCACTCAATTGGTTAAAGTTCAGTAAATCTTTGGCACAAACCTCAGTTCTCATAGAACTGTTGATTGTGTGCAAGTATGAACGACTTCTCCAATAAGGCGACACCTTATACATGAATGCCTTTGGTTAAAATTTTGGATGCAAATCAATATAATGCGGGGATGAATCATTAGACAAATGTCAAGGTATAATTGGAGTTCTAGAATCTTCCATGACCTTTGACATAGTCCATCCTTATCCATTGTGTGCCACACGCCAATTGCAAGGGGGAGGAGAAAACTTGCTTGCCAAATAGCTTAGCAAAGTATCTAGGCCTCATTTAATAACTTTGGACCTTAGTTCATAAATAACATGGATGAATCATCATACTTAGGTGTTCCCTAGAACGTTAGATCATAATGACCCTAAGATCTAGCCTTGGTGATCAAGGCAAGGGCCGACCAATTAAAAGAGGACATTAGGCATAAAAGAGGGCTTATGTGTCCCCTTAGCCACCATAAGCAATAATGAGCCTACGTTGAGCCTTGGGGAGCAAGCAAATAGGTGGACCAATGGCAAGTGAATACCAAGGAACGTAGGTGCCAACTCAAGATGATAGCTAGGCCAACTTGCCAATTACGCTTAATCATGAGCTTGCACAAAAAATCTAAGGGGAGGAAACCTATAAATAGGAGGAACCACCCTTGCATTTTGCCGTTTAGCCATTCTATCCTCTTTCCCCCTTCCACTCTCTTTCACGCCCTCCTCCTCCAAGCTGCCCCAACAGCCAACCGATCCTCAAGAACCATCTTGGAGCTAGGTCCAAAAAGTAGTAAGTAGACTTTCCTAACTTTTCGATAGGGCGAGATGCTACGTGTATCAATCTTAGGATCTTGTCATTGTTCGCTTGTGTTGGCTTGTATTGTTATGCTTGTTATGTTGTTATTTGCTTGTTCTTGCATCAAGTGAATTCGTAGTCTCGTATGAGGATTGAGCACACCCGAATATCGATGAAAGATCTTGGCGACTTTGGACGTGTGCCGAGGTAGGTGCACAACCCATGCTTGGCTTCGAGACAACATTGAGGCGGGTTGCTTCTTGGGGCAAGCAATTGGGTTGATGCCAAAGCTAAAGCGAATGATTCCAAGTCAAGACCACGAGCTCAAATCGCTTTTGGTATGTGTTTTAATTGTTTATTCTTGCTTCAAGTAAGTTTATGATCTCACTTGAGTGTTGAGCACACCCAGATGTCGAGGAAAGGCCTTAGCGATTTTGGACATGTGTCGAGGTGGGTGCACGACCCGCACTTGATCTTGGGACAACATTGAGGTGTGTTGTTACTCAAGACAAGCAACAATTCGGCGTAAAATCCGGAGCGAACGATGCCAAGTCAAGACCACGAGCTCAAATTGCATCTGACATGAGTTTAACTAGTAAGGCACAAGAGTCGTTCATTGATTCACCTTACATGGCACGCCTTCGGGCCTTTCATCTGGCTAATGAATCAAGATAAAAATGGATTGATTGATATTTGACGCATGGACACACGATGGATCTTTATTGCCGACGTTCGGGTATGCCAGGTCGTTGCCTAGGTAAAGCCTCGGATGCCGTCTTGATATTGAGATCGAGGATGATGCTAGCCCAGGTGAGGTCAATACCAAGGGGTCGCCCTGGATGTTGTCCTAATAATGAGGTTGGGACAATACCGGTTGCCAAGGGGGGACCGATGCCCAGTTGATACCAGAAGAGTCAATGGATTTCAACTAACTGAATTGAGTGAAATTGTACTAGAAGTCCACGTGTGGTACTTGATTGATGCACGGGTAATGCTTGAACTTATGCTCGGAGCGATGCTTGAATTGATGCTTGCAAAAGCTAGTTTTTTTTTTTTTTTTTTGTATTAATTGTTGAGTCCTTGCATCAATTTGAGCATATGATTGCATTGGGTTACTTAGTACATGAATGAGTTTTTCATGGTGCATGCATCATTCTAGGACCATATTGGTCGCAAGTCATGGATCATTAGAAAGCTTGTTCTTTATGTGCTAACTCTTCGTCTTTGATACTTGAAGGCCCATAGATAATTGAGAGCCTTTCATATACATAGACAAGGCAAGGCACGAACCTTGCTATTGATTTGCTATCGACAAGTTGGTGGTGATTTTGTATCCGAGGATCAACAGTGAGACATTCTCCTATAGAGGAATTGGGGATTTCTACTTACCGAGTTGTCGACTCATTCTTGTCGTTTTCACCATTTTAGGTGTGTGATGGATGTTTCGACCCAGTCGCCCATCTGTCCCAGTCTTTCTATGGATATGGTTATCACCTTGACTGATATAGTAGATGTTGAAGGAGATGTTACCTATCGGAAATACTCTACCATTGTATGGGTTCAAGAAGGGGTAAGACACCTTAGTTCCTCACATTTAGGAGGCATGGTGCCTCATTTTTTACGGGGACATCATAGGTCCTATTTGTGGCTTCATTCCTCCTGTAGATCCCACGAGATCTTCTTAAGAGAACGGGCCTAGGATGGGGGCTGTTTTTGGAAAAAGCTCATTAGAGGAGTTAGGCTACCGCAACCTTTTGATCGACTATGTATGAAAATGAAGATAAGTAGCCCAAGACTAGGATGGGCATATAAATGTAATAGCTTTTGATATACGTAAATATGTGCTTATGTTTGCTTTTGTATGTTTGACTTGTATATGTTTTGCTCGACTTCCATGTTTGCTCACTTATCTTGGGCCTAACAATATAACTTAGAGGGTGTTTAAGTTGCTTTAGTAAACTTTGACAATTGTTGACACCTAAATTTTGCATAAAAAAAATGGGTTAATTTTTACCGCAAAAAAAATAATAATAAAAAATTGCACAACATATAATTTAGGAACATTTATCTTATTTTTGTTTTATTGGACCGACGGTGAGCGCAAAATTTTTCACATATTCCGCTGGGATTTTCACATATTCAGGTAATACACACTTGGGGGACGTATTTTGAGAAGAAAGGAAATTTTTCGGACGGAATATTCGGAAAATACAAAGAGAATATCGCGCGGGGTGCAACGATATTTTAGGGGGATTATGCACAGGTAAATTGGAAATAAAATATGTGACAAAGGTCTAAATTTTTCCCTATAAAAGGTGTTGTTCGTGTATGAACACAGGGGGGAATTTTCTAAATTTTGGAGAGCAAAATATGTGTGGAAGTTTTGGGGCTTTTCCTAGGGTTTTCCCAAAAAAAAAATTCAAAAAAATTTGTGGGACAGGGAAAAAGTCACATCGTGCAGTGAGTGACGCGAGAGAGAGACCAGATTGAAAAAAAAAAAAAAAAAAGGAAACCCTAGCGGCACTATTCGTCTTCTTCGTGGGGCAGCCCTTGCCTGCGCCGGTGCCGCTCTCGCACCGACCATCGCGCCGGCACCGCCTCCACCAGCCTCGGCCAACCTCCGCCTGTGGTCCCCTTGCTGTCATTAGCCACCTCTGAAGCCTCCGTCTGCGACGACCCGACCTCGAGCTGTCAACCCTCACCGCGCCGCCCAGACCCCTACAGCTCGCGCCTCAGCCCTCACCGACGTCTACGGTTCTCCTCAATGCCCCGCTTGTCGCCCGTCGGTTTCGCCACGCCGTCCCCGATCTGCCCGTCAAATCCCCTCGCCAATCTCTGCAGCCCTGCTCGACGACCGCCACTATCCCAATCTCGTTGCTCGGGTGTCCGACGCCGGTAGATCCGAGCTCCCCTGCAGCAGCAGCGACCCGACGCCCCTGCTCCACCTTTGCCGTCGCCGATCTGCAGCGCCATGCGCCCCGAAGTCGCAACCCCCGTGCTTCGACTGTGACACCCCGTCTCCGCCGATCCCTACTGTCTGGCGCCCCCTGCTCGCTTGAGTCGATCTCGCACAAGAAGTAGCTTGCGCCCAGCCCCATCGTTGAAGCCCGCCAACGCCTGCAATGCCCCTCGCCGCTTTGCTAGCTACCGCTGCACACTGCCTCGTCGCCGGAGCTCCTTGCCGCGTGCCTACCCTGTCTCGCCGAGCTCCTTGCCAGCGACAACCCTCACCGGAGCGACCACCACTTGGAAGAAAAAAAAAGAAAAAAAAAAAAGGAAAAAAATCAATTTAGGTAGTTTTTTCTTTTATTTATTTATCTTATTTTATTGTTATTATTTTTGTTATTTTACATTATTTTTTATTTTTTAGTATAATTATTCCTTAGTGTAAGGATGAGATGTTCGACATGAAATAGCCTGTGAAATTTGTGATTGACAAT
Organism: Eucalyptus tenuipes; assembly: GCA_014182365.1. Lineage (NCBI taxonomy): Eukaryota > Viridiplantae > Streptophyta > Magnoliopsida > Myrtales > Myrtaceae > Eucalyptus > Eucalyptus tenuipes. The sequence goes on along the minus strand of CM024544.1, from coordinate 38,782,440 downwards.
CGGATTTTCGTGCCCGAAATCCGACTCGCAATTGCTTGAAAAATCGTCAATCCGATCTCACGCCCGAGATTCGATCTGCGATTTATTTAAAATTGGCCAACCCGATCTCATGCGCGAGATATGGTTCGTCAATTTGGATATCAATCTTGCTCTGATTTGTTGTCGTGCCGTTTAAGTTAATTTTTTTTTCGTAAAAGAAAAAATCAAAAAATGTAGGTTAGAATTAGATTTATTTCCTGTTTTAGGGTTTGCATATTTAGAATAGGAATTTTATTTCGAATTTAAAAATAAAAAAATAAAAAATAAAATCAATCAATTTAGGTTGCTAGTTTTTTTTTTTTAACTTAGGTTGCATGTTTAATTATTTAACAATTATTAATTTCGAAATTAATAAAAGAAAACAAAAAAAATCATCATTCATATGTCATGTAGAATTAGGGCATTCTTTGTACGTCATTGCATATTAGGGTAAAATTACACGTAATTTAATTCTAGATAATATTTTTAATTTATTATAAGTTTAGATATTATATAGATTGTATTTTAGGATTACTTGGGTTAAAATAATATTTTAGTTTAAATTAGGATTTGGCTTAACCTAATTCCTAATACAAATCGAATAGAATCTTAATCTAGTTAGATAATTTTCACATTTTTTCTAATTCCGAATTTCATGAAAAATACAAAAAATGTCTTAGAATAAATTAGTTTTATTTTCTAGGATAAATTGCATCTTTTTTAAGGAAACAAAATGTCATGTGCATGTCATATAGGATTAGATTCATGAAATGCATGTCATTTAGTGATTGTTGCTAGTCCATTTAATTAGAAATTGCATGTCATTAGAATTAGGTCATTTAGTTATATTGCATTGCATATTGCATGATTTTCATTAAATAAGTGAAAAAGAAACAAATTGCGTGTTAATTAGAGATCATATCTAGGGTTGTTGATGTGAATTCTAATTTAACATTGCAGATGCTTTCGTTACTTTGAGGTAAGTTTTTGCAATTTATTCATTGTTTATCTGATTGTTAAATTGGTGGTTTGCAAACCCGCATGATCGATTCACATATTAGGGAAATAGATTTAAAATCAATTTAAGCTACCTGCCAAAAACGTTCTTTTTTTAAATAAAAAGAAATGGTACCGAAAGGGCATTAGAGAATTCTAGTGTTACGAAGTCCCCGTACCCAAAGTCTCTAGTTCATAGGAGTAAAATAATTCTCCCATTATTTTACTTAAGTGTCTAATCGACCTACTATAAACTGATTAGTGGCGACGCCTAGGTAAAATCAACTCTCATGTTAAAAACTTGAACCTAAGTTGCAAATTGGTATGTGCTTGTGAGAGCCCGAGCTAAGTTAGACATAGTGGTCCATTAGCCAAACTTTAGGTGGTACACCCGAAAATTTGGTCGCGACAGCTTGGCGACTCCATTGAGGACTTGAGTTGTCACGCCCCGAACCCCGAGACACGTGAACAACCCTCCATGGTCATGCAAATGCGACATTCCCAGGTAGTGTCACCGACCCCATTCATTTATTATGCGCATGCGGAACGTAATATAAAACCCCTGACAAAAACTCACGGGATAGGAAAGCAGGAAAACAACTCATTCCTAAACAAACATTTTACATATATGTACCAAAAAGGGTCAGTCTACAAAAAGGGATTAGTCCACCAAAAAGAGGGAACAGTCCTATGACCACTAGTCGGACTCGTTCTTCGATCCCACTTCTGACTGATCAGCCTCCAGGGGTTCCGCCATCTACGGTCCTGAAATTTTGGCCCACAATGGGGTGAGACATTGTCTCAGCAAATTCAACCCCTAAACCCCCATTAAAAAGAAAATACGCCCAAGGATGGCCTAACCACACCACATAGAAGACTTACCTCGCCTTACTTCCTTCCTGCAGATTAGTACAGTTCAAAACACTAAATCACAGGTAGTCATAATAACTTAAACAACTGGAACGCCAACAATATCATTTTAAATGACCACAGGAGTCCGGATTATAAGACCAAACCGTTATGACACGTCCCATACCATATCACACGATTCCGTCCCATAATCCAACCCGTCAACAACACTCAGCATGTGTTCCAATTGTTATTCACTGCCACACAAGGGCATAGCCTACTCGCAGTTTGGCTATCTACTGACATTAATGCTAGGCATCGCCTCCCCCCTTGGAGCGCGGCTTCGTCACTACGTCGACGGCATTCCCGAAGGAGTATAGGCCCAGAATCAACTGCAACCCAAGCCCGTTGTAAGGGGCAACCCATATAGGGGCAAGTCCGGCTCAACAGCTCAGGACAATTTTCTCTTAATTATCACACAACAAAATCATACTCGGCCTCAGGACACTTTGCATTTCACTCAATGTTTTCCATTTAAAATAGGGGTCCCGATCATTTTTCTTCATATTAAAAATATTCCAAAAATTATTCACATGTGTGGGGGCACGTTAATTTCAAACCAGAAAGCCAATATCTCACTTTTTCAAACCCCACTATTTAATATAATCATTAAAATCCAATTTTGGTATCAAAACGCGACACCTGAGATTTTCTGACTAAAATCCATATTTTTCACAATCAACACTCAATTTGCAATATCCAATCATCAAATTCAAAAAATCTGTATACAGCAACGATCGGCGCAAAATTCTGAGAAACTAAGGTCCCGAAATAATTTTCGAAATTTATTAAATAATTAAATTTTTTCCGAAAATTAATTAAATAATAATATTTTAATAATTTCGAATAATAATATATTATTAAATTATTTAATAATTTCGAAATATTTAATTAATCAAAAATAAATTCCTTTAAGTCACATCAAGACTTATATTAATATAAAATTCACTTAGCCTTAAATTAAACATACTTTAAATTAGTCTAATCCACAACTAAATAAACTAATCTAACCACCTAAACTTATTTAACTTAAACTAAGAACACCCTAAGCATAATTAACTCGCTAATCAAGGTTTAGTGAGCTAAACTCACCGGAATCGCTTTTTGACGAGTCCCTGGCGAGGACAACGGAAGGCGGTCGGAAAACCTCCTCGGGACGGCACCAAAAGAGGACCGGAAGGCACCCAAAACGGGCCTTGAAGATCCAGATCTTGGCTGGAACTCCGGTGGCTGTCCAAGGCCGAACTGAGTTGCTCCGGTCATCGGTTGGGCACAGGACCGGCGGAAACGGGCGGAGGCAGCTCAAGCGATCGAGGCGGTGGCTCTAGCGGTCTCTCGGTGGCCTTGGCGACGGCGGCGGCAGCTGAATGGAGGTGATGGACGGCGAATGAAGGCGAAGCGGCAAGCTGGTCGGCCACGTAGGCGGCGAGCACGCGCGGACGGCGGCGACGGCGACGACTCCGGCGGCCAGGCGGGACCTCCGGCGACGGGCGGGCGACAGGAGCAACGGCGGACGAAAGGGCTGGAGGCTCGGGGTCGCTCGAGCAGGGCGAAGCAGCATGCGAGCTGGCCGGCGAGGTGCACGCGCGGGACGGCGGCGACCGTGACGGCGACGGCAACGAGCGGCGGCATCGAGCGGGCGAAGGGGCGGTCGGGGCTGCTGGTCCAATTGCAATTCTCCCTCTCTCCTCAAGTCCAAAAAGCCAAAAACCAAGGAAGAAGATGATGGAGATGGGTGAAGTGAAATCCCCACTTTTGGTGAGCCAATGGGCTCTTGCCACTTGTCAACACCCATTCGCCTTGGCTCCACCATGACATCAGGTGATGTCACACTCCACTATCTCAAATCTTCCACAACCTTTCTCGAATGGGTGCAATTTCTCTTTCCGCCGTGGCATACCACTTTTTAAACTTTGTACATCAAAATCTTCGATTCTCTTCTAATTGAGTCCAATTGAAGTCCATAAAATTAATCCAATGTCACCACACTTCAATTCACATATTTACTTTACCATAGAACCATCTTGATCTCAAAAATACAACCACAAGCGGGCCTACCAATTTTCCGAACCAAATTAACCATACTTTGATTATTTTTTTGAAAAACTCGACTTGCATGAAAAATCTTTCGAATATGAGTCAATGTTCCTAAAATGATTTGTGACACACCCGGACTTCCAATTTCTTAATTCGATCTCAATTCACAGTTAATTTCACTCTGGCACGATATTAGCGCGTCCTAATCTACCGGATAGCTTTTAAAAATTTTCGTTCATTTGACCTGTGGTTGATCAATTCAAGCCACAATATACATCTTTGACACATTGGCGACTTTCGGTTGTCGTGGTAATATCAAGGTTTCAAATACAGACACAGAGTACCCAAATGACAGAAAAGCCGGTCCAGTGCCGACCGACAAGAATTTTGTGATCTAGTGGAATCACCCACACTCAATCACATGCCTCTGTCGAGTCAACCTATCTCCGGTCTCTAATCGATTTTTAACTGTGCCGTAATGACCCTTGCAAATTAGCTCGGTTGAAAGGTCGCTTCCTGGTCAAATCTCGAGTCTAATGCATTAGAATCTCTTATCGGCTTCACTTGATAGACTAGTTTTCACATGAGTGGCCAACTCAAGGAAAAGAACTATATGCGTGAAGATGAAATGCCCGTCTCATTTTATTAAAAACAGAATTGGAAAATCAGGATGTCATATGAGTTAATACTCTTAGTGGACTTAGGCCAATTTTTGAAAAAATATTTTTGTTTGACAGCGAGGATCCCAGGTACGTCCCTAACATTTATGATGTTAAATGTTCTTGCAGATTGGGAGATATAAGGGGAGTAGTGATTGCTAACCTTTGTATTACAGGTTGGAGTTAGGAATGTATGGTTTATTTGCACATATGAAGTGTTGTTTGATTTAAATTGCTGTGCATGCTTTGCATTTAGTACTACACTCTTGCACACACAACCTGCCTCCGAACCTAGGCCGCATAGGATTACCTAGGATGTATCGAGATGGATACCACTCTGACCGCATGCTCGCGGTATGAGTCGTCCATCTCGATCCCGAAATTTCTTTTATGGTGTCAAGAGTACCCACCTCGGTCCGCATGCCCGCGACCCGGGTCAGCTCTTTGACCAAGCCAAAGTCATGAGGATTCAACGTAATCCACACGCCTGTGGCTAGTCTAATCAGCCTTGTGGCTCCATCTTGATAAGCCTTATAGATTAGAAATCGAGCCACTTACCATGCGCATGTCTATGTGATTGCCCCTCATTAGTAAAGTAAGTTCTCTAAATTTTTGCCTTTGCAATTTACTTACTTCATCTCATTATTTTTTCGATCCATGGCATTAGGATTGTCCCGAGTCTTGATCAATATACAATGGGGATACCGGACATTCGGATTATTCTCCCTCCAAAGGAAGAGCTTAGCACTTGGTGGGACAAGTTAGACCAAGATGGCCGTCAGTTTGTAGAGTCGTACATTGGTCGATTACTTCCACTGCTGCATATCAACATCCATAGCGGCCTCATCCAAGCACTCGCCCATTATTGATGCCCCGAGACTTCTACTTTTATCTTCGGCGGTAAGCATGAGCTCACTCCCACCTTGGAAGAGTATAGCATTGCCATAGGAAAGTTCTTGAAAGCTAAATTAATTAGTCCGCCTATCAGAATAGATCCCGTTGTGTCCTTATCTGATTTTTTGAGAATTAAGGAGGACAATATAAGAAAGGTTTTAAAGGCTCACCGCAATACATATCCCTTATCCTTTCTGAAAGAATATTTTGAAAATGGCACTTCATTTCAAATGCGTAGGATTTTCCTTTTAGCTTTCTTCGGGTTTATAGTCTTTCCTTACTGCAAGAATGCTATTAACCCTTTGATTGCTCAATTAGTTCGACAAGTGTTGGAAGGAAAAAAATTTGTAAACACTGTTCTGACTGAAACTTTTGTTTCCCTCACTCGATTTAAAGGAAGTGGTGATAAGACTTTCCATTCCTCTCCTGAACTTTTGCAAATTTGGTTTCTTTCTCATATAAAGGGATTTGGTGGTTTAATGACTATACATGATGTTAGTAATTCTAATCACCCTATTATGAGATTTGAGAACAACCAAAAACATGCACCGGATTACCATTATTCTAGGTGGCCAGTTTTCATGAAAAAACCAACTTCCAAGGGTTTCCTATGGCATGCTAAGCGGTTCCAAGTTCATGTGGCGAGACTCTCGTGTGGAGGTGTTGGCCCAATCCCTCTACTGAGATTCACTGGAGCATTGGAGTATTATCCGACTAGAGCGACTCGTCAGTATCAAGTCGTGCAAGAGCTTCTCCCGGCGTTACAAGCAGATCCGCTCCGAGTCAGCTTCGTTGATGGAAACCGAGACCATGAAGATTCCATTCTCACGATCAAATTAATGTGGGACATGTACCATCCACGAAAACTCAAATGGCCCGAGGAGGAGCTGAAGGGTAAAGAAAGGAAGTACTGTGCCTCAACTAAGTACATTCAACAACACAAGATTCCAGAGGAGCTACTTCCAAAGATACCAGAGGTGCCGCTGAAGGTCACCAACCGCGCTGAGAATAAACGCCTCAAAAAGGTTGCTGAAAAAGCTCAAGAGGAGAATAAACGATTGTGCCGAGTGGTGTCCCGAGTGTATATTGATCAAGCTAGAAGAAGTGCTTGAATCAATATTATTTTCAATTCTAGATTAATGTTTAAGAAGTTGAGTCATTTATTTTCCTAGTTCATTTGTTTAGGACATTTCGAGTTTCTATCTTGTTAGGCTTGTCAAAAGCTCCATTAATGAATAAAAGTTCTAGAACATTGCCATGGATTGGCATATTTTCATTTGAGATACTTATTTTTGTTCATTTCTTCAAATCAGGTGACAATGGATCCTTCACGTTCTCCCATAATTACGCGATCAAGAGCTAGAATGGCCGACCAAACTGAAATATGTGATCGTATCTCCATTATGGAAGAACAACGTCAACAGTTAACCGCCTCTATGCAGCTTCTGACAACTCAAATCCAATCCCTCCGAGTAAATCTAATTCCTACACCCGCTCTCCCCGAGATAGTTGTCCCGAGGCAGGTAAACAAGGCCTAATTGGGTGATGACGACATGCCTGGGCTGGAGGATGACCCTTCGCTGACCAATGTGCAAAAGGCTAACTTGACAACGTCCCTAAGGCGTAGTAGGATGAACGCTTCGCAAAACTGGAAAAAAAAAACTGAAACAACTGCAGGAGTCGCAAAATTCACTCCCGTTCGACCTATCCATGTATAAGAAGGTCAAGATGCCAAAGAAGTTTAAAATGCTGAACTTTGAGATATACAATGGTACTTCCTGCCCAAAAGCTCATTTGCAGATGTACCATGTACGTATGGCCCAGTATGTCAAGAATGAGCCCCTCATGATCCAATCGTTTCATGCGAGTTTGACCGGGCCTGCATTGAACTGGTATGTGATGAAGAATGTGAACCTTCTTGACACTTGAAATGAAGTGGTTGACGTATTTCTCAAGCAGTACAAGTTCAACATGGACATTGCACCTTCCCGAGAAAATCTTGAGAGGATGGAGAAAAAAAGGAGCGAGTCGTTCAAGGAGTATGCCGTGAGATGGCGAAATCTCGCAGTTCAAATCACTCCTGAGCCTACTGACAAGGAGTCGATGAAGTTGTTTGTCAAAACTCTCCCATTTGAGTTCCGTAACCGAATGGCCAGCACGTACGTCGAAAACTTCAATAAGCTTATTCCTGTGGGAGAACAAATCGAAATGGGGATAAGGGAATGATGGTTTACTGAGCCATCAAGTAAAAGATTTTCTGCCAAGAAGGAGAAAGAAGCTGCCGTTGATGTGAATGTGGCTTATAGCCAGGAAAGTGCCAATCGTACCCCGACTATCCAGATGAATCTAAGGCAACAACAAACTGCTGGCCGTCAATCATTTGCCCAAGCAAGAAGGCAATTCTCTCCTCTCTCTCTGGATCTCTATCCCAAGTGTTGGCAATCCTAAGAAAGAAAGGTTTGCTTTAGCGAACCGAAGCGCCCTAACAACAAAAGAATTCGTGGTTGCGATTCGACGAAGAAGTGTGACTACCATAGTGGTGAACTGGGGCATTCAACTGATGAATGTTTCACCCTCAAGCACAAGATCCAAAACCTTTTGGACACGAAGGCCTTTTCGTTTCAAACTGCTCGGCCGAACGTCGAGAAAAATCCGCTACCGGAGCATGAGGGTACGGTGAATGCTATCTTGGAACCTGAAGTCGGTTGGATCAAGAACTCGAAGGTGCACGTGGTAGATACCTACAACGGACTGGTGAGAGCTGGATATTATCCAAATCATGAGGATATTCCTCTATCATTGATGAGGGAAACAGTCACCAAGATGGTGGATGACGGCATCATCGTGTACGCTGACCATAACTGCATAGTTTCCACTATCTCCCACATCATTATCGATTGGAAGGAGGAGCAGGCTACGCTCGATGCTGATAAGGAAGAAGTTGATCCTTCGCTCATGGACATGCCCCCGCTAGAAGATGCGTCCGACGAGGAGATAGTGATTGAAATGCCTCAACCGTATGAGTATGTCAACAATAAGGCGGTACCTTTGTCCTATGACCTAGATATCGACCTCGTTACAAGGTCTGGTCGGACATATGCTCAAGCTAGTGCTTAACCTGCAAAACCTGTCACTAATGAAGAGGCTAAGGAATTTCTGGTTGTGATCAAAGCGAGCGAGTATAATGTGGTCGACCAGTTGCGAAAGATGCTCGCCCAGATCTCTTTGCTCAAAGACTTGCTTACATCACCTGTGCATCAAAAGTCGCTAATGAAGGTGCTGAGTGAAATTCGTGTGTCAGAGACAGTCGAGGCGGACAAGCTGGAAGAATTTGTGGGATCGGTCATTCTCAAGGACTTGATTGCTTTTTCTGATGAAGAATTCCCTCTTGAGGGAAGGGGGTATAACAAAGCACTCTACATATTTGTCAAGCACAAGTCGTCTCATGTGTCCCGAGTGCTCATTGATAATGGGTCCGCCCTAAACTAATGTCCATTGGCCACTCTTCACCGCCTCAAGATAGACCCATCCAGGATACATGCTGCGAAGACTTCGGTGCGAGCTTTCGATGGAACAAAAAAGGAGGTGATCGAGGAAATCCATCTCGATGTGCAAATAGGGCCGGTCGTCTTCAACATTCCCTTTCAAGTGCTGGATATCCCTACCGCATTTAATTTCCTGCTAGGTCGTCCTGGATACATACCGCTGGAGCGGTGCCTTCAAGTCTACATCAAGCGGTGAAGTTCGTGATCAAAAGGAAGCTGGTCACTGTCTATGGCGAAGAAGATCACCGAATTTATCATGAGACGGCTATCCCCTATGTAGAGCTAGACTCCAAGTTCGAGTCAAGTTACCACTCATTTGAGTTGGTGTCCACCATACATGTTTCTCAAGACTCATCACCACCCACTCCTGAAGTTTCAAATGCTGCCCTTATGGTGGGAAGGGTGATGGTTGGGAATGGTTTTGTTCCTAGTAGTGGTCTTGGAAGAAATGGTCAGGGCATTCGAAACCCCATTGAAGCCCCTCAAAAGTCCTGTTCTACTTGATTAAGGTACCATGGAAGAGGTGGAGAAGATTCTGGAGGACGAAGACAGGAAAGGCAAAACTCGCCACCTGACCAAAGGCGAGGGAGGCAAAACTCACTACCCCCAAACATTCGCGAGATATTCCCTGGTCCTCCCATAATGATGCAGGATGAAGCGGAAGTGATAGACACTTTGGGGCAATCTAGTGGCAAGTTCGATTACCTGGTGAAGTATTCGGCCCCTCCTAGCTTTTATATTAATCCTCACGACAAAATCCCAGATGGATGGGGTGGTATGGATGATCCGACACCCCCGATGACAGAGAACCCTGATAATGCACTGGAAGGAGTTACAAGCTTGTTCGACAACCTCATCATAGGAGCCATTGATGAAGCAACCCTAGAAGAGATGGGCTTTAGCCCACAAGAGTAACTCTTTTACTACTTTTGCACATTCTCCTTGTGGGAATTTTTATTGCTTTCTAAGAGATGTTTTCAATTTCTTTTTTAGTGATTGAATGTTGCATTTTTCCATTCAATAAATGTAATTGATTGATAAATTTCAATAAAATTACAAGTTTTATTTTGAGGGCATGATGAGGTATACGAAACCAGCCTAGTGATGATATCCAGCCGATAAAAGAAAAGAAAAATCCAAGGAGAATTCTGAGGCCTGGGCTTCATCATGCTTTCTCGTATCAAAATGTTTCAAAAATGTTTTTGCCAAAATTCTTTTTAAAAAAATGAATATAAAAATGATAATAAAAATAAAAAAATAAAAACAAAAGATGTAGATTACTCTGTTTGTCTTTCTAATTTGTCTACTTCATGTTTCAGGAACAGTCTTATGGCATACAAAGGTGTGGAAATGGTCCAATCCAATGTAACAAATGCTGATATTGATGACCTTGAGGACTCGATCGAAGATTCCATTGAGGTGCAGCGAAGCTGGGAACAACATGAAAAAGCCAAGGCTCTCACATCCGAGCAAATCGTCACTATTAATTTAAGTGACAATAAAGAAGCCAAGGAGGTGAAAATTGGGGCGAATCTCCCCAAAGACGAGGCTGAGCGCTTAATTCAGTTACTGAAGAAATATCAAGATATCTTTGCATGGACCTATGCTGACATGCCTGGGTTAGACCCATTAATTGTGGAGCATGTTTGCCTACTAACCCGGATGTGCCACCTAAGAAGCAGAGGCTGCGGAGAACTAAGCCCGAGCTCTCGAAGAAGATAGAGGAAGAGGTGATGAAGCTTTTGAAGGTGGGATTCATTGAAGTCTCACAATACCCCGAATGGGTGGCTAATATTGTACCGGTGATGAAGACGGATGGTCAAGTTCGAGTTTGTATCGATTATCGAGATTTGAACAAGGCCAACCCAAAAGATGATTTCCCGCTGCCCCACATAGATGTCCTCGTGGATAGTACTGCCGGATTTGAACTATTCTCGTCTATGAATGGGTTTTCCAAGTATAATCAGATAAGGATGAAGGAGGGAGACAAGGAGAAGACTGCATTTATCACCCCGTGGGGGACCTTTCATTATAAGGTCATGCCCTTTGAACTCAAGAATGCAGGGGCAACTTACCAGCGAGCCATGGTAACACTATTTCATGATATGATGCATCAAGAGATCGAGGTCTACGTTGATAATATGATTGCAAAGACCTGACCTAGAAGAAGCCACGTCAAGACCTTGAAGAAATTGTTTGATCGACTTTATGAATTCAAGCTTCGTCTAAACCCCGCTAAATGTGTGTTTGGAGCAACATCTGGTAAATTACTCGGATTAATTGTGAGCAGTAAAGGGATTGAGATTGACCCTTTTAAAGCTAAGGCTATATGCGAATTGCAACCTCCATCAATGGTGAAAGAAGTTCGGAGCCTTCTAGGGAGATTGAATTACATTGCTCGGTTCATTTCCCAACTTTCTGAAACCGCCAAGCCATTCTTCAGGCTCTTAAAGAAGAATGCACGAGTCAACTGGAATGATGAGTGTCGAGAAGCGTTCGACAAGTTGAAGCAGTTTTTTATGAATCCACTGGTGCTTGTCCCGCCATCGCCGGGGCATCCCTTGATTCTCTACCTCACCATTCATAGTGAATTGTTGGGTGCAATGTTGGCTCAGGAAAGTCCTGTCGATAAAAAAGAACGAGCCATTTATTATCTACATAAAAAATTCATTGTATTAGAGTTGAAGTATTCTGATGTTGAAAAGACTTGTGCCGCATTGGTGTGGGTATTGCATAGATTGCGACAATACACACTGCATTACCAGACATTCCTTGTGACTAAGAACGACCCCATCAAGTACTTAATTGATCGGCCAGCTTTGGTGAGTAAGTTGGCCAAATGGCAAATTTTGATCTCCGAATTTGATGTGCAATTCATGCCACAAAAGTCGGTTAAGGGTCGGGTGATTGCTGATTTATTGGTTGAGAATTCAGGAGTCTCAAATGACGACGACAGTTTCCTAGATGACCGTGTCTTGAGTGTAAATGAAGACTCATGGACAATGTTTTTTGATGGAGCTGTGAACTTGTCTGGTTCTGGTGCTAGGGCAGTTTTGATATCCCCAGATGGACAGTACAATTCGGTAGCTGCAAAATTGATATTCCCATGCACTAACAATGTGGCCGAGTATGAAGCTTGCATCCTCGGACTTCAAGCCGCAATCGAGATGGGTGTGGCCAAGTTAAAGGTATTCGGAGATTCAACACTGATCATACTGCAGACTGTAGGTGAGTGGAAGACCAAGGATGCCAAGCTGCTCCCGTACCACGAGTATTTAGAAGATCTCGTAAAAGAATTCGAAGAAATTTCATTTGAATACTTGCCAAGGTCTCACAATCAATTTGCGGATGCACTCGCGACTTTGTCATCTATGTTGCAAGTCACCAACGGGTTAGAAGTCGAGCCATTGAAAATAGAGGTTTTGCCAAAGCCGGCTTACTGTATGATCATAACTGAAGAACCTGATGGAAAACCATGGTATTACGATATCATGAACTACATTAAAAAGCAGGAATTTCCCGAAGGAAGCACTCCGGCTGATAGGAAGTACATCAAGAAGATGGCCTCAAAATTCTTCGTTAGTGGCGAGAATTTGTACAAAAGATCTTATGATTCAGTCTTGTTGCGGTGTGTGGATGCAGCCGGAGCCACTCAAATCATGCAAGAAGTGCACGAAGGAATATGTGGCCCTATATGAATGGGCACATGATGGCTAAGAGGATTATGAGATTAGGCTACTATTGGCTCACACTAGAAAGTGACTGCATCAAACACGTATGAAGTTGTCACCGCTACCAGATTCATGGTGATAAGATAAATGTTCCCCCAATTGAGTTGCACCAGTTTTCTGAGCCATGGCCCTTCTCAATGTGGGGCATTGATGTGATTAGCCCAATAAATCCTAAAGCCTCAAATGGGCATCAGTTCATCTTGGTGGCGATAGACTATTTCTCCAAATGGATCGAAGTTACATCCTTTGCAAGTGTCACCGGCCATAATGTTGCGAAGTTCATCAAACGTGACATAATTGCTCACTATGGCGTTCTTCAAGCAATCGTCACCGACAACGAGATGAACTTGAACAATAAACTTTTTGATGAGTTGTTCAGCGAGTTCAAGATCAAGCATTTGAATTCGTCCCCTTACCGCCCTCAAATGAACGGGGCTATGGAAGCAGCCAATAAGAACATTAAGCAGATCTTGGCTAAGACAGCCGAGAATTATCGAGATTGGCATGACAGGTTACCTTTTGCACTAATGGCATACCGGACATTGATCCGCACTTCTACTGGGGCAACCCTTTTTGCTCTGGTGTACGGTATGGAAGCAGTTCTGCCCGTGGAGGTGGAGATTCCTTCTCTGAGAGTTTTATCCCAAGTGGAGTTGTCTGAGGCTGAATGGATGCAGCAAAGACTTAAACAGTTAAACTTGATAGATGAGAAAAGACTGAAGGCTCTTTGCCATGGCCAAACTTATCAGCAGAGAGTGGTCAGATCCTTCAACCGAAAGATACGACCGAGACATTTCGAGATAAATGATATTGTTTTGAGGAAGCTGTTGTCAATTTTTTCAGATCCTTTTACTCCAAATTACGGCGGCTCATATGTGGTGAGTAAGATACTTCTTGGAGGTGCCCTGATCTTGGCAGAAATGGATGGTCGTAAGTTTTCCACTCCAGTTAATTCTGATGCTGTCAAGAAGTATTATCCATGATAGAATTTGCCATGTCATGTCTTGAACTGCACGTATTTCTATGATGAATAAAATGCCTCAATGAGTTGAATTGTTCAAATTTGTTACGAATCTTGCATTTTTCTTCCTTGATGAATTGTGTGAGATAAATTGAATGTGTCAAATGGGATACCTTGAAATGATGAAAGGCAAGCCTTATTCCATACACTATTCCATACACTAATCCTCAGTGAGTTGTGTGGAAAAATTCCATGCTCGCAAGGGAAATGGTGATCTCACAAAGGGTACGCTAACCAAGGTGATGAGAGGTAGTTTTTTCCTCTACCCGAAACACTACAGGTATACACATCGTTTAGTCCTTTGAGCCCACACACGTGAAGAGTTTTTAAATCATCCATGTCAATGATCATCCCACATTGAGACAAAATTTGAAATGAATTATAGGAATTTTTATACTCACACTTGCATCAATCTTCGAGTATTGCGTTCGCATTGTAACTCGTACGATAATTTGAAGTGCCCTAGGATGATGAAGAGCAGTTATTTCTCTATCCTATACACTTTTATCCATTGCATAGCTCACTTGAATTTATGAATTCATTTCATATTAAACCCAGTTGGTGATCATCCCCCACACTGGGGCAATACAAAAACATTCAAGTGGCATGAACTAAAATGCTAACAAAAATGGAGACTCTGTCCAAAGAAAATAAGTGCAAAAAATGGGACATGAAAAAGCAGTGTGTTTGGTAAAAGCAAGGCCAATGCCCAGAAAAGAAAAAGGCAAACATTGGTTGAAGTCGTATCCCCAACAAGGTGGTACTGAAAAAACTCAAATGCTATTGCAATCAATGGAGGTTTCAATAGTGGAGAAGAAAAATGGTGGAAATGTCAAGATGATCACCAACTTTGATCCCTTAAACACTTTTTGAGCCTAATGATCATTTCATTTCTCAACCCATGAACCAAGCCTACGTTACGTCCCTTGCAAAGTTTCTTCAGATTAGGGCACTTGAATTAACATAAAAGTTCATATGTTTGAAAGCATCGCTCCAAAAAGTGCGGGTAAGATAATTTCTGCCTCATTTCGTATGTTTCTTGATTTGTAAGCCCCAAGACAATTGCGAAATGTCATTTTTCAATAGCCTTGACTCAAAGAGTCTCCCTTGTTAAACCGTTGACCAAGGCCACATTACGATCCCTCTTAAAGATCTCTCAAATTGAAAAGGTCGTACCACTTGCGAGATTACTCAGATCCTATAGAAAACCTTTTTTGAGATGCTTGAAATATCATTTTTCAAAAGTGTATTTTCTTTAGAAAGAGAGTCTGCATTTTCTTTCAAGGTAATAACACTTTTATCTAAATTTTCGATCTTTTCTTTCCAGACAATCTCCTGTTGCTTTAGTGCAGAATTTTCCTTTTTTAGTTCGGAAATCCTCTCGAGAGAGGTTTTGAGACTAAGACACAGTTCATCAATATATTTAGAGACTTTAGTAGGAATTTCTAAATTACTTACCTTGATTTCACTGTCTGAGTCTAAGTCTCGAGTCCTGCTCGTAGTCGAATCGATTCGATTATGCCATTAGACAAATATTGGCATAATCATCATCACTCTCTTCACATTCGGTATCACTCCAAGTTTCTGCTTTGAGAGCCTTTCGTATTTCTCAGCTTTTCTTTTCTTTTCTTTAGTAAGGGACAGTTAGGTCTGATGTGTCCCTTTTTCTTGCATTCAAAACAAATCACATCTTTATTGGATTCATCATCCTCTGCTGATTTGTTTTGAAACTTTTGAGAACTTTGTTTCTTCCAATTGAATCTTCTTCCCCTTTTGTTCAGTTTTCTGAACTTTCTTATCATAAGAGCAAGCTCTTCATCGTCCATATCATCTTCAGAATCTGTAATATCAGAGTCATCGTTAGATTTTAAAACAATAGATTTTTTACCTTTGGGATCTTCATCTTCATTGATTTGCTCCACTTCATAAGAGTGAAGAGTGCCAACCAATTCATCAACGGAGAGTGGCATGATCCTTTGTGTCTCCCTTATTGAGGTCTTTATGTGATTCCAATCTTTGAAAAGTCCACACAGCAGTTTGTTAACCTTCATGGGTCTAGAGATTGGTTGACCTTGATACTCAAGATCATTCACGATTTCTATAAAACGACTAAACATGTCAGTGATAGATTCTCCTGGTTTCATCTTGAAGGCTTCGTATTGACCGAGCAGAATATTAATTCTGGTTTCTTTCACTCGATCGGTTCCTTCATAGGCGATGTGCAACCTATCGCAGACTTCTTTAGCTGTTTCACAAGAAGATATTCCGTTATATTCAGTAGGAGATAATGCACAATATAAGGAATAAATTGCTTTTGCATCGAGAGCTTGTCTCTTGGTTATCTCTTCTTGAGTCATCTCGCTGGACTCAACAGCTTCTTTTCCTTTTTCTGAGACTGTTGTAGCTTTAGGAATGATTCCTTTGTCTACCACGTCCCATTCCAGAGGATCTTTTGATCTTAGGAATGCCTTCATCTTGTTTTTTCCATATGATGCATTCCTTTCCATCAAAATAAGGCGGTCTTGTGTTGCTTTGCCCTTCAACCAGACCTGGAGCCAACATACTAGCCATGGATCTTTAACTCTGAAGTAAAAACACTTCAATTTAAATGAGTACACAGGCTCTGATACCAATTGTGAATGCTAGTACGAGCACCTAGAGGGGGTGAATAGGTGCGAAAACAAATTTTTGTAGAGTAAAGTATAAAATTTTACTTTTAACTCGAGTTTGTTTAGCAATAGATTTTGAAAATGAAATTAGACTCTAACAATCAAATAGAGTTACGATCAAAGTAAAAGAGTTTAGGGAAGAGAATAAGAACACAAGGTTTATAGTGGTTCGGCTTAATCCAAGCCTACGTCCACTCTCCCGCACCGACAGCCCCACCGGCTGGATTCCACTATGAATCAAAAGAGTTGTTACGAGTATCACTTCCTTGATTTCACAAAAGTAGAGACTCTGCTACACTTCCTCAAGGCTTCACAAATGTATAAACTCTCTTTTGAGTATAAGTTTATGCTCAACAATTGAATCAACAAAGAACAAGGAGCTTCAGACTTTGGAATTTATCTATCGCGCACACACTCAAATAACTAGAGCATCTTCCTTATATACTCCTCCATGCCTTCATAACCGTTGGCACCTTCCAAAGTAGTTCTTCCAATGTACCTGTTGGACAGAATCAATTAGGGAGATCTCGAGTTACTTAAGGAATGTGATGATAGTCCACCAATCCTGCTCGCCCATACAATCAGGATCTAGGTTTCCATAAGTAGAACATTCCAAGTATACTTTGCAAATCAACGGATCCAAATTACTCGAATTAAATTCAAAACGAATAATAGATCTTGAGATGCTATCTCCAACCGTGAGATCTTTTTCAACCGCTTGAATCAAATCCTTAAAGAAATACTCGATTCTGGATAAATCTTCTTCGACGGTCTAGAAACTGTCAATGAGGGCAGACTTTAAATCTTGAGTCTGGCGGTCTGGCGGTCTTCAGACTTTGTTGAAAGAGTCTGCAAGTCTTCAGACTAGACTGATGGATACGTTTTGTCAGCATCAAAACAAATAAGGAAGTTTTCTTCAACACCCTCATTTGACACATCCATGACGCTCACGTGTTCAGATTGGAATCTTCAATCATTCCCATTGGAATTAGGTGATGCATGGTTGATAGAAATCATTACGCATGAACCTTACTTGAATTAATGCATGTGTTATTTATAACCATAAATGCATGTTGCCTCTCCTACAGTTGTGTTTTACAGGAGACATATCCCCAAGGAAGAGAGATATTACCAGGTAAGTATATCTCTATCCAAACCTCAAATATTTGTCATTGCACAGGTATTCCCTTTTGGATACACTAACACTCGATTGAGTTGTCCCCCAAAGGTTTTTCTCCAGATTTAGTCTGATTAAGGCGACTGAAGAAAGGTTCGGGTCCTAGCCAAGCAAAACCCCGTTTAGGCGACCATAGAAAGGTACAAGTCTTGGAATAGCGATTTTCCCATTCAGGCGACCGTAGAAAGGTACGGGTCCTGGATAGTGAATCCCCGTTTAGGCGATCGTAGAATGGTACGGGTCCTAGACAATATCTATTTCCTCATTTAGGCGACCGTATAAAGGTACGGGTCCTAGGAAAGCAGTTTCCTTACAAGGCCTTCTTGTTATTCAGGGCAACCGTATAAAGGTATAGGTCTTGGACATGTAACGCCCACTATCTCGAATTACTCTATACTCCTTGAAGGTGAGTTATTCTAGGTAGGTTCATTTATTATTTGTATTAGCATTTCCCTACATCATATAAATTACATTAAAAAATGGAATTCATTTTCCAACAAAAAATCATTTAATGCATATGCATGACCAAAATTTAGGTATCAATTTGTCTTTGAAGACAACCTCTATGAACTCACCTTCAAATAGAGGCAGCTGTTGACAACTAAATTTTGCATAAAAAAATTGTTTAATTTTTACCCAAAAAAAAAATTGCGCGACATATAGTTTAGGAACATTTATCTTATTTTTGTTTTATTGGACCGACAGTGAGCGCGAAATTTTTCACATATTCCGCTGGGATTTTCACATAATCAGGTAATGTACATTGGGGGGACGTATTTTGAGCAGAAAGGAAATTTTTTGGACGGAATATTCGGAAAATACAAAAGAGAATATCGCGCGGGGTGCAACGAATATTCAGGGGATTATGCATAGGTAAAATTAGAAATAAAATATGTGAAAAAGGTCTAAATTTTTCCCTATAGAAGGTGTTGTTCGTGTACGAACACGGGGGGATTTTCAAAATTTTGGAGAGCAAAATACGTGTGGGAGTTTTGGGGCTTTTCCTAGGGTTTTCTCAAAAAAAAATTTCAAAAAATTTTCTGGGAAAGGGAAAAAGTCACATCGTGCAGCAGTGAGTGACGTGAGAGAGAGACCAGACCGAAGAAAAAAAAAGGAGCAAACCCTACCGGCACTATTCGTCTTCTTTGCGGGGGCAGCCCTTGCCCACGCTGGCAACGCCTCTACCAGCCTCGGCTGGCCTCCGCCTGCGGTCCCCTCGCCGTCGCCAGCCACCTCTGAAGCCTTCGCCTGTGACGACCCGACCCCCGAGCCGTCGACCCTCGCTGCGCCGCCGAGACCCTTGCATCTCGCGCCTCAGCCCTCACCGACGCCTGCGATTAGCCTCGACGCTCCGCTCGTCGCCCGCTGGTTTCGCCACGCCATCCCCAATCTGCTGTCGAATCCCCCTCGCCAGTCTCCGCAGCCCTGCTTGACGACCGCTGCTATCCCAATCTCGTTGCTCGAGTGTCCGACGCCAGCAGATCTGAGCTCCCCTGCAGCAGCCGCGACCCGACGCCCCTGCTCCACCTCTACCGTCGCCAATCTACAGCACCAAGAGCCCCGAAGTCACGACCCCCGTACTTCGCCCGCGACGCCCCGTCTCCGCCGGTCCCCGCTGCCCGGTGCCCCCTGCTCGCTTGAGTCAGTCTCGCACCAGCAGTAGCTCTCACCCAGCCCCGTCGCCGAAGCCCGTCGACTCCTGCAGCTCCCTTTACCGCTCCGCCAGCCACCGCTGCGCACTACCTCGCCGCCGGAGCTCCTCGCCGCGTGCCTGCCCTATCTCGCCGGAGCTCCTTGCCGGCGACTCCCCTCACCAGAGTGACCACCACTTGGAAGAAAAAAAAAAAGATAAAAAAAACAAAAAGAAAAAAATTAGTTTAGGTAGTTTTTTCTTTTATTTATTTATCTTATTTTATTTTTATTATTTTTGTTATTTTACTTTATTTGTTCTTTTTTAGTATAATTATTCCTTAGTGTAAGGATGAGATGTTCGACATGAAATAGCATATGAAATTTGTGATTGACAGTTCGATTTTCGCGCTCGAAATCCGACTCGCAATTGCTTGAAAAATCGCCAATCCGATCTCACGCCCAAGATTCAATCTGCGATTTATTTGAAATTGGCCAACCCGATCTCATGCGAGATATGGTTCGTCAATTTGGATATCAATCTTGCTCTGATTTGCTGTCGTGCCGTTTAAATTAATTTTGTTTTCGTAAAAGAAAAAATAAAAAAAAATGTAGGTTAGAATTAGGTTTATTTCATGTTTTAGGGTTTGCATATTTAGAATAGGAATTTTATTTCGAATTTAAAAAATAAAAAATCAAATCAATTAATTTAGGTTGCTAGTTTTTTAACTTAGGTTGCATGTGTAATTATTAGACAATTATTAATTTCGAAATTAATTAAAAAAATCATCATGCATATGTCATGTAGAATTATGGCATTCTTTGTATGTCATTGCATATTATGGTAAAATTGCATTTAATTTAATTCTAGATAATATTTTTAATTTATTATAAGTTTAGATATTAGATAGATTGCATTTTAGGATTACTTGGGTTAAGATAATATTTTAGTTTAAATTAGGATTTGGCTTAACCTAATTCCTAATACAAATCGAATAGAATCTTAATCTAGTTAGATAATTTTCACATTTTTTCTAATTCTGAATTTCATGAAAAATACAAAAAATGTCTTAGAAAAAAATTAGTTTTATTTTCTAGGATAAATTGCATTTTATTTAAGGGAAAAAAAAAATGTCATGTGCATGTCATATAGGATTAGATTCGTGAAATGCATGTCATTTAGTGATTGTTGCTAGTCCATTTAATTAGAAATTGCATGTCATTAAAATTAGGTCATTTAGTTATATTGCATTGCATATTGCATGATTTTCGTTAAATAAGTGAAAAAGAAAAAAATTGCGTGTTAATTAGAAATCATATCTAGGGTTGTTGATGTGAATTCTGATTTAACATTGCAGATGTTTTTGTTGCTTTAAGGTAAGTTTTTGCAATTTATTCATTTGCAATTTATTCATTGTTTATCTGAGTGTTAAATTGGTGATTTGCGCACTCGCATGATCGCCTCACATGTAAGGGAAATAGATTTAAAATCAATTTAAGCTACTTGCCAAAATTTTTTTTTTTTTTTAAATAAAAAGAAATGGTACCGAAAGGGCATTAGAGAAGTCTAGTGTAACCAAGTCTCCGTACCCAAAGTCTATGGTTCGTAGAATAAAATAATTCTCCAATTATTTTACTTAAGTGTCTAATCGACCTACCATAAACTGACTAGTTGCGACTCCTAGATAAAATTCACTCGCATGTTAAAAACTTGAACTTAAGTCGTGAATTAGTATGGGCTTGGGAGAGCCCGAGATAAGTTAGACATAGTAGTCCATTAGCCAAACTTTAGGTGATGCACCCAAAAATTTGGTCGCGACAACAATTTTGCAAAAATTGACAACTATTATGAAAATCAAGTCAAGTAGATGTTTCAAATCTTGAGAGCTGATTGTTTGCTAGAGTAAGTATTAGTGAGAGAATTAATAGCACACAATGATATATAGTGGTTTTGTTTGATCACAAAACTTACATCAACCTGCCACATTAATAGCCTCAAGTCAGGCCAAATTGCAATAGTAATCTACTAAACAAGTTAAAATCAACAAGCACTCATCCTTTTAAATGATAGACCACACCGTCAAAAGTCAGATGCTGCTATCACTCCTATAGACGTGATTTTTCACATGATTACAAGATAGCAAGAACACAATAGCGAAGTTTACAAAAGAGAGGAACAATATAAGCTAAGAGTACATCTCAGAGTACTATTTGGGTTTCATGTATTGGGCATCTAACATTTGGCCTTCAATGTCTTCTCTTATATAGGCATCTTCAATCTTCCCCTTGAGGATGCTTCAGAGAATGAGATAGCCATTAAAAATCTGTTCATATAGCTGTTCATAAATGAACTACCTATAGTCTTTTCATATGAACAGTAGCTAGCTATCCCGAAATAGGTTCTGGGCTGCTATCCCGTACGGATAACTCTAACAATCTCGTTGCGAATTTTTAACAAAAGCCTCTTTCCAGTTCTTTGACAACTTCCTGTTCTTTCACTATGCATATCCAATCGACAACGACTATTTTTTATTTATCCAACCGATCATCCACTAATGGACGTTGTTATGACATCACCAATGACATGATTTTTTCAGCATCGACACAAATATCATTATTAACTTATTTTTAAGTCCGTTAGTGCTGTTTGTGGAAAGACAGATTTGTGATCTTTGGCCATTATGGATATCACTTTTGTCTTCAATACATTGTCATGAACGTTTGCAAATATCATAATAAACATTACACTAATAATAGTTTTTGAATCATCAAAATACTTTGAGAGGTTTCTCCATCAACTTATTATAAATACAAACACCAAAAATCAAAATCCCTAGTTTTATATTCAAGCTATTTTGTGATACTTCTAGCCTCAACCAAATACAGGCATATAGGCAATAGAGCCAAGAACAAGTCTTAAGCCGAAAAGTTTCCCCCTCTTGGGGGCGTGTTTACATTCTTCCAAGAGTAGCAAGCATAGTGCTTGTTTATGCGACTCAAAGTAGTGCATGGCCTTCGACCTCGCAGTCTCTAGTAAGGGCTACCCCCACAGATTGAGTAAGGGTTAGACCATTGTGGCCTCTGGCAAGGGCTTGAGCCTCATTAAGGGCTGAGTGAGGGTTGTCTGCCACAATGAAAAAATAGAAAGAAAAAAAAAAAGAAGAGAAAAATTAATAAAAAATCCAAAAAAATATTATTAAAAATTGTTCACGTAAGTGCCCGTGGCGCTACATAGGACACTTGACATTTATGTCAGTGATTTTCAGCCAAAATTTATCAAATGGACTGAATTGTCAAATTGTTAAAAGGTTTAATATTAGATTGGCAAAAAAAAAAATGTTTATGATTGAATTTGCTCAATTAAAATCGATTTAGAACTTTTTTGGTAATTTCCAATTCAATTTCTCATGCCACCAAATGCTAACAGTTTCAAGTTTAAGCCACTCCACTCATGCGCATATGATTTTAAGGTGGCATTTTATGAGTTCGAAGACTTATTTACTCTAAATAGTTCTTTTCCGTCATAAAGACATGCAATGCTAATCGCCATATATATTAAGATTGATTTGCAGAAATAGCTTACTGAATGATGTGGAGACTGTAAGTTCTTATACCAATAAGTGTGCATATCAAGAAACTATTTATATGATTAATTTGTAGACTTATTCCGAAAGAAAAATCGACATCATTAAAAGCCTGGTGATGTATTGGATGATGCGAAATCTAAGTACTGCTTACGATAGGAAACTTTACAACATCCTACTACGACGGGATGGAGCAGCATCCTAAAAAAAATTTGTGTGACCTATTGCAAATCTAGAATTTTAGGTTTGGTAAGCTGGGACCTAACTTCTCGACTGAAGTTTTAATTACATCATTTAAAAAAAGAAGAAGAAGAATTCAAGCATACAATATAAATATTTTTTGGGACCGGATGGTTTGACCTATTGGTTCCATAAAAGAGGGGTCTGACTATGACTCATCAACGTAAGCAGATGCACAACGGCTCTAAAGTCTCCACGGTTGTTGGATCCTCAAAGGTTTGCATCACCCGGTACGTCAAAAGTCCTTTTTATGACGTCACTCACATACTGATAAATATCGAGAAGCTAGTTGATCAGACACCACTTTTCAAACCTCAGAATTTGGAGTTTTCCTTTCTTTATCATTATCGCCTAAACTCCCATAGATTTGCAGAAATTTTAACGATCCTGAAACCAGAAAATACAGTAAGTAGCAACTTCAAGATATCATCTGAAGATGGCTGAGCATCAGGGGGATCGGATTCCGCGAGTGAAAGTCGGAGCTCAGGGTCTTGAGGTTTGTATTGAAAACTACTTTTTAGTTCGTTAAGTTTAATGGTGTTCATACATGGTCAAAATTTTATCACGTCGTTTCATTGTTTGTGGTTAATTAAATTCTTGTGGATTAATTTAAGCTGCTTCTTGCCAAGATGTTTGAGTTGTGGTTTCTTCTTCTGTTGTTTTGTGAATAATTGCAGGTTTCAAAGTTGGGTTTTGGCTGCATGGGACTCACGAGTATTTACTATGATCCTATCCCAGATGAAGTCGGCATATCGATCATCACCCATGCATTCGCTAAGGGAATAACGTTCTTCGACACGTCAGACATATATGGACCAAAAACCAATGAGATTCTTGTTGGAAAGGTAATGTGAATAAACTGAAACACACAAAACTAGTAAATTAATCTTTCAGCCGATATATTTTTGATATATGGTTATTAGAAAAACTTTGTCATATAATTGTGGCAGGCATTGAAGAAGTTGCCACGGGAGGAGGTGCAGCTAGCCACCAAGTTCGGTGTGGTGAAAATTGAAGCGGACAATATGGTGATCAAGGGGACACCTGAATACGTCCGCTCATGTTGTGAGTCGAGCCTCAAGCGCCTTGGTGTCGAGTACATTGACCTCTATTACGTGCACCGGATTGACACATCGGTCCCGATAGAGGAAACTGTAAGTTCGTTTAGCATGTGTTCCTGTTTGTGGATGATTGCCGATGCTCTAAAAGGCCGTCAGTGATCAGCAATTGATAAAACCAAATGGATGAAAACGCAGATGGGGGAACTGAAGAAGTTGGTGGAAGAGGGGAAAGTCAAGTATATTGGCTTGTCAGAGGCCAGCCTTGACACCATACGGAGAGCGCACGCAATTCATCCCATCACGGCCTTACAGATGGAGTGGTCACTCTGGACACGAGAAATCGAGCAAGAAATCGTCCCGCTCTGCAGGTATATCACTATTCACCTCCATTGGAGTAGACTTCGAATTTTTTCCTAAGCTGTTAAAACAACCTTTTTGCTTGGTACGATGTTTCTTTTTTCATCTTTTGGCCCGCCTCTCCACATTTTTAAGGGACCTCGGAATTGGCATCGTTCCATATAGCCCTCTTGGTCATGGGTTCTTCGGTGGCAAGGGAGTCACTGAAACTGTGCCTGCGAATGGATTTCCGGTATGTTAACAGTTAAAGGGGTACTTCTTTCTTTGATGTTTCACATTCATATACATGACGGTCTAAAAGCTTCTTCGCTAATCCACAGTAATTTTCCCCTTTGATTTCTCAGGGAAGATTTCCTAGGTTTCAAGCAAAGAATTTGGACAAAAACAAGGTCCTTTACGCTCGAATGGAGAAGTTAGCAGAAAAGCACAATTGCAGCCCTGTACAGCTTGCACTCGCGTGGGTTCTTCATCAAGGCGATGATGTTGTGCCCATCCCTGGTGAACATCAAACTTTTATGACATTTATTGACAGATGACATGAATTGGGATATCTGTTCTCAAATTATGTGGTCTCTTCAGGAACGACAAAAATTAAGAATCTCGATGATAACATTGGTTCCTTGAGAGTGAAGCTTACGGAGGAAGACATGAAAGAGATCTCAGATGCTGTACCGATTGATGACATTGCCGGTGACAGGATTGATGAGCACCATGTCCGCTGCTCGTGGAAGTACGCGAACACGCCCCTGAGAGATGGGAAACCGTTGGCTTATTAGACTTCTTTTGATTGTGTTGATGAAGCATCGTTTGGCTCTCTGCCCTCTTTTGCTCCTTGTAACAGCAGTCAGAAATTAAAACTCAGAATAGCTTATATAAAAACAAAGCCAAACCGGGCAATTCTAAGTTATTGGCTTCTTTTGTCCTCATGAACCATTTGTTTGCTGGTTATTCTTCTCCGATACAATAAGGTGCCAGATGCCAGAAATCAAAATGTCAACGGCAAATATTCATTTTTGAACAGAATGAAATTAAAATCGCCTAGACAAAGTCGCGGATTCTGTCTGTGTGTGTGGCTACTCAAGAAGGACAAGTTTGTCGGACGATGGCACGAGCCCTGCAACTGCTTGCACCCGTAAAATACATACCACACTTGCTAAGTAGTAGCTGAGTAGAATTATCATTTCCACTATATGGTGATGTTAAACCTGTTTCATTTCTTCACCTATTCTGGCAAAGGTTGATAGTCACTTGATCATGTAGACTTTGTTCTTCAAGAATGAATTTGTGCTTGCAGACGAAGCTCATGACATAAATTCAATTTTTCATGCCACCAAATGCAAACAGTTTCAGGTTTAGGCCACTCCACCCGGACCAGATCCATACACGTGCTCTTCTTATGGTGTTATCATCCCATTCAATAGGTGCAGTGGCAGTATTGATGAAATGACACATGATTACAAGGTCACTGATTCTTTTGACTTATCAGTCTTCAAAGACCTTCAAGAACACTAGATTGGCCTTGGTATCTACAAGTCACCATGAGCTACTTGTCATATTGGCACTTGTTCTGCTGATTGTCACTTTTTAGCTTCTCGTCTTTGCTAACATCATAGGAAACATTGACATCTGAAAAATTATCACACCATCCGCACTTATCATAATAGGTATTAATACTGGGTATAATTTTTGAATCATCAAAATTCCATATGAGTTTTTTCCCCACTATTGTTCTTCCTAATGCTTCCCTGATATATAAACTGGAACCCATCATATTTAGGTAATGTCGCGACCTATCTTTTCCGTCCAGAGGGGAAAAGTAATAGGTTTAGGGATATTGCCTAAAAACAGGCCTATAGCCCATGATTGGATGCGGACTCTCCCAAGCCCATACCTCGCGCGACATTAAAGTGTTCGTAAAATCTTCTAATGAGGAGTCGCCTTTAGCCTATTGGAGTCGACTAGAAAACAAGTGAGGCATGGAAGTATACATCATTTTTTGCAATTGGAGAATTTAGGATCGGTGACTTGATTACACTAATTAACCAATTAGTACCCTTTCGGTAACTAATCTTATTCACTTCGAAAATAAAAAAATATATTTTTTTAAAGTAGTCTGGATTGATTTTATACCTATCAATTAACATGTGAAGTAATCATGCGGATGCACAATCATTATCATAACAATCAACAAGCACGAAAAGCATTAAAAACATTTCATGGGATAGCATAGCCTTAACACTAAGGAAAAGATAAATGTTAATCTTAACTAAATTAAAGGGAAGCCAAAATCAATATATCAATATTACACAATTAAGGGTATTTATCTCTAAGGACAATTGAAACCCTAATATAGAGTTATAAGGGCTTGGTCAACTTTGAGCATAATTTTAAATTGAAAGGCTTCTACTTTTTAGGGAAAATATACCAAAAGATTAATTTTAATCCTTTTGAGGATTTTTAATTTTTAAATTTATTTATATTTTTTAGGATTTTTTGGGAAAATTGAATTTTCATGTTTTCCAAAAAAAAATCTGGATTTTATAATGTTTTTGAATTTTTCCCTTTTTATTATTTTTCTAATTACTACTGAAATTTTTAAACATTTTCCGAATTTTGGAATTTTCTGAAATTTTTGGAATTTTTATTATTTTTTAATATTTTTATTTTCTAAAGAATTACGAAATTTTCAATATTTTCTGAAATTTTGAATTTTTTAATGTTCTCTGAAATTTTTTAATTTTCGGAAAATTTCTGAATTTTTATTTTTATTTTTCATTTTTTGAAAAAAAAAATTAATTTTTAAATTTTTAAATAATTTTTATATTTAATATTATCATATTAGGAAAAAAAAAAAAGGGGTTCGGACCGTTAACCCGATCCGGCCCGTTGACCCGATTCAACGACCCGGACTCGACCCAATAAAATTTTTCTTAAAACCTTTTTTTTTCTATGTTAATATTAATATTTAAATTAATTCTTTTTTAATTCTTTTTTTTTTTTTTTTCCTTTTCTTTTTTTTTCTTCCCCTTTGGTCTTCTTTTCCACGGGTTTTCTTCTTCGTCCGTCTTCTTCTTCCCCGACGCCACCACCCGAACCCCTTTTTCGCCGACAACCAAATCCTCACAGAAACGGCAAGACCCGACACACCATCTCTCAAACACGTCGTCCCCAACACCATCCGCCGGTCATACTGACGTTGGCGACCACCAGCCGCCTATTCCGGCGACTATTAATCCATACACCGGAGTGACGAAAACTCTTGTTCTTCCGACGACACATGATCATTTCGCGAAAACCACGCCAAAACGCAATGAGCACACAGAGCAAACATGATTCAATGGCTATGGATGCAAACACGGATCGATCCCGATTTAAAACGTGAAATGGCTTCCGGTCTTTTCTGGGACATTTTATCAAACATGTGGAGTGCATCGACAAGAGGGAGGCCCTAGGCTCATTCGAGACATGGATTTGGGCAACGATCAACACAACATGCACTAGCAACACGCAAGATCCGCTTAGAGATAGGTTAAACACACTCAGAATGAAAATGAACGTAGAACAACTATCCTCGGCTACAACATATCCTCAGAACTCAAATCCCATTCAGGCATTTTGTCTTCCCTTCTATCCTGAAAATTGCCATATCCGACACCATAATGTCGTATGCGGAAAAATTGCCAAGAAAATGCTAAATTTATTATATAAATATCAATTTATTCTTTACCAAAAAAAATATCAATTTAGTCATAGACCTTTCAATTGGTTAATTTAATCTTAATTCTTTTGAGAATTTGCTCATACAGTCTTTCCTATCAATTTTCATTAGCAATTATTAGTGTGGACGTTGACTATCCTTCGTAACACGACTAGGCGACGCTAACATGGACAATTATTCCTTTTTTCTTATGTTGATTCGTCAATCCGTAGCCTCAATTGTGGTTGGTGAGAGCATTGCAACTAGGTGAGGATCGCCGGCTCACAACAAGAAAAAAAATCAAAAAAAAAAAATCAAAAATATGTCTACTATGCCTTGTCAAGTCAATGAATTTCGTTCAATGACCGTATTGATAAGTCATGAAAAATTTATGACTAAATTGAAAAATTA
This sequence comes from Eucalyptus tenuipes, assembly GCA_014182365.1. Taxonomy (NCBI): domain Eukaryota; kingdom Viridiplantae; phylum Streptophyta; class Magnoliopsida; order Myrtales; family Myrtaceae; genus Eucalyptus; species Eucalyptus tenuipes. Next base: position 38,753,805 of record CM024544.1, on the reverse strand, counting down.
AAAAATATAAAAAATTTTGGACAATTTTCTCCAATAATACAGTAGAATACCAGGTGACTCTTGCTTGGCTTTGTAAATCCATACATCGACAATCATGCACAGTAATTAAGGCCTATCTACCATATGTCGGTAGTAAATCATACCCAACTACTTCTTACTTTTCAATAAATGTAATGAATCCTTCCTTGTGCTGTAATAGGGGGATGCGTCTGGAAAGGACACAATCGGAACCCTTGAGCATTCGAGCAAGCAAACCCAACTGTCAAGGATTGGGAAGCTTTCTCTAGTCCTTTCCTTAATAGTTACTTTCTAGATAGAGTTATTATGAGCATTCGAGCAAGCAAACCACCCGCCGGTCGTACTGACGTCGGCGACCGCCAGCCGCCTATTCCGGCGACTGTTAATCCATACACCGGAGTGACGAAAACTCTCGCTCTCCCGACGATACATGATCATTTCGCGAAAACCACGCCAAAACGCAATGAGCACACAAAGAGCAAACATGATTCAATGGCTATGGATGCAAACACGGATCGATCCCGATTTAAAACGCGAAATGGCTTCCGGTCTTTTCTGGGACATTTTATCAAACATGTGGAGTGCATCGGCAAGAGGGAGGCCCTAGGCTCATTCGAGACATGGATTTGGGCAACGATCAACACAACATGCACTAGCAACACGCAAGATCCGCTTAGAGATAGGTTAAACACACTCAGAATGAAAATGAACGTAGAACAACTATCCTCGGCTACAACAAACCCTCAGAACTCAAATCCCATTCAGGCATTTTCACAGGCACTTGGTGTGCGCTACTGACACGGAAGATTTTCTACTTGTTACGAACCCCTAACAACGCATACTAGAACAGCTAGCAACTTTCAGGGAGGACCGGCTCGGACCGGAACTTGCGCGAACTAGTCGGCGCAGGGTCCGGCCCGACGCCTCCTGAAAAACAAGGGACATACAGTCGGAAAAAGCCTACCTGGTTCGAGGGGAGGGCTGCGGCAGACGGCGGCTGACAAACGGACCTCCGGCGACGGCCAACCACTCTCTCGATCTCGCTCTCTCTCTCTCGGCCTCTCTCCCTCGTCCAGATCGAATCCCGCCTTCTCTCTCGGCCTCTCTCCTTTTAATGGCTAGCGACCGGCGTGCCTGCCTAATGCCATCGCCAGCTTGCCGATCGGAGACCCGCGGATCACGCCGCCGCCTGCCCCGTCGCGATCCTCTATCTCCTCTGGGTCGTACTTTGCATTTTCTTGCAGAAGCGTGACCGGCGTGAGGAGGAAGAAGACCCACGCGCGGGCCGGGCTGAAATGAAGGGAGATGGGCCAACCCAAACGAAAAGGGCAAAAGAAGGAAAAAAAAAACAAAAAGAGGTGGGCCGGGCTTGCGCGGGGGAAAGGAAGGAAGGGGGAAAGGAGAGGGCCGGGCAGGCCCAGCCCCTGCAGGGCCCTATTCGACTTTCTTTTCCTTCTTTTTTTCTTTTTTTTTAAATAATAGTTCTTTTAATTAATTTTATATTTTTTAATGAAAAGGGTCTATTACTACTAATGCAAATGCTCCTAATGTCTATATGCCATGCAATTTAATGGGTATTGTCTTTGCTAGAGTTTAAAATTTAATGCCTGATGTTCTACATAATTAATTAGATGATTAAATAACTCGTCAAAATTTAAGTGTCAACAGGTAAAATAGCAACCAAGGTAGAAAGAATGGAACACATCATATTTAGGTGACATATTGAAATAGCAACCAAGGTAGAAAGAGTAGTAATAAGTACATAAATGGAATTAGATCGAGGGAGAGTGTTGGAATTTGAATTTTTGGCACATGCTTAGACTTCATGATGGATGATAGTTTGGCCCCCAACAATCAAAGTAGAAAGTTTTTTTTTTTTGTCAAGTCCATTCCTTGACACGCTTAATGTTTCAATGTGCTTATGATACCTCATTCCAAAAAATAGTACATGTTGCCTTACTTTTGTGGGGACTAACAGTATAGCTTAGAGGGGAATGACTAGGTTAATTTAGTAATTTTTGACAATTTTGTGGAAATTGACAACTATTATGAAAATCAAGTCAAGCAAATATTTCAAATATCAAGAGCTTATTGTGGGTTAGAATAAGGATGAGTGAGAAATAGTAGAACATAATGATATATAATGATTTGATTTTATCAAAAAGTCTACGTCCACTTTCCACACTGATAATCTTAGTCATACTAGATTGCTTTAGTAATTTGCCAAACAAGTTACATTTAGTAAACACTGAAAATTGGAGAGGGGACCAAAAGATCAAAAATCGTACCAAGCGAAAAGGCTGTTTTTTGGAGAACACCTCAGGAAAATTTTTGAAGTCTACTCCAATGAAGGTGAACAGCAGTATCACAAGTGCAGAGCCACCACTCCATCTGTAAGGCCGTGATGGGATGAACCACGTGCGCTCTCCGTACAGTGTCGGGGCTAGCCTCCGACAAAGCCAATATTCTTGACTTTTCCCCCTCCCGCCAAATTCTTCAGTTCCCCCGTCCGCATTTTTTCAAAACCATTTGGTTTTATTAGTTGTTGTTAGCTAAAGGCCGTTTAGAGCATCAACAATCATCCGCAAACTGGAACACCTGCAAATCGAACTCACACTTTCCTTTGTCAAGACCGATGTGTCAATTCGATGCAAGTAATAGAGGTCAATATACGCAAAGCCAAGGCGCTCGAGGCTCGCCTCACAACAGGAGCAGACATATTCAAGCCCTTTGATCACAAGATTGTCCGACTCAAGTTCCACCACACTGAATTTGATCGCTAGCTGCACCTCCTCCCGCGGCAACTTCTTCAATGCCTGCCACAATATATCATGAAGTTTTTTAAATAACCTTATATCTAAAATGTATTAGCTAAAACTGTCAAAAAAATAGAAAGCTTGGAGTTTGGGAGAATTGTATACTGCTTTTCTATATTCCTTTCAGTATGTAATTACAATCTATTTATAATACAAAGTGTCTAAATAACAAAGGAATAAAAATATACACAATGGGATGTACATAAAATATTCCCTATAATCAAAAATCAATTAAGATCAATCAGCATCGGCGACAATATCTTCAACACTCCCCCTCAAGCTCGGCGGTCTATACACATCGAAGACGCCTAGCTTGTTTAATAGATACGAATGTTGCCTTTGACATAAGGCCTTGGTAAAAATGTCCGCGAGTTGCTCTGTTGTTCTTATCCCTCTTGTTCTAATCACCCCACTCTGGATCTTGTCTCGAATGAAGTGACAATCAACCTCTATATGCTTTGTCCTTTCATGGAATACTGGGTTCATTGCAAGTTTAAGTGCAGCATCATTATCACAAAATAGGACAGTGGGCTCTTTTATCTGTACACCAAGGTCTTGGAGAAGGCCTCTTATCTAGACTATCTCACAACTAGTCTTCGCCATTACTCGGTATTCTGCCTCAGCGGATGATAAAGATACGGTTGACTGTTTCTTTGTCTTCCATGAAATTAGAGAATCCCCTAATTTTATACAGAATCCTGTGACTAATCTTCTACTCATGGGGCAAGTAGCGTAATCTGTGTCACAATATGCTGTCATCTCCATATTGTTGTCTCGAGACAGCAATATTCCCAATCCAGGACACCCTTTTAAGTATTTTATGACTTTCAGTGCCACATTCATGTGAGACTGTTTCGGAGCATGCATAAACTGACTATGAATCTGAACTGCATAAGAAATGTCTAGCCTGGTCATGGTCAAATAAATAAGCTTTCCAACAAGTCTTTGATAAGCAGAAGGATCTTTAAGCAAAGGATCCTTGTTTATAGGTGACAACCCTTTGTCATATTCAGCTGTCGTTAACTTGATATTTTGATCGATTGGAATAATAGCCGGCCTAGATCCCGACAAACCTGCTTCTGACACAATTTCTAAGACAAATTTCCATTGGCTAAGACAGATGCCTTTATTTGACTGTGCAATTTCTATCCCAAGGAAGTATTTGGGAGATCCCAAATCCTTAATATGAAATGTAGAATGCAGATACTCCTTGAATCTCTCAATGGTAGGCACATCATTTCCCATAATGAGTATATCGTCAACATATATAAGTAAATAGATTGACAACATACCTTGTTTCCATGTGAATAAAGCATAGTCATGCTTAGATTGCTGGAATTTTGCAGTTGTAAGTGCACTGGTAAACTTGGCATACCATTGACGAGAAGTCTGTTTGAGCCCATATAGGGATTTTCGAAGACGGCAAACACTCCCCTCCCCCTGTCTGCGAAATCCCGGTGGAATATCCATATAAATCTCTTCTTCAAGATCTCCATGTAAAAAGGCATTGTGAACGTCCATTTGATGAAGAGGCCAGTCACGAATGGTGGCAATGGAAAGAAAGGACCGTACGTTGACTTTTTTGGCAACTGGAGAGAAAGTTTCCGTATAGTCAAAGCCTTCCTTCTGTGTGAATCCCTTCGCAACCAATCTGACCTTGTAACGTTCAATGGATCCGTCTACTTTGTATTTGATCTTGTATACCCATTTGCATCCTATGGGTTGACGATGGGGAGGTAGGCGAACAATATCCCAAGTCTCATTCTCGATGAGAGCTTGTAACTCATCTTTCATAGCTTGTTGCCAACGAGGATCCGTGGCAGCCTCATCATAAGAGGAAGATTCCTGCTGTGCAGAAATTCTACTAACACAGCATCTATGTTCAAGAGAGAGATTAGCAAAACTAACATACGAGGAAATAGGATATTGTGTACCACACTTTTTTGACGACGAACAAACGTAATCCGCTGTCCATGTTAGTGGTCGAACTGTGCGTCTTGATCGCCGAAGATTAGTTGGTTCAGATGGAACATCAACTTGTGAGTCTGTAGAAGTATCGTCTGCCAGAATATTGGCTTGCAAAGATTCAGGTCCTTCGGGTATACTTGATGAAGGAAGGCTGGAAATTGCATTGTCCCCATCCGAGGCGACATGTGCATCGACACCTGAAGATGCTATAGGAGATATTATTTGTGGAAGCATCATCATTGATCCTTGTGGAGGATCGTCTTCATGCAAAAAGGGACGAAAAGATGTCAGGGGATCTTCATGCTGATATGATGGTAGCCTATCCTTGAAAGGGAAAACATCTTCATGAAAGGTGACATCTCTGCTGACGAAGAATCTTCCGGTAGATGGATCAAGAACCAAATATCCTTTTTGAAGGGTAGGATATCCCATAAATATGCAAGAGAGGGCACGGGGACCCAATTTGTCCCGAGGGCCCGTGGTAGATACATAGCATAAACATCCAAAAACATGAAGATGACGAATGTCGGGACGTTTTCCAAACAATGACTCGAATGGAGTCTTTCCACTCAAAACTCGAGATGGCATTCTATTGATCAGGTATGCCGCTGTGACCATGCAGTCTCCCCAAAAAATTTCAGGAATTGAAGATTGATACTTAAGAGCTCGAGCAACTTCTAACAAATGACGGTGTTTCCTTTCCACAATCCCATTTTGTTGAGGAGTATAAACACAGGAGCTTTCATGAAGAATGCCATTGGAAATGAACAATGAAGAACATTCATGATTAAAGAATTCTCGTGCATTGTCAGTACGAACCCGTTGTACGGATTTGTTAAACTGATTTTTGATTAAGACAATAAAATTTTTGAGATGTGAAAAGACTTGGGCTTTAGATTGCATAAGAAAAACCCAAGTTGCTCGAGTATGATCATCTACGATAGTGAGAAAGAAGCGTGACCCATCACGATGAGGGGTGTGATATGGGCCCCAGATGTCCATGTGCAATAGAGAGAAGGCTCTAGCAGCACGTGATGTACTTTGTGGAAAAGACATTCTAGACTGTTTAGCCAATGGGCATATAGGACACTTGGGATGAGGAAAAACGGCGCTATGGCCTAGACGCTGATGGGATAAAGAAATATTTTTATTATGATTGGCATTACATAAGATGCTCTTATTGAAGGAAAAATTCTTTGGAAATGCCGTCCAGAAATAAAGTCCCTCGAAATTCCTACCCGAGCCCATCAGTGTCCCAATCAAAGGGGCCTGAAAGAGACAAATGTCAGAATAAAAAATGACCTGACAAAAATTGTCTTGACAAATCTTAGATACAGAAATGAGATTGAACTGAAAATTTGGAATGAAGAGGACATTTTTTAGTGTGATGGAAGGACTCAGTTCAACATCCCCAATATTATCTACTAAAATATCACTGCCATTTGGGAGGCGAACGGAAGTGTGATTTGAGGATTTTTCTAATTTAGAAAAGAACCGTTCATCACAGACTATATGGTCACTGGCACCTGAATCAATAATCCATGCGTTGCTCGAAATATTGCTCATCAAACAATAAGAAATACCTGCATAGCTAGGCATCTTTTCTTGATTTCCCATCTGACTTAAGGTCCTCATGATTTGTTGGAGTTGGTCATTGCTGATGGGTTGATTCACCTTAGCATTTGCTGCTATAGAAAATTCTCGTTCCTTCTTCTCCCCTGGTCTTCCATGCAATTTCCAACAATTTTCTTTGGTATGGTAAGGTTTTTTGCAATAATCACAAAATTTACCTTTCCATTTGTTTGAATTATTTCTGTTTGAGGATGTGGCCAAATTTTGGCCGTTGGATCGCTTTAAAACGGACGCTGATGGACCGACAGATCGCAGCGCTGCAAGGACGAAAGGTGAGCCGTCCGATCGCGCGAAGGAGCCGTCTGATCGCGCGAAGGAACCTCCACCGTCAAATCCAAAGATTGGATCTCGGCCGTTCATTCCTCGCGAGCTGCCCGAGCTGTCCGATCTCCCGAAATAATCCTGGCCGTCCATTTGAGACAGATAAAAGGCCTCTTCTTCTTCCTCCCGTAACCCTAGCGTCCCTGTCTTCTTCGAGAAACCTCCATGATCGGACCTTAGGACACGAGTCGCTGCTCCGACGAGGCCTTGGCCGTGAGAACGACGCGGTTGCCGGTCTTCACATACTCGGACGACGCCAGCCTCTGGGATTCTTCTTGAACCACAAGCTGATTTATGCAGCCGAGCGGCGAGACCGGATCCATGGCCAAGATCTGGCTACGAAATGGTAAGTAGGTCTCATTCAACACGAGCAGGAACAGTGTAATCTTCTCCCGATCTCGCATGGCCCGGTATTGAGCCAAGGTCGCCTCGGGTCCCTCTAATTTCTCCTCTGTCATTTCGATTTCGTTCCATAGGGCAGAGAGTTTATTGTAGATTGCCGAGATCGATAAATTTCCCTGCTTGAGATCTGATAAAGCTTGTGTTAGCGTGAAAATTTTCGCTCTATCTAGCTTACCATACATTTCCCGTAAATTCTCCCAATTTTTTTTTGCATCTTCGGTCGGTGGTACTCTGGCGGCGACCTCCGCCGTGAGGCAATTTCCTATCCAGGTCCGAACAAGCTGGTTGCACTTGCGCCATTGTCGTGCAAGCCGCTTGTCGGACGGTATCGGGACGGTGCCGTCCAAAAAACCGTCTTTGTCTTTGGTCACGAGTGCTCGCCGGAGTTTGCGAGACCATAGAGAGTAATTCTCCGGTCCTGATAGCTGCTGGGAGATCAGACGCAGCTCCGGTCCGTCGGCGGTCGCGGTGTACAGCGGGTCTCCAGGTTCCGGCTGGCTGCCGACTCCGGCGAGACCTGCAAAAGGAAAAAAAACGGGTCCGTAGGTTGGGTAGGGATTGCTCGCCCCGTACCCAGGACCCGAACCACTCTGACCCGGGAAGGTCCAGTTTGCCCCGTATCCAGGACCCGCTCCAGGTATGTGCGATGGGCTTTCCTCCAACCCACCAATCCTTCCGGGGTCAATTTGAGGTGAATTCTGAGTCGAACCTCCTTGATTTGGCTGAATTGATACAGGTACCCACCGAATGTATGGTCCTGTGAAGGGATTTCCAGGATTAAATCCTGTGTTGGGCTGCACAGGCTACACGAGACCTGTTTGACTTTCTGATGGATTCGTCTGTTGTTCTGCAGGGATGACGTCTCCTCTCTGATTGTTGAGAGACTGTGGATTTCCCTCAGAAATGCCGGAAGTTGAATTCTCAATCTTCGACACGATTCCTCCCTAAAGAAAAAAAGGCGTTGCGGAAGCTAGGCCAAGGCGGGAGGCTCTGATACCATGTCAGAAAAATAGAAAGCTTGGAGTTTGGGAGAATTGTATACTGCTTTTCTATATTCCTTTCAGTATGTAATTACAATCTATTTATAATACAAAGTGTCTAAATAACAAAGGAATAAAAATATACACAATATCCCAAAGATGTACATAAAATATTCCCTATAATAAAAAATCAATCAAGATCAATCAGCATCGGCAACAGTATCTTCAACAAAAACATTAATTTACCAGTTTTGTGAGTTTCGGTTTGGTCCCATTACCTTTCCAACAAGAATCTCATTGATCTTGGGTCCATATATATCCAATGTGTCGAAGAATGTTGTCCCTTGGCGAAGGTGTCAGTGATGATCGATATGCCAGCTTCCTCTTGGACAGGATCATTGTAAATACCTGTGAGTCCCATGCAATCAAAGAAGAAGTAGATAGAAGAAGAAGAAGAAAGCAAGAATTAGTTTCAATACAAACCTCAAGACCCTGACTTCCAAGTTTCACTGGTGGAATCCGAACTCCTTCCATCTTCAGATGACATCTTGAAGTTGCCACTTGCTGTATTTTCTGGTCTGATGATGTTAAATTTCATGCAAATTTATAAGAGGTTAGGCGACGAGCATAAAGAAAGGAAAACTTGAATTTTGAATAGGAAGAGGGGGTCAAGAATGGGGTGTTTGACCATGACCCATCACGTATGCAGACGACTATTGAGCTGTTGGATACTCTAGGTTTGCATCACCTGGTATGTCATGAAGATTGCCATATCCGACACCATAATGTCGTATGCAGAAAAATTGCCAAAAAAATGATAAATTTATTATATGAATATCAATTTAGTCATAAACCTTTCAATTGATTAATTTAATCTTAATTCTTTTGAGAATTTGCTCATACAGTCTTTCCTATCAATTTTCATTAGAAATTATTAACATGGATACTGACTATCTTTCGTAACACGACTAGGCGACGCTAACATGGGCAATTATTCTTTTTTTCTTATGTTCATTTGTCAATCCATAGCCTCAATGGTCGCTGGTGAGAGCAATGCAACTAGGTGAGGATTGCCGGCTCACAACAAGAAAAAAAAATGAAAAAAAAAGGAAAATATATCAACTATGCCTTGTCAAGTCAATGATTTTCGTTCAATGACCGTATTGATAAGTCATCAAAAAATTTATAACTGAATTGACAAAATTAAAAAATTTAATCTTATTTGGACAATTTTCCCCAATAATAGATTAGAATACCAGGTGACTCTTGCTTGGCTTTGTAAATCCATACATCGACAATCATGCATGTTACAGTTGGATTTTTGCTCAACAATGAGGTTTATTTAATTTATATTCACATTAGCACAAAAAGGAAAAAAAAAAAAACAAATACTGTAGTATCTGGAAGGCCAAATGTTAGATGCACAATACATAGTTATCCAAATATTATTTTGAGATGTACTCCTAATTGATATTGATCCTATCTTTGTAAACTTCATTGTTGCGCTCTTGCTATCTTGTACTCGAGTAAGATCAAGTGTATAAGAATGATAGCAGCATCAGACTCTTGATAGTATGATCTATCATTGGATAGGATCACTACTTGCTGATAATAACTCGTTTAGCATGTTACTTTTATAATCTAGCCAAACGATAAAAAAAGAAACACTGTACCAAGCAAAAAAATAAATAAAAAGAAGAATAAGAAGAAACATCGACACAAAACATCATCATTAGCTAATCTCTAAGTGCATTACTGCAATTTATGAAAACTCACCTTTTACAATTACGATGTCACTTCCGCCCATAATGCATTGTCATGAACATCTACAAATATTATTGTAAACATTATACTAAGGATAGTTTTGGGATCATCAAAATACTTAGTCCAACAATTTATTATAAATACAAAAACCAAAACGCAAAATCCCCTAGTTTTGTATTCAAGCTATTTTATGATATTTTCTGGCTTTAGTCAAATACATGCATAAAGGCAAGAGAGCCAAAAACAAGTCTTAAGCCGAATAATTCCCGTTTCTTGGGGGCGTGTTCGCATTCTTCCACGAGTAGCGAGCATAGTGCTCATTTATACGACTCCCAATAGTGCATGTCCTTCAACCTCACGGCCTCTAGCAAAGACCACCCTCGTCGGATCTTGTGAGGGTTAGACCTTTGCGACCTCTAGCAAGCCTCGCCAAGGGTTGGGTGAGGCACGACCTCGCTAGGCTCTTGTGAGGCCAGCCTCACCCAACAACGGTGAGTCTAAATTGTCAAATTGGTTGCATGGACTTGATTGTCAAATTATCAAAAAGTTTAGAACTAAATTGCCAAAAAAATTTTAAGATTGAATTGACATAATTAAAATAGCTTTATAACTTTTTTGGTAATTTTCCCATTCAATTTCTCATGCCCCCAGTGCAAACGGATTCAGCGTTAGACCACTTCACTTTGTGCTCATATGTTTTAAGGTGGCGTTTTAAGAGCTCTAAGACATACAATGCTAACTGCCATATATATTAAGACTGATTTGCGAAAATAGCTTACTGAATGATGTGGAGCCTGTAAGTTCTTATATGAATAAGTGTCCATAATCAAGAAATTATTTATATGATTAATTTCTAGACTTATTTCGAAACAAATGACGTCATAAAAAGCCTGTGACGTATCAGGTGATGCAAGACCTAAGTATTGAACCTCTATGCAGGAGATCGCTCTTGCGAATCTACTTACGATAGGAGAGTTGCAACACACTATTACAATAGAGTGAAGCAGCTTAATAAAAAAATTTGCAAGGTCAATTGCAAATCTAGAATTTTAGATTTGGCGAGCTGAGACCAGAATTTTCAATTGAACTGTTAATTACATCATTTTAAAAAGGGATAATACATAAAAAAAAAAAAAAAAACCTCCAAACTGATACATTTGCAAGAAATTTATCTATTATTTAATTTTTTACCACGAAAAACTCTAAACTAGTACACTTGTGACAAGTTTACTCTAAACTAATTTGTTCGATCTCAAAAAACTCCAAACCGATATATTTGTGACAAATATATTACTCATTAAATTGGATTAATATCATAAAAATGGCATAATTGTAACAAATACAGAGTAAAATCCCAAACTAGTACATCAGTAAACTATCACATATCATCCAACTTAACAATTTGACAGTAAAGTTTAACAACAACTGTGGCATCCTGATTTTCCAATTCCGTTTTTAATAAAATGAGACGGGCATTTCATCTTCGCGCATATAGTTCTTTTGCCACTCATGTGAAAACTAGTCTATCAGGTGAAGCCGTTAAGAGATTCTAATGCATCAAACTCGAGAATCTGACCAGGAAGCGACCTTTCGACTAAGCTAATCTGCAAGGGTCATTACAGCACAGTTAAAAATCAATTAAAGACCGGAGATAGGTCGACTCGACAAAGGCATGTGATCAAGTGTGGATGATTCCACCAAATCGCACAATTCTTGTCGATCGGCACTGGACCGACTTTTCTGTCATTTTGGTACCTTGTGTTCATATTTGAAAATTTGAGATTACCACGACAACCGAGAGTCGTCAATGTGTCAAAGATATACATTGTGGCTTGAAAATGATCAACCACAGGTCAAATGCATGAAAATTTCTAAAAAGCTACCCGGTAGATTAGGACGCGCTAGTATCATGCCAGAGTGAAATTAACCGTGAATTTGAAATCAAATTTAGAAATTGGAAGTCCGGTTGTGTCACAAATCATTTTAGGAACGTCGATTCATCTTCAGAAGATTTTTAATGCAAACCGAGTTTTTTGGCAAAATAATCAAAGTATGGTTAATTTGGTTCGGGAAAATTGGTAGGCCCACTTTTGGTCACACTTTTGGGATCCAAGATGGTTCTATGGTCAAGTAAAATTGTGAATTTAAGTATGGTGACATTGGATTAATTTATGGACTTCAATTTGGCTCAATTGGAAATGGGATTGAATGAAATTGAAAGAATGTGATGTACAATATGCAAAATTCGTAAGTCATGGTGCAAGAGGCAATTTGGACCCATTGGAGGATTGTTGTGGAAGATTTGAGTGAGTGGAAAGTGAGGTCATGTAAGGTCATGGTGGGGCCAAGTTGGAGGGGATTTTGACAAGTGTAGGGTGCATATTTGCTCTCAAAAAGGTGGGCTCTCACATCAAGCCTTTCTTCTTCCTTGAAACAAGGAGTTGTCTTGGAACTTGGGGAGAGGAGAGAGAAGGGTGCGACCAGCCAAGCCGACCGCCTTCGTTCGCACGCCCGTCCGCCCGCTCGGCCGCCCGCTCGCTCGTCACCGGAGTCGCTCGCTGTCGCCATCGCCGCTCGTCCACGCGCGCGCCTCGCCCGCTCGCAGCTCCGCCTTCATTCGACCTCCAGCACCGTCGTCTGGCATCGCTAGCAGTAGCTCACCAACGCCAAGGTCGTCGGAAGACCCGCCGAAGCCGCCGCTTCCACCGCCCGAGCTGCCGCCGTCCATCTCTGCCGGTTTTGCGCACAACCGACCGTCATGCAGCCCTCCTTTGGCCAAGGTCAGCAGCCGGAGTTCCAGCCCAAGTCCGGATCTTCGAGGCCCATTTTGGGTGCCTTCCGGTCCTCTTTTGGTGCCACCCCGAGGAGGTTTGCCGATCGCCTTGCCGTTGTCTTCACTGGAGACTCATCAGAAAGCGATTCCAGTGAGTTTAGCCTTCTAAACCTTGATTAGAGAGTTAATGATGCTTAGGGAGGTTTAGTTTAAGTTAAGTGTTATTATGTGGTTAGATTAGTTTAGTTAAGTGTGGATTAGATTAAGGGGTGTGATTAGTTTAGTGTATGTTTAATCTAGGTTAAATAGATGTTTATGTTAGTATAATGATGATTTGACCGTAATTAATATTTTTGAATAAATAAGTATTTCGAAATTATTTAATTATTTAATAATATTTTATATTATATAAAATTATTAAAATATTATTATTTAATTAATTTTCGGAATAAATTTAATTATTTTTTAAATTCTGAAAATTATTTTGGGATCTTAATTTCTCAGAATTTCGCGTTGATCGGTGCTATGCATTCAAATTATGAATTTGATGAGTGGATATTGCAAATTGAGTGTTGATTGTGAAAAATATGGATTTTAATCAGAAAATCCCAAGTGTCGGGTTTTGATACCAAAATTGGATTTTAAAGATTATATTAAATAGTGGGGTTTGAGAAAGTAAGATATTAGTTTTCTGGTTCGAAATTAATGTGCCCCCACACACGTGAATAATTTCCTGATCATTTTTAATACGAAGAAAAGAGGCCGAGATCACTATTTTAAATGGAAGCATTGAGTGAAATATAAGGTGTCCTGGGCCAAGTATGATTTTATTGTGTGATAATTAAGAGGAAATTGTCCTGGGCTGTTGAGCCAGACTTGGCCCTATATGGAATGCCCCTTGCAACGGATACGGGTCGCAGTAGATTCTGGGCCCATGTTCCTTCGGGAACGCCGTGCTCCAAGGTGGAGAGACGATGCCTGGCTATATGCCAGTAGATAGCTGAACTACGAGTAGGCTATGTTCATGTGTGGTAATAAATGAAAATTGGAACGCGTGCTGAGAGTGATTGTTAATTATGTGAAAATGATTGCGATCCAATTGTTTAAGTTCTTATTACTACCTGTGATTGAGTGATCTGAACTATACTAACTTGCAGGAAGGAAGCAAGGCGAGGTAAGTCTTTTGTGTAGTGTGGCTAGGCCACCCTTGGTTGTATTTTTCTAATAGAGGTTTAGGGGGTGAACTTGCTAAGACAATGTCTCACCCCGTTGTGGGCCAAAATTTCATGACCGTAGATGGCGATACCTCCGGAGCGTTATGGTATTCCAGTGCATATTACCGAGCAGGTGCATAATTTTCCTGGGAGGTCATTGGGTTTATGAGCTTGTCAAGACCACGATCTGGATCGAGGAGGCCATGTTTGTCAGGGTGCCTCATCGATATAGGGCGTGGTTCCGCTTTGGAGCCAATGGTTTCAGGGTTGGTCCTCTTAGTGGTTTTGATATTCCACCTGCTGTGTTGGAGGCCATCCTAGGTGAGGACGTAGCTGACCCTCCCGATGGTAGGGTGGAGGACCCATCGTCTCCGGAGGCTGATAAGTCAGAAGTGGGATATGCGAACGAGTCTGACTAGTGGTCACAAGATTGTTCCTTCTTTTTGGTGGACTGATCTTTTTGTAGGCTGACCATTTTTGGTGTATGTAAACTCTGGTGTGATTATCTATGAAAGTATGTTGTTTATGAATGAGTTGGTTTCCTGCTTCCCTATCCCGTGAGTTTTTGTCAGGGGTTTTATAATACATTCCGCATGCGCAATAATAAATGAATGGGGTCGGCGACACTACCTGGGAATGTCGCATTTGCATGACCATGGCGGGTTGTTCGCGCGCTCGGGGTTCAGGGCGTGACAAAAACTAACAAAGAATAAATTTGTCACAAGTATACTAATTTATGGTAAATTTGTCAAATGTGTGCCAGAATTTTTTGTGATCAAAAAATTAGTTTTAAGTAAATTTGTTACAAATGTACCAGTTTGGAGTTTTTCAAAGTATTAACCTTTTAAGAAAAGAAGAATTTAAATCTATAATATAATTTTTTTTTTTGGGACTGGAGGCACAACACCATCACTAGCTCCCTTGGTCCACCATTATATGAGGAGTTGTGAAGTGATTATTAAACATCTTATAAAATGTTAAATGCCCTTTTAAGCTTAGTGAGAATTGTATCCCACTCTCTTTTCGTTTTGAATTAACTTCACATTAGTACATCATGCGAACAATTTTCTTTTAAAACTATTTTCGATGCCACAATATACATAATTATATAACTCAACATGGGAGTAGTTTGTAAAATTTTACACAATATAACATGTGAAAAATACTTTTCTTATGAATTAGTCTGATTTCCTTATCCTTGACGGTTCTATGGCCGCAAATGGTGAAATATTAAAACAAGATATAGTTTACCGAATGAGCCCCATAAAAGAGGGGTCAGACCGTCAACGTAAGCAGACACGCTACGGCTCTATTGTCTCCACGTGCTGTTGGATGCTCCAAGGTTTGCATCACCCAATACATCACAAGTCCTTTTCATGACGTCACTCACACACCCCGATAGATAGTGGGGAGCTAGTATTATTATAGCTATGAAAAATAATGTATGATATGAACTACCTGAGCAACTCTTTAAAATATTTTTATCTTGATTCTCATCACAATATCAAGATAAGCTGGACACTAAAAAATTAGGGAGTATTCTCTTTTCTCGGGGAAGAAAAAGACAAGAAGTATCGTAGGTGTGAGATATGTAGACACTGACACGTTAAAATAAAAAATGCATTCATAAAAATCGTTGTGCCTATATATTAACCTAATAGGCCGCAAAAACCCTCGTAAGAGCAAAAGCTTCTTCTTTGACAATATTATCTCTTAACTGGACGCCAAGGATATATACTATAGTATTTGCTTCTTCTTTTTTTGTTGCTAAATGCGAATATAAACTAGATAAACCTTATCGTTGAGCAAAAATCCAACTGTAGCATGCATGAAGCCAAGCAAAAGTTTTGATCTTTTAAATTTTGCTATTAATCCTAAGCCTCTTAATGATTTACCAATGTGGTCATTTCGATCAATTTTAGTCAAAAATCACCACTCGAGACTGCAGTCTGGAGGAGGGAAATAAAAAAAATAAAAAAAAAACTTTTTAAAAAATTGAAATGCTTGTGACATATTGGATGATGCAAAACTCAAGTATCCAACAGCTCAAGACACGTCTGCTTACGTGGTAGCTCATGGTCAAACGGCGCCTTCCAGACTGCCTGTTGCTATTCATAATTTGAAGTTTCCCTTTCTTTATCCTTGCGGCCTAAACTCCTATAAATATGCACGAAATATAACGATCACGAAACCAGAAAATACAGCAAGTAGCAACTGCAAGATATTTTCCGAAGATGGCTGAGCATCAGGGGGTTCAGATTCCGCGAGTGAAACTCGGAGCTCAGGATCTTGAGGTTTGTATTGAAATTTCTCCTGTTGATTAAATTCTTGCGGATTCATTGAAGATGCTTCATGCCGAGATGTATGAGTAATGGTTTCTTCTTCTTCTTCTTCTGTTGTTTTCGAATAATTGCAGGTTTCGAAGTTGGGTTTTGGCTGCATGGGACTCACGGGTATTTACAATGATCCTGTTCCGGATGAAGTCGGCATATCAATCATCACCGAGGCCTTCGTCAAGGGGATAACATTCTTCGACACGTCAGATATATATGGACCCAAAATCAATGAGATTCTTGTTGGAAAGGTAATGTGATTAAACCAATACCCACAAAAACCGGCAATTTAGTCTTTTAACCGATACATTTTAGTTTTATGGTTATTAGAAAAACTTCATGATATCATTGACGCAGGCATTGAAGAAATTGCCGCGGGAGGAGGTGCAGCTAGCCACCAAATTCGGTGTGGTGAAATTTGAAGCGGACAATCTCGTGATCAAGGGGACACCAGAATATGTCCGTTCGTGTTGTGAGTCGAGCCTCGAGCGCCTTGGTGTTGAATACATTGACCTCTATTATGTGCATCGAATTGACAGATCAACCCCGATAGAGGAAACTGTAAGTTTGTTTAGCAGCTTTTCCTGCTTGTGTATCATTGCCGATGCTCTAAATGGGCTTTAGCGATCAGCAATTCATAAAACCAACTGGTTCTGAAAAAACGCAGATGGGAGAACTGAAGAAGTTGGTGGAAGAAGGAAAAGTCAAGTATATCGGCTTGTCGGAAGCTAGCCCTGACACGATACGGAGAGCGCACGCAGTTCATCCAATCACGGCCTTACAGATGGAGTGGTCACTCTGGACTCGTGAAATCGAGCAAGAAATTGTCCCACTCTGCAGGTATACTGTCGTTCATCTCCATCAGAGAAGACTTCAAATTCTTTCCTAAGTCGCTCTCCAAAAAACAGCCTTTTCGCTTTGTACGTTGTTTCCTTGCTAAATCTTTTGGCCCGCCTCTCAAAATTTTCAGGGAGCTCGGAATTGGCATCGTTCCATATAGCCCTCTCGGTCGTGGGTTCTTCGGCGGCAAGGGAGTCATAGAAACTGTGCCTGCAAATAGTTCTCTGGTATGTTAATGGTTAAATGGGCTCTTCTCTCTTAGATGCCCTTAAAGCTTCTTCACTAATCCTCGCTAATTTGTTTCCCTCATGTCTCAGGGAATGATGTTTCCTAGGTTTCAAGCAGGGAATTTGGACAAAAACAAGGTTGTGTATGCTCGAATGGAGAAGTTAGCGAAAAAGCACAACTGCACCCCTATACAGCTTGCACTCGCATGGATTCTCCATCAAGGAGATGATGTTGTGCCTATACCTGGTGAGGATCGGATGTTTACAACATCATTAACACAGATAACTTGAATTGGGATATCTGTTTTGAAATTATGCGGTTTCTGCAGGAACAACGAAAATCAAGAATCTCGATGTCAACATTGGTTCCTTGAGAGTGAAGCTTACAGAGGAAGACGTGAAAGAGATCTCAGGTGCTGTGCCAATTGATGACATTGCCGGCGACAGAGTCAATGAGCACTTTGTCCACCACTCGTGGAAGTACGCGAACACCCCCCCGAGAGATGGGAAACCGTCGGCTAATTAGACTTCTTTTGAGTGTGGTGAAGAAGCAATGTTGGGCTCTCTGCTCTCTTTTGCTCCTTGAAACTGCAGCCAGAAAATAAAACTCAGAATAGCTTGAATAAGAATAAAACCGAATTGGGCAATTCTAAGTTATTGGCTTCCTTTGTACTCATGAAGCATTTGTTTGCTGGTTATTCTTCTCTAATACAATAAGGTGCCAGAAATCAAAATGTCAACGGCAAATATTCATTCTACTGAACTGACAATGAACCTAAAACCGCCTGGACGAAGTTGTAGATTCTTTCTGCGTGGCATAACAGCTTGATATGCATGCCTACGACGGCCTTTTCTAACTCTAGCTGGACAACTTTGTCGGATGATGTCACGAACCCGGCAACTGCTTGCATCTGAAAAATACATACCACACTTGCTTATTGTAGTTGACTGGAATTACCATTTCGACTGCCCTGCCATGTAAAACATGTTTCTCTTCTACACCTCTTCTAGCAATGGGTTGATGATAACTCAGGGTGCTCCTATATAAGTCTGCCTTTTGATCCAATTCGTGGACGGATTAATTCTTCAAGAATGAATGTGTGCTTGCGGACGAAGCTTACAACATAAATTCAATTACTCATGTCACCAAATGCAAACAGTTTCTGGTTTAGGCCACTCCACTCGAGCCAGGCATGCCTGATTAAGATGGTTTTTTATGGAACGGACCGCATGCACTCTCCTTATGGTGTTATTATCCCATCAGATAAATGATTAATATTTTTGAATTTCATTTATTTGTCGCCACCCTTCTTAATGCTTCCCTAATATATAAACTAGACGTTATAACTGAAATGCATTATATTTAGTTAACTCATCAATTTAGCAGCCAAGGTAGGAGAAGTACTCATAAGTACATCACATGTAATACCAAACTAGAGACGAGGACAGTGCACGGGTCTTTGGTATTACAAGGATAGTGAATGCTGATCACCATATTATTTTCTCGTAAAACACCCGCTTTATTTGTTGCATTGCTGCCGCGAACCAAACTTTCTTGCGACTCGACCTGCACTAGGTAAATTTATCTTCAAATATGTTTAATGTTTCCCCTTGTCGATGAAATTTTACGAGTATCTCTGTCCGACTTATAGCTTATTCGCTCATAGTTATTTCTAGAGCAATTCGGGTACTTCCACGGCCGGTTCATTCGTGCAGGCGCATAGTGCGGGCTATATGTGAGACGAATTGGTACGCGAGATCTATCCAAGGAGGGTTCTTCTTAATATTTTTGTAAATCAATGGTTTTAAGAAATAAATGGATGATATATTAGCGACGTATGTTATAATTACTCATAAGTTTTAGGAAAAAGGACATAAATGAGTCATGAAATTTTGGCTCAATGTACAATATGATTCTTGAACTTTTAATTTATTTGATGTGATTTTTGAATTTCGGTCCAATATATAATATAATTTGTTGGACTTTCAATTTGTTTAATGTAACCTTTGAATTATTAGTACATACTTAATTTGGTCCTTAAATTGTATATTTTCTTTATTCTCAAATTAATCAAAGAATTATATTGAACATTGAACATTAGGCTAATAACGATCACATTGAGTATTAGGTTAAATTTCAAAAATTATATTAAATAAATTAAAAATTCAGAGATAACATCGCACACAGAAAAGAGAGAAAAGAAGTAAAAAAAAAAAAGGAAAGAGGAGGAAGAAGATAGAGAGATAGAGAGATGGACCGGAAAAGACTGACGAGGGAAGAAGCACGTCTACTGTGCCGACCCACGTGTACAAATGTCCAAACAAAAGAGCCAAAAGCAAACGGAACCCGGATTAGCACTCATATCAAAATCCCCACCATCTCTCTCTCTCTCTCTCTCTCTCTCTCTCTCTCTCTCTCTCTCTCTCTCTCTCTCTCCTCTGTTTGGAACGGAGCAAGTGGCCTCTAACATGTACCCAGAAGTACTCCCCCTCTTTTCCTCTCTCTCGTTTTAAGACCTACGTTCGATCCGTCATCGCAAAAGCTAACATGCTCCATTACCCCACCCCCGCCCACACACACCGCCTCCGCCTCCACCTCCACCTCCACCTTTTCTGGCTAAATTCAATTCAATTCAATTCAAACCCTCTCTCTCCTGCACACGCTTCACGTTCCCTACCCTCCGTGTATGGATTTGGACTTCACGTACGGCAGAAGTAGAATATGTTACTCTTGAAAGTTGTTGTTTACAAATTATCTAGATAAGGCAATAACTAAAGGATTTTGAAATAGAAGAACCTTACACTAAAATAAGATGTGACCACATAAGTGCGATCAACCTCATAAAAAATCCTATTCTCCATTCAAGAGCAAAACATATTGAAATCCATCATCATTTCATAAGAGACCATGTATAAAATGGTGAAATCAATGTTTAATTCATTGATTCGAAGCATCAATTAGCAGATACTTTCACCAAGCCACTGGAGAAAGGATCATTCGTCTTCATTCGAAAAGTTGAATATTACCCTTACTTTTGGTTAAAGTCTATGTAGAAACAGACTCATCAGTTCAACCTTCTGGTAGAGACATTCTTCTGAAAGCCCTTACAAACTCAGGTGGTTGTATTTCAAATTTTGGTGCTTAAGTTTCTTTCCTTCTTGAACATGTATGATTATTTTTGAATTATTACTTGCCTTTTATATTATTGGAAATTGTTATATCACTTCTGATTTTTTGGAATTAATATTTCATAAATTATTGATAGTTACTTTTTTAAAAATTTTCAAAACGGAAGTTTTCCTTTGTGCCTATTTGGTTGCCTTAGTTAGTATTCTTTAAATAAGTCTTTGGTCTCTTTTTCCCCCGATATCCAGAATCCTTGCAAACCCTAACCTCTCTCAAACATTTGCTTCTCTTGATTTGTCATTAGATTCTTTACAGAGTCTCTTACTCGATCATTCACGAATATGTCGTCAAAATTCTCCAAGTCCATTTCGATGTCTTCTTAGAGGAAATCCTCTCGCATTGCTAGTCGCAGACCTCACTAGAGATGAATCACCACGAAGCACGAATCGACCATCGTTGGAGGAAGAGGTTACTAAAGATGTGATTCCCCTTCAGTAAGAAAGCCTGAGGTACTTCTTAAACATTATCAGTTTCTTAAAAAAGGAGGAAGTTCTATGGATTTTATATGTTCGTTCTTGAAAGAAAATGGCTATGGGAACAAAACTTTGTTCTTGAAAGCCATGGAAAACTTAGGGCTAGTAGAGGCTGGAAGAGCAGAAAAGGAATTTACCAACTTTCCTACTTATCCTCAATTCAATACAGAGGTTAGACTGAGAGTAAAAAGGAAGATAATGATGAGATGGTGTTCAAGAATTTTCAACCCAAAATGTGTGTTGCTGCAGAAATCGCCGGAACAAAAGGAAATTTGTTTCGGTCAAAGAAACATAAGAAAGTCTACGTGCAAATGCTAAACAGAGGAGTCATCAACCCTTGAACAGTAGACTTTGATTTTCTGAATTCCATCAAGGTAAACTTGCGAGAGAAATTTGCCATGCTTCAGATGAAAAGGTTCCGTGTAGAGTCATTTGATGCTTATCCTCAATTGACTATTTATTTCTATTCCAACCTGTCAGTTCTGGATCCCACTAATATTCAATTCACTATGAGTGAAAATTTTTTTAATGTTGATGTGGATTTATTGGTTGATATTCTAGGAGTAGAAAGAAGTGGATTTTTGCCAATAAATGTCTCCAATGAAGAGGTCACCAAGTTTGTGGTGAAGGACAGGATTCCTAGAAGAAGCATTTTACCCCAGGATGTCAACCTCTAACATTTTACTCCACAAGATTGTCATCAACTGCATCAGACCTAAAGCCGCTTCCGAGATTGATGTCTCAAGATTCAAGGCAAAAATGATGTGAGCCATCTACAATGGAGTTGCTTTCTCACTTCCTCATACAATTCTATTGCATATATATAGAACCATCATGAAGGAGAAGGGACAACTTCCTTATATAGATTTGGTGACCAGACTTTTCCAACACTTTCAGATTCAACCGCCCTTTAATTTTTTTTCTCAAGAACCATCCTTTCCATGCAAATGGACTCTAAATGATCTCAAAAATCATATTAAAGGATCTCTCTAAAGCCTTGAAA
This sequence comes from Eucalyptus tenuipes, assembly GCA_014182365.1. NCBI lineage: Eukaryota > Viridiplantae > Streptophyta > Magnoliopsida > Myrtales > Myrtaceae > Eucalyptus > Eucalyptus tenuipes. Next base: position 38,731,854 of record CM024544.1, on the reverse strand, counting down.
CTTTTGAAGAAGGAATCTGCCAGAAAAGCTAAGATAGGATATGCAGCTGAAAAGAAGCGCAAAAGGAAGAGCGTTGTCTTGCAAACTCCACAAAGGAAAAGACCCTTTCTTCTTTTACAAGATGAAAAAGAGAAAGATGATGAAGACGGGACTATCTCTAATATTGTAGCAAATATTTCCATGAGAGATTCTGTTGGAGGCATAATCGATTCTGAAGAAGAAGAAAAGGATGAGAGCGAGAAAGACCTTGAAGAGGAAAGTGTAGAAGGGGAAACTAGAGTGAAAGAAAGTGTGGAGGATGACTCAAATGAAGAAGAGAGAGATGCAAATCTGAATAAGGAATAGGAGCATTCTGACAAGAAATGAGAAGATACAAGGGAAGTTAATAGAGGAGATGCTGGAGAGAAAATCCAGGGAAATGGTCAACAAACCACTGCTACTAGAAAGGGGGTGCGGGATGGAGAAAGAATTCTTCCTCAAACTGAAGGCACTAAAATAGGGAGAGTAGGTGAGAAAACTCATCTTCATGACCATACAGTGGAACCAACTGCAAGTGATGGTATTAGTCGATCACCATACTAAGGACATTTATGCATCTTATTTCCTTGAAGAATCTCATGGGGACTAGGATAAAGAGGCTAATATTCAGGGGGAGCAACAAATCTCACATGTTCAGATTGATGTTCCTTCACCTTGGGATGCTCCATCGGTACATTTTTTTGAAGCTAGTGCTCAAACTGAACCAGACTCAAACTATCCTCGGATAGTGGAACTCCTTTTGAAGATTAAGGCACAGTAATATGGGATGGAGGTTGAAATCTAGAAATTGCATGCTGCTCTCAGTACTACCTTAGAATCTCTCACTGGAAAGGTATAGTCTCTTGATGACAAGGTTCAAAAATGGAATCAGCAGACCACTCAGAATTTGGTGAAAGTTGAGACTGTCTTCCATCAGTGCCTGACTAAGCTTGAGGAGACCATGTAGACTTTGGAGAATTTCCGACTTGTTCATGTTCCAAGCAACCCCAATCATTTTCGAAACCAACTCTTTTTTTTTTTTTTTTTTTTTTTTTTTCTTCTTGCTTGTTTGTTTTTCTCATTTTTGCTGTTGACAAAAAATGGGAGAATTTTGCAGATTTGAAGCTTTGACTTGCTAGTTGTGTTTGAGTTTTCTATGCGGGTGTGGTTGGTGTGTTTTTATGTGTGCAAACTATGTGTGTTTAATTGTGCAGACTAGACTTGAGCAATTGTTTACTATTTGTTATTTCCGTATATTATCTTGTGCTGCTAAAGTGCAATTTTGTAGGATAATATCCACATTATGCTTAAATTTTGATAAATTTTGTCACCATAAAAAAGGAGGAGATTGTTGAGAAAACCCCTACCAAGTTTTGAAGTTGACAAAATTTTCTAGTTCTTATTCTTATAGTATACTTCTAAAGTTATATTGCAGACTCTTTGTGACATCCAGATTTTTGGGTTCTAATTTCGATTAGATAAATTGGGCGTTTCATCGACGTGGCTATAGTGTTGTTCTCTGAGTTGGCCACTCACGAGATAACTAGACTAGCTGGGTAAGCTAGTAAGGACTTTAGGGCAATTAGACTAGAGAATTCGACCAGGAATCGACTTCTCGACCGTGCTCATCTTTAGAGATCATTGCGGCACAGTATAAAATCGATTTGAAATTAGAAATAGGTCGGTTCGACTGAGATGAATGACCGATCGTGGGTGACTCCACTAAATTGGAAAATTCTCATCGACCGGCACTAATTCGATTTTCTTATTGTTTTGGTACCCTGTGTCCGTATTTGAATCCTCGAGATTTTCACGACAACCGAGAGTCGCCAATGTGTCGAGTGGGTTCATCGTGCCTCGAAGAAAATCGACCATAGGTCATTTGTCCTAAAAAGTTCTGAAAACTAACCGGTAGCCTAGGTCACACTAAAAACGCGTCCGAGTGAAATTAACACCAATCTAAGTCCGATTTCAGAAATTGAAGGTTCTGTCATGTCAATAAATTTTAGGAATGTCGACTCGCTCAAAAGATTTTTCGACAACCGAGATTTTTTGGGAAAAAGTTGTTGTGTGGCCATTTTCGTTCAATTGAAGCCGGGGATTAATTCTGATGGTGAAATTGAGGAGTATGAGGGATTCTTGGATAAGGAAAATAATCAATTTGATAATGGAAATATCAATTGATTTTTGTGAGAGTTATTTGAGAGAAATTTAAGAGGGAATTTGGATGCAAAATGCAAGTGGGGACCAAGAACTCTAAGTTCAAATTCTTTTGAGAATCTATGAGCTTATTTAAAAGAAATTGGGATTATAATTTTCTATTTGAGGAAATTCTTTTATTTTTGTGACCTTCCCATTTCTTTTCCATTTTTAGCCAAACACCTTTTCCCCCTTTCTCTCTCCCTCTTTCTTTCTTTCTTTTTCTTTTTCTCTCTCTCTCCCTCTCTTTTTTTCTTTTCCCTAGCGCGCAAAACCCCCCCTCCCAAACCGAACACCCAGGCTGGCTTCCACTTTGCTTTTTCCTTTTTACTTTTCAAACTTTCCCTTTTCTCTCTTATCTCTTCTTCCCTCACTCACTCTCTCGACACCTTCCTTCTCTCTCCTCTTGCTTGTGCGAACCGAAGACGGCGAAGAGAAGCAACGTCTAGCGTCGCCGGAAGGAGCCGGGACCAGCCGCCTGGACGTCGTCGCACCGGAGCTGCCGTACGTCGCCGCCCACCACCGTTCATCTCCCGCTCGCCCGCTTGTGCGCCGTCCGACCCGTCCAACTAAGCTGCCGCCTCTGCCCAGCCTTGTTCGGCCACCACAGGCCGCGGCCCGACCCCCTCCGGCCACCGTCCGGCCTCGCCAGAGCTCCGCCTTGCCCTCCACCGCCCTTGGCCCCCTCAACCGACGCTGGAACCGCCTCAACCAGCAGCGCACAGAGAAGGCAGAAAATGGGTATGACAGTGGGGTTTTGGCCCGTTTTGGCCACCTTCCCGAGCCCGGATGCTCGGCCCGCCTTGAGGAAAGTCGATCCTCGCGTCGATGCCGTCGTTTTGGGTGAGTATTGCTCACTAATGCCTTCTTAGTTTGCTAATTACACTTAAAGGTTGATTAGTGTTAGTTAAGTGTAATTAGGTGGTTAGATTAGAATGGATTAGGGACTATTAGTGAATTGCATTGCATATTAGTGAAATAGTTAGTGTACTTAGATAGAGAATTGCCTATAGTATTTATTGGATGCTTCTTGGGATTTTTCCCGACCCTTATCGGGTGTTAATTAGGCAATTCGAGCCTAAGTGGAATTTTTAGGAATTAAATATTAATTTTCAAAAATAATTATTTAATTATTTATTTTTTCGGAAATTCAACTGGGATGGCCAGTGACCGGGATTTTATGCTGATAATTGTGATGCAGTCTGTTTATTTAATTGAGCCTTATATTGTGTTAAATTGAATTTCTTGTATTTAAATATTAATTTTCGAAATTAATTATTTAATTATTTATTTTTCCGGAAATTCAACTGGGATGGCCAGTGACCGGAATTTCGTGCTGATTGTCGTGGTGCAGTCCATTTATTTAATTGAGCTTTATTTTGTGCTAAATTGATTTATTGGTGATTTTAGGATTTATTCCTAAATTGAATAATCTTTGGTTATTAATTGAAAAATAACCGGGCATCAGTTGACAGTGCCAAAATTGTTTTGGTAGACTACGAAAATAGTGGGATTTATAGAAAGGAAACTATTCTATTTTGGCTAAAGCCGATTGTGTACCCACACACGATATTTTATCGAGTATCTTTGATATCAACAAATTAGGCCAAGATATTATGAAATTGAGGAATTTAATTACGAGGTGCAATATCGTTGCCCGTAGTTGAGAGGGTCGGGTGGGACCGTAAATCCATCAGATCTTGAGAGGGTCAGGTGGGACCGTAAATCCATAAGATCTTGAGAGGATCGGGTGGGACCGTAAATCCATCAGATCTTGAGAGGGTCGGGTGGGACCGTAAATCCATCAGATCTTGAAAGGGTCGGGTGGGACCGTAAAGCCACTAAATCTAAGACAGTTGCTTGGTGGGGCCGTGATTACCACCTATAGATAAGTTATGTCCTAAGGACCGTGATTCATAATTGTGAATTGATTGATTGAATTGAAATGACCGTGAGTGGTCTTTTGGTGTGTAATCGACTAGGTCGATTTGATCGATGCTTCGATTAGTGATGTGATTGCTTGGATGCCTATTTGATATGTGCTAATATGCAGGTGGAATCTGAGGCCAAGGTAAGTCCTCTGACTCATGTTGTGCATAGGCAACCCTAAGGTGTATTAGTTTACTAATCGGGTCTTAGGGGATAGAACTTGCTGAGACGTAGTCTCATCCCGGTTGTGGGACAACATTTCAGGACCCCGATGAAGAATCTGAGGAGAAAGAAACCGAAGAGGAGTATCTGGATGAGAACCCCGAGGATGATCCGGAGTAGGATCCTGATGACTTTTGTTGTAGAATCTATTTGAGTAGAAACCAACATTTTTAGCATGACTTGTATATGTACATAAGGGTGTTGGTTTTCAGGTTCAATTTTCTAGTCCTACTTGTATATCACATTGCTTTATTGTCTGGGGATTTTTATAACTGCTTCCGCATGTGCTATTAAAAAGAAAAGGGTCGGCGATATGTAGTCCTGGGATATCGCATTTTAAAATTGACCAAACTTGAAGGATGGTCACGTGACCGAGGGTCGGGGCGTGACATCCCCTTTTTGTGGTATCAGAGCAATGGTTAGGTATTGGAGTGATAAGATGCGATGACCTTTGGGATAGTAGTTGGATGACTTTTAAATTCATGACTGGTGCATGTCTTTGATAGCTGTTTGGTAGAATTGTTTGTCGTGTATGAATCGCTGGCTTTTAATCGTTGTGGATTTGGAAAACAGAGTGTCGTCTCTGGCCAGCTCGAGCGTAAGAGTGCCACTGCAGGTTGGTACTAGTGTAGCAGCGTTGTATGATCCTAAGTCCGATAAGATCGATCTGATGCAAGTGTACCTTGGGATTTGAATGAGCCAGTAAGATCAGGATCAAGTTGTTGTTGTTGCTACCTTTGCTAAAATCAAACCTAGAAGGATAATCAGGGAATAGATTTCGTTATCTGAGTCAAGATTCAGCGCAAGCAAACTTGGAATTTGGTCAGGGTAAAGACTGTTGTTGAGGGAAGGGTATTCTATTCCACCCAATAGGAAGGGTAGAATAGTCAGGTCAGCATTCAGACAAATGGAACATGTTGTTCCATGGAAGATGGTATAGATCAGTCTTGTGTATTTTGAGGACAGAAATTTGTGGTAAGTGTCGCCAGCACGGACAGTGATTTATGGGGTATCCGCATGAGTAGATGGAATCTCGACGACGGTTACTACTATCACCGTCGATAGAACAGGTCAGAAGAAGTACACCATAGAACACACTGTGGAATTTTTGGGATAGGTCTCTAGTACAAGAAATAGTGCATGCTGGCATTTGACAGGAGGTAGAAGACTCACTAGGTAAGTGCCAAATGTATGGAAGGAATGCATGGATTAATCCTGTGTCTGAGAATAGCTAAAACGTGCTATGATGGTAGTCAGCACGGCTATCAGATGAAAAATATCGGTGTGAGTCCAAGGGAGCATTGATACCGATACCGTAGATAAGACACCATTAGGATGGCAAAAGGAATAGGAACAGAATTGACTATGCTTTATTCATTGGAAGAATGTTTTGAGGTGATTTCATCAGAATGGTGCCAGAGAGTGTTGGGAATGCAATGGTAGAATTTCTGTTGTTTGTTAAGGCTGTAGGAAAAGAACCACTGACTAGAGTTGTACTTGATTAGCTGGGGGTGTACAACTTATTCGTCAAGTGTGGAAAGAATTGGTTTTGGAGCATCTTATGGTGATGAATTGTTATAGGGAAGTAACCTAGTTTATTCCAGGAGTAGGTAGAAGTGCCAAGTTTTATTGAGAGTCGAGAAGGATCCTCGACTTCTTTAATCTCATCACTTGAGACAACCCACTTGTTAGATGGAGATTGCCGAGGTTACTTGGTGATGGTTATAGTTAAGACAGATTGGAAAATGGGAGACAGAAGACATCTTAGTGGTCTAAGAATTTCTAGACGTGTTGTCATAAGAACCGGCGACCGTTGCCGAGAAAAGAGATAGAAATTACGATCAAGCTAGCACCAGCATAGAGCCACTCTCGAAGGCTTCTTACCAGTTATTGTTGTTTGAACTGATAGAGCCGAAGGTACGGATGTGAAGATTGATGAATGAGGAATTCGTGCATATCAGTGCATCACTTTAGGGAACATCAGCTTTGTGAAGAGAGAAAGGAAGATGGTTCATTGCAATCATGCATTAACCATTGTCAACTCAGTTAGGTGACAATCAATGATGAGTGTTCATTACCGAAGATCAATGAATGGTGTGACTAGTTATAAAGAGTGTAGATGTTTTAAAGGTCGACTTGAGACAGGGCATCATCAGTTGAGGATCAGAAAGAATGACGAATTGAATTCAGTACTTAGTACTTGAGATGGTCTTTACGAGAGTGTTGTAAGGCCGGTTGATTTGGTAAACACCCCAGTTGCTATTATAGATTTGATGAACAGAGTAATTGAGGAATACTTAGATTAGTTCATGATCATATTCATCAATGTTATTCTGATGTGTATTTGAGGAATGTTGAGGAGCATGAGAGCTGTCTGAGGATGGTACTTCAGACCCTAAGGACTCATGAATTGGAAACTAAGTTAGCAAATGCGAGTTTTGGTTAATTCGTATTGCGTTCCTAAGTCACGGGATTTCAGGTGAAGGAATCTTCATGGACCCAACCAAGATCAAAACAGTTGTTAATGGACAAAGACCGACAACAATGTCTGAGATCAAAAGCCGTGGGGATTGGAGATATTACTATAGAAGGTTCATGAAAGAATTTTCAGCATCAATATCATCGCGGGCTTGACCTCTTAAGAAAGAAGAGAAATTCATCGGCATGGACAAGTACGAAGATAGTTTCCAGAGCTTAAAGGACTGGGTACGTGTTGATACAACATGACAAGATTGTTGCATACACGTCCCGCCAGTTGGGACCTAATAAGTGGAATATGAAAAGGTGTCGTGAATCAGAATTTTGGCAGGACTATAATAGTGATATCGGGTATCACCTTGGAGGAACGAATTGAATCATTAATGTGTTGAGCCGAGAGTCTTCAATTGTGCATAGACTGGCTAAAGTATAGACTTTACTTGAAAAGAGTTCAAAATTTAGTTTTCAAATTTGAGGTAGGCTACCTTTTGAATTTCATAGCCGCTCTCAAAATTGAACCATATATTCAAGTTAGAATCGGCGCCAAATTGACAGACAAAGATGTTCAGAAGATCTTATAAGAGGATACTAGTAAGAAAGAATCTGACTTTAAAACTTCTGAAGATGGAACGTTCGGGTTCCATGAGTGATTGAGTGCACTTGACAGTGTAGCACTCAGAGAAAAGGTCTTGTCAGAAATTCACTGTAGTATTGCAGTTTTTGACCAGATGGTGCAAGTAGATCAAAATCGGCGTCAGCTAGATGGGTAGGCTGATATGAAAATAGATATCGCCAGGTAGTTTGCAAGTGCCAGAGTTGTTAGTAAGTGGGAGTTCAGTAATGCAAACCGGGAGAACTTTTACCATCACTCGAGAGTCCCAAGTGGGAATGAAAATATATCACAATGGAACATTGTGACAGACTCACTAAGGAGTCGGAGGAGTGCTGATACCATTTGAGTGGTCGACCGATAGATGAAGCCGATTCAATTCAGTACAATACGAGTGAATCTTGTTTTGAATGGGTATACCGAAGTGTGTGTGTATCGGATAGTTCACCAGCATGGAGTGCCGAGGATGAATTATATTTCGAATCTAGATCAGAGGTTACAAGTTTGGCAGAGTTTTCAGAGGGTTCTTTCTTAAGCAGTGCATAACAGAGGGTACAGAAATTCAGTGGTGAAAAGAAAGTGAAGAAAGATCACAGGCCAGAGCCAGCTTAGTAATTAGGGATTGCAGTGGTCAGATCAATGTCAGAGTAAAGACCGCACAGAACCGTCAGAGAATTTGAATTGTTGAACTTTGAAGGTTCATTAGGGAGTCGAGAAAGAGAGATCAGATGTGGACGACAAAGTGTCAGATGTGAGAAGCTCAGTTCAGTTGTTGGTTCAGAGAGAGCAGATTTTGTGTACCAAGATGGTCTCCTTGGTCAAAGTGGTCGGACAACACCACGAGACTGAGGATTCGTGTGGGAAAAAGCGAGACTCAATGAGACGACAATACCCCCACCTTTTGTATAAGGATTGGTAAATGTTTAAATTCCGAGGACGAAATTTTTATAAGAGGGGAAGAGTTGTGACATCCAGATTTTTGGGTTCTAATTTCGATTAGATAAATTGGGCGTTTCATCGACGTGGCTATAGTGTTGTTCTCTGAGTTGGCCACTCACGAGATAACTAGACTAGCTGGGTAAGCTATTAAGGACTTTAGGGCAATTAGACTAGAGAATTCGACCAGAATCGACTTCTCGACCGTGCTCATCTTTAGAGATCATTGCGGCACGAGTATAAAATCGATTTGAAATTAGAAATAGGTCGGTTCGACGAGATGAATGACCGATCGTGGGTGACTCCACTAAATTGGAAAATTCTCATCGACCGGCACTAATTCGATTTTCTTATTGTTTTGGTACCACGTGTCCGTATTTGAATCCTCGAGATTTTCACGACAACCGAGAGTCGCCAATGTGTCGAGTGGGTTCATCGTGCCTCGAAGAAAATCGACCATAGGTCATTTGTCCTAAAAAGTTCTGAAAACTAACCGGTAGCCTAGGTCACACTAAAAACGCGTCCGAGTGAAATTAACAGCCAATCTAAGTCCGATTTCAGAAATTGAAGGTTCTGTCATGTCAATAAATTTTAGGAATGTCGACTCAGTCTCAAAAGATTTTTCTGACAACCGAGATTTTTTGGGAAAAAGTTGTTGTGTGGCCATTTTCGTTCAATTGAAGCCGGGGATTAATTCTGATGGTGAAATTGAGGAGTATGAGGGATTCTTGGATAAGGAAAATAATCAATTTGATAATGGAAATATCAATTGATTTTTGTGAGAGTTATTTGAGAGAAATTTAAGAGGGAATTTGGATGCAAAATGCAAGTGGGGACCAAGAACTCTAAGTTCAAATTCTTTTGAGAATCTATGAGCTTATTTAAAAGAAATTGGGATTATAATTTTCTATTTGAGGAAATTCTTTTATTTTTGTGACCTTCCCATTTTCCATTTTTAGCCAAACACCTTTTCCCCTTTCTCTCTCCCTCTTTCTTTCTTTCTTTTTCTTTTTCTCTCTCTCTCTCCTCTCTTTTTTTCTTTTCCCTAGCGCGCAAAACCCCCCTCCCAAACCGAACACCCGGGCTGGCTTCCACTTTGCTTTTTCCTTTTTACTTTTCAAACTTTCCCTTTTCTCTCTTATCTCTTCTTCCCTCACTCACTCTCTCGACACCTTCCTTCTCCCTCCTCTTTCTTGTGCGAACCGAAGACGGCGAAAGAAAAGCAACGTCCGCGTCGCCGGAAGGAGCCGCGACCAGCCGCCTGGACGCCGTCGCACCGGAGCTGCCGTACGTCACCGCCCACCGCCGTTCATCTCCCGCTCGCCCGCTCGTGCACCGTCCGCCCCGTCCAGCTGAGCTGCCGCCTCTGCCCAGCCTTGTTCGGCCACCACAGGCCGTGGCTCGACCCCCTCCGGCCACCGTCCGGCCTCGCCGGAGCTCCGCCTTGCCCTCCACCGCCCTTGGCCGCCTCAACCTACGCCGGAACCGCCTCAACCAGCAGCGCACAGAGAAGGCAGAAAATGGTATGATAGTGGGGTTTTGGCCCATTTTAGCCGCCTTCCCGAGCCCGGATGCTCGGCCCACCTTGAGGAAAGTCGATCCTCGCGTCGATGCCGTCGTTTTGGGTGAGTTTTGCTCACTAATGCTTTCTTAGTTTGCTAATTACACTTAAAGGTTGATTAGTGTTAGTTAAGTGTAATTAGGTGGTTAGATTAGAATGGATTAGGGATTATTAGTGAATTGCATTGCATATTAGTGAAATAGTTAGTGTACTTAGATAGAGAATTGCCTATAGTATTTATTGGATGCTTCTTGGGATTTTTCCCGACCCTTATCGGGTGTTAATTAGGCAATTCGGGCCTAAGTGGAATTTTTAGGAATTAAATATTAATTTTCGAAATTAATTATTTAATTATTTATTTTTCCGGAAGTTCAACTGGGATGGCCAGTGACCGGGATTTTATGCTGATAATTGTGATGCAGTCCGTTTATTTAATTGAGCCTTATATTGTGCTAAATTGAATTTCTTGTATTTAAATATTAATTTTCGAAATTAATTATTTAATTATTTATTTTTCCGAAATTCAACTGGGATGGCCAGTGATCGGAATTTCGTGCCAATTGTCGTGGTGCAGTCCGTTTATTTAATTGAGCTTTATTTTGTGCTAAATTGATTTATTGGTGATTTTAGGATTTATTCCTAAATTGAATAATCTTTGGTTATTAATTGAAAAATAACCGGGCATCGGTTGATAGTGCCAAAAATTTTTTGGTAGACTACAGAAAATGGTGGGATTTATAGAAAGGAAACTATTCTATTTTGGCTAAAGCCGATTGTGTACCCACACACGATATTTTATCGAGTATCTTTGATATCAACAAATTAGGCCAAGATTTTTTACCAAAAAAAAAAACAAATTAGGCCAAGATATTATGAAATTGAGGAATTTAATTACGAGGTGCAATATCGTTGGCCGTAGTTGAGAGGGTCGGGTGGGACCGTAAATCCATCAGATCTTGAGAGGGTCGGGTGGGACCGTAAATCCATAAGATCTTGAGAGGGCCGGGCGGGACCGTAAATCCATCAGATCTTGAGAGGGTTGGGTGGGACCGTAAATCCATCAGATCTTGAGAGGGTCGGGTGGGACCGTAAATCTATCAGATCTTGAAAGGGTCGGGTGGGACCGTAAAGCCACTAAATCTAAGACAGTTGCTTGGTGGGGCCGTGATTACCACCTATAGAAAAGTTATGTCCTAAGGACCGTGATTTATAATTGTGAATTGATTGATTGAATTGAAATGACCGTAAGTGGTCTTGTTGGTGTGTAATCGACTAGGTCGATTTGATCGATGCTTCGATCAGTGATGTGATTGCTTGGATGCCTATTTGATATGTGCTAATATGCAGGTGGAATCTGAGGCCAAGGTAAGTCCTCGACTCATGTTGTGCATAGGCAACCCTAAGGTGTATTAGTTTACTAATCGGGTCTTAGGGGATAGAACTTGCTGAGACGTAGTCTCATCCCGGTTGTGGGACAACATTTCAGGACCCCGATGAAGAATCTGAGGAGAAAGAGACCGAAGAGGAGTATCTGAATGAGAACCCCGAGGATGATCCGGAGTAGAATCCTGATGACTTTTGCTGTAGAATCTATTTGAGTAGAAACCAACATTTTTAGCATGACTTGTATATGTACATAAGGGTGTTGGTTTTCAGGTTCAATTTTCTAGTCCTACTTATATATCCCATTGCTTTATTGTCTGGGATTTTTATAATCTAACTTCCGCATGTGCTATTAAAAAGAAAAGGGTCGGCGATATGTAGTCCTGGGATATCGCATTTTAAAATCGACCAAACTTGAAGGATGGTCACGTGACCGAGGGTCAGGGCGTGACACTCTTGCCAAAGTCTATTCATTTCAAAAGTCTTCCCACTCTAATGCAATCCAAACTAAAATCATGTCCAGAATGAAGATACATTAGACTCAGTTTATTGATCTCGCGACAATGATTTAGAATGTACGCAGTAGGAATTTATTCTTCAATATATAACTCTCTCGACGAAGAATCTCACTTACCTTTTATAAATATATTGATGGAATCAATCACAAATTGATGAAATCAATTTAGAAGAAAAGTTCCTTTTTGGAAAGTATCTACTTGTGGAAATCTAGATTCTGATTGAATGGGTGATTAGAATCAACGAATTTTCATCTCAATCTTCAAACGACTACAAGATTTTCTTAATCGATTTTGTCCAACTAATTAATTTGAAGAAATTACTCTAGAAAATGCCAACGGCTAGTGAGACGTGGAGGAGTATTTAAGGAGGTCATTCAATCTATTTGAGATAGGGTGTGAAAATTGAAATTCCAAAGTTTGAAACATTTCCAACCACTTGTTCTTCATCGACAGTTCTTACGAATCGTATTCAAGAGAGAAAATCACAAGAAGGGTGACTTAGTGAGAGAAAAAGAATTTTCCATTGAGTGTTAGCACTCGAAAAAATTGTATTTTCAGTTGATGCTATAATGCATTCTAGCCAGAAGGCTGTCAATGTGGGAGAGTGGACGTAAACTTAATCTAAGCCGAACCACCATAGATCTCGTGTGCAATTTTCTCTTTCCTTAACTCTTTTCATTTAAATATATTGCATATTTTTAAGTACCACAAAAAGCTATTACATTTCTTATCTAATTCTGAATATTAATCAGAAGTCTGGTGACTTGTTTATCATATTCTAATTGGTTCTCAGACTTTGTTCAAAAATTTATTTTACTTTACAAAAATTCTTTCAAACACCTATTCATCCCCCATCTAGGTGTTCGTACTAGTTTTATCACTTACGATAGGAGAGTTTCAACACACTATTACAATAGAGTGAAGCAGCTTCCAAGGTCAGTTGCAAATCTAGAATTTTAGATTTAACGAGTTGGGACTAAAATTTTCAATTGAACTGTTAATTACATCATTTAAAAAAGGGTTAATATCATAGAAGATCTCAAACCAATACATCTACAATAAATTTATCAAAAATTGATTTTTTTACCAAGAAAAACTCTAAACTGGTACAGTTGTGACAAATTTACTCCAAATTAATTTGGTCAATCGCCAAGAACTTCAAACTAATATATTTTTGACAAATATACCACTCACTAAATTGGATTAATATCATAAAAATGATATAACTACAACAAATAGAGAGCAAAATCCCAAATTAGTATACCAGTCAACTGTCACGTGTCATCAAACTTAACAATTTGACAGTAAAATTTAACAAAAACTAACAAAGAATAAATTTGTCACCAGTGTACCAATTAAGAGTAAATTTGTCAAAGGTATGCTAGGTTGGGGTTTTTTGTGATTAGTTTTGGGTAAATTTGTCATAGGTGTACCAGTTTAGGGTTTTTCAATATATTAATTTTTAAAAAAAAAGAAGAATTTAAATATACAATATAAATATTTTTTGGGATTGGAGGCACGAGACCATCACCAGCTCCCTTGGTCCACCATTATACAAGGAATTGTGAAGTGATTATTAAACATCTTATAAAACGTTAAAAGCCCTTTTAAGCTTATTGAGAATTGTATCCAACTCTCTCGTCTTTTTTAATTAACTTCACATTAGTATATCATGCGAACAATTTTCTTTTAAAACTATTTTCGATGCCACAATATACATAATTATATAACTCAACACGGGAGTAGCTCGTAACATTTTACACAATATAACATGTGAGAAATACTTTTCTTATGAATTAGTTCGATTTCCTTATCGTTGACGGTTCTCTGGCTGCAATATGGTGGAAAGTTAAAACAAGATATAGTTTGAGCTATTGAGCCCCATAAAAGATGGGTCAGACCGTCAACATAAGCGGACACGCTACGGCTCTATTGTCTCCACGTGCTGTGTTGGGTGCTCCAAGGTTTGCATCACCCGATACATCACAAGTCCCTTTCATGACGTCGCTCACACACCCCGACAAATATTGAGGAGCTAGTATTATTATAGCTACGAAAAATAACATATTATATGGACTGACCTAAGCAACTCTTTAAAATGTTTATTCACAGTTCTCGTCCGAATCTCAAGTTAAGCTGGATGTTAAGAAATTAGGGAGTATTCTCTTTTCTCGGGGAAGAAAAGGACAGAAGAAGTATCATAGGTGTGAGGTATGCAGGTACTAACACGTTAAAATAAAAAATACATTCATAAAGCTTGTTGTGCCTATATATTAAACAGATAGGCCACAAAAACCCTCGTAAAAGCAAAAGCTCCTTCCTTTGATAATATTATCTCTTAAATGGACGCCAATGATATATACTATAGTATTTGCTTCTTCTATTTTTGTTGCTAAATGTGAATATAAACTAAATAAACCTTACTGTTGAGCAAAAATCCAACTATAGCATGCATGAAGCGAAGCAAAAGTTTTAAACTTTTAAATTTTGCTATCAATCCTAAACCACTTAATGATTTGCCAATGTAGTCATTTCGATCAATTTTAGTCGAAAATTACCAAGATGGACATCAATTGTTTTGCATTGAAAAGTCAATGCTGATATGTATAATTTTTTTTAAAAAAATTAAATAATTTTTTGGAAGATTACTTTTTTCATTTTTCGATTTCTTTTTCTATTGTGAGCCAGCCACGTCTTGTAGCGACGCCCCACCGGCCACTGTCGAGACTGCAGTCTGGCGAAGGGAAATAAACAATAAAAATAAAAGAAATTTTTTTAAAGAATTGAAATGCTCGTGGCATATTGGATGATGCAAAACTCAAGTATCCAACAGCTCAAGACACGTCTGCTTACGTGGTGGGTCATGGTCAAACGCCGCCTTCCAGACTGCCTCTTGCTAATCATAATTTGAAGTTTCCCTTTCTTTATCCTTGCGGCCTAAACTCCAATAAATATGCACGAAATATAACGATCACGAAACCAGAATATATAGCAAGTAGCAACTTTAAGATATCATCCGAAGATGGCTGAGCATCAGGGGATTCAGATTCCGCGAGTGAAACTTGGAACTCAGGGTCTTGAGGTTTGTATTAAAACTTCTCTTGTTGATTAAATTCTTGCGGATTCATTTAAGCTGCTTCATGCCGAGATGTATGAGTAATGGTTTCTTCTTCTTCTTCTTCTGTTGTTTTCGAATAATTGCAGGTTTCGAAGTTGGGTTTTGGCTGCATGGGACTCACAGGTATTTACAATGATCTTGTCCCGGAGGAAGTCGGCATTTCAATCATCACCAACGCCTTCGCCAAGGGGATAACATTCTTCGACACATCAGATATATATGGACCCAAAATCAATGAGATTCTTCTTGGAAAGGTAATGTGATTAAACCGAAACCCACAAAAACCGGTAATTTAGTCTATTGACCAATACATTTTAGTTTTATGGTTATTAGAAAAACTTCATGATATCATTGAGGCAGGCAATGAAGAAGTTGCCCCGGGAGGAGGTGCAGCTAGCCACCAAATTCGGTATTGTGAAAATTGAAGCGGACAATGTTGTGATCAAGGGGACGCCAGAATATGTCCGTTCGTGTTGTGAGTCGAGCCTCAAGCGCCTTGGTGTTGAATATATTGACCTCTATTATGTGCATCGAATTGACACATCAATCCCGATAGAGGAAACTGTAAGTTTTTTTAGCAGCTTTTCCTGCTCGTGTATGATTGTCGATGCTCTAAATGGGCTTTAGCGATCAGCAATTCATAAAACCAACTGGTTTTGAAAAAAACGCAGATGGGAGAACTGAAGAAGTTGGTGGAAGAAGGAAAAGTCAAGTATATCGGCTTGTCGGAAGCTAGCCCTGACACCATACGGAGAGCGCACGCAGTTCATCCCATCACGGCCTTACAAATGGAGTGGTCGCTTTGGACTCGCGAAATCGAGCAAGAAATTGTCCCACTCTGCAGGTATACTGTTGTTCATCTCCATCAGAGGAGACTTCAAATTCTTTACTAAGTTGCTCTCCAAAAAACACCCTTTTCGCTTTGTATGTTGTTTCCTTCCTAAATCTTTTGGCCCGCCTCTCAAAATTTTCAGGGAGCTCGGAATTGGCATCGTTCCGTATAGCCCTCTCGGTCGTGGGTTCTTCGGCGGCAAGGGAGTCACAGAAACTGTGCCTGCAAATAGTTCTCTGGTATGTTAATGGTTAAATGGGCTCTTCTCTCTTAGATGCCCTTAAAGCTTCTTCACTAATCCTCGCTAATTTGTTTCCCTCATTTCTCAGGGAATGACATTTCCTAGGTTTCAAGCAGGGAATTTGGACAAAAACAGGGTTGTTTATGCTCGAATGGAGAAGTTAGCGAAAAAGAACAACTGCACCCCTATACAGCTTGCACTCGCATGGGTTCTCCATCAAGGAGATGATGTTGTCCCTATACCTGGTAAGGATCGGATGTTTACGACATCATTAACACAGATAACATGAATTGGGATATCTGTTTTGAAATTATGCGGTTTCTGCAGGAACAACGAAAATCAAGAATCTCGATGTCAACATTGGTTCCTTGAGAGTGAAGCTTACAGAGGAAGACGTGAAAGAGATCTCAGATGCTGTGCCAATTGATGACATTGGCGGCGACAGAGTCAGTGAGCACTTTGTCCGCTGCTCGTGGAAGTACGCGAACACCCCCGAGAGATGGGAAACCGTCGGCTAATTAGACTTCTCTTGAGTGTGGTGATGAAGCGATGTTGGGCTCTCTGCTCTCTTTTGCTCCTTGAAACTGCAGCCAGAAAATAAAACTCAGAATAGCTTGAATAAGAATAAAACCAAATTAGGCAATTCTAAGTCATTGGCTTCTTTTGTACTCATGAAGCATTTGTTTGCTCGTTATTCTTCTCTAATACAATAAGGTGCCAGATTTCAAAATGTCAACGGCAAATATTCATTCCACTGAACTCACAATGAACTCAAAACCGCCTGGACGAAGTTGGAGATTCTGTCTTTCTGCGTGGCATAAAAGCTTGATATGCATGCCTCTGACGGCCTTTTCTAACTCTAGCTGGACAACTTTGTCGGATGATGGCACGAGCCCTGCAACTGCTTGCATCTGAAAAATACATACCACAGTTGCTTACTGTAGTTGACTGGAATTACCATTTCGACTGCGCTGCCATGTAAAACATGTCTCTCTTCTACACCTCTTCTAGCAATGGGTTGATGATAACTCAGGGTGCTCCTATATAAGTCTGCCTTTTGATCCAATTCGTGGACGGATTAATTCTTCAAGAATGAATGTGTGCTTGCGGATGAAGCTTACAACATAAATTCAATTACTCATGTCACCAAATGCAAACAGTTTCTGGTTTAGGCCACTCCACTTGAGCCAGGCACGCCTGATTAAGATGGTATTTTATGGAACGGACCGCATGCACTCTTCTTATGGTGTTATTATCCCATCAGATAAATGATTAATATTTTTGAATTTCATTTATTTGTCGTCACTCTTCTTAATGCTTCCTAATATATAAACTAGACGCTATAACTGAAAGGCATTATATTTAGTTAACTCATCAATCTAGCAGCCAAGGTAGGAGAAGTACTCATAAGTAGATCATATGTAATGCCAAACTAGAGACGAGGACATTGCACAGGTCTTTGGTATTAGAAGGATAGTAAATGCTGATCACCATATTATTTTCTCGTAAAACACCCGCTTTATTGTTGCATTGCTGCCGCGAACCAAACTGTCTTGCGACTCGACCCGCACTAGGTAAATTTATCTTCAAATATGTTTAATGTTTCCCTTTGTCAATGAAATTTTACGAGTATCTCTGTCGGACTTATAGCTGATTCGCTCATAGTTATGTCTAGTGCAATTCGAGTACATACTTAATTTGGTCCTTAAATTGTATATTGTCTTTATTCTCAAATTAATCAAAGAGTTATATTGAACATTAAACATTAGGCTAATAATGATGACATTAAGTATTAGGTTAAATTTCAAAAATTATATTAAATAAATTAAAAATTTAGAAATAACATCGCACACGGAAAAGAGAGAAAAGAAGGAAAAATAAAAAGTAAAGAGGAGGAAGAAGATAGAGAGATAGACAGATGGACCGGAAAAGACTGACGAGGGAAGAAGCGCATCTGCTGCACCGACCCACGTGTACAAATGTCCAAACAAAAGAGCCAAAAGCAAACGGAACCTCGGAGTAGCACTTGTATAAAAATCCCCACCATCTCTCTCTCTCTCTCTCTCTCTCTCTCTCTCTCTCTCTCTCTCTCTCGTTGGAACGGAGCGAGTGGCCTCTAACATGTACCCATAAGTACTCCCCCTCTTCTCCTCTCTCTCGTTTTGCGGCCTGCGTTCGAAGCTAACATGCTCCATTACCCCACCCCCGCCCACACACACCGCCTCCACCTCCACCTCCACCTTTTCTGGCTAAATTCAATTCAATTCAATTCAATTCAATTCAATTCAAACCCTCTCTCTCCTGCACGAGCTTCACGTTCCCTACCCTTCGTGTATGGATTTGGACTTCAGGTATGGCAGAAGTAGAATATGTTACTCTTCAAAGTTGCTGTTTACAAATTCTCTAGATAAGGCAATAACTGAAGGATTTTGAAATAGAAGAACCTTACACTGAAATCAGATGTGACAACATAAGTGCGATCAACCTCATAAAAAATCCTATTCTCCATTCAAGAGCAAAACATATTGAAATCTGTCATCATTTCATAAGAGACCATGTATAAAATGGTGAAATCAATGTTTAATTCACTGATTCGAAGCATAAATTAGCAGATACTTTCACCAAGCCACTAGAGAAAGGATCATTCGTCTTCATTCGTGAAAAGTTGAATATTACCCTTACTTTTGGTTAAAGTCTATGTAGAAACAGACTCATCAGTTCAACCTTCTGGTAGAGACATTCTTCTAAAAGCCCTTACAAACTCAGGTACTTGTATTTCAAATTTTGGCGCGTAAGTTTCTTTCCTTCTTGAGCAGGGATGATTATTTTTTATTTATTACTTGCCTTTTATATTTTTGGAAATTGTTATATCACTTCTCATATTTCGGAATTACTATTTCATAAATTACTGATAGTTACTTTTTTAAAAAATTTCAAAACGGAAGCTTTTCCTTTGTGCCTATTCGGTTGCCTTGGTTAGTATTCTTTAAATAAGTCTTTGGTCTCTTTTTCCCCCGATATCCAGAATCCTTGCAAACCCTAACCTCTCTCAAACATTTGCTTCTCTTGATCTGTCATCATATTCTTTACAAAGTCTCTTACTCGATCATTCACGAATATGTCGTCAAAATTCTCCAAGTCCGTTTCGATGTCTTCTCAGAGGAAATCCTCTCGCATTGCTAGTCGCAGGCCTCAGTTTGTGCCTGATGGTCTGACACACTTTGATCTCACTGGAGATGAATCACCACGTAGCACGAATTGACCAACGTTGGAGGAAGAGGTTACTCAAGATGCGATTCCTCTTCAGTAAGAAAGCCCGAGGTACTTCTTAAACATTATGAGTTTCTTAAAAAAGGAGGAAGTCCTATGGATTTTATATGTTCGTTCTTGAAAGAAAATTGCTATGGGAACAAAACTTTGTTCTTGAAAGCCATGGAAAACTTAGGGCTAGTAGAGGCTGGAAGAGCAGAAAAGGAATTTACCAACTTTCCTGCTGATCCTCGATTCAATACAGAGGTTAGACTGAGAGCGAAAAGAAAGATAATGATGAGAGGGTGTTCAAGAATTTTCAACCCAAAATGTGTGTTGCTGCAGAAATTGCCGGAACAAAAGGAAAGTTGTTTCGGTCAAAGGAACATAAGAAAGTCTACGTGCAAATGCTAAACAGAGGGGTCATCAACCCTTGAACAATAAACTTTGATTTTCTAAATTCCATCATGGTAAACTTGCGAGAGAAATTTGCCAAGCTTCAAATGAAAAGGTTCTGTGTAGAGTCATTTGATGCTTATCGTCAATTGACTGCTTATTTCTATTCCAACCTGTCAGTTCTTGATCCCACTAATATTCAATTCACTATGAGTGAAAAAGTTTTTAATGTTGATGTGGATTTATTGGTTGATATTCTAGGAGTAGAAAGAAGTGGATTTTTGCCAATAAATGTCTCCAATGAAGAGGTCACCATGTTTCTGGTGAAGGACAGGATTCCTAGAGGAAGCATTTTACTCTAGGATGTCTACCTCTAACATTTTACTCCACAAGATTGTCATCAACTGCATCAGACCCAAAGCCGCTTCCAAGATTGATGTCTCAAGATTCAAGGCAAAAATGATGTGAGCCATCTACAATGGAGTTGCTTTCTCACTTCCTCATACAATTCTATTGCATATGTATAGAACCATCATGAAGGAGAAGGAACAACTTCCTTATATAGCTTTGGTGACCAGACTTTTTCAACACTTTCATATTCAACCGCCCTTTAATTTTTTTCTCAAGAACCATCCTTTTCATGCAAATGGACTCTAAATAATCTCAAAAATGAGATTAAAGGATCTCTCTAAAGCCTTGAAACTTTTGAAGAAGGAATCTTCCAGCAAAGCTAAGATAAATCTGCGGCTGAAAAGAAGTGCAAAGGGAAGAGCGTTGTCTTGCAAACTCCAAAAAGGAAAAGACCCGTTCTTCTTTTACAAGATGAAAAAGAGGAAGATGATGAAAACAAGACTATCTCTAATATTGTAGCAAATATTTCCATGGGAGATTCTGTTGGAGGCATAACTGATTCTGAAGAAGAAGAAAAGGATGAGAGCGAGAAAGACCTTGAAGAGGAAAGTACAGAAGAGGAAACTGGAGTGAAAGAAAGTGAGGAGGATGACTCAAATGAAGAAGAGGGAGATGCAAATCTGAATAAGGAATAGGAGCATTCTGACAAGAAATGAGAAGATACAAGGGAAGTTAGTAAAGGAGATGCTGAAGAGAAAATCGAGGGAATTGGTCAACAAATGAGTGCTGCCAAAAAGGGGGTGCAAGAAGGAGAAAGAATTCCTCCTCAGACTGAAGGCACTAAAATAGGGAGAGTAGGTGAGAAAACTCATCTTCATGACCATACTATAGAACCAACTGCAAGTGATGGTATTAGTCGATCACCAGATACTGAGGATATTTATGTATCTTATTTCCTTGAAGAATCTCCTGGGTGCTAGGATAAAGAGGCTAATATTCAGCGGGGGCAACAAATCTCACATGTCCATATTGATGTTCCTTCACCTTTGGATGCTCCATCGGTATATTTTGCTGAAGCTAGTGCTCAAACTAAACTAGACTCAAACTATCATCGGATAGTGGAACTCCTTTAGAAGATTAAGGCACAGTAATATGGGATGGAGGTTGAAATCTAGAAATTGCATGCTGCTCTCAATATTACCTCAGAATCTCTCACTGGAAAGGTATAGTCTATTGATGACAAGGTTCAAAAAATGAATTAGCAGACCACTCAGAATTTGGCGAAAGTTGAGACTGTCTTCCATTAGTGCCTAACTAAGCTTGAGGAGACCATGTAGACTTTGGAGAATTTCCAACTTGTTCATGTTCTAAGCAACCCCGATCATTTTCGAAACCAACTCTTTTTCTAGTTTTCTTTTTGCTTGTTTGTTTTTCTCATTTTTTGCTGTTGACAAAAAATGGGAGAATTTTGCAAATTTGAAGCTTTGACTTGCTAGTTGTGTTTGAGTTTTCTATGCGGGTGTGGTTGGTGTGTTTTTATGTGTGTAGACTATGTGTGTTTTATTGTGCAGACCAGACTTGAGCAATTGTTTATTATCTATTATTTCCATATATTATCTTGTGCTGCTAAAATGCTATTTGTAGGATAATATCCACATTATGGTTAAATTTGGTTAAATTTTGTCACCATAAAAAATGAGAAGATTGTTGAGAAAACTCCTACCAAATTTCGAAGTTGACAAAGTTTTCTAGTTCTTATTCTTATAGTATACTTTTAAAGTTATATTGCAGACTCTTGCCAAAGTCTATTCATTTCAGAAGTCTTCCCACTCTAATGCAATCCAAACTAAAATCGTGTCCAAAACGAAGATAAAATCAAACTTAGATTTATTGATCTCGCGACAAGAATTCAGAATGTACGCAATAGGAATTTATTCTTCAATATATGGCTTTCTGACGAAGAATTTCACTTACCTTTTATAAATCTATTGATGAAATCAATCACAAATTGATGAAATCAATTTAGAATAAAAGTTCCGTTTTGGAAAGTATCTACTTGTGGAAATCTAAATTTTGATTGTATGGGCGATTAGAATCAATGAATTTTCATCTCAATCTTCAAATGGCTACAAAATTTTCTTAATCGATTTAGTCCAATTGATTAATTGGAACAAATTTCTCTAGAAAAGGCCAACGGTTAGTGAGACGTAGAGGAGTATTTAAGGAGGTCATTCAATCTATTTGAGATAGGGTGTGAAAATTGAAATTCCAAAGTTTGAAACATTTCCAATCACTTGTTCTTCATCGACAGTTCTTACAAATCGTATTCAAGAGAGAAAATCACAAGAAGAGTGACTTAGTGAGAGAAAAAGAATTTTCCACTGAGTGTTAGCACTCGGAAAAATTTTACTTTTCTGTTGATGCTATAATGAATTCTAGCCAGAAGGCTGTCAACGTGGGAGATTGAACGTAAACTTAATCTAAGCCGAACCACCATAGATCTCGTGTGCAATTTTCTCTTCCCTTAACTTTTTTCATTTAAATCTATTGCATATTTTTAAGTATCACAAAAGCTATTACATTTCTTATCTGATTCTAAATATTAATAAGAAGTCTGGTGACTTGTTTATCATATTCTAATTGGCTCCCAGACTTTGTTCAAAAATTTAATTTACTTTTCAAAAATTCTTTCAAACACCTATTCATCCCCCCTCTAAGTGTTTGCACTAGTTTTATTACTTACGATAGGAGAGTTTCAACACACTATTACAATAGAGTGAAGCAGCTTCCAAGGTCAGTTGCAAATCTAGAATTTTAGATTTAGCGAGTTGGGACCAAAATTTTCAATTGAACTATTAATTACATCATTTAAAAAAGGGTTAATATCATAGAAGACCCCAAACCAGTAAATCTACAATAAATTTATCAAAAACTGATTTTTTACCAAGAAAAACTCTAAACTGGTACACTTGTGACAAATTTACTCCAAATTAATTTGTTCGATCGCCAAAAACTTCAAACTGATACATTTGAGACAAATATACCACTCATTAAATTGGATTAATATCATAAAAATGATATAACTGCAATAAATAGAGAGCAAAATCCCAAATTAGTATACCGGTCAATTGTCACGTGTCATCAAACTTAACAATTTGACGGTAAAATTTAACAAAAACTAACAAAGAATAAATTTGTCACCGGTGTACCAATTTAGAGTAAATTTGTCAAAGGTGTGCCATGTTAGGATTTTTTGTGATTAGTTTTGGGTAAATTTGTCATAACTGTACCAGTTTGGGGTTTTTCAATATATTAATTTTTTAAGAAAAGAGAATTTAAATATACAATATAAATATTTTTGGGGATTGGAGGCGCGAGACCATCACTAGCTCCCTTGGTCCACCATTATACAAGGAGTTGTGAAGTGATTATTAAACATCTTATAAAATGTTAAATGCCCTTTTAAGCTTAGTGAGAATTGTATCCAACTCTCTCTTCTTTTTGAATTAACTTCACATTAGTAGATCATGCGAACAATTTTCTTTTAAAACTATTTTTGATGCCCCAATATACATAATTATATAACTCAACACGGGAGTAGCTCGTAACATGTTACACAATATAACATGTAAGAAATACTTTTCTTATGAATTAGTTTGATTTCCTAATCCTTGACGGTTCTATGGCCGCAATACGGTGGAATATTAAAACAATATATAGTTTGAGATCATGAGCCCCATAAAAGAGGGGTCAGGCCGTCAACGTAAGCGGACACGCTACGGCTCTATTGTCTCCACGTGCTGTTGGATGCTCCAAGGTTTGCATCACCCAATACATCACAAGTCCCTTTCATGACGTCACTCTCAGACCCCGACAAATATGGAGGAGCTAGTACTATTATAGCTACGAAAAATAACATATGATATGGACTGACCTAAGCAACTCTTTAAAATGTTTTATCTCGATTCTCGTCCGAATCTCAAGTTAAGCTGGATGTTAAAAAATTAGGAGGTATTCTCTTTTTTCGGGGAAGAAAAAGACAGAAGAAGTATCGTAGATGCGAGGTATGCAGACATTGACACGTTAAAATAAAAAATACATCCATAAAGCACGTTGTGCCTATATATTAAACAGGTAGGCCACAAAAACCCTCATAAAAGCAAAAGCTCCTTCCTTTGATAATATTATCTCTTAACTGGACGCCAATGATATATACTATAGTATTTGCTTCTTTTTTTGTCGCTAAATGTGAATATAAACTAAATAAAACTTATTTTAGAGCAAAAATCCAACTATAGCATGCATGAAGCGAAGCAAAAGTTTTAAACTTTTAAATTTTGCTATCAATCCTAAACCTCTTAATGATTTGTCAATGTAGTCCTTTCAATTAATTTTAGTCAAAACTCACCAAGATGGACGTCAATTGTTTTGCGTTGAAAAGTCAATGCTGATATGTATAATTTTTAAGTAATTTTAAATAATTTTTTGGAACTTTTTTTTTTCATTTTTCGATTTCTTTTTCTATTGTGAGCCAGCCACGTCTAGTAGCGACGCCCCACCGGCCACTGTCAAGACTGCAGTCTGGTGAAGGGAAATTATTAAAAAAAAAAAATTTAAAGAATTGAAATGCTCGTGAGGTATTGGATGATGCAAAACTCAAGTATCCAACAGCTCAAGACACGTCTGCTTACGTGGTGGGTCATGGTCAAACGTCGCCTTCCAAACTACCTCTTGCTATTCATAATTTGAAGCTTCCCTTTCTTTATCCTTGCGGCCTAAACTCCTATAAATATAACGATCACGAAACCAGAAAATACAGCAAGTAGCAACTTTAAGATATCATCCGAAGATGGCTGAGCATCAGGGGATTCAGATTCCGCGAGTGAAACTCGGAACTCAGGGTCTTGAGGTTTGTATTGAAACTTCTCTTGTTGATTAAATTCTTGCGGATTCATTTAAGCTGCTTCATGCCGAGACGTATGAGTAATGGTTTCTTCTTCTTCTTCTTCTGTTGTTTTCGAACAATTGCAGGTTTCGAAGTTGGGTTTTGGCTGCATGGGACTCACGGGTATTTACAATGATCCTGTCCCGGAGGAAGTCGGCATTTCAATCATCACCGACGCCTTCGCCAAGGGGATAACATTCTTCGACACGTCAGATATATATATATATATATATATATATATATGGACCCAAAATCAATGAAATTCTTATTGGAAAGGTAATGTGATTGAACTGAAACCCACAAAAACCGGTACTTTAGTCTTTTGACCGATACATTTTAGTTTTATGGTTATTAGAAAAACTTCATGATATCATTGACACAGGCATTGAAGAAGTTGCCCTGGGAGGAGGTGCAGCTAGCCACCAAATTCGGTATTGTGAAAATTGAAGCGGACAATCTCGTGATCAAGGGGACGCCAGAATATGTCCGTTCGTGTTGTGAGTCGAGCCTCGAGCGCCTTGGTGTTGAATACATTGACCTCTATTATGTGCATCGAATTGACACATCAATCCCGATAGAGGAAACCGTAAGTTTGTTTAGCACCTTTTCCTGCTCGTGTATGATTGTCGATGCTCTAAATGGGCTTTAGCGATCAGCAATTCATAAAACCAACTGGTTTTGAAAAAAACGCAGATGGGAGAACTGAAGAAGTTGGTGGAAGAAGGAAAAGTCAAGTATATCGGCTTGTCGGAAGCTAGCCCTGACACCATACGGAGAGCGCATGCAGTTCATCCCATCACGGCCTTACAGATGGAGTGGTCGCTTTGGACTCGCGAAATCGAGCAAGAAATTGTCCTACTCTGCAGGTATATTGCTGTTCATCTCCATTAGAGAAGACTTCAAATTCTTTACCAAGTTGCTCTCCAAAAAACAGCCTTTTCGCTTTGTATGTTGTTTCCTTCCTAAATCTTTTGGCCCGCCTCTCAAAATTTCAGGGAGCTTGGAATTGGCATCGTTCCGTATAGCCCTCTCGGTCGCGGGTTCTTCGGCGGCAAGGGAGTCACAGAAACTGTGCCTGCAAATAGTTCTCTGGTATGTTAATGGTTAAATGGGCTCTTCTCTCTTAGATTGCCTTAAAGCTTCTTCACTAATCCTCGCTAATTTGTTTCCCTCATTTCTCAGGGAATGACATTTCCTAGGTTTCAAGCAGGGAATTTGGACAAAAACAGGGTTGTTTATGCTCGAATGGAGAAGTTAGCGAAAAAGCACAACTGCACCCCTATACAGCTTGCACTCGCATGGGTTCTCCATCAAGGAGATGATGTTGTCCCTATACCAGGTAAGGATCGGATGTTACGACATCATTAACACAGATAACATGAATTGGGATATCTGTTTTGAAATTATGCGGTTTCTGCAGGAACAACGAAAATCAAGAATCTCGATGTCAACATTGGTTCCTTGAGAGTGAAGCTTACAGAGGAAGACGTGAAAGAGATCTCAGATGCTGTGCCAATTGATGACATTGGCGGCGACAGAGTCAGTGAGCACTTTGTCCGCTGCTCGTGGAAGTACGCGAACACCCCCGAGGGATGGGAAACCGTCGGCTAATTAGACTTCTCTTGAGTGTGGTGATGAAGCAATGTTGGGCTCTCTGCTCTCTTTCGCTCCTTGAAACTGCAGCCAGAAAATAAAACTCAGAATAGCTTGAATAAGAATAAAACCAAACCAGGCAATTCTAAGTTATTGGCTTCTTTTGTACTCATGAAGCTTTTGTTTGGTGGTTATTCTTCTCTAATACAATAAGGTGCCAGAAATCAAAATGTCAACGGCAAATATTCATTCTACTGAACTGACAATGAACTAAAAACCGCCTGGACGAAGTTGTAGATTCTGTCTTTCCACGTGGCATAACAGCTTGATATGCATGTGTCATGGGCCGACAGTTTCCTTGGCCACGGAAGGGCCCGTGCGGCGCCTGGCGAGCGGAATTCGCCAAGCCAGCCTTTCTTCTATAGTTGTTCCACGAATGATACGGTGAATGCTTCTTCATACGAGATCCCACCACGCCCAGCTTCGCTTGGACGTCTAGTCCATTGAGTGAGACAACAGATCTCTTTAGGCTCAACAACTAGTTTCGGCCTGCCATGACCTCGTCGGGAGAGCGGCATCAGCTCCCGACCAGTTTATGCACGGGAGGCCAACCCCGCCTTCAGAGCTCCTAAGTGATATAATCCTTCTATCCAAGAACTCCTAGCACCAACCGTCCTGACGCCACTTCCACGGACCAGTTGTGTTCGTCCCTTCTGCCTCCTCACTCTTCACTCGATAACCCCAAGCACCGCTCACAAGTGTCACGAGTACGAGAGGATTCACGGACCGTGACATTCTCCCCCACTCAAATTCGCGACGCCCTCGTTGCGATCTGTTATGTCGCTTCATTGCGTCCCTTAACCATTGATGCGCCACTTTTTGGGATTTCACATCGAATGGTCACGCTCACCCAACAAAATAGGTTTTGCTCCATCGGTAGCCTCTTTTTGGATCTTAGCTGCTCAGCCCTTCTCGGTCACCTGCGCTTTCTTTGGCAAGTGTGGCATTTTTCGCCAACCGCATCTTTTGGCAGCACCATTTTTGCCTACTCAGCTTCTTTGACCCAAGCAGACCAAATGGAGTTTCTTTCCTTATTGAAAACGTGGCAGTAGACCTCTTCTTCAAATTCACTGATCGATCCAGGAACGTTATCCCTATTCAACAAGGATTCGATTCTTCTCCAACTCCCTATCGGCTCGGCGAGGAACCGACTCGTCCTAGTACCATTGCCATCCCAGAAGCAGAGAGCCCAGCTTCGTTTGAGCATCTTTTGCCCCAGCCATTCACTCTCCACTCACTAGGACCGGACCGGGCACTTATCAATTCGACCCACACTAGACCGAGAAGTTCGATTCTCCGACTCGCTCACTTACTGGAGGGATTCCAGCTCTGATACCATTTGTCACGGGCCGACAGTTTCCTTGGCCACGAAAGGGCCCGTGCGGCGCCTGGCGAGCGGAATTCGCCAGGCCAGCCTTTGTTCTATAGTTGTTCCACGAACGATACGGTGAATGCTTCTTCATACGAGATCCCACCACGCCCAGCTTCGCTCGAGCGTCTAGTCCATCGAGTGAGACAACATATCTCTTTAGGCTCAACAACTGGTTTCGGCCTGCCATGGCCTCGTTAGGAGAGCGGCATCAGCTCCTAACCAGTTTGTGCACGGGAGGCCAACCCCGCCTTCAGAGCTCCTAAGTGATATAATCCTTCTATCCAAGAACTCCTAGCACCAACTGTCCTGACGCCACTCCCACGGACCAGTTGTGTTCGTCCTTTCTGCCTCCTCGCTCTTCACTCGATAACCCCAAGCACCGCTCACAAGTGTCACGAGTACGGGAGGATTCACGGACCGTGACACATGCCTACGACGGACTTTTCTAACTCTATCCAGACAACTTTGTCGGATGATGGCACGAACCTGCAACTGCTTGCATCTGAAAAATACATACCCCACTTGCTTATTGTAGTTGACTGGAATAACCATTTCGACTGCACTGCCATGTAAAACATGTTTCTCTTCTACACCTCTTCTAGCAATGAGTTGATGATAACTCAAGGTGCTCTTATATAAGTCTACCTTTTGATCCAATTCGTGGACGGATTAATTCTTGAAGAATGAATGTGTGCTTGCGGACGAAGCTTACAACATAAATTCAATTACTCATGTCACCAAATGCAAACAGTTCCTAGTTTAGGCGACTCCACTCGAGCCAGGCCCGCCTGATTAAGATGGTATCTTATGGAACGGACCGCATGCACTCTTCTTATGGTGTTGTTATCCCATCAGATAAATGATTAATATTTTTGAATTTCATTTATTTGTCGCCACTCTTCTTAATGCTTCCCTACTATTTAAACTAGACGTTATAACTGAAACGCATTATATTTAGTTAACTCATCAATCTAGCAGCCAAGGGAGGAGAAGTACTCATAAGTAGATCATATGTAATGCCAAACTAGAGACGAGGACATTGCACAGGTCTTTGGTATTAGAAGGATAATAAATGCTGGATCACCATATTATTTTCACGTAAAACACCCGCTTTATTTGTTGCATTGCTGCCGCGAACCAAACTTTCTTGCGACTCGACCCGCACTAGGCAAATTTATCTTCAAATTTGTTTAATGTTTCCCTTTGTCGAATGAAATTTTACGAGTATCTCTGTCGGACTTGTAGCTGAGTCGCTCATAGTTATTTCTAGTGCAATTCGAGTACTTCCACGGCCGGTTCATTTGTGCAGGCGCATAGTGCGGGCTTTATGTGAGACGAATTGGTACGCGAGATCTATCCAAGGAGGGTTCTTCTTAATATTTTTGTAAATCGATGGTTTTAAGAAATAAATGGATGATATATTAGCGACGTATGTTTTAACTTATAATTACTCATAAGTTTTAGGAAAAAAGACATAAATGAGTCATGAAATTTTGGCTCAATGTACAATATGATTCCTAAACTTTTAATTTATTTGACGTAGTTTTTGAACTTTAGTCCAATATATAATATAATTTGTTGAACTTTCAATTTGTTTAATGTAACCTTTGAATTATTAGTACATACTTAATTTGGTCCTTAAATTGTATATTGTCTTTATTCTCAAATTAATCAAAGAATTATATTGAATATTGAACATTAGGCTAATAACGATCACATGAAGTATTAAATTAAATTTCAAAAATTATATTAAATAAATTAAAAATTCAAAGATAACATCGCACATGGAAAAGAGAGAAAAGAAGGAAAAAAAAAAAAGAGGAGGAAGAAGATAGATAGAGATAGAGAGATGGACCGAAAAAGACTGATGAGGGAATGTGACATCCTGATTTTCGAGTCTGATTTCGGTGAGATGAAATGGGCTTTTCATCAACGCGCTTATGGCCTTATTCTCTAAGAGGGCCCTCACGAGATAACTAGCCTAACAGATGAAGCCATTAAGGGATTTTAACACAATAACCTTGAGAATTCAACTCGGAATCGACTTCTTGACCGTGCTAGTCTGCAATGGTCATTACAGCACCGTCAAAATTGATCAGAGACCGGAAATAGGTCGATTCGATAGAGATATGTGATTAGTGTGTGGGTGATTCCACCTAATTGCAAAATACTCGTCGATCGGCATTAGACCGATTTTTCTATCGTTTTGGTACCCGATGCCGTAATTGAAATCTCGAAATTTTCACGACAACCGAGGGTCGCCAATGTGTCGGAGATGTACGTTGTGACTTGAGATAAATCGATCACGGGTCAATTGCACCAAAAATTCCTAAAAGCTGCCTAGTAGACTAGGTCAGCTAAAAGCGCATCAGATTGAAATAAACCTCAAATTTGAACCTGATTTCAGAAATTGAAAGTTCTGTCATGTCACGATCTATTTTAGGAACGTCGACTCATCCTCCGAAGAATTTTCGGAGATTCGGGAATTTTTACGGAAAATCGATTCGGATGTTGCGAAAAATTAACGGAAATTCGGATGGACCAAATTAAAGGAAATTTGGACTTCCAAGCTGAGCCTTTGAGTATTGGGGACTTGTAGAAAATTGTACGGGATTTTTCTTCAACGAAATTGGACCTCGAATTGGAGAAATCGGAGAGGAAATTGAAATTAATTTGGTGAATTTCGGATGCTAAATTGGGAGCTACAATTTTGGCTTCAATTTGGTTTAATTGTGGAAATTATTCCTAGAAAGTAATTGGGGAACCAAGATAGATGGACATGAGAACTTTAGGGGACAAAACTTTAATTGTGCAAGATATTTTTGTGGACTTTTGGGCCTTCATCCTCGTCTTCCCATGCACTCCATCGCGAACAATTTCCCCTCCGCAACTTTGGCCTTCACTTTTCTCGTTTTACTTTGCTTTCATTTCTTTTGATCGAGAACCAACCGCTTCTGCCATCTCCACTTTTCCCTTACTCCTTCGGCAGTTGCAAGTCCACCGAAGTTCTTCTTCTTTTTTCTGTTCCACAGCCCACGAATTCCCCTCCACGAAGCTTCATCGTTGACCGCCTGCACCGCTTGAAGACTCGAGCGATCCCTGCAGCCGTGGTTACCTCCTTCGAGCAGCCCAAAGCCACCGAAGCCCAGCCCATCCCACGCAGCTGGCTGCTCTTCGTCCGCATCTCCACTCCATTGAAGTCCAGCGTCCACCGAAGCCACGATTCCTCAGCTCCTGCCAGCAGCCGCGCCATCATCCGTAGCCGCTCCATCTCCATCCTGCTGCCACGTTTGGGTCAAGTCCCAGCTTCACCGAGACAATTCCACCGGCGTTGACCCAACTTCATTTCCTTCCATTTCGCTGCTGCATGCCTTCGCACCATCCATCCATCCATCGCATCATCATCATCAACCATCGTCTCACGCCCATCTTCACCGAATTTCTAGCTTGCGGCCACATGTCCATGTGCGGGCTCTGCCATCCCGCCGTTCAGCGCAATTCTCCGCAAGCCCAGCCCACAATTGATTAGAATCAGCTCAGCCCATATGAGTTTCAGTCAAGCCCAGCAGCTCCTTCGGGCTTTATTGGTCAGCCCGTGAACTTCAGCAGTCCAGTCTGTTGAATTTCAGTCCGTGAGCTCAGCCCACTTGAAGTCCGCGGATCAGCCAAGCCCAGCAATTGCTGTGGGTTGCAAGGCCTATTGGGTCCGGCCCAAGTGTCTGTTGACGCCGCCGAAAATTTGGATTTCGGCCGCCGTCGCGCCGTCGTCATGGTGAATCGGTTTCCACAATAAACCAATGAGTTTATGCACTAAACTCTTCTTAGTAGGCTAATGACGTTTAAGGGGTGTTTATATTTATTTAAGTGTAATTAGTTTAATTATTAGTTTAGTTAGTTAAATTAGATTAGTTAGATTATTTAAATTAGGTGGTTAGAGCTTAAATTTAATTAGCCTGTTAGATAGCTTTATAGTTAGAATGGTTAGGATAATTTAGTTAGCTCAATAAGTGGTTAGATTAGAATTATTTAGCCGAAGTTAGCATTTTTAGTATTTAATTTATTTATTTAATTAATTTCAGTAATTATTTAATTATTAAATATTTTTCCAGAAATTAGGCCGGGGTAGCCGGTGACCGGAATTTCGTGGTGATTGCAATGATGTGATTAGTTTCTACAATTGGGTGTTAAATTGCACAAATTGAGTGCTGATTGGAAATTTGAGTGTTTAATTCCAGAATTTATGGATTTCCAATATTTATTCAGAAAATCCCAAGTGTCGAATTTTGACACCAAAAATAGTTGTACGAACTATATAAAATAGTGGGATTTTAAAATAAAGGATATCAAATGTTCGGAGATGAGCTGACCGTGTACCCACAAACGAATAATTTACCGTATATTTCTAATACGAGGGAAATAGGCCAGGTTCACCATTTTAATAAGGATATTTTAGTGCAATGCATGGTGCCCTAGGCCAAAATTGCTTGGTCGTGTGTTAGTTAAAAGAACCCGTCCTGGGTTGTTAAGCTGGACGTTACCCCCATATGGGATGCCCTACCAATGGATGCCGGTCGTAATAGATTTTGGACTGATACTCCTTTATGGAATGCCGTCGACGTAGTGACGTTGCCGTACTCAATAGTATGAGACGATGCCTGACAAATGCCAGAGGACTGCCGAACAGAAAGTAGGCCGTACTATAGGCCGAGAGCAAAACTAGAAACGCATGAGAAATGAGTATTGCGTTCCAATTGATTGAGCTTGAGTGCTGCTCTGGTTTGTAATATGAATTGTACTGACCTGCAAGGGTGGATCTAAGGCGAGGTAAGTCTCTGTGCTAAATGCGTAATTGTGTGGTTAGGATGCTTCTTAGCATATTTCCCTCCTAATCGGTGTTTAGAGCGTGAACTCGCTGAGATTTATATCTCACCCCGTTGTGGGCCAATTTTTCAGGGTCGTCGAGTGGAGGACCTGGAGCCGATAGGAGGTGATATGAAGTGTAGGTCAGTTAGGACCGCTTCTTTTTGGAAAGCCAGTTTTTGTAGTCTATTGGTCATAGACCTTGTACATGACTCTATGTGATATAGAAGCATGGTGGTTTTGAATTTGTTGTATTACTTTTCTATCTCGAGATGATTACTATCAGGGGATTTATTTTTCGTTTCCGCATGTGCAATAAAATGAAAGGGTCGGCGACTCGTCTTTGGAAGTCGCAGATTATTATTGACCTAAGAGGGATGGGCACGCACTCGGGGTTCGGGGCGTGACAAGGAAGAAGCGCGTCTGCTGCGCCGACCCACATGTACAAATGTCCAAACAAAAGAGCCAAAATCAAACGGAACCCAGATTAGCACTCGTATAAAAATCCCCACCATCGAGTGGCCTCTAACATGTACCCAGAAGTACTCCCCCTCTTTTCCTCTCTCTCGTTTTGCAGCTTGCGTTCGATATGTCATCGCAAAAGCTAACGCGCTCCGTTGCCGCACCTCCGCCCACACGCACCGCCTCCACCTCCACCTCCACATTTTTTGACTAAATTCAATTCAATTCAATTCAATTCAAACCCTCTCTCTCCTGCACGAGCTTCACGTTCCCTACCCTTCGTGTATGGATTTGGACTTCAAGTACGACAGAAGTAGAATATGTTACTCTTGAAAGTTGGTGTTTACGAATTCTCTAGATAAGGCAATAACTAAAGGATTTTGAAATAGAAGAACCTTACACTGAAATCAAATGTGACAACATAATTGCGATCAACCTCACAAAAAATCATATTCACCATTCAAGAGCAAAACATATTGAAATCCATCATCATTTCATAAAAGACCATGTATAAAATGGTGAAATCAATGTTTAATTCATTGATTCAAAGCATCAATTAACAGATATTTTCACCAAACCACTGGAGAAAGGATCATTCGTCTTCATTTGTGAAAAGTTGAATATTACCCTTGCTTCTGGTTAAAGTCTATGTAGAAACAGACTCATCAATTGAACCTTCTAGTAGAGACATTACTCTGAAAGCCCTTACAAACTCAAGTAGTTGTATTTCAAATTTTGGCGCATAAGTTTCTTTCCTTCTTGAACAGGTATGATTATTTTTGAATTATTACTTGCCTTTTATATTTTTGGTAATTATTATATCACTTCTGATTTTTCGGAATTAATATTTCATAATTTTTTTTTATAACCCGGGAACCGCCGTATAGCCAACAGCCGGCGATGTATACCTGGGGGAGCACTAGCGCGGGGACCCACCTCCCATGGCACCCCACTTGAGTCACACAATGGGGGCGAGAAGTTTCGAACCTCTACCCTCCCGGATGAGGGTTCAAAGCGCGAACCAACTCGTCCACCGCGGGGTGGGTATATTTCATAAATTATCCATAGTTACTTTTTAAAAAAATTTCAAAACGGAAGTTTTTCCTATGTGCCTGTTCGGTTGCCTTGGTTAGTATTCTTTAAATAAGTCTTTGGTCTCTTGTTCCCCCAAAATCCAAAATCCTTGCAAACCCTAACCTCTCTCAAACATTTGCTTCTCTTAATCTGTCATCATATTCTTTACAAAGTCTCTTACTCGATCATTCATGAATATGTTGTCAAAATCCTCCAAGTCCGGTTCGATATGTTCTCAGAGGAAATCCTCTCGCATTGCTAGTCACAGGCCTCAGTTTGTGCCGATGGTTTGACACACTTTGATCTCACTGGAGATGAATCACCACGAAGCACGAATCGACCAACGTTGGAGGAAGAGGGTACTGAAGATGTGATTCCTGTTCAGTAAGAAAGCCCGAGATACTTCTTAAACATTATGAGTTTCTTAAAAAATGAGGAAGTCTTATGGATTTTATATGTTCGTTCTTGAAAGAAAATGGCTATGGGAACAAAAATTTGTTCTTGAAAGCCATGGAAAACATAGGGCTAGTAAAGGCTAGAAGAGCATAAAAGGAATTTACCAACTTTTCTGTTGATCCTCGATTCAATACAGAGGTCAGACTGAGAGTAAAAAGGAAGATAATAATGAGAGGGTGTTCAAGAATTTTCAACCCAAAATATGTATTGCTGCAAAAATCGTCAGAACAAAAGGAAAGTTGTTTCGGTCAAAGGAACATAAGAAAGTCTATGCACAAATGCTAAACAGAGGGGTCATCAACCCTTGAACAGTAGACTTTGATTTTTTGAATTTCAACAAGGTAAACTTGCGAGAGAAATTTGCCAAGCTTCAGATGAAAAGGTTTTGTGTAGAGTCATTTCATGCTTATCCTCAATTGACTACTTATTTCTATTTCCACCTGTCAGTTCTAGATCCCACTAATATTCAATTCACTGTGAGTGAATAAGTTTTTAATGTTGATGTGGATTTATTGGCTAATATTCTAGGGGTAGAAAGAAGTGGATTCTTGCCAATAAATGTCTCCAATGAAGAGGTCACCAAGTTTCTGGTGAAGGATAGGATTCCTAGAGAAAGCATTTTACTCCAGGATGTCTCCCTCTAAGATTTTACTCCACAAGATTGTCATCAACTGCATCAGACCCAAAGCTGCTTCCAAGATTGATGTCTCAAGATTCAAGGCAAAAATGATGTGAACCATCTACAATAGAGTTGCTTTGTCACTTCCTCATACAATTCTATTGCATATGTACAGAACCATCATGAAGGAGAAGGGACAACTTCCTTATATAGCTTTGGTGACCAGACTTTTTCAACACTTTCATATTCAACCGCCCTTTAATTTTTTTTCTCAAGAACCATCCTTTCCATGCAAATGGACTCTAAATGATCTCAAAAATGAGATTAAAGGATCTCTCTAAAGCCTTGAAACTTTTGAAGAAGGAATCTGCCAACAAAGCTAAGATAGGATCTGCGGCTGAAAAGAAGCGCAAAGGGAAGAGCGTTGTCTTGCAAACTCCAAAAAGGAAAAGACCCGTTCTTCTTTTACAAGATGAAAAAGAGGAAGATGATGAAGACAAGACTATCTCTAATATTGTGGCAAATATTTCCATGGGAGATTCTATTGGAGGCATAACTAATTCTGAAGAAGAAGAAAAGGATGAGAGCGAGAAAGACCTTGAAGAGGAAAGTGCAGAAGAGGAAACTGGAGTGAAAGAAAGTGAGGAGGATGACTCAAATGAAGAAGAGGGAGATGCGAATCTGAATAAGGAACAGGAGCATTATGACAAGAAATGAGAAGATACATGGGAAGTTAGTAGAGGAGATGCTGGAGAGAAAATCAAGGGAATTGGTCAACAAACAAGTGCTGCCAAAAAGGGGGTGCAGGAAGGAGAAAGAATTCTTCCTCAGACTGAAGGCACTAAGACAGGGAGAGAGTGTGAGAAAACTCATCTTCATGACCATACGATAGAACCAACTGCAAGTGATGGTATTAGTCGATCTCCACCAGATACTGAGGATATTTATGCATCTTATTTCCTTGAAGAATCTCTTGGGCGCTAAAATAAAGAGGCTAATATTCAGGGGGAGCAACAAATCTCACATGTTCATATTGATGTTCCTTCACCTTTGGATGCTCCGTCGGTACATTTTGCTAAAACTAGTGCTCAAACTGAACCAGATTCAAACTATTCTCGGATAGTGGAACTCCTTTTGAAGATTAAGGCACAGTAATATGAGATGGAGGTTGAAATCCAGAAGTTGCATGCTGCTCTCAATACTACCTCAGAATCTCTCACCGGAAAGGTATAGTCTCTTGATGACAAGGTTCAAAAAATGAATCAGCAGACCACTCAGGATTTGGCAAAAGTTGAGACTGTCTTCCATCAGTGCCTGACTAAGCTTAAGGAGACCGTGTAGACTTTAGAGAATTTCCGACTTGTTCATGTTCCAAGTAACCCCGATCATTTTCGAAACCAACTCTTTTTTCTTATTTTCTTTTTGGTTGTTTGTTTTTCTCATTTTTGCTATTGACAAAAAATTGGAGAATTTTGCAGATTTGAAGCTTTGACTTGCTAGTTGTGTTTAAGTTTTCTATGCGAGTGTGGTTGGTGTGTTTCATTGTGCAGACCAGACTTGAGCAATTGTTTACTATCTGTTATTTTCGTCGATTATCTTGTGCTGCTAAAGTACTATTTTGTAGGATAATATCCACATTATGCTTAAATTTGGATGAATTTTGTCACCATAAAAAAATGGGAGATTGTTGAGAAAACTCCTACCAAGTTTTGAAGTTGACAAAATTTTATAGTTCTTATTTTTATAGTATACTTCTGAAGTTATATTGCAGACTCTTGTCAAAGTCTATTTATTTCAGAAGTCTTCCCACTCTAATGCAATCCAGACTGAAATCGTGTCCAGAACGAAGATAAAATCAGACTCAGATTTTTTGATCTTGCGACAAGGATTCAGATTGTAAGTAGCAGTAGGAATTTATTCTTCAATATATGGCTCTCTGACGAAGAATCTCGCTTACCTTTTATAAATATATTGATAGAATCAATCACAAATTGATGAAATCAATTTAAAAGAAAAGTTCCTTTTTGGAAAGTATCTACTTGTGGAAACCTAGATTCTAATTATATGGGCGACTAGAATCAACGAATTTCCAT
This sequence comes from Eucalyptus tenuipes, assembly GCA_014182365.1. Lineage (NCBI taxonomy): Eukaryota > Viridiplantae > Streptophyta > Magnoliopsida > Myrtales > Myrtaceae > Eucalyptus > Eucalyptus tenuipes. The sequence goes on along the minus strand of CM024544.1, from coordinate 38,694,279 downwards.
CTCAATCTTCAAACGGCTACAAGATTTTCTTAATCGATTTTGTTCAACGGATTAATTGGAAGAAATTCCTCTAGAAAATGCCAACGGCTAGTGAGATATGGATGAGTATTTAAGAAGGTCATTCAGTCTATTTGAGATAGGGTGTGAAAATGGAAATTCCAATGTTTGAAGCCTTTCCAACCACTTGTTCTTCATCGACAGTTCTTACAAATCATATTGAAATAAGAAAATCACAAAAAGAGTGACTTCGTGAGAGGAAATGAATTTTCCACTGAGTGTTAGCACTCGAAAAAATTGTATTTCTCTGTTGATGATATAATGAATTCTAGCCAGAAGACTATCAATAAGCTTTATTAGGTTTAGTTAGATGGGTCAGGTATGGGTCGAGTATAGGTAGGGTCGGGTATCGGTCAAAATTTGCACTGCAATAAATGGGTTATAAACAGGTTAAATGAGTCTTTTTGGGTCGAACCATTTATGACTTGACCCAAACCCGACCCGACCCACCCGTTTAACGGGTTTATCAAGAATTGATTTTTACCAAGAAAAACTCTAACCTCGTACACCCGTGACAAATTTACTCTAAACTAATTTGTTCGATTGCCAAGAACTTCAAACCGATACATTTGTAACAAATATACCACTCACTAAATTGGATTAATATCATAAAAATTATATAACTGCAACAAATAGAGAGCGAAATCCCAAATTAGAGCCAACTATCACGTGTCATCAAACTTAACAATTTGACCCTAAAATTTAACAAAAACTAACAAAGAATAAATTTGCCACCAATGTACCAATTTAGATTAAATTTGTCAAAGGTGTGCCATGTTGGGGTTTTTTGTAATTAGTTTTGGGTAAATTTGTTATAAGTGTACCAGTTTGGGGTTTTTCAATATATTAATTTTTAAAAAAAAAGAATTTAAATATACAATATAAATATTTTTTGGGATTGGAGGCGCGAGACCATCACGAGCTCCCTTGGTCCACCATTATACAAGGAGTTGTGAAGTGATTATTAAACATCTTATAAAATGTTAAATGCCCTTTTAAGCTTAGTGAGAATTGTATCCAACTCTCTCTTCTTTTTTAATTAACTTTAGTAGATCATGCGAACAATTTTCTTTTAAAACTATTTTTGATGCCACAATATACATAATTATATAACTCAACACGGGAGTAGGTCGTAACATTTTACACAATATAACATGTGAGAAATACTTTTCTTATGAATTAGTTTGATTTCCTAATCCTTGACGCTTCTCTGGCCGCAATATGGTGGAATATTAAAACAAGATATGATGAGCCCCATAAAAGAGGGGTCAGACCGTCAACGTAAGCGGACACGCTACAGCTCTATTGTCTCAACGTGCTGTTGGATGCTCCAAGGTTTGCATCGCCCAATACATCACAAGTTCCTTTCATGACGTCGCTCACACACCCCGACAATTATTGAGGAGCTAGTATTATTATAGCTACGAAAAATAACATATGATATGGACTGACCTAAGCAACTCTTTAAAATGTTTTTATCTCGGTTCTCGTCTGAATCTCAAGATAAGCTGGATGTTAAAAAATTAGGGAGTATTCTCTTTTCTCTGGGAAGAAAACGACACAAGAAGTATTGTAGGTGTGAGGTATGTAGACACTGACACGTTAAAATCAAAAATGCGTCCATATAGCTCGTTGTGCCTATATATTAAACAAATAGGCCACAAAAACCCTCGTCAAAGCAAAAGCTCCTTCCTTTGATAATATTATCTCTTAACTAGACGCCAATGATATATACTATAGTATTTGCTTCTTCTAATTTTGTTGCTAAATGTGAATATAAACTAAATAAACCTTATTGTTGAACAAAAATCCAACTATAGCATGCATGAAGCCAAGCAAAAGTTTTAAACTTTTAAATTTTGCTATTAATCCTAAACCTCTTAATGATTTGCCAATACAATCTTTTCCATAAATTTTAGTCGAAAATCACCAAGATGGACGTCAATTGTTTTGCGTTGAATAGTAATTGTTGATATGTATAATTTTTAAAAAAATTTAAATAATTTTTTAGAACTTTTTTTTTTCATTTTCCGATTTCTTTTTTATATTGTGAGCCAGCCACGTCTAGTAGCGACGCCCCCACCGGCCACTGTCGAGACTGCAGTCTGGCGAAGGGAAATAAAAAAACAAAAAATAAGAAATTTTTTTAAAGAATTGAAATGCTCGTGAGGTACTGGATGATGCAAAACTCAAGTATCCAACAGCTCAAGACACGTCTGCTCACGTGGTGGGTCATGGTCAAACGCGGCCTTCCATCCAGACCACCACTTGCTATTCTTTTCTTCTTCTTTTTTGTCGGTAAACTACCACTTGCTATTCATAATTTAAAGTTTCCCTTTCTTTATCCTTGCCGCCTGAACTCCTATAAATATGCACGAAATATAACGATCAAGAAACCAGAAAATACAGGAAGTAGCAACTTTAAGATATCATCCGAAGATGGCTGAGCATCAGGGGATTCAGATTCCGCGAGTGAAACTCGGAACTCAGGGTCTTGAGGTTTGTATTGAAACTTCTCCTGTTGATTAAATTCTTGTGGATTCATTTAATCTGCTTCATGCCGAGATGTATGAGTAATGGTTTCTTCTTCTTCTTCTTCTGTTGTTTTCGAATAATTGCAGGTTTCGAAGTTGGGTTTTGGCTGCATGGGACTCACGGGTATTTACAATGATCCTGTCCCGGAGGAAGTCGGCATTTCAATCATCACCGACGCCTTCGCCAAGGGGATAACATTCTTCGACACGTCAGATATATATGGACCCAAAATCAATGAGATTCTTATTGGAAAGGTAATGTGATTAAACCGAAACTCACAAAAACCGGTAATTTAGTCTTTTGACCAATACATTTTAGTTTTATGGTTATTAGAAAAACTTCATGATATCATCGACGCAGGCATTGAAGAAGTTGCCGCGGGAGGAGGTGCAGCTAGCCACCAAATTCGGTATTGTGAAAATTGAAGCGGACAATCTTGTGATCAAGGGGACGCCAGAATATGTCCGTTCGTGTTGTGAGTCGAGCCTCGAGCGCCTTGGTGTTGAATACATTGACCTCTATTATGTGCATCGAATTGACACATCAATCCCGATAGAGGAAACTGTAAGTTTGTTTAGCAACTTTTCCTGCTCGTGTATGATTGTCGATGCTCTAAATGGGCTTTAGCGATCAGCAATTCATAAAACCAACTGGTTTTGAAAAAACGCAGATGGGAGAACTAAAGAAGTTGGTGGAAGAAGGAAAAGTCAAGTATATCGGCTTGTCGGAAGCTAGCCCTGACACCATACGGAGAGCGCACGCAGTTCATCCCATTTCGGCCTTACAGATGGAGTGGTCGCTTTGGACTCGCGAAATCGAGCAAGAAATTGTCCCACTCTGCAGGTATATTGTTCTTCATCTCCATCAGAGGAGACTTCAAATTCTTTCCTAAGTTGCTGTCTAAAAAACAGCATTTTCGCTTTGTATGTTGTTCCTTCCTAAATCTTTTGGCCCGCCTCTCAAAATTTTCAGGGAGCTCGGAATTGGCATCGTTCCGTTTAGCCCTCTCGGTCAAGGGTTCTTCGGGGGCAAGGGAGTCACAGAAACTGTGCCTGCAAATAGTTCTCTGGTACGTTAATGGTTAAATGGGCACTTCTCTCTTAGATGCCCTTAAAGCTTCTTCACTAATCCTCGCTAATTTGTTTCCCTCATTTCTCAGGGAATGACATTTCCTAGGTTTCAAGCAGTGAATTTGGACAAAAACAGGGTTGTTTATGCTCGAATGGAGAAGTTAGCGAAAAAGCACAACTGCACCCCTATACAGCTTGCACTCGCATGGGTTCTCCATCAAGGAGATGATGTTGTCCCTATACCTGGTAACGATCGGATGTTTACGACATCATTAACACAGATAACATGAATTGGGATATCTGTTTTGAAATTATGCGGTTTCTGCAGGAACAACGAAAATCAAGAATCTCGATGTCAACATTGGTTCCTTGAGAGTGAAGCTTACAGAGGAAGACGTGAAAGAGATCTCAGATGCTGTGCCAATTGATGACATTGGCGGCGACAGAGTCAGTGAGCACTTTGTCCGCTGCTCGTGGAAGTACGCGAACACCCCCCCGAGAGATGGGAAACCGTCGGCTAATTAGACTTCTCTTGAGTGTGGTGATGAAGCAATGTTGGGCTCTCTGCTCTCTTTTGCTCCTTGAAACTGCAGCCAGAAAATAAAACTCAGAATAGCTTGAATAAAAATAAAACCAAATTAGGCAATTCTAAGTCATTGGCTTCTTTTGTACTCATGAAGCATTTGTTTGCTGGTTATTCTTCTCTAATAAAATAAGGTGCCAGAAATCAAAATGTCAACGGCAAATATTCATTCTACTGAACTAACAATGAACTCAAAACCGCCTGGACGAAGTTGTAGATTCTGTCTTTCTGCGTGGCATAACGACTTGATATGCATGCCTCCGACGGCCTTTTCTAACTCTAGCTGGACAACTTTGTCGGATGATGGCACGAGCCCTGCAACTGCTTGCATCTGAAAAATACATCCCACACTTGCTTACTGTAGTTGACTGGAATTACCATTTCGACTGCGCTGCCATGTAAAACATGTTTCTCTTCTACACCTCTTCTAGCAATGGGTTGATGATAACTCAGGGTGCTCCCATATAAGTCTGCTTTTTGATACAATTTGTGGATGGATTAATTCTTCAAGAATGAATGTGTGCTTGCGGACGAAGCTTACAACATATATTCAATTACTCATGTCACCAAATGCAAACAGTTTCTGGTTTAGGCGACTCTACTCGAGCCAAGCACACCAGATTAAGATGGTTTTTTATGGAACAGACTGCATGCACTCTTCTTATGGTGTAATTATCCCATCAGATAAATAATTAATATTTTCGAATTTCATTTATTTGTCGCCACTCTTCTTAATGCTTCCCTAATATATAAACTAGACGTTATAACTCAAACGCATTATATTTAATTAACACATCAATCTAGTAGCCAAGGCAGGAAAAGTAGTCATAAGTAGATAAAATGTAATTAGATCAAGGGAGCAAGTGTCGTGGTCCGAACTTTTGGCACACCCAGACGTGATGATAGATGATCATTCGGCCCACATCAATTAAAGTACACATGTACTTCTTCTCTGTCAAGTCTATTCTTAAGACACTCAATGTTTCTGTGTGCTCATAATTCCTTATTCCAGAAAATAGTACATATTTTCTCACCTATACTTGATACAGAGCAAGCACTAAAAATTCCCTGGTTTTATGTTTAAGCTATTTTGTGATTCTTTCTGGCCTCAGTCACATACAGTCATAAAGGCAAGAGAGCCATAACAATGCCTCACGGGCCATGCAATACTAGTCTTAAGCTGGAAAATTGCTGTCTCTCGGGGGTGTATTTGCGTTCTTCCATGAGTAGCTAGCATAGTGCTCGTTTATCCGACTCCCAGCAACTCCATCAATAGGTATGACATCTGAGATTTCTTTCAAATCGTTCTCCATGAGCTTCACTCTCAAGGAACCAATGTTATTGTTAAAATTTTTTGGATGTGTGCATGCGGAAGCATGGTTTTGGTATTAGTTATAGTTTTTGGTTAGTGATGTGTGCAAGTGTATGGCATAATTTGTAGAGGATGAACAATGGACAAGATATTTTGAGAAGGTTTATGGGACAAAGATAATTTCACTAGCTTATAAAGATGGTTATACAATAGTTGAAGGAGGTGTTGGTGAGGGAGCTACATGATGTGGTTTTTATGGTCAGCTCCCCACAAAACATGGAGCACTTGCTCCTTTATATAAACTGCCTAAGAAGATTCTGGACTTCTCTTGAATGCTGGACTTCTCTAGACTTCTCTTGCATGCTGGAAATTTTCAGCCACAATTTTTTTAACCATCCAAAACTTTATCTAGGGAATTCTAGATTGTAGTTTAGCAACTCTAGGAAATTCTAGAAAATGGATCTCCATTTCCAACGCTTCCCCTTGATCCATTTTCGGGATACTTCGGACATTGTATCATAAAGTCGCAGACATACCTTGAAATCTCTCTTCTAATTTGTTCATGCCTTTTATGTCGTCTTCGTTCCACGATCCCTTGCATTCTCTTGTTGAACCACTTGCACTTGCCTTTGAACATGCATGACTTTTCTTCAACGATGTCCCATATGTCTCGGGCCATCAAACTATTCTTAGTTGTAGTTGTTAGCTCGGGCTTGGGCTCTAGCTCTCATAGGCTCTGTCTCTAGCTCCGGCTTTGGTTTTGGCTCTGGCTCCGGCTCTGGCTCTGTTGGCTCTTGCTCGAGCTCTGGCCTTTGATTCTGGCTCTAGCTCCGGCTCTGGCTCTGTTGGCTCTAGCTTGGGCTCTGGCCTTTTTAGTTGAGGATGGTGAGGACAAACGCCCATAACCAAAACGCCCATAACCATCTGATATGCCTAGCTCTGGCTTCATGGTCCCTTACGCCTGGCTTAGTTACGAACCTGGGCGCATCTAGCTCTGATACCATGTTAAAATTTTTTGGATGTGTGCATGCGGAAGCATGGTTTTGGTATTAGTTATAGTTTTTGGTTAGTGATATGTGCAAGTGTATGGTATAATTTGTAGAGGATGAACAATGGACAAGATATTTTGAGAAGGTTTATGGGACAAAGATAGTTTCACTAACTTATAAAGATGGTTATACAATAGTTGAAGGAGGTGTTGGTGAGGGAGTTACATGATGTGGTTTTTATGGTCAGCTCCCCACAAAACATGGAGCACTTGCTCCTTTATATAAGCTGCCTAAGAAGATTCTGGACTTCTCTTGAATGCTGGACTTCTCTAGACTTCTCTTGCATGCTGGAAATTTTCAGCCACAATTTTTTAACCATCCAAAACTTTATCTAGGGAATTCTAGATTGTAGTTTAGCAACTCTAGGAAATTCTAGAAAATGGATCTCCATTTCCAACGCTTCCCCTTGATCCATTTTCGGGATACTTCGGACATTGTATCATAAAGTCGCAAACATACCTTGAAATCTCTCTTCTAATTTGTTCATGCCTTTTATGTCGTCTTCGTTCCACGATCCCTTGCATTCTCTTGTTGAACCACTTGCACTTGCCTTTGAACATGCATGAATTTTCTTCAACGATGTCCCATATGTCTCGGGCCATCAAAATATTCTTAATTGTAGTTGTTAGATCGAGCTTGGGCTCTGGCTCTCATAGGCTCTAGCTCTAGCTCAGGCTTTGGTTTTGGCTCTGGCTCCGGCTCTGGCTCTGTTGGCTCTCGCTCGGGCTCTGGCCTTTGATTCTGGCTCTGGCTCCGGCTCTGGCTCTGTTGGCTCTAGCTCGGGCTCTGGCCTTTTTAGTTGAGGATGGTGAGGATAAACGCCCATAACCATCCGATATGCCAAGCTCTGGCTTCATGGTCCCTTACGCCTGGCTTAGTTACGAATCTAGGCGCATTTAGCTCTGATACCATGTTAAAATTTTTTGGATGTGTGCATGCGGAAGCATGGTTTTGGTATTAGTTATAGTTTTTGGTTAGTGATGTGTGCAAGTGTATGGTATAATTTGTAGAGGATGAACAATGAACAAGATATTTTGAGAAGGTTTATGGGATAAAGATAGTTTCACTAGCTTATAAAGATGGTTATACAACAGTTGAAGGAGGTGTTGGTGAGGGAGCTACATGATGTGATTTTTATGGTCAGCTCCCCACAAAACATGGAGCACTTGCTCCTTTATATAAGCTGCCTAAGAAGATTTTGGACTTCTCTTGAATGTTGGACTTCTCTAGACTTCTCTTGCATGCTGGAAATTTTCAGCCACAATTTTTTCTAACCATCCAAAACTTTATCTAGGGAATTCTAGATTGTAGTTTAGCAACTCTAGGAAATTCTAGAAAATGGATCACCATTTCCAACAGTTATTGTCCAGATTCTCTGCCTTCATGGTTCCTGCAGATACGGCTACATTTTTTACTGTTTATAATGCAATGTGTCTGCTGATAAGCTGAGAATTTTGGGGAAAAAGTGTTGAATTAATGTCATATGCTTCAAATTGAAAAGATGGCGCACAGATTTGGCCGCTGACCAGGAATAGGCACAACATCTTTGCCTTGATGAAGAACCCAAGCAAGTGCGAGTTGCGTGGGGGTGCAATTGTGCTTCTCCGCTAGCTTCTCAATTCGTGCATAGAAGATCTTGTTCTTGTCCAAATTCTCAGCTTGGAACCTTGGAAGATGTCTCTCCTGAGAAAGAAATAGAATCAAAAGGTTTAGCAAGGTCGACTAGTGAACGAAGCTTTAAGACCATGATATGAATAGGAAGTGAACATGATTTTTCTAATCAAGGCATGTGAAAAACGGAGCAGTTACATACCAGAAAACTGTTTGGGCCCTTACCACCAAAGAACCCGCGGCCGAGAGGACTGTAAGGAACAATGCTGATGCCGAGTTCCCTTCAACATTCAACAGGCCGACCAAAAGAAAAACCCCAGTAATTAAGTCCAGCAAACTATCACGTTGTTAATAAAGTACCAAACGATACAACTTATGAAGTGTTTCCTCTGTTCTCATTTGTTTTTTGGTTCTGAAAGTGATAGGACAGCAATATAACGTAACTACCTGCAAAGTGGGACAATCTCTTGCTCGATGTCACGAGTCCAGACCGACCACTCCATTTGTAAGGCCATAATGGGATGGACAGCATGCGCTCTTCTTATGGTGTTGGGGCTTGCCTCGGACAAGCCGACATACTTCACCTTTCCCTCCTCCACCAACTTCTTTAGCTCCTCCATCTGTGATTTTCGCAAACTAGTGAATCCTAAGCCAGTTCTAGTGAGTACTTGCTATCAAACTGATAAGGAACCTGCTAATCAAAACTTACAGTTTCCTCTATAGGGACTGATGTGTCGATCCAATGCACATAGTAGAGATCGATGTAATCGACACCAAGGCGCTCGAGGCTCGCCTTGCAACACGAGCGGACATAATACGGGGTCCTTTTCACCACCAGATTGCCGGGTTCCATTTTTGCTACACCGAATTTTGTGGCTAACTGCACCTCCTCTCGTGGCAACTTCTTCAATGCCTGTACATATGAAATCGCTTATTTTACAATGTCGCTGAAATTCAATCGGCCAAAGAATTTGAATATTCCGATTTTTTGCACTACCTTCCCGACTAGAATCTCATTGACTTTGGGTCCATATACGTCAGATGTATCAAAGAACGTTATGCCCTTGGTGAACGCGACAGTGATGATTGATATGCCGACTTCCTCAAGGACCGGATCATTGTAAACTCCTGTCAGTCCCATGCAGCCAAAACCCAACTTGGAAACCTACAATCATTCGAAGAAAAAAGAAGAAGATTTCCATATATTTGAGCAAGCAGCTGCAACTGTAAGACATCAAATGAATCTAACCAAGAAACGATGTATTTTCTTAATGCAAACCTCGAGACCCTGAGTTCCGAGTTTCACTCGGGGAACCCGATGCTGATCGCTGGCCATTCTCAGATGCTCTTGCGGTTACTACTAACTTGTTTTGCTGGTCTCATTTCCATCGAGTTCCGTCCATCCATATATAGGAGTTTGAGGTGATCAAACTCGAGTCAGTCAAACAAGATAACAATTACAATGACAGTCAAACATTTTAGGTATTTGTCCTGAAGTGAGTTTAGTTTCCTAATCCACTACGGCTGCAACAGCAACGCATCCACGCGACAATTTATCTGAATTTGGATCAGGACGCAGGTGCTTATCTTACCCATTTGGTCCCCATGCCAATAAAGAAAAGGACAAGCGGCCTTTGACCTTGACCCATTTCCGAGGCAGACTCTCGAGAGCGATCTCCATCATAGAAACAGTACTTGGGTTTTGCATCACCCAGTACGTCACAAGGCTCTTCTATGACGTCAATCTTTCCTTTCGGTATAAGGCTTAGAATTAATCATATAAACAGTTTCTTGAATGTGGACAGCTATTTGTGTGGGGAAGTTATGGGTCCGCTTAATTCAGTAACTTCGTTTAGGCGGTTTTAACTTTATCGTCTGTTCAGTAGAACGAATATTTGCTGTTCATATTTCAATTTTGCAGCACCTTATTGCGTTACATTTATTTGCCGTTAACATTTCCAGTATAATGAATATATGCAGTTTTATATTTATTGCCTTTGACCACGGCCTGGAACTAAGAGGAAGAGAAGATCAAGAAGATGTATGTCACTTTCCCAGGCATACTACCACGGCGTGAGGAGTCCATAACACTAGGAAGAGGTGGATATTCTTATTCCTCCACTCACGACATAACACCGCCATCCTCTCTATGAGCAAGGCGAGAAGAATCTATTCATGGGCATTGGTGAATGAGGCCAAATTACTATTATGGGCTTTTGCCTTTTTTATTAATTTTGCTTTTAGGTTAAAAGCTGCACCCTTATATCAATGATAGTTAGACACTAGTCAATAAGGTGTTGAAAAAGAAAATAGAGAGGAAAGAAAAATATAAAAGAAAAAAGTGATTTGGCCCTGATCTTAAAAGAAAATCATTGTTGTATTCCAACTTTTTTCGAAATCTAGTAGATTCGCAAAGTGCCTCTGTGTAGAGACATAGCTCAAGTTTGGGTAAATTTCAATAATAAATTTTCCAGTATGTTATTCTAATTTTGTTCTTCTATTATTATATTCTATTTGGGTGGATTGTTTGCTCGCGTTATTTTTCTGGAATCAATGTGCGATTTCTTAATAATCAATATCAGAGTCTGGGTTGGCTAATCAAGAACATCAAGGTTTTTTTTAATGACGTTCGATTGAAAGCAAACTGCATGGTAGAAAATAAAATCATAATCAACAAGTTCGATGGATAGGATTTCGAATGGTGGAAACTCCAAATCAAGAACTATCTTTATCAAAAAGATCTCTATGCACAACTCGAGTGTTGGAAACCCAAGATCGATGAAGTGAATTCAATAGCAGAATCCGAATGGAAAATTATTGATCAAAAGGCAGAAGGTGCCATTCATTTGGAGCTAACGAAAAAAATAGGGTACCATATTGCGCAAGCAAAAACTACAAAAGAAGCCATGAATATTCTAGCTAATATTTATGAGAAGCCGTCCACATCAAATTAGGTATTTTTGTTAAAGAAATTAGTTAATATGAAGTTATTTGATAGAGGTTCTGTGACTGAACATATTAATAGTTTTACACAGGTCACAAGTCAGTTGGAATTCACATGCATAAATCTAGATATAAAACTTCAAGCTTTGTTATTTTTATGCTCTCTACCGAAAAGCTACAAAACCATAATACAAGAAATTTCGAGCACCATGAAGAATGATTTGACTTTGGATGATGTTGTGAGCAGTATCATGGATGAAGAGATGTAAAGGAAATTCTCAAGTGGAGATAATTTTTCCACATTTACATCTTCGACAGTACTAGCAATGGAGAATTGTGAGGAAAGTAAAAGTAGAGGAAAAATCAGTGGGCGTGATAGGTCACAATCAAGGGAAAAGAGACAAGTTGCAAAAAATGAATGTTGGTTTTGTCACCAAACTGGACATCAAAGGTTGAAGCCTAAAAAATGAAGTAGCAAGATGAGAATCAAGGAACTAATGTACTTAGTGATGAACCTTGACTAAAGAACTTGTGTTTGTCTGTTGGACTTGACTATAGACAAGTGGTTTATTGATCCGAGTACTTCTTTCCATTACACATCACAAAGAGACATATTGATTGATTATGCCAATGGAGATTTTGAGCAAGTGGTTGTAGGAAACAGCCACATGTGTCCGATTGTTGAAAAAGGAATTGTGATTGTGAATATCTCAAGTGGAGGATGTCTAGTTTTGCGTGAAACTAGACATATTCTAGAATTGAAGAAAAATCTGATCTCAACTAGTAAACTTAACTAAGAAGGTTTGGTAACAACCTTTGGATGCAGAGAGTGGAAGATAACATCAGGGGTAAGAGTAATAGAAAAGAAAAAACATATGGGTACACTTATCTTCTCCAATGAGACAATATTAGTGATATGATTGCAATTACAGTAGCTACAGGTAATCTATCTACTATTTGGCATTATCGTTTGGGACATCTTGGGAAAAAGAGTGTAAAGCAACTACATTCAAGGAAATTACTTTCAAATTTGCATAATGTTGAGTTGGATTTTTGTGAGAGTTGCATTTATAAAAAACAAAAGGCAGTCAGTTATTAATTGGATGGACAACAAAATAAAAGCCAGAAACTAGAGTGGGTTCATACTAATGTGTATGGACTGGCTTAGGAACTCTCTTATGGTGATAAGAGATATTTTGTTACCTTTATTGATAATGCAACAAGGAAGATCTAGGTCTATACTCTCAAAGAAAAATCAGAAATATTCAAGATGTTCAAAATATGGAAGACCATGGTAGAAAAAGAGATATGTTATTGGATTAAAGCTCTGAAGTCTAATAATGGTGATGAATATACAAATAAGGAATTTACAGAATGCCTCAGCCGAGAAAGCACCTATGGTTAAATATTGTTTCTAGAACTCCACAAGAGAACAATGTAGCTGAGAGGATGAACAAGATTATTCTGAAACGTGCGAGATGCATGAGACTACATGCGGGTCTCTTGCTTCATTTATAGGCTGCCACATTTGATGTAACTGTTTTATCTAATCAAAAGGAGTCCATCTAATGTGTTGGGTGAAGAAATTTCACAAGAGCAATAGTTAGTTAAAAAGGTTAATTATTTATATTTAAATTTTTTTGGCTGTATTGCATATGCTTAATTGACAAGGAGGATAGGAAGAAGTTTGATACCAACTCTCAAAATTGCGTCTTTATCAAATACGGTGGTGATGAGTATGGCTCTAGGCTTTTGAATCATGAGAATAACAACATCATCCATAATCGAAATGTGGTATTGCAAGAAAAAAAGATGTACAAGGAACATCAGATAGAGCATGAGAATGCAGTAGAATCAAAATATGCTAAGCTCGACACAATCCTCGTGAAGATGGTTCAAGCAAATCAAAGTGCACCCGAAGGAGAAGTTCAAGATGAGCCTATTATTAGTGAGGATGCAGTTCAAGAGGAGCACAATGATTCGGAGCAGACTAACAACCCTAAAGTACCTATCTTGAGGAGATCAACACATGTGAGAAAGTCAAAGGTAATTTTTTATCCATCAGCAAATACAGTTCTAAGCCATGTCTGCATGTGGAGACGTAGCCCAGGTTTGGGTAAACTTCGATAATAAATTTTCTAGTGTATTCTTTTGATTCTATTATTTTATTATTATATTCTGCTTGAGTGGGTTGTTTGCTCGCATTATTTTTCTGAAATCAACATGCAATTTCTTAACAATGGGTACTCAAATAATCCATAAGTTCAGCCAAAAAAAAAAAAAAAAAAAGAAAGTAATCCATAAGCTCTTTGACTATATCCACGATTTGAGTTGGTTGTGTGGACTGTGGAGAGGAGAGGTCTTGATGTTTCTTGAAAATAGATTGCTTATTTTAACGCTCCTTCATCCATTTTTGTGATACGCCGAGAATATTTCTCGACATCTCGACCTTGGTTGAACATTCCTTTTATAGTTTGTCCCATGAATTTTTCACGGTCTTCGCTCAAAGACCCCTTGCATCCTTTTATTGCTGCTTTGTCAAAACACTCGCACATTCTTGCAAAGCTGTATATCTTTTTTCAATGATTTCCCATCATCAAAATGCTCCGGTAGTCATAGTTGTTCCCATCGAAAGTAGAGACGGGTAGTATTTGTGACGCGAGGTTGACCGACATGGTACAACAAGTGATCTCAAGTGCTTCGACGTGAGCTCTTCTCTCGTTACAAATTCTAACTCCTTTCCAAGTATTTCTAGCCACTGATCTTACCTACTTCATGCAAGAGACAATACTAGAATTTTATGGGCTGCTCTAGAAGGCAAAGGATATGGATCACTCTTTTAACAGAGAAGAATAACCAGCAAACAAATGCTTCATGAGCAGCACAAAAGAAGCCATTAACTTAGAATTGCCTGTTTTGGTGTTATCTTTTACTAAGCTCTTCTGAGTGTCATATTCTGAACTCAGTTATAAGGAGCGAACAAGAGCAGAAGGCCAAGCAAGCTTCATCAACACACTAAACAGAAGTCTAGCAAGCTGGCAATTTCCCGTCTCTTGGGGGCGTGTTCGCATACTTCCACGAGCAGCGAACAAGTGCTCGGTGATCCGGTCTCCGGGAACGTCATCAATTGGAACGGCATCGGAGATCTCTCTCACGTCTTCCTCTGCAAGCTTTACTCCCAGGGAACCAATGTTATCATCCAGATTCTTTATTGTGCATATCTGATCGAGAACAATGATGTCACCAGGGAGCCTAAATCTAGCATTGCGATTTTAAGTGAGGGCCGAGATGTCGTGACCTCAGGCTGGTGTTGCAGTCGACGTCACGAGACCTTTGAGGCCCGAGGTTGTGAAAGCTTGGCTGCCTCACCGATGGTCGCGGTGGCCTGACCCCTAGGCTAGGTCTCTTGATCCTCAGCTCTCATGTGAACATCTAGTCTCTTTATATATATATTTAAAAAATTACTTTCAAGATTGGATATGAAAATTTGTGAAAAAGTGTTTACCAAACACTATTTGCATATCATAAAAGCCCTTTCGTATGCAGTGCTTTGCATTTATACAAAGGCTTTTCCTAAATGCTCTTCCAACACAATCATAATTTCTCCTTATCTATTAACTTATTCCTTTGGATTGGAGTTTCTACCATTATATCATAGTAGATGCCAAATTATTACACGTGGATAGCTCCCCACCTATTAGCTTATCATTTTGGGTTGGACTTTCTAATAAAGACCTACCTAGCCATAATTTATGTGGGCTTGAATGGACCAAGCCGAACTCTGACTTGATCACCAAAATTTCTTTGAAGTCCAAGGATTTGGAAAAACAGCACCCTTAAATGTCCGTTACCGGCTTACTCAGCATCTATTAATATATTTGTTCTTGTAGGTGGATAGATAATGCAAAAGCTGGCCATTACTTGATTGAGTTTTGAGGCTCACTTTGATATGAAATGCAATCTAAATGACCAACGCCAACTTGGACACATGGATCCAATTATTGAGTGCGCCCTTGACTTGGCAACATGTGATTTGTTCATCTTACATAATGAGACATGATGGAAAAGAGCCAACCTAGCGCATATTAATGCGGATTATGTCTTTATCATATTCCCCATGGATACGCAGTGGACCTAGGGAACATGACTCAAATAAAGAAGACACCTTTTGTAAAAGCATGTAACATACATTTGAATTTTCTATTCACCTTTGGAAAAAGAAAAGAATACTTTTTCCGAGGACAATACCAACACAATTTCATAATTTAATTTCTATTAGTAGGTCAAGATAAAATTACATACAACGCAAATATCTCGTGAAAAGGATTTGTTTTCCTCAAATTTCCACTTATTTGTTCCACTCGGTTATCTCTTTACTAACTATTGACATAATAGCGATTACTTGTGGGCAAAAAATATCACAATTAGGGAAATAAGTTGGTCCATAACACAAAAGAGTAATGCTGTTTTTATATTAATATCACTTAATGTAGAGAATCATTCGTCCTATAAGCTATCGAGAAGTTGTACACCAGGCATACTCATTAGCAAGGATGGTCTATAACAGTAGTTGGTGGATGGAATAATCAATTAGGTTGGGGGAGAGAATTTTTGAGGTTCGATCTCTCCCGATAGACAAATGTCAAAAACGTTATTCCCTGCTGGATGACCAGTTGTCTCTCGATAGATTTACACTTGAGATGATTGTCGAAGCTCCAATATTCCCTATCTAGAAGAATAAAACAAAGAGTCGCTAGCTACCTTTAGCTTGGCTTTTGCTTGAGAATCGATGGACTTATGGGCCTTAAACTTGTTTGGCATTCGAGCGACGAATATTAGTGGCCGAAAGGGAGCTTCATTTTGGCCTTCGCTTGATGAAGACACTATGCCACTCATGGCAGACGGTTCAAAATTATGGTATGAATCTAATCACCTACTCGAACCGTCGGGCCAACAACACTTTGCCACATGAGGAATGCACGTTGGAAAGCAAGAAAAGTGGCCAAAAATAGTCAAGGCGTGTGGATTAATCTAAGGCCAATTTGGGGGAATAAGCATTTGCGTTTCCCCTATCGGATTGGTCGCTCGGTCAGTTCACAGCCAAAATAACATAAGAAATCAACATGTAACTATCAACTGAACTGCATCATTTTGTTCCAAGTGCTATGCATCAACTTGTTCTTTGGGGCCACCTCCTTTTTTGCGAGCTAAAGCTCCATAAAAACCACTCTAATCCACTGGGTTTTGGCCTTGAAAAGGAGATTTATTGCTTTAACTGAATGATTGGAAACCAATCAAACCCTTTGATAAGCTTACTTTTCACCTAACAAATTGAAAGTATGGGAATAAAGAAATGTTCAGTGAAGTGCACGCTTCGGCCCCTGTGGATGTAAACAAGCGCATGATGGCTTTTCTTGAAGGATTTGCCATTCAGGAAGCGGGGAGCTAGGGTTTTGATTACAGCGGTGGGAAAGTGAAGACTCGTGAATGGTCCACATGGTTTCTTGCACCGTCCTGGTCGACCAAGAAAATGAACCCTAAATGCTCAAGGGGCCCTAAAGCTCTCCAGAATCATTTACATATATATCGAAAAGTAAACTAGCTTAAAAATTTGATTTAATAAAATGCAATGTGACATGTCATTGTTGAGTGCTTGAAAATAATACTCTTCGATGAAAACTCCATGATAAAGGAAAATATTTTTCGTGGAAATCATTTTCAAGAAATAAATGATTAGTTCCTTTTTTCTTTCAGACAAACGGATCTTAAATTTCATTGAAATTTCAATAAGGGTTTCCTATGTCGACTCTTTTCATCTCTGGTAGTAGATGTACTCATTAATCGAGAGAGAAAGGGAGAGACTTTTGCTTTCTTTTTGGCATCTTCTTTATGTGAACCTTGTACATTACCTCCTAAGAAGTGCATGCAAATGGTCCCCCGAATGCTCTGTTTTTTGCTCTTTCTGGACAACGCAGTGGAGAGAGAGAGAGAGAGAGAGAGAGAGAGAGAGAGGGGTGAAGGCGGTCGCCATCAAGATCAAAGGCAAAGTTAAAAAACCACATAAAGGGCCTCAAATCGGCAGCTTAGAAACTCGCAACAAAAACCATGTCTGCATGTGGTGGCGTGGGCGTGACAATATTCAATTTGTCTCCTTTTGGACCACAACAACAATTGCTTCTCTTTCCTTGCTCTTTCTCTCTCTTTTCTTTTCCCATATCCCAAGGCACTCGTTGTCCCCTCTCAAAACTTATTTAATTTCTTGTCACCGGTTTGCCATGTCCAGATGCTACCTGCTCTTCTAATCACATTAGTAAGGACCACGGTATTTGGTGGAACTTTCTTGTAGAGAATAGGGCCATCAAAAAAGGTGTTCCAACTTTTGTAAGGTGTTTGACATATATCTTCTAAAAATTTGTCCGGTATTGATTCGAAATACTCTGATTTTGCAAAAGTAAGTGTTGATAATGCAAATTAGAAATACAGTGAAATCATATTTATGTTACACAGACAATTAATGAATTATATAAAATCGTAAATATATTGTTGTCTATTTCGTCTTTATCATTAAGACAAACATTACATTTCCTAATTTTCGTGGACTTTGTTTGTTTCGTCCTAATTATTCAAGAAAATACAAAAACAAGATGGCCATTGTATCTGTCATCACATGGGGACAAGAGTGAGGAGAGAGAGAGAGAGAGAGAGAGAGAGAGAGTCGTGGAACTAGTAAACGTAGATCTGAAGTAGTGGAACTAGTAAACGTAGATCTGAAGTAGGAATCTCTCTCTCTCTCTCTCTCTCTCTCTCTCTCTCTCTCTATTTATAGCTCTCAGAAAACCCTCGCTTCTCTAAGAACAGCCTTCTCATGGGGTACCCAAGTTTGAGAACAACAAACTCCCCAAGAAAACAAGGAGAGAAAAATACATAGAGAGATCCAATTACCAGAAAACACAAGTTCTTGAGACAGAGGGTTTTGCTTTCAGTTCATCTCTTCATCATCATCATCATCATGCATCCAATTCCGAAAAAACACAACTTCTTGAAGCAGAGGGTTTTGCTTTCAGTTCATCTCTTTATCATCATCATCATGCACCACTAATAGCTGAAGCTGCCAGCATGATCTGAGCCTTCAAGAGAAGAAGCTGTCAGATCATCTGGCAGTTTCAACTGTTGCTGTGAAGCATGAGAAATCCCAAAACCAAAACCAGAAACCCTACTTCTTCTCTGATCTTCGAGTTGATCTTGCCGTTCACAATTTCAAGGACCCCTCTTGAGATAAGGTCTTGTACTTCCCCTTATGTTCTATTTTGTATGTCTTAATCTCAACTACATACCATTATCATTCCCAAAAATCCACTCCTTTCCTTTTCTCGCCTTTTCTTTTGTAGTTTACTGTGTTTTATTGTTTCTCACTTACCGTGAGAACAAATTATGCACAAAATGCACGTTTTGCAGGTTCGGCTAATCAACATCGGCTTGTTTAAAAAGGGTTTCAGATTCATCTTGAATGAAGTGGTCTTTTGCAGAGGCACGACAAGAAAGTTTCTTCCTTACTGACTAGAAAAGCGGCAACACATGTCCAACCGGCTCTGTATAAGCCTATGTCGCTCAATCGCACAGCCATAGAAAAATGATATGATCAAATCCATTAGTTCACGCATATATACGTGAAGATCATGATATAGCATGGTTTCTTCTCAGGGTTTTATTTTACAAGTTTTGCAGATTGTTCCAGGGATTGGTGTAGCTAGATTTGAGGTGATTCCTTTACAAGGCATATGGCTGATGTCCATGGAGTTGTGAATTTTTCGAACCATTTTATGGGTTCTACTTTTTCCTGAGAAGTGTTTACACAAGGTTGGAATTGTCTTGTTGAAGTGGTAGATCTACTGCGATTATTACAAAATTCATTCTGGTTGAGATATTAAATCAGCAGGAAATGACCTAATCACCATCTTCTATTACTTCTTTGTTGGAGAATTCATAATCGTTTTATCTTCTTCGTAATAGTCACAGGGATGGATCCGAATGCCGGAGTCATCTATCCTTGTAATGCCTCCAATATAGACTTGTTGTATATTCACTGATGCCTCAATTAATTTAACTTGGACCACCTCTCTCTCTCTCTCTCTCTCTCTCTCTCTCTCTCACATACACATGACAAGATTTAAGAAACTTGAACAAGTCAACTATCACGAGGAACAGCAAATTGTTTTCATAACCAGACCAAAGAATAGGAAGGTGAAAGAAAACAAAATCCGTCTGATCTGTTTGGAATGCATACATTTATAGATCTGGTAGAACTTGACTGATCTACAGATCTATATGTTTACTTGATATCATCACAACTTGATGTAAGGAATGACCGGTGGTAGCGTAGCAGTGCATGTTTCTTGGTATACTAATGGAATGGATTGCTAATTAGTGCTGAGTAGACGACCTCTCCACCATCCTAATTCTGAACATTACACAGTAGATGTGAGATCTTTATGGTAATGCAATTGGAAGTTGGTTTGCCCTTCCTCATCTCTATGGCCTAGAAAAAAACTTGATGAGGGTGAAGTTTCCTTTGAAAAGGGAAAGAAAGTTCATTGTTTCAGTTAAATCACCTAATTAGTCACAGCATCGATTGTAAAGCTTTCATCAAACAAGAATTTGGTGGGTGTCCCCGATGCCCCGACTTTCTCATCCGTGCAAGCCTGTCAATGTCTGCATGCGAGTGGTCATTTATCCAAAAGGAATATAAGAAGGTAACAATATTTCCACCAAATGAACTAGCCAAAAAAATATTAAAGAAAACTACAAGATCCATTAGTTACACTTTGCATTCTCTAATTTCAAAACTACTAATATAGACGGTGATGGAAGTGAATGGTTGTGTACCTTAGGCTTAGATCAGTCCTTGTTCTTATCATGCTCAATACGTTATTATAAGCAAAGGCAAAAAAGAAATAAGGGAAAGGACAAAGGAGATATTTTCCAAGGTCAAATGGGTGATATTCAAGCGCATTAGACATCTTATGTTGCTTGATATGTTCATTTTGCTGTCACACTGTATTGGTACTATACAATCCCTAAGTTTAAGCAGCAACGAAATGATTTACTTTATGCGTCATGAAGTTCGAAAATTAAAACGTTTGACCATAAGAGAACTATCATTTTCACCGAAGACTTCCATGCATTTTCTTAATTTTTTCTTAAATCTCACTATGGGTTTAGCGCCGCTTATTCTGGCACGGTTAATAATGTTGAGAGGTCATATTAACTAATAAATGCTGTTCTCAAAAGAAAGTTCATAGATTGATAGGCCCCTTCAACAATTCATAAGTTTCACAATATAACTTTAATAGGATGATCATGAACGAAATAAAAAGAATATGTAGCAGTGCATCTTGCCAAAACATCAACTAACTAGCTTTAGAAAATCGACCTATGCATTCAGATTTTCATTATCTAAATTTCGTATAACAAGAGGCATCATCTTCTAAAACTTACCAATTGTTTGTGCTTTAAGTTTTATTTGCAGCACTCGAAAAAGAAGTTGCAGTAGACTCCCTTCGTAAAATCTTTATAGATAGATTGTTCTCAATAATGTGTGAATGCTCTCTCGGACTGTTTGAACGGTGTGCGCTTCTGTTTGTGTTGGTGGGTTGGTCTGTGAGATTGATGCTTTTGAATTGGAATTACTGCAAAAGGGAAGACCACTTGAGCACCAGATTGGAACTGAAGCTTGGATTGACTCTTCTGCATGGGGGTTTGTTGGGGTTTTGCCTCACATCCTTTTGTCCGGAACCTTGGATTGGACTCGGACTCCGCGTAGCTCTCTTCTTTTTTGTCTCCTTTTCACATGATGATTAATGATATCGATCTGTTCCTAACCACCCTCCCCCACACTCTCACGAGCCCTTTTTTTCTGTTTTTGTCTTCATTGTATTGCCAAAAAGGAACACATTTCGGTAGGTGACTGTTTCACAGGTTTGTTACATGCTTTTATGGCACTTTGCCCTGATAAAGCACCAAAAGTTGCTTCTTTTTTTAATGTGGGAATACAGCGGCATGGCTGTGAGTCATGTGAAAATGTACAAGAAATCTCAATGCTTTAAGTAAGGAGCCTTGTTTTAATCTTGAAGTGGCCTTGTTTTGTTGTGGAAGCAATCCTCTTCTTCTAGACATATCAACAGTAAATGAAGAGTCTCTATATCTTTCTTCCTCATATATTTCATAAGGATCCTGCACCTTCATATTCCCCTCAGCAAATAACCTCTTATAAGTAGATTTACCCTTTAGCTTGATGCCGGTTTCTGCATTGAAAGAAAGATTTAGCTGTCGAGGTCTCCTATTGTCTTAGTAGTCGGATCACACAAACTATAGATCCCGCCTATTGAAACTATTGAAATCACGGACGTGGGTTCTCTCCCTCCTTTAGTTTGTCAATCGATGTGAGCCGTCCAACAAGAGATCTTGGATTCAATACATATATGAAGCTAGTTTTCAAGAAACTGCTCGAGTGTCGGATCTTGAAACTATTAGATCCCATGAAGAGGGTTCGTCCCTATTGAACATATGGCAAACGATTCTCCACTAATGGCAATAATATCCCACTTTGAGACGAACATATAGAAAGTTAGATGCTGCCTGAGGTCAAAAAGATGAAAAATTTCAAACAAAAAAGGTATGAAGAGACGTGTTATGAATATGAAAATCGAGCAAATTGTGCCAACCATGATGAAAGAAAGATTTTCCAAAGTTCTCGGATTACAATAGAGAAAAGTATAAACAAAAATGTTTTAAACCTATTACATTGGTACTAATCCAGTCATAGACATTTTAATTGGGCCAATTTAATTCTAAATTCTTATTGAGACAAATTCAATCCATCTTGCCAATTTAAGCCGGAAATCGTTAACATGGACAATAATAATATTTCAACAATTTTTTTTGAATTTTTTCTTTTTTTCCTTTTTTTTTTTTTTGTTAGTGGGCGGTTGCCGGCCATAGACAAGTGCGAGCGCCAACAAGGCCCCCCTCACCAAATTTGGTGAGGTCAACCCTCTCCTAGGCCAAGGCGGCCTTACCAAGCCTTGTCAGCACTAGTTGTGCCACGCACGACATTCAGCGTCTATATCAGCAATTTCCACCTAAATTGATCGAATGAATTGAATTAGTACGAATGTGTATAGATTTATAACTAAATTAATCAAATCAAAAAATTAAGATTAAATTGATACCAATGCAATAAATCTATGACTTTTTTGTACTCTTCCCGTTTACAATGTTGTATCGACCTTGATCAATTACCACGAGAGAAGCAAAGCAATTCTTGCAAAGATAAAAAGGATAAAAGAACTTCATAATCTCGACACATGATGATTGATTTGAATAAATAAAGAGTTTGTGCTTGATCACCTAAATATTCGTCCTTTAGGACATTCTAACTTACTCAACAAAAATAGTGAGACAAACTCCAAAGTCCAGGCTTTCAACGTGAGTTCATTGGAGGGTCCAAGTCTTTAAAGGCCAACCTCTTTTCACCGCCAGAATCCCTCGAAAAGATATGGGAAGCCAAACTTTCCTTCGTCAAGAGTTTAATTTCTTAGAAATGATCCCCAATTTCTTGACCACCTACTTTGATTAGTTGCAACTCTTTGGCCATAAGGGATGAATTCGTGGGGTAATCATTGTGATGGAGAATATGACCATTGTGTCAACCTAATATTTCAGACAAACACGTAAAGTAACTCCTAGGAGGAGAATAATTTCAAAATAAGCGAATAAGTATACTAAATTTCAAGACCTTGTTCGCCAAACTAATCAACTAAGCTTTTTCTTGAATGATCATTCTTGGTCGGCACCTGCCTAATTAGTCTCACTCAAACCCTATGATTTTATACGGAGGAATTCAATATTTTCTTATAGCTCAAAAAAGAATTCAATATTTTCTCCATTTGAAAGAATCTAAATAGGGATTTTCAAGCAAGATACTTTCCTGTTATCAAATCTCACTTTCATCGCGAGCTTTATTTTTCATTGGCTTAACAAGCTACTTGTGTAAGTTCTGGGTCAAGTATCAGAGAGAAAAAGATTAACGTGTCAAGAACCCATGATGATCTCCGTCGCAATCCAACGTAGGAATTTGATTATCTCATTCTATTTTATTCCATTCCATTCCATTCCGTTGTTGAGTTCCATTTCCATATCGTTCTACACCATTTTCTCTTCTTTCTGGGAATACATGACCTTGGGGATCGGGTTTGTGAACGTGCTCGCCGGCCCAAACCGGTCCAATTGTCCATCATTAGCACCACGTCTTCATGGGCCCAATCCCCAATGCTCAAAGCCCATATCGATCAATGGGCCAAAGGCCCAAGGCCCGTCCTCGTTTGGAGAAACCCGTTTTCCTCGCCGAAGAAAATTTCGACGGAATCCGCCATTTTCCCAGCGCTTCGGCTCCGCGAGCGGAACAGGAAAAGGGCGGAGAGGACGGATTGGGTCCCCCTCGCCAACCCCAAAGCCAGATTCGATGCACTTTCAACGCTGAAACGAGGGAGAAAGGCCAGCATCTCTCTCAGATGGTACGTACGGATTCTGGTTGTCCGCGAATTCGGACAAATTTTCATTTTTTTCCCGTCTTCCGGTGTTTATTCTTCCAGAGGACGAGTTGGGTTCGTCTTTTTCTTTCGTTCGTCCCCCGATGTCATTGTCCTAGAAGACGAGCTAGGTTCTCTCTCCCTCTCTCTCTCTCTCTCTCCGCTTGCTGGTTGGTACGGGAGGTAAAGATGGAATGGAGGCTCCAATCAGTGAAATCTCGTCTATTTAATAAGGGAGACCCACATTGATCTCCATCGCTGAGAATTTTAAATTTTAGTTTTTACGGTTGATGGGAACATGTGTTGTCCTGGCTCTGTTCTTTAATAATCTCAGGTTTGTTTTTCTTGGTCTCTTTTTGGGCTGCCTTATTTATTTATTCATGAAAGTACTACTGTTCTATTACTTTACATGTACTATGTTGCTGAGGAATTGTGGGAATGAATGAACATTTAGTAATCCAGCAATCTGAGAAACCCTTTTCTGGGAAAGTGAATTGAAGGTGTGCATTGAGAAGAAGCTAAAAAAACATTTTTAAGGTAGTCTAAATGAGTTAAACCATACGAGAATTTGACTATTGTATTTCACATTGGCGATGCCTCATTGCCTCGCCCTTAATCATGTCTTGTGCTGGCCAAGATAGCAGGATTGGAAGCTTGTTTTCCACTCGTCAACCAAACTCTTTTTTTTTTTTTTTTTTTTTTTTGTCTCTATCCTTTTTCAATAGTCCATTGCCTTTTTTTGGTTGTTGCGTTTGTGACATGAAAAAAAATCAATTAGTATTGGTGATGGTTAGGTATGAACTTGTGTAAGCTTTTTTTGCAAGCCTTGTTTTTACTTTGTCAGCATGGTCATATGAATCGAATATAATCTATGAGGGTTTTGCCCACTGAGTGAGGTGAAGGATTGACCCGAGATATGTGCAAACAAGTTGTGATGTTGATTAAAGACAGCTATTCGCGTTGATAGGCGAATTGGGTTGTCGACTTGGGATCCTACTAGGAAAATTTCTCTTCTTCCTTCATCCGAAGAATCATTTTATATTGTTTTTTTTTTCCTTTTTCAGAGTGGTGCTCTTTTGCTGCTTCTAGGCAATCAGATTTATGCACTTGTAAGACAGCTATGGCCATCTTTTGATTTGGAGAGACAAATCCTTAGAATATTAACCTCTAAAGATGTAACATTTTCATTGAAATCTTTATCCTATTTATGCAAATCAAGGTCCATTGTGTAAAGATGTGCTTCATTGCTTCTATCAATGTTTTCCTGCAAGTTTTTTGCTAGAATCTTTGGTCATGCTCTTTTAGGACATGGGGAGTTTAGTTGAAGATATCTAAAGAAGCTATGAGGAAAAGATGACAGCTTCTCTACTTTAGTCGAAAGCCAGGGATTCGAAGTTGTGCTCACTGTAAGAGACTTCATTCGTCCCTCGCCATTTGCATAAAATAAAATTAGTTCTGTCGCGTGGGACCATGTGCTTTTTGTTAATATAGTAAAGGAGAGATATGATGCGATAAAAGAACAGAAAGGGCCACCCTTGCATGAGCTTGAGGCGTAAGTTTTT
The DNA here is from genome assembly GCA_014182365.1 of Eucalyptus tenuipes. NCBI lineage: Eukaryota > Viridiplantae > Streptophyta > Magnoliopsida > Myrtales > Myrtaceae > Eucalyptus > Eucalyptus tenuipes. Next base: position 38,668,970 of record CM024544.1, on the reverse strand, counting down.
GGGGTTTTACTGCCCTGTTAAGAAGCTTGCTGAGAACTAGGAAATTTTTTCTTTAGTTTTCCTGTAGGATAACTTTTTGAATGCTAGTTCAGATATGAATGTTAAAGCAGGCATATAGCATGATCACCTGATTAATAACCTCATCTGCAAGATTTTCCAAAATCAACAGTAGCATAGCAAGCAAGACCAGAGTACTAAGGTTGATGGATGGCAATAAACTGTTGATTTGATTCTGTAGACAAAGGTAATTTGACACATCATCTAGGAAGATACTTACAATGCATAATATCTAGAAAAGGTACTCACAATGCATAAAATCTGGAATTTAAAAAACAGTTTCCTAAACCCTAACCATTTTTATAATATAAAAAAAGTTTATTTTCTCGGAGTTTAACATTGTGCTCGGTTCAGGATGCTTCTCTGCAGGAAAAGAACAACTTTTTGCCTGAGACTGGAATGCACTTAACAAGCCAACCAATCGGCCAAGACAAAGCTGCGAGTCCAATGCAAGCACCCCATTGTCCCCAGTCCAGCCTCTCAGTGTTGGCAAACCTCTTTAGAAACTCAATCATCACCACCTGAAGAATTATGGTCATGCTAATGATGCCCAAGAACAACTTGTTCTTATGGATCCCTTTGAATACATTTTTCTCCTCCAGCTTCCTGGCATTAAATTCGTTGAAGACCTGGCAGAGGACGAAGCAGTTGAAAATAATTGTGTCCCTCACTTTCTTGTCCACCCCAAAAATGGAACTCCCCTTGAATTGTAGGGTCAGGAGGATGATAACTTGGTACAAGGCCTGAGATACGAGATTCCTCCACATGACTTCGCTTATAAGCGGCTCGGTTCGTCCAACAGGTGGCTTTAGCATGAGATCATTTGTAGGTTGCTCTGTCGCCAATGCCAAAGCTCCCAGGGTGTCCATAATCAAGTTCACCCAAAGAAGCTGGACAGCTGTCAAAGGGACATTGCCAGAAGAGACCGCAGCAACGAAGTTGATGACGAGTGCAGCCACATTCACAGTGAGCTGAAACTGGATGAACTTTTGGACGTTGTTGTAGACGCACCGCCCCCACCTCAGCACAGTCACCACGGAGGCAAAATTATCATCAAGGATGACGATATCTGAGCTCTCCTTTGCCACCTCAGTGCCTTGGATTCCCATGGAGAGGCCGATATCCGCTTCTTTTAGGGCTGGCGCGTCATTCGTGCCATCACCAGTGACTGCCACCACATGCCCTTTCTGCTTCAAGCACTGCACCATCAAAAGCTTATCAGATGGGGATGATCTAGCCATTACCCGGATTTTCTCGATTGCTGCCGCTCTCTGTTCAGGCGAGTAGTTGCGAAACTGCACGCCCTCCACTATGGCTTCATGTTCGAGATCTTCCTCCGGATTGAATATCCCACATTCCAAGGCTATAGCTCTTGCAGTGTGCATGTTGTCTCCTGTGATCATCTTGATGTTCACCCCAGCGCTTCTACAAGATGCCACTGCCCTTCTCACGCCTGGTCTGCATGGGTCCTTTATCCCCACTATCCCCAGCAGTGTAAGTCCATCTTCCTCAAGTTTCCCATGGAATTGAGCAAGTGAGCCATCGAACTTTTTGTAGGCAAATGCGATGCAGCGCAGGCTTTTGTCTGCCATATTTTTAATTACTGTCCCGAAATCAGACCTTGCTTCATCAGTCATGACATTCACCATCCCGCTTTGGCTCTAATAATCCGAACACATTGCCAAGATCATCTCAGCAGCTCCCTTCCAGTGAATGTGAACTACCTGCTCTCCTCTCCTCCTCACGGCGACCCCACTTCTCTTTTTCTCAGAATTGAATGCCTCAACTTGGACTATCTCCCATTCTTGCTTCAGTTCATCTATCGTCATACCCAATTTGGATACACCCCAAGAAAGTATTGCCTTTTCAGTTGGGCTGCCTAAAATTTCAGGAACAGATTCAGAAGGTCGCATGTGGATGGTACCTGTCGTGTTCAATCCGATTCCTTGTAGTAGGACTTCAACGATGCTGGTGGCTATTTGTTTGGATGCATCTACACTCACATGTTCTTTTCCCATACATAACTCTGTCACTCTCATCTCGTTTAATGTGAGGGTCCCGGTTTTATCCGTGCAGATCGTTGTGGCAGAACCCATGGTTTCACAGGCGGAGAGCTTCCGGACCATGGCATTGTCACCCATCATGCGCTTCATGGAGTAGGCCAGCGTCAGAGTGACGGCCAAAGGCAAGCCCTCAGGTATAGCCACCACCACAATGGTCACCGCTGCAGCAACTACGCGCACAACAGCATTCATCACGTCCCCCGACTTGGTCTTCCCGCTGGTGAATTCTCTGTTTCCGGCATCATCTTGGGTGTGTCCAGTGAAGTAGCGGATCATCAAGACGAGAAGTACCAGTACGGCCACCGACACCCCGACCTTCCCGATGAAGGAAGTCAACTTGTTTAGACGGGCTTGGAGCGGGGTCTCTTCATCTAAGTCACGGTTCACGGAGCTCATCATCTCGCCCCATGCAGTGTTCATGCCGACAGAAGCAACCATCATTCGACCATAGCCGTCCATCACTTTGGTGCCCGAGAGCAAGAAAGGGTTCTCGCGATCGACTTCGATGTGATCGCTCTCACCAGTCATGCTAGACTCGTCAACTCTCAGGGAATGGCCATCAACAAATAACCCGTCAGCCGGAACCTGGTCGCCAATCTTCAGATACACGACATCACCTACGACAATATCAAATATGGAAATTGGTTTTCTCCTGCCATCTCTCATAACCTCTATTCTAATGTTGCTGCTCTCTTTTGAAAGTTCCCGGAACTGCCTTCCTTGCTTATAGTTGCTGACAGCAGAGACAATGACGACCAGAAAGATGGCGATGATTATACTCCCACCATCATACCAACCTTCTTTAAGGCCGTGCTGTTTGATACCGAATGCTAAAGAGAGAACAGCGCATGCTATGAGAATGATTATGATCATGTCTTTGAACGCATCAAGCACAAAGCTGAGAAAGCTCTTTGCCGGGGTTTTATTGTACTTATTCGCACCGAAAATATTGGTTCGGCGCATGAGGCCGGTTTCATCCCCACTCAAGCCATTTTCGAGATTTGTCATGAGAATTGAAGCGAGTCGTTTAACGCCACCAATTTGAGCAAGAGATTCAAAGCTTTTCTCTCTTACCAGGTTACTCAGGATCTTCGGACTGACGTCCCGAAGCGAAGGGCAATCTCCTTCACGAGGATTATCACTGTTCTCGAGGTCGACATTGATGGCAACGTAAGAGAGCGTCCGCAACAGGTCCGTCTTGAGGACTTGTTTCGACAGAGACTCGAGAGCCCTCGTGAAGTATATGACCGTGAAAGCCAGGCGCCATCTCCGCCTGTGGATGATATTCATCGGGCCATCGCCGCGGTCCAGCACCGCATCGGTTGCTGCTTCTTGGCTAGGTTTACGTAGCCTCAACGACGACATGGATGAACAACAGAGAGGGAGAAGACAAAAGGGTGTGCTTAGATCAGCAAAACGAGTCGGGTTCAGAGGATGACGATGAGTCTTGAGGGAGTCAAAACGCTGATTGACTTGGGTGGAACAGATGCATTGGGTTATGAGATTATATAGTGCAAAAGTAACAAGATTTTTCATTGCGCGGAAACTTCCTGGAAAGTTCACGGTAGCTTCTTGGCTGACAATTTCACGAAACCGTTTCCAGATCTGTAATCAAGTTGCCCAAAATTTAATGGGAATTTACTTAATGGTACCGTTGTAATTTTGGTAAATTATCTAATATTTCCAGTTCAGTAATTATAACTCACCTTCTCAGAAATTACCACTGATTCAGTACTCGCAAAAGGATTTGAAAAAATCTGTTGCCCTTATGAATTTCTTCAAAACCTTTAATGCAATAATATGAAAAGAGCGTGTCTGGAAACGTTTTCCTGCAGTATTAATCTCCTTTTTCTTTTTCTTTTTTTTTGCCAGTCCTCTTCTACTCTTACTTTAACTCATACTTTTATATTTTTGCCATACTTTCTTACATGACATGAGGATTGAAATTCATATCTAAAATTAAATCGTCTCTATCCCAATCTCCAAGAATGTGAGAATTTGAACCCCAACCTTCCCTTTCTCATAAGGCAAACCCCAGTGGTTTATTAATCTCCTTTCACAATTAGCTATTGCATTGATTATTGAGCATTGGAAATTTTATCCTTTGGCTGGGAATTTTATCAAGCAATAAATGTATTTGACTGGAAATTTAGGTGAAGAATCAAGTGAATTTGGAGGTGCTTTATTTAATGTGTGTCTAGTCCCAAACAAGTCAACCATTACGTGTCAAGTATTAATTTCTTACTTAATTTTGTTTTAGAATATTAAATACAATAAGAGTGCATATGTAATCGGTATATACTACAAGAAGAAGCGGACACTTAAATAAATCACATTCAATATTCGCTAAGGTTCGACCTATCACTTTTTTAAAAAGTTTTAGTTAAGTTTATCTACCTACAATTGCTTATCGATGTAATATAATTCATGTTACCTCCATAGACGAAGAGTGAAGAAAAGTTAATGTTCTAAATTATTTTTAGGGCAAAAGATCCACCAGCAGATATGCATGACTTCTCTCTTGTCTGTCACACTCAGTGTCACAAGATCAGTGTTCGATCCCTTTCAACTACCTTTAATTTTCCATTTTGTTTCCATTTTTTGATTGGAGTAGTCCACTGGCATTCTTGGAAAATACTCGCCGAGATCACGGCAAGTCCAACCAAGCACAATCACAGCCATTTGATTTTGTGAAATTCACGTATAATACATGTGATGGGCAGATGTGATTGCATCGGTTTATATGCATCTGAGTCTAGACAAGTATTTGCTGCGAAAATCTCTACGCGTGTCACGAAGATCTCATTTTACCTTGCAAATGACGCTTGGATGGCAACCCACAGAGCGTGAACGTAGGGCTTGAAAATGTCCCCCGTATAACCAACAGAATTATTTCTGGTTTTCTTTGTTGGTTGCTTTTCAATTTTCATCTTTTGCCATTGCAGATCTCAAGAGTTAATTATGAGAAGCGATGTGAGTTTATTAAATTAGTGAATAGTGTTCTGACTGAATCAGATAACAAACATTTATCATCAGGCAAATAATTTCTTTTTTTGTTGCTGTTGCATTATTATCAGTTACCATAAAAAAAAATTAATTAATTCTACTTATGCTCCCACTACTTTCACAATTTTATGGAATTCCTTTCGCGTTTTGGTTATTTGTGCTGTTTCCTCACCATTGCTTTGCTCTTGCTTTAATCCATGCGGTCCCGCGTGGCTTCTTTCCTGGACCATGTCGAACAACATTGTACTTCAAGCTCCTTAGAATAAGGGAACCTTTGAAGAGTTTCATCGCAACCTCGGACACTCTTTCTAGGGTTTTTCTTTGTGCATGGACAACCTTAGATTCGAAGGAAACTCTCCAGTGAATCCGATTCGAAAGCATAAAAGATTAGGTCGGGATGACGAACACACAAAGAAGATCGGGATAAACCCTTTAATAAGCGATTTCCGATTGTGAAAGGCAAGTTGTATTAGTGACACCGACTTAATGTTTCATATGTGATTGTGTAGTTAAAGGAATTTGAATAGTTTGCATTACCACCACAGAAATTCTAATTCCCTCACAATTACATTTTCCTACATTGGCCCCAGGTCACATTGATACCATCACCTAAGAACCCTCTGTCTTAAAAGTAAGTTTGGTAAATTTTCTCCGTCAATTTACACATCTATATCATACTTTCTTTTGTAGCGCAACGGATCTAAAATTTCAAGTTGATCTCAAAAGGAGGAAATGACTTGGTAAAATGTTAAGCACAATAGAACAAGGTAAGTAGATTAAATTTTTTTACTAGAGGTGTTTATGGCTGGCAATTTTCAAAACAATCTTCAATTGGATCGAGCGAAGTTGTGAACTATCACATACCATTTTCATGGCCTAATTCCCTAAGAAAAACCCAACTTTAGGTGTAGTTCCAATTTTGCCTTGAATTTTGTTATCTATAAGAAAAACCTCAAACTTTAACCCATTCCAAATGTGCACAAATTTTTCTTTGTCTAAAAAAAAAAAACATCTATCTTTAAATTCAATCCTAAATCTACCCTTGAAGTTTTTTTTGTCTAAAAGGAAAATCGTCAATTTTTATTCTAGTCTCAAATCTAGCCCCATTAGTTCTCCTCCATCCAAAAATCCTCATTAGTTATCTCTTATTTTCATATTCTAGAAATAGTTTTTTTTGAAGATAATTTTACATGTTATCTTGTTGATGTAGATTTCTTATGGACGTGAAAATGTCACATCAAGTTGGATAATAAATTGAAAATTTCTGTTTTTTTACAAAACTAAATTTGAGGCATATTTGGAATTTGACCTTAAGTTTGAAGTTTTTTCCAAGATAAAAAAATAGATAATGATTTAAAACTGAATGTAAAATTTAGAATTTTTTTGAGATAAAAAATTTAAAATAGAATTGAAATTGGATCTAATGTTAGGAGTTGCTAGGAAAGTAGGGCCCATTTACATAGGAAACGATGAGGTCCTTTCGAGTCATAAATTAAAAACCGAATGGCGAGCCTCGTTCTCCCACCTGAAGACCTTTGAAAGTACAACCATGGGGTCCATTTATTCTTTCCGAGTGAGTACATGTCACTAAATTTTCGTTTATTGTGGGCCTATTTTATTTAATCTTTTCTGGCAGAAAAAGTTTAAAAATTGAATCGCCAGTCTCTAACAATTCGTCAATCGAAGAACCAGTCGATCGCAACTATAAACTTCAGGGGTGAGCATGGCAAACCGCCAAATTGAGAATTGCCTTGACCATATTGAATTTGCCAATTTGATTTGGTTCCCAATTCCATAAAAATGAAACCAATGATTGTCGATCCAGTTTTTGATTCCGGAGGGAATCGGATTGGACCGAACTGGAACTGGATTGAATTAGACTAAGACCAACCCCTTTTTTAAAAAATATATCTTTTTTAATTTCTTAAAAATAGTAAAGAAACTTAAAAATAGTAACAATTTTTGTATTTTTCTTAATTTTTCATTTTATGCTGTTAAGTAATCGATTTCATGGGATTAGACCGGACCGGTTCCTGATCCTAAGTCGATCCGATCTGATTTTCAATCCTAAAAATTTAGAGACGATTCTCTCGATTTGATTTTCAGTTCCTAAATAGAGTCGAATCCGATCGGAACCAATCACTCTAATAAATTTTGGGATGATAAGCTGTTCTACTATGATTATTTCTTTTCCCGATGAGGGACGTACACCGTCGAGCACGCCATGCCTCAGTCTTGGTTTAGTCTTTTCAGATGAACATGGAGGCATTTGCTTTGACGGAAAAAGTGCGCCAAAGAGGACATCACGTATGGAATAACATTTAGTCAAACACTCAACAGGCACGTTACCATCATAAGCCAGTTGTCGACCATGCAATCAACCTCAACTGACTTGCCCTTGTTCTGTTGACCTTGACTTGACTTGACTTATGACTAGGCACGACCAAATGCAGTGATATTTATTTATGATATCTCGTCCTCCTTTGAAAGGAGGTTTCTCATTTTCTTTTAATCATTTGTCGATAAATTTCTGAATTCACCCCACCTATGAATTTAAGTTTTTAGAATGAACAACTTAATATGGTATCGGATTCTTTTTTCGTTTCAATTTATTGGCATATGAAATTGTTAAATTAAATTCTTTTTGTACATGAGATAAAGTGTTCAAATATTTCATATCGCTCTTGTGGCTTTGTATGCACTTTTATGCATATGGTCGACTTCAATCATTAATCTTAAGCATTTGTGTCGGACATTCTAATTATTTATTTCCCAAAGACTTTGACCTTAAAAAAGGGGAACAAGAATATTCACGAGAAAAATAATGCTAGATTTGGAAGTTGGAATCTGCGTCAATTCGAAAGGATGATGAAGGTGTCTTAGAAATAAATACACATTTATGTGGGTTGAGATTTATCAAGACGTTCAATAAAATTAAGGCAAGGAACCTTGATCTCTGAGGTTACAAAAAGAGTGTTGTGAGAAAATATCGATTGGAAAATATTTTGTCTAGTGTTCACGTCAAGATCAATCGTCTTATCACACAGCATTAATCTTTTAGGTGAAGAAGGAGATGTAAAGGATCAACAAATATATTTGATTAGTTGTTCTTTTCGAAATTGACTACTGAATATTAATCAACATAGTATCTCAGAGGAATCAAATTTATTGTCCAAATATCATCTCGACCTTCAAATCATGTGAGAATCACCGTCACTAATTATCGTGTTGACGTATTTCATTGTAAACCTAGTCCACATAATCAATTCACAAGAAGTAGTCTACTTCAATGAATACGAAACCCGTCTCGGATAGAAGTTATAAAAATATTCTGAACCACATATGGAAAAAGCCTGATGTGGCTTATTGGGCTTGTGTCTCAGAATGGGATCAATCACTTTATGGTGGAGAGAATTTCACTTCATAGAGAAGACAAAAAGGGTTATGTCTTGCTAAAATTAAAGACGTGCACTAAATTTGCTTCTTCACTATTTTTTTTTTTTTTTTTTAATAAGCTTCTTCACTAGTTTAGGACCACCTGAAACTGCTTCGAGCTATTCGTTTACATTATTATAACATAAAGTAGAAAGATCCTTCTAATTTCAAGGTATCTCAATCGTTTTTTCTTCCTCCAAACATACTTGGTTACTTATTTTACAAAAATTGTGCCCATGGACGAATTGTGAAGTCGGACATTATTGGCTGCATTTGAGAATTGCATTCTCAAGAGGTTTTGGGCTTCAAAGTCCCTTGGCCAAATGCAAATACTGTTTGACAATTTTTTAAAGATAAATTTGGGAAAATGCAATTGCATTTCGAAAGGCCTCAAAATGCCTTTAGGCTTTAGCTGGACATAGGTCCATAAGTACTTTGAGTTTTGAGCATTTTCTAAATACAAAATAAGCTTTTTCCCCTTCCAACATTGCCCTCGCTATACTTTCATAATTACAGAAATGTCCTCCAAAATCTTAATGTTGTTAGCAAAGGCCTTAGAAGCTAGCAAGCGGCTGGAGAGCCGTCGCTGCCCAACCTTATGCGAGGCCTAGGTCGCATGACTCAAGCGAGGTTGGCCAATAGCTAGATCTAGCCACCGATAGTCGATTTGGCTTGCCAATGACTTGAGTTCCACAATGTTTGAAACTTTTATAAAAAAAAAAAAAATTAGGTAGTTTTATCCAAATATTATTTATGTCAAAATTATTTTTGCATGTGTTTTTAAATTATATTTTATCAAACACTATTTGCATTTTGGAAAATCATTTCACCTAAAGTCTTTTGCATTTTTTCATAGGCTTTCATCAAAGTTTTTCTAAACACACCCATTATCCTAAAACAACCTTCTTAACAAGTTTTCAAATCACAAAATAATTCTCTTTTCATGGATATAGTTTCTTTTATTGTATATTTTATATCAATATTATTATCCCAATGTTTAATGATTCAAATATTATGTAACAAACTTAGCCTTTCAAATATCAATAACTTGCGCACACAACACGTGTGCACATTTGCTAATTCTACACATGGAGTGCAATTGAGCAAAAACTATAAGCGTCACAGACTTTTATTGTAATCATCTCTTATAAAAAAAAAATGTTATATATTATAGTAAAATTGACTTTTTCTCCTTATATGTATTCATATTTCATAAAATGATTCTTTTTTCTCCCAATAAAAGTCGAAGAGCTTTGTCTAGAAAAAGTCATAGTCAAGTGGGAAAATCTCTCCATAATATATTTTAAATATCGCATCTAATAAGTTATGCATTCAAAGTACAAAATGATTAAATTCACTTTACAGGAATGAAAAAAATATTAATGGTTGTAAATTCAAGTAAAGTAGACTCTATCATGCATTCCAAATTCAAGAAAAAAAGTTGTGTGCATAAGATTTGCCAACGCAACAAATTGAGAAGAGTCTGAAATTGTGACATGAGTATTCTTACCAACTAAGTTAAAATTCAATACATCCATGCCGTAAATGTTTTTAAAGCCCTTGATCCAAAGTTCCTTACATGTAGCCAGAATTGCATGATGAATAAAAAAAAAAAAATCCTCAGGAAGCTTCTACACAGGTCAGTGGAATTTCTTCAAAGGCTCGTGAAGTTCGAAAGAAGCGAGGCAGATATTCAACTATTTCGAATATCACCAGAAGCCATTACCAGGGACTTTGATCCTTTCTCTCCCTTCTTCATATTGATTTCGGTGTATAAGGTTAATGTTCGCTTCTCATATTAGTCTAATCCCAAAGATGGAAGATAAGTAAAAGATTTGCAACTTTTAGACAGAAAACCAAGACTAAGTGGATTGTTGTTGAAAGATCCTACATAAGACAGAGACGTCAAGCAGAATAAACTAACCCCAGAAAGGTCGTTCAAGAAAAGTTGAGTGACTAGAGAAGAGAAGGAAAGCACCGAGAGAAAAGAAATGGCTCCATCTTGGGATTATTACATAGAGAATTCAGCGAGCGGTTATGTAGAATTATATGCTGTTAAATGATGTTATATCACAAAACAGGCCATTTTCTACATATGTGGATACTACATCTGACGGATACTACAATGGATAAAAACATTAACTAAAAATGACTAGTTGGTTATGTCTGTTAGACTTTGCGTGGTTAATGAGATATTGCACAGATATTACTTGCCTAAAATGGGCTTCCTAGCTAAAAAAATGGAGATTTTACATTTCACTGCAGCCAACAAAAGGAAAGAAAGGGTCTTATGAATTCCACTCTTGGAAAATGTTCATTCAATATTTGTTTTCTCTGTTCACAAAGTGTGCTTCCCATGAATTTTGGCTTTTGTGATGAGGTTTGGTTTCTCTATAAAAGGCAGAGGAATTGCTCCAAGATAACTGAAAGTATAAGCTGAACATTGAATGTGTGATTAGAAATAATTCAAACCTCATTAGGAGGTATGTAAACATCTTGATCCTTGTCAATGACCTTGACAGCTTCCTTTAACTCCTCTTCTATTTCGGTCTCCTGAACATATATTATGCATTTACAATTATCCAATCAAGTATTTGCAAATACGTGATTTAAGTGACACTAGCTATTTTGACTAATATATATACATATGTGTATGAAATACCTTGATTTTTCTGGCCATAAGATTCAAGAACTCCCTGAATTCTATCGTTTGTCGCCATCGGTATTGACCTCATTGATCCTGCATTGAATTTCTTCCTCTGTGGGATTTAAGTCCTAGGATTTTGCAGTTGCTAATCCCTTAATTGTGATGCAACCTATGCATCAAGCAAACCAATAACCAATCATTTGGGAGAGCAAATGCGCATTAGGTGTCGAAATAATAATCATAATATCTTAATCCCACATAATTTCTATCTTCTCATATATACTTTAATATAAGCACCAGTTTCAACTTCCATTGCTATTTCATGCCACAACCCCTAGTGTTGGGTAACAAAATTTTAATGTAGCCTATATCTTCTGTTGACACCTAAATTTTAGCAATACGGTCATTTATTTATTGCATAAAAAATTATGGGTCAATTTTATCTCTGAAAAAAATATTAATTGCATAGCATATTAATCTAGATACATTTGTTTTAATTTGCATTTTATGCATTTGTTTATTGGACCGGTGGCGGATGGGTTGAATTAGTGGTTTTGAGTTTTAAATTAACAAGCCAGACTAAGCCCATGAGGAGTGCAAATTGGCCCGAGCCCGTTTTCTTTTAATGACAAAAATTACTTAAACTGAAATTTGAAATGAAGATTTTTGAAATTTAAGAAAATCGGGTTGTAATCTTATCTTTAAAAATCAATAGAAAATATTCAGGAGATAAGGAAAATAAGAGAATTTTTATGATCAGGAGGTTATAGGAATATCTTCGTGTATATTGAAAAGTGGATGAAATATTTCACGAAGATCATATCTTTATTTGTCTATAAAGGAAAAGAAGAGAAAGGCATTCGGGCCTAGAGGAAAGAGTGAAGGTTTTACTTTTGGTAAAATAGCAAAAAGCAAAAGCAGAACAGAAAAGAGCAGAGTGAGGGGAGACGTGTGACTGGAGAGAGAGAAAAACAAGGAAAAAAAGGAAAAGAAACAAAAGCAAAAAAGGGGGCGTCGTCTTCCTCCCCGCACCCGCCGCCTGCACCGGCTTCCTGGAACTCACAGCAGCCTCCTCGCCGAGCCATCGCACCGCTCCGCCGCTTCCGCCCGCGCCAGCAACCCGATGCACTGCTGCATGTCTTCCCCGCCGAGCCTCCGCCTGTGACGCCGCTTCTGCTCTGGTTCTGCCCGCGAAGCCGCTGACCCCCACCGCGCTCGCACCCGAGTGCCGACGCCGCCTCCGTTCAATCTCGCCGTGCCACCGAGACTCCGGTAGCCTGAAGCTCCGTTGTTTGCTCCCCTGCGACACTGCTGCAGCTTCTGCTCAGCCCAACGCCGAAGCTCCACCGCTGCAACCTGCGAGATCTCGCACCGCCGCTCCACACCTCTGCCGGGTAACCGTGCCTCCGCGAGTTTCCCCTGCCGATCCGCTGTAGGCCGACGTCGCTGCTCCTGCCTGAACCGCGACGAAGCCCGAGTGACGCCGCTGCCGTGTCTCAGCCCAGAACCCTTCGCCGAGCCTCCCTGCTGCCTGATTCCCTACTGCCGGCTCGGGCTCTGTTTCTCTTCAAGCCGCTGTTCCTGCTGCGGTCGCACGATTCCGGCTGACCCGCGACGCCACTCGCGACCTGCTGCTGCTGCTGCCGGTCTGCTTGCCGCCGATCCGCCTGTCGCCGGTCTTTGCCGAGCTCCGACGACCGGGACCAATTCCCCTTGGAGACCCACGAACCGTGCTTGGGGAAGGAAAACAAAAAAAAAAAAAAAAAAAGGAAAATTAGGTAGTTTTTTTATTATTTATTTACTTTTTTTTTTTTTACTTTCCTTTTTTTTTAGTGAAATTGTTCCCTTTAAATATGTGATTGAGATTCCAACATGGAATAACCCCTTTCAATTAGGGATTTATAGTCCGATTCTCGCGCCCGAAATCCGACTCATAATCCTCACAAAAATCGATAATCCGATCTCATGCTCGAGATTCGATTAGCGATTTAATTTTAAAATTGGCCGACCCGATCTCATGCGCGAGATACAGTTCGCCAATTTTTTGATATCATTCCTATCCTGTCTGATTTGTCGTGGTGTTAGTTGAATTAATTTTATTTTTGTAAAAAAAAATCCAAAAAAAAAGTTTAAATTAGGATTAGTTTTGTTTTTTTATTATCTTGCATATTTAGAATAGAGATGTTATTTTGAATCATGAAAAAGAAAACAAAAAAAGTGCATTCATTAAGGATGTTAGTTTTTTTTTTATTTGAATTACATGTTTAATCTTAATTTCGAATTTTATGAAAAAAAAAAATTGTCTTAGGTTAAATTAGTTTCAATTTTTCTGGGATAGATTGCATTTTTTTTTTAGAATAGAAAGAGTCATGTGCACGTCATATAGAATTAGGCTCATAAAATGCACGTCATTTAGTGATTATGCTAGTTTTATTTAATTAGAAATTACCCGTCATTAGAATTAGGTCATTTTGGTTAATTTAGATTACATATTTAATTATTGCATGTTCATTAAGAAATTATTAGTTTTTCTTTTACTCATTCATATAGTTTAGGACATTTTGCCATGCCATATTATTTCATATTAGATTAGAAGCATTGCATTGCATATGGACTATATTCTCGTTAAAAAAAGGTGAAAACAAAAATTGAGTGATTACTTGTTAATTAGAAATCATATCTATGATTGCTTATATGAATTCTGATTTAACAACGCAGATGCCTTCGTTGCTTTGAGGTAAGTTTTTGCAATTTATTTACTGCTTTACTTGGGTGTTAAATTGGTAGTTTGCGCACCCGCATGATCACATCACATATTAGGGAAATAGATTTAAAATAAATTTGAGCTGCCTGCCAAAAACATTTTTGAAAATAAAAGAATGGTACCGAAAGGGCATTAGAGAAATCTAGTGTAACCAAGTCTCCATATCCATAATCTCTGGTTCGTAGGAGTAAAGTAAAACTCCCGTTACTTTACTTGGGTTTCTAATCGACCCACCAAAAATAGATTAGTGGCGACTTCTAGATAAAATCTATATACATGTTAAGAATCGAACATAAGTCGCGAATGGTATGGGCTTGGGAGAGCCCGAGTTAAGTCTAGGCTTAACAATCCATTAGCCAAACCCTAGGTGGTTCACACCCGAAAAATTGATCGCGACATCTTCGATATACAAGAACTCATTTCTAACAGTGTACACAATTTTCTAAAATTAAAACAAATGGCTTTGATCTCTGATCTCCATTGAGAACAATCTCATTCTTTTTGTATCATCGTGTGGTGTCATGTTAAATAGTTAACGATCCGATTCTACTGCTAGTATTGTATTACTAATGAGCCTGTTGACACCTAAATTTTGATTAATGATCTAGTAATTAATTGTATTAAAAATTAGAGATTAATCTTCAATCCCTAAACAAAAACAGCAAAATTGCATTTGCATTAGAGCGGTGGATGTGTTTGAATTAATAGTTTTGATTTTTAATTAAGTAAGTTTGACTAAACCCTTCATGAGAGAGAATTTGGCCAAGCTCGTTATTCTTTAAATGGTTGAAACTTAACTTGTGAGATGTACAAAGTTGGAAAATTCGTTAATTTAAAAAAAGATTAGTATTATTCTTCCGAAATTCGGTTATAGGAACAGGCAAGATTTTGTGGAAAACTCGGCCAACAAAATGGAAGGGAAAAGATATTGGGAGCAGGAATTTCTGCAAAATAAAACAGAAAAAAATATAGAGATGTTCGGATGCGTAGCAATATTCGGTCATATTCTCATAAAAAGGAAATAGAAGATAGCTTAGCAATATCGAAGAGTGTAGAAATTATTAAAAACTATTTCGAGTTTGAGCACATTAGAGAAAACTTGGACCTGAGTAGGTCTTTAAAAGGCTCATGGAAGAAACAAATAGGAAAATCGCCCTGAGGTGGGAGACACCGTGATATCCTCCTATTCCATCTCTGTCGGGAAGACAAAAATAGATAAGGAAATAGAAAATAGCTTAGCAATACCAAGAGTGTAGAAATTATTAAAAATTATTTCGAGTTTGAGCACATTAAAGAAAACTAAACTGATGAGAACATGTGAACTCGACAGTACATAAAATTGGCGTATTAGAATTGACCAGCCGAAATTGCCAGAAGAAGAAGAAGATTTCATGTGGATTTCATGAGCCACAAGCGTGAAGGGATAAATCACGCCGGGCTCCTTTTGTTGTCTTCTACTCATCTCTTTGGACTTGGGAAATGATTATTTATTTGTCATAATTAAGTGAAGCTCACTTTAACATACACATGAGAGAGAGTCAAAAGAAAGAGGAAAGAAGAGTCTATGCACGTCTATTTTGTTCTCTCCCTCATTAATGCATGCACATGAATGCACATAAATTTGGGGGGACATCGGTGCTGATTCTGGGCGCCTGTGCCGCCAATTAATGAGTTCACATTTGCCTTTGTTCCTGATCTCTTGTTCCTGCTGTAAAAGGAGGCGACGTCTGAAGACGAAGGGGGCACAAGGAGAACAAAAGTGAGAGAACGTGAATAGAGAGAGGTCAGAGAGGAGGCTACACGAGCTGAACGAAGAAAAGAGTTAGCCTGAGATAGAGAGAGACAGGGAGAGAAAAAAAAGAGGCACGAAAGAGCAGTGAGGAGAGAGAGACAGATAGAAAGGGAAAGAAAGTACCCCCCATTCCCGACGCCTGCAACTCATCGCCGCCGCATCCTTTCTTCTGGCGAGCTCCTCCGCCCTCGACAACGACCCGACGCTGCTCTCCGCCCTGCGACGTCCCTGCTATTGGGCCACCCCGCGATGTCTCTGCCATTGTCCCGACTGCCTGAGCGCCGCCAAAACCGAGACCATCGCCGCGCCACCACCGCCTTCGTACCCTCCGCGATGAGCCGCGGCTGCTTTGCTTGCTGTCCCGACTACCGGAGCTTGAAGTGGGCTGCTGCGCCACTCCTGCTGCCCTACGACGCCTTTGCTGGCCAACGTGAGTCACCATCCCAAGTTTTGCCGCTGCTCGCCGCCTGCACCGACGACGACGAAGCTGCTCTGTTCCGTTGCCACTCGCGACCCGCGACGACAAGCTGCTGATTCACGTCACCCCCCGGTCGAAGCATCCCTTGCCGTGCCATCCGCTTTAGCAACGCTAGGCGTACTCGGCATTTTCTCCAGTCGGTCTCAGGTTCTCCAACGCCAACACAGCCCCCAACGTGCTGGATTTTCTCCTCTGCTGGTCGTCCGTAGCTTCCAAAACGTGAGCGACACCACCACGGGCTACCGTAATCTCCTGCACCACCCAACCACAATTGATGAAATAGCAAGCGGTGATTACTTGGATTATTCGATGGTATGGTCAAAGTAAAAGTCAAAGCTTTGAGTGCAGGTCACGCTGAGAATCCTCTCATACTTACTGGCTATTATCCGACGCCCACTAAGTCACACCGGGCTTCAATATTTCATCGGCCATTCCATCAAAGCCGAAAACCACCGCCACTAAGCACCATCGCCAATCACCATCCGACCCGCTATCCACCAGTTCGAATTTGGGAACAAATTCTCCAAATTAGACAATAGTAGTTATCCGATTCCATTAAATATTTTACTGTCCAATTGATTATTGCATCCAAATAATATATATTTTTGAGTGATAAGCTTATCCCCAAATTAGGATGTTTTTTTCTAATTCGCAACCGCATATAATTTTTGATTCTATCTATTTCCATGAGTATCGTTAAAATTGATATTTTGATTTTTAGGGCTTAAGATTAATTTGTTGATTTTATTTGCGAAATTTCAAGTCAATGATTAGATGTTAGTTCCATATTTGAATTGATTGGATGATACCTTTACTGATTGAGTGGTTTAAATATTTTAATTTAATTGCTTTCCTTGTCCAGAAAATATAAAAGATTGCATTGCATATCATGTAGATTAATTAGGTCATCTTGAATGTTCAAATAGATTATATAATATGCTAGATAAAATTCTAATTTAAATTAGGAATTAACACGGTTCAATACCTAAATTGAATTAGATATTATCTTTGTTCTAGATAGTTAATTTCCCTCATTTTTAATTACGAATTTTAATAAAAAATAAAAAATAAAAAAAATGTATATCTCATGTAGAGTATTTACATATTAATCATTGCCCATCGTTAAAGTTAGGCCATTTAATTAAGATAGTGTGCCATAAAGTTTGCACATTAGGATTATTTAATTAAAAGTCGCATGTCATATAAACTATTTTTGTACGTCAAAGTCTAGCTTTTATTTAAATAAATGAAAATCCCAAAAAATGCTGAGTGAATTCCGTGATAATTAGAAATCATATTTAGGTTGAATACGTATTTCTACGTATTTCTGATTAAAATTTGTTGCAGTTGCTTGTGTTGCATCTAGGTAAGTGTTTCTCTCCTATGCTTGCAATTTATTCGTTGCTTCGATTTTTGAGTCTTGGATGCGCACCTGCATGACCATCTTGCCAATTAGAAATAGCTTAGAATCAAGTACAGCTACTTGCAAAATATTTTTTGCAAATAAAAGAGAAAAATGTATAGAAAGGGTGTTAGAATAATCTAGTATAATCAAGTCCTTGAATTCATTTAATTTCTGGTTCGTCGAAATAAGTTATTTCTCCCAATGCTTTATTTAGTGTCTGATCAGCCCACCATAAACCGATTAGTGACAACTCATTGATAAGTTGCGAATTGATATGCGCTTGGAAGAGCCCTAAGTAAGTTAAGACTTAGTATTCCATTAGCCGAACTCTTAGATAGTGGACAGTAAGGATAGGTCGCAATAGCTTAGCGAAGTCCCTATCTTGATTGATATGAGACTACGTATTATGTACTTATGAGCCAGGTAATGAAGTTAAACCCTATACAGTCAAATGATGCTACCTGAAGCATTTTATTTTCTGCGGCTTAATAAGCTATTCGAGTAAGTTCTCGGCCAAGTATCGGAGAGAAAAAGATTAACATGTCTATGCCTTGAGGATGGAGCCGATGGTGGTTTCCGTCACAATCTAACATAGGAATTTTGACTACCTCATTCTATTTCATTCCATTCCATTCAGTTCTTCAGTTCCATTTTCACTCGTTCGACACATATTCTTTTTCTGGGAAAACATGCCCTTGGAGATCTGGTATGTGAACATGCCCGCCAGCCCAAACCGGCCCAATTTTCAATCATTGGTACCGCCCTTCATAGGCCCAATCCCCAATGCTCGAAGCCCATATCAATCAACGGGTCGAAGGCTCAAAGCCCATTCTCGTTCGGAAAACCCGTTTTCTTCGCAGAAGAAGATTTTCATGGAAAGCGCAGACGCAAGTCCACCATTTTCGCAGCGCTTCAGCTCACAAGCGGAACTGGAATAAAGCGGAAAGCAATAATTGGGTCCCTCTCTCGCGAACCCCAAAAGCCAGATTCAGTGCACCTTTGACAGTGAAACGAGGGAGATAGGTCAGCATGTTTCTCTCTCTAAAAGCCAGGTACGTACGGATTGCTTGTTGTCCGCAATTCGGACAAATTTTGTTTTTTGGGGTCTTCCGATGTTTATTGTTCTAAAAGACGAGTTGGGTTCTTGTTTTTTCCTCTTTTTGTCTCCCAATGTCATTATCCTAGAAGACGAGCTGGGTTCTCTCCCTCTGTACTTGCTGGTTGGCACGTGAGATAAAGATGGAATAGAAGTTCAGATCAGTGAAGTCTGGTCTATTTAATAAGGGAGCCCCACATTTGACATTCATCGTTGAAAATTTTTAATTTTAGTTTTTACGGGTAATCGGAACGTGTGTTTTCTTGGCTCTGTTCTTTTATAATCTCAAGTTTGTTTTTCTTGGTCTTTTCTCTGGTTGCCCTATTTGTTTATTCATAGAAGTACTACTGTTTGATTACTTTATATATGCTACATTGCTGAGAAATTGTGGGAATGAATGAACTTAAATTACCGCAGCAATCTGAGAAACCCTTTTCTGGGAAAGTCAGTTGATTGTATCCATTGAAAAGAAGCTACTTGAACATTTTTAAGGTAGTCTAAATGAGGTAAACCATACGAGAATTTGACTATTGTCTTTCACATTGGCAATGCCTTGCCTCGCCTTTAATCAGGTCTTCTGCTGGCCAGGACAAATCAGGTTTGGAAGTTTGTTTTCCACTTGTCAACCAAACTCTTTGTTACTTTTTGTCTCTATCCTTTTTCAATAGTTTATTGCCTTTTTTTGGTTGTTGCGTTTGTGACATGAAAAGAATCAGCTAATACTGGTGATGCTTAGGTAAGTATTGGATATCGATATGCTTGTGTAAGTTTCTTTTTGTGAGTCTTGTTATTACTTTGTCAACATGGTCATATAAAATGAATATAATCTATGAGGGTTTTGCCCATGGAGTGAGGTGAAGGATTGAATGCAAGATGTGTGCAGACAAGTTGTGACGTTGATTAAAGACAGTTATTCGCATTGATAGGTGAATTGGGTTGTCAACTCAGGATCCTCCTATGAAAATTTATTTTCTTCATCCAAAGAATCATGTCATATTGTTTTTTTCCTTTTTCAAAGTGGTGCTATTTTGCTGCTTCTAGGCAATCAGATTATGTACTTATCAGACAGCTACAGCCATCTTATGATTTGCAGAGACAAATCCTTAGAATATTAGCTTCTAAAGATGTCACATTTCCATTGACATCTTTATCCTATTTGTGCAAAGCAAGCTCCATCACGTAATGATGTGCTGCATTGCTTCTATCAACTTTTTCCTTCGGGTTGTTTGCTAGAATATTTGGTCATGCTTTTTTTTTCAGGACATGGGGAATTTAGTTGAAGATATCCAAAGAAGTTATGAGGAAAAGATGATAGCACCTCTACTTTAGTTGGAAGCCAGCAATCTTAAGAATTTCAAGTTGTGTTTACTTTAAGTGACTTGATTCGTTTCTCGCCATTTGCATCAAATAAAATTTGTTCCATCGCATGGGCCCATGTCCTTAGAGTTAATATAGTAAAGGAGATAGATGATGTGAGAAAAGAACCGAAAAGGCAATCTCGCATTAACATTCATTTCTCGCCATTTTTGGGTTTTTACTGCCCAATCACGAAGCTTGCTGGGAACTGGCCAATTGCTTTTTTAGTTTTCCTGTAGGATAACTTTTTGAATGCTAGTTCAGAGATGAATGTTAAAGCAGACATATAGCATGATCACTGATTAATAACCTCATCTGCAAGATTATCCAAACTCAACAGCAGCTCACCAAGCAAGACCAAAGTACTGAGGTTGAAATAATGGATGGCAATAAACTGTTGATTTGATTCAATAGCCGAACGCAATTTGACACATCATCTAGGAAGATAGTTGGATGTTTTTGCGGAAGCGTGTGTGTGTAAGTGTTATGTGTGAAATATGGATGGATATAAATGGACTACAATGGCAAAGGGAGAATGGGTAAAAAAAGGAACTTTTATTATGGAAGTTGATATTACAAGGGAAGGAGTGTTTTCTAGTTTTTCGGCTACAACACAAGCATCCACTCTCTCCTATTTATAGGCGTGACTCATCGCCTTAGTACAACATTCTAGATTTCTATAGAATGTTGTCCATGTAGGCTTTATCTAGGAAATTCTAGATTGTAGTTCTTCTAGAGACTTCTACATTTATCTTTGCCACCTAAGCTAGATTTTCTTAAGGATTTTTCTAGATTTTTCTAGCTAATATCAATCTTGAAGTTTCTAGAAATTGGATCAACAATTCAACACTCCTCCTTGATCCAATTTCGTGTTACTCCAAGCATCTCCCGCAATGTCTCGAACTTGGCTTGCGATAGTGCTTTAGTGAAGATGTCCGCTACTTGTTCCTCGGTTTTGCAATATTTGAGCTCGATCTCTTTGTTATTTTGCGCCTCTCGTATAAAGTGATATTTGATGTCGATATGTTTAGTTCTTCCATGGAATACTGGATTCTTGGATATAGCGATTGCGGACTTATTGTCGCAAAGTATCGGAGTTGATTCCATTTGTGCTTCTCCAATGTCTTCTAGAATTCTTCGAAGCCATATTGCTTGACGGCGGTCGTAGCAGCTGCGATGTATTCAGCTTCTGCAGTAGATCGTGCCACCGAGTCTTGTTTTCTGGATGCCCATGAGAATATTCCGTAACCCGGTGTGAATGCATAGCCGTAGTACTTCTCCTATCATCACCGAACCGCCCGGTCGCTATCGGTGTAGCCAATGAGCTTGGCATCTCGCACTTGGGAGATACTGAATACCGTAATCTATAGTTCCTCGTAAATATCGAGAATTCTTTTGGCAACTCCAAAGTGAATTTGACTCGGACTTTGCATGAATCGTGATAGTAGACTTGTTGCATACATAATATCCGGTCGTGTAGCGGTGAGATATAGCGGCGCAATCGGACTTACGTAGAGGGAGGCATCGGCTTTTTCTGCTCCATCTTCCTTCAATAGTTTCTCATTTGTCATGAGCGGAGTTGAAACTGCTTTGCAATAGTTCATCTTGAATTTCTTTAGGAGGTTTTCGGTATATTTCTTCTGCGAGATAAACACTCCTTCGTTTTGGTCGATCTCGATGCCAAGGAAGTAATGCATCAAGCCCAAGTCCGTCATCTCAAATGTCTTCATCATTTCTTTTTTGAATTCTTGGATCATATTCTCATTATTTCCTGTATATATGAGATCATCTACATATAGAGAGACAATGAGAGTGTCGGACTTACCTTGGGTCTTGATGTAGAGTGTCGGCTCACTCATACTCCTCCTGAATCCTTGCTTGATGAAGTACTCATCGATTCTACTATACCACGCACGTGGTGCTTGCTTTAACCCGTATAGGGCATTCTTAAGCTTTAAGACTTTTTCTTCATTGCCTTTGACAGTAAAGCCTTATGGTTGAGCTACATAAATTTCTTCTTGAAGATATCCATTTAGGAAGGATGATTTTACATCTAGTTGATGGATCTTCCATTCTTTTTGTGCTGCTAGAGCTATGAGCGCTCGAATAGTATCAAGGCGAGCAACAGGAGCGAAAGTTTCAGGTATAGTCAATACCGATTGTTGCAAGTATCCTTTCGCCACAAGCCTTGCTTTATGCTTCTGGATTGATCCATCCACGTTGAGCTTCGTCTTGTAGACCCACTTGACGCCAATGATCTCTTTGTCTTCGGGCCGATTGACAAGCTCCCAAGTTTCATTTTTCTCGATCATCTTGATCTCTTCCTCCATGGCTTTTATCCAGACTTCTTCTTTGGATGCTTGTTCATAGTTTTCTGGTTCCAAAATAGCAAAGTTGCATGTGTCGTAAATTCTTCTAAGGGTTTTTACCCTTAGTACTGGAGACTCTGGAGTAGATTCTTCTTGCGTCACTCTTGGAGAGCTTGGTGGAGTTATGTCGTGAGTGGTGGAATCCGGTACTTCTCCTTCTTCTTGTGACGTTGACTCCTCTTGGGCAGGTGGTATGTCTGGCAAGGTGATATACTTCTTCTCGATCTTCTCGTCCTCCCAATTCCGGGCAGCATTCTCGTCGAACTCGACGTCTCGACTAATCATAAGCTTCTTGGTTCTTAGGTTGTAAACCCGATAGCCTTTTGATTGGTCACTGTAGCCAAGGAATATTCCTTTTTCTGTCTTTTCATCTAGCTTACTCATTTTCTGAGCAGGGGATGTGGACGTAGCAAATACATCCAAACACTTTGAGATGCTTTGCTGAAGGCTTCCGTCCACTCCATGCTTCAACCGGTGTTTTATTTTGAACAGCTTTAGTTGGACACCCGTTTAACGTATATACCGCAAGATATAAAGCGCTTCGCCCAAAAAGTATTGGGAAGGCCTTTCTCCTTTAGCATAGACCTTGCCATCTCCATGACGGTTCTATTTTTTCTTTTAGCTACTCCATTTTGCTCGCGGGCGTAGCCAACAGTTAGTTGATGATGGACTCCTTCATCTTCACAAAATTTATTAAACTCCTTTGAATTGTATTCTGCCTCTGTCACTCCTTAGGACTTTGATTCTTTGGCCACTTTGATTCTCGACGTGGTTCTTGAATTTTCTGAAGATAGAGAAAACCTCCGATCTTTCTCGAAGAAAGTATACCCACGTCATTCTTGTGTAATCATCAATGAATAGGATGAAATATTTATTTTGACTGGGTGTAGGTGTCCTCATCGGACCACACACGTCCGTGTGGACAAGTTCTAATGGCTTCTTAGCTTTCCATGCAACTCCAGATGGGAAGGACTGTCTCTGTTGTTTTCCAAGAAGACAGCCTTCACAAACATCTGAAATTTCTGTAATGGCTGGAAAATCTCTCATCATATTTTTCTGATGGAGAATTTTTAGTCCAGCAAAATTGAAGTGGCCAAATCTTCGATGCCATAGCCATGAATCATCAAGTTGAGCTTTCATGGCTATATCTTTGACATATTTCCATTGAATAGGAAAATTGTTATTTTTCATCTTAACAGAGGCAATGACATTTTTATATTTATCATAGATAATGCAGGCATCTCTATTAAAATATAGAGAATACCCACTTTGTATCATTTGGCCCACACTTAAGAGATTTTGTGCAAGACGAGGGACTAGATATACATTATGTATATATTTTGGGCCTTTATTCGTTTCCACGGCGATGGTGCCTTTTCCTTTGACATCTACTAATGCACCATTGCCCATCTTTACTTGGGATTTCACCGACTTATCAATATCAGTGAATATAGATTCGTCCCCGTCATGTGATTGCTACACCCACTATCGATGTACCATGTTTCACTTTTATTGTCATTTGCCGCTTGGCCTGCGTAGAATGTATTCTCTTCACTTTCTTTTTTTTTTTTTTTTTCTACATAGTTTGCTCGATTATTTGTTTTCGAGCGACAATCTTTTTCTACGTGGCCATATCTTTTACAAAAGCGGCATTGCTTTTTATTTTTAAACCAACAATCCTTCTCCAAATGATTTGTTTTCTTGCAAATACCACAAGGTGGATAATTTTCCTTTTTTATAATTTCTCCTCTTCTTTGGTTTTTCCATGAGCTCCTTCCACCATTTTTAGTTTGATGAGACCGTATATTTACTTTAGACTGAAAGGCACTTTCAACTGAATCTTCATCTTGTGCCATTAGTCTTTTCTCATGTGCTTCTAGAGAGCCAATTAATTCACTTATTGATAGGGTCGTCAAATCTTTAGTTCCTTCTATAGTTGTAACTATGGAGTTGTATTTTTTGGTAAGTGACACCAATATTTTCTCAACAACCCTTTGATCAGTTATCCCATCTCCATAGGCTCTCATTTGATTAATAAGCTCCTTTAATTTTCCACAATATTCTTGTACGGTCTCATAATTTTCATTTTAGAATTCTCAAAATCTCTTCTCAGAGTTTGAAGGCGAATAGTGTGTACCTTTTCCAATCCTTGAAACTCTTCTCGTAGTATATCCCAAGCCCCTTTTGCAGTCCTTGCTCCAATTATTCTTGGAAATACGGTTTCGAGAGTGCTTGCTGGATGAAGTATAGTGCCCTTGCATCCTTTTGTAGTTGATCCTTAGAAACACTTGCACCTTACGGCGGAGCCTCGCAACCTTTTTCCACGATGTCCCATAAGTCTTGGGCCATCAAGAATGTAGTCATTTTTATGCTCCAAAAGTCATAGTTGTTCCCATCGAAAATGGGAATGGGAAATGAGGATGAGGTAGAGTTGGCCATGGTTTAGTTAGTGGGTATTTGGAAAGGGTAGTTTTAGGAGTGGGTAGGTAGGACAAACGCCCAATACCAACCAAAGACGTGGCTCTGATACCACAGTTGGATGTTTTTGCGGAAGCGTGTGTGTGTAAGTGTTATGTGTGAAATATGGATGGATATAAATGGACTACAATGGCAAAGGGAGAATGGGTAAAAAAAGGAACTTTTATTATGGAAGTTGATATTACAAGGGAATGAGTGTTTTCTGGTTTTTCGGCTACAACACAAGCATCCACTCTCTCCTATTTATAGGCGTGACTCACCGCCTTAGTACAACATTCTAGATTTCTATAGAATGTTGTCCATGTAGGCTTTATCTAGGAAATTCTAGATTGTAGTTCTTCTAGAGACTTCTACATTTATCTTTGCCACCTAAGCTAGATTTTCTTAAGGATTTTCTAGATTTTCCTAGCTAATATCAATCTTGAAGTTTCTAGAAATTGGATCAACAATTCAACAAAGATACTTGCCATGCATAAAATCTAGAAATGGTAATTACAATGCATATAATCTGGAATTTAAGAAATATTTTCATAAGCCCTAACCATTTTTATAATAAAAGACAAGATTCTTCTTGAAGTGTTTAACGTTGTGCTCGGTTCAGGATGCTTCTTCTCTGTGGGAAAAGAACGACACTTCGCCTTAGACTGGAATGCACTTAACAAGCCAACCAATTGGCCAAGACAAAGCTGCAAGTCCGATGCAAGCACCCCATTGTTCCCAGTTCAGCCTCTCAGTGCTGGCAAACCTCTTTAGAAACTCAACCATCACCACCTGAAGAATTATCGTTATGCTAATGATGACCAAGAACAACTTGCTCTTATGGATCCCTTTGAATACATTTTTCTCCTCCAGTTTCCTGGCATTAAATTCGTTGAAGACCTGGCAGAGGACGAAGCAGTTGAAAATGATCGTGTCCCTCACTTTCTTGTCCACCCCAAAAATGGCACTCCCCTTGAATTGTAGGGTCAGGAGGATGATAACTTGGTACAAGGCCTGAGATAGGAGATTCCTCCACATGACTCTGCTTATAAGTGGCTCAGTTCGTCCAATTGGTGGCTTTAGCATGAGCTCATTTGTAGGTTTCTCTGTCGCCAATGCCAAAGCTCCCAGGATGTCCATAATCAAGTTCACCCAAAGAAGCTGGACAGCTGTTAAAGGGACATCGCCAGAAGAGACCACAGCAACGAAGTTGATAATGAGGACAACCACATTCACAGTGAGCTGAAACTGTATGAACTTTTGAATGTTGTTGTAGACGCACCGCCCCCACCTCAGCACAGTCACCACGGAGGCGAAATTATCATCCAGGATGACGATGTCTGAGCTCTGCTTTGCCACCTCGGTGCCTTGGATGCCCATGGAGAGGCCGATATCTGCTTCTTTTAGGGCTGGCGCGTCATTCGTGCCATCGCCAGTGACTGCCACCACATGCCCTTTCTGCTTCAAGCACTCCACCATCAAAAGCTTATCAAATGGGGATGATCTAGCCATTACCCGGATTTTCTCGATTGCTGCCGTTCTCTGTTCGGGCGAGTAGTTGCGAAACTGCACGCCCTCTACTATGGCTTCGTGTTCGAGATCTTCATCGGGATTGAATATCCCACATTCCAAGGCTATAGCTCTTGCAGTGTGCATGTTGTCTCCTGTGATCATCTTGATGTTCACTCCGGCACTTTTACAAGCCAACACTGCCCTCCTCGCACCTGGTCTGCATGGGTCCTTTATCCCTACTATCCCCAGCAATGTAAGTCCATCTTCCTCAAGTTTCCCATGAACTTGAGCAAGTGAGCCATCGATCTTTTTGTAGGCAAATGCAATGCAGCGGAGGCTTTTGTCTGCCATACTTTTTATGATTGCCCCGAAATCTGACTGCACTTCATCATTCATGACATTCACCATCCCGCTTTGGCTATAATAATCTGAACACAATGCCAAGATCATCTCAGCAGCTCCCTTCCAGTGTACATGAACGACCTGCTCTCCTCTCCTCCTCACAGCAACCCCGCTTCTCTTTTTCTCAGAATTGAATGCCTCGACTTGGATTATCTCCCATTCTTGCTTCAGTTTATCCATCGTCATACCCAATTTGGACCCACCCCAAGAAAGTATAGCCTTTTCAGTTGGGCTGCCTGAAATTTCAGGAACAGATGCAGAAGGTTGCATGTGGACAGTTCCCGTCGTGTTCATTCCAATTCCTTGTAGTAGGACTTCAAGGATGCCGGTGGCTATTTCTCTGGATTCATCTACACTCACATGTTCTTTTCCCATACAAAATTCGGTCACCCTCATCTCGTTTAACGTGAGAGTTCCGGTTTTATCCGTGCAGATAGTTGTGGCAGAACCCATGGTTTCACAGGCGGAGAGCTTCCGGACCATGGCGTTGTCACCCATCATGCGCTTCATGGAGTAGGCCAGCGTCAAAGTGACGGCCAAAGGCAAGCCCTCAGGTACAGCCACCACCATAATGGTCACAGCTGCAGCAACTATGCGCACATCAGCATCTATCTCATCCCCCGTCTTGGTCTTCCCGCTGGTGAGTTCTCTGTGTCCAGCATCATCTTGGGTGTTTCCAATGAAGTAGCGGAACATCAAGACGAGAAGCAACAGTTCGGCCACCGACACCCCGACCGTCCCGATGAAGGAAGTCAACTTATTTAGACGGGCTTGAAGCGGGGTCTCTTCATCTAAGTCACGGGTCACGGAGCTCATCATCTCACCCCACGCCGTGTTCATGCCAACAGAAGAAACCATCATTCGACCATAGCCGTCTATCACTTTGGTGCCTGAGAGCAAGAAAGGGTTCTCGCTATCGACTTCGATGTGATCGCTTTCACCAGTCATGCTAGACTCGTCAACTCTCAGGGAGTGGCCATCAACAAACAACCCATCGGCCGGAACCTGGTCACCAATCTTGAGATACACGACATCACCTACAACAATATCAAATATGGAAATTGGTTGCCTCCTGCCATCTCTTACAATCTCCACTCTAATGTTGCTGCTCTCTTTGGAAAGTTTCCGGAACTGCCTTCCTTGCTTATAGTTGCTGACAGCAGAGACGATGACGACTAGAAAGATGGCGATGATTATACTCCCACCATCATACCAACCTTCTTTAAGGCCGTGCTGTTTGATACCAAATGCTAAAGAGAGAACAGCACATGCTATGAGAATGATTATGATCAAGTCTTTGAACGCATCAAGCACAAAACTGAGAAAGCTCTTTGCCGGCGGCTTATTGTACTTATTCGGCCCAAAAACATTGGTTCGGTGCGTGAGGTCGGTTTCATCCCCACTCAAGCCATTTTCGAGATTTGTCATGAGAATTGAAGCGATTTGTTTTGTGCCACCAAGTTGAGCAAGAGATTCAAAACTTTTCTCTCTTACAAGGTTACTCAGGATTTTAGGGTCGACGTCTCGAAGAGAGCGGCAATCTCCTTCACGTGGATTATCACTGCTCCCGAGTTCGACATTGATGGCAGTGTAAGAGAGCGTCCGCAACAGGGCTCTCTTCTTCTCGAGGACTTCTTTCGACAGAGACTCGAGAGCCCTTGTGAAGTATATGACCATGAAAGCCAGGCGCCATCTTCGCCTGTGGATGATATTCGTCGGGCCATCGTGGCGGTCGAGCACTGCATCAGTTGCTGCTTCTTCGCTAGGTTTACGAACCCTCAACGACGACATGGATGAACAACAAAGAGAGAAGACAAAAGTCTGTAGGAGTCAACACTGACTGACTTGGGTTGAACGGATGGATTTGGTCTTGATAGGTTATATTGTCGCGTAGTACAACATATATAGTGCAGTGTGACAAGAGCTTCCGCATTTTTTTTTTTTTCAAGAGCTTCCACATTGCATTCCTGGAAATTTCACTGCAGCTTCTTGGAAATTTCAGATCCGTCTGTAATCACAATTACCCAAAATTTGATGGTTATCTTATGTTTCCATTTCAGTAATTATCTTAGAAATTACCACTGCTATCAGTGCTGTAGAAATTTGAAAAGAACGCGTCTATAACACGTTTTTGTGCAGCATTAATATCTTTCCAAAATAAGCGATTAAATCTATTATCGAGCAACGAATGTATTTGACTGGAAACTTGGGCGAAGGACCAGATGAATTTCAAGGTGCTTTCTTTAATGTGTATAATCTACATAAGTTAACCGTTACATGTTAAATATTGATTTCTCATTTAATTTTGTTTCATAATATCATTTTTTTTGGTCAATTTTTTTTTTTCAGAATGTTAGGTACAATAAGACCGCATTTGGTCGTCTAGACAACTTTGGATAAAGAAAATATAAGATTTGAAAATCTTACGTAACGTTTGGTGATGTTCGGATATACATGAACAAAACTGGATTAAAAGTAAAACATAAAAAAATCAATTCTTTGATATTTGCAAAAAAGAAATCTAATTATTGGAGTCATGAAAACTGTATACGATTGCTGGCCAAGCTTGCCATGACAACCTCCGCCGCCTGGAACATTGACTGATGCCATCCTGCCTGTGCTCTAGTCCATATGGTCATCGTAAACTTGTTCAGTCCCTCACTCGTCTCCTCTTATCTGCCTTGCACTTCTCACTTTGCACTAACCTTCTTGATCGCACCCGTCATCCATCCTCTATGCTTTATTGTCTCTCTTTCTCTTAGGCTACATTTGATCGTCCAGATTTCTAATTAGGATAGGACTGGATAGGATAGGATAGGAAATCCTGTGATTTTTTTATATTTTATCCATTGTTTGGTGAATCACAATATTAAAGTCGGATATATTCACGTTATATCATGTACATTTTTTTTTTATATAAACAGCATATCACTGTAAATGAACCTAAATGTTCATAAAGGAAGATGGTGAAAATCTCTTGTAATACTATTCCTTAATTTATTTTTATTTAATTTTTCCTCTTTTTTATATTATTTTCTTTATTATTTCTTTTTCCCCTTTCATCATTCTTTAATAAAATTTTATCGAATAGTAAATTGTACTAACATACCTAAAATACAAAAATACCTAAAATATATAATAATTATAAATATTTAATTTATAGATTGAATGTTTATTATAACATAGAATTAAAGTTGAATATATAAATTAAAATAATATTAATTAAAAATAATTTTTTATTTTATTTCTTAAATTAGAATTCAAATATTATTTATATTGCAATATAATTTCAATTTTTTTAATTTAATAAGTTTGTTATTCGAGAAAAATAACTTTCTTATTATGGACATTATAAATTCTATCCATTTTTATCCCACATTCCTCATGGGATAATTTTATCCTGTTTATATCCTCTTTATATCCAACTTTATCCTGTCTTGAGCGAATACCAAGCGTAGGATAGGATAAATCACATCCTATTTTGAATTTTATCCCGACTGCCAAACGCAGCCTTAATCACATTGTCCGAGTGTCCAGAAGGAGATCCAAAGTTTCGAGCCTTCCTCAACCAAACCAGAATGCTGAGCTTTGTTTTAAGCATCTAGATTTGATATACATATGATTTATCCGTTCTCTACTCGAAGATCCCACAAAATTTCCAGTTTTACTAGCTATCCATGGACAGATTTTCCTTTGAATAATGATGCTAGCGATGAAATCGCAACAAGTACAGTAACACAAAATCTGGGGCTCAGATCGAGCACAAGTCTCAGATTTCGGCTGGTCAGTGCTCGATCCTCGCCCTTGGGTCTATTCTGGCCTGTTAGTGCTCGAGGTCGATCCTAGACGTGCCTGGCGCTGCTTGTGACAAAGCTAGAAGAGGCGGGATTGAGGGCAGTGGTGGCGAGAAGAGAAATCAACTGAGAGGTGCAAACTTGGCAGGCACGACGGCAAGAGAGGGCGGCGATGGTGTGAGACAGCGGTGAGATGGCGGCAACGAAGGTGGCCGTGGTGAGATGACGGCTGGAGGCATCGACGACTGAGCATGTGAGAGAGGAGCTTCAGGAAAGCTTCGACTTGGCTCACATTTTCTTTTATTTTTTTATATTTCTTTAATGATAAATTTCCTATTTTACTCTATCCCACTCCCTAAGTGGGATTTTTTTTTTTTATTCGGGATATATCTGAACTATATCCGGCTATATCCGATCATATCCGGATTTCGCTACACTCCAAATACTAAATAGGATAAAAGTTATCATATCTAAAGTTTTATTCTATCCACCAAACACAACCTAAGAGTATATATTTAATCGGTATATGCAATAACAAGAAGCATATACTTCAATATACGTTAAGGTTCTATCCTATCACTTTTTAGACAAACTTTCAGTTAACTGACCAACAAAAAAGAAGAAGATAAACTGTTAGTTAGTTTTTATATTTCATGTTACCTCGATGGTCAAATATTGAAGAAAAGTTGGTTTAGTTTCACACTCCCTTAAGTTAATGTTATAAATTATTTTAAGGGCAAAAGCTCAACCAGCAACATTTACAAGTGTTAAGAGCAGATTTGCATGACTTATCTCCTGGCACCCTCAGCGTCTCAAAATCAGAACTTCGATCCCTCACAACCACCCTCTAATCGTCCCTTTTTTTTTTCCCATTTTTATATGAAGTGTTCCACCAGCATTCTTGAAAAATACTCGCGGGGATCATGGCCGATCCAACCAAGCGCAATCACAGCCGTTTGATTTTGTGAAATTTATGTACAATACATGTAATCTGCCGATGTAATTGATTCAGTTCATATAGATTTGAGTCTAGACAAGCCTTTGCCGTGAAAATCTTTATGCGTGAAAGCTCGGTCACGAGGATGTCATTTTCCCTTGCCAACGACGCTTGGATGGAAAACCCACACAAAGCGCGAACGTAGGGCTTGAAAGAGTCTTCTGTATAACCAGGGAAAATTCCAAATAAGGGCCCGAAGTGAATCTATTTTCTCCGAATAAGGGCCAAAGTGAACTTTTTGTGTCGTATAAGGATCCGAAGTGGACCCATTGTTTCAAATAAAAACCCGAAGTGAATTTTGTGTCAAATAAGGACCCGAAGTGATCAAGTTAATCTCTATTGAGGACCTTAGCTCACCGGTAAACATTTTCCGACAATTAAAATAGGGGTAATTTTGTTAGAAATTTGTGATTGGAAAAAAAAAGGGAAAATTCTATATTAATTAAGTTTAGGTTATCTATTTAAATGTTTACGTTTTCTTCTTTCTTCTCCTCGCTGCTCCTCACCTTGCTCGGCCAGACGAGAGAATTTGGGTCTCACGCAAAAAGAAAAAGAAAAAAAAAAAAAGCAAGAAGCGTCGGTTTTCTTCTTGTTTTTGAATTCGTGTCTCAACCGGCGGAGAATTTGGGTCTTCGACTTTGTGGAGGATGGGTACAAGGAACGGGGAGACCGTAGAAAACCTAGAGTTTTTTTTTTT
This sequence comes from Eucalyptus tenuipes, assembly GCA_014182365.1. Classification (NCBI taxonomy): domain Eukaryota; kingdom Viridiplantae; phylum Streptophyta; class Magnoliopsida; order Myrtales; family Myrtaceae; genus Eucalyptus; species Eucalyptus tenuipes. Next base: position 38,636,643 of record CM024544.1, on the reverse strand, counting down.
TTTTTTTTTTTTTTTTTTTTTTTTTTCTGTTTTAGGATTTGTTAACTTTCCCTATATTTTTTTGGACAAAATTGCCTAAACTCCGGTCGTCGGAAATGTCACATGCTTGATAGCCGGTGAATATTTGGGCTGACCGATGTAAGCTCGGGTTCTTATTTGGAATTGAGGTCCTTATTTGAGACAATGGGTCCACTTTAGGTCTTTATCTGACATAAAGTTTATTTCGGGTCCTTATTTGAGAAAATTGGTCAACTTCGGGTCCTTATTTGAGACAGTGGGTCCACTTTAGGTCTTTATTTGACACTAAGTTCATTTCGGGTCCTTATTTGAAAAATTGGTCAACTTTGGATCCTTATTTGGAATTTTCCCGTATAACCAACAGAATTATTTCTGATTTTCTTGGTTGCTTTTCAGTTTTCATCTTTTGCCATTGGAAATGTCAATGGTTAATTGTGAGAAGCGATGGGAGTTTTTTAAACAAGTGAAGACTGTTCATGACTGAATCAGAAAACAAACATTTATCATCATGCAGATAATTTCTATTTTTTTTTTGGTTGCATTATTATCTACTTATACCCCCACTACTTTCACAATTTTATGGAATTCCTTTCACTTTGTCAATTTGTGCTGTTTCGTCACCATTACTTTGCTCTTGCTTTGATCCATGCGGTCCCGCGGGGCCCTCTTGCTCCTGGACCATTGTTGAACAACATGGTATTTCAAGCTCCTTGGAATAAGGAATCCTTTGAGTCATTCATCACAACCTCCGACACTCTTCCTAGGGTTTTTCTTTGTGCATGCACAACCTTAGATTCGAAGGAAACTCTCCAATGAATCCGATTCAAAAGCATGTCAAAACAACGAACACGCAAAAAAGGTTGGGATAAACCCTTTAATAAGAAATTTCCGATTGCAAAAGGCAAGTTGTACTAGACACTAACTTAATGTTTCATAAGTGATTGTGTAATTAGAGGAATTTGAATAGTTTGCATTATGCCTTCAGAAATTCTAATTTGCTTAGAATTACCTTTTCTTACATTGGCGCAAGGTAGAGTAATTAGATTTATACTATCACCTAAGAACACTCCGTCCTAAAATTAAGTGAGGTACAATTTACTCTGTCAATTTACACATCTATATCATTCTTTCTTTTGTAGCACAATAGATCTAAAACTTTAGGTTGATCCCAAAAGGGGGAAAATAGTTCGTAAAAGGGGGAATTTTTTTTTTTGTTTTGTTAAAATATCACAAACTTTTAATTTTTTTTCAAATTTACCCAACTTGACGTGGCATTTCCACGTCCATAAGAAATTTACATAAGTTAGATGACATGGAAAACTATCTTCAAAATGAAACCATTTCTAGGATATAAAAATTAGGATGACTAACAGGAATTTTTGGATGGATGAGGACTACTGGGGCTAGATTTGAGACCAAAGCAAAAATTGACGATTTTTCTTTTAGGCAAAAAAAATTTCGGGGGTAGATTTAGGACCGGATTTAAAATTAGGTGTTCTTTTTAGACAAAGAAAAATTTGGGCACATTTGGAATGGATTAAAGTTTAAGGTTTTTCTTATATACAACAAAATCCAAGGCAAAATTGGAATTACATCTAAAGTTTGGTTTTTCTTAGGGAATTAGGCCATGAAAATGGTATGTGATAGTTCATAACTTCATTTGATCCAATTGAAGAATTGTTTCGATAATTGCCGGCCATATACACCTCTAGTAAAAAATTACTGAGAAAGTGAGTTATAATTACTGAAATGGAAGTATAAGATAATTTACCATAGCAAGTACAGCCCCAGAAAGTAAGATAACCATCAAATTTTGGGTAATTGTGATTACAGACGGATCTGAAACCTCTCCGTGGAAACCATCCGAGAAGCTGCAGTGAAATTTCAAGGAACTTCAAGCAATGTGGAAGCTCTTGTCACACTGCACTATATATACTACAAGACAATATAAACTATCGAAACCAAATCCATCCGTTCAACCCAAGTCAGTCAGTGTTTTGTCTCCTACAGACCCATCTTCGTCCTCTCAACCCGACTCGTTTTACTGATCCAAGCACACCCTTTTGTCTTCTCTCTCTTTGTTGTTCATCCATGTCGCCGCTGAGGCTTTGTGAACCTAGCGAAGAAGCAGCAACTGATGCAGTGCTCGACCGCCGCGATAGCCCGACGAATATCATCCACAGGCGAATATGGCGCCTGGCTTTCATGATCACATACTTCAGAATGGCTCTCGAGTCTCTGTCGAAACAAGTCCTCAAGACGAAGACAGACATGTTGCGGAAGCTCTCTTACGTTGCCATCAATGTCGACCTCGAGAGCAGTGGTAATCCACGTGAAGGAGATTGTCCCTCGCTTCGAGACGTCAACCCTAGGATCCTGAGTGACATGGTAGGAAAGAAAAATTCTATATCTCTTGCTCAACTTGGTGGCATTAAAGAACTCGCTTCAATCCTCAAGACAAATCTTGAAAATGGCATGAGTGGGGATGAAACCAACCTCATGCAACGAACCGAAGATTTCGGGGCGAATAAGTACGAAAAGCTGCCGGCAAAGAGCTTTCTCAGTTTTGTGCTTGCTCCATTAAAAGATATTTTCGTAATTACTTCGTTCGCAACGGACGTCTTGTCTTCAGCATTTCGTATCAAACGGCACGGCCTTAAAGAAGGGTGGTATGATTGTGGGAGTATAATCATCGCCATCTTTCTAGTCGTCATTGTCTCTGCTGTCAGCAACTACAAGCAAGGAAGGCAGGTCCAGAAACTTTTCAAAGAGAGCAACAACATTAGAGTGGAGGTTGTAAGAGATGGCAGGAGGCAACCAATTTCCATATTTGATATTGTCGTAGGCGATGTCGTATATCTGAATATTGGTGACCAGGTTCCGGCCGATGGGTTATTTGTTGATGGCCATTCCCTGAGACTTGACGAGTATAGTATGACTGGTAAAAGCGATCACATCGATGTCCATAGCGAGAACCCTTTCTTGCTCTCGGTCGAATGATTTCGGGGCGAACCAAAGTGATTGACGGCTCCGGTCAAATGATGGTTGCTTCTGTCGGCATGAGCACTGCGTGGGGCGAGATGATGTTCTCTATGAGCCGTAACATAGATAAAGAGACCCCGCTCCAAGCCCGTCTAAATAAGTAGACTTCCTTCATCGGGAAGGTTGGGTGGTCGGTGGCCGTACTGTTGCTCCTCGTCTTAATGATCCGCTACTTCACTGGAAACACCCAAGATGATGCCGGACTGTTAAAAAAATTTTAGGATGTGTGCGTTCGGAAGCATGGTTTTAGATATCGATAGGATAATTGAAGGATATAGGACATGAGATATGGGGGAAAATAGTTTCATTGGTTGAACAAAATAGTTTGATGGAGGTACAGTAGAGATCTATGACCTCTCATGGCGGAGGATTTACCCCACACAAGGTGGAGGATTTACCTCTCACACAAGGTGGACCTCTCACACTATTACATCAATGGGTTACCGCCTTTTTATAGGCATTTCCACCAACTAAGTACATTCTAGACTTTTCTTGAACACTGGACTTCTCTGGTGAATTCTCTGTTGGAAATGGTGATCCATTTTCTAGAATTCACCAGCAGGAAGACCAAGTCGGGGGACGTGATAGATGCCGTTGTGCGCATAGTTGCTGCAGCAGTGACCATTGTGGTGGTGGCTATACCTGAGGGCTTGCCTTTGGCCTTCACTTTGACGCTGGTCTACTCCATGGAGCGCATGAGGGGTGACAACGCCATGGTCCGGAAACTCTCTGCCTGTGAAACCATGGGTTCTGTCACAACAATCCGCACGGATAAAACCGTAACTCTTACATTAAACGATATGAGGGTGACGGAATTATGTATGGGAAAAGAACATGTGAGTGTAGATGCATCCAGAGAAATAGCCCCCAGCATCGTTAAAGTCCTACTACAAGGAATCGGAATGAACACGACAGGAACTGTCCATGCAACCTTCTGCATCTGTTCCTGAAATTTCAGGCGGCCCAACTGAAAGGGCCATACTTTCTTGGGGTGTGTCCAAGTTGGGTATGACGATGGATGAACTGAAGCAAGAATGGGAGATAATCCAAGTCGAGGCATTCAATTCTGAGAAAAAGGGGAGCGGGGTGTCTGTGAGGAGGAGAGGAGAGCAGGTCGTTCACGTGCACTGGAAGGGAGCTGCTGAGATAATCTCGGCATTGTGTTCAGATTATTATAGCCAAAGCGGGATGGTGAATGTCATGAATGATGAAGTGCGGCCAGATTTCGGGGTAATCATTAAAAATATGACAGACAAAAGCCCCCGCATCATTGCATTCGCCTACAAAAAGATCGATGGCTCACTTGCTCAAATTCATGGGAATTTCAGGAAGATGGACTTACATTGCTGGGATAGTAGGGATAAAGGACCCATGCAGACCAGGCGTGGGGAGGGCAGTGTTGGCTTGTAGAAGTGCCGGAGTGAACATCAAGATGATCACAGGAGACAACATGCACACTGCAAGAGCTATAGCCTTGGAATGTGGGATATTCAATCCCGATGAAGATCTCGAACACGAAGCCATAGTAGAGGGCGTGCAGTTTCGCAACTACTCGCTCGAACAGAGAACAGCAGCAATCGAGAAAATCCGGGTAATGGCTAGATCATCCCCATTTGATAAGCTTTTGATGGTGGAGGGCTTGAAGCAGAAAGGGCATGTGGTGGCAGTCACTGGCGATGGCACCAATGAGGCACCAGCCCAAAAAGAAGCGGATATCGGCCTCCCCATGGGCATCCAAGGCACTGAGGTGGCAAAGGAGAGCTCAGTTATCGTCATCCCGGATGATAATTTCGCCTCTGCGGTGACTGTACTGAGGTGGGAGTGGTGCGTCTACGACAACTTCCAAATGTTCATCCAGTTTCAGCTCACAGAGTATGTGGCTGCTGTCGTAATCAACTTCGTTGCTGCGGTCTCTTCTGACGAGGTCAAATTTACCGCAGCCCAACTTCTTTGGGTGAACTTGATTATGGACACCCTGGGAGCCTTGGCTTTGGCCACAGATCAACCCACAAATGATAAACCGCCAGTTGGACGAACCGAGCTGCTTATAAGCAGAGTCATGTGGAGGAATCTCGTATCTCAGGCCTTGTACCAAGTTATCATCCTCCTGACCCTACAATTCAAGGGGAGTTCCATTTTTGGGGTGGACAAGAAAGTGAGGGACAATTATTTTCAACTGCTTCGTCCTCTGCCAGGTCTTCAATATTTTTAATGCCAGGAAGTTGGAGGAGAAGAATGTGTTCAAAGGGATCCAGAAGAACAAGTTGTTCTCGGGCTTCGTTAGCATGACCATAATTCTTCAGGTGGTGATGGTTGAGTTTCTAAAGAGGTTTGCCAACACTGAGAGGCTGGACTGGGGACAATGGGGTGCTTGCATCGGACTCGCAGCTTTGTCTTGGCCGATTGGTTGGCTTGCCAAGTGCATTCCAGTCTCAGGCAAAAAGTTGTTCTTTTCCCGCAGAGAAGAAGCATCCTGAACCGAGAACAATGTTAAACTCCGAGAAAAGAAACTTTTCTTTTATTATAAAAATGGTTAGGGTTTAGGAAACTGTATTTTAAATTCTTGATTATATGCATTGTAAGAACCATTTCTAGATTTTCGGTTCTTTGCTCACATAATCTCTCTCCTTTACTATATTAACAAAAAGGACATGAGCCCCCGTGATTTGATGCCTCTCTTCCCTCTTAAAGAAGTTTTTTGTTATATTTTCATTTTTTTTTTAATTTTGGTCGTTTTTCTGTTGTCTTTTTCCTCTTCATCTTCAACCTTGAGCTTTCTTCCTCCCCGAACATGAACGCCTCCAGCGCCTTCAACCAGCCGAACCAAGGACTGCTCGGCGCCACGACTCCGGCCGCCCACTGCCATCCTTCGCCGTCGCAGAAACATGACCACCTGCCGATCGTCTACTGGACCTCGATGGAAGTAAGTCGCTGGCAAGATCATGTTCGAGTTCCCGGACAATATCTATGCCATGCGGACTCCTTCCTCGACCGCCTGATCTCCGCCCTCGCCATCGACGACGACCACATGCACAGCGATATGTACTTTGTTCTCCTGCTTGATGGCTTCCCGAGTCATAACAGCGCCATGAAAATGATGGAATGAATGGTTCTCTGTCTCTGAGAGAGAGAGAGATGTGAATGAAGGAGGAGATGAGAGGTTGAGGATTTGGGATCGTAAATCCACAAAAAAGAAAGCGAAGCTTCTCTTTGATATGGTTGGGAGAAAAATCTACAGAGAGAAACCTATTTTTTACCTAGTTACAGTTTTTGGACAATTGTCCATGCTCTAGTCACTAGAATATGTCATTCGAAAAAGATTTAAATTACCGGTGAGTAGGGGCCCTTATTTGAGATAAGTTAGTAACTTTAGACCATTTTTTGAAACAAGGTCCACTGTGGACCATTATTTGAAAAAACGCTTTTACTTTAGATCCTTATTTGAAATTTTCCATTTCTTTAATGTGTATAATCTACACAAGTTAATCGTTACATGTTAAATATTAATTTCTCATTTAATTTTGTTTTAGAATATCATTTTTTTGGTCAAATTTGTTTCAGAATGTTAGGTACAATAAGACCGTGTTTGTTCGTCTCGACAACTTATTGAATAAGATAAGATTGGATAGGATAAGGACAAGATAAGATTTGAAAATCCTACATAATTTTTGGTAATGTCCGGATATACATGAACAAAACTGGATTAAACATAAAGCATATAAAAAAAATCAATTCTTTGAGATTTACAAAAAAGAAATCTGATTATCGGAGTCGTGAAAACTATATACGATTGCTGCCCAGGCTTGTCACGACCACGTCCGCCGCCTAGAACATCGACCGATGCCGTCCTGCCTGTGCTTCAGTCCATATGGTCATCATAAACTTGTTCAGTCGCTCACTCGTCCCCTCTTATCTGCCTTGCACTTCTCACTTTGCACTAACTTTCATGATCACACCCGTCATCCATCCTCTCTGCTTTGTTGTCTCTCTCTCTTAATCACATTGTCCAAGTGTCCAGAAGGAGATCCAAAGTTTCAGGCCTTCCTCAACCAAACTAGAATGCCGAGCATATTTGAAGCATCTATATCACGCCCCGAATCTCGAGCGCGTGCGCATCCCCTTCCTTGGTCGATAAATATGCGACGTCCTAGGACGCGTCATCGACCCATTTATTTTAATGCGCATGTGGAAGCGAAACAACTAATTCCTTGACAACAACATACATGTGATAGAAAAGCAGGACAACCAATTTCAAATCAAATACACTTTCATAAACACCTCAAACTTATACAAAAGGTCTATCTCATAAAGAATTACTAAGCCATGTATGCTCTTGACCCTTCCGCTTCAAGCTTCGGGTTCTTCACACTAAGGATTTGAAAATAGTTATACAATAACCAGTGAGATATAAATCTCAGCGAGTCCTCCCCTAGTCCCCCGTTTAGAACACCAACTCAACTTGGGATATCTTTTCAGAACCACCCCATAAACAACAAAAAATTAACAACCAACAATCAATAGTCGGTTCACATGCAGCTTTACCTCGTATGTCATATTCTGCACGTTATAACTTAGCATAATACACGCAATGCACATGACCATTAGCTGATGCAGTTCATCAATCACGTGCGAGTCGCATCACAAGCGATCTCACCTAGCCATTGCCACACCCTGCACGTTATAACTTAGCATAATACGCGCAATGCACATGGCCATTAGCTAATGCAGTTCATCAATCACATGCGAGTTGCATCACAAGCGATCTCACCTAGCCATTGCCACACCCTGCACGTTATAACTTAGCATAATACACGCAATGCACATGACCATTAGCTAATGCAGTTCATCAATCACATGCGAGTTGCATCACAAGCGATCTCACCTAGCCATTGCCACACCCTGCACGTTATAAGTTAGCATAATACACACAATGCACATGGCCATTAGCTGATGCAGTTCATCAATCACATGCGAGTCGCATCACAAGCAATCTCATCTGGCCATTGCCACACCCTGCACGTTATCGATTCATGCGTGCGTGCCATAAACAATATGCTCAACTCATGCATGACCAAAATCAACGATGCAATGATTTTCATGCATTCTTGCACATTAGTGCGCCACCTATCACGCATCACTCCATCACACGCGTCTCGATTATAAGCTAAAATTGTTATGACATGTCCCATACCATGCCATACAATTTTACCCCATAATAAGATGCAATGACCTCAATACTCAATAATCCGAATCAATATTCAATACTAGGCTCAAGACTCTAGAGGTGACCCCCACGAAGTCTCATCATCGTGCGGTACTTAGTCCTTGACCACCTATACAATAGTACAAGGCTCTAGAGGTAACTCACACGAGTGTCGATATCATGTAGTACTTAGCCCTTGACCATAAATAGCAATAGCACAAGGCTCTAGAGGTGACTCACACGAGTTCCGATATCGTGTAGTACTTAACCCTTGACCACAAATAGCAATAGTACAAGGCTCTAGAGGTGACTCACACGAAGTCTCGCTATCGTGTAGCACTTAGTTCTTGACTATGCAGGACAGTAATGTAAGGCTATAGAGGTAATTCCCATGCGACTCAAGTCGCCATTTAACACTTAGCCCTTGATTATAATAAGCAATAATACATCTTCATGTAGTACTTAGTTCTTCACTATGCATGATAAAACTGCAAGCCTCTAGAGGTAGTTCCCATGCGACTTAAGTCGTCATGTAACACTTAGCCCTTAACTATAACAAGCAACAATATAAGGCTCTAGAGGTGGCTCACACGAGGTCTCATTAACGTGTAGTACTTAGTCCTTTATCTGCCGACAACCAATCGGGTTTCTCAACACAACCTATTCGCATCTCGCCACGCACAATACTTGCATATACAAATTTCAAATCATTTTCTCCTCAAGGCGGTCCAATTCTAATGTCCCTCGGACAAACCCTTTGTTTCCCTTTTTGTGAAAACCACACGATTCATGTGGATGTCCATGCATTTACACATCCATTCACTTCATAAAATTAACACCCATTAATTTAGACAACTTTTTGCATTCTGGATGAACAGTGCACGTGAACAGTAGGTGTGAACAGTAATTTTCCATAATTAAATATTTATTGTAATCATCTCTTATAAATAAAAAAATGTTATATATCATAGTAAATTTGACTTTTTCCGCTTATATGTATTCATATTTCATAAAATGATTCCATTTTCTCCTAATAAAAGTCAAAGAGCTTTGTCTAGAAAAAGTGACGGTCAAGTGGGAAAATCTCTCTTTAATATATTTTAAATATCACATCTAATAAATTATGCATTCAAAGTACAAAATGATTAAATTCACTTTACGGGAATGAAAAAATATTAATGATTGTAAATTCTAGTAAAGTAGACTCTATCATGCACTCAAAATTCAAGAAAAAACTATTGCGTGCATAAGATTTGCCAATGCAACAAATTGAGAAGAGTCTGAAATTGCGACATAAGTATTCTTACCAACTAAGTTAAAATTCAATACATCCACGTCGTAATCCAAAGTTCCTTACACGTCGCCAGAATTGCATCGATGAATAAAAAAGAAAAATTCCTCAGGAAGCTTCTACACAGGTCAGTGGAATTTCTTTGAAGGCTCGTGAAGTTCGAAACAAGCAAGGCAGATATTCGAGTATTTCGAGTATCGCCAGAAGCCATTACCAGGGACTTTGATCCTTTCTCTCCCTTCTTCATGTTGATTTCGGTGTATAAGGTTAATGTTCGCTTCTCATATTAGTCTAATCCCAAAGATGGAAGATAAGTAAAAGATTTGCAACTTTTAGACAGAAAACCAAGACTAAGTGGATTGTTGTTGAAAGATCCTACATAAGACAGAGACATCAAGCAGAATAAACTAACCCCAGAAAGGTCGTTCAATAAAAGTTGAGTGGCTAGAGAAGAGAAGGAAAGCACCGAGAGAAAAGAAATGGCTCCTTCTTGGGATTATTACATGGAGAATTCAGCGAGTGGTTATGTAGAATTATATGCTGTTAAATGATGTTATATCGCAAAACAGGCCATTTTCCTACATCTGCGGATACTACAATGGATAAAAACATTTGACTAGTTGGTTATGTCTGTCAGACTTTACGTGGTTAATGAGATATTTCACAGATATTAATTGCCTAAAATGGGCTTCCTAGCTAAAAATGGAGATTTTACAACTGTCTTATGAATTCCATTCATAAAAGTTCATTCAATATTTCTCTGTCACCTTCCCCTCTTTTTATGGGGTTTGGTTAGGAGGAATTGCTGCAAGATACAAAGAAGCTACGAATTACGAAGTATAAGCTGAAGATTGAATGTGGGATTAGAAATAATTCAAACCTCATTAGGAGGATGTAAACATCTTGATCCTTGTCAATGACCTTGAAAGCTTCCTTTTAACTCTTCTATTTTAGTCTCCCGCACATATATCATGCATTTACAATCATCCAATCAAGTATTTGCAAATATGTGATTTAAGTGACACCAACTATTTTGACTGATATATATATACATATGTCTGTATGAAGTACCTTGATTTTTTTGGCCATAAGATTCAAGAACTCCCCGAATTCTATCGTCCATTGCCATTGATATTGACCTCATCGATCATGCATTAAATTTCTTCCTCTGTAGGATTTAGGTCCTAGGATTTTGCAGTTGCCAATCCCTTAATTGTGATGCAACCTATGGATCAAGCAAACCAATAACCAATCATTTGGGAGAGCAAACGCGCATTAGGTGTCTAGAGGTGTCAAAATGGGTTATGGACCCATTTTTTGACTCATTTTATTTATATGAGTTGTATATGGGTAAGAGGTTTTTAAAAACCCAATTAAAAATGAGTCAAAAAAGTGAGTCGATTTAAATGGGTCGAAAATGGGTCGAACTTATGACCCATTTTTGACCCATTTAAAATATCAAGTGGATCAGAATCTTAGAACTCATATCTAAATTTTCAACCTAAGCCCCACACAATATTTCCCTCTTTAACTTTATAATTTTTTTTATTTTATAAAAAATCGAAATTATAATTATTTTTCATATTTCAATTTTCTTTTATTTTCTTCTTTCTTTTATTTTTTTGCCTTTTTCCTCCTTCCTTAGTCGGTGGCCGACGGCGATGGCCGGCGACAAGCGAGGCGAGGCTCGAGCTCACCAGCACACGAGCTCGTGGTTGTCGATGACCGGTGAGGCTCGAGCTCGCCGGTGTCGAGCTCGCCTAATGCCTAGTGAGGCTCGATCTCATCGATGGGCGAGGCCAAGGCCTTGTTGGCGGCGAGCGAGGCTCGAGCGGCGAGCTCGAGCTCGCCTATGGCCGGTCGCCGGCCGTCGTCATGGCCAGCGGTCGGCCGAAGAAGAAGAAAAAAGAAAGGGATAAGTGCTTTGCGAGAGTCCTAAAACTTGTCACGAAAATGCAATTAAGTACTAAAACTTGCAAAAAGTGCAATTAAATCCTAAAACTTATCAAAATGTTTCAATCAAGTCCTAAAATTGACACCGTTAGCCTTTTCCGTTAAAAATGCTGACGTGGCATTTTAAATAATTTTTATTTTCCGTGTGGATTTTTTAATTATTTTTTATTCATTTTTTAAAAAAATAGATTTAAAAAATAAAAAATTAGACTTATTCATTTTATCTTATTTTCACCAAAAACTAAAAAAGAAAAAAAGAAAAAAAAAAATATTTTGAAAAATTGTTTTAAAAGAAGAAAATCGCGGCTCCTCTCCCCCGCCGCCGCCCATTGCCGGAGGGGCCGAGCAACGGTTGCCGGCCCTAGGTGGGGTGGCCGGCCCTCGCCCGGCCGGGCGAGGCCACGCCGGCACCCCGGGAGGGCCGGCGGGCCCCGGATCTGGGCACCCTCGCTCGAGCTTGGCGAGGGTGCCTTAATTTGGGCCCGGCGACCGTCGCGGGGGTCGGCGGTCGTCGCCCTAGGCAAGTCTTTGCCGGCCCTCACGAGGGGCCGGCGATGGTTGCTTGGCACTTGCTTGGGGCTGGCGAGGTTGGCAACCGTTGCCCGGCCCCTCCGGTGATGGGTGGCGGCTGCGGCGACAAGGGAGAGGAGTTGCTGATTTTTTTAAAACAAATTTTAAAAATAAAATTTTTAACTTTTCTTTTTAATTTTTGATGAAAACAAGATAAAATGAATAAATCTAATTTTTTAGTTTTTAAATCTATTTAAAAAATGAATAAAAAATAATTGAAAAATCCACGCGGAAAATAAAAAAATTATTTAAAATGCCACGTCGCATTTTTAACGGAAAAGGCTAACGGCGTCGATTTTAGGACTTGATTGAAACATTTTGACAAGTTTTAGGATTTAATTGCACTTTTTCAAGTTTTAGGACTCAATTGTATTTTTGTAACAAGTTTTAGGACTTTTGTAGCACTTATCCCAATAAGAAAAGAGAAAAAGAAAAAATAATTAAAAATTATATTTTTAAAAATAAAAATAATAAAAAGTTATACTTTTTAAAAAATAAAAATAATTAGAAATTCAAATTTAAAAAGTTATTATAAAAAAATTAAAAAAATTATCCATTAAATTTGTATTACACAAAAGTGTTTTAACAATATTTTTTTAATAAAAACTATCATAAAAGTGAACTTTCTTAAGTTTTGTTAAAGATTTTTCATGTTACAGTTTTTAGTTACCTAATAGTATGTTCACTTCAAACAAGAGAAGCATGTGCATGGTCTAATTCTTTATAAATATTTCAATTATTTTTAATTTAATCTGAAATTTTAATCCAATTAGCATATAGTAGGTGTGGGTTTTCCTAGAATATTAATAGGTTTTAGTAATACGGGTTGGGTTGGGTTGGGTATGGGTCACTAGATTTACATTACATGAATATAGATCAAAACGGGTTAAATGGGTCAAATATAGGTCGACCCGTTTTCGACCCGACCCACCCATATGACGGGTCTATAGGTGTCGAAATATTAATCAAAATATCTTAATCCCACATAATTTCTGTCTTCTCATATATACTTTAATATAAGCACTAGTTTCAACTTCCATTGCTATTTCATGTCACAACCCTAGTGTTGGGTAACAAAATCTTAATGTAGCTTGTATCTTCGATATACAAGAACTCCTTTCTAAAAGTGTATACAATTTTCTAAAATTAAAACAAATGGCTTTGATCTCTGATCTCCTTTGAGAACAATCTCATTCTTTTTGTATCATTGTGTGGTGTCATGTTAAATAGTCAATGATTTGATTCTACTGCTAGTATTGTATTATCAATGAGCATGTTGACACCTAAATTTTGATTAATAATCTAGTAATTAATTGCATTAAAAATTAGAGATTAATTTTTAATCTCTAAACAAAAATAGCAAAATTGCATTTGCATTGGACCGGTGGATATGTTTGAATTGATAGTTTTGATTTTTAATTTAGTAAGTTGGACTAAGCCCACAGTGAGAGAGAATTTGGCCAAGCCCGTCATTCTTTAAATGGCTGAAACTTAACTTGTGAGATGTACGAAGTTGGAAAATTTGTTCATTTAAAAAAAGATTAGTATTATTCTTCCTAAATTTGGTTATAGGAATAGGCAAGATTCGGTGGAAAACTCGGCCAACAAAATGGGAGGGAAAAGATTTTGGGAGCAGGAATTTCTGGAAAAAAAAAAAAAAAAAAAAAAAGAGAGATATTCGGATGCGTAGCAATATTCAGCCATATTCTCATAAAAAGGAAATAGAAGATAGCTAGCAATATCGAAGAGTGTGGAGATTATTAAAAAAATATCTCGAGTTTGAGTCTATTAAAGAAAACCAAATTAAAGAGAATATGTGAACTCGACCATGTGCGAGTCAAAAAAATTGGCGTATGAGAATTGATCAGCCGAAATTGTCGAAAGAAGAAGATTTCATGTGGATTTCATGAGCCACAAGCGTGAAGGGATTAATCACGCGGGGTTCCTTTTGTTGTCTTCTACTCATCTCCTTGGACTTGGGAAATGATCATTTATTTGTCATAATTGGGTGAAGCTCCCTTTAACATACAAATGAGAGAAAGTCAAAGAAAGAGGAAAGAAGAGTTCATGCACACGTCTATTTTGTTCTCACCCTCGTTAATGCATGCACATGAATGCACATAAATTTGGGGGCATCGGTGCTGATTGTGGGCGCCCGTGCCGCCCCCTTTCTTCCGGCGAGCTCCTCCGCCCTCGACTACGACCCGATGCTGCTCTCCGCCATGCGACATCCTTGCTGTTGGGCCGCCCCGTGATGTCTTTGGCGTTGTCCCGACTGCCTGAGCGCCGCCACGTCAAACCGAGACGATCGCCACGCCACCACTGCCGTCGCACCATCCACGATGAGCCGCTGCTGCTTTGCTTCCTGTCCCGACTACCAGAGCTTGAAGTGGGCTACTGCCCTATGACGCCTTCGCCGGCCAACGCGAGTCACCATACCGAGTTTTGCTGCTGCTCGCTGCCTGCACCGGCGACGACGAAGCTGCTCTGTTCCGTTGCCGCTCGTGACCCGCGACGACAAGCTGCTGATTCGCGTCAGCCCCCGGTCGAAGCATCCCTTGCCGCGCCATCCGCTTTAGCAACGCTAGGCGTAGTCGGCATTTTCTCCAGTCGGTCTCAGGTTCTCCAACGCCGACACAACCCCCACATGCCAGATTTTCTCCTCTGCTGGTCGTCCGTAGCTTCCAACACGTGAGCGACACCTCCACAGGCTACCACAATCTCACGCACCACCCAACCACGATTGAAGGAATAGCAAGCGGTGATTATTTGGATCATTCGATGGTTTGGTCAAAGTAAAAGTCAAAGCTTCGAGTGAAGGTCACGCTGAGAATCCTCTCATGCTTGCTGGCTATTGTCCGACGCCCACTAATTCATACCGGGCTTCGATATTTCATCGGCCATTCCATCAAGCGGAAAACCACCTCCGCCACCGCGCACCATCGCCAATCACCATCCAACCCGCTATCCGCCAGTTCGAATTTGGGAACAAATTCTCCAAATTAGACAATAATAGTTATCCGATTCCATTGACTATCTTACTACCCAATTTGATTATTGCATCCCAATAATATATATTTTTTAGTGATAAGCTTATCCACGAATTAGGATGTTTTTCCTAATTTGTAACCGCATATAATTTTTGATTCTATCATAAGGCTTTAGATGGAATTGTTGATTCCATGAGTATCCTTTAAAATTGATATTTTGATTTTTGGGGCTTAAGATTAATTTGTTGATTTTATTCAAAATTTCAAGTTGATGATTAGATGTTAGTTCCATATTTGAATCGATCGGATGATGCCTTTATGGATTGAGTGGTTTGAATATTTTAATTAATTGCTTTCTTTGTCCAGAAAATATAGAACGATTGCATTGCATATCATGTAGATTAACTAGGTCATATTGCATGTTTAAATAGATTCTATAATATTCCAGATAAAATTCTAATTTAAATTATGAATTAACACAGTCCAATACCTAAATTGAATTAGATATTATCTTTGTTCTAGATAGTTAATTTTCCTCATTTTTAATTACCAATTTTAATAAAAAAATAAAAAATATATCATGTGTATGTCATGTAGAGTATTTACATATTAATCATTGCCCGTCATTAAAGTTAGGCCATTTAATTAAAATAGTGTGCCATAAAGTTCGCACATTAGGATTATTTAATTAAAAGTCGCATGTCATATAAACTATTTTTGTACATCATAGTCTAGCTTTTATTTAAATAAATGAAAATCCTAAAAAATGCTGAGTGAATTCCGTGATAATTAAAAATCATATTTAGGATGAATATGTATTTCTAATTAAAATTTGTCGCAGTTGCTTGTGTTGCATCTAGGTAAGTGTTTCTCTCCTATGCTTGCAATTTATTCATCACTTCGATTATTGAGTCTTGGATGTGCACTTGCATGACCATCTTGCCGATTAGAGATAGCTTAAAATCAATTAAAGCTGCTTGCAAAATATTTTTTGAAAATAAAAGAGAAAAAGGTACCAAAAGGGCATTAGAGTAATCTAGTATAATCAAGTTTTTGAACTCATTTAATCTTTGGTTCATCGAAATAAGTTATTTGTCCCAATGCTTTACTTAGTGTCGATCGGTCCACCATAAACCAATTAGTGGTAACTCCTTGATAAGTTGCGAATTGATATGCGCTTGGTAGAGGCCTAAGTAAGTTAAGATTTAGTATTTCATTAGCCAAACTCTTAGATAGTGGATAGTGAGAATAGGTTGCGATAGCTTAGTGAATCCCCTATCTTGATTAATATGAGACTACTTATTATGTACTTATGAGCCAGTTAGTGAAGTTAAACCCTATACAATCAAATGATGCTACCTGAAGCATTTTATTTTCTGTGGCTTAAGAAGCTATTCAAGTAAGTTCTCGGCCAAGTATCGGAGAGAAAAATATTACCGTGTCTATGCCTTGAGGATGGAGCCGATGGTGGTTTCTGTCACAATCTAACATAAGGAATTTTGACTATCTCATTCTATTTCATTACATTCCATTCTGTTCTTCAGTTCCATTTTCATCGTTCGACATATTCTTTTTCTGGGAAAACATGCCCTTGGAGATCGGGTATGTGAACATGCCCGCCAGCCCAAACCGGCCCAATTGTCCATCATTGGCACCACCCCTTCATAGGCCCAATCCCAATGCTCGAAGCCCATATCAATCAACGGGTCGAAGGCTCAAAGTCCATTCTCGTTCGGAAAACCCGTATTCTTCGCAGAAGAAGATTTTCATGGAAAGCGCAGACGCAAGTCCACCATTTTCGCAGCGCTTCAGCTAACAAGCGGAACTGGAATAAAGCGGAAAGCAATAATTGGGTCCCTCTCTCGCCAACCCCAAAAGCCAGATTCAGTGCACCTTTGACAGTGAAACGAGGGAGATAGGTCAGCATGTTTCTCTCTCTAAAAGCCAGGTACGTACGGATTGCTTGTTGTCCGCAATTCGGACAAATTTTGTTTTTTGGGGTTTTCCGATGTTTATTGTTCTAAAAGACGAGTTGGGTTCTTGTTTTTTCCTCTTTTTGTCTCCCAATGTCATTATCCTAGAAGACGAGCTGGGTTCTCTCCCTCTGTACTTGCTGGTTGGTACGTGAGATAAAGATGGAATGGAAGTTGAGATCACCGAAGTCTGGTCTATTTAATAAGGGAGCCCCACATTTGACATTCATCGTTGAAAATTTTTAATTTTAGTTTTTACGGGTAATCGGAACATGTGTTTTCTTGGCTCTGTTCTTTTATAATCTCAAGTTTGTTTTTCTTGGTCTTTTTTCTGGTTGCCCTATTTGTTTATTCATGGAAGTACTTCTGTTTGATTACTTTATATTTGCTACATTGCTGAGAAATTGTGCGAATGAATGAACTTAAATTACCGCAGCAATCTGAGAAACCCTTTTCTGGGAAAGTCAGTTGATTGTATGCATTGAAAAGAAGCTACTTGAACATTTTTAAGGTAGCCTAAATGAGGTAAACCATACGAGAATTTGACTATTGTCTTTCACATTGGCAATGCCTTGCCTCGCCTAATCAGGTCTTCTGCTGGCCAGGACAAATCAGGTTTGGAAGTTTGTTTTCCACTTGTCAACCAAACTCTTTGTTACTTTTTGTCTCTATCCTTTTTCAATAGTCTATTGCCCTTTTTTGGTTGTTCCTTTGTGACATGAAAAGAATCGGCTAATACTGGTGATGCTTAGGTATGAAAGCATTGGAAATCGATATGCTTGTGTAAGTTTCTTTTTGTGAGTCTTGTTATTACTTTGTCAACATGGTCATATAAATCGAATATAATCTATGAGGGTTTTGCCGATGGAGTGAGGTGAAGGATTGAACGCAAGATGTGTGCAGACAAGTTGTGATGTTGATTAAAGACAGTTATTCACATTGATAGGTGAATTGGGTTGTCAACTTGGGATCCTCGTATGAAAATTTATTTTCTTCATCCAAAGAATCATGTCATATTGTTTTTTCCTTTTTCAAAGTGGTGCTATTTTGCTGCTTCTAGGCAATCAGATTTATGCACTTATAAGACAGCTACAGCCATCTTATGATTTGCAGAGACAAATCCTTAGAATATTAGCCTCTAAAGATGTCACATTTCCATTGAAATCTTTATCCTATTTATGCAAAGCAAGCTCCATCACGTAATGATGTGCTGCATTGCTTCTATCAACTTTTTCCTTCGGGTTGTTTGCTAGAATATTTGGTCATGCTTTTTCAGGACATGGGGAATTTAGTTGAAGATATCCAAAGAAGTTATGAGGAAAAGATGATAGCACCTCTACTTTAGTTGGAAGCCAGCAATCTTAAGAATTTCAAGTTGTGTTTACTTTAAGTGACTTGATTCGTTTCTCGCCATTTGCATCAAATAAAATTTGTTCCATCGCATGGGCCCATGTTCTTTGTGTTAATATAGCAAAGGAGATAGATGATGTGAGAAAAGAACCGAAAAGGCAACCTTGCATTAACATTCATTTCTCGCCATTTTTGGGTTTTTCCTGCCCCATCACGAAGCTTGCTGGGAACTGGCCAATTGCTTTTTTAGTTTTCCTCATCTGCAAGATTATCCAAACTCAACAGCAGCTCACCAAGCAAGACCAAAGTACTGAGGTTGAAATAATGGATGGCAATAAACTGTTGATTTGATTCAGTAGCTGAAGGCAATTTGACACATCATCTAGGAAGATACTTGCCATGCATAAAATCTAGAAATGGTAATTAAGAAATATTGCATATAATAATGCATATAATCTGGAATTTAAGAAATATTTTCATAAGCCCTAACCATTTTTATAATAAAAGACAAGATTCTTCTTGAAGTGTTTAACGTTGTGCTCAGTTCAGGATGCTTCTTCTCTGTGGGAAAAGAGCGACACTTTGCCTTAGACTGGAATGCACTTAACAAGCCAACCAATTGGCCAAGACAAAGCTGCAAGTCCGATGCAAGCACCCCATTGTTCCCAGTTCAGCCTCTCAGTGCTGGCAAACCTCTTCAGAAACTCAACCATCACCACCTGAAGAATTATCGTTATGCTAATGATGACCAAGAACAACTTGCTCTTATGGATCCCTTTGAATACATTTTTCTCCTCCAGTTTCCTGGCATTAAATTCGTTGAAGACCTGGCAGAGGACGAAGCAGTTGAAAATGATCGTGTCCCTCACTTTCTTGTCCACCCCAAAAATGGAACTCCCCTTGAATTGTAGGGTCAGGAGGATGATAACTTGGTACAAGGCCTGAGATATGAGATTCCTCCACATGACTCTGCTTATAAGTGGCTCGGTTCGTCCAACTGGTGGCTTTAGCATGAGCTCATTTGTAGGTTTCTCTGTCGCCAATGCCAAAGCTCCCAGGGTGTCCATAATCAAGTTCACCCAAAGAAGCTGGACAGCTGTCAAAGGGACATCGCCAGAAGACACCGCAGCAACGAAGTTGATGATGAGGGCAGCCACATTCACAGTGAGCTGAAACTGTATGAACTTTTGAATGTTGTTGTAGACACACCGCCCCCACCTCAGCACAGTCACCACGGAGGCGAAATTATCATCCAGGATGACGATATCTGAGCTCTCCTTTGCCACCTCGGTGCCTTGGATGCCCATGGAGAGGCCGATATCTGCTTCTTTTAGGGCTGGCGCGTCATTCGTGCCATCGCCAGTGACTGCCACCACATGCCCTTTCTGCTTCAAGCACTCCACCATCAAAAGCTTATCAAATGGGGATGATCTAGCCATTACCCGGATTTTCTCGATTGCTGCCATTCTCTGTTCAGGCGAGTAGTTGCGAAACTGCACACCCTCTACTATGGCTTCATGTTCGAGATCTTCATCGGGATTGAATATCCCACATTCCAAGGCTATAGCTCTTGCAGTGTGCATGTTGTCTCCTGTGATCATCTTGATGGTCACTCCGGCACTTTTACAAGCCACCACTGCCCTCCTCGCGCCTGGTCTGCATGGGTCCTTTATCCCTACTATCCCCAGCAATGTAAGTCCATCTTCCTCAAGTTTCCCATGAACTTGAGCAAGTGAGCCATTGATCTTTTTGTAGGCGAATGCAATGCAGCGGAGGCTTTTGTCTGCCATATTTTTTATAATTGCCCCGAAATCTGACCGCACTTCATCATTCATGACATTCACCATCCCGCTTTGGCTATAATAATCCGAACACAATGCCAAGATCATCTCAGCAGCTCCCTTCCAGTGTACATGAACGACCTGCTCTCCTCTCCTCCTCACAGCAACCCCGCTTCTCTTTTTCTCAGAATTGAATGCCTCGACTTGGATTATCTCCCATTCTTGCTTCAGTTTATCCATCGTCATACCCAATTTGGACACACCCCAAGAAAGTATAGCCTTTTCAGTTGGGCTGCCTGAAATTTCAGGAACAGATGCAGAAGGTCGCATGTGGACAGTTCCCGTCGTGTTCATTCCGATTCCTTGTAGTAGGACTTCAACGATGCCGGTGGCTATTTCTCTGGATTCATCTACACTCACATGTTCTTTTCCCATACATAATTCGGTCACCCTCATCTCGTTTAACGTGAGAGTTCCGGTTTTATCCGTGCAGATTGTTGTGGCAGAACCCATGGTTTCACAGGCAGAGAGCTTCCGGACCATGGCGTTGTCACCCATCATGCGCTTCATGGAGTAGGCCAGCGTCAAAGTGACGGCCAAAGGCAAGCCCTCGGGTATAGCCACCACCACAATGGTCACTGCTGCAGCAACCATGCGCACAACAGCGTCTATCACATCCCCCGTCTTGGTCTTCCCGCTGGTGAATTCTCTCTGTCCAGCATCATCTTGGGTGTTTCCAGTGAAGTAGCGGATCATCAAGACAAGAAGCACTAGTACGGCCACCGACACCCCGACCTTCCCGATGAAGGAAGTCAACTTGTTTAGACGGGCTTGGAGCGGGGTCTCTTCATCTAAGTCACGGCTCACGGAGCTCATCATCTCGCCCCATGCAGTGTTCATGCCAACAGAAGCAACCATCATTCGACCGTAGCCGTCGATCACTTTGGTGCCTGAGAGCAAGAAAGGGTTCTCGCTATCGACTTCGATGTGATCGCTTTCACCAGTCATGCTAGACTCGTCAACTCTCAGGGAGTGGCCATCAACAAACAACCCATCGGCCGGAACCTGGTCACCAATCTTCAGATACACGACATCGCCTACGACAATATCAAATATGGAAATTGGTTGCCTCCTGCCATCTCTTACAATCTCCACTGTAATGTTGCTGCTCTCTCTGGAAAGTTTCCGGAACTGCCTTCCTTGCTTATAGTTGCTGACAGCAGAGACGATGACGACTAGAAAGATGGCGATGATTATACTCCCACCATCATACCAACCTTCTTTAAGGCCGTGCTGTTTGATACCAAATGCTAAAGAGAGAACAGCACATGCTATGAGAATGATTATGATCAAGTCTTTGAACGCATCAAGCACAAAACTGAGAAAGCTCTTTGCCGGCGGCTTATTGTACTTATTCGGCCCAAAAACATTGGTTCGGTGCGTGAGGTCGGTTTCATCCCCACTCAAGCCATTTTCGAGATTTGTCATGAGAATTGAAGCGATTTGTTTTGTGCCACCAAGTTGAGCAAGAGATTCAAAACTTTTCTCTCTTACAAGGTTACTCAGGATTTTAGGGTCGACGTCTCGAAGAGAGCGGCAATCTCCTTCACGTGGATTATCACTGCTCCCGAGTTCGACATTGATGGCAGTGTAAGAGAGCGTCCGCAACAGGGCTCTCTTCTTCTCGAGGACTTCTTTCGACAGAGACTCGAGAGCCCTTGTGAAGTATATGACCATGAAAGCCAGGCGCCATCTTCGCCTGTGGATGATATTCGTCGGGCCATCGTGGCGGTCGGGCACTGCATCAGTTGCTGCTTCTTCGCTAGGTTTACGAAGCCTCAACGACGACATGGATGAACAACAAAGAGAGAGAAGACAAAAGGGTGTGCTTGGATCAGCAAAACGAGTCGGGTTGAGAGGACGGAGATGAGTCTGTAGGAGTCAACACTGACTGACTTGGGTTGAAAGGATGGATTTGTCGCGTAGTACATATATAGCGCAGTGTGACGAGCTTCCACATTGCATTCCTGGAAATTTCACTGCAGCTTCTTGGAAATTTTAGATCCGTCTGTAATCACAATTACCCAAATTTGATGATTATCTTACTTTCTGGGGCCGTACTTGTTATGGTAAATTATCTCATGTTTCCATTTCAGTAATTATCTCAGAAATTACCACTGCTATCAGTGCTGTAGAAATTTGAAAAGAACGCGTCTATAACACGTTTTTGTGCAGCATTAATATCTTTCCAAAATAAGCTATTAAATGTATTATCGAGCAACGAATGTATTTGACTGGAAATTTGGGCGAAGGACCGGATGAATTTCGAGGTGCTTTCTTTAATGTGTATAATTTACACAAGTTAACTGTTACATGTTAAATATTGATTTCTCATTTAATTTTGTTTTAGAATATCATTTTTTTTTGTCAATTTTTTTTTTTTTCAGAATGTTAGGTACAATAAGACCGTGTTGAGTCAGAATGTTAGGTACAATAAGACCGTGTTGAGTCGTCTAGACAACTTTATTGGATAAAATAAGGTCGGATAAGATAAAGACAAAATAAGATTTGAAAATTCCTACATAACGTTTGGTGATGTCCGGATATACATGAACAAAACTGGATTAAACGTAAAACATAAAAAAAATCAATTCTTTGAGATTTGCAAAAAAGAAATCTGATTATTGGAGTCATGAAAATTGTATATGATTGCTGCCCAGGCTTGCCACGACAACCTCCGCCGCCTGGAACATCGACCGATGCCGTCCTGCCTGTGCTCCAGTCCATATGGTCATCATAAACTTGTTCAGTCCCTCACTCGTCTCCTCTCATCTGCCTTGCACTTCTCACTTTGCCCTAACCTTCTTGATCGCACCCGTCATCCATCCTCTGTGCTTTGTTGTCTCTCATTCTCTTAATCACATTGTCCAAGTGTCGAGAAGGAGATCCAAAGTCTCGGGCCTTCCTCAACCAAACCAGAATGCTGAGCATATTTGAAGCATCTAGGGGTGGCAAATGGATGGGTCGGGTCGGGTATGGGTTAGATCGAAATGGGTCGACCCATATTTGACCGATTTAACCCGTTTTGACCCATATTTTTGTAATGTAAATCTAATGACTCATACCCGACCCGTACCCGACCCGACCCATATTGCTAAAACCTATTAATATTCTAGGACAACCCACTTTCTATAACTTCAAATTAAATTAAAAATAGTAAATAAAATAAAATAAAATATACAAAAAACCTATAATTGAAATATTTATAAAAAATTAAACTATGCACATGCTTCTCTTATTTGAAGTGAACATACCATTGAATAACTAAAAACCTTAACATGAAATTATTTTAACTAAACCTAAAAAAACTCATTTTTATATTTTTTTCATAAAAAAATTATTGTTAAAACATTTTTATGCAATACAAAAATTTTAACAATTTTTATGCAATACAAATTTAATGGAAAATTTTTATAATTCTTTTAAAAATATATTTTTTAAAAAATCAAAATTTTAATTTTTTTAAATATAATTTCTAATTATTTTTATTTTTAAAATATAATTTTTAATAATTATTTTTTCTTTTTCTCTTTCTTTTTTTCTTCTTCTTCAGCCACGACAACGGCCGGTGACCAGCTATAGGTGAGATCGAGCTCGCCGGCATCGGGCGGGCTTGATCTCATTGATCCGGCAAGGCCGAGGCCCCACCCGACGTTGGCGAGCTCGAGCCTTGTCAACGCCCAACGTCGGCGAGCTCAAGCCTCGCCGGTCGTTGACAAGGCTCGAGCTCGCCAACGTCGGCAAGGCTCGATCTCACCGATCCGGCAGGCCGAGGCCCCGCCGGATCTTTGGGCGAGCTCGAGCCTCGCCCGGTCATCGGCGACCGCCCGGCGAGCTCGAGCCTTGCCCTCGGCTGTCGTCGGAGCTGGCAAAATGGTCATAAACCCATATTATGACCCATTTTTAAAATGGGTCATATATGGGTCAAGTGAAAAGTCAAATATAGGTCAAAAATGGGTCAAGTGAAAGTTAAATATAGGTCAGAAATTGGTCTAAAAAGTAAAACACAAAAAGAAATGGATCTAAATGGGTTATTAGGAAAGGAAAGGAAACCCACTTTAAAGTTAAACCCATGGCCTTTTTTTAACTTTATAAAAAAAAAAATTATAAAAATTGAAATTATAATTATTTTTCATATTTCAATTTTTTTTCTTTTCTTTTTCTTTTCTTTTTTCTTTCTTTTTCTTGCTTCCTTAGCCGGCGGCCGACTGGCCACAGGCCAAGCGAGGCTCGAGCCTCGCTAGATCTTGCGAGACTCAAGCTCGCCGGCATTGGGCGGGGCCTCAGCCTCTCTAGATCGGCGAGATCGAGCCTTGCCCGACACCCGGCGAGCTCGAGTTTCGCCAGATCCGACAAGGCTCGGCCTCGCTGCCAACTAGTAAGGCTCGAGCTCGCCGGCGTCGGGTGGGGCCTCAGCCTCGCCAGATCAACGAGATCAAGCCTCGCCGGATCTGGCGAGACTTGAGCTCGCCGGATTGGCGAGATCGAGCCTCGCCCGACACCCGTGAGCTCAATCTCGCTTGTGGCGATCGCCGGCCGTCGTTGTGGTTGATGGCCAGTCGAAGAAGAATAAAAAGAAAAGAGAAAAAAAAAAAATATATTTTAAAAAATAAAAATTATAAAAATTATATTTTTAAAAAATAATAATAATTAAAAATTCTGTTTAAAAAATTAAAAATTCAATTTTTTAAAAAATATTTTAAAAAGAATTATAAAAATTTTCCATTAAATTTGTATTGCATAAAAATGTTTTAACAATATTTTTTAATAAAAAAATCATAAGAATGAGCTTTTTTTAGGTTTAGTTAATATTTTTTTATGTTACGGTTTTTAGTTATTCAATGGTATGTTCACTTCAAATAAGAGAAGCATGTGCATAGTCTAATTTTTCTATAAATATTTCAATTTATAGGCTTTTTTTAAACTTTTTTTATTTTATTTACTATTTTAATTTAATTTGAAGTTTTAATCCAAGTAGCATATAGTAGAAGTGAGTTTTTCTAGAATATTAATAGGTTTTAGCAATACGGGTTGGCTCGGGTACGAGTTGGGTCGGTATGGGTCACAAGATTTACACTACAAGAATATGGGTCAAAACGAGTTAAATGGGTCAAATATGGGTTTACCCATTTTCGATCCGACCCGACCCATACCCAACCCAACCCACCCATTTGCCACCCCTACTTGGTAGGCACGACAGCAAGAGAGGGCGGCGATGGTGTGAGACAGCTGTGAGATGGCAACAACGAAAGTGGCTGTGGTGAGATGACGGCTAGAGGCAACGACGACTGAGCATGTGAGAGAGGAGCTTCAAGAAAGCTTCGACTTGGCTCACATTTTTCTTTTATTTTCTTTTATTTTATTTTTAACGTAGATATCCTATCTGAGTTTGTCCCCCACTCCCTAGGTAGGATTTTTTTTTTTTTATTCAAGCTATATCCAACCTATATTCAATCATATCTGAATTTTGCAACACTCCAAACACTGGATAGGATTATCCTATCTAGAGTTTTATCCAGTTCACCAAATACTGTCTAATGTTACATTTGGTCGTTTGGATTTCTAATCAAAATAGGACTGGACAGGATAAGATATAAAATCTAAGGGATTTTGCTATATCCTATCAACTATTTGGTGATTGCAATAATAAAGTCGGATATATTTATATTATATCCTATAATGGCATACCAATATAAATAAACAACAATGTTTATAAATGGAGATGGTAGAGATCTCTTACAAAACTCTTATCTACTTTATTTTTATTTTTTTTAATTTTATTTCCCACTCTTTTTAATTAATTTCTTTTTTTATTTCTTTCTTCCCCTTCCATCATTCTCTAATAAAATTTTACTAAATAGAAAACTGTACTAATATACCTAAAATACCAAAACACTAAAATATTTAATAAATATATATCTATATATATTGAATTTAGATTATAAGGTAAAATTAATTCGAATATATAAATAAAAACAAGATTAAATTAAAAATAAATTTTTATTTTTTATTTTGAATTTCTTAATATTAGAATTTAAATATTTTTTATGTTGAAATATAATTTTAAATTTTTTAATTTAAGAAGTTTATTATTTAAGAAAAATAACTTTCTTTTTACGAATATTAGAAATTCCATCTATTTTTATCCCAATTCCTCCATGAGATAATTTTATCTAGTTTATATCTCCATTATATCCAACTTTAAGATAAATCTTATCATATCTATATTATCATAACTGCAAATGCAACCTTACATGTAAGCAGATTTGCATGACTTATCTCCTGGCACCCTTAGTGTCTCAAAATCAAAACTTCGATCCCTCATAAATACCCTCTAATTGTCCTCCTTTTTTTTTTTTTTTTTCATTTTCATATAAAATGTTCCACTAGCATTCTTGAAAAATACTTGCGGCGATCACAGCCGATCCAACCAAGCGCAATCATAGCGGTTTGATTTTATGAAATTTATGTACTGTACATGTAATCTGTGGATGAATTGATTCGGTTCATATAGATTTGAGTCTAGACAAGCATTTGCCGTGAAAATATTTATGCGTGAAAGTTCGGTCACGAGGATGTCATTTTCCCTTGCGAATGACGCTTGGATGGAAAACCCACACAAAGCGTGAACGTATGGCTTGAAAAAGTCTTCTGTATAACCAACAGAATTATTTCTGATTTTCTTTCTTGGTTGCTTTTCAGTTTTCATCTTTTTCCACTGGAGATGTCAATGGCTAATTATGAGAAGCGATGGGAGTTTATTAAACAAGTGAAGAGTGTTCATGACTGAATCAGAAAAAAAAACATTTACCATCATTGAGATAATTTCAATTTTTTTCGTTGCATTATTATCATTTACCATAAAAAAAATTAATTCTACTTATACCCCCACTACTTTCACAATTTTATGGAATTCCTTTCACCTTTTGGTAATTTGTGCTGTTTCGTCACCATTAATTTGCGGTTTGCGCTTGCTTTGATCCATGCGGTCCCGCGGGGCCTTCTTGCTCCTGGACTATTGTTGAACAACATTGTACTTCAAGCTCCTTGGAATAAGGAAGCCTTTGAGTCATTCATCACAACCTCGGACACTCTTTCTAGGTTTTTTTTTTTTGGTCTATGCACAACCTTATATTCGAAGGAAACTCTCCAATGAATCCGATTCGAAAGCATGTCAAAACAACGAATGCGCAAAGGTGGGGATAAACCCTTTAATAAACAATTTCCGATTGCAAAAGGCAAGTTGTATTAGAGACACTTTAGTGTTTCATAAGTGATTGTGTAATTAGAGGAATTTGAATAGTTTACATTATGCCTACAGAAATTCTAATTTGCTTAGAATTACATTTTCTTACATTGGCCCAAGGTAGAGTAATTAGGTTTATACTATTACCTAAGAATACTTCGTCCTAAAATTAAGTTTGGTACAATTCACTTTGTTGATTTACACATTTATATCATACCTTCTTTTGTAGCGCAACAAATCTAAAACTTCAGGTTGATCCCCAAAGGAGGAAGACAGTCGGTAAAAAGTTTAGCATGATAGAAACAAGGTAAGTAGATGAATTTTTTTTACCAGAAGTGTTTATGGCCGGCAATTATTGAAGCAATCCGTCAATTGGATTGAACAGAGTTGTGAACCATCGCATACCCTTTACATGGCCTAATTCCTTAAGAAAACCCCAACTTTAGGTTTGGTTTTAATTCTGTCACGAATTTGATTTCTAAAAAATAAAAAATATTGAACTTTAAGTCCCTCCAATTCTGCCCTAAATTTTTCTTTGTTTGAAGAAACCCAACTTTAAATCCAGTCCCAAATCTTTCCCGAACTTCTTTTTATCTAAGAGAAAAATAGTCAATTTTTTACTCTAGTCTCAAATCTACTCCCATTGGTCCTCCTTCGTCCAAAAATCATCGTTAGCCATCCTAATTTTCATATCCTAAAAATGATTTCATTTTGAGGAAAAATTTTATGGCATCTTACTGATGTGGATTTCTTATCAACGTTGAAATGCCACGTCAAGTTGGGAGCGGACCACGAGGGTAGATTTGAGATTAGATTGAAAGTGGACGATTGTTTTTTTACAAAGAAAATTCGGGACAAATTTAGAACTGGACTTAAACTTTGTGGTTTTTTCCGAGACAAAAAATAATTCGATGTAGATTTGGGATTGGATATGAAATTTAGGGTTTTTTTTTTTAACAAAAAAGACAATTGAGATTGAACCTAATGTTGGGTCGTTTTTTTGGGAAATTAGGTCTCATCTACATAGAAAACGATGTCATAAATTGAAATGAATAATGTTGACAGACTTTCTTTTGTTAGAGTAATCAGTTCAAATACTTATAATTGAGGATATAACAAAAAAACGAGAGGGCGGGCCCCGTTTTCTCACCTGAAGACCACTGAAATTACAACCATCGGTTACAATTTTTTTTTTTTTCAATCAGAATCGGGTACTTTTATTATATCCAAGTGAGTACATGTTCATAATTTTTTTCTATTGTGGGCTTCTTTTATTTTAATCCTTTTCATCGCAAAGTCTTATCATCCAAACTTTTGGATAATAAGTCGTTCTACTATGAATATTTTTCTTCCAATGAGGGACGTACCCCGTCGTGCGTTTGATGCAAGATTCAACACGCCAAGCCCTAGTCTTGTTTTAGTCTTTTTAGATGAACATGGAGGCATTTGCTTTGACAGAGAAAGTGCACCAAAGAGGACATGATGTATGGAATAGTTCATTTAGTCATAGACTCAAAAGGCACGTTATGCTATTATAAACCACTTGTTGAACATGCAAGCAACCCCATATGAATTGACATTTTTTTTACCTTTACTTTACTTTACTTTACTTGACTCGACTAAATGTACTAAGCAACCCAATATGACTTGACTTGACTCGACTAAATGTAGCAATATTTCGATTTGATATCTCGTCCTTCTTAGAAAGGAGGTTTCTCTCTTTTCTTTTTAATTGTTCATTGGTGAATTTCTATCAAACTTCATAGACGATATTTGAGTTCTTTTCATACAAAGACATAACGTATTGGATAGTTCATTTAGTCCAAGACTCAAAGGCACGTTATGCTAATATAAGCCTCTTGTCGAGTCATGCAATCCCATGTGACCTGACTTTCTTCTTCTTTTTTTTTGGGTCAGAGTGTCTCTTGATTTGACTCGACTAAATGTAGTAATAATTTTGGATTTGATATCTCATCCTTCTTGGAAATGAGGTTTTCTCTTCTTCTTTTTTTTTTTAAATTGTTTGCTAGTAAATTTCTATTGAACTTCGCATACAATATTCGAGTTTTTTTCATACAAGAAAATAGTTCTATTAAAATAGTTGCATCACTTGTCCGTGTAATATGTGATCGCTCCACCTATGAATTTAAGTGTTTGGAATGACCAATTTAATGTGGTGTCAGATTCTGATTCTGCTCTAGTTTATTTCGCATGTGCAATGACACATTCATCAAATTCCATCTTTCATTCCTAATTCTTCTTGCATATGAGATGAAGTGTTGAAAATCTCATATCGCTCTTCAGTGGGGTCTATATACGCTTCATATGCATGCAGTCTACATCAACCAATAATCTTAAGTTTTTAGACATTATAATAAGTTGAATTATTTCCTCAGCACTTTGACATTAATAAAAGGGACAAAGAAAATCAATGCAAAATTTGAAAGTTGGAATCCACGTTATTTCGAAAGGATGCACGCACTCTAGAAATTAAAACAAACTCATGTTCATTGAGATTTATTGAGACGTTCTGGAAAAATAAGGTGAGGAACCCTAATCTCTCGAGGGGGGACAAAAGGAGTGTTGTGAGAAAATGTCGATTGAAAAATATTGTGTTCAATGTTCACATTAAGATCAAATGTCCTATTGTGCAACACTAATCTTTTAGGTGAAGAGCGAGACGTAAACAATCAACCAATATATTTGCAATTAGTTGTTCTTTTCGAAATTGACTACCAAATGCATATTAAGTCAACTTCGTAGCTCACAAGAAACAAATTTATTGTCCAAATAGAATCTCGACCGTTAGATCATGTTGGAATCATTGTCATTAATTATCATGTTGAGGTATTTCATTGTAAACCTATTCCACATAATCATTTTACGAGTAGTCTACGTCATGAATAAGAAGCCCCTCTCGAATAGAAGTTATAGAAATTTTCCGAACCACATATGGAAAAAGCCTGCTGTGGCTCATTGGGCTTCTGTCTCAAAATGGGATCGAGCACTTAATCATGGAGAGAATTTCAACATCATAGAGAAGACAAAAAGCATTATGTCTTACTCAAATCAAAGATGTGCACCAAATTTGCTTCTTTACTAGTTTGTGATCACCGAAATCTGCTACAATTCATTTACACTACTATTATTACATAAAGTGGAAAGATCCTTAGTTGCTTATTTTACAAATTATGTGCCCATGGAAGAATTGTGTAAATTAATCATTTTTCGATATCAAAAGTCGAACATTATTGGTTGCGTTTGGAAATAGTATTCACAAGAGGCTTAGGACTCCAAAATCCCTTGGCAACTGCAAACACTGTTTGATAGAATTTTTGGAAAGGTTTTGAAAGATGTAATTACACTTTGAAAAGGACTCTCAAGGTCTTTAGCTCAAAGTAGGTCCAAAGATACTTGAAGCTTTGAGCATTTCCGGAATGCAAATACACTTTTTTCTTCCAATTTTCTTCTCACTATTCTTTCGTAATTACGGAAATGTTCTTGAAAACCCTAACATTATCGATAAAGGCCTCAGCCACAAATGAGCAACCGGCAAGCCGCCACCAGCCTCACCTTAGGCGAGGCCTAGGTTGTGTGACTCAAGCATGGTTGACAGTGAAGTAGGAAAATCTCTCCATAATATATTTTAAATATCATAACTAATAATTTCTACAATCAAAGTACAAAATGATTAATCGCTTTACAAGAACGAGAAAATATTAATGATTGTAAATTCAAGTAAAGTTGATTCCATCATGCACTCCACGTGACATCTTACATATAAAAAGGATCACAATTGTACCTATGCAATAGCATAGAAAAAAAAAATGCTAATACCACAAAAAAACCTCAAACTAGTACGCTTATAACAAATTTACCTCAAATTAAATTTTTTGACCCCCAAAAACCTCAAACTGGTACATTTATGATAAATTTACCCCCGTTAGTTTCATTAAATTGGATTAATATAACAAAAATCACAAACCGGTACATTGGGTGAAATCCCAAATTGGTACACCAGTCAATTGGCATGTGTTATCCAACTAAGCAATTTGACGGTAAAATTTAATGAAAATTAACGAAATGTAAATTTGTTACAAATGTACCAATTTAGATTATTTTTTTCTAGTATTAACCCAAATAAAAATGACTTCGTTTCTTACAATGCAATACATTATGGAGAGTTAAAAGTATTTCGATTCCATCCAATAAAACACGTAGATGTAAGGCACACAATTAGAGTTAATGTTGCTTAAAAAATAATGATTACGTAAAAGAATATTACAAAACAATCGAGTTGCCCAAAAAATAGTCCATGAGAAATTCAATATTTATAACTTGTAGAAATGTTTGATGAGCGTAGAGTGATTTTACACTATGCACAATGGAAATGAATCCACGATAAAGCCACATGGCAAATGATATTACTATTTTAGCGTGAGATTTCCTTCCGTTTGTTATGTTTTATGACCATACAACTCTAAATATAAAATCCATACGAAGCACGAGCAGTTGCGTTAGTTCTTTCAGAAAGCTAACATCATCCTGACGAACTCTTCGTAATTAATTTGGCCATCGCCATCCAGATCCGCCTCTCTCATCATCTCTTCCAATTCTTCCTCCGTTAACTTTTCTCCCAGTTTGATCATCACACGCTTCAACTGCAGTTACCCAACATTTAAGAGAAGTTTCAAGTCTAAAGACATGGTATGTAGAATAGTAGAACTGGAATCTCTCGTATTTCAACCAAACTGATACTAAAAGAGAGATCATCACAAGGGATAAAGTCAGAAGTATTCTGATCAACTCAGTCAACATTCAATACATCCCTGTCGCAAACGTTTTTACCTTGATCCTAAGCTCCTTACACATTGCCAGTATTGCATTGATAAAAAAAAAAAAATCCTCGGGAAGCTTCTATGCAGGCCAATGGAAGTTCTTCGAAGGCTCATGAAGTTCGAGAGGAGCGAGACAGATATTCGAGTATTTAGAGTATCACTAGAAGCCATTGCTAGAGACTTTGATCTTTTCTTTCGCTTCTTCATGTTAATTTTGGTGTGTAAGTTTAATGTTTGCTTCTCATTTTAGTCTAGTCCCAAAGGTGGAAGATAGGTAAAAGGTTTGCAACTGTAAAATGATGTTATATCACAGAAGAGGCCATACTCCTACATCTGCAGGTACTACAATGGATAAGAACATTTGACTAGCTTATGTCGGCCTTTATGTTGTTAATGAGATATTTCATGGGTCAAATAGTACTCACCTCATATGGGCTTCCATGTAAAAAAACTGGAGATTTTACAATTGCCTTATGAATTCCATTCATAAAAGTTCATTCAAGATTTCTCTGTCACCTTCCCTTCTTTTTTATGTGGTTTGGTTAGAAGGAATTGCTCCAAGATACAAACAAGCTAAAATTAACGAAGTATAAGCTGAACATTGAATGTGGGGTTAGAAATAATTCATACCTCATTAGGAGATATATAACCATCTTGATCCTTGTCAATGACCTTGAAAGCTTCCTTTAGCTCCTCTTCTAGTTCAGTCTCCTAAACATATATCATATATCATGCATTTACAATCATCCAATCAAGAACTTGTGAATATGTGGTTTAAGTGACACTAGCTATTATATATATAATACCTTAATTTTTCTGGCCATAAGACTCAAGAACTCCCCGAATTCTATAGTCCCATTGCCGTTGATATCGACCTCATTGATCATGCTTTGAAGTTCTTCCTCCGAGGGATGTAGGCCCAAGGATTTGATTGCAGTTGCCAATTCCACAGATGTGATGCAACCTACGCATCAAGCAAACCAATAATCAATCATTTGGGAGCAAATGCACATTAGGTGTCGATATATTTAATTGGAATATCTTAATCCCACATACTATCTTCTCATATATACTTTAATATAAGCTCCAGATTCAGCTTCCATTGTTGTTTCATGCCACAACCCCTAGCCTTGGGTAATAAAATTTTTACTAGCTCGTATCTTCCAATAATAAGAACTCTTTTCTGACAGTCTATACAATTTTCTAAAATTAAAACGAATGGCTTTGATCTCTGATATCTATTGAGAACAATCCCATTCTTTTTGTTTCATCGTTATTTGACACGTGGTGTCATGTTGAATAATCAACGATTGGTTGATTCTACCGCTAGCCTTGTATTACCAACGAGCTGAAACCCCTGTTTGATTGATATGAAACTATTTATTATCTATTTATGAGCCAGGTAACAAATTTAAACCCTATACGATCAACAAATGCTACCTGAACTTCAAAGAACATAAACTTGGAAGAATTCAATGAGAAAGCAGAAAATATTTTCCTATAAATCAGTCTTCTTCACTAAAAAATGAATCGAAGCAGTTGATTCACACAGTTGCATGGTGAGATCACCAAAGGCAGAAGCAATTGTTGTCTTCTCATGTATTAAGCACACGATCATTATATTAGTATTAAGGTTTCACATCCATGAGAAAGGGAAAAAAATGGCACTTCCAATGCATTGGTCGATCTTTAACAATCAACGCTGTGATATACAGATTTTTATGTCACAAAATCAACATGAAGAACTGTATGTTAGATCTCAGGAAGAGGTAGATCAGGTGTTAGCAATAAATTACAAAAAGCTAGCAAACAGAGTAAGTGGGTATATGAAAAGATTATTTACTAGGAAAGGTATATTAAGATAATAATACAAGGATAAAAACGAAAAACTAAGGGTTACCATCTCCATCCTTGTCCAGCAAACAAAACGCTTCTTGGAACTCATCAGTCTGCTGTTTAGTTAACACATCCCCTCTTCTTGGCTTCATATCGAGAGAGAGAGAGAGAGAGAGAGAGAGAGAGAGAGAGAGAGAGAGAAGCTCAGACGATATAACCCCAGTTAGATCTTGCATAAGTTCTAATTCTGAAGTCTCCAAAGGTGGTCATCTAATGGGCTGTCTCTTTCACCAGGACTGGGAAATTTGGAACAAAGAACATGTTTGAAATGGTCAAACACGCATGTACTAGAATCGATCTCAACGAATTTTCCGGAATTGTTATCTCAAGCTTTTTCTCGATGCCGTAATGGAGAAGAGTTTTCAAGTAATCTTCTGTGCTCTTTTTCACCCACCAAACGTGACTTCGACAACGCAGTGGAAAGTGAGACTTAAAACGGGTTTGATAATTCACGGGATGACATGAACTTTCTCGACTGGGATGACTCCAGTAATTTATTAGACGAAGGCATCTAAAATTCATTGTAACCACGGTTAATATCTACCAACAATTTTCATAAATATGATGCAAATCGTTTCCGATGGAGCAACAATTGAAACTGTCATATGTCTATGTTGAAAGCTAACTATAATGATAACAATGATGCGGAAGACTTAAATATTTTTCCCTTCTTGCTTAAATTAAAGCGTAAGATTGACTTTCCTGTCGATAAGTTAATAGATGAAGAATTTAGGAGGATGATGTGCACCACCAAGATAAACAAAGTCAAAAATACTGCTGTGCAAACATCTTTGACTCTGTCGTTTCCCGTGAATATTCAGACATGGCCCTAGGCTGAAAAATGGTCGTGAAGCTGGAAAAGTACGGTCAAAAGGAAATGAGAGAAGCAATACCGTAAAATTCTGGCGCCTGACCTATATTTCTTTTGTATTATATGTGAGAAAAGGTACGAATGTATCATTTTCTAACGACATGAATGAGACTGCCAAGGAATTTGGTGTGTACTCTAAATGCTTTTATAATCATTTTATTGCAGACTTTTAGGGCGTGCATGACAATATTTCTAATTCTCGATTTCTCTGTTTTTCTGTTTCTCGGAACAGGTTTGGAATGGAAATATGTTTGGTAACGCAATTTAATTTTTCTATTTTTGAAACGGATTTCTATTCCAGAAATAGATTTTGTATAGAAATCAAAAGTTAAAATTTTTAGTTTTTCTATTTTTGGAACAGAAATGAGAAATCAAAATTTTTCTCATCGTTAACTCTTGTCATCAGCCATCGCCCACCGGCCGCCCGTGGGATGCCGGATGCCCACCACTTGCCGCCGCTCGCTGACCGCCCGCCATCGGCTGCCTACCTCCAACCATCGACCGCTGGTCGCCCATCGTCGACCGTCGGCCACAGGATGCCCGTCGAGCGTTGGTCGCTCATCGCCAACCATTGGATCTTGGAGGCCAACCGCCCGTCGCTTGCCATCGGTCGTTGGATATCGGCCGCTTCTTCTGCTCACTAAAGTTCGGCCGTTGGCCATCGGCCACCAGCCGTCGGCTATAGGACTTCGGGCATTGAACGCTGGATTCTAGATGTTGGACGCCAGTCACCAGCTAGTCGGACGCCGGACTCCGGACGCCAGACGTCGGATGTCGGTGTTGGCCTTCGACTGTCGGACAGCGAATGCCGGACTTCGAGCGCCGAACGCGGATGTCAAACTCCAAACGTCGGACACCGGACTCTAGCCGCTCGCCGCCGATTGCCGATGTCGAACTCCGGCCATTGGACGCCGGTCATCGCCGCTCCTAGAAATAGAAATTTTATTCTTTTACCAAACGAATTTTTATTCTAGAAATAGAAATTTTGAATCATTATCAAATGCGTTTCTTTGCTCAATACTTGTCCATAGAATAGAAATTGAAAAATCAATTTTTGGCCAGAAATTTTTTCATGCGCGCCATTAACTTACCAAGACAATCTGGTAATTTCATTTCATCACTTTGATGGCCATTAGAGTTAGTGAGAAGACCGTGCACGATTTTTTTTTGCGCTTGTTTTTGCTAGCTATATATGAGGTTTTAGATTTATGCGCTTGTAATTGAGGGATGACTATGGTATATCTGATTTAATTATCTTTATCTAATAATTAGCACATAAAAGTTTGTTGAAATAAAATAGTTCCCACGTCAAACCACATTATGGATATGGATTGTTTTGAAAATATGATTCGAGTTTCAACTCGGAAAAAAAAATTCTAATTTGAACAGTTTACTTAATTGGAGTTGGTTTTCTATTTAAATGGTTACCTAATTTGAATAGGTATTCCTATTTCGAATCCAATTCTATGCTATATAAGAAGTTGGTTTTTGTAATGAAGAGTATCTAAGAGGGGCTTGTGCTCATGAAATTCATCCCAAGTGTTTGAAGCACATGAAATTCTTATATGAAGATTTTTTGAAATTCTTGATATTGATAGCGAGAGTGAGTTTTTGAGATCCTTTGTTGTCTCAATAGTCAGATCATACAACTACAACTCCCACCTATGGATACTAATCGATTGGGGTTGCCTCTTTCCTTTAGTTTGTCAATTCACCTGAGCCATCCGACAAGAGATCTTTGATCGAATCCATATATGAAGCTAGTTTTTAAAAAAACTGCTCAAGTTTTGGCCAAACCCGCTCTTGGCAATTGTATCCTTTACCAACCAAATGGCATATGCCTATAGATATATACACAAACCCACAAAGTAGAAATGTGGCTTCAACACTGTTTAAGGGGTGAGAAGGTTTTCATGTCCATCGAAATGTCTATGCTCAAAGAAAACAACAATTTTAGTTTGTTTAGAGAACAAATTGGATTTTTTCCAGGTTGCAATTAGGTATCTTGAATGTAAAATTACATATTTGGGTAAATTGGGTAAATTAGAGCCTTTATGTGATGAGTAACTTATAAGGAAAATTCTCACACGAGGACGTGACTGAAAATTGTTCGTGCTCATATTTAACACAATGAGTGATGTCGGAAAGGCACCAACCACATCTTGCAAAAGTAAAAATTGTCCTCTCCCCCGGATTTAGCGAACACAACGGATACATCTTATTCAATCCATGAAGATATTCAGTCTCTATTGAACGTATGGTTTTTGAAAGAGACGAACAGTGTGAAAGCTAGATGCTGCCTTATGTCCAAAAGACAAAAAGAAATTCAAAGAAAGAAATCTCAAGAGACATGTTATGAAAATGAAAATGGTGCAAACTGCGCAAAACATAATGGAAAAAATATTTTCAGGTGTTTCCGAAGCACAATACTATAAAAGAGGGTAAGCATTGTAATTTCCGCATATAAAAGAATAACAAAGTTCATAGTCTCGACGTGTGATGATTATCTGGTAAATAAAAACTCCGTGCTCGATAACCTGAAGATTTGTCCTCTCGGACATTCCGACTTTCTCAACCTAATAGATCAGACAAAATCCAAGGTCGAAGGCTTTCAACATGTGTTCATTGGAGGGTTCTAAGTCTAAACACCAACTTTTTGAAATGGCCACTTGATAATGAGTGACCAAGGTCAGAGGTGGAAGCCAAACTTTCCTTCATCAAGAGTTTAATTTCTTAATGATCGCCAATTTCTTGATCACCTGCTTTGATTAATTGCAACTCCCTGGCCACAGGGAATGAATTTGTGGGGGCAATCATCGTGTTGGAGAAAACGACCATCGTGTTAATTTATTACTCTATACATAGAGTAACTCCGAGGAAAAATTATCAAAAAGTCATAAATATTTTAATTTGCCCAATTTAATTTTAAACCTTTTAATAATTTGTCAATATAAACATTCCAATAATTTTGTTCTGAAATCGCTGACGTGGATGCTAACTATCCTACATGGCACAACTAGGACTAATGGACAATTTTTCATTTTTTTTTAATTAGTACGAATTATTTATTTATTTTCTATTCTTTTTTATCCCATTATGGCTGGTGAGGTCGTCAGGGTTTGCTTAAATCTAGGCAAGACCATTGTGGCTGTAGGTGAAGACAACATCGCCCAAATTTGGGCAAGGCGGCAACAAGTGAGAGCCACAACCCTCACTAGTGGCTAGTGAGCTCCGACAGCCCTCATCGGTCAAAGTTAAAAAAGAAGAAAACACTAAAAAAAAAAGTAAAAATTAAATAAAAATTAAACAGACACTCAAAAAATAATTAAAATATTAAAAAAATATTTCCCGTCAATGACAAGCGTGTCACATAGGATTGCAACATTGACATTAGCGATTTCCAGTCAAAATTGACTGAAAAGACTACATTAGAAAATCATCAAAAGGTTAGGATTAAATTAGTCAAATTTGAATGTTTAAAACTGAATTAACTCAAGTGCAATAATTTTTTTTTTTATAAATAATTTCCTTGTAACTCCTAGGATGGGATAGTATCAAAATAAGCAAATGAATCATGACAAATATACAAAAATTCTAGACCATATTCACAAAACTAATCAACTAAGCTTTTTCTTGAATGATCTCACCTCGCATCATACTGGCAATTTTGTTTATTCTAGGGTAACCAAAAGATAAATCAAGGTCCCCGGGCAACCGGTTTTTTTTCTTAGGCCAGCACCTGCCTAGTTAGGCCCATTCAAACTCGATTATCTCTTACGTAAGAAATTCAATATTTTCTCCACCATGAAAGAACCTTGATGAGGATTTTCAGGCTAGATACTTTACCTTCTAAGGTACTCTCACCCTTTCTCTTCCCCACATATTCTTTAGGAATGGATTCGACATTCCACAGTCATGTTACTGGATTCGCCCCTTGTTTTTCTGACACAACCTGATGTAGGAATTCAATTGTCCCGTTCCGTTCCGTTCCGTTCCATTTCAATCTCGCTCCCCATGTTTCCGTTCGGCGAAACGTGCCCTTAGGGACCGGGTTCGTGAACGTGCTCCGCCATCCCAAACCGGTCAATTTTGCCAATCAATAGCACCACACGTGAACAGGCCCAAGCCCCAAAGCCCAAATCATAAAGCCCATATCGGATAATGGGCCAAAGGCCCAAATCCCTTGCGTTCGATGCAGAAAGTCTCCGTGGAAAAGCGCAGACGCGCAGGTTGTGCGCCGTATTCCCCAGCGCTTCACCTCCACGACGCAGAGAAAGAAAAAAGGCGGAAAGGAAGAATTGGCTTGCTTGAGGAATAGTTTCACGAAAATGGAGACGAACCGGAATAACGTCCGATCTTGTTTCTGGATTGAGTGGAAAAGGGATATATGAAGTTTGTGCATCTCTAGGGTAGTCTAAATGGGTCAAACGTATCAGGATTTGATCATTGTTATTTGACATTGGCAATGCTTCATTGCCTTGCCCTTGATCATGTCTCATTTTGGCTAGTAAGGGTGAGCATGGTTTCAGGTAGAACTTAGAATCTGGAAGTTTTAGGATATGCAGAGTATGTTCCAAGTTTCAAAAATTAAGGAATATATTGTGACGGGTAGATTAGTAGAATTGGGAAACTTAATAAGTTTTTGTGTTTTTCTCTTTCTATGTTTTCGCGTGATTCTTTGACATTCCATGACATCTAATAATGAGTGTAATTTGAAACCGTTAGTCTAAGCTTTCATTTTTGGTGATTTCCATAATTGAGATTTTTACTTTATTAATATTTCGTAATTTTCATGTGTCTAAATATGAGGTGATCAGTTGATTGTAGCAAATGGTTGTCATTAGATATAATTATTTTACTATAATCGTTCAATTAAGAGTATGAGTGGAACTTAAGTAAATCTTGGAACCTATGATAAGGTAGGTTCTAGATTCCTTAATATGTAGGGTAGGTTGTAGGTTCTTTAATTTAGGAAATCTGTTCTGACGGGGAGGTTCTTGATTCTAAATGAGGCTCATTGTTCCAAGTGAAACCTGAACGGAACTTGGAACCACTCACCCATACTAGCCAAGAGAGATCAAGATTTGAAGTTTATTCTTGACTTGTCGATTGAACACACGCAAAAAAGGTGGGGATAAACCCTTTAATAAGCAATTTCCGATTGCAAAAGGCAAGTTGTATTAGAGACACTAGCTTAATGTTTCATAAGTGATTGTGTGATTAAAGGAATTTGAATAGTTGGCATTATGCCTTCAAAAATTCTAATTTGCTTAGAATTACCTTTTCTTACATTGGCGCAAGGTAGAGTAATTAGATTTATACTATCACCTAAGAACACTCCATCCTAAAACTAAGTGAGGTACAATTTACTCTGTCAATTTACACATCTATATCATTCTTTCTTTCTTTTTTTTTTTTTTGGTGACCCAGGATCCGTCGGGCTTGCCTTTCACTTATGCTAATTGGCAACTTACAGCTTGTACAATGCGTGGTGCACCTCGGACCAAGCGTCAATACCTGGGAGAAGTTAGCATAGGACCCTACCACCATGGCCCCCACTTAAGAAGTGTTAGCAGCTGCGAAGTTTCAACCTTGGGACCTCTGCGATGAAATGCCCAAAGCCAAACCAACTCAGTTGCCCACCGGTGGGTTCATTCTTTCTTTTGTAGCACGATAGATCTAAAACTTCAGGTTGATCCCAAAATGGGGAAAATTGTCACGCCCCGATCCTCCGAGCACGTGCCCATCCCTCTATGGTCGATTAAATAGTGACATCCCAAGACGTATCGCCGATCCATTCATTTTAATGCACATGCGGAAGTAGATAAATAATCTCTAAACAACAATTCAATGGGATAGAAAAGTAGGGCCACCATCTTTTGAAAATCACAGCAAACATTTATACATATCCGACTAATTCATACACATTACTAGCCGATATTCACAAGGTCTACAAAAAGGTCGACTTTCCAAAATAAGCTGTCCTATGACCAGCTAGTTCGACTCGTTCGCCGATTCTTTGGTGTCTACAAGATTCGGGCGAGATGGTGGGTCCTCCACTACGCCATTAGGAGAGTTAGCTGGATCCTCATCCAGAGCAGCATCGATCACCGCGGTAGGGATATCAAAACTCATAATGGGACCTAGTCTCACACCATAGGGGGCGATACGGAACCAAGTTCTAAACCGATTAGGTATCTCCTTATGTGGAACCTCTTCAACCCAAACCGTGGTTATTACTAACTCATAAACCCAAAAACTCCTGAATCAGGGAAAATAGAGACCCACTCGGTCACCCTCATGGGACGACCATGATGCCCAGGGGGAGTCGCCATTTACGAACCTGAAAATGTTA
Organism: Eucalyptus tenuipes; assembly: GCA_014182365.1. Taxonomy (NCBI): domain Eukaryota; kingdom Viridiplantae; phylum Streptophyta; class Magnoliopsida; order Myrtales; family Myrtaceae; genus Eucalyptus; species Eucalyptus tenuipes. Next base: position 38,595,206 of record CM024544.1, on the reverse strand, counting down.
TCCCACAATGGGGTGAGACGACGTTTCAGCAAGTTCAACCCCTAAGACCCGACTAGGAAGAAAATACGCCCCAAGGGCTACCTAGGCATAATCATGAGTCAGATGACTTACCTTGGCCTCAATTCCTTCCTGTTAGTCAATATAATTCATATGAGCATTTCCACCAATCAATTCATCACATCGGATCGAATCATCGATCAATCGACTCAGTCGATTCCATATCATCAAGACCCTTCCCCGATCATCTCATCCAATACTATCTATAAAGTCCGATCATGTCCCGACCTCTTTTTCGCTCAAGGGCGGGCGCCTAAAGCTAATGGTTTGGCTAAATTTAGATAGTCCTAAGTCCACCAATTCACGACTTTAATAGTCTAGGTTTTAAACCCGTAAGTTAATTTTTAAAACGACATAAAAGGGACTCTTTAGATTTTTTGGTATTATTTTTTTTTTTTTTTTTTAGAAAATACAAGTCTTTTTGGCATTTTTGGATTTTTGGCATTTTGGAAAATATGAAATATTTTTGATTTTTTTTTCTTTTTCTTTCTTTTTTTATTTTTTTATTTTTCGGAAAATAAAATATTTTTTACTATTTTTTAATATTTTTCGAAACTAAATCATTTTTTGATTTTTTTAAAAATAAATTATTTATTATTTATTTATTTATTAAAATATTATTTTATATTAAAATAATATAAAAACGACCCGGGTCGGATTCCCGGGTTGGGGCCGACCCGGGTCATCGAACTGCGACCCGGACGTTGCGGGCCCGACTTGGATTTTTTATTGTTTTTCTTTTTTAATGTAAAAGCCCAAACCCATTTTGGCCCATTTTTATAAAAACCTCAGCCCGAAAACTACCCGGCCCGCGCGCACAGGCCCGACCTGGGGAAACCCTACCCGGACGCCAACCCGAATTCCGGCGAAACCCTACCCGACCCGGCTCCGGCTCACGACCCGTCTTCCAGGGAACCCTAGAACTCGACGATTCGCAGCGCCGAGAGGGGGAAGCTGGGGCGGTGGCTTGCGTCGATGACGACAGCGACGACGGGCCTGACGGCGTCGACGACTAGGGCGACGACGAGCGGCGGCTGCTGGATTCTCGAGGGGGAAGCGACAGAGAAGCTACGGCGACAGGCAGGGGCGGCGACTAGGGTTTCGGGCGGAAATGGCGATGGCCAAGCAAAGCTGATACCTGCCTGTGAAGAGGGTATGGCGCGTCGGCGTTGCTGGTAGGCGAGACGGCGTCGTTGGTGGTGGAGGCGGCTGCCCAGAGCGACAGACACGACGGGGCAGCGACGGTCGCGACGGCGGGTCTCGGCTTCTCAGATCTGGTCCTCCTCTCTCCGACTCCTCTCGCTCAGGCTCCAATCTCTTCCCTCTCCCTCAGATCTGGGCTTGCGAGCACTCGGGCCTTCCCTGAAGTCTCTCGGGGGAAGCTCGCGACGCTCGCTCGCTTTCGATCGCTCTCTCTCTCAGCCTCCACCCGCTCGGATCTCTCCCCCTCGGGCTCGCTCGCCGCTGGCCTCCCCGAAGTCTCTCGGAGGGAGATCGCTTGAGCTCGCGACCCGACTCTCGCCTTGCTCGCTCTTTGAGCTCCCCGAAGTCTCTCGGGAACCCCTCTAAGCTTGCTGGCTTCCTCTCTCTCCTCTGTGTGTCCTTTCCGACGAAGGTGGAGGGCCTATTTATAGGCGAGGGGGCGACCGGTCGACGGAGCTTCGACCGTCGGTCCCCGCGCGCTGAACGGCCTCCGCCGATCGAACCGGCGTCCCATCCGCCACCTGTCCGCCAGCTACCCCCCACGCGCATCGCCGTCCGTCCATTCATCCGGCGTCACACCCTCTGCGCGTGTGCTGCAGAGCGGACGGAGGAAGAAGATGATCGAAGAGGACCGGGCTGGAGGAGGAGGAAAAGGGCCGTAGGGGCCCACGCGGAGGGGGAAGAGAGGGAGAGAAAAATGGGCTGCTTTTTTGTTTTATTTTTGTTTTTGTTTGCTTTTTTATTGTTTTTATTATTTATTATCCGAAAAAGGAAAAATAAATAATAAAAAAACCTAATTAATTAAAAAAAACGAAATTTAGGTGTCAACAACTGATAAGGTTAAGGCATACTGCTTTCGTTAAGCTGATATATCGAGGCCCTCAGGCTGATATAGTATACCCCTGATGCTCACTCTAAGCTGATAAAGTGTACTGCTCGCGCTAAGTTGACATATTAAAGCCCATAGGATGATTTAGTACACCAGTATACTACTCTCGCTAAACTGACATATCAGAGCCCAAAGGATGATATAGTACACTAGTATACTGTTCTCGCTAAGCTGACATATTAGAGCCCTTAGGTTGATATAGTATACTATCCTGATCATTTAACAAAATCATCATTTTTATCATACCCGATAAAAAATATCTTGTGTGGGTACACGGTCGGTCTTAACCAAAATACAATTTTCTACCACTTGAAAATCCCACCAATTTTAATGGTCCACAAATCCATTTTTGGCGCTGTAAACCGACACCCGATGATTTTCCATTTAATTATTGAAATTAAATAAATTTAGGAATAAATTCCTAAAATGCAAATCACACAAAATCAGCACAATATAACAGCTAATTAAATAAACAAATCACACCATTATGATCAGCATAAAATTTTGGTCACCGATTATCCCGGTCTAATTTTCGGAAAATAAATAAATAATTAAATAATTACGAAGATTAATTAATAAATGCCAAAAATAGTAACTTAGGCCCGTAAAGCCTAATTGAAAGCCGAGACGAGCCCGAAAAATTTCTGAACCACTCTAGATAAAAACTAGAGCTTGTCTAAACCTTAATTGTAGTAAACTATCCACCTAACATGCATCGATAATTAATCAATTTGCTAATCCAATTTAACTATCCACCTAATCCATGCTTAACTTAAACTAATAAATCCTTAAGTGTCATTAACTTACTAAACGAGAATTAGTTAGTTAAACTCACTTGTTTAATGATCCACTCGGATCAAAACGACAGGGACGCGGAGGGGCTCGATAAACTTCAAAGGGCCGCAGCGGGCGAGACGGGCTCAAAAACTAGTCTTGATGCCCACAGACCCTTGCTGATTTTGGCTTCAAATTTTGGGCTGAAGAAGTTGCAACGATGGCTGGTTCGGGCACGGCTTGGGCAGACTCGGTGACCACGGGTCGTGGTGCGGGTCGTGGCTGAAACGGTCATGAACCAGGGTCGAGTTGTGGATGCTGGACTTGCTGGAACGGGCTGCCGTTTGGGCTTCGAAGCTGGGTCAACGTAGATGGATGGGGGCAGCTTTGGTGGAGCGAAGACAGGCCACGATGGAGGCTCAACCGAAGGGGCTGCTGGGAAAAGTTTGACCAAATTCTTCGTGGCCAAAAGGAGGAGAATCGGTGGGGTACACGTGAGGAAGACGACAACAATTTTGGAGAGGGCTTGGTGGGGGCAACACGTGCAGGTGAACGAAAATGAAAGAAAAATCGAAAGAGACAAGGGGGTCGTCGAAGCCAGCGGGGCCAGAGAGAAGGCCAAAGAAGAAACAAAAACAAAAATTAAAAGATAAGAACAACCCAAAAGTCAAAGGAAAAAGGCCAAAGGAAGACCATCTGCAATGTTTGGTCGGCTGAGAGGGGGGGGGGAAGAAAAAGGGGATCGTGCAATTAATAGAGAGAGAAAGAGACAAAGATGGGCAAAGAAAAAAAAAGAGAGAGAGACCGAAGGGGGGTGGGCAGCTTCGGCAAAGAGAGAGAGAGAGACGAGCGCCATTTGAAGAGGCCAAAGGAGGTAAAAAAAAAGTAAAAATAAAACATCTTATTTTTATCCAAATTTGGTCCTACAAAATTTCATGTAAAAAGTTTGATCCTCACTTGCTTCCTTGCACTATAATTCTCCCAAAATAACAAGTCTTGGTAGCAAAAACGGCCATTCATTTCAATTCCGAAGTTTACTTCCTTTTTCTTGGAATCCGATTTCTGAACAAATTTCTCCGATCGAGGTCCAATTTATTGAGGAAAAAGCCCACAAAATGCCCATTCACTAATTCACTCACGCCATATGCCAAAAATCCCTTCAAATTGGCCAATCCGAATTTCCGTCCGTTTTCCGAATCGATTTTCCGTAAAAATCCCGAACTCGCCGAAAATTCCTCGAAAGGTGAGTCAACGTTCTTAAAATGACTCGTGACACGACAGGATTTTCAATTTCTAAAATCAAATTCAAATTCGGTGTTAATTTCAATCAGACGCGGTTTTAGCGTGACCTAGCCTACCGGGTAGCTTTTAAAAATTTTGGTGCAATTGACCCGTGGTCGATTTTCTTCGAACCACATGTACCTCTTCGACACATTAGTGACTCTCAGTGGTCGTGAAAATCTCGAGATTTCAAATACGGACACAGGGTACCCAAAACGAAAGAAAATTGGTCTAGTGCCAATTGACAAGAATTTTGTAATCAGGTGGAATCACCCACACTCTAATCACACATCTCAATCAAATCGACCTATCTTTGATCTTCGATCGATTTTTAATTGTGCCGTAATGACCCATGCAGACTATAGCACGGTCGAGCGGTCGATTCCTGGTCGAGCGGTTGATTACTGGTCGAGTTCTCAAGTCTATTGCATTAAAATCCCTTAATGACTTCACCGGATAGGTCAATTATCTAATGAGTGGCCATCTCAGATAAAAGCACTACAGGCGCGTCGATGAAAGGCCCAACTTATTCAATCGAAATCAGAACCTGAAAATCAGGATGTTACAAAAATAGTCAGTAAAAGGTTTTTAGCACAATAGAAACAAGGCATGTAGATGAAATTTTTTCATTAGAAGTGTTTATGGTTGGCAATTACCAAAGTAATCCGTCAATTGGATTGGGCGGAGTTGTGAACCATCGCATACCCTTTATGTGGCCTAATTCCTTAAGAAACCTCAACTTTAAGTTTGGTTTAAGTTCTGCCCCAAATTTGATTTATAAAAAATAAAAATAATATCTAAGTTTAAGTCCATTCCAAATCTGCCCTAAATTTTTCTATGTCTAAAAAATTCTAACTTTAAATTCAGTCCCAAATCTCCCCCAAACTTCTTTTTGTCTAAGAGAAAAATAGTCAATTTTTACTCTAATCTCAAATGATTTCATTTTGAGGATAATTTTCATGTCAACTTATTGATGTGGATTTCTTATCGACGTCGAAATGCCACATCAAGTTGAGAGCGGATCACGAGGGCAGATTTGAGAACATTGAAAGTTGATGATTTTTTTTTTTTACAAAAAAAAATTGAGATAAATTTAAAACTAAACTTAAAATTTAGGGTTTTTCTGGGACAAAAAATAGTTTGATATAGAGTTGGGATTGGATATGAAACTTATGATTTTTGCTGAAAGGAAAAATTAAGACAAAATTGGGATTGAACATAATGTTGGGTGATTTTTTGGGAAATTAGGCCCCATCTACATAGAAAACGATGTCATAAATTGAAATGAGTAGTGTTGACCCAGACTTTCTTTTGTTGGAGTAATCAGTTCAAATACTTATAGTTGAGGATATAATAAAAAATGAGGGCAAGCCCTGTTTTCTCACCTGAAGACCATTGAAGTCACAACCATCGGGTACAACTTCTTTTTTAAAATTAAAATCGAGTACTTTTAGGCTTTGTTTGGTAACGATTTTTTTTTTGTTCCCGGAATAGATTTGAAATAAAAATTCGTTTGGTAAAATTTTTGTTCCCAAAAGTAGATTTGGAATAAAATCGAGAAGTACAAAAAGTTGATTTTTTGTTCTTGGAAAAAAAATTCTAGAATTAAGCAACCTATTTTCTCTTTTTTCTTTTCTTTTTTTCTTGTTCTTCTTCCCTCTTTTTTCTTCTTCCTCTGCTGCCATTGCCACCGTTGCCGTCCACCATCCACCACCCGCCGCCGCCGATCGCCTGCAATTGGTCCGGTGAGCTCGCCAAACTAGGGCAAGGTTCAACGAGCTCGCCGGAGGCTCGCCCAACCATCGACGAGGTGGGCCTCACCAAATCTGCCGAGGCCAAGCCTCATCGATGGTCGTGGGCCTCCCCGGCCATCGGCGAGGCTCACACAGCCCCGCCTAGGCTCGACCAAGCCATGGCTAGGTGAGGCTTGACCTTGCCCAGCCATGGCTTGACGGAGCCTCACCTAACTGTTGGCGATGCTCCAATGAGGTCGTTGGCCTTCGTCTAGCCGGTCGTTGGTCATCCTAAGACCAGTGATTGGCAACTTGAAGAAAAACATGAAAAGAAAGAAAGGGAAAAAAGAAAAGAAAAAAGAAGAAGAGAAAAGCAATAAAATTATTTAAAAATTTTAAAAAAAAATGATTTGAAGTAGAAACTTTGAGTATGGTGCCAAACACAATTCTATTCCGGAAATTGAAATTTTGGACAGTTACCAAATGGCTTAAAATGTTTAGAAATTATTCTTGGAAACATAATTAAAAATAATCATTTCTGATCAAAATTGTTCTTAGAAACAGAAGCGTTACCAAACGCGCCCTCATTATATCCAAGTGAGTACATGTCCATAAAAAAAAAATGAGTACATGTCCAAACTTTTGGATAATAAGTCGTTCTACTATGAATATTTTTCTTGCCAATGAGGGACGTGCCCTGTCATGCGTTTGATGCAAGATTCAACACGCCACGCCTTTGTCTTGTTTTAGTCTTTTTAGATGAACATGGAGGCATTTGCTTTGACGGAGGAAGTGCACGAGAGAGGACATGACGTATCGAATAGTTCATTTAATCAAAAGACTCAAAGGCACGTTATACTGTTATAAGCCCATTGTCGAGCCATGTAATCCCATGTGACTTGACTTGGCTCGACTAGATGTGGTAATAATTTTGGATCTGATATCTCGTCCTTCTTAGAAAGGAGGTTTCTCTCTTTTTCTTTTTAATCGTTTGTTGGTAAATTTCTATTGAACTTCACAGATTATATTTGAGTTCTTTTCGTACAAAGACACAACGTATTGAATGGTTCATTTAGTCAAAAACTCAAAGGCACGTTATGCTATTATAAGCCTCTTGTCAAGTCATGCAATCCCATATGACTTTACTTGATTCAACTAAATGTGGCAATAATTTTGGATTTGATATCTCGTCCTTCTTAGAAATGAGGTTTCTCTCTTCTTCTTTTTTTGTTTAATCGTTTGTTGGTAAATTTCTATTAAACTTCGCATGTAATACTCAAATTTTTTACCGTAGGAGAAAATAATTGTATTAAAACATTTTGCATCACTTGTCTATGGGATATGTGGTCGCTCCATCTATGAATTTAAGTTTTTGGAATGACCGATTAATGTGGTGTCAGATTCTAGTTTTACTCTAGTTTATTTTGCATGTGCAATGACGCATTTATCAAATTCCACGTTCCGTTCCTAATTCTTCTTGCACATGAGATGAAGTGTTGAAATATCTCATATCGCTCTTCTATGGGGTCTATATACGTTTTATATGCAAGCGGTCTACCTCAACCAATAATCTTAAGTTTTTGGAAATTATAACAAGTTGTATAATTTCCTCATCACTTTGACATTAATAAAAGGGAACAAGAAAAACAATTCCAAATTTGAAAGTTGGAATCCATGTTATTTTGAAAGGATGTACACACTCTAGAAATTAAAACAAACTTATGTTGATTGAGATTTATTGAGACGTTCTCGAAAAATAAGGTGAGGAACCTTCATCTCTTGGGGGGATAAAAGGAGTGTTGTGAGAAAATGTCGATTGAAAAATATTGCGTCTAGTGTTCACATTAAGATCAAACGTCCTATCGCACAGCATTAATCTTTTAGTGAAGAGCAAGACGTAAACGATTAACCAGTATATTTGCAATTAGTTGTTCTTTTTGAAATTGACTACGAGTGCATATTAAGTCAACATCGTAACTCACAAGAACCAAATATATTGTCCAAATAGAATTCGACCATTAGATCATGTTGGTATCATCATCACTAATTATCATGTTGATATATTTCATTGTAAACCTATTCCTCATAATCAATTCACGAGTAGTCTACTTCATGAATAAGAAATCCCTCTAGGATAGGAGTTATAGAAATTTTCGGAACGACACATGGAAAAAGCCTTCTGTGGCTCGTTGAGCTTCCGTCTCAAAATGGGATCGAGTAGTTAATCATGGAGAGAATTTCAACATCATAGAGAAGACGAAAAGCTTTATGTCTTGCTAAAATTAAAGATGTGCACCAAATTTGCTTCTTTATTATTTTGTGATCACCGAAATCTGCTAGAATTCATTTACACTATTATTATTACATAAAGTGGAAAGATCCTTAGTTACTTATTTTACAAATTCTGCGCCTATGAAAGAATTGTGTAAATTCACCATTTTTCAATATCAGAAGTCGAACATTATTGGTTGTGTTTGGAAATAGCATTCGCAAGAGGCTTTGGACTCCAAAATCCCTTGGCAACTGCAAATACCATTAACAAAATTTTTGCAAAGTTTTGCAAAGATGCAATTACATTTCCAAAAGGCCTCTAAAGGCCTTTAGCTCAAGGTAGGTCCAAAGATACTTGAAGCTTTGACCATTTTTGGAATGCTAATACACTTTTTTTCTTCCAATTTTCTCCTCGCTACTCTTTCGTAATTATGGAAATGTTCTTGAAAACCCTAACATTGCCATTGAAGGCTTCAATCACCAACAAGTAGCTAGCAAGTCGCCTCCAGCCTCACCTTAGGTAGCTCGACCTTAGGTGAGGCCTAGGTCGCGACTCAAGTGAGGCTGGCCGGCAGCTGATTTCTCTTGCCAACAACTTGAGTTCCGTTGGCAAAGGTTTGAAATTTTTATAAATAAAGAAAAACTAGGAAAGTCCTTTATAAAATGTAGTTTTTTTCCAATTTAAGTCAAACTTGCTTTCTAATGGGTTTTAAAATTACACTTTACAAAACAATGGTCCTTTAAAATTGACTTTTTCCCTTTATATGTATTCATAATTCATGAAATGCATCTTTTTTCTCCCAATATTATTTGAAAAGCTTTGTCAAGAAAAAATTGACAGTTTAGTAGGAAATCTCTCCATAATATATTTTAATATCACATATAATAATATCTACATTCAAAGCACAAAATGATTAATCACTTTACAAGAATGAGAAAATAAAATTTATTGTAAATTCATGTAAAGTTGATTCCATCATGCACTCCAAGCGATATGGTACATATAAAAAGGATGTCACTTGTACCTGTGTAATAGCATAGAAATAAAAATCGCTACTATCATAAAAAACGTCAAATTGATATACCTATAATAAATTTACCTCAAATTAATTTTTGACACCCAAAAACCCCAAATTGATACATTTATGATAAATTTGCCCCATTAATTCCACTTAATTGGATTAATACAACAAAAATGACAAACCAATACACAAGGTAAAACCCTAAATTGGTATACCCGTTAATTGACATGTGTCATCCAACTCAGTAATTTGACAGTAAAATTTAACCAAAATTAATGGGGGATAAATTTGTCACAAATATAACAATTTGAAATTTTTCGTGATATTAACGCAAATAAAAATGGCTCCGTTTCTTACAATGCAATACACTATGAAGAGTTAAAGTATTTTGATTCCATCCAATAAAACACGTAGATGTAAGGCACACAATTAGAGTTACTGTTGCTTAAAAAATAATGATTACATAAAAGAATATGACAGAACAATCGAGTTGCCCAAAAAATAGTCCATGAGAAATTCAATATTTATAACTTATAGAAACGTTTGATGAGCGCAGAATGATTTTACGCTATGCACAATGGAAATGAATCCATGATAAATCCACATGGCAAATGATATTACTATTTTAGCGTGAGATTTCCTTCCGTTTGTTATGTTTTATGACCACACAACACTAAATATAAAATCCATACAAAGCACGAGCAGTTGCATTAGTCCTTTCAGAAAGCCAACATCATCCTGATGAACTCTTCGTAATTAATTTGGCCATCGCCATCTAGATCCGCCTCTCTCATCATCTCTTCCAATTCTTCCTCCGTTAACTTCTCGCCCAGTTTGATCATCACACGCTTCAACTGCAGTTACCCACCATTTAAGAGAAGTTTCAAGTCTGAAGACATGGTATCTAGAACAGTAGAACTGGAATCTCTCATATGTCAACCAAACTGATACTAACGAGAGATCATCACAAGGGATAAAGTCAGAAGTATTCTTACCAACTCAGTCAGCATTTAATACATCCATGTCTCGATCGTTTTTACCTTGATCCTAAGTTCCTTACACATTGCCAGTATTGTGTCGATATAAAAAAAAAATCCTTGGGAAGTTTCTACGCAGGTTAATGGAAGTTCTTCAAAGGCTCATGAAGTTTGAGAGGAGCAGGACAGATCTTCGAGCATTTTGAGTATAGCCAGAAGCCATTGCTAGGGACTTTGATCCTTTCTTTCGCTTCTTCATGTTAATTTTGGTGTGTAAGGTTTAATGTTTGCTTCTCATTTCAGTCCAGTCCCAAAGATGGAAGATAAGTAGAAAGTTTGCAACTTTTAGACCGAAGAGAGGAAAACACTGAGAGAAAAGAAATGGCTCCTTGTGTTATTACAGAGAGAATTCTTCAATGGTCATGTCGAATTATATGCTGTTAAATGATGTTATATCAGAGAAGATGTCATATTCCTACATCGACAGGTACTACAATATATAAGAACATTTGACTAGTTTATGTCGGCCTTTATGTGGTTAATGAGATATTTCATGGGTCAAATAGTACTCACCTCATATGGGCTTCCACGTAAAAAATGGAGATTTTATAATTGCCTTATGAATTCCATTCATAAAAGTTCATTCAAGATTTCTCTGTCACCTTTCCTTCTTTTTTATGTGGTTTGGTTAGGAGGAATTGCTCCAAGATACAAAGAAGCTAAGATTAATAAAGTATAAGCTGAACAATGAATGTGGGGTAGAAATAATACAAACCTCATTAGGAGATATGTAACCATCTTGATTCTTATCAATGACCTTGAAAGCTTCCTTTAACTCCCCTTCTATTTCAGTCTCCTAAGCATATATCATGCATTTACAATCATCCAATCAAGTACTTGCAAATATGTGATTTAAGTGACACTAGCTATTTCAATATATCTATCTATTTATTTATCTATCCATATATACCTTGATTTTTCTGGCCATAAGATTCAAGAACTCCCCAAATTCTATAGTCCCATTGCCATTGGTATCGACCTCATTGATCATGCTTTGAAGTTCTTCCTCTGTGGGATTTAGATCCAAGGATTCGATTGCAGTTGCCAATTCCTCAAATGTGATGCAACCTACGCATCAGGCAAGCCAATAATCAATCATTTGGAGAGAAAACGCAGATCAGGTGTTGAAATATTTAATCAGAATTTCTTAATCCCACATAATTTCTATCTTCTCACATATACTTTAATATAAGCTCCAGTTTCAGCTTTCATTGCTGTTCCATGCCACAATCCCTAGTCTTGGGTAATACAATTTTTACGTAGCCCGTATCTTCTATATATAAGAACTCTTTTCTCACAGTATACAATTTTCTGTAATTAAAACGAATGGCTTTGATCTCTGATCTCTATTGAGAACAATCCCATTCTTTTTGTTTCATTGTTGTTTGACATGTGGTGTCATGATAAATATCAACGACTGGTTGATTTTACCGCTAGTTTTGTATAACCAACGAGCCGAAACCCATGTCTTGATTGATATGAGACTATTTGGTAATGAAGTTATACCCTATACAGTCAATAGATGCTACCGGAACTTCGAAGAACATACACTTGGAAAAATACCATGAGAAAGCAGAAAGTATACTCCAATAAAATCAGTCTTCTTCACTAAAAAAATGAATCAAAGCAGTTGCTTTCACGCAGTTGCATGGTGAGATCACCAAAGGCAGAAACTGTAGTCGTCTTCTCATGTAATAAGCACACGATCATTATACTAGTATTAAGGTTTCACATCCATGAGAAAGGGAAAAATTGCACTTCCAATGCAGTGGTCAATCTTTAACAATCAAAGCTGCGATATACAGATTTTTATGTCACAAAAATAACACGAAGAGCTGTATGTTATATCCCAGAAGAGGTAGATCAGGTATTAGCAATGAATCGCAAAAAGCTAGCAAACAGAATAAGCGGGTACATGAAAATATTATTTACTAGGAAAGGTATATTAAGATAATAATGCAAGGATAAAAACGAAAAACTAAGGGTTACCATCTCCATCCTTATCCAGCAAACGAAACGCTTCTTGGAACTCATCAATCTCCTGTTTAGTTAACACATCCCCTCTTCTTGGCTTCATAGTGAGTGAGTGAGAGAGAGAGAGAGAGAGAGAGAGAGCGAAGCTCAGACGACAAAACCCCAGCTGGATCTTGCACAAGTTCTAATTCCGAAGTCTCCAAAAGTGGTCATCAAATGGGCTGTCTCTCTGTTCAAAAAAAAAAAAATGGGCCGTCTCTTTCACCAAGACTGGGAAACTTGGAACAAAGAAAATGTTGAAATGGTCAAACACGCATGTACTAGAATTTGTCTCAGCGGATTTCCCGGAATTGTTATCTCAAGCTTTTTCTCCAGGCCATAACGGAGAAGAATTTTCTAGTACGAAGGAATTTGGAATTGTTATCTCAAGCTTTTGTCCAGGCCATAATGGAGAAAAATTTTCAAGTCCGAAGGAATTTTCTGTGCACTTTTTCACCCACCAAACGTGACTTTGACATTTCAATCAAAAAAAAAAAAACGTAACTTCGACGACGCAGTGGAAAGCGAGACTTAAAACGGGTTTGATAATTCATGGGACGATATGAACTTTCTCGACTGGGACGAATCGAGTAATTTATTAGACCAAAGCATCTAAAATTCATCGCAGACACGTTTAATATCTACCAGCAATTTTCTTAAGTCTGACACAAATTGTTTTTTATGTAAGCAACAGTTGAAACTGTTATATGTCTATGTTGAAAGCTAACTATGATGATAACAATGATGCGCAAGACTTAAATATTTCGCCCTCCTTACTTAAATTAAAGCATAAGATTGACTTTCCTATCGATAGGTTAATAAATGAAGAATTTAGGAGGATGTGTACCGCCAAGATAAAAATCAAAATTACTGCTGTGCAAACATCTCTGGCTCTGTCGTTTCCCATGAATATTCAGATATGGCCCTAGGCTGAAAAATGGTCGTGAAGCTGGAAAGGTATGGTCAAAAAGAAATGAGAGAAGCAATACCGTAAAATTCTGGGGCCTGACCTATATTTCTGGTGTATTATATGTAAGAAAAGGCACCAATGTATCATTTTCTAAAGACATGAATGAGACTGCCAAGGAATTTGGTGTGTACTGTAAATACTTTTCTAATCATTTTGTTGCAGCCTGTTAGCTTATCCAGACAATCTGGTAATTTCATTTCACCACTTGGATGGGCATTAGAATTAGTGAGAATACCGTGCACGATTTTTTTTTGTGCATGTTTTTGCCAGCTATATATGAGGTTTCAGATTTATGCGCTTGTAATTGAGGGATGACCATGATATATCTGATTTAATCATTTTTATCTAATAATTAACACATAAAAGTTTCTCGAAAGAATACAATTCCCAAGTCAAACCACATCATGGGTATGGACTGTTTTGAAAATATATCTTGAGTTTGAGCTCGAAAAGAAAACTTTTCTAATATGAACAATTTATTTAATTGGAGTTGGTTTTCTATTTAAGTTGTTACCTAATTTGAGCAGGTTTTCTTGTTATGGATCCAATTTTATGCTATATAAGAAGTTGGTTTTCTTAATGAAGAGTATTCAAGAGGGGTTCATGCTTATGAATTACATCCCAAGTGTTTGAAGTGCGTGAAATTCTTAAATGAAGATTTTATGTGACTACTTTGTGAGATTGATAGTGAGAATGAGTTTTCGAGATCCCGTAGTGTCTCGGTAATTAGATCATACAACTACAACTCCCACCTATGGATACTAATGGATTAGGGTTGTCTCTCTCCTTTAACTTGTCAATTCACCTGAGCCATCCAATAAGAGATCTTTGATTGAATCCATACATGAAGCTAGTTTTCAAAAAACTGCTCAAGTTTTGGCCAAACCCGCTCTTTGCGATTATATTCTTTACCAACCAAATGGCATATGTCTATATAACAATCTTAGTTTATTTAAAGAACAAATTGGATTTTTGCCAGGTTGCAATTAGGTATCTTGAATACAAAACTACATATTTCGGTAAATTTGGTAAATTTGGTAAATTAGAACCTTTGTGTGATGAGTAACTTACAAGGAAAATTCTCGCACAAGAACATGACTGAAAATTGTTCGTGTTCAAATTCAACACAAAATGATGTTGGGAAGGCACCAACCACATCTTGCAAAAGTAAAAATTGATTTAGTGAACACAACAGATAAACCTTATTTTATCCCATGAATATGGTCATTCTCTATTGAATGTATGCTTTTTGAAAGGGAAAATGAAAAGTTGACGATGCTGTTATTCACAAGGAAAGTGACGGTGCATTCACCACCGCACATATTGCAAGAGAAACCGGTCGATTTGCTCTACCGATTTCTCTTTGCTTATTCATTTTCTGTCATCTGCAAGGCACTAACACCAAGATATGTAGAGAGAAAGATCGAGGGAGAATCTTTGTGGTCCTGGTTGCCAATTGCATATCAATGGCACTTTGCAGTGAAAAAGACGCCGTTATTCCTATGACGGTACTGTTAGCATGGCAGCTCTCTTTTGAAAGAGGCTAATAGTGTGAAAGTTAGATGTTGCCTTATGTCCAAAAGACAAATAAATTCAAAAAAGAGATATCAAGAGACATGTTATGAGAATGAAAATGGTGCAAATTGCACAAAATATAAGGGAAAACAGATTTTTAGGTGTTTCCGAAGCACAATACTATAAGTGAGGGTAAGTACTATAATTTCTGCATATAAAAGGATAACAAAATTTATAATCTCGACATGTGGTGATTGATTTGGGTAAATAAAAATTCCATGTTCGATAACCTACAGATTTTCCTTAGGAACATTTCGACTTTCCATACACGATAGGTAAGACAAAATCCAAAGTCAAGGCTTTCTTTGTGGTCCTGGTTGCCAATTGCATATCAATGGCACTTTTCAGTGAAAAAGACGCCGTTATTCCTATGACGGTACTGTTAGCATGGCAGCTCTCTTTTGAAAGAGGCTAATAGTGTGAAAGTTAGATGTTGCCTTATGTCCAAAAGACAAATAAATTCAAAAAGAGATATCAAGAGACATGTTATGAGAATGAAAATGGTGCAAATTGCACAAAATATAAGGGAAAACAGATTTTTAGGTGTTTCCGAAGCACAATACTATAAGTGAGGGTAAGTACTATAATTTCTGCATATAAAAGGATAACAAAATTTATAATCTCGACATGTGGTGATTGATTTGGGTAAATAAAAAATTCCATGTTCGATAACCTACAGATTTTCCTTAGGAACATTTCGACTTTCCATACACGATAGGTAAGACAAAATCCAAAGTCAAGGCTTTCGACATGAGTTCATTGGAGGGTTCTAAGTCTAAACACCGACGTTTTGAATTGGCCACTTGATAACGACGGACCAAGGTCAGATTGGAAGCCAAACTTTCCTTCATCAAGAGTTTGATTTCTTAGAAATGATCGCCAATTTCTTGATCACCTGCTTTGATTAATTGCATCCACAAGGGATGAATTCGGGGGACAGTCATCATGTTGGAGAATATGACCATCGTATGAATTTATTACTCTATACATAGATTAACTCTGAGGGAAATCGTTAGAAAGTCCTAGATTTTCTAATTTGGCCAATTTTAATCTAAACATGTTAATAATTTACGAATATAATCCTTTCAACTAATTTTTATCAGAAATTACTGACGTGGACACCAACTACCCTACATGGCACGATCAGAACTAACGTGAACAATTATTCAAATATTTTAATTAGTCTAATTTTTTTATTTGTTAATTTCTATTCATTTTTTTCTCATCACGGTTAATGAGGTCGCCAGGGTTTGCCTAGATCTAGGCAAGACCATTGTGTTTGTTTGTGAAGGTGGCATCACTAAATTTGGGCAAGATGGCCGCAAGCGAGAGCCGTGACCCTTACTAGTGGCCGGTGAGCTTTGCCCGCCCTTGTCGATCAAAGTGAAAAATAGATAAAAGAAAAACAGAAAAAAATTACAAATTAAATAGACACTCATAAAAACAATTAAAATATTGACAAAAAGTTCCACATCAGTATCGGTCATGTCACGTAGGATGTCTAACATCCACATTAGCAATTTCCGGTCAATATTGATTGGAAAGACTACAATAGAAAATCATCAAAATGTTTAAAATTAAATTGGCCAAATTAAAATATTTAGAACTAAACTAGCACAAGTGTAATTGATTTAAAATTTTTTAGTAATTTCATCGTAACTCCTAGGAGGGGATAGTATCAAAATAAGCAAATAAATCATCACAAATATACGAAAATTCTAGACCATATTCACGAAACTAATCAACTAAGCTTTTTCTTAAATGATTTTTTCTCGCATCATATTAACATTTTTGTTTATTCTAGGAACCAAAAGATAAATCAAGGTCCCCGGGCAACCGATTTTCTTTCTTAGGCCAGCACGTGCCTAGTTAGGCCCATTCAAACTCGAGCATCTCGTATGTAAGAAATTCAATATTTTCTCAACCATGAGAGAACCCTGATGAGGATTTTCAGGCTAGATATACCTTACCTTCTGAGGTACCCTCTCTCTTTCTCTGTCCCACATATTCTTTAGGAATGGATTCAACATTCGACACTCATATTACTGAATTTGCCTGTTGTTTTTCCGACACAATCCAATGTAGGAATTCAATTGTCTCATTCCATTCTGTTCCATTCCATTCCATTCTTCTTCAGCTCCATTTCCATTTCCATCTCGCTCCACATGTTTCCGTTTGGCGAAACGTGCCCTTAGGGACTGGGTTCGTGAACGTGCTCCGCCATCCCAAACCGGTCCAATTTTGCCAATCAACTGCACCACACGTGAACAGGCCCAAGCCCCAAACCCCAAATCCTAAAGCCCATACTGACTAATGGGCCAAAGGCCCAAATCCCTTGCGTTCGAAGCAGAAAGTCTCCGAAGAAAAGCGCGCAGACGCGCAGGTGTGCACCGTATTCCCCGGCGCTTCAGCTCGACAAAGCAGGGCAAGAAAAAAAGGAGGAAAGGAAGAATTGGGTCCCTCTCTCGCCAACCCCAAAGCCAGAATCAGTGCACCTTTGACATTGAAACGAGGGAGGAAAGGTCAGCATCTCTCTCTCTCTCTCTCTTCTCTCTCTCTTTGATGGTACGTGCGGATTGCTTGTTGTCCGCTGAATCGGACAAATTTCGCCTTTCTTCTCGTCTTCCGATGTTAATTGTTCTAGAAGACGAGATGGGTTCTTGCTTTTTGTTAAGTATATTCCGATGTTCATTGTTCTAGAAGACGACTTAGGTTCCTCTCTCTTTCTCTCCCCATTTGTGTTTGTTGGTTGGTGCGAGAGATAATGGCGGAATAGAAGCTCAAATCGGTGAAGTCTGGGCGATTTAATAATGGAGCCCCACATTGACGTTCATCGTTGCAAATTTCAATGTTTTTGCTTTTTACGGGTTATCGGACCCTGTGTTGTCTTGGCTCTGATCTTTTATAAACAGAATCTTTCTTTTTTTGGGGTTTTTCTTTTTGCCCCATTTGTTTATCCATGGAAGTACTACTGTTTGATTACTTTGCATGTGCTGTGTTGCTGATAAATTGTGGGAATCAACGAGCTTAAAGTACCCCAGCCATCTTAAAACCCTTCTTTGGGAAAGTAAAAAGCTAGGAAAACATCTCTAGGGTAGTCTAAATGAGTCAAACGTATAAGGATTTGATCATTGTTATTTGACATTGGCAATGCTTCATTGCCTTGCCCTTGATCATGTCTCATTTTGGCTAGTAAAGGTAAACATGGTTTCAGGTAGAACTGAGAATCTAGAAGTTCTAGGACATGCAAGGTAGGTTCCAAGTTTCAAAAATTAAGGAACATATTTTGACTGGTAGATTAGTAGAATTGGGAAACTTAATAAGTCTTTGTGTTTTTCTCTTTCTATGTTTTTGCGTGATTCTTCGACATTCCATGGCATCTAATAATGAGTGTGTAATTTGAAACCATTAGTCTAAACTTTCACTTTTGGTGATTTCCATGACTGAGATTTTTACTTTATTAATATTTCACAATTTTCATGTGTTTAAATATAAGGTGATCAGTGGATCGTAGCAAATGGTTATGATTAGATGTGATTATTTGCAATCGTTCAATTAAGAGTACGAGTGAAAATTGAATAGACATTGTAACCGATCTTGGAACCTATGATAGGGTAGGTTCCAAGTTTCTTGATATACAAAGTAGGTTCCAAGTTCTCTAATTTAAAGAACTTGTTCTAGGATAGGTTTCTAGGTCCAAGTAGATACTAGACGGAACTTGGAACCACTCACCCATAGAGTCAGGAGAGATCAGGGTTCGAAATATGTTCTCGACTTGTCAACCGAACACCATGTTTATCTTTTTACTCCATCTTTATTCAATTGTTTGTTCCTCTTTTCTGGCTGTTGCGAACTTGTTCTAGCGGGTAGGTTTCTAGTTCCAAGTAGATACTAGACGGAACTTGGAACCACTCACCCATATAGTCAGGAGAGATCAAGGTTCGAAATTTGTTCTCGACTTGTCGACTGAACACTATGTTTATCGTTTTACTCTATCTTTTTTCAATAGTTTGTTCTCCTTTTCTAGCTGTTGCCTTTGTGACATGGAAAGAATCAGCTAGCATCTATGATGCTTAGGTATTAAGTATTGGAAACTGATTAGCTTGCGTAAGTTTCTTTTTGCGAGTCTTGTTATTCCTGTTGTCAACATGGTCATATGAATGGAAGATAATATATGAGTGTTTTGCCCACAAACGCGGAGGAGAAGGATTGATCCTTTGGATATGTGCAGACAAGTTGTGATGTTCATTAAAGACGGGTTTTCGCATTGATAGGTGAATTTGGCCTTCAACTTGCGATCCTCCTATGAAAATTTCTTTTCCTCCTTCCATCCAAAGAATCATGTCATATTATTCTTTTACTTTTTCAAAGTGGTGCTGTCATGCTGCTTGTAGGCAATTAGATTTGTGCACCTATTAGACAACTATGGCCATCTTATAATTTGCAGAGACAAATCCTTAGAATATATGCCTCTAAAGATATGACATTTTCGTTAAAATTTTGATCCTATTCATGCAAATCAAGCTCCATCGTGTGAAGATGCCATTTTATTGCTTATATAAAACCTTTTGTTTTGAGTTGTTCGCTAGCATATGCGGTCATGCTTTTTTAAGGCTATGGAAGGTTTAGTTGAAGATATCTAAAAGGTTATGAGATGATAGCATCTCTCCTTTAGTCAGAAGCAAGCAATCTTAAGCATCTCAGATAAAATTTGTTCCGTCACGTGGGCCCATGTCCTTTTTGTTAAAATATTTAAGGAGAGAGATGATAAGAGAACAAAACGGAAAGGAAACCCTTGAGTGAATGTTTTAGCTTTTGCTGGACCTTAACGAAGCTTTGGTGCGAATTAGCAAAGCCTTTCTTTTTAGCTATACTGTAGGATGACTTTTTGAATGCTAAATCAGAGATGGAAGTTAAAGCAGGCATCGAGCATGATCACCTGATTAATAACTTCATCTGCAAGATTATTCGAACTCAACAGTAGTGTAGCAGGAAAGACCAAAGTATTCAGGTTGAAACTATGGATGACAATAAACTGTTGATTTGATTCTGTAGTAAAACGTAACTGACATCCTTTATAATGCATAAGATTTAGAATTACAAAACAGTTTCCAAAGCCCTAACACTCCTAACAGCTGAAATTTAGACATAATTAAGAAGAGATTATTTTCTTGGAGTTTCATCGTGCTTGGTTCAGGAGGTATCTTCAGCACGGGAGAAAGTTGAACTTCTTGCCGGAGACGGGAATGCACTTAACAAGCCAACCAATCGGCCATGACAAAGCTGCAAGTCCGATGCAAGCGCCCCATTGTCCCCAGTCCAGCCTTTCGGTGTTGGCAAACCTCTTCAGAAACTCCACCATCACCACTTGAAGAATTATTGTCATGCTAACGATGCCCAAGAACAACTTGTTCCTATGTATCCCTTTGAATACATTTTTGTCCTCCAGCTTCCTAGCATTAAATTCGTTGAAGACCTGGCACAGGACGAAGCAGTTGAAAATAATTGTGTCCCTCACTTTTTCGTCCACTCCAAAAATGGAACTCCCCTTGAATTGCAGGGTCAGGAGGATGATAACTTGGTACAAGGCCTGAGAGGTGAGATTCTTCCACATGACTCTGTTGATAAGAGGCTCGGTTCGTCCAACTGGTGGTTTTAGCATGAGATCATTTGTGGGTTGATCTGTCGCCAACGCCAAAGCTCCCAGGGTGTCCATAATCAAGTTCACCCAGAGAAGCTGGACTGCCGTCAAAGGGACATCGCCGGAAGAGACTGCAGCAATGAAGTTGATGATGAGGGCGGCCACATTCACTGTGAGCTGAAACTGGATGAACTTTTGAATGTTGTTGTAGACGCACCGCCCCCATTTCAACACAGTCACCACAGAGGCGAAATTGTCATCAAGGATGATGATATCTGAGCTCTCCTTTGCAACCTCAGTGCCTTGGATGCCCATGGAGAGGCCGATATCCGCTTCTTTTAGGGCTGGCGCATCATTCGTGCCATCACCAGTTACTGCCACCACATGCCCTTTCTGCTTCAAGCACTGCACCATCAAAAGCTTATCAAATGGGGAAGATCTGGCCATTACCTGGATTTTCTCGATTGCTGCCATTCTCTGTTCGGGCGAGTAGTTGCGGAACTGGACGCCCTCTACTATGGCTTCGTGTTCAAGATCTTTGTCGGGATTGAGTATCCCACATTCCAAGGCTATAGCTCTTGCAGTGTGCACATTGTCTCCTGTGATCATCTTGATGTTCACTCCGGCAATTCTACAAGATGCCACTGCATTTCTCACTCCCGGTCTGCATGGATCCTTTATCCCCACTATCCCTAACAATGTAAGTCCATCTTCCTCAACTCTCCCATGAACTTGAGTGAGTGAACCATTGATTTTTTTGTAGGCGAATGCGATGCAGCGCAGGCTTTTGTCCGCCATATTTTTTATGATTGTCCTGAACTCAGACCTTGCTTCATCATTCATGATATTCACCATCCCATTCTGGCTATAATAATCTGAACACAATGCCAAGATCATCTCAGCAGCTCCCTTCCAGTGTATGTGAAGGACCTGCTCTCCTCTCCTCCTCACTGCAACCCCGCTTCTCTTTTTCTCAGAATTGAATGCCTCGACTTGGATTATCTCCCATGCTTGCTTCAGTTCATCCATTGTCATACCCAATTCGAGCACACCCCAAGAAAGTATTGCTTTCTCAGTTGGACTTCCTAAAATTTCAGGAACAGAAACAGAAGGTCGCTTGTGGACAGTACCTGTTGTGTTCAAACCAATTCCTTGTAGTAAGACTTCAAGGATGCTGGCTGCTATTTCTCTGGATGCGTCTACACTCACATGTTCTTTACCCATCCAGAACTCCGTGACCTTCATCTGGTTTAACGTGAGAGTCCCGGTTTTATCCGTGCAGATTGTTGTGGCAGAACCCATGGTTTCACAGGCAGAGAGCTTCCGGACCATGGCATTGTCGCCCATCATGCGCTTCATGGAGTAGGCCAGCGTCAAGGTGACGGCCAAAGGCAAGCCCTCAGGTATAGCCACCACCACAATGGTCACTGCCACGGCAACTATGCGCACCACCACATCCATCACGTCCGCAGACTTGGTCTTTCCGCTGGTGAATTCTCTGTGTCCGGCCTCGTCTTCAGTGTGTCCGGTGAAGTAGCGGATCATCAAGATGAGAAGTACCAATGCAGCCACCAACAGCCCAATTTTCCCGATGAAGGAAGTCAACTTGTTTAGACGGGCTTGGAGTGGGGTCTCTTCATCTAAGTCGCAGTTCACGGAACTCATCATCTCTCCCCATGCAGTGTTCATGCCGACAGAAGCAACCATCATGCGCCCGTAGCCGTCTATCACTTTGGTGCCTGAGAGCAAGAAAGGATTCTCGCTGTGGATTTCAATGTGATCGCTTTCCCCAGTCATGCTAGACTCATCAACCTTCAGGGAATGGCCATCCACAAACAACCCGTCGGCTGGAATCTGGTCACCAATCTTCAGACACACGACATCGCCTACAACGATATCGAATATGGAAATCGGTTGCCTCCTGCCATCTCTCACGACCTCCACTCTTATGTTGCTGCACTCTTTTGAAAGTTTCTGGAACTGCCTTCCTTGCTTGTAGTTGCTGAGAGCAGAAACAATGACGACTAGAAAGATGGCAAGGATTATACTCCCACCATTATACCAGCCTTCTTTAAGGCCATCTTGTTTGATACCAAAAACTAATGAGAGAACAGCGCATGCAATGAGAATGATTATGGTCATGTCTTTGAATGCATCAAGCACAAAACTCAAAAAGTTCTTTGCTGGCGGTTTATGGTACTTATTCGTACCAAAAACATTGGTTCGCTGCATTAGGTCGGTTGCATCTCCGCTCAAGCCATTGTCAGGATTTGTGATGAGAATCGAAGCAAGTTGTTTTATGCCACCAAGTTGAGCCAGAGATTCTAACCTTTTTTCTCTCACCATGTTACTCAGGATCTTCGGGTCAACATCTCGAAGCGAAGGGCGATCTCCTACACGTGGGGAATCATTGCTTTCGAGGTCGACATCGATGGCAACATAAGAGAGCGGCCGCAACAGGTCAGTCTTCTTCCCGAGGACTGGTTTCGACATAGACTCGAGAGCCCTCGTGAAGTATATGACCGTGAAGGCCCGACGCCACCTTTGCCTGTGGATGATCTTCCTCAGGCGATCACGGCGATCAAGCAAGGCATTGTTTCCCGCCTCGCTGGGTTTTCGAAACGTCAAAGACGACATGGGTGAACAGGAAGAGAGGACGAAGCGTCTGCTCGGATAGCAAAAAGAGACAGGTTCAAAGACGTGTCTTAGGGAGTCAAAACACTGATTTGACTGGGGTTGAATGGAGGGATTTGGCTTGGTTGGTTTGCATTGTGTTATCATTTGCAATTATATATAGATAGTGTTAGAATGAAGGAGTCTTAAAAGTTCTGCATTATGAAGTTCGCGGGAAAGTTCGCTAAAGCTTCTTGAATGTAATCTTTCCACGAACCCAAATCGGTTCTTTTATGCGCATTTTGCTTTTTGGTGTGCAGGGCAATTTATTTTCTTTTTCCCATGTCGTGTAACTCCAACTTCTCAGACATTGCCATCGCCATCGCCACTCCTGTTGGTACTTGCCAAAGTTTTCGGTAAAACTTCGTGCCCTTTCGGAAGTTCTTCCAACAGTTAATGACAAATGCAGCAAATTTGAGAACAATGTCTACAAAACGTGTTTGTCCAGCATCAATCTCCTTCCAAAACAGGCAATTTGAACCCACGTTTCAATCAATGTATCTTTCAAATGAATTACTAGATGTTGTCTTTGCCGTGTGTGGTCCGCACAAGTCAATCGTTACATGTCAAGTATCGGTTTCTCATCCAATATTATTTCAGAATATTAGGTACAACGGGATAGTATAAGAAACCAATCCATACGACAAGAAGTGGGTACTTGAATAAATAAATTGTATTTCATCATCGTTACGAATCTATCTTTATCACTTTATGTTGGTTTAATATACTTAGGATTGCTTATCAAAATAATAAAATTTCTCAGGTGGATTGACTCGGATCGATGAAAGGAAGTTGCTTTGGTAGCACTGAAAAGCGAACTGAAAACTGAAGAGGGCTCAAATGCCAAGGGACACCACCTTTTTTTTTTTTTGCTTGGTGAAACCTCCATCATACGTGTGTTAAAGGGCAAATCTACATTACTTAGCTCTCTCCTCTCTTGTCCCTCTCAACGTCGCACAGCTTCTTTCTCTTTCCACAGGGGATTCGATACCTTTCTCGCCTCTTTAGTTCTGCTTTTCGTGTTCAGTCTTTTATCACCTGACTTTCCACCGTCGGCCATGGAAATATGCCTGCCCGGATCGTGGTCCGGACCGAGCACAGGAATCACAGGCTTTTGTTTTTTTTTAATGAAATTCACGTTGTAATACATGTAATCGGCGGATTTAATTGACTCAGTCCGTATTATTCTGAATCTAGACAAGGATTTGCCGTGGAAATCTTTATGCAAGAAAGTTCGGTCGCAAGAAATGATTTCATTTTTCCCATGCAAAATGATGCTTGGATGGAAAACTCAAAAAGCGTGAACACAGGCAGATGATTCTTTTTGTTTTTCTTGTTGCATTATTATCGTTTATCATAAAAATGGATCGGTTCCACCCTAACACTTTTCACATTTTCATGGAATCCCTTTTACCTATTGTCAAATTATGCTATTTCGTCTCCATTACTTTGCTCTCTTGCTTTAACCCGTGCGATCCACGCGACCTTGCTGCTCCCGGACCATTGTTTAACAATATTGTACTCAAAGCTACTAAGAATAAAGGAAGCTTTTGAGTCATTCATCACAAACCTCGGACGCGCTCTCTTTGTGCATGTTCCAAGCTTAGATTCGAAGGAAACTCCCGCGTGAATCCAATTCAAGAGCCTAGGCAATCAACACGCACAGAACGCGCAAAGAAGATCGAGAGAAACCCTTAAACAAAGCAAAGTCCGATTGCAAAAGGCAAGTCGTATTGGTGACTCCAGCTTGGTGTTTCATAAGTGATTGTATGGTTAGTGGAATTTCAATATTTTGCGTTATGGCTTTAGAAATTCTAATTCACTTATAGTCATATTTTCTTACATTGGCAATAGGTAGAGTAATTAGGTTATACTATCATCTAAAAGCGAGTTTAACAATTTCTTTTGTTGATTTATAAAACTATATCATGTTTACTGTCGCAGCGCAACAACTCTGAATCTTCAAGATGATCTTGTAGCAGGAAAAGAGCCAATAAAGAGTTTACCATGGTAGTAAAAAAGGTGAGTGGATGAAAATCTTTTATCATAAGTCTTCACGGCTGATATTGGAAAAATCGTTCAACTAAATTGAGTGAAGTTGTGAACCATCTCATACACTTTACATAGAAAAGTTGGGGGAAGAATCTTAATTATAGGTAGATTGCACGATGAGGTCCTTTTGAGTCATAAAATTAAAATGAAAACTGTTCCGAAACTAGAGGATGAGTTCAAATACTTATAATTGTGGATATGATCAAAAACCGGAGAGTGGGCCTCTTTTTCCCTCCTGAAGACCTTCGAAAATACAGCGAGCCTTTCTTTTGAAGCGCCGCCATTGTCGCCGCCGCTTCTTCTTCCACCTTCAGCCTTTCATGTCAGGCAATCCTGTCATTCCACGGCACCTCTCTTGCTCTCCGATCTCCTCGACCTAGACCCGTCAAACAAGTGGAGTCGAATTGGTCCAATCAAAATTGACCTATTTACATGCAAAATAACTTTAGTGACTTATACCAAACCCAACTTGACTTGACTTGACTCATAGCCGGTCCATACCCAATCATTTAACCCAATTTAGAAGAAATCATACTCAAATTGAGGCGAGAGCATCAAGTGAGCAAGCGCCGATTCGAATGAGAGTAAAGAGAGATTCATAAAGGTAAGTTGGGTCTAAGTAAGTTGTGATATCATTTAACATCCATATTATTTTGGGTTTCATCATTCCAAATCCATTTATAACAACTCTACCAATTTACTAAATATAGCTAACTCATAACAAATCTACCCATCAAATAAACCTGTCAAACAAGTGACCAGTCGGATCGCGTCATAAATGGTCAACCAAAATTGACCCATTACCTTGTTTATGATCAATTTATCACTAATGTAAATTTATTGATCCATACTCAACCCAACCCATACCCAACTCCTAACACTTTCATATTTAACCAAATCTGGAAAAAATTGTTTCTTATGATTTTAAAAAAATGATATATTGGTAAACCACTCCCATATAATTACAAAATTAATGGATCAATTTTAATTTTTTTTTTTTTTAAATTGGGACTTCATTTATTTCATGAAAAATGTGGTATTTCTAAAAATCATAATATTTTTTAGTGTTTTGTTGAAGCTTAAAAATAAATTAAAATACATTTTCCGCTTCCTATAGAAGATCCGATTTGATTTTCTATGTACTCCTTTCAAGTGTTTTTATTTTATTTTATTTTTAAAAATAGAATTTTTTATTCTTATTTCTTTTTTTTTTTTTTTTTTTTTTCATTTTCCTCCTCCTTCACATGGTCGTTGGCCATGGCGATTGTGGTCGGCAATAGGTGAGCTTTAGCCTCGCCATAGCCGACAAGGCTCGAGCTCACCCGATTCCGACAAGTTGAACTAGCCTTGGGCAATGCTCCACCTTGCTAGATCCAACTGAGGTCAAGCTCACCGCAACGGGGCAACTCAAGTCTCACCAAATTGGTGAGGCTCAAGCCTCGGCCTCATCCAAAGTCATGGAGCTCAAGGCTCGCTAGTGCGACTAGGGGGCCGCAAACCTCATCCTTGTTAGCATGGGCTTCACAGCCCTCCCTCGGTGGTGGGCAAGGGTCAGCCGCGGGACTTCGTAGGGGAAAAAAGTAAAAGAAAGAAAAAATATATATATTTAAAAAATCAAAATCAAGAAATAAAATAATGAAAACTATTCAAAGATGATGATATATACTTAAAGGGTTGACTCAATTAATAACCTTTACAAGTTAAATGGGCTTAAAGAAAGACAAACTCATTTATAACCCATTTATCATTAGACTTACACATAACCAAAACCCATTAACAATTCATTTATTAAATTTAACTAACCCATATATGACCCATCTAATTGAATATGGGTTCAAAATGGGTTTTCAACCATTTTGACACCTTTGTCATCAAATATGGGTTTAATAATGCGTCTATGATACATTTTAATGGGTTTATTCTCATCTGACATGGCTCCTCTTTTTGTGGTTCTCTCCTCAACCTCAAAGACTTCCTCGTAAAAAATGACACAATGAGGTGCATCACTAAATTTGTCGTGAAGAACTTCTATCCTTCTAAATTCGTTTTTTGGCGGTAAAAGTCCGGAAATTGAATCGCAAGTCTTCGTCCACCAAAAAGAGTTTATCAACAATTCGTCCACCGAAAAGAGTTGATCATGACTCCGACTTTTGGACAAGAATACTAACTATTATATCTTTCCTCCAATGAGGGACATCCGCGTCACGTGCTTCGATGTAAGATTCAATACGTCAGCACGTTAGTCTTGGTAGATAGACATGGAAGGATTGTCACGAGGAAGAGACTCTGTCACAGTGATTATAACGTAGTGAATACTTCATTTATGCTAATATAATCCTCCTGTTGACTCAACTCGATTCGATATGGTCATTTTGATTTGGCATTTTGGCAAATTTAAGACACCAACATTTAGAAGAAGATATCTATTTTTATCTGTGGAAATTTATGTGTAGGAATTTTCAATTTCCAGAAATAAGTACGCTCGTATTTATTATGACCTATCAAATTTTATGGAAATTAGGTGCATTTGTTATCGATTTGTTAAGATTGAAGGTCTGAAAAATGTATGAAACCGGGATAAAACTCATGACTCGTTAGAAGGGCGCTAGTTTGACTTGTGCTTAGCTTGTTTAAGTGTTTCCTAAGTAAAAGTGATGTTTGGTTGCACCAAACAGTGAATAGTCAAAGCAAAACCATTTTATTAAATGGTGTTTTGGTATGTCTAACTGTTATTCCAGCTCTTTATTTTCAAAAGCAAACAAATATGCAAGCAACACAGCAAATTCAATCGATTTATGAACAAATACGTCTTTGAACCTTGATTAGAAAATACAATTGAAGTGCTTGAAATTTAGCTGTGTTCGTGTTTTAGGTAAAACTTTAGAAACAAATTAGATGATGAAAAAACTCTTTCGATATTTGTTTGACGGAATTCATTTCGTCCTTCCAGTAGAAGTTGCTGAAACTTGTATATGAAGGAGGCCATATCATGTTATGCCTTTCGGCCCAAGAAACAATAATACTTCGCGACATTCCCGGCACTTTAAGCTTGTCCTTATTCGAAAGAAATTTCTGCTCTTTTTTTTCTTCTTTTTCTGTCACTTGTTGATGAGTTTCCATCCAACTTTTCATATAATATCCAAGTTCTTTATGTACAAGGAAATAGCTGTGTTAAAGTAACTCACACGGCATATTTATGGATAAATATGCTCTTTATTTATATATGCAATTTCCTTCCATTTATAAAATTAAGTTTTTTGGGAAAATGTCACAAATTGTCCCTATACTATTACTTAATGTGCAATTTGGTTCCTGAACTTTCGATCGACTCAATTTGGTCCCTGAACTATTAATAAATGTCCGATTTGGTCCCTGAACTTTCGATCGGCTCAATTTGATCCATGAACTATTGATAAATCTCCGATTTAGTCCTTCATTACTATTTTTCTTTTTCTTTTTTTTTTTTTTTTTGCTTCTTCTCTCTTCCCTCCGCCGGAGCCGGCGGAGGGAAGCCGGCGCGGGCGAGGGCCGTCCTTGCCGAACACAAGCGAGGACGGCCCTCGCCGGCGTCGGGCGAGGAGCACCCCGGCGTCGAGCGAGGGAGCCCCTCGCCCGACGCCGGCGAGGGCCGCCCTCGCCTGCGTCCGGCGAGGACGGCCCTCGCCCGACGCCGGTGAGGGCAACCCTCGCCGGACGCCGGCTTCCCTCCGCCGGAGCCGGCGGAGGGAAGAGAGAAGAATCACAAAAAAAAAAAAAAAAAAAAAGGAAAAACAGTGACGAATGACTAAATCGGACATTTATCAATAGTTCAAGGACCAAATTGAGCCAATCGAAAGTTCAGAACCAAATCGACATTTATCAATAGTTTATGGACCAAATTGAGCCGACCGAAAGTTCAGGGACCAAATTGCACATTAAGTAATAGTATAGGGACCATTTGTGACATTTTCTCTTTTGTGTTAGACATTCTAAAATAATACCATAGTCATGTTTTTGCTCCAATTTATTTAGCATGTGCAGCTCCCCATTTGGCAAATTCTATGTGTTGTTCCTAATCACTCTTACACGTGAGGAGTGTAAAAGTACTTCATATCACTTTTTTCACAAGGTTTCTGTATTTTTCATATAATTATTAGTTCAAATTTTTTTGTTAGACATTCTAACAATCAGCATTATTTCCTAAGAAAAGTGATTATTTGGCTACACATATAATGACTGGTTAAAGTAATTTTATTTTATTAAACAGAATTTTGTTATGGCTAAGTGCTCTCACAGTTCTTTTATTTTCAAAAGCAAACAAATGGGCAAGCAACCCTGTGATTTTGATCTATTTATGACAAATATGTCTTAGGACCTTGATTAAATAATATCACGGAAATGCTTGAAATCCAGCAGCGTGTCCGTTGTTTAGGTCAAACTTAAAATAACAAGTAGGTCGCCATTATGGAAAAATAAATCTGCTTCCGATTTTATTTTTCTTTTTCAAAATGAACACTTGATATTTAATTATCCGAAAGTCGTTTTCTCCTTATAGTAGAAGTCAATAAAACTTGCATTTGAAGGAGGTCAAAGTCATGTTATGCCTTTCAGACCAAGGAACAATAATAATTCGTCACATGCGTGATGACTGTATAGTCGTTTAGCTTGAAATAATAATCATAAATCCGGTCCTTCTTCGGAAAGAAATTTCTCCTTTTCCCTTTCTTATCATTTGTTGATGAGTTTCCAACGAACTTTGCACCTAACATTCGAGTTCTTTTCGGACGAGGAAACAGCAATGTCAAGGTATCTCACGTGACTTGTTTTCGGGGTTTCTATGCTTTTTTTATATATATAATCTCTATTCACTGTCAACTTTTTAGTTTGACATTCTAACATGTTATCCGATTTAAATTCTGCTATAATTTATGCCACATATGTAATCCTTATTCATCAATTTCACGCGCTGCTCTTAATCTTATTGCATGTAATAGAGGATGTTAAAGTGTCTTGCTACACTTGTGCACGGGTGTATATACATTTTATATACATGCGACCCCCATTAATTTATGATTTCAAGTTTTTGAATTGGACATTCAAACAAGCTAGATTATTTCCTTGACATTGATCCATGGGGCAAGAACATTCACAAGAAAAAAATGCCAACGGTTTGGAATTGGAATCCACGTTATTTCAAAAGGCTAATGTATGCATCCTAAAATTCAAAACAAACTCATATGGATTGAGATTTATTGAGACATCCTAAAAAAATAAGGTGAGGAACCTTAATTTTTCGTGGAAAAGATGTGTCGTGAGAAAATGACAATTTGAAAACAATTGCTTGGTGGTCGCTTTACAATCAAATGTCCTGTCCCAGTCCGACAATATTAAGATTCTAGCATTAAGATTTTAGATGAAAAACGAAATGTAAATGCCTAACCAATATATTTAAAATTAGTTATTCTTTTTAAAATTGTCTAACCAGTTCTAATTAAGTCAATATCGTAGCTCACAAGAACCAAATTTGTGGATCAAATAATAGTTAGATCCCGTGAGCATCATCATGACTAATTATATGATTGACTTAGTCATGGCAAATTGAGTCCATATTAGAAGTTACACAAATTTTCTGAACGACATATGGAAAAAAAGTCTGCTATGGCCATTCGGCTTTTGTTCTCAAAATAGGATCAAGCAATTGATCATGGAAAGAATTTAACATCATAAAAAAGACAAATAGAATTGTCTTTTTTTTTCTTTTTGGTTGCTTTAACGAATAGCATTATGTCTTGCTAAATTGAAGATGTGCGGCAAATTCGCTTCTTTACTGGATTATGATCACGTTAATCTGCCTCTAGTTATTGAATAAAAAGTATCTGAATCCTACTTTTACCAGCTCAATTAACCTTTACTGAAAATAGATTAATCTCTTTGGGCGATTTTAATTGTAAATACATCCATCTCTTATACAATTTTTACAATAGCCTATCAAATAACAGATGATTTATGCGACGTGGCCCACTTGCAAATAGTTATGATCGAACAAATCGAACAAGCATGTATATATATAAAGAGAACGCATGTAAGTTCTCTAGATCTCGCATAATCTCACTTAGATTCCATTTACTTAAAATGAATGATTTGAAAAAAAATATTATAAATTCACTTGTATTGCTCAAAATAATTGATCAATGAAAAATACTTCACTATCGACAACAATTTATATTTAAACATTTTCATAGACTATGAAATTTTTCAAATTATTTATTTTTTGCAAAATGCAACCTAAGGCTTAGTTTATTTTATGAAAAACAACTTCTAGGATATAATTTTCCAAATTTTATGGTGTTTTATTCACTGGAAAATAAATTAGTCAAAGAAAACATTTTCAATTAATGGAAAAAATACATTTAAAAGTGAGGAAAATGATTTCCTCTTTAACAAGAGAAAATCATTTTTTCCTTCTCTTTCTTTTACCCAAACACTGATTGTTTTACATGCAGTTCTTCATCTTCCTCTTTTCTTTGTACAATTTTTTTTTTTTTTTTTTTTTTCTTTTGCTTTTTCCTTCTTCCTCAACCGATTACGAGCCACGGGCACGATGGTCGGTGACGGGCCACAAGCTAGGGATGAGCTCACCTAATGTCTACAAGTCTCCACCTCGCCAAATTTTGATGAACTTGATCTTTCCCAAGGCTAATGAGGCCTCGACCTTCGAGCTTCGAGCTTCGACCTTCGAGCTTTCTTCGAGCTTCCAACTCATCAAATCTACCAAGGTGGAGCCTTACCTAAGGGCTGGCAAGGTCGACCCTCGTCGGCCTTAGGTGGGCTTGTCCCTTGCCTATGGCTGGTTACTGACTAAGAAAGTAGGAGAAAGGAAAAAAAAAATTATTTGATAATTTTCTTCAGAAAAAAAGAAATTAGGTTTTCCATATCAAGCAAACACGGAAAATTTTTATTATTTTCCAAAAAAATTGGCACAAAACAAACTATAATCCACGTTGACACCAATCATGTCACGTGAGATGACCGCATCCACGTTAGTGATTCAAGTGGTCTCAATTGATAAAACACGAAAAAATTTAAGACTCGACTTATAAAACCGAAAAGTTTAGTACAGAATTAGCAAAAATACAGTAGGTTTACGATATTTTAGACAATTTTCCCCTTCTAAAGTTGCAAAACTTAGAGGAAGAGTGTTTTTTTGTCTGGTCCTATCATATATCTATTTTATAAGTCATTATGTGTACTATGTGTTATGCATAAGCTGTGAACCTTACCTCCTTATTTACACATCCCCCCCTCAGATGATGGAAAATCGAATTCCCGATGAGTTGAAATACATACATTTGTGGATATGATCAAAGACCGGAAGGTGGGGCCCTTTTTTCTCACCTGACTACCTTGGAAAAATATAACAATCGTGTGCGTAAAGCATATCCACGTGAGTCCGTGTCGCTGAATTTATTATCGTGGACTTCTTTTCTTTTTTTTCTTTTATTTTTATTCTTTTTTCGGCAGTAAAAGCCCAGAAATTGAGTTGCAAGTTTTTAACAATTCGTCTATTAAAGGAAGTCGATCGAGACTCGTTTCCTTCCACTAAGGGACGTACACGTCATGTGCTTTGATGCAGAATTCGACAAGTCAGCACGTGAGTCTTGATTTAGATGGACATGTAAGCATCGTTATGAGGAAGAGACTATGTTAGAGAATGTATCGAATAATTCGTATCATCAAAGGTACGTTATGTTATTGTAATCCTTTTGTTGACTCGGAGCAATGTAGGGTGCTTGGCTCGACTCGACTAGATGTGGTAATTTTGATTAACATTTTGGCGAATTTTTGAAACCGAAATTTACAGGAAGATATTTATTTTTATCTATTGAAGTTTAAGTATAGGAATTTTGAATTTCCAGAAATAGGTATGCTCGTGTCGTATCACGATGCATCAAATTTATGGAAAATAGCTATATTAAATTATTGATTTGTTAAGAGTGGTGGGTCTGAAAAATGTATGAAACTGAAATAAAATTCATGACTCATTAGGAGGGCAGATTTGACTTGTCTTAGCTTTTTAAGTGTTTCCTAAGTAAAAGTGATGTTTTGGTTACACCAACTAATGAATAGTTAAAGTAACTCACTTCATTTAATGGTATTTTGGTATGTCTTAGTGTTGCTCTCTGTAAATTATTCGTTTGGACGAGGGCTGAGAAGATCATCAAGATTTTGTGATCCTCTGCCGAACCTAGGAAGACGGATAAAATTTCCCACAAAGTGGCATCTTGATGCCCCCAGAAACAGGAAAAACAAATTCTATTCAAATTAAATGAATTCAAAACGTTGTTATTGCTCATAGTTATGGGTGTATAAAATATTCCTATGGGAAGTATAATTAATCATTGTTCATTCATGGGTTTTTCTTAGATATTGATAAGGTGAATACCTACTATGTTCAACGCTACAAATAATGCTGAAATGTCAAGGAAGTTGATGTGGCACGTATTGATGAGAATTTGACTTTGCATGAAATATTGCAATCCTTTTATTTTTTAAAGCAAATAAATATGCAAGCCACATGGCGAACTTGATCGATCCATGACAAAAACGCCTTAGCACGGAAACGCTTGAAATTTAGTAGTGTGTCCATTATTTAGGTTAAACTTTAAAAAAAAAAAAAAAAGTTTCGATAATGGAAAAATATTTCTGCTTCCAATTTTATTTTTGATTGTCAAGATGAACATTTTCGATATTTAATTATCCGAAAGTCATTTTCTCCTTATAGTGGAAGTCAATAAAACTTGCATATGAAGAAGGAGGCCGAGTCTATGTTATGCCTTTCAGCCCAAGAAACGAAAATAATTCGTCATATGCGTGATGAGTTTATAGTTGGTTGCTTGTAATAATAATCATATATCTAGTCCTTCTTCGAAAAGAAATTAAATCTCTTTTTGCTTTTGATCGGTTGTTGGTAAGTTTCCAACAAATTTTCGATCTAACATCTAACATTCGAGTTCTTTTCACACGAGGCAATAGCCGTGTAAAAATATTTCACATGACTTATTTTCAGAGTTTCTATGCTCTTTTTATATATATATAACCTCTCTTCACCTATAAAGTTAAGTTTTTTAATTAACATTTTAACATGGTATTAAATTTAGGTTCTACTACAGTTTATTCCGCATGTTCAACCAGCATTTGTCAAGTTTCATGTGCCGCTCTTATCTTATTGCATGTAATATAGGATGTTAAAGTATCTTGCTACGCTTGTGTACAGGGTGTCTATGCTTCTTATATACACATGACCCACATTAATTTATGATTCCAAGCTTTTGGATTGGACATTCAAACAAGCTGGATTATTTCCTTGAAACTTTGACGTTGATCCATGGGGCAAGAACATTCACAAGAAAAAAGAATGCCAAATATTTGGAATTCGAATCCACCTTATTTCAAAAGACTAATGCATGCATCCTAGAAATCAAAGCAAACTCATGTGGATTGAGATTCATCGAGACATCCTAGAAAAATAAGGCAAAGAACCTTAATCTTTCGTGGAAAAGATGTGTTGTCTCAAAAAGTCAATTTGAAAACAATTGTTTGGTGGTTGCTTTACAATCAAATGTCCTGTGACACGGCATTAAGATTTTTGGCTTTAAGATTTTTGGTGAAGAACGAAAGGTAAATGATTAACCAATATATTTGAAATTAGTTATTCTTTTTAGAATTGTCTAACAAGTTCAATATCACAGCTCAGAAGAACCAAATTTGTGAACCAAATAATAGTTATATCATGTGAGTATCATCATGACTAATTATATGATTGACTTTTCTCATGGAAAATCGAGTCCAGATTAAAAGTTACAGAAATTTGCTGAATGACATGGAAAAAAAGTCTGCTATGGCCATTGGGCTTTTGTGCTCAAAATAGGATCAAGCAATTAATCATGGAAAGAATATTAACAGTATAGAGAAGATAAATAGCAATGTCTTTTTTTCTTTTCGTTTTTTTTTTATTTCTTTTGTTTTTTTAAGAAAAAGCATTATGTCTTGCTAATTGAAGAAGTGCGGCATATTTGCTTCTTTGCTGGATTATGATCACATAATTCTGCCTCCAGTTATTGAATAAAAATATCCGAATCCTACTTTTACCAGCTCAGTTAACCTTTACTATAAATAGACTAATCTCTTAAGGCGATTTTAATTGTAAATACATCCATCTCTTATAAAAATTTTATGACAGCCTATCAAATAACAGATGAGTTATGCGACGTGGCTCACTTGCAGATAGTTATGATCGAACGAGCATGTATATATATAGTAGAGAACTTAGGTTGTCTACAACTCGCATATTGACACTTAGATTCCGTTTGTTTAAAATGGATTTTGAAAAATAATTTTTTTTAAATGTGCTTGTATCACTTGGAATAATTAGTCAATGAAAAATATTTCACTATAAACAATCATTTATATTTAAACATTTTCATGGATTGTGAATTTTTTTTCAAATTACTAATTTTTCGCAAAATGCAGCTTAAGGTTCCATTTGTTTCATAAAAAAACAACTTCCAAGAAATAATTTTCCTGATTTTATGGTGTTTGGCTCACTAGAAAATAAACTAGTCAAAAAAAATTGATCAATGGAAAAAACACATTTAAAAGTGAGGAAAATGATTTCCTCTTTTTAACAAGAGAAAATCATTTTTCCTTCTCTTTCTTTTTCCCAAACACTGATTCTCCTCCATGCACTTCTTCACTGTCTTCTTTTCTTTATAGATTTATTTTTCTTTTTTCTTAATCTTTCCTTTTTCCCTCTTCCTCAGTCAATCGCTGGCCACAGCGATCACCACAAGCAATGGACAAGCTCACCTAAGGTTGGCGAGGCTCCACCTCACTAGATTCTGATGAGCTTGATCTTGCCTGAGGCCTCGAGCTTTGACCTTTAAGATTCAAGCTTCCAGCTTCAAGCTTCCAACTCGTTGGATCTGGCAAGGTGGAGCTTCACCTAAGGTTGGTGAGGTTGAGCCTCATTGGCCTTGGGTGAGCTTGTCCATCGCCTATGATCGGGCGACCAATCGAGAAAGTAGGAGAAAAGGAAAATAAAAATAAAAATAATTCAAATTTTTTGATAAATTTCTTCAAAAAAATGAAATTAGATTTTCAACATCAATCAAACGCAGAAAATGTCATCATTTTTCTGAAAAATTAGCATGAAACAAACAAAGCAATGATAATCCATGTTAGCAATGGCTATGTCACGTAAAACGGCACTCATCCATGTCAGTGATTTTCAGACAAAATTGATCGGGTGGTCTTCATTGGCAAAAAACGAAAATGTCTAAGACTCAATAGATAAAACTAAAAGATTTAATGCTACGTTAGCAAAAGTGCAATAAGTTTAGGATTTTTTGGGCAATTTTCATGCTCTATAGCTGTAAAGCTTAGAGGAAGAGTTTTTGTCATTTTGTCTAGTCCTATTCTATACCTATTTTACAAGCCACCATATGTAATATATGTTATGTGCAAATTGCAAAACCTCATCTCTTTATTCACACGTCCTCACCTCAACCTCCAAGAAGGTGCGGGGAATCGAACGCCCGGCAAGATGAGTTCAAACACTTGCAATTGTGGATACGACCAAAGACCGGACGGTGGGGCCCTTTTTCCTCCCCTGACTACCTTAGAAAAGTACAACAATGGTGTACATAGAGCATGTCCACGTGAGTCCGGGTCGCTGAATTTACTATCGTGGACTTCTCTTCTTTTAGTCTTTTTCGGCGGTAAAAGCCCAGAAATTGAATTGCAAGTCTTTAACAATTTGTCTATCAAACAAACTCGATCTTGACTCGTTTCCTTCCAATAAGAGACGTGCACGTCATGTGCTTTGATGCAGGTTTGGACACGTCAGCACGTGAGTCTTGTTGTAGATAGACATGTAAGCATTGTGACGAGAAAGAGAATTTGTTAGGGAAGATCATAACGTATCGAATAATTCATATAATCAAAGGTCCGTTATGCCATTATAATACTCTTGTTGACTCAATGCAATGTAGGGAGCTTGACTTGACTTGATTTGACTTACTATGATAATTTTGACTTGACATTTTGACAAATTTAAGACACCGAAATTTACGAAGATATCTATTTTTTACCTATTGAACTTTATGCATAGGAATTTTTAATTTCCTAAAACAGGTACACTCTTATTTTGTCTCGACCTATCAAATTTATGGAAAACAGGTATATTTAATTATCGATTTGTCAGTGGTGGGTATGAGAAAGGGATGAAACTGGGATAAAATTCATGACTCATTAGAGAGTGCTGGTTTGACTTGTGCTTAGCTTGTTTAAGTGTTTCCT
This sequence comes from Eucalyptus tenuipes, assembly GCA_014182365.1. Classification (NCBI taxonomy): domain Eukaryota; kingdom Viridiplantae; phylum Streptophyta; class Magnoliopsida; order Myrtales; family Myrtaceae; genus Eucalyptus; species Eucalyptus tenuipes. The sequence continues at coordinate 38,557,679 of CM024544.1, read as the reverse complement.
AAGGAAGAGTGATCCTAAGGAAGAGTGATGTTTGTTTACACCAAATAATAAATTGTTAAAATAAATCATTCTTATTTAATGGTGTTTTGGTATGTCTTAGTATTGCACCCTGCAAAATATTCGTTTGGACGTGGGCGGAGAAGATCATCAAGATTTCATGATCCGCTGCCTTCTCTGCCGAACCTAGAGAAACAGATAAGATATCTTGACAAAGTGACATCTTAATACCCGTAGGAATAGGAAAGGCAAATTCTATTCAGAATGTATGATTTCAAAACAATTTTTTTTCTCATAATTATGGGTGTACAAATATTCCTAGAGGAAGTAAAATTAATCACTGTTCATGAACATGGGCTTTTTCTGAGATGTTGATAAGGTGAATACCTCGTCAATGCTAGGAATAATGGATGTCTGCCCACTGCAAAAGGTCGAGGAAGTTGCTATGACTTGTCTTGATGAGAATTTGACTTCGCGCGAAATATTGCAATTCTCTTATTTTCAAAAGCAAACAAATACTCAAGCCACACCGCGAACTTGATCGATCCATTACAAATATGTCTTAAAACCTTAATATCACAGAAATGCTTGAAATTTAGTAGCATGTCCATTATTTAGGTTAAACTTAAAGAAAAAAGTAAGTAGGTTTGTATTATGGAAAGATAAATCTGCTTTCGATTTTATTTTTGGTTTTCAAAATGAACATTTTCGATATTTTGTTGTCCGAAATTCATTTTCTCCTTCTAGTGGAAGTTGCTTGAAACTTGCATCTGAGGAAGGAGGTCAAGTCATGCAATGCCTTTCAGCCCAAGGAACAATAATAATTCGTCATATGCGTGATGACTTTATAGTCGTTTAGCTTGAAATGATAATCATATATCTTGTCCTTCTTTGGAAAGAAATTTCTCCTTTTTGCTTTCTTGTCAATTGTTGTTAAGTTTCCAACAAACTTTGCATCTGACATTCGAGTTCTTTTCATACAAGGAAATAGCCGCGTCAAGATATCTCACACGCTTGTTTTCGGGGTTTCTATGCTCTTTTTATATATATGATCTCTCTTCATCTGTAAAGTTGAGTTTTTGAATTGAACATTCTAATATGGTATCAGATTTAGGTTCTACTACAGTTTATTTTGTATGCACAACTCCCATTCGTCAAATTTCACATGTCGTTCTCAATCTTATTACATGCAATAGGAGATCTTAAAGTATCTTGCCATGCTTGTGCACAAGAAGTATATGCTCTTTATTTATATATGGTCCCCATTAATTTATGATTTCAAGCTTTTGAGTTAGACATTCAAGCAAACTAAGATTATTTCCTTGAAAATTTGACATTGTCATGGGGACGAGCATTCACAAGAGAAAAAAAAAAAAAAAAAAGCCAAATGTTGGAATTCGAATCCACCTTATTTCAATTTTCAAAAGTCTAATGTACACCTCCAAATTAAAATTTAAATGGATGATTTAATCATGGCAAATTGAGTCCAAATTAGAAGTCACAGAATCTTCTGAACCACGTATGGAAAAAGCCTGGCCCATTGGGCTATTGTGCTCAAAATGGGATCAAGCAAGTGACGTGGAGAGAATTTTATCATAGAGAAGACAAAAAGGCATTGCTTTTTTTTTTCTTTAACAAAAAGCATTATGTCTTGCTAAATTAAAGATGTGCACCAACTTTGTTTGCTTCTTTAATAGATTATGATCTCATAATTATGCTTCAAGTTATTTATATTATTACATAAAGTAGATAAAGCTTAATATTTTTAAGAGATCTCAAGAGTTTGTATCGCATTATTATTAATTATTGAAAAACGTTTACCTTATTATTGACAACAATTTTCAAACTTCATACGTTTCTCTTCAACTGAATCCTTTTATGGTAGAGAACCACCACCCCCCCCCCTCTTCCCCTACTACTCCTACAATCAACTAAGGGAGGTTCACGGAAGGTCCCCCCCCTCCTACTACTCCTACACTCCTACAATCAACTAAGGGAGGTTCACGGAAGGTGTACAAAACACGAATCTTCGGACTATGGAATTGGGTACGGGCCGCGCGAACGCAGGCCCCCGCTGCCACAAATTATGACGTAGGCTAGACCGCTTGGGCCGACCTTGGGCTAGCACCCCTCCCAAAGTGCAATGGAGGTCACTAGACCCAGGCCATGATCATTCTTTACTGCCCATCGACCCTGTACAGATGAGGAATTTACTTTTCGCCCGGGCCTTTGCTTTTATGCAGGTCGAACTCACTCGCCGATTTAGTAGCCATTCCGTGTGGGACAAACAGAGAGAAGATGGAGACGGAGATGGAGCAGTCGGTCAAAATTTGTGGTGGAGAATCAAAGAGGGCGTTTCTTGCGAACAGGGGACTTGCCAAGATTCGTGATCGTACTATTGAGGTTCGCAGTGGTTTCTTTTTGGCTGATTCCTTCGCCACGAGAAAGAGAGAAAAAGGGTTGAAGAAAAAGAATGGGAAAGAGCATGGAAATGCAGGATGTTCCATTCCAAACTTCTCTGGGTGTATCTGATCGGCTGAATTTGAACAGTTCAAGTAGTGCTAGATGGATGCCTGCGAGCGGTCAACTTCCTTCACTATGACAATCCTTTGGTTGATCAACTTACGCCGTGGATGAAGTCAAATTCAAAGCAGTTCGAGCATCACTACTCATGTCGCTCTTGAAGTCTTCTTGTTTCGTCTCGGGGGCAGAGGCTCTTGTTCTTACCTGGTTGTTATTTTGTGCGCAGCCGAGATGACAGACTGATGAGTGAGTGGAAATCATGAATTGACAGAGTGACCTTTTTAACAAACGCTGAGTCGATGCTGCTCTGCGTATCGTTGTGAGAGAGAGAAACCCGAGTTCCAAAGCCTTTGAATATTATAGGTGGCCGACTCGGCCCACGGAGAAGAAGTGGAAGATGGCGGCGATGAAGCAATGGACAAAGGACGAAAGTTTCGAAATCTGCAAATGAATCCTCAACTTCCTCTTGTTTAATTGCAGCAGCAAGTTCTAGTTTGTCTTCTTAAACTCTTTGACCTTTACGCCCTCCTTGTCTCTCTCTGCCTCATCTTCCTTACGGGGTTCAATCCAATTTCCTCGACGTATACTTACATTGCTCGAATAGGTTTACCCTCCAGAGCGATTGGCGAGGCATGCTGCGTTTTCTAATCACTGGTTAGTTCGTGAAAAAAAGCAGCGAACCGCGATGCTCTGATTGCTGCTGCTTTTGCTTCTTCTGCTCTTGTTTCTGGGTGGGTGCTCGTTGAAGTTTGTGAGAGATTCTTGAGCTTACCTTACATTCGTTCGTTTGAAGAAAGAGGTTTGTGCTTTAGTCTGAAATGTGGGTGTTGACCGAAATTCTCCCGAGCTTATGTTGAAACCTAATCATCTCAAAAATGTTGGCGCTTTGTTGCTAGACATTTAGGATGAGAAGGTTATGCTTTTAGATAATAAAAAAATGTTCAAACTGTCAAAGAGATTGGTGCCTCAAGGTATCTCGAATCGAATAGATTGGGGCCCAACTATCTACCACAAGCTATGATACCATTTGTAAGTTTCCGGCGAACTTTGCATCTAATATTCGTGTTCTTTACATACGAGAAAATAGCTATATGAAGGTATCTTCAACGCTTATCTTCGAGATTTATATGCTTTTTATACATATGTGATCTCATTCTACATATAAAATTATGCTTTTGAATTAGACATTTTAACATGGTATTATATTTAGGTTTTGTTATAGTTCATTTCATATGTGCAGCCACCATTCATCAAATTTCACATATCATTCCCAATCCTCTTGCACATAATTAGAGATGCAAATGTATCTCACATTACTTGTAAATGGGGCTAATATGCTCTTTATATACATGTGATCTATTGATGATCTCAAGTTTTTATTTGAAAATTTAACATTAATAAAAGGGAACAAGATTCATGAGGAAAAAAAATACAAAATGTTGGAATATAAATCCACCTTACTTGAAAAGGCCGAAGTGTGCGTCCTAGGAATTAAAGCAAAATTATATTGATTGAGATTTATCAAGACGTCCTAGAAATATAAGGCGAGGAACTTTAATCTCTCGGGGAAAAGAAGTGTTGTGAGAAGTGTCCATTAGAAAATGTCTGTTTGGTGGTCACTATAAAACCAAATGTCCTATCATACAACATTAAGATTTTAGGCGAAGAACGAAATGTATATAACCAGCCATTACATTTAAAATTAGTTATTCCTTTTAGAATTGTCTAATGAGTTCAAATTAAGTCAATATTGTAGCTCACAAGAATCAAATTTATAGACAAAATAACACCACAACCTTTAGATCATATGAACATCATTATGACTAATTATATAATTGACTTAGTCATAGAGAATGGAGTTACAAAAATTTCTTAAACCACATATGGGATCAGCACGCTATTTCCTTTTTGGGCCTTTGTGCTCAAAATGGGATCAAGCACTTACTCGTGGAGAGAATTTTAACAACATGGATAAGAGAAAAAGCATTTCTTTCTCTCTCTCTCTTTTCCCGCTCTAACAAAAAGCATTATGTCTTGCTAAATTAAAGAATGCACCAAATTTACTTCTTTACTAGATTGTTATAACATAATTCTGCTACTGTTGTGCAAAGTAAAAAGAGCCTCCTAGTTTTAAATAAGAGTTCTCAATCGTTTTTTCTTCCACTAGATACACTTATTTATTTTACAAATGTTATGTCCATAGAAGAATGTGTAAATTAATGATCTTATCTTGTCTCTGACATTTTCTAATATTAAGGATTTGGATAATCTTTATTTTGCAAAAACCTATTTAAAAATATTTCCAGTCTCGAAATACTTACTTCTCTTTCAATTAATATAATTATTTTGTGCTGTGTATTTATATCAATAACTCTAAAAAAATTACAATTGAATATGCAAGGACAGGAGGGAGAGTTTTTGCAAACATAAATTCTCTTGGCAAACATAAATTCTCAACAAATCTGTAAGATATAAAATCCATGTGAAGCACGAGCAGCTGCGCTAGTCCTTTCAAAAAGCTAATATCATCCTGATGAACTCTTCGTAATTAAGTTGGCCATCACCGTCCAAATCTGCCTCTCTCATCATCTCTTCCAATTCTTCCTCCGTTAACTTTTCTCCCAGTTTGATCATCACCTGCTTCAACTGTAATTACCCACCATTTAAGAGAAGATTTAAGCAAGTAAAAAACTAGAAGAATTGAAATCTCTTATGTTTCAACTAAACTGAAATCGAAAGGGAGATCATCACAAGTCATAGTATTTTTACCAGCTTAGTTAACCTTTACTGCAAGTAGATTAATCTCTCTGGGCGATTTTAATCGTCAACAGATCCATCTCTTAGACAATTTTTATCGACAGCCTATCGATAACAGATGAGTTATGTGATCTGGCTCACTTGCAGGTAGTTATGATTGAACGAGAATGTATATATATAGAAGAGGATGTAAATAAGTTCTCTAAGCCCCGCATGCATAATCACACTTATACTAAACTGAAGCTCTCTTCTTCTTCTGTTTCACTGACTTAAGCATCGGAAGGGTCTTCCTGAGGAATTCCTCAGGAAGCTTTTGCGTATATCAGTAAAAGTTCTTCAAAGGATTGCCAGAAACCATTGTCAGGGACTTTCATCCTTTCTCTCCCTTCTTCGTGTTAATTCTGGAATTTATTTGCCTCTCATATTAGTCTAGTCCCAAAGAAGGAAGACGAGTAAAGGGTTTGCAGCTTGTAGGTAGAAAACCAAAGACTAAGTGGATCATGTTGAAAACCCTAAATAAGAAAAGAGACGTCTAGCAGTGTTAATAAAGCTAACCACAGAAAGGTCGTTCAAGATCACTTGAGTGATTAGAGAAAATACATGGCTCCTGTTTTGCGTAATTGTAGAAAGAATTCTGCGAGTGGTTTTGTGGAATTTTATGCTGTTAAATGGTGCTAGATCGCCAAACAAGCCATATTCTCACATTCAAAGAATCTTTATTTGTGCTTAATCACATCTACAGGTAATACAATGCATAAGAACCCCTGATATGCTGATAATTTATGTCGAACGTTTTTGTGGTTAATGAGATGTTTAACGGGCTGGAAATACTACTTACCTAAAATGGGGCTCCCCGTTAAAGGTGGAGATTTCAGGAATATGAATTCCATTCACAAAAGTTCATTTAAGATTTCTCTGTCATCTTCCCTTCCTTTTAATGTGGTTTAGTTAGGAGGAATTGCTCTAAAATACAAACAGGACACTTTTAGTGAATTATAAGTTGAACAAGGAATGTGGGTTCAGAAATAACTCGAACCTCGTTAGGAGATATGTAACCATCTTGATCCTTGTCAATGACCTTGAAAGCTTCCTTTAATTCCTCCTCGATCTCAGTTTCCTAAACATAGATATCACCAATGAATATGCGTTCATCCAATCAAGTACTTGCAAATATGTAATTTAAGTAAAACTAACTATTTTGATTTATATATCCACATGTATATGTACATATATAAGTATGATATTACCTTGATTTTTGTGGCCATAAGATTCAAGAACTCCTCAAATTTTATAGTCCCACTGCCGTCAATATCGACCTCATTGATCATGCTTTGAAGTTCTTCCTCTGTGGGATTTTGGTCCAAGGATTTGATTGCAGTCGCCAATTCCTTCATCGTAATGCATCCTGTGTACCAAGCAAGCCAATAATCAATCTTCTTGGAAGGCAAACATGCATTAAGTGTTGAGATATCATAATCAGAATATTCTTAAAGCCACATAATTTCTATGTTCTCAATGATGAAGCACAAAATCTATCCCCATAAAATCAGTTGTCTACGATGAAAAATGAATCTAGCATAGTTACATGGTTGCATGGAGAGATCAGAAATGGCCAAAGCAGTTGCCGTATTCTCATGTAATAAACTCACGATCATTATGTTAGCATTCAAGATTTCACAGCGCAGGTTCAAATCATAAAGAGCGATGAAAATGGGAAAAATCAAACTTCCAACAAGTCGGTCAATCCTTAACGATGTAAACAATTCAGACAACACTTTCCACATACAGATTTTTATATCCCAAAATTATCATGGAGAACTGTATGTTACACCCCATGGAGAAGTAGATCATGCAATAGCAATGAATTAAAATAAAAATAAATTAAAATAAAATTAAAATTAAAATTAAAAAAAGCTAGCAAATAGAGAAAGTGAGTGTATGAAAAGATTGTTCAAAAATAATAATACAACTACCAAAACAAAGAAAAAAACTAAGGGTTACCATCTCCATCCTTGTCTAGCAAACAAAACGCTTCCTGGAACTCATCTATCTGCTGTTTAGTTAACACATCCCCTCTTCTTGGCTTCATATTGATCTATGCAGAGAGAGAGAGAGAGAGAGAGAGAGAGAGATGATACAACCCCAGAGATGATACAACCCCAGTTAGTTCCTGCACGAGTTCTTATACTGAAATTTTCAGAGGTTGCCCTCTGATGGGCTGTCTCTTTCATTATTAACATTAGACTGGGAAATCTGGAACGAAGAACACGTTTTGGACGGTCAAACATGCATCTACTAGAATTTGTCTCAACGAGTTTTTTGGAGGTGTTTTCTCAAATCTTCTACATAATATTGACGTAGAATGCCAAAGTCCACGCCTCCATGCACCTTTTCTTACGCCAATTTATGAACAAGCTTCGAATTTTCTCCCACCAAACGTGACTTTGACGAGGCAGTGGAAAGCGAGATTCAAAACGAGTTTGATGACGACGTAAGTAATTTATGGGACCAAAGCATTTGAAATTCGTTGCCGGTTTAAACAGTAATTGAAAGTTTCCAATCTGCCGGTTCATATATGAAGAATTTAGGGTTACCATGTGTACCAAAAATTACCTCAATTGGAAATTCTTCCGTTCACAAAGAGATTAAGCTTCATCGCAAGGGAGAATGAAAGATAGGGCACGTTTGATTTTAGTGAAGCTTGCGCTGATCAACATGGAAAAGTATTTTCTGATTAGGGCAACCACAGACTATCTATGACCCATGTACATACATTTTGCACTTAACAAGTGAAAAAAATGGTTTGGAATGGTTGAGAAGGGATAGCCTGAAAAGGGTCCATAAATTCCTTGCGCAAGTATCTCCGAGATTGCGGAATAGTCCCTAGAGAAAGCTTCTAGAACCTTTTTTTTTTCTTGGTCTGTAGCTTATAAAAGCTTTGACTTTGTCGTTTCCCATGGATATTCAGGCATCCCTTAGGCTGAAGAATGGTCGTGAAGATGGAAAAATATATGGTCAAAAAGAAATTGGAGGAGGATGACCCTAAAATTCCAGTGACTGGCCTTTTTATGGCGTTTTATATGTGTGAAAAAAGGGCAAATATATCATTTATTAAATTTATTTGACGTAAGTATCATGTGTTTTATTCGATGGCTGGAAAATGAACGAGAGCGACCAAATGACTGAAAGTCTTATGGTTCCCACCACACCGACGAGTCATACCAGGGTTTGAACATAGAACGAGGAATAAAAGGAATTTTGTGAAAGGTTTTGTGGGACCGCCAAGGAATTTGGTGTGTGCTTTAAGTTATCTTTTAACAATTTTATTAGTCTTTTAGCTTGATTACGAAAATTTGTTGATTTCATTTCAATACTTGGGCCGGGTTTTTTTAGTTGAATCATTTTCCCAAAAAAAAATACAGCGTTTGGACGAAATTTGAAAAAATAATTTTTTGCCATTTGCAAAGGAAAACTTGATTTTATCTTCTTGAAAAGATATGCACTATTTGTATGATATAAAGGATACCCAATCACCTAGGTCCTGTCTACAAGAGCCATGGTTTGTCAGGCCTAGCCATTGGGAACACAAGCATGGGCACCAAGGTCTTGGGCCCAATCTTGATGGAGTGAAGCTCATGTGCTTTTGACTTGGGCACGAGAGCTAGATACCTAAGAATGATCGCTAGTGACCCAAGCACGAGCATTGGCTCTTAGATGTAGCCTCAACGGACTTGAGCCTAGCCTTTGTGGACCAAAGCTCGGTAGCCAAAGAACCAGGCTTGAGAGCCAGTGTTGGACACAAGAGCCAAGTATTCGAGCATGGCCATCAGTGATCTAGGGATGGCTGTCGAGAATGCAAGCATAGACACTAGGATCTTGAGTAGGATTGTGAGGACTCTAACATGGGCACTAGAGTCCCATGCCCAACCCCTATAAACCTAAGCTTCGGCGATTATGACTTTAGCATGAGATCTAGGTACCTAGGCATGACCGTTGGGAACCTAGGAATGGGTATTGAGGTCTTGAGCCCGGCCTCTATGGACCTAGACCCAACCTCAATGGACCCAAGTTAGGCCTCTATGGACTCGAACCCAAGCACTAGCGCTTCAAGCACGAGAGCCAGGTAATCGAGCACAGTTGCCAAGGACTCAAGCACTAGTATCAAGGTCTCAAGCTCGTCTTGGGCTTGGCCTCTATGGACCTAGGCCCAATTGTTGAGGACCCAAGTAAGAATATTGGGGTTCCAAAATCCAAGCACCAAGGTCTTTGATACAAGTGTCGTTGTCTAGTGATAATACAAAAAATGATTCATGATTTTTAAAAAGGAAATTATTTTCCTAAATTTAAAGATAGGTATTCCGTTAGTTATAGAAATCTTTTTTTGTTGACTTATTTCTTAAGATATTGAAATACTTGAAAATGAAAAAAATATTTTTGATAGAAAATTTTTCGCAAAATAATTGGAGTTTTGAATGCTGTTAAAGTTAGTGAAAAAGACTTTTGCGCTCCTTTTTGCTAGCTATGTGTAAGGTTTCAGATTTCTGTGCTTATATTTGAGGCATAATCCATAGTTACATCTTATTTAACCTTTTTTTATCTCATAATTAGCACATTGATGTTTTTATAGGATCCAAAAGGAAAAAATCAAAGGAAATAGTTCCCAAGTCAAACCACATGATGGGCTAGAAAAAAATTAAATATCGTTAAGGCGCATATGTGTAAGATAATTAATGAAGCTGAATCCTATATATGTATATATTACTAGAAACTTATTTATAATATATTTAGTGATAATGGAGCTCATGACCCATCGAGGACTCTCACTACTTTTCTTATCCCACATGCATCGAGTCAAGGATGAAGCTAGTTAGAATATCTCCGGGGCTAACATAGTGAAGGAAATTTACATTGGTGATTGTATTTATTCTAAGTAGGGAAAATGACACAAATGATATCTAAATTTTGATTTCAATGTGATCTATGAACTTTTAATTTGTTCAACATGTGCAATGTCATCCCTGAACTTTTAATTTGTTCAATGTGATTTATGGACTTTTAATACATGTTTAATTGAGTACATGAACAATATAAAGACATTTGATGTTGTCTTTGAACTTGAATTAACGGAAGGACAATATTAAACATTTTCATATAATTCATGGACTAAATTAAACATGTACTCAAAGTTCAATGACCATATTATTCATTGGGCAATGGTTCGGCAATTATTTGTGTCATTATTCCTTCTAAGTACTTCCTTCTTAAATATAAAAGATTCCCTTTATTAGCCTTATCTTGTGATCACAATTGTGACCGTCAGATGAAAATGAACACACATAATTGTTTTACCAATTTGGTCAGGCAATTAACTAGACCATGCAATGCCGGCATCACCTACTAACAAGGCAAGATTGGTATATCAATATAAAGCAAAATGCACTTATGTCATTCCTCTGTCTCTAATGAAAGAAACACTCACGTCATTCAGTCCATCTTGATTTTATAGTCACTATCCTAGAATATAAATTAATTAATTGATTAACTTTAACAAGGCGAGCATCCATTTCTGTGAGATGTTGAAGGAGTCAAATGATGGGTCCATTTTGAAACTTTTTAATATGGCTTTTCTTGATCGAGCTATCATGCCCAAATTCGGCCTCTTGGTATATTCTCCGTCTCCACTTCATCTTAATCGAGTTCAAAAGGATCCAAATTGTTCATTCCCTGGGCCGGCTTTTCGTTCTTAAATCTAATACAAGTACAGTTGCAAGCAATGTCCTTAATGCACAAACGTACAAATCCAAAATGATCACATATAGACATTGTGTAAATCTCTCACTTTCTATCTCTACTTCTACACCCTCCATTCAAAACCTTCCCATGACACATATTTTAGCTAGATCCATCTTCTAGTTCCAACTACCGTCCTAGAACTCTTTCTTATTTGTCCATTTAAGTTGGATCTTGGTCCTAGGCAACACAGGCCTATAGGAGAACTGAGGGGAGAATCCTCCAGGAGAGTGACCCCAAAGCTCCTATTCTTAAAGGATGGGACTGCTCCCTTCGGTGGGGAGCAATCAGCTGATAGGTGTTGGCCCTACATCAAGGGTTCCCTCCAGGCGTAAAACTTAGGAGGGTAGAGGCTGCTCCCTTGCCTCGATAAAGATAAAGGCTGGAAAATATTTTCCGTTAGAGCGGTCCTAGGCAAGACCTTAAAAGGCCTACAGGAGAACTAGGGGGAGAACCCTCCAGGGGAGGGTGACCCCAAAACTCCTGTTCCTAAAAGATGGGACTGCTCCCTTAGGTGGGGAACAGTCAGTTGATAGGCGCTGGGACCTGCATCAGGGGTTCCCTCCCGGCAATAAACTCAGGAGGGTAGAGGCCGCTCCCTTGTCTTGATAAAGATAAAGGCTAGGAAAAATTTACCGTAAAACCGGATCTAAATAGGTTCTTAAAAGACTCAGGGAGGAAACAGGCGGGAGATCCGCCTTGGGGTGGGAGACCTTGCGCAGTCCTCCGTATCCCCTCTCTATCCGGAAGACAAAGATGGATAGGGAATTTGTGGGCTTCACAATGGGAGAAGTAGACTCCACATCAGGATATGCTTGCATGCCCTAACTATCGCCAGGTGGACTGGTATAATAGCCACTTGTGCCTAGAGTGGGTGAGGGTGGGTGAAAGGCTCATAACAGATCTAGCACACCTCATGGCACTGCACAAAACCGCAGGCTAGGTCTGTTCCCCCGGTTTTCGTGCAGTGCCGTGAAGCATCCCCCGATGGCACTTCCCACAAACCTTTTGTCGGATGAGGCGAGTCCTGAGTGGTTGGATAAGGCCGACAACACGTGGCAGCTGATAACAGCTGCCCTCGTCGGCCTCCAAAGCATCCCTGGCCTCGTGATCCTTTATGGGAGCATGGTGAAGGGGAAGTGGGCCATGAACTCGGCCTTCATGGCGTTCTACGCGTACACAGCCGTCCTCGTCTGCTGGGTTGGATGGGGCTACCGTATGTCGTTTGGGGAGAGGCTAGCACCCTTCCTAGGGAAACCGGGCATGGCGCTGGACGAGGGGTACTTATTGGGGCGAGCTTTTCCCAGGGCTGTTCCCGACGGCTACGATGGTGTTCTTCCAGGGCGTGTTCGTGGCGATCACATTGATCTTGGTCACCGGCGCCCTCCTGGGGAGGATGAACTTTAGGGCATGGATGCTGTTTGTGCCATTGTGGTTGACATGTTCCCACACGGTAGCCGCTTACAGCATCTGGTGCCCGGATGGATGGTTGGCCAAGCTTGGAGTGATCGATTTCGCCGGAGGTTATGTGATCCATTTTTCCTCTGGTGTTGCCGGCTTCACCGCAGCATATCGGGTAAAGAAACTACAAAGAACGTATATTAGATCTCTTTCAATAACACAGATATCATCGAGATTCATTTTAATTCTCGCATAACACGCATTATCACATCATAACATTGTTAGGAATAATAAGAATTGCTACTAAAATTCGTTGGCTAAAGGACTTGACGATATTTTATCGGATGTTGAGCAGGAATTGTGCAAAGGTTGTCAGACTTGACGAGATTACATTATCATATGCCTGTATAGTGATTTCTATTCACTAAGCCCTTCTACTTACTCAAAATCGATCTAAAATCACTCCTTTCGTTTACAAATCATTAGGTCTTCCCATTTTGACACGTTAATCAGCTCATGTTTAGCTTGAATTTCGTTTGTCCAGGTGGGTCCTAGGGCAGACAAGGACAGGGAGCATTCCCCTCCGAACAACCTCATATTGATGCTCGCAGGAGCAGGACTACTCCGGATGGGGTGGACAGGTTTCAACGGCGGAGCTCCGTTCGCGGCCAGCAGCACCGCATCCCTGGCCGTCCTCAACACGCACGTGTGCGCGCCAGGAGCTCGCTGATGTGGCTGATCCTCGACTCCTTCCTGTTCGGCAAGCCTCCCATGGTCGGCGCAGTCAACGGCATGATCACCGGCCTGGTTTGCATCACTTCCGCAGCAGGTTAGACATCTTAATTGCACATCAAAGGTTTTGCAGCGAGCACTAACATAGAGCGAGATCGCGTGCCAGGACTGGTCCAGGGCTGGGCGGCGATCCACATGGGAGTCGTCTCCGCGAGCGTCCCATGGTACACGATGACGGTCCTCCACGACAGGGTCGAGCTCCTGAGGCGGGTCGATGACCCGATGTCCATGTTCCACACCCACGCTGTCGCCGGCACCCTCGGCGGCATCCTCACGGGTTTTTCGCCATGCCAAAGCTGTGCCGCCTCTTCTACATGGTGCCCGACTGGGAGAAGTACGGCGGCCTCGCCTCTGGCCTCCAGGACAGTACGGACAATGCCGGGTTCAGGCAAATGGAGGTCCAGCTCCTAGGAGTCGGTTTCGTCGTGTGTCTCAATGTAGCCGTGACGAGCACGATCTGCTTGCTCGTAGGGCTCGTGGTGCCTCTCAGGTTGAGCGAAGGGAAGATGCAAGCCCGCGACGAGACGGTCCATGGTGAGCGAGGGTTTGCGCTGGCGGGGGACGGGGGCAGATTCGAGATTGCCAAGAACAATTCGGTTTATGGCATGGAGGATGAGCCTTCTTCGATTGTGTCCAGATCTCTAGGAGATGTTCAGATGGTATGATTCTCAAGTTTTTCGAGTTGATAATGGAGCCCAAGTGCAAAAGATGACCCAAATGATTGAATTTGGAATTTGTCATTGTATTTCGTTGAGAATATGTTACGATTTTGAACATGAACAGGAAAATTTTCTAATTCAAGTAGATTTCATATTTTAAATAGGTTTCATAATTGGAGTAGATTTCCTCTAAAAAAAGATTTTTTTTTATTTTGGCTTCAATTCTTCCCTATATCTTAGAAGTGGATGCTCTTCTCCAAAAGTATTAGAAAGGTTTTTCCATGATTACACCTCGAGAGCCTTCATTATGAAGCCGATTAAATCTTTAATCCATTTATGAGATGGAAAGATTATTTTGTGATGAATTGTGATCACTAAACACCTAGTTAAAGGTGCAACCATGTGTGATAGAGAAAGTTGTATTGAAAAACATTGTTGGAGTAGTTAAAAATGCAGGTAGAGTTGATATTATAAAAAGATTTACAAGCAGGTAGAGTTGATATTATAAAAAGATCTATTGTTATAACAAAGTTCAAGCATGGCTTGGACTTAAAAGATGTATATGGTGATTAAGCCCATAAGGGAAATTTGGATTCCAACGAAGCGATTGCAACTTGGCTCAAACATCAAGCCATATCTTGAGTTTGAGTATAAAGAGAAAATTTTTCTAATTTAAATAGGTTTCCTAAAATGAGACCTCCCATATTGGATCCAATTCTTACTAAAATATACTGGATTTCTTTTTTTTTTTTTTTTTTAATGAAGAGTACAAAAGAGGCTTCTTCATGAATTACATCCTGAAAGCGTTTAGTGTGAAGTCAATTAATTCTTGTAGTAAAATTGTTAATGGCATTGAGAAATTATTTTGTGAAGAATTGTATGAGCTAAACACCGTGTAAGTTATTCAGTGTAATTTGGGATTGGGAGACACTAAGGGTGTTTAGTAACTCAAGTGTAATTGTAGTCTTTGTGGTATCACTTGATTTATAGTGGAATCTATTACCATTTTTTCACTAGGATGTAGGTCACCCGATTAAATCACGTAAATTTGGTGTGTTATATATTTTCTTATTCAATTTATTTTATTATTCGATCACTTGCTTTTACAACATATATAATAACAAATTTGTCATGACTTAAGTCTTTTAGAAATTCTTTTCCTCCAAGCAATAAGACACCCGTGAGATTTCAAATCACATATTTCGAAGCAAAACCATCCAATTAGTTTCAAATCTATTATACGGATGTCAATTTAGTCATCAACCTTTCAATCTTGCCAATTTGGTCCTAAACCGTTTGCACGAGATTCCAACGTGGTCACTCCGATAAACTTTTGCCATAAATTGCAGCCATGGGGGTGTGCCACGAATGATAGTCAACACTGACCGGACCTCCACGTCAGATAGTTCCAGCAAAAATCGACAATATTGGAATTTCACACAAAGGGTTTAGATCTACATTTTTTCTTCAAATCGAAATAGAAATCACAAAAATATAAAAATCAAATTCTTTTATCAAACTGATGGCTAATCGGGTAGTTTTCGCGCGTCCTAAAATTGATGGCTAGTCGGGTAGTTTTCGCCGGCATTGTTGATATTTAAGCATTAATTCTTGTAATTTAATAGGGGAGAGTAACCGCGTCTAGTTTTGAATGGTCCGGCTATTGATTAGTACTTAGTAGTTACGTTCCTCACGAATTTCTTAACGAGAAAGGTAACGCAAGGCGGAGGAGGAGCTGAGAAAGAGATTGCGGAGCAAGACACACGGCACCCCAAATTTTATTAATTGCCCGCCAAAGACCGTTGACCCCCCACCCAACGAGATCCGTTCCCCTCCGCGTTCGTTTTCTCCGTCGCCCCCGCTTTTGCCCTCGGGCCTCCTCCGTAATTACGGAACTTGCCCCCAAAGCGAACTTTTCGTGCACCTGTTCGCGATCTTTTTCCGGCTTTCCGCAAATGGACGCTCGCTTTCTTTTTCGTTTTCTGATTCCCCATTTTGGGAGGAGGACTCGACTAGAAGCGTGGCCCCTCCTCGAAAAAACCCACGTTTCTAATTCGAGTCCAATAGAATCGTATTTATAATATTCGTGAACAAACCCGTGACACGGATGCTTATCATTGCTTGTATGAGAATAATATTTTTCTTAAAGAAGAATTCATCTCGCCCTTTCAATGACTCTCGCCTCCTTCATGTATAATTGCTCCGTGTGTTGGTTCACATGGTCCTCTTAGGCCAATATCCGACAGAGAATTGGTTTTAATTGATTCATTTATTGACACATACCGACTAAAAACTCATCAAATAAATAAATAAAAAGAAGAAAATTGCAGTTCGATTATGATCACGATCTACATTGGTTCAATTCATGCAGATGTTCGGTGCAAAAAGAGTCATCGTGCCCACATTTAATAGATTAAGATCGTAAAGGAGCATCACTTGATTTTAAAAAAATAGATTGATTATCTTTTTTTTAATACGATTTAATCAATTTCATTCTAGTTATGAAAATAAGTGATTCAGACATTTTGTGTGCTTTGAGATTCTCTTGACCCGTGAAAATATTTCCAATTTCCAGTTTTATTAAAATTCTCAAGATTTGGATAAACCAAAAATTCCCGACACGGATGAGAAACTTTCGAAATCGATCCGTGTCGTCTTCCGAAAATTGAAAAGAAAAAGTCTAAAAAGAGCACGTTACCTTTTTTCCACACGACGGGGGTGGCACGTTCGTAATTTGTCGAGAACTCCGAGTCCTAAAGACGTGCAGAACCTGCGCAGAGCAAAACCAAAGCAAAGCGCAGAAACCATCTCTCGTCTCTCTCTCACGCACGTCACGCACGAAAATTCAATTTCAAACTCTCTCTCTCTCTCTCTCTGTGCAATGTCGTCCGGCGGAGGCTTCGCGGTCGTCGACGGCGCGCAGCTCGGCGACGTCGACCTCTCCCTCCCCGACCACCTCGCCGCCGCCGTCACCGGCGCTCAGGTCAGTCCCGCCGGATTCCTCGCCGTCTCCGGAACGATCGCCGCCCCGATCGCGGCTCCGATCGGCGCTTTCCTCGCGGCCGAAGCCGGCCGCGCGCGTCTCGATCCGATGAGTGCGGTTCGATCGCGTCCGGATGATCGGTCATGCAAGTTGTGTATCCGCGTGCGTGCGTGCGATTCGATTTATGTGAGCGTCCGATCGTTTGTTGGCAGGTGATCGAGCTCGCGGAGTCCAGAGTTAGCGATCGCCTGTACGGCATCGCGTTGCCGGAGACCATCAGGTCCGCCGCTCTCGGCCGCGTCGGCGGCGGTTTCCAAGGAGCGGAGCTGGACGGGGATCAGGCCGTGGAGAAACTCAGGGAGTACGTCGCCGCGATCGCCGATGCATTGAAAGGTGATGAGCTGCGATGGCTTTTGCATTTCGTGTCCTGAGTATGTTTAGGGGCGGCGCGCGTGGTTGATGCTGGATTTTTCAGTGCTGCTTGTTGATGATTTGGTTGGTAATTTGTAGCTGAGTAATCGGTTTCTCTGTGAGCATCATAGCTTTTTGCACTATCTTGAGATTGAAAAATTTACGAGTACACGACCTCTCTCCATCACAAATTAGGTGAGAAAATTGTTGAGAGAAAGAGAGACAATTCGACTTCGGAAAGCGATTCGGAAATGTGCCGACTTTCACCAGGGGAAAAATGCCCTGGAAGTTTGCAAAATTACATTTGCACCACCTGTGAGCGTTTGGACCACTCTTTTTGATCCCCTTTTTGGGACTCCAACGTCACTGCTATTCGAATTCACGTTAAAGAATTGTAACCTTGAAATGGAACATGTAGTGAATTGTGCAGTTAGGAGTTGCCACAGAGATGAAAGATGAGAAGATATGATATGTTGCTGAAATCAATAAGGGAACAGTTGTATTGCATTTTGGTGTTTGTTCCTGACATCTAGGAGAACTGGTAGTCGAGCCCCAATGTGCACTAGATTGTGCGTTTATCTTTTCTTTTTCAGTGTAAAATCTGTCTGTTTCAAACAGGAAAGATACCTCTTTCTGCAATGGATATGAATTTTTGGTGCTTACCGTTGTAGAAAGCACATGCTTCCGTTTTGCTAAATGAATGACAGCATCCACGTGTTTTACATAGTTTTAGGGTTGCTAGTATGATCATTTAATATGCTAGGATAATGTGTAACCAGATGCGTGTATGCGTTTACTGTCTCTTTTCTTCAAGTCTGTTATTCTAAAAAAGATTCTCATCAATGACTGTGACATGCAGATGATCCCATTGTTGTATCAATTTTGGATGGAAGTACTATACAGATATATCTAGAGGATGAAGATGATTTTGCAATGTTAGCAGAGAATCTCTTCACAGAACTAGATGCTGAAGACACAGGAAAGATCAAGAAGAGTGAGATTAGAAGAGCTCTTGACCACATGGGAGTCGACATGGGCGTTCCTCCACCTTCAGGTTGGTTTTTTCCTATCCTGTCCGCTGTATTAATTGGCTCATCTCTTGGATTACTTGATTTGCTTGCAAAGGATTGGACATACAGATGTAATAGCTAACCAGTTTCTAATCCTGATCATAAAATGGCGTCCTCTGTTTCATAAAGTTATAAAGTCGAATGATTGTTTGAGCAGAGCTACCCCTGCTTAGTGACATTTTGAAGAAACATGGAGCTGAAGGAGAAGAGGAAGTGGGCCAAGCACAATTTGCGGAAGTACTCCAGTCTGTTCTACATGAAGTAGCAGATACCCTGGCTGAAAAGCGCATCGTTATCACTCATAATGCGAAGGTTGTCAATGGTTCTAAGATTAGAAAGGTAATAAATTGTCCATTAGTTCAGTATATTATATCGAGATGCCTTATTCATAGACTAAAAGATCTTCAATTTTGCGTCATTCCTACTATCTACCGTTTCATAATTCATATGACATGATATGCAGCAGAAGCATTACACTGTTAGGTCTTCCTAATAATATGAGCATGCGCCATTACAAATCTTGCTTTATGTACAATTGAGGCATTATTTGTATGTCAAATAAGTTGAAGTTATATTGTAAAATTCGCTATTCCGCCAGTGTGGTTATGCACATATTTCTGCACAAAACAATGATTGTTCTAATGACCTGCATTCAAGAATGATCAAGCAAAAGATATGGCTGGGTAGAAGAGATCATTCGACAATTCTGAGTAGCTTTGGCAGATAAAATAGAGAGGATGAAGATGGCAAATTTTATATTTGGTTAGATTTTGTGGAAACTTTTCAACCAAAAAAAAAAAAAAAAAATAGAAGATATAGTGGGAACTTTTGCTTTGCTGTTAGCGTTTACAAAAAGACATGACCTATATTGATCCAAAGGAATAAGCAGAAATATGAAATGTTCGCATGATAATTTGTCTCTCAATATTTAAAAAATTCTCTTCAGAATGGTCATCCAACTAACAATACTCTTCACCATCTTCATAGATATTTGGCATTGGAGATATGGTCGATGCATTGAGGGAGAAATGGTCCTACTTAAAACATTCCCCGGCATTTGTTTTGAGTTCTAGGATGAGATTCAAAATTTAGAAGATGTTTGTTTCCTTTCTGTGCTAAGAATTTTCATAGCTCTGTTGTGACTCCTCTTAGCATCTTTGGTGTGCTCTCTTGATTAAACTTGCAGCTCTTGGGCAATGAAAAGCAACTGACGAATGTCACAGAGAAGATATTGGAGGGGAATCATGAACAAGATTGCGTTGGAACAGTTAGGAAGTATCTGGAGAAAAATGGTGCCGATATTGGATTGCCACCACCGGATGTTGAAGAAACAGTTGCTCTTTACAATGCAGTATTTTATAGTGCTGCTTACGATAAGAGTGTTTTGGAATGGAGAAAGGATGAAATCAGGGAAATTGTGAAGGAGATCTTGGAGAAGTTTGCGGAGCAACTCGAAACCGATCCTGTTTTCGTTGATCTTGGCAATTGAGGGAGAAATGTGGTGAGAAATGCAGTGATGTATAGTATTTCTCGGTGATGCGGCTTGTCCAGTCAGCATTACTAATGACCATTTTGCTCTTGCCCTGCTAGATACTGTCTTCATGTACCTTCTTCAGACAGCTTCATTACTTTCTTGGCCACTCCTGACCCCTTCTCATGGCCATGGTCACCTTATGTAATTTATGTCATGGGATACAATGAGGGATTGAGATGCCGAATAACAGTTCAGTTTCGGTTCGGACATTTCTTTTTTCATTAATTTGCGCGTTGCAGATAAGCTTTTCTTCCTTGTGGCACTTAAGACTTGCATGAGCACATGATCTTTTTTCTCCCCGATTAGTCGGATGGAAATTCCTTGTGCCCTGATCCTTGGCGATCCACTTTGATGGTGGTCTTTATGAGTTAAGACCACGAACCTTCGTATCAGGTTTCCGAATGGTTGTGTTGGATTATGACGAAATGTCTACTTCTACCTTACACCACCCGGCAGCTGCCGAACCCAGTTCGTGTCAAGTCCCATCTCTTTGAAGAAACATACATTTGCCTTCCTAGCTGTCCATCTTTGGTTTCCAACACACTTGCTGAAAATTGCAATCGCAGATGGCGTCACGTTACAGCCTAATAGAGGGCAGGCAATCCATGTCATGAACAGAGGATCCCCGAGAGTCTGGTTCCAACATATTACGCCTATGACAATCCAAACCTTCGAGAGCCCCTAACCTCCGAAGGTCAAATGCGTTCCTCTCCGCCTCTAGAACTACCATTTTGCATCAGCCGAAGCCAGGCAAAGTTAGAAACCGACTTGGTCTCGGTCTTCACATTACGGTACCGCTACCTTCCTATATCGGGGGCATTTGTGGAGCTCAAACTGACGGATGATACAAAACCAACGATGGTTCGGACAAAGTGACTCTGTTCAAGTAGCAAGATCCAAAATTTCTCTGCCGGGTTCCAATTTGCCGGGTACCTACAAAAACGAAAAACAAAGAGTCGGGTCGAAAAAGTTCCGAGCATTTTCCGAGCAGCTTCCTTTGGTTTTGTCCGAAACCAGATGAACAGCCCCACCTCTCTTTCTGCGAACCTTCTTTCTTCCCCTGAACCAGTGCTCGTAGCGACTCAAGACACGGCCCTCCCGCCACCCACACACAAAAGAAAAAGAACAGTCATAGGAAAAGAACAAACATCATCGTAGCATGCGCATCAACCAAACATAACCATCTATTGTATAATTACAACGAATGCAATGTGAATCTCGTTTTTCTGACGCAAAATCTCTGCCATCTTTCTCGTAATTTGCGAGTGGACTGCCAAAAGATGCGTTTCAGATTCCCCGCTCGGCAAAGGGCAAATTTCGCCCATCAAACGCGACGATTTGTCCCGGTTAACTCCACCAACCCAGAAAAAGGGTATAGTAATGCATATCGAAATTACATATCAAAACGTTAAAAATCTCATTCGAGCAAGTTTCTTTTTTCCTTAGAAAATCAGACATAAGATGAAGCTTCTCTCTCCTCCTGTGCTGAAGATCTCAAGTACCTCTCCTTTATTGCAAGTAGGTGTCCAATCAAAAATCTCTCATTCGGAGGAAAATCAGAGATCTCCTGCTCCTGTGCAAGATACCTCTCTTTCTTGCAAGTCCCACACATCTCTCCTCTCTCTCTCTCTCTATATCTAAAGAGGAGAGGACAAATTCTGTGGCCATGTTTGTCTGCTTCTCCACTGCGTGGCCTTTAAATAGCGGGAGAATTTGGGGATCGCAGACCATCCACATCTCTCTCGCTCCTGCTCTCTCTCTCTGCCCATCGTCCCTTCCATTGTTTTGCCGGGACTTCGAAAGACCCAATTCAGGTGCTTTTTCAAGTTCATTCCTTTCTGTTTTGCCAAAGCTTTTGAGCTTCATCCGCAAATGGGTTCTGTCCCTTTCATTTCCTGATGTGCTGTGGTCCTTTCCTTTCGTGTTTGCGACGTTCTTCGCGCGCGTCATTTTCTTGAAATTCGCCGAATTAACGATATGGGTTGCTCTTGCTTGCTTCAAAGTTTGCTCCTTTCTTTGATGTTGGGGATGATGTGGGCTGGTTGGTTTCCAGATTCTGTCGTTGCATTGTCAATTTAGCTGAAAATCATTTCATCAGAAGCTTCAGTACGGTCTCTTGAATTGTTTTTTTACCGTAATTTTGAGAAATTTACATTTTTTTTAGTGAGATATGCTAGTGTTTTCACTTGATGTTAGTTTATAGTTGTTGTCGTTTTACCTCTTTATCTTTCTTTTTTTTACAGCTTTGTTCATTCCATGTGATTTCGGTTCTTGTCGGGACACATGTCTAGGAATTCTTCATCGTTATACCTCGGTTCAAATTTCATGCTATGACAAGTTTTAAACGGGAAAATACAAAGTGGGATTTCGTCGGCATCGCATTCGATTGCATCACATATGTTGCTGGGAATTTTCGTTTTCCATGTTTCAACATCTGTGTTTTTCTTTGTTTTGGTGGATTCTTGTTCTTCTGACGTGCCTTGCACGGATGATATATAGCATCATAGCATTTACTGAGGTTTTACATTGCCAACGTGATTTGTGTTTCCACTTCACTAATCATCAGACTGTCGTTTGCCTGATGTGGGCCAAATGAAGTTGATTTTACATCTCATGGGAAGTCCTATTTCACTTCACCTATCACTATGATATTATGCATGCTTGACGATAGTTGGCTGTCGTCTCTTCACCAGAGATTTGAAAAAAATATGACCCTGCTTGAGTTTGCCTAAGATTTACATTCATATATATGCATCAATCAGCGACACAGCATGTACCACCTGTGTATTAGTTCACCTTTCATGACTGTTATACGAATTTACTTTACTGCGGCTGTTAATATTTCCTTTTGAATATAGGGACTTACTCTCTTGCCTACTGCAGGATGGGGAGCATTGATGGAACTGACTATGGTGCATTCACGTATGAAAATCTCGAAAGGGAGCCTTACTGGCCATCTGAGAAACTCAGAATCTCCATCACTGGTGCAGGTGGTTTCATTGCCTCTCACATTGCCCGGCGCCTGAAAAGTGAGGGCCACTACATTATCGCTTCAGACTGGAAGAAGAATGAGCACATGACTGAAGACATGTTCTGCCATGAATTCCATCTTGTCGACCTTAGAGTCATGGATAACTGCTTAAAGGTTACTAAGGGGGTTGACCATGTCTTTAACCTCGCTGCTGATATGGGTGGCATGGGCTTCATTCAGTCCAATCATTCCGTCATTATGTATAACAACACAATGATCAGCTTTAACATGCTCGAGGCTGCTAGGATAAATGGAGTAAAGAGGTGCTCAGACCTGGATAAATTTCACAATCTCCTTTTCAATTACATGTCCTGTTTCATCTTTCTTCAGTGCCTCTTTCATCTCCAACTGTTGAATATCCATGCCTGTGCAGGTTATTCTATGCTTCTAGTGCTTGTATTTATCCTGAATTTAAGCAGCTGGAGACCAATGTGAGCTTGAAAGAGTCTGATGCATGGCCTGCTGAGGTTTGTTGCTTTTCAAGTTAAACTTTGTCGAAGACCTTATGCATTTGGGTTAAATACGTAACTGGGAAGGGAAGTCACATATCAATCTTGGCATTCTAAATTTCAGCCTCAAGATGCTTATGGCTTGGAGAAGCTCGCTACTGAGGAATTGTGCAAGCATTACACCAAAGATTTTGGAATTGAGTGCCGCATTGGAAGGTTCCACAACATTTATGGTCCTTTCGGGACATGGAAAGGTAAACCTTTTTTTTTTTTTTTTTTTTTGGGGGGGGGGGGGGTGTTTGCTGCTATCGGATTCATTGCATGATTTCCTCACTTTTGCATTTTATTAACGAAGTGGCTTGGATGTTTATCTTATATAGGGGGAAGGGAGAAGGCTCCGGCTGCTTTTTGCAGGAAGGCCATCACTTCCACTGACAAGTTCGAAATGTGGGGAGATGGGCTTCAGACTCGATCTTTTACTTTCATTGACGAGTGTGTTGAAGGTGTTCTTAGGTGAGCCCAACGGCTATTTTGCTTAATGATCATAGGTCTTCTCTTACCTATCCAAGGTTGTTGGGTCTTGGGTTAGATTATTAACCTGACTTTTTTTTCAGTGTCAGCTTTCATTTGTTAAATTATTTAAAATTATGTGCATGGATGTTTTACTGAGTAAGGGTAAACCAAGTTAAGCAACCAAGATCTTTGGTATTGCCAACCTTCTTGGGAACAGCGAAGGCGAGGTTTCTTGTGAATCTTGCCTCTTCAAGTTCTTAGTTATATGGATCTAGCTTCTAATGTCTTTGCGGAATGGACGAAAAATTGACGTTTTGAAGGGTCTGTTCTTTAATAATTCATATGGTCCGAGTTGTTGTATAAAATAAATGGATGGTTCTGGTGTGTTGGATTTTACCTGACTTAGTGAACCATATATATCTACATATTTTACTCGTCTAGGTGTGTTTGATTTTTATAGCTCCGTTACTTACTGCTTATCCTGTGGATGCGTCAGATTGACAAAGTCAGATTTCCGTGAGCCAGTGAACATTGGAAGTGATGAGATGGTTAGCATGAATGAAATGGCTGAGATTGTTCTTAGCTTTGAGAATAAGAAGCTTCCCATTCATCACATTCCTGGTCCTGAGGGTGTCCGTGGGCGCAACTCGGACAACACGCTTATCAAGGAGAAGCTTGGTTGGGCTCCTACCATGAAATTGAGGGTAGGCCATTGCTTATACGTAAAGATAGTGATTTTCCCCCTGAACCCACTCATAGCTTTGAACCACAACTCTCGAAAGTACATTGATTGCTACTAAATTGAACGATACCCATCCCTTGGACCGACCAGAATTTCTCTTCGTCCGCTTCTCCTCTCCAAACGACTGATTGAATGCATTAATTTTGCAGGATGGCTTGAGAATCACATACTTCTGGATCAAAGAACAGATTGAGAAAGAAAAGGCTCAAGGGATGGACCTCTCCATTTATGGTTCATCTAAGGTTGTAGGAACTCAAGCCCCTGTTCAGCTCGGTTCGCTTCGAGCTGCTGATGGCAAGGAATGATGCCGTACCTCCGGTGTGACTTCTCCAGCTGTTAGTTTTGCTTTGAAATGGCTGTGGTTATGCCTTGTAAGAGCTCGTTTGATTGCAATATGGTATCTATGTAGCCTTACGGCAGCAATGTTTTCTGCTTGTTTGTATCCTCAATAGTTTGGCGTCCGTTGCAGGCGCGCGCGGTTATTACTCTTCTGGTTGGAGTCATTCTCTCGAACTTCACCAGAGTTATGTATCCACTTCGTATTTATTGGAGATTTGAGATATGCAATGATAATAAGAAGAGCTCATCCACATCCGTTCTCCAAATTATTTCCATTACTCCCTTTGCCAATCCCTTTGCCAATGTTCCATTTCGTTTGAATGGCATTACATTTTGTCAGCGGCAAGAATCTCCTCACTGTTGTGGCTATTCCGACCCAAAAAGAGAACGCTTGGAATGGCAGGCAAGAGGCAATAAATACAACCCACTTCTTTAGCCTCCAATCCTTGTGTGCATTCCCTTGGTACATCCAACTTTTGTATACAGCATCGGCTCTTTGTTGGGCTGTTCAGCCAATTATTCAAGTGGACCTCATGTGGGATTCACATGAAACAACAACCGAGCACACATGAAACATCTCGGACAAATTGGGTCACATAACAACTGCCCCTCCTACCCAAAAAGAAGCGAAATGAAAGATCTCAATGTGGGTTAATCCCAGCTCTAGGAGCCCAATCCATTTTTAATTTTAGAGGGGATTAGGGCCTTAATCTCCCTCTTCTGTTCACCCTAAATGAAGCCCACTTCTGTTGACATCTACAAGATCTCTCCTTCCCCTTCAATTCCGGATGGAGAAAAAGTAAGAGAAATTCAAGATTTGGGATCTCTAGAGATTCTTCCTGCCATGTCACTTTTTATTATTTTAAACGGACCATACGGTACGACAAAGCACGCTGTAATTACTAGGACGTGGAGATAAGCTCACAGCTAAGCGGCGTTTACTTTGTGCGCCCTTCCACGTCAGCACGTGACGCTGGTCTGACTCGGATTGTCCCCAGGGCCCAAGGACCTAGAAACTCTTCCTCCAATCAGATCCCTCCTCCTCCTATGAATTGGATTAAATTAATGATAAGATAGAATTAATGGGGAAAAAAAAAGGTTCATGGAACCTAACCTTTATTTTATTATGGGGATAGTGTTTTGCTATTTAAAAAGTCATTTGAGAAAAATAAAAATAAAAAATATTTGGGGATCTTATTCTTTAGAATTATTTCAATTGGATGTTTTGATGAGTATCTTTTTCAGGATATTAGAATATTGAATTCGATTGCTCTCGATAAATTCCATCTTTCTTGACCTTATGAATCGTGAGTTTCTCCTTCCATCTTGTGCCATGAATCGTCATGATCGCCGATCTAACTAATCTTTTTAATGCGGTGATTAGATGATATCTTTATGATTGCGTTAAAATAATTTAATCGATCTAATTATCTCAAACCCTTTTTCTTGAAGATAACGATACGGATGCTTTTTTTTTTTTTTTTTGCATGACGACATTAATATCCCATTCAGAATCGAAGAATAATAATTAAATCCTTTGGAATGCTTGTGGTGGAAGAACCAAACAAAGCTTCAAGACTCGGGACCTCACTAGTTTCGTTTCTCTCTTTTCCTTTTCTTCTTCGGGGGTGGCCACTAGTCCCTTCTTTTGGGGGCTACGGTACGGATGCGGTCCCCTCGCCTCTCATTGATCCACCAAAATGTGCCCCCACTCGAAATTTTCCCTCTTTCCAAAATCCATCATTCCACACTAATGCCATCAAATAGTGTATGGTCTAAATGGACCCATAAGCCACTAGCTCACATAATTAAATGAGTAGATCACATAATTTCCAATTTATTCACTATGCTCGCCCAAACATATAACACACTCAACAATTTAAAAACAAAAGATATATATTTTATATAAAACAAAATTGGGGGCTATCAATTTTTGTAGGAAGTGTCCAGTTTTAGGAGGAGGGCAAAAACAGACCCAACTTCCTTTCCTTTTTTTTTTTCTTTTTTTCAGGTGCCTTAAAAGCAACGGGACAAAAAGGTAATGAATCCGAATGACGTGGCCGTGGGGTCCACCGGGATTCCCCAAGATTTATCCACAAAAACAAAGAGAAAATGTGAAGCTTAAGAAAGCCGCCGCCGCGTCTCCGGGAGAGCCGCCCAATGGGAGCCACTACTCTTCCCCCTCCCCCCACTTTGAAAACTCCTCTGTTCCTATCCACCCCCGTCCAGTGCAATCTCGTGACGACACGTGTCGTGCCCTAGGGGAAATTTGCGCTCTAGCATTCATGGATCAATATAATTGGAAATCTCGTGAAATCCTATTTCTGTGTCACATTTAACTCGAGCTAATTTTCCAATCTCAAATTGATGGTCGGACCCAAATCTATACTTTGTTACCTGATATTTGTTGAACAAAATGCTAACATCATCACGGAGAGTTGTTTTGGAGTTTTAATATCAAACATATGATAAGATCAATATGTGCAGCTCTTACAATTTATTTAGTTTGCATATAAAAAATGGATAGCGACTTGAACTTATCCATTTCACCATATCATTGGTTCGACCTAACATGGACCAAACATCGGGGTTACAATCAAAGATTGCCTCCTCAATCTATCTCCAAGTCAATTTTGTCTACTTTGGGTCACTTTCGCCTTCAACCCTTTTAATGATAACCATGATTTCCCTTTCCTTTTATACTCCATTTTTACTTATTTCAATAGCATTTTTCCAATTGTACCCCCACACACACTTCACACAAGCAAAATTCATTAAGAACCCATTGTTCTAATAACTCAATATATTTTTGTGGATCGATCCCAAAAAATTTCGACTATCGGGTCCTCTCGAAAACTCCTTCCTGCGTCCCGACTTGCTAGTTTCGACAACCCCAATAAACCCGAAAAGGGAAAAAAAAAATCTACAGATTACATACCCAATTTGCCTATCCTCTTCCAAATCATCATCATCATCATCCACCCGTCAAAAGATCTTCTTACCTACTAGAATGAATCAAATATTCGAAACCCCCTTCCCACTTGCGAATATATCAAGTCAAGATTCTAAACCCTGCTGGATTGAGAGATATTTATTTGGCAAGGCCTACCAAAAATTCCCCAATCTAATCCCATTCATGTCTATCTTTCCATCCCCAGGAACCTTCAAATCCACTCAATCTCGTTGTCTCCGACAAAAGTAACACCTTCAACTTGCATCTACTCGCCCCCACTTGATGGCAAATGTACCATTCACTCACCCCAATTGCCCCAAAAAAAATATCAACAAATTCATCACCCCCACCCCAAAAATACAAAATTTAAAAAAAGGAAAGAAAGGTAGAAAGAAGGAGAAAACTTAACATCCCACCAAAAAAAAAAAAATCTCAAATTTCTCAAAATGACCAAAACACCCCTGGAGGAACCTTAAAACCAAATGCAGCGCCGCACGAAGGAACATTATCCAAAACCTCAAAAAATATATCGAAAACCAAAAAGAAACGCGGCAGAGAGAGAGAGAGAGAGATGGATAGGGGCTTCTCGGTGGACGAAATCTCCGACCAGTTCTGGTCGTCGCCGCGGCCGCCGCCGGCCGCCCCGCTGACGTCGTCGTCGTCGTCGTGCCGGTCCGAGCCGCCGCAGCGGCCGCCGTCGTCCAAGATGAACCGGAGCGAGTCCGAATGGGCGTTCCAGCGTTACCTCCAGGAGGCCTCCGCCTCCGCCGCGTCGTCCGGGCGCGGCGACGAGAGCGACGTGGTCGAGATCAAGGGCCCGCGCCCCGATCGGGACCGGGATCAGGGCCCGATCCGGAAGCAGCCGCCCGACCCGAATGCGGTAAACAAGGACGCGAGCGAGGTCAGCAGTGCCAGCCCCCGCCGCCGCCGCCGGCCCCGTACGTCGACAGCATTGCTCCGCCGCCGGAGCCGCCGTTCAGCGGGGCGGCGCCGCCGACGAACTCCGAGGAGTACCTGGCTTTCCTCAAGAGCAAGCTCGACTTGGCTTGTGCTGCCGTTGCTCTGTCTCAGGTAACTCTCTCCATCTCTCCGTCTCTCTCTGTCTTGACGTGTGGGCAAGAGCGCAAATGCTCGTGCTTGTATAGGCATGCGCGGGTGATTGTTTTTGCTCTCTCTTTGATTTTGAGATGGTGGTGGAAGGTAAAGTTTCAATTTTTCTCTTCTTCAATGGGGTCATTAGTGCAGCTGTAATGTTTTCTTGACAAGAAAAAGAAAAGGAGGCTAGTCAGCTTCTTTAGCGAAATTATAAGAATACCCTTTTCTTCTGGTTGGACTTTGCTGTGTGGTGTTATAAGAAAATGGTTAGGTTCATGAACTTTGCTCGTTTTTGGTCAATTCCATGAGTGTCTTATTTCCTTGCAACCCATGAGTCGCAGAGTTCAAATGCTAGTGGTGGAATTCAATCTCCATCTTCTGGTTGTGCTTTCTCTATGTGAATTCGAATGGATCATTGCCCAGAGTAAATCAACTCTTCATGGGTTGCCTACGCGTGTTGATTTCTAAGGACGGCTCGATAGTTCATGAGAGAGAACTTGTCTTTTCTGATGATGGGTGTCTAGAGATGCTAGCTGGTTTGAATGCAAAGGAATATTTTCCAGCCGATGTTATATCCTTGGAAAAATAAAATAGGGAAAGAATACAGTTAGGCCTGGAGAGCAGTTTGAAGAGTAGAAAGACATGAACCCTGTTGAAGGAGCTGATGTAGACTCTTAGAAGGCCTTTAAGTTGCCAAAATGACTTACAAGAAGCATATAGTTTCCTCGCTAAGGATAATTTGTTAATACTAACTTTGAATGTGATAAAACGTTTGAGCCCTGTGAGAAGGATGATACGAACAAAGTTTGGTCAAAAGAAACTGATCATCCTTTAACTTTGAATCTTGGACTGTGAAAATGTTTTCATCTTCTTCCACTACATCATTATTGCATTAGTTATTGTGAGCCTATTTTGTCTTTTCGAGTTCCCTGTGCTAATTTCAGTTCTTAATTTACTTAAGGCACCGTTTGTCATAAATCAAGATTCTGGAACTCCAGCTGACAACTCTCAGGCTTCAAAGGCATCCTTAGTGGGATCTCAAGCTCCTTCAAAAGGTTTGTCAATCAATAATACGCCAATTCTCCACACCGACATGAAATTGTTATGCATGCATGACCTCTCTTGTTCAGAACCACTTCTTCAATCAATAAGGGAAAGATGCTATATCCTGAAAATTGTGCTTAATCTTTATCCTGGATGGTGTGTTGCTGTGCAACTCCTTTTTTCTGTTTCTTTTTGGGTCATCCCTCTTCTCTACATCGCAGATGCAAGAATATCAGTTGGGAGGAATCTTCAGTATGCAATGGAAGGCGACATGCACTCTAGCATGTGATACTTAAATCACAGACTGTGCATTGATTTCTTTTTCTTCATCATTTCCCAAGGATTGGCTCTAGAATTAGGGTTGTTCCCTGCTTCGCTTGGGAACAAGCATGGTTATGCATCTAGGCAGAGCATTATAAGTTGTGGCATGTAAAGCGTTTCTATGAGGTAAGACATCTTTGTGGGAGTTGTGCATCAAAATCAGATATGCCTGATTTGTATGCAAAAATTATTCCTGTTTTCCAGTTTAAGAGTCTTTGGAGCAGTTACAATAGGTTGAATGATTTGTACCATTTTTTGGCAATTGGATGTTGAAAATATTTGAATATGCTCATGGTTTCCTCCCTTTTATTTTTCTGGGGTGGAAAGATGTCGGCATTCATTCTGAAGTATCTCTGAACTGAGATGAGTCTGCTGGTGGAGGCATAGACACAGCATATCTCCATTTTAATGGCTAATATTCCCTTCCTTCTCTCTGTCATTCCCTTTCTTTTTCTCTTTCATATAGGAGTTGGGCCTGAGTTGTCCAAGTCACAAGATGAGGATGCTGGCGGACTAGTTGGAATACCTTCATTGCCAGCCATGCTAAAGAAATCTGGGATACCTGTGAGGTCGACAACAAGTGGATCATCAAGAGATTTATCAGATGATGATGAAGTTGAAGAAACTGCAACTACTGACCATTTGGATCCTGTTGATGCAAAGCGCGTGAGGAGGTACTATTGCACATTTAGCACTTGTGGTAGCTTTTAATACCATCATCTTTTTTCTTTTGTTGAACTCTGCTGCCATCATTCTCAGTGTACTGAAGAAGATGGCAAGTCCTATTTGCACTTTTATACAGTATCCCAAGTAATTGAGTATTCACTTTTTCATCAATATTGAGTCTAACAATATGCTGTCATCAATAGGTTCAGGTTCTGTTATGATTTTTCCCAAGAGCCATATCATACATGATGATCCTGTTTATCTTAGTAATGGCATTATTTTGGCTTGATTTGCTTAATCCTCATAAGTATAGTCCACAATTAGAGAGATTGAACCAGCTTCTTGAATATTTGGGTTGGGTCCGTTTGTGGGTAGTCAAGTCATAAGCATTCAGTGGCAGCATCTGAACAGGATTATGTATATGATGCATCTGCAACCAAAATAACACTATATTCTTGGGTAGTATGTCTTTTTGTAATCGGTTAGCTTAAAAATGTTTCAAACTTTTGGTTTCAGCATCCCTAATTTTCCTCTGATTCATATGTGCTCTTTAGGATGCTTTCCAACCGAGAGTCTGCCAGACGCTCGAGAAGAAGAAAACAAGCTCATTTGAGTGAGCTTGAGACACAGGTTTGACTATTGCGACAATATGTTCTCTTACAAGAGTTCTTCATAACTACTTATGTATATTAATAGTTGCTTCCTAATTCTTTTCTACCTCAAATTAGGTTGCTCAATTAAGAGTTGAGAATTCTACTTTACTGAAACGTCTCTCGGACATAAGCCAGAAGTACAATGTAGCAGCTGTTGACAACAGAGTTTTGAAAGCTGATGTCGAAACCTTGAGAGCAAAGGTTAGGTTCTTTATTGGTGGTCCCTTCTTTTACTCTTCTCTTATGAATTCATGCTCCTGCGGTCTTTTGTTGCCTATTGGCCCGGGATTGAATTGCTTTCCTATGAGGAAGTTGTTTGTCCATTTATACTTGTGACTAATGCATCTAGTTTCTTATTGCTTCGAGACTAGAGAGTTCAAACGTAAAATGGGGAAATGGTCTTGATCTCTATGGAAAAGTTACCTCATTATATGAAACTTTGTTTGATATCTCCAGGTGAAGATGGCTGAAGAGACGGTTAAAAGAGTAACCGGACTGAACCCAATGTTGCATGTAATGTCCGACATGTCTTCTGTGGGTGTGCCACCATTTGATGGTAGTCCTTCTGATACATCAGCAGACGCTGCAGTTCCTGTGCAAGATGACCCAAAGCACCTATTCTATCAAACCAATTCTAGTAACCCCGCATCATCTGCTGACGATATGAGAACCAACAATGGGTTGGCAGATATTCCTGCAGCTGAAAATGCGCAGCAGAATGGAGCTGGCAAGATGGGACGGACAGCCTCTATGCAGAGAGTGGCCAGTTTGGAGCACCTGCAGAAGCGCATTCGTGGTGATTCAAGTCCTCGTGGCCCCCCGTACGATGGAGAACAGTAGTAGCAATAGACTAGCAAGAGGGTCGATCATTTTGGTGGATATTTACTAATTCATTAATCGAAGCACAATAATACAGTTCGCTAATCGTATTTGTTCAATTGTTGGTATATACTCCTAGACTTTCCCCCTTTTTCCCCCTGTACATAGCGATTTTTTGGTGAATTGACCCTTTCTTCGCATTCTCAAGAGTGTCGTGAGCATTTTTGGTTTTTCCTGCTTAGCCTGCCTAACTGACTGAGAACCCAACTGAGCATGACTGAGGTTGACACTGGATCGCAAGAGAGACGTCTTTGAATTGGCATTGTTGCAGAGTCCCCTGAATCTGCTAGATTCAAACTTCCCCCTTCACAAGCTTTCAAATCACATTTTTGAGGAGCCCAACCGAACTCGTGGATTCTGATTGACATGTTCGCCCTACTGAGAAGCAGGCTTCAGAGGATGAACAGCATACATTGTTCAGAAGAAAAACAACACTCGACCAGGTTTCTCAAAAAAAAATGATCGTCATCACGAGAATGCAGCTACGATTTTCGATGTCCTGACGAAAATGGTAAAAAAGTTGGATCGGAGGTTGGAAATAAACGGGTTTAGAAATCCTTTCGAAAATCCAGCGAAATGAGTTTTGCCACCCGCAATTTTTGCCAAAAAAATAAAAAATAAAAAAAGAATTTGCAATCTCAATGGATCAGCACTGCTGGATAGATCGGAACTCATTCTTATAATAGATTTAGATACATATTATCATCGTTATGATCGATTATTGTAAACTATCAAAACTTGGACACGGTGAAAATATAGTAAAGAAAATGACATAAATAGTTCTTGAATTTTGAAGTTGTTCAATGCGATGTCTAAAGTTTAACCCAAATGTATAATATCATTCCTAAACTATTAACTTGTTTAATGTGATTCCTGAATTTTTGACATATGTTCAATTTAATCTCTAAAAACTATATAAAAATGTTCAATACTATCATTCCATTAATTCAAATTTAGTAACCACATATAATCTAAGAATTAGTTTATGATCACATAATTCACATTGAACAAATTAACAATTCATTAATCATATTCTACAGCAGATGAAAGTTGAGGGACTATTAGTATAATTTTCCCAATTTAATATAATACAAAGGAAAATTTTCAAATAAAGGCCTAAAGTGCTCTCGCCGATGAGGGCAGCCCCTCCCCCAAAGCCTAACTTGAGCCTTGGTCCATAAATGTTGTGCTTGGGTCCCCAGTGCTCAAGCTCTTATCACAAGCACTCAAGCCAAGTTCACAAAGGCTATGTGTAGGTCCTCGGCACTTGGATTCGAATCCTTAATTAATGAAACATTCACTTTCATAAAAATGTTTTTTTTTAATTATAATTATAATTATTTTTATTTTTTTTTTCTTTTTTCTTTTTCCTTCTTATCGATGATGGATGGCCACAATAACAGCCAATGATCGGCGACAGATAAAAGACAAGCTCACCCAAGACCATACAAGCCAAGCAAATCCCAAGCGAGGCTCCAACTCACTAGATTCGATAAGGTCGAGCTCGCTTGAGACCCATGAGCTTGAGCTTCATCAGATCAGCAAGCTTGTGGCCTCATGAGTCGGTGACAGCGAGCTCGCCAAATCTAGCAAGCTCGAGGTTTGGCGAGTTGCAACAAGATCGACCATTGCCAGCCTTATGTGAGCTCATCTCTCGTTTATAGGCAATTGTCACTCGTCACAATAAAAAAGAAGGAAAAGGAAAAAGAAAATAAATCAACTCTTTGGGTAATCTTCTTAAAAAATCAAATCAAATTTTTCAACGAGAAATGGCGAAAAATGTTCTCTACTTTTTGGGTTCAGTCAAATACTGAGAAATTTTTTTATTTTCTTAAGAAAATAACTTCCTATTTTCCAGAAATGTTATATATATATTCTCTTACAACACAAGTGAAATAGTTTCTCCAAAAGCAGCAATTTTTATTCGTCTCCATAGACGACAAAGCCCAAAAACTCTCTTCCGTCCCCACCCAATCTCCATCTCCCCTTCGCAGGTACCAGCGTTCATCTTCTTCCTCCACCAAGAAATCGCCCAGAAGCTAGAAAGGCAAAATTTTGTCCCCGACCCACCATCACATCCGAAGCGAAGCACCCGCCCGCCATGGAGATTTGCTCATCCCTGTCGCTTCCTCTCTCTTCTTCTCCTTCTTCCCTCCCAAGACCGCCTTCCACCTCGCTCCCGCTCTCTTCTTCCTCCTCCGCCTTCCTCTTCAACCCTTCTTCTTCTTCTTCTTCTTCTTTTCTTCTCTTGCCAGAAGCATCAAGAGCGCTAATTTGCCTTGCCACGGCAGCAATTCGCTGGTTTTCGGTCTGGGCAGGAGGCGGAATCAGAGGGCGAAGAGGGGTCTGACTTGCAATGCCTTGTTCGGCCTCGGCGTGCCCGAGCTTGTCGTCATTGCGGGCGTCGCTGCGCTGGTGTTTGGGCCCAAGAAGTTGCCGGAAGTCGGGAAGAGCATCGGCAAGACCGTCAAGAGCTTCCAGCAGGCGAGTTTTGGATTACCCTTTTTCTAGCCCGCCTTGTGTTTGTTTTATTTCACCTGAGGCGTGTTTCTGGCAATGGCTTTTATTATTATTATTATTATTATTCATAAATTTAGTTTATCAATGAGATTTCATTTCAATTAGCGAAGATGGTCTTTTCAGCTTGATGTTTCAGAATTGTGCGTAATCATATTATGAGCATCTTGGATTTTGTCGAGGAAGTCGATTGTTAAGGTAAAAATGTTGGCGTTGTAATTAGTCTAGGATGAGCATCGTCATTACCACACTTGAGAGATCCGTATGTAATTGTCTTGATGTTCTTGGAGTGTCCTCAGAGACTCTTTCTTTCGGGCACCTTTTTCAGCGACAGCAATGGTTCAATTGGACTGGGCGGTATCTGATTATGTGTCATCTGAGAAATTCATTGTCAATCTTGCTGTTGGTGTCTAGATTGGAGAGTTCATGTCGGAAGTTTGTCACCGAGGTTTTAAGTTTCATTGACGCGGCGAGATGAGTATTTATGCTGGTGAACTCAAGTATCTAGGACTATAAGGTCATTTCTTTTTACTGGCTTTCCCAGTTTACAAGGTTATTTGAACTGCTTCCTTTTACATGTCAAAGCAGAATGTTGTTTCTGACCAAAAAAAACAGAGAGAAATATTATTGTACTTTGAATAGGCTGAGGTTTTGCTTTATGTACATCTATCATTTCCAACTTTTTTCCACCAAGAAAGTTGGAGGGATGTTTGAAGAGCAACATAAAGAGAATCCAATTGCTGACTCCCACAGTACCAGATGAATTGGGTTAGTAAATTGGGGAGTTCTTTCGCGGGAGAGATGCTGTTAAAAACCTTCATAAACCGAAGCAAGGTTCTTTCTAATCCTACAAGCACCAGATGGTTGTGATGCAGCGTAGTAGTTCAGTTCTCTTCGGGGTAGCTTTGCCCTTAGCAAGTTCAATTATGAGATCATTTGACCAATCTCGCAATTAGACCTGTTTTCAGTCTTGGTGCTGTGCCTCTATGATAATGATTATGTTCTGCAATTATTGCAGGCAGCTAAAGAATTTGAATCAGAGATAAAGAAAGAACCCGAGTCTTTAACAGAACCCTCTATGGAGAAGCCAAAAGAAGTGGCCCAGGAGGAAAAAGTAGATTCAACCTCAAAAGAGAGTGCATGAGCACATGGATCAGGAGAATGTTGTTTGGTTTGGAACTTTTTCTTTGAAATACTGTATGGTGCAACGACGAGTTAATGAAGATTCATGTAGATTTAGTGTATGAGAAATTTTCACTTGCATGAGTGAGATCGTGATGCTTGCTTAGTACAAGCAACCGCTAGTTTAGATGTCAAACAATTTGTTAATGTACTTTATTAAGAATTTTGATTTTTATCTAGTTCTGAGTGAATATCAGACTCAGTGTAACTTCTCTTGGCCCATGAAAAGTACAGCAGGTCTGCATGTTAATTTCAATGACAAGATTCAATTGTGGATTTCAGAAACATCAGCAAAAAGTTTTTAAAAACATCTAATAGTGTTGATATTGGATCGTGCAACTGGTGTAGGCCTCTTAAGTTTTTAGCTAGTAGTGTAACATTCTTGTATTGAGTTTCTGCTTCCGGGATATATGCTTATTGTGTCCCCATAGGAAGTATCGTGCAGGCAGTATAACATTCTCATGGTAATAGGTACCAGCTCTTCAATTATCCAGTACTTTATTGCAAGATTCTGGTTTTCTGCTCGTGATCATTAATGCTTTCACTTTATGCTCACTTGCAACAATTCAAGTAACT
The DNA here is from genome assembly GCA_014182365.1 of Eucalyptus tenuipes. Taxonomy (NCBI): domain Eukaryota; kingdom Viridiplantae; phylum Streptophyta; class Magnoliopsida; order Myrtales; family Myrtaceae; genus Eucalyptus; species Eucalyptus tenuipes. The sequence goes on along the minus strand of CM024544.1, from coordinate 38,520,802 downwards.
GTTTTGTAGTATCAACAGTCCTTAGCTTGTGGTTCTTTTGTTTAATATTATTTTCGCTACAGAATTTGGTTGGAGGCTTTTATTCATGGTTTCTCCATTAACTTATGCGACTTCCAGGCAAAGATTGGATAGAAAATTTTAATTAGCTCCAAATCTGCTATAATTTTTCAGCATTCTCTGCGTTAAAACAACAATCTCGCTTAAAGCTGTCAAATTCTCATGTTCCCTCCTAGGGAGCATAACGTGGTTTGGATGACATGGAAAGCATCATTTATTCTTCTCCATACAAGCTAGAAGTATGTTAAATCAAGGAAAAATTCCAAATAAGGGCATAAAGTATCCTTATTTTCTTAGATAAGGGCCCAAAGTGGACATTGTGTTAAATGAGGACTCGAAATAGCCATGGATATTCCAAATAATGCCATAAAGTGGCAATGTTTGTTTCAAATAAGGGCCTCACCTCATCGGTCACCAGCCAGCTAAATATTCTAACCGGTTAAGAGCATTTTTATCCAATTACAATTTTAATTATAAGTTATTTTTTATTCTTTTCTTTTATTTATTTTTTTCACTTTTCTTTTCTTCTGCCAAGCGAGGCCAGCAGTCACCAATGGGGGCTCGGTGACCCTCACTGGCCGCTAGTAAGGGCTGGTGAGGCCAACCTTGCCAGAAGGTCGAATCGGCATTCCAGCAGCCGCGCGAGGCCAACCTTGCCGTAAGGTCAACATCGGGCCGATGTCAATGAAGGCTCGACAACCCTCATTGGCCGTTGGCGAGATGACCTTTGCCCCATTTGGCAAATGGCGACAAGACCTCACCCAAGGCAAGGTCATCTCGTCACCGACCGCTAGCAAGGCAACCCTCGCCTAGCCCTTTCCACCATTGCCAGGCCAGTCGGCCACCACCAATGAGGGAAAGAAAAGCCAAAAAAGGGAAAAAGAAAAGGAAAAACTCAAAAAAAAGGTAAATTACTACAATGTCCATGACCAGCCAAAAAGTCGCCTTTATTTAAAAAAACATAGTTACATCATATCATTATTTGAAATAAAATTCACTTCAAGTCGTTATTTGAGAAAATGAATGCACTTTATGCTCTTACTTGGAATTTTTTTCTTAAATCAATGAAACAAGAGAAAAATGACAAAGGAAGAAAGGTTAACGAAAAATTGTGCAAAAAGTATTAAAACCTATTGTATTTTTGCTAATTCGATCAAAATAATTGTATCAATTGAGTTTTAAACTCTTTTTGCCTTTTGCCAATTGAGTCTAATTGGCCAATTTGTGTCCAAAATCATTGACATAGGCGTTGGCTGTCCTATGTAGCGCGGCCGATGCTAACATGAATAATTTTTAATAATATTCTAATATTTTTTAGTAATTATTTATTTATTTACTTTTTCTTTTTCTTCTCTATTCTATCCTCTCTTTTTTCCCTTCCTCTAGTTGATTGCCGGGCCTCAGCAATGGCCAAAGACTAGCTAGAGGCGCCACGTAGGATGGCCGATACTCACATCATCGATTTCCAACCAAAACTGATCGAATTGACTCAATTGGTAAAATGTAAATATTTAGATTCAATTAACATAACTAGATGGTTTAAAATTAAATTGACAAAAGTACAATAGCAGCATGTAGCAGCTTTAATGAGTTTATAACTTAGTCTTACAATAGTATATATATTTGTGGGTGGGATAAATATCTTTTAGTCATGAACCTATTGTACAGATATTGATCTAATCTACCTTCTTAATTTGGCCAATGTAATATTAAATTTTTACTCAGTATTCCAAAATAACCATTCCAACCAACTGTTGCCAGAAATTGTTGACATTATCACTGACAATTTACGTGACATGCTAATGTGAACTAGTTTACTCATGCTGCATCAATAACTTTTGCAGAGCAATTGGCCAAATGCACTACATTAAAATTTTGCACAAATGTTAATACTATATTGATAGTGTTAGAAAGTTTAGGATTTAATTGGTATCATATAATAAGTTCATGACTAAATTGATAATTTTGCCCTTTATGGGTTCAATTGTCAAAGCAATACACAATATAAGTATGCATGAACTTAAGAAACATCCTCCTAAAGTCCTGTTAGGTTCTGATGTGGAAGGAGCGTCCTCCGCTCACGAAAATGTCAACCAGGGTCATATAAAGAATCGCAACGACGACTTGAAGCCGACGATCATTATCCTTCTATCACCAAATAACTTCTCTTTCCTTTTGTTGACATCGCAACACTTCCAATGTACCTTATAACATTACTCCCTAATTGCTGATACATTGCAGCTGTTATCAAGTTACTTATTGAAGATACTTAGGGTGTGTTCGGTAAAATTTCTATTCCTGAGAACAATTTCTTTTAAGAATTAGTTCTTTTCTATAACTACTCTCTAGAACAGTTTCTAAGTAAAACAACACATTTGATAATTGTACAAAATTCCTATTTTTATAATAGAAAAAGAATGAAAATTCGTTTAGTACGATCATAAGTTTTTTTTTTTTTTGTGATGTAGAATATCTTTTAATTGTTGAGATTTTTTTTTCTTTTTTTCCTCTCTTCTACTTCCTTTGCCTATCATGGTTGCCCGCAGTCATCTGTCGTCGGCTGCTGTGGGTTGGTAGGTGGTAGCAGTGAGCAACGGTAGCAAGCGGTGGACAACAGGGGGTTGACGACCAGTGAAGAAGAAGAAGAAAAAAAAAAAAAACTATTTATTTCTAAAAATTGTTTCTATAAGTAAGAAGGTACTTTTTTTTTTGTTTCTAAATTTATTCTTGACCACTTTTTTATTTCGGGGAATAGAAAAATTAATGTTATCGAATAGATTTTTATTTTTTTCTATTCTGAAAAGCAAAAGAATAAATAACATAACAATAGAAATGTTACCATGTGGAGCTTAATGAAGAATTCTTGTATTTATAGGGTTAATACCTTGAAAAACCCCAAATTGGTACACATGTGACAAATTTACCCAAAATTATTTTTTTTACTATTAAAAACCCTAAACTGATACATCTGTGACAAATTTACTCCGACTGGCCATAAAAAACCCTAAATTGATATATTTATGACAAATTTACCCCAAACTAATTTATTCGACCGTAAAAAACCCCAAACTGATAAATTTGTGACAAATATACTCTCCACTAAATTGGATTAATACAATAAAAAATCACAAAAATTGTAAACTGTGACAAATTGAGCGTAAAATCCCAAATTAATATATCAGTCAACTATCACGTGTCATTTAACTTAATAATTTAATAGTAAAATTTAACGAAAACTAACAAAGTGTAAATTTGTTATAAGTGTATCAGTTTGGGGTAAATTTATCAAAGGTATACCTGTTTGGGGTTTTTGATGGTCAAAAAAATAGTTTGGGGTAAATTTGTCACAAAATTTGTTTTTCGGGGTATTAACCATTTTAACAACCGTACACCGCCCATGGTGGCTGGTTGGATAAGGCTCCCATGATCGCTGCGAAGAGGAGAGGAGTTCGAATCAAATCTTAAGTGCGGCGTCGGGGTGGTGGGGGTCATCCGCGCGGCGTATCAATTTGGGGTTTTCCGCTGGGCGCGGGTTCACCGAACCATTTTAATATAGTAATTACAGATAACACGAGAAAAATAGCGCGCACCAAAACGACATAATCTGGCAAAACAGGAACGACATATCTCTGGCTATCCAGTCCCTTTTCTTTGGCAAGCCCATTTCTCCGTAGAGAGAAAAAAAAAAGCACTTTCACTTATCAGAGACCGAAAGCAAGACCCCCTGAGCACTTCAAAGAAAGAGGTTTTTCAGACACCCTCTCTCTCTCTCTCTCTCTCTGAGCTGAGAGACAATAGCAGCTTATAAAACCCGAGACCCATAAAACCTCCCATCGGAATTCCCGAATCACGTTACCGGGTCATCGGGTTTCGGATCTGCCACCCAGTTCACCAACACCACCACCACCACCACCACCACCACCCTTCCCCCTCCTCCTTTTTGGGTTTCCCAATGAGCACACCTCACCTCCACTTCCTCCCCTTCCCTTAAACATTCTCTCCCACCAATAATTTCCACATTGGCACCAATTTCTTATTCATCATCCCCTCTCACCAACCTTAGGCCCTCTCTCTCTCTCTCTCTCTCTCTCTCTGCCACTCTTATCTTTCCACTCAGAAAGAAACCAACTTTTTGCTGGGTTTCGCATAGAGCAGGAAACCCATCGTAGACTTTGATCTCTAGTTCACACTTCTTCTATAGAGAGAGAGAGAGAGATAGGGGGAGAGAGAGAGAGAGAGAGCTTATAACCATCAGCTCATGGCAGGCTCAAATCCGCAGGAAGGACTGGGGGATGAGTTCTTTGAGCAGATCTTGGCCGTGCCGCCCGGAGCTTACTCCGGTGGCTCCACCCCATGGTCTTGCAACTCGGCTCCGGCCGCGGCGGCGGGGAAGATGGCGGCGGCGGAGGAGGCGGCGGCGGGGGGCTGAGGGGCATGGGGGTGATGATGCCCCTGGGGCTGAATTTGGAGCAAGGTGGATTGTTTAGGCACGAGGATGTTGAGAACAGTACTAGTGCATCTTCCACCACTTCTGCCATCAATGTAAAGTCTTCATCATTCTCGCTTTTTCAATATTTTAAATCATTTGCTACTCAATTCTCACCTTCTGTTTTTCTCTAATGGACTTGTTGCTGTCACCTACTCTATTGCACTTCCCTACGCTTCTAAGAAAGGAAAAAAACATGGGCTTTTGGCAACCATTTTTCTCTGGCTTCAGATGTTTCAAAAAGTCCTTGCTTCAAAGCTAATTTTAGTAGGGAAGAGAACAGTGAGGGGGGAGAAGGGTCAGGACAGGATGGTCAAAATTTCATTTTTTTGTCTTTTTTTTTTTTGGTTGGGTGGTGGTGATGATGAATGTTTTGTAGTCTTTTTATATTCTGGGGGTTTGATTCTGGTGAATTTTGGGCAGATGGAGAGAGAAGCAGGAGTCCATCACGGCAACAACATGACAAGCTGCTTGTTTCCAGCATTTGGACAGTTCCAGGCTCATCAGTCAGTCCAGCCACCTCCTCCCCATCCACCCCCTCCTCAACTTCACCCGGTAAAAATCCCTCCTTCAACTTCAATTCACCCAACCCACATAGCAAAACAATCGCTTCCCACAAAATAAAATCTGAAAAATTTCAAGAAAATCACTGAAATTCTCAGTGAACGTGAACGAGCTCTCATTAGCCTGTCCAATCAGCAGAGATTGAGGTTGTGGTTGCTCTGATGTCTGTATTAATTAGTTGACCTCTGTGTGGGACTTCACCTGTGTTCATAATTGGCTTTTTTCCATCCTTCTTTCTTTCTTTTTCCTTTTTTGCTTTCTGGGCATCTGTTAATTTTCCAGCTGCTTTGAGGGAAAGTGACTCGTGAGTTTGATTGCATGACACGAAAAATCGACTGAGAACGCCCCTCCTCGGCACGCGCCAGAGCGTGACCTCATACGTGCGTGAGCATGACGTGTGCTTGTTTTTGCCCATTTTTACTTTACAAATTTTGAGAGCAAAAGAAAGAATTTAGCATTTCATTACCAAACAACAACAGGGATTTTCAAGACCGAATTTTACAAAAAATTGATTTCGCAGGATGATGCGGCTAATTTCTAAGCCCTTTCATTACTGTTGACTTTTTAGTCACTAAAGAAAAAATTGACACCGTCAATTCGATTGACCCTGGGACCTAAATTGTATAAATTTCTGGCAGATTTTTGTGCATGATTTCCGGGAGAAACTGCGTACGTTTCTTTGACATTTCGGATACCCCGGACGACTTCTATGGCCGTGGAATCTGATTGATTGTCTTTTGGGTTCTCTCTCTTCTTCTTTTTTTTTTATTTTTTCCTTTTACCTTTCTTTTCTTGTTGGGTTTTTCCTGTAATATGTTGACTGTTGAGTGCTGGAAAGAATTTCGGCAGAGGTTGCTTTCGTCTGGTGAGGAAAGGAAATTAATTTTTGACGATGGTCTCCTCTAGCAAGGGAATAAAGAAGACGAAATTCGCAAATAATGTTTAACGATCCCTGAATTTACATGTGAGAATCGAAATCACGGTGGCAATTTGACCATGTTCGATCCAAGGGATCGCGAGCTTCACCAAGGGACTTTTTCCGAATGAGATTAAGACTTATGAACGGCACAAGTTGGGCTAAGTTATTTCGGTTAATCTGCCAAAAATTAAAAATGCCCGTGATATGCATTTGTGATATATTGGTCTGATGAAATTCGGGTTTTTCTTCCCTCCTTAACCTCTCTATGATGTTTAATTGCATGTATCACACCAAATCTGATTCAGGCCTTCTTGAATCAGCCTACAGTGGGATCGCCGAACCCGCCGGCGATACGCCCAAGGGCACGAGCTAGACGAGGGCAAGCCACGGATCCTCACAGCATCGCTGAGCGGGTAAATCTGACATTTTGTTCTTACTTTTTGGAAATTGCATATTTGGAAGGAAAAACTTTTTCAAAACAAACTGAAGTGAGTTTGCTCTAGCATTGATTCTTAATCCAGTGTCTATCTAGCACTAAAAAAAGCAGAGTCGCTATTTTAGTCACCTATACAATTGGTGCTTGTGTATCGATATTGATAATATAGTGTACTGTTAGTATCATTCTGCAAGTCCATGATAGAGCTAATGCCTCTCCATCTCTTTGCTTTGCCTTTTGGATGCAGTTGCGCCGAGAAAGAATTAACGAAAGAATGAAGGCGTTGCAGGAGTTGGTTCCCAGTTGCAACAAGGTCATTGTCTCTTCGATCTCTTAATACAATCTGAAAACTTTTATTCTATGAACAAGAAGCAGTCACCTTCAGATTCATGTGCGAGGCTGCCCTCCACCCGATATATGGCTTGATAATAGAAAAGAAACTTAATATTATCACAACGAGTACAGTGTTCTGCTCCTGCTATAATATATGCTTAAATCTCTGTGTGCAGACGGATAGAGCAGCCATGCTTGATGAAATCGTGGATTATGTGAAGTTCTTGAGACTCCAAGTCAAGGTACTTATATTTAGGATCTATGAAGAAATTATCATGCGGTAATAATGTGATAAATCAAATGTGTCCGGGACCAGTCCATATCCCTGAAACCAGTATCACTGTCAATGAGACTTTTTTCTCATAAATCATGTGCGTCCCTTCCAGTTCCTGAACACACTGCGATGGGATTGGTTCAAAGTGTTATGGACTGCCATTATTGAGCCAAATTTTTACTGGCTGTATAGCTGTGTCTTTTGATTGAAGTCCAAAAGATCAAAGTTCTCAAAGGTTTAGTAGGCCCATCTTGTTGAATATCTTGGCACCAGGAAACCGCTTTATGCCATTTCTATGTGAAGTAGTTACCACGTCAAATCAAAGAGACGTCTTCTGAGGAATCTCTAGGACCCAAATGAATTCGCTTTTGGGCAAGGATTCTGTTAAAAAGTTAAGCAGCAGATTGATGTTATTTCCTATCTTATGTCGGGACCTATATTTACATGAAATTAGCATATTTAACTCGATTCCATTGACATTCTAAGTTATGATAATCTTAACTGTCATTCTTTATTCCATTCTGTTTCAAACAGGTCCTAAGCATGAGTAGATTGGGCGGAGCTGGTGCCGTGGCTCAACTTGTAGCTGATGTACCCCTCTCATCAGCTGAGGTAGTTACCAAAAGGAAATAGCAATTAGCATTTGATCTGAACATATTCGTTGTATGTTTAGGCGCTTGATGAATTTGCCATGTCTTGGTCATCTGATGTCCAGTGATCTTAATTTACTTGCTTTTGCTTAGCATTAAGAATTAAGATGATCTTAACTTATATCTGCTTCCTTTTTACGTGATCTATTGTTTCGCCTTCCACAATTTAAGGGCGAGATCATCGAAGGCGGGAACAATCAACCGGCGTGGGAGAAGTGGTTGACAGACGGCACAGAGCAGCAAGTGGCTAAGCTGATGGAAGAAGATGTTGGGGCTGCAATGCAGTTCCTCCAGTCCAAGACGCTCTGCATCATGCCCATTTCGCTCGCCTCCGCAATCTTCCGCACAAGCCAACCAGACATGCCCCGGTCCATCAAGCCCGAATCCAGCACCCCTTCCTGAAGCACCCTGAACAAGTTCCCGGCGACGTCATAGTTGCAACCTAGGTTTCTCAGGTCTGACCGGTTCGAGGCTGTCCCCAAGTCGATGTAACTCCTTTGCCAACCAAGTTGCTTAGTGCCCTCTGTTCATAGTTCACTGTCGCTGTCTTAGAGTGGGTGTGAACTTGTGGTTCTCATGCCTTAATCACAGCCTAAAATTTGCATCAGTTTCATGTTTTTTCCAATTCATCCAAGGAAAAGTCAAAAGCAACTTTATTCCAAAATTCAGCTTATTAAAACCTATCTTCTGGTGCATAGTGGTGGGGCTTGAATTGAGTGGTTGATGACCAGAAATCTTTTAAGTGGTGGGATTGGCAACTTCCCTAACTTCTACCTTTTTTATTATTTCTTTTTGCCCCCTCTTTGGTAGTGCTTAATGTAGGGCCAAATAAAAGGAATGGACTGATATACTATGATTTATGTGGAGAAGATCTTTTGAGCAAGTTGGAGTAGATTTAGTGGTTGATCATCTCAGCCCATTTGGATTTCCAGCTCTATCATCATCATGTTCAGACAGCACACCAGGCTGAATCTTGCAGGGCTTTGAGCTGCCAAGCTATGGGCCTAAACAGTAAATACACAACAGTGGATACACATGCCATGAGCCAGAAGTTTCAAACTTCTTTACATTGCAAAGCCCATAAAGACTATGTCATCTTCATCAAAGCCACATCCATATTCTGTTGTATTCACAGGCTTTCATCACATTAAAGTGGCACACTCCAGTGTTTTCTTTTTCTGTTTAAGAGAAAGAAAATATAGCAGTACCCTACATTCGATACTTCACGTTTTCGCGAGAATTATACCGTGTACTCAGTTTATGACACAACAAGTAAGAACCAACTCATTGGTTAACCAAACTTCAGAACCACAATTAAATGGTAGTTGAAACTTGAATGAATTATTGTTAAGTGTTTCTATAATTCTTTGGTAGGCTTAGAGTTAGTTTATGCAGATCAAGGTCAGGATGGCAACTACATACGGGAAACTATAAGATGAAATTAGGACAATTACTCTGGTACATCTAGATTCAGATTTGCTTGGATAGTAACTAACACGCGGTCTTGCTAAGGTAGCCGGATTGACAAATTAGTTGTAGATAACTTCTCTAATGTTAAGCTAAACTTCAGGACCGATATCTAATTTGGAATTCCCGTTCATCCCATTCTCTGAGAGAAGAAAATAAGACCAAACTGCAGGACTAGATGATGTTCCAAAATCATAGCCAGCCATGGACAGGATGCGTGGATTTCGTGAGAATATTTTCTTGAGAAAGAACAATGAAATTGACAGTTGAAATTATCGCAACACACAATATCTGTATATTTCAAACCTCTTGCTTCTAATCATAAAGGCAAAAAAAGAAGCAGTCTTTTATTTTATTTTTTCCTCTGTACAATGATCACAGGAAGTATACTCAACTACCCATAAAGTAAAGAAAAGAAAGAGGAAAAACCATTTTCCTTTTTTTTCCCCTCTTTTCCATGTTACATTTGGGAGAGGCATAAAACTAAAATCATGTTCCCAGATTCAAATCTCCGATAGCCCAAGCTTTGGAAAGCCCTGTCTTCTTGATTAAAGCAGCAAGGCCATGCCCATCAAATTTTTCGAGCCCTTTTAAACTTCTGATGACCCTTTCATGATTCTAAGCCTCTTGCAAGAAGTGATGAACATGCTGCAATGGTTTAAAAAAAAAGTTAATTATTAATTACAGAGGAAAAGGAAGGGCTGTAATTGAAGAAAAAGGACAATGGACAAGTTAAAGAAAATTAAAGAAACTTACTTCCATGGAACATCTCCAGCTAGCATCCAATCACCATCTTTGTCTTCATAGGTGGGTACAAACCCTGATCCATTGTACCCTTCTCTCTCACAGTACTCACCTGCACAAATTATGCAAAAGGCCAAGCAATTAGCACCCTAGTTGCTTGTGTTTCAGTAGTTACAATCAATTAGGGTTCTTGTTGACAGCTTATTGACACTTACCAACTTTGAACTCGAACATGTCCTGCAAATCCTTGAGTAGATCTGAATAGCCCTTGTAGAGCTTCAGATCAATCTTCCTCAGGTATGGAGCCCCATCCATGCTCACTTTGATGAAAACCCCGGTCGACTCACCCTCCACCTTCTTTTGGAAGCAGTTCTTGCGGTAGGATCGGACCGGCGGCCACCCCACGACTTGTGCCCTGAATAAGAAAGAACGTCCATAAAATTATTAGAGCAGTTCAATCATATTTGATGGGATTTAATTCTCTTTGCTAGAGCAAGAAATGGGAAACTGTTTCTGCTTACTTAGATGGCCGATGCACATCTTGCTTATCGCATTTTTGGGCACTCGACCCATTGGACTCCTCCTCATTGGACCCGCACTCATTGTTCACATCAACTAAATTCCTCTTCATGCTCCGCCCACTCAAAGGCGCTTGCTGCTTCTCCGGCTCCACCGTGCCCGGTAGCCCCAATCTGAGCTCCGTCGCTTCGAGGTTGAGATCCTCTCCTTGAGCAGCCATATCTTATACTCTCTCCCTTCCCTCAGACAAAATTTCTCAACAATGTTTTATACAACTTGATTCACTCTCAAAGCTTGCAAGATCTCTATTGCTAAATGCACAAAACAATTCAATCCCAATTCCTAACTTTTTTTCTTGCTTCTCCTTCTCCTCTTTGGTTGATTGTGGTTGTGCTCTTTCTAGGATGAGAGAAAAACTTGTGTTAGGCCAGTGGTTACCTAAGGCCAAGAATTTTGTTTTTATAGAAGGGATGTGTTGATCAAAGAGACACAAAATTAAATTGTGACATTAAATTGACAAAGTTATAAAAAAAATCGATAATATTTTTTATATGGCTCATATTTGGATTCCCTTTATTATTGTGGGGAGAATAATTTTAGGCCCAAATCTGGACATGGGCAGGTGTGGTGTTTGTCCCAAGAACAGCAAAATAAAGGCAATTTGTCAACGTAATTTGGGACAAGGTAGGGACAAATTCCCAACCACTCTTTTATTAAGAAAAAAACCCTTTGGTGGCCCCGATCCGACGGCCGAGATCCACCAACTGGCTCCTCGAGGATGGATCGGGACCGTTGGGTCGAACAAGGGCGAAGTGGGTGCATGATTCCATGTGGGTCGAACCCCACATGGGTTGTAGTTGATGGGCAAGGCATTGTATGGCAGAGAAGCTCTTGCCTGGAATCCACGGATCAGATCAACGGTGGCCTTCGGATCTTGCAACATATGCCAATCCGACGGCTGTTATTTGCCCCGGTCCGGTCAACATTTGCCCCCTTAATGTTTAAATTTTGCAAAGCGGATGGTACTAATTCTCGTTCTCAATGAGGAGCATTTTTATTTTGCAAGGAACAATTTGACTTTAATCAAAGTAATTATGTACAGTCGACCCGGATCCGTATAAAAAATAAAGTGGCAACAGCTTCTTCTCACAAGAAATTATTTTGCTTCCCATAGTAGCATAAAATTAGGATCTTGTTGGACTATAACTACAAGATTGATATTCTAATCTTTCCCTTAACCCTTTTCTTTTCTATAAAGGTTTCTTCGAATCAAGTCGAGATAGCATATGTTTTAGGAACATAGAAAGTAAACGCACCATGTTAGGCCATAATGCTCCTGGATTTTGCAGATAAGGGGCAATTTAGAAAGGGTCTCCATTGTTATAATTTCGAAATATACACATAACGAAATGTTTGATTATGTACAGGAAATATAGTGACAACGACACCCACGGGGCGGCGTACACGAATCTGGCCCTATCATCATCGTGCACAGTAAAATAACCCAGTGGCTAGCAAAAGAGGGGTGCTCTAAAAAAGCTAATTCTCGCGTGATCGTGGGGATAAGACTTTGTTTTTTTCCTTTCTGCTTCCACTGTTTTCGCCCCTGTACAAGATCGAGGAGATCGGGGGTTTTCTGGATTTGTTTTGTCCCAATGCGGAACATAATCATGTTTATCATGATGCCTCCCGCATTTTCATGCATTCCTTCAGCAAATTGGGCATATGGATGGACGAGGGCTTATCCTGAGGTCCTGAATTTTTTTTTTACCTTGGAATCAATGGCACGCCTGAGCTATGGAGAATCCTAAGTGAAAGCAGACGTGCTTGTTCCATCTCTCTTGGCTTTCCGGGGCTAAGCGACTGGAGGGTTGCGATATGTTACCCTTATATAATAGACTATCTCAAATTCGATCATAATTAACCTTCTTCCCGTTCGTTTTTCGTCCTTGGCGCCATCTTGACCGCGTCCGGTCGATCAAAATCAAGTCCAAACATACTCGAGTGATCTTCAATTTGCATGTTGGTTCAATTACTGCTCGGGATGCGAACGCGATCTCGATCTACATCTACAAATGCAAAAGCTAGGCCCTACAAATGAGGCATCGAATGGGCAAGGTGCATGTGACAATGTTGCTACGCACTTACACAAGTGGAAAGCAGCGGGTGGCCTCGGAAACCCCAAAAGAGAAGCAAGAAAGCTTGGTGTTTTAGGGAAGACCCAACACGAATATATTTTTTGGGGTTCTTGATCCTTTGGTGACTCATGTGCACACCTCATTCTTAGCTATAGAACTTCCTCTCTGCTCGGTGTCTCTGTGTTTTTTTCCTTCCTCATCCAATAATTAGCAAAGCCAGCTATTTCATAACCCTACCTATTCCATCATGCTTTTGCTTGGACCCCCCTTATTTAGGTATCTTGTGTATATGCGCATGTGGCAATGCTATAACACATCAATATGTATACTCTTGAACTTGTTTTTCTTTTTCTCTTTTATAACCTGGGTACTTGAAACTTTCAACTTGACCATTCTCCATGAATATAGGCAGGCGACCTCATTCATGTTCATTGGGTTTGGATGTACTCACGGATTGTCGGGTGTAGAGTCCTCACAATTACGCTAAGTGGTAGAGATTTTAAAACGAAATCTATTAAGTCCAATCCATACTTTTAATCACCCAGTTAAGCTTATGGGGTTATCAAACTTGTTTTCTATATCAAACTCTTCTTTCGAATAGAGAGCATGAGTATAATCACGTTAGACAAAATGACTAGATAAAGTAAAACAAAAAGACAAAATAGCGAGGACACGCGATGAACATGGCGAGAGTGACATGTTTTGAAATCATGGTTAATGCTCTAAAACCATATTAGATAATTTTTTTCTTGAAAGCTTAAATGTTAGTAAACGAAATTCACAACATATGCATTTAGCATAAGGTTTTGATCACTTCTTCTTGGTTTAATCTAGGGTTCTTTACTTTCCAAACAACAGATATGCATTTGAACCTGCTTAAGAACATTCAGATCAAATATGCTTCAACTCAAACCCTAGGTCAGTTCTCGGTCTTTTCACAGACAACTTGAACCCCACATCAACCTCATTATCACGGGCGATTTACAGCATGGTTGGACATCAAGTTGTTGCGGATCCAAGAATTTAAACTACACAAACACAGGAGGAAAACGAATGCGAGATGCTAGATCTGATAAACGTCGAAACTTAGGTGTACAATGTAATGATTCAGATGAACCGATGATGATACGTTCCTGGTCCAAACGAGTCGAACACAGCAATTCCATTCGATCGTGTCTTTCTCCTTATCGCGCTCGCATTAAATCTCTGCAAGGTGGGAGGGGGACAATCCCACTCGTGAGACGCTACACCGCCACAGCAGCCAGCAAGTTATCGATTGCTACGACATCGGATGGGACCGGGTCTTGACGAGGCACCTTTATGTACCATTCAATTCACACATCGCTTTCGTCTTTCGGAAACAGTTAAGGGACAAGGACCCCGGACTTCCTAATTGATTAAATTATTCTCGAACGTGACTAGCGATTGTTGACTTTTTCGCCATGCTAAAATTGACTGAAAGCCCATGCTCGTGCAATATGATTTTTATAAATGCCGCGCGTCGCATCATTCATGTTAGGTTTATATTGAGTGACTCGCGATTTGATAGAAGCATACAATCTAGACGTCAATCATCGTAAGTCTACACAGTTTAACTTGTAAATTAAAGCGTCGCTATATATACGCCATGGAGGGAGCTATGGTATGGACTTGCAAAGGAGCTTGTCTTTTAGTCTCCAGAAAAGCCATTGATCGTTATCATAAGATTTCAAGACCATGATGATCCAAAGTATTTAGTCTAACTTTGTGTAAACCACTTTACCCACTACAAGTTTCAAAACTATGATACTCTATAAGTTTTTTGTTTTCATTTTCATTTACATCGCTGAATTTCTATATGATTGTATTCAAAGCGCATGCTTGACATGGTAAAGGCGAGTCTAAGAAGCTAAGAAGCTATCAGAAGTTGCATTTGCATCTCCAAATCTGTGTGTGATAAGGTCGATAGAATTGAGGCTGAATATTTTTCAAATGAAGCGAGAAAAACAAGACAAAGAACTCTGACGGTCGACCCAACATTGTACTCCAATCTTCGCATTCTCTGTTTCCAAGCAGCTTTTAACAAGGCTCCATGCATGCATGCACGCGAAAAGGGTCTCTTCCGACGAGAAAGGCCCAGACGAAGGACGGTACGGAATATATATTTAGAAAGCAACGCGAGGTGAAGATGAAGATCGAGAATCGCAGGGTCCCGTGGCCACCATTCGCGGCCCTGCAAAACCCTAATTTCCCCCACGACAGAACACGCAGACAGCCCGAGAAGGGTAAATACACTGTCTAGTCCGCATACATGCATATCTATATAAATATATATATATATATATATATGCATATATCTTTCAGTGTCGACCTCATGAATGCCACACGTGCGGTGCTCCTCGGATGTTGACAGGATGCGGGGGCGATGCGGCTTTATCTTCACCTCAGAGGGGTCAACACGTGTGGGGTCGGCGATGGCGATAGTGAAGACCGAAGAGAGAGAGATTGGGGCCCGCATCTTGCCCTCCCACACGAGCGAGTCTGACTGCTGATTGGTTGGCACGGGCCCCTCTCCCGAAAATGATTTCTTGGACTGGAGCTAGGGGGTGGGGCCAGGCGGAGGAGTCGCCCTCCTCGCCCGTCGCTGTCTGTGTTTTCTCGTTTGCCTGCAATTCTTGAGGGTATCATTAATTGATTTTACTGTAACAAAACTCTTCTGTCGATGTTTTCTCTAAAATGGGTCGGCAATTTATCGGCCCATGGCCAGGTTTTTGCCGTGGTACTTTTGAATTATTGAATCGGTAACGTGCACGGGCTTAGGATAATGATGTATTTCGACAAAAATAAAAGATGGATATACTAAGATTTCGTCTGTTTCTTAAATAATGCATGATTTGAAAAATAACTATTTGTATCATTTCAAATAATTAATTAATGAAAAATATTTTTCTTTATCAATAATAATTTATATTTAAACATTTCCGTAAGTCATTCATCTGTATAAGCGATGAGAGTGATTATTTTTAGGAAAATATTTTCCAAATCATTCGTTTAACACATACTAAAATGCAATGCAATCTTATTGGGCACGCTTCTCAATAAACTAAACTTCAAAGTGCTCCCCTGTGTCAAAATTTGACATTCATTACTTAACATATGACTTTATTAGATATAAAATTAGTTAATTGGCTTCCTCTATATGTGTGGTTTGACTAATTGGGTTGAGTACACATTTCATATCCAATCTCTATATGTCCTCTTGTTCACGGATTAACTTGCTTATTGTTTTTAGAAACTGATTTGCTTTGTGAATTAATATCTCGAATTATCTGTCCATAATATAATTTTTAACTTTTTATCAAGTTTAACCATCTTCATTCCAAGTTGGGTGTCACTCTTTTATTTTTTAGTATTTCATTTTCTCTATTTGAAAGATATTCTTTACTCTTTATTTTTTTTCTTTCCTTTTTTTCTTCTTGCGCCTTATGGCCTCCGTTGATTTGACAAATGAATCACTTGACCACAAACCAGATTGCCTAATGTCATCCTATATAGTGAAAAAGCTGCCAAACCTTCGAATCAAAATTTTTATCTGGATATGTATTTTTCGTAAGAGCTATTTCTTAGTTAAACATTTGTCTAGATTACTTATAATCAAAGAGTGAGTTGATTAAGAAAACAAAACGTTGGATGATTCTTTAGCAATGCTTGGATAAATGCTTGAGTTTGGCCTCGACCATCTTTTTTTTTTTTCATCTTTTCTCTCTAATTTTTCTCCTCCTTTCTAGCTATTTGATTCCAAAACTATTAGAATTATGCACATCTGGGTGTCAATAACAAAACAAAAACTTAACGATCTATTCCAAATATTATTTTTTTTTGGTAAATGTAAGAATATATTGAGCTTTAAACCAACTATACAAAAAGATCCGGCTCCAAAAACTTTCATTCCTAGTGACAACACGTCAGAATGAGTGTATCTATTCCAAATATTTGTCCTAAGGAAACCAGAAAAAGGGTCTCTCTAACATAAACCAAACGATTTGCATTCAACAAGTAGAAAGTTTGTGTTGTATATATATAAATGTATGCATAATCGTTTACTGATTCGATTTAGTAAGATTGATGTTTGTATTTACATTATATGGGTTTATATATTTTATTTTGGAGAAGAAGAAATATGTTGGTCAACAGTTGACCGTTGACATGGTCGACCATTGTGAAATGGTGTTTATGTTGCATGACAAAGTGCACGAATAAAGGAGGACAATTTTTGGTGGCGAAAAAGCATGATCTTGGGAATAACTTTGTTCCGATAAGTACAGGGGAATCAAATTAAGAGGTTCTAATCAACCTATTGAGAAGATGCGCCGTTTTCAAGCTAAATTTGAAAAAAGATGCAACAATTCTAAATGAATATGTCCATTCACTTTGTTGGGTCTTCAAATAAACATATGCTGAAAATACTCATGAAAAACCACGGTGCTTTTTCCTTGATTTTCTTCTTTTAATTCGATTTCTCCAATTTCCACTTTTCCTTTCGATGTATAGCTTGAATTTATAGCCTTTTATGTCCACGACACCTTGAGGAAGAATATTTTATGTTGGAGCTGTTCTTAATCTCTCACCACGATTCCTTTTCTTTTTCTCTTTTTCCCCTGTAGGGGCATCTAACAGGATAAATATATATTCGGAGAGGCTTATTGATGCTTTTTGCCATTTTTATCGAACGAGGAGTGGCACACTAAGCGCTTCGTGATGTGAAAGCATTGAGTGGTCACCACCCAAAGTGGTAAGGAGGATAAGGATCGGATCATCATGATGGAGCATAATTATTACCATGATCTATCTTGGAGAGAGAGAGAGACGCACACACATCTAATCACAGTTTCATTTGATTTCTTCTAAATTCTAAATACCATTGTTTTTGTCCTTTTTAAGGGGCAAAAATGTTCATAGCTTTTTTTATATAATAAATGAATAAATATTAAAGTTCTTTTTATTTTAAAAAATGAACGATTTCTAAAAATAACCATTCCTATCACTAATCATCAGTCAATAAAAAATATATTTATAGATGATGAAAGTATTTTTTTCATTCATTTTTATAAATGATATAAATGATTATTTTTAGGAAAATATTTTATTAATCTTTTATTCTCCACGAAACAAATGGAACTTAAATGTTATATTCACCGAGAATGTACATAAATCGTGTGAGAGAGAAGCAACAATAGCAAATACTTTATTTGACGATGGGTCCTTTTTCTCTCTCCATATTTTATCTTGAGCTACAAAATTTGCATACCATTAAAATAGATAGGGAAACTGTTTGATCAGCTCTAACCTTTTAGATCAAGTATCTATTTAGTTTTAAACTTTTTAATTTTGTCAAATTAGTTTTAAACATTTATTCGAAATTCTAATGATGAATTTTTGCCGCAAATCGCTACAGTGACAATGTGCTATGTAGGCTAGCCGATAATGATTGGATCATTTCGTCATTGATTTTTAGCGAAAATTGACTATAATGACTAGTAAAATTAATGTAAATATTTATGACTAAATTGACAAAATTAAACATTTTAGAATTAAATTGGCATCCGTATAGTAAAATTATGACAAATTGAATAATTTTTCCAAATTAACATAATGTCAAGTCAAAGCGTGGAATTCATTGACTAAGCTTTACTTTACACATATTTCGCATCAAAAGGAGCAATACAATCCCATAACTTCAGATTTAATCTTCCTATTAGTCAACTTCCACGACACATATGGAATCCTAAAATGGAGGTCTCATCTGAAACAAAACGGAGACATTTTCTTTATTAAAAAGGTGACTAAAGAAATTAGAAAAAAGAAGAAGAGATTATCATATGTTGTTTAAAGTATATATTATTTCTTCAATATACTATAGACTGCATTATGGTACAGGGAATATTCTTGCATATAATAAAGGGGTGTAGTTGGACAACCTCCTAAATTTCAGGCAACATGTTAATTAAATATCAGAATTAAATCAATTGTAATGACGATCAATATGACCACAGAATCGGGAAGAATCCTGGCAAATTGCATTATAAAACCGTCCACGGTGTGGCATCAATCATGAACATGGGGAGCATGCAAGCCATATCATATTAATGCACAAAAAATTTAAATATATATATCAAAGTTAATTGATGAGAAATCGCATGTAACACTATGAATTCTTTATATTCAAAAAGCACCTTTTCTTTGGGTTTAAACCTAAAATACTCCTTTTAATGAAGGCAAAGCACTGATTCTTTCTAATGAAATTAGGCATGAATATATATTATTTTATTCATTTAAAAATACGATATTTTCATCCAGATTGTTGATTAACATGACAATGCATGATTAATGAAATAAGGGACTTTATGTGATTATGTCGATGCAGACCTTTCTTTTACCAAAGATTGGTCTTGGCGTCAATTGATGGTCCAAACCCTATACACTTAAAAATGACAAATGTACATTCTTGGTACGCTTTCTAAAAGCTTGAAAGTTAGGTGTAAAATGCTTATATGACATGTATGGCATCAAAATGTGGGTCTCAGCATGCAAATCTTGTAAACATGCTTACCTACCATTCTGTTCATAATGTATTTCGGCTGTAAATTCGGTTTACAAAGCAGGAGATTCTTGAGACCTACGGCCTATTTTATAACAACTCAAGGCTTGGAAAGAACGCCAACGATGACTTCGTTATAAAGATATTTGCGTAACATGTTTTGGGTTATCTCCTTTTTTTAATATTTAATGGGAAACATATGGGGGACAAAGGAAAAAAAAGGGATAGTACGCTTTCCACGAAATTTGTTATGCTCTAATTTTATTTATTTATTATTGTAATGGGCATTATTAACAAATGTTCATAAGGCACCAATTAAGTCAACTTAATGATAACACGTAATAGTACATTTTAGGAGTTAGAGAAATACACATGTCAAGAAATTTACTTACTTTCAAATGAAAATTTTGACATTTCCTAAGTATGTTCATTTATCGTTTCTATTCTAATAAGAATTTTATGTGTTAAGTAATCGATTATATAAATCACATAATTTTTTGATGCATCGACTATTCCAATGAAATTTGTGATTGATGTTTTGAAAACTAAAGGGCATATTTGTCTGTATTTAAATAGAAGAAAAAACCTAATTTGTTTTTTTTACTTTTGCAATAATATTGATCATACTATCCAAATATCAAAAGCTTATAAAAAGAATTAGGTTCGCACCTAACGTGAGTGCCATAATAGTTTTAGGCATTTGGGGTTTAAGAAGTTTAAAAACGAATGAGTAGTAAGATGGGCATTAAATAAAAAGTGAAAAATGAAAATTTTATCTAGATATATATTAGATTATTATAAATTAAATACAATTTTCCTTTTGCTAAGTGTTCAAAGTGCCATTTTTTTTTTGGACATGGCAATTGTAATAATTAGTATGGGGAACAAGATGAACCATTTGTTAGCAATTTTGGGTGGAGCCGAGCCTGGGCAAAAGGCAAAGAGAAAAAGGGCGAGCGACCATCGCCCCCTCCCCTCCCGCAAAACCTTAAAGTTCCTGTCCACTTGCCTCCACGCAATCATTCCCACCCATTCACGTCACTGATGACGTCACTCCCCCGACAAGCCGCGGACGGTCCAGCTTCGGCCGCGCCCTCCACGCGTCCCCATCTTCGACCGTCCAGCCGTCCCACCACCAGTGCTATAAGCATCCGGCGAAAACGCCATTGCGCTCTCTCTCTCTCTCTCTCTCTTCTTCGGGGTCATTGCGATTTGCGAGCATCTCCGAGACTTTTTCCTTTAGCTTTGCGACATTATTGCGCACACGCACTGCTCATCCTCGTCCTCTTCCTCTAGCAAAAACGGAGCAGAACAGAAGAAAACAGAGCGGCTCCCCGTCAAAAACAAGAAGAGAGGAGAGACAGGAGAGACAGAGAGAAGTAGAGAGAGAAAGGTGGGATTTTGAGGCCTTCTTGGGGAAGTGAACGGAGGTTTGTTGGTGGGTTCTTGGTGATTTGGGTGGGGTCAACCGAGCAGAGGTGGTGAGAGAGAGAGATAGTAGCAGAAAAGAAAGGCACCATGAGTGCGGAGACTGCAGAGAAGTTCACTATAGACTTCGAGGAGACGGAGCTGAGGCTGGGCCTGGGGAGGCCCGCGGGGGTTAGCAGCAACGGCGAGGGCGCGACGCGGAGCGGCGGGAAGCGGGTGTTCTTGGAGACCGTCGATCTGAAGCTCAACCTGTCTTCGAAGGAAGACGGTGGGAGCGTCGAGAAGATCAGGGCGTCGGCCCCCGCGGAGAAGAAGATGAACAGCAGCGACGGTAAGGAGAAGAGCGTCGCTGCTGCTGCTGCTGCTCATCCTCCTCCTTCGAGCTCCGGCGAGGTGGCAAAGCCTCCTGCCAAGTAAGTTGTTTTACGTTCTTCCTTTTTGCTTGATTAGCAACTCTAATTTCAAAGTTTTTTTCCGCTTTTGGTGGTGGATCGTAAGGCAAAAGATAATTTTTAAGCTGAATTTGTGCGAGCTTTCTGGGGAGAGAGAAGAGAGGTCGTGTTCGTTTGTAAGCTCCATTATTGCATGAAGATCTGGTTTTGCAGCACAGAAGAGAGAGAGAGAGAGAGAGAGAGAGAGAGGGTTTCCTCTTGTTCTTGCATAATTAGAAGGAGTTGGTGATGACCATGACCTGCAATCTGGTACGGGTTTCTTGAATCATGAAACATCATCGAACCAATTAACCTAATTCATATTCCTAATCAGGACAAAATTTAAGGAAACGGGTCTTGGCCGCATGGAAAAAATTCTCTCTTCTTCCCCCTCCTTTTCTTGGTTGAATTTGAATGATTATTCCACATCCGTTGATTATCTCCATGAAAGAAGTTGATTTTCACGAGGACATCTCCTTTTTTTTTTTTTTTTTTTTTTTTACTTTTTGCAAATCGGCATCAATTCCAAGCCTCACAGAAAGCAGTCCTGATAGAATTGACATCTGTGGCTTTGGCTGATTGTCGGGGAGACACGGGAAAAGTACAAAACATTTGGAATCTTTGCTTTTTCTAGTTCTTTTCCCCTCCTAAACCACCAAATAATAATCCAACAAAAAGGCCGAAAGGAAAAAAGGAACACCTCCATCGAATTTACCCGATGCCCATTATCGTCACATCCATGATATTCCGCTCAAGTTTGGGATTTTATCCGAATATAGAGGTGAAAAAATATTTATATGTGCAAACCATGTGACGTGGGCGCTTTGACTTTTCCACAGGGCGCAAGTGGTGGGTTGGCCACCCGTGCGATCGTTCCGGAAGAACATCATGGCCGTCCAGAAGAGCGGCTCCGACGAGGCCGAGAAGGGCGGCAGCAGCGGCAACGGCGCTGCGACCAGCGGTGCGGCGTTCGTGAAAGTGAGCATGGACGGTGCGCCGTATCTGCGCAAGGTCGACCTCAAGCTGTACAAGAGCTATCAGGACCTCTCTGATGCCTTGGCCAAGATGTTCAGCTCTTTCACCATTGGTAATTAAATTTTCTCTCTCTTTAGGTGGAAAAATAAAGGATGAGTAAAATTTCATTGATTAGATCAGAAATTCAATTGGGTATTTTTCTCTCTATCCTTTGTGTAGGTAATTGTGGGTCTGGAGGGATGAAGGACTTCATGAATGAGAGCAAGTTGATAGACCTCTTGAATGGTTCTGACTATGTCCCCACTTATGAGGATAAGGATGGGGATTGGATGCTTGTGGGAGATGTGCCTTGGGAGTTAGTGCCTCTTTCATCAATTCACCTATCTAATAATTGAGATAAAGTTGTGCATGATCTCAAACCATGCATGAATGATAATTACTGACTTAAGTTTCCTTTCTAATCGCAGCATGTTTGTCGATTCGTGCAAGCGCCTGAGGATCATGAAAGGATCCGAGGCGATCGGACTTGGTTAGTACCCCTATTATGCGATGTGCTCGAGATTACGTTTTTATTTCTTTTCATGGCCAACCCAGTTGAATTTGGCTTACGTATGTTTTTGACTGGTCGATTGCAGCACCGAGAGCAGTAGAGAAGTGCAAGAACAGAAGCTGAAGGACCCCGGCTCCGACGTGTCTAGGTATGGCAAAGTCCCCCTCGTGCTTGTGATCGTCGCCAAAACGGAGGAAATCAGACCGGCTCGAGAGGGATCGAGCACGGAGTTTGGATGCTTCTTTTTATCAATGCCTTTCTTTCTCTTTTCTCTTTTTTTCCTACCCTTATTCTCTTTTCTTTTCTTTTCCTCTTGATCTCAATTAAGTCTGAGAAGAAAGTACTGAAAAAAAAACCTGTTAGGGAAAAGGAAGAAAAAGGACCTGTGAAATGGGTTATATGTTTATAAGACATGTTCATGTGTAACCTCTTTGGTTTTTTGGGTTTCACTGTTGTAGCTGTACTGGGTGTTTTTGTTCCCTCCATTTTGTAATGCCATGTATTTTGTCCTAAATGATGAAAACTTATGAGAGTCTCTGTATTGTAGCCGCCTGTCCATATTATTATTATAATAATTATTATATTTTACGTTACTAATTTGTTTTATTTTTTTTTACTAATTGAAATCTGACAATTGGACAAGATCCATGAACAGTGGGGGGAGCAAGGCCATGTGCCTTGGGCCATCTAGATGACCCATTTAGGTATATTTTTGTCATGATTTCTATTTTTTTTCAAGACTTTTGCTCCATCTGAAGAGATAAAATGAACAGCTAAGCCTCCATAATTGAAGAGAACGTGGACCAGCCCAGGAATCAGGTCACAGCTCGGCGACAAGATGGGGAAAATGGGGACCATTCTGAGTCAATTATGCAGGATGAGACCATTTTTATATGATTACTCACTTTTTATAATTATAATTATTTCCTTGTTGCCCCCTTGGGAAATAAGTGTGACTTAATGGGAAAAATGGAACCAGAAGCTAGATTGCATTTTCATCGAGACTTCGTTGGGGCTTAAGTAGTTTCTTCAGGTACCACCCCTCTAGAGATTGATGAAGGAATCCAAGGCTTTTCAAGTTGACGGTCACTAGTTCAATTCGATCCTACAAAGCTT
This sequence comes from Eucalyptus tenuipes, assembly GCA_014182365.1. Lineage (NCBI taxonomy): Eukaryota > Viridiplantae > Streptophyta > Magnoliopsida > Myrtales > Myrtaceae > Eucalyptus > Eucalyptus tenuipes. The sequence continues at coordinate 38,497,138 of CM024544.1, read as the reverse complement.
TGGTTAGTTTGTAAATGACGGGCAGAGTTGAGGCATATCGCCGGTTTTGGCCTTCCCTTTGTATCGTTCTGAGTCGGGGGTGATAGGTTTACCTAGTAAGTTTACCTGAATCGAAACGTTGGTTTCGGTTTTTGTTTTTTGGTATTTTTTCCCCATCTTCCTACTCATTCATATCTGTCTGTTACGACAACTTGCTCCAAAGTCGAACACGTTGCCAAGGATGGACCACGAAATCGCTACGCAAGCCTGTCACATAATAAACGAGACAATTTTCCCTGGCAACGGGACGCCTCCAGCTCGTAATGAGGCTCCATGACCGCCGTTCCCATCGAGGACAGGATAGCCATGGATTTGAGGAACAGAGCTCCGAGTGTGGACAGCCATGGATGCAGCTTTGGAGATAAGGACGTCCATGGATGCACTGAGATCCGGACTGCCATAAAGAGCTGAACGACTATGGACAATGTGCTATGGAAGGTCGATGGCGAGCTGCTCGCGTTGATCTAGGGAGGCGCTCCCGACCACGGAGGTCGAGCTGAGTAAGGAGGGCCTGGTGAACTCGATGGGGAGACCAGCTGGTGAAGGTGAAGGCGAGGAAGGGATACGAAGGAGGGAAGGGAGCTGTTTAGCGTTTAGATTCTTTTTCCGTTTAATGTACTTCGGGTCGGTTCGAGTATATGACATGAACCATCAAGACACCCAAATTCTTTTACTTATTACTCGGACCCGAATGACACCCGATAAATGAAAAAAGACCAAAAAATTTTCGGGTCAAATCGGTTAGGATAGTTTTGACACCTCAGTGGACAGTGGTACATGGCAAGGTTTACAGCCATAAACTAAACAATCTCATGCGGGCGATTTATAATTTGCCAACGTTGGATATCCTTGCCATGAGCAAAAGAATACTTCTTTCGAGTAGGAGTCAGCATCATACCGTTCAAACCGCCATGCTGAACCGAACCAAAACGGTTTTGGTTCAGTTTCTGAATCACTTTCAAAAATGATTTAGAAACTCCACACCACACCGCAGTGGTGCGGTTTGTGTTTGGTTTCTGAATTTTGAAAACAAATCGAAGCACCAAGCTGTCTTTATGAGTAGATATGTTAATTCCATCTGAACCATAGTACTAAAGTTGCACGTTTCTCTTATGTTGTTTGTTTGAAGTGGACGGTAGGGATGACCATAGTTTCAAGGTCGAATCGGGAATTGGAGGACCGGACTGGTGGAAGACATGGTTCAGACTTTGATGCAGTCAATCAACAAGCTAAGCATGTAAAACACAGCAAAGATCAAGAAAAGAAATCCAGGAGCATATATAAACTTCGCCATACACTTCACATCGCTCTAAAAACGCATATAATTGCCTAACATAGAACTACCTAATCAGTCAGCTCCTGTGAACTGCTACTGTTTTTAAGTTCAATATCATGTACCATCAGCAGTAAATTGAAAAGAGGAAAAACAGGAGAGAATTTATCTGATTACATACCCTAAACTACTCTCAAGAAGCTGCTTTAGTATGATGTGCTTATCAATGAAGGAGACAAGAACCAAGAGTAGTAGAGAAGGAGCAAAGAAACTAAATCACGCTTGTGATTCCACAGAAGAAGACAGGTAAGATCTCCCCTCATCCTATCAATGACGATTATCACTTGGTTGAAACTTGAAAGACATTAGTCACAGTTTCACGATGAGCCTTTTGTTTTCATTATCTGCCCTAAATGACAGAAAGCAATAATTTAAAATATCTCTTTATCACATTTTAAATTACTTTCAATGTGACTTATGTAGTTTTTCCTTACAGAAAAATATATCTTATCTATTCGCACAATTCAAATCAGTTAATAAGGTGCATTGCACTACATAAGTAATGATTGTTCCAGAAAAACTTTAATGAACAAATCAAACAAGTTAAATATATATCTTGCCTAAGTTTTTTTTTTTTTTTTTTTTTTTAATAACGAGGAGGTCCACCAACTTTGGGCCCATTAAACTCATGGCCCATATAAGACGACAATTAAAGCCTAGGTGACTGGGCCGAACAACGAAACGTTTGCGGTTGGCAGCATAAAGAATCGAACTTATGTTGTGCACCTAATCCACGCAAATGATTTTGTTTAAGCTATTATATGTATATGAACTAAAGACATATACATATATATATATATATATATATATATATATAAGAAAATATGCATACCTTTTATGTCATTTAAAGCTAAATACAGCTGCTCTTCTAGACTTCTATGGAATATATATACTACCAAACATAGTTTGTTTCATCACAGAAATCTCACTAAATAAAAGCAAAGAAAACTACACAACTTACTATGATATGCAGAGTTCTATTTCACGCTTTTAAAATCAACCAAAATCAAAATTAGATGAAATGAACCAACCCACTTCACCTTTTCTCTGTTGGCCGTAATCAATTTAAGTTAAGAATACAATGGATCAGGTCAGTTTAGTCACCCGTGGAAAAGCAAACTTGACCTATAATTGAGAAAGCAAAGTAAAATCAAAAGTCTTTTTGGAAACATCCCATAGAATTGAAACCACACAAAGAAAAGAGAAAAAAATTGAAGGATTCGTGTACTTAATGTGTAGCGTTGATGTATTTGAAGCATATAATTTTCCAGTCCTTGGAGGTTGCAGAGCTTATAGTTGTGATTGTGCTTTTCATGACAAAGCGAATCTTATATTTTAATTAGTTGGATTGTGTGAATGACTGATTCCGTGCACATGCATCACGAGTCTAATTACTATATGGTTTGCCCTCGGTTTGACCACAATTTTGAACTGGTATGCTCAATAAATCGCTTAGAACAACAGAAACAACAATTTGAAGATAGAAAATAATCTCTACGCCAATACAAAGGAAGCTACTCTCCTGCAGCCCCTTAAATTTTAACCAACCAAGTTTCCTTGATCTTTCACTTTCATGTCGAAGACAACACCACTGCGACAATAAGTCTCACGAAAACTCAGAATGGGGAAGTACTAGGTTCATCTTGAAGTTGATTGTAACTGCACAGAAAGGTCCCTGCAAGAAACTACCTTAGTATGGCCGAAGAAGCAGAAGTCATCAAAATGCGGATAACCTTCCATACACCGCCATGTTTTCTTCCTCGCAACAAATTCATCTGAGACTATACAGAACTAACTAGTGTTAGATGATGCAAGCCCAATTTTCTCTCATTGAATTAAAATTTGGCTACTTACTATATGCACACAATTGCAATTCAAGAGAGCTTACGTCTCTGACCACAAAAAATACAAAACAGAGAGCTTACGTTTCCAGTGCAGATTTTCAGGATTCTAATTTATTGCGAGCCGATGCACCCAAAATTTTAGCCGTTGATGCAGCATTTGGTGAGAAGCCTTTCTCAACCATCTTCCCTAGAAGAAGCATTGCCCTCGCTTTCTGACCATCTTCAAGGAGTGCTCGGACAACAATATTAAACATGATACCACTTGGAGGACATGCCTTCTCTTTCATATCATGAAGTAGCTCGCACGATTCACGTATTTGGCCAACTTTACATAGTCCGTTGGTACTTGCCTTCCATGTTCTAGTCAATTTAAATATAATGGTTTACTTTATTACTTGATAAAGTTTTATTAAGGAATGATGGAGTGGAATAAAAAATAATAAAAGAGATGGAAAAATAATTTAAAAAAAAAAGAGTAAATAAAAATGAAATAGAAGGTCCTCGGATTTAAATGAATAAATTCAAACTTGAAATTGATCTCTTTAATTCTCGAAAGTATAATGAAATTTATTTATTTTTTTAAAAAACCTACATTCTCTGTCTCATCATTCTCTATATTTCTAATTTATGTTGAAACTTCAGGACTCCTCCATAGTTTACTAGTTCAAGTACCATATTTTTTGTAATAAAAAAATAAGGATCGTATTTTTTTTCTTCCCTTACTAGACTTGGTAATGAATTCTTATGAAAGTTTTTACCATCTCCGTTTGTGTATTTTCAGATTCATTTACCGTGATATCGTGATTACTTAACAATGAACATGATATGATATAAAAATATATAATATTATTATTGCGATTCACCAACAATGGAATGCAGCTTTGAGGTTTTTGTTTATCCCTCTATTTCAATTTCATTTTTTAAGGATATGTGCACTAAAAATTCTAAATTTTATTGAGAAGATGTAGTACACAATCAAGATTTAAAATTTATCTAATTAGTATAATTAAGTTCTTCTGTTGGCACTTAGTATCATTATGGCGCTTGTTAACACTGGAATTTCACCAAAAAGTGAGTGTATATTTATAAAGTAAATCACTTTGGGCTCGAGATTTATGGTTGCGACAAAGCTCGATCCTTAAAAAAAAAAGTCAAATTATCAAATTATGCATCCTTTGCATCTAGAGAATTGCATTTCATTAACATTTACGTATCATTTATAGATAAATATAAAAAATTACTTTTTTGGTGACTTTTCAGTCAAACTGAAAAGTCAACCTTTAATTGAAGAGCAAAAATATAATATATCATAGTATTGCATTGCGTGTAATCCTCTCTTTCACCGTTACATATAAATTTAAGAGTTTAATTCCAAAATTTTCTTGTATAAATCAAAGGTTGAATTTTTCGGCCAAATCGAAAAATTCAAGCTTCAACTGAAAACATCATTGTTTCTTCATCTTACGTTAGTTTTCATTAGGTTTATTTTGTACTTAGTAACCGGGGATATGATAATTTTAGGATGTTGGATCTGATTGCGAAAATTTCAATCCCCGAGAGCACCGGAGCTCCTGGATTAATTATTCGAATGCACATTAAGCTCGATTCTTTCTCACACCTTCGCACATAATTAAGCCCCTAACCTAGCCACAGTCCAGTCCCGATGGAACTAGGAAACTTGAACAGGAAATGAACTAGAGTTAGAGAGGAAATTGGAGGCAAAACCGGGGGACTTGCAGCTGCCCATTTCTCGGTGGAGGCCAGCTGGGATGGGACTGCAAAATGAAGCCTAAAACGGAAGCTGTCTTGGCTGCAAAAGCTGGACAAGGTAGTCTGCAGCCAGGATTCGAGAAAGTTGCAGCAGGTGATTACGGTAGGGTTGGAGCTGAATTGAAGAGAGGAAGGGAGCTTAGCTTAAATTGTACAACAAGGGGCTAAATATTGCAGCTCAATGAGAAGACCAATCGGGGTTAAAACTTGTTGCAATGAGCTGAAAATTGCAGAAAAAATCGATTGCTGCAAATAGAGAGGAGCCAACGGAGGGTAGCGGCAGTTTTTCATTTTTTAAATCCTCTTTGGCCATATAGTTTCAAGTGAAGCACGCCCGAATCCCCCTCTACTCTTCTCTCTAGTAACATAAAAGATGCCATATCCTAAACTTCTCTTTATGCATCAATTCGATTTCCCACTTCACATTTCATAACATATATCTATACTGAAAAAGAGAGAGGGGTAGTTCTTTTTCTTTTTTGGGTAGTTGAATATTAGCATTTTCTAATGATATTGTATTTTCTAATTTGACATAATAGTTCATCTTCGATCACACTTAATAATTACCTTGACCAAATGACAAATTCTCAATTATTCTCAACACATCACATTGCGAGGAAGAAGACATGGATCGATGCAAAGATAGGAGGAGCGAGAGTGAGATTACCAGATGGTGGTCGAACAGGCAGAGAAAGAAGAGCAGAGGGCAATTTCACCATTCTTCGCATCATTCCTTCTCCTCATTCTCGCTCTCTCAAGAGCTACCCAGTCCCAAAATAAAGGAGCAACTTCGGCATCATTTCTTCTAAATTAATGACCAAACACTTAAAGTGATTTGAGTTCATGAAGATTAATTCGTTTTGACAATCGGATTGGTTTTTAATTATCCAAGTCGCTAAAATTCATTTATTTCTAGTGAAGTGAGGCACTTTTATCAGAATCCGACCATGCGGCACTAACCTTTCCCTCAGGTGGCTAATATTTGATCAATTATCATTGGTTTATCGATTTAATCATCTTCAATTTTCCATCTCTTATTAAATTTAAATCTAAAAAATGGATAAGACATTATTTTTATTTTATTTATATAGTCAAATTAATGTAGCTTATTCAATAAAATCAAATCTGTTTAACTAAGAACGAAAAATGATTTGGTTTGAGTGATCCACTTATTTGATTAGGCAAAAACGACCTAACCACCATTAAAAGTAATCAATCAAACATTTTGAAATAAAGTTGCAATAAATTAAAAAATAACATAAACTGAAAAAATGATAGACTACAACTTTATTGAGGGAGAGATCGAGCTTCAAGAAATAGTGAATGTTCTTATCAATACACAAATGTATAACTCCCCAGGAATTTTAATATAATAGTTTCTCTTTTTATAGTGAAAATGGTAAAGAGAACAAATGATATAACTTACTGGCGAGTTACCTAGTCTAAAGATGATTTTTTTTTTTTTTAATTCCTTGGCAGTTCCCTAGTCCCAATAAGTTGAAAGTTCAATTTTATTAAACTATATTAAGGGGATTTGTTGAATCAATGAAAGCTATATTGTTAGACATAAGTGCATCCCAATGGCAGGAAATAAAACTAAAAAAATAAAATAAAATGCTCTATGTTTTAATAAGTTAAGGTTCTCAATGATTTTATTAAAGAATCAATCGTAATCTCAAGATAAATATTAATTACTTTGTAAGAGTACCATGATTTATTTATTCTGTTTAATTTCCTTGTAACTGAGAGCAAGAAGTGAACTAAATTTTATTGGAATAAGCTATGAGTTATTAAAAGTACATTTTCTTTCCTATATCATGTAATTTGATTAAAGAAAAAATATTTGTATCATAAAAAAATATAACCTGTTTTATTTTTCGCCCTTCTGATTGGATGTGCAAAGTTTTATGTTGGACATGCGCTTTACATACGATTATGGTTTATCTCTTCTTCTTTTTAGAGTATACCTTCTTAACCCAAGCATCACCGACATACTTAGGAAGAAACGGAACCAAATAACAAGCAATCGTAGATCAATCTGCTTGCTTATGTTTCCTCGCCAACATTCATGATCTGCAACATAAGGAACTATGCCATAGACGAAAAGGCTGGAAGAGCCCGATCGTGCATTCTAAAACGGCAGCAAAGATCAAGGAAAGAAATCCAGAGGCATTGCTCCAAGATAAAAACTTCACAATGTACTTCAAATCACTCTAAGAAAGCATATCATTGCTCAACATAGACCTAAATAATCAGGATGCGTACAATAACATTTCTATTCTCGAGAACAATTTCTATTTAGAAATAATTTTTTTCTATTTATGTTCTCTAAACAAGTTTCTGAGCAGAAGAACATGTTAGTAATTGTACAAACTTTCTATTCCCATAATAGAAATGCATTTCGTATGAACCCCAAATTTTTTTGTGACTTAGAATTTCTTTTATTTTTTAAATAATATTATTACATTTTTCTTTTTCTTTTTTTCTTTTCTTCTTCTTCCTCTAGCCAATCATCGATCTCGACCATGGCTAGCTGGCGACCGGCCAAACGAGAGCCAACAAGGTCCCCTCGAGCCTTACCTAGCCACTGCGAGGTCAACCTCACTCAGCAAGGAGACGCCGACCTGGCCTTACCTAGCCACCAACGAGGCTTGGTCTCGCCGAAAGTCGGTGAGGCTTCGATGAGGTCATCAACCACGACCGGTTAGGGGAAGATGAGGAGGAAGAGGAAAAGAAAGAAAAGAAAAGAGAAAAAGGTTTTAAGCTTGATTCTTAAGATGTTTTTGAGAACAAAGAAATAATTTTTCTTTTACTTCTTGATTCTGTTCCAAATTTAGTCCTAGAAATGAATTTGTTCCTGAGAACAAAAACTTACAAAAAACGGAATTCTGTTCTATTTTTATTCTAGAAAAAAAAAAAAAAAAGAATCAGAAGCATCAAATAGAAGAGTTGCCAAACTAGTTGGCTTCTACGGTTTTTAGTTCAATAGCATGTACTATTAGTAAATTGGAAAGAGGAAAACGGAAGAGAATTCATCCGATGACATACCAGAAACTACTCTCAAGAAGCTTATTCAATATGATGTGCATAGCCAGGAAGGAGACGAACCGAGAGCAATTGAAAAGGCGCAAAGAAACCAAATCACAATTGTGATTCCACAGAAGAAGACATGTAAGATCTTCCCACATCATATCAATGACAATTTTCACTTGGTTGAAAGACATTAGTCACGTAGTTTCTCAATGAATTTTTGTTTTCATTATCTGCTCTAAATAACAAAAAACAATAGTTTAAAGTATCTCATTAACAAATTTTAAACTACTTTAAATGTGACTCATGGAGTATTTCCTTATAGAAAAAATATATCTCACCTATTCGCCCGATTCAAATCAATTGATAGAGTACCTAATGAATAAATCCACTTCGTTCGAGAAAAACTTAAATGAATGAATCAAGCATATATCTTGCTTAAGCACCTTTTTTATAATGACGAGGTCCACCAACTTTGGGCCCATTAAACTCATGGCCCATGTAAGACAAGAATTAAAGCCCAAGTGACTGGGCCGAACAACGAAACGCTTGCAGTTGGCATGGAGTCTCAAACTCATGTCGTGTACTTAATCCACCCTTACAAGTCCACTACTAATCACCAAGTCAAATCCAAATGATTTTATTTAAGCTATTATATGTATAAGGACTGAAGATTATATAGATAGATATAAATATGCAAATATGCATACCTCTTATATCATTTAAAGCTAAATATAGCTGCTCTTCTAGACTTCTACGGGATATATATAATACTAAGCATATCTCGTTTCATCACAGAAATCTCACTAAATAAAGCAAAGAAAACTGCACAGCTTACTATGATACGCAGAGTCCTATTTCACGCTTTTAAAATCCACCCAAATCGAAATTAGATGAAATGAACCAACCCACTTCACCTTCTCTCTGTTGACCGTAATCAACTTAAGTTAGAGTACAGTGGATCAGGTCAGTTTAGTCACTCATGGACAAGCAAACTTGACGTATAATTGAAAAATGAAAGCAAGATCAAAAGTCTCTTTGGAAACATCCCATAATTGAAACCCACAAAGAAAAGAGAAGAAAATGAAGGATTTGTATATCGATGGATTTGAAACATATAATTTTCCAGTCCTCCGAGGTAGCGAGCTTATAGTAGTGATTGTGCTTTTTATGACACAGCGAATTTTTTAGTTTAAGTAGTTGCATGGTGTGGATGAGTGATTCCGTGCACATGGATCACGAGTCTAATTACTACATTGTTTGCCCTCGGTCTAACCACAATTTTGAAGTTGTGTTCTCGATAAATCACTTAGAACAAACAAATTGAAGATAGAACATAATCTCTCCCCTTACACTAAGGAAACTACTCTACAGCAGCCCCTTAAATTTTAGCCAACCAAGTTTCCTCGATCTTTCACTTTCATGTCACAGACAACACCAATGTGACAATAGGTTTCACGAAAATTCTGAATGGAGCAGGACTAGTTCATCTTGAAGTTAATTCTAACTGTACAGAAAGGTCCCTGCAAGAAACTACCTTGTGGCCGAAGAAGCAGAAGTCATCAAAATGGGGATAATTTTCTGTACACCACCATGTTTTCTTCCTTGCAACAAATTAACCTGAGACTATACAGAACTAACTAGTGTTAGATGATGCAAGCCCAGTCTTCTCTCATCGAGATAAAAGTTGGCTACTTACTATATGCACACAGTCGCAATTCAAGAGAGCTTACTTTTCTGACCGAAAAAGGAAAAAGAGAGCTTACGTTCCCATTGCAAATTTTTAGGATTCTAATGTATTGTGAGCCAATGCACCCAAAATTTTAGCCGTTGATGCAGCATTTGGTGAGAAGCCTTTCTCAACCATCTCCCCTAAAAGCAGCATTGCCTTCGCTTTCTGACCATCTTCGAGGAGTGCTCGGACAATAATGTTATACACGACACCACCTGGAGGACATCCATTCTCTTTCATATTGTGAAGTAGCCTGCAAGCTTCACGTATTTGGCCAACTTTACATAGTCCTTTTATGATGGCACCAAATGTCACGACATTAGGTCGCAACCCTTTGGCATCCAACGAATTGAAGAGGGATAGACCGTGGATGATGGTACTCTAAGTGATAACATCTGGGCGGATTCCATCATCAGTCATCCTCTGTAACAAGTTCTTTACTTGTTTCCATTCGCCTATGCGGCCAAAGGCACGAATCATGGTAATGTAAGTGAGGATATCTGGCCAAATTCCCCCGTGACTCATCGAGATAAAGAAGCCAAAGGCCTTCCCACCAGTCCTTCCATGGGATAAGGATAGATGATCGTGCTGTAATGAACCGCAACCAGCTCATCATCCCTTCCTTCGATATTCCTCATGAACCGAACGGCTGTCCAAGCATAACCGGTTCTGCACGATCCCTTCACGATGGCATTGTAGGTGAATACATCGGCCTCAAAGCCCTCTCTCCGCATTTCTTCCACCAAGGTCAAGGCTCTGCGATCTTACCCTCTTCACAGAGGCCGTTGAGCAAAGTGTTGAAGGTCACTTCACTCGGTTCAAGCCCAAGCTTGAACATTTTGGTCAAGACGGAAAATCCAGGATCAGACATATTCAAGTGGCAGAGGCAATTTATCAGAATGGTGAGAACGTAAACGTTGCGAGATATGCCCATGGAATCCATTCGCTTGATCATACGGATGGCGGCAGCATAGTGCTTCGTCCTCACCGCAGCTCCCGAGAGTTGGACGAAACAGGGAGTTGAAGGCAAAGGGTTCAGCCGAACCATAACCTTGAAGAAATGAAAAGCATCCTCGGCTTTTGCCAACCCGCCATTTTTGCAATGGTTCATCACGAATTCCAAAACCTGGGATCAACTCATGGAACCGCTCGGTCCAGCGGTGGAGCGTGAAGTGCGAAAGTGGCGGGAGGGAGAGGGACCGACGTAGCGAGGAAGAAGAAGAAGAAGAAGAAGAAGAGGCGATGCAAAGAAGTGGGGAGAGAGCGAGACTACCAGATGGTGGTCGAACGAGTGGAGGAAGAAGAGCAGAGGGATTCGCCATATCTTTTCAGCAGAGCTTCTTCTGGTTTTCGGGTGCTGACAAGGTTCCCTCTCTTCTCTGTTCCGAAACTAGACTTCCAAGCAAACTAGCGGTTTGGTTCTCTTAGGGTTGTGGTCGTCCCTCCCAACTTTCTTGAGTCCCCATCTGTCATTACGTAAATTCAAATCGATCGCGTTCGAATTGGGTTTCGTTTTCCCGGGCCCGGCTAAGTAGTCGGGGGGCTCGACCGGATTTTGGACAGGCTCTGGCCGGGAGGGTCAAGGCCTAATCCGTTGCCCATGCCTGCCCACGTGCAAATAAAATTTACGCCAGGTTCGGTCAGGCCGATCCTGATTTCACAACCAAATAGCCTTGCCCAAGCACGCCTGAAAGCATCTTTAGGCTCGTGTAACTTGATTCGACGTCTTTCGCGGCTTTGTAGGAACGGAGTTAAGTGGTATTTCTTATCAAAGAAAAGGGTATTTTTGCGCTTCTTGCTATGGATTCCATGTGTCTCGAGTGTGGCCCAACCTCATCATCTTTATTCCCCTCAAAACAAGCAATCAGTGCGACATAAGACGAAGTTAATAGGTGCTCAAGAGTTTTTTTCAGTGCGCGAATGCTCAAGTCAAACCAAACCCAAGCCAAACGGTTTTCCTTCAATTTTCGAAGTAACGTCTTACTCGAGTAAGATATCGTCAGATACCTTCGACCATAGAATCGAACCTTTTTTTAGGACAAAGTAAGTCCTGTTTCATGCGATTCTGCCAGCTCAAACTGAATACAGAACTTACCAGTTCTCAAGCCTCAGGCTAGCCGAGGACCCAAACTCGTGGCAACAAATTGAGAACTTGATTGAATTACGTGTGCAACTCGTCCCTCTGCCCCCTTATCGGCTATGCGGCGCTGCGCTCCTCAACAGGTGATTCTATCAGGAGTTGTTCATCTTTGGAAGGAACTGAAATGCAGTTACTTTCGTGGAAAAACTTCTTAAGAATGGGGAAAGTCAGCAAGTGCTCCATCAGTTAGAATTTTCATGTAAAGGAGCGAGATTAAACTCATCATTTCTTCTCAGCAACTTATCGTCGTCGCTTTCTCTCGATAGCTTCAAAGGTTTAAAGAAAAAGCAACTTATAAGGCTGTTTTCTGGTGTCGGTTTTCTGTCGGTGTAAGGGAAAGGGGGAGGTAGTGAGTATTTGTTGGAATCTGCAAAGCTCTTGGGAATAGAAATTGAAAGAGTTCTAAGGAATCGAATTGGAGGAGAAGAAAAGGGGAAGTCGAAGGAAAGATATTTTTAGGAATAGGGCACCAAAAATTCAAAATTTAGACTTTTAAAAAAATACAATCAAATCCTAACACTTGTCGAATTAGTATAGTCACAATTTTCCACTTATTGAAAATGCCGATGTGATTTTTCTAATACTTTCTTAAGATACAGGGCCCTTCGTGCTGCCAAGGGCTTGAGAAAAAAAAAGTTGAAAGCTAAAAGGATAAAAGGATTAAAAAAATTATAAAAAAGAAAAAGAAAGAAAAGGATAATAAAAGGAAAGAGGGAGAGAAATTTTAAAAAATAGACGTTGAACATTTATTTTTAAAAAAGAACATAAGACCATCAAGCCGTCGGAGCGGGCCGCAAGGACCGGCAAGGGCGGCCGTGGGTCATCAGGTGTTGGTGATGACCGGACGGCGCATGATCATGTATCTTCATTCGTTAAGTAAAATTTTATTGAAGTATGAGATGGAACATAAAAATTCCTTGCAATCATCAATCGAAAAATTATCATCATTAACCCGTTTTAGGTTTTGCCCACATTCATCGGACGTGCAAAGTTTAATGTTTGACATGTGCTTTGTATACGATTATGGTCGCCTTTAGGGGTGAGCGGTTCCGAGTTCCGGTTCGGTTCCGTCTAACGGAACCCGGAACCTGCACATGCTTCCTCAATTTTGGAACCCTGGAACCTACCCGTCGAAGCAAGAACACCGGAACCTACCCCGTCGCGAGTTCCGGGTCGGTTCCGGCTCTAACGGGTTCTTTTTTATTTTAGTTTTTCTTTTTTTTCTTTTTTTTTTTTTTTTTTTTTTTTTTTTTCAATTTTTTTCAATTTTTTTTCAATTTTTTTATTTTTTTTAATTTTTTTTTTCATTTTCATATTTAAACTATAACGTACACGCACACTCTATAGTAGCGTCGGTGACGGGCAGAGAGCGAGCACAGCGGCGAAGGGCATCAAGCGGCGAAGGTTCGTGCGGCGGCGTCGGCAACTGGCGTCAGTGGTGGCTTTGATGTGATGATGGCTCGGTGGAGCCGAATGTTTGGCTAAGGTGTCGCGGTTGGTGACGGGGACGAGCTAAGGTGACAAGTCCTTGCAATGGTGTGGTGAGGCATAGCGACTAGATGACATGGTGGTGGTGGCGCGAATGGCATGATCCGGTGACGAGCTTGGTAGCGTGGCGATGATTGCTAGTCGCTTAAGGCTCACGATTCCATCAAGTGAAAACCCGAATGTCACATGCGAGGCCCTTGTCTATGGTTGGTGAGGGTGGTCAACCCTCGTCGGACTTGGTAGAATAAAAAGTAAAAAAAATAAATCATACTTCTTACAAAAATATATAAAAAAATTATCCATGTCAATTGTAAGCCGTCCTACGTGGTATTATTGGTGTCCACGCTAGTGATATCCAATTAAAATTAATTATGGATTCAATTAGTAAAATATAAAAAAGATTTATAACTCAATTGATATAATTAAAATATTTAAGAGTGAATTGGTTAAAATATAATAATTTTAGGGCTTTATGGATGATTTTCCCGTATCGATAAATTAGGACTAAATCTAGGCAAAGAAGCAAACCCTAACCCTACCCATTGAAACTACTTGTAAAATTGTAGTTGATTATTTGCAAGAGAGTGCCCGAAAAAGCACATTCAAGGTCATTATGTAAAGCTTCCCGTGGCTATTGAAGACGGGATTGTTGGGCGCATATATTGACCATCAGCCGAGTGGGGGAGGGGGGCTCCTTTTGGAGCCTTAATCAGTTCCAAAACCGGTTCTGAAACCGGTTCCGGTTCCGGTTCCGCAACCGGTTCCGCAACCGGTTCCGGTTCCAGTTCCGATTCCGATTCCACTTGGAACCGGAACCGGAACCGGAATCGCCGGTTCCCGGAAAAAAGGAACCGGGAACCGGAACCGGTCCTTTAAGAACCGGGAACCGAACCGGAACCTCCGGTTCGGTTCTCCGGTTCCCGGTTCTACCCGGAACCGCGCTCACCCCTAGTCGCCTTCTTAGCCCGAGCATCACGGATGGAATGCGGCCGAATCTGAACCAAAAGCCAAGCAATCGAAACTCAATGAGTTAACATTCCTGCTGTTTCTAGTTTAATATCAGAAGCTACTTTCAAGAACGTTAATAATTCCAAAAAAGAACGTTAATAATATTTTTACTCGTCGTCCATCATCCTCTAAATCGAATGAATTAAATTTGATAGATTTTTTTTTCCTAATAACGAGAAGGGCCACCAACTTTGAGCCTGTAAAACACCCTACTAACTTCATGAATCAAGTAAGATGCGAGTTTTTCGACCAAAAATAAATAAATTAAGACGCGAGTTAAAACTTGGGTCGGTGGCCAACTATGAAACCATTTGCATTTGGTTGCGTGGAGAGTGGAACCTTCCACACATACAAGTCCTCTTTTAATCACTTAGTCAAACTCCAAATGGTTTTCTCAAATTGTAAACATATTATAAATAATCTGCATTGTTGAAGGTAAAATATATTTTCATTTTGATTCCCACACATATGTATGCCGATATGCATATACATACACACATATATGTCTTTTGTCTCTTAAAGCTAAATGTAGCTTCTCTCCTAGACTTCTATGGAATATATATGCTACAAAACATAACTTGTTTCACCAGGAAGATTTCACTAAATGCAGCGAAGAAAATTATACTGGAAAAAAGGAAATTCATTCAACGTAGCCATAAATCATAAAAATATAGATTACCTGAAATAATACAACTTACTAATGACATGTAGAGCTCTATTTCATGCTTTTAAAATCCACTTAAATCAAAATTAGAAGAAATGAAACAACCCACTTGACTTGTTTTTTCTTTCTTCTTGTTTTGGCCCGCAATCCACTCCAGCTAAAGTAAAATAGATGAGGTCAGTTCAGTCGCCCGCGGAAAAGCAAACTCGGCAGCTTGTCTTGGCATGACATATCATATAATGTTAATCAATGTATAGCTGTGGGTGGATCTGAAGCGTATGATCGTTACGTGCTTGTTGGAGGTCGCAGAGCTTGCGGACATGACTCTGCTCTTCATCAGACAGTTTATCTTACCTTGTCCCAATTAGATTGTGCGGTCGAGCGGTTCCGCGCACTTGTATCAGGAGTCCTATTATGCACCACTGGCCTCGCAAGAGATTTTTCTTATTTTTCCCATTTTGATACTTACAAATCTTTACTAAATAGGCGTGACTGTAAGACGAATCCACTCAAATAGCGCGTGATATTTTGTTGGGTGGTAAGAGATATGGAAACCTGACATGTCGAACTCAAAATAGACAACACCTGAGATGATCCATGGTGCTGTCATTTTTATCCGTTAATGGACAATACGGCATTTTTCTCCCCTCTTAAAGTCACATTCACTAGTAATTGACACAATTTGAAGCTTGTAATCGAACGATATAAATGATCTTTTATTCTTGAATGATCTATTAACTCTTCTCATCTAACTTATTGGGAAAAAAAGTTATATTGCAAGATTGAGAATTAAATTCGTAATCAGTCCAAAAGCTACTATTATACCTTAGCCGTTAGAAGTGATTTAATTAGTGCAAAACACTCTTTCCTTTTTCCTCCAATAATCATATTGTGCGAAGTTTGACTGGCTAGCTACTTATGGTGTTCCACGAGTTGTGATTGAAGCTAGCTAGTTATAATCAGTTTTGGGGCAAAAAGAAAATAAAAATAAAAAAAGCTCTCTACATTGACCCTGCATGATCAACAATTGAAATGGGCCCGATCCGACATGCCTAGATTATATTCAAAGAAGTGATTCCTCGATCTTGAATTATCCGTTAGACCTACAATTAGTAGTTGCGCTCAAACCTCTCTAACGTTAGCTAGAAGATCCTAGTCAAGTTATCATTATACGCGTGCATGTTGATCTAAATTTTCCCCCAAATGTACCAAGTTTGGCTTTTAAGATAACCCTTCGTTATGCTCCATGTATCAGTCGCTATTGAATCGTTGTGAATGGAGGACCTCCGATCCTTATCTTTCTTCTTTTCTATGGCACTACGTAATTGACATGCACTTAACTTTACTCCCATTTTTTTTTTTTTTTGAAAAATAATCAACTTTAAAGTATGATCACATCACCTAAGTTTTCGACGAGAACGCTGCTTGATGTATTAATATATTTCCCAACTCGTACCAATTCCTTTTCCCAGAAGAATCAAAGACCGACGAAAATGGGATGCTTCCCATCCTTATTTTGACTTCTTCACCTTGTCATATCACTGCTTGCGTAAGGTGTGGATAATTCAAGAACCCCGAATCATCCACACTATGCTCAAGACATTCGTGCCCGAAGATCAAACCGAGCAGCCATCCGATCCAATGAATCGTGCCCGCGATTCAAGCACACCTAACGAACCCAAGTCAATCCCTTCCTTCACGCGCGTGTCTGAACGTCGCGTCGTGTGAAGTAAAAGAGGAGTCCAAAGCTATTTCCTTTTGGTAAAGTTGCACGAACCAATGGAACCGCCTAGGTTGTCGCCATCAAAATCGAAGTTACCCCCACGTCTAGCGGCCCTAAAATGTTCCTGGTCACGAGGGCAACCTGGTAATCTTCCACTTCTTGTCCCCTCCTATATAAATCTCCATTCCTCCTGCTCGTGAAGTCTCACAGAAGTAACAAAGGGCAGAAAGAGAGAGAAGGAGATGGAGGGTGATCACAAGTTGCGGCTCTTCTTGGTGGCTTTGGCTTGCGTTGTCGGAGTCTCGACTGCTCAGAGCGCTTCCAACGTCAAGGCGAGGTACCACTACTACAACCCCGTGGAGAACAACTGGGACTTGAACGCCGTGCACGCGTACTGCGCCCCATGGTACGCGAACCAGTCGATGGCGTGGCTCCAGAAGTGGGGGTGGACCGGGTTTTGCGGCCCGGCTGGGCCGACCGGGCAAGATGCTTGCGGCAAATGCTTGAACGTGAGAAACGCCCCCAACTAATCTTTTCGTTTAGTCCGATTTCAGACCCTCATGCCAAATAGAAGTTCCTCTTCTCCAGTAAAATCCTTTCCTGAAATGCAATTATTCATTGTGTTCCATCGTATACGCAGGTGACGAATGCGAAAAGCGGGGCTAAAGCGACGGTGCGGATCGTCGACACTTGTAGCGACGGAGGGCTGAAATTGGACGCCAAGGTGTTCCGAATGCTAGACACGACGAAGGAAGGATATCATGCGGGCTATATTACGGTTAACTACGTGTTCGTGACCTGCTGATTTAGGGGATTTTCGTAATCCGAATCAGTGTGTGATCGATGGAGAGTTCTAGTTGCTATGCTTTGCGTGTACTTACTTACAATCGTCGACTGATCTTATAATAAAAAGATGGGCGCTTTTCCTCGCGTCTTCTAGGGAACTCTTTTTCCATTGAAGCTGTGTATAATGGTGTTAGGAAGAAAGTTTTCAAAATGGTTTTGTGAAGATCGAATTGAGATGACTGGGGTATAGATAATTGTACTGAAGCGCATTATTGTTCTCGAAGTTACCAATCAAAACAAAAAAGTATGGTACGTGCAAGTGCATCATTGGGGGTCTGGAAAGATGTAGTTGCATTATTGATGGTGCGAAAAGATAAAGTTCACGCGGTAAATAAATAGAGCCATCGTACTATTCTGCTACATGGTGCAGTCGACATAGTTCGGGAAAGTTGCATTATTCTTCTAAAAGCGATTTTTCGGAAAACTTGCCTGGTTTGTCCATTATAATAATGCTCCCGTATGATTTTTCTTTTCCTTCCTATGACATTAGGGATGTTATCTTTAAATACGTTATTCACATTCTCGTACGGACATAATTTATTACTTAAATTTATGCGAGCTTTTGCGAGATCCAACGTATTATTAAGAATTAGGGTTTTGAGACGAGATTTTTAGGTTACGGTAATCCTTGATAGTTTGCTCGGGCCCGGTAACTCTTTTTGCATCTGTACATACTCGACGACTTGCATTTTTTCTAGTAAAATTAGTTCCATTCGATTTACTACTTCTCTTCAAACATTGAACTCCAGATTGAGCCTTGGGATTCCCGATATTTCCATCTTTCTTACCATGTAGAAAATGCGGATGCTGGTTATGATGTGATGCCATGGGAATATATTAGGGATATTCGGTCCATTTTCCACGATATGCACGAGCCCCTTTCCACGGCATGACTGGAAAAGACGACATCGATTAGTGATGGGGCCAGCTCTGTCTCGTCTTTGCAGATCTGGTCCCCTTTAAACTGATGATCATTTCATTTGTTGGTCTGGGGGGAAGCTGTCAATCAATGCCTCAATAGGAGAGTTTTTCTATTTAAGGTCTTTGTATATATGTATCTTCTGATTTGTAGGAGATCTCTTGATTTGTAGTGATTTGTAGGAGATCTCCATATTTGTAGGAGATTCGAGGGTGGCTTACGTCGTTGTATATATGTGTAATTATATTCTTGTAAAAAGACAAGAACACTAAAGAAAAAAATTGTTTACTGGTCAACATGGTATTAGAGCAAATGATCTAGGGACTTTGTGTTTTGATCACGATTCGAATTCCTTGCTGTGGCGTAGCCACGCGGTGGTTTCATGCGGATTGCCATGCTGGCTGCACCCTTTATCGGGATTCATGGCGGATGACAATCCACCCATCGAGATAGTTCCTTCGGCTCCAGCGGAAGGCACTACGAAATCTCTAGGCACTGTAGTCCCGCATTAGGCTCCGAGAGGGACTTCCACTACTGATGCACTCCTTGAAACCTTGATGTCCAAGTTGACACAAATCTTGACTCATCATCAGGCCTCACCTTCTCATGCTGAAAACTCCGCCCCACCAATTGCACTCAAGTTGGATGGCCGTAATTATGGCCTTTGGTCCCAAGTTGTCAAGATGTATATCTCCGGGAAGGACAAATTGGGATATATCCATGGGGACTTTTCCACCCCCACTTCCGACCGACCCTAATTTTCGGAAGTGGAAAACTGACGACAGTACAATTAAAGGATGGCTCATCAATTCCATGGACCCAGCGTTGATCGGAAATTTTATCTGTTTCCCAATAGCAAAGGCAGTATGGGATTTAGTGGCTACTACGTTCTTTGATGGCACCGATGTCTCCTAAGTGTATGATCTAAAGCGATGTTTGTCCCGACTAAAGCAAGCAAGCGGCCCAATTGAAAAGTATTATAATGATCTTCAGGGTTTATGACGGGAGGTTGATTTTCGATGGCCTAATCCCATGACTTGTCCTCATGATATTGAGCGCTACAACACTCTTGTGCAAGAAGACCGTGTATATCTTTTCCTTGACGGGCTCGATGACTACCTTGACAAAGTCAGGGCTGATGTTCTACAAATGCATCCCTTCCCGACGGTGGAGCAAGTGTATGCCAGGGTGAGGCGAGAGGATGTACGCCAAGCTGTTATGTTATCTTCAATTGAACTATCTAGCACCGCGGCAGCCTTGTTGTCGCGTGGTGGAAATGTTATCTCACACTTTCTCGAGGCCAACAATGAGTCCAAAGCTCTCCAGATGGTCCCTCATAATACTGCGTCTGGTGGAGGGAGGACTAACAAAGGTTCGAAGTCTAAACCATAACACCCAGGAGGCTGTACTCATTGTGGTAATGCTAAACATACAAAAGATACCTGTTTTAAATTGCACGATTATCCAGATTGGTGGAAGGAGTTGCATAACAAGAAAAAGACAGAAAATGCTATAGGACAAGGGCAGGCATCATTGGCTATCGGGACCTCACCCCTTTCTTTGGTACCGCAGGTAGACGCTACCAATACTTTTGATGCGGCTCCTAAAGGTAACACTGGGTGTGCACTTGTTAGTAATTCTCAGTGTGGCGGGGAGGGGTGGATTGTTGATTCTGGGGCAACGGATCACATGACACCCAATCATAACAATATTATATGCTACACAATTCCGAGGAGACAGAGTATATATAGTGCGAACGGCACTAGTTATCCTGTCATTGGGGCTGACAATGTTGATCTTACATCTTCTTTATCATTGTCTCACACTTTATTAGTGCCTTCTCTATCTAACCGTTTACTCTCTGTTGGCCAACTCACTGATGCTTTGAAGTGTTGTGTTCTTATGTATCCGTCTTTTTGCTTATTTTAGGATATCCTCACGAAGGAGATTATTGGTCGTGGTACTAAAAGGGGGGGAAGGGGGCTGTACTATGTTGATGACTTTCATGTAGGCCGAGCACATCACACAAGTAGTGGGTCTACTAATAAAGAGAAAGCAATTTGGTTATGGCATCGTCGTTTTGGACACCCATCTTTTGGGTATTTAAAACATTTATTTCCAGACTTGTTTCATAATTTGTCAGATACTAAATTCCAATGTGAGACATGTATTTTGGAAAAAAGTCATCGTGTCTCTTTTCCTCTGAGTTTTAATAAGAGCACCAGGCCATTTTCTTTGGTTCATTCGGACATGTGGGGCGCTTCACCGCTTACTACTCTACTAGGGATTCGTTGGTTTGTAACATTTGTGGATGATTGTATCTGGATGTCTTGGGTTTATTTAACGAAGCATAAAGATGAAGTGGCAGCAATATTTCGTATGTTTCATCGGATGATTGCAACGCAATTTGGGACTCAAATTCAAGTCCTTCGTAGCGATAATGGTGGGGAATATATTAACTAGCATCTTGCAGCTTACTTTTAGGACCACGGGCTTATACACGAAACGTCTTGCACTAGGACACCCCAACAGAATGGTATCGCTGAGAGGAAGAACCACCATATCCTCGAGACGGCACGGGCACTCCTCATAGGTGGTCGGGTTCCATCTTGTTTTTGGGATGCCGCCGTGGTTACAACGGTACATTTGATGAATAGAATGCCCTCTCGTGTGTTGAACTTTCAGACCCCACTTCAAGCACTTGCATCCTATGTTCCTCTTCCTTCCATCATGACACTACCTCCCAAAGTGTTTGGGTGTGTGGCATACGTCCATCTCCACAAGAACCAACGGACAAAACTCGATCCTTGTGCGGTGAAGAGTGTTTTCATTGGTTGTGGCACTCATCAGAAAGGATACCACTGTTACAATCCAGCTTCCAAGAAAACCCACATCACAATGGACGTCACCTTCGTCGAGTCCGAATTATTTTTTCCCACACCCAATTGTACCTTTCAGGGGGAGACTTCTAGTGAAAGGACAAATTGGTGGGAAGGTGGTGTTATGGCAAGGGTTGCAGCTGATTTTGCTTTAAAAAAAAATGACCCCGCAATGCCAACACCTAGCAAACACTACTCCTAGATGAGTATGAGGAAAAAACGTTGGAATCTAATCGACAATGATGGACGGTGGGTTAGCACTAGAATCTAATCAACAACACTACCTAGGATGTAGAGGCTTGCCAATATTGAATCTATGATGGGAATCTTAAACTACAACTAAGCTAGACTAAGCAAGGATACAAGTAAGATAAAGTAGTTTTATATGTTGTTCGGGAGGGGGGAGGGAGGTTTCCTCTATTGGATTGCCTACGGTATTTATAGGCTAATTTGATAACCGTTAGTGGTCGGTTGCTTCCTCCTCAAGAGTCACTTCACATTCTATGCTAAACCGCTTTATCCACATCTTGTTACTTTTTGACTTGTTCGACAATACTCGCATGGTTTGTCCAACAAGTATTAACTACTCTTCTTGAATTTGGCACCCTTTTAACCATTCCCGCATAAATTTACCGTCGGTATTATGTCTTCAACAGTGTCTCTTAGCTTCGACATGTGGCAACCAACTGCTTCATCATAAAATTATGTATCCTAGCTTGTAGGTCCATCAAAATCTAGCCTAAGGATTCTCAAAATCCTTGGCTAACCTTCGTTTTTATGATCATTATGGGCTGGGCCAATGTAAATCACAGCCTACATGTGGTAACGAGGGTGATTTTAAAGGTTTCTACCCCTCATGACTAGCACGTGATTTCTGAGGCATTTTGAGTGTCAAAAATTACTTTTTACAATATGTGTTTTTTTTTTTAACTTTTAGCTTTTTTTTAATCTAATTTAGTTTGTATTATTTTAATTTTTTACCATTATTTTGATGTGGCGCTTATTGAGCACCACATCGTCGCCACATTTCTTAAAAAGTAATAAAATAAGATATTGTAGCATTTTCTGTTAGTCTAATTGGACGGAGTTGACGGATTTTAGATTGAACCAATTTAATAAGTTTTAAGACTTAATTATACTTTTTGAAAATTTTAAGACCTAATTGCATTTTCATGACAAGTTTTAGGACTTCTAGTATATTTATTCCAAAAAATAAAGGAAGATCATGAGTAGAAGATAAAACTAGAGTTGCCCCACTTGAAAACCCCAAACCTGAACCTGATGGCAAGTGAAGAGGGACTACAAGTGGGTTGGGCTTTAGACCTATTAAAGACCTACATTTTTATTGGATTTTGTTCAAACCAATACCAACTCAATTAAAAAAATTTAGCTAACTCATATATGATCCAACCTATCATAAATGGGTTTATGATGAGCCTTTAACCCATTTTGACACCTCTAATGTATAATGACATGGGTTACTACATGAATTTTTCTTCATTGTTCAAGGTAGCCTTTGAACTTTTCTTGTTCAACATAATTCTAACTTTCTAGATGCAATCGATATAGTCCTTCTCGTAAAAATTTCAACATTGTCAGCTGACGAGACCATTGTTTTTGTTAACTTGACTTTAGATTGACCATGTAGGTATTCACTTGGCTCATATGTGCATTGATCCTCCTATTAGCATACACATGATAGAAAATGTTTCTATTTTGAAATGACACAAGCAGATTCGTGCATTATAAGTTGCAAACTGACCTTATTTTATTGCTTGATGATCGTTCTAAAGGCTCTCGTGATGAAAATCTTAACATGGTCTATCCTGTGCAACATGCTATATTTGCTACCTAGAATCAATTTTCCAATGCTCAATCTTGCAGCAACACAAGAAATTTGAGCTAAACTTCAGTTGACTCCCGATCGTCTTTAAAAATACTAAGGGCACGTATGATAAAATTTCTATTTCTCGATTTCTCCGTTTCTTTGTTCCCCATAATAGGTTTGGAATAGAAATCTGTTTGGTAACGCAATTTGATTTCTCTATTTCTCAAACAGATTTCTATTCCGAAATAAAGAAATCGAAGAAATCGAAGCTGAAATTTTTAACTTCTCGCTTTCGAAATAGAAATCGAAGCTGAAATCAAATCATATAAAAGAACCTTGCGCTTTCTTGCTAACTTAATTCACTCATAACCACAACTTCACAAATTATTGCTAATTTTCTTTTTCTTATTTTGCTCGTGTTTTTTTTTTTATTTTTTTTTTTTATAACTTCCTCTTTAGGATGAAAGGCAATCGAATGGGTCCCCAATTTTCAAAAACGACCAAAATTCTTAAATGCTTACTTAAAAACAATGGGGCTCTTTCCTCCTAGAAAGGGCACGCGCATGGCCAGTTGAAGAAAAAGTTCTTACGCAATAGATGAATAAAAAACGTGCCTAGAAATTTAACCTTGTTTCTTTACGGATTCAAAATTCTTGCAAAATCAAAATAATGAGATTGTTACACAATCTTGAATTTTAATTCGAAGGCAAGAGATTCAAGAGAATCTCTCTCTTTGCTATGCAAGGGCCATTAAAGGTTCGTTGAGCAACAATAAAGAAATCAGGGATAAGCAACTAGACTGATTCAATTCGAGAATCAAAATAAACCGACCTTTCCCCGATTGGTTCCTAACCATAAACGTTACTTCAAGGTAGAATTCTCATATATTCTTTTACACCATCAATTTTATTTTGTTGATAATCTTGTAGAATACTAGTCTTTGATAAAATAACAGGGCTGTATAGGCGCCATTGATGGCACCCATATTCATGCTTCTGTACCTGTGTCGAAGTAAATCCCATTTAGAGGTAGGAAATGAATCACCACTCAGAATGTTATGTGTGTTTGTTCATTTGATATAAAATTTACTTTTGTATATGCTGATTGGGAAGGCTCTGCCAACGATTGTCGAGTGCTTGCAGCAGCACTGGAGACTCCTCGCTTGGAATTTCCTAAGCCGCCACTAGGTATATGCTTGTCCTTTAAGGAGTAATTTTCTTTATGATCATATTTATAGTTACAAATTATGACCAATATATGAATACATTGTTGTAGGCAAATACTATGTCGTGGATTCTGGTTATGCAGCAACTCCGGGATTTTTAACTCTTTTTAAAGATGAACTGTATCATTTAAATGATTATAGGGGTACAACGAGACGGCCAATAACTGCAAGAGAATTGTTCAACTATAGGCATTATTCTCTAAGGAATGTCATTGAAAGATCATTTGCGGCATTGAAGAATCGTTTTTTCATATTGAGGCACATGCCCTCATTTGCAATTCGAAAGCAAACACATATTGTAATTGCATGTTGTGCCATCCATAATTACATTTGTGACCAGGACAAGATGGATAAGAACTTTTTCCTATATAGAGATCCGCAGTACTTGTCTGAACCTATGCAGGATGAGCTTGCAAACGATACATTGACCGAGGAGGGAAACCAAATAAATACGCTTAGGAAAACCATTGCTAATAAAATGGCAAGGGATAATAATATGCCGGAAATTTCATGAAATTGTATTTTCAACTTTTGTAATGTATTAGTATTATTTCGACTATTATTTTGTATTTGAGGATTTCCTATGTTGTTATCTAATCAATTTTTATTCCTAAAAATAGAAATTTTATTCGTTATCAAACTGGTTTCTGTTCTAAAAATAGAAATTTTGAGTCGTTATCAAACGGATTTCTTTGCTTCATAAACTTGTCCGGGAAATAGAAATTGAGAAATCAATTTCTGGTCAAAAATCATTTTCTGGAAGAGAAATTTTGTCATGCACGCCCTAAGGGGCTGGTCGTGCTGACACTGGCACGGTTAAGCTCGTCTGCAATTCTATCCGGAGGCGATGATTGTCTGGAGTACAATCCAGCCACATCGGACAAAAAACCTAGCGTGCTTTGTTTGACATGTAACCAACCAATGAGCGGAAACAGCTGGAGTATCCAGATTATTTAACTTGTTTTATGTCGTCGTGCTATTTCCACGAGTTTGTCGTATCAGTGTAGCCACTGGAGTTCCAATCATTGTGATTAGCACGATGATATCTAAGGAAAATGTGTCCAGGTCAAGATGAAGACATGGAGATATAATCGCATGGTTGGTGAGAATTCTTTGAAGAAGTCAACCATTTGGGAGTTTCTGAAGAGCTCTCTCTCTCTCTCTCTCTCTCTCTCTCGCGTGCGCGCTCTATATATTAATTCTCCTCTTGAACAACGATCTCACAGAGGCTTATTAGCATTTTCATGATTTTTTTGGTTTCTGTCGTGGCCGCTGCTCTTGCTCAGAGCGCTTCCAATGTCTTGGTAACTTACAATGACTACGATCACGAGCAGAATGGGTGGGACTTGAATGCGGTCCACGCTTATTGTTCGACTTGGGACGCGAATGAGCCCCTTGCATGGCGCAAGGAGTATGGTTGGACCGCCTTCTATGGCCCGGTCGGGCCTTGTGGGCAGGCCTCTTGCGGCCGGTGCTTAAGGGTTAGAACTAAGAAGCCTTAAAGATGCACGGGGATGATGCAATCATGTGCACATCTATAACTACGATCCAAGCGCATGATCCAATTATGCAGTCCTAGAATTCTAGAAAGATATTTAACAGACTTTTTAGGTTAAAGATTTATTCATTTGGCATGCGCAGGTGACCAACACAAGAACCGGAGCTCAGGCGACAGTGAGGATCATCGACCAGTGCAGCAACGGAGGGTTGGATTTGGACACTGGCGTGTTCCAAAGTTTGGACACGGACGGAAGTGGCTACGCTCAGGGCCATCTTATCGTGGACTATCAGTTCATCACTTGCTAAGAGCACACGCAAAATGCAACCATTTCGATAGTTCTCCATAATGTGTGTATCGCATGGAGATCATAATGATAATAATGACAATAAGTGCTTTCAATAAGCAAAACCTACTGCTAATCTCGTCCCTTGAAAAATATTTCCATCTTTTGTATCCGAAGATGTTGATGTTGGTTATGATATGATGCTATGGGAATATCTTGGGAATATTTTGTTCTTTTCCACTAAATAGAGAGACGAGTCCCTTTCCTGTAATCATATTTAATCTTCGACAGTAAAATGAAATTATTTGGACATCTTTTTCCTAAAATAGTCATTGATTTGCATGGGCAAGCCTTATGATCAGATGAGATGACAAAACAACAGGATGCCCTTGTTAGTGCCGTGGGATTTTCTATAGGATTTTAGATGGAAAATGACACAAAAGATTCACGAATTTTGATCCAATGTAAATTATGGTCTCTTAATTTTTAATTTGTTCGATGTAATCCTTAAATAATTGGTAGGCCATGAGCTATATGAAAATGTTTAATGCCGTCCTTCTTTTAATTCAAGTTAATGAAATCTGCTGATGTGGCTTCTAATCCATTATGTTCAAACGGTAAATATTATACATGGATTTTTCATATAAGATATTCACCTCAAATCATGATTAATAGTCCATGTTATCAAATAACGTTAGACATGTTAACGCCTAATTTCCTTTTGCCTTGTCTAGAGAAGATCAATAATATGATGGATATTTTGACTTTCAACTCAGTATATAATAATCCATGTCATTAAAATAACGTCTAATTTGCCGTCTAAGCAAAGGAAAGACTACATTGTACTTCTACAAGTAGTCCAAAACCACATTGAACAAATTGAAAGGCCAACCAAAGACAACATTGGACATTGAAGCAAAGTTCATAAATCATTCATGTCATTTTCCTTTCTTGAGAAAATCATTACTAGGGAAATTGTTCATCACTAGATCACAAATTAACAAATCTGACTCATTCGTTGAAAACCGGTTGATTATATATATATATATATATGTATGTATGTATGTATGTATGTATGTATGTATGTATGTATGTATGTATGTATGTATGTAGCGACATTTGGCATAAAATTCACGAAAAAATAAACTTGCGTACAACCGAACCATTTCTTTTGGGTCTTTTTCAATTTAGTTATGATGGTGGATCGATTCCTCAAAGAGGCGAAGACCACTTCCACATCTCATCTTTTGTAAAATCTCTCGTGCCCATTCTTCTTGTTGATTCCCGTCCCCTACTCGTCAAAGCACTTTCATATATTTAGTAAGGGGTTACATGGGCTTTGAACTTTTCTTCAATGATTAATGTAGACTTTTCTTGTTCAATCTAATTTTTGAACTTTCCAAATTCAATCAATGTAGCCCACCGCTAAAATTCGCAACATTGTTAGCGGATGTGGCTATAGTTTTTGTTAACTTGACATTAGATTTACCACGTAGGCATCCACGTGGCTTACATGTGTAATGCTCTCGGTGTACCTGCGATAGCATACACATGATAGAAAATGTTTCTGTTTTCAAATGACATGGGAAAAGTAGTGTATTAAAAGCTGCAAACTGACCCAATTTAATTGCTTAGCGATTATCTGAAGCGCTCATTGAGAAAAATCTCGACATCGATCTATTTGGTAGAACATGCTTTATTTTCCCAGAACCGAAGTGTTCATAGCTCAATGTTGCAGCAACACAAGAAGTACGAGCTAAACATGTCGATTGCTAAAAAGACTTGGAGGCCACTGGTGCAGGGCTACTGGTGTAGACATTGACCTGGTTGAGCTCGTATGCAACTTCATGCTGCAGCGATGATTGTCAATCCTGATGATCTTCGAAAGAATTTGTCTATATGAGCATTGTCTGGAGTACCATCCAGCTATGATGGACAAATACCTAGGATGCTTTGTTTGGCTAAGTAAACAACCAATGAGCGGAAACAACTGGAGTATCCGGAGCACTTAATTTGTTTCATGTCTTGGTGCTATTTGCACGTGCACTTTTGAATGTCGTTATCGCATTGCGTCAATGTAGCCATTGGAGTTCCGACCATTGTGATCAGCACGATAATATCAAAGAAAATGTATCCAGGTCAAGATAAAGACATAGACATATTTTCATATGGCTGCTTCGAATTCTTTCAAGAGGTCAACTATTTGGTAGTTTCTGAAGAGTTCTCTCTCTCTCTCTCTCTCTCTCTCTCTCTCTCTTTTCTCTCTCTCGTCCCCTATATATCAACCCTTCTCCTGAACAAAGATCTTAAACAAGAACACAACAGAAACATCAGAAGATATGGGGAGGTTCATCAGCATTTTCATGATAGTTTTGGTTTCTGTCATGGCCGCTGCTCTTGCTCAGAGCGCTTCCAATGTCCTGGCAACTTACAATGACTACAATCCCGAGCAGAACCACTGGGACTTAAACGCGGTCCATGCTTTTTGCTCGACTTGGGATGAGAGCAAGCCCCTCGCGTGGCGAGAGGAGTACGGTTGGACCGCCTTCTGTGGCCCGGTTGGGCCTCACGGAGAGGCCTCTTGTGGCCAGTGCTTAAGCGTAAGAACTAGGAAGCCCTAAAGATCCACCGGGATGATGCAATCATTTGCACATTTGTAACTTCGATCCAAGTGTCTGATGCATGTATTAGTATTCTAGAAAACCATATTTAACGGACTTTTTAAGTATAGATATATGTCTTCGGCATGCACAGGTGACCAACACGAGGACCAGAGCTCAGGCGACAGTGAGGATCATCGACCAGTGCAGCAATGAAGGATTGGACTTGGACGCCGGCGTGTTTCAAGCGTTGGACACCGACGGAAGCGGCAACGCTCAAGGCCATCTTATCGTGGACTATCAGTTTGTCACTTGCTAAAAGCACATGCAAAATGCAACCATCTCAAAAGTTCTTTATAGTATGTGTACCGCATGAAGATCGCAATGATAATAACACCAATAAGTGCTTTTAATCAGCAAAACCTACCACTAATCTCTTTCGTTGAAAAATGCCTCGATCTTTTATATCACGTGGAAAATCATTGTTGATGCGATTATGATATGATGCCATGGGAATATCTTGGGAATATTTTGTTCTTTTCCACGAAATAGACGGTCCTTTTTTCAGTAAAACGTTTGATCTTTCGACATCAAAACTAAAATTATTTGGATTTCGTTTTCCTCGAATAGTAATTAATTTGTGATGGGCCAGCTTTATGATCGGATGACATAAAAACAAGATACCAGAGAGGGATTCTATGTAGTTCGTTAGGAAATTGTCGCTATCGAAATTGATGGGAAAAATACCAAAATAGTTATAAACCTTTTTGTATTGATACCAATTTAATTCTAAACTTTTCAATTTAACCAATTTAACCCTAAACATTTTCGCATTTGTACCAATTCAGTCCATCCTGCTAATGTAAGCCTGAAATTGCTGACGTGGCCGCCGGCAGTCTTATGTGGCGCCACGTGGACAAATTTTATAATTTTTTTATATTTTTTTCAGATTTTTTAAATTATTTTTCTCTTTTTTTTTTTTTTTTTTTTTTTTTTCTTTTTCTTTTCTCAGTACCCCTTGGCCAGTGAGGTCACGGGCCAACGGGCGAGGGTTTCAGCCCTCATTTGGATCTAGGCGGGGGGCGATGCCCTCGCTTGTGGCCGGCGAGGGCGCGGCGGCCCTCGCCAGTGGCCGGCGAGGGCACAGGGCCCCTCGCCTTGACCAGCCTGTGGCCGGCGATGGACAAAACCCCGGTCTGCTATATTTTGGCAAGTAACCTCCCAACGAGCGGAAACAACTGGAATATCCAGAGCACTTAACTTGTTTCGTGTTGTTGTGTTATTTGCACGTTCACTTTTGAATGTCGTTATCGTATCAGTGTAGCCACTGGAGTTCCAATTATCGCGATCAAGTCGATAATATCTACAAAAAATGTATCCAGTCAAGTCAAAGACATAGACGTGTTCATATGGCTGCTGATAATTCTTTCAAGAAGTCAACTTTCTGATGGTTTCTGAGGAGCTCTCTCTCGTCTCCTGTGTATCAACCCTCCTCTTGAACGACGACCTTACAGAAGAACACATAAAAAACATCACATGATATGGGGAGGCATATTAGCATTTTCATGATAGTTTTAGTTTCCGTCATGGCCGCTGCTCTTGCTCAGAGCGCATCCCATGACATACAATTACTACAATTCCGAGCAGAACGAATGGGCGGGACTTGAACGCCAACCACACTTTTGGCCAACGTGGGATGCGAATAAGCCCCTCGCATGGCGCAAGAAGTACGGTTGGACCACCTTTTGTGGCCCTATCAGGCATCACGGGCAGCCTCTAGCGGCCGGTGCTTAAGGTAAGACTAAGTACCCTTAATAAATGCACGAGGATGATGCAACCATATGCACATTTGTAAACTTGGATCCAAGTGTATCATCCATATACATATAGCCTTAACATTCTTGAAAACCATATTTAACAGACTTCTTTGGCATGAGCAGGTGACCAACACGAGGACCAGAGCTCAGATGACAGTGAGGATCATCGACCAGTGCAGCAACGGAGTGTTGGATTTGGACGCCCGCGTGTTTTGCAGGTTGGATACGGACGGAAACGGCAAAGCTCTGGCCATCTTAACGGGAACTATCAGTTTGTCACTTGCCAGAAACACATGCGAAATGCAATCATTTGCAGAGTTGTGTATAGTATGTGTACGGCATGAAGATCATAACAGCAACAATTACGATAATTACAAGAGCTATTAGTGAGCAAAACCTATTCCTAATCTCATTTAGCGAGACCAAGCGTTTTGTTGATTTTGTCATGTGTTCCTTAGTAAAAAATTGGAATAAATGCCACAACTCATTTGTGGAAACGTGAAATAATCATAAAATAATCTTTCGCAAAAGTCAACAGGGAAACATTAAAAAATTTCTTCAATTTTCTTGAAACTTTGCAACCTCGCCCGAAAATATACATTTTACGGTATCGGGCTTTTTTTTTAAACTATACTTCAAGTGCAAGAAATATAAATAGTGAACGACAATAGGTTAAGTTGTTCTTTTGAAGTAGATGGAGCAAAATATCAAATTTCGAGACTAGAGTGTCATAATAGATTTAAAAATCGAAGATGCATTGTGCAATTGAGACAACGTTTACAATGGTTTTCATGATTTTTCACAGCTCCAATAATTTTCTCAGTCGGTTGCCAAATCACTATTATTAATGTCATTTTAAATGTTCAATCATCGTGTCGTTTACTATCGTACTTCTTTGGATGAAAAATCTATCTGGTCGAGGGAAAAAATAATTTCCCTTAAATGTACTGGTAGGTGCTAAGTCATGAAACTGTGCAGATAATCCAACCCTGTCCAATACCTCTTTTGCCCCGAAAGTGTGCTAGCTCGCAAGGGAGAGGTAATTCATGATTTAAAAATATAAGAGGATTTTGATGGGTTGGTTTTTCACCTATGGATGGAAGGTATAGCTAGATTGATTCGCGGAATCGATGTTTATTTACGGTCCAATTGCACATTTGATAATCAATTTTATGGATTAGTTTTAGTATGTGTTATACACCATGCAATCTCGTACAAATAAAAATAAGACATGTTGGAATTAACTCACATGCATTCGTGAAAATATAGTGGACACTTGACATGAAAATATATCATCAAGAATAGAAAAAAATGAAATGGCTCTAGAATGCATAGCTCAATGTTGCAGCAACACAAGAAGTTTTGAGCTAACCTTTACTGGACTCGCTTATTGATCTTAAAAATACTTAGGGTGTAGTGGTGCTGACATTGGCACGGTTAAGCTCGGATGCAATTTCATGCAGAGGCGATGATAGTCCTAATGGACTGGGAAAGAATCTTTCTATATGAAGATGGTCTGGAGTACAATACAGCTACAATGGACGAAAACCTTGGTGTGCCTTGCTTTGGCTAAGAAACCAATGAGCGGAAACATCTGAGTATCCAGATTGCCTAGTTTGTTTCATGCCATGGTGCTACTTGTGCATATGCTTGTGAATGTCCTTATCGTTTCGGTTTAGCCTGGATCTCCCATCAACACTCATAGCACGACAATACCGAAGGAAACAGCATCCAGTCGAGATAAATGCATAGACATATGTTCAAGTTTACCGCTCAGGAGCTCTCTCTCTCTCTCTCTCTCTCTCTCTCTCTCTCTATCGTCCCCTATAAATAAAACCACCTCTTGAAGCACAATCTTACCAAGAACACATCAGAAAAACATCATATGACATGGGGAGGCTTATTGGCATTTTCATGGTAGTTTCAGTTTTTTTACCGCTCTCGCGTAGAGCGTTTCCAATGTCAAAACAACGTACCATTACTACTACCCCGAGCAGAGCGGGTGGGACCTGAACGCCCAACATGCTTATTGCTCAACCTGGGATGCGAATAAGCCCCTGGCATGGCGCAAGAAGTACAGTTGGACCTCTTTCTGCGGCCCGGTCGGACCTCACGGGCGGGCCTCTTGCGGCCGATGCTTAAGGTAAGAACTAAGGAATCCTAAAGATGCACGAGAATGATGCAATCATATGCACACTTCGTAGCGAACTGCTTATGTAAAGGTTTATGTCTTTGGCATGCGCAGGTGAACAACACGAGGACCGGAGCTCAGGCAACCGTGAGGATCATCGACCAGTGCAGCAACGGAGGGTTGGATCTGGATGCGGGCGTGTTACGCAGGTTGGACACCGACGGAAATGGCAACGCTCAGGGCCATCTTGTTGTGAACTATCGGTTTGTCGCTTGCTGAAAGCACATGCAGAACCCTACCATTTCAAGAGTTCTTGCACTCTGTGTACCGCATGATGATGATGATGATGATGATGATGATGATAAGGGCGGCGCTAGATCCACCCCTCCATTGGCTTATCTCCCTTAAAAGTTAAAATGACTAGACAACTGAAACCGCGAGTTCCACCGTCCCGGCAGCCCCATTTCTTTCAAGTTCAACGATTTCATTCACACCCTCCCAGTCTCCCTCACTTTTGTCTAGCCAATAGAATCAGATTCAAGTTTAACAGTTTCCTTAATCCGTACTTCGTCCAAATTTCAAACTTCGTCTCTCTCTCTCTCTCTCTCCCCTCCCCCGGAAACAATGCACGGCTGAAGCAGGCAGATGCAGCAGCATCAGCCGCCATAGCTCAGAAGCTGAGAGCTCTCCAGTCCCAGTTCCTCTTTAATCACCATAGCCCCATGTAAGTTTAAGTGAAGAAGCCGAGCCACAGGATGACGAGAGGTGATGCCGGCGACACTCGGCCCTACTGCTCGTGACCACGTACCACGTCCAGTTGTGGACAGGGTGATCATGCCAAGGATGACAAGGATGGCGAGCATCAAAGAAGCGGGGGCTCCGGGGACCGTGGAACTCGCGGCCACGGCTTGTGTTGTTTTGTCATTTTAACTGTCAATGGCGTAGACGAATTTACTGGAGGGATGGATTTAGTGCCATCCTAGTAATACAAATAAAAACAAGTACTTTTGATCAACAAAACCTAAAATAGTGTTCCTTTGCTTTTTCTGCCATGAATTCGGAGAAAATATTAAATAGACGGTATTGCTAAGTTAAGATACTCCATTCAACACGCGACACGCGTCATCGAATCATAATTATAAATAATTTTTCATATGACCGATGTCTTTCAATGAAACCAAAAGTTTTGTTGACACTATGGTGCTTTTCCTAATCAAAACGAGTGAAAGCTTCCGTTGGAATAAATACTACAGCTCATTTTCAAAGCATAGAGCAATCTCGGAAAGAGCTCTCATAGAAGTTACAGCATGAGAGAAATAACACAATTTATCTTGAATTGTCTTTTATACTTAGGTACCTGCACTTTGAAAATATAGTTTTGGGTTTGTTTTCGGATTGTAAGAGGTTATGAAAAGCAAAGGATACTATTTGTTTTCGGATAAATTTCATTATAAAGAAAATATTTTTCGAGAAACTATATTTTGGATTTTTTTTATTTTTAAGTTAAGGAATTCATTTTCCTAACTTTATGTATGTGTATTTCTTTTGGCTGTAAATGATTTTTCATCGACAGATGATTTTTTGCAAGCTAAATTTGTGAAGATTTAGAAAATTAAATGGTGAAAAATTCTTCTTTCAAATAAACACACCTAGGGTGTTTTCTGGAAAAATAAAATAAAATTCTAAGAGTATAGAGTGTAGTCTAAATTTAAAAGTCGAAGATACATAGTTTTGTAAATCAGAGCACAATGATATTCATGATTTTCCAATAATTTTCTCCATTTAATTTTTAAATGGCTCATTGTTGACATTTTTAATTTTCAATTTGTTTGTTCAATCATTTTTTTTCATTTGCTATCGTGTTTCTCTTATATGAAAATCCTATCTCCGTCACATAAAAAATCGAATCCATTAGAAAAGGAGACTAGCAAGTGCTAAATCATGGAAATGTGCAAATAATCTAATCTTACTCAAACCCTTTTGAATGTTACGTCACGAGAATAATATAATTAATGATACAAATATAAAAACATTTTGGTGGGTTCATTTTTCACCTATCAATCTAAATTATAAACAAAACTAACACAAGATCGATAGTTACTTATGGATAATCTTATGGATTAGTGTTATGATATTTTATGTAACTTGCAATCTCACCCAAATATCAATTAAACATGTAAGGATTAAAAAGAAAAATCCCAATAGAGAGGACAATTAAAAAAATAAGAAAAGGAAAGGAAATGGGACTTCAAAGGTATGAAAGGAAACCAATCCCTCTCTGCTGAAGCCCTAAACACCTTGAGGAGAAGCCCTGTTTGTTCTGCTGCAATTGCCCCCATCGATCCACCATGCAACAGGTAAAAATCGTCTTCCAAGCAAATCAACAGATTTCGAAACCCTAGAATTTCAATTCTTCCTAACGATGCTCGAAAACTTTTGATTCATGGAGAGCGGGGGATCGGAGATGGAGGTCACCTGGGATGACCAGCAGAACATCAACAGGTTCTCCAAGCTCAACAACCGGTTCCACGAGCTCGAGGACGAGATCAGGGTCGCCAAGGTACCGCCTTTTTCCCGTGCCGTCGATGAAGAAAGCTGGTCTTCAGTCGATCTTTCGTCTTTCTGTTTTTCTGTTGATGGGTTAGATGGGTTGCTCCAATTTCTTCGTTGGGATGTTATTCTCTTTTGGTTGAGATGATTTGCAGCTGAAAATTGGCGGTGGTTGTTGATCGGGGGTTAATCTTTTTAGTAGAAATCGAAAGTAAGCTGGTAGTGTTTCTGGGTTGGATTCGATGCTCCGGTTAAGTCTGCGATTCTTTGTTTCTTGATGAGGCTTTTTGTCAGCTTCAGCTTAGCAAAATCCCCGAATTTGATATTGTTATATCGCTGAAGACGGGATTCGAAAAGCGGCTTTCTTGAAGTAGAGAGTGTGAAATATCTGTTTTTGGGATTTTGGACGAGATTAAAACCTGTTATTCATGGGATTGGGCAATTAATGGGGGAGCATTTTTCATGAATCTTTTGGTAGCATGACGAAAATGCTTGAGCAAGAAGCGGGTTTTGATGATTTCTGTGTGAGTTCTCCTTAGCCTTTACCTGTTTACAGCAATGTGCAATAAGTGGTTTTTTGGTAGGCCCTTGGAAAATGGAATTGGCAAATCCTTATATTTGGAACACTCCAAAATTTTGGGATTCGAATTCTCGAGCACCTTTATCTTTCATCCACGTTTGGTAGAAGGTTGAGTGAGTGAGCATATTTGACATCTGACCTTTTCATGCACTGGGGTTAGTGAACTGATTTTGCTGTTTGCGAATGACTTTTTATTTTCTTTGGCAAATAAATTAACTAGCAAATCTGAGAGATGGATGGATGTCTTATTAGAGAATGGTAGTATGTACACATTTGATGGCATTACTGGATGAACGGGAGTTCTGATTTCATGACTTTGAACTTACGATACAAACAGATCCTTAACATATTAAGAATTTGGGATATTTCTATGCTGGTGAAAATCATGCTGCAGTCATGGAAGCATATCAATCTATCTTCCATGACCAGCCAATGGATATTTCCGTGATGGTACTTTCTGGTGAACTTGTGGGTGCTTGAGTTTGTGGCTTCTCGCAAGTAGTCACTTTTCTTGCTCTCTAGTATTTAGTTAGCTTCTTCAGAACATCTATTTTGTGAAAGAGTCTTATGAGTTCTCTTTTTTCTTTCTGTGAGCTGATTCAGATCTAACCGTGTGCTAAAAGGATTGAAGAGTGACAACTGACTCTTCTCACCCTGTATCCATCTAGTCCATATCACCTGCTTATCTCCTCTCAATACTCAAAACTTTTTTCAGGAAACAAATGACAATCTTGAGGATGCGAGCAATGAGTTAATTCTTACTGATGAGGAGATAGTGCGCTTCCAGATAGGGGAGGTTTTTGCTCACGTGCCAAGGGATGAAGTGGAGAGCCGAATCGAAGATATGAAAGAAGTAACTACAAAAAACTTGGAGAAATTGGAAGAGGAGAAAGATTCTGTGCTTGCGCAGATGGCCGAGTTGAAGAAGATTTTGTATGGGAAATTCGGGGATTCCATCAATTTGGAAGAGGATTAACGTAGCCGTAATGCTGGTTTCTTTTGGTTTCTTTTGGTTTCTGTTGATTGAAGTATTTCTCATTAGTCTTGCCGGCTTTAGGAAATTTAGAATGCCTGCTGTAAGATCAATACAATTGCCCGGCTTGTGATCTGCCAACTGCCATTATGAATTACTTTTTATGTTCTTACAGATTACTTGGTCCACTTCCTGATTACAATCACTTGAATTTGTGATTCTACCTTTCATCTAAAGCTGCGGCATTAGACTATTTCTGGGTTTTCCTCTTTCTTGCGAATGTTATTCCCCCCAATCTTTCTTTCTAAACGCATACTCGGACGGTTATCTAGTGTAGCAATGTGTGACATAGGAGTATCGAGCTCGATACGAAATTAAATTGGGGTACTGTAGTTTTTGAACGACATATTTCCTTCAAAGAAACAAATCAGCAAGGGGGAAGTGAGGAGAGGATTAAGACACGACCCATGAACGTGCGATGAAAAAATTCATTGAATGATTCGTCACAGTTCAAGCCCTTTCCATTTCAATCAAGTTTGTTTTGAACTAACAAAAGAAAGAAACGAAGTTCTTTTTTCAATTAGAGCATTTCGATATAGCAAAGTTTTCAAGATCTTAGTATCTGGAATAGAACCAATTTTTTAAATCGGAGCATTTCGATACAGGAACATTTTCAAGATCTTAGTAGCTGTAACAGAACCACCTTCACACGCCGCACCCTTTTCACATGTAAAAAAGGCAGGATCGAACTTTTGATGGTTAAAGGATGAAGGGGCACTCATGAGGCACTTCAAATATCCGACAGAAGGATATGCAAGCAGTCTTCTAACATTCAGGACTCTCATAATTAAACCATGACAAGTATTGAAACATCTATTCAAAGGCGTAAATTTCCAAATGTTCAAGTATTGAGAGAGAGAGGAATTACAAATATCTACAGCATTTTAGGTGAAAAGTAAAAGAATGGTTGATTCAACTCTTCAAATATGCAATCTGTTCTTCATATTGAACTTGACCAAGACCTGAACTTCTGGCAATATAAGCTGGTTCTGAATTGTGGTGGCCAAGAGATGTAATATATGGGCATTAGCTGAGGCCATGAAATGCCAAGTATGGTTGCCAACTTCAGCATTGTTCCAGATTTGCAAGGTCTTCAGCTTGCATTTACCGCAGCAGGCAAAAAGAATGTCTGACCAGATAGGGAGAAAAAGAGAAGGATGCACTGTCTTAGCATAATCAAAACAATAGCAGTCATGGCTAAGGCAAGAAGAATGTCTGACCAGAGAGAAATAGAGAAAAATGCACTGTCTCAGCATCATCGAAACAATAGCAGTCATGGCTAAACTGAATGATCCGATCAAGGTCATCTACTCACCACTCGGGGCAAATTATCCCAAAATTCGAGTTGATGCTAAACCAAAACACACTAGTCATTTCGCAGAATGAACCATATACCCAACTGAAGCAATCCAATGAACCTAAACCAAAGTTTCCCAACTACATTCTAACAGCAAGGAAGCCTGTCCTCTTATCTTCTCTTCTCAAAGCATGACCGTATATACCATCAAGATCCATCAACGAAACAGCATCAGATCCAAAAAATTACCTACACCCACTTCCAAAATCCAAGCTACTCAAATCGACAACCCGTGTGAAGAAACCTCATATAGCCTATCAGAAAAAACGAGCAAGAACACACCACTAAAAACAAAGAACGCCTCCAACTTCCAACACCAAAAAGATACCAACTTTACTAAACCTCCAAATTCCGACATTCCCCATCCGGATCACAAACAAAGCTTCACGTCCGAGTATAAGAAGTGGGTCTCAAGGGCTGGTTGCTAACAACGGAGAAGAGCCCGCTCTCTTCTTCATCCACATACAAATCCTCCGAATTCCTGAACACGGCATGCAATCCGACCACGAACGCCCCAATCGCCAGCGAGATCAACACGTTGAACCCCACCCCGGTCAAGACCAGCGCGACCGCGGTCACCAAGCTCAGCCCCGCGAGCACGACCCTGTCGTCGAAGCTGTGGCCGAACACCACGAGCGGCTGGTCGACGGAGAAGTAGAGGCCGTACCAGGCGAAGAGGGCGGCGGTGAGGACGATGAGCGCGATCGGGTGCCACAGGAGGCTGAGGAAGAGGACGAGGAGCGCCAAGACCGCGTAGTTCAGGCGGAAGTGGCCGAGGTTCTTGGCGACGCGAGAGGCGGCGTCGGCGAGGCTGTAGGGGAGGGAGAAGGAGGAGAGGTCGAGGAACTCCGCCAGGGGCGGCGCGTGGGGAAGGCGGTGGTGGCCCGCGACGTGTAGAAGAGCGCGGCGGCCGGCCTGGCGGAGGAGGCGGAGGAGGTGGTCGTCGTCGTCGTGGCGGTGCCGTAGTTGGGGACCGCCGGCGGCTTCATCGTCGACGGAAGAGAGAGGGAGGAGAGCGGAGAGAGAGGTAACACAGCCGACAGATCTAAAGAGAGGGAAACATGGGGAGGAAAGTTGTTCTTTTTGCTATTTTTAACTTTTTTGTAGAGTGATCAAAAAAAAAAATTTTTATAGATTTTCGATAAAAAATTATAATAATTTTATTAATTGATTTATATAATAAGTAATTTTTGTATTCCATTTCGACCCTTTTTTTCGTATAAAAAAATTGAAATGAATAATTATATAGAGATTGGATCCAACCCATGAACGTGACGGCTATTAACTATTTTTGCTTGCAATTGGAGCAAAGAGCAGCCTCTCCAAGTGGACTCTGGGGGAAAGCACCTGTTCAGATTACTTAAATCATGACTTTTCCGCCAATTTCTCCTCGAAATTCTAAAAACTGTCCACGTCCGATGAAATTTTAATTGAGCGATCGAAATATCTCAACCATAACATCAGAAAGTTAGATAAGTTTGATTGACGTAATGAAATTTGTCAATATCAAAAACCCATAATCTTTTTTCAAAATTGGCTAGTTTCAGAATTTTCGAAAGAGTTATCTAAAACAATAAAGAATATTCTAGCCAAATTAATGAAAACAAGCATATAATTGAGGAGGAAAAGAAATGAATGAAAGAAAGAAAGAAAAAGTGGTGCGAAACACAAAGATGATAAGTTTTTGCGAGTGATTAGCTAAAACTACGTCTTGGAATTAGTCTAAAGGATCTAGCTTTGTGTAAAAACCATCTGATCAAAGTGGAGAAGCCTCCTTCATGTCAAAAACGAGTTTGGCTATCTATATTAAAGCTTTGCTTGCTTCTCCTCATTCTTTTTTGTGATATATATTTCAACCATAATCATCTAGAATTTGATAAAAAAGATGCTGGCCGTGACCTATTTTGTAGATTTTAATTTCAGTTGATGTATCATGAGTTCAAAATTCAATCTTATACTTTGATTTTACAGACTCCACAATGATTTCACTCTTTAAAAAGCAATTTTCACAGACTTGATTGTATAATAAGTTTAAACAAAATCATTTATATGATGTACACCTACACTAGAAAATTTTTAAGCTACACTAATGAGCCGTACAATTAGGACCCTATGAAACAAAACTAGGAAAGCTGGTACCATCCCAATCGAGATCTAATTTTTGCCGAAATCATTATAATATATCAATTTTGTGCCAGCTGAATTTGAATAGTTTTGAGTAAATGTCACGGTCCGATATATTGATGCATTCCAAAATGTTCATGGCCTATCCATGAGCAAGTGACCCTACAACCCGATATATTGATGTGTTCCGAAAGGGTCATGGCCTATCTATAAGCAAGTGACCCTACAACTTCCTAAAGTGATGGGGTTTTCTTAAGTGTTCTAGAATATTCCTCTAAAAGGGGTAATGCGGTAATTGTACAATTACATAATGATTGCAAGAGATTTAAACTCAACTGTTAGATCAAAGAGGAGATTTATGGTTATAATTAGTCTTATATATATAATGGAATTTCTTGCCCTAAATTAAAGATGAGATTTACGGTTATGATTAGTCATGTACTTATATATATAGAGAACTCCTTCCCCTAAATTGTATTACCTCATTCACAAGCGAAAATACACTAACGAATTTCTCTATCTGGAGATTCTCTCTTTTTTATCCTTGTGAGTCGAGTATAAATAAAGTTGACTTGGGAGAAATCCTAAAACGATAGAGGTTAGGAAACGCGCTAGATCAATATGTTGGGAGAAATTCTAAAACCATACAATTTAAAAAACGCTACATCGGTCGATTGACTTGTAACATACACATGCATATATCCGAGTCATTGCTAAACCAAATCACAAAGTCATTTCGCAGGATCAACCTTATACTCCAACCGAAGCAATCCAACAAATCTAAATCAAAGTTTCCCAACCACATCCTACCAGCAATGAAGTCTGTCCTCTTCTCTTCTCAAAGCATGAATCCCATCAAGATCCATCTACGAAACAGCATAGATACAAAAAATTACCTACACCCACTTTCAAAATCCGAGCCCCTCAAATCAACAACCCGTGTGAAGAAACCTCATATAGCCTAACAGAAACAATCGAATAATATATATTTTCTTAATTTATATATAATAGTTATATATAAATTGGATTCGACACCTGAACGTTAGGGCTATTAACTATTTTTGCTTGCAACTGGAGCAAAGAGAAACCTCTCCAATGTGGACTTTGGGGAAAGCATTTATTCACGTATCTGAAAAAATCATGACTTTTCCGCTAGATTCTCCTTGAAATTCCAAGAAACGTCGACATATGATAAAATCTTAATTGAGCGATCGAAATATAAAAAGAGGTTAGACAAATGTGATCGGCACAATGATATTATCGGGTAGGATGCCGTTAATATTCAAAACACAGCAGTCTTAGAGCTTCTGAAAGAGCTACGTAAAACAATCAAGGATGCTCGTGCAAAATTAATTGAAAAAAGCATATAATTGAGAGAAAGCAAAAGTTGTGTAAATATTTTGCGAGTACTTTGCTAAAATTGGGTCTTGGAATTAGTCTCGAGGATCTAGCTTTGTGCAAAAACCATCATATCCTAGTGAAGTAGCCTCGTTTGTGTCAAAAACGAGTTTGGCTCTCTATGTTAAAGCTTTACTTGCTGCTGCTTCTTCTTCTTTTTTATGATATATGTTTCGACCATAATCTACATTTAGAATTTGATAAAAAGATGCTGGCCATGATGTATTTACTAGATTTTAGGCAAAAGATCGCTTCAAGTGCCAAAAGTTGGCGCAAAGGGATACTTAAGTGCCAAAAGTTATGAAAATACACTTAAGTGCCACATTCAAAGAGAAATGGATCACTTAAGTGCCACTCCGGCCAAAATGCTGATGTGCGCAATTTCCGGCGAAGTAAGTGCAAAACAAAGCCATTTTGCATGCTGACGTGGCCAAATAATGCAAAAACGACGTCGTTTTGGTGCTGACAGAGGACCCTATGAAACAAAATTAGGAAAGCCAGTATGATCTCAATCAAGATCTAATTTTTGGCAAGATCATTATACTATATCGAATTGTGCTAGCTAAATTTGAATGGTATCTGGTAAATGTCAAGACCCGATAAATTGATGCATTCTAAAAGGGCCGTGGCCCATCCATGAGCAAGTGACTCTGGCTTCCCGAAACCTTAGGATTTTCTTGAGTGTTTTAGAATACTCATCGGAAAAGGACAATGCAGTAATTGTACATCTACGTAATGATTGTGGAGGTTTTAACCCAACCTTAGATCAAAGAGAAGATCTACGACTACGGTTAACCCCGACTTGTATATACAAGGACTCCAACCCCTTAATTGTAATATTTCATTTGTGAACGAAAATACACTACCAAGCTTCTCATTCTCTCTACGATTCTTGGGGAAAAGTAGATCAATCGACCGTGAATAAACGTGAATGCCACATTTAGTTCCCGATTCTGTCATTATCTGAAACATATGAATCCTTGTCAAGAAGGGACTATGTAGTTCTTCTGCCATCTTTCGAACTGTCGTGTTCGAAGACATCGTAGACGCGCAACTCATCCTATGCGATTTGCCATTGTAGTCGACATCGGCAGATATATCCACTAAAGACCATCTTCAGAAGACTAGATAGATTGACACTAGATGGACGACAGATCATTAGGAGAAGAAACATAGTCGACCTTCAAATCTACTTGAAATAAGTTATTTTATTTTCTATTCGTCTATAGAAAAGCCAAAGACCGTATCGATCCATGACATGATTCGAAAAGCCGGCCAACCATTTCCGACAAATCAAACACGCAAAGAGAATATCGATGCCAAACCACAGAAATCTTTCACAAACTTGGTTATAATTGGATTTCTGACAAAAGGGAAACAAAAAAGAACCAAAAAATTGTACGGATTCATATCAAAACATGTTTATCAAATGGATTTACGAAAGCTAATGCTTCTTTCCGGACTTCCTAACAAGAAGTAACTATGAGACAACCACAATCACGAGCACCTTCCACACTCAGGCATCGAGCTCTTCTGTCTTCATGTTCAAAATCGAACTGATCTGATCCTTGCCACGGAACTTTCTTCCAGCTTCAAAAGCTTCTCTGTAAAGATGAGAAAGCATATATAGGCCTAACTTCAAATTGCATGCATGACATTATAGATGTAGTCTCTAAAATTTGAGTACTCAACTGTCTATTATGGAAGCATAAGTTGTAAGATGCATCAGTGTTTCAATATTTGCATCCGTGAACATAGCCATTGAATTGAGACATAAGATTCTCCGCGCTCAGACGAAAGAGCACGCAACAAAATTTAGCATTTACTTAATAAATCTGGGGACCATAGACTTGATATGACTTTGCCTTTGCAAACTGATATTGGTGCATTATGAGCATGAAATCTACTCAATCGATAAGCATAAGACAACAGAATTCAACTTGGCAACTGTTCAATGCTTTTGCCATTTTACCAAAAGCAGTTGGTTGGCTTAATTCCTCTTCCCTATTTTGCATCATTAATCAGGCACATTTATCATTGACATTCCTTCTTGCTTTTTCATGTTCTGTAGCCTTTCCTTATTGCACATATTGTAGATCCAACAGTTCACTGGGCATATAGATTCCATAGGACCATTGTCAATATCATGGTGTTATTCTAATTAATTTCACAACTATGACAGAGGAAAAGGTAAGCCTAAAACTGTAACAACGACTTGAACATATTGTTTCTTACTCCAAGGTTGGAGAAACTGATTCAGCCTAACCTGAAAGCGTGTACAAACTCCTCATTTTCAGGGTCAAGCTTCACAGCCTCATAGAAAGAATTGACCGCTTCTTCAAACCTTTGCCAAACATTTGACCACCGTGTATAGTCGAAATATGTGACGACCCAGACCCGGGGCAGTACGGAGGGATGGATTGAGATCGCCTTGGCAGTACGCGGGCAAGGCTAAGGGCATGTCTCCCGTCCCACATCGCTTAGGGGGGAGTCCTGGGCTAGTTTATAAGACTTGGGTCTCTCTAATCTGTGTAACGCGTTTTAAAGCCGCGAGGACTCAATGTCCAAAGCGGACGATATTACATAGTGGGGCCGACTCCCGACCGCATGTGGGGTAGCGAGGGCATTGCTT
This sequence comes from Eucalyptus tenuipes, assembly GCA_014182365.1. Lineage (NCBI taxonomy): Eukaryota > Viridiplantae > Streptophyta > Magnoliopsida > Myrtales > Myrtaceae > Eucalyptus > Eucalyptus tenuipes. The sequence goes on along the minus strand of CM024544.1, from coordinate 38,452,664 downwards.
AGGGGGCATGTCTCCCATCCCACATTTACACAGTAGACTGAAGGGATAATAATTAGCAAAAGCGTTGCACCTTCCCTATACCAAGCTTTTGGCCAATCTGGTTTAAGGGCCTTGCAGGCCCTTGTATCAACCAGAGCATGTTCCACTTCCCCCAAGCGAATCCAGCAAATACTTCTATTAGAAAGCGAAGTTGCATCATTTGGGTCAAAGCCTCTTGCCTGTGACTCCCAAAACAAATGAGCAGTAAAATTCAGTCAGATTGAGGCATTTCGTCTGATTTTAAAGGTAACTTTTTAAGCAAGTTCTGGAGTCTAATAAAACAAAAAGAAGTTTTTCTTTTGTGATACTTCCAAACCAAGCTGAGGACGTGAAATCCAAATTTGTCGAACTTATGACAAAAGACATTACTCGTCTATAAGCATCCAAAGCTGCTTGATAGTCTTTTCTTCTATAAGAATTATCTCCTCTTAATTTGGCTTCTGCAGCTTTCTGTTTGGCTTCTTGACTCTCCTGTTAAAAGTGAATATGTCACAAAACAAAACAGATGGAAACTCATATTTACAATATCTCTACATTCATGGAAGGTAGCAATCTCCAAGTCTACCCGGATCACTCAAATCATGGATCAAATTTTACATTCACAATCACAGTATAGACCATAGACTTGTGATTGATTACTCCACCCATAGTATCTCACAAAAAAGAAGAACAAAAGGAATACCCATCTTACACATTATACAGTTATGACTATCATGGCTCCTAAAGTCTACATCCAAAATTTCTATCAGCGACTATTTGATTTGTCTCTTCAATCGGTGATCGAATAAGTTCTTCCAAGATGAGTTGCTTGAGGTCGACAATGGATGGCAAACAAACAGCTTTTATTTTCATTGATCATATATGTAGATTGGTCAAAGTTGGGAAAAAAAAAAAGTAGAACAAAGTTACCACTTAAGGAAAAAAAGCAATGCATTTCACTGATAAACTAATTGTCCTAACCAATAAAGTGAGGGAAAACACAAACACTATTTGTGGGAAAAAACGATGAACTACAGAGATCTACTAATCTTCCTAATAAAAAAGATAGTAAAAAACAAACTGAGTGTTACCCATCCAATGAATTGACATACATTGGGTAATTTAAGTAAAAGGACTTCATGATTAACAATATGTAAACTAAAATAAGCCATTACCTTTGAGAGCTTTTGCTTTGTCAATGAGGCGTCATTTTTCTTACCACTTTCCTCTGCTTCACCGACTTCTTCCTGCAAATCGAACTGTTGAGCTAGTACACAATACAAGAGAAATGACAGAAGAAGTGTGACTTGACTACCAAATATTTTTCCAACTGGAAGACTGACTTCACACAATGGATAATTAAAGTGCTTCCTACAAGTCTTTTGTCATTCTATATTAACATGTAGTTTATATCGACAATAAGGAGAGGCTTTCTGCCACATTGTTACAAAAGTCATTCAGTCTAATTTTGCTCCAAAAGTTGGCCAGGCATATTCTTGTCCAAAATTCTCTTCTACACACGACCAATTACTCTCAACCTATGAGACCCCAGAGACACAAAAGAACCCTTTCTTGTCCCAACATTGAGCAACAAAACACAAACCTCCATTTTCAGCCCACAGGGCATTGCTGACAGTAAGGATCTTAGGATCAAAGCATGCATTTGTAAATAACAAGTCAATGAGGAAAGAAAGTGTAAATGATCTGGCGAAGCTAAAGTATTAGAAAATTCGAAAATTCTGGAAGTTGTGATCTCAATCAGATGAAGCAAGAAAGATAGGGAAACCAAACGAGATGAGGGCCCCAGTACCTGCATATCACCAGTTTCAGACGGCACATACTGCAAAATTCCATCAACACTCCATTCCAGGACGGTTTGAACTTTAGAGGTCTTCGGAAAGAGAATCTCCACAGCTGCACGATTTCCTCTTTGTGCTGCAACCTCTAGAGGCTTCATCCCGTACTGTGATGACAAGAAGAAAGCATGATACATGATGAATAATTCATCACCCGAATAATGTCCTAGCACAAGAGACGAATATTCTAGAGCTCCAAAATAATTTCCCAGATTTTAGTGACTGGAGATGAGGCCAGATTAAGTTAATGAATAGCTAGTAATAATGCACTAGACCTTGCACAAAATTGAGTAATCATCAATTAAGAAAAAATGTTTATGATACATCATAAGTAGTTCCTACGAGGTAGAGAAGATGGGTCAGTCCATGGATTTTTTTCCTTTTGCCATATGTGCATTAAAAACAAACTTGCAAAAAATACGAGTGAAGTTTTATAAATATATAATGCAAACTTTAGGAGAAGTGAAACTCTAAAGCTTTCCACCTGATCTGCAATATCAGCATCAGCTCCAGCCTCTAATAGACAACTTATGATTTCTAGTTTCCCATAATGAGCAGCGGCAAGCAGTGGTCCTTCAGCCTAACTCATATTTAATTTAGTGCCCGCCTGTATGGACAGCAAAATGCAATAAGTATTGCCAGGTATGAATTTAAATAAATTCTATGAGCACATAGATGAAAGAATGGTGGATATGTCAATGAAAGCAAGCACCCAAAAAAAAAAAAAAAAAATCACAGCAGCCAGAGTACTGTCTCCGCATTGAGCAACATGTTTTCAGTAGAAAATGAACATGCTAGCAAGAAAAGGGGTGTGTCCATTTCATATTCTGCTAGTGAAAACTTGTTAATAAAAAACCATAATCAAGAGCGTTAGAATAAAACAGAATTAAACGGGCAATATCAAAGGAAACGAATAAGGAAGCATAATTATCATGTGAAAATTTGATTGAACATTGATTAAAATGATATGATGCCAATTGACCTGTAGAGGTTGTCCAAAGATCATGCATAAGATGGAAATGAAAGGACAGCTTGGACTTCAGGAAAACTGAAGTAACCAAATAAAATTTGTGTATGTAGGAGATAGGTTAAACATTGAACAAGAAAAGGTTCTAGAAGCTTTACACATTGAACCGAGCCGGCTATTATTGATGCGGAGAGTGGAGTTTTTTTTTTTTTTTTTTTTTTTTTTTGACAACACGGAGAGTGGAGTTAATTTATCATCATTTTTAGCATTGGGCTGCAAAACAAAATATTAAATTAAACACAAAATGCTCGCAGACATCCTAAAACTCTTGGTCCTGTCACTGCTATGCAAACTTCAGAGTATGATGCTGATATAAATGGAAAAGAGACGGAAATAGCAATTGTCAATCCAACCACCCCCAGTACCAATTACGAATACTTCCAAATACAGAAATTTGGTTCATGCATGAGGTAAACATGATATTCGGTAAAAATTACTCAATATATATCATATGGTCTAAGTTAATGAGTTATCTGGGACCATCTATAAACAAATAAATGTTGTGCGTATACTTAGATGATTGAACAGTCTGTCAAACTTTTCCTCATCATTAAGAAAGCAAAATCTACCCTAATGTGACAACATCGATAAATTTGATCATGCTAATACAATTACTCAATGAAAAGCCACTATGAACGCAATATAAAGGAAAGGCATCACATAAAGCCCACCGTACTTTCTATGGAGTGCATGTTAAGTTGATCCAGAAATAAATTTGCTGTTACTGTGCATGGAAATACCTATTTAGACAATATATCATTGTCACATAAATTCTAAAATGACAACGTGAGTAATATGCTTGTTCCAATAAGAAAATGTCCCCTTCTCATCTACAAACAATCATCAAAGACCAGCTGATTCAACCTATCATCTCCATCTCCGTTTTTAGATGGAGGTGCACATAAGGAATTTGACAAGCTTACATCAGGATGATGTTCTAAAAGAACTTTTACGGCATCTTCTTCGGCATGACCAGCAGCCTGAATTAAAGGGGTGCCAAAATTGCTTTGAGAATCAACATGGACACCTTTAGAAAGTAGAGACTTCAGAATTCTATGGACCTGCAAACAAAGAGGCACAAATAAACCATTTCTATCTTCAATTGGCCATAACGAGATGCATCTGTTTGTGTGTGTGCATGTATGGGAGAAAGCGAGGGAGGGAGGTCGGGGAGAGAGAGAGAGAGAGCGACAGAGAGATTGCTAACCTAATCTAGAGAATGGTGATTCCTAACCTAACTTCACTTGAGGAATTATGATTGTTGAAGAACAAATAATCAACCTAAAACTATAGGAACTGACTAAGCGATTGCGGCAGATATACGTAGAGCTGTCAAACCTGCTTTCTCAGGCATGGCAGGATTGGCACCTTGCTCTATTAGATACTTTGCAGTTTCATTATGCCCTGATCGTGCTGCATAAAAAAAGGAGTCTGGCCTACAAAAACAGCAAATTTCAGAAAATTACTTTTATCCTGATTGTAGGTAAAACTGGTCGTAAGTCCATAAAAAACAGTAACTAGGAATAATTCGTGGTCAAAAGATACTCAAAAACATTCCAATGAAACTTAAATTTCCCATCGAGCACAGTAAATCAAATGCAAGTAAGTCACAATTATCTACAACTTGTTCGTGAACTCCATCAAGAAACTGCATCCACTGCCTCAAATCAAGATGCAAAACTCCACAATTCAGAGACTAAGAATCATTCACACCTCAAAATCAACAAAGCAATAAATGGCTTTAAGCGCGATACCATCTATGCCGATCGGGTCAACATCAAGCTCTAATTCCTCCAACAAGTACTTGCACACTTCAATTTTCCCCCGCAGCGCAGCAAAATGAAGCGCCCCGCAATTTCTGAAGTCCTTACCGCCATCCCTGACCCGTGCATAATGCAGGAACCCAAAAAGCCAGAAAAGCCAAAAAATAGGATTTAAAGCACCCAAATGAAAAGGACAAAAAAAAGAAGAAAGACGCCAAGACATACTCTTGAGCAGATGAAGATTCCTAGTACAGGCAGCAGTTAGAAGACGCAGAACTACTCTCCTCACTGCAAATGGGCACGCAAACATAGATATATAAAAGCTTTTGACAACAAATAACACGTAATATACAAGGATTCTTGGCTCCAGCCGAGTGATCTGATAGTAACCCATCTTCATCCATTACTGCTGAGAGAGAGAGAGAGAAAGACGAGAAGCACCGGGGCCCATGACCGAGAGGTCTCGTGAACCGCAAAGCGCAAGAGTCTTGCTTCGAGACGATGAAGAACGAAATAACTGACGATGCGGAGAACTTGGAAAAGAAGGGCCACGTCTTTCCGACCTTCTGCCATGCGGGGAAACTCCCGCGCATCTCACGAGTCGTGCGAGCGGAGCGGGCCGGGCCGGGAGTTCGATCATTGGCACCATACTGCTCAATTGGACCCAGGAGGGAAGGCAACCGCGTCGGTTAAATCCGGTACCCGATTCGCCAGAACTTTTGCTGGTCAAGATCATAGAGAAGATTGGCCTTCTCCATTTTAGCCAAAATTTGTAGACCAGGGAATGGGTTTTGACCGTTAGAGGCTCATTTTAGCTCCCATCTTAAACGAGTATAGGAACATGAATACTGCAATCCGGGTGCATTTTGGCATCACTTCCACTCGAGTTTCAATCAGGATAATCAACAACGATGGTTGAGTTCGGTTCAGGTTCAGGTTCGGGAATAGTTTAGCCTTTCAAACCAGCGATACTGTCACCATTAGACCCAGCCGACCCCAAGTTGGGCCACTACACAGATATCTAAACATTCTCTACGCTTTGTTTGGCGGCCATGCATGACCTATTTATGGTGAATACATTGGGGTGAGGGGAAGATTGAGGCGTTGTGGCTGGCAGCATTGGAGAGGATCGCACTATCCTCGTCTTGGGTTGCTGCACAATGTACCACGACATTCGATGTTCGCAGTAAAGGATCGGAAGGCAGAAAGAGATTGGCTATAGGAGGAGTGTCTGCGGATTTCAACACTGACTGAACAGAAAAAATTCTTGTTTTGGTCCATGAATAAAACGTATGAAACAGTAAAGAACAGTGAAGGCTCACATCAAAATATGATAGGTACCAGAATGCAGAATCCATGAAACCTAGAAGAAAGAGTCATGATGTCTCCTGTTGTTAGCTTTAATAGCCTCCACTCATGTTCTTCACTCCTTTCCTGTTTTTCCAGCAGAAAGTCACCATGAGGCTTGTGTTCTCTTTCTCTTGGGCAGTGATGCATGGCCATCCCAAGCACCTTCTCTCCAGCTCAAGCATCGAGATCGTCTGTCTTCACCTTGCTCAAAGTCGAACTCTTTTGGTCCTTACCGCCAAACTTTGTTGAATCTTTGAAAGCTTCTCTGCGAAGATGACAAAGCACGTATGAAGAAAGGGTGTAAAACTCGAATTCCCTGCAAGATATGATTTATTTAGCATCTTAAAGTCAAGTGTGCAAGACCATATGTTCTAGGTTAATTGCTCTATGAAAGCAGGGTGCGATATTCAAATTCTACATCTTTGATCAGGCAAATCTGATGCTGAGTTCCCCGAAAATGTTTAGCTTCTAGCATTATCTTTGCGCTCTTTTCTCCAAAAGCCTTTCATTATTTCACAGAACCTAGCCCCATAATTTAGCTGGAGAGAAAAACTTCCATCATCGGGGTCAAAGACTTACAATGTCTTTCTAGTTAAATCCACAACTAGGACTTGACAGGACCAGAGAAGTTAAGGATGATGACATAAGAACGAGATAGCCACATATTAGTTTTTAAAAGCAAACTGGAGCGAGTTCAGCCTAACCTGAAAGCATTTACAAATTCCCAACTCTCAGGGTCAAGTTTGACGGCCTCAAAGAAAGAATCCGCAGCTTCATTGAACCTCTACAGCACACGTTTCAGAGTCTATACGGTCAGTAGTTAATTAAACCTTCCCGATAGCAATGGACCACAGAAGAAGTGAAAGCATGCCTGCAGTAATTGCAGAGCTGCACCTTCCCGACAGCAAGCTTCTGCCCAATCTGGTCTTAGTGCTCTACAGGCCCTTACATCAACTAGAGCATGTTCTGCTTCCCCCAAGCAAATCCAGCAAAGACTTCTATTGAAAAGCAGAGCTGGGTCGTTTGGGTCAAAGCCTCTTGCCTGTAATTTCCAAACCAGATGAGTAGTTTAGTCCAGTCAGATCAAGAGTACTTAAATCAGGTTTTCTTGGTGAACTTTTTAAAGACAAGGTCTGATATCTTCATTGGTGAAAAAAGTTATCATGGACAATATCAAGAAGAACTGATGACAGAAGAATTTACTTGCGTATAAGCATATAAAGCTGCATGATAGTCTTTTCTTTTAACTGCCGCATCTCCTCTTAATTTGGCTTCTGCAGCTTTCTGTTTTGCTTCTTCACTTTCCTGAGAAAGTGAGCATGTTACAACACAAAACATTGGAAACTTTTGCGTTCGATATCTCCACATCAGTGTATTCACAGGAGTTGAGCAATCTGCAAGCCCTTACAAATTGGTCACATATTGGATCGATGTACATATCCACATTCGAAGTGTTTCCTACTTTCGATGCGCTTCACCCACAGTATGGTTGAATGACCTTTCAGAGAAAAAGTAGCTATTTCCCCAACTGAGATTTGCGAAGGTTTCAGAGTGTCTAAATTGCAGAGTGGACGATATGTCATCAAGGAAGAAGGAATGAAGGACAAAGGAAGACCATTGGTGCAACCCTATGGTTATAGGAGACTATCTGTTTCTCCTCCATATCTCCTAATGAAGCATCAACATCATCACACATATCCTTTGTCGCTTGCATATAGCCAACACTGCTCAGTTCTCTTTGAGAATCCTCCAAACAATTTCTTACAAGACCATGACAGACATTATCTCCACATCTATAGAGATTGTACGCAAACCATTCTATTAATTCTTACTCTCCCTTTCCATTTCATATAAAACTACAACAAACTGTTACCTCAGAAAGCTTTTCCTTTGTCAATAAGATGTCCTCCTCACGAGTTTCCTTTGCTTTGCCAATTTCTTCCTGCAAATCGAACTTTTGAGCTAGAACACGGTAAAGAAGCACTAGGAGGCCACGTTCAAAGCAAACAATGCGAGAACACTTGTGACTTTACTACCAAATATTATATCCCAACTGGAGACTCCCTTCAGACGGACTAATTTAAGAAGGTCAGAAATTCAAAGATCAACTAGTCTTCTTATAAAAGAGAATAAGGGAACACACAAGATAACCAGCATATTTTCAATGAACTGACAAATGTAGATTATGTTAAGGAAAAGAAGATGATGAAAATTAAGTAAAACTACAGGGGACCTTTACCTCAGAAAGCTTTTGCTTTGTCAACAAGTTTTCCTCCTCCTTCCATGTTTCCTCTGCTTCCCCAGCTTCTTCCTGTAAATATGACTTTTGAGCAAGAACACAATAGAAGGCACACAAATATTCCAATTTTTATATCAGATAAAAGCAAGACACACCAAAAACAGAGACTAACAAATCCATCAAAATTTGTAAATTTGAACAACATTCACATGAAGCAAGATGAAATAAGAAAAAGCCACACGCAGCAGAGACCTCAATACCTGCTTATCACCACATTCAGCCTGCATATGCACCATGATACCATCCACACTCCATGGAATAGTTTTGATTTTTGATGTCTTTGGAAAAAGAATCTCCACGGCTGCACGATTGCCTTTTTGTGCTGCAAGTTGTATAGGTGTTTTGCCAGCCTGTGATGACAGGAACAAATCATGATCTTTAATGAATGATCCACCGCAAGCAAGAGCAACAAAATAATCTTGAAGTCCCCAAAAGACCTTCCATGAATCTATTTCAATGAAGGCGAAGACAATGATAAACAAGATCAGCGCTTAGGAATCTAAGTTAAGTGTTTAGAGTGAATTTCTTTTTCCTTTTTTGTATTGTTTGAATTCTACCTTCGTTCAATGTCAAAGCCCTTTCCCAAACGTATGAAGTTTAGTCATTTAAAAAATTTTCATAATATTTAGATTTTAAATATTTGTTTGATTTTCAGATTTTGAGGTAAAAGCATAATGTGGTCGTTTTTAGTTCAAACAAATTACACGTTAATAATTTGTGATGGGGCGTGGACCATGCAAAAATATGAAGCAATCATCAATCAAAGGAACTACTGTTCCTTTTTCTCTGCAAGTTACTGCATTTGCAATTGAACAAGCTTCAGAAGAAGGGGGCAGAGAAAGTAGTTCTATGAACATTAAATTAAAAATTAGGGAGCACTAAATCTCTAAAGTTCAACCTCATCTCTGACATTGGGATCGGCTTCAGCTTCTAGTAAGCAATTTATGACATCAAGGTTCCCGATGTAAGCAGCAACGTGCAGAGGTGTTCCTCCTCCAGGAAAAGAAACATTCACCTTTGCACCCCACTGTATGGACATTAAAATTATGTGCACATGAGAGATATAACGCTATACATAAGCATGTAAAAGCAAGCAAGAGCATTAGTCGGAGTTCCAAGCAGCCACAGTACTTTTTTTCAAATCGAGTATAAATGATACTTCTAAACAATAAAAAGAGGTGAACAGGCATAACCCTCCTGTAAAGCTTCGGGATGAAATTGAGTCTTCCATGGAACTTGAATGGTAGCAAGCAAGGAATGTTGATTACACTATGCGCTACTCTATTATCAGAGTTTAATTCAGAGAATAGCACATGGCATTAAGAAGGCAAGCATAAATGACAGTGGAGACTCTGACTGACCGAAACTTGAGTAAAGCAATATAGCGTCAACTAACCTATGCAAATTGTTAAAAGATAAATTGGTATGATGGAGACAGAAAGGCAGCTTGGTGTACAAGAAAATGAAAGTAATCAAACAACTGTATATTCAGGATGATATTAACTCCTAAATGTCTAAAAATTATACAAACCTGAATCAACAGCTTTAAGCATTCTAGCGAACTGATAGTGACAGATGCAAAGAGCGGAGTTGAATGATCAACAATCTCCGCATTAGGCTTCAAAACAGAAAAAACAAAATTAATGCCAACTGCTCCACCACATCCCAAAGCTCCTTTTCTGTTACTGCTTATGGAATAATCTCAGCGACGCTGATATAAATGGAGAAGAGACATGAATTAGCAATTTAACAATGTGGTAGGCCAACAAATAAATGATTCTCAAATGTTCCACCATTGTTTTCTCTCTTCGTTGCCAAAAATGTATGCACCTTGCCATCTCAAATCACAGTGCTGTCATGGGTGTCTGTTTGTTAAAATCATCAATTACGTCCAATTTTCAAGGTCTTGTTGAAACTACTCCAGCAATACCATAGCAATCATAATGTAATACCTAAACTTTCAATCCACCCATCCACTTCGTCGTTAATGCATCCAAAGATGAGGATGCGTCCACGATGAAAATATGTTTGTCAATAAGACTTTACTTGGAATACAGCTCATGCTCTAAGTTGATTAAACAATTCTCAGATTTTTCCCTATCATCAAACAAATTAAGGAGAATTCACCATAATCTGGAGGGAACTTGACAATGGAAATACATCTACTAATGAAAAGCCACTACAACAACTACCAACCAAACATATATACAATGGTAATACATTTTGAATGTTAGTGCATATAAAAAATACCTGATATAGATAATTTTAATACATGCAGTGAAATTAGAACATAAAAGTTAACTCCATACGTTGCGCGGTTCCACATGCTTACTACTATAGCATCATCACAGAACAGCTAAATTCCTCCGACCAGGCAACCATTTCCATCTTTCTCTATCTCTCTATAATTGATTATAGAGGAATATATTTCTTGCATTTTGTTCATGAAGAAAAGTGCACTTGCAGAAGGCATATGCACGAAGTTGCAACTCTCTCTCTGTCTCTGTCTCTGTTCTGTCTCTCTCTCGCTCGCCCGCTCTCTCGCTCTCTCTATATGGATACAGATATTCAAAGTCACAAAAGTCTGCGATGAAAGAGAGAGAATATTTAAGAGATTACGTATTTATCAAGCTTACGTTAGCATGATGTTCTAAGAGAAATTCCACAGCTTCTTGCTGAGCACAGCCAGCAGCAAAATATAAAGGGCTGCCAAGAGAGCTTTGACAATCAATGTCGGCCCCTTTAGAAAGTAGAAAGTTCATCAATTCGATGTTCCCTGCAAAGAAATAAGCACAGAGAAGCATGTCCATCTTCAGTTGATCAAGACAAGATGCAATGTGCATGCGCTCATGTTTTTGCGTGTGTTTGTATGTGTGCGTGACAGAGAGAGAGAGATCGCTAACTTAGTATGAAAAATCATAAATGTTAGCTTTATCTTGGAAAGCAATTGCGGCAATTGGTAAACGGTGATGCTTACCAAAGTTACAGAAATGACTTACCGGACCCAGCTGCGTAATGCAATACTGGCAGACCATCATCATTAGGTATAACAGAATCGGCACCTCGATCTATTAGGTACTTCGTTGTTTCAATATGCTTCGCTCCGGCAGCAAGATGAAGAGGAGTCTCACCTGAAAAAGAAACAAATTTTCGGAAGATTATGCGTCTCCTACTTGCAGGTATCACTGATAGTGAACCATAGCAGGGTAGCCACAACCCCATGAAAAACAGTAGCCCGAAAAGACTCGAGTTTCGCAAAACCAGGCTTCCACACTTTGACAAAAATCTAAAGAAATAACAGGGCAAAATAGATATAGCTAAAAGCGGGGATACCCGCAACATCCTTTGGGTCCACATCAAGCTTCAACTCCTCCAACAAGTACTTGCACACTTCGATTTCGCCCAGTATCGCGGCTAAATGAAGTGCCCCACGTCCATCATGGTCCTTCGCATCCGCAATAGTTCTCGCCATCCCTCTTCCGTCATCAAGTTGCGAAGCCAACTCTGTTTCACCACATTATTCGACAGATGCAGTGCATTATGCGGAAATCCAAAGGAAAGAAATCGAAACTCGGACCAAGAAAAAGATGCGAGAAGAAGAAGAAGCCAAGATGTACCCTTGAGTAAGCCGAGATTTCCGGCACGAACTGCATTCAGAAAACTCAGGACTTTCGGGCACACTGCAAAGTTCGGTTCGAGAATGAAGTTAAGAACATCTTATCATCATCAAGAAGCACACTTAGAATCACTGCAAACTAAAATGGTGAAAATGTACTCGATTTCCCGTTCAAACGGTGATGATACGTACTCCTCTTTCTCCGCGCCATTACAAATGCACATACAGATAGAGAGAGAGAGAGAGAGAGAGAGAGAGAGAGAGAGAGACCTTTGAGGGGAGTGGACGCAGGAGACGCCATGGCCAAAGCTTTCACAGAGCTCAAAGAGCACGAAGTATGATTGGTAGATCAGGTGTGGCAGAATCTTGAAAGGGGCATGCCTTTTAACGGTTTCGCATGGCCAAAACCCGCGCAAAATCTCAGTGCGAAGAACGGTTATGCTGGTAAGTGACAGTTGTGGTAGTTAACAGTTAGACGTTGCTGACTTGAGGTTGTTCGGTACTTAACTGAATTCCACGGAGCAAAAGTACATTGAAAGTCTTAGACTTATACGTACGGAGAGCAATCAAGCATTTGATCTCTTTTTTTATTATAAAAAAAAGTGCAATCGAGTACTTTTAGCATACGACTCCTAAATCGGCGCACGTTACATCCAGAAATTACCTACGCAACGGCTTAAAATTGCACTTTGTAACATAAGTTTAGAACTCGACTATACTTTCCGATAAAGATTTATGACTTAAGCAAAACGATCAAATGGTTTTTCTGTTTACGACATACACGATTTCTCACAAGTTTTAGGACTTGTGGTGTTATTCGTTTAAATTTTAGGCGGATTTGGTGTTTTTGGCTGCTCTTGGTTTACAATTCACTTTGTCAAGAATAACACTTCAATTTTTCACACAAAAAATAGAATTTAATATATTCGAAATTGAGAATACTTCGAGCGAAAATATTTCTGTCATTAAATAGGATATTTATAATCAGTAAGTTAAGCAAAGCAGAAGGCAAAAACAAAATGCTAAAAGGCGAAATCAAAACTAGATAACACCCCTGTGGCCAAGAAACAAAAGAAATAGATAAACACTAAATTGCCTTACACAACGTGATTTAGTAATGAAATGAAATGACCCATGTAAAACAGATTTGTGGATGGAAATGGAATTAAATGAACGATGAAATATCATCAGATGGAGACTCCAGTTTCCTTGTTGAGGTTGTCTGACGAATTATGAAACAACAGATGAGTGTATGCATGGAAGCGGATGAGCATTCTCTTTTTAGTCATGGCTTTGCTGAAAAGGGAAAAGGATTAAATTAATCTGGTTTTGACTCAAGAGGCCATCGGAGAAGAAATGGAAAACTTCAACTATGATGGTCGAAACAAGATCATTTTTTTTTTCGGTCCATCAAAGAGCCAAGACCAAACAGATCAGTCACACAGCTCAACGACCAGGGCCGAGCATACCATTCGCGGTGGATGGCGAAATCTTACAACAGCAGGCCTCACTCGGACAAAAATGCATAGAGCTCGTTACCAAGAACATGATATGCAACTGATGGACAAAATTCGAACAAGCTCAAAAAGGAAAACCCACAAAAAAAAGGTTAATGCCGTCATTCTCACTCAAATGGCCTCCCCTCACATGCTACAATTCTTTTTTTACTGATTTTACAGCAAAATTTGGCACGAGGCATATAGTATTTCTCGGGAAAAATGGCGCATGGCTATCACAAGCAATGTCCCCTCAACTCAAGCATCAAGTTTTTTTCTCACAGCATCTCAAGCATTTCAAGTCATGAACTCTTTTTGTCCGTACCATGGAACTTCCTCCCAGCTTCGACAGCTTCTCTGCAAAGACCAGAAAACATGTCAAAAGGCTAAACTCATATTTCATGCAAATTCTACTTATGTGAAAAGCAACAGCTGAAAATGCACTTGACAGGAACAGATACTTTGCATTTTAGACCACGAAATCTTCTCCACGGACAGAAGAAGCAGGATATGGTAGTGTCCCTCAACTCTTTGACACTATCACTCTATCTCACAATTACAGCCAGTTTTCAGAGGCTTTAGCGTTAGGCACACCCAAACTTTTAGCTTCAACCTTTTCTTTTTCTTTTTTTCTTTTTTTTTTTTTTTTTTTTTTTTTTTGACCCAGGGAAACCCGTAAGCCGACAGCCGGCGGGCAAACCCTAAGGGCGACACGAGGAAACCACCACCCCGTGCCACCGGGTAACGCACCAAGTGACGCTGGGGATTCGAACTCCTCTCCTTCGTGAGGGGGAGAAAGCCCAAAGCCAGCTACGCCACCGCAGCGGGTGGTTTCAACCTTTTCTTTAGTCACAGACAATACCAAAACAAAAATCTAGTCACACACATGTCGTAATTCAGATTGGAGAAGTCTTCTCAGCCTAACCTGAAAGCGTTTACAAGCTCCTTATTTTCAGGGTCAAGCTTGACACCCTCATAGAAAGAATTAGCTGCTTCGTCAAACCTCTGCAGTAGATTTCCCAGTCATATATAGGTGCACAAAGGCACAAACACTAATGCCGATGATGGACTAATGAACTAGAGAATAAGAGAACACATGCCTGCAAAAGACCTAATGCTGCACCTTCCCTATAGCAGGCTTTGGGCCAGTCTGGTCTAAGTTCCCTACAGGCCTTCGCATCAACAAGAGCGTGTTCTGCTTGTCCCAAGCGAATCCAACAAAGACTTCGGTTGGAAAGCAAAGTCGCATCATTTGGATCAAAGTCTATTGCCTGTAATAACCAAACCAAAAGAGCGGTTCATTTGAGTCGGATTGAGAGCACATCACAGTTAGATCCACATTTCATATATTAGCCAAAAAAAGTTTCTTTGTTATACTGGAGACACGAGTTGACTAAATGACAATGCATTTGGAAGGAATACTTGTGTGTAAGCATCTAAAGCTGCTTGATAGTCTTGTCTTCGAAAAGCATCATCTCCCCTTGATTTTGCTTCTGCAGCTTTCTGTTTCGCTTCTCCACTTACCTGAGAAAGCAAATATATCACAAGATTAAATTGATAGAAATTCGTGCATGCAACATGTCCACATCAAACATCACACATAAGGTGAGTGAGCTACAAGCATAAATGAATCACATATATGATGGATCACAGGTATATCCACATCCAAAGGCATAAATTGGTGAGTGAAAGCCATAACACCAACTAAAGGTGAGCATGGTTCCAAGTTCTAGGGTGTGTAGAAGAGTAGGTTCCAAGTTCCAAAAAAATGAGAAACTTGGACAGAACTTGGAACCGCTTACCCCTATTTACAAGTATTTTTTTGCTACTTAAACCTGAATTGATTTGCCTAAGCCAAAGCAAAGCTATGGACTGTCAACAACTGGATATAGCCACTGAGTCCTCTTTAGTTGTGGCGCACTTAAAAAGTCGACAAAACGAGATAATTTCAAACCTTTTTTCATGTCAAAATCAAAAAAAAAATTAAAAAAAAAGGATAAATTAGGCTAACTAAAAATGAAACAGGAAAAAAAAAAAGAAAAAGAAAGAAATTGAGCAATTCTCGGGTAGACCCCGAAACCTGTGACAGTTTAGGTTTTAGGTTTTAGATTCAAAGGTAGGTTTTAGATTCTATAAAATGGAGGAACTTAGATGAAACCAGTAACCACTCACCCCTAACACTAATAATTTCATAGAAAACAAGAAGACAATTAGTCCATTATTAAACTTTCAACCAACTTTCCACAATTTCAACAACCATAGGCAAACTTTTACAAATAACATTAGCTATTGTTAGTCACCCACCTAGAATTTCCTCTTCAATTCATTATGCTATCAAAATTTCTTCCTCCATGAGTTACTTGCAAATGAATGGCAGAGTGATAATAAAAACTGCTTGTATTTTCATTAACTATCCATTTAAATGCATCAAGAAAGAAAACATCATTATAAGATAAGCAAATCAAAAATCATCTAGTCCACCTGACCAATAGAAGAAGGAAATCACAAACTATAAATAGACTACTATAAGATAAAATGGAACACGATCAACGAGGTGTGAAAAATCCAATGAAGCATCACCTCGGGAAGGTTTCGGATTTTCATTGCGGTATCCTTCTCTCCACTAGTCGCCTTGACTTGTTCCTGCAGATTGTACTTTTGAGCTAGAACACAAGACAAGAATCGCAAGAATCTGATTTCATATCAGATAAACGCTAGAAAATCTGCGCTATCACCAATAAACTTTCGTTCCAACTGAAAGACTGCCTCCAGGTGATGAACTTGTGGATGCCTTAGTACAACAATTAGAAATTGAAAAGGAGATTGTACGAAAAGGCTCTTTCTTAAGGTTGGAATAAAGAATATTAAATGTAATATCTTCATGTTTGATTAGCATATTCTCTTCCAAAATTCCCCCTTAATTACAATGAACATCTAAATTATGTGATCAAGCAAAAGCACAAGTAAATGCAAAGCATTTGACATGTGATCTTTTCTGGACAACTCCGTCCAATCCATGAAGCAATTGAGGAGAAAAAACACCAAAAACAAACGATTTAAGTTGCAGCACCTACCTGTGCATTACCAGCTTCAGTCTGCATATACTCAATGATTCCATCCACACTCCATTTGGGAATACTGTGAACTTGGGTAGTCTTTGAAAAAAGAATCTCCACAGCTGCACGATTGCCTCTTAATGCTGCAACCTGTATAGGCTTCAGCCCATCCTGTGATGATGAGAAGCAAAATTACACTTGCATGCTGTATCATAAACCATTTTCAATGACAACCCTGTGAAAGTGAAATCATACTACTGCTTCAGAAATTCATCCCCAGACCTATTGTGGTTAATGCCTTCAGCATTATTGGTTAAGTAAATAAATCTTGGACCTGTATGTTTAGAATTAAGTTTAAGTAAAAGGAACTTTTTCTTTCGTGACAAAATTTAAAATGTTATTGAAATTGAGAGAATTATTTAAAAAAAAAAAATGAGAACCTACATGTCAACATTTGTATATTGTGATAGCTTCAGGCATCTGGGTTTCAAAAAAAAAAAAATCAAACTGCATCTGCAGCAAGATTTAGATCAAGCAAAAAGTAAAAATTATTCAGATATGCGCTTATTTTCATGATAAGGCACCAAACCAAGCAAAACTCTAAGCAATCATAAACATCTCTTTCCCATCTTTAGTATAAAAGGAACTCTTTATCAACCATCCTAACTTAATTTAATGATATACAAAACAAGCAAGCTTTAAGAAAATGCAAATCGATAAAATGCTAACATAAGATACAAACATTTAGCAAATTAAAGCCTTTTAAAGTTCTCAACCTCATCCATGACATTGGGATCAGCTCCAGCATCTAATAAGCAGTTTATGATTTCTGGGTTCCCATTATCAGCAGCAATGTGCAAAGGTGTCGCTCCTCCAGCACTAATATTCACACTAGCACCAGCCTGAATGGAAGGCAAAATCACAAGAATCATTACAAGAGATAAACTTAAGTTACTTGTGGGTACTAGTGGAAATATATGCCCGTAAAAGCAAGCACAAATGCACAAGGAAAAAATATTCATGGCATCCACAGCATCAACTTCAGATGAGTATAAACTGTAGTTTCCAAAAATCGAAAGAAGCATTCAGATGGAAGTCCTAGTTAAATATCCAGAATTAAACAAAGTTTATGATGAAAATTTTGCAAGAAAATGGACGTTGATTTCTTCATCTGCTAGTTAAACAAAGATAAGAGAAAATGAAACCAGTGTTAGCACAAAAAAAAAGCAATAATAGCATAGTTTACAGAACTAACAAGGGAGATAAAAAGAAAAAAGGAAAGACAAGTATCAAGGAAGGTTCTGATTGAACCTTGAATATAGCAGTAAAATGTCAAAGATCTTACACACATAGATAAGGAGAGAAAAGCCACCCGGAAAACTGAATTTTATTTATTAAAAAAAAAAAAAAGGCAACAACAACAGTATATCCAAGACATGACTTAAATCTTAAAGGCCAAGAAACTCTAAAACCTGAATCAACAGCTTCAAGCATTCAACAGAACTGGCAGCCACAGATGACAAGAGCGGAGTGATGTTATCATCAGTTTCAGCATTGGGCTGCAAAACAAGATATCAAAGTTAAATACAAAATAATCACGCCACATCACAATACTTCTGTCTAGTAACTCTACACGAAAATGCCAGACTAAATCCTCCTCCCTCTCTTCTGAAAGTACCATTTTTTATTAAAAGAGATATAAGTATAAGAAGTAACAATTTCAACAAGCTTACATTAGCATGATGTTCCAAGAGAACCTTTACAGCATCTGGTTGAGCATGACCAGCAGCCCAAATTAGAGGGGTGCCAGCATCACTCTGAGAATCAATATCAACACCTTTAGAAAGTAGAAACTTCAGCAATTCAATGTCACCTGAAATCAAGTAAGCACAGATAAGCATATCTATCCTCAAAAGATAACATAACAATATTATGTGAGGAACCATACATGCTCAAACATAGCAGTTTCCAAAGATACAGAAACCAACTTACCTATCCCAGCAGAATGGTGTAGTGCTGTCACGCCTAAGTTACTAGGAATATCAGGATTGGCACCTCGCTCTAGTAAATATTTGGCAGTTTCAGTATGCCCTTGCCGAGCCGCATGAATAAGAGGAGTCTCGCCTACAATACAAAAACAGATTCCAGCAAATTGATAAGCTTTTGCCTGAAACAGATACTGAACTATTAGCCAGCATAACCACAGCCGACCAGATGTGAGAAAAGCTTTGTGATCAAGTAGACGCTCAAAGAGACTCGAACATATTCAGTGCAAACTTAAATTCCACAGCATCAGAATGCCAATATCTTAGTACAAGAAACTCAACGAATTCAGTACATAGACACAACATGCAGTAGCTACGAGCCATAACTACTTTCCGTCTCAGCTCCAGCAAATATCATTAACCTCACAAAACTAGAGAGAAATTAACCATAACACACAATGCCACCCGAAATCAACAAGGTCATAGATAGTCAAAAACAGATAAACAAATAACAGCCAGCTAAAAACGGGATACCATCATCGTCCTTCGTATCGACGTCGAGCTTCAATTCCTCCAGCAAGTACCTGCACACCTCAGTCTTGCCCTCTCTCGCGGCGAAATGCAGCGCGCCGCGCTTGTTCGCGTCCTTAACATCCGCTATTGTCGTCGCCATCCCTTTCCCATCATCGAGCTGCGACGCTAGCTCTGCGCCCCACAAACCCAGCAATTCAAAAACAAATCGCAGTGCACAACACAGAGAAAAAAAAAACCAAAACAACAGAAGTTGCCAAGACGTACTCTTGAGCAAATCAAGATTCCCAGTTTGGGCGGCGTTCAGAAAAAGCTGAACTTTTTGCCTCACTGCAATCATCAGCACAAGAACGAAGTTACCCAGCATGACATATAAAAGAAAAAGAGCATTTCTTCATCCGCAGCACACGCACGTTCAGAGAGAGACAGAGACAGAGACAGAGACAGAGACCTGCGAGGGCATCGGATGCATCGGGAGCCATGGTCGATTAACTCGCGGCAGCTGGGGAAATCCGACCAGTCCCGGCCTGCTTCTTGCAACGAAGGACGAAAAATTCGAGCTTGCTCGACAGTTCGCAGGTGGGTCTGTGCGCACGCTTCTGGAGCAATAAAGAATGCGAGGACTATTCCGGGTTTCAGGTTACACGACAGAGACAACCCCTCTATTTGGTGAGTCAACTCGGGTCCGAGAATCCGAGTTGATTCCGGTTCGAGGGCGGTCCGGCCCGGGCTGAGCCGGAATCCCCTTCGGCCGGGCCGGGTCGGGTTTGGGTAAAGGAAACACTGGGCTTTTCCTTTTGGACTCTGTTTTTGGTAATTTAATCAAATTTAATGATCCCAAATCCAAATAATCTGCCTGTGATTACCCAAACTATTAAAGTGGTCATGCCTAATTATCTACTATAATAAGTCTAATAACAGATCATGGCTCGACCCCAACAAGAAATTATCGTTTTTTTTTTTTTTGTGTTGATCATATTTATGTCGAAAATCATATAGGCTTATTTGATATTCCGTTCTGAATAAGTTTAGTTTTAAAGCAATGTGCAAGTATAATAAAAAATTTAATTATTACCAAGAAAAGGAAGAAAAAAATAAGCAAATACAATCTATGGAGCATAGAGCAACAGAATTTTATCAATCCTTTTTTTTCCGTCATTAGCTCCAAAAGGCAAAACGCCGCATTAGGGAGCATGCCGTCGCTCCCAAGTTTGAGGAATGGGAATCGAATGCCTTTAAAGACAGCTCAAAATGTTGCACGTTCTCTACTGATGGTAACGACATTCTTCTACTAAGTAATTCAAAAGTATAACTTGTAACTAGCAAATCATCACATTCAATTCAAACTTATGCTTGCGACTCTCCCCGTGACTCATCTTCACATACATTGAGACTGCTTAGTTGAGTCATGTGAGCGATGAGTTTTCATGATTATCTAGCCAGGATCGATACTTTTTCCCAAAATCCCGCACATTCCTTTTAATTAGCTGATTCGCCACTCAAACTATTCCAAAAGGGTCAATTTGACTCTCGACCTTCATGTATGATCCGAAACTCAATATGACATTCGCCACGAAGGATTACTCTTAGCAGTTGTAAAGCTAGTCGATCGAAAGTCGAAACCCTTTTCGCCATCTTCTAAATCAAGTAACGCAAAATTACTCATGAAGCAGGGGCTGGAAGCAAAGAGAAAAAAGAGCAAAATATGTGGTCTTGGAGCGACGAGTCATTGAGAAGGTTAAGAAGACATATCTGTCTTCTCGGTTTATATTGGCTCTGCATTTACACAAAGATCAAAAGCCATCATGATCTATCAGCCCTCGTTCTGGCTGCATCACGTATCATCAAACGAAACCCTAATTTTTTTCAGTTAAAAGCTTCTCTCTCTTTCTCTCGTTCCTCCTCGGTTTTTTTCTTTTTTTCCTCCTTCCTTCTTCTTTTCGTTTCCTGTACAAGCTAGTCGTCCCACGCACCACACACACCCAAATCGATTTCTCAGGATGATTGCATTAGAGAGCACGCCACGGCTTGAGCCCAGTGCCTCAGTTTGGTCTTCACATGCTGAGGATCATCACCTGTAGTTCAAAAACAGCAAAGTACTTCACATTAATATTCATATAATGAAATGACTTTGACCAAAATGCAAAGATAACAAGAAACAACGTGTGTGTTTTGTCATGTATAGTAATGGGTTGAATTTGTTACATTAATATAGTAGGTTGATCTTTGACTTGGGCATCTGAGCTGATTTTGAAAGCTTTTGGAATGCAAATGAATTGAAATTGTTCAAAACCACTGAAGAAGATGACAGAGATTAGATTGTAGTAGTTGATGAATGGAACGTCAGTTGTTTCGATGAAGGTGCTCGCCATTTATAAAGTTCTGTGGACGAACCATTTTTCTCATATTTTTTGTAAAACGAATGCATTTTCATGGGAATAATTTCTAACTATGATATGTATTCAATCGAAGAATACATGCATCTTCGAAAGTATTGCCTGGGTTACAGATCTTCCAAGCGTCGGGGTCGCTCGTGGGGCTCTCGAAGGACGAGGACCTCCCGCCGAGCGAGGTTGGCGATGACAGCCCTTGGCTCTGCGGCGTCGAAACGGGGCTCAGGGAGAGCTGCCGGTTCACCGCAAAGTAGAGGTCAAGAGCCGGCAGCGTGTTGCACAGCTTCTGCCCGTCCTCCTCCTTGAAGCCGAACCCAAGCTCGATGCTCCCCTTGAGCTCGTTCAGGTCCTCATCCGTGATGTCCTCCGGCATCACACCGAGGCCGCTCTTCCTGAGGATCTGGCGCCGTCTCTTCTCCCACGCGACGTCACGGGGGGTCTCGCACATGGACAGCTGCTTCGTCAGCCGCTTCCGGTTCTTCCACCGTGGTGGCGCCAGCGGCATGTGCTGCAGCTCCTCCAGGTCAGACGAGCTGTGCGGGGACCGCGGCGATGAGGACCGGTCCGTCGACGAGCCGGAAGACAAGGGCAAGGCCTGCTTCTCTTCATTACCTTGGTCGGCGTCCTCCATGCCGAGCAGCTGCTGCTGCTGCTGTAACGTGTTCACCTCTTCCGTACTGCACATGTTGAGGCCTGGAACAGCATGGGCCACCACCGCCAGGGGTGGGATATCGGGGAGTGGTGGTGAGTCGAAAATGCGGGTTAAAACTAATTTGTACTCAGAAGAAGAGAGGACGATGTTATTATCTGTTATTATCGGGCTGAATCCGACGATACAGCACCAGCCCGACCAGCTCAGAACGAGAAGAAGGTGATGAAGAGAGCTTTAATGGAGGACAACGGTGTAAAACCTAAAAATGGCTAGGAAGAGGCGCCAGTCGCGCCCATCCATCAGAAGGTTTGCGTCATTCTGGCACCGTCCATCTGTAACCAGAAAGGGAACAGTCCATGGAATGCTACATTTCAGGGTTTATATATGAAAAAAATGGTGAAAGATGGTGGCATTAGAATCTTCTTCCCGGATGATGATTAACAAGGACGTGTTTGATCAATCTGTCTCGGTCGTGACCAGTTAACAACGAAACCTAGAAATGACCGCTTTGGATGAGTCATGTCCGCAGCTTGACAATCTTAATGTATCTCACGCTTCGAACGAGACTTAAAAGAATTGAGGAGCTATGGCGTATAAATACGAGCAAAAGAGTTTTCCACAAATTCGTAATTTGGACTTTCGCACATTTGGCTTGCCAAAAGTGACTTGTTAAAGGAAAACCATTTACAACATGCTTAAAGTAGGGAAAATGGAATCCTTAGCCTAAAAAATGGGAAGCATTTTCTTGAAAGATAATTTCCAAGAAAATATTTTCCTTTGTCATAAAACTTTCTTCGAAATAAATACACCCATAATTCAGTTTAATTTTGATTTATGATTTCTTGTCCCTAATGTGATATTATGTTATTATAATTCACGACAGCGGTTTTTACGATTTTATCAAGAAAACTTTGAAGTTAGAAACCATCTTCTGAATTTGCTTAGTGGAGAGATTTTAGAGTGTTTAAGCAGAGGACTGCTAATTATTATGGGTAACCGCTAGGATTCATCAGTTAAAGATGTAATAAATGTTTTATGCACATCCGGTGGGTTATTATAGAATGACAGAACTCGATCTCAGGATACCTTCAACAGCATTTTAAAGGGCCTTTCGAGAAGATCCGATGCTTTTGAGTTCGATTCTATTCTTGCACGTACTTTAGTTATGCCAATAACCTTGTACAACTGTGTTCTGCTCTATCCCTGGAGAGTTTTCAGGAGGGCACTGCTAAATTTAGGCTTCTAGTTTTTTTTTTCTGGATCCCTCTTCCAGGAAAAGTACCTGCCTTCGCGCAACAAAACAATGTGTCGGATGTCCCTCGCCTTCATCGATTCTTAACCAACTCCGACCTTCGGATCGATCATCGGGGAACCCCCAAAAATGGGTAGCAGAAAATAGGAGCAAGGAGAGAAAGGGAGAGAGAGAGGTGTTCCATTCATCATACAAAAGCAAAACAAGAAAATCCTGTCGTGTTTTCTTGCCTGGTTACGCTCCAGGTGAGGGCAAAGCATGTTTTGAGTTTCCATGGCTGATTGGAGCCGTTCGGCATGATCTCTAGAACAGAAGAGAGAGAACCCAGAATCCGCTAATCGTTCGCTTTGGCGTACAGGAGTCCCTTTCTTTCTCTTCCCTTTCTTCGAATCTTCCCTTTCTTCGAATGAATTACGACTGATTAACCCAATCCTGAATTGTTTTCCTGTACGCCAAGGTCCTCTCTTTGTTGAGTAAACATGTACAAAAACATCCAGATTTTGCTCTCTATTATATCTGTATCCGTTCTTTTCAATTCCCTTTACGCGTCATGTGCGGACCCGGCTCCGCTGATCCTTAGCTGTGGGTCGACTGGTGGCGGGAAGGATGCCGACGGGCAAAAATGGGATTCGGATTCTAAGTACTTCACCTCCAACAACTCAACGTCAGAGAAAGCCATGTTTCAAGACCCCTCGCTCCCCTCCGATGTCCCATACATGTCTGCCCGGATCTTCACCTCCGCAGCGACGTATCGGCTGCCCGTGAAATCCGGCAACCGCTACTGGGTCAGGCTCCACTTTTACCCGTCCTCATACGGATCCCTTGATCCTGCAGACGCATACTTCTCGGTGGTCGCCGGCAGCGTCACCCTCTTGAAGAATTTCAGCGCCTCGGTCACGGCTCAAGCTCTCACACAGGCCTACCTCGTGAAGGAATATTCTCTGGCGCCCTTGGACTCGGATTTTGTGAACATCACTTTCACGCCTTCAGATAAGCACAGTGGAGCATTTGCCTTTGTGAATGGCATTGAGCTGATTCCGATCCCGGACTTGTTCGACTCGGCACAGATGGTCGGGTTCTCAGACCAACCTGTCGATGCCAAGGCTGCAAATCTACAGACGATGTATAGGTTAAATGTTGGAGGGCAGTACATTCCTCCGAGCAATGACTCCGGTTCGCTCACTCGAACATGGTACGATGATACGCCTTATTTGTATGGAGCAGCGGCAGGAGTCACAAATGAGGCCGACAAAAAAGTTAAGATCCAGTACAATGATTTGCCTGACTATGTTGCGCCGGTTGATGTTTACAGAACCGCAAGATCCATGGGGTACGATAAGAATTTAAACAAGAACTACAATCTGACTTGGCAGTTTCAGGTGGATGCAAATTTCACCTACCTTGTGAGGATGCACTTCTGTGATTACTTCTGCACTAAGGTCAACCAGAGAGTCTTCACTATCCTCATCAACAATCAGATTGCCCAGGAAGCAGCCGACGTGATCGGATGGGCGAGTGCAGAGGGGGTGCCGGTCTATAAGGATTATGCGATTTTTGTCAGCGACGGGAAGGGGGATGAGCAAATCTCGATAATGATGCATCCCTCTGTCACTGCAGATCCTCCACCGGAGTACTACGATGCTCTCCTAAATGGGCTGGAGATATTTAAGATAAGTGATGCGACCGAAAACTTGGCAGGTCCCAACCCAGAGCCATCGGAGATGCTAATCAAGGCTGAGGCCGAGGCCGCAGCTAAGGCTAGTGAAGCAAAGGCTTTCACGTCGTCAACAAGCCATGTGAAGTTGATCAGCGGGGCGGCTGGAGGAGCTGCTGCATTCGGTGCCTTGGCAGCAATATGCATCACAGTCTACGTTAAAAAGAAGAGAGTCCTCGGAACCGAATCGCATACAACTAGCTGGTTGCCTATCTCGGGTTTCTCCCAGACGGCGGGAAGCAAATCGCATGCCTCTGCTGCTAGCCACCTCTCGTCAGAGGCTCAGGGTCTCAGCCGACGTTTCTCGTTAGCTGAAATCAAACAGGCGACAAAGAACTTCGACGAGTCTCATGTCATTGGGGTCGGAGGCTTCGGCAAGGTCTACAAAGGAGTCATTGATAGGACCATGAAGGTGGCCATCAAGAGGTCAAACCCTTCCTCAGAACAGGGAGTCAATGAGTTCCAGACTGAAGTGGAGATGCTTTCCAAGTTGAGACATAAGCACTTGGTGTCGCTGATCGGATACTGCGAGGAAGAAAACGAGATGTGCTTGGTTTATGACTACATGGCGCGCGGAACGATGAGGGAACACATCTACAAAGGAAACAACACTCCGCTCTCCTGGAAGCAGAGGTTGGAGATCTGTATCGGCGCAGCGAGAGGACTTCACTACCTTCATACAGGGGCAAGGTATACCATCATTCACAGGGATGTCAAGACCACCAACATTCTCCTGGACGAGAACTGGGTAGCGAAAGTTTCAGATTTCGGGCTCTCGAAGACCGGTCCTAACATGGATAAAGGCCATGTTAGCACTGTGGTGAAAGGAAGCTTTGGGTACTTGGATCCCGAGTACTTCCGCCGGCAGCAGCTGACCGAGAAATCTGACGTCTACTCCTTTGGGGTCGTCCTGTTTGAAGTTTTGTGTGCAAGACCTGCATTGAACCCTAGCCTCCCAAAGGAGCAAGTCAGTCTTGCAGATTGGGCTCTGAACTGTCAAAGAAGGGGAAGCCTCGAGGAGATCATTGATGCTCAGCTCAAGGGCAAGATCAACCCCGAGTGCTTGAAGAAGTTCGCGGAGACCGCTGAGAAGTGCTTGTGCGAGCACGGACTTGAGCGTCCTACCATGGGCGACGTGCTGTGGAATCTCGAATTCGCTCTCCAGTTGCAGGAGAACGCGGATGGTTCTAGCCATTCCTCTCGCCGAGCAGGAAGCAATGTTTCCGAAGAAGTCGCTCCACGACTGGACGTGAACAGCCTGAGCATCGGCAGCGAGCACGAGCCGACCCAAAATTCAGACAACGTGAACGCTATTTTCTCACAGATAGTCAATCCGAAAGGCCGATAAGGACGCCGTTACCATCCCCATTCGCCAATTTACCTAGATGATTCTGACTTTATTTTCTGGTTTTTCTTATAGTAACATTAAGTGGGATGCATGTTGAAGGCAACACCAGGTGAAGCTGCATCTGTACTTGTGACGTTCAGACTGAATTGACAATTGTTGGGGGGTTTTTCTTGCAAAAGAATCTATAAATTGGCGTTACTTATTACCGCTAATACTTATGTGTTCTCACCCTGTCGGATCATCTGTCTACCTATGACATCCAAGCTTTGTCCACTCATAGTTTTACCTTTCATTCTCCGGTGAGCTTACGTAACGGAGATCCAGCAAAGTCAAGACGCTCCATCGCCAATATGTGTGGTTTATTCCCCCAGATATTCAAGACTAGCTAGTACTCATCTCATCTGCCACTTGATCCCACACATCTAGGCAACGTTTCGTCATACAGATTTTTTTGTCTGATAGAATAAAATCGGTTAAGATAAAGATAGGATAAGATAACAAGGGAATTTATATTACCTTATACAAGGTTTGACAGGTACCAGATAAAACACAAATATAGGCGCGCTCAATTACCATTTTACTGATCTTTCCTCTATGCTAACTAGAGCTAAGTTCCGGCGTTTCTCAGCAAGGGGAACATCGTCAAGGCCACCGCCATGACTGATCCGAGGCCCACCCTCAGGCAACCTCCAAGCATCGTGGTGGCAACCTCCAAGCATTGGACTGTAGTTTCAACTATCGCTAGTTTGTGGTCACAACCTCTACCTTTAGCCATGGCTGACGCCAAACACGAGCCCGACCCATGGAAAACCCCAGCTCTAGTGTTGTGAGGGCGGCAACCTTGGATCCGAGATTGTAACATAACATATTCCCTAAGATTGTATTGGGCCTTACAACATATTCTGTAAGATTGTAAGGTAAGAACCTTGGAAAAACGAACAGTTGCTATCTGATCGACATTAACAAAACCTAAACATTTGCAGCCTCTCTTTTCCCCCACCTTTCCATTTCCTTCCTCAATTACTCCCAAGGCATCCAACGAAAAACTACATATAAGGTAGTAGATGTAAACCAGGAAACTCGGTGAAGTTCGAAATTCAAATTTCAGGTTCACTGGCAACAAAAGCACTGCAAACTTAACTAGAAGGCCATCAAAATTGAGTATCAAAATCTAGTGTCTCCAACAACTGCTTCAAAAAGGACGGACAATAAGAAAAAATGTCACGGAACACAGTGTGTTTTTACTTGAGGGGAATGAAGCGAGAGGAATGGGTAGCACCAATACCGGGTCTCCCATGCTTGACGGGTTTATATGAGATGGAGAACTCAGCAAGATAGTGGCCAATCATCTCAGGTTTGATCTCAACTTGATTGAAAGTCTTGCCATTGTAAACTCCAATGATGCTTCCAATCATCTCGGGAACAATGATCATGTTCCGCAGGTGGGTCCTCACTGGTTCAGGCTTCTCACCAGCCGGAGCCTCCCGTTTCTGTTACAAGGTTCAAAGAAAGACCCAAATTAATGGCATGTACTAAGTAACACCATTGATAGACGCACAATGCAAAGAAACGTTAATGTCTATCAGCTCATTTACATGTATAAAATCAATGAAAGAACCAAGCTTTTTACAACTAACAATATCTGGTCATGAATATATTGGACCTCAAAACTCGAGGACTAAGTGTAAGGCAAATGCCATTGCAAAAGTAAGTTGAACCTACTCAACTGCTGGCCATAAAAGACCAACACAGCAATCAGGATCAGAAGATCGCAGAAGGTTATTTTATTCACAAAATAAGACAATATATAGTCACACCATGGCATGGCCCACGGCAGTCAAAGGAAATGAGAAGCAATGCCAGCAAGGTTCAATTGTCATGGCAATACGATGTTGGGAGCTTCTACCCATCACAAGTAGGTCTTATATCAGTGCAACAAGACTTCTTTTCGCCGTTCGAAGATGTACACCAATGGAATTCCTTTGAAGCCATGATATTATCCCTTAAATCCAAGCCAATGCTTTACTAGCCATAACACAATGCACATCCCCTTTATAAGAATGACCACCAAAATCAGCAGCGTGAGTTTTGACAGCTTAGCTGACTACTTCATACAGCCTAATCGGCAATACCAACCAAACCCATGTTTTCCAAATCTCAGAGATCTTCAATTCCACATAAGCCAATTCTATAAAATCACATCACATAGCATTGCATACATCCAAGAGAGATTATAAAAATAAAAATAGAAATAAAATAGAACAGATCTTACCGCCTTGCGCAGCTTCTTGATCAAAGCCATCGGCTTTCGCTTCAAGCCTCTCTGAAACCTACCCAATTCCGCAAACAAAACCAAAATCCAACCTCAGCCCAAATCATTTCCAGATCGCACAAGAAAAAGAAGAAAACGACACCGAATGCGAAAGCAGACGCTTCGCGCCCAGGCATACCTCCTGCGAGCGCGGGCGCCGAAGAGCTTGACGAGCTCGTCGGTGGACATGTCGAGGAGCGCGTCGAGGTCGACGCCCCTGAAGCTGAACTTCTTGAACGTCCTCTTCTTCGGCTGCCCCGCCGCAACTTCTGCCTCCACGTCCGCCTGCGGAAACCCGAAAGAGGCGCCATGAGACGAAGGTTTTAAAAAAAAAAAACCAAACTTTTCCGGTCAAGACCCCGTCGGAATCGGAGAAATCGAGAAGGAGAGGCGGCCGGAGCGGGAATTCACCATGTTCGATGGAGAGAGCCGCGGTCGAGCGAGCAAGCGGGGCGGTGGTGCAACTGACTGTGGAGATTAGGGTTTCTTCCGGAGATGAGATTGCCCTCGCTTTTTTTTCGTTTAGCGAGCTTTTATATGGTGGTTATCGGCTTCGCGGACCCGGGTCGGGTCGTGTCGGGTCGGTTCATGGTTTAATCGAGTTTCGGAGCCTAACTCGTTGTTCCAGTCGGACCCGGACCCCTATCGGGCCTCCGCCCTGGCCCAGCCATTGTTTTTAATTTTTTACGTTTTTATTAGTTTTCGATTTTGGTTTTTCGAGTGTCTCTGCCTTTTGTCGTTTTCTAATGCTGATGTTGTTCCCTCTATCTTGAATTTTTTTTAATGATTTGGTCAAATATTATGCGGCTTTGTTGATCGAGCGAGAGTAAGTCTTAATGGCTCCGTATATTGGAAAGAAAAACTTGTTTTTATTTTTTCAAGGAGAATTGCACTATTCATGCAATATAAGAGATGCCCGACCGCTGGGAGCTCCATCATAGGAGCCAAGGTTTCTCGAACCTTGACATGGAATCCTGAGCATGGGCACTAGGGACTTGATTCCTTGGCCTTGGTAGACCCAGGTCTGGATGCCGATGACTTGGGCATGAGAGTTGGGTATCCGGGCACAACCGTTGGGGTCTAGAGCACAACCTCAAAGGACTTGAGTCCAACCTTTATGGACTTTTACCTAGTCGCCAAGGAACTAGTCCTAAGCGAGCGCTAATGACTTGGGTATGGTAGCTAGTTACCTAAGCATGGCCACCAAGCACCCAAGCACAAAGCACTACATCCCCTGACTAGGAGAGACGGGGGCTCAATCTCTCTATAATAGGGTCTTGACTTGGGCAGGGGAGTCGAGTACTCAAGCATAGCCGTTGAGGACTCAGGCACAAGTATCATGGTCCCAAGCCTAACCTCAATCGTTTAAGGCCCAATGTCTATGGACCTGGGCTCGGGTGTTGATGTCTTAGACGCGAGAACTGGGTATTTGAGCGCCTAAGTTGATAACTCTAGCATGGGCATCAAAATCCCAAGCCTGGCCTCAAGGGACTCGAGCGCAATTTTTAGTGAAAAATCAAGTGCAAAAGTCCAATACCCATGCATGCCTACCGAGGACCTTGGTATGAGCACCCATGACTCGAATACAAGCACCAGAGACTTGACAGTTGATGTCTTAGACTTGAGAATTGGGTATTTGAGCATGTCAGTTGAGGACTCTAGCACGAGCATCAAGATTCCAAGCCTTGCCTCAAGAGACTTGAGTGCAATTGTTAGTGAATCGGGCCTAAAAGTTCAATACCAGTGCATGCCTATCGAGGACCTGAGTATGAGCATTGAGGACTCGGATACAAGCACCGAAGACTTGAGCACAGGAGTTGGGAACTTGAGCAAAAACACTGGATAAGGGTCTTAGGCCCAGCCTCAAGAGACTCAAGCCCAAGTGTCAATGACTCGAGGGCAAGAGTCGAACACCCATACATTTCTGGTGAGACTTGGGCCCAAGCGCCAATAACTTGGGTGCAATAGTTAGGTAACCAGGCATGGCCACCTAAGACCTAGGCATAGGCACTAGGGTCCTGTAGTCAGCCTCTGTGGACACGAGCACGAGCATTGCCTTTAAGGACCTAGATGTACGAGTCGAGTACCCAAACACAAGCTCAAGTGTCAATGACTTAGATGTACGAGTCAAGTACCCAAACACAATCACGGACGCTGAAAACTCAAGCATGGGCATCAAGGTCTTGGGCCTAGCCTTTAGGGACCTAGGCCCAGCCTTTTTGTGGACCTTGGCCCAACAGTCGAGGAACCAATCACAACCTCAATTAGCCTTAGTCCGAGAGCCAATTACTTGAGCATGAGCATCAAGGGTTCGAGCATAGGCATCAAGGTCCCAAGCCTAGCCTTTGGGCCTAAGCTCGACCGCCGAGGACCCATCAATGAGCATCATGGACCGATGCTCGAGTGTTGAGGTCTTTAATCCAAACGTCAATATTTAGTCATATTTTGGAAAATGAGTCTAGGCTGTGGTAAGTTAGATTCATCTTTTATGTTTGCATTGATCGGTGTATGCCTAAATAATCAAAATCAATATGATTTGATTGCACCTATTTGACAAAGATTTAAATTTCGATTGGATTCATTACATAAGGTTTTATTTCCTTCGGGACAAGTGCTTCAAAATGGTCGTTTTTTCTTGATTTGAAAAGGCTAACAGTCAACACTTTGAAAACAAACAATTGTTGCAACGAATTGAAGGCTTTTTTATCATCTTTGATTTTATCTAATTCGTTCGTCTCATAACATACTACATCCGTGGTTCGTTTTCCGTCTATTTAAGGTAGATTCGATTGGCCGATAGCATGTTTCATAAACGGTATCCATTATTCGAGGTCCCTGTTTTTTTCCTTCTAAACATGCTCCTATGATGGCGGGAATATCACGTGGAAGTGATTCTTTTCTTTTGCCTATCAAGCGAATCGATATTGTCACCATCATTCGTAGTCGTAAAGGTAAATAAATTAAGGAAACAAACGCATACACTGGGAATAAACTCTTCCCTCGATGAAAGTAATTTAGATTATCTTGTAACCTAGAACAGTTGCTCGAAAAGATTTCTTGATATCGCATGATTTGATGGCGAAGTTGATTTTCTTTCTGTAACGAGCGTTTTCCATACATCATTGTTGCTTCTTGATTTGCAAAGTCAAAGTTTGATTTATGGAAATAAACAAAACGTTC
Source organism: Eucalyptus tenuipes (assembly GCA_014182365.1). Taxonomy (NCBI): domain Eukaryota; kingdom Viridiplantae; phylum Streptophyta; class Magnoliopsida; order Myrtales; family Myrtaceae; genus Eucalyptus; species Eucalyptus tenuipes. The sequence continues at coordinate 38,420,817 of CM024544.1, read as the reverse complement.
AGTAAACCGTCGACATTCCAATCACGTCCAATTATGCAGATTTCCAAAGAGAGATTCCTTCTTCGAGGCATTCAAAGGGTTTCGTTATAGCAACAATGCTCACCAGTTTCATAACATCCCACTAGATTTGGAGCAAAGACTCGATTTTGATTAATAACAACCGTTTCGGTGTCGTCCTATTTTCTTGATCTTGAAATATCAAGTTGTTAATCATATACAAGTAAAGCGTCGTTCAAGAAATGCCAAAAGTGTTCATAATATCTCATTTGACTTCATTCCCAATAGTTCGGAGTACGAAAGACATGATTTTAATCAATAATAACCATTTCAAAGTTGTCATTTTTTCTCAATTTAAAAATGTAAACCGTTAAACCCTTTTTTTAATCATATACAAGAAATAAAGTATCATTCAATAAACATTAAAAGTGTTCATAGTATCCCATTCAATTTCATCCCCAATAGTTAGGAATATGATAGATCAGCAATCGGATTTTCCCGACACACCTTTAACAGGACCAGTCATAAATTCGCCAATCCTATCAAGTCCGCCCAGATCACCATTCTCGACTTCCCAAACGACCACGGCATTGGTCTCCTTCAGAAATCACACCAACTCTCCAAGAGAGAAAAACTTACTGCGAAAAGACCGCGCTCGCCCCCTGTGAACCTCGCCGTTTTCCCAATCGATTTCTCCCACCCCACCTAGCCAAATTCACCACGCAAGAACCACCATTGCAAAGCACACATCTCATGGTATCCCCCCATCAAAATCCCATTAAATTCCATCCACTCCATCTCCACCCTCCCTCATCCCAAATCAAACCCAAAAGCACAGCCCCTCCTTCCAAAGCCCCAACGCCTCCCCCCCCCCAAAAACTTTTGCCCCTTTTCCAAAACGGAGGCAAAGCCGCACTAATCCGAAAGCCTAACCGCGAAGTGGCGCCCTCCCGACCGTAGATACCCCACCCCATCCGACGGCCCTCATTCAAACCCCCAAACCGCCTCGATCCTCGTCGCCCTCGCGTCGGCCAATCAGAACTCTCCGCTCGTTTCTCTCTCCTGCTATATAAACTCCCCACTCGCCAGCGCCTTCTCTCTCATAACTCGCCAGCGCCTTCTCTCTCTTTCTTTCTCTGAACATCGTCTCACGCAAACGCAAGCTCTCTCCAATGGCTGCCGTGGCCGCGAAGAAGTCTCGATCCCCGTCCTCGCACCCTCCATTCTTCGAGGTATGCGGAATTCTGGGTCGCTCGCAAGTCGTGATTTTTCCGCGCATTTCGTGGCCGATTCGTGGGTCTTGATCTGGTGGGTTTGTTGGTGTCGTTTTGCAGATGATAACGGACGCCATCGTGACGCTGAAGGAGCGGACCGGGTCGAGCCAGTACGCCATCCAGAAGTTCGTCGAGGAGAAGCACAAGAAGCTGCCGGCCAACTTCAGGAAGCTCCTGCTGGTCCAGCTGCGGCGGCAGGTCGCCTCCGGGAAGCTCGTCAAGGTCAAGAACTCGTTCAAGCTGCCCCCGCCGCCGCGAAGGCCGCCCCCGCTGCCGCCGCCGCCGCCAAGCCGAAGGCGAAGCCGGCTGCTGCTGCCGCCGCCAAGCCCAAGTCCAAGCCGAAGACCGTCGCGAAGCCGAAGGCGGCTGCTCCCAAGGCGAAGGCCGCCGCTGCCAAGCCTAAGGCAGCTGCGAAGCCGAAAGCCGCGGCGGGTGCGAAGAGGAAGGCGGCCGAGAAGCCGAAGTTGAAGCCCGTGGCCAAGGCGGCGAAGACCTCCGCGAAGGCGACGCCGACGAAGAAGGCCGTGAAGAAGGTGGCCGCCGCGAAGCCGAAGAAGACGCCCGTGAAGAAGCCCAAGAGCGTGAAGGCGCCGGCGAAGAAGGCGAAGAAGTGAGCAAGCTGGCGCTCTGTTCTTTACTCTAGCGTAGGGGACGGGATTTTAGACTTGAGGATTTGGTTGTGTATAGAAGAAGATGGTTTGGCGACATTTGACATAGCAGCAGCCCTTTTCTTTCTTTCTTTCTTCCTTTCCTTTTCCTCTTGGTTTTCGAATTGTGCTAACTCTATTCTTGTTAGCCCATGTTTCTATTCTATGTAAGCTTTTCTAGGAGGGATGATTATTAGTAGATGGGTTTGTGTTTGATAGTGGGGGAATCGAAAAAGCTCTGACTTCTTGGGGTGCTCTAATGGCGGTTTCTTCTTCTGGTTCTGGCGTCGTTCCATTTCTTTCTCACCGAAAGCGAAAGTGTTCAGCCATTCTAGGCGATGCAGAATGAACAGAGGCATTGATTAGTCTTACGTAAAGATTCCGAGGAAAAGGTCGAAATGGGTAGTGGTCTCGAATGGACCGTACGAAAGTTGGTCCCCCATTTAGTTCGTCCGTATCGATGCTCTCTGCAGCTCTCGTTCGCAGCAGTTTCTCCAGCCATAGAAAACAAGGAATTATCGCTTTCGCATCTGAATTTTGCAGCAGAGAAAAAACAGGGGAAAAATTGAGGAACTTTTTTGAACTTAACTGGAGCCAGATTTGCTTTTCCGAAAGTACAATCTCCCTTTCGAAGCTCTCTGAGATTTCGTTTTCAAAAATTCGAAAACCGCCAAGAGCTTGAAATGGGTCGGGAGGAACTGCTGATTTATGGTGGATTTTGCATTGTTTTTTCATTCGGGTTTTTCGTTCAAGCAGGGAACAAGATACTGAAGAGAAACAATCGCTGCCTGCAGTTTTATTATCTCTTTATTCATATATATATATATTACTCGATGTCTTGGAAATTGAGATGTCATTTTTCTTTTCAAAAGTGAAAGATTGGAATACAAATTCTCGCAGAATCAACTGGATTGCCTTCGTTTTCTGACGAGCGATGAGCATGTGTTCCACGCAACCGAGGCCGGCTCTAGCACGACAATTTGTTTACGTAACACAAAACCCGAATGACGTAAACCATAGCATTTTGCACGACTGATTGTGTATGGTTTCCTAGTACATATTTTGCTACCATATTTAATTACGCGCCGATCCAGTACGATTGGAAGAGGCCGGCACTGATCGGATAGAGCATTTCATTTTGGTGAAGCCCGACCCATAGACAATCTCGAGCAAATCGAACCCTGCAAAGTGGAACAAAAGACGGACCACGGTCTAAATTAATATTAGCAACTCATTGTTTTTGGTAGGATAATGTTGTGTCTAAGGAAGTACATATCCTTGTGAGAAGCTTCTTGAGAGGTTTGAAGTCGCACCAGCGCGACAGCGCGGTATCATCCTCCCTAGTTCCTACTACCGAATAACCTGACCCGAGACGAATGATGCAAGTTACACACAGGCATAGGTTCAAGATGAAACCAGCATAATTACCACGTCAGTTAGCTACTCGACCTTTTTGAATCATTGTTGCATTCAATATACAGAGCACGAAAACACGAAATGACCTTTGCAAAGGGGTGCGCACACGTTACAGAGAGCCAATGCATTGGTTACGGTGGATATCAAAATTTTGGCCCTTGACTATCAACATTCATTAATGTCGGCTAACCGTTCTCGAGCAGTACAATTGTGCAAGAATTTACTGGATTTGTGACATTTGACGACGTTCACTTGATGCATGAGCCGAGCGCAGATTAGACATCGGACAGCATCTGCAAGTAAGTTCAGCTTCTGGGATCTTGAGTGCAAAGACAGCAGTTAAGACTCACCACATCTGAGCTCCATTTTCATGTAGTAAGCTGATAATTCTGAACTCCATCTTTTTGCGTTTCTGAGTCCAATCCAGGAAATTGTCCGATGTCATGGCCTTTTAGTGGTTGAAACCCCTGGTTTAACCCAACAGCAAACTCCTCGGGCCGAGCTCCACCGCCTTGAAAGTAGTCAGCAACCTGCATCTCAAAGTATAGCAATTAACATTATTCACATAATTAAAATTTTATTTCTGTTGGAAGACTAAACAGATCCTATAGACTAGCAAAATAGAGGTAATTCTCTTTACAGCACACATTTAAATAAAGGTATACTGGAACTGGAAATCTAGTATCCAGTGATGGAAAATTTCAGTGAACTTAAAAGGTAAAAGTGGGACACTAAAACACGTACGTGATTAGCAAGAGCAATGCCACTTAAAGCTGCTGACTCTAGGCTAGAACCCAGTAGCCAATCACCACATATCCCAGCTCTTCCACGAGGGTCAAAGATGCAGGGGATCCCGGGGCTGTTCATAGGCAGTGCGGCACCCCTGTACCAGATTATATATGCTATTGAAAAGCATCACCAATATAAGCAGAAGCTTAAAAGAAACGAGATGAAGGCTAGCCTGTATATCTGATTATCTTGCTTCTAAAGCTATCTGTACTGCATAAAAGTATCTAGAAACCACATCATGATCATGCCAGGTTCTCATTTCGATGGATCAATCATGGAACTTTTACGATTGATGGAATGAAACTATCTCCATCTCTAGAGAAGTGATGGGTGATATAGGTCCAATGGTGTTATTGTCGGAAATCCAGGTTCTTGAAAAGACGGGACAACGTGTAGTTTAACCAGGTATACAGGTCAGTGTCCTTTTGCCCTCATATTGATCTTCATTCAACAGTATTGCGAATCGAAGTTGAAACAGCAAGTAATTTACTCACCAGAGCTGGACACGTGTATAAATTGGTTTCGGAAGCAATCCTTCTGGCAGTCCAAGAGCCATTTCAACACCCGCCAGCATACCTGCTTTCACCTTCTCAGCTGTGGCAACCGGAATATTTTCCTATGTGATACACGCGTTTTGCGTCAAGTCAAACATGCATCCGTAATAGATGAAGCGGTGCAGTTTGATATCAAACCCACATTAATTTTTTCAGGCAGAATGTTCAGTAGCAATTCGATAACTTGGAGTCAATTGACAAGTATTTCTGGCACTGGCATCCCAATCATTTTCTATGGTATCGATTAATGGCCAGTACATTCTCTATGGAACAAGGACGGCCAACAGTTATTTGGACCAGCAGTAAGCAAAATATAAAGTGGCACAGCTTGACTATTTAAGACATGATAATTTCCCTCTACTCAGATATACGAGTCATAACCAACCTGTGGGACCTTGTTTCGTTTCCCATAAGCTGATGTGCTGAAAAAGGTCCAACAGGGTGGGCCATTATCCGGAGACTTCAGAAGTTTTCTCGAATTATTGGCCATCCATGAGATAGAGTCAACACCTTTCACGAAGGCCCCTTCAAAAGGTGGAGTCACTGCGTTACTTGGAAGAGGAAGTGGATCCTCAAATGCTGCAAGGAGAGCCCATATAGAACTAAGTTCCAGTCTCTGCAGTTAATGGACCAGCCATTTCATTAAGTATAAGAGCTCAAGAATCTCCATTTCATAACATGATTTGACTCAAGTACCTTCATTTGCCTAGCAATTAATGGCAACCCTGAGGAAGCTAGCAGGCGATTCGCACATTTGCCTGTTTGTCAGAGAATGCATCACCATAAGCAAGAGAAAGTACTCCATTTCCTTCCAAACACTTCAGTTGAAACTCTTTAACATGCACATGAGCAGTTTCAAGTGTACAGCAAATGCAATCTCATAATGTGTAGAGTCAGGTGTATCTTCCTCTACACAATTTGGTGAACCCAAGAGACAATGGCCATCAAAGTGGAGCAAAAAAAAAGTAAAACTATGCATCATCATTTCACAGATAGCCCTCCCACTACATAACATAACATCAACAATAGGAACGAATTCAATTATATACCAGTCCTCAAGATGGGGATAATGAATAACAAAATCGATTGAAATACAAAGTGGGAATTATTGCTGACCAAGAAAGTGCACATTATATTTTAGCTGGATCTTGAAAATCAACTCAGAAATGTTACTAACTAATTCCTTAAGAAATTGGCTAGTTGAAGAGATACGGAAGCTTACCATTATGTGCTATAACAATAGCATCAAACTGCCCACAATGCTTTCCATTCTCACTCAAATGCCACATTCCATTAAATGGCTCCAGTTTGCTTATCCAGCAAGGTCTCACCACATTTACCATAGATGTCTGCATAAAGTTTCAAACTTTAGCTGGTTAGCACCAGAAAACCCAAAAAGAAATGAAAAGGCCAAAATTATGGCCAATAGAGTTCATCTAAATAATAAGAAAATGAGTTATATCTTCCACAAAAAATTATCCAATGAGACTGCAGGGTTGAATGCCCAGAAAGCGCTTAGCAGATCATGAGAACTCATTTATCAATATCTTAGCAAAACCACTCTCGAAAAATCACTAGAGCGTTGTTAACTACTATCATAATATAACAACGTGCATAGCCTAATTGAAGCACCCGCCAAGGTCAAGTTCAATTAGTTCTGACAAATAGCTCTCAATATTCCCCTAGATTGCACCATGACATCTTAGTCCACAATCATGTTCTTAACAAGATGAGATTTTTAACAAAGCATCAACAACAGCGGAAGAGGAGAGAGGACACAAGCATATGTATGATGTCACATGACTTACCTCCAACAACAATGAGTCAGCTAGAGGCCGCATTCCATTCACACCAATGTACCTTGGTGGAGAAGAAGGAAGAGGAACAAACTGACCACCAGCTTCAAGCTCTCCAACGGTACCCTGCCACTCTTCGACTAGGCCTTTTTCCCGCCAATCATTAACAATCTCGGCAAAACAAGCATCGCTCACCGTAAAAAACTGCGCCGCATGGTCGAATACCAGCTGCTGAGGTTCTATCACTCTTGTTCCCATCCTTCCTCCCAGACCATGAATTCCCTAGAGCAACAACACTACAATAAACCTCTAAACAATGTATCCTACCAAAAGTTGTCATCCCCGGTTACATCCTTCTCAGACAAACGCGTTTTCTTAAGCAGAGTCAACCGTTTGAAACTAAAATTTCATCGTTGAGTTGCAAGAGTAAAATGATATATAGCACAGAAACATCAGGCAATACAACAGTACGGAACTTCAGCTCGTTGCTGCATAAGATTAGGACGAAACTCCATGGAGTGAGGGAAAAAACTAACCAACCGTGTCGAAAACCGTGGACTTGATCCCTCTCTTCTCCAAATTCAGGGCACAAATCAAGCCAGACATGCCGCCTCCTATGATTCCGACGATGGGGTCGTCAGGCACCGGAGCGGTGAAATCCACCTGCTCCTGGTTGAACGTTTTCTTGAGGATGGACCTCCTGGACGTCCCGTAAGACGATCTTCTGCGGTTCTTGGAGGTGGGTCTGCCGCCGTTCGTGGACTGCTTCTTGGAACTTGAACAGGGTCTGTTCTGGGAAGTGCAGAGTATGAAGGGCTTGGAAGGGAGGGAGTGGCTTGTGGGTTTGGCGAGCTTGAGGGGTTGGAGGAAGAATGGAGTGGAGGCGATGAAAGGAGAGAGTGTGGTGGTGGCCATGACTCTTGGAGAGGAAAGTGGAACCGAGCTTAATGCTTATCTCCTTGAGTTCTCTGCCTTTTCTCGGATGCTGGTTTTTGCAGAGTCGATTTGCGGGAAGAGGAAGAACCGGTCCCTGTTCCGGAATGGCCCCCTTTTGCCCTCCAAACTTCAGTAAATTGACCCATTTTTAGCACGTTTAAGCATCAAATGACAGAAAAAACTGGTTATTTTACCCACTTTGAGAGATTTCAATACTCTTCAAGAGGCATTTGTCTGGCGGATGATTTCAGGGAAAATGGCACGAATGGTTCATGAACTTTGATCCAATGTGTGGTATAATCCATAAACTTTTAATTTGTTCAATACAGTTTCTTAACTTTATGTTAATGTGTAATGTAGTCTATAAATATTTAATTTGTACAATATGATTTATAAAATTTTAGTATATATTCAACTTAGTCTATGGACTATATGAAAATGTTCGAGGTTATCTTTGAACTTAAATCAATGAAAGGACAACATTGAACACTTTTATATAATTCAAGGATTAAGTTGAAAGTATATCAAAAATTTATAAATTATATTGAACACATTAAAAGTTTAAGAATCACATTAAATATTAAGCTAAAATTCAAAAATTGTATTAAATAATTTAAAGGTTCATAAATCATATTATACATCGAACAAAAATTTAGGGATCATGTGCGTTATTATTCCAATATTTTATATATCCTTCCTTCTTCTTGCCTTCTTTTCGAAATGCCATTTTTCACTGCCAATTTAGTCGAGATGCATTGACGACCATCAAAACTCCTCCTTTTACCAAGTTCTAGCTTAAACCGCTTAATAGATTCAAAAAACATAGAATAAAAGTTGGAGAAATCGCACAAATAACACCACAATTTCGAAACCCGGTAAACTATAGGTTAGTCAGTCCTGTAAAGTGATTGTCGACCACCATCGTGGTTACTGTGTTTATCCTGCCAGTCGTCAATGCTGCCCAAAGGGAGAGCATCGATGTCCAGGCGACCACTGCTACGGTGGTCTGTAACAAGAGGAGAGCCAGAGCAAGATGGCGATGGCGCTATTGCTTGCTTCTTAGAAAGATAAAAGGAAATTCCTTTCATTCCAACAGACTTCGATATATAATCTAGATGGGAATATTTTCATCCACATTGAGTCGTCCACGTCTAATCCCGCTGGCGAACGCCTGCTTATATATGCTCATCCTTTCCAGCCTTTTTTTCTCTCGCTCCCAAGTGCTTCTACAAGGCACAGCTGAGCTTTCCTCTCACCTTAGAGGAAAGCATTGTACATGGCATTTCATAACAGGCAACTTGTTCATATCACGACAGCCACAGAAGAAGCTTCGTTTCTCTTCCCTTGACATTCCAAACACGACATGTAACATGAAGTTTTCATCAAAAGGAAAGGACCAAGATATATAGTTTCTATAACTACACAAATAGTCACTCTTCTTCCCCAGAAACACTAGTACTAGTACAGCTCACAACGGAAGGCACCAACTCTCCGAATATGTAATGATATAACAAGTTCCCTTTTCCCTCAACAACATCATCGATGCGACAGAGTTAAATAAACATATACAATTCACCACAACAAATAAGCTGTCTTCGGATGACAAGAAAACAGGCTATTTTCCTTGCAAGAGCCCTAAACAGCACCGACACACTCGAGAGTAGTCTGCTTCATTTTCCCAACTGAAGTTAGATGTAAGAGAGAGATAACGCTTCACTCACGATTGGACCGCGACATCGGTAATTGTTTGCTCCGGGATATTACAAGGAGCAGAAGTTGGGTTCACCGTCTCTTCTTCATGTGGCTGCTCTCTTACTTTAGCCGTGGTGTTACCATGTCGAATCCCCACTTGATTCTTAGTTTTTGGAGTTTTGGGACTATTGACCGAGCTGGGTTCTTGTTTGCAACCGCCAATGCTGTGGCGGAGTGCCCGGCCACAGACTTTGCCCTTTTCCTCTTGTGCAGAGTTGACTGCATCGCTGCAGCTCTTTCTTCGGCCAAATTTTGGCGACTTTGGCCGAGTGAGTGGCAGCTGTAATACGCATAACATCCTTTTCATTAGAGCTGGCACAAGAAAAGCTCAAATAGTAGGTTATAGAATCAATTTAAATAACAGGACCCAGCTCAAGTCGAAGTCCAGAGCAGAGAAATTCATTTAATAATGACTCAAACTAGACACTGAAGAAGTAATGAGACACAAACAGTACATGGGCTGGCTGATTTTCATAAGTAAATGAAAAGTCCCGTGGTACTCTTAAGGGTATACAAGATATTCCCTTGAACAGGCTTCTTATCCTGATTTTTCATAATCAACTAACCAGCATGTGTGTGTGTGTGCGTGTTGAGAGGGAGAGAGAGAGATTCAAACTATTTCATATCTGGCTAGGCTCAAGTATCGGGAGTCCTGTTACATGCCTACCAGATGTAGAACTAGTACAAGAAACAGGAATATCTGGTTAACATCCCTGACAGTCTATGCCTACCAAAATCACAACTTTCGACATAACAGTTCTCCCATACTGACTGAAATAAGTATCCATCAATATTACCTTCTTAAGCTCAGTTTTTGGAGGAGGCCCTTCATAATAGAAGTTTGGCACTGGTTTCGCTTTAACAACCATGCTCTTCCTGAGCTGCTTGATAGCAGCCTCTTGCTCTTCCTGAAAAAATCATCATACAAAGGACAAATCAGAGTAGTTGATCAACCATTTCTTAAAAAGTTCACATTGAAGTTAATCGTCAGAATGAAGAGGACATGAGCAAAGTCAGGACAATGCACAAGCAAAAGCAAGAGGTACGGAAAAAGAACATACCTTGTTCCTCGCTTCACATTGACTTTTCTCTGCCTCCAGAGCCCGGTGTTTTTCTTCCAATTTCATGTAAAACTATATAAAGAAACACGCAATGAATAGGTGGAAAAAAAAAATGGATGTGGCAATAGATGCCAATGAAAGGGAAATTACAGGTGTCATGAAACTTACCTCCTTCCTTCTGTCAGCACGTTCACTGGACCTAAATGTTGGAGCTGAACCAACAGTTATCTTGGATTTAACTGATTTTACTGTTCGCACAGATGCAGCAGCTCTATGCAAAGTTAAGGACAACAGAGTTTATACTAATATAATAAATATTAGCCATTCCTCATACTGGACAATCAGTACACTGTTCATAAAGGATACGAGGAAGCGACAGACCAATTGTCGTCGTCATCTTGATGCTTCTTATAACTAGATTGCAGCGGCTTCCTTGAAATTGGAGGTGTGCTTGGCTGGATGACCCAAAGAAGAAGGAATAGTCGTTAGATCAAGTAGTTCTACAAAAATTCAGGATTTGTCAACTAAAGCGTATATCCGTGCTTGCAAGGAAAACGACGATGCTTACTAAGTGGATCGAATGATGCCAAACTAAGCAAACTTTTAGTGCTCGATCAACACAGACACAATCTCTTCATTCCAGAACATGAACAAAATAAATTGTCATCTATCAGGAATATAAGTTTAAAAAGAGTCCTTTTCACTGGTATTTCCTCCATATTATCTACTTGGACTATGAAGGGTGTCTTGGAACTTTTGTAAAGCTCGGATCATGGTTTTTTATACATACCTTTAACATGAAAGACTGCCTTACCACTGGCAAACCATAAGTTGCTTCTACAGAGCAGAGATGAAAAGCATATAAGATCGCTCGAGAATTACCTGGGGACTTCTGAAAGGCGAATTCATATTATTAGCATTCGGTGAGTTCATGCTGACAGGAGATTCAGCTCCGACATGTCGTGTTACACAGTTATTCCGCTTTTCGGTAGCCAGCGTGAATGGGTGGGGAATGGTATGATTTGTGCGGCCGTTGGCACTGGATTTCGTCACCGAAGGATTCGACTTTCTATTGTTGCTCAGCTTCTGATCCTCTAGCCTCTCATTCTTTTCATCAGCCACATCACTGTCAAAGTTCGTGCTCTTAACCCCCAGCACCTCTTGCTTCTCTCGACATTCTTCGAGCGCCGAACTTTCTATTGTGCACTCCTTCACCTCATACTCCTTATCAACGCTGTCTTCTGGGATTCTGGGGGCAACATGGACTTTCTCGAAAGAAGCGCCATTTGCAATCATGGCAAGGCCATTAACCTTCTTGTCCAACTCCACATCTTTGAGTTCCCTCCCCATGGTACTGCATGGTAAAATTGAAAACGGCAGATGAGAAAGTTAAGAAAAGGAAAGGCAACGTATAGCAACCAGCAAAAGGTAAACAAATTCATTCGATCTACTCATATGCATCAGACTAAAATTACACACGACATATCTCCCAAAACAACCCAGAAATAAAGAAGCAAAGGGCAAAGAAAGAAACCAGCCCAGAAGAACAACTTTGCTGGTCATGCTCTATAACAAGTTACATCCCAGGTATTTAAACCGTTCTTGATCGTGTTTACCTAGTTCCTTCCACAAGCAAAGCTAATCCTTCCATAAGAGAAGCTAACCCTGAACACCTTTTCTCCCTTCACAAGTTACGGTCAAAGCCCACGAAGACAAAGCCAAAAAGAAGAAAACCCTTAATACTTTTCCCTCGAATAGCTCTCTTTAAACCGTGGATCACTGCAAATCTATCGCTGGAAAAGGTGGTGATGAAGCTCCCGAAGGGCCAAACAATATTTGCAAAGCACGCAAACGAAAAAGGGAAACCAGCACTTGCACGAGGGAAGACAAACCCAGAGAGACGTGCTAATTGCCCATTCTACTTAAAATGGTCGAATGTCCTTTTCACACCACAAAGCTAGTTCAAAAGCGGAGCGTTGAAAATTCCTCTCGCAACGTTGACTGAGCCTCGACCTTAGCCAGACAACCTCAGTTCGCAACCCACCCCACCACAAAAATCTTAAGCATGTGCAAATATCACCTGGTAATTCCGTGTTTAACTCGAGCAACAAAAGCAACAACACGGCGGTTGTTCCTGAGTAGGATCAAGAATCAAGTTTCGGGACCAGAAAAAGATGTTAGGAACAGGGACAGATTTCGGGGAACTGGGGAAAAACTAGAAATGCCAGACTATTAATAAAGACGCGCAGATTAGACTTCTCAGCGTTTTATCTGCTTGAACAGCAGAAAGGGACAAACCAAAAAAGCAGAAGATGCAGCAACACAAGCTGAAAAATTGGCCCCCAAAAAAAAAATTCTCGATTCATGAAAAATCTTAAGCAAGCAAAATCAGCAGGACCCGATAGAGAAATGGAAAGAAATAAAAAAAAAATAAAAAATTGAGCATTGGAGGATCTAACTGAAAGAAACCCCAGAAGGCTTAGATAGAGAAAGAACACCAAGAAAATCTCATTTTCAAGCACATTTCGCATGCACTAATCAAACCACTCATATAGAAACCCCAAGCAAGACAACAAGGCAGACAACCCAACACCCCATCTCATTAAAAACTAGAAAAGACCACAGCTTTCGCACAAAAACCGAACCAGAAGAAGAGAAGAAGAAAAGGGTCGAGGCGGAAGAGATTGACCCCGCATTGCAAGAACTAGACACGAATCCAAAACAAGAACCTCATGAGGACCTGAAAAGGATGGAATGCGGGCGATTCCCTCCGGCTCCCGGCCCGATCTGGCAAGATCTCCCGACCACCCTTCGACCCTTTCCTCCTCCTCTTCTCCTCCTCCCTTTCCTCTCTCCAGAAAACTACCAAGAACGCATTTCCATCATTTTTTTTTTTTTTGGGTGCGCCCCTTTTTCCCAAGCCAAGGAGAGAGAAAGAGAGAGACAGGGGAAAAGGCAAAAACAGTTTTTTTTTAATGTTGTCTCTGTTGGTGGTGGTTATATATAGTGCGGTTTTTCCAGTAGGTGTAATTTGCTCTATCCCTCTTTTTTTTTTTAAATAAAGATTTTAATTTTAGCTGACCTCGTTCGTTGTCGAGTTCCATTCTATCCTGTGGGGGAGAATTTCGGGTGACGGCGTTAGCGAAATTAACGGCGCGAGGAAGGGGGAAGCGAGGGGGTCCTTTTGGTATTAATTGTTCGGGTGTCTCTTTTCGTTTCTGATCCTCCGGCTTTTTTTGAATTGGTTTGGCTCCTTCTTTCGTTTCGCTCACGCAGGAAAAGTGACCGATGGATTCAAATTTTTGGAGGGACTGAATTTATGGAGAGTTAGAACTCTTGTGCTCGTGGAGAGTGTGCTTTTTGAACGAGAGAGGGCGGGTGCGGGTTTTGGTTTATTTGTATCGAGGTGGCTTGAAAGAAATGAGTGTGTGTCGAGATGATTCGGAAACTTTGGAAAATGATTGAGATTTATCTTGATGATGATGATCTCGAATCCATCTTCTCCCTCGAGGATGAATCGTTGGAGAATACCATATCTGTTGTTGAAACTTGTACTGGTGAGGATGAAATGTTAAGTAACAGTGGTAGTTTGTACTTTTTTTTTAATAACAACACAAATAATTTATGAACTTTAACCCAATATGTAATTTAATCAATTAACTTTTAATTTGTTTTATGCGGTTCCTAAACTATAGCTTAATGTATAATGTAATCCCTGAATCTTTTATACATATTCGATACAATTCTTGTACTGTATGAAATGTTCAATATAGTCCTTCAATTAATTTAAGATTAGAGACTACGTTGAACATTTTCACATGGTTCGAGGACTCTCTTTGATATGTACAAAAAATTCAAGAACTGCATAAAATAATTTAAAAGTTCATGAATCGTATTATGTATTGGGTTAAAGTTTATGGACAACATTAAATAGATTAAAAGTTTACGAACCAAATTGCATATCCGATGAAGTTTTATGGACTATATTGAATAGATTAAAAGTTTATAAATCAAATTGCATATTAGACAAAAGTTTATGGACTGTTTGTGTCATTATTCCTATTTTCTCAGTACAAAACTTCTTCTAGAGCCAACAAACCTATTGATTTTTTTTTTTTTTTTTTACGTGGGGGGGACTTACTAATTGGATTAGCTAGTTTCCACCATGGAGGATCAATTTGATTCCCAATCCTTACGATTAGAATTGTTTATTAGAGTTGACAATTAGACCAGACCAGGTCAACTCAAATGTTAAATTCATCACTCGATTACTTTCATATTTGATTCAACTCGAAAGATTTTACCTTCTATAGCCTCGAAACCGTTCTTGAAACTTTTTTTTTTCCTAATAAATTTCTCAAAGTATCTAGCTATTCTTTTACCCAACTTATTATTCAGGGTCTTAGCTTTAGCGTCTTCATAGATTTCAAATCAACTTTAGGTTAGTCTTGCAGTTGCTTTAAATTTTGGATTTGAAAATGCCGAAGAGGCTCCTTAAAGAAAATAAATAAATAGATAAATGACATTTGGTAAACGTCGCTAAAGTTAATTAGTTCCAAAATAGGTCGGTTTCGGAACGTCGCCTCTCGGTTCCATCGAACCGAATTTGCTTGACCCAAAACTTCCTTGGAATCGAATCAATCGATTTCCCAATTTACCCAAGAATCGGATTCATTCGACAATCTTAACGGCGATCATAAATTACTTTTGCTTCACGATCAAGCATGGATCTCCCAAATCAGCGGTTGGGAGAGTGAATTCAATCCTCACTTCCCCTTCTTGGATTAGCTAGTTTCCACCATGGAGGATCAATTTGATTCCCAATCCTTACGATTAGAACTGTTTATTAGAGTTGACAATTAGACCGACCAGGTCAACTCAAATGTTAAATTCATCACTCGATTACTTTCATATTTGATTCAACTCGAAAGATTTTACCTTCTATAGCCTCGAAACCGTTCTTGAAACTTTTTTTGTCCTAATAAATTTCTCAAAGTATCTAGCTATTCTTTTACCCAACTTATTATTCAAGGTCTTAGCTTTAGCGTCTTCATAGATTTCAAATCAACTTTAGGTTAGTCTTGCAGTTGCTTTAAATTATGGATTTGAAAATGCCGAAGAGGCTTCTTAAAGAAAATAAATAAATAAATAAATGACATTTGGTAAACGTCGCTAAAGTTAATTAGTTCCAAAATAGGTCGGTTTCGGAACGTCAACTCTCGCCCATCAAACTGAATTTGCTTGACCCAAAAACTTCCTTGGAATCGAATCAATCGATTTCCCAATTTACCCAAGAATCGGATTCATTCGACAATCTTAACGGCTGATCATAATTTACTTTTGCTTCACGATCAAGCATGGATCTCCCAAATCAGCGTTTGGGAGAGAGAATTCAATCCTCACTTCCCCTTCTTGGATTAGCTAGTTTCCACCATGGAGGATCAATTTGATTCCCAATCCTTACGATTAGAATTGTTTATTAGAGTTGACAATTAGACCGACCAAGTCAACTCAAATGTTAAATTCATCACTTGATTACTTTCATATTTGATTCAACTTGAAAGATTTTACCTTCTATAGCCTCGAAACCGTTCTTGAAACTTTTTTTTTCCTAATAAATTTCTCAAAGTATCTAGCTATTCTTTTACCCAACTTATTATTCAAGGTCTTAGCTTTAGCGTCTTCATAGATTTCAAATCAACTTTAGGTTAGTCTTGCAGTTGCTTTAAATTATGGATTTGAAAATGCCGAAGAGGCTTCTTAAAGAAAATAAATAAATAGATAAATGACATTTGGTAAACGTCGCTAAAGTTAATTAGTTCCAAAATAGGTCAGTTTCGGAACGTCAACTCTCAGTTCCATCAAACTGAATTTGCTTGACCCAAAAACTTCCTTGGAATCGAATCAATCGATTTCCCAATTTACCCAAGAATCGGATTCATTCGACAATCTTAACGGCTGATCATAATTTACTTTTGCTTCACGATCAAGCATGGATCTCCCAAATCAGCGTTTGGGAGAGAGAATTCAATCCTCAACCCCCCTTCTTCTTGTCCTACTCTCTTATGAGCTCTTTGTGTTTAGCGAAAAGACATCTCGAGAAAAAGCACTAATCATCATCATCATCATCCATCTTCTGGTCCTGCTCCATCACGTCTTTAAGACTTACCCATCCATTTCTTGTCCGAAGTGGAAAAAGCTTCGACCGCCGGGCACGCGGCAATAAAGAAGAGGTTAAAAAAACGGAAAGACCAAACTTAATATATTCCGTAGAATACACTACAAGTCACGTCAAGTCGACGGTTAACCTTCCTAAATTTTCAATTAATTAGCAGGCAAAGGTTAGATTAACGAAGAAGCAGCAGATCGAATCACACGATTCCACGGCGTGTTAGAGTTGAAGTTGGACTCCGTCGGCTGACGAACGAGACGTGGGTTTCGGTTCATTTTATTTTTCTGTATTATTATATCATCATCATCATTATTATCGTTGTTATTATCATTATTATAATTAGTATTATTATTATTTTGATCCTCTCCAGAGCGCCAGATTCAGAGACGTGTCTTCCTTTCACCGATTTTTTGTCCTCTTCGAGGTCCCATGTCAGGGACTCCCCGTGGGCTTTTTTTTTTTTTTTTTTTTTTGTTTTTAGATTCGACTATTTCTCTATAACCCCTTTTTTACAGATTTTGGTTTAGTTGCATTAACGACAAAAAAAATAATTAATTAATTATATGAAAGTGTTTGGTAGTTGATTTGTAGTTCGGGTCTTGGCTGAATCTGCTCAGTAATGACATTACTTTTGCTGACAATAATTTAAAATAATAAGCTACCGGCCGAGGTCGCCGCCTATCTTGTCTGGCGGGTCCTAAGATTTATTCATTTTTTATCAATTACAGAATAAAAGAGGCCAATGCCCACCGAGGAAAATAAAAACTACTCTTTAGTAAGGTCTTTTTTTAGTTATATTATTTATATATTAAGGTTATTTGGAGAAAAACGAGATACTTATCAAGTGAATTCATAGCGGTTCAAATGTTTATCTATTTAAACTTTATTTGGAATTCGATGACTTTAGTCTAAATGAGAATAATTAAGAGAAGATTCTATGGCCGTGAGTGTGACGTCCAGATCGTTGAGCAGTTAATCACTAAATTGAGGCCCACATTATAAATTGATTTGCAATTTCCCCCACAAATCATCATTGTCTGGCCTTTTGTTCTCATGACGTCCATTCAACGAAATTGTAGGTAATGCTCCTCATGATGCAAGCCGCGGCCAAATGCGAATAATTAGTCATAAAAAATAATTAACAGAAAAATGTATAAAAAGGGGGAAAAAATTCATTTCACGTTTATTTATTTATTTGTATTTTTGGGCTTTTGTAATCATGTGAAAGTTAGTTTTAATTTGGTTGTCGTCTCCAATCATGGCCTCCCCAATATATTTTTTACTAAATTAGTTTTAAGATTCTGTGCAAGTATAACTAACTCAATAATGGACTCCTCGTCTAACCATTGTTCCTCGTGCATAATCCAAATTGGGCAACTTAATTTATGTAATGCGACTTGTTAATTCTATGTTCCACTGAGTCATATCTCACACGTTATAAAGATGCCTTAATTTATTAAATTACTCGTAACTTCTCTTCATTTTGGTAGTTGAGAGTATATATCCCTAAATATGGCATGGAGTTTTATTCTCTAGGTTGGCCTAGCTGGTTGGGGCATGAGATTATTTCCAGCACTAAAACTAGAGATTATCCATTCAATTTCCATCAATCGCATGCAAACTACCACTGATTATGACTAGAGAATCAAATCGCATTGGTCCTGTCCAACCTGGGAATCAAATCACATTGATAAGATTTGGGTGGTTCTTACGGGATTTTGTTTGATTTTTTATTCCAAATCTTTGGAATCAATAATAACTTGTCAGCTTATAAAGTGGACATGGTCGGTTCTCGGTTTTATAGACTAGGAGCCAATCATGTCCGGGCCGAAATCTAGTACCGAGGTGGGAGTCGATCACCCATAGTTAGGGCCATTTGCATAAGCCAAACACCCAAATTTAACCGGTTCCCAATTTTCCTCATAATCTACTTCAAAACTATCGAATCACATGGCGTGCCATCTTTCTTGGAGTAGCGTTACGGAAAAACTCAAACAACAGTGTCATTGGGGTATTATCAGCCACGAATTATGAACACAAATTTATTTTTGAATGTTGCCCCATCAATCTTAATTAAGGGACAGCGATGGAAAACTAACTCGACGATAAGAAAGAAAACATCTATGTCCGAAAAGGCTATGCCCACCTAATGCGTCCTAATCTCCGAGCCTTTTCGTTGGTCGTAAATCTTTGAGCTTAAAACACTTGCGATTTAATCAAATCCATGGACTACACGTATTGACCTTGTTATCATATTGGGGACCCCAAAATCTTGGATGCAAGCGAGACCGGATGGGAAAGATTTGTCCAGTCTACTGTGCTTGCTGTGCCTTTTCAACCCAATTGCTTGGGAAGCTTCCTGCTCCTGTTTTCTTTTTATTCTTATTTTTTTCAATAATTCAGTAAAAAAACCCTGCTTTGCCAATGATCGCTCATAAAGTCTAATCCACTTTTTTTACTTTAGGGATTATTTATTTTAACTTATTCTACATAAAAAGGAGGGTAATTACGTAAATAATCTTTAAATTCTGGCATAATATGCGATGTGAATAATGAAGTTCTAATTATGCTCAATGTATTATCTGAATAATATTATAATATGCAATGTCTTCATTGATATTTTAATTTATTTAATGTGATTCGTAATTTTTTTTTGTATATATATATATTATATATATATATAATATAGTCCCTAAATTATGACATTGCACATTGGGTCAAAATTTAATGACCCTTTATGTTATAAGAAATTATTTATTAATTTTCTCACTAGAACTTAAAATTAACTCTAAAAAATTCACAAAACACTATAGATGATTCCGTATCTTGGAATTCTTACATTTTGAAAAATTTTGAGCATCTTAGTCAATAATAGTTAGTTTTTAAGAAACTAGTGTGCTTGTCGCAACTTAAAAAGAAAGTTTAATGTAACCTTTTAATTTCTAGCTAGAGTCTAAAATATTTTTTAGATTTTGAAAAAAAAATGAACGAAAGAGCATACCAGGACATGCATGTCAACACACACACATATATATATATGTATATGTTAAAAGTTTCACAGATTTAAGATTAAAAAAAGTCATAATGCACTCACTAAAAGATTCGGAAAACAAATAAAAATTCGAAAGCAAATATCACTCCAACCAAATCTCGAAAAATCCGAAAGGAAAGCAAAAAATCAAAGCTAATGAGTCAATGATAAACACAAAAATGCTCGCCACATTCAATTGTTTCTTCAGAAAGATGAAATTGCTGAATGCCACAGCTTAAATGGCCAATGTGCAAGCAAACGGTCCTCCCAATCTGCTGAAGGCGGAATTTGCTTTTTTGTGCTCGTCCGTACTTAAAAAAGCCCCCTGCTTTATCCATTTTTAAACTTTGCACACCCCCCACGAAACAAAAATTTACATATAGTGCATAACTACCCCCCTTCGCTATTCCTTTACCCGCTTCTCCAATTTGAAATTTCACTTGACTTTTTTCTCTGTGGCTCTACGATTTCTACTACTTGTTTTAAATTTAATTTTTGGGCTTTTTAGGGCACTCTAGATTGGATACCCTTTCTAAACAACCAGCATACATTTCAAAATTTGGTGCTTCTGTATCCATTGGGGACCAAGGAGGGGAGAGGCACTGTCTTTTTCCTCCACACGTGTTTATCTCAGTTATGAGATCTGCAGCTCTTTTGAAGCTCATCCATGAATCAACTTCAAGAAAGATTCCACGCGGTGCAGACAGACAATTTCTGTGACAACACTAATGTCTTAGCTACAAAGGCTGTGTTTTTGCCCTTTTTTTTTTTTTTTTTTGGTGAGAGTTTGAACAATAGGGCATGGTTCAGGATATTGTGGGCAAGACTGGAGACTGAAGAGTCAAGTGACTTTGGACAAGAATTTCAGTGAACTGTCCACCATGAGACCAAGAGACATTCTTTGTTTTGGCCCCTTAAAATTGGAAACATTTTCAGAGACCAGGACACAAAGTCCTGAAGCCCCCCCAATTGTAGCTGTTCCTTAAAGTCACGATTCAAGTTTGGGATTTATTTTTAAATCGGACCGAAAAATTTAAACTTTGGATGTAGTATTTAAGCCCTATTTCAAGGGTGCTAGGAATGAATTTGCAAAAGTGGAAATTACACTGGATTGAGATGTGGGTGATAAGAATGAGTTGGAGCTGTTCGAGTTGTTGAAGTTTATATAGAATGAGATCTCTAATATGAAGACTTAAAGGAATGGGAATTAGAAGCGCAATTAATGGGAGGTATTCTCTTGCATTCTATTTAATGTTCACAGGAAAGTGTAGTACGTGCTTAGTTGGAAATTTTCATTTATTCCTATGATGTCTATCACGGTTCTCACGCCGGGTTATTAGCTTCAAAGTCGATCACAGTCAATTGCGAATGAGTTAGACATCTTTTATTTCTTTCCTTTTATTTCTTTTCTATTTTTCAGGACTAAACAAAAACAAGGGTTTGTATTATAAATTGATGTGCAATAGACAAAAGTGGGGCTTCAGTATTGTGTTAATTAGGCAATAGATTTTTATGATGACAGGTTATACATGCTGTAAAATGATTATTGGGCATAATGGACCCTTTCTAAGATAAAATAGGGAAAAAGAAATAAAAAGAGAGAAGTTTGAAAAGACTGGCGAAAACTACAAAGTCAGGCACAGGACCAGTGTGAAAATTAGGGGGAGGTGGGAATGCTTTCACTGTTCTGAAGCTGAACTCCATAAATCTCTATGTACCTAATGCAACAGACCCAACTGTAATTAACCGTGAGGACATTAGAAAAGGACCTACTAAACGGATAGATCAGATTAGGTTGAGTCGAAAATTATCTTACTCAAATTGACCTCATTTCGTATAATACAAATCTAATGAACCATATTTGATTCGATCTGACCCGACCCATATTAAATCAAGTCGAAAATGGTTTGATCCAAATTAACCTTCTTTCATATAAACACTACACTTTAGTCGATCCGACCCAACCCTTATTGTTAAAACACTTCTATATCTAACTCGATTTAAGAAAGCTCATAATTAAACTAAGGTGAAAATATGGAGTGAGTGAGTACGCAGTGGAGAACCATAGAGAAGAGAGGGTCATATAAATGGATTTTGTCTAAATAAGATACGAACCTATTTTACGCTCATATATAATCTTTTTACAATCCATAGAGTTGGGTCTAAATTCATTTATTGAATATAACTTATCCACATAACAATCTAGTTCATTAAATATGGATTGAGAAATAAGTTTATGGTCAATATCGATAGGTCCACTTAAAAACCTCTATCGAAGTGTATTTAAAAACCATATTTTAAACTCTACCTGCCCTCCCTCGTTGCCTTCTTTCCTGGGAGATGTGTAAATGTCAATGAAATGTGTGGCTGTGTGTGAATGCTTGGGGGCGGTGTTCATTGACCGTCCTTCACGGCTGGAGTAGCCATAGAGGCAGAAAGTGAATGATGGATGGAGAATTGAGGAACCGCCCTTTTCAAAATCAGTGGACTTTGTGCCCACCATGTCCCCCCGCCTTTTGACTATTCCCACTTCTCCCAAAAACTATATTTGCGCCGGTCAAAAAGCTTCCATCATGTTTATTGAAAATTCAACATTCTTTAAATAAAGATTCAAAGGGATAAGATGAGCTTCGTTCAAGTTTCCTTGTATTGGCACACCACAATCATTCCATAAACTCCCATATATCCTATGGTTATGGGCCATCATCACACTCCACGCTAGGGGTGGAGAAAGTCAGAGGGAACGAAATTCAACCCTGGATTTCATTTTCTTTAGTAGCTGGCTCAATCTCAGCATTAAAAAATTGTGGAATTTTTACTCGGATAATAGGTGTATAGAGCTCGCCGGCTGTTAAGAGATTTATTTTGGAGATTTACATCTTGCCCTTGATTCTATGCGCACATATTTCCCTTGATTATGCACATTTCTGATTGATTATAATCGATGCCATATGCCCGTAGCATATCGTTCGAGAGTCTCCCGTATCCTTAATATATACAGAATTACATAATTATCCCTTTTACAAATTTCCTATTTAGGGTGAAAATTCATTTATGTGGACCCTGCTCATCGGATAATTTTCTTCTAACGCACAAGGTAGTTCTCTTTCTCATCAATATAGTAAAATACTATAAGCGTTGAGGTTGGAGTGACTCTCAACACGAGACCCAAATTGGAAGTAGGTGATATTGGTAAAAGTTGGGTGACTATCTGCTTTTATTAAGTCGATGACCTTTTTTGAAATTTCCGCCTGACTCACCGGGGCTTCGAGGGAGATCAAAGATGGTCCCTTCGCGCTGTAAATTCTAGATCTTTGTCGTGTACTGGGGACACTTCTTTACGTCAACCTCACACCTGCCTCCTTCGACACCATATTTCCCCGCATTAATTAAAAAAGAAGAATTCTTTCGCCGAAAAAATATAAAATGAAGAGAACAAAAAGCAAAAAGTATGCGTAGAAGTTGAACATAAAGAGACTATTTGTGAAAGGAGGAAATTGGCGGCAAGTCTTGACAAAACAAAAGGGGAATCAAATTTGGTTTGCCGTGTTCAAGAACCCCATGTTGGACCCCCCCCTCCCAAAATGCCTGTGCTAGCTTTATTGTCACTTTGAGTTTCATGTGAAGGCAATTAGAGAGGATGCATCTCATCTTGATATTTCAAATCTACTTCCATGTGGGTCTGTGAATCTACACTTTATTAAGATTTCGTGTGATTCGTCGGCTTTCTTATTTGACATTGAATGTATGGAAAAATTGAGATTATTTAGGGTTGGTGGAGGATAACTTTTGCGTATCTTTCTTAGTACATCATGTCTCGCCCAAATTAGGGGTGAGCATAGTTATAGAGTAGAACTTGAAATCGAAAAATTGGATTGGTGAGAACATGTTTGGTTCTATGTTCAAAGGGATGTAGGATAAGTTTCGAGTTCAAAAAACTATAGAACGTATTTTGATAGGTAAGTTCAAGGGTCTAGATCGGTGAACTTTGAACTTGAAACAAGTTTTGTGATTTTCTTGATCTATATCTTTGCACGATACTACGGTATATCATAGCGTTCGATGATAAGTGTAGATTCCGAAATACTAGATCAAGTTTAAATTTTATGTCCGAGATCTTTATTTCATCAATGTTTCATATTCTTCACTTGTCAAATATAAGTTATGGTCAGCAGATTATAACATCAGTTGATGGTCATTAAAGATGATGACTTGTAATCATTCAATTAACATTATAGATCGAACTCGAGTTAAATTTTTAATCGACTCTAAAACCGGTGACAGGATAGGTGCTAGGTTCTAAGGTATGCATGGAAGGTTATAAGTTCCAAAAAATAATGAACCTGTTCCAATAGGTAGGTTCTGAGTAGAACTTAAAAACCGCTCCCCTCTAATCTAAATTATTATGTTTCTTGATCTTAATTAAGGAAAGGATTTTGTACTCTCCCCGACATCCTTCTAAAATCGAACTTGTAAAGTCCAGCGGTTTTGCAACCTTATCTGATCCAAGAGAGCTCACATTAGTAAGAGGATTGTGCTCAAAGAAATTACAAATTTTAACCTCAAGAAAAAGATCAGTTTATTGACTTTTTGAGTAATTTTCCTCAAATTTGTCAATATTGGTTCATGCATTTGGTCGCCAAGATGGTGATATCTGATCGGGGATGTAAATTCCGTGCATCCTAGAAAGAAAAAGCTAGTTTAGGATGCTACCTATCCGTGCATCCTAGAAAGAAAAAGGGAACGAAGAAAGAATCTGCCGACTTGCGGATCTTGCTGAGCTGAGTTCCATGTACCCAAAAAAAAGACTCAGAACGACAAAGCGGGCGTGGAAAGCGCACACGACAACCACGAAGTTTCCATGCAAAAAAATAAAATAGCATAGGTTCCATTCCATTACAGGGCCCATTTTCAATGGAATTTAAGATCTGGGGCATGCTCGAAATCAATTTTTCCTCCCATTTTTCTACATTTATTTATGCTTTCCCTTGCACGGGTGGGAATCTCTCCGGATTGAACCGAAAAGCCCTTTTGTCTAAATCCAACGCGTCATATTCTGCATGAAAAGCTGTATGTATGGGTATGCACACACGGTCATGGCCCATCTGCTGTTGTGTCTATTTTGCAAATCTTAATCACCGACCAATCCGTCCCTAAAGCACCCCTCGACGGCCATGAATCGGGAGCCTCTCTTACTCTTATCCTTTCCTGCCCCGCCTAAAAAAGAGGAACAATGATTGGACAAAACACCCAAGAATTGTTTGGTGCAGGTTGACTGATCTGAATTGGGAAGAACCCTCTGGAGATGCCTTGGCGTATGGTCATTTCGGTTGAAGAAAAAGCAGAGCTGGTTTGGATGGCCTGGCCTGCTCATCAGATGCAGCATCGTGCTCCTGGCTTTGACACCTCTGTGAAAGTGTCCAGCTTTCAGTATTTTTTTTTTTTTGACCGAGGGAGAGATTCGGGTGAACAATCACCCGACTTTCTGTAATTCCACAGTGCTTTCAGGATGAATGTATTAAATAGACAGGGATCAAATGAGAGTTGGTCAGATCTAGGGAAGGCACGTTGGCCAACGAAGGAGATGCATCATGAGAAAATCGTGGATTTAGATCTGCATCTTCAAGTCTTGTAAAAAGGAAGAGATGCCGTTAGGTTAAGCTGTTTTAATTGCGCGACTTTCTCTCTTGCTATTAGGTGTGGAGCTCTCAATTGTGGCTACATAATTTCATCATTGTTACCTATGATGGCCAGGCGAGGGGGGAAAAGACGTGCTCTTTTTTTGTCACAGTTAGTGAAAATTTAGGGGAGGAAGTTTCCCTTGGAATGGGACCATTCACAAGGGAGAGTATCCCAATAATCTTCGTTTGGTCTCGTTCCACGTAATTGAAGCTTACAAAGCGCTCTCTCTAAATGCACTGTCAAGCTCACATCAAGTCTGACCTGTTTGCTCACCATTAGTGCGCAGCACTGCAATCCAATCATTTTCAGACAGAGAGAGAGAGGGGCAGAGGCCAAATGGAGGACAACTTTAATTTGTTAGATGCAATTACTGGTGATGGATACAGAGGCACAGTTCTTAATCAGAGGGGTTGCTCCTGATTGAGACTCCCGGTTGCCATCCCCTTCCCCTTTTACCAGAACTCAAAGCATTTCAGTGGGGTTTCCGATTTGTCGGTTCAGCTTGTCTCTCGTTTTAATCATTTTACGTTTGTCTTGTTTTCCTTGCTTGCGAGAACTTCAGCATTCCATGTCTGGATTAAACCAAGAGAGTATTTTAAGCTTTGAAGAACTGCACAATGAGTTCGGTTTCTCTTTTTCTTGCCTTTTCCTCACTCCAAAACATCAATGGACAAGTTGGGTCCAATCGTGTCTAAAGGTCTTTACCCGGACCCCTCTATGATTTAAAAGAGCAGTAAATTTCTCGCAAAATCATTTGGTCTAGGCGGGCCTATGTCGCCGAAATTGCTTGCCTAGGTTTGCCCAATTTGCAATTAAAACAGCATCAGCTCATGCGCGTCTCGACGGACCCAACTGGTTCTGAGCTCATGATCGGGTCTGCTACAAACTTAAGGAAATAGCTTTCATGAGCCTTTATAGCTCATTCTTGCTTATTCCCTACTTCAACAAGCACCCTTTGCCAAGACCTTTTTCTTCTAGCAACAAAGAGGAGGAAGAGGAGGGCAAATGGGCCACTCCAAAATAGGGCACATCTCTCAGGCCCAAACAAGTCCATGGAGGGCCCATTTCTGGGTCCATATCATTTTCTGGCCAAATTCTCAGATGAACATGTCTTGCTGGTGTCTGGTTTAGCAGAATCCACAATCAAGTCTTGCTCAACCCTGAAACCGGGCCATGTCAGGGTGCACAAGAATCACTAAATACCTGGTCATACATTCTCAAACAAAGGGTCGCCTCACGGTTTTCTCTCACAAAACCAATGCTCTTTCCCTTCTCTTTTGCTATTTTCACTCCCAGCCATCAATCCCAAAACGGATTTCCCCACCCAAGTCGTCACTCCCTTTTCTTGGCAAACTCCCACCATTCTAGGCTCTGGATGACCTCTATATTTATATATAATGGGGGAACTTTCTTCGCTTTCCCTGCCTGATCCCTAAAGTGATAAAACAGATAAAGAGAGAACTCGAAGATTTGTATGACAATGGCTGTCGATACACTCATGGCGTCGTCGGAGAATGTTCTAGGCCCAAAGAAGAACAGGATTCAGGTGTCCAATACCAAGAAGCCCCTCTTTTTCTATGTCAACCTTGCCAAGGTGTGTAGCTTCTCGTGCGGTGTCGCTTTCTCCTTTATCTGGCGTGGTATGAGCTGATTCCGTTCAATTATAGATTTACTAGTTAATGCCGCATCAAAACTCGAGTTGGGTTTCATATGGTTGCAATGTTGCAAGCTGGAAAGTTGTACTTACCAACAGGGTGTGCAGTTTTCCTAAGTTCTATAGTTTCTGTGTCTTTGCGATGCAGAGGTACATACAACAGCATAATGAAGTTGAGCTTTCTGCTTTGGGCATGGGTAATCTTCAGCTCTCTCATTTTGCTTTCCCACTTCCTGTCGTTTGGAATCGATTATCTGTTTGCATATCCATTTGAATCTCGTCATACGACCGCATAAAACTTGGATGGCGAAATGTTGATGTTTTAGGTTTGTGGTGAACAAAGCTTTTATGCCACACCTAGAGTTACCACATAACTATTGGAAGAGTGAACAAATTACTCATCTCGGTTAATTTTTGGATACGGCAAGTCGTTAAAAGTATTTTAATACCCAACATGCATATAATCGCAGCAATTACGACCGTCGTCACAATCGCTGAGATACTCAAGAACAATGGCGTTGCTACCGAAAAGAGTATGCCTTTGCCTCCTCTTGTAGTACTGTTGTCGTTTGACATATTAACCATTCCCCTTTGATATCTTTCATTCATTTTCCTGTGATGGAACAGAGGTTTTGACATCATCGGTTGGAATGAAGGACGAGAACAGAGGGCGGGTGATCCAAAAGGCCAAGGTTTCATTTTCTTTCTGCCCCTCCTTTTGCGATAGCAATCCATCTGGAAATAGTTTGAATCCTTGTAGGCTATTGACCCTTCTCCATTTTGACATTAGATCGAGATCGTGCTTGAGAAATCTGATAAAGGCGAAAGCCCCCCAGAGGCGGCTGATACAAGCACAGAACCAACCACAGCTAATACAGATGCAGAAAAGGTGACGACTGACGCAGTTAAAGAACCCGTTGCCGCCACCGATGATGAAAAGAAGTGACAATTAGGATGGGTCACGTCAATTTCGATCTCTACTTGATAAGGTCATTCTTTCTAAAATCTATTTAGGCATTGCCCGCCTTTACTGGAGCAACTCTGTGGCTAGTGTTTTCGTTTTTAATTGCAGAACCAAAGATGGATTTGAGTATAGTGTATGAAGCTGAAAAGAATGGAAAAAAAGAAACATGTAATGGATGATAAAGTTAATAGGGGAAGTTGCAGCTGTATGTTTCCCAGCATGCAGAGTTGTAAAGTACCGTTGAGAAAGTTTGCTAATTCAATCCTCTGGCTTTTTTGCTGACGTGCTAAACGTTTGAAGGGTTTTCTGCTTTTGACTTTCCTAATTTCTATCCTCTCCCCTTTTCCATCCATCAGAACATCCAAAGCAGGTACTTTTTTAAGAGGCTTGATATGATTTTCTGGCCGTGCATAGTTCTGTTGTGTGCAAAACTCATCCCATCGTCTCTCTCTCGATAATCAAACAATGCCAGAAGATGGCTTCAAGCTTACAACGATACATTGTCAAATGAGGGGCAAAAGTAGGAGCGATGTTTGGAGTGAAACTAAGGAAAGCATTCCTGAAAAGTTGTAGGAATCATTATCACCTCGTCCTAGACAAATTGGTCGTCGAAAAGTTGTGGGTCTTTATAGGCGCCCGAGTTTTCAGATACGATATAAGTAAAGTATAAATCAATGTTTTTTTATCTTTTCTTTTTTATATGAAGGTTAGAGTTTAGGTTAGATGCCGCCTTCTGAGTGCTCCTTACCTCTTAAGATGACATCTTTTTGCCTTCATTTACGGCCACTATTCCCCCCAAAGAAATCGTTATCAGCCCATGAATTTCCATCTTACCTGCCTTCCTCATTCCCATGGTTTTTGCACCCATTTTCAATCTCCTTTCCTACCTTTTGTTGCCCTGCCCCATCGGCAAGCCCTTCTGCATGTAGTAATAACTATTTAGTCTCCGTTTCAGTCCATCCTGACCTCCATTCATCATAAATGGCTCAACGTACATCTCCAACCTCCTTTCC
This sequence comes from Eucalyptus tenuipes, assembly GCA_014182365.1. Lineage (NCBI taxonomy): Eukaryota > Viridiplantae > Streptophyta > Magnoliopsida > Myrtales > Myrtaceae > Eucalyptus > Eucalyptus tenuipes. The sequence goes on along the minus strand of CM024544.1, from coordinate 38,392,079 downwards.
ATGTTGGGCCCCTTCTCAACATCTTTCCCTTTATCTAGATCTTTTTTATTTTCATTTTTATATATTTCCCTCCCCCTTCCCTCAATATTACTATGTCAGATGAGGACTTATGTTGAAAATGGGGCAAGCTTTGGAACGAAGAAAATGTGGAATAATCGTCCAAAAAGTCCTAAGTATAATGGCTAATTCAGGTTTAAACCTTTAAGCTGAGTTTGACGATCAAGATAAAATTTATGGTAGGATAAAATTTATCCTATTTTGTACTTGAAGTATGCTTTCATGACAAGATAAAATTGGATATAAAATGAATATAAAAATGGATAAAATTATTTCATAGGGGATATGTGATAAAAATGGATAAGATTTCTAATATTCATAATAGGAAAAAAATTTTCTCAAATAAAAAATTCTTAAATTAACAAATTTAAAATTATATTAAATTTAAATAATATTTTAATTATAATATAATAAATTACAAAAAATAAAATTAAAATTTAAGTAAAATTATTTTATTTATATATTAGAATTTAATTCTATCTTATAACATAAAATTCAATATATAAATATATTTATACTTATTAGGCATTTTAGGCATTTTAGTAACTTTGGTATATTAGCACAATTTTTTATTAATAAAATTTCATTAGAGAATTATGGAAGGGGAAGAAAGAAATAAAAATATTTAATTGAAAAAGAGAGGGAAATTAAAAAATAAAAATAAAGTTGACAAGAGATTTTTACTTTTTTTTGTCTACAAAAATTATGATTAATTTATATTGATTTGACATTTTAACCAAACAATATATATGATATGATGTGAATATATTTAATTTTATCACCACAATTATCAAATAGTGGATACGATATAACAACATTCTCTAAATTTCATATTCCATCATGTTCAATTCTATCTTTGACTATAAATCCACAAAACCAAACGTAGCTTTAAATCGTGCTAATTTAGTTTAAAAATTTTTGAGTTTTGTCAATCTAGTTCTAAACCTATTATTTGGATAATTGCCTGAAATGATTATATTGACAAACGGTTAAAAGATTTATGATTAAATTGATCGTAGTGTAATTTGGACAAATTCTCTTTCTTTACTATGCTAGATGGGGTTTTACCCCCAAGAACATTGCTAGGCCTGCAGGCCCAGAAAAAAGGAGGTAGAAATTCTGCCCCTTTCCCCTCCCAGGGGCTCGAGACGTGAAACTCGTGAACTTTCGTCGTCATAATAAATCGCCAAAAACAGGAGTAAAGACGCATTTTCGAAGAATCGCGTCCTTTAAAACATAGAGAATATCCGTATTTCCAAAATGACATTTCTCCAAAAGAGCCCCCCAAAAACAAAAAAAAAAGGCGAAATTACGAGCTCATCTCCGTCCACAAAACGCGAATTCTCCCCCACCATCTCATCGCAGATACCATCTTCTCTCCTTCTCTCTCTCTCTCTATCTCCTCTCTTTCTCTCTCTTCTGCGAGCGAAAACCTAGAAGCGAGATTCCCCCCTTTCCAACCCCCGTCAGGTGAGCATCGTCAATCTCCGTCTAGGGCTTACCGTCGTCCGTTCACGGTCTCTACGGTTCCGTCGCTTCGATCGTTCCCGATTAGGGATCCCTCAGCCGAGCTCGTTCTTCGTAGCGCGAGGTGGCCTATCGATGTTTCGCGTCGATTAGGGTTTTGGGTTTCTTCGTTTCCTTTTCGTCGGACGAGAAAGTTGCGATTTTGCGTGTGTTGGATTCGTCGGTGAAGAGATTGGCGGCTGCCCGTCTGGTTGTCGTGGAGATGCGGGCGGGTTTCATGTGCTTTTTCCGCTTTCGTGCAGGACTCATGGCGGAAGTGGAGCTGAACCTCGAGGAGGAGCACAACCTCGAGGAGCAGAATGACGCGGCCGCCGAGGCCGAGCAGAGCCCCGAGGAGCAGGCGGCCCTCGAGCAGGCCATCGAGGAGACTCTCCAGCCGACCCCCGAGGAGGAGGAGGAGGAGGAGGAGGAGGAGGAGGAGGCGGAGGAGCTGCCCGAGGAGAAGCCCCAGGAGGAGAGCCCTCCAGCGGCGGCCGGAGGAGCTCCGCCGCCGAGAAGAGGTGGCCAGGATGGCCTGGGGATAGCGTCTTCCGGATGTTGGTCCCGGCACAGAAGGTGGGCAGTATCATCGGGCGCAAAGGGGAGTTCATAAAGAAAATCGTCGAAGAGACGAGAGCTCGGATTAAGATTCTCGACGGTCCTCCTGGAACTGCCGAAAGAGCTGTGAGTCCTCTTTCCCGCTTTTCTGATGGCTTGCTGTTTTCAAGGCTTACTCATTCGGTCTGTCTTGGAGTTCTCGTGGGACATAGTTGCTGACTGGAAAATGAATTTTCGAAGTTAATAGATCTTACTAGATTCTGATTTGGATTAGGTCTTAGTATTAAGCTCACTCCAATATGGAGAATAACCAACCGCTCAATGGCTATATGGTTTATCTGTTATTATACGTGTTTCTGTAAACACGTATTTGGGAGAATGCCGTGAAGTGTTTCTGGAGGAACTTTTGTTCAAGCTGATCACACAATCTGCGGGCGAATTTTGTTAGAATTTCTGATATGCTTGTCATTTCTGGCGTTCTGCTCTCTCTACGTGGGGCAAGTACAATGGCTTGTCATGGTCCATTGACAGGACTGGCGCTAATGCAGAACGGCCAGGTAGCTTATCCTTTCTAACTGTGGCTTGGTGCCAAGAAGGAGACTAAAAGTCATGTTGGTATAAAATCCATTATATCAGCAGTAATCTAATGGTTAATTATATGAAAGGTTCCAACATTTAGCAGCCAACAGTGCAGACTAGGATATGCTACTCTTTGTGGTTTGTGGAGGGGTAAAACCTAATAACCACTATATAGATGAGTGGAACTATGAATAACTCCGGGTTGATGGTGTAGATATAATATAGTACGAGTTTGGTCCTTCATGAAGTAAAAACGTGGCAAAAATGTTTGAAGTAATGGGAGTTGTATCCTAAAAATAGTCATTTGAAATTTGTGAAAACTGAGAGCACATTATATAAAGAGAAATGATAATTAGTGATTTAATTGATGCTCGACATTAGGAGTGCACTCATAATACGAACTGAATACATAAAAGAAGGTGAAAAGGAAGAATCCCTGAAAGAAATATGGAATATGAAATGCACTTCCTTTACTTTAGTAACCAAAATGGATCTGTGCAGGTTCCATCGGCAAATTTAAGGCCACGAATCTATCCTCAATAAGACCCCAATATGCAGAAACAAAGTTCCAGATTGCAGGGATCAGCTTTGAGCATTACAAAGTGCTGATAAGCTGGCCTGATTAATTTCAGTCACCTCATGTACGAACAACTGTACCAAGAAGCCCTGCGTGCTATCGGGTAACTTCAGAGCCTGGATGATTGATTTGCTGCAGGTGTTAAACACTGCGGGGGGGAACGTTATCTTATTAATCAGCATGTGAAGATATAAAACGCAGCATTAGATGTAGAGTGCTTATGAGATACTTACAAAATGCTAACAATACTTCTAACGTCACACTAATGTCAATAAAGAATGTTGTGAGAGTAACGTTGTATGGACTTCTATAGTGTTGTGAGAGTAATGTCGTATGGACTTCTATAGCGCATGCTTTGGTGCCCTGTTCATTGTTAAATATTAACTCTTATGATTGGGCATCTTATAGGAAAGTGACATCTAATCCTTAGGAAAAGTAGCAACAATGCAATCTTAAGTTTTGACAAAAATATGAACGTACCTTTGTAATCCGATGTTTGTAAAGTTTAATGTTCAAGCTGGATCTCAAGTTCACTTGCTCCCTCTTGTCCCCAAGCAATGACGAGAGCAGCAGCTGGGAAATGCATTTTATACTAGTTAATGTACAGCACCACCACTAGAACGAGTAGGATTATACAAATCTTGGACTCTGTGTTGTCTCTTTCAAGAGGAAGAGCATGAATTAATTTAAAAAAGATGAAGTGGTGGGTTAATTAAAGGAGTAGGTTATGGCGTACTTGCAATATGGTTGATCAAGAATATGCAACATCCTGAGAGTTTGGTCTTTCATTTGCTTTGGATGTTTCTGGACTCATTTCTTTGATTACTTTGGAAGCTAAGGACAAAATGTACCTGATCCAAACATGGAAAGACAAGTGTCATCTCATGAATTCTGGTAGCTCTGGCCATCCATATATGCCAAGTCATTAGAGATTAGTATAACAATAGTTAATGTTTTTATTTTAGCAAGTTGTTCATCTGGGAATTTTGGTTGACGTGTCGAGATTCGCTAAAGGAGCTTGAATTGTTTATATGAGCTATCAAGGAGATACAATCAAATGGATGGCAATCATTGGATTTCTTTTGTTGTTTATAGTAGGGAAGAAGATTACGGGTCTCCTCTCCATCAATACATTAGGAGCTAAGAATATATTATTTTTTGGTGCCCATTTCTTTCAGCTTGTATTTGAGTCTTGAATGGTATCCAGTATGACTTTTGGTAGTGCGTAGTTAGCTGTGCTAAATAACTTTCATAATCTGACCTTTTTTGAATCATATGCCAGATGACTAGTAATCTATGTAGGAATGATCTTTTGCTGGCAAGGCCCAGTCAATGTACTGCTAAAACTGATGCCTCTGCCTGTAATCTATTGAAGGTAATGGTGTCTGCGAAGGAGGAGCCTGATTCTTCTCTTCCTCCTGCTGTGGAAGGCCTTTTGAGAGTTCACAAGCGCATTGTTGATGGTTTGGATGGTGACTCTAATCCTCCCTCCAGCACAGCTGGAAAGATCTCAACGAGGCTACTGGTGGCGGCCTCACAGGCAGGAAGCTTAATCGGAAAACAAGGAGGAACAGTAAAATCCATTCAGGAAGAATCAAACTGTATTGTTAGAGTTCTCGGCACAGGTTCCTATATACAACTTATTTCCTTTTCCAGTTGCAATTGCATACTGCAGCAGAGTAATGCTAGTGCATCTTTGTTTGCTAAGCTAGTCTGACACTGCCTTTTTGTGTTAATTTGGTTCTATAGTACTCCAAGGTTCCATTTGCAGTTAAGATTTTCACGAATTCAGATGCAAATGATTAGCTTCTTTTCCCAATGATCCAGTCATGCAATCATATGGCTTACGCTCTTAATATTGACATTCTATTGGTTTTTAAGATAATCGAAATTTAGCTGTAGTCTGTGGGTGTATAAACTTGGGTTCACTAAATTGTGGAGTTTGTTCCTATCTATTATGGATTTGGTGTCTATTTCAAGCATGAGTCTTAGCTATTGGTGCATCATGAACGAACTTGTGCAGGTCTGCACAAGCTCTTTCATGCACATGCAGTGGGTTTACATTCTCCCTTTCTGCATCAGGAGAATTTCGTTGGACCTCTCCAATTTTTTAATTTGGATATCGTATTAAGTCCTTAATTTTTAGAAAGAGTGCAAAGTAGTCTTTCGATCATTTGTGTCCCCCATTTTTCCTCTCTGGCGTCATGTAACAAGTACCGTGTAATCACCATTGGGGACACTATGAGATGAGTGCAATGAAACTCCTCAAAATGGTTTAGGATTGAGACTACATTGCATAAATTAAAAAGATTTAGTTCTCGATTACATTTTGTACAAAAGGTTTAGTATTTTTGGTGTGATTTTAGTATTTGTGTTTGTCCTTTAACATATTGTACTTCAACTAAATGGTGCAGAAGAACTGCCAGTGTTTGCTCTTCAAGATGATAGAGTTGTTGAGGTTGTTGGAGAGCCAACAGGGGTTCACAAAGCTGTGGAGCTAATTGCATCTCATTTGAGGAAATTTTTGGTTGACCGCAGTATCATCCCATTGTTTGAGATGCATGTAAGTCCTGTCCTTCCCTTGGCAATGATTTGTATGTTTAATATAATAGTAAAAGACATGTGAGGGCCTTACACTAAATTTTAAATCAGATGCAAATGTCAAAGAATCCTCCGATGGAGCATATGCCACCACACCAGTCCTGGGGTCCACCACCTGGTCTTCCTCCGAATGCCGGTGGGGGTCCTGGTTTTGGACATAATTCTCAATATATGCCCCCTCCGCGGCAGCTTGACAGTTACTATCCACCTCCTGAATTGCCACCTCCTGTGGAGCCACAGTCTCATCAGGGCATATCTGCTTATGGAAGAGATATACCAGTGGGAATGCATGCACCGTCCAATGCCCAATCGGCACCGTCCATGATCAAGCAGGTAATTCCTGTGTTTTGTCTGTTCTTCATCTTGTCATGATTTTGGCAACTGTTAAATTTAAATTTCTTTTAGAAACTTTGGCCGGCTTTCTCTCAATCTTGCTTGCTGAACTTTGGTCGTTTGATGCTTTGCTAACATTGCTGCCATTTTAATTTTGCAGATCACACAGCAAATGCAAATTCCGCTTTCTTATGCTGATGCTGTCATTGGGTCAGCTGGTTCCAGTATAAGCTACATTCGACGAACCAGCGGAGCTACTGTTACCATTCAAGAAACTAGGGGTGTTCCTGGAGAAATGACGGTTGAGATTAGTGGAACTGCTTCGCAAGTTCAGACTGCACAGCAATTAATACAGGTAAAGGGCCTTGCATATATTTTCAAATGTTCCAGGTGTTAATGGCTTGGCTACCATTTGGCTCTAGTTTCAAGTTGTTAAGTTGGTGTAATGGCATGCCCATATATAAAGTGCCTATACTGCCACGTACATTCTATCTTTTGGTAGACAGTTATTATAGTGGTTCAACTGAGGAGAGATGGACGATATTGCTGCATTTCCTTATGACCATTTGATGTAGGCTTCTGCACTTTTAACGCCAAAAAAAATCCATTTTGCAGAATTTTATGGCGGAGGCAGCAGCAGCCACGCAATCACAGGCACCAGCAGCTGGGCACATGGACCAAGGTTATAATTCTTATGGAGCTCATGGTTCTGTTTATGCATCTCCAGCATCGAACCCAGGACACACTGGACATGGTGGAGCTTATGGCTCGGTCTATGGGGCCAACTATGGGTATTAAGCGGGGTTGTCCAATTAATGCTGTCGTGTATCTGAGAGGGATGTCAGCTAAGCTCGATAGGCACATTACATACTTTGTTAAGGATAGTTTTGAATGATTACCTTGCTTTTCCATCAAGCTTATTGGTCGTCTAACAACTTAGTAGGTATGTGCATGACATCGTACTCCCTTAGCGTGTTCAATTTTTAGTTCATGAATTTAGCAGTCGGTTTCTCCTGCAATTTCTTTTTGACCACACCGGTGCATGGCTGATGATGATTCCTAGGCTCAGCTCTATTGAATTTAAAACAGGCGGTTCAGGCAATGTTGATCAAGACAGCTTTCTATGGCATGATGAAAGAAAAAGCTCAGCTTAATCACATCATCTTTGCCTGGCAGTTTTCGAGCTTCTGAGAGTGCATTTTGGAATTAATGGCCAATGATGGTACTTTTTTAAGGGTCCCTGGCTAACTGCAGGGAATCATGTAGGCTTTGAGAAAATTGTGGCTTGAAAGTTGCTTTCTATCGGTCTAGCAGCGTGCCTGGAAGTGGCTTGCTTATGTGGAAGCCGTCTAGGTCTAAAGCTTCGGAAGTCTCAGGTGTAGCGACCAAAGATTTGCAAAGGACGTGCATTTCGAAGGTGCTAGATAGTTAGATTTGTAGGGCCTTAAGAGAAAAGCCCGTTGCCGCCTTAAGAAATTTAAAGAATGAGGATGGTTTTGGAAAAAAGCTTTCAGCTTTGACGGCCAAGCTGTCCGAATGTTTTGCAGGAATTTAAGATCAGAGCTGGTCTACCCTTAATCTCTTGCCGTCTATAAAATCGGGAAAGGAAATTGATTCTCTTGGAAATGAAAAATACTAAAACATATATATATAATACCATTTCGTTTATAAAGAACATCAATCAATTAAATGTAAATTAAAAATTTTAGAACTTTTCAAGATATAAACCTGAATTTTAAATTTAAAATTCTCATTCAATTCTCAACGAAATTATACAAATTATACATAATGAAAAGATCTCAACATTTAGAACAAAAGCCCTTGGTTTTCAATAGGACTAATGCCAGCTAAAAGTAAACCTCTCAAAGAAAAATTTCGTCCATAAAAAAAAAAATAACGATTTTCATAAATGATTTGCTGCAAATGTAAAAATTTATTCACACAAACAACTAAAATCAAAAATAATCATGGATATGACTCAGAAAGTACAAATAAAGCACCTTAAAACCATTGACATTGACGTCTCCACCAAAAATATATTATTGACAAGATCTATGGAAAAAAGCATTTTCCTCTCTCATGACCTTTTATTCCGGCGGTAGCAACCGGGCAGAGTTTTATAGGGCAGACGACTTTCTGAACAGAAGACAAAGCCTCTTCTCGATCGACTTTATATGTCATTTCAAATTCAATAAAATCACCTAAGGGTTTACAATTATTGAAATATCCATTAACCCGATTATTTAAAATAGAAAATCAATTAATTAATGTAAGCCCATGTTATAGGAAATTTCCAACACTTTATCCTTGAACTATCCTATTATGTCGCTTGTCCATTTCTTGGCTACCTTGCTATATTTCACACACACTTACACACACGCTTCCGCAAAAATCCAACAAACCTCATCTGTTGTGTGCTCGCATTGATTTTCTAGAGGATTTTGTTAAGAAACCGTCAAAAACTATTAAAGGCGAGTTTGCAATTTTTCATAGTTCTTTTTTCTGTCATGTATAATCAAATTTTGAAAAAAGTCAATGATTATCAAAGCACATACATGGCTAAACGTGAGATTTTTAACTTAGAAATTTTTTGTGCCTCATTGACGAACTTTCTTTTTCTCTCTCCTTCTATTGTTTCCTATCTGTGAAATTCCACCGGGAGTCAATATAGAATGCATTGGAAATTTGTGGGATCTGCAATGGAAAGATAAGAAAATCAACTCGTGTGAACCGGGTTTGATTTTCTGCTGAGTGAATGACGGGCCAGAAAATATCAGCATCGAGCGCGTTTTGGGTGGTTTGACATGTCTATACGGAAGAAAAGTCAATTGCCTCTTATAAGACTCGGTAAAGGCAAGGAAGAAGAAAGACAGTAGTTCCCGTTGAGAGAGAGAGAGAGAGAGATGGGGGTGTGCTATGGTACTCCTAACTTCCCTACTCCTAGCGATACTGGTCATCCGAAATCAGGTACTCTTTAAATTTTTTCCTAGATTTTTTTATCTTTACATCTATGTAGTCTCTATAAAATGAATCTTTGTGCTTCAGATTGGAGTCGTTAATGCTCTTCTTGTTATAGTCTGAAGCAATTTTCTCTGTTCTTTGTTTTTCTTTTTTGAAACTACAGGAGTGAAGGGGAAAATCACTACTTCATCATCTTCTGCAGCCAGCAGCAATAGCCTTAAATTGCCGGCTGTCCACACTACTTCATCATCTCCTGCAGCCAGCAATAGCCATGACTTGCCAGCTGCCCACGGCAAAAAGGCCTTCGGAGATGGAAAGATTGTGGCAGACCCCAGCTTGACCGTCTTCAGTTTCGCAGAGTTGAAAGAGGCAACTGAAAATTTTCGAGCCGATGCGCTGCTTGGAGAGGGAGGATTTGGTCGTGTCTATAAAGGGACGCTTCATGGGAAGCAACAGTCTGGAAGTACAGAGACTATAATAGCTGTGAAAATATTAAACCCGGATGGTGCTCAAGGGTTTAGAGAGTGGCTGGTAAGAACTAAGCCGTCTTCAATTCCTTTCTCGGAATACAAATACTTTGCTCTGTCCACTAAAAAAAGGAAGCAACCCAAATGCCTGATGGTACTATGGGAACTTGTCATGCCCAACTCAACAGTGTCAATGAACACCCTCGTTGTGAAAATAGCAGGAGCAAAAATACCAGACAACCTGAATTTATATGGCTATATAAACGCAAATCCTGATGTATTTAAAGTTGATTACCCAGGATTTTCTATGACTGGTGGCCTTGCCTTGCAATTTTGTTTCTAAAAGGGCCCTTGTAGGATTGCATCTGATTTTGGTAATAGAGTTCATTGATTGCACCATCGGCTTTGCTAAGGTGCAAAATGATGGCAGTGGGCGACAGACAACACTATTGCTGGTGCCTGACTGAGTAGCGTTAATTGTTTGGTGATAATACCTAAACATATGTTCACGATCCTCGTGAATTTTTCAGTTATCTAGCCCCACTTTAGTGTACACAGTGTGCATTATTTAAATTTAAATGAAGTCAAAGAAGAATGTACGAAGAGATTTTGATTCGATCATCTCGACAGGAAGGAAAAATAAAAGATTTAGTTACAGTTGAAAATATGCTTTTGGGTTTGTTCTTGAGATTATTTGGTCACTAAGGTCCTCGGCAGATTAGACTATAAGGCTCCATCTAGTTAACAGTAATGAACTTTCTTTTTGCATTTCTTTTATTTTGTAATTGACTAAGTAAACCCATGCCATGACAGTGTGTGGCCATTGGCTCGATGCTAACTACTGGAAGAACCTACTAAGAGTGATTAGATTGCAAGGAATGAAGAAATTGTGCAAATAAAAGTTCAGTCTTCCATCCATGTGATCATCAACCTTTTCGAAGTGATCATAGTCCCTAGGTGACTTCGTCTCACTCATCGGCCTTGATGGACGGAGTCATTCAACCTTCTTTGATTAATGCAATGTGGTTCTTTTGTTTTCTCCATCCTTCGAGCTAATTCTGCTTCTATATTAACTGAAACAAATTGAAAAGCCAATCCAGTGATATAGTGTGGATACACCACTGCAAGATAAAGTCACTAGTTTGATCGCAAATTATCAATGGTTTCAGTCACAAATTCCGATGATTCTGCATAGCTACTACTGGTTCATGGCGAGCTAGATATTTTCTACAGAGCTAGTTTCACTTGAAGTACATTTTACCAATATCGATATGTATTTTATATTACAGGATGCACAATGACCACGAGTCTTCAGTCAAATTACTAGTTAAACTGAACATTTAATTGGAAATTAGGTCTCAGTTCCCATTTTGTACCTTTTGTTTCGATCTCAACTTTTCCATTGTGATTGTTTCGTTTCCTTGACCATTTGAAGCTTAAGGGGAAAAACATCTACCTGGTTTAGTGCGGGGGCTTCCATTTCTTTCATATCTTTTACTACTAACCGTGTGTGAGACTCTTTTGCTTATTTTCGTGCAGAGGGAGATAGCCTCTATTGGAAAGATATCTCACCCTAACCTTGCCAAGCTCCTGGGATTTTGTCCAGATGATAAAAATTTAGCTCTTGTTTATGAGTTCATGCCAATGGGCAGTTTGGAATACCAGCTATTCAGAGGTAAGTGGTCTAATCACTCTGTAAAATTTGGAAAAGTCTCCTTAAGGATGCCAATTGTTTAGCATATCCACTTGATCAGTTGATAGTCATAGTCGATGCATGTGCTATTTTCAAAATTCAGGCTGGTTTGAACACGTATTTGCTTTTAAGAATTACTTACATTTTACATTGTCCATTACTCTGGTACAGAGTGTAAGAGTTTTCCTTATGTGGGCTACATTAATTTATATTGTAATTACCGTTTTATGGGGTTAGTCTAATAAGGTAAGGCATAAGGTTTTCTTAATGGGCCAAATATGGGCCGGCATTGTGTGGGCCGAGTTGGGCCCGGCCCGTGATGAGAGGGCCCGTCCAAAACTCTATAAATAAGCGCTAAGGTCCCTCCTCTAGCCCTCTAACTCTTCCATTAAGTCTCTCTCACCTCACATAAGGCAAGTCGTGAGTGGTGGTCTCATCGAGCCGAACCGAGGGTAATAGAGGAGAAGATCTTCGCGTTAAAGACCCGGATTGCTGTTGGATCATCGTCATTCCGCATAAAGAACGATGGATTCCTAATAAGGTACACAAACCTTTGTATTCTCCCCTACATGTTCGGTCTTCTAGCTACGTCGATCCCGGGAAGCCGCCTCGGCCAACATTTGGTATCGAGCCTCGTAGCCTAGAACCCGAACTGTTGCCTCCCGGCCCGTTTTTAGAAACTTTCATCCGTTGAAACTTGATTTTGAAAACATATTTGAATTCTTCTCGTTGAGCCGAGCGTTATGGTGGGTGGTACGCCTGCGGCGGAGGCCAATTGCCCCGGTAACGAGAACTTCGGATTTCACCTACCCTTGGACTGTTTCGCCCGTCTTCGTGAATTTTGGTCCGGTAAAAGTGCATTTTGATCACATATATAGATTCTACGAATGAATACGAGCATTTTGATGGCTCGTACGCGTCGAGAAGAGGCCGGAAACGGCCGCACGCGCTCCACGCGCCGAGACGGAGCTCGGAGGCGGTGCCACGCGCCGCCGTGCCGACTCACGCGCGCGCACGCGCGCCGGCGCGTAGCTGACGCGCCCGCACGCGCGCGCCGCCTCGACGACGGTGACGTCATCTGACGTCATCCCGCCGACTCGCCGGGACAGCTGTTCGGCGATGACGTCATCCGTGACGTCATTCGCCGACAAAGCGTCCGAAGATGACGTCATGATGACGTCACGTAAGCCGCCTTACGTGCGGCCGCCACGTGGCATGTGACGTCATCGATGACGTCACCAACGGCCCGACCCGGTCGGACCGTTGACCCGGTCGGACCGTTGACCGGTCGGACCGTTGACCGGTCGGACCGTTGACCGGTTCGGACCGTTGACCGGTTCAGACCGTTGACCGGTCGGACCGGTTTGGTCCGAATATAGAGCTGGCGCGTGGGTCTCACGCGCCGCACGTTCCAGCGGCGCGTGAGGGCGCGTACAGAGTCCGATTGGAGCGTGGTTTGGACCGTTGTGCTCGTTTGGATGTTCTCTACACTATTATGTATTTATTTAATAATTTTGATGACTTTATGAATGTGAAAATGCATGTGAAAGCCTAAGGTACATGATTTTAGAGGTATTTTTGCGTATTTTTCAAGGATTCCTCTATAACCTTGGAAGTACATTGCAAATTCACATGTATATCATCACATAAGGAATGTGTAGAGGATCGATTCATCGATAACATGTATAAGATTTAGCATGTATTATTGAATGGAGCAATGTGATTGGCATTATATGTGATTTTAGTGACAAATTGCCCTGTCATCCGGTCTAAAATCACATGTATGGAATAAATGTGAGTTATAAAGTTTATATCCCTGATATGAGAGAGTTTCTATGATTCAATTGGGTTGTGACCGCCAAAGTGGCACACTTGATTGGATTTGAGAAACATCGATCTCGTATTCGATGGGATGTCTCCTGTTCTAATATGTGGTCATACTCCCAAAGGAGGTGATTGTGTATTAGTTCATGGAGGGATGCATGTGCAGCATATGGTTGAGGAATGACTGACCCTAGTGGTTCATACATCCAAAGGTGGTGAATTCGTGAAAGGTCGGAATACATTCTCATGACCGCGTCATGTGGAGAGTATGCAATTGCATGTCATATATTCTGCCCAAAGGTGTTTATATAATAATGCGTGCAACTCTCAAGATGTGTACTTATAAGGTTTTTAAGTTACATAGTACTCACATGGTGCCAATTACATATGCTGTTTGTTATTAAATTACATTATTTGTAATGGCAACTCCATTGTGATTGAGGTTGAGTATGCAATTGCATGTCATATATTCTGCTCAAAGGTGTTTATATGATAGTGCGTGTAACTCTCGAGATGTGTACTTATAAGGTTTTTAAGTTACACAATACTCACATGGTGCCAATTACATATGCTGCTTGTTATTAAGTTACTTTATCAGTTGTGGCAACTCCATTGTGATTAAGGTTCCTATTGGTCAAATTTCAAGTAGCAAAGAGGATTTTCTGTTAAGGATGGATGCTGGTAAATGTTCATATTATTCTTGCTTTGAATAAGCTGAGAATCTCACTATTAGTTATATGGAATTAGAATATATTCCTTGCTGCTTGGGAAAGAGCAATTGAATTTGTCCATCATATTTGAGATGTTTCATTCTCGAGAACACTTGAAAATAGTTTACCAGGTGATTGCACAGCTAAAAGGATTATAGAAGCCTTAGTGACTTGAAAGTGTGTCTTGTCTATTACCGAGATTGGTATAAGTGCAAGGACTCTTCAGCATAAGGTGTGATGGTTCTAATGAGGTTAAGTATTACGTTCTAAGGATGGTAGATTTCAAGTCTAAAAATCATACTCATTAAGGAATTCATGAAACCATCGGTCATTCTGACAATCTGGTCTCGGTTATCACCCTTAAGAGAAATTGTGTCATTTACTGTTTTTGTGGGAAGAAATGACATATAAAGATATTGTAATAAAGCTTGCTTGTCCAAGCATAAGTCTAGAGTTAATGATTCATTGGCATTTATTTATGAATTCAATCCCTATCAAAAGCCTCATACAGTTCTTGGTGGCTAGATAGCGGTACAACAAATTATATTGTTTACCATAAAGGGATTCATAAATCTAAGGAAGCCAAATCGAAATGAATCATAACTCATCACGGGAAACAACATTTAATGTCGTTTTAGTGGGAGATGTTATTTTAACTATTGATATTGGTTAGCATTTGACGTTGAAAAACACTTTTATGTACCTTCCTTTTAGACTGAACCTAGTTTCGTATCATGTCGGAAGTGTATGGATATTCTTTTTGAGATAAAGAACAATACTGTTTCAATGTTTTCCAAGTCAAATGAAGTTGGATGCTATAATGGGTCCAATGAATTGTACAAATTGTGTTCATCTCCCAAGGATATGTATGTTGTCATACAGTTGAAAATGTTGTTTCCAATAGAGATTTACCTTAAGAATGATCTTTTGCATGTAACATGAATATCTTGATTATATGTCTAGAGAAAGAGTAGAAAGACTGATAATGTCGATATTTTGTCTACTCTTAAATGTTACGTAAAGACTTGAGTAGACTTCTATGGAAGTAAGATGATTAAGATAAAGAAGAAAACTGCAGTATGAAGTCCTAACCTATTAGAGGTTATTTACATTGATATCGGTGACCATATATGGTAAAGTTATGTTGACAATCAAGTTTCCTTTTGATTAAAGAAAAATCTGAATCTTTTGGTTTTATTCAAATTCTTTCGTATTAAGATCAAGGAACAGCTGGGATGAGTCTTAAAGATTGTCAGATATGACCGTGGTAGTGAGTGTTTTGACTATGGCAATGTTGGATAGCTTAAAGGGCCATTTGTCAAATACTTGGAAAGATTCTGGGATGGTAACTTAGTTTAGTATATCCGAAAATCTTGGAATAAATTGGTGTGGCCAAAAGGCGTAATTCCACCATGATGAACATGACAATGAGTATGATTACTAGGACTAATTTATCAGGTTTTCTACGGGGCGAAACAACCCAATATGTATTAAACCGTGTTACTACCAAAGATGCTCCATTAGCTCCCATTTTGAGTTGTGGATCGGACGTAAACGTGACTCGAATCATCTTAAAGTTTGGAGTGTCCTGCAGAAGTTTGGATATATAATCCAACATTAAATAAGTTGGAATCCAGTACCACTCGGTATCTTACCCAATCATTTGAAGGGATACTAGGTTTTATTATCCCAATAGAGGCATAAGAAATGTGGAATCACGTACATAAAGTCTCTAGTGTTCGACAAAAAAAGATGATACTTGCTCTTAGACTATTAAAGATAATGGTATGGTGGGGACCTTTGTGTCTTTGTCTTTCCCTATATAGAAAATTATGGAGTCTTTTATAGCACAAATTAAGCTTGTGAGGTTCAGGATATTGTCATTGATATGATTCCTGATGAAGTTTTTCAAGCCTCCCAAGTGTAAGATAAAATTATAGTAGCTCCACTCAAGAGATCTGTTATGGAAAGATGTTCGGTTGTACCACCGTACCATATAGTCTATTTGTAAGAACATGATTACGATATCTGCTACGTGGTCGATCTAGTGACTTGTATATGTAAATGCTGTTTCTTGTCCTCGCTTTGATCTGTGATTAGACATAATGAAAAGATGAGATGCAATTTATAAAATGTGATAATGTTTAAGAGCCTATTAAATTGGTTGAGGGTCACAAGCTCATCCGTTACAAATGGGTGAATGAGACTAAGAGAAATTTCAAGAGAAACATTGAGAAGTTTAAATCCAAATTAGTAATAAAATGTTTCACTCGAGAGAAGTTTAGTCTTTTCTAAAGACTATTTTAGAGTGAATATGATATTACTGGCTCATTTTTTTAGATTTATATTAGATAAATGATTCTAATTGTGTTTCTCAATGAATACCTTGATAAAGAAGTCTATATGGTATAACCTAAAGGTTTTGCAGCGGATGATTCAGGTAAGCTTGTGTGTAAACTGAAAACCCTTATTTATGGCCTTAAGAAAGTCTGTAGATCGACGATGCTTGAAGTTTTATAGCATTATCACTTCATTCAGTTTTGCTAAGAATAAAGTAGATCAATGTATATACCGCAAGGTCGGTGGGAGAAAATTTAGTTTTCTCGGATTCCATGTAAGTGATAACTTACTTGTGATAGCAATATTGGATTACTGCATAAGATAATATAAATATTGTTGAGGAATTTTGACTTAAAAGACCCCGGTCAAGTACCTTTTGTCCTTGGCATTGAGACCTATAAAGATCGTTCTTGACATATGTTATATTTATCTTAGATTGCATGTGTTAATTATATTTTGAAAATATTCAATAAGCCAAGAGTTGTTGTTGTTGTTAAGGGTAATAGATTGAATATCTGGCATTGTCCTTGTTCAAATTTTGGGAAAATCCAAATAAAGGATACACTTTATGCTAGTGCATTTACAAGTGTCATACATGCTTAAGTCTGCACTAGTTTACGTATTGTTTTGTGGTAAGATTTTTTGCGTATATCGGTCAAGTCTAGGACATGAACACTGGATTGCTGCCAATGAGGTTTTGAGACATTGAAAAGGATAAGAAAACTACATGCTGATAAACATGTTCAAGATCTAAAGCTAGTAGAGTATTCGGATGCAGATTTTACTAGCGAGAGGGTGTGGTATTATGAAAAAGTGTTGAACAGAAATTTATGTTATCCTCTACTGTATAAATGGAGTTTATAACATGCCTTTTAGCTGCTACTCAAGATATTTGACTTCGAACCTCATTAAGGAGTTGATTATATTTGATATTTTGAATAGACCCATACGGCTGTATCGAGACAATAACTCTTCGGTGTTGTTTGTCAACAACAATAAGGGTCTCGAGGGGTCTAGATATATGACGGTCAGGTTTTTGACCATAAAGAAACAATACGAATGGTGACACTACAATAGAGCATATTTCCACAGATGATGTGGTTGTAGACCCACTAATTAAAGATTTTTGTCCTTGTGTACTTGAACGACATATCGTAAACAAGGGCTAAGGAACATCATTGGATGTTGTTGTTTAGTGGGAGCTGTTTTGATTTTGCTCTAATAAAGCTTATATAAGTTACACATTCAATAAAGTGTTCATGAATGTGTGGTCACCATACTTGAATTGATTATATGTAATGAAAATCTCAAGGTATTGTGTAAGCCTTGAGTGAAGGCCGGAGACATCTGGTTATCAGCCTTGAACATATGTCTTGATTACACATAAAGAAAGGTTAACCATAAAGATAAGACATATGTGGGTTCATTAGAACCATAAGGATATTCTCTAGTGGCACATCCGGTTTTCGTGACACTTAAGGTAAGAGAATAGTGACCGACAAGGGAGATAACACATAAAGTATTACTCTTTATGAGGTGTTATCCGTTTGCCACACAACCATATTGAATCCATATCAATAAAGTTGACAGCATTCGTGACCATGGAAGGTTACTCCGTATGAATATATGCGATTACCGCCATGATTCGGTATTGGAGACTTTATAGGATAGGATTGACTATTAAGAATTGCCACTAGACCAACATAAAGGTGCGCACATGAAGTACAATCTCAATTAATATAGCCCAAGTGGGAGAATGTAAGAGTTTTCCTTATGTGGGCTACATTAATTTATATTGTAATTACCGTTTTATGGGGTTAGTCTAATAAGGTAAGGCATAAGGTTTTCTTAATGGGCCAAATATGGGCCTGGCATTGTGTGGGCCGAGTTGGGCCCGGCCCGTGATGAGAGGGCCCGTCCAAAACTCTATAAATAAGCGCTAAGGTCCCTCCTCTAGCCCTCTAACTCTTCCATTAAGTCTCTCTCACCTCACATAAGGCAAGTCGTGAGTGGTGGTCTCATCGAGCCGAGAACCGAGGGTAATAGAGGAGAAGATCTTCGCGTTAAAGACCCGGATTGCTGTTGGATCATCGTCATTCCGCATAAAGAACGATGGATTCCTAATAAGGTACACAAACCTTTGTATTCTCCTGCTACATGTTCGGTCTTCTAGCTACGTCGATCCTGGGAAGCCGCCTCGGCGGCCAACACAGGTCTCTGCAGATCATCTTTCATGGGATGTACGCCTCAAGATTGCGGTTGGGGCTGCCAGAGGCTTGGCCTTCTTGCACAATTCCTGTAATATGATACACAGGGATTTCAAAAGTGCAAATATTTTGCTAGATGGGGTTATTATTTTATCCTCCTTATAATGATTATGGTCCTGTATCACAAAATTCATATGAACTCTATTATCATTCTAGTCAATTTTTTGGGAGAAGGATGATGATGATGATGACATGCCTAGTATCTCAATTTGAAGACTTGATATTTTGTCCTCTAACCAGGAGAAAAGAGTCATAATAGCGAGAGGAGATCCTATGTTTCCCTCTGCTCAACTGATGGACGGGTTATAGTCGATTGGAAATCTATCCTTCTTAAATTTGATGTGACAAGACCCTTAACCAGTCCCTAGTTGCTTTTAGACATCTCCATTTTGTTTTTTGCTAGATTCACTAAAGTTTGCAAGTTATATTTAGGCTGGAAACCGAGTCTAATCCACTGTCCGGTTCTTCTGCAGTCTAACATGGCCAAACTCTCGGACTTTGGATTGGTGAGGTCTGGTCCTCTAGAGGACAAGTCACATGTTTCAACGCAGTTTATGGGTACCACTGGCTATTATGACCCTGAATACAGAGCAACTGGTAATTTTTCCATTGTAAAATGCTTTTTTGTGACTTAATGCTGACTGATGCTCGGTCTTGAATTTTGACAATACTATCGGGAAGTTATTTTCTGATGCTTTGCTGCAACATCACATAAGACTCTTGGATTTTACAGGGCATCTCTCTGTAGAGAGTGATGTTTATAGTTTTGGCGTTGTGCTGCTTGAGATGCTAACAGGTTGCAGGGCATTTGATCCGAGCAGTCCAGCAGATAGAGTTGATTTAGTGGGGTGGACCAGACCATACTTATCCGGTGAAAGAAAACTGAGTACGATAATGGACTCGAGATTGAAGGGTGAACATTGTGAAAACTTTGCATTCCAAATAGCACGGGTAGCTTTAGTATGCCTCCTTCCAACTCGTAAGCAGCGCCCTTCCATGTCTGTAGTCGTGCAAGCACTAGAAATAATAGAAGCTGCCAGTGCCAATAGAATACTACCGAATGCTTGAATTTATTTGTTATGTTGTTTGGACCTCATGTGATGGGATCAAAGTCTGTTGCTTCTTGGGATTATTCTTGGGCTTTGAATGTTGAATGTTCTTTTCCATTGTACCCAGTAGTTACTAGGTGTTGTGTTTTCTTGTAAGCTCTTTGGAATATTCGTACGTATCTATCATTGGGTGCATCAACTTCTAAATCGAGATGTTGTGAGTACATTTTCTTTAAGAGGGGAACGGTTTTTCGATGGCTAATCCTCAATTTTGTTAGCAATCTGAGGATTACCAAAAGAAGTCCCTGGCTCTTCAGGAGTCCAGGATCTTTTGTTTCTTTTCATGCTCAGGCTTTGAACATCAGCAAAAGCTCATTACTATTGCTGTCAAGAATTTGTTCATGCGGCTCTTGGCCAGCCACCAATCTCCAGGAAGAATTATGCTGTTCGGTACATTCTCGTCGTTATTTTTGACCTCTGGGAGAGGGTTGGGTTACTGATTGAGTCATTTAAAGTAGGGATAAGTGCTCAAGAAGTCCTAAAACTTGTCACGAAAATGCATTTCAGTCCTAAAACTTACAAAAAGTGCATTTAAGTCCTAAAACTTGTTAAATTGTTTCAAACGAGTCCTAAAATCGACGCAGTTAGCATTTTCCGTTAAAAATGCTGACGTGGCATTTTAAATAATTTTTTTATTTTCCACTTGTATTTTTAATTAATTTTTTATTCATTTAAAAAAATAGATTTAAAAACTAAAAAAACATAGATTTATTTATTTTATCTTATTTTCACCAAAAACTAAAAAAAAGTTAAAATATTTATTTATTTTTTTAAAAACAGCGGCTCCTCTCCCCCGTTGCCGCCCTTCGCCGGAGGGGTCGGGTGACGGTCGCCGCCCGCCCGGGCCTCGCCGGCCCTAGGCGAGGGTTGGCGATGCCTCGCCCATGGGGGCGACGGCCCCCCCCTCGCGAGCGTCGGCGGGCCCGGATCTAGGCACCGTGCCGAGCCGAGTGAGGGTGCCCCGATTTGGGCCCGCCGGCCCTTGCGGGGGCCGGCGGCCGTCGCTCGCCCTGGGCAAGGCCTCGTCGGCCCTCGCCTTGGGCGGTGAGGCCTCACCTTGGCCGGGTGAGGGCCAACCACCCCGCCCGGGCGGCGACCATCGCTTGGCCCCTCAGGCGATGGGCGACGGTGGCGGCGGGGGGAGGAGCCGCGGTAATTTTTTTTTTAACAATTTTTAAAAATAAATATTTTAACTTTTCTTTTTAGTTTTTAGTGAAAATAAGATCAAATGAATAAATTTAATTTTTTTAGGTTTTAAATCTATTTTTTAAAAATGAATAAAAAATAATTTAAAAATACACGTGAAAAATAAAAATTATTTAAAATGCCACGTCAGCATTTTTAACGGAAAAGGCTAACGGCGTCGATTTTAGGACTCGTTTGAAACAATTTAACAAGTTTTAGGACTTAAATGCACTTTTTGCAAATTTTAGGACTGAAATGCATTTTCGTGACAAGTTTTAAGACTTTTGGAGCACTTATCCCTACTTTAAATGACTCAATCAGTAACCCAACCCTCTCCCAGAGGTCAAAAATACCGACGAGAATGTACCGAACAGCATAATTCTTCCTGGAGATTGGTGGCTGGCCAAGAGCCGCATGAACAAATTCTTTGTTAACGGTGCAGACCACGTCAACAGCACACCAATCTAACTTAAACCCTCTGCTACATGTGGCCACCCAATTCATATTATATAATTGGAACCTTGTTGTCAAGAGAGAGAGAGATCACCGTGAAGAAAAACAAGGTCATTCATTTCATGCTTTAAAGTAAATGACAATGGTGGCCAAGCAAGAACAACAAAATATATGACAATATTGTCGAGAGAGAGAGGTTGCTGAGAAGGAAAAGATTGTGCACTTGTGGAACAAACTCTTTTTGATAGTCTAGTGCGATTTCACTGTTGTTTTGTTTCTCCAATTATTTCTCAAATGCCCAAAGAATGTATCCAACATGCACCAAAGTGAATTGATTTGAATGTGAGAAATTCATTCAGGATTAGATGTTACCTTCTTTTGGCAAGTCTAACAAGGAGGACCGAGCACCAACAGACAGAAGTCCTTACATATTTCTGGGCACATCAAATAACAATGAACATAGCTTTGTGGCTTACATACAATTTCTTATCTCAGTTCTTCCTCTGCGCACGTGTGCATGTCTCTCGCCGCCCATTCCAGTCCAAAAGTGGATATACAAAACTAAAGTTTCATTCGTTTTACTACTGGATAACAGACAATGACTCTCAAACAGATGAAAATAGTTGCTAGTAAAAAGACAGATAGGGAAGGAAAGATTCTTGGAATTTTCGAGTCACCTGAACTTACTTCATATGCAGAAACTTCATGAACCATTCTTTGACTTCACTGATCTTCTGCAGACAAGCACTGACCAATGCTGTCTGTGCGCTTGCCCGTATGTCGGTCCGGCAAAACGAGGCAAAATGCTCACAGTTGTTATTGATGAGGTCGTACTTGCCGAAACTATCATGCTCATGAAGCTCGTGAGCCTTGTTCACGACTTCCTGGGGCGATTTGGTTTCGGGTAAGGTGGTGCAAGTCCCCCATCTCGTCAGCCAATACCCAAGTTGTGCCCGCCCATATGCATATAAGCGGAGGGAATGGAGGTTCTTGCCTTCTTGCTGGAAGCGATGGAGACTCGTCTCCTCAACTCCTGTTCGTGTTAAGTGAATCACGTAACCCCCTCCGACGTAGATTCCTGTTATAATCAATAATGAGTATGTGCAATGTAGAAAAAGAATCGATTGTCCAAATCATTCCACATGTACTAAATAGTTGCTGTAGAATCACCACAATTTCTCCAAAATACCTTTCAGTAAGTAGAATGATGCATTGGCAGCAAGGAAATATCCAAGAAGACAATTTTCAAAATGTGTTTTACCCTCGACTAAAGTCTCAGGGGGAGGAACAGCGACATGCTTGTTTCCCGATGACGACGACTTTGGGACACTTGCTTTCCCATTCTGTGTTCATACCATCGTTGTCGGATCTTTGTCCCGCGTGATGGATTGCTGTTGGCAGCGGAAGGGAAGATGCTGGGTTGACGCGCTCGTAAACCTGGACAATGAACAGCTACCAGAAGGAACGGTGGCGCTGTGGACTGGAGGAGAACTTCAATCTTACCGTCTTTCTGGCATTTTGTCAAAGACCTTATCAACACCAACAAAGTAGCGAAGCGGAGAGGCTGAGATGAAGAGTCTAAGATGGAGATTCGCTGGAGATGGAGATGGTCGAAGCTGGAACTGCTGAGAAGTACAGCGGCGAAGCTTGAAATGGATTGGCGACCGGAAAGAAAGAAATGAAGCACGGCTCAGTCAGGTTCTCTCTCTCTGTCATTTCGTCGAACACCAGAACAGCTGAGGAGAGGGGCCGACGAGGGGGCAGCCGGAACGTATGACGGTGGCGTTGGACCGGTGGAGGAGAAGCTTTATCTCTGAAGCTATGCAACTACTGTTCTTGGGCTAAAAACATAAGATAATAAAGGAAAATTCAGTCGAGCCACATATGAAGATGATATCCATGCTCAAGCAAAATGATAATGATGCTGGAAAAGGAGGAAGAAGAGGAGGATGAATAACTAACCATGGTGACTGTATACATGAAAAGGAGAGACAGTGGGGGACCAATTTTTGGAACCTTTTAAGCGGAGATTAAGCAAAGAAGCTTACGTTTTAAGCTGGGTTTCACGTGGTGCGCTGCAATCAATCACCATACACATGAAAGATACAATGAAAGATGGCATTGGCAATTTTTTGTACCTCAGCCCATCCATAGAGTTATATTTGTTTTTTTTTTTCCTTCTTTTTTGGCAAGATTCGATTTGTCCGGGCCATGTAAAAAAGAAAAGGGCGAAGAAGCCCTTGTAAAAAATAAAGAAGTCAGATGCGATGTGATGATTGTCTTGGGCACGGTATGTTTGTAAATTGTTCGAGTGTGGCTAGTACAAATGTTGTAAAGTATTATTTTAGAAAGTGGCTAATAAATGTGCTGAAAAATATTTGCCTTAGTTTGGATGTTTGGTAATGTCTTGCCAAAACATACTTATTGAGAGTTCAAATATTGATTCTTCCCCGATTCTGCAGCACATATTTGTATGAAAATACATGCATAAATACCAAAGTGATATTGGCGTAAGAATTTTTACACATGTTGCCCTATCCAACGCAAAGTGTGTAGAAAATTCTTTACACTGATAAAGGACATAATTTCTGGAAAAAATACGGACCTAGTAAAAATCTCGAACATAGTGCAAGAATTTTTTATAAGGACCATCTAATGTTTGTTAGCGTATTTTTTTTTTTTCCTTCATGTGGAAATGGACGAAGTGAAGTCCAGAGGGAGCTAATCACCTGCACTACTCCTGCTGAGGTGCGCGCGTGCCAGAAGCCAACCCCTCGGATGCCTCGGAAGGTTGACGGTGGCATCGATAAATGGCAACGGCGGAGGAGGAGGAGCATTATGGAGTGATGGGAAGAGAGGAAAACGAGGAACGAGTCGGGGGCGAATGAACCTGGGTAAGAGTATGAGTGCTTTTGAAGGGTACCTTGGATCTGATTTGGCGACGTGGGTGAGTGAGTGAGAGAGTGAAAGTTAGGTGGAAGCATTTCCAATCATCACAAGTGAAAAACCTAGAGAAGCATATAGTGCCGTTTCTCAAAAGGAATCTTACAAAGTAAGGAAAAAAAGAGGAGATGGAGATGGGACAGGTGGACCCGAGTACATCCTTAAACTGCTTTATTTGAATTCTGAGACTAGAATTTCAGGAGTATTTCATCCTAAGTAGGGAAGACAAAATTTCACTTGGAAACAGAGGGGGTCGTTAGGGGGGTTTAGACGAGTGCTTTGGAATTGATTTCTCTCCTTTCATTTCGCTCACGTAGGAAAAGTGACTGTGGATTCAAATTTTTGGAGGGGCTGAATTTACTAAGAATTTAACTCTTGTGGAGAGTAATTATGAACGAGAGGGGAGGGAAACGGATTTGGTTATTTGTCTTGAGATGGCTTAAGAAAAATAAGTATGTTGAGATGATTCAGAAATTTGAGAAAAAAATTGAAATTTATCTTAATGATGATGATCTCGAATCCATCTTCTCCCTTGAATATGAACTATTGGAGAATATCATATATGCCGTTGAAACTTGTACCAGTGAGGATGAAACGTTAAGTAACACTAATAATTTGTTCTTTTTTAGTACAAAACTTCCTCCAGAGCTAACAAACTTCAGAATAGACCCACTAATTGAATTGGTTTGTTTCCACCATGAAGGATCAATTTGATTCCCAATCCTTATCATTAGAATCTTTTATTATGGTTGGAAAGTGGATTGACTAGGTCGACTCAAATGTTAAATTCATCACTCGACTACTTTCATATTTGATTCGGCTCGGAAGATTTTTCCCTTCTATGGTTTCGAAACCGTTCTTGGAACTTTTTTTTTTTAATAAATTTCTCGAATTATTCAACTATTTTTTTACCCAACTTATTTTTCAGGGTCTTAGTTTTATGTCTTTATAGATTTGGAATCAACTTAGGTACGTTAGTCTTGCAACTGCTTTAAATTTTGGATTTGAAAATGCCGAAAAGGCCTCTTAGAGAAAGTGCCTCTACTGCCACGTACATTCTATCTTTTGGTAGACAGTTCTTATAGAGGTTCAACTGAGGAGAGATGGACGATGTTGCCGCATTTCCTTATGACCATTTGATGTAGGCTTCTGCACTTTAACGCCCAAAAAATACCCATTTTGCAGAATTTTATGGCGGAGGCAGCAGCAGCACCATCGCAGGCACCAGCAGCAGAGCACATGGACCAAAGTTATAGTTCTTATGCAGCTCGCGGTTCTGTTTATGCATCTCCGGCATCGAACCCGAAACACACTGCGCATGGTGGAGCTTATGGCTTGGTCTATGGGGCCAACTATAGTTATTAAGCGGGGTCGTCCAATTGACACTGTTGCATATCTGAGAGGGATGTCAGCTAAGCTCGATAGGCACATTCTATACTTTGCTAAGGATAGTTTTGAACGATTACCTTGCTTTTCCATCAAGCTTATTGGTCGTCTAACAACTTACTAGGTATGTGCATGACATCGTACTCCTTTAGTGTGTTCAATTTTGAGTTCATGAATTTAGCAGTCGGTTTATCCTGCAATTTCTTTTTGACCACACCAGTGCACGCCTGATGATGATTCCTAGGCTTAGCTCTACATCCCTATTCAATTTAAAACAGGTGGTTCAGGCAATGTTGATCAAGACAGCTTTCTATTAGTATTGTTGGCATGATGAAAGAAAAAGCTCATCTTAAATCACATTATCTTGACCTGGCAGTTTTCGAGCTTCTAAGAATGCCTTTTGGAATCAATGGCCAATGATGGCACTTTCTAAGGGTCCCTGGCTAATTGCTGTGCATCATGTAGGCTTTGAGGAAATTGTGGCTTGAAACTTGCTTTTATCAGTCTAGCAGCGTGCTTGGTAGTAGCTTGTTTACGGATGAGTATGGTCTAAGTTGGGTTGGTCTAGTACCCCAAGGATCAACCCATATAGTGTTGGTTCTCAATTTTTTGGATCGATGACCGACCTTATTGAGCCTGGGACCGAAGACCGGACTGACTTTATGGGTCCGATTCGGTTCCAAGGTCAACCCAGGACCAACCAATAAATTTTTTGTTTCATTTTTTGCATCCCTTGAAAAGACAAACTTACCTTTTGCAATTACATATCTATCAACAATGCAGCGTTGATCAATCAAACTATAAACATTAGTACATATCTAACATAATAACGTAACAATATACTTTCACATAGCCCAACTAGCACTATTTCATGAATTTCTCTTTGAAAGGAAAGAAAAAGTAGAGTGAAAAACATAGAAGGCTAAAAGCAGCATGATCCTAAATCATGCACCTTCATTCAATACTGAGCATGCCAATTCTACAATTTAGAGAGAATATCAAAGCAAAACTCTAAAAAACTTTGTCATGGTGGAGCAAAAAAATTTGAGGAATATAATTATCTACACATTACTTTTTTCTTTCAATAAGAGAAGTAAACCCTACCTAGTATCCTCTGAATCACTAGAAGAAATCTACCATTGCTAAGGAAGTACCGCTTCTCAAATATAGAATTCCACATCAAATCCACACTACTAACACTTCATGAAAAGATTTATGGAAATCATGCTTAAACAAAAATAAGCATCCAAGTTCCAGCATTAATGAATGACACAAATGACTTGAAGTAGCCATTGAGAGGGGTTTTTTTTCTCAGGCTGACATAGTGCTAAGCGACCTTTTATAGCCTACAATTTTCAAAGTAATAGCGTAAGCCAGGCGAGGGGCGAGTGGTTGGCAATGAGCGTGAGTGAGGCAAGAGGCAAGCGATGAGGGGGGTGACTGTCGAGTGTTGCTCATGAAGAGGGTTTCTAAATTTCTAATTAAGGCTTTATTCTTTCGGATTTACATTGTAAAGATAAAAGAGAAAGAAGAGGACATAACAAAATGTTGGAGGAGGACTTGTTAATGCCATTAACGTTAAGTTAGGTTGTAGACTTTAAATAGATAAAAGAATATTATATATATCATATAAATATATAATATCTAATAATTATATATATTACATATAATATACAATATCTACAGGTTTAATTTGGGTTGGATCAAACTTTAAACTCCCATAACCGAGGACCAACTCACACAATGCAGGGTCCAAGAGTTCCAGGACCGAGGACCGATCCATTCCCCTTGAAAACCGGACCAGGACCGGTAAGATTGAGCCGGTCCAAGGTCTAACCCTAGACCAATGCTCATCCCTAGGCTTGTTTAAGTGGTAGCCGTCTAGGTCTAAAGCTTTGGAAGTCTTGAGTGTAGCGATCTACAGAGGACGTACGTTTCGAAGGTGTTCGATAGTTAGATTCGTAGGGCATTCAAAGAAAAGGCCGTCACCTTCAGTCAGCAGTTAAGAAAGCTGCTTAGCCAAGCTGTCCGAATGTTTCGGGTGAGCCTAAGGTCGGAGCCGGTCTTCCCTCGATTTCTTGCCGTCGATAAAATATCAGGAAAGCAATCGATTGTGTCATGGAAATGATATAATTTCTTTTGGTCTAATAGTACCTTTTCATTTCGTGGTGCTGCTTTGGGAATGTTTGTGAATGGATGGATACACTGCAAGAAAGCAAAAACCCGACTTAACCACACTAAATATGATAATGGAATCAATTCTCCTCTTGGCTTCATAGGACTATTGCCAGCTAAGCTGACAGAAAACTACTTCCATGAAATACTCGTTACTCGATTGTTGGATTGCAAAGCGAGATGCCTCAGAGAAAAGAATTAACACGGAGTGCGATGCAAAACCCTCCATAGACATTGACATCTCCATCAAATAGAATTGGCATGATCTTTCCAAATTGATCGACTCTGATGAAAAAGCATCGACGTTAGCAGGGCAGACGATTTACTGAAAAGAAGAGGAAGCTTCTTCTTGATCGACTTCATGGATATCTACGTTCTACTGGATGGAAATTAGTTTGTTTCTATGGTGTGTTCTGCAACATTAGTGGAGAAACTTTGGTATAACCATGCCATATATCACCCTCGGGTGGCGATTAAAAGGAAAACTTCAACAAAAAATGCATCTCATATATCAAAATTCATTCTGAAGGTGCTGATAACTGTCTTAATTGTTCTCATGACTCATAATATTGCACTTGCGAAGGTTTCTTGGTCATAGTCATTGAGAGGAAGCCGCAAATGATAAGCGATGGAGATAAGATTTGGCGGACTCGTCTTCATTATGCTGCTTGCTTTGGTGGAATTGAAGCAGTTCAGCTGTTCCTGTGACATTAAACAAAGATGTTTATTTCGCAGCATTTCAAGGCCACGTCAATGTCGTTGATAAGCTGACAAGATTTTTTCCTCTTGCTTGGGACATATTCAAAAACAAAGGGCAAACAGCTCTTCATGCTGCTGTTATAGGTGGAAGAGTTGATGTGGTCAATTACATATTAAGAATGCCTAACCTGGAGGATCTTTCTATATGAACAAGACAAGGATGGCAGCATGGCATATTTGTACTTGCACGAGACAAGAGAGTGGACAGCTCGGTCACAAATTAGGACCATTTGACTGCCCTCGACTATTTTCGTGGTCATAAGGAGGTATGATCAGCACCTGAACACTACGTATGATCGGTTTGTTCACCGGCAGGGAATTGGTCTGTTTGAAGTCATAAATAGAGCAGTCACTATTTACACATTCCCAGGTGAACCTCATCTGGCCTATTCGATTGTATAAGCATCGACTAAATGTTCAAATTTTCATAGCAATTAGCAGCACAGATTGCTTTGTGGATTGTGATCCATAAATTTGAGAAATGGGTTTAGAGTGAACTCCGTATATGTGGCTTTGTGCTAAAAAGAAATGCTTGACCTATCTTACGATGTGCCTTGTTCCTTTGAAACAACCATTCTGCCAGATTATCTGAATGAGGCAAAAACATTTTGCACATAATAACTAAAATCCTTTCGAATTGGTTTTTCCTTCTTGTAAATAGTTTGAGGTAAAAGAGAGAACCTTCCTTACGCCCTTGTCAGAAAAGAACTTAAGACAATTTCTCGATAGCTTCATTTAGATAGAGCGTGCTTGACATCGTACTTCTAAACATGATGGAACTTAATTTGGAGGTTTTGGCTATCAGCGATCTTAGTTAAAAGAGATGAACAGAATGACTTCTCTGTAACGTTCTATGCTACAAGAACAACAAAATAAAGGACAATATTGTTGAGAGAGAGGTCGCTGAGAAGGAAAATATTGTGTACTTTGTGGAACACTTTTTTTGATAGTCTAGTGTGATTTCACTGTTGTCTCGTTTCTCCAATTGTTTCTCGAATGCCAAAAGTATGTATCCAATATGCACCAAAGTGAAGTGATTTTAATGCCAGAAATTCATTCAGGATTAGATGTTGCCTTCTTTTGGCAAGTCTAACTAGGAGGACCGAGCACCAACAGACAAAAGTCCTAACATATTTCCAGGCACATCAAAATAATAATGAACATAGTTTTGCGGCTTACATATATTTTCTTACCTCAGTTCTTCGTCCACGCAAATGTGCATGTCTCTCACTGCCCATTCCAGTCCAAAGCTGGATATAAAAAACTAAAGTCTCATTCCTTTTACTGCTGGACAACAGACAATGACTCTCAAACGGATGAATATAATTGCTAGTAAAAAGACAGATTGGGAAGGAAAGATTCGTGGAATTTTTGAGTCACTCAAACTTACTTCATCTACAGAAACTTCATAAACCATTCTTCGACTTCACTGATCTTCTGCGGACAAGCACTGACCAATGCTGTCTGTGTGCTTGCCCATATGCCGGACCGGCAAAACGAGGTGAAATGCCCATAGTTGTTATTTATGAGGTTGTACTTGCCGAAACTATCGTGCTCATGAAGCTTGCCAGCCTTGTTCTTGACTTCCTGGGTGGTGCAAGTCCCCCATCTTGTCAGCCAATACCCAAGTTGTGGCCCACCCATATGCATATAAGCGGAGGAAATAGAGGTTCTTGCCTTCTTGCCGCAAGCGATTGAGACTCGTCTTGTCAACTTTTATTCGTGTGAAGTGAATCACGCAACCTTCTCCAACAAAGATTCCTGTTGTAATCAATAATAAGCATGTGCAGTATAAAAGAGAGCACCTTCCTTATGCCCTTCTCAGAAAAGAACTTCAGACAATTTCTCGATAGCTTCATATAGATAGAGTGCGCTCAAAGTTGTACTTCTTAACTTGATGGAACTTAATTTGGAGGCTTTGGCTATCAGCTATGAACAGAATGACTTCTCAGTAATGTTATAGAACTCGTTGGCACTTACGCTATCCTACAGATGGTATTGTGTGTGTGAAGTGAGGAGATTGCTCATCAATTGAGGCATTTTCTCCCTTTTAATTTGACTTTATTTTTATTATAAAGCCACCAAGTTGGACCGATTCAAACTTTTCTTTTTGTCCAACTATTTCAGGAAGGATAGAAGTAAATCTGCTAGAGTGTCTTTGTAAATCTGCTAGAGTGTCTTTGTTAACAGTGCAGACCACGTCAACAGTACACCAATCTAACTTAAACTCTCTGCTGTATGTGGCCACCCAATTTGGAACCTTGTTGGAGAGGGAACCTTGTTGGAGAGAGAGAGAGAGAGAGAGAGAGAGAGAGATCACTGTGAAGAAAAACAAGGTCATTCATTTCATGCTTTAAAGTAAATGGTAATGGTGGCCAAGCAAGAACAACAAAATATATGACAATATTGTCGAGAGAGAGAGAGAGGTCGCTGAGAAGGCAAAGATTGTGCACTTGTGGAACAAACTCTTTTTGATAGTCTAGTGCGATTTCACTGTTGTTTTGTTTCTCCAATTATTTCTCGAATGCCAAAAGAATGTATCCAACATGCACCAAAGTGAATTGATTTGAATGTAAGAAATGCATTCAGGATTAGATGTTACCTTCTTATGGCAAGTCTAACTAGGAGGACCGAGCACCAACAGACAGAAATCCTTACATATTTCCAGGCACATCAAATAACAATGAACATAGCTTTGCGGCTTGCATACATTTTCTTATCTCAGTTCTTCCTCGGTGCACATGCGCATGTCTCTCGCTGCCCATTCCAGTCCAAAAGGATATACAAAACTGAAGTTTCATTCCTTTCACTGCTGGATGACAGACAATGACTCTCAAACAGATGAAAATAGTTGCTTGTAAAAAGAAAGACAGGGAAGGAAAGATTCGTAGAAATTTTGAGTCACTCGAACTTACTCTCCATAAGCTTCATGAACCATTCTTTGACTTCACTGATCTTCTGCAGACAAGCACTGACCAATGCTGTCTGTGCACTTGCCCGTATGCCGGTCCGGCAAAACGAGGCGAAATGCTCACAGTTGTTATTGATGAGGTCGTACTTGCCAAAACTATTGTGCTCATGAAGCTCGCGAGCCTTGTTCACAACTTCCAGGGGCAATTTGGTTTCGGGTAAGGTGGTGCAAGTCCCCCATCTCGTCAGCCAATACCCAAGTTGTGGCCGCCCATATGCATATAAGCGGAGGGAATAGAGGTTCCCGCCTTCTTGCTGGAAGTGATGGAGACTCGTCTCCTCAACTCCTGTCCTTGTTAAGTGAATCACATAGCCCTCTCCGATGTAGATTCCTGTTATAATCAACAATGAGTATGTGCAATAGAGAAAAAGAATCGGTTGTCCAAATCATTCCACATCGACTAAATAGTTACTGTAGAATCACCACAATTTCTCCAAAATACCTTTCACTGAGTATAATGATGCATTGGCAGCAAGGAAATATCCAACAAGACAATTTTCGAAATGCGTTTTACCCTCGGCTAAAGCCTCAGGGGGAGGAACAGCAACAAGCTTGTTTCCTGACAACGATGACAACTTTGAACACTTGCTTTGCCATGCTGCATTCATAACATCGTTGTCGGATCTATGTCCCGCGTGATGGATCATTGTTGGCAACCCAGCATCTCCCCGGGGAGGGGGGATGCTGGGTTGATGCGCTTGAAAACCTGGACCTTGAACAGCTACCAGAAGGAACGGTGGCGCTGTGGACTGGAGGAGAACTTCAATCTTACCGTCTTCCTGGCATTTTGTCGAAGACCTTATCAACACCAACAAAGTAGCGAAGCGGAGAGGCTGAGATGAAGAGTCTAAGATGGAGATTCGCTGGAGATGGAGATGGTCGAAGCTGGAACTGCTGAGAAGTACAGCGGCGAAGCTTGAAATGGATTGGCGACCGGAAAGAAAGAAATGAAGCACGGCTCAGTCAGGTTCTCTCTCTCTGTCATTTCGTCGAACACCAGAACAGCTGAGGAGAGGGGCCGACGAGGGGGCGGCCGGAGGGGAGCAGCCGGAACGTAGGACCGGTGGAGGAGAAGCTTTATCTCTGAAGCTATGCAACTACTGTTCTTGGGCTAAAAACATAAGATAATAAAGGAAAATTTAGTCGAGCTACATATGAAGATATCCATGTTCAAGAAAAACGATAATGATGCTGGAAAAGAAAGAAGAAGGTGATGAATGACTAACCATGATGGGTGTACAATCCATATCGCCGGTAAGTATAGATGTGATCTCCGGGTTTGAGATCTTCCTGTCTTACCACATCCCCTGTGGGTCGCAACAATATTGCGAATACAGTGATGATGATGAAGGCCAACATTTTCTCTCTCTTGGACCCTTTTGCACTCTCTTGAACTGGCGTGCTTGAGCTGGTCTTTAATTAGCGTCCACCCGCCTAAAAGAGCCAAACGGGATCAAGAGAGCGAAAAAGAGTTAGAATGAAGGTTAACTAAGAAGAAAAAAGAAAGTTGAAAGCCACTTCCAGAGGGAGCGAATTACCTGCACTGCTCCTGCTAAGGTGAGTATGCCGGGAGCCGATTATATATAATGGCAATGAAGGAGGCGGGGGAGGCGGAATATGGAGTGATGGGAAGACTGGTCCGGTGGTGACGTGAGTGAGCGAGTGAGAGTGAGTGAGAGAGCTGCCAGTGGGGTTGAAGCTGGCCATCATCACAAGTGGAATCGTAGAGAAGCAGAGCATGTTGCTGTTTCTCAAAGCGAGGAGCCAAAAACAGAGAGAGACGGAAGGAAGAGGGTGACGGTGACGGGGGGCAGTGTGAAAACGCAATCAAGGCGAACCGGTCAAAAAAGGAGAGACCGGGGTAGACCAATTTTTCGAACCTTTTTAGCGGAGATTAGGCAAAGAAGCTTACGTTTTAAGCTGGGTTTTACACAGTCAGCTGCAATCAATCGCCATTAAAGCAGTCGACGCAATGTGCCGATCGTATTGAGCATGGTATGTCTGTAGATTGTTCGAGTGTAAATGTTGTAAAAGTATTCTTTTAGTTAGTTGCTATTAAATGTGGTGAAAGATATTGGACTTAGTTTGGATGTTGGGTAATGTCTTGCCAAAACATACTTATTAAGAGTTAGATATTGCTTCTCCCTTGATTCTGCGGCACATGTGTATGAAAATACATGGGTAAATATCAAGTCCGTTATTGGTGTAAGAATTCTTACGCAAGTTGCCCTATCCAACGGCGAATGTGTAGAAAATTCTTTACATTGGCAAAGGACATAATTTTCAGGAAAAATGTGGACCTAGTAAAAAACTTGAATATAATCCAAGATTTTTTTTTATAATGACCATCTAATGATTGTGACTGGGGGGTGTGTGTGTTTTTTTATTCATGTGGGAATGGACGAAGTGAAGTCGAGAGGGAGCTAATCACCTGCACTACTCCTGCTAAGGTGTGCGGGCGCCAAAAGCTGACCCCTTGGATGCCTCGGAAGGTCGACGGAGGCAGCGATATATGGCAATGGCGGATGAGGAGGAGGGGGAGGATCATGGAGTGATGGGAAGAGAGAAGGAAGGAGGAGTTGAGGGCGAATGAACTTGGGTAAGAATACGAGTGTTTTGGAAGGGTATGTTGGATCTGGTCTGGTGACATGAGTGTGTGAGTGAGTGAGAGAGTTGAACGTTGAGTTGAAATTGTCCATCATCCCAAGTGGAATAAGCGTGGCATGATTCTCAAAAAGAATCTCACAAAGTAAGGAAAAAAGAGAAATGAAGATGGGACAAGTGGACCTGAGTATGTCCTTTAACTGCTTCGTTTGAACTCTGGGACGTAAAACTTCGGGAGTATTCCATCCTAAATAGTGAAGACAAAATTTCACTTAGGAACAAAGGAGGCCATTAGGAGTGGGGGGTAAATGAGTGCTTTTGAAGGGTATGTTGGATCTGTCTAATGACATGAGTGAGTGAGTGAGTGAGAGAGTTGAACGTTGGGTTGAAGCTGTCCATCATCCCAAGTGGAATCCTAGGGAAGCATGGCATGGTGCTATTTTTCAAAAGGAATCTCACAAAATAAAGAAAAAAGAGAGACCGAGATGGGATAAGTGGACTTGAGTATGTCCTTAAACTGTTTCATTTGAATTCCGGGACGTAAAACTTCGGGGGTATTACATCTTAGGTAGTGAAGACAAAATTTCACTTGGGAACAAAGGGAGCCATTAGGGGTGGGCGGTAGATGAGTGCTTTTGAAGAGTACGTTGGATCTAGTCTGTTGATATGAGTGAGTGAGTGAGTGAGAGAGTTGAACGTTGGGTTGAAGCTGTCCATCATCCCAAGTGGAATCCTAGGAAAGTAGGGCATGGTGCTGTTTCTCAAAAGAAATCTCACAAAGTAAGGAAAAAAGATAAGACGGATATGGGCCAAGTGGACCTTAGTATGTTCCTAAATTGATTCGTTTGAACTCTGGAATATTCCATCCTACGTAGGGAAGACAAAATTTCACTTGAGAACAAAGGAGGCCATTAGGGGTGGGGGGTAGACGAGCACTTTTGATGGGTACGTTGGATTTGGTCTGGTAATATGAGTGGGTGAGAGTTGAACGTTGGGTTGAAGCTGTCCATCATCCCAAGTGGAATCCTAGGGAAGCATGGCATGGTGCCGTTTCACAAGGGAATCTCACAAGGCAAGGAAACAAGAGAGACAGAGAGGGGACAGGAGGAGGGGATAGTCAAAGTGGTAGCGTAAAAGAAAAAGAAAAACATGAATTAGAAAAGAGAGGAGATAAGAGAAAGGTCCGGTCCAGGCGCAAACACAGAGGGGGACACGGAGAAAATCAAGGCGAGACCCACTCAAAATCCCCCGCCGGGGCCCCCCGGGATTTTGTTTGGGGTGGGGTTGTTGGTCTATGCAAAGAAAATTACGTTTAAGCTGGGTTTCACACAGGGAGCAGCAATCATTCACCGCCGTTATGAAGATATAACGAAAGATGACATTGACAAATTTTGCACCTCGGTCCATCCATAGAGTATACTTGATTTTTTTTTTCTTAAATTCAATTTATCTGAGCCAAAAAAAGAAAAAAAAAGGCGAAGAAGCCCTCCTTTAAAATAAAGAAGTTGACATAATGTAAAAATCGTATTAAGCGTGACACATCTGTAAATTATTTGAGCGTGTGTATAATTGACAAAGGAACCATCCCATGGCCAGGCGAGGGCCATCCCTCACCAGGTCAGGCAAGGGCTTGCGTGGGTGGTCACAATGAAAAGTAAAGAAAATTGCAAAGAAAATAAAAAAAATTAAAAAAAAAATATTATATACATTAGTGATTTTTGTTCTTAATTGGCTGGATATATTAAATTGGCAAATTGTCAAAAGGGATAAGACTACACTAGCCAAATAGTACAATAGGTTTAGAACTTTTTCTTTTTTTGGGTAATTTTCCCACAATACAATAGAATATGTTATCTTCGCAGGTTTAGAATGTGCACAAGTACTATGAATTATTAGTACTAAATAGATTTTAAAAAATTCTTAATGTAAAACTCATGCGAATATGGACAGGAGAACTGGTTTGATCTATAATTCTTGCATATATAAACCCTAATTCATTCAGTCCATAGGTCATTTTCCTTTCGGAAGATGATCAATCTTTGGTCCTAAATGAGTGTTCCGAAAGAGCCAAACCAATTAACATAGTGTTCTTGCGATCGCCTTCTTTTGTATGTGGACCCTGTCTTTTTCAATGTCACTACTAGAAAAAAGCAATGCGATTGTTAATTGGGGTCTATAAGGACATTTA
Source organism: Eucalyptus tenuipes (assembly GCA_014182365.1). Classification (NCBI taxonomy): domain Eukaryota; kingdom Viridiplantae; phylum Streptophyta; class Magnoliopsida; order Myrtales; family Myrtaceae; genus Eucalyptus; species Eucalyptus tenuipes. The sequence goes on along the minus strand of CM024544.1, from coordinate 38,355,833 downwards.
TCTAAATCTTATACGTGTATGTCCTCACATTCCTTTGGAAAAGGGTACATAATACTTTAAGGCTTACGCTTTCTCCACTCCACTTTTGACTTCCCACCCCCTTGTAGGTTGCCCGGATTTTTAATTAGGATAAAACTAGATAAGATATGATATGAAATTCAATGACTTTGCTTTTTTCATTTATTGTTTAGTAAATTGCAGTAATAAAGTGGATATTTTCATATTCTATTTTGTCCGTTGGTATGAACTGTAAATGAAATTAAAAGTGTACATATGAAGATGGTAATTTCTCTCACGATCAATTACTAAGATGCCATAAACGAAGATAGCTTCCATCACTAAATTCATGATTACTGTATCATCAATTTCGCTCCTAAATGGAGAATAACCAACAGCTCAATGGATATATGGCTTACCTCTTCTGGCATTTGTTTCTATAAAACAATGTCTTTGGGAGAATGCTGCAAGGTGTTTCTGGAGAAACTTTTGCTCAAGCTGATCACGCAATCCACAAGCTGGTTTTGTTAGAATTTCCAAGATGCTTGTTCTTTCTGGCGTTTTCCTCTTTCTATGTTGGGCAAGTCCAATGGCTTGTTATAATCCATTGAGTGGGCTGGTGCTAACGTAAGAGGGCCAGGTAGCTTATCCTTTCTAACTGGCGCTTGGTGTCAAGAACGAGACTAAATATGCTAGATTGCATTTGTTAACGGTGCAGACCACGTCAACACCAATCTAACTTATACCCTCTGCTGTATGTGGCCACCCAATTCATGTTATGTAATTGGAACCCCTGTTGTCGAGAGAGAGAGAGAGAGATCACCGTGAAGAAAAACAAGGTCAATCATTTCATGCTTTAAAGTGAATGACAATGATGGCCAAGCAAGAACAACAAAATGAATGGCAAAATTGTCAAGAGAGAGGTCGCTGAGAAGGAAAAAAGTTGTGTACTTGCGGAACACTCTTTTTGATAATCTAGTGCAATTTCACTGTTGTCTTGTTTCTCCAATTGTTTCTCGAATGCCAAAAGATTGTATCCAATATGCACCAAAGTGAAGTGATTTGAATGTGAGAAATTCATTCAGGATTAGATGTTGCCTTCTTTTGGCAAGTCTTACTAGGAGGACCGAGCACCAACAGACAGAAGTCCTTAAATATTTACAGGTAAATTAAATAATAAGGACCATAGATTTGCGGCTTACATACATTTTCTTATCCCAGTTTTTCCTCTGTGCATTTGTGCATGTCTCCCACAAAGCATTTGTGCACAAACTGGATATACAAAACTAACGTTTTATTCCTTTTACTGCTGGATGACAGACAACAACTCTCAAACAGATGACAATAATTGCTAGTAAAAAAGACAGATAGAAAAGGGAAGATTCATGGAAATTTTGAGTCACTCAAACTTACTTCGTATGCAGAAACTTCGTGAACCATTCTTTGACTTCACTGATCTTCTGCAGACAAGCACTGACCAGTGCTGTCTGTGCACTTGCCTATGCCAGTCCGGCAAAACGAGGCTAAATGCTCCAGTTGTTGATGAGGTCGTACTCGCTGAAACTATTGTGCTCATGGAGCTCGTGAGCCATGTTCATGACTTCCTGGGGCGATTTGGTTTGGGGTAAGGTGGTGCAAGTCCCCCACCAGTACCCAGGTTCTGGCCGCCCAAATGCATATAAGTGGAGGGAATGGAGTTTCTTGCCTTCTCACTGGAAGCGATGGAGACTCGTCTCCTCAACTCCTGTTTTGTGAAGTGAATCATGTAGGCCTCTCCGACATAGATTCCTGTTATACTTAATAATGAGTATATGCAATATAGATCCAAATCATGCCACATGTAGTAAATAGTTGCCGTAGAATCACCACAATTTCTCTGCAATACCTTTCACTAAGTGGAATGATGCCTTGGCAGTAAGGAAATATCCAACTAGACAATTTTTTAAATGTGGTTTACCCTCGACTAAAGCCTCAGTGGGGGAGGAACAGCGATAAGCTTGTTTCCCGATGATGACGATTTTGGGACACTTGCTTTCCCATGCCATGTTCGTACATCATTGTCGGATCTACATCCTGCATGATGGATCGTTGTCGGCAGCAGAGGGAAGATGCTGGGTTGATGCGCTTGAAAACCTGGACCTTGAACAGCGACCAGAAGGAACGGTGGAAATGTGGACTGGAGGAGAACTTCAATCTTACCGTCTCTCTGGCATTTTGTCGGACGCCTCGTCTACACCAACAAAGTAGCGTAGCGGAGAGGTGGTGATGAAGAGTCTAAGATGGAGATTCGCTGGAGATGGAGATGGTCGAAGCTGGAACTGCTGAGAAGTATAACGGCGAAGCTGGGAATGGATCGGCGGCCGGAAAGAAAGAAATGAAGCACAGCTTAGTCAGGTTCTATCTCTGGCATTTCGTCGAACATCTGGACAGCTGAGGAGAGGTGATCTCTGTTGAACCCTTCTTCACTCTCTTGGACCCTCTTGCACTCTCTTGGACTGGTGTGCTTGAGCTGGTCTTAAATTAGCGTCCAAACGGGATCAAGAGAGCAAAAAGAGTTAGAACGAAGGTTAACTAAGAAGAGAAAAGAAAACTGAAAGCCAGTTCCAGAGGGAGCTAATCACCCTCACTGCTCCTGCTATGGCGAGCGTGCCGGAAGCCGACCTCATAATGGCAATGAAGGAGGAGGAGGATGAGGAATATGGAGTGATGGGAAGAGATGAAAAGGGAAGGAAGGAGTTGGGTGGGGCATGAACTTGGGTAAGGTTCGTGAGAGAGTGCTTTTTGAAGGGTACGTTGGATCTGGTCTGGTGACGTGAGTGAGTGAGTGAGTGAGAGAGCTGCGAGTTGGGTTGAAGCTGTCCATCATCACAAGTGGAATCCAAGAGAAGCATGGCATGGTGGCCGTTTCTCAAAGGAATCTCCCCAAAGCAAGGAGCGAAAAACAGAGAGAGAAAGGAGACGACAGGAGGAGGGCGAGGTGACAGTGACAGTGTTGTGGTGTGAAAAAGAAAATCAGGGCGACCCGGTCAAAAATAGCGGAGGGTAAGCAAAGATAACGTTTTATGCGGGTTTTTCACACGGTGAGCTGCAATCAATCACCACCATATGAAAGATAGTGAAAGATGGGATTGGCAATTTTTTTGTACCTCGGTCCATCCATAGAGTTATAATTGGCTTGGCTTTTTTTCTTTTTTGAGATTCAATTTGTCCGGGCCATGTAAAAAAAGGAAAGGGTAAAGAAGCCCTTCCACAAAATAAAGTAGTCAACACAATGTGCCGATGGTACCGAGCACAATACGTCCACAAATTGTTCGAGCGTGTCCATTATAAATGTCGTAAAGAATACTAAGTGGTGAAAAATATTGGCCTTAGTTTGGATGTTTGGTAATGTCTTGCCAGAACATACTTATTAAGAGAGTTCAAATATTGAATTACTGGGGTTGCTCCAGTGGCCACTCTTCTCATGTGGGAAGGGGGATGTGGAGAATTTGATTTGCCATTTTCGTAGATAGAGTTAAGAGTGATGACGATTAATTTCAGGTGTGGGATTTGACTTTTACGCTTTATAAAGAGGCACGGCAAAAGTCTGAAAGTAAGTTGAAAGTTAGAGTAGGACAAACCCCAAAAATAGAAAATAGTTTAGATATTTGTTCTCTCTTGATTCTGCGCCAATGTGTATAAAAAAAAAAAACAAGTCCATTATCGGCTTAAGGATTTTTACATGTGTTACCCTATCCGCCGGCAAATGTGTAGAAGATTTTTCACACCGACGAGGGACATACTTTCTAGGAAATATATGACCTAGTAAAAATATTGAATAAAATTCAAGAATTTTTGTTTTTTAAAATTAGGACCATCTAATGCTTGTTAGCATATGTGTGTGTTCTTTTTTCCTTCATTTGGAAATGGACGAACAATATCTGGCTGATTTATGGTCCTGCCCTTATATTATCAAAATAAATATTATCTTGCCTACTAAAGATTAATTGCAACATAGTTTGCCAACTTATTTAGGGCGCATTTAGTAACGATTACGTTCATGAAACAAATTCGATCGAAATGATTATTTTTATTATGTTCCCAGAACCGATTCGAGTAAAAGAACGCGTTTGGTAAATCGTACAAAATTTCGATTCTGGAATAGAATTGCGTTTGATACCGTGTTCATTGATTATGTTCCAAATCAATTTATTTTAATTTTTAAATAATTTTTATAATTTTTATAATTTTTTCCTTTTTTTCCTTTTTTCATTTTTCTCCTATTCTTCTTCTTCTTCTTGGCCGGCGACCTCACTAGAGCGTCGCTGGCCCTCGGCGAGGCCGGCCCTCGTCGGTCGAGCCTCGCCAAGCGGTGGGCGAGGCCCGCCCGGATGGGGCCGGGCGAGCCTCGCTAGTGGCCAAGCGAGCCTCGCCGGGGCCGGGCGAGGCCCGCCCGGCCACCGGTGGGGTTGGGTGTCGCGAGGCTCGCCCGGCCACCGGTGAGCTTGCCGGACCTTGCCACGTGGCTTGGCGAGACTCCGGCGAGCTCGTCGGATCGGTTGCGGCGGCCGGCGGCGGCGGACGACGGCGGGCGACGACGAGCGGGGTTGCGGATGGCGGTCGATGAAGAAGAAGAAAAAAGAAGAAGAACAGTTTGATTCTCAATTTTGTTCCCGAAACAAGAATCAACTTTTTTTTTTTTTTTATTCTTGATTCTCTTCTAAATCGTCCGGGAATAAAAATTTTACCAAACGCGATTCTCGTCTCAAACCGATTTTGGGAAAAAAAAAATTAGAATCGAGCACTTTTTTGGATGGTTACCAAACAAAGCCTTAGTATATTCATACCCCAAGGTAAAATTATCCCAAATTAATTTTTTGACTATAAAAAATTTTAAATTGGTACACTTATGACAAATCTATTCTTTATTAATTTTTGTTAAATTTTACATTCCAATTGCTGAGTTAAATGACACGAGACATTTAAACGGGTGTACCATTATCTACAATGTCTTAGTCCATGCATAGGTTCTACTATCCCACAAGAATGTATTTCAATTTCCAGTTTTTGGTTAACTAATTCCAATTTTTGGGCAATATTTTTTTACTTTTCTAGCAATTTATTCTTTCCCGCCTCTCCACTCCCATTTTGGGTGTAAGATTAAATTCAGGCTGTGCAGTGAACCAGCCTTGCTTTTGTGCATTTGTGTCTCATTAATGATAGTGACACTGCCTTCTTGTGATTTTTGTAATCAATACATTGGGAATGACGACATTTGTTTTCTTATCAAGTGTACTTAATAAATGTCTTGGGATACTTCTTCGCAAGACCTAATAAATATTAATGAGGCAGAGATAGTAGGCACGAGTTAATTTTTGACACACTTTGGCTGCGTTTAGTGGGTTGAATAAAACTCTTTTTTCCTATCCGCTGTTTGGAGTGATGCGAAATCCAAATATAACCGAATATAGCCCGATATAGTCTAGGTATAAAAATCCCATCTAGGGGGTGAGATAGATTCGTCTAGGATATGTGAAATTGGAAAATAATTTTTTTCTCTCTTCCTTCCCCTCTCTCTTTGTTGCTACAGTTTAGATTTGGTTGGAGTGGTGACCACCACGGAAAGATAGAGCCAACTAGGTTTGGCTGGTGACACCACTAGTCAATGATTGACGAGGGAAGGTTTGGAGCCAGGATCCATGGCCAAGCCACCATCTTAATCGCGGCAGCTTGCAATTGTTGGCCATCCATGGCCGAGCCACCTCTTTGGAGTCGCTTGTGTAGATATAGAAATTGAGAAAAGTAAAGAGGAATAGAAAGGAGCGGGCAAAAAGCTTAGGTATTGCCTGAGATTGTTCCATCATTCTAAAAGAAGCTGCTCCCATCCTCTTCATTTCTCCAATTCCAATCCCCTGCTTTCTCCTCCTTGTTCAACACACACAAAAGACCCATGTTTGACATTATCGTCCTTAAATGATCAACCCAATAACTTGACATCTCCAGCAAAGTGCAAAGCTGGGTTTTTTCTCGAGTTCAGTTATTTATTGAAGATCCACACGATTGTCGATCTCTTGTAAAAAGATTCGCGGTTCGCCTCACTTCCCGGAAATTTTTCTACCTATTTTTGGAGTATCGTTTCTCTATGAAAGTTGAGTTAAGCGACAACAGCCTCCTCTCTTTCACACTAGGTAGAGCGGTTGTTTTATTTCCATGGTTTATTTTTAATTTTAATTCTACGAATCATATATTTATTAGGATAACTGCATTTGAATCCATGTTATATTCGACGTCAAGAAACATTTGATAAGATCATTAAAATCCTATCATATCATTATCCTATTCGACACTATCCTATCCAACAAAAAAGTCCAGTACGCAGCCTCTTTGAAAATGCCACGAAAAAAAGTTAGGATAATTACTAAAAAAGTCATAAATATATTGTATTTATATCAATTTAGTTTAAAACCTTTCGATAATTTGCCAATGTAGTTTATTCGGCTAATTTTGACCAGAAATCACTGACGTTGATGGCGGCCATTTCATGTGGCAAGACCAGCATTTATGTATAAATTTTTGCAATTTTTTTGAATTTTTTGTAATTTTTTTGTTCTCTATTCTTTGATCTTTTCTTTCTCTCCTCTTCCTCGGCCGGTTGCCGGGTCTCCCTGATGACCGACTATTTACCAATATGGATATGCATTTTACCAACATTCATATACCTTTCGTCAACCCGTTCAATCATTTTTCTTTTCTTTTTTCTTCGGCATCATTTTTCTTGTTTAGTAATCCAAAATAGCAGTCTAACGTAAAGTAGAGATGTAAACCCCATCCTTTGCATGCTATTGTTAATCTTCCGGAGGATAGTGTTAGAAAGTGCTGACAGTTGTTAATAAACCATCAGAAACTATTTAAAGTAAGTTTGGGGATTTTTCATAAACCGTTTCTTTTCTATGATGCATAATCAAATTTTAATGAAAAAGGATTTCTATTTGATGTATTTATTAATAGGGTTAATACCATGAAAAACCCTAAATTGGTACACTTATGATAAATTTACTAAAAACTAAAAAAATAAAATATCACAAAAAACCTTAAACTTATATACCCTTGACAAATATGTCTTTCGTTAATTTCCATTAGTTTTTAATCATCAAATTGCTAAATTGAATGATATGTAATAGTTGACGAGTGTACTAGTTGGGGTGTCACGAGTGTACCGATTTGTAATTTTCCGTAATATTAATCCAATTTAATGAAAACTAATAAATGATAAATTTATCACAAATTGACCAGTTTGACATTTTAGGTGATCAAAATATTAGTTTGTAGTAAATTTATTATAAATGTATCGATTTAGGATTTTTCGTGTATTAATCCTTACTCAATAAGTGCTGTGAAGCACTCCCATGGCTAAAGGGAGATTTTCAATATAGAAGTATCTAATTTTTTGTGCCTCACTGAATGACTTTCACCTTCTCTCACCTTCTCTCTCATTTATTGTTGGGTTAATATTATGAAAAACTCCAAACTGGTACATCAGTGACAAATATATCTTAGACTAATTTTTTGACAAATATACACTTTTGACAAAATTACCCCAAATTGGTATATTTATAATAAATTTACTCTCTATTAGTTTCCATTAAATTTTACTGTCAAATTGCTTAATTAGATGACACATGATAGTTGACTAGTATACTAGTTAATGATTTTATTCTCTATTTGTCATAATAGTACCATTTTTGTAATTTTTGACGGTATAAATCCAATTTAATGGAAGGTATATCTATTGAGTTTTTGGCGGTCGAACAAATAATATATTCGTTACAAGTGTATCGGTTTAAAGTTTTTGTAATCATTTGGGGTAAATTTATCATAAATGTATCGGTTTGAGATTTTTCATGGTAAAAAAATTAATTTGGGATAAATTTATTATAAGTGTACCAATTTGAGGTTTTTTAGGGTATTAACCCTTTATTGTTTTCCCTATCTGTAAAATGTCCACTGCCAGTTCGAACAATAAATACATTGGAATTCTGCAGGATCTCCTAGCTAGAGTAAGAAAACTAACTAGTGTGGACAAGGATGTACGGAGCTAGGTTGCTTTTATGCCAGGAGAGTGTTCGGTGGGCTAGAAAAAAAGAAGAAAAAAGATGTACGAAATTAGGAATTTGGTGTGAGTTAATTGACTATTGTTTCCATTGTATGATTGAGGAAACAAGATTTGGGAGAGGCAAGGAGATATATACATAATCCTAAGAGATCGATACAGGCTCGCCAATGGCCATGGTGCGGCCTCGGCAATCAATCGCTCTGTCCCGGATATTGTCATAGTAGTGACATTTTTGTTGATAGTGCCAACGCCCATCATGAGTGATGCCATTGCAACTAGGCCTTCATTTGCACTGAGCATGGCGATGCGAAGCCACTAAACTTGCTTCAATAGGTTGACAAGCTCAACCTCGAAAGGAAGAGGAGGCAATGCTTGAGTTGACGATTCAACCTCTTACTTAAGGGATTATAGCAATGGTTGAGTTAGGTTGTCAATTTGTCCAAATTTCCTAAAGAAAGGCATAACATTATCAAATTAAAATGGTTTGAAAGTGCCTTAATAACGAACTTAACTGTGGGCGCAATCCCTAGCCTTGCGCTCAACACACCAAAACCAACCAACATTATGCTTGTCGCCACCATCACCACCTGCAGCCTTAGCTTGTAATCCTCATGAATGTAGCCACTCAAAGCGGCACCAACAACCCCATAGCAAAGGCTAGTGCGGCCTCGCTGCTTGCCATGGGCTTGATAGATTCTCCTCACATCCCTCTCCTTAGCTCCTTCGTCTCTACTCTTGTCCTCTCATTGAAATTAGGCCATCGCAATATTATATTAGGAGCAGACCAATACAAGCTTGCCAATGGTCCTTGTACAGGCTTCGACAATCAGCCTCGCCACCCCGAAAATTGCCAAAGTTGTGACATCCTTGTTGATTACATCGATACCCATCATAAGCGACACCGTTGCAACTAGAACTTCATTTGCATCGAGCATGGCAACGCAAAGCCACTAAGCTCACTTCCACGGTTGACAAGCTCAATCCTAGAAGGAGGAGGAGGACAAATGATTGAGTTAATGGTTCAACCTCTTGCTCGAGGGACTGAAGTAATAGTTGAGTTGAGTTGCAGGAAGTTTGGACAGATTGACAACCCAACTCAACCATTGCTTTAGTTCCTCGAGCAAGAGGTTGAACCATAAACTAAACTATTATCTCCTCCTCCTTTTGGATATGAGCTCGTCAACTTGTTGAAGCAAGCTTAGTGGCTCCGCGCCGCCATGCTTAGTGCAAATAAAGGTCTAGTTGCAATGGCGTTCCTCATGATGTGCGTCGATGCCATCAAAAAAGCTATCATAACTATGGCAATATTCAAGGCGGAGGGGTTGATTGCCGAGGCCTGCACAAGAGCCATTGGCGAGCTCTTATTAGTCTACTCCTAATACGATATTCAGGTGGCTCGGATTCAAAGAGATGACAAGAGTATAGCCGAACGAGTTGAGGAGAGAGATGTGTAGGAGACTCTACCAATCCCATGGCAGGCAACGAGAGCATCCATGGGGTCACTTGTGTCGCTCCTAGTAGCTATGTTCATCGAGGATTACAAGTTGAGTTTATAGGTGGTGATGGTGGTGGCATATATAGTGTTGGTCGATTTTGGCATGTTGAGCGCAAGGTTCGGGAATGCACTCGTGGTTAAGTCCGTTATTAGGGCGCTTTCAAACCATTTAATTTGAGACTGCCTATTTGATAATGTTACGCTTTTCTTTAAGAAGCTTGGATAGCTTGACAACCCAATGAGATTATTCTCTCTATACTTTTATCCATGTTTAGTGTGATTGAATGCGTGAACGGTCTATCATCACTCCTTGTCCTTTAGAGAAGGAATTGAAAAACCAATATTGGTCTTTCAACTAACCCTACGTCTTCTTCAATCGCTACGAAGTAATTATTAATGGAGTCATTATAATAATTTTATTAATTATGTTCACAACAGTTTATTGCATCTACACAACTCATCAATTCCTTTACTTTTGTCTTTGATAGCATCAATTTTGAGGATCAAATTTTGCATATTCTCCATATTCCATGGCAATCCCCTAAATCTATACTACTAAGACCTGCTTATATTTTATTCTCGTGACTTCCAAATATGCTAACTATTATTGAATAAGTTTATGTATGCAAGTTTTGGTCTCTATTATTAGCATTAATTTGTTATCCTTCTCTATTAGAGTGACTGTTTTGTTGGAATATGGGTCGCTCAAGAAGTAAAGTCAACTCTCACCAGAAGGAACTGCCTAAAGAGGGTAGGATAACAAAGTAATGCTAATAAAACAACAACGAATGAATCATTAAAGTATACCTTACTTCTTACAAAATATGAGATTTTGGGATCGGAGACTTGATTTTAACTAATTGTCTAGTTAATGTCATTTTGGTATCTTAATTTAATCGTTTGTTCCCAAAGTGACCAGGTAGTATTTTTACCAATTATGAGCCTCAAGATTCTTGTCCATTAAGTGTGCAAGCAATGATTGTTTATTATGGTCCTAATGATTTAACCTAACCATGCTAAAAGTGAAAATTGGCAATCAATGTATTAAAAAAGCGCAATTTAGTAAAATCGAAATGAAAGTGCACAAACAACGACCAAGCATTATCTCAAAAAAGGAAAGCATTCAAAAACCACATTGCAAGCCCTAAAGGCTTATTCAATTTTGGGTTCAATTTTTTGCCAAAAGAATGACATTTTTTTATGCTAAATTAGTTTTGAATTAGAATTGACACTAAAAATCTAATGAAACTAGTCAAAAACTAAGTTCCGACCATTTTCCAAAATTTTGAATTTTTTCAGATTTTTTTTTACTGTTTTATTTTTAATATTTTCTAATTTTTTAATAAAAATTTATTCAGAAAATATGGACTTGGGCCGGGCCCTGGGGTCCTGTCCGAACATGGGCTGAACTTGGACGTTCAAGCTTGGGCACCAAGGACACAATTGGGCCTGTTTAAAACTAGCCCATTTCGTAAAGAAAAGGCATCAAGCCCATTTTGTTGAAATTAAATGCACTACGCCCACTGCAAAGCAGTTTAGGCCCAAGTGTTCTGAAGCTATGACTAACTGACACACCTCTATCAAAGCAAAACCAAGCCCAAAAATTACCATTCAAATAATGACTAGAAATAAGCCCAAACTTATCAATCTTAATTGAGCCCAAAATCACTAGACTCGTCTAAGCCCACGAAAACTTAGACAAGCCTAAACACACTAAACCAACTTAAGCAATTAAGCTTTGACCCAATAAAAAAAATAATAATAATAAGCAATTAAGCCTCCCACTTTAACCGCCTTCTGATCATCTCCGAACCGACGCCACCAAAAACGACATTAAGTACAATGGCCACCAACTCCCAGGAGCAAAACAACCTCGGTAACGCGATTGATGAGTTAAAATTTCCAAGAAAAAAAAAACGTGTTTCATGGCCAAGGAGCTATCATTAATATGTGAACTACACTGGTGTCTTCGGATCTGGCTAAAACAGACGACATTCTCAGGGTCGTTCCTCTGAGTCATTTTATCAAACATGTGATGGGCACTGGTTAAAAGAAGGATACGGATTTGCTCGATATCTGGGTTCGCACCGTTGAATCGAACGAGAACAGAAAAAACAGTTACGACCAGCCAGAGACCATTCATTCACACTGAGCACAAGCATAGATGATAAATAACAAGTCCCTACCCGACTCAGCGACGGCGAACAGAGGGCGAACTCGAGATATATCGGACTCAGTTCGGTCGCCTCGCAATGTCTCCGAGCCGGGATCCTCGGGAAAGAAGCGATTTTGAACCCAAAAAGGCAAACTCACCGGAAAATTTGACGCTACGGAAAAGGAAATCGCGAGCGGCTGGAGGGCGTCGGATGTGGCCGGGCCTCCGGGGAACTCCTCCTTTCTCTCCCCTCTGTCGGCGCTCCCTCTCTGTTTTTAGTCTCTTGGTCGCTTTGTCTCCCTCCCTCTTCTCATCCTCTCTCCTCTCGATCTCTCACTTTGCGTCCCCTCCTCACCCGCGCTCCCTCTCTCGCTTTTAAGAGCCACCGGCGGAGGCGCGCATGGCCTCTACCACCGCCAGCCTGCCGTGGTCGGCCTGATAATACCCGCGGATCACGCCACGGCCCTGCTCTGCCTCTGCTGCCTTGCACGTCGCTGCAGAAGCGGAGGCGTGGGAGACGTGACGAGAAGAAGAGAGGGGGAAACCGCCGGGTTGGTTAAGGAAAATGAAAAGAAATGGGCTGGGCCGAGCCCAGGCAGGAAGGAGGGAAAATGGAGGAGGCCGGGCCGGCCCAGCCCCAGGCCCGGTCTCTTTCCTTAATTTTAATATATATTTTTATAAAAATTTAATAAATTATATTGGTATTAATGCAAATGTTCCTATGACTTATATGCTTATGCAATTTAATGAATATTATTTTTTTTAGGGGTTAAAAATTAATCTCTAATTTTCTATGAAATAAAATCCAAAATGAATAGTCAAGATTTAGGTATTAACACAATTTAACTTAACTCGAAAATTAAAATCATCATCATCTTGTGACTAACAAAAACTGGATTTCTTTAAGGAAATTTTTTTAACTCATGGCTTTTTTCTCTTTGTACAACTCCACCGTTTCACCATGACATTAAACTTTCGAATTTTTTCACTTGTTCAGTAAATTAGGTTAAAATGCGTGTGTGCTAACTAATTTGACTTTGGTTGTTTTAAAATAAGTGTTCACTAATTTGACTTTTTTTTTTGGGGAAAAAATTAATATTGTCCAATATTTCAGGATTTTTTGTTGAGACTATTTTCCAGATTCGCTCCCCATTAAGTTTGCAGCCAGCAGTAGCCATGACTTTATGGCTGCCCGCGACAATCGGGCCTTCGGAAATGGAATGGTTTTCGCAGACCCCAACTTGACCGCCTTCAGTTTCGCAGAGTTGAAAGAGGCAACCAAAAATTTTGGACGCGATATGGTGATTGGAGAAGGAGGACCATGTCTGTAAAAGGATCCTTCATGGGAAGAAACAGTCTGGAAGGACACAGACTATAATAGCTGTGAAAAGATTAAAACCGGATAGCATCCAAGGGCATAGAGAGTGGCGGGTAAGAACTAAGTCTCTTCATATTCCTTTCTTGGCAGATAAATACTTTGCTCTGTCAAATATAAATTGAAGCAACCCAAATGTATGATGGTTCAAATGGGAGCTTGTCATGCCAAACTAAAACGTGTCATTAAGCACCTTCAATGTGAAAATAGCAGGAGCAGTAATACTGGTCGACCTGAATCGGGATGGCTATGTAAACGCAAATCCAAATGGACTTCAGTTGATTATCCTAGGATTTCTTTAAGTGGTGGCCTTGCCTTACAATTTTGTTTTTGAAAGGGCCCTTGGAGGATTGCATCTAATTTTGGTTATAGAGAGATCAGATAATTCTGATAGTTCATTGATTGCTTCATCGGCTTTGTTAGGATGCAAAATGATGGCAGTAGGCAGCAGACAACAGGATTGCTGGTCCCTGACTGAGGTGTTTGGTGCTACTGCCCACACATATGTTCACAGTCCTAGTGAGGTCTTCAGATATCTAACAAACCCAACATAAGCTATTTCGCTTCAATCATTCCGATATAATGGAGATATCGAAGATAGAATTATTTTGTTCTTGAGATTACCCAGTCACTATGGTCCTCAGCAGATTAAATTATAAGGCTCCATTTAGTTAACAGCGATGAGCTTTCTTTTTGCATTTCTTTAACTTTGTAATGGACTAAATAAACCCATACCCATAGAGTCGTGAGAGTGAGTGTCGCCAACGGCTGGTGCGATGCTAACTATTTGAAGTGCCTACTAAGTGTAATTCGATTGGAAGGAACGAAGGAATTGCGCAAATCTAAGTTCACGGTCTTCCATCCATGTAATGATCACCTTTTCAATGTGTATCATAGCCCCTAGGAGACCTGGTCAGCCTCGTCAGCCTCGATGGACGGAGTCATGCAACCTTCCACAGAGAACTTGTTTTCTTCTTCCTTCAAGCAAATTCTGCTTCTATATTCAAGAACTGCCACTAATTGCTAGGCTGATCAAACCATCTAGGGTGGGTACACCGCTGCAAGATAAAGTCACCAGTTCGATCGCAAATTATAAATGGTTTCAGTCACAAATTCCAATGATTCTACATAGCTACTACTGGTTCATGCGAGCTAGATATTTTCTACAGAGCTACTATGACTTAAAGTACATTTTACCAATATTGATATGTATTTTATATTTCAGGATGCACAATGACCGTGGGTCTTCAGTCAAAGTACTAGTTGAACTGAACATTTCATTGAGTCAGGTCTCAGCTCCCATTCGTACCTTTTGTTTCGATATCAACTATTCCATTGTGATTGTTTCATTTCTTTGACCAACTGAAGCTTGAGGGGAAACACATCTACCTGGTATAGTTTGGGGGCTTCAATTTCTTTCATATTTTTACTACTTACCATGTGTGAGACTCTCTTTTGCTTATTTTCGTGCAGACGGAGATAGACTTTCTTGGAAGGCTGTCTCACCCTAACCTTGCCAAGCTCCTGGGATTTTGTCAAGAGGATGAAAATTTAGCTCTTGTTTATGAGTTCATGCCAAAGGGCAGTTTGGAGTACCAGCTATTCGGAAGTAGGTGGTCTAATCACTGTGAATTTTGCAAAAGTCTCCTTAAGGATACCAATTGTTTAGCACATCCTCTTGATCAGTGAATAGTCATAGTTGATGCATGTGCCTATTTCAAAATTTAGTTTGAACATGGTCTTGCTTTTAAGCATTACTTACATTTTCACTATCCATTACTCTGGTACAGAGGGCTCCACTGCTTGTCTTACACGGGATGTATGCCTCAAGGCTGCGGTCGGGGCTGCCAGAGGCCTGGCCCTACTTGCACAGTTTTGCGAGGCAAATAATATTGAGGGATTTTAATCATAATTTGTTTCTAATCATCGTAAGTCGTTTTCATTCACAACTAGTAACTTAAATTTATAAATAGTAGCTTGACTATGGAGTTTGCAATGGTAACATGAAATGACGATGTTAGCGCTCAGCAATTAAGTCATTGTGATTGACAAGTTGGCAAATCATCCCTCAAATATTTTAATTTATCTTAAATTATAGTAAGGCGGAATTTCCTAACATTTTCTAACTTTCCATAAAATATTGCAAACAACAAATTTTGTTTTCATATTCCCAGTAACTAAGCCCATTGATCGTAGTATTTCCTTTACAGTTTGTAGATTTAAGGGGCCCTATTATTTAGTAATCATCTCAATATATTGTAATTTTCTTTAACAAATACTAAAATCGACAATTAAATGGTCATTTTTCCTTAAAAATTTAATATTCATTATTTTTTCTAACACCATCCGACGTTAATTTTTCCTCCCTTACCGTGGAATTTCCCGACATCAAGATCCTATACTGAAGTTCAGACAGTTAAGATTCGTTTTCGTCTCGTTTGTTTCCCTCGCCCTTGCAATTTCGGCTCCGCCCATTTCGCCCCTCTTCCATGCTTCCCCACGCGGGACTCGAAGTCAGCGACTTTGGACCAGTGTAATCCGAGCAATACAAGTCAAAGAATATTATCCTCCCTTTTCTCTTATTCTGTCATCGCCCAGAAAGGAAAGAAAGAGAGAGAAGAAGTAAGATACCCATGAATCGAATTGTCTATAAGATTTGATGAAAACGATTCCGGGTGATAGTAGTCCATGAACCATGATCAGCTTCAGAGGAAAAAGCCCTTTTTTCTGCTTTCACACTTACCCATCCTCGTCGTCATCTTCTTCTTCTTCGTTGAAGCTCTAGAGACTGTTTTGAGGAGGAGGGAAGATAAATCATCCGATGGAAATTTCTGGGGAGTTCCTAACTATCCAACTCCTAGCTTCACAGGTCATCTTAAACCTTGTAATTCCTTTGGTTTCTCTGCAATTCTTTCTTGCCTTCTTATTTTGTTTTCAGTTGGTGTCTTTTTCACATTGGCTCGTGCGCTTTTAGGATGTGATCTCCAGCTGGTCTCGTCCTGAGAATGCAGGTTTTTGTTTTCCCCTCATGAAAATTGTGGACTTCTAATTGTGATTCCATGGTTTAAAGTTTGATAATTAGTCGTTTTTGTTGGATATGAGTTAGCAACTAGGAACTTTTGCGATTGGTTTTACTCCTTCCTGTGGTTGGACTTTGTTACCCTCCCATTTGGATCGGGCATTTCATTGGATGAATGGAATTGAGTTTTGATGCTTTAGCTAGAATTCTGAGGTAAAAGAAAATTAGAAAGAAATTGAGGCGAGAAACGAGAATAATCTGATTGAAATAGCGGATATGAACAGGGAAAAGAAGAAGGCATTTGCTATGAGATTGAAACATTTTGGTCGTGGCATACTTATGGAATATGTTTAAAAATACAAGATCGACTCACTCCCAACGATCTGAGCGTTTGAAATGAAGGGCATTCTAACATGGATGTTGTAAATGTCGTGAAAAGTGTTCTTTTAGTGAAGTGGCTATTAAATGTGGGGAAGCTATTAGCCTTAGTTTGAATGTTTGGTAATGTCTTGCCAAAACCGTGTTCTCTTTTGCAGTTATTTTTTTTTTTTCCTGTCAAACCTACTTAGTAAGAGTTCGCATATCAATGCTCTCTCGACTCTTTGGGACATTTGTATGAAAATACATGAATAAATATGAGGGAAAATTCCAAATAAGAACTTAAAGTGACATAATTTTTTCAAATCAATTACATAAATGCATGAAATGACCGTATTAGTCTTAAATAAGGGCCTAAAGTGACCATGGGTATTTCAAATAAGGGTTTGACCCTGCCGGTCGCTGGCTAGTTAAATATTATAGTTAGCCAAGGGTATTTTCGCCAAAAGACAATTTAAATTTTAAATTATTATTTTTCTTTTTTTTTTCCCCTTTCCGGCAAGGGCTTGATAACCCTTATCGACCGATAGCGAGGGCCACGACCCTTGCCTAGGCCCTTGCCAATTGCAGGCGAGGCGACCCTTATTCAGATATGGTGAGGGTCGTGCGAGGCCGTCCTTTGCCTGTGGCTTACGAGGGCAGCCCTCACCAGATCAGTCGATGACGACCCTTGCCTAGCCCTCTTTGGGCATCGCTTCGCCATTGGTGAAGAATAAAGGGAAAACTCACAAAAAGAAAAAAAAAGGAAAAAATGAAGAAAAATTCAAAAAAAGATAAAGGAGGAAAATGCCCTTAACCTACCTTAAAGTCAAGGCTTTTTTAAAAACTAACATAGCCACTTTAGGCCTTTATCTAAAACAAAATCCACTTGAGTCCCTTATTTGAGAAAATAAGGGCATTTTAGGTCCTTATTCTTTATTTGGAACAAGGTTCACTTTATGCCCTTATTTGAGAAAATGAGGGCACTTCAGGTCATTATTTGGAATTTTTCCTAAATATCAAGTCCATTATTGGCTTAGAATTTTGATACGCGTTGCCTTATCCACTGGCAAATGAGTAGAAGATTCTTTACACCCACAAGGGATATAATTTCTAGGAAAAATATGTACTTAGTAAAAATCTTGAACATAATCCAAGATTTTTTCATTTATCTATAAAGACCATTTAATGCTTGTTAGTAATAGGCCCATCAAACAAGTGGGTCGGGTCATAAATGGTCCGACCTAAATCGACCCATTAACCTATTTATGATCAATTTATTTGTAATGCAAATCTATTGATCCATACTTGATCCGACTCGACCTTCATTGCTAAATCACTTTATTATTTAACCAATGTAGGAAAACTCATATCCAAACTAAAGTGATAGTACAAAAAATGAGTGAGTGCTAGATCAAGTGAGAGTAAGAGAAGTGAGTTAGATCTAACTAAATTGTAAACCTATTTATAACCAATTTACAACCCATTTACTACTCACTTATCACTTATAGAAGGTTTAAACTCATTTATGAATCATTTACTCAATATAACTGATCTATATAAAAAATTAACTCATTATATATGGGTTTATTACCCATTTTGACAAGTCTAGTTAGCAAGTGTAGTATTGTTTTTTTTTTTTACCTTCATTTTTTTTTTATGAATCCTACTTTACTCCTACTCTAACTCTCACTCTCAGACTTTTGCCCCGCCTCTTATTGTAAGGCGTAGGAGTCGAAACTCACACTTGAAATTAAATCGTCCCCACTCCAACCCCTTTGAAAATGTAGGGATTCGAACCCCCCACCTCCCATTTCCATATTGGAAAAGTGGCCATTGGGGCAAACCCCAAGTGGTTTTTTTTCCCTTCATTTGGAAATGGACAAACAATATCTTGTCGATTTATGGTTGTGCCCCTCTATTATCAAAATGAAATTTATCTTGCCCACTAAAGATTAATTGCAATACAGTTTGCTAACTTATTTAGGATACCAACTTTACATATCAAATACTAACTTGGTATATTTGGCAAATTGGCATACCGGCTTCATAGGTCGTCTCCATATGCTCATGGTTAACGTAAAGGAGAGATGTAAACCCCATCTCTTGCATGCTCTTGTTAATCTTCCAAAGGATAGTGTTAAAAAGTGCTTACAGTTGTTAATAAACCATTAGAAACTATTTAAAGTAAGCTTGCGATTTTTCATTAACTTTTTTTTCTCTAGTGATGTGTAATTAGATATCTAAGGAAAACATTCTATTGAATGTACTTATTAATAGGGTTAATATCATGAAAAATTCCAAATTGTTACACCCAGGATATATTTACCAAAAGCTAACTTTTGACCACCAAAAACAATAAACTGGTATACACGTGACAATTTTATCCTTTGTTAATTTTCGTTGTATCATACTATCAAATTGCTGAGTTAAATGATATGTGACAGTTAACAAGTATACCGGTTTAAGGTTTTACCCTCTGTTTGTCACAAGTGTATTGGTTTGTGCTTTTTAATGGTATTAGTCAAATTTAATGCAAATTGACGAAGGGTAAATTTGTTACAAATGAATTAGTTTGGGGTTTTTGACAGTAAAAAAATTAGTTTTGAATAAATTTTTCATAGATATAATAGGTTGGGGTTATTGGTGGTAGAAAAATTAATTTAGAATAAATTTATCACACATACTAAATTTATCACACGTACAAAATTTATCACCATGGCTAGAGGGGAGATTTTCAATCTAGAAACATCTATTTTTTTGTGCCTCACTGAATGACTTTCATCTTCTCTCTCATTTATTGTTTCCCTTCTGTGTTTCCCTTCTGTAATGAGTCCACCGCGAGTTCGAACAATAACTGCCTTATAATGTCACCATTCAGTACTACTTCCTTTATGGTCAAAAACTTGACCTCCATATGCTTGGACCCTTTTAGACTTCTGTGGTTATTAATAAATAACACAGCAGAATTGTTATCACAATATAACTGCATGGGTCTATCCACAAAATCAAATACCGTCAATTCTCTGATGAGGTTCCGAAGCCAAATTGCTTGAGTAGCAGCTGAAAAACATGCTATAAACTCCGCTTGCATGGTAGAGGAAGATATAGATTTCTGTTTCTCACTTTTCCATGATACTGCACCTCCTGCTAACATGAATATATATCCTGTTGTCGACTTCCTATCATCCTCACAACCAGCAAAGTCTGCATCTGAATATGCCAATAATCGCAAATCATGGACATATCTATAAATCAGCATATAATCTCTTGTCCTTTTTAAGTATCTCAAGACCTTTTTGGCAGCAGCCCAATGATCGTGTCTCGGATTCGACTGATATCTGCCCAAAAGCCCTGTCACAAAAGCGATGTCTGGTCTAGTGCAAACTTGAGCATACATGATACTTCCAAGTGCATTAGCATAAGGCACATCCTTCATTTGGTTTTTCTCAAAATCTGAACGAGGACACCGTGAGAGACTCAGCTTGTCACCCTTAACTACAGGAACGTTTCCTAACTTGCAATCCTGCATGTTGAATCTCTCCAAAATACGATCAACATATGCCTTTTGAGATAATCCTAACACACGACGAGAACGATCCCTATGGATTTCAATGCCAAGAACGAAAGATGCCTCACCTAGGTCTTTCATGTCAAAATTCTTTGACAACATTTGCTTTGTTTCACGTAGTAATCCAATATCGCTACTTGCAAGCAAAATGTCATCCACATAAAGTATAAGAAAAATAAATTTCCTCCCACTTGACCTTGCAGTATATGCATTGATCCACTTTGTTCTCAATAAAACCAAAAGAAGTAACAACATTGTGAAACTTCAAGTACCATTGTCTAGAAGCTTGTTTGAGACCATAAATAGCCTTCTTCAGTTTACATATAAACTTATCTGAATCGATTCTGTAAAACCTTCGGGTTGCACCATATAAACCTCCTCATCAAGATCTCCATTTAGAAAAGCAGTCTTAACGTCCATCGATGCAATTCCATGTCAAAATGAGCTACCAATGCCATGATTACTCTAAAGGAGTCTTTAGAAGAAAGCTGGTGAAAATGTTGCTTCATAGTCTATCCCTTCTCTTTGAGTGAAACCTTTGGCCACAAGTCGGCTTTAAATTTCTCAATCTTTCCTTTTGAATCTCTTTTAGTCTTATAAACCCACTTGCAACCTATGGGTTTACAACTTTTCGGTAATTCAACAAGCTCCCAAACACCATTATATTTCATAGATTGCATCTCATCTCTCATAGCATCCAACCACAAATTTGATTGAGGAGATGAAACAGCATCCATATAAGTCAATGCATTGCAACCTACATCGTAATCATGTTCTCCTAAAAAGACTATATAGTCCGGTGGTATAGGCGAACGCCTTTCCTAGCGGACCTCTAAGTGGAGCCCTTTGTAAGCTCATTTTGAGCCTGAGGAACTTGAGAGCCTTCATCTATGGCCGTTTCATCAATAGGATCTTCGGTGTTAACGGGGTTCGGTTGCGGTACGAAGCTCGTAATTGTCCGCATAGGTAAGGAGAAAGACATAGCGAGTCTCATCATGTTGTCATGTTCATTAATTTGTGGGCAATCATGCTCTTCGGCTACATCAAATTCCAGAAACTTGGCCGTTTGTGATTCCACAATCCTTGTTCCTCCACTTGGATTATAAAAACGATATCCCTTAGAATGTTCTCGAGTAGGATACAAAAGTAGCATCGAGTGGTTTTAGCCTCCAACTTACCCAATGTTGGATTATACAATCTTACTTACAGGGACATCCCCGGACCTTAAAATGATTCAAACTTGGTTTGCGTCAGTCCATAACTCAAAAGGAGTCGATGTTACAATTTTAGTAGGAACACGATTCAATATATATAGGGCTGTTTTTAGAGCCTCACCCCATAAAAAATCAGGCAAATTAGTCCTACTCATCATACATCTTACCATATCCATGAGAGTACGATTACGCCTTTCAGCTACACCATTCTGTTCAGGACTTCCAGGCATAGTGAACTGAACTACTATCCCAGAATCCTCTAGGTATTTAGCAAATGGTCCTTTAATTTGCCCAACATTGCCATGTCTACCATAATATTCTCCACCTCGATCGATCTAACCACCTTTATTACCTTTCCCAAGCTGTTTCTCAACTTCAGTCCGAAAAACCTTGAATTTGTCAAGAGATTCAGATTTTCCTTAATCAGGAAAGAAAAGGTAACCATACCGAGAATAATCATCAATAAACGTGATGAAATAAACTTTTCTACACAAGGTTGCAGCATAGGGTCCACGATATCGGTGTGAATGATTTCTAGTAATCCAGAACTTGACTGCGGTTTTCTTCTTTATCTTAGTCAGGAATTTTGTGGGATCTGCAATGATAAGAAAGTCAACCAATGTGGACAAGGATGTGCGTGCGAGTCAGGTTGCTTTTCCGCCGGGAGTGTTCGGTGGACCAGAAAAGAGACGAAAAAAGATGTAAGGAATTAGGAATTCAGCTTAAGTTAATCGACTATTGTTTCCGTTGCATGATCGAGGAAACAAGATTTGGGAGAGGCAAGGCGAGAGATGGGGGTGTGTTATGGTACTCCTGACTTCCCTACTCCTAGCTTTACAGGTCGCCTCAAATCAGGTACTCTTTGAAGTTTTTGCGAGAGGTTTCTTTTATCTGCACGTCTATTTTGTCCGTATAAAATGGATCTTTGTGCTTCAGTTTGGAGTGTTTAATCTTCTTCTTGTCATCGTCTGAAGCAATTTTCCCTGTTATCTGTCTCTTTTTCCGTTTGTGAAACTGCAGGGATGAAGTTGACAATCAGTAGTAGTTCATCATCTTCTGATGCCAGCAATAGCCATGGCTTGGTGGCTGCCCGCATCAATCAGGCCTTCGGAGATGGACAAATTTTGGCAGAACCCAACTTGACCGTCTTCCGTTTCGCAGAGTTGAAAGAGGCAACTGAAAACTTTCGAGCCGATGCGCTGGTTGGAGAGGGAGGATTTGGTTACGTCTATAAAGGGATGCTTCAGGGGAAGCAACGGTCTGGAAGGACAAAGACTATAATAGCCGTGAAAACATTAAACGCGCGTGGTTCTCAAGGGCATAGAGAGTGGGAGGTAAGAACTAAATTGTCTTTATTTTCCTTTTCTTCAAAAATAAATGCTTTGTCAATTACTAAAAACGAAGCAACCCAAATGCATCATGGTTCTGATGGGAGCTTGTCATGCCAAACTCATATGTGTCAATACACACCCTCATTGTGAACATAGCAGGAAAAATACTAGACAACCTGAATTATGATGGCTATGTAAACGCAAATTCAAATGTACTTTAAGTTGATAGTCCCATGGTTTTCCATAAGTGGTGGTCTGGCCTCGCAATTTTGTTTGACAGGGCCCTTGTGGAGTTGCATCTGATTTTGGTTATAGAGAGATCTGATATTTCTGAGGATTCATTGATGGCCTCATTGGCTTTGTTGGGGTGCAAAGATATGGTAGTAGCAGCAGACAACAGTATAGCTGGTGCCTGACTGAGTAGTATATTGTTTGGTGCTATTTCCTACACTTGAAGTTTTCAGTTATCTAACCAACACAACATTAGTGGAACATAATGTGAAAATTTTGGATTCAAATTAAGTAAAAGAAGAATCTAAGAAGGCCTTTTGCTTCAATCATTCCGATTGAAAAGAAATATAGAAGATTCAGTTACCATTGTTCTTGATAGCGTGCAGTCACTTAGGTCCTCAGCAGTTTTGATTACAGGGCTTCATTTAGCTAACGGTGAAGAACTTTCCTTTTGCATTTCTCTTATTTTCTAATGGACTAAAAACCCCATGCCGTGAGAGTGTGTGTGGCCGTTGGCTTGTATGATGCTTACTATTAAAAGAGCTTACTAGTGTAATTCGATTGCAAGGAATGAAGAAATTGCACAGATTTAAGTTTAACAGTCTCCTTCCATTGAATGATCAATCTTTTCTATGTGATCATAGCCCTAGGAGACTTGGTGTCACTCATTGGTCTCTCGATAGACGGGATCATTCAATTTTCTTTGACTAATGATGTGTGGTTCTTCCCACGGTGAGCTTGCTTTCTTCATCCTCTGAGCAAATTCTGCTTCTATATTCAAGAACTGAAAGGCCAATCAAACGATATAGGGTCGATGCACCACCTCAAGATGAACTTACCTGTATGAGTGCAAATTATGATTTGTTATAGTTTCAAATTTCAATGATTCTGCATAGCTACTGTTAGTTTAATGTGAGCTAGTTATTTAATAGAGAGCCAGTACAATCTAAAGTACAATTTACCAAAATTGATTAGCATTTTATATTACAAGACGCACAATGACCATGAGTCTTCAGTCAAACTACCAGTTAAACCGAACATTTCATTGGGAATTAGGTCTCGGTTCCCATTCTGTATCTTTTGTTTCGATATCAACTATTGTATTGTGATTGTTTCATTCCTATTGACCAATTGAAGCCTAAAGAGAAAAAAATCCTACCGGGTCTAGTATAGAGGCTTCCATTTCTTTCATATCTTTTAGACTGACCATATGCGAGACTCTCTTTGCTTATTTTCTAATTGTTGTGCAGACGGAGATAGAGCTTCTTGGAAGGATGTCTCACCCTAACCTTGTCAAGCTTCTGGGATATTCTAAAGAGGACGGAAATTTAGCTCTTGTCTATGAGTTCACGCCAAAGGGCAGCTTGAATAACCACCTATTCAGAAGTAAGTAATCTAATCGCTCTGTGAATTTCTGAAAAGTCTCCTTAAGAATGTCAATTGTTTAGCATATCTTCTTGATCAGTTGATAGTCATAGTTGATGCATGTGCATATTTCAAAATTCAAGCTAGTTTGAACTTGTACTTGCATTTAAGCATTACTTACATTTTCCACTGTCCGATGCTCTGGTACAGAGGGCTCCACTGCTCATCTTGCATGGGATGTACGCCTCAAGATTGTGGTTGGGGCTGCCAGAGGCCTGGCTTTCTTACACAATTCCTGCAAAATGATACACAGGGATTTCAACACGTCAAATATTTTACTAGATGGGGTAATATTTTATCCTCCTTATAATGATTATGGTCCTGTATCATAAAATTCCTATGAGCTCTATCATCAATCTAGTCAAAGTCTTGGGAGAAGGATAATGATGATGATGACATGCCTAGTATCTCACTTTGACGACTTGGAATTGTGTCCTCTAACCTGGAGAAAAGAGTTATATTAGCAAGTGAAGATCCTATGTTTCCCTCTGCTTAATTGATGAAAGGGGGATGGTTGATTGCAACTCTGTTCTTCTTCGATTTGGTATTAAGTTCAGAACCCCAGAGGAGACCGTGAACCAGTGCCCAGTTTTTTTTTTAGATATCTCCATGTTGTTTTTTGCTAGATTCATAAAAGTTTGCAATTTATATGTAGGCTGGAAGCCAAGTCTAATCCACTGCAGGGTTCTTCTGCAGTCTTACACGGCGAGACTCACGGATTTTGGATTGGTGAAGTCTGGTCCCCTAGAGGGTGAGTCACATGTTTCAACACGTGTCATGGGTACCTATGGCTATGCTGCCCCTGAATACATAGCAACTGGTAATCCAACAAAACGTTTTCCTTTGTAAAGTGCTTTTTGGTGACTTTATGCTGAAGGATATTTGGTCTTGAATTTCGACAATACTAGGAAGCATGTCAGGAAATTTATTTTGAGGCTTCGCTGCAACATTACATAAGACTCTTGGATTTTACAGGGCATCTATATGTAAAAAGCGATGTTTACAGTTTCGGCATTGTGTTGCTTGAGATACTAACAGGCTTAAGGGCACATGATGTGAACCGTCCGAAAGCAAAACGTCTTTTAGTGGAGTTGGCCAGACCACTCTTATCCAGTAAAAGAAAACTGAAGACTATAATGGACTCTAGATTGGAGGACGATTATTTTATGGATTCTGCATTCCAAATAGCACAGCTAGCTTTAAAATGCCTACAAAGGACTCCTTACAAGCGGCCTTCCATGACTGAAGTCGTGGAAGAACTGGAATCAATAGAAGCTGCCAGTGCTAACAGAATACCATGGGATTCTTGATTTCACTTGTTTTGTTGTTATGTGGTCAAAGTGTGTTGCTCCACATTTTTCCAATTTACCAGGATTAATCTTGGGCCGTGAATGTTCATCTCCATTGTACCCAGCAATTACTGGGTGTTGTATTCTCCTGTCAGTTCTTCAGAATATTCATGACACGTAAATCAATATGTACATTGGCTTGTGAATTGAGATGTTGCGATTGTACTTTCTTTTAGAGAGGAAAGGTTTTTTCTTTGGCTAATCCTCGATTCTATCAGCAACCCAAGGTTTACAAAAGAACCGTGCAGCACTTAGCCCGAGCTCTTGTGTTTTTTTTTTTTTCATGCTTCTACTTTGTGCAATCAGCAGAAGCTCATTTCATTGCTGTCATATTTATGTTCATGTGGTACTCGGTACGTGATCAATCTCCGGGAAGTGTTATGTGGTTCCGTCCATTTGCATAGTGATTTTGAGCTCTGAGACATGATTGGACGATTGATGGAGTCATTTAAAGCACAGAGCTGCTGGATTGTCCATTCAGAATGAGCAAGACATGTCATTGGTGCTACGATGTTGCAGCTAAGACATGTCCAATTGTTCTGTTGTTGAATAAGAGACACATTTCAAGGAGTAGAAGATTTCCTTTTTCTTTATTGTGATGAATATATGGGTAGTAGTTGCTACACAATTATTGTTTGCTATCTTTTTTCGTTCTACCTGAACATAGATAACAGTAAATTGGAGGCAGGTCAGGTTTACAACTTAAGCACAATAATCTAGGCTCAATCTGGATATACGTTTTATTCAACATGGAAATAACCATACATGGCCAAAACACAAATTTATGGTAAATCAAAATCTGCAGGGACTTGGAAACTCGAAATCTCAACAACACAAAACTAATGTAAACTTATTCACATTCTGACTATTGTGAAGTATATCATCCGGTGCCTATGCTCAGGGCTGTTGCTTATATATAAAGTATTCACAAATTTTTGGTTCTTAAAATTATATTATACACTGGTCTATCCAAAACTGAATTATCCTCGAATCGTGCAAGATTACATGCCTTTATTAGATAGAGTCATTGTAATTCTCTCAATTTTATCTATCCTATTTCTATCTCAAGAATGAGCATGTGTAGGGTGCTTCTTGGGTCCATAAGAACGAAGCTGGACCGCTCTGTTTATACTCTGCCTGGGTCCGGATGTGGTATTGTCCAAATTGCAAACTACTGTGCTAGGAACTGTACCTTCTGTCATGGCCAGCTGTCTCATGATTATTTACCTGATTGTTGCTATGATTGAACCTGCTTCTGCTTTGGTAAATCAGCCTCATCGACTCGCAAGATATGGCCGCGAGATGCTTTATAAGTACTGAATAATCTAGCACATCTTTCTACTGAGATAGCCTTTTGGTAGAGAAGATACACACCTCAGCAGAATTTTGAGTTGGAAATGATATTCAAGAAGACGAACGAGTTTTTTGCTTGGTTAATGCGACTTTGTGATTATCTTTAGATTCATGTTTAATTAATATTGGGGAAAGAGCAGCCTTTGTTTCCTTCACCACCTTAATATATTATTTAGTGAAGTCGAATGTCCTAAAATAGTGCATTGAAAATTGCCGGGCTTGAAGAGGGAGAGAGCGCCTTTGTTAATCATCAGGATCACGCAGATGACAGATACATTGAGAGTGAGAACTTGGTCATTTCACCTAAATTGTCTGTGTACCTAGCCACTACAGTTATTATGACCGAGGACTTTCTTGCTGAAGAAGATATTATTCAACCTGCGTAATGGCAGACATTACTTGAGATTAAATACAACATATAAGGAGAATATCTGAATATGACAAGATATAATATGTTGAAATTCATGAATTGAGGTGAATAAGTCCAAAAAAGTATAAGATATTAGGAATATTCAGCAAAAGTTAATTAACTGTTGTTACTGTTGCATGATCGAGGAGGTTTTGGGTGGTTTCATTTGTCTATCTGTAAGAACAAGTCAATGTCCTCTTCTCCAGAGGAAATAAGATTCTGGACAGGCAAGGAGGAGGGAAGACAGCAGTTCCTGTTGTGAGAGAGAGAGAGATGGGGGTGTGTTATGGTACTCCCGTCTTCCCTACTCCTAGCTTTACTAGTTATCTCAAATCAGGCACCCTTAAGTTTTTGCGAGAGTTTTCTTTGTCTACATCTATCTTGTCTCTTTAAATTGAATCTTTGTGCTTCAGTTTGGGGTGTTTAATCTTCTTCTTGTCATCGTATGAAGAAATTTTCTCTGTTCTCTTTTTTTTTCCCTCGAAACTGCAGGGATGAAGTCAACAATCAGTAGTTCATCATCTTCTGCAGCCGGCAATAGCCATGACTTGGAGCGTGCCCGCAGCAATCAGGCCTTCACAGATGGAGAGATTTTGGCAGAACACAACTTGACCGTCTTCAGTTTCGTGGAGTTGAAAAAGGCAACTAAAAACTTTCGAGCTGATTCATTGCTCGGAGAGGGAGGATTTGGTTATGTCTATAAAGGGATGCTTCATGGGAGGCAACAGTCTGGAAGGACGAAGACTATAATAGCTGTGAATAGATTAAAACAGCATTCTGTTCAAGGGAATGGAGAGTGGCTGGTGAGAACTGTCGTCTTCATTTTCCTATCTCGAAGAATCAGTACTTTGCCTTTTCAATTACTGAAACGAAGCAACCCAAACGCATGATGGTACTCATGGGAGCTTGTCATGCTAAACTCAATTGTGTCAATAAACACCCAACTCGTTGTGAAAATAGCAGGAGCGTGAACACCAGACAACTTGAATCATGATGGCTATATAAACGCATATCCAAAATGTACCTGAAGTTGATTATCCCAGGATTTTCCATAAGCGGTGGCCTTGCCTTGCAATTTTGTTTCTGAAAGGGCCCTTGCGGAATCGCCTCTGATTTTGGCTTGAGAGATCAGATATTTCTGACAGTTCATTGATTGCCTCGTCAGCTTGGTTAGGGTGCAAAATGATGGCAGTAGGCAGCAGACAACAGTATTGCTGGTTCCTGACTGAGTAGTATCAATTGTTTGGTGATATTACCCCATGTTAGTGTACACAATGGGCATATTATAGATTTAGATGGAGTAAAAGAAGAATCTAAGAAGCGATGTGGCTTCAATCTTCCATAGAAAGGAAAAATCGAAAATTTAGTTACAGTTGAAACACACTTTAAGGTTTATTCTCGAGACTTTCATATCTAAGATTCTCAGCAGAGTAGATTGTAAGCCTCCATTCAGTAAACAGCAATGGACTTTCTTTTGGCATTTCTTTTATTTTGTATTGGACTAGATTAACCGATGCCATAGGAGTTTGTGACCCATGGCTTGTATGATGACAACTATTGGAAGAGCCTGCTAAGTGTGATTCGATTGGAAGGAATGGAGAAATTGCGCAAATCTAAGTTAACGGTCTTCCATTCATGTAATCATCAACCTTTTCCGATGGGATCATAGCTCATAGGTGACTTGGTCTCACTCATCGGCCTCGATGGACTGAGTCATTCAACCTTCTTTGACTAATGAAATGGGTTTCTTTTCATAGTGAACTTGTTTTCTTCATCCTTCGAGCGAATTATGCTTCTGTATTCAATAACTGAAACAAATCGCAAAGCCAATCAAATGACATAGGGTGTATACACCACTGCAAGATAAAGTTACCAGTATCGTTTCGGTTTCAAATTTCAATGATTCTGCATAGCAACTCCTGGTTTCATAGGCGCAATATATATTCTACAAAACTAATATGATCTGAAGTACATTTCACCCATATTGATATGCATTTTACATTCCAAGATGCACAATGACCACGAGTCTTCATTGCAATTAGGCCTCAGTTCCCATTCTGTACCCTTTTTTTTTCCAATGTCACCTATTGTATTGTAATTGTTTCATTCCTGTTGACCAAAGCCTAAGGAGAGATTTCTTCTACCTCGATCTAGTGTGGGGGCTTCCGTTTCTACAATGTATTTTATACTGACCATATACGAGAGGCTTTATTTGCTTAAATTCTAATTGTCGTACAGACAAAGATACAGTTTCTTGGAAGGCTATCTCACCTTAACCTTGCCAAACTCCTGGGATATTGTCGAAAGTAAGAAAATTTAGCTCTTGTTTATGAGTTCAGGCCAAAGGGCAGCTTGGACAAACACCTATTCAGAAGTAAGTGGCCTAATCGCTTTGTGAATTCCTGTAAAGTCTCCTTAAGGATGCCAATTGTTTAGCATATCTTCTTGGTCAGTTGACAGTCAGTTGACAAATGTACTAATTTCAAAATTCAAGCTAGTTTAAGCATGTACTTGTATTTAAGCATTACTTACATTTTACACTGTCCTTTGCTCAGGTACAGAGGGCTCCACTGCTCATCTTCCATGGGATTCACGAGTCAAGATTGTGGTCGGGGCTGCCAGAGGCCTGGCTTGTACTGTTCTGAGAAAAAACTAATACACGGATATTTCAAAACTTCAAATATTTTGCTAGATGAGGTTAACATCTTATCCTCCTTACAATGACTACAGTCCTGCATCATAAAATTCTTAGTCCAGTTCTTGGGAGAAGGATAATGACGACGATGGCATGCCTATTATCTCCCTTGGAAGACTTTGGACTTGTGTCCTCTAAACAGGAGAAGGGTCATAATGGCAAGTGGAGATCCTATGTTTCCCTTTGCTTAATTGATGAAAGGACTGTAGTCGATGGCAATTCTTCTTAGAGTGGATATTACGTTTAGAGCATGAGACGAGATCATGAACCAGTCCCCAGTTGCTTTTAGATATCTCCATTTTTGTTTTTGCTAGATTCACGAAAGTTTGCAATCGATATTTAGGCTGGAAACCGAGTCTGATATACCATCAGGTTCTTCTGCAGTCTTACTCGGCCAAACTCACGGACTTTGGCTTGGTGAGGTCTGGTCGTCAAGAGGACGGGACCCATGTTACCTGTGCCTATGCTGCCCCTGAAAACTTAGCATGTGGTAAGCCAACAGATCGTTTTCCATTCTGAAATGCTTTTTGGTAACCTAGTGCTGAAGGATGTTTGGTCTTGAATATTGACAATGATGGGAAGTGTATCAAGAAGTTACTTTGATGCTTCACCACCGCATTATGTAAAACTCTTGGATTTTACAGGGGTTCTCATTGTAAAGAGCGATGTTTACTGTTTCGGCATCATGTTGCTCGAGATACTAACAGGCTTAATTGCATATGATCGAAGCCGTCTGGCAGGGAGAGAGGACTTAGTGGAGTGGGTCAGACCACTCTTATCCGGTAAAGAAAACTGAAGACTATAATGGACTCTGAATTGGAGGGCAATTATTCTATGCATTCTGCATTCCAAATAGCACGGCTAGCTTTAAAATGCCTTCAAGCGGCTCCTCACAAGCGGCCTTCAATGACTGAAATCGTGGGAGAACTAGAATCAATAAAAGCTGGCAGTGCTAATAGAATGCCACAGGATGCTTGAATTCACTTATTATGTTGTTGTGTGATGTAACTCGAAGTCTGTCGTTCCATGGTTTTTCTTTGGCTAATCCTCGATTCTGTCAGCAATCTAAGGTTTACAAAAGAAGTCCCCAGCTCTTCAACAGTCCAAGCTCTTTCGATTTTTTCCATGCTTAAGCTTTGAACATTCGCAGAAGCTCATTTTTATTGCTGTCATGAATCTGTTCATGTTGTGCTCGGCCCCTGATCAATCTCCAGGAAGTGTAATGCATTTCTGTCCATTCTCATAGCAAATTTTGAGCTCTGAGACATGGTGGGGTTATTATTGATGGAAGCAAAAGAGCTGCTCAGTTGTCTATTCAAAATGAACAAGATATGCGGTTGGGTGCTATCTTGTTGCAGCTAAGACACGTCCAAATGTCTTGTTATCTTTCGTTTTCTTCTTTTCCCTGAACAAAGATAATAGTAAACTGGAGGCAGGATCAAGTCTACGACTTGAGCGCAACGATCTAGGCTTCATCTGGATAGTCTGTTGAGCGTGGAAAGAACAATGCAGGGCTGAAAACACTAATTATGGTATACGAAAATCTGCAGAAATTTGGAAATTTTAATCTCGTCGAACAAAACTAATGTTAACTTAATCAATTTCTGGCTATTTTGATGTACATGATGGGGGGTGCCCAAGCTTAAGGACTGTTTCTTAAATGTAAAGCATGAACCTATATTATAGTTCTTTAAATTAAATTACAGTATGATTTTTCCGAAAGAAAATTATCCTTAAGTCGTGTATGATTACATGCCAATATTAGATAAAGTCAGATTGAAATTCTGTCAATCTTATTTGTCTCGTGTCTGTCTCAAGAATGAGCAAATGTAGGACCAGAATTAAAGGGATACTTATTAAGTTCAAGATAGGCCTTGTATGAGATGATAATTTAAATTTATAGGTCTTACTTTATTTACAAACGTCAAAACTCCTTTTACATCGGCAATCATCCTTCGAGTAGTGTAATTAATCTCAAAGTCTCATATGGTTCAACTTTTTTTTTAGCATTTTTAGGGAAAAAACCACCAAAAAACCCAAACTTTGCCCAAAATAACAAATTTACCTCAATTTTTTTTTTGTAAGGTAAGTACTTGAACCGAAAACGAAAATGCCCTTGATGGGTAAATGTGTCACACTTTGCAAAGTTTGAGATTTTTATGTCACAAAAAAAAATTTGAGGTAAATTTATTACTTTGGACAAAATTTTGGGTTTTTGATAGTGTTTTCCCATATTTTTATAACTTCTCATCAAATTTCATAAACAACCTAAACTTACTATAAGTTTTTCCCTATTCTTACTAACTTAGCTCAATGATCGTAACATTTTTCTTTACGGTCTATAGATTTAAGACCCCTATTATCGAGCAATCATCTCCATAAATCGGAAATTTCCTTAATTAACAGAAAAATTTGACAATTTTATATAATCACTTTTTTCTTAAATATTCGTCAGTTACTGAAGTCGTTTTTTTGGTCGGACAGTTACAGAAGTCCAGACAACAAGTTCCGTCTGCTTTCGCTTGTTTCCCTCGCTTTCTTGCAACTCTCGTTCTACCGATTCTGCCCCTCTTCCCACCTTCCCCACGCGGACTCGAAGTCGGCGACTTGAATCAGCGGAATACAAGTCAAAGATTATGAGAAGAAAATATAGAGAGGGAGAAAATGAGACACCCATGAATCGAATTGTTTATAAGATTTGATAAAGACGATCCCGGGTGATGATAGTTCAAGAACCATGATCAGCATCAGAAAAAAGCCCTTTCTCTGCTTTCACTCTTGCCCATCTTCTTCTTCTTGTTCTTCCTCGTTGAAGCTCGATTTTTGATTTGAGGAGGAGGGAAGATAAATCATCCGATGGGAATTTGCTGGGGAGTTCCTGACTATCCAACTCCTAGCTTCACCGGTCATCTTAGGCCTGGTAATTCCCTTGTTTCTTCTGCAATTCTTTCTTGCTTTCTTGTTTTGTTTTCGTTTGGTGTCGTTTTCACCACAGGATGTGATCTCCAGCTAGTCTTGTCCTGAGAATGCAGGTTTTTTTGTCCCCTCGTGATAATTCTGGACTTCTGATTGTGATTCCATGGGTTAAAGTTTGATATTTAGTTTTTTTTTTTTTTTTTTTTTTGGATATGAGTTAGCAGGTAGGAAATTTTGAGACAGAATTTTGGTTTTACTTCCCTTTGTGGTTGGACTTTGTTACCCATCACATTTGGATCGGGCATTCCATTGGATGAATGGAACTGGGTTTTGATGCTTTAGCTAGAATTCTGAGGTAAAAGAAAATTAGAAAGAAATTGAGGCAGGAAATGATAATAATCTGATTGAAAGAGTGGATATGAACAAGGAAAGAAGAAGGCATTTGCTGTGAGAATGAAACATATTGGTCATGGCATACTTATGGAATATGTTTGAAGATACAAAATGGACTTGATCCAACAGTTTGATCGTTTAAAATGAAGGGCACTTTAACATGGTGTCAGAGGTTCAATGCGAGAGATCGGATTCTAGCTATATACATCTTCTAGATATTTTGCATGTTATTATAGTTATTGTGCTCCTGCTTTCTGATTTATCCTGAAATTCATGCCAGCCCCAACTTACAGTGAAAGCAGATTATGAAGGAATATGCTAATATATATGTCCAATAAAAACTTCAGATTCTAACTACCCTAACTAACTCATTTCCCACCAGCTGACATCTCTATAACTCAATTAGTTCCCACTCATCTCTAGCACCTGTCTTTGGCTCATGACAATTTTCTTCACCTTTTTCTCTTCAATTGTGTAATTACAGGAGGACCTGTTCTGACTATAAGCAGTTCATCATCTTCTGAGGATGGCCTGAGCATGAGCTTGGGAGGGAGGTCGAATGAGTCTATTCCAAATGGTTATGTTGCTCCCACTTCAGAAATAAGGGCCTTTAGTTTTGCAGAGCTGAAAGCTGCAGCAAGAAACTTCAGACCTGATGCGGTAGTCGGTGAGGGTGGTTTTGGTAAAGTTTTCAAAGGCTTCCTTGATGAGAAGAAAACAAAACCAATTGCCATCAAAAGGTTGAACCCAGAGAGCATGCAGGGATTCGAAGAATGGGAGGTAATCTTAGTTCTTCTCAGGAATTTCGGGTTGCATGTGCTTCGCAGTATTTAATGTTATTGCTTTGCTTTTGTAGCAAGAAGCTCTATTATAATGGTGGGAGAAGAATAGTGTCCAGATATGTGGTTTGTTGTAGAACAATGAGAATGAGATGATAGATATTAGTAGCCTCTTTTGTGGCGAGATTGTTCTGGTTTTGTGTGGCTAATTTCATTTGAAGCTCACTATCTTAGTTTGCTTTCTTCCTTTCGAGAATATAAGTCATTGCCCTACTGAACACATATATCTGGGGGTCTTATAAATGACATGGACCAGATTATTCTGTTTAGGATTGCATTATTTAGGAGAAGACAGTGCATGCTTCTCTTATCCTTTATTTAGGGTCCCTGGCTTGTCCTGTGATCAGGAGCATTTGTGCACAAGAACTTGGAGAAAGGTTGGCTTGCTTTTCCATCGTATAGGTCAAGTCCACATAAAAGCATTGAAAAAATCTTGTGAGATTCTGTTTTCAAGGACTTCTGGGGTTATTGCTAGTATTTTCTAGACATGTAATAGAATAGTAAAAATTTGCTTATCCTGCGCCTGGTGCCATTTGTTTTCCAGTGTTTATTTGTCTCTATTCCAATCAAAACAGCAGGCACAGTGCTGGGTGAAATATATGGCCCCAGACTCATGTATGGTTGGATCTTCATATAGTCAAAAAATTTTGAGAAGAGCTGTTTCTAAAAAGCGAAGAGAGATAAATGGTTAAGGCATATCCATTTTGTAAAGCATATCTGAGTGGCTGTGAGGGGGTGTGTGGATGAGAAGGCAAGCTACTGTAAATCCTAGGACCATTTGATCAATAGATACCTAAAGTAAGCAACTGTGCCATTGATCTAAATCTTGTCATTCCACAATCTCGTCCTACTATCATTATGTCTATGTTGTGTAGCGCATGTTGCATGTGTGTTTGTTTCCAGCAGCCAAACAGTGTGTGTGTCTGTTTTCCAGCGGCCAAACAGTGTGGAAATGTAGGAAACAAGTAGGAGGAGGAGAGAAGCTTTGCAAGCTTTTGTTCTATATCTTAGACTCCTGAGAGCTGGAGTAGAAAAAGTCTTCTGAGTCATGTTTGTTGTTTATAAATAATGGAGTAAAGTCCCATTATTGCTTGTAAGCTTTGAAATGCAGGGACTCTTCTTGCATTCCAGAGAAGGACTTTGGACCCCACATCAGAAAATATCATCTACATCCTTGCCTTTTAAGCTAAACTCAGAGGATGACTTTACAAAGTACCTGAAACATATCCCAATATTAGTTCTGTGACAGTAGAGCCGCTTCCTATAAAATTTCTCAACATAGTGCTACGACCTAAAACCAGCCTTAGTGAGGATAATCTATTTGTGGAAGAATATGCAGACCAGCCTTGAAAGTGAGTGACATTATTGTTTGAGTCCTAGCTTATGCTACTTTAGGAGAAACTGGACATAACTATTCTTCTCCATAATCCTTCAATGAACAAATAAGATCCTGCCATTTACTTTTTGTGAGTTACCTGGCAAATGACGGTCAACATGTTATTAGCATACAAGTCTTTCAAAAGGTAAAAGATGAGGAGGGAAGGACTTAAATCTAGGTAGCACTTGAATTTTTCAAAATTGATCATTAATCGAGATGCTATCATCTTTCTTGGAAGGTGGACATCTACTGTGTACTACACAAGATGAGTGCATTCTTTTCTATCATGTTGTGTGTCAGAGCTCGTCTGATGTTTTAGACTCTAGATGGTCGCCCTTACAGCCATCAATCTTATCCTCTGTAGTCTTTGCCAATGTCAAAATCATGTGAGGGATGTTGACTTGCTTTATGAATTGGTGCAACACTTAAAATTTGCTTGCTCCTTGTTTATTTTCATGAAATTAAGGTTGTGTACTTATAGGAAAGCATATGACATTCAACCATGCTGATCACATGTCAGGATTTACTATTGAACACGGTTGATGATGTATCATTGGATTATTTCATCCCAGTTTTTATCTCAGATTATTTGCTACCATCTGAAATACTAAGGGTGCCATTGTGGGTTTCTTTAATTTCTCATCACATAAATTGATTGTTCTGTGTCCTCTCTCTTCTCCAGGTGATGCCTGTTTTCTTTGTTATACTTAAGAAAAAAAGAGAAATTATAAGGTCTTGCTCAATATTGATCTGGCATTGATAACTTTCTGCAGTCGGAGGTGAAGTTCCTAGGCAGCTTATCTCATCCAAACATTGTCAGGCTCCTGGGATATTGTTTGGAGGATAAAGAGCAACTTCTTGTCTATGAGTTCATGCCCAAGGGTACCCTAAAGAACCACCTCTTTGGAAGTAAGGTTCTTTCTTGTGTGATACATGCATGCTTGCTTTGAACTTAGGGCAAAAATAATATTTTCTTGGTTCATTGTACAATATGAATCGCATGTCTCTCCTGTTGCAGGGGGCTCAGCCATTAAACCACTTTCATGGGCCACGCGGCTTAAAATTGCAATAGGAGCAGCCAGAGGCCTTGCATTCATGCACCAGTTAGAGAGTCAAATAATCTGCAGAGATTTCAAGCCCTCAAACATATTACTGGACTCAGTAAGTACATGTTCATTATTTAGATTAAATTAAGCAGTACCACATTGTTTTTACATTTGAAATTTTGTTCCAAATCTTCTCCTGAAATAACTCACACATGTTTGCAACATCCCTCTTTCTGCACTCCTCTCTTGCCACTCTTGAAGCAGAAAGAATTTGAAACCTTGCGCTTTCAGGCTTTCATTCTGTCGAGGTTTTCATAAAACACGGGAGCTATCATTGCAAAGCATATTCATAATGATGCTTAAAGTGGTTCACCAGATCTCACTTCCATGTATGTTTTCTTTCTTTTTTGGTCAGAGGGCTTTGTCATTATGGCCTTTGAAAAATGTGTATTCCCAAGCTACTCTGTCCATTGTTAGTTCATTATGCCAATCACTGCCCAAGCTAAGCTTATTAAATCAGCATAGTCTAAGTTTTTATGTACATAGATAACACTAGCAGTAGAAGAGACCTTATCCACTTTGACCTTTTGTTTGGCATGTGTTTTGACAGTCCTATAATGCCAAAATATCAGATTTTGGGTTGGCAAGAAAGGGTCCAGATGAAGACAGATCACATGTGTCAACAGAGGTTATTGGAACTTATGGCTACGCAGCACCCGAGTACATAACCACAGGTAATATGATGGGTTTCTGAATTGCTTGGGGGTGATCATTGCCAAGAACACTGCACTTTGGACTTGGTTTGACCATACCTGAAGCTGTGTTTAGCAAGCTCATGGAGTATCACATCATTTTGATTGAACAGGTCATTTGTACGTAAAGAGCGATGTCTATAGCTTTGGGGTTGTACTGGTTGAGCTTTTGACAGGAATGCGAGCGTATGATGCAAATCGTCCGACTGATCAGCAGATTTTGGTGGAGTGGGTCAAGCCTCATCTTTCTAAAAGAAAATTGACAAGAATCATGGACCCTCGGTTGGACGGGCGATATCATCTGAAGGGTGCTCTTGACGTAGCCACACTTGCAGTCCAATGTCTTGATATTTCGCCCAAGCACCGGCCATCGATGAATGAAGTCGTGAAAACACTGGAAGGAACTAGTGGTAGCTGATGGAGAACACCGGTGCCTAGACAATTGATCCCAACTCAGCGAAGTTTCTCAGGCATGGTCACATTCTTTATTCATCTCTTCCTCTCACTGCTGATTCATCGTCTCTACTCTGTGTATATGCCGTTTGTCCAGGCAACTACTTTTCCCTTTCCGTTTCAGGATTTAGATTTTGTAATGCAGTGTAGGTTATCGATGTCACTGTCGTAATGACTCACAAGCCTGCCCAGTTATGTTTAGTCATGCTAGGAGTCGGCTCTGATATTACTTGTATCATTCTTTGGGGGTGGGCGAGGTCTGGCAGGAATTGTAGCGAGTCCAAGATCCTCAGGTTGAGTGTTTCGGATGTTTCCGGACCATCTGGACAAGGCATTGGGTCGATTCCTGAGGGATAACGTAGTCCTTTTCTTGATATGTACTGGCCACGGCATTTCTTTGACACAGGCACCATCAATAATAGCTTTATGCAAGTGTGATACTATGAACAGGATACATAGACTTGTAACTGGCATATTTCAGTGGAGCAAATAAAAGTTAGTTTTGCTGCAGAAGCGAAGGTGGTTCGATCCTGGGTGCGTGTCATTTCTGGCTGGGCCAAAAAGCATTTGTGCGTGGGCTACAGCTAGGCCGATTGATTCCCTCCATTGGCCCGTGTCGGGTTGGTCGTCCGTCCATGCTCCCTTTTAAGTTGTGGGTTTATCGGGGTCTCATTGAGAGAGAGAAAGAGAGAACGTCTGAGCCGCCATGGTTGCGCTGAAACCCACCTCCACCTTCGAGTGTGAGAGAGTCAGGGCGAGCGGTTCGAGCCTACTCAACGATTGAGTTTAACATATGACAAATTTAGAAAATGAGGAAATCAAAGACATGAGGCATTACTATTATTGAGGATGCTGTTCGCATGCGCTTTAGTGAAAAACACCGCAGTGATGGGGGCAGGGTGAAGAAGAGAGAAAAGAGAGAGAAGAACCAAAGAAAAGAAGAAATTCTCTCTATCTCTCTCTTCTCTCTTAGGCACTAAAAATACTTGGTTTTTCTCGTGATATTGAGAACGGATCTCCAATCTCTCTGATGACCGTGGGATGAAAAAAAAGGCTTGAATCATGCCCGTTGATCGTAATATATTTTCAGTTTTTGTGTACAACAACATGCAGGCAAACCTTCTTTACCAAAAAAAAAAAAAAAACATGCAGGCAAACCTTTTGATTATTATGATGTTAGAGAATATAATTTCGTGAAAATGAGGATATTTATAGGTTATTAGCAGGTGTATTTGGGTAGGATTCTAGCTTTGCTTATGCTTTCTTGGTCAACATTTTAAAAAAAATAATTACTTTGAACTTCGAATTATTTTTAGGAATTTCACACTACTTGAAATTAACTTAGTGCGAGTACTTTCGCAACTTTTGATAAATATCTGAGGTATGTAGTATCTAAAATAACTGTTAAGAGCAGATTACGAAAAGTAGAAACCAGAAATAAAATAAAACTCTCAAAACGTACGCCATGATTATTTCATTGGAATACTCGCTAGTTTTTACCGCCCTAGGAAAAGTAGTATTTATACTGATTTTAAGACAAATTAAAATGGAAAGTCTCTCGTTACTAAATTCCGCACGTGTACATGGCAGACGGAAGGAGGCATTCGTCTTTCAACTGTCTCAAGTCAAAGGCTAAAGGAGTATTGGGAGAAGTGCCAAAAAAGTCCTAAACTTTTTATATTTGTGCCAGTTTAGTCATAAACTTTTTTTTAGTGCCAATTTAGTCCTAAACTTTTTATTTAGTGCCGATTCAGTCTTTTTGGCCGGATTTTGCTGACGGACGCCGGGCTGACGTGGACAATTTTTAATATTTTTTTATTCTTTTTTAATAATTTTCTATTTTTCTTTTTATTTTTTCTCTTTTTCTTTTTTCTTCTCTCCTCCCTCCGACCATTGGCCGGACCACGGCGACCGGCCAGAGGCAAGCCTTGCCGGCCACGTCGCCAGTGGCCGCGAGGGCGGCCTCGCGCTGGGCGGCGCCGGTGAGGCTTGCCCATGGCCGGCAAGGCTCGACCTCGCTAGATCCGACGAGGGTGAGCCTCCCGGCGCCGCCCGGCGCGAGGCCGCCCTCGCGGCCACGGCGAGGTGGCCGGCGAGCCACGCCGACCGTCTCCTCTGGCCAGTCGCCGTGGTCTGGCTAGCGGTCGAAGGGAGGAGGAGAGAAGAAAAAAGAAAAAAAGAGAAAAAAGAGAAAATAGAAAAAATATTAAAAAAATATTAAAAATTGTCCACGTCAGCCGGTGACGTCTAGTCAGCAAAATCCGGCCAAAAGGACTAAATCGACACTAAGTAAAAAGGTTTAGGACTAAATTGACAAAAAAAAAAAAAAGGTTTAGGACTAAACTGGCACAAATACAAAAGGTTTAAGACTTTTTTGGCACTTCTTCTAAGGGGTATTTATACTGGCCATAAGATAAACCAAAATGGAAAGTCTCTCATCATTAAATCGGGCACGTGAAAATGGTAGACAGAAAGAGCCATTCCTCTTTCAACTGTCCCAAGTCAGAGGAGGCTCCATCAAGGACAACCCGAACTAATGAGAATATATCTTAGATGCGGTATGAGACGGCATAATCAATCAATCAAAAGGAAGAATCGTATAAGTATAATATCAAATAAGGTAAGATTTCAACCCAAAGAAAAAAACTTAAAGATGAGATTTATATCACGTGAGTAACGTATAGTAAAATATCAAGGTCACTATTGTAGTTACTTAGCAACCCTGGCAAGTTATGCTTAGTCATCCTAGGAATCGACTTAAGCTTATTTTGACATCATCCACGAAGCGAAGGTTAAGTTAATATAGAGAGTTCCATGGTTCTTTTGGTGAATGGTTTGAATGCTGCCGAACCATCCGAACAAGCCATTTTTGGACCCTCCGGGAAACATCATAGTCTTTTTCTTGATACGTCTCGATAAGTTTTTCATGTATGTGGATTGTATGGGAATTGTTGCAGCACTTTTGTGACTATTGCGTGTGCTGCAACTTTTGCTTCATCAAGTGTCATGTCTTTGAGTGCATTAGATTATCTGGGCCGTAAAGAACTTCTGTGTGAACTCGTTTAGCCGATGGATTCTCTTGTTGGCCCACGTTGGACTGAACTTGATTCTCTGCGGAATCTTTATGGCCCATTCTTTGACGCTCTTGATTTTTCCCTCGCAAGCATTGACCATTGCTGTCTGCGCGCTCGCCCGAACACCGGTCCGGCAAAACGACGCGAAATGCTCACAGTTGTTATTAATGAAGTCATACTCACCAAAATTGTTGCCCTGGTGAAGCTCGCGAGCATAATTCACAACTTCCTGGGGCGATTTGGTATCAGGCAAGGTCGTGCGAGTCCGCCATCTCGTCAGCCAATACTCCAGTAGTGGCCGCCCGTATGCACACAAGTGGAGGGGATGGAGTTTTTCGCCTTCTCGCCGGAAGCAATCGAGACACGTCTGGTTGACTCCAGTTCTTGTGAAGTGAATCACGTAGCCCTATCCAATATAGATTCCTGTCATAATTGATCGTGAGTATGTGCAAATATAGAGAAAGAACCGAATTTTCCAAGAAATTCCACCCATATTAGCAAGTAACGCTAAAATGATATCAAGCATATGCAACTACCGTTCTTCGGCAAAAATTGAAAGATAGGAAAGGATTAAATCTAGTCGAGTCACTTCACATGACCAAAAGAAAAAGTAACAGTTATAATAGGAGAAGGAAGAAGAGGATGATGAATGACTAACCATGATGGGTGTATAAGCCATGTAACCGATAAGTATAGATATGATCCCCAGGTTTGAGATCTTCTTGTCTTACCGCATTCCATGTCAGTAGTAGCATCAATGTTGCGAATACCTTGTCGATCATCTGAGGCACCATTTTCCCTCTTGGGTGGCCTTTCTTCTCTCTCTTGGACTCGTCCGCTCGAGCTGGTCTTGGATAAGCTTTGACGCGCCTAAAGAGCGAAACCAGAGAGAGAAAGAGGAGAATTGATGGAAGATCTCCTCCAAGGGTTATATATATATATATATATAGAGAGAGAGAGAGAGAGAGAGAGAGAGAGAGAGAGAAAGGAGAAATGATGGGAGATATACTCAAATATACAAAGCTTTATGCTGAAGGGTTATGGTAGAAAACTCTCCAAGGGTTACACATGTCTAATCTGCACGTACCGTGCTTCACACTGACAGGTTACGGAACCTTCTATATCCAGACGAGTTTCTATATAACTGGACAAAAGTAAGTCGAGTGCCCCTTTCACAGCTATTTCAATTTTTACTTTCATAATTCGATGAAATCTAGATGTTAGCTTTTAGAAGGAAAAAAGAGAGGGATTAACCCTTCAATTACGCTCTCGACCTCTCAACTGCTCCATTATTTGATTTCTATTTAATTGTCTATAATATTCCATTTTCTTCTTTTCTTTTCGTTCTGTTTCATATTATTTCTAAAAGTTTGCTATATATATCTAACTAGTGACGCCACATGCACATCGTGTAATAGAACTCAACCTTGACATCACTTTCGCAAGCTTCAATTCGTGTTGAATATATCACATACTGTTGACAGGCCGCAAAAGGGTCTGCTCTATCGTGTGAACAAGAGAGAGATGATGAAAGATCTCCTCGAAAGTTAATGGATATACAAAGCTTAATGCTGAAGGGTCATAGATGGTTCCACTCCAAGGATTACACATGTCTACTCTCCATGTGCTGTGCTTGTTGTTGACAGCCTATAGAACCTTCTACATCCAGACGACTTACTACAACCAGACAATATCAAGAAGGAAAAAAAAGAGAGAGGCATTAGTATCATACATCTGACTATTTTCGAGACATGCACGTCGTGTAATAGAACTCGAACTTGGCATGCTTTTAGCAACCTTGACGATCATGTTAAAAAATATATCTTTATGTACTTAAGTTGAATTTTTTTTTAACGCACTCATGTGAGTGTGGTAATTCCCGTCACAACGCAAGAATGTATAATTGCACTGAAATTGTGTCCACTGGACAAATCATGTTAGCTATCTTTGATTAAATGGAAAATTAGTCATGTTGCATCAGAAAAAAAAATTCAAACCATCCATCCCGAATTGATTAGTGTACTATTACAAGCATTTCCTTTCAAATACATCTAACCAATACGTGAATTGTGCATTCATATCATATACTCAATCCAGGCTAATTTAGCCTTGTTCAAGTTTGTTGATGTACATGATACCTTTCATAATTCATGAGAAGGCATCGGAGAAAATTGACTTAAAAGTCCTAAACCTATTGTACTTTGGTGAATTCAATCTTAAAATTTTTTTATTGTGTTAATTGAATCCTGAATATTTTTACACTTTATTAGTTGATTCCATCCAATAAATTTTAACTAGAAACCGCTAGCATAGATGTCGATAGTGTCACATAGGATAGCAAATACGATAGAGACAATTTTTATAATTTTTTAAATTGATTTTTTTATAGCTTTTAGAAAAATTGAACTCTTTGCATTTTTATATTTCTTTTCTTTTCTTTCTTTATTTTACTTTTTTTTTCCTACAAGTCCAGTGGTGGTCACAAGCGAGGAACAGTCAACCCTCACCGACAAAAGTCAACCAGCCCTTGCTTGTAATCGGTCGACCCTTGCTAACCAGCGAGGGTCGACAAGAGTCGGCTGGCCTTTTCTTGTAACCAATGAGGGTTGGCCCGGCGACTCTCGTCGGGCTTGGAAAAAGAGGAAAAAGAAAGAAAGAAAATTAAAAAAAAATTAAATTTTAAAAAACTCAGAAAAATTTTAACAAAAATTATAAGAATTGTCCATGTCAGTGTTAGCCACGCCACGTAGGATGACTAATGTCCACATTAGTGATTTCCGACTAAAATTGATCGGGTGGACTTAATTGAAAAACGTGAAAATGTTTAGAATTCAATTGATAAAGTTGAAAGATTTAAGATTAAATTGATTAAAGTGCAACAAATTTATTATTTTTTGGACAATTTTCTCCGAAAGCATTGGAAAGGATCTTGAAATGTGGGTTATTGTTATAGATATAGTAACTTAGACTCGCAATTGTGAGAATGATGCTACTTTCATCTCAAGGGAAATTGCGTCCTTGATTTCAAGAAACACTCTTTAAAGGTACAGACATAAGAGACAAGTCGATCAATGCATCCGCCCACACTCATTTAACAGAACGAGAAATACATCTAGATGGTTCGTTCTCGCTGAGGACTCCAGGCCTAGACGACATAGAACACGCATAGGAACTTTGAAATCGTGCAACTCCTTTTTCGTCTTTATCAAGAAGTTGGTTTGATACAAACATGTGAAAAGTATCCCCCTCGCGTCAAAAGCACGGGTTTAGAATGTATAAATTAGCTACGATGTGCCTAATTGATGGGAACGTCATAGATAAGAACGAATCGTCTCTTGTATGCCTTTGATGGCGACGATGTTCAAGTTGATGCAGCATGGACTCTATTAAGGGAACCTGACGTTTGATGCGGTAATAAACTTTCCGTTCATACGTCAAATTTCCGTTGAAATAAATATTCTCTAATCAAAGAAATGTGCGAATACCTGTGTTCAAATTGTATTAATTAGAAATTGATGGATAGTTACCATTTACCTTGTAAAGATCATTCTGATCTCTCAAAATATTCGACGTGTATTAGGTTGATTAGTGTCATTTATTCAACCCGCCCTAGACTTAATTTAGTAGCAAGGGCGTTTTGCATACTTCCAATTAAGGAATTAATGATTAATAGTCCGATTCGTGCGCTAAGGGGAACTTATATTCAAGTAGGAGGCCATGATGGTAGCATTGTTGTGCTAGTTAAACCAGCTAATTAGAAACGTGCCTCTAAATCATAAAGTAACAAAAAAACAAACGAAACAGATATGCAT
Source organism: Eucalyptus tenuipes (assembly GCA_014182365.1). NCBI lineage: Eukaryota > Viridiplantae > Streptophyta > Magnoliopsida > Myrtales > Myrtaceae > Eucalyptus > Eucalyptus tenuipes. The sequence continues at coordinate 38,311,102 of CM024544.1, read as the reverse complement.
ACTTTGAATATTTGGTATCTCCCCATTTTCGTTTCCCCTAGATAGTCCCATCAAATTTTCTCCAATCTAGAGAACCTTCGTTGCCATTTTACTATGAGACACGACAACCTTAGCCAAGAAGGTCGCGTCCACACATGTAAGTTCCTAGGCCAAGACAATCTGCAACTTGGGCGTCCACACATGTGAGTTCCTAGGACAAGACAATCTGCAACTTGGGATGAAAACCTAACTTTTGTTTGTCGTTGAAATCTTCCCACGTTTGACAAAATGACAAGCGGAGTTCAAATCATACTTCTCTCCCGGTCCACCGCTACGAAATTTATCAATCGGCCCATTTCAAATTGTATCATGATATTATCCCCCTTTTATGGAATAATTAAAAATTATCATGCAAGGACAAAACGATCTAATATACATCCAAGGGGCCCACCCTCTTGGTGTCGGACGTGATTCATTGGCAGTTTGAGCCGTCAATCTCTTTTGGAAATGTTACGTACGTCTCGAATTTGATGCAGTGTACTTCAATTCGTGCATTTTTTTTTTCTCTAAAGGACCATCTAATCCAAGTTAGCATGCGTGCATTTTAATTCTCCATTTGGGAATGGTTGAATGGTATCTTGTCTGACTACGATCATATGCCCCTATATTATCGGAAAAAAATATATCTTGTCAACCGAAGATCAATCGCAATATAGTTTGCCAACTTATTTAGGCGTTTGGTTCGGCATTCGATTCTAACGGCCGAACTTTTGGAAAGCCTCTTGGGAAAAAATTTAGGTGTTTGGAAAACTGTTCATACTATACCATGAGCATAATATAGTATGATGGCGGTCGGGCAAGTATGCCCCCATCGTCTAGTGGTTCAGGACATCTCTCTTTCAAGGAGGCAGCGGGGATTCGACTTCCCCTGGGGGTAGGGTACTACGAAAGGAAGTTGATCGTGGATTTTAACATTTGGAGGTGTCATTGGCCAAATGCGGCATTTGAAATCTTTGGCCCAGTGGGGGGACTGCTTTGGGCTTTCAAAGATTCTGCAAATGCAAGTCAATCTCTACTTGTTCATCCGTTGACTTCTTTTTTTTTTTTTTTTTTAAACCGATCATCTTCCCCACACCCCAACCGCCGTTGATCGGCGATGGAGTTTCATCGGATTTTATTTTTATTTTTTTTAAATAATAAAAACCCTTTGCAAATGTTAGGTTCACCTTTTTTTTTTTTTGTCATTTTTATCTTTTGACAATCAATAGCCCAACTTTTTATCAATACACTAGAATGATCATTAATTAACGAAGATGATTAATACTACAATAATTAAAAAAAAATTATTCAAAGTTGAAAACAAACCTAAAAGAACCTAGGCCAAAAGTTGAGCTTTGCATCTAATTTATAATCAAATTCTTTTAATATAATTTTTAAATAAATTTACTAATATATATCTTTTACATTACTCTCAACATGAAAATGTAAAAGGTTATATAGTCATTGTTTCTTTTTGCAACTTTAAAAATACTAAAACTAAAAAACTTAATTTTTTGAGCTTTGCATCTAATCTATAATCAAATTCTTTTAATATAATTTTTAAATAAATTTACTAATATATATCTTTTACATTACTTTCAACATGAAAATGTAAAAGGTTATATAGTCATTGTTTCTTTTTTGCAATTTTAAAAATACTAAAAAAAAACTTAATTTTTTGAGCTTTGCATCTAATCTATAATCAAATTCTTTTAATATAATTTTTAAATAAATTTACTAATATATATATTTTACATTACTCTCAACATGAAAATGTAAAAGGTTATATAATCATTGTTTCTTTTTGCAATTTTAAAAATACTACAACTAAAAAATTTAATTTGGTCACACTAAAGGGCTTTTCAAATATATATTTACCAAACAGTCTTGCATTTCCCTAAAGCACTTTTCAGTTATAGTTTACCAAACAGTTTAGCATTTCGGAAAACCCCTTTATCTCAAAGGTATTTGCATTCTCCCAATGGCATTTCCCCAAAACTGAACCAAACGGGCCCTTAGTATACTAACTTTACATGTTAAATACTAATTTACTGCTTTTTGAAATACCGACATGTTAACTAAGGGTGAGTATGGTTTAGATTAGACTGGTCCAACATTTAAACTAGGGATTAACCTATACAGCATTAGTCATCAATTTTTTAGACTAAGGACCGACCTTGTTAAGTTTGGGACCGAGGATTGGACTGTCCCTATGGGTATGGTCCGGTTTCAAAGTCAAATCGGGACTAACCAATTATTATTTTATTTAATTTTTTGTATTTATTGAAGGATAAATATTTTATTTCCAATTTTATATCCATCAATAATGCGACATTGAACAACCAAACTATAAATACCAGTATATCAAACATAAATATAAAATAAGATAACAATAGACATTCCACATTTGCTAAAAGTAACAAACCATAAAAAGAACATTTGAGGCAAGTAAGGAGAGGCGGGAGGATAGTTAGGCAAGCGGTGAGGCAAGCCACAAGGTGAGTGAAGAGGGTTTCTACTTTTTTTGGTTGAATTATGGTTGGGCTTCAATCTACTTTCTAATTTACAAGGCAAAATGAATTGCATAAAAAAGAAGAGATTAGAGGAGAAGGCGCTAAGGTTTATAGTGAACAAAAGCATATAGTATATAATATACATGATTGGTTTAGATTGGAACAACTCTAAACTCTCAAGACTAAAAACCATTCTACACAGTGCATGGTCCAAGGGTTCAAGGACCAAGGACCAAAGGGAACCGGACTAGAACCGGCCGAGTTGGGCCGGTCTAGGATTGACCCCAGATCGAAGCTCACCCTTAATATTGATGCTTGAATTTCACTACTTGAATTAAATGTATATTTCCAAAAAAAAAATCTTTTCAAGGGTCGGATTAGTCATTAAAATGGCATGATTCGATCCTTGACAGAAAATTAGTCAATCTTTAATCCTGGGAATTTCAAGTTGAGAGACCTTGGGCCTTAATAAGAAAGTCGTAATTAACGGTGATTTCAAAGAGCCTCAACCACACCGGTTCACGTTTGGACCCCATCTCCCCCCCAATAATTTCGACCCAACTTCTAATCAAATGAAGTCTCAAATGAGCTCAGAAAATTGCAGGTCAGGTGTCACGACGACCATCTTCGAGTCTCTTGAACGGCGTATGGCTCATGCACTAATTCCAAGAAACCCAATTTTATTGCTTGTTGAACTCTCCCCCAATTGACAGAGTTGAGATTTGTGAAAGAAGAGAAAAATAATATTCTATTCATACTTTCTAACATAGACAGAATGACGAGCAGAGTTTATCGTCGTTTCATTGACCAATACGCGCTAAGAGTTCAATTCTGCTTTGATTCTGTGGGACATTTATCACTCGGTCCATCTTGTACGGAATACCACTAATGCTCATGAAAAGACAACATCTATATATGGCGAAGGGACCACAATTTTGGCGTCGGACGCGTTGATCGATTGGTTTAAGCGTGCGCTTTCTTTTCAAGCCGTCAACTTCTTCTTGAAATGTTACGTACGTCTTGAATTTTGGAGGGCATAATACACTTTGTAATACACCACCCACTCCGGTGGCATAGCTGTCTTTGGACTCTCTCCCCCTCACGAAAGGGAGGAGTTCGAATCCCTAGCGTGTCACTTGGTGCCTTATCCGGTGGCGCGGGATGGTGGTTTCCTCGTGTTGCCCCTAGGGTTTGCCCACCGGCTGTCGGTTTACGGGGTTCCCTGGGTCATCAAAAAAAAAAATACACTATATAATACCGATACGGACATGTGACACGTGACGTGACACGTCATTTTTTTTAAAATAAAAAATTCCGACATGTTATATATTATATATTTAATATAAATAAATAGATAAATAAATAATAATAATAAGAGCCTCGAATTAATTTACACTAAAAATATTAATTCAACATTTATTAATATCATTCATTATTTTAATTTGTTACAATAATACATAAAACTTAGAGGGAAAAAAATTGTTTAAAGAAAACATGCTGAAATGGTATTTTTAAATTTATTTATTTATCATATATAGCATTTTTTTTATTACTTCTTTCATGGTAAAAGACTTTTAAAACAACTAAAACAATTCTAAAAAAAAAATTGAAAAAAAAAAAAAGTGAAAAGAGGCAGGGTTGTGGCTAGGCATGTTGCCGCTGCTGCCCCCATCAACAGTGTGCCCAACCATCGTTGAAGGGGGCCGGCGTCATCGCGGGCCTTAGGCGGTGGAGGGAAGGCGACCCTCGCCGGCCTAGGAGAGGCCCGGGCAAGGCTCACCCAGATTTGGGCGACATGTCGGTTGGGGCCGGCGAGGATCGCCTAGATTTGGGTGATGCCGGCGAGCCTCCCAGCCCTAGGCGAGGCGCACGTCGCCCAAATCTGAGCGACCCTCGCTCGAGCCTCACCGGCCAAGGCTAGCCGGCGAGGGCCCCCTTGCCGCCTATGGCTGCCCAGCCACCATCCCTCCCTCTTTTTTTTTTTTTGTATATTTATATTTTGACCCCTCAAGTATTAGAAATTTTTAGAATTGACCCCGTGCGTGTTGGAATTCCGAACTCGCGTGTTGGAGCGTGTTGGAGAGAGTTGACCACGTGTCAGAGCATGTTGGAGTGTCGGACACGACACGAAATCTTCCGAGAGGGCCTTAACTATCGGCTGGTTATGTAGGCTATAGGTGGTAGCCAAGGGATATTTCTACCGATGAGGGCCGTCCTTATTAATTCTCTAGTGGAGTCCCCAACGGGACGGTGTTCCTTAATTTTACTTATCGATGCCCACAAATTTCATCCCCCTCGTCATAAGTGTATATTTTTCTTCTCCACAACTAGGGAACACCGACGATTTTACATCAAAAAGAAGATGAAGATTGACAATTTCTCACTTCAATATCATTCCCACACTAGGTTTTTCCTAAGGGGTAAGTGATTTCTTCCTCCATTTGGAAATGGTGGAATGATATCTAGTCGACTTACGATAGTTGCCCCTGTTATAATAAAGAAATATACCTCGGCAAGAGTGCATTTGTTTTAAAAAAACTCAGATTTTGAGAACATCTTCTGAAAAATGATTGGTTATGTTGTTTAGAAAAATTAGTTAATGAGAAATATTTTCGTTGTCAATATCAATTTATACATAATTGTTTCGGTGGATGATGAGGATAATAATTCATTCATTTGTGTAAGCAATATAATCGATTATTTTTTTAAAAGCGTTTTTCAAATTTTGAGTTTTCAATAAAACAAACGTACCATAAATATCAATTGTAATCCAGTTTGCCAACTTACTTAGTATACCAACTTTGCATGTTAAATACTAACTTGTGCATATTTGGTATGCTAGCGTCGTAGATTGTCTCTATACATATGTCTACCACGTTATAGACCTTTAAAAATTCCGGAACATCGTAGTTCATTTGAATCTTTGGAAATGAAAAGAACATGGCTCTTGCAATTTTCATGATGAATGCGTATTATTGTCCAACCTTGATGACTGATCTTATAAGATTGATTTGACGGTTTTAGGTCGGGCTTTGCCGAAATTTGTTAGGACCAAAGTCATCTATCGAGGCCGGATGGGCCCAATCTGTTAACAAAAACTTCAAATTAAATCATAAAAATGGCCTTATACAATACTTGAATAAACACTCATTCATGACAGTTATATGCTTGATAAATTGAAGCATACATACTATGGATCGAGAAACCATGGAAAATTACAATGAGTTTTTTCTTTTGCACAAGTAAAGGACATATTTATCGAATGGACTTGCCATTCTAGAAGCCTGAAGTCAATAACAACAACATATGTTTTGCGTTTCTTAAAAGGTAAAAGTCTACTTTGGGCCCTAAACTAGCATTTTTTTTTTCTCGTAATCAAATCCTTAAACTTTTAATTTGCTTAATCAAGTTCTTGGATTCCCAAGACTTTTTGTAATGAATCAAGTCTGTCAAACTCCTAGTCCGGTTGATTGAAGCTGATGTATCTACTGGAGTGGGCAAGATCTAGCGTGAAAAGAAATTTTGCTACCACGAACTATCAACTAATGTATAGGAATAAAAACTCTGACGATAAAGCCCGCAATCATATTTAAGTAATGAGATTTCTCTTCATGAACACTGCACTCGAGCTTTCCACATTAAAGCATTTATTGGGTCCAACAGACACGTCAATCTCAATTAACTCTTGTTGGGGGAAGGTCCAGTGGTCATTGTAATGAGTCCAAGGTCCTTTAGTGTTTTGGATGTTTTCGGACCATCCGGACAAGGTATTGGGATGATTCTTGGGGAAAACATATTTCTCTATATGATATGAATCCCCATGCAATTTTCCGACATGTGTGTTTAGATATCTAAATTTTAAACTACATCTTTATTTAAAAACATAAGTTTTTAGAACAGTTGACAATATCTCACAACACGTATGGTGACTAATTGCTTTATGCCAGTGTGATACTATGACAGGAGACATAGACTTGTAACTTACATAATTCAGGTGAGCAAATAAAATTAGTTTTGAGCAAATGAACTTACATAGGTGTTTAGTTAGTTTAACGTGCGTGCCATGTTTATGAGTCTATTAGATTGGGCCAAAAAGCAAATTTGTTAATGGGCCAGCTAGGCCGATTCATTTGCTTCATATGACCTATATCGAGGCCACTCAGCTATCGGTATTCATTTTATATACCTATTACATGCTTCAAGAAATAGTGAATCGTAAATTATATATAATTTATGCTAATAATTCAGTCAAATTTATAAAAATAGGTTATTTTTACCTCTTATAGTGTCGTTTCTTCACTGGTTGCTTGACATAATCTTTTAAATGAATGGCCTCCTTGGTTTTAAGAAGTATTCTTTCAATGTAAAAAAATAAGGGAAATAAGAAAGCACACTACTATAAAAAGTATATCCACTCATCTGATAGAAATAAAATATTAGTCTCCATGACCCGCCCTTACTAGAAAGTTTACAGACGAAAAAGATAAATGAATTTATATCTTTCTGGGTTTTCGCGAATTTTAACATTTCAACGCAATTGGTTTTGAAGAGAAGGAAATAAAAATGAGAATTAGTGCACATACGGCAATTCAGTAGCGTGCTTATTTCAGGGCACATGTTTGACAAAGTAATAATAATAATTATTATTTGTCAGTGGTTTTCGAAAGATGTTGTATTTCCACGTCTACCCGTATAATAATAAATGTAGGATGAGTTCTTGCTGACCCGCGAGTCATTTTTCGAACCCTACTGAAAGGAAATCAGCGTCGTTGTCATTGATAGACCGATTTTATGTGGCGCCAAATATCATAATTAATGAAGTATATGAGATGTGAGGTTCCATCAGCATCGGCTCTTGCCTTTTGGCATATCTAACCGGGAGGTTTTGTTTGCATCATGAGAACATTAAAATATTAAAATACGCTCTTATCTAATATCCTAAACTTTTAAAACAGTTATCAATAATCCCACAAAATCTTTCATCATATCAGAGCTAGAGGTCATGCGTTTAAATATTTCCAAACCTCTTATTTGCTTGCTATATACATGAGTGTATGCTTAGTCTTAACCCAAAGTTCAGCTCATGCGTGAGGGGAAATGTTAGATATGTAAATATCAAATCATGTTTTCGTGTAACAGTTTAAATTTATAGAACATGTGATTGCGATTCCACAAAATATCACAAACATTACTCATAAGGAACACCTAATTCCAACAAATAATTAATCATATTTCTGGACATTGAATATAATGACCATTTTTAGACCCTTACCATAAACTTATAGATATATCTCCACATAAACATGTCCATACATGAATAACCAAAGCAGGGCACATTTTTCTTTTCATATATATATTGCCTTTTCTTCACGTTACATATTTACTTATTCATAACAGAAAAATTGTCCAAAAAATCCTAAACCAATTGCACTTTTTGCCAATTTAGTCATAAACCTTTTAATCTTGCCAATTTAGTCCTAAATATTTTCATGTCTTGTCAATTAAGTCCATCTGGTTAATTTTGGCCAAAGATTGCTTACATGGATGTTAACGGTGCCACGTAGGACCTGTCGGTGCTAATATGAATAGTTTTTAATAATCTTTTAATATTTTTTGAATTTTTAATATCTTTTTTTTCTTTATTTTTTATTTTTGGCTTTCTTCTTTTCCTTTTGCCAATGGCTGGCCACCAATCATGGCTGGCTAGGCAAAGGCGAGCCCTAGTGAGGGTAGCCCTCGCCTAGGCGAGGCCCGGCCAAGGCCAAATCTGGCGAGGTTGGCCCTCACCGAGGCTAGGGCAACCTCACCGGGCATTGACCGAGGGCTCCCCTCACCGGTGAGGTTGGCCCTCGCCTAGGCCGGGGCAACCTCGCCGGATTTGGCTGCGCGGGCGACCCACCATTCGCCCTCGCCCAACCGGGCCTCACCTATGGTCAGGCAAGGCCAGTCAGCAAGTCATGGCCAATGGTCAGGCACTGACAAAAGGAAAAGAAGAAAGTAAAAAAAGAAAAGAAAAAAATAAAAAAAAAATAATAAAAATTCAAAAAATTTAAAAAAATGTTATTAAAAATTATTAATGTCGGCGTTGGCAATCTTACGGGACATCGTCATATCCCTATCAGCGATTTCTGACCAAAATTGATCAAATATTCTCAATTGACAATAAGTGAAAAGATTTATGATTGAATTGGGATAATCAAAAGATTTATGACTGAATTGGCAAAAGTACCATAGGTTTATGACTTTTTGGACAATTTTCTCCATTCATAACACTTAAATGCTTGATAAGTAAATCACATCTGTTAATTGTAAAGCTTTTCAGATTTTTGTGTTGTGAAATTTTGCATGAAGATTACGTAAAAATGTAAATCAATGTCCGTCCTTCGTAAAGCCTTCGAGCTTTCGTGTGTTCTGGAAATTTATATGGAAATTAGGAAAAATATGAAGGAATGACGACTTGAGGATCTGTCTCTTAATGGGCCATAGAACTTTGCCAGGCGGGAGAAAGCTGTGCATTTTTTGACAAGGACAATATAAGAATTTTAACTTACTGGCCTTGAAATGTCGCGCGATGATGATCCTCATAGTAAAAGACAAAAAGATGGATACAAAATCCCGAGAAGAATATTATAAAAATGGGAATTCTCAAATCTATCTACCTACTAGGTTAGTCAAGAGATGGGGGTCTCCCTGGACCTTCCTCGAAAGGCCGTGCTTTCCCTGTTTCTCTTTACTTAAAAAAGAAAAAAAAAAGAAAAGCAAGAACAGAGTACAGAATTTCTCACCTCCACTTTCTACATTGATCTTTAAAGTCAAAGATGCTTCCCCCCTCCCCCCGGCCAATCTTTTCTCTCTAAAGCATTTAAAACCTTCACGTATCCAAATTTAATAATATTCTTAAATATAATGGCCATTCATAAAACCATTATGATTATCATGATGCTAAAGAAGCGATGATATATTTAAGTTATTAGTAAATATATTTGGACAGGATCCAAGCTTTGCTTGTGATTTATTTTTGTTGAAATTTTAGAAATTACTCCAACTCTGTGATATTTTTGGGAATTTTGCATTACTTAGAAATCGCCATAGCTCCAAATATTCAGTCCTCAAGAGTAGAAACCGGATTTTTATTTAAAAAAAAAAAGTATTTTTTAGTCAATGAAAGGTAATGATTATACTTAGAATGTCCCTAATCAGTAACATCCCCCCTAATTAGTAACATCCCCCCTCGGCCGCACGGCAGACGGCAAGAGTCCGTCATGACAAAAGCTAATATAAAAAATATTTCTTCACCCTCGTGGGGCTCATCCTATCACTTACATGCAGAAAACCAGAAACATAAAAGCAATGATATTTCCTTTGTCTCTTTGAGATAAAAGGAAAAGGACAAATAATAACAATAGGGCCAACTCAATCAACTTCAGTTTATCTTAGAATTAATAATACGAAAATTCTCAAATTTGTATATTTATGATAAATTTACTTCAAACAAAACTTTTTGATCATGAAAACTCTAAATTGATATACTCATAACAATTTACCCCAAACTAATTTTTTGACAATAAAAAATCCTAAATTGATATATTTGTAACAAATTTACCTTTTTTATTAGTTTATGTTAAATTGGATTAATACTGTAAATTGGTACACTTTTAAAAAATGGAGGGTGAAACCCCAAATTGGTACACCGATTAGTTGCCTTGTATCATTCAAATTAGTAATTTGACGGTAAAATTTAATAAAAAAAGTTTACATTTTTAGTGGCCAAAAAATTAGTTTAGGATAGAGTTGTCATATGTGTATCATTTTTTGGACTTTTTGTGGTATTAACCCTTAATTTAAATTGTAACTAAAACCATGTGTTTTGGCACTTGTTATTGTATGGTAACGCATTATAAGAATATGGATTTTATACCAAGCTGAATTTAACAAAGCGGCGCATGAAGAAGATCACGTGGCATATATATATCACACACTACATGATATATGAGCTGTGCATTGTTGTTACACTCTATGTGAGCTAAAAGTCCATCCAGAATTGTTTATATGTTTGATATCCCTAAGCTTACGATATGAGAAGGCATTGGACTTTATTCTACAAATGGGTTATTATTACATCCTATATAAGTCGACTTTTCACTGGCTGCATGACACAGTTTATTAAGTGAATGGCGTCCTATGTGTCAAGAAGTATTCTTTCAAGATTACAGAAACGGAAAAAGAGAGAAGAAACAAACAAAATTGCTAAAAGAAAATATCGTATATCCACTCATGCCTCCATGACCTGTTCTTACTTCTCAGCTTATGGACAACAAAGGGCGATCGTGCATTCTCAAATATGATAATTTATAAGTGATATTAAGGATGTGAGATTCCATCAGCACATTTGACTTGGGATGACCTTAGCCCATGCTCATCAGGGACACCAAACGCCAACGAGTAGCTGCTTATGAAAACGAACAGACAGAGAATACAAGAGTGGAGGAAAGCTGAATCACATGGACTCTGTTTCTCTGCAGCAACGTCATGGTCCATTCTTTGGCTTCCATAAATTTATGCTTGCAATTCCCTATTAAATGCTGTTTGTTCACTTGCAGGAATGTTGGTCCGGCAAAACGATTCCAGTTGTTGACAAGGCTGTAGTTGCCAAAAACATTGTTAGCGTGAAGCTTGTGAGAGGTTTTGACGACTAGATGGGGCAATTTGGTACCGGATAACGTGGTGCATATTTCTCGCTGTGTGAGCTTAAACCCTAGTACTGGCTACCCATAGTCATAACAACGTAGGGATTGGAGTTTTTTGCCATCCCCCTCGAAGCAAATGAGACAAGTTTTGATGACTCCACGCTTATTAGTTGCCTGTCACTCACATTCTGGGGAGGGAGGCCAAGGAAGAAATTTATTATTATATGTCTTTCTACTAGAACATAACAAGTTCATCGCGAGGCGAGCGAACTACAGTACTTAATCGCACCGAGGCACTAATCATAAATAAAGGCCATATAATGGTCCACTAAGAAGATTTGAGTGCATCAATTAGCATTAATTCATGGTGTCAGAAAGTTTTAAAAAAAGAAATGAAAAACTGATAGGTGACGTTGAATATTTTGGTTAAGGATTTTTTTGTCTCTCATTGCCTACCTACCAAAATATGTTGTCTTTGAAATAAGAGAGCTTGATTCTTTCATCTCGCATGTCTCCATTTTGATAATAAATTATGTGGAATTGATTGAAGAAGTAGAGAGAAACCATTTGTGCATAAAAGACATACAAAATCCATTGCTCTCACAAGCAAGTCAAATTAAAAATGATACATGGAATCTCATAAGCAAGTCAATTTAGGAATAATATGTGGAATTTGATGAACAAGGTGGATGCAAACGCAGAATAAATTAGAGCAGAACCTGAACTCTGATACATAATTGAAAAGTGCAACAAAAAAACTTAAATTGATAGATAGTAAGGGATCTAAATTTTATAGTCAAGTGATATGGGATATTTCAATATCCATTGCTGATTAAATATTAGTATATTGAGAAAAATAAGAGGTGGGATTTGTCGTTGATGAGATAGAATTGGGGGAAGAGAAAGGTTCGACCTTCGAATAGGTTTCTAATTAACTCAAACTTACAAACATTATTAATTCACCAAATCACACAAGAAATGTAAATTCGAAAGATCGAGCCGTGTGATCTTGAGGGCCAAAGAAAAGCGAAGAAGACAAAAGCAAAAGCCACTTTTGGCGATTGTTTTTGGTGGATTTTATTTTATGAAATGACTCTTCATTATCCATGGGCCCACTCGCTCGTTAATGTAATATTAGGTTTTCTCTTTGGCCAAACGAAAGTTGGTTAATTTCTCAAGAATAAAAAAGAAAAAGAAAAAGTGAACCCGGACTCTTGATAAATGACAAGGGCGAGGAGCCATGACCTAGAGACAAGACTCAATAGATTATTAGAATCATGGAATTAAGTGTTTTGCATTTTCATTATGGATTTAAGCACAAATTCTTGAGAAAACTGTGACATCATGATTTTCCTATTTCTGTTTTTAATAAAATGAGACGGGCATTTCATCTTCACGCATATAGTTCTTTTCCTTGGGTTGGCCACTCATGTAAAAACTAGTCTATCCGGTGAAGCCGGTAAGAGATTCTAATGCATCAGACTTGAGAATTTGATCTAGGAAACGACTTTTCGACCGAGCTAATCTGCAATGGTCATTACAACACGATTAAAAATCGATTAGAGATCGGAGATAGGTCGACTCGATAGAGGCATGTGATCAAGTGTGGGTGATTCCACTAGATCGCACTATTCTTGTTGGTCGGCACTGGACCGGCTTTTCTGTCGATTGGGCCTCCTGTGTCCGTATTTGAAACCTTGAGATTACCACGACAACTGAGAGTCGCCAATGTGTCAAAGATGTATATTGTGACTTGAAATAATCAACCATAGGTCAAATGCATGAAAATTTTTAAAAGCTACCCGGTAGGTTAGGACGCGCTAATATCGTGCTAGAGTGAAATTAACCGTGAAATTGATCAGAATTTGGAAGTCCTATTATGTCACAAATCTTATTAGGAACATTGATTAATTTATGGACTTTAATTGGACTCAATTGGAAGTGGATTGATTGGAATTGAAGAATTTAATGTACAAGATTTCATGCCATGGCGGAAAAAGAAATTTCAACCATTGGAATAAGGTTGTGGGAGATTGGAGATAGTGGAGTATGACATCATGTGATGTCATGGTGGTTGGGGCCAAGTGAATAGGGAGAATTACCAAAAAGTCCTAAACCTATTGCAATTGTGCCAATTCGATCTTAAACATTTTTTTTTTTGTCCAATTTAGTCTTAAACCTTTTATAATTATGCCAATTCAGTCCATCCGGCCAAAATTGGCCGGGCGGCGCTGAAGTGGACGCCGGCGGGGGACAGCCGGCCGGCGAGGTAATTTTTTAATATATATATTTTATTTTTTTTCGAATTTTTAAATAAATATATTTTTTAATTTTTTAATTTTTTTTTGGCATTCTTCTCCTTCCTCGGCCGATCGGCGAGGTCAGCCTCGCTGGCCATTGGCGAGGCTCGCCCCGCCGGCCACTAGCGGAGGCCTCGCCCGCCGACGGCGAGGCGGCCGTCGCCGGATCCGGCGAGGTCGAGCCTCACCCGCCCATGGCGAGGTCGAGCCTCGCCGGATCGGGCGACGGCCGCCTTGCCGACCACCGGCGAGGGCGAGGGTCGACCTCACCTAGTGGCCGGCGAGGCTGCCGTCGCCATCGCCTACTCCGCCGCCTCCCCGTCCCCGATCGTAGGCACGATCTCCCCCCGAGCTCAAGCGGCCCTCCCCGGTCGTGACCGTCGCCAAAACCCTGTTCCGGCGCTTTTGGATCGACGAGGACGAGATCGAGATCCTCCGCGGGTTCCTCGACTACACCACGCAGCGCGCGGGGCCTTGCCCTCGCCGGTGGCCGGCGAGGGCCGAGCTCGTCGGATCCGGCGAGGCTCGGCCTCGCCCGGCCGACGGCGAGGCCGCCGTCGCCGCCGGCGAGGCTCGTGGCCGGGCGAGGCCTCGCCGGATCCGCGGCGACGGCCGCCTCGCCGTCGCTAAAATTGGACAAAAAAAGTTTAGGACTCGAATTGGCACAATTGCAATAGGTTTATGACTTTTTTGGTAATTCTCCCCAAGTGAATAGGATTGTGACAAGTGGAGGATGGAAATTGCTTCTCAAAAAGGAACCTATCAACATCATCTTCAACCTCTAGCTTCTTGGAGGAGAGAGAGAGATCCGGTTTAGCCAGCAGTCGACACCGACCGGCCACCCTCCGTCCGCCCGCTCGCCGCCCCACGTCGCCACCGTCGTCGTCGTTGCCACCGCCGCTCGTCCGCGCGTGGGGCTCCGCTCACCGGCCAACTCGCTGCTCCGCCTTCGTCCATCGTCTAGCGTTGTCGTCCGAAGTCACCAGCCGATGCTCGCCGTTCGCCAGCCACTGTCGGAGCTAGCCAAGACCATTGGAGCCACCGCCGGTCGCCGCCGAGCCGCCACGCCTCTCTCCCCCCCCCGCGCCCGAATCACTAACGAGTCGCCCCGTCCGGCCTTGGACAACACCGGAGTTCCAACCCTAGATCTAGAACTTCAAGGCCCGTTTCGGGTGCCTTTTGGTCCTCCTTTGGTGTCGCCCCGAGGAGATTTGTCGACGGCCTCGCCGTCCTCTTCGCCGAGGACTCGTCGAAAAGCGATTCCGGTGAGTTTAGCTAACTAAACCTTGATTAGACGGTTGATGATGCTTTAGGGTGTTCTTAGTTTAAGTTAAGCAAGCTTAGGTGGTTATATTAGTTTATTTAGTTGAGGATTAGATTAAGGTGTTTAATTAAGTTAAAGCGTGTTTAGTTTAAAGCTAAGTAGGTTTATTTTAATATAAGCCTTGATGTGACTTAAATGAATTTATTTCTGATTTAAATAAATGTTTCGAAATTAGTGGATTATTTAATAATATATTATATTCCAAAAATTATTAAAATATTATTTAAAAAATTCGAAAAATTATTTCTAACCTTATTTTGTCAGAATTTCGTGCTGATCGCAGTGGCGCTGTCTGTTTATTTATTTGAGTGTTGGTTTATGATAATTGAGTGAATTCGTGGTTATGGGATAAATTATCCCAAAATTGGAAAATGTCGATATTTGATGGAAAAATAACCGTGAGTGGTTATGAGTGGACTTAGAGAGAGCTGCCGAATTATGGCTGTGCCAGTTGGACCGAGAGTTGCCACCGAATTGGAATCGGTCGCGCCCAATTAGGCTGTGATATGCCACCTGATAGAGGTCGTGCTCAATTGGGCCGTGATATGCCACTTGATAGAGGTTGCGCCCAATCGGGCCGTGATTTACCACTTGATAGAGGTCGTGCCCATTGGGTCGTGATCTACCACCCATTAAGGGTCGTGTCAAGTGGGGCCGTGATGCCACTAAATTTAATTTGCCGAGTGGAGCCGTGATTACCACTAAATTTAGACTTGCCTGTAAGGCCGTGTTTGAGAGTTGTGAATGAATAGTCATAATGACCTTGTGATGACCTCGATGACATGTAATCGGCTGAGTTGATTGATCGCTGAGTCGATCCGAGTATTTGAATTGTCTGGATGATGTGGTAGTCTGTATTTATTGATTAAACTAACCTGCAAGAAGGAAATAAGGCGAGGTAAGTCTTCTGTGTGATGTGGCTAGACCACCCTTGGGCGTATTTTCTTTCTAATAGGGGGTTTAGGGGGTTGAACTTGCTGAGACAATGTCTTACCCCGATTGTGGGCTTACATTTTTAGGTCCCTAGTGGACGGAGTGGCCAGATCGTTTTGATTGGCTTTGTGGAGTTGCAGAGGTGAAATTTGTTGGATTGGAGATTGTGTTCAACTAGTTTATCGTAGGACAACCTCTTTTTAAGAGTCGACTTGTTGTAAACTTTTGGTTGTATATCTCTATTTGTAAACTCCGTTGGTTTTTGTAAGTGACTAGTTGAGAAATTGTTTCCTGTTTTCCTATCCCGTACTTTATTGTCAGGGGTTTTATAATACGCTTCCGCATGTGCAAATATAATGAATGGGTCGGTGACGAGTGCCTGGGAACGTCGCATATCTGATCGACCGTCGTGGGATGTGCGCACGCCCGAGGTTTGGGGCGTGACAAAAACTCTCTTTGATTCTAATGTACTCCATCCAAGTTCATGATAAGAATACACAAATTGTTTCTCACTCGATCGCTTGAAAACATTAAGATAGTGATAGAACTAGACACATATACAATTGTACCTTATTCTACTTAATTTTCCATGGTTTATTTGTTGTTTGATACTTTGTGATTTTTATAAATCAGAGAGCATCAATTCAACTAATTTTCCTTTTCCGGAATGTGCATATGATCATCGAGTTTCAGATCTTGAGGGCATAACTCCTCCAAATCATTCTCTTCACATATTATAGTTTCTCCTCGACCTAGTCCAGTAAGTTTTGAACATGCTACCTCAAGGACCAGATCCTCAGAAAGATAGAAAGAATAGAGAGAAAAAGCTATTACCATTGAGAGATCATTGAACAAAATTAAGAAAGTTCGACGTAGCATGATGGGGATTAAAGACCTGATCCTCACAAAGATAAACGTCTAGAAAGTAAAACCTCACCATTAAAACACCATAACTAATGACGAAGAAGATCATGTATATTTTAAAAACTCACGTTTTTAATTAGTTGTGCTTCATTAGAGAGACTTTTAAAATTTTGAGGTCCCACAAAGTAATATAATCATCTCAGCCATGTGCGTCCATTTCGATTCGAACGTAGATGACGACATGTTACACAAGTGCCCTCACTGCTTTTCAACCCAAAGTTCGCTTTGAGATGGATTTTTGCAAATTTTCAACACCATGAGAGAAGCTTTTTCCTCTTTGTTTATTCAGCGAATTCTGGACCTGCTTGGTTGCACAGTAGCATGGAGATAAATAGAGAAACTCCAGGGGGAAAATTTATGTGTCTGGGTTGCATGTGAGGGTGGGGACGCAGGCAAAGTTTTTTTTTTTTTTTTTTTAATAAACAAAACTAATTCAAAATCTTTTCACTGATCATATCAAAGGTCATTTTTAACGCGGATATTACCTAAAAAACAAACAACT
Source organism: Eucalyptus tenuipes (assembly GCA_014182365.1). Taxonomy (NCBI): domain Eukaryota; kingdom Viridiplantae; phylum Streptophyta; class Magnoliopsida; order Myrtales; family Myrtaceae; genus Eucalyptus; species Eucalyptus tenuipes. The sequence continues at coordinate 38,293,901 of CM024544.1, read as the reverse complement.
TGTGCATTTATCAAGATCGATATAAATCATTGATAATTTTATCAACATCAAAATATATAGGAGGTTTTCTCAACACATTTTACTTCTATGAACTAGAGATTTGATAGATACGTAAATTTGATTATACTAAATAAATCTAACGCCTTTCGGTACCTTTTTTTTTTTTTTTTTAAAAAAAATTTGCAATTAGTCTTGTCCAATTTTAATCTTAAACCACTAAAATGCAATGGATGATAATATGGGTGTGCAACCATGAATTTAATACTCAGAAAATAAAATGAATAAAGTGCAAGATAATAATCAAACCTCAAAAACTTAAGTCAAGTCAAAGTTTCATCTTAATAGGGTTACTACAAGCCACTAATGAAAATATGAGTGCAACATCATGCATGAATTAATTATTAACGTGAAACATATGCTAACAATTTTAAATTAAAATGAATATACTTTAATCAAATTCTATGTTTACATAAATTATAATTCTATCATGCACGAATTAAACTAATGAAATGTGGCACAGATGTAGTCTATATATGATCTAATTCTAATGACGGGCAAAAGAATCATGAACTAATCTAACATGACATGCAAACCATGTTAGATTAAATGGATGCAACCTATATGCAATTCTGATGACATGAATAGAAATAAGATATCTCCATGACATGCTCTTACTAGACAGTTTATGAACGAAGAAGATCGGTTATGCATTCTCAAAGTTTATTCCACTTTTCGGGTGTTTGCAGTAATATCGTTTCAATGTAAATGGATTTTAAACGAAGACAACAACAATGGAAATTAGTACATCTACTGCTATAACTTCATATACTGTCATTGGCCACGTTTCTCCACGTTATTGATAGCATCAGTCCACACTAAGCCGTTCTGAGCGAATTCTCGTTGGACACTTGTTAACCTGCGAGCCATCGACAAACCCAACTAAACAACCTCAACTCTTTTGTCATTGATAGATTAATTTCATGTGGACCTGAACATTTCCTATTTCACCAAATATCATAATTAATAAGTGATATTAGAATGACGGATTCCATCAACATATTTGACTTAGGATGACCGTAGGCCTATGGTCACACGGAACACCAAACGCCAACGAGTAGTTGCTAAAAAACAGACAGAAAATACAAAATTGGAGTAAGGTTGGATCACTGGAATTCAGTTTCTCTGCAGCAATTTCATGGTCCATTCTTTAGCTTCCTTAATTTTGCGCTTACAATCACTAACAAATGCTGTTTGTTCACTTGCACGAATGTCAGTCCGGCAAAATGTGGCGAAATGCTCGCAGTTGTTGTTGATGAGGTTGTAGTTGCCAAAAGCATTGTTAGCATGAAGCTTGCGAGCCGTGTCGACGACTTGATGGGGTAATTTGGTATCGGGCAACGTGGTGCAAGTTCCTCGCCTTGTGAGCTTAATATCTAGTAATGGCCTCCCGTATTCATAACGGTGAAGGGATTGGAGTTTTTCACCATCCCGCCGGAAGCAATCTAGACAACTTTTGATGACCCCACGCTTGATGGTCTCCTGGTATTCACATTCTAGGCAGGGAGGCATAATTTCTTGCTTGTGGCTAGTCTTGGATAGTGTTGGGAATATGTTTTTTTGGCTCTGTGTTCGAGTGAAGTGAATCACGTTGCCATCACCGACGTAAATTCCTGTCGTATATATGCATGTGGAACGTGATAAAGAATCAAATTTTAATTCAAACGTACGAATATGAACTTTTGGTTAGGAACGATTCTGGAGCGAGCTTAGGAACATGTTAGAGATAATCACAAGAAGGATTAGATATCTAAATGAATGTCTAGTCTTTTGTTTGGCCCGTTAATTATAAATGAAAACTGTTGTGATTCCAGCTCAGCTTCTAGAATTCTCCCTCCAGCTTTCCACCCAAGGAAAGACACAAAAATTCCACGCACTAAAAGCGAGGACAGAATCTAGAGAGGAAAAGAAAATTATCTCCCCCAAGTAATCGCGGAGTTTGGACTTTGGGGTTGTTGAGCTTCTCGGCAGCCATGTTGCATGCACGTGTAAGCAGTGTCATCAAAGTCATAAATTTGAGAATTGGTATGATATGTAATAGTTAATATATTATAGTTAGATTATAAATTATTGGCTTAAGTTTTTTAATGAAGGTGAATTTAACGGGATATGTTTTTTTTTTTTTTTGGGTCAGAAATCTAACTGGATATGTTGATGGGCTCGAGTTTGGATTCTCTCTTGGAGATCCTCTCAGGCGAAGGTATCAAAATTTTGCTTGCATACCAAAAACCAGTAGCAGAGCCGATAGTTTTTTGATGGCCTACTATCACTGTGTATCGTGTTTGGCAAATATCTTAAGGTAAGAATTTCGTGAGCAATGTGGTTTCTGAGTAGCCTTCATGGTTGGGTCTAGCAAAAGAGGCATGGCATGATGGTGGCCGTTATGGTGTAGCAATATTGTTCCGATGGTAGCCTTCATAGTTTAGTCTAGAGAAAGAGACCAAGGATGAAGAGAAGCATTATCTTTGCGATCCTCGCAAGGCAACAAAATGGAGTTCAATTTGAGACATGCTAATGCAGTAAGATACCAGAACTAAAGGAGTATAGACTTAACACTGAGCTTACATTCGAGGAGAAGATTGTTAAGGTGATGTGAGTTATGTTAAAAAAATTTAACATTGGAGAATTGGTGTGGCGTGAAGTAATTAATATATGCGAATTGACCCATAATTTATTATCTTTAAACTTTTGAGTGAAGGTGGTTTAACTGAACATGTCAGGCCTTGAATTTGATCTTTCCCTTGGTGATCCCCTATGTAAAGGTTTAGGGTTTTTGGATTTCTCGTAATTTAAATCTTTGAAAAGCACTATTTTTAAAACCTATCCATGTAAGTCATGGTCCGAAAGAAGACATGCTCCAATCAAAATCAATTAAGTGAGCATTATCTCTATGTTTGCTCGTGCCCTGCCTCCTTACTATAAATAATTAATATAGCCTGCCCGACAAAAACAGTAACAATCTTTCCTCGATAGAATGATAAAAATTCTCCATTTCATTCTCATTACGTAAAATTGTTTTGCTTTTGACTCTTCTTTATAACATTTGCCTATTCTAGTAAACTATAGCTCCTTCGGCTACATATTTTGTGGCCATTGTAGTCACTTAAGTACAATCAGTACGGTCTCATTCGTTGTGAATGGAAAAACATCATAATCAATTTTATGGAGAGTGCTTCCAATCAGACCTTTACAAACACGATTTTTATTAATGTTTCATGGCTGAGCATTACGCTCTTTTACGGTTGATTGGTTGGGGTGTGTAAAGCCATGTTCCGGGCAAATATTCTCTCTCTCCACCAAGAATCTGGGGTTTCAATATTGTTATTAGAACCTTTCAGGCCATCTTCCCTGGCGAGATGGCATATCGGACTGAATCAAGATATGAATTGCCTTGAAATAAAAGAAGAGGAAATAAGAGGACAGTGCAACCGGGGGATTTATTCTCAACACCGATGGAATCTCGAAAGGTGACCTATGTTTATCCATGGCCCATCCTTGGATTTGCTAGGAGTACTCATCTTTGTAGTCATTTTATTCTCTAGCAGTTTCAATATGGGCTTTACTAGCATAATGGTTTTGGCCTACTGTGAGAGTAACAGTTTGTTATGAGCCCTAAATTTTGAAAGGAATAAGCCCCATAACAATTTATAATTATTTTTATTTGATTTTTTGTGATCCAAAATAGACTGTTATTCTAACAGTATATTAAAAACTGTTATGTAATCAATTCTTTTTTCAATATCAGCAGCCCATTCATTGGGAAAACGGATTGGCCAGAACAAGAAGGCAAAAAATGGAGTAGCGCAAATTCAACAAGATGATGGGGACTCACCATGATGACTGTAGAAGCCATATAACCCATATCTATAAATGTGATCTCCAAGTTTCAGATCTTCGGGTCTCACCACTTTCCACATCATCTGCATCAGTAGCGTCAGCACCTTGTTGATGATCTCCGTCGCCATCTTCTCTTATGGACCTTTTTCACTCTCTTGGACTTGTGGTTGAGCTGATTTACCCGCAAAATAAAAGCCAAAATAAAGATATACATATTGGGATGGAGAGCTCAGATGATTATCCCTGTTAAGAGAAGAACAAGAAAACTGAGGATGGGGAAGCTAAAATGATTACCTGCCCTGCCAAAAAGTCGATGGCGGCGATGATGAAAACAGAGGAGAAAGAAGAAGACAGAGAAAAGGCAAAGGAAGAAGTGAGTGAGAATGAACAGGGGGAGAGTAAGCAAATGGCGATGAGGTTATGGCAAGAAGGGTTCTTCGAGAGAGAGAGAGAGAGAGAGAGAGAGCTCATCCAAGTGAAGTCTTGCGACTCTTTTTGGTACGACTTAGGTTCTTTTTGTCCTCAAGTGTGCGTGTAGAGAGAGAGAGAGAGAGAATATAGGTTTCGGGGATTTATTCGAGGAGTTACATAGACAGGAGTTTTGTAATGTGGTGTGAGCATTTTGTATATAGCTTCGATTGGTCAACAGACATGTTTTGTTTGCATTCTGATGATCAAGACGTCCACTGCACATATAATTATTAATATACGACGATTCCACTTTTCTATAATTCTAACATGACTAATCTCAAATCAAGTACTCTCTCTATACATGTACTCTTTAGATGGACCTTGGTGCATAAATTTGTACCGACCAAATTTTTTTATTTTTTTGAGTTCTTTGATTGATGGGGCGGTATTCTCTATTCAATTGACAGATAAAATTCACTCAACACAATGTCGTTCGTGGATAGGAAAGGAAAGAGGAGGAGGAGGCTGTGCTTGTTATTCTTCCTTCCATATTTCTCCAACTTGCAATGTTTATAGTTTCAGTGAGACTTGATTCAGCGTGTTGAGGGCCCCAAGAAAATGACACATCTTGGTACTTGATTGAAAGGCAAATATGTTTCACCCTAAAGTCAACATGATGCACAAAACGCCATTCAGATTCCATTTGATTAAAAGCTAAATATCTAAACTTTTTTGTAAAAGATGAAAACATTTTTTTTGTTCATTCATTTTAGTAAATGATATAAGTGATTTTTTTTTTTTTGGAAAATGTTTTAAAAATCATCCATATTTAGCGAAAAAGACAGAGCCTCAATCTATAGTGTATTGTCTATTATCGTACCACTACAAGGACCATGTGTTCGATTAGATAGAAAGACGATTGCACATAATTTGTGTATGTCTCTACTTTCTAAACACATTTTCTTGAGATAGCATAAGATCGAAAACCTTCGGCACAATTAATTTCTATGGATGCAAATAAACCTTCTCATTTACTTAGTTTCTTGGTTATGTTTTTGTATTTGAAGACTTTATTCGGTCCATACCAACATGATAGGACATAAGATTCATTGATTGAAAAAGAAAGCAATGGTAATGACTAGGTCTGGCGAGAGCGAGGAGTGGTCATCGGGCCTCAAGGGCTTGAACGGTAATCGGTTTCTAGCGGGTTTCTAGGATGGCAAGAGAATAGAATGAACCAATTTATGGACCGAATGGGGGGAGCAATTGTAAGATATACATATGAAAACTGAAATTAAATCACGGGATATGTCAATGCTTAACTATGGAATTCCAGAGTTAAGCTTTCCAAAGTTAAGCATGCTTAAGTGAGAGCACTCCTAAGATGGGTAACCTCTTGAGAAGGTGCCACTTTTATGCCAAAGGACAAAATTGTGAGTTTTAGTGTAGGATTGGTCAAAGCAGACGATACCTTAGTGAGAAAATGCATGGATGTCACATTATCTGTTGATCAAACTCAAATCTAATCAGCACCTTTTCTTAGATCACAAGTACAATTCAAGATACCAAAGCTGGCAGCTGAGAGAGTTCAGGGCACTAAGCCTTCAAAAGGTGATAAAATAAAACAAAGTGAGTAAGAGCATTAGTTAGTAGTTCCATAAATTATAAGTCTATTAACTTCTGCATAAAATCAAAAGCAGTAGTACATGAGCAGTTAAAGCAACATTTATAACGACAAACACCTAAAGATAGTATGTTCAAACTAGGAAATAATAACAATAAATGATGATCCTACCCTAAAGTAATGAATTATGACTAACAATAAGAACAAATATTTTTGAAATCCTAAATATATCAAAGAAAAGATGATACGATGAAAATCTCCTGTACAACTATTAACCCTTCTCCTGTCATTCTCCTTCACGTGGAAAAACATAATTCTGTTGAGTCATATGCACCTCAGCTAGTAAGAATATTCGGCCTCAAATTCCAAAGTGCTAGTAAATTATTATATTTTGTCGTGTTATCAATTCTAAATCTTTGTGACGATTCACATACATACCCCCTTCTAGAATATTTCAAAATTAAATATTATATTTGTTTCCTCCAAAGTGATGTGATATCGCAAAATAAATTTTTTTTTTTTTTTGTAATAAAGTATTTTCCTTAGCAATTTTAACAGCTTCCAGTGTTCTTCTCAAGGCGTTTCCTTTTCATGCAAAACGATAGTTGTAAACATAAACAAATGATATGGCAAATGCGTGCGCAAAAGGACAAGATGGGCTGGTTCGCAGGGACCTACCAAACGCCACTGTGTTTTCTTTCAAAATACAATAAAGAAGTGAAGATGAGAATGAACAGAATCCAGCTGCATCAGCTATCGCCCGCTTTGGTCAAATTTGACAAGGAGGACCGGGAGATTGAGCTGACGCTCTTACATACCGAAAACGCCCCGACCGATCATATTTGGGTTGAGCTCTCGTGTAACTACTTTGGCGAAGAGAAGAACAAGAATCCTTCAGGATTTAAGAAGCTAACATGACTAATTACTTGACCTTGTAACATCCGAAAACATCGGACAAGTGGCAGTGCCAAAAGGTCAGATGGCGGACGGCGAGAGCGGAGTACAAGGATGACTTTGGCGTCTTCGGAAGGAAGAGAGGACGTGAAAGAGGAGAAAGTCGCTGAGAATCGACTGAGGAGAGAGTCTGGGCCGAAGCTTCTTGTAATGGGGGACAGAGGAGAGAGAGAGGGACATTGACGCCAGACACGCAAGTGGCGGGTCTAGATCCTTTGGAGCCCACGTCAAGTCCCCACCGTCCCTTAAACTGGGAAAATGACTTCTCCTTTTGAAATATAAAAAGATCACGTTTCCAAACATAATAAATCTCTCAAGAACTCCAATTTCTTCACCTTCTTCGATACCCATTATTCCAAACGAGATTCGAACATCCAAAAGCGTTTGCAGTCACACATTTTTGGTATGCCGTCAAACAAATCAGGGCCAAAAATTTTCCTTCAAAACCATCAAACTGATATTTATGGAAAAGTATTTTCCTTTATCATGAATTTTTATATGAAATTTTATACAAAATAGACACACCCTAAATTGATTATAATATGAGTTTTCAATGAATTTGGCATTTTTTGGACAATTTTTTCTGTGCAAGCAAACCACATCAGAAAACCACTTATCATGGCACCTCACTGAACGAAAGCACTGTGTTTAGCCCAATTGAAAAATGTTGAGATACCTAATTGGGTATTTCATTTAAAAATTAATAAAAGTTCAGGTATTCATAATGTCATTATTCTTTTTCTTTTTCTTTTTCTTTTTCAGGATATCTAAATCTTTCGACTAAGCTTTTCCACATATGCATAATAAACATAAGTTTATTCAAAGTAGGAGATATGGTGAGTAAACATAACACGTGTTATTTCCAAATCAAAACCCTTTATCGTTGAGCCAATCTCATGAACTTTTCCCCTTTTGTTTCTTTAATCCCAGAGGGAAAGCTACGTCTCCCCTGGGAGCATAAGCAAACCGAGCAGCCATGGGAGCTGAACCTTGACCAGGTGAGAGAGGTGGGGACACCAGCGACTTTTTAATGGACGGTGGGCGAGGCTTTTTAGCTATGATGCTCACTAAACAATCAGGATAATCGAATTGTGATTTGCCGCAACATGTCAAAAGATTCCCCGACTGAGATTTTCATACTGTACACTTTCTTCCCTTTATCGTCGTGTGGAAATGCGAGATTTTTATGTCTGTTTTGAAAGGGTTCCACACGTGGGAACGTTCTTGATTGGATCTACGGGCCATCCCATTTCTACATTCCGCTTGCGGTTTGATAGTTCCTAGGGTTCTTCTCCACGAGAGAGCATCAATCTGACTGACTTTCTGTACCACCAAAAGTAATAACGTCCACCATTATTATGGGGGCGTCACTAAAACAATAATGGCGTCCCCAATTTTCTGCCAGCCTTGATTCTCCAGTCAAGAGCGCTAGACATCCCCATTCGCGCACTCGGGCAAATGCCGGTTCGACAAAAAAGTCAAGAAATGTCCTGGATAGCTAATTAAGTGTGAAAACTTATATGTATATGTGGTTGTCAAGTTTCAAATCTTTAGGACATAACTCCTTCGAAAATATTCTCCACATATTCCAATTTCTTCTCAATCTTTCTCAATATGCTTTTCGTTTTGCTCTGTGGATCGGAGTAGATTTTCAGTAATGGAAGGTTAATTTAACAGGTATAATAAATATAGAGATTTCATAGATTTTTGGGTAGGCAAGAAAGGATCCAGACGAAGACAGATCGCATGTAACAGACATAGGTTATTGGAACTAATGGCAATGCGGCGCCTGAGTAGGCACGTCATGTAAAGGGCTTTGTGAATTGATTGGGCTGATCATTGCCAAGAACATTGAACATTGGGCTTAGTTTGACCATGCCCGAAGTTATGTTTAGCAAATTCATGTTTAGCAAACTCATGTTAGAGTATAACATCGTTCTAGTTGAACAGGTCATTTGTATGTGAAGAGCGATTTATGGAACTTTAGGGCTGTCTTAGGTGAGCTTTGATGAGAATGAGAGCATATGATGCAAATCGTCCAACTGGCCAGCAAAATTTTGGTGGAGTGGATCAAGCCTCATCTTTCAAAAAGGAAATTGACAACAACCATGAACTTGGCAATTGGAAAGGTAATATCCGATGAGGGATGAACGGCCATAGCGAAGGAAGTTTGCCAAGTGGGATCAATCGGAGAGAAGGTTCAATTAATATAGAGAGTCCCCATGGTCCACGTAGTGAATGGTTTGGATGTTGTCGAACCATCTAGACAGGGAACTGTCGAATCCTTGGAGAAATGCTGTACTCCTTTTCTCGATATGTATCTGGCCCGGCATTTCTTCAACATGCTTTGCCAATTGCTTTGTACAGCAATGCGATACCACTAATGCGATACATTAGATTTTGTAACTTCTAGAGCTGGTTATTGCAGAAGGGAAGATAGTTGAGCTCTAGAGGCAATAACTTTTCATGTATATATGGATTTGATGGGAATTGCTGTGGCACTTTTGAGTGTCTGCTGGGCACTGCACATTTCTCTTCGTCTTGAATTGGCCAGGGTCATGTCTATGGGTCCATTAAATTATCTGGGCCGCAAAGAACTTGTGTGTGAACTTGCTTGGCCATATGGATTTGCCTGCCGGCCGACGTTGGATGAGCCCGTCCATGCATATGTTCAAAATTTCCTTGTGCAGCTCAAGCCTGCTGTTGGAAGATACGCAGAAGTTTGGAAAGATTTGATTAGATCAAATCATGGGGATTTTATTGAATCAATTAAAATCAGATCTAATCTGTACATTGTATCATTTCCTTTTTTTCTTCTACATATTCTGTAATATAATGTAACTCTGTACATTGAATGAAAGACAGAGAAATACACAGAAATTCCTACGCTTCTTCCTCTCGATTTAGCTTTCCCTTCATATTTTGACATGGTATCAGAGCTCCAAAGACTCTGACATTGCTTCCGCTTCATCTCTGTTGATTGCCTAGAGGAACCCTATCCTGCAAAAGGGTTGCCGAGAGGAATCAAAGTCTTTTTTGAAGGGAAATTTTGTCAAACATGAACCAACCAGAGAACCTCACCTCCAATCCAGATGAACCAACATCGATGTCCCCACCTGTACAGACTTCCAGTGCCATTTCCGTGGCCGAACAACCATTCGGCCAAATCCAAAATCAACATGCGTATTGGCAGAATGCTCCGGCTCAGTTTAATCTGGGTCAGCCATTTTCGGCGTATCCCTACCAATGGATGCCATATCCATGGATCCCAGGGATGAATTCAGTCACATCATCGCCGGGTTTTCAGAGTAATGTGCCGAGCGACGGAGGCCTACCAACCAACATTGGGGCAGAATCAACCATCGGCTCGGAGCAGACGGGCGGATCGAATCATTCTAGAGTGGGATCTCAGGGACAATCTGGTGCGGGACTTCAGGGACAATCCACTAACCCTTACCAGGGAATACCACCTGGTTTTCCTTCTTTTCCTTTCACGGCCGCCATGGGTCGATTAGAGCCCGGCGACGCACTTTATGTCTCCACTTCCGACGGACCGGAGTTGCGGCTCATCAGCCACCCTCTCACGGGTCTAGAGAATTACTCAACCTGGGCGCGGGAGTTTCGGCGAGCCCTAATCACAAAAGACAAAGAGGGTTCATCGACGGGACCGTTCCGATCCCGACCGACGAGAAAATGGGAAAACAAAGTGGAGAAAATGCAATCAATTGGTCGAACATGGATCGGAAACGTATTAACCCAGAAATCGCGACTGGGTTATCACCCACAGAAGATTCAAAAACAATTTGGGATAGCATCCGAGAAATGTACGGCAAATTGGATCGGGCAAAAATATTTTCGCTCCACCAAGCGCTCGCGAACCGAAGCAAGGAAACACATCGGTAACAACGTGCTTCAACGGGCTTTCGGCACTCGGAACGAGTTGGAAGCCGCTGAAGAAAAAAGCTGGAAGGGCTCGAATCGACCCTCCCGGTAGTATAAGGCTATGAAAGACGGGGAGAAGGCGACTCGGTTCTTACTCATTTTGAACGATTTGTTTCTCACCTTTCGATCGCAGATCCCGGCGATGGAACCGGCGCCAACCCTCGGCCGAATCTTCCGGCTTGCGGTGCAAGAGGAGAATCAAAGGCTTGCTTCGTCGAGATAGCAAGAACTCCGAAACCCTAGCGCTAGCGGCAAGGGTGGAGAAGGAGAAAACCCTAGATCGAAAAGGGCAAGAGAACGAGAGTCGCTAGGGTTCGGGGAGAACCGAGGGCGCTAGGGTTCGCGGCGGATCAAAAGCCCTATAAATGGGGCGCGCGGACGGCTCGGATCGGATCTTTGCGATCCGACGGCTCCCGAGGCGCGCGAGTTTCGGCTGATACGGACGGTGGAGATGCGTCCGTTTTAAGAGGATCCAACGGTCCTCAAAATCCGAAAGGATATGGGCCGAATTTTAAAAATAAAGCCAAATTATTTTGCGATTTTTGCAAGCGGCCCCACCACACAATCGACACCTGCTGGAAATTACATGGTAGGCCTGGAGAAAAAGAAAAAAGGGGAAAAGAAATATCTGCAGCAGCCTATCAAATTCCGGATCGATGAATTCGCAAATCGCCTATTACACATGGGGAATATCAGCAACTTATGCAAGCCTTGCAAAAATTGGATGTCCGAGAAAAGGGGAGCACTTTACGGTATTTCTCATTGCACGGCAAACATTATTTCTAGAAATACCTGGATTATAGACTCGGGAGCCGGTGATCATATAGCATGTGATAGAAGATTATTTTCTGCTATTAATAAAGAGTTAGAAGATCCCCCTCTTGTGCAATTACCCAATGGAAACGCTGCCTATGTCACCACAACGAGAACAGTTGAACTTAATTCCCATATTGTCCTTACTAATGTCCTTTATATTCCGGACTTCCAATTTAATCTCATTTCGGTGTCTAGAGCACATAAGGAAAACTCTTGTCGAGTTCTTTTCAACACCGATACACATGCATTTCGGGCCCTTTCGACTGGGACACTGATGGGCTTGGGTAGTCTCTCTGAAGGATTGTTTTTCTGGAAAAGCTTACCTGCAAATTTTAACCTTTCTTGTAATAAGAAATCATTGTGTAATTCAACTTCCAATGATAGAAATTTCCTTTTGCACTCCGTTGGGTCATAGCTCTCATTTTTCTTATTCTCAATGTCGAATTTGCCCACTTGCAAAGCAATCGCGTAATTCTTTCCCTTTAAGTCAAAGTCGTTCAAGAAATATCTTTTCCTTACTGCATATTGATGTCTCGGGGACCCTACCATACAATAAATCATGATGGGTCTCGGTTTTCCTTACCATTGTGGATGATCATTCTAGAGCCACATGGATTTTTCTCATGCGTCTAAAAGTCAAGTTGTGTCCAACTTAAAAACCTTTCTTTCCTTATCCAAAACCCGTTTGGAAAACCTGTGCAAAAAATAAGGACAGACAATGGGAAGGAATTTTTTAATCATGAATGTGCGGATCTCCTTTCATCGAAGGGATCTTACATGAGAGCTCCTGTATTTATACACCACAACAAAATGGAGTGGTGGAAAGGAAGCATCGTCATCTCTTGGAGGTTGCCGAGCTTTAAAGTTTCAAGCTTCTATTCCGGATATCTTTTGGGGGGGATTGCATATTGACTCTGCTTATTTAATAAATCGAATGCCGACCAAGGTTACGGATGGACAATCTCCTTTCCGATACTCTTTGGAAAGAAGCCCGACTTGAGCCACTTGAGAGTTTTTGGCTGTCTATGCTATGCTGCAATTGTCGGGCCCAAAGATAAGATGGGTCCACGTGCTCGCCAGTGCATCTTCATGGGATACTCTACCTTACAAAAGGGATATCGGATTTTTGATCCAAAAACAGGAGAATTTTCTGTCAGCAGAGATATTGTATTCCAAGAAACTATTTTTCCTTTTGCACACCAGAACAAAAATGGGACTGAACCAGGGCATTCTCCAACCTATTCTGCTGAAGATAGATCTGTAGATTCCGGATATATATTTCTTCCTCCGTTGATAGATACACAAGGTGTTTCCAAATCCACTATCGCATAACACCTTTAGAGGAAGTCCGAATGAAAGACGAATGATGATGAGATTCCTTCGAGATCTGCCTACTTCAGATTTGCCTACTTCAGACTCCCTTCCAATGGAAATTCCAGACAATGCTACGTCTTCAGAAGATGATCGACCCAGACGTTCTGGACGCGCTACTTGACCACCTACCTGGACTAAAGACTATATATGTGGAGTCAGGAATTCACCAGGTACTCCTTTTCCAATCTCATCTTATGTTTCCTTCGATCGTTTATCCCCAATGCATCGATGTTGCATTGCTCGTATTTCTGAAGAACAAGAACCGTCCAACTTCCATGAGGCAAGCACTGATCCACGATGGCAAACAGCAATGGAGGCAGAATTGAAGGCCCTCATGGATAATCATACATGGGATCTTGTTCCCTTACCTCCACATCGTAAAGCAATTGGATGTAAATGGGTCTACAAGATCAAATATCGAGCAGATGGGTCGATTGAACGATACAAAGCACGACTGGTGGCTAAAGGCTTCACACAGAAAGAGGGTTTCGATTATCACAAGACTTTTTCCCCGTGGCCAAGGATGTCACAAACCCGTTCTTTTCTCTCTGTGTAGCAGCTTCTCAAGACTGGTCGTTACATCAAATGGATGTTCATAATGCCTTTCTCCATGGTGATTTAAACGAGGAGATATATATGGAAATACCTCAAGGTTTACGGAGACAGGGGGAGAATAAAGTATGTTGTCTCCGCAAATCCTTGTACGGACTCAAGCAAGCATCCAGGACAAAGTGGTATGCGAAATTTGCTGAATCACTAATAGCCGCTGGTTTTCAACAATCTAGATTTGATTATGCTGTTTTCACATGGACTCAAGGTACGTCATCTATCTACTTGATGATATATGTAGATGACATACTCATTATGGGGAATGATGAAATAGCTATCAAAGGCCTTAAAGGATACCTGCATTCTACTTTTCACATTAAAGATCTGGGATCGCCAAAGTATTTCCTTGGGATTGAAATTGCTCGATCTAGCCAAGGAATCTCTCTCAGTCAGAGAAAATTTGCATTGGAGATCATCTCAGAAGCAGGATTATCTGGATGTAAGCCAGCTGTGGTGCCGATTGAGCAAAATGTCAAACTGACAACCGCTGATTATGATGCTGAAGTACCTCAGGAGGCAGATCCTATTCTCAAGGATCCCTTGGGCTATCAGAAGCTTGTCGGGAAGCTCATATATTTAACTATGACCAGACCGGACATAAGTTACGTTGTGCAGACACTTAGTCAATTCATGCAGAAGCCAAAACAGTCTCATATGAATGCCGCGCTGAAGGTCGTGAGATACTTGAAGAAATGTCCTGGTCTTGGGATTCTTCTCTCTAGGAAGTGTGACATGAAAATGACCGCATACTTGCGACGCACTATGCAACCTGTCCTATGAGCGAAGATCGATAACCGGTTTTTGTATCAAATTGGGGGACTCTTTACTTTCTGGAGAACGAAGAAACAACCAACCTTTGTCTCGTTGTCTTCGGCGGAGGCGGAATATCGAGCCATGGCTAAAACCACATGTGAAATAGTGTGGTTGAGAGGTTTACTTCGGGATCTTGGAGTGCAAGTCAAGGGACCAACAAGATTGTTCTCGCGACAATGATGCAGCCCTCAAACTTGCATCCAATCCTATCGTGCATGAGAGAACAAAGCACATTGAAGTAGATTGTCATTTCACCCGGGAGAAAATCCAGGAAGGGATGATTGAGACACAAGGGATTGGAACACAAGAACAACCGGCGGATGTCTTCACCAAACCTCTGTGTCAAAAACAGCATGCGTATCTCTTGAGCAAGCTAGGCGTCTTGGACATCTACAAGCCACCAGCTTGAGGGGGAGTGTTGGAAGATACGCAGAAGTTTGGAAAGATTTGATTAGATCAAATCATGGGGATTTTATTGAATCAATTAAAATCAGATCTAATCTGTACATTGTATCATTTCCTTTTTTTCTTCTACATATTCTGTAATATAATGTAACTCTATACATTGAATGAAAGACAGAGAAATACACAGAAATTCCTACGCTTCTTCCTCTCGATTTAGCTTTCCCTTCATATTTTGACACCTGCTCAATGATCTAAGTACTTTCTACGGCCTTGGTCACCAAGCTTTAGAATTTTGTTGTGCGACCTTTTGACGCGAAACAGTCGCCACCCCACCATAAACTTTTCAGTCAAGGTCGTGCGTCGCAGTCCTTCTTAAGAGTTATTTTACATACCGAGCCCCTCAAATATTGATTAAAATTGCATAATCCTAATACCATTTCAAAGTTTGGACTAATTTCTAAATTCCAACAAAAAAATAAGTCATAAGCTGGAACCTTACTCGGACACACTTGCCAAAAGCCTAGAGATATCATCGCTTCTCTTATATGATGATAATCACGGTAGTCATTTGCATATTATTGTGTGCAGGAATATCAAAATGTGGATACCTCTAGATTCTGAAAACTTTGAAAAGAAATGACAAAAAAAAAGGAGTGATGAAAGAAGATGATCAAGTTGACAAGAATTCTGGATTTAGTATTGTTGAATTTGAACATCAATGTAGGAAGTGGAGATGAGAAATTCTACGCTCTTTTCCGGTTTTAAAAGTAAAAAGAGAAACAAGGAAGGCTTGGCCTTTCTCTTCGTTGGCAAGAGGAACGTCCTTAAGAGGAGGAAGAGAGACCCCCATCACTTGACTAGGGGTAAGCATCGGTCTAGGGTCAACCCTGGACCGACCCTGGACCGAACCAACCCCGCCGGTCCTGGTCCGGTTCCTAAGGAAACTGGGTCGGTCCTTGGTTCAAGAATTCTTGGACTAGCATTATGCGGGTCAATTCTCGATCCTAGGAGTTCCGAGTCGGTCCAATCCGAACCAACCCTAACTATATTATATATATATATATATATATATATATGTATATGTATAGATATGCATATATATATGTATAGATATATATATCTATATCTATACATCTATACATGTGTATATATACATATATATATAATATTATTTATATTTTTATAGAGAAAACCTTAAAATGAATAGCGTCAACAACATTAAATAGCTCATTAGTGAGAAGTTTAAGTAATTTTACATTATTCTTTAATAACTTATATTTTTAATGTCTTTTACGGTGTTAATAGTCATTATTTACAAAGGAGGAAAATGTTTTTGTGAAGAGTCCTTATGGCGTCCAAAAAGGCATAAACAACTCCTTATGCCATCCTCCTCTAGTATTTATTCTCTTCTGTCTTATTTGTCCTTTTAGTCTTCAATTTGCCAAACCCGAAAGAAATAACTTCTCCGCTCGCCACTCGACACTCACCTCGCTCGTTTGTGCCGCTCGCGTCTCGATGCTCCCTTGGCCTGTTGCTCTCCGCTTGACATTCAATGCTCATTCTGTTCGATGTTCACCCCACTTAACCCTCACTGCTTGCCTTTTTTAGTTGACCTCGCTCATCATCGAACCCTTGAGTCGGTATGGTCCTTGGTTGCCTTTTCAAGAAGTACAAAAAATGAAATAAAAAATTATTGGTTGGTCCTGGGTTGACTTGGAAATCAGACTGAACCCATTGGGTCAATTCAATCCTCAATCGCTTTTTTAAGGAGTATAAAAAATGAAATAAAAAATTATCGTTTGGTCCTAGGTTGACCCTGAAACCGGACCGAACCCATTGGGTCGGTCTGGTCCTCAGTCCCAAGCTCAATAGGGTCGGTCCTCAATCCCAAAAATTGAGAACCCACATTGTGTGGGTTGGTTCTAGGGTTAGGGGGTGGACCGGCCCAACCCGGACCATGCTCACCCCTACACTTGACTATCCGAGTAGATAGATAGATTTGACGCTTACCTTTGTTTTTGAACTTTTTCTGGGATTTTCTGTCTATTTTTTTTATCTTTTTATGATGATGATCATTAGGTGTCATGCCCACAACCAGCGGCACACTACCCTTGTCAATACGAGCTCATTCAGTCTCTCTGTTTTCTCCTTTCTCTGACTTGTGATACATTACACATCTTCACATCCTCTTTTGATTCCCGTTAGATTTTCCAGAAATAGAATTGTTAACTTGTCATTGTCAAAATTACACAGGTCTCTCGAGGCTCGTTATTCATATATGAAATTCCGCAACTGACAAAAAATAATTAGATGCTTTACAATTGATGGATGTAATTTAAATTATCATAAGTCTTATACAAAACTTTACGACACATAAACATTTAAATGGTATAAAATTGACAGGCGGAACTTATTTTTTGATTAAGGGGTCAAGCCCACCCGTGATTATCTATGTAATTAATAGCTAAATGAGTTCTCAAATTAAGTGTAAATATTTTTTATGTGTACCCATTTCATGTATAAATAAGGCAAAGTGTGCCACCTCAAGATCCAATCCTCACAAAGATAAATCCAGAGAGCAAAACCTAACTGCGGATCATAGGCTGAATTATGAAAATGATTGTCTTCCAAAATAAATGTAAGGATTTCAATGAAGTTAAGATAGACATACGGTTTTCATAGATTTTGGGTTGGCAATAAAGGGCCCAAATGAAGACAAATCATATGACAACGCGAGTTATTGGAACTTATGGTACCGCCACACCGGAATATAGCGCCGCAGGTAATATGATGGGCTTTATGAATTGCCTGGGGTGATCAATGCCAAGAACATTGCACTTTGGATTTAGTTTTATCATGCCTGGAGCTATATTCAGCAAACCCACGTTAGAGTATCCCATCATTTTGGTTGAATAGGTCATTTGTACGTGGAGCGACTTTTGTAGTTTCGGGGTTGCACTGGTTGAGCTTTGATGGGAACATGAGCATGTGATGGAAATTGTCCTGACTGATGAGCAGTTTCTGGGGGAGTGGGTCAAGCCTCACCTTTCGAAAAGGAAATAAAAAAGAATCGCGGACTTGCGATTGGAAGAGCGATATCCTCTGAAGGATGCTCTCAATGCAGCTGCACTCGCGTTCCTATATCGCCAATATCTGCCCAAACACTGGCCGTTGATGAACGAAGCCGTGGAAGCGTTGTAAAAAATCAGTTGCGCTTGGTATGGGAAACATTGATGCCTAGACATTTGATCCCACCGGGAGATGTGGCACGGTCGCTCATTCTTTAATCATCATCTTTGTATAAATGATGTTTGGCCAGGCGACTACTTTCCTTCTTCCATTTCAGGATTTAGATTTTGTAATGCAGTATATGTATGGCGTTCATTGTAGTGACTCCAAGGTCTCTCAGGTTGAGCGTTTCGGATGCTTGTCGACCATCCAGACGAGACACGGGATCAGTTCTCGGGGAAAACGTAATTTGTTCTCGATAAGCTATTCGCCATGGCATTTCTTTGACACGGGCACTATCAATAATTGCTTTGTGCTAGTGTGATGCTATGAACAGGGTTACAGGGACTTGTAAACTTCTACATAATTCAGTTGAGCAAATAAAAGAGAGATTTGCTGCAGAGGGGAACGTCGTTGGTCCTGCGTGCGTGGGTCGCGTCTATGAGTATATTAGGATTGCCTGGGCCAAATTGCACTTGTGTATGGGCTTCCTAGGACATGTCGGGCTGGTGGTCCGTCCATGCTTCAATTTTAAGTTGTGGGTTTATTGAGGTCTAGTTGGAAAGGCCGAAAATGTTGAATATTGATAAGAG
This sequence comes from Eucalyptus tenuipes, assembly GCA_014182365.1. Lineage (NCBI taxonomy): Eukaryota > Viridiplantae > Streptophyta > Magnoliopsida > Myrtales > Myrtaceae > Eucalyptus > Eucalyptus tenuipes. The sequence goes on along the minus strand of CM024544.1, from coordinate 38,275,238 downwards.
AAATAATTGAATGTCGGTCTTTAATTTAATTTATGTGAGAATAATAATATATTTCGAATTATAAAAAATCAAATAATAATTATAAATTATTGTGGGGTTTACTCATTCAAGAATTTATGGCTTTATAATAAGTTGTTATTCTCATAATAGCTCAAAAATTGTTATGCTAGTAAAGCGTTATCTCTAATCTCTCGATGATCGTCGAATGATAAAAGAAGTAAATTATGCCCACTGTGTTTTTGAAACCTTTTAAGTTTTTGTGTGTTGCGGAATTTTGTATGAGGATTACAAAAAGTAAATCAGGCCCTATCGACCATTAAGCTCCTATATGCTGTGAGGATTTGTACAAGAAATATGAAAAAAGTAAAATAAAATGCAATGAGTCACGGCTTAAGGATGTGTCCCTTGGTAGACTACAAAACTAACCAAAGAGAGCTGTGTAGATTTTACAAGGACAAGTTAACATCTTTTATTTTTCGAAAATCTAACTGGGAATGGAAAGGGACCATCAAATTTCGTAACGTATGAAGAGAGGAAAGGAGTATGACCGAATTCAAAGGGTTGTGTTGCTGGTCTTCGAAATTCCACATGACAATCGTCATCATCATACGAATAGAAGGGAGAAAAAAATTCCGAAAAAAGGTCCAAAAAATGTCATGGATAAGGATCTATCTCTCAAGCCAGATAGCTCGGGATCTTTCTCTTGCCAAAAGGGGGCGCTTCCCTGTTTCTCTTTAGTGTAGAATTTCTGATCTCCACTTGCTCTGGTTGGGCAGAGTCAACAATACTGAGTCCAGAATTCCAGTGAAATTAGCCATCTTCTTCCATACTTTTCCATTTGTCTATAGTTTCTTTTTAAAAGTATCTAGAATCTTGACCCATCCACAGTTGAATATTACTCAGCATAATGACACGCATGCAATTGCTGTGATTTTTTATTATAATACAAAATAAGCAACAGTACATTTAAATTATTATTAGATAGATCTAGATAAGATTCAAGCTTTGCTCATGATATATTTTTGTCGAAATTTAGAAACTAATCCGAACTTTGAGATAGTTTTAGGATTTTTGCATTTATTTGAGATCTCCTTGAGTGCTACTACCTATGTAACTTTATTAAATAATTAAGGAATTTAGTATGTAAAATAACTCTTCAGAAGGGGCTACGAAAAATAGAAATCCGACTGTACACGTGAATCATCATGACTGAGCTGATGGATTGTGAAAAGCAGTCAAACGCCATATAAAATTAGTATTTGTCCCTGCACGTGGGGCCCGTCCCATCACTATTATGAACAGAAAACATAAGCTTAGGATCTTTTCTTTTGTCTCTTTTCAGATACAAAAACATAAAATAGTGGGGCCAATCAACGAAACTTTCAAAGCTATGACATACCTAAAAGAATTTCTTTAGGAAGTTTCTTTAAGAAACTGACAATATTTTTTAATTTTTAGATGAAACCTAAAGATAAATTGAATTTTTTTTTGCTGTTTGGTAAAGGAAATCCGATTTAATTTTTTTAAATAAATATATATTATTGCGACACTAATGACTCACACATAAACAGTCGGGAAACCTAATATGGGCACCACGATATCGAGTCCAATCTCGATGGACCTCAATGTGGGTCCTTGGGCCTTGACTCTAGCTTCAGTGGACCCAAAGTGTGGGTGCTTTGACCTCAGCCCGACCTTAATGGATCCGAGCTCGGGTGTTAGAGATCAAGGCATGAGCATCATGGGCTTGTGCTTGACCTTTGTTGACCTAGGTCAAGGCACCGGGGAGTTGAGCATGGGCTCTGATGTCCCAAGCCCACTTTGTGGACTAGAGCCCAAGCATGAGGGTTCCAGGCCCAATCTCTTTGGACTCAAGCTTAGCCTCAATGGATCCCGCAAGGGGCCATTGTCAACGGCTCAGGTACAAGCAATAGGGTTTTTGTGTCTAAATGTAGAATTTCTGGTCCAAACGTCAAATGATGGAAGAATTCAAGCACAAAACAACTCATTTTGCATACCATTTCATGAATTTTTGAAATTTTTTATTTTTATTTTTTTTTTAAATCTTTTTCTTTACTTTTCTTCTTTTGTGTATTGTAAATCTTTAGCAGTGTCCCTCTGGCCAGCTAAGGCTGCTGTTAATTGTTTGGACCTCAAATGGATAATAAATTTAGAACTTTTTGGACAATTTTCTCAATTTGTTCATATGTTTGATGCCTCTAAGCTTACAACTTGAGAAGGCATTGCACTTAATTCTTAAAATAGGTTATTACTACACTTTTATATACGTCAATTTTGTATTGGCTGCATGACGTATTTTTTTAATGGGATATGTGCAACATAAGTCCTAAAACTTACAAGGAAAGTGCAATTGAGTCCTAAAACTTACAAAAAGTGCAATCAAGTCTTAAAACTTGTTAACTTGGTTCAATTGAGTCCTAAAGTTAACACCGTCAGATTTACTAACGGAAAATGCTGACGTGGCGCTGACGTCATATTCTAAATGATTTTATATTATACACGTGGCTTTTCTAAATTATTTTTTATTCAAAATTTTTAAAAATTACATTTAAAATCTTAAAATGAAAAACTAAAATTTATTTAAAAAACAAAATTGTTAAAAAAATAAAATAAAATGGCACTCGGCGGGCATTTCCGCCGTAGCCGCCGCCCATCGCCGAAGTGGCCGACGACGGTCGCCGGAGTGGCCGGCGACGGTCGGCGGCCCTGGGCAGGGTGGCCGGCCCTCGCCCGGGTGAGGCCTCGCCGGCCCTAGGCGAGGCCTGACAACCCCCGCCAGGTCGGGGGAGGACGCCCAGATCTGGGCACGCCGGCCCTCACGGGGGGCCAGCGACCCTCGGCCTCCTTGCTGGAGGCCTCACCAGCCCTCACCAGGGTCGGCGATGCTCGTCCGGATCCGGGCGTTTCGATTCGGCTCCGTCGCACTCCCGACGCCGTGCCTCGATGCTGTCCGGATCCGAGTGAGTGGGTTCCGAAGGGCAAGGGTTCCGTCGCCGTCGCTGCACCGACCTGCTGCTGAGCCGTGCCGCCGTAGCCCTGATGCCGTCCCCGCAAACCAGCCGTGACCCTTTGCGGTGCTGGGCAGCTACCGTTCCGTGACGTCCTACCGCTGACCCCCTAACGATCGGACTACCATCGTCGCCCAACCGCCACCGGCGACTCCACCCAATCCCACGTCGGGGACGCCCAGATCTAGGCGAGCATTGGCGAGGCCTTGCCCGAGGCAAGCGATGGTCGTCAGCCCCCCATGAGGGCCGGCGTGCCCAGATCTGGGCTTCCTCGCCCGACTTAGCGGGGGTGGTCGGCCCTCGCCTGGGGCCGATGAGGCCTCGCCCGGGTGAGGGCCAGCGACCGTCGCCGGCCACTCCGGCGATGGGCGGTGGCGAAAGCACCACCGGTGCTTTTTTTTTTTTTTTTAGCATAGTTTTGTTTTTTTAAATAAATTTAGCTTTTCCTTTTCTGTTTTTAAATCTAATTCAAACAAGAATAAAAATAATGTTAAAAGCCACGTGTATAATAAAAAATCATTTAAAATGCCATGTCAGCGCCATGTCAGTATTTTCCGTTAGTAAATCTGACGGTGTTAACTTTAGGACTCAATTGAACCAAGTTGACAAGTTTTAGGACTTGATTGTACTTTTTGTAAGTTTTAGGACTCAATTGCACTTTCCTTGTAAGTTTTAGGACTTGTGTTGCACATATCCCTTTTTTAATTGAATGGCATCCTATGTATTGAGAAGTATTCTTTCAAGATAAAGAAAAGTGGTAAACAAATAAACAACATTACTATAATATGTATATCCACTCATTTAATAGAAATAAAAAAATATGTCTCCAGGACCTGCTCTTACTAGACAGTTTGTGGACGAAAAAGATCCATTATGCATTCTCAAAGTTTATACATCTCTGTGGGTGTTCGCGAAAATATCATTTCAATGCAAATGCTTTTTAAGCGAAGAGAAAAAACATTTGCAATTATTGCATATACTGCTTCGACTCCATATACTGTCATCGGCTGTGTTTCTCCACGTTATCGATAGTGTCAGGACCCACTAAGCCGTCCTTTCACAGCAGTAAGATAGTGCTAAAAATCCAAAACAATGAAATACAAAGTTACCTCGCGAAATTATAAAACGAGTTCTCGTTGGACACTAGTTAACCCTGGGAGTCATTTACAAACCCTACTAAACAACCTCACCTCCTTGCCATTGGTGGATCAATTTCATGTGGACCTTCCTGAACATTTCCTTTTTTCACCAAATATTATAATTAATAAGCGATATTAGAACGTGAGATTCCATCAACATATTTGACTTAGGATGACCTTAGGCCTATGCTCATACGGAATAACAAACGCCAACGAGTAGTTGCTTATCAAAACAAACAGACAAAATACAAGATTGGAGGAATGTTGGATCACTGGAATTCAGTTTCTCTGCAGCAACTTCGTGGTTCTTCTTTAGCTCCCTTAATTTTGCGCTCACAATCACTAACAAATGCTGTTTGTTCACTTGCACGAATGTCCGTCAGGCAAAATGCTCACAGTTGTTGTTGATGAGGTTGTAGTTGCCAAAAGAATTCTTATCGTGAAGCTTGCAAGCCATATCAATGACTTGATGGGGCAATTTGGTATCAAGTAACATGGTGCAAGTTCCTCGCCTTGTGAGCTTAAGCCCTTGTAGTGGCCACCCATATTCATAATAGTGAAGGGATCGGAATTTTTCGCCGTCCCACCGGAAGTAATCTAGACAAGTTTTGACGACCCACGGTTGATGGTCTCTTGGTATTTGCAAGGAGGCATGATTTCTTGCTTGTGGCCAGTCTTGGACAATGATGGGAATATGATTTTTCTATTCTATGTTCGGGTGAAGTGAATCACGTAGTCATCACCGACATAAATTCCCGTCATATATATGCATGTGAAACGCAATACATAATCAAATTTTAATTCAAACGAACGAAGATGACCTTTTTATTAGGAACGATTCTGGACCAAGCTTTGGAACATGTTAGAAATAATCATAAGAAGGACTAGATATCTAAATGAATGTCTTATCTTTTGTTTGGCCCGTTAATTATAAATCAAATCTTTTGTAATTCCAGCTCTGCTTCTAGAATCCTCACTCCAGCTTTCCACCCAAGGAAAGACAAAAATTCCACGCACTAAAAGCGGGGATAGAATCTAGAGAGTGAAAGGAAATTGCTTCCCCCAAGTAATCCCGGATGGAGACTTAGAGCAAGTTTGGACTTTGGGATTAGTTGAGTTTAGGGTTGAGTATGGTTCCTAGGTAAAACCTGAAACCTGAGAATTGAACTAGTGGGAACTTGTTAGTCTCCAAGGTCTAAGGTATGTAGAGTAGATTTTAGGTTCAAAAAATTGAGGAACTTATTTCAATGGGTAGGTTTTAGGTTCTAGGTTGATGAAACTTAGAACTTGGAACAAGTTTTTGTATTTTTCTTGGTCTTTATCTTCGTGTGATCCTGCATTATTCTATGGTGTTCGATAATGAGTGTATAATCTGAAATCACTAGTTTGAACTTTCATTTTATAATTGAGATTTTTGCTTTGTTGATATTTCATGTTCTTTGTGTACCTCAATATAAGTTGTGGTCCATGAATTATAATAGTAAGTGGTGGTTATTAAAGATGATAATTCACTGTAATTGGTCAATTAATAATTTAGATAGAACTGGATAGACCTTGAAATCGATCCTAGAACTTGTATTGGGAAGGCAGTGAGCTCAAGAAATTCACTCTTTTAGTTGTTGTTCCATTCTAGTTTCCAGAGTATGCATGGTGGGTTTTAGATTCCAAAAAAAACGATGAACTTGTTCCATCTTCTAAATGAAACCTATATAGAATCTGAACTAGAACCTAGAGCCGATCACCCCTAATTGAGCTTCTTGGCATCCATGTTGCATGCACATATAATTTGTAAGTCATAAACTTGAAAATCCTTATGATGAATAATAGTTAATATATTATAGCTAGCCCATAAATTATTGGCTTAAACTTTTGAGTGAAAGTTGATTTAACTAGATACGTTGATGGGGCTTAAATTTGGGTTCTCTCTTGGCGCCCCTTCGGTGAAGGTATCAAGACTTATGCTTGCGCACTAGCCAACAGTATCAGAGCCAATGATTCTTTAATGGCCCACTCTTAATGTGTATCATGTTTAGTGAATAGTTCAAGGAAAGAATTTTGTGACCAATGTGGTTTCTGGCCAACCTTCATGGTTTGGTCTATCGAAATAGGTATGGGGGTGACAATGGGTGTTATGGTGTAACAACATTGTTCCAATAGCAGCCTTCATGGTTTGGTCTAAAGAAAGATACCAAAGATGAAGCCAAGTGTTATTTTTGCAATATTCACAAGGCAACAAATTAGAGATTCATGTTGAGACATGTTGATATGATAAAATAGCTGAACTAAGAGGTGTAGACTCAATATTGAGCTTATACATAAGAGGAAGATTGTTGATATGCACATGTGAGTTATATTAGAAAATTCTCATATTGAAGAATTTGTGTACATAGTAGTCAATATATGCTAATTAGCCCATAATTTATTATCTTTAACCTTTGAGTGAATGTGATCCAATTAGATTTGTTGTGCTTTGAATTTGATCCTTCTATTGGCGATCTTCCTATGTGAAGATTTAGGGTATTTGCACCTCTCGTAATTAAAATCTTTATTTTTAATATCTATCCATGCAAGTCATGGTCTGAAAGAAGACATGCTCCAATCAAAATCAATTACGTCAGCATTATCTCTATGTTTGCTCTCATCCTGCCTCCTTACTATAAATAATTAATATAGTATGCCTGATAAAAAAGAACGATTAAGTTTGTCCATTTTGTTCTCATTACGTAAAATGGTTTTGCTTTTGACTCTTCTTTCTACCATTTGCCTATTCCAGCAAACTATAGCTCCTTCGACTACATCTTTTGTGGCATTGTAGGGCCTGTTTGGCAATTTTTATTTTTATTTTTCGGAACAACTATTTCTATTCTTTTGTTCCAAGGAACAAAAAAGGAATAGAAACCTGTTTGGTATAATTTTTGTTCCCAGGAATAAATTTGAAACGGAAACAAAAAGTAGAACAAAGTATCTTTTTGTTCCCGGAACAATTTCTAGAATCTTTTTTTTCTCTTCTTTCTTCTTCTCTTTTCTTCTTCTCCTTCTTCTTCTACTTCTGCTTCTGCTTCTACTTCTCCTTCTCCTTCTCCTTCTCCTTCTACTTCTGCTTCTCCTTCTCCTTCTCCTTCTCCTTCTCCTCCTTCTCCTTCTTCTTCTTCTCCCCTTCTCCTTCTCCTTCTCCTTCTCCCGCTCCTCCTCCTTCTCCTTCTCCTTCTCCTTCTTCTCCTCCTTCTCCTTCTCCTTCTCCTTCTTCTTCCTCCTCCTCCTTTTGGCTGGTCGCCGGCCTTGGCTATGACCAACGCTGGCGACCAACCAGACAAGGGCCGATGACCTCATTGGAGCATCGCCGACTCCCCGAAGACACCGAGCCACTGCAAGGCTCATCGGCCCGAGCCTCGCTAGGCTAGGGCGAGGCCAACCTTGCACCGCTTGGGCTCGGCCTTGCCTAGATCTAGCAAGGCCGAGGCCTGCCGTGGCCAGGCTGGCCTCCGGCGAGCTCGCCGGACCTCGCCTAGCCGGTCGCCAGCTACGGCAGTGATTGGCAACCAGCCAAAGAAAAAAAGAAAAAGGAAAAGAAAAAAAGAAAAAATTAAACGAAAATAAAAAAAAATTAAACGAAATAAAAAAAAAATCTAAGAATCTTACCAAACGTATTTCTATCCAGGGAATAGAAATTTTGGGAAGTTACCAAACGCGTTCTTTTGCTCAGAATTTATACCTAGAACAGAATCAGAAAAAATTATTTATAATCAAAAATTGTTTCTCGGAACAGAATCGTTACCGAACGCGCATTGTAGTATCTTAAGTACAATCATTACAATTTCATTCGTTGTTAATGGAAATACATCATGATCAATTTTATAGAGAGAGTGCTTCCGATCAGACCATTTGAAACATGATTTTCATTATTGTGTAATGGCTAAGCATTACGCCTTTTACGGTTGACTGGTTGGGGTGTGTAAAGCCATGTTCCGGGCAAATATTTTCTCTCTCCACCAAGAATCTAGGGTTTTCATATTGTTATTCGAAACTTTCATGCCATCTTCTCCAGCGAGGGGGCATACCTGACTGAATCCAGATATGAATTGCATTGAAATAAAAGAAGAGGAAATGAGAGGACAGCGCAACCGGGGGATGGATTAATCTCAACACCGATAGATTTTCAAAAGGTGACCTTGGTTTGGCTATTGCTCATCCTTGGATTTGCTACGAGTACTCATCTTTGTAAAAGGTGACCTCGGAAGACCTTGCGCTGGGAATATTTTACCTTTTGCTGAGGTTTCTAGGTGTTGCTGGAACTAAAGTTGATCAGTGTGTTTTTTATCTTTTATTTTTGGTTTTTGTTTTTGTTTTTAGAGGGGGTGTGGGGAGAGAGTAAATTGATTGGCTAAAGAGCAAACGGATTGGCCAGAAAAAGGAGGCAAAAAATTAAGTAACGCAATATCAAGAAGACGATGAGGACTCACCATGATGGCTGTATAAGTCATATAACCCATATCTGTAAATGAGATCTCCAAGTTTCAGATCTTCGGGTCTCACCACTGTCCACATCATCTGCATCAGTAGCGTCAGTCCCTTGTTGATGATCTCCATCGCCATCTTCTCTTATGGACCCTTCCACTCTCTTGGACTTGTGGTTGAGCTGATTTACCTGCAAAAAACCCCAAACTAAAAGATATGCATATTGGGATTGAGAGCTCAGATAATCACTGCAGTTAAGAGAAGAACGAGAAAACCAAGGATGAGGAAGCTAAAATGATTACCTGCAATGATGATGAGAGTAGAAAGGCAAAGGAAGAAGTCAGTGAGAATGAACTAGGGGAGAGTGGCCAATTGGTGATGAGGTTATGGCATGAAGGGTTCTTCAAGTTTGTGTGTGAGAGGGAGGGAGGAAGGGGGAGAGAGAGCTCTTTCAAGTGAAGTCTGGCGACTCTTTTTACTACTCTTTCTGGTACGACTTAGTTCTTTTGTTTATCAAGTGTTCGTGTAGAGAGAGAGAGAGAATGGAGGTTTGGGGGATTTGTGGGGAGTTACATAGACAGGAGTTTTGTAATGTGGTGTGTGCCTTTTGGATATAACTTTGATTGGTCGACAGACATTTTTGTTTGCATTCTGATGATCAAGACATACGCTGCACACGAACTTCTTAACGTACCATGATGTCACTTTTCTATTATTCTAACACAACTAATCTCAAATCAAATACTGTACACATATATATATATATATATATCCTCTAGATGGACCTTGGTTTTTGAATTCTTTGATTGATTTTGATTAATGGAGTGGTATTCTTTATTCGATTAATAGATCACGAGATTCACTCAACACAATGCCGTTTGTGGAGTGGAAAGGAAGAGGAGGAGAAAGGGGGTGCCTGTTACTTTTCTTTCCACATTTCTCCAACTTGCAATGTTTAGAGGTTAAGTGAGACCTGATTCACTGTGCTGGGGGCCCCAAGAAAATGATACATCTTGGTACTCCATTAGAAGTCAAATAACACGATCATATGTTGTCGTGCTATCAATTCTGAATCTTCGTGACGATTTACATACATATCCATGTTAGACTAAACATAGACATAAAACTTGGCGATTCCGATTTATCAATAACAGATAAATTCATACAGAATTCGGGATCGAATTGCGGAAACGTAAAGATCAACATACCTCCAGCCATTGATGAAATCTGGAAGTGGGAAACCTCAAAACCTTTGATGGATCCACACAGCACGATCGATCTACAATATAGAAACTATACGTCCTGCTCTACTAGCCAATACCCCTCAAACCGGATGGTGTGTTTTTCTGTATTGATTGGGTTTGAACTAGACGACCTGACGTTTTTATTCCGTTGGTTACGTTACCGATATCTTCCATCAAGACCATTATGGTAATATAATAACGGACAAATATCACGTAATACACGTGGGTAATAAATTGGGCAATAATTTGGAATTTATAGGGAATTTATTGGGAATTTATTGGGAATACAATATTTAGAATAATAAAATATATTACATATTTTAACAATCCAGTCCTAGAATATTTCAAAATTAAATATTATATTTGTTTTCTCGAAAGGGATGTGATATCACAAAATAATGTTTTGGCGACGAAGTATTTTCCTTTACAACTTTAACAACTACCACTGTTTTTCTTAAGACGTTTCCTTTTCATGCAAAACGATAGTGCTAAACATTAAAAATAAAATAAAATGATACGGCACGTGCATGCGCAAAACGATAAGGCGGATTCTTGACGATAAAATCAGGCACGTTGGCAGGGACCTGCCAAACACCACTGCATTTTCCTTTCAAAATAGAATAAAAAAGTGAAAGGAGAATGAACAGAATCCGGCGGCATCAGCTATTGCCTGCAATGGGCAAATTTGACGAGGAGGACCGTTGGCCTAGGGACATGGAGATTGAAAGTGGAGATTGAGCCGATACTCTTACCTACCGAAAACGCCTCGACTGATCATATCTGGGTTGAGTTCTCATATAACTACTTTAACCAAGAGGAGAACAAGAAAAATTGGGACAAATGCATCACAAGTGGTAAAACTTGTTGCAAAAGTACAATTGATTCCTAAAACTTTTAAAAAAAAAAAAAAATGCAATTAAATCTAAAAACTTATTATGAAAGTCCAATTGAGTTCTAAAATTTTTAAAAAGTGCAATCAAGTCATAAAACTTATCAAATTATACAATTAAATCTTAAAACTTATCAAATTGATTCAATCAAGTATTTCAATTAATTATAATTTTTGAAAATTTTTAAACTCAATCGTACTTTCATTATAAATTTTAGAACTCGATTATACTTTCATAATAAATTTTAGGATCCAATCATATTTTCATGACAAGTTTTAGGATTTTCAATATATTAATCTTAAAGAACTTGAGGACGAAGAGGCTAAGATGACTAGTCACCTGACCTTATAATATCCGAAAATATCACACTAGTGACTCTGCCAAAAGGTCAGACGGCAGACGATGAGAAGGGCGTGCAAGGATGATTTTGGCATCTTCGCAAGGAAGAGAGGACGTGAAAGAGAAGTCGCTGAGGGGAGAATCTAGAGTCCAAGCTTCTTGTAATGGGGGACAGAGGAGAGAGAGATAGAGAGGGATGCAGACGCCAGATGCGTTAGTGGCAGGTCTAGATCTTTTGGGGCCCTCGTCAATTCTCCACCGTCCCTTAAGATTGGGAAAAGGAATTCTAAATCATATTCCCAGAAAAATTAAATCTCTTATCAAACGCCAATTTCTTCGCCTTTTTCCATACTCATTATTGAGAATGAGATTTGAGCGGTTACACATTTTTGGTGCGCTAATCAAACAAATAACAACTAACCAGTTCCCTTCAAAATGATTTTTACAGGAGAGTTTTTTCATATCATGAAATTTTATACATAACAAACACACCCATTATTGAATATAATGTGAGTTGGCAATGAATTCGGCATTTTTTGGACAGTACCACATCAGCAAAAATCACATGACATAGCGCCTCGCTTAATGGAAGCACCTTGTTTAGCCCAGTTTAAAATGTCGAGATACTTAATTTGTCACTTGATTATAATGAGCAAAAGTTTAGGTATTTATGATATCATTGTCCTTTTTCTTATAAGATATCAAAATCTTTCAAATCAACTAATAAGCCACATATGCACGATAAACATAGGTTACTCAAAGTGGGAGATTTGGTTATTAAACATAATGCCTGTTATTTCCAAATCAAACGCTTAATCGTTCAGCCACTCTAATGAACTTTTCCCCTTTCGTTGCTTAATTTCAAACCTCAAACGGAGAGCTACGTCTCCCCTGTGACCATGAGAAATGGCGGGCGCGGCTTTTTAGTGATGATGTTCAATAAACAATCAGGATCATCAAAATGTAAATGGCCACTTCATATCAAAAGATTCCCCGATTGAGATTTTTATATTGGACACTTTCTTCACTTTATCGTCTTGTGGGACTGAGATTTTATGTCTGTTTTGGAAGGCTCCATACGTGGGAATGATCATGATTGTATGTACTGGCCTTCCCATTTCTATATTTGGCTTGTGGTTTGATAGTTTCTAGGGTTTTTCTCAACCAGAGAGCATCAATATGGCTAATTTTCGGTACTACTAAAAGTAATAACGTCCGCCATTATGGGGAAATCACTAAAACAATAATGGCGTCCCTCATCTTCTACCATCCTTGATTCTCCGGTCGCAAAGCTCTTGACAATACTTTTCACGCACTCAGCGAATGCCGCTTCGACAAAAAGTCGCGAAATGTCCTGGATAGCCAATTAAGTGTGTCACGCCCTGAACCCCGAGCGCCCGCGCATCCCACTGCGGTCGATCAAATATGCGATATCCCAGGATACGTCGCCGACCCATTCATTTTATTATGCATGCGGAAGCGAAACAAATCTCCTGACAACATTTAACTTGGAATAGAAAAGCAGTCAATCAATCACAATACCAAATACTCATTTATAAACACATAGGTTTAAATACAACACTGGAATGTCTACAAAATAGATCGGCTCGACAAAAGGGGAAGTATCCTAAGATCAACTGGCAGGACATGTTCACCGATCCTTCAGTTTCCACCTTTCCAGACTCCATGGCTTCGGGTCCTCCACGACCGCCATCTAGGGACCTGAAATTTTGGCCCACAACGGGGTGAGACATTGTCTCAGCAAGTTCAACCCCTAAACCCCTATTAGAAAGAAAATACACCCCGGGTGGCCTAGCCGCATCACACGTAAGACTTACCTTCGTCTTAATTCCTTCTTGCAGGTTAGCACAATTTGTATCACACAAACTCAGGTAGTAATTAGAATTCAAACAATTGGAACGCCAACACTTTCATTTCAAACGACCATAGGAATCCGGATTATAAGACCAAATCATTATGACACGTCTCATACCATGCCACACAATTCCATTCCATAATCCGACTCGTCAATAACACTCAGCATGCGATCCAATTATTATTCACTGCCACATAATGGCATAGCCTACTCGCAGTTTGGCTATCTACTGACATTAATGTCAGGCATCGCCTCCCCCCTTGGAGCGCGGCTTCATCACTACATCAACGGCATTCTCGAATGAGCATAGGTCCAGTTGGCCTAGGCTCTACTGCGACCCGCATCCGTTGTAAGGGGCAACCCATATAGGGGCAAGTCCGGCTCAATAGCCCAGGACGATTCCTCTTAATTATCACACAGCCAAATCATACTTGGCCACAGGACACTTTGCATTTCACTCAATGCTCCACTTAAAATAGTGATCCGGCCATTTTTCTTCATATTAAAAATATTCTAGAAATTACTCACGTGTGTGGGGGCACGTTAATTTCGAACCAAAAAGCCAATATCTCACTTTTCCAAACCCCACTATTTAATATAATCATTAAAATCCAATTTTGGTATCAAAACCTGACACCTGAGGTTTTTTGAGTCAAATCCATATTTTTCACAATCAACACTCAATTTATAATTTTCAATCATCAATTTCAAAATCTGACTACACAAAGAAATGCGATCGGCGCGAAATTCTGAGAAAATAAGGTCCCGAAATAATTTTCGAAATTTATTAAATAATTAATTTTATTCCGAAATTTATTTAAATAATAATATTTTAATAATTTCGAATAAATATATATTATTAATTTATTTAATAATTTCGGAATACTTAAATAAATCAAAAACAAATTCCTTTAAGTCACATCAAAGCTTATTAATATAAACATTCACTTAGCCTTAAATTAAACACACTTTAAGTTAATCAAGCACCTTAATATAATCTACACTTAAATAAATTAAACTAACCACCTAATAACACTTAACATAAACTAAACCTCCCTAAGCATAATTAACCCTCTAAGCGATGTTTAGTGAGCTAAACTCACCCGATTAGTGAGCCGAGCGGACCAAAACGACGGGGGCGTCGAGGGGATCGACTTTCCTTAAGGCGGACCTAACCTTCGGGGTCGGGAAGCCGGCCAAAACGGGCCAAAACCGGGCTGCCATACCTATATGGCGAGTTGCTGGTTGAGGCCGACGGAGGGCTGCACGGCGGTCGGATGGGCACGGAATCGGCAGCAACGAGTGGTGGCAGCCTGGGCGGTCGAGACGGCGGCTCCGGCGAGACTCCTGGTGACCCTAGCGACAACGGCAGCGGCTGGACGGAGGGGCAGGAGGCTCGAGGACGCCCGAGCTGAGGTGAAACGGTGAGCTGGCTGGCGGCGAGCGGGCGCGCGGGCTGTGCGCGCGGACGGCGGCGACGGCGACGAAGCAGGCGGCCGGTCGAGCATGCGGGCAAGCCTGGTTCGGACGGTGCAGCTCCTCCCTCCCAACCGATTCCAAGCTTGAAGAAGAAGATGATGGGACCTTTTCACTTTTTGGGGACCAATTGGACTTGCCACTTGTCAAGCTCTCATTCAATTTGGCCCCAACAACCATGACATCAAGTGATGTCATCTTCCACTATCTCAACCCTCCACAACATCTTCCAATAGGTTCAATTTCATTTTCCACCGTGGCATGAATTCTCCGAAATCTTGTACAACACAATTCATTCAATTTCCATTTAATTCTCTTCCAATTGAGTCCAATTGAAGTCCATAAAATTAATCCAATGTCACCACACTTCAATTCACATATTTACTTGACCATAGAACCATTTTGAATCTTAAAAGTACAACCAAAAGCGAGCTTACCAATTTTCTGAACCAAATTAACCATACTTTGATTATTTTGCTGAAAAACCCAGTTTATATGAAAAATATTCTGAAGATGAGCCAATGTTCCTAAAATGATTTGTGACACACCAGGACTTTCAATTTTTGAATTCGATCTCAATTCACGGTTAATTTCACTCTGGCACGATAATAGCGCGTCCTGATCTACCGGGTAGCTTTTAGAAATTTTCGTGCATTTGACCTGTGGTTGATCAATTCAAGCCACAATGTACATCTTTGACACATTGGCGACTCTCGGTTGTTGGGATAATCTCAAGGTTTCAAACACGGACACAGGGTACCCAAACGACGTAAAAGCCAATCCAAAGTGCCGATCGACAAGAATTGTGCGATCTGGTGGAATCACCCACACTCGATCACATGCCTCGTCGAGTCGACCTATCTCCGGTCTCTAATCAATTTTTAATTGTGCCATAATGACCCTTGCAGATTAACTCAGTCGAAAGGTCGTTTCCTGGTCAAATTCTCGAGTCCGATGCATTAGAATTTCTTAACGGCTTCACCTGATAAACTAGTTATCCCATGAGTGATCAGTTCAGGGAAAAGAACTATATGAGTGCAGATGAAATGCCCATTTCAATTTACTGAAAATAGAAGTGGAAAATCGGGATGTCACAAAGTGTGAATGAATATTACGGGAGGACACAACTCCTTACAAAATATTCTGTTCACATATTTCAATTTCTCCTTAAAAGCTTGTCATTTCGCTCTTTGGACTAGAGTAGATTTTCAATAATGGATCGTTAATTTAACAAGTTTAATAAATATTGGGATTTCATAGATTTTGAGTAGGCAAGAAAGAGTCCAAATGAAGACTGGTCACATGTGACAGACACAGGTTATTGGAACTAATGGCAATGCGGTGCCTAGGTACACTGCCACGTGTAATATAAAGGGCTTGGTGAATTGATTGGGCTGATCCTTGCCAAGAATATTGAGCATTGGGTTTAGTTTGACAATGCCTGTAGCCGTGTTTAGCGAACTCATGTTAGAGTATAACATTGTTCTGGTTGAACAGGCCACTCGTATGTGAAGAGCAATGTCTGTAGCTTCAAGGTTGTATTATTCGAAGAAAGGTATTATTCGAAGAAAGACGAGTGGCCATGGCCGAGAAAGTTTGCCAAGTGGGATCAATCAGAGGAAAGGTTCAGCGAATATAGAGAATTCCCACAGTCCATGTGGTGAAGGGTTTGGATGTTGCCGAGCCATCTAGACAGGGAATTGTCGAATTCTTGGAGAAACATTGTACACATTTTCTCGATATTGATCCGGCCCGGCTGTTCTTAACATCCTTTGCCAATAATTGCTCTGTAGAATAGTGCGATACTATTGACGCAAAGCATTAGATATTGTAACTTGGTAGGGCAAAGAGAGCTGGTTATCGCAGAAAGGAAGACAGTTGACTGTAGAGGCAATAACTCCTCATGCACATGGATCTGATGAGAATTGTTGTAGCACTTTTGGGTGTCCGTTGGGTACTGCACATCTCACTTCATCATGAATGAGCAAGTGTCATGTCCATGGGTCCATTAAAGAACTTATGTGTGAACTAGCTCGGCCATTTGGATTTGCATGTTGGCCTACGTTGGACTAGCCCGTCCATGCATGATGTTCAAAATTTGGCCCTAGCCACCACCATATCATAAACCTCTCTGTTCAAGTTCGTGTTTGCCTGCTCTTGTAGGCTAACCAAATAAAAGAGAGCCTGTACCGGCCATCGAAATATAAATGACATCAACTTATAAGAGGATTTAGGAAATTATTATAGAACCATATCTTTTTTGGTCGATATTGTAGAACCAAATGCACGCTGGGGACTCCAAACACTCAAACCTTGGGCATAAAAACTATAACTACAAAAGACATCCTGATGGGACCGAACATTATTAAATATGGAAAATTATTTAAAAAGTTATAAACTTATTGTATTTTCAATTCAGTTATAAACTTTTCAATTGTACCAATTTAGTTTTAAATATATTCATAATTTTCCAACTGAGTTCCTAAGGCCAATTTTGATCGGAAATAATTGACATTGATGCCGACTGTCCTATGTGACATCGTCGGCATATACGTGAATATTTTTTAATAATATTTCAATAATATTTTAAAATTTTTATCATTTTTTTAATGATTTCTTTTCTTTTCTTTACTTTACTTTTTATTTGCCAATGACCAAGATGCCCTTGCCAGGCATGGGCAAGGGCATTGTAGCTCTCATTGGCTTTGGGTGAGGGCCTCAACGCTCTTGCACCCTCTTGCCGATCACTAGGTGAGGGCTCATGGGCCCTCACTATGGCTGGTGAGGGTATGGTGGCACTCGCCAAATCTGGGCCGGGTGAGGGCGTTGTGGCCCTTGCCCATGGCCAGCAAGGTCCGGCCGGCGCACCCTCTGTCTAAAAAAAATTTAAGAAAATATAAAAATTCTAAAATTATTAAAAATAGTCATGCAGGATGGCTGATGTTCACTATAGTAATTTTCTACTAAACTCTGTCTGTCTGATGAATTCAATAATTAAAATGTAAAAATATTTAGAATTAAATTGGTACAATCAAAAGACTTATGATTGAATTGATATAAGTATAATAAATTTAAAATATTTAATATTTTTTTCCTCATTGAATATGGGTGATCAGGATCTGATTCGAAAGGTTCTCATCATTAACAATCTCATCCCTACCAGCGACTTTCCTATATAATACTCCTACAGAGAAACACATTCCTCGTCCAGTCCTATTGAAAGGAAAGCCTCCAAAGCTGTCCAATAATAAATATATAATTTTTTTTTCTCGTGAAGGCCTACGTATCCCATCATTATCGCTACTCAGAAAGAAGGCACCCAACATCGTTGAACGCGGCAAAGGATCGGGCATCGTTTCATGTTGGATAATTGGAACCCTGATGTTGCGGCGGCCTGTGTGAATGTGAATATACTGAGAGAAGTAAATGACAATGTTGCCCAAAAGAGGAAAAAACAAAATTAATGACAATATTATCAAGAGACAGAGAGATCACTGCTAAGCTAAAAAGTTTGGGTACTTTTGGAAGAAAATTGTTCTGATGGTCTAGCGTGTTTCACTGTTGTCTTGTTTTTCCGAAATGGACCTACATGAAAGAAATGCATCTCGTATAAGCACCAAAATGAGTTAACGGGAACGTGAGAAATTCTTCCTCTGTGCACGTGTGCATGTCTCTCGCCGTCCATTCCACTCCAAAATTGGAAATGAAAAACTAAAGCTTTATTCCTTTCACTTCTCGACGACAGACAATAACTATTGCTAGTAAAGAAACAGATAGGGAAGGCAAGATTACTGGGATTTTAGGGTCACTTGAACTTAATTCATCTGCAGAAACTTTATGGCCCATTTTCCAACTTCATTGATCTTCCGCTTATAAGCACTGACCAATGCTGTCTGTACGCTTCCCCGAACATTGGTCTGGAAAAACAAGGCAAAATGTTCACAGTTATTATTGATCAGGTTGTATTCACCAAAACCCTTGCCCTCATCTTGCAAGCCTTGTTTGCCACCTCTTGGGGCGATTTGGTATGGGGTAAGGTCGTGCAAGTCCCCCATCTCAAGATAAGCCCCAGTAGTAGCCACCCATATCCATACAAGTGGGGGGAAATTTATTCTTCATCTTGATATGTACCGGCCATGGCATTTCCTTGACACATGCACTGTCGATAATTGCTTTATGCTAAAGTGATACTAAGAAGA